>JASDDO010000024.1:611656739-614439372 GCA_030015575.1 Agapanthus africanus
TATAAGGGTAATATTGAGAGAGAGTGGGTGAGAACAAGAGAGGAGAACAAGAGGGACTGCCTCATTCTAAACTCCCCCATCATTTTCATCTTCTTCTTCTTCCTCTCTTCCCTCCACCTTCACCCCATGATATCATCTCAAATCCATGATCAAAACCTAATTCCCTTTCACAAAAATTGATCCCCTCTACACCCTCTACACATTGGACCAAGAAAATTTAGGTTTTGACAACCTTGAGGAGCTAGGGTTTTTCTTGGGTTGCCTAATAGAGGTATAAATTCTTCCCTTTAGTTTAATTTTAGTTCCCTTGCATTCTTGTGTAGTTTAGAGCTTGATTGTGTGTGGAATTTTGACCTTAGAAAACCCTAGTAAAGGGTTTGAGTGTTTGTTTGAAATTAGTGATATTTTGTGGCTGTCAAGTGTGAGGTGATTCTTGACCTGGAGCAGAGCTTAGAAACCCAAAACACGGAAATGAGAAACTCCGACATCGGATAAATGTGTGAATTGTGAGGGTATTTTGGAATCTGGAGCAACCCGGGGGCACTAGAAATAATTTAGCAATTATTGGGGGTCGTGTAGGCACCTAGGAAGCTACCACCAAGACCTGAGACCCAACCCCTGAACCATGGCCGCAGATTTATTCAATCTGGCCGCAAATTGCGGTCAGGCTAGGTTGGAATGGCTTCGTATTTGTTCTGGGGTCCCTTTAGATGTAAATTAGACCCTCCTTATATGCATAATTGACCAATTTGGCTTAGGGTGAAATCCGGGACCATTTCCATGAGTTGATGCATTTTTTTACGACTTCGTTTTGATTTGATTTTGGTATTTGGTATTGTGTTTCCGTCGTGTGGCGTTTGTACGTCAACGACAAGGGTTAATTGTCGTGTTTTGCATGCAAAGCTATAGGTTTTGACCTAGGAGCGAAACGTGTGCCGTTTTGGTGTTTCCGCCTTGAATTTAATACGCATTGCTATTGTTTATTGTTGTAGGTACCCTCGCGTGGATTCCGAGGCGACGGAGCATGACGTCATCGACTTCAGCAAGCAAGGAGCAAGGCGAGTGGATCTATATCCACGGGGGAAGTCGGGTGGATGGCGTATAGCCACCCAGCAAAGTTTAATGGAAAACTGATTTATAGAATATGGTTAAGGAAACCTAGATTAAGAAACTAGGGTTATAATTAAAGAATAGTTAGTGATACTATATTAGAAACTAAGGATAGTTAGAAATGATATAATACGGCTATTATGTGATGATGGGATTTGAGGATGATGTTTGACGATATTGCCGTTTAGGGTACTATAGGACTAGATAGTCGATGTAGATGTGTCATCTGAACCATACCTTTCTCTAAACTGAAGAATCGTATGTATCTTTTAAATATGTACCTTGAGGGATGTTACGGATTTTCAAATGATATCTTTTCCTTAAAACACCGTAAACCCTATTTTCAAAAACTACGATTCGCTTCTTTAAAAATATGATTGTATTGTTCGGGTGTGTATGTTAGATTAGATACTTATACTTAGTAGAGATAAAATGTTTATGTAAACTCGACTTGATGTGAGATATAAATGCGATGAAAGAATATAAGACGGATATGATAATATGATGGTATGATGATATGTTGGTATATGGATGTGAGTCGATCGAAATGATTTATACCCTGCCGCTCCCCTGATATGAGATTATTGCGGATGTGACCTGGGACAAGCTACATAGATATATATGTATGTAGAGAATGTTGTGAATCATGGATGATAGGCCGTACGTGATAATAGGCCGTAACCTCATTTGTCGTCTAGGATGATAGGACCCCTATTAGCTTAATGCCGCCGTACGATGATTTTCCGTGCGTGATAGGTTTGAATTGATGATTGATCCATACCCTTGACTAGAGGTTCTCGTACGATAGACTATACCGTACGTGATGTTGTTAGGCTGGATGCCGATTGATTGATTCACCAACTCGATCATGTTAGATACGTATACCCATCAGTATTTGTGTATGATTACCTTATGCTGAATTCATATTATTCGCATTGCATTACTCATTCTTGTGATAGTATACCTTCACCATTATCGATGATGCGTATGTTACACGTACACTGATTGTAGGCTCCCACACTTCATCATCGATAATTGCCATGTCACTACACAGTAGGATTGCTGCATCATGACATGACTCTTTGCATAACATGCTTGCTCATATACAATGATACATCCTTATTTGCGCACATGCACATTTTATATTCATATGGGTGCACATATACATTGATACATCCATATTTGGCACATATATAGATTGGTACCTCTATACTTGCGCATATACATATTGTGCCTACATAGATAACTGGTTTTATTGGAAAATCGGGAACCGCAGGATATATTTTAAAAACTGGAATCATTTTAAAAGAGCGGCTTTCCCTTAATATGTCATATCACCGTTCCATGTTGCATGATACACGGATATGCTCGCATTTCTCTTATATGTCGCATACACCATGCTCTATTATTTTATGCATTGAGATATGCTGCTGTCATGAGATTTCTGGATTTGAGAACCGTGGACATTTCAAAAGAGATTATATGTTGTTTTAAAAACCCGGTTTCTCTTGATATGATATTTCAGTGCGTCCACCATGTGTTTTCTCGGTTCTGAGAGCGACATGTGAAACCCGATTCGGGGAGGCGGATGAGGCCGATTGCGGGTACATGGTGGACCCGGTATGGTACCCCAGGGCGAGAACGGATCGCTGTGCAGTAGACGGTGAGCCTGGCAGAGGGAATACTACCTACCGGTGATAGTATTTGGGCTCGGCAGAAATTCGGAGGACACCGACCAAAGTCGAGGGATGATATCGGCCGATCCATACCGACGGAGCCCGATATATGAGGATTTACGTGCCGATGCTGGGCACGATTTTCATGATGTTTTCGAGTGTCGACGCTAGGCATTCAGGTTCCATGATTTCGATGTGTCGTGCGGGACACCGTTGATATATATCCTTATACTTTCGTGCACACTTTTTTATGATATTTACGTGCATACAGACATTGATTATATGGGTGGACGAGATCCACATGCATACATACATTGATTATATGGTTGGACGAGATCCACATGCATACATGCATTGATTATTACTGTTGGGTGTTATCCGCATGCATATAGGTATTGACTACCTTGTTTGCACATATACTGACCCGGTCACCCTAGATATCATAGCATTACCCTTATGATATAGTTGACCTAGGAGTCGTTGTTTATTCGATTTCATTCTGCTGATATTTTTCTACCCACGAGTTGGCTACTCACCCCCGTTGTGCCACAGTTCTTGCAGGTTGACCGCTTGGATCAGTAGCGGCTTTGCTGGCACACAGTTGCATTCGGGTGTTTTGCATTGGTAGGTGGAACATTTGTATCATTCCCTCTCTTGTATCTACATTTCATATTGTATCTAGTTAACTCCATCAATCAAAATTCGTAATTGTATAAGTAATGAGACTTAGTGAGATTATGGTTGCGAGACTTAGAGCGAGGGTTTTTTTAGCTACTTGTGGTTTTGTTGTCTTGCTTATTTATTTATCGTTCTGTAGTGAACTTCGTCGTTGGGCATCGTATACTTATTTATACTGTATTGTGTAGTTGTGATCCACCGTTTGGCGAAGAGCTAGCTCCCGCTTGGGGCTGCCTTTATCATTATTATGTATTTTGGGTTTCGGATCAAAATATACAAATGAGGTGTTGCCAAAATTTTAAAAAGACGAAACATGTTTTCAAACTAGTAAATTTCACTTGCATCATTCATGTTTCTTTTCTTTGCATTAAGAAAACCTGATTTCATTATATCTTTAATTCAAAACCTCACCTCCTTTATTTTTCTTAAAAGGTTTAGATTTCTGGGTTTCAGCTTACTTGAATTCCGTTACGCCTTTAGACGTTGCGTGATTCAAGTGCTGGTCACGAGCTAATATTTCGGGTCGTGACAAAGTTGGTATCAGAGCGCTAGGTTTAACCTTTGTTCGAGTCTACGTTTGACTATGCGGAGCCTAGGGCGGGTATGTATTTCGGAACCTAGGCTTGACCTTACGGAACTAGACTTGAACGGGGGGGTATTAGACCCGAACTTTCGTTTCATAGGCTGACCTTGATTGATGTAGTAGGTAGCTTGAGTTGAGTGACGTACCGTACGTATGTTCCGCGGCATATTTACGATACGATACTCCATTTAAGAAACCTTAGGATTTACATATTTTGAGACCAGTGATTCTCTTCGTATCCATGATTATACATCCATTTGAGATCCTCGATTCTATTAGTTTCATGATCATACTTTCATTGATAATGTTCCTTCTTATGATCATGTATCCTTTCTGGATCAGTCGTTTCCTCTCATGCTATTGATCTGGTTTCTTCGATACTCGATTGAGGTTCCTGTCACCTTGGTTTGAGCACAGTTTGAGCTGCTGCTTGTGTTGCGGTGAGGGCGAGCTCGCCTGGTATGATGGCCGACCATTGTGTTTTCTGGTGACATGGGAACGTCTCGATGTAGTGTTGTGTTGTGACCTCCTGTTGAGGCGAGTGTTTGGTTTTGCACCGGATGATTAGGCCATTGTTAGAGCTGCCAGTTGCGAGAGGACTGTTGATGTACAGCATACCTCAGAGATTTTGATGTTGCCTACCGTGCAGACAGCTGACCCAGCTGTTGCTGAGATGATAGGATGTCGCTCCCAGAGCTTACGAGCTAAGATCGCCGGAGCTTCCAGGAAGAAATGCGACAGATGATAGCTAGTCTACCACGATTTGAGAGACGAAGGTGATTCGGCAGATTGATGCACCGACGCAGGCCCAGTTGAATTGAAGATTTCCAGCGTGGAGTGTCTTACTCAGATCTAGAGCAGACCGATCCAGAGATGACCGCCGATGTATCGCCTTTCCTGGAGGATTGAGGCATTGTTTAGCATGCGGGCGAAGAATATTCACATGTTGTATAGGCGAAGCTAAAAAGTTCGAACGAGTGTCAGAAACCCATTTTCCCAAGTTTAAAGTGTTCGAAGGAACATGCAGGTAATTCTGTGGACCCTCTAGAAGAATGAAACCCTAACTTGACATGATGACCATGGAACCGCTTTGAACCTTAGGGTTTGTAGCAGTTTAGCGGTGCCATCAGTGAGGCTTAGGTTTGCCCTTCTACGGCTGGTCCAGAGGTACTGTGGTATGTACCAGATATTTTTAGACCGTGCACAGGTGCTGAGCTTTCGGGAAATTTTGGGACCTCAATGACTCGATCGAAAAGTTTGACGTCGTCCGGATACCATGTGATAAGAGACCAGTAAGCTGACCAGCTTTGTATAGAGGACCTCACCCTGATGCGGTGTGAGTTGATCGAGGACGGACGAATATTGAGTATTCCTCCGATGGTTGGGACGAGTTCCCGAGGACGTGTTCGGCCAGATATCTTCTACAGAGTGATGAAGCTACAGAGTACGCGATTTCGAGTCCGTGCGAGAGACTTCGGATTGACCGTGGCCGAGAACAGTTGCAGTGCACAGGTAGCATGGCGTGACGTCATAGTGGACGACGATAAAGACATGTGGAACCAGAGGTTCGTACGAGACGTTGACGAACTGTTATTACTCCCCGTCGAGATCAGAGACTTGATATGCTTACAGTGGCGTTGGGATACGGCCAGTTTCTGAGGAAATGTGTGCGGAACACGCAGATGTCCAGAAAACGAGAAGAGATTATGTAAGAGTACCAGCCTCCGTACAGTTCGGCATAGGCAAGATCGGAAGAGACCCTGAGCAGGATTCCTTCCAGGATACTGCTGCAATGAGATTTGCACCCAGGATCAGATGTTTCACGTGCATTCAGAGGACCAGAGGCCGACACCAGTAACGCGCTGCTTTACAAGTGGTCGTGATGATTGACCGAGAGATGACCGGAGAAGTGCTAGAGCGGAATTGTTCCCGTTAGCACACCTGATAAGGCCGACGAGCCGATGGATTGCGAGATTGGTAAATCCACAGAGAAGATAAGGACCCAGGGACTGAGGACGCCAGACCATGAGCAGGAAGCAAGCGGATGTTCTTGTTCTGCCAGTTTTGGGCGCACCGACTTTTTTCGACATCGTAGGAGGTGTACCTCGATGTCACGCGATTTGCATTTGTGATCCGAGTATCACGCTTATATCGCTTGGATTTGAGTTTTGACGACGAGTTTCCTGATATTGCGCATAGTTATCACACCTTATATATATTTTATACACCGTTGTGTTGATTTGCGATTTGTGCATATATATTACACTTGAGATTCGGTTTTGTGCCTTGGCCGCACATGTTTATGATTTCATGGATTTCATGCGGATGGGGTGATTTTTGCACTCGGTATAGCTTATATGTGCTTGCAGTGCATTGATATGTATTTTGTGCATGCAGTTGCACACGATTTTGATTTATACACCTTGGTGTACCCGGTGTTGCTTTTTATGCGTTTGAGTTATTGATTGTATTTCGGGCATTTGATGCACCAGATGTTATTTTCGTGCACAATAGGTGCAGCAGATATTGTTGTCATGCACACCGTTGCAGTGGACAGATGCTTTTGTGCACACCCGTTGCACTTAGTTTTTCTTTTTGCGTATTGTGGCACCTATATTTTGATTTGATTTCCATGCGCACCAGACGCATATGGTAATTTGATACGGCTTTTGAGGCTGATTTTGCTTTTGAGCACTTTGTTTTCATATTGGGCACTATATTGTGTAGTAGCCAAACATGACTGATCTGAGGACAGTACCTGAGTACTTTGCATGCATTAAAAGATTACCAAAAAGGTTTTCAAGAGGAGCTATAGTCTCGCTATTTCCTACGTGTCCGTGAGCGACACGAACGTTTATAAAGGAAAACCTTTTGGGATATTTTGAAAACGACGGAACGTGTATTTAAGAAAACATATATGAACATATATTATTATTTTAAAATGAGCGTCCGTCAGTTATGCCATGAGTTACGCATTCCCACGGTGATTTAGAAAAGATTTTGCATGTATTTTATTCAGATTTTGGAGTTTTCAAAGAATGCGTACTATACACGTATTATAGTATTTTACTAGTGTATATTGGATTTCAGTAGTGGATTTCGAGATCTGCATCTCTATTGTAACTCCGAGGATATGCGTGAAAATCCGATGATTTTCGTTACGCTTGACGGAGTTCGATTTTTAGTTTTGTACTCGTTCTTATGCGCACTTGACGCGCTGAGTTATTTCTGCGTTTTCCATGATTTCGGAGCCCCGTTGATTTGAGCTGATTATTGAAATGTTTTAGATTTTGGGGGTTTAAATTTAGACCAAATTTATTTAAGGGGGAAGATTGTAACATTTCAGAAAATATAAAATATTATTTTTGGAAATTAATATTAAAATAATATATTTCCCGAAAACTGCCCGATTTGCGAAATTGGGGTTTTCGAAAAAGCGTATAAATATATACCAATAATTGTGAAATAAATGGAAATTAAAATGATTTATTCATTTGATAGTATATCTAAAGGATTTGGCATTTTAAAAATTTTTATATGCAGTTTCGATAAAAACCCGATTAGTGCACTGCTAATCGCGATTAAGCCAAATCCGCATTTCTACAGTTTTTCGTGGTCAGTGCACCATGTCATGTTATGTGGTGATTGCATGTTATGTTCTTGTGTTATTTTGGGTATTTTGTTACTTGGGTTTTTAATAAAAAGAAAAGGGTAAGAAGAGAAAGTATATAAGGGTAAATTGAGAGAGAGTGGGTGAGAACAAGAGAGGGGGGAGAGAGGGGCTGCCTCATTCTAAACCCCCCATCATTTTCTTCTTCTTGTTCTTCCTCTCTTCCCTCCACCTTCACCCCATGATATCATCTCAAATTCTTGATCAAAACCCTAATTTCCTTTTCACAAAAATTGATCCCCTCTACACCCTCTACACATTGGACCAAGAAAATTTAGGTTTTGACAACCTTGAGGAGCTAGGGATTTTCTTGGGTTGCCTAATAGAGGTATAAATTCTTCCCTTTAGTTTAATTTTAGTTCCCTTGCATTCTTGTGTAGTTTAGAGGTTGATTGTGTGTGGAATTTTGACCTTAGAAAACCCTAGTAAAGGGTTTGAGTGTTTGTTTGAAATTGGTTATGTTTTGTGGCTGTCAAGGAGACTTGTGAGGTGATTCATGACCTGGTCAAAAGCTTAGAAACCCAAAACACGGAAATTAGAAACCCCAACATCGGATAAATGTGTGAACTGTGAGGGTATTTTGGAATCTGGAGCAACCCGGGGGCACTAGAAATAATTTAGCAATTATTGGGAGTCGTGCAGGCACCTAGGAAGCTACCACCAAGACCTAAGCCCCAACCCCTGAACCATGGCCACAGGTTTATTCAATCTAGCCGCAAATTGCGGCAAGGCTAGGTTGGAATGGCTTCGTATTTGTTCTGGGGTCCCTTTAGATGTAAATTAGGCCTTCCATATATGCAGAATTGACCAATTTGGCTTAGGGTGAAATCTGGGACCATTTCCATGAGTTGATGCATTGTTTTACGACTTCGTTTTGACTTGATTTTGGTATTTGGTATTGTGTTTCCGTGGTGTGGCGTTTGTACGTCAACGACCAGGGTTAATTGTCATGTTTTGCACACAAAGCTATATGTTTTGACCTAGGAGCGAAACGTGTGCTGTTTTGGTGTTTCCGCCTTGATTTTAATACGCATTGCGATTGTTTATTATTGTAGGTACCCTTGCGTGGATTCCGAGGCGACGGAGCGCGGCGACATCGACTTCAACAAGTAAGGAGCAAGGTGAGTGGATCTATATCCACAGGGGAAGTCGGGTGGATGGCGTATAGCACCCCTGCAAAGTTTGATGGAAAACTGATTTATAGAATATGGTTAAGGAAACCTAGACTAGGAAACTAGGGTTATAATTAAAGGATAGTTAGTGATACTATATTAGAAACTAATGATAGTTAGAAATGATATAATACGGCTATTCTGTGATGATGGGATTTGAGGATGATGTTTGACGATATTGCCGTTTAGGGTACTATAGGACTAGATAGTCGATGTAGATGTATCATCCGAACCATACCTTTTTCTAAACCGAAGAATCGTATGTATCTTTTAAATATGTACCTTGAGGGATATTACGGATTTTCAAATGATATCTTTTCCTTATAACACCGTAAACTCTATTTTCAAAAACTACGATTCGCTTCTTTAAAAATATGATTGTATGGTTCAGGTGTGTATGTTAGATTAGATACTTATACTTAGTAGAGATATAATGTTTATATAAACTCGACTTGATGTGGGATATAAATGCGATGAAAGAATATAAGACGGATATGATAATATGATGATATGATGATATGTTGGTATACGGATTTGAGTCGATCGAAATGATTTTTACCCTGCCGGTCCCCTGATATGAGATTATTGCGGATGTGACCTGGGACAAGGTACATAGATATATATGTATGCAAAGAATGTTGTGAATCACGTATGATAGGCTGTACGTGATAATAGGCCGTACCCTCATTTGTCGTATAGGATGATAGGATCCCTATTAGCTTAATGCCGTCGTACGATGATTTTCCGTGCGTGATAGGTTTGACTTGATGATTGATCCATACCCTTGACTAGAGGTTGTCGTACGATGTACTATACCGTACGCGATGTTGTTAGGCTGGATACCGATTGATTGATTCACCAACTCGATCATGTTAGATACGTATACCCGTCAGTATTTGCGTATGATTACCTTATGCTGCATTCATATTATTCGCATTGCATTACTCATACCTGTGATAGTACACCTGCAACATTATCGATGATGCGTATGTTACACGTACACTGATTGTAGGCTCACACACTTCATCATCGATAATTGCCATGTCACTACACAGTAGGATTGCTGCATCATGACATGACTCTTTGCATAACATGCTTGCGTATATACATTGATGCATCCTTATTTGTGCACATGCACGTTGTATATTCATATGGGTCCACATATACATTGATACATCCATATTTGGCACATATATACATTGGTGCCTCTATACTTGCGTATATACATTTTGTGCCTACATAGATAACTGGTTTTATTGGAAAATCGAGAACCGCAGGATATATTTTAAAAACTGGAATCTTTTTAAAAGAGTGTTTTTCCCTTAATATGTCATTTCACTGTTCCATGTTGCATGATACACGGATATGCTCGCATTTCTCTTATATGTCGTATACACCATGCTCTATTATTTTACGCTTTGAGATATGCAGCTGTCATGAGATTTCTGGATTTGAGAATCGTGGACATTTCAAAAGAGATTATATGTTATTTTAAAAACCCGGTTTCTCTTGATATGATATTTCAGTGCGTCCACCATGTGTTTTCTCGGTTCTGAGAGCGACATGTGAAACCCGATTCGAGGAGGCGGATGAGGCCGATTGCTGGTACATAGTGGACCCGGTATGGTACCCCGGGGCGAGAACGGATCGCTGTGCAGTAAACGGTGAGCCTGGAAGAGGGACTACTACCTACCGGTGATAGTATTTGGGCTCGGCAGATATCCGGAGGATACCGACCGGAGTCGAGAGATGATATGGGCCGATCCGGACTGACGGAGCCCGTGGGCTGATCCGGCCTGACGGAGCCCAATATATGAGGATTTACGTGTCGATGCTGGGCACGGTTTTCATGTTGTTTTCGAGTGTCGATGCTAGGCACTCAGGTTCCATAATTTCAATGTATCGTGAGGGACACCGTTGATATATATCCTCATACTTTCATGCACACTCTTTTATGATATTTACGTGCATACAGACATTGATTATATGGGTGGACGAGATCCACATGCATACATACATTGATTATATGGTTCGACGAGATCCACATGCATACATGCATTGATTATTACTTTTGGATGTTATCCGCATGCATATAGGTATTGACTACCTTTTTGACACATATACAGACCCGGTCACCCTAGATATCATAGTATTACCCTTATGATATAGTTACCTAGAAGTCGTTGTTTATTCCATTTCATTCTGTTGATATTTTTATACTCACGAGTTGGAAACTCACCCCAGTTGTGCCACAGTTCTTGCAGGTTGACCGCTTGGATCAGTAGCGGTTTTGTTGGCATACAGTTGCATTCGAGTGTTTTGCATTGGTAGGTGGGACATTTGTATCATTCCCACTCTTGTATCTACATTTCATATTGTATCTAGTTAACTCCATCAATCAAAATTAGTAATTGTATAAGTAATGAGACTTAGTGAGATTGTGGTTGCGAGACTTAGAGCCAGGGCTTTGTCGCTACTTGTGGTTTTGTTGTCTTGCTTATTTATTTAACATTCTGTGGTGAACTTCGCCGTTGGGCATCGTATACTTATTTATACTGTATTGCGTAGTTGTGATCCGCCGTTTGGCGAAGTGCTAGCTCCCGCTTGGGGATGCCTTTATCATTATTATGTATTTGGGGTTTTGGATCAAAATATACAAAGGAGGTGCTGCCAAAATTTTAAAAAGACGAAACATGTTTTCAAACTAGTAAATTTCACTTGCATCATTCATGTTTCTTTTCTATGCATTAAGAAAACCTGATTTCATTATACCTTTATTTCAAAACCTCACCTCCTTTATTTTTCTTAAAAGGTTTAGATTTCTGGGTTTCAGCTTACTTGAATTCCGTTACTCCTTTAGACGTTGCGTGATTCAAGTGCTGGTCACGAGCGAATATTTCGGGTCGTGACAATGTCACAGCCTGAGCTTAGCAGCAAATACTACTCAGCCAGGGGTAAAACCTGTACATCTTCCGTTGCACTACTTCACGTCCTGGGTCAAGATGCACG
The DNA here is from genome assembly GCA_030015575.1 of Agapanthus africanus. NCBI lineage: Eukaryota > Viridiplantae > Streptophyta > Magnoliopsida > Asparagales > Amaryllidaceae > Agapanthus > Agapanthus africanus. Next base: position 611,668,638 of record JASDDO010000024.1, read on the forward strand.
TGCTGGGTGCTTTCGGAGTCCACAAACGACCCCGCTTTTACAACAGCTACAACTTTTCCCGGGTCATGTTTCTAGTCGACGCTCCTGCATTAGATCCGTCGTAGCGAGAGGCTCGACGTTTGGTCCTTCGCCCGCGTATGGTCGGGGATAGTATGACTTTTGCCGATAGAGTCTTAACTTTCGGCAAGGAATCTACCAAGGCAGTGCAGCCGCTGCGTGATACTTTCAAAGACGGGGCTTCTGCGTTGAAGGCTCGGGAGATCCTACACTTGTATTCAATTAGGCCAGGCTTTTTAGTGTTCGGGAAAAACGCCTTGGCACTGTTCATGAGGTATAACCCACACCGTTTCGCTCAACAGTCGGGTTACAATCAGGTGTTCCCCTTGAGGCATTCTTAGCTCAACCGGCCGCTACAGAAGTGGGATTCGCAGCGCACTACACCACTTTATGCGACTAAATACGGGGTCCAACTTTCTCATCAACGAACCGAGCTACGTTACAAAAGCTTCGAACACCTACGTGGCGTGGTACGAGCATGCGACGGGTGATGTTATCAGGGAAGAGAGGCAGCTATTACTTGATCATAACGATGTTGTCCCAGCTGGTAACCCAGCAGTCCCTTTGAAGCAACGGATCGCCGTTCGTCCTTCCTTAAGATAAGTCACTACGGTTGTGGTCCCACGCGCCTTCCGTGAGAAGCCTCGGCCCAGTGTTCCCATAACTGCAGTAGCCATGGCATCTCCAAAACTTGGTGTTGGTACGGAAATCGGGACCCGCCGCCCAAAATGCTTGTCAAGCGCAAAATCCTGTCATCGGCCGCCGATGTCCGCTCGCAGAAAAGGAAGAAGTAGCTATTTTCTGCCGACGTCATATTTGACCAGGAGCCACATGCTCCCTACAGCGAGGGCTTTTGTGAATACTGTACCGACAAGGGTTTGTTCGACACGCCTGTGACCGGCACTGATCTTCAGGCTGCCCTCGCAACTTCCGAGCGACTGGCTCGTGAGGAAGCGGCGTTGATCATCATCGCGAAGTCAGGTATACTTCAGTTGCATTCTTCTGCGTCAATCCATTTCTTGTTATTATGCTTTTACTAACGCTCTCTTCTTCAACAGGTATTTCTGCCGAAGAGGCCCTCACGGCTTCCATCAAAACGTTCGAGGAGGAAGAGAGGCTCCGCGCTTCTTTGGGCCTTGGTATGAGTTGCTTCATTGCACCTTTATTCTTTTTATTCGTGCTCTGATCCTCTCTTTCACCTTATTGTAGGGACTACCTCAACTCAGGTTATTCCAAGTGCAGTGCCGATCCCGAGTGGCGATGCAGCAAACTTTTAGAGCCAGCCGCCGTAGCCATGGCCCTCCCAAAGTCACTGCCGGAGGCTTTGCTAAAGAAGCCGATGATGGACGTTGTAGCGTCTCTAGAGGCAGATTTTGGTTCGGATGACGACGTCCCCTTGTCGGAAGTTCTGAGGAGATCATTTCTCACGACTCAGACCGAAAGGAAGCGCGGGAAGCACGCGGCGAAGGAGCGCGACACCGCTTTGGCCATAGGTGCAGGCTCAAGAAATATTCCTCCAGTTGATATTCTTTCGGTGGATGTTCCCTCTGCCCTGTCTACTGCCAATAGACAGGTTGCACGCGCAGTTCGGGAAGGAACTGAAAAGCTGCTTCAATGTAACGTAACGTCCAGTCTTTTATTAGAACTTGATCCTTGAATTCTGACATACGCATTTTCTGCAGGGCCAAGCCTTGGCGATGGGATGGAAGACGAAACGCTGGCAATTACAGAGCCCGAAGTAGCTACTCGTTCTCGGGAATCCGGGACTGTCCAAACCGCTGCTCTTTCTCCCTATGGCTCCTTGGTATCGGCGGGCGTCGCAAGCGTTACGACGACCCTCGTCGAGTCAGGGGATGAAGCTATGGGCACGGAATCTATTCCTTCGAGAGAGAGTGAAGAAGTCGTTACACCTGGTGATGCCGTCATGGTTTTGGTCCATGATCTATCAGGTAGTCGCTGGGTCACTGTTTTTGAGTTTTTCAATCCTCTTCAGCCTTTCTAATGATATCTTGTTTATCTTGAGTATAGGCGCGGTGAACCCTGAGGCTGTGTCGTCTGAAGAAGTGTCGCCGGTCGCGGCTCTGACAGTCTATGTCCCCTCGCCTTTTTCTGTACCCCTTAAAATATTGGAAGGTGTGGGTTTTTGACTTATTTGTTTCACTGTGGGTACTATCCTCCTTGTATTGACAGTATATTGTCGTAACTCTGCCGGAGTCCTTTTCGACCATTTATACCAGGTGTTCAACACGCATTTCTCTTTTTAGTCAGAAGTCATTCCACCTTCTGGTATCGGTTAGTATATTCTTCAGCTAATGTTCGTTCCCTTTCTTTTATGGATAGTCATATTGTTTCTAAGTATTCTTCATATTGATCATAGCGTCACGGGTTGGAGGAGGAGACAAGAGAATAGCCGTGCCTCCGGTACTCCCCATCCTGTCGCTTGTCGGAGCTGGTATAATAGACTCCATCCCTTGTGTATTTTCTTTATCTCCTGAGTCGATATATGACCGTAATTCATTTTGCAGCAATTGCACCGGCTCCAGCTCCTTTCGAGTCTCGCATTCCAATACCTACAGGGCCCTTCGCTAAACGCATATCTTCCAGGGGCGCTGCAAATAGCCGGCGAATGTTGAGCGAATTTATCAAAGATCTCGATGCCGAGGCCCTCAGTTCTGCTACGGATTTTTCCTTTGAAGTCAATCCGATGCTGGAAACGCTTGTGAACTTCCATGATGAAGATCTCATCGGCTCTTGGGTTGATTACTGCAAAAAGATCGATGCTTGCCTACACGAGATTGAGCTCAAGCATCTTGCTCCTGAAGTGTTGGCTTCGAACTCCCAAAGGGCTGCGTGGGTCGAGCATAGTGTTCCTTTCATTCGCCATTTTGAACAAGAGGCGACCCTGAGACGAAAGGAACATGAGGTGGCTTCCAGCGAATCTGTCTGATTGCGCGCCCAGGTTAAAGCGAATGCTGCGCAATTGAAAGATGTTTTCGACAACCTCCAACGATGTATCTCGGATGGGCTGACGCTGAGGCGGACGCTCGACCTCACCGAACGAGTCATGCAGGACTGAGAAGCTACCCTGCTAGAAACCGATGAAAAGCCTTCGTCCTATTTGGGCAACAGACTCAGGTTGAAGCGGAATTAGCCGCGGTAGCTGACCATGAGAAAGGATTTAGAGGAGCGCGCGAGCGGCTTGCCGATTTACTGAAGATGCCTCCTCCTTAATAATTGTCATTGTACCCCTTTTTTTTACTGACTGTAAACTTGCGATTTATGAATAACATGTATTCATTTTGATTCCTTTATGAAATGTATCTTGTATTCACTTGAATTCATGAACAAAAGACATATTTTATTTCATATTGGCATGTAACTCTGGCAAATGTGACCCGTAGATAGTCTATCTTGACCTCCTTACAGGGCAGCGATGGCTTAGGAAACAGGTTCAGGTCTGCCGCCTAAGACTTTTCAACTTTATGAGCCATGAGGGTCTCATAAAGACTTTTCTCCCTACGAGTCGTGAGGATGTCATAGGTGTATTTTCTCCTTAGGAGTCGTGAGGACTCCTAAGTGTGTTTTCTCTTGAGAGTCGTAAGGATCTCCCAAGAGAATTTTCCCCCTTACAAGTCGTGAGGACTCGTTTTTTTTTGTTTTTTTTGTCGATATTCGACTTTGGAGAGTGTGGCCCGTAGATAGTATACAATAGTCCATCTTGGACCTACTTACAGGACAGCGATGGCTTAGGAAACAGGTTCAGGTCTGCCGCCTAAGACTTTTCAACTTTATGAGCCGTGAGGGTCTCATAAAGACTTTTCTCCCTATGAGTCGAGAGGATCTCGTAGGTGTATTTTCTCCTAAAGGAGTCGTGAGGACTCCTAAGTGCATTTTCTCATGAGATTCGTAAGGATCTCACGAGAGAATTTTCCCCCTTACAAGTCGAGAGGACTCGTAAGTGGTTTTTTCCCTCCTTGTCGATATTCGATTTTGGTGAGTGTGGCCCGTGGATAGTACACAATAGTCCATCTTGGACTTAATTGTAGGACCCCAGTGCTTAGGAAACAGGTTGATATCCCCGTTTCCTAAGGCTTTCTCCCTACGAGTTGAGACGGGTCGAGAAGTTCTCGCAGGAACATTATTTTCCCTACGAGTCGAAATGAATCGAGATGTTCTCACAAGGATGTCCTAACGTCATAGTTAACCTCTGCTGATAGAAGTCCGTTAGGGTCTGTAGTACTAGGGTTTTTGTCCGACATACCGTCGCATTGGCCGATGTATTCCCCGATATGCAATCTTACTATTCGAGTAGCCCCACGACTGTCGTGCCTCTGATCCCTTCGAGGGTTGGACAAGATGTCTTCAAGTAATCTCTCAGGTCATATTACCGTCGAAAGAGAAAGCGTTAGGGATTTTCCATGTCGCTTTTTACTTGAGGTTAGGCTTGGTTTGGGAGCCCCGATGAGTCATGACCACTCTGCGCTGGTGTGGGATGATCTCCGATAGTCTTTCAGGTCTCATTTGAGTTTCCGTCAAGACCCTGAAGCTTGGGATCTTCCTTTGCTTCATTTGTTGACATTGCGTCTGTAATATTACGACGAATGTCGAGGTTGTCTCTGGGTTGTCTATGAACCGTCGAGTCTTGGAACTAGGGACTTTGCCATGGCTCCATTGTTTTGACCCTGGGGTCAGTTGTTGGCATTGTTTATGCATCCTGTTGGAGTGAGAAGGAACGCCGTTGTGATCTCTAGGCTGTAGAAGTTGCCGTCAAGACCCTGAAACTAGGGATCTTTCTTCGCTTCGTTTGTCGACATTGTGTCTGCTATCTTGCGACGAATGTCGAGGTTGTCTCTGGGTTGTCTATGATGTGGGGTTGTATAGCACGACAACAAGGTTTAGGAAGGCATCAAACATGCCATTTTCTAAATTTTTAGGATGCTATGAAACCCTAACCAAGATCTTAACTAGAGAATTAAGGTTAACAATGAAAATAAACAACTTTACATCTAAGTGAGTAGGGATTACAACCTTTGTAGTCCGCTCCTTCACTTCTATAGCTCCTTGTTGTGGTCCCTTCGCTGCGATCATCGAGCTCGCGTACTCTTAAGAAGCTCCATACGGTGTATGATGCATGCTTGCTTGAAGTCTTTAATGTCTGTGATGATCTACGTCGAGGAAACACGGACTCAAGCTATCACTTCACTAATATGGAATTAGTGAAGCTAACACCCTAAACTATATGGCTAGTATAGAAGAGGATGATGAAATAGGAATTTTGCTCACTTAAGAATTTAATTTCTCACTATTTTTCTTCTTTATCTCAAAGTCAAGAGAGCAAAAATGAGATGAGGAAAAAGAAGATGAATGAATGAGATAAGGTTAGAAATGAAACCATGGGTTAGTATATGTGAAACCCTAACCCATGTAGAGAGTTAACCATGGCTATGTGTAATTGTTGGGTTAGAAAATATCTTAGGAAAAACAAAAAGGGTGGACTTTGTCAATGGTTATCAACAAGCTTCATGAAGCTTCCACCATGACTCATTTTCACAATTTTGAATTACTTAAGAATTTAAACCCAAACATTATATTTATCATGGTATAATTCTCATATATACAAACATTATTTATGTCAAAATATTATATATCACATATATAATATTTATGTAACAATAGAAAACAATACAATAAACATATATCACATATATGTCAAATGTATCATAAATGAGAATAATAAATACTTAAGTGAGAACATAATATATATATATATATATAATTTCATCGAATCAACACTTGATCCGATAACCCGGCTATATCATATATAACCGGCCGATATCACATATCGCTAGAATAGAATATGGTATCACATACGCGTATCAATCTCGATCCCGCACATATCACATATGTGCTCCTACTCCGTTTCTTCTGAGCCAGGAAACCTCTATGTAGGACTCTAAAGACTCTTCAATACTCCGGCAGTAGGTGATGATCATATCAAACACCAACAAGCCGCAAGCGGTCAGCTAAACGTAACGGCCACCTGGGTATTGAGCGACCAGAAGATCAACAAGCAAGCCTGTACATACTCCTGCGAATCCAATCAGTAACACTACCGTACAGTCCGGTCTCCTCGTCTGATATGTCGCATATCTAGTCTAGGCGTGGTAAACTTCAGACCCCAGTAACCGATAAGTCGTTTCGATGTGAGGCTCATCACGGGTCGAGAAACTACTGATAACACTTACCAGTAGATCTCCATATCAGCTTTGGCCAGGGACTTCCAGTTATAGCCAATCGAACACAGCGCAACATCAACCCCCAATACCGGGAAAGACGAAACCCCTCATATCACTCATTGCCTCCATATGATTCGGGACTGTACCCAAAAGCAACCGTTTTGCACGTTCTCATGAACGTGGTAAGGTGGAAATCAAAGCACAGTAGGAATCACACAAGACTCTATGACGATCTTGGGTCTACGGACTAACCTATACCAGTGTCACCAGAGAACTGCTATCTGACGATAGGTATAATACCATCTAGGAGTTCTCGGCGAGTCCGTTCAGTGTACCCAGTCTCCATTAAGCACCCATACACCATCTTTGATCTCAAACACCAATGGATGTGGGATCATCCATCGCCCATCATATGGGTCAAGATGCGTGTACGCTAGTCTACTCTGGAGTATCGATGCCCTGTCTCGATACACCTTCAACTAGGAACAATTATAGGATGTACTTGTGGACTACCCTGGCCCCACTAGTATGATCTCCATCATAGTCCTAGTAGTCAAGTACACATTCTAAGGGCTTTATCAACATGTGAGAGCAAGACAGTAATTCAATACAAGTCAACCTGTTAAGACAAAGTGAAACTAGATAGCATACTATCATGTCGAGCAAGAAAGTCATCTCTATATATATCCAAGCATCCACTACAATACACATCATATGTACAATAATGGCCTCTAGGGCATATACATAACTTACATATGAACCGTCGAGTCTTGGAACTAGGGACTTTGCCATGTCTCCATTGTTTTGACCCTAGGGTCGATTGTTGACGTTGTGTCTGCATCCTGTTGGAGTGAGAAGGAACGCCGTGGTGATATCTAGGCTGTAGATGTTGCCATCGAGACTTGGCTCTCCTTCTGATAGAGCCTGGTGGGAAAATGTGGTTCCCTTTTTCGTTTGCGCCCATGGATTGTATACAGGGGTCGATGTGGACTCGCAGGCAGGCAGAAGTTTCATTTTTTTTGTTTCTTTCCGCGATGCTCTATCATTTCAGCGTTTTATAACGCGAAAGTCATGATTGCCCAATCATTTCAGCTATTTTATCATGGTGCCCAATCATTTCGGCTATTTTTCTTTTTACTCGTTGTTTTTTATTGCGAGTTGCCCAAACATTTCAGCTATTTTTATAAGCATTTTTGCTCGCTGATTTTTATTGCGAGTTGCCCCATTATTTCGACTGTTTTTCTTTTTACTCGCCGTTTTTTATTGCGAGTTGCCCAAACATTTCGGCTATTTTATATGCATACATTTTGCTCGCTGATTTTTATTGTGAGTATGGAACTCGAGGTCTGATACCAATCTTAACATCAGCATCGCTGCGACTGGAATATTGCTAGGAGCGAATCATCATTTGCCTTGAAGGGACTTGGAATTTGATACCGAATTAAGGATCAGCATCGCTACAACTGGGATATTGCCAGGAGCGAATCATCAGTTGCCGTTGTCGATTTAAACAAAGGTGGCTTAGCAAACAGGGTTAGGATCCTGTTGACTAAGGTTTTTCGACTTTACGAGCCGTAAGGGTCTCATAAAGGTGTTTCTCCCTACGAGTCGTGAGGATCTCGTAGGTGTATTTTCTCCTTAGGAGTCGTGAGGATTCCTAAGGGATATCTTCTCCTGTAATTCGTAAGGATCTCATAGGAGTATCTTCTTCTTGCAAGTCGAGAGGACCTACAAGTGTTGTTCACCAAATGGAGCAATTTCACGCCATTGGTGGAACTAAGTGAGGGAACGTTTATTTGTGCACGTGGATTATTTACAAGGGTCGATATGGGACCGCTTGTAGGGCAATTTGTGGAATGTGATTGCTTAAGAACAGGTTTAGATTCCTGTAGCCTAAGGCTTTTGAATCCTATAAGCCGTGAGGGTCTCACAGGGGGAATTCTCCTTATGAGTCGTGAGGATCTCGTAAGTGTAATTTCTCCTTAGGAATCGTAGGGATCCCTTAGTGTGTTGCCCCCTTGTGAGTCATAAGGATCTCATGCAGGTGTTTTCTCCTTATAAGGTTGAGAGGACCTTGCAAGTGTTTTTTATTTTAACGAGATTGCGCCCTTTCGGGTTTTCACAAACTCGCCGGTAGCCCTGCTATTTTTACTCATGGATCCCTTTTGGGTTTTCATCCGTTCCCATTTCTCTTGTGGACGTACCGTTTTTTTACCCCTCTGTTCGCTAATGGAACTTATGGGAGACTTCGCCACCGAAGCAGCTGCGCGGCCAGCAGGACTTAAGTTGCAGTCCTCGCCGCTGGGACTTGCGGACTTGAATTCCACCATTGCCATGTTTGAGGCGACGTATTTAGTTTTAAGGACATTACGGTTCATTGTTATATTAAGGACATCTCGGTCCATTGTTAGTTTAGGAACATTTCGGTCCATATCTAGTTTAAGGACGTTGTGGTCCGTAGGGATTTTGAGGCGAAGTTTTGCCGGATACTACTTACAGAGTTCTTGACTCAGGAAGATAGCGAACGGACATGAGCATCATCATTTATCATTAACCTGAGTTGTGACTTGTCAGGCGTAGTATTTCTTAAGGAATCGACCGTTTATTGGCCGGAAGGGTCTTTCGCCATGCATGTTCATGAGCAAGTAGGCCCCGCCTTGGTAGACCTTGTCTATGATGTACGGGCCCTCGTAGTTCGGCTCGAATTTCCCTCGCTTTGCACGGGTGGGGATCATAGGTCTTTTTACAACTAACACGAGTTCGCCTTGGCGGAATGTTCTCGGCCTGGTTAGTCTTTCGTATGAGCGCGTCATCATTGCTTTGTAAGCTTCCAGGTTTTTCTACGCTATAAGACGAGCTTCATCGAGGGCATCGAGCTTCTCAAGTCGAAGATGGGCATTCTCTTCGTCCGTCAGTTCATAACGAACCGCCACTCCTAGAGAGGGTAGCTCTATCTCCAAGGGAAGTACCGCTTCCGTGCCGAATACCAGCGCGAATGGTGTTGTATTCGTGGCCGTTTTGAACGTTGTTCGATATGCCCAGAGAGCTTCATGAAGTCTCTCGTGCCAGTCCTTTCTGTTTCTGGACACCATTTTCTTTATGATCTTCGTCCAGGTCTTGTTGACGGCTTCAGCAAGACCATTGGCTCGGGGATTATAGACTGAAGAGTATCTCTAGTCTATATTATGCTGCTGTGCAAAGCAGCTGATCTTATGGCTCCTGTAGGCTGGCCCATTATCCGAGATGATTCGTCGCGGGGTGCCGAACCGGTAGATGACATGTGTCCTGAAGAAATGGAGGATGTTCTCAGTCTTCACCTCCCTTAGAGGTACTGCCTCTGCCCACTTAGAGAAGTAATCGGTTGTTGCCAATATGAACGGATGCCCTTTAGATGACGTTGGTTTGATGGGCCCGATTATATCGGTTCCCCATATTCCGAACGGCCAGCTAGCCAATGTTGTTTGTAGAGGATCTTGATGCTGGTGGATGAAGTCCCCGTGAATTTGGCATGAGTGACACTGCTTCGCACATTCAAGGCAGTCCTGAATCATTGTAGGCCAATAGTAACCCATTCTTTTGATCTTCAGCTTCATCTTTAGACCGGCCTGATGAGAATCGCAGAGTCCGTCGTGAGTTTCTTGGACGACCCTTTTTGCTTCTTATGGTCCTAGGCACCTTAGCCATAAACTGTCGAATGACCTCTTATATAGAGTATCATTGATGAAGGTGAACGATTGAGCTCGTTTCATGAGCTGATGTCTTGAGGACGCATCTTTGGGCGTTTGATGAGATTTTAAGTAGTCTATGAAGACTTCTCTCCAATCCATAGCCTTTCCCCGTCTTGTATTCGATAGGCTGCTTGTTTGGTCGCTTCCTTTCCTTCAGACGACTCCAGAAATATTTCTGCTGGTGCGAGATGTTAGTTATATGTATGCCCTAGAGACCATTACTGTACATGTGATGTATATTGTAGTGGATGCTTGGACATATATAGGGAGGACTTTCTTGCTCGACATGATAGTATGCTATCTGGTTGCACTTTATCTTAACATGTACACTTATTGTCTATCTATTACATGTTGATAAAGACCTTAGGATGAGTACTTGACTACCAGGATTATGATGCAGATCATACTAGTGGGGAAGAGGTAGTCGGTAATTACATCCTTAGATTGTTCCTAGTCATGGGAGTATCGAGACAGGGCATCGATACTCCATAGTAGACTAGCGTATACGCTTCTCGACCCATGTGATGGGCGATGGATGTTCCCACATCCATTGGTGTTTGACATCAGAGAAGGTATACGGGTGCTCAGTGGAGACTGGGTACACTGAACGGACTCACCGAGAACTCCTAGATGGTATTATACCTATCGTCGGATAGCAGTTCTCTGGTGACACTGGTACAGGTTAGTCTGTAGAACCGAGATCGTCATAGAGTCTTGTGTGATTCCCACTGTGCTTTGATTTCCACCATACCACGGTCAAGAGATCGTGCAAAAAGGTTGTTTTTGGGTACAGTCCCGAGTCACATGGAGGCAATGAGCGATAGGAGGGGTTTCGTCTCTCCCAGTATTGGGAGTTGATGTTGCGCTATGTCCGATTAGCCATAACAGGAAATTCCTGGCCAGGGTTGCTGAGATTTACTGTTAAGTGTTATCAGTAGTTTTATTTTTCTCACAATATTTCTTCTCATCTCCAAACCCTAGAAAGCTTTTCAAGCTCATGAAGAAGATGAAGATGAAATTAACAAGAGAATAGAATGATGATGAAGTAGGAAGTGGGCTCACTTTAGTTTTATTTTTCTCACTTTGCATACATTATATATATGTGATATATATTATGTATCAGTGCTAGGCAACCCAACAATGGTATCAGAGCCATGCTAGAAAATTAGACAATATTTTCTAGGATTACGAAACCGAAACTACTCCGAAACATTCGATACGATGACCTAGTTTCTGTCGATTTTGAAGATTTTTTAAAATCGACAGAAACTAGGTCATCGTATCGGGTGTTTCGGAGTAGTTTCGGTTTCGTAATCCTAGCAGATATTGTCTAATTTTCTAGCATGACTCAGATACCACTGTTGGGTTGCCTAGCACTGATACTTAATATATATCACATATATATAATGTATGTAATGTGGGAAAAATAAAACTAAAGCGAGCCCACTTCCTACTTCATCATCATTCTATTCTCTTGTTAATTTCATCTTCATCTTCTTCATGAGCTTGAAAAGCTTTCTAGGGTTTGGAGATGAGAAGAAATATTGTGAGAAAAATTGTAACATTTCAGAAAATATAAAATATTATTTTTGGAATTTAATATTAAGATAATATATTTCTCGAAAACTGCCCGATTTGCGAAATTGGGGTTTTCGAAAAAGGGTGTAAATATATACCAATAAATGTGAAATAAATGGAAATTAAAATGATTTATTCGTTTAATAATATATTTAAAGGATTTGGTATTTTTAAAATTTTTATATGCAGTTTCGACAAAAACCCGATTAGTGCACTACTAATCGCGATTAAGCCAAATCCGCGTTTCTACAGTTTTTCATGGCTAGTGCACCATGTCATGTTATGTTTTGATTACATGTTGTGTTCTTGTGTTATTTTGGGTATTTTGTGACTTGAATTTTAAATAAAAAGAAAAGGTTAAAAAGAGAAAAGGTGAAAAGGTAATATTGAGAGAGGGGGTGAGAATAAGAGAAGAGAGAGGGGCAACCACAATCCCTTCCCCATTATTTCTTTGCATCTCCTCCTTCCTCAAGATTCCCTCCACCATCACCCCTAGAGATCATCTAAAAAGCTTCATCAAAACCCTAAACCCCTTTCATTAAAATTGATCCCTTCTTCACCCTCTACACTTTGGACCCATCAATGTTTGATTTCGAAGACTTGGGACAGCTAGGGTTTTTCTTGGGTTGCCCAAATGAGGTATGAACTCTTCCATCTAGTTTAATTTGAAGTCTAATAATACCCCTTTGTAGTTTAGAGTTAAATGGGTATGGATTAGTGATGTTAGAAATTTCTAGTGAAGGGTTTGAGTGTTGTGTGGATTGGGTGATGCCTAGTGGCTGTTAACAAGGATTGAGTGGTGTTTTACTGACCTAGAACAGGGGATGGAACCCAAAACATGAATTTAGAAACCCCGACATCGGATAAATGTGTAAATTGTGAGGGTATTATGGAATCTGGAGTAACCCGGGGGCACTAAAAATAATTTAGCGAACACAGTGACACATGCAGGCACCCAGGAAGCTACCACAGAGACCCGAGACCCCAACTCCAACCTATGGCCACAGATTTAATCATTCTGGCTGCAATTTGCGGCCAGAGTAGGGTGGATTTGATCCATGTTGGTTCCAGGGCTTTATCTTCAGTAAATTAGACCCTCCATTTATGCAGAATTGACCAATTTGGCCTAGGGTAAAATCTTGGAGCACATTGGGGTGTTTTTGGCTATGTTTTCAGTATTTTGGGATGCTTGGTTTTGATATTGGGATTTGTATTTGGTCGTGTGGCGTTTGAACGTCAACGACTAGGATTTTTAGTCGTGTTTTGCACGCGAAGCTATAGGTTTTAACCTATGAGCGGAACTTGTGCCGTTTTGGTCTCCGACTTGATTTTAATACGCAATTGCGATGTGTTATGATATGTAGGTACCCCACGAGGATTTCAAGACGGTGAAGAAGAGGATGGCGGCATCGACATCGGCAAGCAAGAGCAAGGTGAGTAGATCTATATCTACCGGGGAAGTCGGGTGGATGGCGTATAGCATCCCCGCATAGTTTTGATGGAAACTGATTTATAGAATATGGTTAAGGAAACCTAGATTAGGAAACTAGGGTTAGAATTAAGATGGCTATGAAACCTTATTAGAAACTACAGGATAGTTAGAAGTGATATGTTACGACTATTATAGGATGACGGAATTTGAGGATGACGTTTGTCGATATTGCCGTTTAGGGTACTGTAGGACTAGATAGTCGATGTAGATGTGTCATCCGAACCATACCTTTTTCTAAACCGAAGAATCGTATGCATCTTTAAACAGATACCTTGAGGGACGTTATGGATTTCCAAATGATATCTTGTCTTTAAAAACACCATAACCCCTACTTTCAAAACTACGATTCGCATCTTTCAAAAATCTGATTGTATGGTTCGGGTATGTATGTTAGATTTGATACTTATACTTATAGTAGAGATAGAATGTTTATGTAAACTAGACTTGATGTGAGATATAAATGCGATGAAAAGAATATAAGACGAATATGATGATTTGATGATATGTTGGTATACGGATGCGAGTCGATTGAGATGATTTATACCCTGCCGGTCCCCTGATATGAGATTGCGGTGGATGTGACCTGGGACATAGGTATATAAATATATTTATATGTGTTGTGAATCGTGAGTTTAGTTGTATGTGACGTTAGGTCGGTACCCTCCTCGTCTTATAGGATGATAGGATCCCTATTGGTTTAATACCGCCGTACGATGATTTTCCGTACATGATGAGTTTAACTTGAGGTTTGATCCATACCCTTGACTAAAGGATGCCGTACGATGAAGTATACCGTACGGGATGTTGTGAGGCTGGATGCCGATTGATAGATTCACCGACTCGATCATGTTAGATATGTATACCTTATAGCTTTTAGCTGACGTTTTACCTTATGTTGCATTCATGTTATTCGCATTGCATTACTTATACCCGTGATAGTACACCTGCACCATTATCGATGATGCGTATGTTACACGTACATAGATTGTAGGCTCACACACTTCATCATCGATAATTGCCATGTCACTACACAGTAGGATTGTTGCATCATGATATGACCCTTCGCATAACATACATGCGCACATACATATTGTACGCCATACTTGCGTACATGCATATTGTACACAATACTTGCGTACATGCATATTGTACACCATACTTGCGTACATACATATTGTACACCATACTTGCAGACATACACATTTTTACGTACGTACTTGCGTATATACACATATGCACCTTTATACGGTATTGCATTCGATTTTGGAGATTTGGGAACCGCAGGATATATTTTAAAACTGGATTCATTTAAAAGAGCGGTTTTCCCTCGATATGTGCATATTACTGTTCTATGTTGCATGATATACGGATATGCTTACATTTCTATCATATGTTGCATACATCATGCTTTATGATTTTACGCATTGAGATATGCTATTTTCATGAGATTTCTGGATTTAAGAACCGTGGCTATTTCAAAAGAATGTATGTACTGTTTTAAAATCCGGTTTCTCTTGATATGATATTTCAGTGCGTCCACCATGTGTTTTCTCGGTTCTGAGAGCGACATGTGAAACCCGATTCTAGGAGGCGGATGAGGCCGATTGTGTTGGATATAGTGCCCTCTAAGTCAATTATTGGATCGTAGGTACGCGATTGCAATGATTGAGGGAGGACCTATACCGATATGAAAGTCTTGCTCGAGATGATAGTATGCTATCTGGTTTGTCTTTATCATCGTTTACATGCTTTAGTTCTCTATAGCATGTTGATAGAGCCCATAGGATTCTTGTTTGACTGCCAGCAGTATGATGGCGATCATAAACATGGGAGCTGGGGTCTTTAAGCATATCCTTAAAGTGTCCCTAGTCGTAGGAGTTTCGATACAGGGTATCGATACTCCAGAGTAGACTAGTGTATATAGTCGAGACCCCGACGAGGGGCGGTGGCCGGTCTCACAAGCGATTGGTGTCAGTTGGTTCATCTAAGATGTATACAGGTGCTCATTGAGTACACTGGACAGGACTCGCCGGGAATATGCTAGTTGGTATTATATATATCGTCAGATAGCAGTTCCCTGGTGACATGTGTACAGGTTAGTTTGTCGACCGGAGATCGTCATTTGTCTCGTGTGAGTTCCCACTGTGCTTTGATTTCTACCCTACCACGCTCAAAGGAGACGTGCAAACAGGTATTTTTTGGGTACAGTCCCGAGCCACATTGAGGCAGTGAGCGGATCGTCGGGGATTCGTCTCTCCCGGTATTGGGGGTTGATGTCGCACAGTGCACGGGTGGCCATCACTAGAAATCCTCGGCCGAGACAGTGGAGAATTACTGATTTGGATCAGTAGTTTCTCAGGTGGTGATGGGCTTCATACCGACACGAATTATCGCGTTATTAGGGTCTGAATTTATCCCACCCCCTAGAATCGATATGCGATACTCTTAGACGAACGGACCGGACTGTACGGATATTGTCACTGTCAGGCTCAGTAGGGTTTCTGGATGAGTTCGCTCGTCGGCTTCCCTTCCAATCAATACATAGGCAACTGTTACGTACAGCTTGTACCTCTGACGTGCTAGTGGTTATACCCAGTGCCAGTGTATTGATGAGTCACTAGAGTCCCCCACAGACAGTTTCCCAAGTTCGAGCGAAACGTTGTAGAGGCCGTATGGTTTTATGGCAGGGTTCGGAAAATGCACGTGCGTTTATGCACGTGTCATATTTTGGGAAGATAATACTGGTGGGCTTTGGTTTAAGCCGCATCCGAGTATTATACTGTGTAGATATAAAATCTTTGTCTCAGTGTCATTTGTATTCGGTTGTAATACAAATGCGGGTATGTTTATACTATTACGGGGTTATCCTGAAATTCGTTTCAGGATCGCTTTTGGAAGTTGCCAGTTTCCAGTTTTCTATCGCCCGTATTTAACATTCGGTTAAATGTGGATTTATCTTTTCTTCCATGGGTGAGTCATGAGTGTGGAAGCTTCTTAGATGATGACTAGGTTAGTGAGTCATTCATTTGCATTAATGGTTGATGAGGTGTTATTAGTGAGTCACCTTTTCATTAATGACTTTTGTTCTTGCTAAGATATTTGAGTGAGATCTTTTGTGTTATGATAAGTATCATATTCTTATGGTCTCACCCTCAACTCTCCTACACTCACCCTCCTCCTTCAAATAGTGGCCGGCCCCTCTCTTGTAAGGGATGGTTGTTCATTTTGGTAAAAAATTATAGTTTTGGATTCATGGAAATTAGATAGCCTCATTTCTCATTTCACCCGATCCAAAAGGCAACTTCATTAACCGTTCATCCATATCTTTGGACGTAAGGAGACAAAGTGTTCTACTCATTCTCTACATCAATCTTGGTCATCTCTTTTAGCAAACATGATGATCGAGTTGCCTCGGTTCAAAGGCGGGAGCCCGTTTAAAGATCCGTCGACATGGTGCCACCTAGACGAGGAGACTGGAGATTCAGGAGATCGGAGCAGCCGCAACATAGCGTGGGATAATGTTTGAAGACCGAAGGACTCGGATCGTTCGGTATAACATTTCTACCCACTTTGTAGTTTGTTAGTTTAGCTTTAATGGCAGATCCGGGTTATAGTATACGATAGCGCCGGTTAAAAAGTTTTTGTTCCGCATTTGGCGTCTGTTAGACGGCCGGGACGCTACCGTGTACTTACAGTGGTATCAGAGCCTCACCATTAAGCTATACTAACTTGTGCTAATATATTTAAAACATTGATCGAACGGAATTTCGAAAATCAAATTTTTCAGTGCAAAACTTTCTGTCGATTTTAAATCAAGTCTAAAAATTATTTTGCATATCACAGAAAACAAAGCAGGGTTTTTTAAGCTAATTGGGAAAATTTGAGCATCTGATCCCACATGACTGCCGCGGATTCGCGGTCAAACCTAGGGTTTGACCGCGGAACCGCGGCCAGTATGTGGGAACAGTGCATCAAAATTTTCCAGTAAGCTTTCCATGGTAAATTATGGTTTTTGGTATATTCTTTTGGGCCCAGATTTTATTACTGTACACCAGATGTACGTGGGGCCCACTTTGGAAAATTTTGTCGATCGAAATTTTAAACGTGTTAGTTTACAGTACTTATATTATATCTCCGACCGGGAATGTCATTCGAGCGGTAAATTGCGTCTAATTGCTATAGTCTTTTTAGACGGATTTGCGAACGTGACATTCACGTTGATGTTCTGTATTGTGCTGTGATGTTGCTGATATGTCATGGTGGATAGCAGTGTGCAATGGTAGTGCAATTTGGATTTATTTGTACATTTGATATAGAGGGGCGAGCGTCCAACATGATGACTGCCGTCACTTCCTGTTTGTATAATATTCTTTTGGGGCACGACCGGGCTGAGGTCGATGTACCCGTTGTATATATTTTTCATTTTTGTACTAGGTTTACCCCGCGACGGAGTGCACGGATAGCCGGATTCTGGAGGGCAACGGGTCCGTATCTCATGGCTTTGAGAGGCAGAGGGGCCTCACTCTAGAATTGGTAGACTATTCGCCGCACTCGTAGGGGGTAAAGGTTGACCCAAGGATGGGTGCTCAAGTTACCGGATTCCGTGAAGTGCCGGGTGGTCCATTCACTATGCTGTAAGGGGCTGCCTCTCTTCAGGTTTTGGCGGGTAACTTGCCGCACCCGTAGGGGTCTAGGTTTCATTGCACAGGCTATCCATACGACCAGGTGAACTTCGGATTTCAGTAGCGGCTCTATGAAACCCGGGGATCCCAGATTATCTGTATTGTTCTGTGATGCTTATTACTTTTCTGTAATATTGCATATTATCACGCCTGGAGTGATTATTGTATATTGGTATATATACTATTAGATGTTGTATATGTTTTACACCCGCGCTAGTCCAGTCCCCGCTCTGTCGTTAGTTAAGTAACTTAACGGGTGATGACGGGGCCCTGTGGCGAATACGGATGGCATATACGTACATTTTATTTTTCGTTCTTTTCTGGTTTGATTGATTGATGGGACTGCATTGATTCTTATCAATGCAAGGATAAAACAAACCTATATTTGATGTTGTTGGAACAAATTTTAAAAGTGTTATTACAAAGATATTTGCTTTTGTTTTGCATAGCGGTATTCAGTTGGAATATCCTGCACCTCATTCGACGAGGCAAGGGCCGAGATCCCTTCACCGGGAGTGACCCCTTGGCCAGAAATTTACGTCAGTGTAATAACTCCATTATAGTCGATTACAAGTTGCTTTGCATCGCGGTATTCAGTTAGAATATCCTGCACCTCATTCCACGAGGAAAGAGTCGAGATCCCTTCACCGGGAGTGACCTCTTTAGCAAAAGGTTTTCTCCACTATATTTTTATAAAAAGCTATCAGGTTCCTTCAATGAGATCAAGTTCATTACGTTAAAGGTTTTTCTCCAAAAACCATCCCTAGCCCTCCGTCATTTCTTATGGATAGTCAGTAGTATTCAAGCTATGTTTGTTGACCTTCGTCAAGGCATAGTGCTTGGTAGCTGCTGGGGTATTCATTTGTTGCATAGATAGATGTGTTGGTTTAGGACAGTCATATATCCTTGTTGACCTTCGTCAAGGGCTTGTACGGGTGGGTTCAAATTAACCTGGACAATGACGGGTAGAACTTGACATGTGACATATGATTTGTTGACCTTCGTCAAGGTCATCAGAGCATGGGGCAAAAATCACATCGGGAGTTTCAAACATACAGGAAACTTGCCAGGCATGCGCATACCATCTGGAGTGTGATAACTTGAGTGGCTTCCATCAAGTTATCATGCGATGATAGTTGGATCCCGATTCCCACTGATGAGTTGGTTTACTCTTTGGGTGATCCCGACTGATTCTTCTTTTAGGTTTGGAGGAGAATTTGACAGTACAGTGGGAGGTTTCCTGATTAGATAAAGTGATAACCATTCTGATCTAGGTTAGAGTGCACGCAGAGTGTTTCTTTTCTCTCTCTCTCTTTGGCAACGACCTTTGACCTACCCTAGACTATGACTCAGTGACCAAGTTGACCGAACCTTCTTAAAATACCGGCTTTTGGATTGTCTTAGTTGCATAAGTCATTGCCGCTTATTCTTTTACCCTTTGTATTTCTCAGAACACACAGTATTACTACGGATATCCACTTCCATTGGATAGATCCATCGTATGGTTATATACGAACTCGAAGGGACTTCTTCGAGGATGGATCCAGGTTCAGGAGAAATAGAATTAGTTTATTCAGTTGTCTTTTATTATCACCTTCTTTCAGGTTGCGAGGGCTCCTTAGTTTAGGAGAGTACACCTATTATGCTTATCGGATAATCTTATTACAAACCATAGGCAGGTGCCGAAAGGTAGGGAATGAAGAAAACCAATTAGCCTAAGTAGGATGTGCAGAAGGTAATATGTAAAGACAAGATAAAGGGATTAGAAAGAGGGCAAAGTAAATTGCGACTGTTATCATTCACGACCAGTTGTCTTTTATCATCACCTTCTCTCAAGTTGCGAGTACTCCTTGGTTTAGGAGGGTACACCTATTATGCTTACTGAATAGTCTTCTTCCAAACCATAGGCTGGTGCCGAACGGTAGGAAATGAAGAAAACCATTTAGCCTAACGAAGGTGTACAGAAGGTAACGACTAAAGACAAATAAAGGGATTTGGAGAGATGACAAAGAAATATACGGTTATAGTCATGAATTGGATTATGGAAGAGGCATTACTGCGAATACCAGGATACCCCTACGAAACATTTTCATGTTTCAGTTTCACTGTGCATTGTTAAAGGAAAACTGATTTCCCGATTAGATACTTACTCCAGGGTATGTATTTACCAGGTATGAATCTCACATCTGTATGGTTTTTCAGATGATGAGTGGGAGTAGGTTATTGGGAATAAAGGTGATTATCCTCAATATATCGGAATTCGTTGTAATTGGTGATATTTGAGGAAGTCGCCTGAGTTTTTGCCAGACGGTATGTATTTGGTTATGAGTATCCGTTGTTGTGCACCAATTTCAAAATGACATATCTGTACGTTTATTTTTATAAAGTGAGATATAACTTTTTGAAATTATGTTCGTGACATTTACCTATATCAGTTGAAGATTGGGTAGGGAGCATTGAACAACGGAGTAGTTCTTAACCATAAGTACAGTTTTCAACCTACGATGCACAGGTTTTGAGTTATTCAACTCAGCAGACTTATACAGAGTATTGTATGTTGTCCAGAGTCCGTCAGGACAAAGGGGTTGGTCCTCGTACTATGTTCTGTTTAATTTTTCTCTAGATTTTAGACAAGTGTTTCGTAGAAATACAAGGTCTAAGTTTTGAGTTGTTGTGGGTATAAGAATAAAGTAGAGAACCAAATATCGCAAGTATCGGGATTCTTCAAAGAGATCGAAGGTGTAGATTCTTGTGATTGGTATTCACATGAAAGTAATGGTTTTGAGAAACTCGTTTCTCTTTCAGGTTACTCATAATTGGATATATTCCTAAGTTGAGTAATGCTGATTAGCCTCTCTCCATTAAGTTGATATGCACTGGAGACAGATGCATGATTAGAATCTGGTTCCAATTAAATAAGTGCCAAACTTTCTATATTGGATATAGAATGGTTCATACCTTAACGATGTTAAGGTACAGTGAGTTGTCCAGCTTATGCTTAAAACCAGACTCTGGATAACGCAAGGCACGTTTCTGTAATGGCAGTTTGTGGGTTGACCCTGGCTTTGACGAGGGTTGATTTTCTACCATCCGGAAGATCAATAGTGATGTTGTTCTTGACTCGCCACAGTTTTAGTAAAATGGATTTTTTCAGAAATAGTAGTGGGAGTATGGTAGAACTGGAAGTGATTCCAGAACCGCAAACGATTATGAAAAATTTAATAGGACCTAAAGATTCAATCAGGTTTGACATTCCAATAGCCACTCCGCAGATATGGTGGGTAACCTCAGACACCAGAGAGGTACTCCGGTAGCCTCAAGGACGGTGACAGGAAGGTTCTTGTTTACCCAGACTTGACACTACTGTTGTTCCAAGCTATGAGACCCGGCAGGAGAATAAGTATAGCGTCGTTCTAAACTAGCTTTAGAAGTGTACGTATATATTATTCTGCCAGAGGGTTGTCGTAGTCAGTGGGAGCGGCGGAAGCATAGTGGGCAAGTAGCTTATGTCTATTTATAGACTTGAGCAAATATAGCAGAGATAGATCATCTAGTTTTGATGTGACAGTCATAGGTTTGACTTCATCAGAATAGGGGATGGATCTGTTAAGAAGGTAGTAGGGTGTGATGTCCTGGTATTTGGATGACATACACAAGTAGGAAGTAAAATTCCTATACTACGATCGGTTGTACTTTGGTCGTAACACAGTTGTTTCTTCACAAAGGATATTGATATAATATATAACATTCTAGTTTCTAGATTTATGGTTTTAGATCTAGATTTGGGTAGTTTCCCAATTAGGGTACTTTAACAGAATTCTAAAGGTATTTAGAATAGATGACTCCTGGCATGGTGGTGTACCTGCAGGTGATGGAGTCACCCTCTCTAAAGATGTCTTACAGACTAAAGGGGAGAGGGATGTGCATGATTGGCAGATCACTTGCTTAGGCAATTGAGTCAATTGTGAAATGTCAAGTACCACACCAGATGTTGTTTTTGCACTAGATGCGATAAGTTTATATTAATCCAATCGTAGAGAAACATTAGGAAGCAGATTTAGAACATGAATGGATGTTCTATGGATTTGATAATGGCAGCCACCTTGAGGAGACGGTTATCATTCCAGGCTTCCAAGGTGACCTGGATGATAGATTGATTGTCAGAGTTATAGTTTTTCCTCTGACGAGGGACAGTATTATGGACAGGTGGTCTAAGAGGATACTGTGGGAGGCATGGTGCGCGATACTGATTAGGTTCAGTTATCAATACAGTCTAAGAAGTTTGGATTTGAAGTTCATTTATGAATTAGGTCCCATCAGATATCCAGACATATTCTAAGACAGGTATTACTCAATTCGGGAGATGGCATTCTCCGCGAACATGAGATTAAGAGAGACAAAGAAAGAAACATCAGGGCGGATCCACTCACTGAGGCTAAGAGTATGCGTTATCGCAATAATAGCCTTAAGAGCAAGTGGGAGATTGTTGGATATAGTGCCCTCTAAGTCAATTATTGGATCACTGGTACGTGATTGCAATGATTGAGGGAAGACCTATACCGATATGAAAGTCTTGCTCGAGATGATAGTATGCTATCTGGTTTGTCTTTATATTCTCTATTGCATGTTGATAGAGCCCAAAGGATTCTTGCTTGACTGCCAACAGTATGATGGCGATCATATACGTGGGAGCTGAGGTCTGTAAGCACATCCTTAAAGTGTCCCTAGTCGTAGGAGTTTCGAGACAGGGCATCGATACTCCAGAGTAGACTAGTGTATACAGTCGAGACCCCGACGAGGGGCAGTGGCCGGTCTCACAAGCCATTGGTGTCAGTTGGTTCACCTAAGATGGATACAGGTGCTCATTGAGTACACCGGACAGGACTCGCCAGGAACATGCTAATTGGTATTATATATATCATCAGATAGCAGTTCCCTGGTGACATGTGTACAGGTTAGTTTGTCGACCTGAGATCGTCATTTGTCTCGTGTGAGTTCCCCTTGTGCTTTGATTTCTACCCTACTACGCTCAAAGGAGACGTGCAAACAGGTATTTTTTGGGTACAGTCCCGAGCCACATAGAGGCAGTAAGCGGATCGTCGGGGATTCGTCTCTCCCGGTATTGGGGGTTGATGTCGCACAGTGCACGGGTGGCCATCACTAGAAATCCTCGGCCGAGGTAGTGGAGAATTACTGATTTGGATCAGTAGTTTCTCAGGTGGTGATGGGCTTCATACCGACACGAATTATCGCGTTATTAGGGGTCTGACTTTATCCACCCCCCTAGACTCAATATGCGATACTCTTAGACGAACGGACCGGACTGTACGGATATTGTCACTGTCAGGCTCAGTAGGGTTTCTGGATGAGTTCGCTCGTCAGCTTCCCTTCCAATCAATACATAGGCAACCGTTACGTACAGCATGTACCTCTGACGTTCTAGTGGTTATACCCAGTTCCAGTGTGTTGATGAGTCATTAGAGTCCCCCACAGACAGTTTCCCAAGTTCGGCCAAAACGTTGTAGAGGTCGTTTGAATTTATGGCAGGGTTCGGAAAATGCACGTGCGTTTACGCACGTGTCATATTTCGGGCAGATAATACTGGTGGGCTTTGGTTTAAGCCGCATCCAAGTACTATACTGTGTAGATATAATATCTTTGTCTCAGTTGCATTTGTATTCGGTTGTAATACAAATACGGGTATGTTTATACTGTTACGGGGTTATCCTAAAATTCGTTTCTGGATCGTTTTTGGAAGTTGCCAGTTTCCAGTTTTCTATCACCCGTATTTAACATTCGGTTAAATGCGGATTTATCTTTTCTTCCATGGGTGAGTCATGAGGGTGAGTCATGAGTGTGGAAGCTTCTTGGAGGATGACTAGGTTAGTGAGTCATTCATTTGCATTAATGGTTGATGAGGTGTTATTAGTGAGTCACCTTTTCATTAATGACTTTTGTTCTTGCTAAGATATTTGAGTGAGATCTTTTGTGTTATGATAAGTATCATATTCTTATGGTCACCCCTTCATCTGTCCTACACTCACCCACCTCCTTCAAATAGTGGCCGACCCCTCTCTTGTGAGGGGTGGTTGTTCATTTTAGGAAAAAGATTATAGTTTTGGATTCATGGAAATTAGATAGCCTCATTTCTCATTTCACCCGATCCAAAAGGCATCTTCATTAACCGTTCGTCCATAGCTTTGGACGTAACGAGACAAAGTGTTCTACTCATTCTCTACATCAATCTTGGTCATCTCTTTTAGCAAACTTGATGATTGAGTTGCCTCGGTTCAGAGGCGGGAGCCCGTTTAAAGATTCGTCGACGTGGTGCCACCTGGACGAGGAGACTGGAGATTCAGGAGATCGGAGCAGCCGCAACATAGCCTGGGATAATGGTTGAAGACCGAAGGACTCGGATCGTTCGATATAACATTTCTATCCACTTTGTAGTTTGTTAGTTTAGCTTTAATGGCAGATCCGGGTTATAGTATACGATAGCGCCAGTCAAAATTTTTTGTTCCGCATTTGGTGTCTGTTTGACGGCTGGGGCGCTACCGTGTACTTACAGATTGCGGGTACATGGTGGACCCGGTATGGTATCCCGCGGAAAGAAAGGGATGCTGTGTATACAGACGGTGAGCCTGGCAGAGGGACTACTACCTACCGGTGATTGGTTGGGCCTGGCGGATATCCGGAGGATACCGACCGGTGTCGAGAGATGATATAGGCCGATCCGGACTGACGGAGCCCGTAGGCCGATCCGGACTGACGGAGCCCGAGATTTGAGGATTTTTGTGTTAATGCTGGACACGGGTTCCATGATGTTTTCGGGTGTCGATGTTGGACACCCAGGTTCCATGATTTTGATGTGTCGCGAGGGACACCGTTGATTTATATCCTCATACTTACTTGCATACATACATTGATTATATGGTTGGACGAGATCCACCTGCATACATACATTGATTATATGGTTGGACGAGACCCACATGTATACTTACATTGATTATATTGTTGGATTATATCCGCATACATATAGGTATTGTTTACATTGTTGGAACATATGATGACCCGGTCACCCTAGATATCATAGTATTACCTTTATGATATAGTTGACCTAGGAGTCGTTGTTTTTTCGATTTCTACTTGTAGATATTTTTCTACTCACGAGTTGGCAACTCACCCCCGTTGTGCCACAGTTCTTGCAGGTAGACCGCATGGATCAGTAGCGGCTTCGCTGGCACACAGTAGCTTCATTTGAGTGTTTGCATTGGTAGGTGGGACATTTGTATCGTACCCACTCTTGTATTTATATTTCACATTGTATCTAGTCAACTCCATCAATCAAAATTAGTAAATTGTATAAGTAATGAGACTTAGTGAGTTTGTGGGTGCGAGACTTAGTGCGAGGGGTTTCCCGCTACTTGTGGTTTTGCTATCTTGCTTATTTCTTTATCTTTTGTGGTGATCTTCGCCGTTGGGCGTCGTATACTTATTTTTACTGTCTTACGTAGTTGTGATCCGCCGTTTGGCGAATAGCTAGCTCCCGCTTGGGGATGCCTATTACTATGATCTTGTATTTATGGTTTTGGTTCAAAATATACAAAGGAGGTGCTGCCCAAATTTTTAAAAGACAAACATGTTTTCAAACTAATAATTTCTACTTGCATTGTCATGTTTCTTACTTATGCATTTATTGAAAACATCGATTTCATTGTACATTTATTTCAAAACCTCACCTCTTTTACTTTCAAAAAGGTTTAGATTTTCTGGGTTTCGGCTTACTTGAACTACGTTACGCCTTTAGACGTTGCGTGATTTAAGTGCCGGTTACGAGCTATTATTTCGGGTCATGACAAAGTTGGTATCAGAGCGCTAGGTTTAACCTTTGTTCGAGTCTATGTTTGACTATGCGGAGTCTAGGGCGGGTATGTATTTCGGAACCTAGTCTTGACCTTACGGAACGTAGACTTGAACGGGGGGTATTAGACCCGAACTTTCGTTTCATAGGCTGACCCTGAATGATGGACTAGGTAGCTTGAGTAGTGTGACGTACCATACGTATGTTCCGCGGCATATTTACGATACGATACTCCACTTAAGAAACCTTAGGACGTACATATTATGTGATATGTCATTCTCTTCATACGCTTGATTATACATCCATTTGAGATCCTTGATTCTATTCATTTCCATTATCATACTCTCATTGATGTTGTTCCTTCTTATGATCATATATCCATTTTGGATCTGTCGTTTCCTTCATGCCGTTGATCTGCTTTTTCGATACTCGATTGAGGTTCCTGTCACCATGTTTGAGCGCAGATTGAGCTGCTGCTAATGTTGCGGTCAGGGCGAGCTCGTCTGGTACGAGGGCTGACCATTGTGTTTCCGGTGACATGGGAACGTCTCGATGTAGTGTTATGTTGTGACCTCTTGTGGAGGCGAGTGCTTGGTTTTACACCGGATGATCGGGCCATTGTTAGAGCTGCCAGTTGCGAGAGGACCATTGATGTACAGCATACCTCAGAGATTTTGATGTCGCCTACCGTGCAGACAGATGACCCAGTTATTGCTGAGATTGATAGGATGTCGCTTACAGAGCTTACGAGCTGAGATCGCCGAAGCTTTCAGGCAGAGATGCGACAGATGATAGCTAGTCTACCTCTATTTGAGAGACGAAGGTGATTCTTCAGATTGATGCGCCAACGCAGGCCCATTTGAGTTGAAGATTTCTAGTGTGGAGAGTCTTTCTCAGATCTAGAGCAGACCGATCCAGAGATGACCGTTGATGTATCGCCTTTCCTGGAGGATTGAAGCATTGCTTAGCATGCGGGCGAAGAGTATTCACATGTTGTATAGGCGAAGCTAAAAAGTTCGAACGAGTGTCAGGAAAACCATTTTTCCCAAGTTTAAAGTGTTCGGATGAACATGCAGGTAATTCTGTGGACCCTCTAGAAGAATGAAACCCAAACTCGACATGATGACCATGGAACCTCTTTGAACCTTAGGGTTTACGGCAGTGTAGCGGTGCCATCAGTGAGGCTTGGGTTTGCCTTTCTACGGCTGTGTTGGAGATAGTGCCCTCAGAGTCAATTATTGGATCACAGGCACGTGATTGCAAAGATTGAGGCAGGACCAATGCCGGTAGGACAGTCTTACTCAAGATGATAGTATTGTTAGTTGTATGTATGCCCTAGAGGCCATTACTGTACATTGGATGTATATTGTAGTGGATGCTGGGACATATATAGGTAGGACTTTCTTGCTCGACATGATAGTACGCTATCTGGTTGCTCTTTATCTTAACATGTATACTCTCTGTCTCTCTGATTACATGTTGATAAAGCCCTTAGGATGTGTACTCGACTTCCAGGACTATGATGAAGATCATACTAGTGGGGCCTGGGTAGTCAATGAGTACATCCTTCATTGTTCCTAGTCGTGGGAATATCGAGACGGGGCATCGATATTCCAGAGTAGACTAGCGTATATCTTCTCGACCCATGTGATGGGCGATGGATGATCCCATATCCATTGGTGTTTGACATCGGAGATGGTATGCGGGTGCTCAGTGGAGACTGGGTACACTGAACGGACTCGCCGAGAACTCCCAGATGGTATTATACCTTACGTCAGATGGCAGTTCTCTGGTGACACTGGTACAGCTTAGTCTGTTGACCCGAGATCGTCATAGAGTCTTGTGTGTCTCCTACTGTGCTTTGATTTCCACCCTACCATGGCTCTACTGAGTCGTGCAAACAGGTGGTTTTTGGGTACAGTCCCGATTCACATGGAGGCAATGAGCGATAGGAGGGGATTCGTCTCTCCCAGTATTGGGGGTTGATGTTGCGCTATGCTCGACTGGCCATAACAGGAAATCCCTGGCCAGGGTTGCTGTGACCTACTGGTAAGTGTTATCAGTAGTTTCACACATGTCATGGACTTCACGTCGGCATGACTTATCGAGCTACTGGGGTCTGACGTTTACCACCCCTAGGCGAGATATGCGGCATATCAGACGAACAGACCGGACTGTACGGTAAGTGTTACTGGTTGGATTCACAGGAGTGTGAGCGGGCTTGCTCGTCGATCTTCTGATCGTTCAATACCCGGGTGGCCGTTACGTTTAGCAGACCGCTTGCGGCTTGTGGGTGTTTGATATGATCATCACCTGCTGCCGGCGTATTGACGAGTCTTTAGAGTCCTACACAGAGGTTTCCTGGCTCAAGCGAAACGAAATAGGGGCACATATGAGATATGTGCGGGACCGAGAATAATGCGTGTATATGATACCGTATTTCATTCTCGCGATGAATGTGTCGAATGGTTGTATGCGATATAACCTAGTTATCGAATCAAGGATTGACTTGATAAGCCGATACATTGGATACTAGCTGGTTATATGCGACATGACCGGATCATTGAATCAAGTGTTGATTTAATGATTTAATGTATAATTATATATTTGATATATTACTTTGCATTAACTAGTATTGGTTCAATTTAAATGGATTTTCTTACTTGGATTGTGCAAGTTGTATATGTGATATACTTTTGTGCACAAGATTGTATCATGTTTGATGATACATGCAAGCTTGGGTTTGTGTAAAGAATTGACCATGGTTATATGAATGGTTAGGGTTTCATTTTATTTAATTATTCTTTTATCTTTTTATTGATTTATTTATTTATTTCTTATTGGCAAAAGAATAGAAAATGGTGGCTTGATTTGTTTGTAGTTGAAGCTTCTTGAAACTTTGACTAAGTGACCATTTTGTCTTCATGCTTAACCCTAACCCTTCAAACTAACCTTAGTCAATTCTCTACACCTAACTAAGGTTAAAGATATGATAAGTATCGTTTTATTTTATCTTTTAATTAACTTATCATAATTCTTTCTCATCTTCTTCTTCATCATCAACATGAAGAAAGCTTGCTCCATCAATGGCAACTTGAGCTATTGAGTGAGAAATCCAATTCTAAAGTGAACCCACTTCCTATTTCTTCATCCTCTACCTCTTGCCAAGTAGTATAGGGTGTTTTCTTCACAAGTTTCATGACTTGGTGAAGTGGGAGCTTGATCTTGTGATGCCTCGACGTAGACCATCTTCGGCATCGAAGCCGACGACCAAGCCCGCCCATTTCCTCGATGAAGCTGATGCTAGAGTCCGGAATCCGATTTGGACAGCGGAGGGACATCATCGCGGAGCTTAGGATGTGGTGGACCGGATCTACAAAGGTTGTAGCCCCTTTCCTTTAACATTTAATTCGTTTATATGCTTGCATCGCCTATATATCTAGTTGACGATCCGTATTAGGTTTTCTCGGCACATGTAAAATTTCAATTGGGCATGTTTGATCACTTATGAGACTTCATTAGTGTGCCTAGGAACCCTACAGTGGCATCAGAGCCTAGCTAGAGCCTTAGGCGATGCGTAGACGATGTTAGAAACCCGATCGAACCCGAAACCCCGACTTTTCCTTGCTCTCTGGACTTTTTTCAAAAACAGGGATTTTTGAGTATTAAAAATATGCAGAAAAATCAGCAGGAGATTCTATGAATTACTGTGAAGCCCGTACACCTAACTCCACCAAAGCGCGGCGGAACCGCGGCATTAGCATGCTAATGCGGCGGTTCCGCGGCCCTTTAGCCTCTTCATGCATTAAATCTTGCACAGTAACTCCTACTTTGCAGTGCTGGTTTTCCTGGGAATTTTTTATATTTTTTTTTTCAAAAGTTGAATTTTCTGGGTTGTATTGGGGACTCGGTGTATCGATCGGATTGTCTAATTTTGTCTGTGTGTTTTTCCGGGTAATTTTTAGAATATGTTAAAAAGTTCGACCGGATATAAATACCCACTTTTTCCCCTGCCGGGAAATTTCCAATTGTTGGATTTTTCCGTAGTTTAACGACGTTCTAAGTAGTGCAAGTAACGCGATGGTCCCTCTAGAAGACAACAAACCTTAACTCGATTATGTGACCGTCTTGAACTGCCCTTTGAACCTTCGGGTTTGGGACAGTACGGCGTGCCACATGTGAGGCGTTGGCTTGACCCTTCTACGGCTGGACCGTTGGTACTGAGGCACGAACTGAATGCTGTTAGACTTATTTCATGTGTTGAGCCGTATCGGGAAAACTTGGGTGTTCGAATGTTCGATCGGAAAGTTTAACATTTTTTGTTTATCCGGAATATGATACAATAATTGGAATTCACAAGTAGTTATGAGATAACGGAATGAATATTATAAACATAGCAGTTTAGTCTCACTTGATCGGTTGCCACAGAATTTTGATGAGATCAAAAGTCCGTCGCAATCACGTAGCGTACGCGGATACTCGACGGGTAAACTTAATAGACAGCCTCACTCCATAGCCCCAACCAAGTGACTGTAGGAGAACCCCGTCGCCGAAAGCATCCGTTCGGGTGCTCGCGGTAGCGGTGTTCCGCCTTGGTGCACTTCGTCGATGGCATCGGGGGTGCGGCCGTCTACTGAATTTTGCGACGAGCATTCGATCAGGATGTCGGGAATCTTGTTGAATTGCCCGACTTGATATTGAAAAGTGTTTTCGATTTTGAGAATAAAATGCGGGGTTTATAATTGTTAGGCATGCGATGTCTAAGGTATTCATATGATTAGGCATGTGATGTCTAAAGAGTTTGCGGATTCCAACTGTTGTAGTTTTACACTTTCTTTTCTGTGACCGTAAGTGTAATATGTGATATCGCCGGTTTCGTTGCTATATGTCAACGACAATTGGGATGCACATATTTACTTACGTTGATGACATGTGATGTTATGTGTTGCTGGATATGTTATATTGGATCGTCGTGTTTGAATAGACGGGGTTTTTTATGTGAGATGAGTGTTTTTCATTTTCATTCATGTAAAAACTTGTATGTAATATTCTTTTATTGGGGCACTTCCAGGTTGCGGAAGATGTCACCGTTGATGTATATTATTTACTTTTCTGCACTAGGATAGACCCAAGGAGGGGAGCACAAGTAACCGGGTTCTGGGGTCCAGTGGGAGACCATCTCGAGGAGTCGAGTCCGGGTCTCCTAACCCTAGAATTGGTAGGGTTGCTTGCCGCTCTCGTAGGGGTCTAGGGGTGTGGGATTGGCTATTCATCACGACCGTGGAATCCGTGTTTTATACTGGCTCGTATTGAAAACACGGACGTCCTAGTATATCCAATATTTCATATATTTCTTCTGCTGTGATTTATCTGTGATGTGATCATGTAATGTTTTGTGACAGATATTATATATAGTATATATGATATATTATATAAACGTTGCTTATGTTTTACACCCGCGCTAGCCCTGCCCCGCTCTGCCGTTAGTTACCTAACCTAACGGTGCAGACAGGACATCGAGGCGAATGCGGATGACATAAGCGTACGTTATATTTATCTGTGATGTTTAGGTGGAATTAAATGATGGGATATTCATTAATGAGATAAATGAAAGAAAATAAACCTAATTGATGTTGTGGAATCGAATTTCAAAATAAAAACAGGTAGCTACAGTTCTTGCTTTGCATCGCGGTGTTCATTGTAGAACATCCTGCACCTTATTCGATAAGGAAAGGACCGAGATCCCTTCACTGGGAGTGACTCCTTTAGCAATAACTGGCAGATGCTACAACCCTCGGTTTGTCTTTTGATCGCTTCTATAGTTTCTGCTTTGCACAGTGATATATATGAAATATCTCGCACCTCATTCGACGAGGAAAGGGCCGATGATCCCTTCACCGGGAGTGACCCCTTTAGCAAAACTAGAAAAGCCTCAAAAACATTCCATTTAAAAAACCATTTGATTCCGCAACGAGATCAAGTTCAAAGCGTTAAAGGTTTTCATAAAAACCAGCCGCAACCCTCCGTCATTTTAGGAAGTAGAGTACTTAGTATTCGTGCTGTGTTTGTTGACCATAGTCAAGGCACAGTGTACGGTAGCTAAGTGATGTCTTCCTACACCGCATGTGATGCGATTAGTTAGGACAGTCGCATGACTTTGTTGACCTTAGTTAAGGGTCATGTGGGTGGGTCTAATTAATCACGAAATGACGGGTAGAACTTGACTAGTGCTTATGATTTGTTGACCATAGTTAAGGTCATAAGTGCTAGGGGTAAAAATCTTTATCGGGAATTTCAAGTGTTGAAATTTGCAATGAGATTGCATACCTTCTATATGATAGTTGGATCCCGATACCCACTGCGAGTAATTGTTACTCCTGGGAGAGTTTTGCACTTTGCAATTAGCCGATCAAGTAGGTGTCTAGAAAGGTGTCAACGGGGTTACGCCTCTGGGAAAACGAGGTTACTGTAATTAGGTCCGTGCGAAAGCATGGGGAACCTCCCTCAAAGTACCGACACTGGCCTGGCTGAAAGATTGGCGAACTTGTAAAGTGTAATTAATCCCGGCCAGTCTTTCCTTTTAGGATTTGAAGGAAGATTTGATAAAGACAGTGGGAGCCATCCTGATTAGATAAAATACATAACCAATCTGATCTTGCAAGAGCGCACGCTGAGTGTTTTCTTCTCTCTCTCTCCAGGTAGCGACCATATCACGCCTTAATCAAGATAATAACACGGATGTATTGACCGAACCCGCTTGTTATACTGAGCTGGGGAAAGTTGGTCCCGCTCCAACTTATAATTGTTATAAGACAGAGCAGGAAATAGGGGAATACCAGAATTCCTATGCCGCCCAAATGAAGAAAGTGCATATGATGCATCTCCTTCGGGTGTGTTCATTATAAAGAACTGTTTCTCAGTATCCTCTGCATCCTGGGTATTCGATACCGGATCAGGATCCCAGATATGTAATCTGTTACATAGGGCTACAAAAGGGTAGAAAAACTGAGAACGGGTGATAGGTTTCATGAGACAGAAAACGGGGCAAGTGTTGCAGCCAAGTCTGTTGGTCACTATCACCCTGTATTACCAATACATTGATTCTGAACAAATGCTATTAGATACCGAACCTGATATACAAAATCATATCAGTCTCTTTATAAGAAAAGAATTGATAAAATTTTGTATTGATGGATAATGTTTTGAACATTTCCTATATCAAAAGTTGATCGGTTCAGGCACGTTATCTAAAAGCATTGACGTTCTAAATCAAACTACAGTTCCTCGTATACAGAACAAACACAAGAGGAAGAGTTCAGAAATGAACGAATCCTTCTTGAGGCATTGTAGACTAGGTCACATCAATGCGACCCGACTAGCTGAAGTTACATTTTAGATGCATATTTAAATCAGTTTGAATTTACATCTTGTGAAACTTGCCAGTCATGTCACAAAGATTGGATGACCATAGCTCTGTTTACTGGAAACAGGGAAAGAGTTAGTAAACTCTTGGGACTGATACATGATGATGTATGTAAGGTCTCCTGTCTACACATGCCAGGACTGGTTCTTTATACTTCATTACGTTCTCTGATAACCTCTCAAGATTCTGACATATGTTCCTGTTGAAACACAAGTCCGAACCTTTTGAGATATTCACAGAATATAAGTTAGAAGTAGAGAACCAATATACGGGTATAAGTATTATGTCCTATGATAAGATCAGGGAGGAGAATACTTGTGCATGGCATTCCTGGACCATTCTAAAGGAGAATGAGATTCTCTCTCCGTATTACTCCTCTGAATACACCACAGCACAACGGTGTATCGGGGCGGAGCAATCGCACAATATTAGATATCGTGTGCTCTATGATGAGTATTACTGAGTTACCTATTTCCTTTTTGGGTTGTGCACTTGAAAAGCTGCATACCAATTGAATTGGGTTCAAATCAAATCAGTTGCCTACCACTTCATATGTGATATGGAAAAGGAAGAGCCCATATCTTAAGTTAGTTAAGATTTGGGGTTGTCTGGCCTATGTCGAAAGCAAAATCTGGAAAAGATCGAGGTAAAGTCAGTTGTGTAGAACTGGAAAGGTTCCAGCTATACAAAACTGCAGCTGATGATTTGACAGAACCAAAGAATTCAATAGTTCCCGACGAACCTCAGCCTCTCCGCCGATCTAGCAGGGTTCCTCACCTGCTTGAGAGATACTTCGGTTTCTTGATGACAGTGGGAGCAAGGATTGCATCATGAGATGATGACCCAACTAGATTCGAGCAGGCCATCAAGAGTAGGGACTCTATAAGAATGGCTGGATGCTTAGCCATCTGAGATGGAATCCATATACACCAACAAAGTATGGACTTTGGTTGCGATATCTGAAGGGTTAAATCCCCATCAGGAGCAAGTATATCTTGAGAAGATTACTTGGTGTAGATGGACAAGTTGAGACTTTCAAAGCTAGACTTGTTAAAGTTTTTCGTCATCGACCAGGCACGAATAATGATGAAACCTTTTCCAGGGACTATGCTTAAGTCCATCCAGATCCTACTTACCACGGCTACATACCATGACTACGATATCTGGTGGTTGGGTGCCATGACTACTTTTCTAAATAATGATTTAGAAGAGAACGTCTATAAGAACACAGCCAGAGGGCTACGTAAACAGTGGGAGCAGCGGAAACGTGTACAAGATGTTTTATGTGATGAAGCAGGCATCGCGGAGTTGGAACATCTGTTTTGATGAGTTAGTCAAACAGTTTGACATCATCAAAATGGTAGATGAACCTGGTATATACAAAACGGTAGTAGAGAGTGAAGTGGTCATCCTCGTATTGTACGTGGACAACATACTCTTGATAGGAAAGGAATTTCCTATGCTACGATCGGTCGATCTCCTCTTATCACATAGATTCTCCATAAAGGATCAAAGTGATACCTCCTAAATCCTGGGATTTGGATCTATGAGATAGATCTAAATAGATTTTAGGATTCTCACTAGCTATAGTGAGATAGTATCAGTTGATCCTGGGGAGAATCACTGGAAGTGTTCCAGGGTGATAAAGACGACTGAATGTCAGTCACAGGCATTGTCTTTACCCTCAGTAAAGGGACGGTATGTTGGAAGATTTCCAAGCTAGATACCGTGACAAACTAGACGATAAAGGCTGGTAACATCGCTATTAAAGATACTACCAAAGAGGCAGTTTGGGTGTATATTGGTTCATAGGATGAACTAGGTTCCTACCATTGTGTGACAATGGAACTGTGGCTTTGGCCCTGGAACCCTGGTCCCATCAGTGACCCAGACTTATTTTGAGGCAGCATCACCTGATCATGGTGATAGTTGATCTCCAGGGTGATCGAGGTTAGGAGAGTAGACTCAGAGGACAACACGGCAGATCCACTCACGAAGGCCTTTTCCCAAAGAGAGACTTTTAGGGGATGGTTGAGTATTAGATACAACAACTACTGCTACAGATGGCCCTAGTGCAAGTGGGAGATTGTTAGTTGTATGTATGCCCTAGAGGCCATTACTGTACATTGGATGTATATTGTAGTGGATGCTGGGACATATATAGGTAGGACTTTCTTGCTCGACATGATAATACGCTATCTGGTTGCTCTTTATCTTAACATGTATACTCTCTGTCTCTCTGATTACATGTTGATAAAGCCCTTAGGATGTGTACTCGACTTCCAGGACTATGATGAAGATCATACTAGTGGGGCCAGGGTAGTCAATGAGTACATCCTTCATTGTTCCTAGTCGTGGGAATATCGAGACGGGGCATCGATATTCCAGAGTAGACTAGCGTATATCTTCTCGACCCATGTGATGGGCGATGGATGATCCCATATCCATTGGTGTTTGACATCGGAGATGGTATGCGGGTGCTCAGTGGAGACTGGGTACACTGAACGGACTCGCCGAGAACTCCCAGATGGTATTATACCTTACGTCAGATGGCAGTTCTCTGGTGACACTGGTACAGCTTAGTCTGTTGACCCGAGATCGTCATAGAGTCTTGTGTGTCTCCCACTGTGCTTTGATTTCCACCCTACCACGGCTCTACTGAGTCGTGCAAACAGGTGGTTTTTGGGTACAGTCCCGATTCACATGGAGGCAATGAGCGATAGGAGGGGATTCGTCTCTCCCGGTATTGGGGGTTGATGTTGCGCTATGCTCGACTGGCCATAACAGGAAATCCCTGGCCAGGGTTGCAGTGACCTACTGGTAAGTGTTATCAGTAGTTTCACACATGTCATGGATTTCACGTCGGCATGACTTATCAAGCTACTGGGGTCTGACGTTTACCACCCCTAGGAGAGATATGCGGCATATCAGACGAACAGACCGGACTGTACGGTAAGTGTTACTGGTTGGATTCACAGGAGTGTGAGCGGGCTTGCTCGTCGATCTTCTGATCGCTCAATACCCGGGTGGCCGTTACGTTTAGCAGACCGCTTGCGGCTTGTGGGTGTTTGATATGATCATCACCTGCTGCCGGCGTATTGACGAGTCTTTAGAGTCCTACACAGAGGTTTCCTGGCTCAAGCAAAACGAAATAGGAGCGCATATGAGATATGTGCGGGACCGAGAATAATGCGTGTATGTGATACTGTATTTCATTCTCGCGATGAATGTGTCGAATGGTTGTATGCGATATAACCTAGTTATCGAATCAAGGATTGACTCGATAAGCCGATACATTGGATACTAGCCGGTTATATGCGACATGACCGGATCATTGAATCAAGTGTTGATTTAATGATTTAATGTATAATTATATATTTGATATATTACATTGCATTAACTAGTATTGGTTCAATTTAAATGGATTTTCTCACTTGGATTGTGCAAGTTGTATATGTGATATACTTTTGTGCACAAGATTGTACCATGTTTGATGATACATGCAAGCTTGGGTTTGTGTAAAGAATTGAACATGGTTAAATGAATGGTTAGGGTTTCATTTTATTTACTTATTCTTTTATCTTTTTATTGATTTATTTATTTATTTCTTATTGGCAAAAGAATAGAAAATGGTGGCTTGATTTGTTTGTAGATGAAGCTTCTTGAAACTTTGACTAAGTGACCATTTTGTCTTCATGCTTAACCCTAACCCTTCAAACTAACCTTAGTCAATTCTCTACACCTAACTAAGGTTAAAGATATGATAAATATCATTTTATTTTATCTTTTAATTAACTTATCATAATTCTTTCTCATCTTCTTCTTCATCATCAACATGAAGAAAGCTAGCTCCATCAATGGCAACTTGAGCTATTGAGTGAGAAATCCAATTCTAAAGTGAACCCACTTCCTATTTCTTCATTCTCTACCTCTTGCCAAGTAGTATAGGGTGTTTTCTTCATAAGTTTCATGACTTGGTGAAGTGGGAGTTTGATCTTGTGATGCCTCGATGTAGATCATCTTCGGCATCGAAGCCGACGACCAAGCCCGCCCATTTCCTCGATGAAGCCGATGCTAGAGTCCGGAATCCGATTTGGACAGTGGAGGGACATCATCGCGGAGCTTAGGATGTGGTGGACTGGATCTACAAAGGTTGTAGCCCCTTTCCTTTAGCATTTAATTCGTTTATATGCTTGCATCGCCTATATATCTAGTTGACGATCCGTATTAGATTTTCTCGGCACATGTAAAATTTCAATTGGGCATATTTGATCACTTGTGAGACTTCATTAGTGTGCCTAGGAACCCTACAAGTATGATATCTGGTTTATCTTTATCATCGTGTACTACTTTAGGTGACATTACAGATTACTATTGCACGTTGGTAGAGCCCTTAGGATTCTTGCTTGACGGTCAGCAGTATGATGGAGATCATATACGTGGGAGCTGGGGTCTATAAGCACATCCTTAAAAGGTCCCCAGTCGTGGGAGTTTTCGAGACAGGGCATCGATACTCCAGAGTAGACTAGTGTATACAGTCGAGACCCCGACGAGGGGCGGTGGCCGGTCTCACAAGCCACTGGTGTAAGTTGGTTCACCTAAAATGTATACAGATGCTCATTGGGTTATGAGTACACCGGACAGGACTCGCCGGGAACATGCTAGTTAGTATTATACCAGACGTCAGATGGCAGTTCCCTGGTGACATGTGTACAGGTTAGTTCATCGACCTGAGATCGTCATTTGTCTCGTGTGAGTTCCCACTGTACTTTGATTACTACCCTACCACGGCTCAAAGGAGTCGTGCAAACAGGTTTTAGTTAGGTACAGTCCTGAGCCATATGGAGGCAGTGAGCTGATCTGCAGGGGTTCGTCTCTCCCGGTATTGGGGGTGAGGTCGCGCTGTGTCTAGGAGAGCCATTATACGAAGTCCTTGGCCAAGGCAGGAGATTTACTGGTAGGTATTCCAGTAGTATCTCAGGGTATTCTGGGCTACACTCCGACACGACTTGTACCGCTTTTGGGGGTCTGATTTTTAACAACCACTAGGCTCGCCATGCGATG
Organism: Agapanthus africanus; assembly: GCA_030015575.1. Lineage (NCBI taxonomy): Eukaryota > Viridiplantae > Streptophyta > Magnoliopsida > Asparagales > Amaryllidaceae > Agapanthus > Agapanthus africanus. The sequence goes on from JASDDO010000024.1 coordinate 611,706,759, forward strand.
CTCATAGACGAACGGACCGGACTGTACGGATATTGTCGCTGGCAGGCTCAGTAGGGTGTTAGGATGAGTTCGCTCATCGACGTCCCTTTTGGTCAATACCTCGTAGCCCGTTACGTATGGCTAATACCTCTGACGTGCTAGTGGTTAAATCCACAGCCAAAGTATTGACGAGTCTTTAAAGTCCCCCACAGACAGTTTCTCAAGTTTCGGACGAAACGCTGTAGAGGCCGTATGGATATATAGCAAGGTTCGATCATATACGTGCGGTATTGCATGGATCATGATCGGACGGGTAATACTAGCAGGCTTTGGTTTAAGCCGGATCCTAGTATTATACAGTGTAGATTTTGTCTCATTGCATATGTATTCGGTCGGAATACAAGTGCGGGTATGTATATACAGTCGCGGGGTTTTCCTGTAATTTATTACGGGATCAGTTTTTTGAAGTTGTCAGTTTGCTTTCCGTTTCGGCCATTTTCCTTTGTTTCTTTCATTGGCTGAAAATTGGTGGAAGGGGGCTTATTTGCAAATGTGCAAATTAGCAATTTGGAGGGTTGTTTTTGTGATGATAGGTGCATGATGGTTCTAGCTTCCATTGACTCCTTTGATTGTCATCATTATTTGCTTTATTGGATGGGATTTGAAAAGGCTTTGGAATGACATTCTTGATGATGATCACTCATTATTCTTTTGCTTGATTATTCACCCACTCCCTCTCTTTTTTCCAGGAGTATGGGTCTGCCACACAAGTTGAAGGGGAGGGGGATTCATTTTTCGGTGTGGGAAAATATTTCATTCTCATTTTGCTTGCATCAAAAATTCCAAAGCTCATCTACATAGTTTTTTCCTTCCATGTCTAAATGGCAACCTCACTAACCCCGTGAGACAAAAGCATTCTTGGACACGTCGGCTTGCCAACTTCGTGCCCGAGTTGCCTCGTTACAGAGGTGGGAGCCCGTAAAAGGACCCGGCGATGTGGTGCCCTTTCCGACGAGGAGATGAAGACCGGAGATTCCGCGAGGAGATCGGGATGGAGGCCGAAGACCGAGGGACACGGATCGCTCGGTATAGATTTCTACCCTTTCTCTTGTATGCTAGTAGTAGGTTAATGGCCTGATCCGGGTTTATAGTCCGCGGTAGCGCCGGTTTCTTGTTTAAAGAAAAGTTTTTGTTTTCCGCATTTTGGCCTCGGACAGACGGCCGGGGCGCTGCCGCGCACTTTCATTGGTATCAGAGCCAACCCATTAACCTTTACTAGCTTGCTCTAACGTGTTTACAAGTTCGGTCGAACGGATTTTCTAAAAACCGCATTTTCAAGTCTAGTTTCTGTCGATTTTATTTTGTGCTCTAAAAATTTTTCTGGGCATGTCAAAATATCGTGCAGGCTGTTATATGAATACTTTAGAAATTTGGTTACATGAATTCATTGTATCTCCGCGGAACTGCGGTCGTAACCCCCCTTGTGGCCGCGGTTCCGCCGCAGAACAGTGAAGTCACTGCACCATTTTTCTTGTAGTGATTCCTGAGTTTAAAATGGGGTTTCTGGTATATTCTTTTTGGGTCCAGATTTATTTTGAGTGCTACAGTAGTGCTTGGGGCCCACTTCGGAAAATTTAGTCGATCGAAAATTTTAAACATGTTAGTTCACAGTATTTACATTATATCTGCGACCGTGAATGTCACTTGATCGGTAAATCCTGTCTAACTGCTATAGCCCTTTTAGACGGATTTGCGAACGTGACATTCACGTTGATGTTCTTTGTTGTGCTGTGATGTTGCGGATTTGTCGTGGTGGATAGCCTGGATGCAATGTTAGTACAGTTTGGTTGTATATGTACATTTGATATTGCGGGGCGAGCGTCCGACAAGTGGACTGCCGTCACTGCCTGTTTGTATATTATTCTTTTGGGGCACGACCGGACTGAGGTCGATGTACCCGTTGTATATTTTACTTTCTGTACTAAGATTACCCCAAGGTGGGGTGCACAGGTAGCCGGGTTCTAGAGGCCAACGGGCCCGCATCTCATGGCTTTGAGACGGAAGGGGCTTCACTGTAGAATTGGCGGGCTATTCGCCGCACTCATAGGGGGTACAGGATGACCCAAGGAGGGGTGCCCAAGTTACCTGATTTCGTGAAGTGCTGGGTGGTCCATTCACGTTGCTGAAGGGGGCTGCCTCGCTTCAGGTTTTGGCAGGTAACTTGCTTCGCCCGTAGGGGTCTAGGATTTCATTGCACAGGCTATCCACATGACAAGGGGAACGTCGGGTTTCAGTAGCGGCTCTATGAAACCCGGGGATCCCAGATATCTGTATTGTTCTGTGATGCTTATTACATTTCTGTGATGTTGCATTTTATCACTCCTTGAGCTAATATTATATATTGATATATATACTAGTATATGTTGTATAAGTTTTGCATCCGCGCTAGTCCAGTCCCCGCTCTGTCGTTAGTTAAGTAACCTAACGGGTAATGACGGGACCCAGAGGCGAATGCGGGTAGCATATACGTACATCGTATTTTCGTTCTTTATTGGTGTGATCAATTGATGGGACTGCGTTGATTCGGATCAATGCAAGCTAAACAAACCTATTCTGATGTTGTTGGAATAATTTTCAAAAAGCTGTTATTGCAAGGACGTTCACTTTTGTTTTGCACAGTGGTATTCGGTTATGAATATCCAGCACCTCGGTCGACGAGGCAAGGGCCGAGATCCCTTCACCGGGAGTGACCCCTTGGACAGAAGTTTGCGTCGGGGCAATAACTTCACTATAGCCGATTGCCTTTTACTTTGCATCGTGGTATTCAGTTGGAATATCCTTCACCTCATTCTACGGGGAAACAGCCGAGATCCCTTCACCGGGAGTGACCTCTTTAGCAAAGGTTTTCGTCACTATATTTTTATAAAAGCTATCCGGTTCCTTCAACGATATCAAGTTCATTACGTTAAAGGTTTTTCGCCAAAAACAATTCGTAGCCCTCCGTCATTTCAGACGGGTAGCATGTACTATTCATGCTATGTTTGTTGGCCTTCGTCAAGGCATAGTGTATGGTTGCTGCTTGTTACCTTTCTGCTGCATAGATAGATGCGTTGGTTTGGGACAGTCGTACTGCCTTGTTGGGCAAAGTCAAGGGTAGTAAGGGTGGGTTCAAATTAACCTGGAAAATGACGGGTAGAACTTGACATGTGACTTATGATTTGTTGGCCTTAGTCAAGGTCATAAGAGCATGGGGTAAAAATAACATCGGTGGTTTCTAAAGAAACTGAAACTTGCCAAATATGCGCATACCTTCTGGAGTGTGATAACGTGAGTGGATTCCGTCACATTATCATGCGATGATAGTTGGATCCCGATTCCCACTGATGAGTTGGTTTACTCCAAGGGTGATCCCGACTAATTCTTCTTTCAGGTTTGGAGGAGAATTTGACGTTACAGTGGGAGGTTTCCTGATTAGATAAATTGGTAACCATTCTAATCTAGGTTAGAGTGCACGCTGAGTGTTTCTTTTCTGTCTCTCTCTGGCAGCGACCATGACCCGACCCTTGACTATGACTCAGTGACCAAGATTAACTGAACCTTCTTAAAACACTGACTTTTGGATTGTCAGAGTTGCATACCTCATTGCCACTCCTACTCTTACCCTTTTCTCCAGGACACCCTGTATTACTACGAACGTCCACTTCCATTAGATAAAACCATCGTATGGTTATATACGAACTCGAAGGAATTTATTCGAGGATGGTTTCCGGTTCTGGAGAAAACGAATAAGACTATTCAGTTGTCTTTTCCTTTTACCTTCTCTCAGGTTGCGAGTGTTCCTTAGATTAGGACAGTACACCTATTACGCTAATTGGATAGTCTTCTTCCAAACCATAGGTAGGTGCCGAACGGTAGGGAATGAAGAAAACAATTTAGCCTAAAAGGTGTACAGAAGGTATTAAGTAAAGACAAATAAAGGGATTAGTAAGTGGGCAAAGTAAACTGCGACTGCTATTCACGACCAAACCAAGTATTTCTTCGCCAATCCTACTTCAACCTTGTATTTCTCCAGAACACTCTGTATCACTACGATGATCCACAGTTTATTGGATACTCCATCGTATGGTTATATACGAACTCGAAAGGAACTTGTTCCAGTTCGGCGATGGATTCTTGTTCAGGAGAAATAGGAATAAGGTTTATTCAATTGTCTTTTATCTTCACCTTCTCTCGCGTTGCGAGTGCTCCTAGGATTAGGACAGTACACCCATTATGCTTATTGGATAGTCTCCTTCCAAACCATAGGCTGGTGCCGAACGGTAGGGAAGGAAGAAAACCATTTAGCCTAAGAGGATGTACAGAAGGTAATGACTAAAGATATAGAAGGGATTTAGAGAGATGGCAAAGAAATATACGGTTACAGTTGTGAATCTGGATAATGGAAGAGGCATTACTAGGAATACCCGGATAGCTCTACGAAACATTTCAATGTTTTAGTTTCACTGTGTACTGTTAAAAGAAAACTGATTTCCCAATTAGCCCTTGCTCCAGGGTATGTATTTACCAGGTATGATTCTCACATCTGTATGGTTTTTCAGATGATGAGTAGGAGTAAGTTATTGGGAATTAGGTGATCATCCTCATTATATCGGAATTCGTTGTAATTGGTGATATTTGAGGAAATCGCCTGGACTGTTTGCCGGACAGCAAATATTTGGTTTTGAATATCCGTTGCTATGCACCAATTTCAAATTGATATATCTGTACGTCTATTTTTATAGAATGAGATATAACTTTTTGAAATTATGTCCATGACATTTACCTATATCAGTGAATGATTAGGTAAGGAGCATTAAACAGCGGTGTAATTCTTCTTAACCATAAGTACAGTTTTCAACCTACGACACACAGGGATTGAGTTATTAGACTCAAGGGACTTATACAGAGTATTGTATGTAGTCCGGTGTCCATTAGGAAAGAGGGGTTGGTACTCGTACTATATTCTGTTTACTTGTGACTTCTCTAGTTCTTAGACATGTGTTTCGTAGAAATACAAGGTCTGAGTTTTGAGAAGTTATAGGTATAAGAATAAAGTAGAGAACCAGGCGTTGCAAGTATCAGGATTCTTCAAGCTGATCGAAGATGTAGATACTTGTGTATGGTATTCAGTTGATAGTAATGGTTTTGAGAAACTTGTTTCTCTTTCAGGTTACTCATATCTGGATAGGATTCCTAAGTTTAGTAATGCTGATCGGCCTCTCTCCATTTAGTTGACATGCACTGGAGACAGCTGCAAGATTTGAATCTGGTTCCAATTAAATCAATTCCTCTGTTTCTATATTGGATATAGAATGGTTCATATCTTAACGATCTTAGGGTATGGGGAGTTGTCCGTCTTATGCTTAAAACCAGACTCTGGATGACTCAAGGCATGTTTCTGTAATGGCTGTTTATGGGTTGACTCGGGCTATGACGAGGGTTGACTTCTACCATCTGGAAGATCAATAGTGATATTGTTCTAGACCCACCACAGTTTTAAGTAAAATAGATTTTTTCAGAAAACAGAAGTGGGAGTATGGTAGAACTGGAAGTGATTCCAGAACCGCAAACGATTACTGAAAATTTGATTAGAACCTAAAGATTCAATCTGATTTGACATTCCATTAGCCACTCCGCAGATATGGTGGGTAACCTCAGACACTCGAGAGGTACTCCGGTAGCCTCAAGGACGGTGACAGAGAGGTTCTTGTTTACCCATACTTGACACTACTGTTGTTCCAGACTATGAGACCCGGCGGGAAGATGAATATAACGTCGTTCTGAACTGGCTTTAGAAGCGTACGTGTATATGACTCTGCCAAAGGGTTGTCGTAGTCAGTGGGAGCAGCGGAAGCATAGTGTACAAGTGGCTTATGTCTATTTATAGACTAAAGCAGATATAGCGGAGATAGATCGTCTATTTCTGGTGTGACAGTCATAGGTTTGACTTCATCAAAATAGGGGATGGATCTGTTAAGAAGGTAGTAGGGTATGATGTCTTGGTATTTGGATGACATACACAGAGTAGGAAGTGAAGTTCCTATACTACGATCGGTTATACTTTGGTCGTCACACAGTGGTTTCTCCACATAAGGAGTTGGATATTATATCAGACATTATGGTTACTAGATCTATGGTTTTAGATCTAGATTTGTGAAGTGTCCCAATCTGGGTACTTAGACAGCATTCTAAAGGTGTTTTAGGATGGACGACTCCTGGCACGGTAGTGTACCTGCAGGTGATGGAGTCACCCTCTCTAAAGGTGTTTTACAGACTAAAGGGGAGAGGGACGTGCATGATTGGCAGATCACTTGCTTAGGCAATTGAGTCAATCTTGAGATGTCAAGTACCACACCAGATGTTGTTTTTGCAGTAGATGCAATAAGTTGATATTAATCCAATCCTGGAGAAACGGTCGGAAGAAATTTTAGAACATAAGTGGATCTTCTAGAGATATGATAACGGCATCCTCCTTCGGGAGACAGTTATCATTACAGGCTTCCAGGGTGACCTAGATGACAGAGTGACTGTCAGAGTTATAGTTTTCCCTCCGACGAGGGGCATTAGTTTGGACAGGTGGTCCAAGGGGATATTGAGGGATGCATGGCGCAGGATACTGATTAAGTTCAGTTGACGATACAGTCTAAGAAGTTTGGATTTGGAGTTCATTTATGAACTAGGTCCCATCAGATATCCAGACACATTCTAAGACAGGTATTGCTCATTTTGGGAGATGGCTTTCTCCGCGAACTTGAGATAAAGAGAGACATAGAAAGAAACATCAGAGTGGATCCACTCACTAAGGCTATTCCTCGAACGCAATAGTTTCGCAAACAGGCTTTGTGAGACTGAATAGTAGAGAAGTTGGGTGTTCGGTATCATACGGGCTGTGAGTATGCGACATCGCAATAATAAGCCTTGAGTGCAAGTGGGAGATTGTTGGAGATAGTGCCCTCAGAGTCAATTATTGGATCACAGGCACGTGATTGCAATGATTAAGGGAGGACCTATGCCGGTAGGACAGTCTTACTCAAGATGATAGTATGCTATCTGGTTTATCTTTATCATCGTGTACTGCTTTAGGTGACATTACAGATCACTATTGCACGTTGGTAGAGCCCTTAGGATTCTTGCTTGACGGCCAGCGGTATGATGGCGATCATATGCGTGGGAGCTGGGGTCTATAAGCACATCCTTAAAAGGTCCCTAGTCGTGGGAGTTTTCGAGACAGGGCATCGATACTCCAGAGTAGACTAGTGTATAAAGTCAAGACCCCGACGAGGGGTGGTGGCCGGTCTCACAAGCCACTGGAGTCAGTTGGTTCTCCTAAGATGTATACAGGTGCTCATTGGGTTATGAGTACACCGGACAGGACTCGCCGGGAACATACTACTTGGTATTATACCTGACGTCAGATGGCAGTTCCCTGGTGACATGTGTACAGGTTAGTTCATCAACCAGAGATCGTCATTTGTCTCGTGTGAGTTCCCACTGTACTTTGATTACTACCCTACCACGGCTCAAAGGAGTCGTGCAAACAGGTTTTAGTTGGGTACAGTCCCGAGCCATATGGAGGCAGTGAGCGGATCTGCAGGGGTTCGTCTCTCCCGGTATTGGGGATGAGGTCGCGCTGTGTCTAGGAGAGCCATTACACGAAGTCCTTGGCCAAGGTAGGAGATTTACTGGTAGGTATTCCAGTAGTATCTCAGGGTGTTTTGGGCTACACTCCGACACGACTTGTACCGCTTTTGGGGGTCTGACTTTTACCAACCCCCTAGGCCCGCCATGCGATGCTCATAGACTAACGGACCGGACTGTACGGATATTGTCACTGACGGCTCAGTAGGGTGTCAGGATGAGTTCGCTCATCGACTTCCCTTTTGGTCAATACCTGGTAGCCCGTTACGTATGGCTAATACCTCTGACGTTCTAGTGGTTAAATCCACAGCCAAAGTATTGACGAGTCTTTAGAGTCCCCCACAGACAGTTTCTCAAGTTTCGGGTGAAACGCTGTAGAGGCCGTATGGATATATGGCAGGTTTCGATCATATACGTGCGGTATTGCACGGATCATGATCGGACGAGTAATACTAGTGGGCTTTGGTTTAAGCCGGATTCTAGTATTATACAGTGTAGTTTTTGTCTCATTGCATTTGTATTCGGTCGGAATACAAGTGTGGGTATGTATATACAGTCGCGGGGTTTTCCTGTAATTTATTACGGGATCAGTTTTTTGAAGTGGCCAGTTTGCTTTCCGTTTCGGCCATTTTCCTTTGTTCCTTTCATTGGCTGAAAATTCGTGGAAGGGGGCTTATTTGCAAATGTGCAAATTAGCAATTTGGAGGGTTGTTTTTGTGATGATAAGTTCATGATGGTTCTAACTTCCATTGACTCCTTTGATTGTCATCATTACTTGCTTTATAGGATGGGATTTGAAAAGGCTTTGGAATGACATTCTTGATGATGATCACTCATTATTCTTTTGCTTGATTATTCACCCGTTCCCTCTCTTTTTTCCAGGAGTATGGGCTGGCCACACAAGTTGAAGGGGAGGGGGATTCATTTTTGGGTGTGGGAAAATATTTCATTCTCATTTTGCTTGCATCAAAAATTCCAAAGCTCATCTCCATAGTTTTTTCCCTCCACATCTAAATGGCAACCTCACTAACCCCGTGAGACAAAAGCATTCTACACTTAGCCTACAACATTCTTGGACACGTCGGCTCGCCAACTTCGTGCCCGAGTTGCCTCGGTCCAAAGGTGGGAGTCCGTAAAAGGACCCGGCGATGTGGTGCCCTTTCCGACGAGGAGATGAAGACCGGAGATTCCGCGAGGAGATCGGGATGGAGGCCGAAGACCGAAGGACACGGATCGCTCGATATAGCTTTCTACCCTTTCTCTTGTATGCTAGTAGTTGGTTAATGGCCCGATCTGGGTTTATAGTCCACGGTAGCACCGGTTTCTTGTTTAAAGAAAATTTTTTGTTTTCCGCATTTTGGCCTCGGAAAGACGGCCGGGGTGCTGCCGTGCACTTACAGGCTGGTCTAGAGGTACTGTGGTATATACCAGATATGTTTAGACTGTGCTCAGGTTTTGACCATTCGGGAAATTTTGGGACCTCGATGACTCAATCGAAAAGTTTGACGTCGTCCGGATATCATGGGTTAAGAGATCAGCAAGCTGACCAGCTTTGGATAGAGGACCTCACACAGGTGCGTTGTGAGTTGATCGAGAACGGACGAGTATTGAGCATTCCTCCGATGGTTGGGACGAGTTCCCGAGGACGTGTTCGGCCAGATATCTTCTACAGAGTGATGAAGATACCGAGTTCGTAATTTCGAGTCCGTGTGAGAGACTTCGGATTGACCGTGGCCGAGAACAGTTGCAGTGTGCATATAGTATGGCGTGACGTCAAGGTGGACGATGATACAGACGAGCGGAACCAGAGTTTCATGCGAAATGCGGACGAGCGGTTGTTACTCCCCATCGAGATTAGAGATCTGATATGCATACAGAGGTGTCGGGATACGGCCAGTTCCTGAAGAAATGTGTGCGGAACACGCAGATGTCCAGAAAACGAGAAAATATTATGTGAGAGTACCAGCCTCCTTACAGTTCGACATAGGCGAGATCGGAAAAGATTTTGAGCAGGATTCCTTCTAGGACACTACTGCAATGGGATTTGCACCTAGGATTAGTTATGTCACGTGTATTCAGAGGACTAGAGGCCGACGCCGGTAACGTGTTGCTTTACGAGTGGTCGTGATGATTGACCGAGAGATGACCAGAGAAGTGCCAGAACGGAATCGTTCCTGTTAGCACACCTGTCCGGGCCGATGAGCCGATGGATTGCGAGATTAGTAATCCGCAGAGAAAATGAGGACCTAGAGACAGAGGACGCCAGACCGTGAGCAGGAGGCAAACGGATGTTCTTGCTCTGCCAGTTTTAGGCCCACCGATATTTTTAGACATTGTAGGAGGTGTACCTCAATGTCATTTGCTGCGATTTACATTGTGATCCGAGTATCACGCTTATATTGCTTGGATTTGAGTTTTGATGATGAGTTTCATGATGTTGATTTTGTGCACCATGGTTGCACTTACTGGGTCTTTACATTTTTGTGCATAGTTATTGCACTTGATATATATATTTTATACACCGTAGTGTTGATTTGCGATTTGTGCATATTTATTACACTTGAGATTCAGTTTGTGCCTTGGCTGCACGTATTTATGATTTCGTGGATTTCATACGGTTGATTTGATTTTGTTCGTCTGGTACGCACTCAATTTGATTTTTGCACTCGGTATAGCTTACATGTGCTTGCAGTGCATTGATACGCGTTTTGTGCACGCAGTTGCATGCGTTTACGATTTTATACACCCTAGTACACTCGGTGTTGCTTTTATACGCATTTGAGTTATGTATTCGTATTTCGTGCACTGGATGCACTGTATTCGTATTTCGTGCACCGGATTCACTGTATTCGTATTTCGTGCACCGGATGCACTATATTCGTATTTCGTGCACCGGATGCACTGTATTCGTATTTCGTGCACTGGATGCACCAGATTTACGCTTCGTGCATTTGTGGTACTAGATTTTCATTTCGTGCGATTGTCGCACCAGATTTATATTTTTGTGCATTTGCTGCACCAGATTCGTATTTCGTACATTAGACGCACTAGAGTTGCATTTCTTGCATTTGTTGCACCGGACGGGTATTTATGCGTTTGTCGCACTGGATTTATACTCCGTACCTTGGTTGCACCCGATTTATGTCCTTGAGCATTCGTTTTACCAGATTTGTATTTTCGTGCGCGTTGGTACTTGCCGTTCGTTTTCGTGCATGCTACTGCGCTATGTGCTTTTACGAACCCGACGCGTTTTGGTTGGATGTTTGCGCATATTAGGCGCTTGATTTTGGATTTTTGTGTGCGTCGAATGCACTTGAGTGAGATTTTACTCGTGCATGTTGGATGCTCTTGATTTAGATTTCTTTTCGTGCATGATGGATGCACTTGATTTGGATTTTCGCTCGTGTTGGGCGCATGATATGAGATGTGGTTTTGTGCACACCAGATGCACTCAATTAGGATTTTCATTCGTGCATGTTAGTTGCACGGGATGCATTCTAGATGCACTTGATATTGTTGTCGTGCACACCCGTTGCACTGGACAGATACTTTCGTGCACACCCGTTGCACTGAGTTTTGCTTTTGTGCATATTGTGGCATTTGTATTTGGATTTGATGTCCGTGCGCACCAGACGCACGCGATTATTGGATATGCCTTTTGAGGCTGATTTTGCTTTTGAGCACCTTGTTTTCATGATAGGCACTATATTATGAAGTAGCCAAACATGACTGATCCGAGGACAGTACCTGAGTACCTTGCATGCATTAAAAGTTTACCAAGAGGTTTTGAAAAAAAAAGAGCTATAGTCTCGCTATTTCCTACGTGTCCGTGAGCGACACGAACGTTTATAAAAGGAAAACCTTTTGGGATATTTTAAAATGGACGGGACGTATATCTGAGTAAAACATATACGAAACTATAATTATTATTTTAAAATGAGCATCCGTCACTTATGCCGTGAGTTATGCATTCACGCGGCGATTTAGAAAAGATTTTTGCATGAGTTTTATTTAGTTCTTGAAAGTTTTCCAAAGATGCGTACTATACACGTATTATGGTATTTGACTAGTGTATATTGGATTTCAGTAATGGATTTCGAGATATGTATCTCTATTTTAACTCCGAGGATATGCGTGCATATCCGATAATTTGCGTGACGCTTGACGGAGTTCGATTTTGAGTTTTGTACTCGTTTTCATGCGCACTTGACACGCTGTGTTGTTTATGCATTTTCCGTGATTTCAGAGCCCCGTTGATTTGAGCTGATTATTGAAATGTTTTAGATTTTAGGGGTTTAAATTTAAATTCGGGGACCGAATTTCTTTAAGGGGGGAAGATTGTAACATTTCACAAAATATAAAATATTATTTTTGGAATTTAATATTAAAATAATATATTTCTCGAAAACTGCCCGATTTGCGAAATTGGGGTTTTCGAAAAAGAGTATAAATATATACCAATAATTATGAAATAAATAGAAATTAAAATGATTTATTCATTTAATAGTATATTTAAAGGATTTGGTATTTTAAAATTTTTTATATGCAGTTTCGATAAAAACCCGATTAGTTCACTGCAAATCGCGATTAAGCCAAATCCGCGTTTCTAAAGTTTTTCATGGCTAGTGCACCATGTCATGTTATGTTTTGATTACATGTTGTGTTCTTGTGTTATTTTGGGTATTTTGTGACTTGAATTTTAAATAAAAAGAAAAGGTTAAAAAGAGAAAGGGTAAAAGGGTAATATTGAGAGAGAGAGGGTGAGAATAAGATAAGAGAGAGGGGGGGAAGCCACAATCCCTTCCCCATTATTTCTTTGCATCTCCTCCTTCCTCAAGCATCCCTCCACCTTCACCTCTAGAGATCATCTAAAAAGCTTCATCAAAACCCTAAACCCCTTTCATTAAAATTGATCCCTTCTTCACCCTCTACACTTTGGACCCATCAATGTTTGATTTTGAAGACTTGGGACAGCTAGGGTTTTTCTTGGGTTGCCCAAATGAGGTATGAACTCTTCCATTTAGTTTAATTTGAAGTCTAACAACACCCCATAGTTGTTTCGGTTAAATGGATATTGATTAGTGATGTTAGAAATTTCTATTGAAGGGTTTGAGTGTTGTGTGGATTGGGTGATGCCTAGTGGCTGTTAACAAGGCTTGAGTGGTGTTTTACTGACCTAGAACAGGGGATGGAACCCAAAACACGGATTTAGAAACCCCCGACATCGGATAAATGTGTGAATTGTGAGGGTATTATGGAATCTGAAGTAACCCTGGGGCACTGAAAGTAATTTAGCGAACACAGTGACACATGTAGGCACCCAGGAAGCTACCACAAAGACCCGAGACCCCAACTCCAACCCATGGCCGCAGATTTAATCATTCTGGCCCTAATTTGCGGCAATAGTAGGGTGGATTTGATCCATGTTGGTTCTAGGGCTTTATCTTCAGTAAATTAGACCCTCCATATGTGCAGAATTGACCAAATTGGCCTAGGGTAAAATCTGGGAGCACATTGGGGTGTTTTTGGCTATGTTTTCCGTATTTTGGGATGCTTGGTTTTGATATTGGGATTTGTATTTGGTCGTGTGGCGTTTGAACGTCAACGACTAGGATTTTTAGTCGTGTTTTGCACATGAAGCTATAGGTTTTATCCTATGAGCGGAACTTGTGCCGTTTTGGTTTCCGACTTGATTTTAATACGCAATTACGATGTGTTATGATATGTAGGTACCCCATGAGGATTTCAAGACGGTGAAGAAGAGGATGACGACATCGACATCGGAAAGCAAGAGCAGGTGAGTAGATCTATATCTACCGGGGAAGTCGGGTGGATGGCGTATAGCACCGCCGCAAAGTTTTGGTGGAAATTGATTTATAGAATATGGTTAAGGAAACCTAGATTAGGAAACTAGGGTTAGAATTAAGATAGCTATGAAACCATATTAGAAACTAGAGGATAGTTAGAAGTGATATGTTACGACTATTATAGGATGACGGAATTTGAGGATGACGTTTGTCGATATTGCCGTTTAGGGTACTGTAGGACTAGATAGTCGATGTAGATGTGTCATCCGAACCATACCTTTTTCTAAACCGAAGAATCGTATGCATCTTTAAACAGATACCTTAAGGGACGTTAGGGATTTCCAAATGATATCTTGTCTTTAAAAACACCGTAACCACTACTTTCAAAACTACGATTCGCATCTTTCAAAAATTTGATTGTATGGTTCGGGTGTGTATGTTAGATTAGATACTTATACTTATAGTAGTGATAGAATTTTTATGTAAACTCGACTTGATGTGAGTTATAAATGCGATGAAAAGAATATAAGACGAATATGATGATTTGATGATATGTTGGTATACGGATGCGAGTCGATTGAGATGATTTATACCCTGCCGGTCCCCTGATATGAGATTGTGGTGGATGTGACCTGGGACTTATATATATAGATATATTTATATGTGTTGTGAATCGTGAGTTTAGTTGTACGTGACGTTAGGTCCGTACCCTCCTCGTCTTATAGGATGATAGGATCCCTATTGGTTTAATACCGCCATACGATGATTTTCCGTACGTGATGAGTTTGACTTGAGGTTTGATGCACACCCTTGACTAAAGGATGCCGTATGATGGAGTATACCGTACGGGATGTTGTGAGGATGGATGCTGATTGATAGATTCACCGACTCGATCATGTTAGATATGTATACCTTATTGCTTTTAGCTGACGTTTTACCTTATGTTGCATTCATGTTATTCGCATTGCATTACTTATACCTGTGATAGTACACCTGCACCATTATCGATGATGCGTATGTTACACGTACACAGATTCTAGGCTCACACACTTCATAATCGATAATTGCCATGTCATAACACAGTAGGATTGTTGCATCATGATATGACCCTTCGCATAACATACATGCGCACATACATATTGCACACCATACTTGCGTACATCCATATTGTACACCATACTTGCGTACATGCATATTGTACACCATACTTGCGGACATACATATTTGTACGTCCATACTTGTGTATTTACACATATGCACCTTTATACGGTATTGCATTCGATTTTGGAGATTTGGGAAGCGCAGGATATATTTTAAAACTGGATTCATTTAAAAGAGCGGTTTTCCCTCTATATGTGCATATTACTGTTCCATGTTGCATGATATACGGATATGCTTACATTTCTATCATATGTCGCATACACCATGCTTTATGATTTTACGCATTGAGATATGCTATTTTCATTAGATTTCTGGATTTGAGAACTGTGGTTATTTCAAAAGAAAGTATGTACTGTTTTAAAAACCCGGTTTCTCTTGATATGATATTTCAGTGCGTCCACCATGTGTTTTCTCGGTTCTAAGAGCGACATGTGAAACCCGATTCGAGGAGGCGGATGAGGCCGATTGCGGATACATGGTGGACCCGGTATGGTACCCCGGGGCAAGAAAGGGATGCTGTTGTAACGTTTTAGAAATCGTTATGCGAATTTTTCCGTTTTAGGGTAAAATTGTCGGTATTTCCCGTTTTAACACGACTGTGATCAAACGTCTATATAGACTTGTCAGCACCTAGTTTAGCTAAAATAAAGCTAGTGCGCAAGCTTTGGGGGTATATGGGACGTTTTGGTTCAAATGGAATTTTTCCCTATTTTTAATATTATTTTAATGCGGTATTTACATATTGGAAATTGGGAAATTTCCTTCTTTGAAATTATCTTAAAATTAATCAAGTCTAAGTAAAACCAAACCCTTCTCATATATCTAGATCTTTTGTGTTGACTAGGATTAAGTTTTTTTTTAAAGAAAAGAAATGAAGGAATGAGGTGGCTTCATGCAGGAATGTGCATTTATGTGTACATTTATGAGCATTTATCACTAGAATTAGCTAGATCAATCCACACAAAACCCCTACTTCCTCACTTGGCCGAATTCTTCTTCTCTCTTCTGCCCCTTTGTGTTTCTTTCATCAATTTCAACAATTCTAAATCATTAAATCTCCAAAAATACTTCAAGTCTTGAGTTTTTGCCTTCTTGATCACTTGGAGCAAGGAATGCTTGGATCTTGTGAGCAAGGTTGATAGGTATAATCCCTAATCTGTTAATTAGGAGTTTTTATGTTGTATAGCTCTTTGGTTATTGTTTAGAACACTTTAAATATCGTTTCGAACCAATATCGTGTTTTTAGTGTCTTTTAGAACATCTAAGAACTGCTGTGACCTGGGATTTTTACTGCGTGACCAAAAAAGATTGTAGTGATGTACTAGTGAACCTAAGACTCCACTTAAGAGACGAGCACCACCCCACCGGCTTCGGCCGACGACCCTTTAACGAAATCCGGCGACGTCGGCTTTTGAGGGGAGTGTTAGGGTTAAGTTTTGTTGGGTAGTTGTCTGCTGTGGTTTAGGGGTATTTGGTACTGTTTAAATTTTTAGTAATTGCAGTATGAAAATCCGGGATCATTTTCCTATAATCTAGTGTTTTGTGTCCGCGTGTTACGTTTGTAAGTCCACGTTGCCCACCCCGGTGCTTGCGGGGAGGCGGAAACGGTATAAAAATCGGATTTTTAACACACTAGGCAACATGGACTAGCAAAAGGAGGATCTTTGCTAAACATAAACTAACTACAAAGCTAAAAGGAGTTAACTACTCGGAAAAGAGGTTATACCTAGGGCTTCAAGTCCTTCTCTCCTTGCTCCTTGGAGTGAAAGAAAGTGATCTCCTTGTCGCCTTCTCTTGTCGAAGAAAGATCCATCCGAGAGCCTCAACCTTTGGCTTCAACTTCAAACTAGAAGTAACTATGATGCTTGGAGTGCTAATCCTAGAACCTTAGAAAAGAGTAGAGAGTATCTTAGAAGGATTTATCTCAAGCTCAAGCGATTCTCAACTCATGAGAGGGGAGAGCTAGAGAGAGAGGAAGAGGAGGAGAGAGAATCTAAATGATAGAATGAGAAGAAATTGAACTATTCTTCTCCCATATATGTGTGAATTATGAAAATAGATAATTAGTCAAGTTAATTGTCGTGGTTAATCAAGAATTGACTATTATCATTTCATATTAATGTTAGTTGTATGTATGCCCTAGAGGCCAGTATTGTACAGATGATGTATATTATATTGGATGCTTGGACATATATATAGAGATGACTTTCTTGCTTGATATGATAGTATGCTATCTGGTTACTCTTTATCTTAACATGTACACTAGTCTCTTTAAACTGTCTTATAGTTACATGTTGATAAAGCCCTTAGGATGTGTACTTGACTACCTGGACTATGATGCAGATCATACTAGTGGGGACATGGTAGTCCATAAGTACATCCTTCAAGGTCCCTAGTCGTGGGTGTATCGAGACAGGGCATCGATATACCAGTGTAGACTAGCGTATACGCTTCTCGACCCATGAGATGGGCGATGGATGATCCCATATCCATTGGTGTTTGACATCAGAGATGATGTACGGGTGCTCAGTGGAGACTGGGTACACTGGACGGACTCGCCGAGAACTCCCAGATGGTATTATACCTCACGTCAGATGGCAGTTCTCAGGTGACACTTGTGCAGGTTAGTCTGTAGACCCGAGATCGTCATAGAGTCTTGTGTGATTCCCACTGTGTTTTGATCTCCACCTTACCACGTCCATGAGGGCATGCAAAACGGTGGTCTTTGGGTACAGTCCCGAGTCACATGGAGGCAATGAGCGATAGGAGGGGTTTCGTCTCTCCCGGTATTAGGGGTTGATGTTGCGCTGTGCTCGATTGGCCGTAACAGGGAAGTCCCTGGCCAGGGCTGATCAGAGATTTGCTGGTAAGTGTTACCAGTAGTTTCTCGACCCGTTATGAGCCTCACATCGGCACGACTTATCGGTTATTGGGGTCTGACGTTTACCACCCCTAGACTTGATATGCGACATATCAGACGAACAGACCGGACTGTACGGTAAGTGTTACTGGTTGGATTCACAGGAGTGTGAGCGGGCTAGCTCGTCGATCTTCTGATCGCCCAATACCCGGATGGCCGTTACGTTTAGCAGACCGCTTGCGGCTTGTGGGTGCTTGATATGATCATCATCTGCTACCGGCGTATTGACGAGTCTTTAGAGTCCTACACAGAGGTTTCCTGGCTCAAGCGAAACGAAATAGGAGCGCATATGAGATATGTGCAGGACCGAGAATAATGCGTGTATGTGATACCGTATTCCATTCTCGCGATGAATATATCGATTGGTTATATTCGATATAACCTAGTTATCGAATCATTGATTCGATAAATCGATACATTGTATACTAGTCGGTTATGTGCGACATGACCGGATCATTGAATCAAGTGTTGATTCAATGATTTAATGTATAATTATATATTTGATATATTATTTTGCATTAACTAGTATTAGTTCACTTTAAATGGATTTTCACACTTGATGTGCAAGTTGTATATGTGATATACTTTTGTGCACATCATTGTATCATGTTTGATGATGCTTGCTCATTTGGTTAAGTGTAAAGAATTAAACCTAGGTTAAGAAAGTGATTAGGGTTTTAATTATCCATTCTTTTATTTATTAATTTTGGAAAAAGAATGGCATAAGAATACAAAATGGTTGCTTTCATTCTTGAACCTTTGTGAAGCTTCATGAAGCTTTGACCAAAGTGACCAATTTGTCTTCTTGCTTAACCCTAACCACTCTTCTAACCTTGGTCAATTCTCTACACCTAACCATGGTTCCTATTATGATAAGTATTCATTTTCTTTCTCATTTTTAAAAGACTTATAATATTCTTTCTTCTTCTTGATCTTCTTCTTCAAGATAGAAAGCTTGATGCCATCAATGGCAACTTGAGATCTAAAGTGAGAAATCCAATTCTAAAGTGAACCCACCTCCTATTTCTTCACCCTCTACCTCTTGCCAAGTTGTTTTGGGTGTTTTCTTCACAAGTTTCACAAATTTGTGAAGTCGGAGCTTGAACTTGTGATGCCTCGACGTAGATCATCTTCGGCACGAAGCTGACGACCTAGTCCGCCCATTTCTCCGATCAAGCCGACGATTGAGTCCGGGATTCGAGTTGAACAGCGAGAGGACGCCTACGTGGAGCCAAGGAAGTGGATATCCGGATCTACAAAGGTTGTAGCTTCTTATCTTTAGTTAAGTTGTTAACTAGATTCGTTTTTCGCCTAAATTTCTAGTTAACGATCCGTATTTGGGCTTCTCGGCACCCGTAAAATTTGAAATTGGCATGGTTGATGCCTTGTGAGACCTCTTGTGAGTGCCTAGGAACCCTACAGTGGTATCAGAGCCTAGCTAGAGCCTTAGGCGATGCGTAGACGGAATTAGAAGTCCGATCGAACAAAAAACCAAAACCCTAAAATGCTCTCTGGACAATTTCTGAAATCTGGTCTTTTTCGACATTAAAAATATGCAGAAAATTCAGCAGGACTTTCTAAGAATTACTGTGAAACACGATCACCCAATTCGTCCAAACGGCGGCGGAACCGCGGCAGAAGCCTGGCTTCTGCGACGGTTCCGCGGCTATCTTATGACGTCATCATTTCATTTTTGCACAGTAATTCCTATTTTATGATGCTGAGTTTTCTGGGAATTTTTAATATTTTTCCAGGAGTTGAATTTTTTGGGTTATATTGGGGACTCGGAGTTTCGATCGGATTGTCTAATCTTGTCTGTGACTTTCCGGATAATTTTTTGAATACGTTAAAAAGTTCGACCGGATATAAATACCCAACTTTTCCCCTGCCGAAAAATTTCCAAGTGTTGGATTTTTGTGTGGTTTAAGGACGTTCTGAGTAGTGCAAGTAACTCCGATGGTCCCTCTAGAAGACAACAAACCTTAACTCGATTATGTGACCGTCTTGAACTGCCCTTTGAACCTTCGGGTTTGGGGCAGTACGGCGTGCCACATGTGAGGCGTTGGCTTGACCCTTCTACGGCTGGACCGTTGGTACTGAGGCATGAAGTGAATGTCTTTGAACCTATTTCATGTGTTGGACGGTTTCGGGAAAACTTGGGTGTTCGAATGTTCGATCAGAAAGTTTAATATTTTCTATTTATCCGGAATGGGATACAATAATTGGAATTCACAAACAGTTATGAGATAACTGAATGAATGTTATAAATCTAGCGGTTTAGTTTCATTTGATATTGAAAAGAGTTTTCGATAATGAGACTAAAATGCGGGGTTTATAACTGTTAG
Organism: Agapanthus africanus; assembly: GCA_030015575.1. Taxonomy (NCBI): domain Eukaryota; kingdom Viridiplantae; phylum Streptophyta; class Magnoliopsida; order Asparagales; family Amaryllidaceae; genus Agapanthus; species Agapanthus africanus. The sequence goes on from JASDDO010000024.1 coordinate 611,726,648, forward strand.
GCATGTGATGTCTAAGTATATCATTTGATTAGGCATGTGATGTCTAAAGAGGTTGCGGATTCCAACTGTTGTAGTTTTACACTTTCTTTTCTGTGACCGTAAGTGTAATATGTGATATCGCCGATTTCGTTGCTATATGTCAACGACAATTGGGATGCGCATATTTACTTACGTTGATGACATGTGATGTTATGTGTTGCTGGATATGTTATATTGGATCGTCGTGTTTGAATAGCCGGGGGTTTTTATGTGAGATGAGTGTTTTTCATTTTCTTTCATGTAAAAACTTGTATGTAATATACTTTTATTTTGGGGCACTTCCAGGTTGCGGAAGATGTCACCTTTTGTATATTATTTACTTTTCCGCATTAGGATAGACCCAAGGAGGGGAGCACAAGTAACCGGGTTCTGGGGTCCAGTGGGAGACCAACTCGAGGAGTCGAGTCCGGGTCACCTAACCCTAGAATTGGCAGGGTTGCTTGCCTCTCTCGTAGGGGTCTAGGGGTGTGGGATTGGCTATTCATCACGACCGTGGAATCCGTGTTTTATACTGGCTCGTATTGAAAACAAGGACGTCCTAGTATATCCAATGTTTCATATGTTTCTTCTGCTGCGATATCTGTGATGTGATCATGTGATTCTGTGATAGATACAGTATATAGTATATATGATATATTATATAGGCGTTACTTATGTTTTGCACCCGCACTAGCCCTGCCCTGCTCTGTCGTTAGTTACCTAACCTAACGGTGCACGAGAGGACATCGAGGCGAATGCGGATGGCATAAGTGTACGTCGTATTTATCTGTGAAGTTTAGGTATTTAAATGATGGGACTTCATTAATGTGATTAATGAAAGAAAAGAAACCTAAGATGTTATAGAATCAAATTTTAAACAAAACAGTAGCTACAGTTCTTGCTTTGCATAGCGGTATATATGATATACCCTGCACCTTATTCGATGAGGAAAGGACCGAGATCCCTTCACCGGGAGTGACTCCTTTAGCGATAACTGGCAGATGCTACACACTCGGTTTGTTTTTGATTGCTTCTATAGTTTCTGCTTTGCATAGTGATATATATGATATATCCTGCACCTCATTCGACGAGGAAAGGGCCGACGATCCCTTCACCGGGAGTGACCCCTTTAGCAAAACTAGAAAAGCCTCAAAATCACTCCATTTCAAAACTTCATTTGATTCTACAACGATATCAAGTTCATTACGCTCATGGTTTTTTCTGAAAGAACCCGCGTAGCCCTCCGTCATTTCAGATAGATATTATTTAGTATTCATGCGAAGTTTGTTGACTTAGTCAAGGCATAGTGTATGGTAGCTAAATTATGTTTATCTGTAACAACATGAGATGTGATTGGATTAGAGCATTCGCACGGCCTTGTTGACTCAGTCAAGGGTCGTACGGGTGGGTTTAATTCAATCGGGAAATGTACGGGTTGAACTTGACTTGCGATTTATGGTTTGTTGACTTAGTCAAGGTCATAGATCGCTAGGGGCAAAAGCATTATCGGGAATTTCAAGTGTTGAAATTTGCAATGAGATTGCATACCTTCTATGAGATAGTTGGATCCCGATACCCACTGCGAGTAAGAGTTACTCCTGGGAGAGTTTTGCACACTACAATTAGCCGATCATGTAGGTGTCTAGAAAGGTGTCAACGGGGTTACGCCTCTGGGAAAACGAGGTTTACATTAATTAGGTTCGTGCGAAAGCACGGGGGACCTCCCTTAAAGTACCGACACTGGCCTGGCTGAAAGATCGACGAAGTTGTAGGGTGTAATTAATCCCGGCTAGTCTTTCCTTTTAGAGTTTGAAGGAAGATTTGATAAAAACCAGTGGGAGCCATCCTGATTAGATAAGATGATAACCAATCTGATCTTACAAGAGCATACGCTAAAGTGTTTTCTTCTCTCTCTCTCCAGGTAGCGACCATTTCATGCCTTAATAAAGATAATAATATGGATGTATTGACCGAACCCGCATGTTATATTATGCAGGGGAACGTTGGACCCGTTCTATCTTATAAATGTTATAAGACTGAACAGGAAACAGGAGAATATCTAGATTCTCACGCCGCCCAAACGGAGAACGTGCATGATGATGCACCTTCTTCGGGTGTGTTTGTTATTGAGAACTGTTTCTCAGTTCACCCTACGTCCTGGGTATTCGATACCGGATCAGGATCCCATATATGTAAGCAGTTACATGGGCTACGGAAAGGTAGAGAACTGGGAAAAGGTGATCATTCCGTTCAAGTAGGGAATGGGGCAAATGTTGCAGCCAAAGCAGTTGGCATATATCACCTGGTATTACCAAATGGTGATACACTAGTCCTGAATGAGTGCTATTATATACCGAACATGATGTGCAACATTATATCAGTTTCTTTATTAAGTAAAGAAGGATATAATTTTGTAGTAAAGGATAATGTTATGAACATATTCCTAGATCAAAAGTTGATTGCATCAGGCTCGCTACATAATAGCATATTCATTCTCAATCAAAATACAGTCTTCAATATACAAAACACACACAAGAGGAAAAGCTCAGAAATGAACGAATCCTTCTTGTGGCACTGTAGACTTGGCCATATCAATGAGACACGACTAGCTAAGTTGCATAAGAATGGATATTTGAATTCATTCGAATTATCATCTTATGACACTTGCCATTCATGTCTCAAAGGAAAAATGACCAAAACTCCGTTTACGGGACACGGAGAAAGAGTTACAGAACTCTTGGGACTGGTGCATAGTGATGTATGCGGTCCTATGTCTACACACGCCAGAAATGGTTCTTCCTACTTCATTACATTCACTGACGATCTCTCTAGATACGGGCATGTGTTCCTGTTGAAACACAAGTCTGAAGCTTTTGAGAAATTCAAAGAATATAAGCACGAGGTAGAGAACCAAACGGGCAAAAGTATTAAGATTCTTCGATCTGATCGAGGAGGTGAATACTTAAGCAGTGAATTCCTGGATTATCTAAAAGAGAATGGGATTCTCTCTCAGCTTACTCCTCCTTATACACCACAGCACAACGGTGTATCGGAACGAAGGAATCGCACCCTATTAGATATGGTGCGTTCAATGATGAGCAATGCTGAGTTACCTATTTCCTTTTGGGGATATGCGCTTGAGACAGCCATATACCTATTGAATCTGGTTCCGTCTAAATCTGTACCTACCACACCATATGAGATATGGAGTGGGAAGAGACCATATTTTAAACGAATTAAGATATGGGGTTGTCTGGCCTATGTCAAAAAGCAAAATCCGGACAAACTCGAGGCACGATCAGTCCTTTGCAAGTTTGTGGGATATCCTAAGAATTCTCAAGGATATTTTTTCTACCAAGCTGAGGAACAAAGAGTGTTTGTTGCTCAACATGCCACATTTTTGGAAAGGGAATTTCTTGCAAAAGAAATTAATGGAAAAGAGGTAGAGCTGGAAGAGGTTCCAGCACCACAAACTGCAACTAATGATTTAGTAGAACCAGAGGATTCAGTGGTGCCCGACGTACCCCAGCCTCTCCGCCGATCTAGAAGGGTTTCTCGACCACCTGAGAGATACTATGGTTTTCTCATTGATGGTGGCAGTGAAGATTGCATCATGGAGGATGATGACCCAACTAGCTTCGAGCAGGCCATCACGAGTGGGGACTCAGTGAAATGGCTGGATGCTATGCGGTCCGAGATGGAATCCATGTACACCAACAAAGTATGGATTTTGGATGTTGCTCCTGAAGGGGTAAAACCCATCGGGAGCAAGTGGATTTTCAAGAAAAAACTTGGTGTAGATGGGAAAGTGGAGACTTTCAAAGCTAGACTTGTTGCAAAAGGTTTTCGTCAAAGACCAGGTGTGGACTATGACGAAACCTTTTCTCCAGTGGCTATGCTTAAATCCATCCGAATCATGCTTGCCATTGCTGCCTTTCATGACTACAAAATCTGGCAAATGGATGTTAAGACCGCCTTTCTAAATGGTGATTTAGAAGAGTGCGTGTACATGACTCAGCCAGAGGGCTTCGTAGACAGTAGGAGCAGCGGGAAGGTGTGCAAGCTGCTTAAATCCATTTATGGATTAAAGCAAGCATCGCGGAGTTGGAACATCTGCTTTGACGTCGTTATCAAAGAGTTTGATTTCGTCAAAAATCCAGATGAACCTTGTATCTACAAGAAGGTGGCAGAGAGTAAGGTTGTCTTCCTCGTATTGTACGTGGACGACATACTCTTGATAGGAAATGATATTCCTATGCTGCAAGCGGTCAAGCTCTTCTTATCACAAAGATTCTCAATGAAAGATCTTGGTGATGCCTCATGCATATTGGGAATTAGGATCTATAGAGATAGATCCAAACGAATATTGGGATTGTCCCAATCCAGGTACATTGACACCATACTAAAAAGGTTTAGTATGGAAGATTCCAAGCGTGGGAACTTGCCCACGATCTCTGGAGTCACTCTCTCCAAAGAGATGTCTCCCAAGACTGATTTGGAGAGAGCTCGCATGCAAGGGATACCCTATGCTTCGGCTGTAGGCTCTATCATATATGCGATGCTATGTACCAGACCCGATGTAGCATACTCACTAAGTGTAGTGAGCAGGTATCAAGCTGATCCTGGAGAGAATCACAGGACAGCTGTGAAGAGCATTCTCAAGTACTTGCGAAGGACTAAAGAGATGCTCTTGGTGTATGGTGACGGAGAACTCCAAGTGGAGTCCTTTACCGATTCGAGCTTCCAGAGTGATAAGGACGACTCTAAGTCGCAGTCGGGATTTGTCTTTACCCTTTACGGAGGGGCGGTTAGCTGGAAGAGTTCCAAGCAGGAAACCGTGGCAGACTCGACGATGGAGGCTGAATACATCGCTGCCAACGATGCTGCTAAAGAAGCTGTCTGGATCAAGAAGTTCACTACTGAACTTGGAGTGGTTCCATCCATTGAGCGTCTAATACCTCTGTATTGCGATAACAATGGAGCGGTGGCTTTGGCCAAGGAACCCAGGTCCCATCAGCGATCCAGGCATATTCTGAGGCGGTATCACCTGATCCGGGAGATAATTGATCGCCGGGAGATCGAGGTCTGGAGGGTTGACACGAAGAACAACACGGCGGATCCACTCACGAAGGCCATTCCCCAGATACAGTTTGAGAGACTCTTCGGGATGCTTGGTATGCGATACTACAGCAGCTGGCCCTAGTGCAAGTAGGAGATTGTTAGTTGTATGTATGCCCTAGAGGCCAGTATTGTACAGATGATGTATATTATATTGGATGCTTGGACATATATATAGAGATGACTTTCTTGCTCGATATGATAGTATGCTATCTGGTTACTCTTTATCTTAACATGTACACTAGTCTCTTTAAACTGTCTTATAGTTACATGTTGATAAAGCCCTTAGGATGTGTACTTGACTACCTGGACTATGATGCAGATCATACTAGTGGGGATATGGTAGTCCATAAGTACATCCTTCAAGGTCCCTAGTCGTGGGTGTATCGAGACAGGGCATCGATATACCAGTGTAAACTAGCGTATACGCTTCTCGACCCATGAGATGGGCGATGGATGATGCCATATCCATTGGTGTTTGACATCAGAGATGATGTACGGGTGCTCAGGGGAGACTGGGTACACTGGACGGACTCGCCGAGAACTCCCAAATGGTATTATACCTCACGTCAGATGGCAGTTCTCAGGTGACACTTGTGCAGGTTAGTCTGTAGATCCGAGATCGTCATAGAGTCTTGTGTGATTCCCACTGTGCTTTGATCTCCACCTTACCACGTCCATGAGGGCATGCAAAACGGTGGTCTTTGGGTACAGTCCCGAGTCACATGGAGGCAATGAGCGATAGGAGGGGTTTCATCTCTCCCGGTATTGGGGGTTGATGTTGCGCTGTGCTCGATTGGCCGTAACAGGGAAGTCCCTGGCCAGGGCTGATCAGAGATTTGCTGGTAAGTGTTACCAGTAGTTTCTCGACCCGTTATGAGCCTCACATCGGCACGACTTATCGGTTATTGGGGTCTGACGTTTACCACCCCTAGACTTGATATGCGACATATCAGACGAACTGACCGGACTGTACGGTAAGTGTTACTGGTTGGATTCACAGGAGTGTGCGCGGGCTAGCTCGTCGATCTTCTGATCGCTCAATACCCAGATGGCCGTTACGTTTAGCAGACCGCTTGCGGCTTGTGGATGCTTGATATGATCATCATCTGCTACCGGCATATTGACGAGTCTTTAGAGTCCTACACAGAGGTTTCCTGGCTCAAGCGAAATGAAATAGGAGCGCATATGAGATATGTGCAGGACCGAGAATAATGCGTGTATGTGATACGGTATTCCATTCTCGCGATGAATATATCGATTGGTTATATTCGATATAACCTAGTTATCGAATCATTGATTCGATAAATCGATACATTGTATACTAGTCGGTTATGTGCGACATGACCGGATCATTGAATCAAGTGTTGATTCAATGATTTAATGTATAATTATATATTTGATATATTATTTTGCATTAACTAGTATTAGTTCACTTTAAATGGATTTTCTCACTTGATGTGCAAGTTGTATATGTGATATACTTTTGTGCACATCATTGTATCATGTTTGATGATGCTTGCTCATTTGGTTAAGTGTAAAGAATTAAACCTAGGTTAAGAAAGTGATTAGGGTTTTAATTATCCATTCTTTTATTTATTAATTTTGGAAATAGAATGGCATAAGAATACAAAATGGTTGCTTTCATTCTTGAACCTTTGTGAAGCTTCATGAAGCTTTGACCAAAGTGACCAATTTGTCTTCTTGCTTAACCCTAACCGCTCTTCTAACCTTGGTCAATTCTATACACCTAACCATGGTTCCTATTATGATAAGTATTCATTTTCTTTCTCATTTTTAAAAGACTTATAATATTCTTTCTTCTTCTTGATCTTCTTCTTCAAGATAGAAAGCTTGATGCCATCAATGGCAACTTGAGATCTAAAGTGAGAAATCCAATTCTAAAGTGAACCCACCTCCTATTTCCTCACCCTCTACCTCTTGCCAAGTTGTTTTGGGTGTTTTCTTCACAAGTTTCACAAATTTGTGAAGTCGGAGCTTGAACTTGTGATGCCTCGACGTAGATCATCTTCGGCACGCAGCCGACGACCTAGTCCGCCCATTTCTCCGATCAAGCCGACGATTGAGTCCGGGATTCGAGATGGACAGCGAGAGGATGCCTACGTGGTGCCAAGGAAGTGGATATCCGGATCTACAAAGATTGTAGCTTCTTATCTTTAGTTAAGTTGTTAACTAGATTCGTTTTTCGCCTAAATTTCTAGTTAACGATCCGTATTAGGGCTTCTCGGCACCCGTAAAATTTGAAATTGGCATGGTTGATGCCTTGTGAGACCTCTTGTGAGTGCCTAGGAACCCTACAATTAAATGCCTTTGCAAGGATCAAAGAGCATCTTCCATATGGAATGATGATGGTCAACTTGTCAACTTAGGTCAACAAGTCAAGTATAGTCAAATGGTCAACAACCCTAACCATTCACAATTATAATTAACCAATAATTAATAAATCATAATTCAAACAAAACATTAGGGTTAAGAAAATGACAATTGTCATCAACCCTAATCAAAGTCCTCTGCCTCTGTCTCAGTCAACTGTGCATACACACCCCTATCCGTGTTTCGAGGAACACAAATACAATGAGATAAAACCAATCCCAAATCATTTACTAGGATCCGGCTTAAACCAAAGCCTGCTAATATAAGCTGTCCGGACAGCAAACGTGCATAAGTGCGCGGATGTGAACGAACCCTGTCGCAAAACCATGCGACCTCTACTCATTTTGCCTAAAGGCGAATAACCCTCTGTGTGGGACTCTAAAGACTCGACACTACGATGGCAGTGGGTTTAACCACAGACCGCAAGCGGCACGAGCTGTACGTAACGGTCCCCAGGTAGATGCCAATAAGAAGACTGACGAGGTGAACCCATCTGAACTCCTACTGAGCCTGAATGTGACAGTCTCCGTACAGTCCGGTCTATTCGTCTGATACATTGCATGGCGGGCCTAGGGGGGTGGTAAACGTCAGTCCCCTAATAGCGGTACAAGTCGTGCCGGAGTGTAGCCCAGAACACCCTGAGATAACACTGGAAACCTACCAGTATACCTCGCTTGCCCTGGCCAGGGAATATTTGTGTAATGGCTCTCCTGGACACAGTGCGATGTCAACCCCCAATACCGGGAGATACGAATCCTGTCTAACCGTCACTGCCTCCAAGTGCTTCGGGACTGCACCCAAAAACTACCTGTTTGCACGACTCCTTTGAGCTGTGGTAGGGTAGTAATCAAAGTGCAGTGGGAACACACTCGAGGCGAAGTGACAATGTCAAGTCAGTGGACTAAGCTGTACTCATGTCACCTGGGAACTGATAACCGACGATAGGTATAATAGCAACCAACAGTTCCCGACGAGTCCTGTCCAGTGTACTCGTAACCTAACGAGCACCCGTATACTATCTCAAGTACGACGTACTGACGGCTGTGGGACAGACCGTCTCCCGTACTGGGATGAGAAGCGCATACGCTGGTCTACTCCGGAGTATCGATGCCCTGTCTCGATAATCCCATGAGCAGGGACGTGTATATATAAGGATGTGCTTATAGATTACCCAGCCCCCACGAGTGTGACTGCCATCACAACGCTGGTAATCAAGCAAAGATCCTAAGGGCTCCACTAATGCGTATAGGTGATACAATTAAGAAACACATGTACACATTAAAGCAGAGACAAACCAAGTAGCATACTACCATTTCGAGCAAGATTGTCTCTACAACTGTGAATATCCCAAGCTTCCATCAAGTAATATACATACTAGTATGATACAGTAATGGCCTCTAGGGCATATACACTAACAATCTCCCACTTACACTAAGGCCATGTACTGGCGTATCGAAGACCTATCATCTCGATCAGCCGCTCGAACCGAGTCTAGGGTAAGGCCTTCGTGAATGGATCTGCAGTGTTATCTTCTGAAGCAACCCTCCGAACCTCGATCTCCTGGCGATCCATGATCCTTGATCAGGTGATACCGCCTCAAGATGTGTCTGGATTTCTGATGGGACCTGGGTTCCTTCGCTAAAGCTATAGCCCCGTTGTTGTCGCAATACAGAGGTATTGGATCGACAATGGACGGAACCACCTGAAGTTCTTTCAAGAACTTCCTCATCCAGACGGCTTCTTTTGCGGCATCAGATACATCGATATATTTCGCTTCCATAGTCGAGTCAGCAACGGTTTCCTGTTTGGAACTCTTCCAACACACCGCCCCTCCATTGAGGGTAAAGACAAAACCCGACATGGACTTAGAATCATCTTTGTCACTCTGGAAGCTGGAGTCAGCAAAAGCCTCGATCTGGAGGTCTTTTCCGCCATACACCAAGAACATCTCCTTAGTCCTTCTCAGGTACTTGAGAATGTTCTTTACCGCTATCCAGTGTTTCTTCCTAGGGTTTAACTGATACCGGCTTACCACACTCAGTGCGTAAGCAACATCTGGTCTGGTACACAACATCGCATACATTATAGAGCCTATCGCAGAAGCGTAGGGTATAATAGACATGCGTTCCCTTTCTAAATCAGTCTTGGGAGACATCTCTTTGGAGAGGGTGATCCCGTGACATGCCGGTAGATTACCGCGCTTGGAATCTTCCATACAAAATCTTTTCAGTATGGTGTCGATGTACCTGGACTGCGAAAGTCCTAATATCCTCTTGGATCTATCACGATGGATCCGGATCCCCAGAATGTAGGAGGCATCACCCATGTCTTTCATGGAGAACCTGTGTGACAAGAATCCTTTGACAAATTGTAGCATAGGAATGTCATTTCCTATCAAGAGAATGTCATCCAGGTATAAAACGAGGAATACGGCAGCTCTTGCTACAAATCTACTATAGATGCATGGTTCATCTGGATTTTTGATAAAGCCAAATTCCTTGACCGTCTCATCAAAACAGATGTTCCAACTCCGCGATGCCTGCTTTAGTCCATAAATGGACTTGAGCAACTTGCACACCTTTCCGCTGCTCCCACTCTGAATGAAACCCTCTGGCTGGTCCATATAGACACACTCCTCTAAATTTCCATTTAGAAAAGCGGTCTTTACGTCCATCTGCCAAATCTCATAATCGTGGAAGGCAGCAATGGCAAGAAGGATCCGAATGGATTTCAGCATAGCCACTAGAGAAAAGGTTTCGTCATAGTCTAAACCAGGTCTTTGACGAAAACCCTTTGAAACAAGTCTAGCTTTATAGGTCTCGACCTGTCCATCTACACCAATCTTCCTTTTGAAGATCCACTTGCATCCTACGGGTTTTACCCCATCTGGAGCAATGTCCAACGTCCATACTTTGTTGGTTTACATAGACTCCATTTCAGTCCGCATTGCATCCAGCCATTTTACCGAGTCAACGCTCTGAATGGCTTGGTGTAAGCTGTAGGGTTCCTAGGCACACCCATGATGTTTCACAACAGACCAAACATGCCAAAATCAAAGCTTTTATCAAGTGCCAAGTAACCCTAAGCAAGATCGTAACTAGAGGTAAGGCGAATGAATGCAAGTTAACAACTTTAACTAAAAGGAAAGTGACTACTGTAAGTCCACGTTGCGACCCCCGGTTCTTACGGGGAGGCGGAAACGGTATAAAATCAAAATTTTAACGCAAGAGGCAACATGGACTAAGCAAGGTCGGGATCTTTACCTAAACTAAAACTAGCATACTAAGCTAAAGATATTTAGCTACTCGGATGAAGATGGTTATACCTAAACTTGAACTCCTTCTCTTCAAGCTCCGATGGTGGTTAGATGGCTCCTTCTCGTTGTCTCCGTACGCCGAAGATAGATCCACTTGAAAGCTCCAACCTTTAGCTCCTTCTTCGATCTTTGAAGAAACTAGTTCACTTGGTTTGCTAAACCTAGTGAACTAGAATGAGTAGAGAGGAAATAGAATGGGATTTTATCTATGGTTCTTGATTCTCAACTCATGAGACAAGAGAACCATAGATCAAGAGAGGGAGCAAGAGGTTGAGGGTGAGAGCAAGAGGAGAGCTCAAGAACAAGAGAGAGAATGAGCAAGAAAGAATGAGCAACAAAGAATGAGCAACTCTTTTGTCTTTCACCCTCTCATAATCCAAAGTGATCATAACTCATCATATCAAAAAAGTCTTATGTGATGGTTAGAAGCAACCATAACCTTATCATGTCATGCACTCATTTTACTCAAATGAGCAAGCAAGAAAAAGTCTTTGGCATGAAATGATAACCATGGTTATCATGATGGTCAACTAGTCAAGCCTAGTCAACCGGTCAACAAGTCAACAAAAGTCAACAAGTCAACAAAGTCAACAAGTCAACAAAAGTCAACAAGTCAACAACCATATCACCATAATACTTAATTAATATAATAGTTAATCACATATCATATTCTCATTAGGGTTGAGCATAAAGTCAAATAGTCAACGGTCAACTGTCAACAACCCTAATGAGAATCCGCAGCCTCTGCCTCCCTGTCAACTGTGCATACACACCCGCATCCGCGTTCCGAGGAACACGAATGCAAACTGGATAAATCCAATCCCATAAGGTACACTAGGATCTGGCTTAAACCAAAGCCCGCTAGTGTAAACTGTCCGGACACTGTACGTGCACAAGTGCACGGATGTGACCGAACCCTGTCGCAAAACCATGCGACCTGTCGCAATACCATGCGACCGCTACTCTTTTGCCTAAAGGCGAAAAGCTTTCTGTGTGGGACTCTAAAGACTCGACACTACGCTGGCAGTGGGTTTAACCACAGACCGCAAGCGGCACTAGCTGTGCGTAACGGTCCCCAGGTAATGCCGACAAGAAGACCGACGAGGCGAAACCCATCTGAACTCCTACTGAGCCTGAGTGTGACATTCTCCGTACAGTCCGGTCTATTCGTCTGATACATCGCATGGCGGGCCTAGGGGGCGGTAAACGTCAGTCCCCCAATAGCAGTACAAGTCGTGCCGGAGCGAAGCCCAAAACACCCTGAGATAACACTGGAAACCTACCAGTATATCTCGTTTGCCCTGGCCAGGGACTACTCGTGTAATGGCTCTCCTAGACACAGCGCGATGTCAACCCCCAATACCGGGAGAGACGAATCCTGTCTAACCGTCACTGCCTCTAAGTGCTTCGGGACTGCACCCAACCACCACCTGTTTGCACGACTCCTTTGAGCCGTGGTAGGGTAGTGATCAAAGTACAGTGGGAACACACCCGAGGCGAAGTGACAGTGTCAAGTCAGCGGACTAAGCTGTACTCATGTCACCTGGGAACTGATAACTGACGATAGGTATAATACCAACTAGTCAGTTCCCGACGAGTCCTGTCCAGTGTACCCGTAACCTAACGAGCACCCGCATACTATCTCAAGTACGACGTACTGACGGCTGTGGGACAGACCGTCTCCCACACTGGGATGAGAAGCGCATGCGCTGGTCTACTCCGGAGTATCGATGCCCTGTCTCGATAGTCCTGCAACCAGGGACCTGCATAAGGATGTGCTTATAGATTACCCAGCCCCACTAGTGTGACGGCCATCACATCGCTGGTAATCAAGCAAAGATCCTAAGGGCTCTACTAATGTGTATAGGCGATATACAAAATAAACACATGTACACATTGAAGTAGAAACAAACCAAGTAGCATACTACTATTTTGAGCAAGATTGTCAATACAAGGTGAATATCCCAAGCTTCCATTAAGTAATATACATACTAGTATGATACAGTAATGGCCTCTAGGGCATATACACTAACAATCTCCCACTTGCACTAAGGCCATGTACTGGCGTATCGAAGACCTATCATCTCGATCAGCCGCTCGAACTGAGTCTGGGGCAAGGCCTTGGTGAATGGATCTGCAGTGTTATCTTCTGATTTTACTCTCTTTACCTCGATCTCCTGGCGATCAATGATCTCCCTGATCAGGTGGAACCGCCTCAAAATGTGCCTGGACTTCTGATGGGACCTTGGTTCCTTCGCTAAAGCTATAGCGCCGTTGTTGTCACAATACAGCGGTATTGGATCAACACTGGTAGGAACCACCTGAAGTTCCGTGAGGAACTTCTTCATCCAGACAGCTTCCTTTGCGGCATCGCAAGCAGCTATGTACTCCGCTTCCATGGTTGAGTCAGCAACGGTTTCCTGCTTGGAACTCTTCCAGCAAACCGCCCCTCCATTGAGGGTAAAGACATAACCCGACATGGACTTGGAGTCATCCTTGTCACTCTGGAAGCTGGAGTTAGCAAAGGCCTCAATCTGGAGGTCTTTTCCGCCATACACCAAGAACATCTCCTTAGTCCTTCTCAGGTACTTGAGAATGTTCTTTACTGCTATCCAGTGTTTCTCCCCTGGGTCCGACTGATACCGGCTTACAACGCTCAATGCGTATGCTACATCTGGTCTGGTACATAACATCGCATACATAATAGAGCCTACCGCAGATGCATAGGGTATTGATGACATGCGAGCCCTTTCCAAATCAGTCTTGGGAGACATCTCTTTGGAGAGGGTGATTCCGTGACAAGCCGGTAGATTACCGCGCTTGGAATCTTCCATACTGAATCGTTTCAGTATGGTGTCGATGTACCTTGACTGTGAAAGTCCCAACATCCTTTTAGATCTATCACGATAGATCTGGATCCCCAGAATGTAGTTGGCATCGCCCAGGTCCTTCATGGAGAACCTCTGTGACAAGAATCCTTTGACTGACTGTAGCATAGGAATATCATTTCCTATTAGGAGAATGTCATCGACGTACAAGACGAGGAATACCACATTTCTCCCTACAATCTTACTGTAAATGCATGGTTCATCTGGGTTTTTGACAAAGTCGAATTCTTTGACAGTATCATCAAAGCAGATGTTCCAACTCCGCGATGCCTGTTTAAGTCCATAGATGGACTTGAGCAACTTGCACACTTTACCGCTGCTCCCACTCTGATTGAATCCCTCTGGCTGATCCATAAAGACGCACTCTTCTAAATTTCCATTTAGGAAAGCCGTCTTAACGTCCATCTGCCAGATCTCATAATCGTGGAAGGCAGCAATGGCAAGAAGGATCCGAATGGATTTAAGCATGGCTACCGGAGAAAAAGTCTCGTCATAGTCCAAACCAGGTCTTTGACGAAAACCCTTTGCAACGAGCCCAGCTTTATAGGTTTCAACCTGCCCATCTACACCAATCTTCTTTCTGAAGATCCATTTGCAGCCTACGGGTTTTACCCCTTCTAGAGCAAAGTCCAAAGTCCAAACTTTGTTGGTGTACATGGACTCCATCTCGGTCCGCATTGCATCCAGCCATTTTACCAGAGTCACCGCTCTGAATGGCTTGCTGGAAGCTAGTAGGCTCATCATAATCTATGATGCAATCCTCTCTATCCCCGTCTATGAGAAAACCGTAGTATCTCTCGGGCGGATGAGACTGCCTACTACTCCTGCGGAGCGGCGTAGGAATGTCCGGTTCCCCTGAACCTTCTGGTTCTACTAAGGTTTCAGTAATAGCTTGTGGTTCTGGAATTTCTTCCAGTTCTATTGCGCTCCCACTTATCTGATTTTCTAAAAACTCAGTTTCCAAGAAGCGGGCATGATGAGAAACAAGGACTTTTTGCTCCTCTGCGTAATAGAAAAGATACCCCTTGGAGTTCTTTGGGTATCCCACAAACTTGCACTGTACTGAGCGTGCCTCGAGCTTGTCCGCATGCTGCTTTTTTACAAAAGCCGGACATCCCCATGTCTTAAAGGATTTACGACAGGGTTTCTTCCCACTCCACATCTGGTATGGTGTGGTAGGCACTGTCTTAGTAGGAACTTGGTTCAAGAGATGTGCAGCTGTTTCCAGTGCATAACCCCAGAAAGATCGCGGTAACTCAGCCTTACTCATCATGGAACGAACCATATCTAATAGGGTTCGATTCCTTCTTTCCGATACACCGTTGTGTTGTGGTGTGTATGGAGGAGTACGCTGAGAGAGAATTCCATTCTCTTTTAAGTAGTCCAGAAACTCGGCACTTAAGTATTCACCACCTCGATCCGATCTTAGGATCTTGATACTTTTGCCTGTTTGTTTTTCTACTTCATTCTTATATTCTCGAAATTTCTCAAAGGCCTCGGATTTGTGCTTCATTAAGAAGACATGTCCAAACCTAGAGAAATCATCTGTGAAAGTAATGAAGTATGAATAACCGCTTCGCGCATGTGTAGACATTGGACCACACACGTCACTGTGTATAAGTCCCAAGAGCTCGCTCGCTCTTACTCCGTGTCCAGTGAATGGAGTCTTTGTCATCTTTCCCATGAGACAAGATTCACAAGTGGCATAAGACTGGTACTCGAACGGATCCAAGTATCCTTTTTTATGTAACTTAGTCAACCGTGTCTCATTGATGTGACCCAGTCTACAATGCCATAAGAAAGCCTGATTTAATTCTGGAGACGTTCTTTTAAGTGTGTTCTGGACGCTGAATATCTGAGCTTGATTCAATACGTATATACCATTATTTAATGTACCTGACCCAATCAGTGCTTGATTTAGGTGGATGTTTACTACATCGCTTACAAAAGCAAAATCATATCCTTCCTTAGAAAGTAAGGATACAGATATGATATTGCAAGTCGCACCTGGTACATACAAACAGTCACGCAGAATCAATATCTGCCCAGTTGTCAGTCCTAGGTGATATTCCCCTACGGATACAGCATCCATGCTCATTCCGTTAGCAACCCTGAGAGTCATATCACCTTTCCTGATAACCCCACGGTTTCTCAGACCCTGTAACGAATTACAGATATGAGATCCTGATCCGGTATCCAATACCCAGGAAGTAGGGTTAACTGACAAACAGTTCTCAATTACAAACACACTCGAAGCCGAAGCCACAACATGCTTCGAATTCTGGCTACTGGCTTTACAAGCCCTGCAATCTTTCTGCCATAGTTCATTCCCGTTACAATAGGAACGTCCCTCTTTTACTATATCCAGTCCTGAAACTTTTGCCCTTGTTTTTCCTTTTTCTTCCCTGGTTTCTTTCAGGGTATAAGCAGAGGGCAGGGACTGTTGAATTAGGTCAGTACTTGACCCATTCGCCAACGTGGTCTCCAGGTCCGTGAGCTCAATATAGCTGGTCTCTGTAAGGACGTTGCCCCTTACAGATGACCCGACTGCCAACCTCGCTTGAAGCAATTCGTTCGAGGTCTCATATCTTGCGACACGAGATTGCTCTCCATATAAAACTTTGTTATGGAGGAAGATAGAAACTGAGTCCATCTTCTCGTGCTGCCTCTGGTTTGCACCATCAACTGAGGCTAACACGAGGCACTTGGCTTTCGCACAATCCTTTTCCGATGTCCTGCGGATGTGAACATCCGTGACAGGGGAAACTGGACCTGAGACAGCAGGGTTTTGATTAGTTAAGAGGCGTTCCAGCTTGTCATGGGCAATGGACATCTTGACAGACCTTTGCCAGTCATAACAGTCAGGTTCAGTCATATTATTATCTAGATGTAACCTAGGCGTGGTCACAGGGTCGCTGCAATTAAGAGAGAGAAGAAGAAACACTCAGCATGATGCTCTTGCAAGTTTAGAGTGGTTTTTATTTTGTCTAAACAGGATGGCTCCCACTGTTTCTCGAATCCCTCCTCAAACCATAAAGGAAGAATTAGTCGGGATCAATCCCACCGCACAATACTTGCTTAACCGTTCAGCCAGGCCGGTGTCGGTATTTCGAGGGAGGTTTTCCAACGCTTTCGCGAAGTTCCTTAATTAAAGAACCTCTTTTCCCTGGGGGCGTAGCCCTGCTAACACCTTTCTAGGCACCTACTAGGTTTATAGCATTGATCGTTTAGTGAGAAATTTCCCGAGGAGTAGCATATACTCACAGTAGGATCGGGATCCAAATATCATCGCGTGACGAAACTGAAGGAATCCTACCAGAATCATCACACTCCAAATGGTATGCAAATCTAGCAAGTTTCAGTACTTATGAAACTCCCGATGTATATTTTTGCCCCATGCTCTTATGACCTTGACTAAGGCCAACAAATCATAAGTCACATGTCAAGTTCTACCCGTCGTTGTCCAGGTTAATTTGAATCCACCCGTATATACCCTTGACTAAGGCCAACAAGGTAATACGACTGTCCCAAACCAACGCATTCTATCTATGCAACATATGAATACCCACCAGCTACCAAACACTGTGCCTTGACTAAGGCCAACAAACACAGCTTGAATACTGTTGAATATTCATATGAAACGACGGAGGGCTACGAATGGTTTTGGCGAAACCGTGAACGTAGTGAACTTGATTTAGTCGATGGAACGAGATAGCTTTTAAATGGAGTGGCTCAAACTCCGCATTTTAAAAGTTTGTTTTGAAAAGAACCGAGTGGTTTTTCGAAAATGTTCCAACGACTTATACTTGGTTTATTTTCTTGCATTAGTTCTTTTAATGCATGTTTTGCTTGCATTAGTTCTTTTAATGCGTGATATTGTTGCATTAGTTCTTTTAATGCGTCCCATCATTTAATCCTACCATTGCAGAAAACAACCAAAATATGACGTACGCTTATGCCATTCGCATTCGCCACGGGGCCCCGTCATTACCCGTTAGGTTACTTAACTAACGACAGAGCGGGGGCTGGGCTAGCGCGTCTGTAAAACATAAGCAACGCCTAAATAATATCATATATAGATATACTGCAATGATAAACATTTCAGATCACAGATAAATACATTGGATATACTAGGAATCTGTAATTTGTACGAGCCTGTAACAAAAACAGATTACACGGTCGCGGTGAATAGCCAATACCCCACCCAAGACCCCTACGGGTGCGGCAAACTACCCGCCAAGTACCCGAAGCGTAGCAACCTCCCTCATCTCCATGAGTAGGCCACTCGACACTTCGGCATACCCGGTAGTTTGTGCACCCCTCCATGGGTCTATCCTAGGAGCAAAAACAGTAAAAAGAAATTATACAATGACGGCTACAACCCCGACCCGGTTGTGCGGCCATACAAATAATTATTACATCAATTTACAGATTTACATGAATTGCAAGAAAAGAAAACTCTCGTCTCACAACCCCCGGCTATTCACCCGCGACAATCCAACATATTTATATACACATTCCAGCACATTACAGATCATGTATAACCCCGACCAATCGACTTATAGCGATTAGCCGACGTTCAATACATGCAAACATCACAGATATAACCATCATAGTCAAAGTGCAGTGAAGTTCGGAAAAAATACGGAATTATAGGACCCCAAAAGGAAATTTCTTTTCTGGAAAATCTGGGCACATATAATATATTCCAAAAATCCCAAAACCAACACAGACACACACTGCACGAAAAACGATGCACAGAAGACGACAAAGCGCGGCACTTCCGCGGCGGATGCATAGCTCACGCGGCGGAAGGGCGGCGGTTTGGACGAATTACTGTATCGTTTTTCTTGGGTGTTCACACAAAACCCTGAGCCGAATTTACAAGTATAAAGTTTTTCATTTTGACCAGAAAAAATTTCAACAGAAACTCAGGTTTTGTAAAAGTTAGGTTTTTGGATTTTTTTTCGGTTCCGAACTTCGTTACACTTTACTACCAAGCTAGTTTAAGTTTAGTTAGGCTCTGATACCACTGTAGGTCCACGTTGCGACCCCCGGTTCTTACGGTGAGGCGGAAACGGTATAAAATCAAAATTTTAATGCAAGAGGCAACATGGACTAAGCAAGGTCGGGATCTTTACCTAAACTAAAACTAGCATACTAAGCTAAAGATATTTAGCTACTCGGATGAAGATGGTTATACCTAAACTTGAACTCCTTCTCTTCAAGCTCCGATGGTGGTTCGATGGCTCCTTCTCGTTGTCTCCGTACGCCGAAGATAGATCCACTTGAAAGCTCCAACCTTTAGCTCCTTCTTCGATCTTTGAAGAAACTAGTTCACTTGGTTTGCTAAACCTAGTGAACTAGAATGAGTAGAGAGGAAATAGAATGGGATTTTATCTATGCTTCTTGATTCTCAACTCATGAAACAAGAGAACCATAGATCAAGAGAGGGAGCAAGAGGTTGAGGGTGAGAGCAAGAGGAGAGCTCAAGAACAAGAGAGAGAATGAGCAAGAAAGAATGAGCAACAAAGAATGAGCAACTCTTTTGTCTTTCACCCTCTCATAATCCAAAGTGATCATAACTCATCATATCAAAAAAGTCTTATGTGATGGTTAGAAGCAACCATAACCTTATCATGTCATGCACTCATTTTACTCAAATGAGCAAGCAAGAAAAAGTCTTTGGCATGAAATGATAACCATGGTTATCATGATGGTCAACTAGTCAAGCCTAGTCAACCGGTCAACAAGTCAACAAAAGTCAACAAGTCAACAAAGTCAACAAGTCAACAAAAGTCAACAAGTCAACAACCATATCACCATAATACTTAATTAATATAATAGTTAATCATATATCATATTCTCATTAGGGTTGAGCATAAAGTCAAATAGTCAACGGTCAACTGTCAACAACCCTAATGAGAATCCGCAGCCTCTGCCTCCCTGTCAACTGTGCATACACACCCGCATCCGCGTTCCGAGGAACACGAATGCAAACTGGATAAATCCAATCCCATAAGGTACACTAGGATCTGGCTTAAACCAAAGCGCGCTAGTGTAAACTGTCCGGACACTGTACGTGCACAAGTGCACGGATGTGACCGAACCCTGTCGCAAAACCATGCGACCTGTCGCAATACCATGCGACCTCTACTCTTTTGCCTAAAGGCGAAAAGCTTTCTGTGTGGGACTCTAAAGACTCGACACTACGCTGGCAGTGGGTTTAACCACAGACCGCAAGCGGCACTAGCTGTGCGTAACGGTCCCCAGGTAATGCCGACAAGAAGACCGACGAGGCGAAACCCATCTGAACTCCTACTGAGCCTGAGTGTGACATTCTCCGTACAGTCCGGTCTGTTCGTCTGATACATCGCATGGCGGGCCTAGGGGGCGGTAAACGTCAGTCCCCCAATAGCGGTACAAGTCGTGCCGGAGCGAAGCCCAAAACACCCTGAGATAACACTGGAAACCTACCAGTATATCTCGTTTGCCCTGGCCAGGGACTACTCGTGTAATGGCTCTCCTAGACACAGCGCGATGTCAACCCCCAATACCGGGAGAGACGAATCCTGTCTAACCGTCACTGCCTCCAAGTGCTTCGGGACTGCACCCAACCACCACCTGTTTGCACGACTCCTTTGAGCCGTGGTAGGGTAGTGATCAAAGTACAGTGGGAACACACCCGAGGCGAAGTGACAGTGTCAAGTCAGCGGACTAAGCTGTACTCATGTCACCTGGGAACTGATAACTGACGATAGGTATAATACCAACTAGTCAGTTCCCGACGAGTCCTGTCCAGTGTACCCGTAACCTAACGAGCACCCGCATACTATCTCAAGTACGACGTACTGACGGCTGTGGGACAGACCGTCTCCCACACTGGGATGAGAAGCGCATGCGCTGGTCTACTCCGGAGTATCGATGCCCTGTCTCGATAGTCCTGCGACCAGGGACCTGCATAAGGATGTGCTTATAGATTACCCAGCCCCACTAGTGTGACGGCCATCACATCGCTGGTAATCAAGCAAAGATCCTAAGGGCTCTACTAATGTGTATAGGCGATATACAAAATAAACACATGTACACATTGAAGTAGAAACAAACCAAGTAGCATACTACTATTTTGAGCAAGATTGTCAATACAAGGTGAATATCCCAAGCTTCCATTAAGTAATATACATACTAGTATGATACAGTAATGGCCTCTAGGGCATATACACTAACAACTACAACCTTTATAGATTCGGTCCTCCACTTCCTTAGCTCCGTGATGATGTCCGTCCGCTGCGATCATCGGATCCTGGACTCTAGCGATGGTTTCGTCGAAGAAATGATCGGGCTAGGTCGTCGACTTCGATGCCGAAGATGATCTACGTCGAGGCAACTCAAGATCAAGCTCCAACTTCATCAAGTCATGAAACTTGTGAAGAAAACACCTTATACTACATGGCAAGTGGTAGAGGATGAAGAAATAGGAAGTGGGTTCACTTTGGATTTGGATTTCTCACTTGAAATCATCACTTGGAAATTTTCAAGAGAACTTTCTTCTCTTCATGAAGAAGAAGAAGAAGAAAAGAAAAAGAATTCTTAAAAAATAAAATCCAAGTGATTCTTATCATTTTTGCAACCATGGTTGAGTGTAGAGAATAAACTATGGTTTAGGTGAATGGTTAGGTTAAAGGAAAGAAACAAATTGGTTACTTATTCAAAACTTCATGAAGGTTCAACAAAAGACAAAGCAAGCCACCATTTCATTTTCTTTTCAAAAAAATAAATGAATAAAAGAATAAATAAAACAAATATAAAACCTAACCATTAACCTAAACATGGTGTATAGCATACACACACCCAAGTTTGCATGAATCATCAAACATGACACAAACTAGTGCACAAAACTATATCATATATACAATGTGCACATCAAGTGAGAAAATCCATCTTTAAGTGAACAAATACTAGTTAATGTAAATTAATATATCTAATATATAATTATACATTAAATCATTAAATCAACACTTGATTTAACGATCCGGTCATATCGCATATGACCGACTAATATCCAATGTATCGATTTATCGAATCAATCCTCGATTCGATAACTAGGTTATATCGTATACAACCAATCGATACATTCATCGCGAGAATAGAATAAGGTATCACATACACGCATTATTCTCGGTCCCGCACATATCTCATATGCGCTCCTATTTCGTTTTTCTTGAGCCAGGAAACCTCTGTGTAGGACTCTAAAGACTCATCAATACGCCGGCAGCAGATGATGATCATATCAAGCACTCACAAGCCGCAAGCGGTCTGCTAAACATAACGGCCACCCGGGTATTGAACGATCAGAAGATCGACGAGCAAGCCCGCTCACACTCCTGTGAATCCAACCAGGAACACTTACCGTACAGTCTGGTCTGTTCGTCTGATATGCCGCATATCTCGCCTAGGAGTGGTAAACGTCAGACCCCAGTAGCTTGATAAGTCATGCCGATGTAAGGTCCATAACATAGCGTGAAACTACTGATAACTCTTACCAGTATATCACTGCAACCCTGGCCAGGGATTTCCGGTTATGGCCAGTCGAGCATAGCGCAACATCAACCCCCAATACCGGGAGAGACGAATCCCCTCCTATCGCTCATTGCCTCCATGTGAATCGGGACTGTACCCAAAAACCACCTATTTGCACAACTCAGTAGAGCCGTTGTAGGGTGGAAATCAAAGCACAGTGTGAGACACACAAGACTCTATGACGATCTCGGGTCAACAGACTAAGCTGTACCAGTGTCACCAGAGAACTGCCATCTGACATGAGGTATAATACCATCTGGGAGTTCTCGGCGAGTCCGTTCAGTGTACCCAGTCTCCACTGAGCACCCGCATACCATCTCCGATGTCAAACACCAATGGATATGGGATCATCCATCGCCCATCACATGGGTCGCGAAGATATACGCTAGTCTACTCTAGAATATCGATGCCCCGTCTCGATATTCCCACGACTAGGAACATTGAAGGATGTACTCATGGACTGCCCAGGCCCCACTAGTATGATCTGCATCATAGTCCTGGAAGTCGAGTACACATCCTAAGGGCTTTATCAACATGTAACAGAGAGACTGAAAGTATACATGTTAAGATAAAGAGCAACCAGATAGCATACTATCATGTCGAGCAAGAAAGTCCTACCTATATATGTCCCAGCATCCACTACAATATACATCCAATGTACAGTAATGGCCTTTAGGGTATACATATAACTAACAGAAGCTAGTAGGCTCATCACAATCAATGATGCAATCCTCTTTATCCCCGTCTATGAGAAAACCGTAGTATCTCTCGGGCGGATGAGACTGCCTACTACTCCTGCGGAGTGGCGTAGGAATGTCCTGATCTTTCGAACCCTCTGGTTCTACTAAGCTTTCAGTAATAGCTCGTGGTTTTGGAATTTCTTCCAGTTCTATTGCGCTCCCACTAATTTCCTTTTCCAAGAACTGGTGTTCTAGAAAGTGGGCATGACGAGAAACAAAAACATTTTGTTCCTCTTCGCAATAGAAGAAATATCCCTTGGAGTTCTTTGGATATCCCACAAACTTGCACTGTACTGAGCGTGCCTCGAGCTTGTCCGCATGCTGCTTTTTGACAAAAGCTGAACATCCCCATGTCTTAATGTGATTAAGATAGGGTCTCTTCCCATACCACATCTGATATGGTGTAGTAGGCACAGTCTTAGTTGGAACTCGGTTCAAAAGGTATGCAGCTGATTCTAGCACATATCCCCAGAATGATCGCGGTAACTCAGCGTTACTTATCATGGACCGTACCATATCCAATAAGGTTCGGTTCCATCTCTCCGATACACCGTTATGTTGCGGAGTGTATGGAGGAGTAAGCTGAGAGAGAATTCCATTCTCTTTTAAGTAATCCATGAACTCGGCACTCAAGTATTCACCACCTCGATCAGATCTCAGTGTCTTGATACTTTTGCCTGTTTCTTTTTCTACTTCATTCTTATATTCCTGGAATTTTTCAAAGGCCTCGGATTTATGTTTCATTAAGAAGACATATCCGTACCTTGAAAAGTCATCCGTAAAAGTAATGAAGTAAGAATAACCGCTTCGTACATGCGTAGACATTGGACCGCACACGTCGCTGTATACGAGTCCCCAGAGCTCGCTCGCTCTCACTCCG
Organism: Agapanthus africanus; assembly: GCA_030015575.1. Taxonomy (NCBI): domain Eukaryota; kingdom Viridiplantae; phylum Streptophyta; class Magnoliopsida; order Asparagales; family Amaryllidaceae; genus Agapanthus; species Agapanthus africanus. The sequence goes on from JASDDO010000024.1 coordinate 611,750,582, forward strand.
TGTCCAGTGAACAGAGTCTTTGTCATCTTTCCTTTGAGACAGGATTGACAAGTTGCATACGATTGATATTCGAACGGATCCAAATATCCTTTCTGTATATAACTTCGTCAACCTTCTCTCATTTATGTGACCGAGTCTACAATGCCATAAGAAAGCCTGATTGATTTCTGGAGACTTTCTTTTGTATGTATTCTGGACATTGAAAATCTGTGGTTGGTTTAATACGTATATACCATTGCTCAATGTACCTGACCCAATCAGAGCTTGATTAAGGTGAATGTTTACAACATTACTTACAAACACAAATTCATAACCTTCTTTAGAAACTAAAGATACATAAATGATATTACAAGTTGCATTGGGTACAAAAAAGCAATTACGTAAAACCAAAACATGTCCATCTGACATTCCCAGGTGATAGTCCCCCACGGCCTCAGCATCCATGCTAGCTCCGTTTGCAACTTTGAGGGTCATATCACCTGCCTTCAAAACCCTACACTTTCTCAACGCCTGCGAAGAATTACAGATATGAGATCCTGATCCGGTATCCAATACCCAGGAAGTAGAGTTTATTGATAGACAGTTTTCAATAACATACACACCTTAAGCTGAAGCCGCAACTCGCTTCAGATCCTGGGTTCTGGCCTTCCAATCCTTGCAATCCTGTTTTCAGTGTCCACTCTTGTGACAGTAAAAGCATTCTTCCTTTCCCACAAACTTTCCCGCTACCTTTGTTGCCTTTCCCTTTCCCTTCGTATCCACTTTACTAACACCGCCCCTTGGTTTGGCGGGGGCTTTCTTCTTCTTTCCCTTGGCTTTCGCCCTGGACTTAGAAGAGGAAGATCCTCCTACAAACAAAGTGGATGTCTCCCTACCTTTCTGTAGGGTGCCCTCAGAACTCCTCAACATGTTCAGAAGCTCGGAAAGTTCAACCTCCTTTCCTTGCATGTTGAAGTTTAGGATAAACTGGGCGTAAGTGGAAGGAAGGGATTGGAGAATCAAGTCCGTATAGAGCTCATTCTCCAACGTGGTCCCAAGGTCCGCGAGCTCCTATATGTAGCCAATCATCTTAAGCACGTGTTCTGCTACCGATGATCCGACGGCCAATCTTGCCGAAAATAGCTTCTTCGACACTTCGTATCTGGCGATACGAGATTGCTCTCCACACAGTTCTTTTGTATGAAGAAATATGGACTCGAGGTCCATATTCTCATGCCTCCTCTGATGTTCATTGTCCATAAAGGCAAGCACGAGGCATTTGGCTTTCGCGCAATCGATCTCCCATGTCTTATGGATTTCTATATCCTCGATGCTGGAGGTGGGACCTGGGACAGGGGGAGCTTTGGTGGTAAGAAGATACCCCAATTTGTCATAAGTGATTGCCATTTTGACATTCCTGAGCCAATCTTTGTAGTTTGGCCCTGTCAGTATATTTTTATCTAGTAATAACTTAAGTCCGGTCATCTTGATTGGTCGCTGTAATTAGGAGAGAGAAAAGAAACACTTTAGCATGATGCTCTTGCAAGTTTAGAGTGGTTTTTAGTTTGTCTAAACAGGATGGCTCCCACTGTCTCTCGAATCCCTCCTCAAACCATAAAGGAAGAATTAGTCGGGATCAATCTCACCATACAATACTTGCTTAACCGTTCAGCCAGGCCAGTGTCGGTACTTCTAGGGAGGTGTTCCAACGCTTTCGCGAAGTTCCTTAATTAAGTAACCTCTTTTCCCTGTGGGCGTAGCCCCGCTAACACCTTTCTAGACACCTACTAGGTTTATAGCACTGATCGTTAAGTGAGAAATTCCCCGAGGAGTAGCATATACTCACAGTAGGATTGGGATCCAAATATCATCGCGTGATAAAACTGAAGGAATCCTACTAGAATCATCACACTCCAAATGGTATACAGCGCTAGGAAGTTTCAGTACTTATGAAACTCCCGATGTGGATTTTTGCCCCATGCTCTTATGACCTTGACTTTGGCCAAAATATCATAAGTCACATGTCAAGTTCTACCCGTCATTCTCCAGGTTAATTTGGACCCACCCATACCTACCCTTGACTTTGGACAAAATGGCAGTACGACTGTCCCAAACCAACGCATCTATCTATGCTGCACATGAATACCCAATAGCTACCAATCACTATGCCTTGACTTTGGCCAACATACATAGCTTGAATACTTATTGACCATTCATGTGGAATGACGGAGGGCTACGAATGGTTTTGGCGAAACCGTGAACGTAGTGAACTTGATATAATCGATGGAACGAGATAGCTTTTAAAAGGAGTGGTTCAAGCTCCGCATTTAAAAGTTGGTTTTGAAAAGAACCGAGTGGTTTTGAAAGTGTTCCAACGACTTTTACTTGGTTTATTTTCTTGCATTAATTTTAATGCGTCCCATCATTTAATCCTACCATTGCAGAAAACAACCAAAATATGGTGTACGCTTATGCCATCCGCATTCGCCACGGGGCCCCGTCATCACCCGTTAGATTACTTAACTAACGACACAGCGGGGGCTGGACTAGCGCGGATGCAAAACATAAGCAACACCTAAATAGATATCATATATAGATATATAGCAATGATAGTCAATCCAGATCACAGATGAACACTTTGGATATACTAGGAATCCGCGATTCGTTCGAGCCTGCAACGAAAAGCGGATTACACGGTCGCGATGAATAGCCAATACCCCAGCCTAGACCCCTACGGGTGCGGCAAACTAGCCGCCAAGTACCCGAAGCGAAGCATCTTCCCTCAACGACGTGAGTAGGCCACTCGGCACTTTGAGATACCCGGTAGTTTGTGCACCCCTCCATGGGTCTATCCTAGGAGCAAAAATAGTAAAAAGAAATTATACAATGACGGCTACAACCCCGACCCGGTTGTGCGGCCATACAAATAATATTACATCAATTTACATATTACAAGAATTGAAAGATAAACAAAACACTCATCTCACAACCCCCCGGCTATTCATCCGCGACAATCCAACGAATTCATATACACAAACCTACAAGCATTACAGATCACAGATATGTATAACCCCCACTAATCGACGTATAGCAATTAGCAGACGTTCAATACATAGAATACATCACAGATATAACCCATTAGTCAAACTATAGGGAAGTTCGATCAAAAATACGGATTTATAACCACCCCAAATACAAATTTCTTTTCTAGAAAATCTGGGCAGAAATAAAATATTATAAAAATCCCAAAACCTTAACAGAAGAACACTGCACCAAACTCGGTCCACGACCGAGTCAACTCGGCCGCGGATTCGCGGCAAGAAGCATGTTCTTGCCGCGGAACCGCGGTGGTTTGAACGGTTCACTGGATCATTTTTGGTGTGTTTCTTAACAAAACCCTGAGCCGATTTTCGAAGTATGATTTATTATTTTTGGAGCAGAAAAAAAATCAACAGAAACTTAGGGTTTTGAAAACTAGTTTTGCGCTTTTTACCGATCGAAGTTCTATATACTCTACTAACTAGCTAGTTTATGTTTAGTTAGGCTCTGATACCACTGTAAGTCCACGTTGCCCACCCCGGTGCTTGCGGGGAGGCGGAAACGGTATAAAAATCGGATTTTTAACACACTAGGCAACATGGACTAGCAAAAGGAGGATCTTTGCTAAACATAAACTAACTACAAAGCTAAAAGGAGTTAACTACTCGGAAAAGAGGTTAAACCTAGGGCTTCAAGTCCTTCTCTCCTTGCTCCTTGGAGTGAAAGAAAGTGATCTCCTTGTCGCCCTCTCTTGTCGAAGAAAGATCCACCCGAGAGCCTCAACCTTTGGCTTCAACTTCAAACTAGAAGTAACTAAGATGCTTGGAGTGCTAATCTTAAAACCTTAGAAAAGAGTAAAGAGTATCTTAGAAGGATTTATCTCAAGCTCAAGCGATTCTCAACTCATGAGAGGGGAGAGCTAGAGAGAGAGGAAGAGGAGGAGAGAGAATCTAAATGATAGAATGAGAAGAAAATGAACCATTCTTCTCACATATATGTGTGAATTATGAAAATAGATAATTAGTCAAGTTAATTGTCATGGTTAATCAAGAATTGACCATTATCATTTCACATTAAATGTCTTTGCAAGGATCAAAGAGCATCTTCCATATGGAATGATGATGGTCAACTTGTCCACCTAGGTCAACAAGTCAAGTATAGTCAAATGGTCAACAACCCAAACCATGCACAATTATAATTAACCAATAATTAATAAATCATAATTCACACAAAACATTAGGGTTAAGAAAATGACAATGGTCATTAACCCTAATCAAAGTCCTCTGCCTCTATCTCAGTCAACTGTGCATACACACCCGTATCCGTGTTTCGAGGAACACGAATACAATGAGATAAAACCAATCCCAAATCATATACTAGGATCCGGCTTAAACCAAAGCCCGCTAGTATAAGCTGTCCGGATAGCAAACGTGCACAAGTGCGCGGTTGTGAACGAACCTTGTCGCAAAACCATGCGACCTCTACTCATTTTGCCTGAAAGCGAATAACCCTATGTGTGGGACTCTAAAGACTCGACACTACGCTGGCAGTGGGTTTAACCACAGACCGCAAGCGGCACTAGCTGTACGTAACGGTCCCCGGGTAGATGCCGATAAGAAGACTGACGAGGTGAACCCATCTGAACTCCTACTGAGCCTAAATGTGACAGTCTCCGTACAGTCCGGTCTGATCGTCTGATACATCGCATAGCGGGCCTAGGGGGTGGTAAACGTCAGTCCCCTAATAGCGGTACAAGTCGTGCCGGAGTGTAGCCCAGAACACCCTGAGATAACACTAGAAACCTACCCGTATACCTCGCTTGCCCTGGCCAGGGACTACTTGTGTAATGGCTCTCCTGGACACAACACGATGTCAACCTCCTATACCGGAAGAGACGAATCCTGTCTAACAGTCACTGCCTCTAAGTGCTTCGGGACTGCACCCAAAAACTACCTGTTTGCACGACTCCTTTAAGCCGTGGTAGGATAGTAATCAAAGTGCAGTGGGAACACACTCGGGCGAAGTGACAGTGTTAAGTCAGCAGACTAAGCTGTACTCATGTCACCTAGGAACTGATAACCGATGATAGGTATATTACCAACCAACAGTTCCCGACGAGTCCTGTCCAGTGTACTCGTAACCTAACGAGCACCCGTATACTATCTCAAGTACGACATACTGACGGCTGTGGGACAGACCGTCTCCCATACTGGGATGAGAAGCGCATACGCTGGTCTACTCCGGAGTATCGATGCCCTGTCTTGATAATCCCACGACCAGGGATGTGTACATATAAGGATGTGCTTATAGATTACCCAGCCCCCACGAGTGTGACTGCCATCACAACGCTGGTAATCAAGCAAAGATCCTAAGGGCTCCACTAATGCGTATAGGTGATACAATAAAGAAACACATGTACACATTAAAGCAGAGACAAACCAAGTACCATACTACCATTTCGAGCAAGATTGTCTATACAACTGTGAATATCCTAAGCTTCCATCAAATAATATACATACTAGTATGATACAGTAATGGCCTCTAGGGCATATAGACTAACAACGTTATCCGACACGGATCGTGATCTTGTGCAGCTGCTGCACTTAGATTGGTTTAGTAGTGTCGCAAGGCTCGTTAACCACTAGACGGACACTTGTGAGTTAGTTTGGAGTTGGTGTGTCATTTAAAACGTAGTTTTACGTTATTTTGGTCGATTTCTGAGATTTTTGCACTGTTTGTGTGTTTGTGAAATTATAGCGTCGCAAGCGGGGACTTCAGACGCTGCAAACAAAAGAAAGCAGGTGGTCGGATTTTCATAGCTCGAGACCATCGGTGAGTAGATTTAACATCTACGGGGAAATCGCCCGTATGGCGTTAAGCGTCAGGGCTAGATATGATATGATATTAGCCGTATGTTTATATGCTCATATGAAGATGATGCATGAGTTTCATTGCATATAGTTACTTGTTGTGCCTGATTCTGTATCTATTGTACACTGCACTATTATTGACAGTCCATGTTGCACGAGCACCAATGATATGCTACACACACACTGTCGGTAATTTCCATGATACGCACAACACAAATATTCATTGATATGCCTTGCTATTGGTTAGCGACATTGAAATAGTTATTCTTGTGCGATAGCGCATATGACATATAGCATACCTGTATACCTACATGCCTATACATATGCCATACTATACCTACATGCTCGCACATATACTTTGCTATTGTTACATGATCAGCTGTTTATAACATATATATCGGTGGAATGGGACGCTGTATATATATGTAAATTTGGATTTGGATATTTGGGAACCGCGAGATATATTTAATGACTTGACGCATTTAAATAGCGGACTTTTCCCGTGATATGTTCATATTGATGTTTTATGTTGCATATGTTATTTTACATGGATTTACGCATTTGAGATATGTTTTCATGCGATATGGGAATTTCAAGTGTCGATGTTAGGCACTTATATTCCGAGAGACATATGGATTTTGAAAGACCGATAAGTAGAACACAAGTGTCGAGGTAGGATACTTGGGTTTCGAGGAACATATGGATATCAGAAAGACCGATACGTGGAACACAAGTGTCAAAGTGGGATACTTGGGTTTCGAGAAACGTATGGACACGAGTATTTACGTGTCGATGTTAGGCACTGGTTTTCATGATGTTTTAGAGTGTCGATGTTTGACACTCAGGTTCCATGAGACTTACAGGATTTGAGGGCCGATCTGAGGGCCGATCTGAGTATTTTGGGATTTGGGGTGTTGTTGAGTTACACCGGGTTTTTCCATGCATATGATTTGTGCATGAGATTATTTATTATCTCGCACTCAGTATTCAGTTGATATGCATTTGATTCATGTAGATATAGTATCTTGGTGGTGTACCTTGATCATGATAGTTGCATATTCGTATTGTCATCATCATGCTACCAGCTTACATGCTTTTGATCATTGCTGTTAGTGCATACTTGCGATTTCAATATGATGTTATTTACTATTCACGAGTTGGCAACTCACCCCCGTTGTGCCACAGTGTTTTGCAGGACTTACCCTCTGAGTAGTCGCTGCAGGGCGTCTTATCATCTCTACTTTTGCGGATACCGCTACGTTTGGCTGTGAGGTCGTTGCTTTTAGGTGGGTTTGCGGTTATCTGTTTGTACAGTGTATATCTTGTTGTTGGATCTAGTATTCTCCATCTACCACTTCTTGTATACGACTTAGATACGAGTTGTGAGGATTCTGTGTTGTATTATTTGGTAACTTTGGGTGCCGTGCTCGTGGGAGCCAGTTATGTTGAAAAGTTTTACCTCTTTATGCAGTTTTCCTTTATATTCTTCGCTTCGGCGTCGTATTTATATCTTGTGGTGGTTTTCTCCGCCGTTGGGCATGATTTGCTCCCATTTAGGATGCTTTTTATTTTATCTATGCTGTACCCTTTTTCGAGGCTAGTTTTTACAAAGGAGGTGCTGTCGAAATTTTTAAGAAAGAAAACTAAACTTAAAGATTTTTACTTGAGAATTTCCAAATGTTTAAAACTATGTTTTTCTCCGTTGATCCAGTTTTGGGTGGTTTAGATTTCTGGGTTTTGGCTTACTTAAGTTACGTACGCCTGTAGACGTTACGTAGTTTAAGTGCCGGTTACGGGCCAAATTTTGGGTCATGACAAAGTTGGTATCAGAGCGCTAGGTTTTACCTTTCGGAGTGTAGGATGACCTTGGTATGATGGAGTAGGTAGCTTAAGCAGAGTGACGTAACGTGTGTATGTTCCGCGGCATACTTACGACACAGTACTCCGCCTAAGTGACCTTAGGATTTATTGATTGATTTTCCTCCGTGATGATATACATCTTTGTGATTCGATTCCTGTTTCCTTATCGAATCTTGTTTCAATTTCCAGCCTATATGCCGCCGAAGACTATGAGGGCACAGAGTGCGGCCGCGAGGGCCGAGGTCAGAGTGGACTCGTCTGAGGCGAGGACTGACCAGGGCGGCACGCTTATTGTACCAGAGCACATTGCAATGATTGGGGCTGGTATGCAGGACCTGCGCCAGATGATGGGGACCTTAGTAGAGGCCATTCGAGCGCAAGGACAGGCAGTTGTTCCACCCATTGCGGGGACCATGATGGTACCTACAGTTCCGGCAGTCGCAGTTACAGCTCCGGAGGTTATTACCATGTCACTAACAGAGTTCATGAGGCTGAGGCCTCCGGTGTTCTCTGGCACGGATGTTGCCGAGGATCCGTAGTCGTTTATCGACTGGATGGCCAGGATTTGTCATTCGTTCTGATGCTCCGATGAGAGATGGGTGGAGTTTGCGAGCTTTCGTCTGGAGGGTCTGGCCCAGAAGTGGTGTGAGTCGTTGGAGAGGGGCAGAGTCGCGGGTCTTGCTCCTATGACCTGGGCTGGGTTTGTGACGGTGTTTCTCCCCCATTTTCTTCCACCGAGCATCAGGCATGCGCGAGCGCGCCGATTTGAGTCGTTACGTCAGACTCCGAGGATGACGGTGTCTGAGTATGATGTACTGTTTACCGAGCTGTCTGTGTACGCTCCGTACTTGGTGGCGACTGAGGAGATGAGGGTGAAGTGGTTTGTACGAGGCCTGCTTACCCATTTGTTCCAAGCCATCAGCATTCAACATTGTGACACGTATGCGGCAGCTGTGGATGTGACCCTATTTGTGGAGGAGCGTCTATCTGAGTCATCGGTTGTTCCAGAACCGAAGAGGGTTCGTACTGGTGATCCGGCAGGGAGGCGGGCGTTTAGACGTCGTGACAGTTCCCGTTCAGATAGTGGAGGTTCGGGACGAGGTCGGCATTTTAGATCTTACCCTCAGGAGGGTCGGCAGTTTGTATCTGGATGTTACCGGTGCGGGAGTATGGGTCATCGGGTTCGATATTGTGCTGAGCCACGTGTGAGCGAGGCGGCTTTACCGCAGGTTACCTTACCACCTTCTCCACCTCAGAGGGTGTTGCCCCTTATGCCGGTTGTTGCTCCACGTCAGACTCTTGTGCAGAGAGGTCAGGGTCGCGGTGGTTTTGTACCGAGAGGGCGGGGTGGTAGAGACGGAGGTCAGCCAGTTGCCGGTAGAGGGCAAGCTCAGGTGTTTGCCTTGACTCACCAGGATGCTCAGGCGTCCAATGCTGTGGTTTCAAGTACCCTTTATGTATGTTTTTATGATGTACATGTTCTTTTTAATCCGTGATCTACGCATTCGTATGTTTCTACGCACTTTGTGCCGAGGTTAGGCCGAGAGTCGTGTTGGCTAGATCAGCCGCTGGTCATGGCTTCTCCTGTAGGAGAGTCGTTTGCTGCACGACACGTGTTCCGGTCGTGTGCTGTCCGTATAGGGGACAGAGATTTGCCCGTCAACTTGATCCTTCTTGAGATGTTGGACTTCGACGTTCTGCTGGGCATGGACCGGTTAGCTACTTTCTATGCGTCCGTGGACTGCCACGAGAAGACAGTTAGGTTTTGTTTTCCCGGCGAGTCAGTGGTTGTTGTGCAGGGGGACCGTGGTGCCGCCCCTCACAGTTTGATTTCTGTCCTTTGCGCTAGTCGGAATTTGAGGAGGGGATGTCGGGGATTCTTGGCTTTCATTCATGATACTGGAGCCACAGTAGAGTCGTTGGACCGGGTTGTTACCGTGCGATAGTTTCCCGATGTCTTTCCCGATGAGTTACCTAGGATGCCGCCAGAGCGCGATATTGAGTTCTGCATTGATCTGATTTCTGGCACATAGCCTATTTCTATACCGCCTTATCGGATGGCTCCGGCAGAGCTTAGAGAGGTTAAAGATCAATTGCAAGAGTTGCTTGATATGGGACTTGTGCGTCTGAGCGTTTCGCCGTGGGGAGCTCCTGTTCTGTTCGTCAAGAAGAAGGACGGAGGTTTGAGGCTGTGTGTGGATTATCGTCAATTGAACCGAGTTACGGTGCGGAATAGGTATCCTTTACCTCGTATTAACAATTTTTTGATCAGCTCTTGGGTGCGAAACATTTTTCTAAGATTGATTTGCATTCGGGTTATCATCAGTTGCGGGTTCGGAATGATGACATTCCGAAGACTGCTTTTTGTACGCGCTATGGGCATTTTGAGTTATTGGTGATGTCATTCGGACTCACCGATACGCCAGCAGCGTTCATGGATCTGATAAACCAGATTTTCAGGCCGTTCCTCTACAAGTTTATTATTGTGTTTATTGATGACATACTGGTCTACTCTAGGAGTTGTGAGGAGCATGAGCAGCACTTGAAGGTTGCTTTGCAGATATTGAGAGAGCACAAGCTGTATGCTAAATTCTCAAAGTGCGCTTTTTGGCTACATAGTGTGGACTTCCTGGGTCATGTGGTGACTGGTGATGATATTCTTGTGGACCGAGGAAGATCGAGGCTGTGTAGTTTTGACCCAGACCTGTATCGGTGACTGAGGTCCGCAGCTTTTTGGGCTTAGCTGGTTATTATCGCCGTTTTGTGCAGGATTTCTCGAGTATCGCTGCACCGCTGACTAGACTGACCCGGAAGGGAGTTCCTTTTCTTTGGACTGATGCGTGCGAGCAGAGTTTTCAGCAGTTGAAGACTCGGTTGATGGCAGCACCAGTTATATCCTTACCTTCTGGATCGGGCGGCTATGTTGTTTATTGTGATGCTTCTAGAGTAGGGCTCGGCTGTGTTTTGATGCAGCACGATAGAGTGATTGCTTACGCTTCTAGGAAGCTGAAAAAGCACGAGTAGAATTACTCCACTCATGATCTTGAGATGGCCGCGATGGTCTTTTCGTTGAAGATTTGGAGACACTACTTGTACGGAGAGTCGTGTCAGATCTTCACGGATTACAAGAGCTTGAAGTACATCTTCCAGCAGCGGGATCTGAATCTGAGACAGCGCCGTTGGATGGAGCTAGTGAAGGATTATGATTGTGAGATCCTTTATCACCCTGGCAAGGCGAATGTGGTAGCTGATGCTTTGAGTCGTAGGCCCGGGGGTAGATTGTCCCAGTTGAGCACAGTTCAGCGTCAGTCTTCTGTAGATTGGCAGCTCTTGTGTAATGGTAGAGTGCAGTTCGAGTTTACTTCCACTGGGGGACAGCTTGCTCATGTCCGTGCCCGTCCACTACTACTTGATCGTATCCGTGAGGCGCAGCCCAGTGATGCCTGTTTGTCTAAGATTCTTGAGCTTGTTCGACAGGGTACAGTTTCGGAGTTCATGATTGATGACCAGGGTGTTCTATGATGCGGGACTCGCTTATGTGTACCAGATGCTGATGGGTTGAGACGCGAGATCCTAGAGCAGGCACATCAGTCAGCCTTTAGCGTTCAACCAGGTTCCACCAAGATATACCGTGACTTGAGAGACTTTTACTGGTGGGAAGGGATAAAGTGCGATATTTCGGACTTCGTTTCGAGGTGCCTGACTTGTCAGCAAGTCAAGGCTGAGCATCAGAGACCGGATGGAGAGTTGCAGCCTTTACCCATTCCGGAGTGGAAATGGGAGAAGATTTCCATGGACTTCATTGTGGGTCTACCTAGGACCAGTAGAGGGTATGACTCCATTTGGGTGATTGTTGACCGGTTGACGAAAGCGGCTCACTTCCTTCCAGTGAAGACCACTTTCGGTTATGCTCAGTATGCTCAGTTGTATCTTGATGAGATTGTGCGTTTGCACGGTGTTCTGCATGCATAGTATCCGACAGAGGCACCCAGTTTACTAGCCGTCTTTGGCAAAAGCTTCAGGAAGTTTTGGGAACCAGGTTGAGTTTTAGCACCGCTTTTCATCCACATACCGATAGTCAGTCAGAGCGGACTATACAGACTCTGGAGGATATGCTCCATACATGTGTGCTTGATTTTGGTGGCAGTTGTGATCGTCACTTGTCGTTGATTGAGTTCTCCTACAACAACAGCTTTCAGGAGACTATTCAGATGGCACCTTTTGAGGCTTTATACGGTATGAAGTGTCGATCGCCAGTCTGTTGGACCGAACTTAGTGAGAGTCTAGTTTTGGGATCCCGGCTAGTTCTGAAGACTACGGAGAAGATCCAGCTGATTCAGGACAGGATGAGAGCAGCCCAGTGCAGGAAGAAGTCTTATGCCGACCGTCGTCGTCGCAGACTTGAGTTCGCAGTGGGGGATCATGTATTCCTGAGGATTTCTCCGATGAAAGGCGTTATGCGATTTGGGAAGAGGGGGAAGCTCAGTCCCAGATTTGTAGGTCCTTTCGAGATCTTTGAACGAGTGGGTTCTGTTGCTTATCGTTTGGCGCTCCCGCCTAGTTTTCTGGATGTTCACCACGTTTTCCATGTGTCGATGCTTCGTAGATACCTTCATAATCCTTCTCATATGATTCAGGACGAGACCGTTCAGTTTGAGCACGATCTTTCGTTCACCGAGCAGCCGGTAGTTATTTTGGATCGGCAGGTGAAAAAACTTCGGTCAAGGGTCTTGCCATCTATGAAGGTTCTTTGGCGTAGCCCAACTAGTGAGGAGATCACTTGGGAGGCCGAGAGTGAGACGCGGAAGAAATTCCCTCAACTTTTTGAAGGTACGCTTAGTATGAAATTTTAATTTGGGGACCGAATTTCTATAAGGGGGGAGATTGTAACGTTTTAGAAATCTTTATGCGAATTTTTCCGTTTTAGGGTAAAATTGTCGGTATTTCCCGTTTTAACCCGACTGTGATCAAACGTCCATATAGACTTGCCAGCACCTAATTTAGCTAAAATAAAGCTAGTGCGCAAGCTTTGGGGGTATATGGGACGTTTTGGTTCAAATGAAATTTTTCCCTATTTTTAATATTATTTTAATGCGGTATTTACATATTGGAAATTAGGAAATTTCCTTCTTTGAAATTATCTTGGAATTAATCAAGTCTAAGTAAAACCAAACCCTTCTAATATATCTAGATCTTTTGTGTTGACTAGGATTAAGTTTTTTTTTTAAAAGAAAAGAAATGAAGGAATGAGGTGGCTTCATGCATGAATGTGCATTTATGTGTACATTTATGAGCATTTATCACTAGAATTAGCTAGATCAATCCACACAAAACCCCTACTTACTCACTTGGCTGAATTCTTCTTCTCTCTTCTGCCCCTTTGTGTTTATTTCATCAATTTCAACAATTCTAAATCATTAAATCTCCAAAAATACTTCAAGTCTTGAGTTTTTGCCTTCTTAATCACTTGGAGCAAGGAAAGCTTGGATCTTGTGAGCAAGGTTGATAGGTATAATCCCTAATCTGTTAATTAGAAGTTTTTATGTTGTATAGCTCGTTGGTTATTGTTTAGAACACTTTAAATATCGTTTCGTACCAATATCGTGTTTTTAGTGTCTTTTAGAACCTCTAAGAACTGCTGTGACCTGGGATTTTTACTGCGTGACCAAACAAGATTGTAGTGATGTACTAGTGAACCTAAGACTCCACCTGAGACCCGAGCACCACCCCACCGGCTTCGGCCGGCGACCCTTTGACGAAATCCGGCGACGTCGGCTTTTGAGGGGAGTGTTGGGGTTTGGTTTTGTTGGGTAGTTGTCTGCTGTGGTTTAGGGGTATTTGGTACTGTTTAAATTTTTAGTAATTGCAGTATGAAAAATCTGGGATCATTTTCCTATAATCTAGTGTTTTGTATCCGCGTGTTACGTTATCCGACACGGATTATGATCTTGTGCAGCTGCTCCACTTAGATTGGTTTAGTAGTGTTGCAACGCTCGTTAACCACTAGACGGACACTTGTGAGTTAGTTTGGAGTTGGTGTGTCGTCTAAAACGTAGTTTTACGTTATTTTGGTCGATTTTTGAGATTTTTGCATTGTTTGTGTGTTTGTGAAATTATAGCGTTACAAGCGGGGACTTCGGACGCTGCAAACAAAGGGAAGCAGGTGGTCGGATTTTCATAGCTCGAGACCATCGGTGAGTAGATTTAACATCTACGGGGAAATCGCCCGTATGGCGTTAAGCGTCAGGGCTAGATATGATATGATATTAGCCGTATGTTTATATGCTCATATAGAGATGATGCATGAGTTTCATTGCATATAGTTACTTGTTGTGCCTGATCCTGTATCTATTATACACTGCACTATTATTGACAGTCCATATTGCACGAGCACCAATGATACGCTACACACACACTGTCGGTAATTGCCATGATACGCACAACACAAATATTCATTGATATACCTTGCTATTGGTTAGCAACAATGAAACAGTTATTCTTGTGCGATAGCGCATATGACATATAGCATACCTGTATACCTACATGCCTATACATATGCCATACAATACCTACATGCTCGCACATATACTTTGCTATTGTTACATGATCAGCTGTTTATAACGTATATATCGGTGGAATGGGACGCTGTATATATATGTAAATTTGGATTTGGATATTTGGGAACCGCGAGATATATTTAATGACGTGATGCATTTAAATAGTGGACTTTTCCCGTGATATGTTCATATTGATGTTTTATGTTGCATATGTTATTTTACATGGATTTACGCATTTGAGATATGTTTTCAAGCGATATGGGAATTTCAAGTTTCGATGTTAGGCACTTATATTCCGAGAGACATATGGATTTTGAAATACCGATAAGTGGAACACAAGTGTCGAGGTAGGATACTTGGGTTTCGAGGAACATATGGATATCAGAAAGACCGATACGTGGAACACAAGTGTCGAAGTGGGATACTTGGGTTTCGAGAAACGTATGGACATGAGTATTTACGTGTCGATGTTAGGCACTGGTTTTCATGATGTTTTAGAGTATCGATGTTTGACACCCAGGTTCCATGAGACTTACAGGATTTGAAGGCCGATCTGGGTATTTTCTGTAAGTCCATGCTACCTCTCCCGGTACTTTCGGGCATGCGGAATTTGGTGAAAAACAATTTTCTTAGAGGTGGTAACATGGACTCAAAACCGGATCTTTGTTAAACATCTAACTACGAGTTGCTAACTACTCGGTTAGGGGGTTATACCTTTCCTTTTCTCGAACTCCTTCGTCTTCAAGCTTCGATGGTCGTCCGAATCGGCTTCTCCCCGTCGTCTCCTTGCACCGAAGATAGATCCACCTAAAAGCTTCAACCTTTGGCTCCTTCTTCGAACTTTGAAGAAACTAGTTCACTCGGTTTGCTAAACCTTGTGAACTAGAGTGAGTAGAGAAGAGTTTGTATGGAATTATATCTATGGTTCTTGGTTCTCAACTCATGAGACAAGTGAACCATAGAGTCAAGAGAGGGAGAGCAAGAGGAGGAGATGAGAGCTCAAGAACAAGAGAGAGAATGAGCATGAAAGAATGAGAGAAGACTTTTCTCTCTTGGCTCTCATAATCCAAAACCATCATCACAAAAATAATAACCAAGTATTGTGTAAAATGGTTCAAGTCAAAATGGCTAAATCATTTCATGCACTCATTTCTCATAAGAGAAACAAGCATGTAAAAAGACTTTGCCATGAAATGATAGCCATTGTCATCATGATGGTCAACTAGTCCAACCTAGTCAACCGGTCAACAAAGTCAACAAGTCAACAAAGTCAACCCCTCAACAACCATGTCACCACAATACTTAATTAATATTAGTGTTAATCATATATCATATTCTCATTAGGGTTGAGCAAAAAGTCAATAGTCAACGGTCAACGGTTAACAACCCTAATGAGAATCCTCTGACTCTGTCTCTCAGTCAACTGTGCATACACACCCACATCCGCGTTCCGAGGAACACGAATACACACTGGATAAATCCAATCCCAAAAGGTACACTAGGATCTGGCTTAAACCAAAGCCCGCTAGTGTAAACTGTCCGGACACTGTACGTGCACAAGTGCACGGATGTGACCGAACCCTGTCGCAAAACCATGCGACCTGTCGCAAAACCATGCGACCTGTCGCAAAACCATGCGACCTCTACTCTTTTGCCTAAAGGAGAATAGCTTTCTGTGTGGGACTCTAAAGACTCGACACTACGCTGGCAGTGGGTTTAACCACAGACCGCAAGCGGCACTAGCTGTGCGTAACGGTCCCCAGGTAGATGCCGACAAGAAGACTGACGAGGCGAAACCCATCTGAACTCCTACTGAGCCTGAATGTGACATTCTCCGTACAGTCCGGTCTGTTCGTCTGATACATCGCATGGCGGGCCTAGGGGGCGGTAAACGTCAGTCCCCCAATAGCGGTACAAGTCATGTCGGAGTGAAGCCCAAAACACCCTGAGATAACACTGGAAGCCTACCAGTATATCTCGTTTGCCCTGGCCAGGGACTACTCGTGTAATGGCTCTCCTAGACACAGCGCGATGTCAACCCCCAATACCGGGAGAGACGAATCCTGTCTAACCGTCACTGCCTCCAAGTGCTTCGGGACTGCACCCAACTACCACCTGTTTGCACGACTCCTTTGAGCCGTGGTAGGGTAGTAATCAAAGTACAGTGGGAACACACTCGAGGCGAAGTGACAGTGTCAAGTCAGCGGACTAAGCTGTACTCATGTCACCTGGGAACTGATAACTGACGATAGGCATAATACCAACTAGTCAGTTCCCGACGAGTCCTGTCAAGTGTACTCGTAACCCAACGAGCACCCGCATACTATCTCAAGTACGACGTATCGACGGCTGTGGGACAGACCGTCTCCCACACTGGGATGAGAAGCACATGCGCTAGTCTACTCCGGAGTATCGATGCCCTGTCTCGATAGTCCTGCGACCAGGGACCTGCATAAGGATGTGCTTATAGATTACCCAGCCCCACTAGTGTGACTGCCATCACAACGCTGGTAATCAAGCAAAAATCCTAAGGGCTCCACTAATGTGTATAGACGATATACTAAAATAAACACATGTACACATTGAAGTAGAAACAAACCAAGTAGCATACTACTATTTTGAGCAAGATTGTATATACAAGGTGAATATCCCAAGCTTCCATTAAGTAATATACAAACTAGTATGATACAGTAATGGCCTCTAGGGCATATACACTAACAATCTCCCACTTGCACTAAGGCCATGAACTGGCGTATCGAAGACCTATCATCTCGATCAGCCGCTCGAACTGAGTCTGGGGCAAGGCCTTGGTGAATGGATTTGCAGTGTTATCTTCTGAAGCGACTCTCCGAACCTCGATCTCCTGGCGATCCACGATCTCCCTGATCAGGTGATACCGCCTCAAGATGTGTCTGGATCTCTGATGGGACCTGGGTTCCTTCGCTAAAGCTATAGCCCCGTTGTTGTCGCAATACAGAGGTATTGGATCAACAATGGACGGAACCACCTGAAGCTCTTTCAAGAACTTCCTCATCCAGACAGCTTCTTTTGCGGCATCAGATGCAGCGATGTATTCCGCTTCCATCGTCGAGTCTGCAACGGTTTCCTGTTTGGAGCTCTTCCAACACACCGCCCCTCCATTGAGGGTAAAGACAAAACCCGACATGGACTTGGAATCATCCTTGTCACTCTGGAAGCTGGAGTCAGCAAAGGCCTCGATCTGGAGGTCTTTTCCGCCATACACCAAGAACATCTCCTTAGTCCTTCTGAGGTACTTGAGAATGTTCTTTACTGCTATCCAGTGTTTCTCCCCAGGGTTTGACTGATACCGGCTTACCACACTCAGTGCATAAGCTACATCCGGTCTGGTACACAACATCGCATACATTATAGAGCCTACCGCAGAAGCGTAGGGTATAATAGACATGCGATCCCTCTCCAAATCAGTCTTGGGAGGCATCTCTTTAGAGAGGGTGATCCCGTGACAAGCCGGTAGGTTACCGCGCTTGGAATCTTCCATACTGAATCTTTTCAGTATGGTGTCGATGTACCTGGACTGTGAAAGTCCTAATATCCTCTTGGATCTATCATGATGGATCCGGATCCCCAGGATGTATGAGGCATCAACCAGGTCTTTCATGGAGAACCTGTGTGACAAGAACCCCTTGACAGATTGTAGCATAGGAATGTCATTTCCTATTAAGAGAATGTCATCCACGTACAAAACGAGGAATACTACAGTTCTCGCTACAAATCTACAATAGATGCATGGTTCATCTGGATTTTTGATAAAGCCAAATTCCTTGACCGTCTCATCAAAACAGATGTTCCAACTCCGCGATGCCTGCTTTAGTCCATAGATGGACTTAAGCAACTTGCACACCTTTCCGTTGCTCCCACTCTGAATGAAACCTTCTGGTTGGTCCATATAGACACACTCCTCTAAATTTCCATTTAGAAAAGCGGTCTTTACGTCCATTTGCCAGATCTCATAATCGTGGAAGGCAGCAATGGCAAGAAGGATCCGAATGGATTTCAGCAAAGCCACTGGAGAAAAGGTTTCGTCATAGTCCAAGCCAGGTCTTTGACGGAAACCCTTTGCAACAAGTCTAGCTTTATAGGTCTCAACCTGTCCATCTACACCAATCTTCCTTTTGAAGATCCACTTGCATCCTACGGGTTTTACCCCGTCTGGAGCAATGTCCAACGTCCATACTTTGTTGGTGTACATGGACTACATTTCGGTCCGCATTGCATCCAGCCATTTTACTGAGTCAACGCTCTGAACGGCCTGCTGAAAGCTAGTAGGCTCATCATAATCTATGATGCAATCCTCTCTATCCCCGTCTATGAGAAAACCGTAGTATCTCTCGGGCGGATGAGACTGCCTACTACTCCTGCGGAGCGGCGTAGGAATGTCATGTTCTTTTGAAACCTCTGGTTCCACTAAACTTTCAGTAATAGTCTGTGGTTCTGGAATTTCTTCCAGTTCTACTGCGCTCCCACTTATTTCCTTTTCTAAGAACTGGTGTTCTAGAAAGTGGGCATTACGAGAAACAAGGACTTTTTGTTCCTCTGCATGGTAGAAAAGATACCCCCTGGTGTTCTTTGGGTATCCCACAAACTTGCACAGTACTGAGCGTGCCTCGAGTTTGTCCGCATGCTGCTTTTTGACAAAAGCTGGACATCCCCAGATCTTCAGATATTGAAGATAGGGTTTCTTCCCACTCCATAACTCATAAGGTGTGGTAGGCACAGTCTTAGTGGGAACTCGGTTCAAAAGGTATGCAGCTGATTCTAGCGCATACCCCCAGAATGATCGCGGTAACTCAGCGTTTCTCATCATGGACCGTACCATATCCAATCGGGTTCGGTTCCGTCTCTCCGATACACCGTTATGTTGCGGAGTGTATGGAGGAGTAAGCTGAGAGAGAATTCCGTTCTCTTTTAAATAGTCCAGGAACTCGGCACTCAAGTATTCACCACCTCGATCCGATCTTAGGATCTTGATACTTTTGCCGGTTTGTTTTTCCACTTCATTCTTATATTCCTGGAATTTTCCAAAGGCTTCGGACTTATGTTTCATTAAGAAGACATAACCGTACCTTGAAAAGTTATCCGTAAAAGTAATGAAGTAAGAAAAACCGCTTTGCGCATGTGTAGACATTGGACCGCACACGTCGCTGTGTACGAGTCCCAAGAGCTCGCTCGCTCTTACTCCGTGTCCAGTGAACGGAGTCTTTGTCATCTTTCCTTTGAGACAGGATTGACAAGTGGCATACGATTGATATTCGAACGCATTCAAATATCCTTCTGTATGTAACTTCGTCAACCTTCTCTCATTGATGTGACCCAGTCTACAATGCCACAAGAAAGTCTGATTTATTTCCGGAGACTTTCTTTTGTGTGTATTCTGGACATTGAAAATCTGTAGTTGGTTTAATACGTATATACCATTGCTTAATGTACCTGACCCAATCAAAACTTGATTAAGGTGAATGTTTACAACATTACTTACAAACGCAAATTCATAACCTTCTTTAGAAACTAAAGATACAGAAATGATATTACAAGTTGCGTTGGGTACAAAAAAGCAATTACGCAAAACCAAAACATGTCCATCTGACATTCCCAGGTGATAGTCCCCTCACGGCTTTAGCATCCATGCTAGCTCCGTTCGCAACTCTGAGGGTCATGTCACCTGCTTTCAAAACACTACGGTTTCTCAATGCCTGCAAAGAATTACAGATATGAGATCCTGATCCGGTATCCAATACCCAGGAAGTAGAGTTTATTGAAAGACAGTTTTCAATAACATACACACCTGAAGCTGAAGCTGCAACCTGCTTCAATTCCTGTGTTCTGGCCTTCCAGGACCTGCAATCATTCTTCCAGTGTCCTTTCTTATGACAATAGAAGCATTCTTCCTTATCCACAAGCTTCCCCGCTTTCTTTGTTGCTTTAGCTTATCCCTTCGTATCCACTTTACTAACACCGCCTCTTGGTTTGGCGGGGCCTTTCTTCTTCTTTCCCTTGGCTTTCGCCTTGGACCTAGAAGAAGATGATCCTCCTACAAACAAAGTGGATGTTTCCCTACCTTTCTGTAGGGTGCCCTCTGCGCTCCTCAGCATGTTGAGGAGCTCTGAAAGTTCAACTTCCTTTTCTTGTAAGTTGAAGTTCAGTATGAACTGGGCGTAAGTGGAAGGAAGGGACTGGAGAATCAAGTCCGTATAGAGCTCATTCTCCAACGTGGTCCCAAGGTCCGCGAGCTCCTCAATGTAGCCAATCATCTTAAGCACGTGTTCCGCTACCGATGATCCGACGGCCAATCTTGCCGAAAATAACTTCTTCGACACTTCGTATCTTGCGATACGAGATTGCTCTCCATACAGTTCTTTTGTATGAAGAAATATTGATTCCAGGTCCATATTCTCGTGCCTCCTCTGATGTTCATTGTCCATAGAGGCAAGCACGAGGCACTTGGCCTTCGCGCAGTCTAGTTCCCAGGTCTTACGGATTTCCGTATCCGCGACGCTGGTTTTGGGACCTGGGACAGGGGGAGCTTTGGTGGTAAGAAGATACCCCAGCTTGTCGTAAGTGATTGCCATCTTGACATTCCTGAGCCAATCTTTGTAGTTTGGCCCTGTCAGTAAGTTTTTATCTAGA
This sequence comes from Agapanthus africanus, assembly GCA_030015575.1. Lineage (NCBI taxonomy): Eukaryota > Viridiplantae > Streptophyta > Magnoliopsida > Asparagales > Amaryllidaceae > Agapanthus > Agapanthus africanus. Next base: position 611,771,553 of record JASDDO010000024.1, read on the forward strand.
AGTAACTTAAGTCCAGTCATGTCGATTGGTCGCTGCAATTAGGAGAGAGAAGAAACACTCAGCTTGATGCTCTTGCAAGTTTAGAATGGTTTTTAATTTGTCTAAACAGGATGGCTCCCACTGTTTCTCGAATCCCTCCTCAAACCAAAAAGGAAGAATTAGTCGGGATCAATCCCACCGCACAATACTTGCTTAACCGTTCAGCCAGGCCAGTGTCGGTACTTCGAGGGAGGTTTTCCAACGCTTTCGCGAAGTTCCTTAATTAAATAACCTCTTTTCCCTGGGGGCGTAGCCCCGCTAACACCTTTCTAGACACCTACTAGGTTTATAGCATTGATCGTTTAGTGAGAAATTTCCCGAGGAGTAGCATATACTCACAGTAGGACCGGAATCCAAATATCATCGCGTGACGAAACTGAAGGAATCCTACCAGAATCATCACACTCCAAATGGTATGCAACACTAGCAAGTTTCAGTTCTTTTGAAACTCCCGATGTCGATTTTTGCCCCATGCTCTTATGACCTTGGCGTGAGGTCAAAATGTCATAAGTCACATGTCAAGTTCTTCCCATCATTATCCAGGTTAATTTGAATCCACCCGTACCTACCCTTGACGTAGGCCAAAATGGTAGTACGGCTGTCCCAAACCAACGCATTCTATCTATGCAACAGATAAATATCCGGCAGCTACCAATCATTATGCCTTGGCGTGAGGTCAAAATACATAGCTTGAATACTACCGAATATTTTACTGAAATGATGGAGGGCTACGAATGGTTTTGGCAAACCCGTGAACGTAGTGAACTTGATATAATCGATGGAACGAGATAGCTTTTAAAAGGAGTGGCTCAAGCTCCGCATTTAAAAGTTAGTTTTGAAAAGAACCGAGTGGTTTTCCGAAAGTGTTCCAACGATTTTAACTTGGTTTATTTTCTTGCATTAGTTCTTTTAATGCGTGATATTCTTGCATTAGTTCTTTTAATGCGTCCCATCATTTAATCCTACCATTGCAGAAAACAACCAAAATATGACGTACGCTTATGCCATTCGCATTCGCCACGGGGCCCCGTCATTACCCGTTAGGTTACTTAACTAACGACAGAGCGGGGGCTGGGCTAGCGCGGCTGTAAAACATAAGCAACGCCTAAATAATATCATATATAGATATACTGCAATGATAGCCATTTCAGATCACAGATGAACACATTGGATATACTAGGAATCCGCAATTCGTACGAGCCTGTAACGAAAAGCAGATTACACGGTCGCGGTGAATAGCCAATACCCCACCCAAGACCCCTACGGGTGCGGCAAACTACCCGCCAAGTACCCAAAGCGAAGCAACCTCCCTCAATCCCGTGAGTAGGCCACTCGGCACTTCGGCATACCCGGTAGTTTGTGCACCCCCTCCATGGGTCTATCCTAGGAGCAAAACAGTAAAAAGAAATTATACAATGACGGCTACAACCCCGACCCGGTTGTGCGGCCATACAAATAATTATTATATCAATTTACAAATTTACATGAATTGAAAGAAAAGAAAACTCTCGTCTCACAACCCCCGGCTATTCACCCGCGACAATCCAATGAATTCATATACACATTCCAATGACATTACAGATCACAGATTTGTATAACCCCCACTAATCGACATATAGCGATTAGTAGACGTTCAATACAAATATCACATCACAGAAAAACCCGTCAGCTTAAGTCTTTTAGAAGTTCGATCAAAAATACGGATTTTCAGGACCCCAAAAATAAAATTTTCGTTCTGAAAAATCTGGGCAGAAAATATATATTCCAAAAATCCCAAAATACCCCCATAAGCACACTGTAGCAAAGAACAACCAGAGAGGAGCCAAGACGGCCGCGGAACCGCGGCAATAGCAAGCTATTGCCGCGTTTTCGCGGCGTAATGATGAGATCAGGGGACCGTCTTTCTACAGTGCACTCTAAAAACCCTGAGTCGATTTTTTATGCATGATTTATTACTTTTACAGAACATAAAAAATCGACAGCAAGTATGAAATCGGGGTTCATTTCGGGACTTTTTCTTTGATCGATCTTCTAGCTACTTTGCTAACATGTTAGATAGAGTTTAACTAGTCTCTGATACCACTGTAAGTCCATGCTACCTCTCCCGGTACTTTCGGGCATGCGGAATTTGGTGAAAAACAATTTTCTTAGAGGTGGTAACATGGACTCAAAACCGGATCTTTGTTAAACATCTAACTAACAACCTAACTACGAGTTGCTAACTACTCGGTTAGGGGGTTATACCTTTCCTTTTCTCGAACTCCTTCGTCTTCAAGCTTCGATGGTCGTCCGAATCGGCTTCTCCCCGTCGTCTCCTTGCGCCGAAGATAGATCCACCTGAAAGCTTCAACCTTTGGCTCTTTCTTAGAACTTTGAAGAAACTAGTTCACTCGGTTTACTAAACCTTGTGAACTAGAGTGAGTAGAGAAGAGTTTGTATGGGATTTTATCTATGGTTCTTGGTTCTCAACTCATGAGACAAGTGAACCATAGAGTCAAGAGAAGGAGAGCAAGAGGAGGAGATGAGAGCTCAAGAACAAGAGAGAGAATGAGCATGAAAGAATGAGAGAAGACTTTTCTCTCTTGGCTCTCATAATCCAAAACCATCATCACAAAAATAATAATCAAGTATTGTGTAAAATGGTTCAAGTCAAAATGGCTAAATCATTTCATGCACTCATTTCTCACAAGAGAAACAAGCATGTAAAAAGACTTTGCCATGAAATGATAGCCATTGTCATCATGATGGTCAACTAGTCCAACCTAGTCAACCGGTCAACAAAGTCAACAAGTCAACAAAGTTAACCCTTCAACAACCATGTCACCACAATACTTAATTAATATTAGTGTTAATCATATATCATATTCTCATTAGGGTTGAGCAAAAAGTCAATAGTCAACGGTCAACGGTCAACAACCCTAATGAGAATCCTCTGCCTCTGTCTCTCCGTCAACTGTGCATACACACCCGCATCCGCGTTCCGAGGAACACGAATACACACTGGATAAATCCAATCCCAAAAGGTACACTAGGATCTGGCTTAAACCAAAGCCCGCTAGTGTAAACTGTCCGGACACTGTACGTGCACAAGTGCACGGATGTGACCGAACCCTGTCGCAAAACCCTGCGACCTGTCGCAAAACCATGCGACCTCTACTCTTTTGCCTAAAGGCGAATAGCTTTCTGTGTGGGACTCTAAAGACTCGACACTACGCTGGCAGTGGGTTTAACCACAGACCGCAAGCGGCACTAGCTGTGCGTAACGGTCCCAAGGTAGATGCCGACAAGAAGACTGACGAGGCGAAACCCATCTGAACTCCAACTGAGCCTGAATGTGACATTCTCCGTACAGTCCGGTCTATTCGCCTGATACATCGCATGGCGGGTCTAGGGGGCAGTAAACGTCAGTCCCCCAATAGCGGTACAAGTCGTGTCGGAGTGAAGCCTAAAACACCCTGAGATAACACTGGAAGCCTACCAGTATATCTCGTTTGCCCTGGCCAGGGACTACTCGTGTAATGGCTCTCCTAGACACAGCGCGATGTCAACCCCCAATACCGGGAGAGACGAATCCTGTCTAACCCTCACTGCCTCCAAGTGCTTCGGGACTGCACCCAACTACCACCTGTTTGCACGACTCCTTTGAGCCGTGACAGGGTAGTAATCAAAGTACAGTGGGAACACACTCGAGGCGAAGTGACAGTGTCAAGTCAGCGGACTAAGCTGTACTCAAGTCACCTGGGAACTGATAACTGACGATAGGCATAATACCAACTAGTCAGTTCCCGACGAGTCCTGTCCAGTGTACTCGTAACCCAACGACCACCCGCATTGTTGGATATATGTATGCCCTAGAGGCCATTATGTGATAGTGGATGTATCTATACATGTATATATATTCAGTTTGCATTCTTGCTCGACATGATAGTATGCTATCTGGTTATTCTTTATCTGACATGTTGATTTGATCATGCTTTTTATTCATTCATACATGCTGATAAAGCCCCAAGGATATCTGCTTGACTACTCTGATTATGATAGAGATCATACTAGTGGGACATTTGTAGTCTATAAGCATATCCTGAAATGTCCCTAGTCGGAGGTGTATCGAGACGGGGCATCGATATACCAGAGTAGACTAGCGTATATGATACTAGACCCATGTGATGGGCGATGGATGTTCCCATATTCATCGATGTTTGACATCAAGATCATATACGGGTGCTCAGTGCTGACTGGGTACACTGGACGGACTCACCGAGAACTCCTATATGGAATTATATCTATCGTCGGATAGCAGTTCTCAGGTGACACTGGTACAGGTTAGTCTGTAGACCCGAGATCGTCATGGAGTCTTGTGTGTTCTCCCACTGTACTTTGATTGCCACCCTACCACGGCTCTACTGAGTCGTGCAAACAGGTGGCCGTTGGGTACAGTCCCGAGACACACGAAGGCAATGAGCGATAGGAGGGATTTCGTCTCTCCCGGTATTGGGAGTTGATGCTGTGCTGTGCTCGACTGGTTATAACAGCAAGTCCCTGACCAGGGCTGCTGAGATTTGCTGATAAGTGTTATCAGTAGTTTCTCGATCTGTTATAGACCATTCACCGACACGACTTATTGAGTTATTGGGGTCGACGTGACCATCCCTAGGCTCGATATGCAGCATATCTGACGAAGAGACCGGACTATACGGTAGTGTTGCCGGATGGCTCGACGGGAGTTGTAGCAGGTTCGCTTGTTGTCTTCTGATCGCTCAATACCCGGGTGGCCGTTACGTTTAGCTGACCGCTTGCGACTTGAGGGTACCTGATGTGATCATCACCCTCTGCCGGCGTATTGACGAGTCTTAGAGTCCCACAAAGGAGTTACCCAGTCCAGGCGAAACGTTGTGGTGCGCATATGCGATATGCGCATGCACCCGATTGAAATGTGTGTATATGATACCGAACATTGATCGGGTGAACTGCTTTTGGTGGGGTCGTATGAGATATGACCGGATTGATAAATCAAGTGTTGATTTCTCATTTAACCATTAGTTTTCTCACTTAAAACCTTTTCTTGGATGATGGATGTGTGCATGCATGTGTGCTTTTCTTTCTTTCTTTCATGCTAGTTTCATGCACATGTGAATGTGCATACATGCACACATACATACACTCATCCATCATGGTTGTTAGCATATGGAAATGGTGGCAATATAAGACTCACACCATGGATTATATTATGGATTATTGTTTAATTTTGGATTTAAAAGAAAATGAAAAAGGGAAGGATAATCATTCATGCTTCTACATTCTTCCTTTGACCTAACCATGCTCAACTACCACTAACCTTAGGTTATCCTTCTCTTTATCATTCCAAACTAAAGTTAAATAATGTCTCCATCACTTTAACCATGGTTCATAGCATGAAGGAATAAAATATATATGGATATATTTCTTTTTCTTCACTAGAGTTAATCTTTTATCTCTTGTTAAAATTGCCACCATCTTCTTCCTCTAGCTCCTTTGCTCTCTTGATTTTCCTAGTGAGCAAATACCACTTAAAGATAGGTTTTTGAAGTGAGATTCCACACTACAACATCATTCTACTCAAGTCTAGCCGACTTGATTAGAGTGTTTCCTTCGGTTTTCCAAAGAAGCGAGCTTGGACGGAGTACTCCGTGGTGGATCGTCGTGGACGCAAGGGAACTTCGAGAGGACCTCGACTCAACACCCAAGACACCAAGGAGTCTAGCAAAGGGGAGCTACAAAGGTTGTAGCCTTCAAACCCTAATCTTTTCTAGCTTAACGTTTAATAACCCTAATTTTCTAGGATCGATCCATGTGCATGTTAGTTTAGCACCTTAAAAATTATAACTTTGGGTCATGTGATACTTCAAAACTCTTCATAGGGTGCTATACTAACCTTACATTGGCATCAGAGCCGACCTAGAACATTAGGCGACGTTTTTACGAAGTGAAAACCCCGATCGGACAAAAATACGATATTATGGGATGCTCTCTAGAAATTTTCTAAATTTTGACATTTTGCAGAATTAAAAATATGTAAAAAATAAAGCAGGGAAAAATAAGGATTACGGCAGAAAATTTATCCAATGAACAGTGTTTCTTGCCGCGGAAACGCGGCCTAAGCTTGCTTAGACCGCGGTTCCGCGGCCTTATATATGAATTAGTGGATAATTTTTCTTCTGTAATTTTTGGTTCTGCATGTATAAATTTTTGGGTATTTTTAAACTGTATAAAGTTTTGAAAAATTCTGGAGATATTTTTGGATTCGTCGATTCGATCGGGACTTTCATTTCGTAGCTTTTCCGGGTAAATTAGAAAGTATTGAAGTGTTTGAACGAGTATCATTTACTCACTATTCACGGGGTTTAAATAGTTTGGAAATACGTGCAAGTCTTTTTGCGGTGGTCCCTCTAGAAGACAACAAACCTTAACTCGATTATGTGACCGTCTCGAACTGCCCTTTGAACCCTAGGGTTTGGGGCAGTACGGCGTGCCACATGTGAGGCGTTGGCTTGACCCTTCTACGGCTGGACCGCCGCTACTGTGTCACACTCCAGATTTTTTTGAACCCTGCTCAAGTGTTGAGCTTTAGTGAATCTTGGGTGCTTGATTGTTCGTTCGAAAACTTTAATACTGTCTGTTTGTCTGGAATGTGATACAATATGTGGAATTCATATAGTGTAAGCATGAAATACGAAATATGTGATATTTCGCATTTATGATGTCTAAAGAGAATCTGGATTCCAAATATTGTAGTTTTTCACTTTCTTTTCTGTGACCGTAAGTGTAGTATGTTAGATATCGCCGGTTTCGTTGCTATACATCAACGACAATTGGGGTATGCATACTTACTTACGTTGATGATATAAGATATTATGTGTTGCTGAGATATGATGTGTAGGATTGTCGCGATCGAATAGCCGGGGTTTTTTTGTGAGATGAGAGTTTTATATTTTCATTCATGTAAATTCAAATGTAATGTAATATTCTTTTATTTAGCGCACTTCCAGGTTGCGGTTGTGTCACCAGTGTTGTATATTATTTACTTTTCCGCATTAGGATGGACCCAAGGAGGGGAGCACAGGTGACCGGGTTCTGGGGTTCAGTGGGAGGCCATCTCGAGGAGTCGAGACCGGGTCTCCTAAACTCCAGGATTGGTAGGGTCACTTTCCGCTCTCGTAGGGGTCCAGGGTGTGGGCTTGGCTATTCATCGCGACTGTGGAATCCGTATTTTCTATTCTGGCTAAATACTAAATACGGACGTCCTAGGATATCCCACGTTATATCTATGTTTCTGCTGCCTGTGTTCTGTGATATCTGAGACGAATGACATATTATATATATGATATATAGTAGACGTTGCTTATGTTTTACACCCGCGCTAGTCCCGTCCTGGTATGCCGTTAGTTAAGTAACCTAACGGTGCATAACGGAACATTGCGGCGAATGCGGATGGCATAAGCGTACGTGTTATTTTCGTTTCTTTTCTATGATTGGCTTAAGGACTTAAATGATGGGATTACATTAATGTGATTAATGTAAAGAAAATAAACCTAAAAAGATGTTGTAGAATCGGATTTAAAAACTACTCGGCTATTTGTGAAAAAGCTACATTTCAAAACTGCGGAGCTTAAGCCACTCCTTTTGAAAACTGTTTGATTCTACGACGATATCAAGTTCAAAGCGTTAAAGATTTTCTTAAAAATCATTCGCAACCCTCCGTCATTTTAGGAAGTAGAGTACTTAGTATTCGTGCTACGTTTGTTGACTTTAGTTAAGGCGTAGTGTACGGTAGCTAAGTGATGTCTTCCTACACTGCATATGATGCAGATTAATTAGGACATTCATGCGACTTTGTTGACCATAGTTAAGGGTCATATGGGTGGGTCTAATTGATCAAGAAATGACGGGTAGAACTTGACTGGTACTTATGATTTGTTGACTATAGTTAAGGTCATAAGTACTAGGGGTAAAAATTACATCGGGAATTTCAAGTGTTGAAATTTGCAATGAGATTGCATACCTTCCATATGATGGTTGGATCCCGATCCCACTGTGGGCAATAGTTTCTCCTAGGAGAGTTTTACAGTTTACAATTAGCTAACTCATTAGGTGTCTAGAAAGGTGTTAACGGGGCTCCGCCTCTGGGAAAACGAGGTTTACTCTAATTAGGTCCGTGCGAAAGCACGGGGAACCTCCCTCAAAGTACCGACACTGGCCTGGCTGAACGGTTAGCGAAGTTGTAGACTGTAATTAATCCTGGCTAGTTTTTCTTTTTAAGGTTTGAAAGAAAAACTTGATAAAAAGCAGTGGGAAAACATCGATTAGAAAAGATAATAAACCAATCTAATCTATGCAAGAGCTTTCGCTGAGTGTATTCTTTTCTCTCTCTTAATGGCAGATACCAATGACTGGACTTAAGCTTCTATTAGATAAAAACAAACTGAATGGGACCAACTATAAAGACTGGCTAAGGAATCTGAAGATCGCCTTGACTTATGATAAAGTATCATATGTCCTCACGGCTTCAGCCCCGCCCGTCCCAGGTCCAAAATCCTCAGTTGCGGACATTGAAGTCCGCAAGACATGGGACGCTGACTGTGCCACGGCCACATGCCTCGCGCTTGCATCGATGGATAACACACATCAAAAGCAGCACGAGGACATAGACATTCACGGGATACTGCTCCATACAAAGGAGTTGTATGGGGAGCAATCCCGCGTATTACGATACGAAGCATCGAAGAAACTGTTTCAGATGCGAATGGCCCCTGGCACATCAGTAGGAGACCATGTGTTGAAGATGATAGCTCTTATAGAAGAGCTTGAGGACCTTGATGGACAATGGACAATGAACAATATATAGATATTATTCTACAGTCCCTTCCCTCCACCTTTGCTCAGTTCATAGTGAACTTCAACATGCATGGCATGGAGAAGGACCTCCCTGAACTCCTTAATATGTTAAGGAGTGCAGAGAGCACTATGAAGTCAGCAAAGACTCCCGTTATGACCATTGGACAGTCTTCTTCTTCTTGCCCAAAAGCTAAGGCTAAGGGAAAGAAAAAGAAGAAACCCACTAATCCTAAGGGCGGAGTCAAAAAGGTGAAGGGAAAGGGAAAGTCCACGGCTGGAGACCCAGGGAAAGGCGAGTGTTTTCATTGCCACAAGACAGGACATTGGAAGCGCAATTGCACGGAGTACCTAAGTCTCAAGAAGAAGCATGGTGATGCTTCTGCTTCAGGTGCGTTTGTGACTGAAAACTGTTTTTCTATAAACTCTGCTTCCTGGGTATTGGATACCGGTTCAGGTTCTCACATTTGCAATTCTATGCAGGGGCTGAGAAATAGCAAGGTTTTGAAGACAGGTGACCATACTCTCCGCGTTGGAAATGGTTCCAATGTACATACAGTCGCAGTGGGAGAGTATCACTTGGGGTTGCCATCTGGATGTATTTTGATTTTGAATCCATGTTATTTTGTACCAAGTATGCTATGTAATATAATATTCGTTTCTTTGTTGGACAATGAAGTATATAATTTTGTGTTGCAGAACAATGTTATGAACATTCACCTAAATCAAATGTTGGTTGGGTATGGTACGCTTAATAACGGAATATATGTCCTAAATCAACACACAGTTTTCAGTATACAACACACTAATAAAAGAAAACTTTCAGAATTAAATGAAGCTTTTCTTTGGCATTGTAGACTTGGTCATATTAACGAAACAAGACTAAACAGGTTACACAAAGATGGATATTTAAACTCTTTTGAATATAAATCTTATGTGACTTGCCAGTCTTGTATCAAGGGTAAAATGACCAAAACTCCGTTTACCGGACACGGAGAAAGAGCTACTCAGCTCCTTGGCCTCATACATAGTGATGTATGTGGGCCAATGTCTACACAGGCTAGAGGCGGTTTTTCATACTTCATTACATTCACCGACGATTTCTCAAGATTCGGTCATGTATTTTTATTAAAGCACAAGTCCGACGCTTTCGAGAAATTCGTTGAATATAAACAAGAAGTAGAAAAACAAACCGGCTTGAGTATTAAGATGCTTCGATCAGATCGAGGTGGAGAGTATCTCAGTACAGAATTTGCAAACTTCCTAAAAGAGAATGGGATTCTCTCTCAGCTCACTCCTCCTTACACACCACAGCACAACGGTGTGTCAGAACGACGGAATAGGACCATATTAGATATGGTCCGGTCCATGATGAGTGACGCTGAGTTACCAGTCTCGTTTTAGGGGCATGCATTGGAGACTGCAGCGTTTCTGCTAAACAGGGTTCCGACCAAAGCCGTGTCTACCACGCCATATGAGATATGGAATGGGAAGAGACCATCTCTTAAGAGAATTAAGATTTGGGGTTGCCCGGCCTATGTTAAAAAACAGAATCCGGACAAACTCGAGACACGGTCAGTCATGTGTAACTTTGTGGGATATCCAAAGAATTCTTATGGATATCTGTTCTACCACAAAGAGGAACAAAAAGTGTTTGTTTCTCAGTATGCCACATTCTTGGAAAAAGAGTTTTTCATAGATAAAGATGATGGCAAGGTGGTAGATCTAGAAGAGGTTCTGGAGACACAAGCTACAAATGACGATTTGGTTGAACCGGCTGTTGCAACAGAAACTGAAGAACCTCGGCCACTCCGTAGGTCTGGTAGGACTTCTCGCCCACCGGAGAGGTACTACGGTTTCCTCATTGATGGTAACGGAGAAGATTGCATCATGGATGATGATGATCCTACCAGTTTTCAGCAGGCTATCACGAGTGGTGACTCTGTGAAGTGGCTGGATGCCATGAGATCCGAAATGGAGTCTATGTACACCAACAAAGTATGGACTTTGGACGTTGTATCCCCTGGGGTAAAACCTGTAGGGTGCAAATGGATCTTTAAAAGAAAGATTGGTGTGGATGGGCAGGTAGAGACCTATAAGGCAAGACTTGTGGCGAAAGGTTTTCGTCAAAGACCAGGTTTGGACTATGACGAAACTTTTTCGCCCGTAGCCATGCTTAAATCCATTCGGATCCTACTTGCTATTGCTGCTCACTACGACTATGAAATCTGGCAGATGGACGTTAAAACAGCATTTCTAAATGGAAATTTAGAAGAATACGTTTATATGGATCAGCCAGAGGGCTTCATTGACAGTGGAAGCAGCGAGAAAGCATGTAGATTGCTTAAATCCATATATGGGTTGAAGCAGGCATCTCGGAGTTGGAACATCTGTTTCGATGATGTTATCAAAGAGTTTGATTTCATTAAAAATCCAGATGAACCTTGTGTTTATAAGAAGGCTGTAGGAAGAGCTGTCACATTCCTCGTATTGTACGTGGATGACATTCTTCTGATAGGAAATGATATTCCTATGCTACAGTCGGTCAAATCATTCTTATCACTAAGGTTCTCCATGAAGGACCTGGGTGATGCCACATACATCCTGGGCATAAGGATCTATAGGGATAGATCCAAAAAGTTATTGGGATTGTCCCAAACTAGGTACTTCAACACCATCCTAAAGAGGTTTAGTATGGAAGACTCCAAGCGGGGTGCCTTACCCGCTTGCCATGGAGTCACTCTCTCCAAGGATTCTTGTCCAAAGACCGATGAAGAGAGAGCTCGCATGAGCATTATACCTTATGCTTCGGCAGTAGGGTCTATAATGTATGCGATGTTATGTACACGCCCAGATGTAGCTTATGCACTTAGTGTTGTAAGCAGGTATCAATCCAACCCAGGGGAGAACCACTGGACAGCTGTGAAGAACATTCTTAAGTACTTACGAAGGACTAAAGAATTGTTCTTGGTGTATGGTAATACAGATCTCCAAATGGAGGCCTTTACCGATTCGAGCTTCCAGAGCGATAAGGATGACAGCAAATCTATCTCAGGGTTTGTATTTACCCTCAATGGAGGGGCGGTAAGTTGGAAGAGTTCCAAACAGGATACCGTTGCAGACTCTACGATGGAAGCTGAGTACATTGCTGCAAATGATGCCGCCAAGGAAGCCGTCTGGATGAAGAAGTTCGTCTCGGAGCTAGGAGTAGTTCCAACCATTATTGATCCAATACCTTTGTATTGTGACAATAATGGGGCGATGGCGTTAGCCAAGGAGCCCAGATCCCATCAGCGGTCCAGACACATCCTGAGGCGCTTTCATTTGATCCGGGAGATTGTAGATCGCCGCGAGATCGAGATTAAGAGAGTTGACACAAAGAACAACGCCGCGGATCCACTCACCAAGGCCCTCCCTCAGCCACAGCATGAGCGACTTTCGGAGATGTTGGGTATGAGATACGCCAATAACTGGCCTTAGTGCAAGTGGGAGATTGCTGGATATATGTATGCCCTAGAGGCCATTATGTGATAGTGGATGTATCTATACATGTATATATATTCAGTTTGCATTCTTGCTCGACATGATAGTATGCTATCTGGTTATTCTTTATCTGACATGTTGATTTGATCATGCTTTTTATTCATTCATACATGCTGATAAAGCCCCAAGGATATCTGCTTGACTACTCTGATTATGATAGAGATCATACTAGTAGGACATTTGTAGTCTATAAGCATATCCTGAAATGTCCCTAGTCGGAGGTGTATGGAGACGGGGCATCGATATACCAGAGTAGACTAGCGTATATGATACTAGACCCATGTGATGGGCGATGGATGTTCCCACATTCATCGATGTTTGACATCAAGATCATATACGGGTGCTCAGTGCTGACTGGGTACACTGGACGGACTCACCGAGAACTCCTATATGGAATTATATCTATCGTCGGATAGCAGTTCTCAGGTGACACTGGTACAAGTTAGTCTGTAGACCCGAGATCGTCATGGAGTCTTGTGTGTTCTCCCACTGTACTTTGATTGCCACCCTACCACGGCTCTACTGAGTCGTGCAAACAGGTGGCCGTTGGGTACAGTCCCGAGACACACGAAGGCAATGAGCGATAGGAGGGGTTTCGTCTCTCCCAGTATTGGGAGTTGATGCTGTGCTGTGCTCGACTGGTTATAACAGCAAGTCCCTGGCCAGGGCTGCTGAGATTTGCTGATAAGTGTTATCACTAGTTTCTCGATCTGTTATAGACCATTCACCGACACGACTTATTGAGTTATTGGGGTCGACGTGACCATCCCTAGGCTCGATATGCAGCATATCTGACGAAGAGACCGGACTATACGGTAGTGTTGCCGGATGGCTCGACGGGAGTTGTAGCAGGTTCGCTTGTTGTCTTCTGATCTCTCAATACCCGGGTGGCCGTTACGTTTAGCTGACCGCTTGCGGCTTGAGGGTACCTGATATGATCATCACCCTCTGCCGGCGTATTGACGAGTCTTAGAGTCCCACAAAGGAGTTACCCAGTCCAGGCGAAACGTTGTGGTGAGCATATGCGATATTCGCATGCACCCGATTGAAATGTGCGTATATGATACCGAACATTGATCGGGTGAACTGCTTTTGGTGGGGTCGTATGAGATATGACCGGATTGATAAATCAAGTGTTGATTTATCATTTAACCATTAGTTTTCTCACTTAAAACCTTTTCTTGGATGATGGATGTGTGCATGCATGTGTGCTTTTCTTTCTTTCTTTCATGCTAGTTTCATGCACATGTGAATGTGCATACATGCACACATACATACACTCATCCATCATGGTTGTTAGCATATGGAAATGGTGGCAATATAAGACTCACACCATGGATTATATTATGGATTATTGTTTAATTTTGGATTTAAAAGAAAATGAAAAAGGGAAGGATAATCATTCATGCTTCTACATTCTTCCTTTGACCTAACCATGCTCAACTACCACTAACCTTAGGTTATCCTTCTCTTTATCATTCCAAACTAAAGTTAAATAATGTCTCCATCACTTTAACCATGGTTCATAGCATGAAGGAATAAAATATATATGGATATATTTCTTTTTCTTCACTAGAGTTAATCTTTTATCTCTTGTTAAAATTGCCACCATCTTCTTCCTCTAGCTCCTTTGCTCTCTTGATTTTCCTAGTGAGCAAATACCACTTAAAGATAGGTTTTTGAAGTGAGATTCCACACCACAACATCATTCTACTCAATTCTAGCCGACTTGATTAGAGTGTTTCCTTCGGTTTTCCAAAGAAGCGAGCTTGGACGGAGTACTCCGTGGTGGATCATCGTGGACGCAAGGGAACTTCGAGAGGACCTCGACTCAACACCCAAGACACCAAGGAGTCTAGCAAAGGGGAGCTACAAAGGTTGTAGCCTTCAAACCCTAATCTTTTCTAGCTTAACGTTTAATAACCCTAATTTTCTAGGATCGATCCATGTGCATGTTAGTTTAGCACCTTAAAAATTATAACTTTGGGTCATGTGATGCTTCAAAACTCTTCATAGGGTGCTATACTAACCTTACACGCATACTATCTCAAGTACGACGTACCGACGGCTGTGGGACAGACCGTCTCCCACACTGGGATGAGAAGCGCATGCGCTAGTCTACTCCGGAGTATCGATGCCCTGTCTCGATAGTCCTGCGACCAGGGACCTGCATAAGGATGTGCTTATAGATTACCCAGCCCCACTAGTGTGACTGCCATCACAACTCTGGTAATCAAGCAAAGATCCTAAGGGCTCCACTAATGTGTATAGGCGATATACTAAAATAAACACATGTACACATTGAAGTAGAAACAAACCAAGTAGCATACTACTATTTTGAGCAAGATTGTATATACAAGGTGAATATCCCAAGCTTCCATTAAGTAATATACAAACTAGTATGATACAGTAATGGCCTCTAGGGCATATACACTAACATTTTGGGGTTTGGGGTATTGTTGAGTTACACCGGATTTTTCCATGCTTCTGATTTGTGCATGAGATTATTTATTATCCCGCACTCAGTATTCAGTTGATATTTATTTGATTCATGTAGATATAGTACCCTGGTGGTGTACCTTGATCATGATAGTTGCATATTCATATTGTCGTACTCATGCTACCAGCTTACATGCTTTTGATCATTGTTGTTGGTGCATACTTGCAATTTCAGTATGATGTTATTTACTATTCACGAGCTGGAAACTCACCCCCGTTGTGCCACAGTGTTTTGCAGGACTTACCCTCTGAGTAGTCGCGGCAGGGCGTCTTATCATCTATACTTTTGCAGATACCGCTACGTTTGGCTGTGAGGCCGTTGCTTTTAGGTGGGTTTGCGGTTATCTGTTTGTACAGTGTATATCTTGTTGTTGGATCTAGTATTCTCCATCTACCACTTCTTGTGTACGACTTAGAGACGAGTTGTGTGGATTCTGTGTTGTATTATTTGGTTACTTTGGGTGCCGTGCTCGTGGTAGCCGGTTATGTTGAAAAGTTTTACCTCTTTATGCAGTTTTCCTTTATATTCTTCGCTTCGGCGTCGTATTTATATCTTGTGGTGGTTGTCTCCGCCGTTGGGCGTGATTTGCTCCCGTTTGGGATGCTTTTAATTTTATCTATGTTGTACCCGTTTTTAGGGCTAGTTTTTACAAAGGAGGTGCTGTAGAAATTTTTAAGAAAGAAAACTAAACCTAAAGATTTTTACTTGAGAATTTCCGAATGTTTAAAACTATGTTTTTCTCCGGTTATCCAGTTTTGGGTGGTTTAGATTTCTGGGTTTCGGCATACTTAAGTTGCGTACGCCTGTAGACGTTACGTAGTTTAAGTGCCGGTTACGGGCCAAATTTTGGGTCGTGACAGCTGTGTATACAGACGGTGAGCCTGGCAGAGGGACTACTACCTACCGGTGATTGGTTGGTGATTGATCCGTAAAATTCGAGACTGTGTAAGTAAATCAACTCAAATGATCCCTGATAACGGTTTCATTTGATTGTAATAATTTCTTGTTTGTGTAAATCGAATAAAGCGAAGAAGTTTCTATGTGTCGGTAATACTGAATAAAATTCACAATCAAAGAATTATATTTGACCGCAATCAATTACGGTGTCGGTTGTAGATCGTAAGCGAGTGCGGATCGTCCACAGGGATTGTGCGATTCGATTTTATATTTAATTTGTTTGAATTGGAAAGTTAATCGAAAAGAAAAGAAAACATGATTCAAGAATTTATCGATTGATTCAGGTGTCACTAGTTTAATCAAGAATCAAGAAACTGATAAACAATCGAGAATCGGTTTTTGATGATATTTCCAACCAAATGTCAAGAATCTAAATGAGGCTCGTAGGAATCGATCGGATCTATAGACGTGATGTAATCTCAAGATTTCGTGTTCTTGTCCTTCGAAGGATTGATACTAGATCGATGATGATCGATGAAAGTTAGGGCATTCTCATGAAACTAGGGTTTCATCGTTTAACCCTTGTTCTTTCATTGATATCATTCACATTCTTGCCTCTAACAATTTCAAGAAACGATCGTAACTCCCCAATCTCGAGCGATATCAATCAAGAAAGCATCGCAACGAATTGGGTCGTCGATTCTTGAACTTGCTAGGGTTTACAAAACTCGTAGGTCTCAAGAATCGATTTAAGATATATTACATCTTCATTCTATTGATCGTCTCGACTCCTCGACGAGCGGAGTATTACTCAAACATCACAACAAGAATTACAACTAGAAATTTAGATTGAATCATGATGCAAGAATTTAAAGAAAACAAGATAAAAGAATATCACCTTTTATTTATATCAACAATTTGATTACAGTCGCTCAAGAACTACAAGAGGGAGAACTAAATTGTTGATTTGGCGTCGCTCGGCTCCGTGAGTCGCGGATCGGCTTGGACCACTTGCTCTGTTGAAGATCGGCTTCGCTCATAAAAGGTTGCAAGGCTTCTTGCTTGATGGGGTACTCGGGATCTTGGCTTTTGATTGGAATTAGGTTTAGGGTTTCACACAAGCCTTCTCACTAGACTTGTGGAAGAAGATGAAGAATGGGTCTAGATTGATACTAGATTGGCTAAAGATGATTAGATTCCTAACCCTAGGTCTAGGCTTATATTTATAGACTTCCCAAACCCTAGGTCTAGGTTGGAAATTACAATTCCCTCCAAAAGTTTGTTGAGGAGTTTCTAGAAAGAGTTTGTTAGGAGCTAGCTTAGGTTTTAAGCTAGGATTAATTAAGCTTAGAAACCCTAGTTTGCTGATCTGGCAGAAACCTCTGGAGTCTTCTGGAAATTGAAGTACATGAGCTGAATGTGGGCCCTAAATGAAGAATTTTGGTGCAAAGCTTTGGTGCTGACGTGGCAGATCCGCCGCGGAACCGCGGCACAAGCCGGCTCCGGCCGCGGTTCCGCGGCCATGTTGGCTCCTTGGGGTTTGGGGCTTCTTCTGTGATCTTGGGCTAATATTTGGAGCTTTAGCTGATATGTTGAATTCCTGAATACCCCTTACATCAATACCAGATTCCAATTCCTTGAGTTGGCGTATTCTTGTAGCAGTCTTGTCCTGTAAATTTTGACCTTTCTTCTGGATTTTCCTGCACAGATCTCAAAACAAGTGTTGCGCAATATAGGGATGATGCGATGCCATGAAATGCAGTCAATTTCCTTTAAAGTGCCAGTTTTAAAGTCTAACACATGCAAACTGATATTTAACGACTGATTTGCTAATATGTGAAATATGAATACCGTACACTTCTAAATGAGTGCAAATGATAGGGAAATTGCCGTGTTAAAAATAAAATATTTTCGACTAATCAAATTCCCCCAAACTTAATTTCGATCGTCTCGAGCGAACTGTTTTATTAAAAAGAGAAGGAGAAAATAAAGAAAGAGAAAAACTAACTAGCACACTTTCGTAGGCAACACGATTGCACTGAGCACGTGCAACAAGCCTTTAAACCTCTAGGTGTCCCTGATAGGAGGAGTGTTGTCTCCTGAGGGTTTTCAGCGGATTGCACCCACAAAATCCAATAATAAAAGCAAGATCATGAATATTACATTTAAAGAAAAGAATCGTAGAAGAAAGGCCTTGAAAATTAGGGTTTCCAACTAAGCTAGCTTTTCGGTTGTCATGAGCCCTATCTTAATGGTCATGAAAAGATGTTAGAAATCACGTCCTCCCTCAATAAAACATCGTCTTATTCTTCATTCCTATCTTTCTTCCAAAACATCGATCATATAACCCTGCGTGTGTGTAAAGACATCCCTACACCCGTAGAATTCAATTCAAGCTATCATACTCTTGCCCATCAGCCTCAGTACTTTTTAATTAATGAATATTTAGATGAGATTGCTCACACACTTTCATGCGACCGTTAATACTTCTTGAGGTACTAACCGACCGATTACTCCGGTGCTTGCTTACTTGGTGTATTTTCCTCGTCTTGCACCACCTCAGGCATAGTAGTGACTCCCAGACCAGTTGACTTTAGGGCACTAAGTGAAGAGGCACCCTTGCTATAAATTTTTTTATTTCCCTTGGTGATAACAAAACCAGTGTCCATTTTTCTCACCACTTTATATTTTTTATTCACTTTTTTTTTCTTTTCCTTCATACTTTTGGCTTTAAGACAAGAGCATTTCAAGGTATCCTCTACTATCCCAGGCTTTAAGACGTGTGTAAGTGCGAATAGCAGGGTAGCCACGTTCAAAATTTTTGGCTTCCAGAATAGATTCTATTTTTCAGACTTATTTTTATCCTCAGATTAGTGACGTCCTTCATCTTACTAACCCTTGGGACAACGGCTCATAACTACTTATTACTAGTTCGTATAAGAAAACTTCTAATTTTCTTGGTTTTCTTAAATTTTTCTAATCTCATTTATGGAATTTTTCACTATCTAAACTTTCATTATTTTATTTATGTACAAAAAATGTAAATATTAAAATTATTTTTATACTTGAAATTTTTTTAAAATTTTTATGAGTTTTGAAAAATTTTCAATTTTTTTGGATTTTTTTTTATAAAAAAAAATGTTTTGTGCTTATGCAAATGATATGCAAATGATGCAAAAATAAGCACAAACCTCCCCCAAACTTGTTTTCAACAGTGTCCTCACTGTTGCCAACTGCTATATCTACAAAACCTGTAAGCGTGGGGGGAATTATTAGTGGGGGCAAAATATATAAGTGAAGAACTTCCCCCAAACTTACTCTTTTCACTCACCTTCATTCAAAAAGATGATGCAGCGATATACAGAATATGAAGATGAGATGGAGGAATTTTAATCCAAATAAACTGGCTCTTGTAAGAACAAGAGCTCCTCCGTGGGGTCAGTGGAAAAATACGGCTTTAGTCTATGTCCATTTACTTTGAAAACGGTGCCGTTTTTAACATTTTCTACTTCTACTGCCCCGTGCGGATATACAGACCGCACAACAAAAGGTCCCTTCCATCGAGATCGGAGCTTACCCGCGTGAAGGTGTAATCGTGAATCATAAAGAAGGACTTGTTGACCAGGTGAAAATTTTTTCCTCAAAATATTTTTATCGTGAAAAACCTTAGTCCTATTCTTTATGATTACAGCGTTATCATATGCTTCATCGCGGAGTTCGCTTAGCTCATTAAGTTGCAGCTTCCGAAAGTTGCAAGTAAGGTTTAGATCAAAATTTATTTCTTTAATAGCCCACAATGCTTTATGTTCTATCTCGACGGGTAAATGACATGCTTTCCCAAATACTATCCTATATGGAGACATCCCTAGGTTGGTCTTATATGCAGTTCGGAATGCCCAAAGTGCTTCCGTTAGTTTGGTCGACCAGTCTTTTCTATTCTTAGCAACAGTCTTCTCCAGGATAAGTTTGATTTGTCTGTTTGAGATTTCAGCCTGCCCGCTTGTTTGGGGTTGATAAGGTGTAGAAAGTCGGTGGTTGATTGAGTATTTCCGCATCAGAGTCTCGAAAGGTCTGTTGCAGAAATGTGTCCCATTATCGCTAATGATAGCGCGTGGGTGTCCAAATCGCGAAAAGATATTCTCTTTCAAGAACTTAATGACAACTTTCTTGTCATTAGTGCGACATGGAATGGCTTCTACCCACTTTAAGACATAATCAACCACCAGCAGTATGTACAAATTCCCAAAGGAGTTGGGAAAGAGACCCATAAAATTAATGCCCCAAACATCGAATATTTCAACAACCAGAATGGGTTGCTGAGGCATTTCATTCCTCTGGGATATTCTACCCGTGTACTGACATTATGTACAGGTTTTGCAATAGTCAAATGCGTCCTTGAATAAGGTCGGCCAATAAAATCCATATTGCAAAACCTTTTCCGCCGTCTTTTTAGGACCGAAGTGACCCCCACAGGCCTGATCATGACAAAAAGAAAGAACACTCTTGAACTCTTCATTCGGGACACACCGGCGAATGATCTGATCAGGACAATATTTAAACAAACAGGGCTCGTCCCAGTAAAAGTGTTTTACTTGGGAAAGAAAACGATATTTGTCCTGTTTTGACCAATCGCTCGGTATAAGTCCCGTGGCATGATAGTTCACAATATCCCTGAACCATGGTTCATTGGATATGCTCAAGAGTTGTTCGTCAGGGAACGAATCATTGATAGGCAGGGTCACAGGGGAAGAAGTGATGCGTGAAAAATGGTCGGCAACTACGTTTTCACATCCTTTCTTATCTTTGATAACAAGATCGAATTCTTGTAACATAAGGATCCAACGTATTAGTCGACCTTTTGCATCTTTCTTCGCCAGAAGATGTTTTAAAGCGGAATGGTCAGTATACACAACTATAGGTGAGCCAATTAAGTAAGGCTTGAATTTTTCTAATGCAAATACAACCGCTAAAAGTTCCTTTTCGGTGGTTGTATAATTGATTTGAGCATCATTCAGGGTCTTACTTGCATAGTATATCACGTGTGGCATCTTTTCGATGTGCTGTCCTAAGACTGCACCTACTGCAAAATCAGATGCGTCACACATCAGCTCAAAGTGGTAGTCCCAGTTTGGCTATGATAGCACGGGGGCTGAAGTGAGTGAGTGTTTAAGTGAGTCGAAAGCTGTCTCGCAGTCCGAGTCAAAATGGAAGGTCGTATCCTTGGCCAGGAGAAGAGTTAAAGGTCTAGCAATTTTGCTAAAGTCCTTAATGAATCTCCTATAAAAGCCCGCATGGCCAAGGAAAGATCGAATATCTTTGACGCTTTTGGGATGAGGGAGGTTTTGAATGACATCTATCTTAGCTCTGTCAACCTCAATGCCTTTCTGTGAAATGACATGTCCAAGAACAATTCCTTTTTGGACCATAAAATGGCATTTTTCCCAGTTCAATGTTAAGTTCTTCTCTTTGCAACGAGTAAGAACAGCGTCCAGATTCGATAGGCAATCGGAAAAAGAGTCTCCAAAAATCGAGAAGTCGTCCATAAAGATCTCCAGAAAATTCTCTACCATATCAGAGAATATCCCCATCATACACCGCTGAAAGGTAGCGGGAGCATTGCATAACCCGAAGGGCATGCGACTGTAAGCAAAGGTACCAAAAGGACAAGTAAATGTGGTTTTATCTTGATCCTTTTTGGCGATGGGGACCTGATTATAGCCTGAGTATCCGTCCATAAAACAATAATACTCTCGTCCTGCTAAGCGTTCCAGCATTTGATCAATGAATGATAGAGGAAAATGGTCTTTCCTCGTGGCAGCATTGAGTTTTCTATAATCGATACATACACGCCACCCAGTTTGGGCGCGTGTCTGAATCAACTCATTTGCCTCATTAGTTATAACAGTGATGCCGGATTTCTTAGGAACGACATGTATAGGACTCACCCATTGGCTATCGGAGATGGGGTATATAATACCATTATCTAGGCATTTGACGATCTCTTTCATTACTGCTTCCTTCATGACGGGATTCAACCGTCTCTGTGGTTCTCGGGTTGGTCTGGCATCATCCATCACATGTATATGATGTTCAACTATCAAGGGACTAATCCCTTTGATGTCCACCATACTCCAACCAAACGCCTCTTTGTTAGATCTCAATACCGATAAAAGTGCATTCTCTTGCTCTAATGCTAGAGAAGCGGATATGATAACCGGTAAAGACTCATTCTCACCTAAATAAGCATATTTAAGATGAGAAGGTAAAATTTTGAGATCTAATTCGGGCGGAGAAATGATAGAAGGAGGGATCATCGAGTGATTTTTGGATTTACAAAGAAGCTCAGAGCCTGTGAAAGATACAGACTCGGGTGGAGAAAAGTCAGGAGTGCAGGACTCAAGTGTAGAAAAAGTGTCCTCACTAAGATCTTGTATGAAATCAAACAGAGATGTGGTAATGTCATCGAGATCAGTAAAGCAAAGTTCCTCATGTTAGTTACATGTATTCCCTAGAGGCCATTACTGTACATTGGATGTATATTGTAGTGGATGCTGGGACATATATAGGGAGGACTTTCTTGCTCGACATGATAGTATGCTATCTGGTTACTTTTTACCTTAACGTGTACATTGATTGTCTCTCTGTTACATGTTGGTAAAGCCCTTAGGATGTGTACTTGACTACCTGGACTGTGATGCGGATCATACTAGTGGGGACATGGTAGTCCATAAGTACATCCTTCAAGGTCCCTAGTCGTGGGTGTATCGAGACGGGGCATCGATATACCAGAGTAGACTAGCGTATACCTTCTCGACCCATACAGATGGGCGATGGATGATCCCATATCCATTGGTGTTTGACATCAGAGATGATATACGGGTGCTCAGTGGAGACTGGGTATACTGGACGGACTCGCCGAGAACTCCCAGAAGGTATTATACCTTACGTCAGATGGCAGTTCTCTGGTGACACCGGTACAGAGTAGTCTGTTGACCCGAGATCATCATAGAGTCTTGTGTGGTTCCCACTGTGCTTTGATTTCCACCTTACCACGTCCAAGAGGGCGTGCAAAATGGTGGCTTTTGGGTACAGTCCCGAATCACATGGAGGCAATGAACGATAGGAGGGGATTCGTCTCTCCCGGTATAGGGAGTTGATGTTGCGCTGTGTTCGATTGGCTATAACCGGAAATCCCTGGCCAGGGTTGCTGAGATTTACTGGTAAGTGTTACCAGTAGTTTCTCGAACTGTTATAGACCTCATGTCGACACGACTTATCGAGCTATTGGGGTCTGACGTTTACCACCCCTAGGCGAGATACGCGACATATCAGACGATCAGACCGGACTGCACGGTAAGTGTTACTGGTTGGATTCACAGGAGTGTGAGCGGGCTTGCTCATCGATCTTCTGATCGCTCAATACCCGGGTGGCCGTTACGTTTAGCAGACCGCTTGCGGCTTGTGGGTGTTTGATATGATCATCACCTGCTGCCGGCGTATTGACGAGTCTTTAGAGTCCTACACAGAGGTTTCCTGGCTCAAGCGAAACGAAATAGGAGCGCATATAAGATATGTGCGGGACCGAGAATAATGCGTGTATGTGATACCGCATTATATTCTCGCGATGAATGTATCGAATGGTTGTATGCGATATAACCTAGTTATCGAATCAAGGATTGATTCGATAAATCGATATATTGTATACTAGTCGGTTGTGTGCGACATGACCGGATCATTGAATCAAGTGTTGATTTAATGATTTAATGCATAATTATATATTTGATATATTACTTTGCATTAACTAGTATTGGTTCACTTTAAATGGATTTTCTCACTTGAAGTTCACAAGTTGTATATGTGATATACTTTTGTGCACTTGATTGTATCATGTTTGATGATACATGCTTACTTGAGTTTGTGTAAAGATTAAACCATGGTTATTTAAATGGTTAGGGTTTTGTTTTTCATTTTCTTATTCATTTATTTATTTATTTATTCATTTTGGAAAATGATAAGCATAAAGAGAAAATGGTGGCTAACTTTGTTTGTTGTTGAAGCTTCTTGAAGCTTTGACTTAGTGACCATTTTGTCTCATGCTTAACCCTAACCATTCCACTTAACCCTAGTCTATTCTCTACACTTGACCATGGTTGGATTATGATAAGTATTCTCATTATTTTCCTTTTGAAAAAAGAACATATCATAATATCTTCTTCTTCTTCTTCTTCAAGAAGGAAACCTAGACTTCATCAATGGTGACTTGATGAAATGAGTGAGAAATCCAATTCTAAAGTGAACCCACTTCCTATTTCTTCATCCTCTACCTCTTTCCAAGTAGTAGAGTGTGTTTTCTTCACAAGTTTCATCACTTGGTGAAGTGGGAGCTTGATCTTGTGATGCCTCGACGTAGATCATCTTCGGCATGAAGCCGACGACCTTGCCCGCCCATTTCTCCGATGAAGCCGACGCTAGAGCCTGGGTTTCCATTTGGACAGCGAGGAGACTTCATTGCGGAGCTATGGAGGTGGAGGACCGGATCTACAAAGGTTGTATTTCCGTTCACTTATTAGTAAAGTAGTTTACTAGTTCTTGTTTCGCCTAGACATCTAGTTAACGATCCGTAGTTTAGGATTTCTCGGCACCCGTAAAATTTGAAATTGGCATGGTTGATGCCTTGTGAGATCTCTTGAGAGTGCCTAGGAACCCTACAGTGGTATCAGAGCCTAGCTAGAGCCGTAGGTGATGCGTAGACGAAGTTTGAAACCCGAACGAACCCGAAACCCTAAAACAAACATGCTCTCTGGACTTTTTCCAAAATATGGAGTTTTTCGATATTAAAAATATGCAGAAAAATCAGCAGGAATATCTAAGAATTACTGTGAAATTCGACAGCCCAATTCCACAAAGTCACCGCGGTTCCGCGGCACGAGCATGGATCGTGCGGCGGTTCCGCGGCCGTACGGCCTCATTATATAATGTATTTTGCACAGTAATTCTTAGTTTCAAGTGCTGGTTTTCCTGGGAATTTTTAATATTTTTTCAAGAGTTGAGTTTTCTGTGGTTGTTTTGGGGATTCGATGATTCGATCGGATTATCAGATTTTGTCTATGTGGCTTCCGGATAATTTTTGAATATGTTAAAAAGTTCGACCGGATATAAATACGCAATTTTTCCCCTGTCGTGAAATTTCCAAGTGTTGGATTTTTCCGTAGTTTAACGACGTTCTAAGTAGTGCAAGTAACGCGATGGTCCCTCTAGAAGACAACAAACCTTAACTCGATTATGTGACCGTCTTGAACTGCCCTTTGAACCTTCGGGTTTGGGGGAGTACGGCATGCCACATGTGAGGCGTTGGCTTGACCCTTCTACGGCTGGACCGTTGGTACTGAGGCACGAACTGAATGTTGTTAGACTTATTTCATGTGTTGAGATGTTTCGGGAAAACTTGGGTGTTCGATTGTTCGATCGGAAAGTTTAACATTTTCTATCTTATTCGGAATGTGATACAATAATTGGAATTCACAAGAAGTTATGAGATAACTGAATGAATGTTATAAACATAGCACTTTAGTCTCACTTGATCGGTTGCGACGGAATTTTGATGTGATCAAAAGTCCGTCGCAATCACGTAGCGTACGTGGATACTCGCCGAGTAAACTTAATAGACAGCCTCACTCCATAGCCCCGACCAAGTGACTGTAGGAGAACGCCGTCGCCGAAAGTATCCGTTCGGGTGCTCGCGGCAGCGGTGTTCCGCCTTGGTGCACTTCGTCGACGGCGTCGGGGGTGCGGCCGCCTACTGAAGTTTGCGACGAGTATTCGATCAGGATGTCGGGAATCTTGTTGAATT
Organism: Agapanthus africanus; assembly: GCA_030015575.1. Lineage (NCBI taxonomy): Eukaryota > Viridiplantae > Streptophyta > Magnoliopsida > Asparagales > Amaryllidaceae > Agapanthus > Agapanthus africanus. Next base: position 611,797,250 of record JASDDO010000024.1, read on the forward strand.
GCCCGACTTGATATTGAAAAGTGTTTTCGATAATGAGACTAAAATGCGGGGTTTATAATTGTTAGGCATGCGATGTCTAAGAAATTCATTTGGTCAGGCATGTGATGTCTGAGGTGGTTGCGGATTCCAACTGTTGTAGTTATACACTTTCTTTTCTGTGACTGTAAGTGTAATATGTGATATCGCCGGTTTCGTTGCTATATGTCAACGACAATTGGGATGGGCATATTTACTTACGTTGATGACATGTGATGTTATGTGTTGCTGGATATGTTATATTGGATCGTCGTGTTTGAATAGCCGGGGTTTTTTATGTGAGATGAGTGTTTTTCATTTTCATTCATGTAAAAACTTGTATGTAATATTCTTTTATTGGGGCACTTCCAGGTTGCGGAAGATGTCACCGTTTGTATATTATTTACTTTTCCGCACTAGGATAGACCCAAGGAGGAGGGCACAAGTAACCGGGTTCTGGAGTCCAGTGGGAGACCAACTCGAGGAGTCGAGTCCGGGTCTCCTAACTCTAGAATTGGTAGGGTTGCTTGCCGCTATCGTAGGGGTCTAGGGGTGTGGGTTTGGCTATTCATCACGACCGTGGAATCCGTGTTTTATACTGGCTCGTATTGAAAACACGGACGTCCTAGTATATCCAATATTTCATATGATTCTTCTGCTGCGATATCTGTGATGTGATCATGTGATATGTTCTGTGATGGATACTGTATATAGTATATATGATATATTATATAGAAGTTACTTATGTTTTGCACTCGCGCTAGCCTTGCCCCGCTCTGCCGTTAGTTACCTAACCTAACGGTGCACGAGGGGACATCGAGGCGAATGCGGATGGCATAAGTGTACGTCGTATTTATCTGTGATGTTTAGGTACTTAAATGATGGGACTTCATTAATGTGATTAATGAAAGAAAACAAACCTAAGATGTTGTAGAATTGAATTTCAAAATAAAACAGGTAGCTACAGTTCTTGCTTTGCACAGCGGTATATATGATATATCCTGCACCTTATTCGATAAGGAAAGGACCGAGATCCCTTCACCGGGAGTGACTCCTTTAGCAATAACTGGCAGATGCTACACACTCGGTTTGTCTTTTGATTGCTTTTAAGAGTTTTTGCTTTGCACAGTGATATATATGATATATCCCGCACCTCATTCGACGAGGAAAGGACCGACGATCCCTTCACCGGGAGTGACTCCTTTAGCAAAACTAGAAAAGCCTCAAAAACACTCCATTTTAAAATCATTTGATTCTACAACGATATCAAGTTCATTACGCAATAGGTTTTCAGAAAAACCTGTCGTAGCCCTCCGTCATTTCAGATAAGTAGTAGTTAGTATTCGTGCTGCGTTTGTTGGCCTTTGTCAAGGCGCAGTGTGCGGTAGCTAACTGGTGCTTATCTGCTTATGCATATGATGCAGATTGGGTTAGGGTAGTCGTGCGACCTTGTTGGCCTTTGTCAAGGGCCGTGCGGGTGGGTTTAATTCAATCAGAAAATGACGGGTTGAACTTGACTAGCATCCTATGGTTTGTTGGCCTTTGTCAAGGTCATAGAAGGTTAGGGGAAAAATATTATCGGGAATTTCAAGTGTTGAAATTTGCAATGAGATTGCATACCTTCTATGAGATAGTTGGATCCCGATACCCGCTGCGAGTAATTGTTACTCCTGGGAGAGTTTTACACATTACAATTAGCCGATCAAGTAGGTGTCTAGAAAGGTGTCAACGGGGTTACGACTCTGGGAAAACGAGGTTTACATTAATTAGGTTCGTGCGAAAGCACGGGGGACCTCCCTCAAAGTACCGACACTGGCCTGGCTGAAAGATTGGCGAACTTGTAGTGTGTAATTAATCCCGGCTAGTCTTTCCTTTTAGGGTTTGAAGGAAGATTTGATAAAAAGCAGTGGGAGCCATCCTGATTAGATAAAATAATAACCAATCTATTCTTGCAAGAGCATACGCTGAGTTTCTTCTTCTCTCCCTCTCCAGGTAGCGACCATGTCACGTCTTAATCAAGATAATAATACGGATTATTGACCGAACCCGCTTGTTATACTGAGCTGGGGAACGTTGGTCCCGCTCCAACTTATAATTGTTATAAGACAGAGCAGGAAATTAGGGAATACCAGATTTCCCGTGCCGCCCAAACGAAGAGAGTGCATGCTGATGCATCATCTTCGGGTGTGTTCATTACAAAGAACTGTTTCTCTGTATTCTCTACGTCCTAGGTATGTGATACCAGATCAGGATCCCAGATATGTAATCTGTTACATAGGGCTACAGAAAGGTAGAGAACTGAGAATGGGTGATAAGTTTCATGAGGCAGAAAACGGGGCAAGAGTTGCAGCCAAGTATGTTGGTCACTGTCACCCTGTATTCCAAATACATTGATTCTGAACGAATGCTATTAGATACCGAACCTGATATACAAAATCATATCAGTCTCTTTATTAGTAAAGAAATGATAAAATTTTGTATTGTTGGATAATGTTTTGAACATTTCCTATATCAAAAGTTGATCGGTTCAGGCACGTTATCTAAAAGCATTGATGTTTTAAATCAAACTACAGTTCTTTAGTATACTGAACACACAAAAGAGGAAGAGTTCAGAAATGAACGGATCCTTCTTGAGGCATTGTAGACTAGGTCATATCAATGCGACCCGACTGGCTGAAGATACATGTAGATGCATATTTAAATCAGTTTGAATTTACATCTTGTGAAACTTGCCAGTCATGTCACAAAGATAAGATGACCATAGCTCAGTTTACTGGAAACAGAGAAAGAGTTAGTGAACTCTTGGGATGATACATGTTGATGTATGCAGGTCTCCTGTCTACACATGCCAAGACCGGTTCTTTGTACTTCATTATATTCTCAGATAATCTCTCAAGATTCAGTCATATGTTCCTGTTGAAACATAAGTCCGAACTTTTTGAGATATTCATAGAATATAAGTTAGAAGTAGAGAACCAGAATAAGGGTATAAGTATTATGTCCTATGATGAGATCATGGAGGAGAATACTTGAGCACGAAAATCCTGGATTATTCTAAAGGAGAATGGGATTCTCTCTCAGCATCACTCCTCCGGATACACCATACGATGGTATATCGGGGCGGAGCAGATACACCCTATTTGATATGGTGTGCTCTATGATGAGTACTGCTGAGTTACCTTTTTCCTTTTGGGAGTTATGCACTTATGAAGTTGCATACCTATTGAATAGGGTTCCGATCAAATCAGTTGCCTACCACTTCATATGTGATATGGAAAGGAAAGAGCCCATATCTTAAGTTAGTTAAGATTTGGGGTTGTCCGGGCTATGTCTAAAAGCATAATCCAGACAAGCTCGAGGCAAGGTCTGTTATGTACAACTGGAAAGGTTCCAGCTATACAAACAACAGCAGATGATTTGGTAGAACCAAAGGATTCAGTAGATTCCAACGAACCTCAGCCTCTCCGCCGATTTAGAAGGGTTCCTCACCCACCTGAGAGATATTTAGGTTTCTCTATGACAGTGGGAGCGAGGATTGCATCATGAGATGATGACCCAACTAGTTTCGAGCTGGCCATCAGGAGTGGGACTCTGTAAGAATAGCTGGATGCTTAGCGATCTGAGATGGAATCCTTATGCACCAACAAAGTATGGACTTTGGTTGCTATATCTGAAGGGTTAAATCCCCATCAGGAGCAAGTATATCTTGAGAAGATTACTTGGTGTAGATGGAAAAGTTGAGACTTTCAAAGCTAGACTTGTTAAAGCTTTTCATCATCGACCAGGCGTGGATAATGATGAAACCCTTTCAAGTAGCTATGCTTAAGTCCATCCAGATCCTACTTGCCACGGCTACGTACCATGACTACGATATCTGGCGGTTGGGTGCCATGACTGCTTTTCTAAATGATGTTTTAGAAGAGAACGTCTATAAGTACACAGCCAGAGGGCTTCGTAGACAGTGGGAGCAGCGGAAACGTGTACAAGATGCTTTATAGGATAAAGCAGGTATCGCGGAGTTGGAACATCTGTTTTGATGAGTTAGTCAAAGAGTTTGACATCATCAAAATGGTAGATGAACCTTGTATAAACAATAAAGGTAGTAGGGAGTATAGTAACGATCCTCGTAGAGTACGTGGATGACATGCTCTTGATAAGGAAGGAGTTTCCTATGCTACGCTCGGTCAATCTCCGCTTATCACAATGATTCTCCACATAGGATCAAAGTGATACCTGCTAAATCCTGGGTTTTGGATCTATGAGATAGATCTAAATGGATGTTAGGATTCTCACTAGTTGTAGTGAGATGGTATCAACTGATCCTGGGGAGAATCACTGGAAGTGTTCCAGGGTGATAAGGACGACTGAAGGTCAGTCATAGGCATTGTCTTTACCCTCAGTAAAGGGACGGTATGTTGGAAGAGTTCCAAGCTAGATACCGTGGCATACTAGACGATAAAAGGCAGGATTCATCGCTACTTAAGATGCTACCAAAGAGGCTGTCTGGGTGTATATATTTGTTCATGAGATGAACTCTGTTCCTCCCATTGTGTGACAATAGCGTTGTGGCTTATGCCAAGGAACATCCGTCCCATCAGTGATCCAGACATATTCTAAGGCAGTATTACCTGATCATGGAGATGGTTATTCTCCAGGGGATCAAGGTTAGGAGAGTAGACTCAGAGGACAACATGGCGGATCCACTCACAAAGGCTTTTTCCCAGAGAGAGACTTTTATGGGATGGTTGAGTATGAGATACTACAACCACTGCTATCAGATGGCCCTAGTGCAAGTGGGAGATTGTTAGTTATATGTATGCCCTAGAGGCCATTACTGTACATTGGATGTATATTGTAGTGGATGCTGGGACATATATAGGGAGGACTTTCTTGCTCGACATGATAGTATGCTATCTGGTTACTCTTTACCTTAACGTGTACATTGATTGTCTCTCTGTTACATATTGGTAAAGCCTTTTGGATGTGTACTTGACTACCTGGACTGTGATGCGGATCATACTACTGGGGACATGGTAGTCCATAAGTACATCCTTCAAGGTCCCCAGTCGTGGGTGTATCGAGACGGGGCATCAATATACCAGAGTAGACTAGTGTATACCTTCTCGACTCATACAGATGGGCGATGGATGATCCCATATCCATTGGTGTTTGACATCAGAGATGATATACGGGTGCTCAGTGGAGACTGGGTACACTGGACGGACTCGCCGAGAACTCCCAGATGGTATTATACCTTACGTCAGATGGAAGTTCTCTGGTGACACCGGTACAGAGTAGTCTGTTGACCCGAGATCATCATAGAGTCTTGTGTGGTTCCCACTGTGCTTTGATTTCCACCTTACCACGTCCAAGAGGGCATGCAAAATGGTGGCTTTTGGGTACAGTCCCGAATCACATGGAGGCAATGAACGATAGGAGGGGATTCGTCTCTCCCGGTATAGGGAGTTGATGTTGCGCTGTGTTCGATTGGCTATAACCGGAAATCCCTGGCCAGGGTTGCTGAGATTTACTGGTAAGTGTTACCAGTAGTTTCTCGAACTGTTATAGACCTCATATCGACACGACTTATCGAGCTATTGGGGTCTGACGTTTACCACCCCTAGGCGAGATACGCGACATATCAGACGATCAGACCGGACTGTATGGTAAGTGTTACTGGTTGGATTCACAGGAGTGTGAGCGGGCTTGCTCGTCGATCTTATGATCGCTCAATACCCGGGTGGCCGTTACGTTTAGCAGACCGCTTGCGGCTTGTGGGTGTTTGATATGATCAACACCTGCTACCGGCGTATTGACGAGTCTTTAGAGTCCTACACAGAGGTTTCCTGGCTCAAGCGAAACGAAATAGGAGCGCATATGAGATATGTGCGGGACCGAGAATAATGCGTGTATGTGATACCGCATTATATTCTCGCGATGAATGTATCGAATGGTTGTATGCGATATAACATAGTTATCGAATCAAGGATTGATTCGATAAATCGATACATTGTATACTAGTCGGTTGTGTGCGACATGACCGGATCATTGAATCAAGTGTTGATTTAATGATTTAATGCATAATTATATATTTGATATATTACTTTTCATTAACTAGTATTGGTTCACTTTAAATGGATTTTCTCACTTGAAGTTCACAAGTTGTATATGTGATATACTTTTGTGCACTTGATTGTATCATGTTTGATGATACATGCTTACTTGAGTTTGTGTAAAGATTAAACCATGGTTATTTAAATGGTTAGGGTTTTGTTTTTCATTTTCTTATTCATTTATTTATTTGTTTATTCATTTTGGAAAATGATAAGCATAAAGAGAAAATGGTGGCTAACTTTGTTTGTTGTTGAAGCTTTGACTTAGTGACCATTTTGTCTCATGCTTAACCCTAACCATTCCTCTTAACCCTAGTCTATTCTCTACACTTGACCATGGTTGGATTATGATAAGTATTCTCATTATTTTCCTTTTGAAAAAAGAACATATCATAATATCTTCTTCTTCTTCTTCTTTAAGAAGAAAACCTAGACTTCATCAATGGTGACTTGATGAAATGAGTGAGAAATCCAATTCTAAAGTGAACCCACTTCCTATTTCTTCATCCTCTACCTCTTGCCAAGTAGTAGAGTGTGTTTTCTTCACAACTTTCATGACTTGGTGAAGTGGGAGCTTGATCTTGTGATGCCTCGACGTAGATCATCTTCGGCACGAAGCCGACGACCTTGCCCGCCCATTTCTCCGGTGAAGCCGACGCTAAAGCCCGGGTTTCCATTTGGACAGCGAGGAGACTTCATTGCGGAGCTATGGAGATGGAGGACCGGATCTACAAAGGTTGTATTTCCGTTCACTTATTAGTAAAGTAGTTTACTAGTTCTTGTTTCGCCTAGACATCTAGTTAACGATCCGTAGTTTAGGGTTTCTCGGCACCCGTAAAATTTGAAATTGGCATGGTTGATGCCTTGTGAGACCTCTTGAGAGTGCCTAGGAACCCTACACCTCAGCTCCACAACTATCGGGAGCGATCTCGTGGACAGAGCACACATCTAAAATATGAGCAGAGGGTTCTGACGGCTGACTTCCAACTTTATAGATGGTTAGTTCAATGGTCATATTTCCAAATGATAAATTCATTGAACCGTTTCTACAGTTTATAACAGCGTTTGAAGTGGCAAGGAAAGGACGACCCAGAATCACCGGAATTTGGCCCCGGGGGTTTGCTACAGGCTGTGTGTCGAGCACAATGAAGTCTACAGGGAAAACAAATTCCCTGACCTTTATCAACACGTCCTCTAGTTCACCCCTTGGTTTGGTGATTGAACGGTCTGCCATCTGGAGAGTGCAGTGAGCAGGTTTCAGCTCTCCAATCCCTAATTGCTCATATACCGAATATGGAAGGAGGTTAACACTTGCGCCAAGGTCTAAAAGAGCACGATTTATGTTCATACCCCCAATAGAAATCGATATTGTAGGACATCCTGGGTCCTTTCGTTTCTTTGGTAGCTGGGGAATAAAAGCAGTGCTAATATTATTAGCCATGAAGACCTTCTTTGGCACTTGGGTCTTCCTCTTCCTAGTGCACAAGTCCTTAAGAATTTTCGCATAAGTGGGGACTTGTTGAATTGCATTTAGGAGAGGGATATTGATGTTAACCTGTTTGAACATTTCCATAATTTTCTCCATATGAGGACTCATTCTATTACCCCTTAACCGGTTCGGGTAAGGAGCTTTCGCAATAAGCGCCGGGTCCATCATAGGAGAAGGAAGAGGGGGTAGACGAGATCCCAAAAGAGGTGTGGGGACCGTCTGTGGAGAACTATAAGGGTTGGGTTCAGGTGTCGAGCCTAGTGGGAAATAGAGAATAGGCTCGCGAGAAGGTGGTATGGTAGAAGAAGAAGGATCAGAAGGAGAAGTGTGTGTGTGTGTGGAAAGGTCTCAGCCGGGGTGTTAATGATAGGATTTTCAATATCACCAATACCTTCCCCGACATGATTGTTCAGCACTCATCCCGATCTCAACGTTGTGACGACATTTACATTGTAATGCCCGGGATTCTGTAGGGGTTGAGATGGAAGTTTCCCTTTTTCTCTCGCACTCATTTCGGCTTTAAGGCGAGCTATTTCAGTTTCCATCGATCTGATACTCTCAGCTTGGGACGCTGAGTTTTTCTTTATCTCACTGACGGAAGATCTAACCTCAGTCGAAACCTCTATGAAATTTGATAAAAGTGATTTCATGGTTTGAGTGAATTGAGAGAATTCGTCAGAACAGGTCATAGGACTAGACTGTGCAGGATTGTTGACCTGATTTTGGAAATTTTGTGACTGATAGGGGTGCTGAGTGAGTTGAAGGGGTTGCTGTTGTGGAGGAAGAGCCCTTAGAAAATTATTCGTGTTTGGAACCGTGTTTTGAGATTGGTTTTGGTTCCATGCAAAATTCGGGTGATTCCTCTAACCCTGATTGTACGTGGAAGAATATGGATCGTTTCTAGGTCGTTGAAATGCGGCATTTGTATGCTCGTGACCTTGAAACGCAGAGTTTAATGGACATTCTTCCGTTAAATGAGACGGATCAGAACAGCACCCACAAACAATTTTAGGGAGCGACACTGGGTTTAGGGAGGCTGCTGCAAATTTGTGTTCCATAGCGTCGAGCTTCTTTTGCATTGCTTCCATCTCAGCTCGAACACCTATGGACACATCTATTTGGTGAACACCACCCCTATTCAATGGTTGGGTTCCACTCTCCCACTGTAGTGATTTTTCAGCGAACTCTTCTAAATACTTCCACGCTTCCCCATCATCCTTAGTCATAAAAGTACCTTGACACATGTTTTCAAAGCTCTGTTTAGTGTTAGGGTTAATGCCCTCATAAATGATTCGGCAAAGCTCCCATCTCGGGATGCCGTGATGAGGACACTGAACCAATAGATCCTTGAAACGTTCAAAGCATTTAGAGAATGGTTCAGTATGGAGCTGGGCAAATTGATTCAGTTCGCTACGGATTCGAGCTGTCTTTTGTATTGGGTAAAATTTCTTAAAGAATGCAGCGACGAATTCTTCCCAATTCGTAATAGAGTGTGCGGTCGTGTTATATAGCCACTTCTCGGCTATATCGCACAAAGTAAATGGAAGAAGTCGTAGACGCATAGCATCCACTGAAAGTTATGACGTACCCATCATTGCGCATACGTTTTTAAATTTGGTAATGAAAACGTAAGAGTCCTCAGTCTCGAGTCCGTGGAATTTGGGTAAAAGGTTGATGTACTGGGGCTTAATCTCAAAATTATCCCCATTGGCTGGTGGTGTGGATAAGCAGGTCGAAAGAGGACCTCGAATAGGTAGCACCTCTCCTGGAGAGAGATGCGGGGTGGATTCTGCGCACCAACGGACGGAAGCAGATTTGGGTTAAAGAAGTTCGATGGATTCGGATCCATCGGTGTGGGGGTGGTAGTGGGTAAAGGAAAGGTAAATGGAGAAATATCGACTTCGGAGTCGATAATGGGTACGCGGACTAAACGGGCACTAGAATCCCGTGTCCAGCCTATCTTGTACTAAAAAGGGTTAGTACAAGTGGCAGCGTGGCTTATAATTAGGGGTAATGAATGAATGCGGTGTTTGCTTTGAAAAAGGGACGTATTTTTGAAAAAAATGATGCGACACAACAAATGCAGCACACAAACCCTAGAATCTAGTGGTCACCTAGGTCCGGTTCTAGACCGCTCCTAACTGCCAAAAGACAAGTCGCAGTATAGAATCCTCCACTGCCTCTTTGTCCCCCTGTGGCCAGGTAAGTGCCAGGTAAGTGGGAAGGTACTCCACTACGTAAGTAGTGGGCCTAATTAATAACCACTAGCCTTCGACACACTTTCCTAGGCACCACAAGAAAACGCGGATAAGCAATAAATTACCCACGGCCTTCTTCTGTCCTAAGTGAGTGCGACGGTCCTTAGAGTCATCTCTAGATATTTTTTAGTTAATGTTGGTCAATGCGGATGCAAGTTTTGTGGTTTTCGGGGCCTAGGAAGGGTAATGAAATCCCCACCTAATTTGGATTTGGCCGTGCCCCTTAATATCCGTATTTAGAATGCAAACAACCAAGAAACAAAATCACGCACAAATTTAATTTTGCAATTTGCGAGCAGCGATTATTTGCAAAGAAATCCTGCAGAAAATTATTAGTTGGAGCTAAAAAGAGGAGATAGGAGAAGGTAAGAAATCACCTGAAGAAATTTGGCATAGAGATCCCTTCAACTAGCCGCGGTTCCGCCGCAATAGGGGGCTCCCACCGCGCTTCCGCGGTCATCTGTGCAGATCTCTTTACCAAAATTTTTCAGAGAGTCTCTGTAGGCTCCCTCTGCTCTCTGGTATATTCCAAAAAATTTCTTCAATTGCCAAACAGCTCCAGATTTCCTTGCAATGAACCACAACAAATCGTTTAGGGTTTGCATGAATTTTGATCTCAAAAATCACAATGGAATAAATCTTTCAATTCAAACTATAATATGAAACGAATCAGCGCGTAATCCCCGGCAACGGCGCCATTTGATTGATCCGTAAAATTCGAGACTGTGTAAGTAAATCAACTCAAATGATCCCTGATAACGGTTTCATTTGATTGTAATAATTTCTTGTTTGTGTAAATCGAATAAAGCGAAGAAGTTTCTATGTGTCGGTAATATTGAATAAAATTCACAATCAAAGAATTATATTTGACCGCAATCAATTACGGTGTCGGTTGTAGATCGTAAGCGAGTGCGGATCGTCCACAGGGATTGTGCGATTCGTTTTTATATTTAATTTGTTTGAATTGAAAAGTTAATCGAAAAGAAAAGAAAACATGATTCAAGAATTTATCGATTGATTCAGGTGTCACTAGTTTAATCAAGAATCAAGAAACTGATAAACAATCGAGAATCGGGTTTTGATGATATTTCCAACCAAATGTTAAGAATCTAATGTTAGTGTATATGCCCTAGAGGCCATTACTGTATCATACTAGTTTGTATATTACTTGATGGAAGCTTGGGATATTCACCTTGTATAAACAATCTTGCTCAATATAGTAGTATGCTACTTGGTTTGTTTCTACTTCAATGTGTACTTGTGTTTATTTCAGTATATCACTTATACGCATTAGTGGAGCCCTTAGGATCTTTGCTTGATTACCAGCGTTGTGATGGCAGTCACACTAGTGGGGGCTGGGTAATCTATAAGCACATCCTTATACAGGTCCCTAGTCGCAGGACTATCGAGACAGGGCATCGATACTCCGGAGTAGACTAGCGTATGCGCTTCTCATCCCAGTGTGGGAGATGGTCTGTCCCACAGCCATCAGTACGTCGTACTGGAGATAGTATACGGGTGGTCGTTAGGTTACGAGTACACTGGACAGGACTCGTCGGGAACTGACAGGTTGGTACTATACCTATCGTCAGTTATCAGTTCTCAGGTGACATGAGTACAGCTTAGTCCGCTGACTTGACACTGGCACTTCGCCTCGAGTGTGTTCCCACTGCACTTTGATCACTACCCTACCACGGCTCAAAGGAGTCGTGCAAACAGGTGGTGGTTGGGTGCAGTCCCGAAGCACTTGGAGGCAGTGACGGTTAGACAGGATTCGTCTCTCCCGGTATTGGGGGTTGACATCGCGCTGTGTCTAGGAGAGCCATTACACGAGTAGTCCCTGGCCAGGGCAAGCGAGATATACTGGTAGGTTTCCAGTGTTATCTCAGGGTGTTTTGGGCTTCACTCCGACACGACTTGTACCGCTATTAGGGGACTGACGTTTTACCGCCCCCTAGGCCCGACATGCGATGTATCAGACGAACAGACCGGACTGTACGGAGACTGTCACATTCAGACTCAGTAGGAGTTCAGATGGGGTTTCACCTCGTCAGCCTTCTTGTCGACATCTACCTGGGGACCGTTACGCACAGCTAGTGCCGCTTGCGGTCTGTGGTTAAACCCACTGCCAGCGTAGTGTCGAGTCTTTAGAGTCCCACACAGAGGGTATTCTCCTCTGGGCAAAACAGAGTAGAGGTCGCATGGTTTTGCGACAGGGTTCGTTCTCATCCGCGCACTTGTGCACGTTTAGAGTCCGGACGAATATTACTGGCTGGCTCTGGTTTGAGTCAGATACTGGTATATGTTTTTGGGGTTGCTTTTATCTCAGTATTCATGTTCCTCGGAACAAGGATACAGGTGTGTATGCACGGTTATTTGAGGAAGAGGAAGATGACTTTCATTAGGGTTTCGGAACGGGTGCGTATGCACAGTTGACAGTCGTCTTTTTCCAAACCCTAATGGATTTGTATTATATCAATTAATAATATATAATAAAATAAAATTGTGTCATGGTTGGTTTTTGTTGACTTGTTGACCATGGTTGACTTGTTGACCATGGTTGAAGTTTTGACCATCATCATTACAAAAGAAAGATGCTCTTTGATTCTAGCAAATTCATTTAATGTTTGAAATGATAATGGTCATTCTAAAACTTTCCATCAACCTTTTCATTTTCATTATTATTATTATTGATAATTCTTTTTCTTTTGCATTATGGTTGCAAGAAAGAAAAATATAGCTCATTCTATCATATTCATTCTCTCTCTTCACTTCATCTTCTTCTTCCTCTAGCTAAAGAGAAACCTTCTCATGTGTTGAGAATCCTTCTCTTTAAAAAGAAAAGCACCCCTTAGACACTCTCTACTCATTCTAGGTTCAAGGTTTGGCAAGCCGGAAACCCTAGTTCACTCAAAGCACGAGGAAGAGCCCAAAGGTTGAACTCTCGAGGTGGATCCATCTTCGACGGAAGAAGGCGACAAAAAGAGAACCATCAACCTCTACAAAGTTTGAAGAAGGAGTTCAAGTTTAGGTATAACCATCTTCATCCGAGTAGCTAACTCTCTTTAGCTAAGTATGCTAGTTTTAGTTTAGTTAAAGATCCCGACTTTGCTTAGTCCATGTTTCCCCTTGCGCTAAAAATTTGATTTTTATACCGTTTCCGCCTCCCCGTAAGAACCGGGGGTCGCAACGTGGACTTACAGTGGTATCAGAGCCAGGTTAAACTTAAACTAGCTTGGTAGTGAAGTGTAACGAAGTTCGGAACCGAAAAAAATCACAAAACCGGAAAAACAAAACCCTAAGTTTCTGTTGAAATTTTTTCTGCTCTAAATGAAATACTTTATACTTGTAAATTCGGCTCAGGGTTTTGTGTGAACACCCAAGAAAAACGATGCAGTGATTCGTTCAAACCGCCGCGCTTCCACCGCACGAGGTAGGCATGTGCCGCGGAAGCGCCGCGGTTTGTCTTCTTCTGTGCATCGTTTTTCGTGCAGTGTGTGTCTGTGTTGGTTTTGGGATTTTTAAAATATATTATATGTGCCCAGATTTTCCAGAACTGAAATTCACTTTTGGGGTCCTATAATTCCGTATTTTTTTTCCGAACTTCACTGCACTTTGACTATGATGGTTATATCTGTGATGTTTGCATGTATTGAACGTCGGCTCATCGCTATAGGTCGATTAGTCGGGGTTATACATGATCTGTGTTTGATATTGGATTGTGTATATGAATGTGTTGGACTGTCGCGGGTGAATAGCCGGGGTGGATGTGAGATGAGCTTTTGTTTTTCTTTCATTCATTGTAAATGTAAATTGATGTAATAATTATTATTTGTTTGGCCGCACAACCGGGTCGGGGTTGTAGCCGTCATTGTATAATTCTTTTTACTGTTTTTGCTCCTAGGATAGACCCATGGAGGGGGTGCGCAAACTGCCGAGTACTTGGCGGGTAGTTTGCCGCACCCGTAGGGGTCTTGGGTGGGGTATTTGGCTATTCACCGCGACCGTGTTATCCGCTTTTCGTTCCAGGCTCGAAAGGATTGCGGATTGCTAGTATATCCAATGTATTCATCTGTGATCTGTAATGTCTATCATTGCTTTCTATTTAGGCGTTGCTTGTGTTTTACAGCCGCGCTAGCCCAGCCCCCGCTCTGTCGTTAGTTAAGTAACCTAACGAGTGATGACGGGACCCCGTGGCGAATGCGAATGGCATAAGCGTACGTCATATTTTGGTTGTTTTCTGCAATGGTAGGAATTAAATGATGGGACGCATTAAAAGTACTAATGCAAGAATATCACGCATTAAAAGAACTAATGCAAGATAATAAACCATGTTAAAATCGTTGGAACTCTTTCGAAAAACCACTCGGTTCTTTTCAAAACTAACTTTTAAATGCGGAGCTTGAGCCACTCCTTCTAAAAGCTATCTCGTTCCATCGATTATATCAAGTTCACTACGTTCACGGTTTCGCCAAAACCATTCGTAGCCCTCCGTCGTTTCGTATGAATGTTCAATAGTATTCAAGCTATGTTTGTTGACCTTCGTCAAGACATAGAGATTGGTAGCTGTTGGGTGTTCATATGTAGCATAGATAGATGCGTTGGTTTGGGACAGTCATATTGCCTTGTTGACCTTCGTCAAGGGTATATACGGGTGGGTTCAAATTAACCTGGATAATGACGGGCAGAACTTGACATGTGACTTATGATTTGTTGACCTTCGTCAAGGTCATAAGAGCATGGGGCAAAAATCCACATCGGGAGTTTCATAAGTACTGAAACTTGCTAGATTTGCATACCATTTGGAGTGTGGTGATTCTGGTAGGATTCCTTCAGTTTCGTCACACGATGATATTTGGATCCCGATCCTACTGTGAGTATATGCTGCTCCTCGGGAAATTTCTCACTAAACGATCAATGCTATAAACCTAGTAGGTGCCTAGAAAGGTGTTAGCGGGGCTACGCCCCCAGGGAAAAGAGGTTATTTAATTAAGGAACTTCGCGAAAGCGTTGGAAAACCTCCCTCGAAGTACCGACACTGGCCTGGCTGAACGGTTAAGCAAGTATTGTGCGGTGGGATTGATCCTGACTAATTCTTCCTTTATGGTTTGAGGAGGGATTCGAGAGACAGTGGGAACCATCCTGTTTAGACAAATTAAAAACCATTCTAAACTTGCAAGAGCATCGTGCTAAAGTGTTTCTTCTCTCCCCCCCTGCAGCGACCAGATCGAAATGACTGGACTTAAGTTACTTCTAGATAAAAACATATTGACAAGGCCAAACTACAAAGATTGGCTCAGGAATGTCAAGTTGGCAATCTCTTACGACAAGCTGGGGTATCTTCTTACCACCAAAGGTCCCCCCGTCCCAGGTCCCACCTCCAGCGTCGCGGATAAGGAAATCCGTAAGACTTGGGAGATTGACAGCGCGAAGGCCAGATGCCTCGTACTTGCCTCGATGGACAACGACCATCAGAGGAGGCACGAGAATATGGATTTGGAATCCATATTTCTTCATACAAAAGAACTGTATGGAGAGCAGTCTCGTATCGCAAGATACGAAGTGTCGAAGAAGTTATTTTCGACAAAGTTGGCCGTCGGATCATCGGTAGCGGACCACGTGCTTAAGATGATTGGCTACACTGAGGAGCTCGCGGAACTTGGGACCACGTTGGACAGTGAACTCTATACGGATATAATTCTCCAGTCCCTTCCATCCACTTACGCCCAGTTCATACTGAACTTCAACTTGCAAGAAAAGGAAGTTGAACTTTCAGAACTCCTCAACCTGCTGAGGAGCGCAGAGGGCACCCTACAGAAGGGTAGGGAAACACCCGCTTTGTTTGTAGGAGGATCTTCTTCCTCTAGGTCCAAGGCGAAAGCCAAGGGAAAGAGGAAGAAAGCCCCCGCTAAACCAAGAGGCGGTGTTAGTAAAGTGGGTGCGAAGGGAAAGGAAAAGGCAACAAAGATTGCGGGGAAGCTTGTTGGAAAGGAAGAGTGCTTCTATTGTCATAAGAGTGGACACTGGAAGAAAGATTGCAGGGCTTGGAAAGCCAGGACACAGGAACTGAAGCAGGTTGCAGCTTCAGCTTCAGGTGTGTTTGTTATTGAAAACTGTCTTTCTATAAACTCCACTTCCTGGGTATTGGATACCGGATCAGGATCTCATATCTGCAATTCTTTGCAGGCGTTGAGAAACCGTAGTGTTTTGAAGGCAGGTGACATGACCCTCAGAGTTGCAAACGGAGCTAGCATGGACGCTAAAGCCGTGGGGGACTATCACCTGGGAATGTCAGATGGGCATGTTTTGGTTTTGCGTAATTGCTTTTTTGTACCCAACGCAACTTGTAATATCATTTCTGTATCTTTGTTTTCTAAAGAAGGTTATGAATTTGCGTTTGTAAGTAATGTTGTAAACATTCACCTTAATCAAGTTCTGATTGGGTCAGGTACACTGAGCAATGGTATATACGTATTGAACCAACCACAGATTTTCAATGTCCAGAATACACACAAAAGAAAGTCACCAGATATTAATCAGGCTTTCTTATGGCATTGTAGACTGGGTCACATCAATGAGACACGGTTGACTAAGTTACATAAAGAAGGATACTTGGATCCGTTCGAGTATCAGTCTTATGCCACTTGTGAATCTTGTCTCATGGGAAAGATGACAAAAACTCCGTTCACTGGACACGGAGAAAGAGCGAGCGAGCTCTTGGGACTCATACACAGTGACGTGTGTGGTCCAATGTCTACACATGCGCGAAGCGGTTATTCATACTTCATTACTTTCACAGATGATTTCTCTAGGTATGGGCATGTCTTCTTAATGAAGCACAAATCCGAGGCCTTTGAGAAATTTCGGGATTACAAGAATGAAGTTGAAAAACAAACAGGCAAAAGTATTAAGATTCTAAGATCGGATCGAGGTGGAGAATACTTGAGTGCCGAGTTCCTGGACTATTTAAAAGAGAATGGAATTCTCTCTCAGCGTACTCCTCCATACACTCCGCAACATAACGGTGTATCGGAAAGGAGGAATCGAACCCTATTGGATATGGTTCGTTCCATGATGAGTAAGGCTGAGTTACCGCGATCTTTTTGGGGCTATGCACTAGAAGCAGCTGCATATCTGTTGAACAAGGCTCCTACCAAGACAGTGCCTACCACTCCATATCAGATATGGAGTGGGAAGAAACCCTGTCTTAAGTACCTTAAGATATGGGGATGTCCAGCTTTTGTAAAAAAGCAGCATGCGGACAAGCTCGAGGCACGTTCAGTACAGTGTAAGTTTGTGGGATACCCAAAGAACTCCAAGGGGGTATCTGTTCTATTCCACTGAGGAACAAAAGGTTTTTGTTTCTCAACATGCCCGCTTCTTGGAAACTGAGTTTTTGGAAACCCAGATAAGTGGGAATGCAATAGAACTGGAAGAAATTCCAGAACCACAAGCTATTACTGAAAGCTTGGAAGAGCCAGTAAGTTCAAATGAACAGGACATTCCTACGCCGCTCCGCAGAAGTAGTAGGCAGTCTCATCCGCCCGAGAGATACTACGGTTTTCTCATAGACGGGGATAGAGAGGATTGCATCATAGACTATGATGAGCCTACTAGCTTCCAGCAGGCCGTTCAGAGCGTTGACTCGGTAAAATGGCTGGATGCAATGCGGACCGAAATGGAGTCCATGTACACCAACAAAGTATGGACGTTGGACATTGCTCCAGACGGGGTAAAACCCGTAGGATGCAAGTGGATCTTCAAAAGGAAGATTGGTGTAGATGGACAGGTTGAGACCTATAAAGCTAGACTTGTAGCAAAGGGTTTCCGTCAAAGACCTGGCTTGGACTATGACGAAACCTTTTCTCCAGTGGCTCTGCTGAAATCCATTCGGATCCTTCTTGCCATTGCTGCCTTCCACGATTATGAGATTTGGCAGATGGACGTAAAAACCGCTTTTCTAAATGGAAGTTTAGAGGAGTGTGTCTTTATGGATCAGCCAGAGGGTTTCATTCAGAGTGGGAGCAGCGGAAAGGTGTGCAAGTTGCTTAAGTCCATCTATGGACTAAAGCAGGCATCGCGGAGTTGGAACATCTGTTTTGATGAGACGGTCAAGGAATTTGACTTTATCAAAAATCCAGATGAACCATGCATCTATAGTAGATTTGTAGCGAGAACTGTAGTATTCCTTGTTTTATACGTGGATGACATTCTCTTAATAGGAAATGACATTCCTATGCTACAATCTGTCAAGGGGTTCTTGTCACATAGGTTCTCCATGAAAGACCTGGGTGATGCCTCATACATCCTGGGGATCCGGATCCATCGTGATAGATCCAAGAGGATATTAGGACTTTCTCAGTCCAGGTACATCGACACCATAGTGAAGAGATTCAGTATGGAAGATTCCAAGCGCGGTAACCTACCGGCTTGTCACGGGATCACCCTCTCTAAAGAGATGTCTCCCAAGACTGATTTGGAGAGGGATCGCATGTCTATTATACCCTACGCTTCTGCGGTAGGCTCTATAATGTATGCGATGTTATGTACCAGACCGGATGTAGCTTATGCACTAAGTGTGGTAAGCCGGTATCAGTCAAACCCTGGGGAGAAACACTGGATAGCGGTAAAGAACATTCTCAAGTACCTGAGAAGGACTAAGGAGATGTTCTTGGTGTATGGCGGAAAAGACCTCCAGATCGAGGCTTTTGCTGACTCCAGCTTCCAGAGTGACAAGGATGATTCCAAGTCCATGTCGGGTTTTGTCTTTACCCTCAATGGAGGGGCGGTGTGTTGGAAGAGCTCCAAACAGGAAACCGTTGCAGACTCGACTATGGAAGCGGAATACATTGCTGCATCTGATGCCGCAAAAGAAGCTGTCTGGATGAGGAAGTTCTTGAAAGAACTTCAGGTGGTTCCGTCCATTGTTGACCCAATACCTCTGTATTGCGACAACAACGGGGCTATAGCTTTAGCGAAGGAACCCAGGTCCCATCAGAGATCCAGGCACATCTTGAGGCGGTATCACCTGATCAGGGAGATCGTGGATCGCAAGGAGATCGAGGTTCGGAGGGTTGCTTCAGAAGAGAACACTGCAGATCCATTCACCAAGGCCTTACCCCAGACTCAGTTCGAGCGGCTGATCGAGATGATAGGTCTTCGATACGCCAGTACATGGCCTTAGTGCAAGTAGGAGATTGTTAGTGTATATGCCCTAGAGGCCATTACTGTATCATACTAGTTTGTATATTACTTGATGGAAGCTTGGGATATTCACCTTGTATAAACAATCTTGCTCAATATAGTAGTATGCTACTTGGTTTGTTTCTACTTCAATGTGTACTTGTGTTTATTTCAGTATATCACTTATACGCATTAGTGGAGCCCTTAGGATCTTTGCTTGATTACCAGCGTTGTGATGGCAGTCACACTAGTGGGGGCTGGGTAATCTATAAGCACATCCTTATACAGGTCCCTAGTCGCAGGACTATCGAGACAGGGCATCGATACTCCGGAGTAGACTAGCGTATGCGCTTCTCATCCCAGTGTGGGAGATGGTCTGTCCCACAGCCATCAGTACGTCGTACTGGAGATAGTATACGGGTGCTCGTTAGGTTACGAGTACACTGGACAGGACTCGTCGGGAACTGACAGGTTGGTACTATACCTATCGTCAGTTATCAGTTCCCAGGTGACATGAGTACAGCTTAGTCCGCTGACTTGACACTGGCACTTCGCCTCGAGTGTGTTCCCACTGCACTTTGATCACTACCCTACCACGGCTCAAAGGAGTCGTGCAAACAGGTGGTGGTTGGGTGCAGTCCTGAAGCACTTGGAGGCAGTGACGGTTAGACAGGATTCGTCTCTCCCGGTATTGGGGGTTGACATCACGCTGTGTCTAGGAGAGCCATTACACGAGTAGTCCCTGGCCAGGGCAAGCGAGATATACTGGTAGGTTTCCAGTGTTATCTCAGGGTGTTTTGGGCTTCACTCCGACACGACTTGTACCGCTATTAGGGGACTGACGTTTTACCGCCCCCTAGGCCCGACATGCGATGTATCAGACGAACAGACCGGACTGTACGGAGACTGTCACATTCAGACTCAGTAGGAGTTCAGATGGGGTTTCACCTCGTCAGCCTTCTTGTCGACATCTACCTGGGGACCGTTACGCACAGCTAGTGCCGCTTGCGGTCTGTGGTTAAACCCACTGCCAGCGTAGTGTCGAGTCTTTAGAGTCCCACACAGAGGGTATTCGCCTCTGGGCAAAACAGAGTAGAGGTCGCATGGTTTTGCGACAGGGTTCGTTCTCATCCGCGCACTTGTGCACGTTTAGAGTCCGGACGGATATTACTGGCTGGCTCTGGTTTGAGTCAGATACTGGTATATGTTTTTGGGGTTGCTTTTATCTCAGTATTCATGTTCCTCGGAACAACGATACAGGTGTGTATGCACGGTTATTTGAGGAAGAGGAAGATGACTTTCATTAGGGTTTCGGAACGGGTGCGTATGCACAGTTGACAGTCGTCTTTTTCCAAACCCTAATGGATTTGTTTTATATCAATTAATAATATATAATAAAATGAAATTGTGTCATGGTTGGTTTTTGTTGACTTGTTGACCATGGTTGACTTGTTGACCATGGTTGAAGTTTTGACCATCATTATTACAAAAGAAAGATGCTCTTTGATTCTAGCAAATTCATTTAATGTTTGAAATGATAATGGTCATTCTAAAACTTTCCATCAACCTTTTCATTTTCATTATTATTATTATTGATAATTCTTTTTCTTTTGCATTATGGTTGCAAGAAAGAAAAATATAGCTCATTCTATCATATTCATTCTCTCTCTTCACTTCATCTTCTTCTTCCTCTAGCTAAAGAGAAACCTTCTCATGTGTTGAGAATCCTTCTCTTTAAAAAGAAAAGCACCCCTTAGACACTCTCTACTCATTCTAGGTTCAAGGTTTGGCAAGCCGGAAACCCTAGTTCACTCAAAGCACGAGGAAGAGCCCAAAGGTTGAACTCTCGAGGTGGATCCATCTTCGACGGAAGAAGGCGACAAAAAGAGAACCATCAACCTCTACAAAGTTTGAAGAAGAAGGAGTTCAAGTTTAGGTATAACCATCTTCATCCGAGTAGCTAACTCTCTTTAGCTAAGTATGCTAGTTTTAGTTTAGTTAAAGATCCCGACTTTGCTTAGTCCATGTTGCCCCTTGCGCTAAAAATTTGATTTTTATACCGTTTCCGCCTCCCCGTAAGAACCGGGGGTCGCAACGTGGACTTACATCTAAATGAGGCCCGTAGGAATCGATCGGATCTATAGACGTGATGTAATCTCAAGATTTCGTGTTCTTGTCCTTCAAAGGATTGATACTAGATAGATGATGATCGATGAGAGTTAGGGCTTTCTCATGAAACTAGGGTTTCATCGTTTAACCCTTGTTCTTTCATCGATATCATTCACATTCTAGCCTCTAACAATTTCAAGAAACGATCGTAACTCACCAATCTCGAGCGATATCAATCAAGAAAGCATCGCAACGAATTGGGTCGTCGATTCTTGAACTTGCTAGGGTTTACAAAACTCGTAGGACTCAAGAATCGATTTAAGATATATTGTTCTTTGGTTAAACATCGACTAACCGCATGAATCGTTTGCTAAACAATACTTAAGAAAACCTATAGAGTTCTAAACTACTATGTTAAGAGATTATACCAAACGGTTCTAGTCCTTCGTCTTTACGTTATCTACGGCCTCTTTGGATCTCCACGTCCTTCTCGGCTTCCTTCCGTGATAGACGATCCACCCGAGAACCCTAATCCAAGCTATAACCTCTAAACTTGAGGTTACATAGTTTCTCTAGTTGCTAATTAGAGTAGCTAAGGTGATGTAGAGATAGGTTATGGAGTGATTAGTTTTTCCTAATCCTTGTTCTCAACTCATGAGGGGTAGGATTAGGGTTTGGTAAAGGAGAGAGAGCTTGAAGAGAGAGAGTGAGAAGATGATAATGATCATAATAATAATAATGAAATAGCTTCTCACTTGATATATGAAACATAATGAATTAAAAAGAAATGAATAATATGAGATTATTCATCATGTTTCATAAATGCAAGTGGGTGATTCATTATGTGAGTCATTAAGCATTTAATAATGCATTAATGACATGATGAATCACTCACAATGAGTCACTAAATCATTAAATGACAATGCCACCTCTCCCTCCAAGTCACATCCTTCTAGAAGCTTCTCGGAAAATTACGAGAACGCCCCTCTCATCCGTGAAAACAGGGAAAAACTTTAGACTGTATAAATCGAATAACCTGATACTAGAATCTGGCTTAAACCAAATCCGGCTAGTAAAAACTGTCTGAATATCGTACGTGTGTTTAAACACGTATGCGTCCGAACCTTTATCGTAAAACCATACGACCTCTATATCTTTTCGTCTGGGTTTGGGAAATCTCTGTGTGGGACTCTAAAGACTCGACTACTACGCTGGCAGTGGGTTTAACCACAGACTGCTAGCGGCACTAGCTGTACGTAACGGTCCCCAGGTAGTTGTCGATAAGAAAGCCGATGAGGTAACCCATCCGAAATCCTACTGAGCCTGTCCGTAACAATATCCGCGCAGTTCGGTCTGTTCGTCTAAGAGTATCGCATGTATGGTCTACGGAGGTGGTGGACGTCAGACCCCTAATAACCGTACAAGTCGTGTCGGTATGGCTCTATCACCATCCGAGAATCTACTGATCAATCTATCAGTAATTCTCAATCAGCCCTGGCCAGGGACTTATTGGTAATGACCAACCGATCACCGTGCGATATCAACTCCCTATACCGGGAGAGACGAATCCCTAACAGTCACTCACTGCCTCCACGTGGCTCGGGACTGTGCCCAACTAAAACCTGTTTGCACGACTCCTTTGAATCGTGGTAGGGTAATAATCAAAGCACAGTGGGAACTCACACGAGACAAATGATGACCTTAAGTCAACGGACTATCTGCACACATGTCACCTGAGAACTGCTATCTGACGTTAGGTATAATACCATCCAGTCAGTTCTCGTCGAGTCCTGTCCGGTGTACTCACACCCAGTGAGCATCTGTATACAATCTTAGGTGCACTCCAACAATGGCTGCGGGACCAGTCCATCGCCCCTCCTCAGGGTCTAGATATGTATACACTAGTCTACTCCGGAGTATCGATGCCCAATCTCGATACTCCTGCGACTAGGGACATCTAAGGGTGTGCCTATTGACTATCCAGCTCCCACTAGTATGACTGCCATCACAACGCCGGTAGTCAGACAAACACCCTATGGGCTTTATCAACATATATATATATATAGACACCAAGTAAAATATATCATACGTTAAGATAAAGACAAACCAAATAGCGTACTATCATATCAAGCAAGACTGTCATGTACATACATATCCCAAGCATCTTATACAATGTAGGCCTCTAGGGCATATATATCCAACAAAAACACTTTCCAATAACCTGTCAGGTAATTCAACAAGATTCCCGATAACCTGATCGATTGCTCGTCGGAAACTTTAGTAGACGGCCGCACCACCCGATGTCGTCGATGAAATGCACTAAGGTGGAACACCGCAGCCGCGAGCACCCGAACGGATGCTTTTGGCAACGGGGTTCTCCTACAGTCACTTAGTCGGGGCTATGGGGCATGGCTATCTATTAAGTTTACCCGGTGAGTATCCGCGTACGCTACGTGATTGCGATGGACTTTTTATCCATATCAAAATTCCGTGGCAACTGATCAAATGAGACTAAACTGCTAGATTTATAAAATTCAAACTAGTTATCACAAAACTATATTTGTGGATTCCAACTATTGTATCACAATCACAGATAGCTAGACGATGTTAAACTTTTCGATCGAATAAGCAAGGACCCAAAATTTCCCAACAAGCTCAACACTTGAGCGGAGCTCAAAATGTACCCAGAACATGCCACGGCTCCTATGAACCATCTGTAGAAGGGCCGAGCCATGCCTCACTCATGTCGCCACGGAACTGCGGCTGTTGGAGATAGTGCCCTCATAGTCAATTATTGGATCGCAGGTACGTGATTGCAATGATTGCGGAGGACCTATCCCGGTAGGACAGTCTTACTCGAGATGATAGTATGCTATCTGGTTTGCCTCTATCAGTCGTCTACATGTTCAGGTGACTGATTGCATGTAACACTTTGATAGAGCCCTTAGGATCTTGCTTTACTACCAACTGTATGATGGCGATCATATACGTGAGAGTTGGGTAGTTTATATGCATATCCTTAATTGTGGTCCCTAGTCGTGGGAGTTTCGAGACAGGGCATCGATACTCCGGAGTAGACTAGTGTATACAGTCGAGACCCCGACGAGGGGCGGTGGCCGGTCTCACAAGCCACTGGTGTCAGTTGGATCACCTAAGATGTATACAGGTGCTCATTGGGTTATGAGTACACCGGACAGGACTCGCCGGGAATCTGCTAGTTAGTACTATACCTATCGTCAGATAGCAGTTCCCTGGTGACGTGTGTACAGGTTAGTTCATCGACCTGAGGTCGTCATTTGTCTCGTGTGAGTTCCCACTGTGCTTTGATTTCTACCCTACCACGGCTCAAAGGAGTCGTGCAAACAGGTAGCTTTTGGGTACAGTCCCGAGCCATATGGAGGCACGTGAGCGGATCGGCAGGGGATTCGTCTCTCCCGGTATTGGGGGCGAGGTTGTGCTGTGTCTAGGAGAGCCATTACACATAGTCCATGGCCATGGCAGGAGATTTACTGGTAGGTACTCCAGTAGTATCTCAGGGTGTTATTGGGCTACACTCCGACACGACTTATACTGCTTCTGGGGGTCTGACGTTACTAGCCCCCTAGGCGGATATGCGATACTCATTGACGAACGGACCGGACTGTATATACATTGTCACTGTTAGGCTCAGTAGGGTTTCTGGATGAGTTCACTCATCGGCCTCCCTTGAGTTCGCTCATCGGCCTCCCTTGAGGTCAGTCCATGGGCAGCCGTTATGCATAGCTAGTGCTGCTGACGGTTTGTGGTTAAACCCACTGCCAGGGTTCTGACGAGTCATTAGAGTCCCCCACAGACAGTTTCCCAAGTTTGGGCGAAACGTTGTAGAGGCCGTATGGTTTTATGGCAGGGTTCGGAAAATGCACGTGCGTTTACGCACGTGTCAGTTTTCGGGCAGATGATACTGGTCGGCTTTGGTTTAAGCCGGATCCGAGTATTGTATTGAGTAGATATAATATCTTTGTCTCAGTTGCATTTGTATTCGGTCGTAATATAAATGCGGGTATATTTATACTGTTTCGGGGTTATCCTGAAAGTTGTTTCAGGATCACTTTTGGAAGTTGCCAGTTTCCAGTTTTCTATCAGCCGTCTTTTAACATTCGGTTAAAGACGGATTTATCTTTTCTTGGATGAGGGTGAGTCATGCTTCTAGAAGGTTCTAGAATTTGATGACAAGGTTAATGACTCATGCTTTGATTTCAATGAGGTTTTGTTTTCCTTAAGATATTTTCATGTGTTCACATTATGATATTTTTGCTTAAGGTTACTCTCCCCTCTCCTACACTCCCCCCCCACTTCTATAAATGGCTGGCCCCCCCTCCTCTCTCTCTCACTTGATGTTTCATTTTTGCTAGAAAAGATTATGATAGGTTTTATCGGTGTATGGAATTTCACAGTCCATTTCATTCCATCACCCGATTCCCTCGGCAACTTCATTAACCGATCGTCCACGGATTTGGACGAAGTGAGACAAAGTCATCTACTCATTTTCTACATCATTCTTGGTCGTCTCTTCTAGCAAACTTGACGACCGAGTTGCCTCGAGTCAGAGGCGGGAGCCCGTTTAAAGAATCAGTGATGTGGTGCCACCTGGACGAGCAGATCAGAGATCGACGAGATCGGAGCAGCCACAACGGAGCGTGGGATGATGGTTAAAGAATGAAGGACTCGGATCGTTCGGTATAACCTTTCTACACTCTTTACAGTTTGTTAGTTTAGCAATAATGGCAGATCCGGGTTAAAGTATACGATAGCGCCAGATAAAAAGTTTTTGTTCCGCATTTGGCGTCTGTAGACGGCCGGGGCGCTAGCGTAGACTTACAGTGGTATCAGAGCCTCACCATTTTGCTATACTAACTTGTGCTAATGCGTTTAAAACATCGATCGAACCGGAAATCAAAAATCGCAATTTTTCAGCTTGACAGTTTCTGTTGTTTTTAAACGGTGTCCTAAAAATATTTCACACATCTCAGAAAACTGTGCAGGGTTTTTTAGGAATACTGGAGAAATTCGACCCAGTGATTCGACTGTTCCACCGCGGATCCGCTGCGCAAGCATGGTCTTGGCCGCCGATCCGCCGCAGGAAAGTGACGTCACTGAGCCAACTTTCTACAGTGCATTCTATGTTGAAAATTGGGATTTTTGGTATATATATTTTGGGCCCAGATTTTGTTACTGTTCACCAGTTGTTCGTGGGGCCCACTTTATGATTTTTTGTCGATCGAAATTTAAACATGTTAGTTTACAGTGCTTACATTATATCTCCGACCGGGAATGTCATTTGATCGGTAAACCGCGTCTGATTGCTATAGTTCTTTTAGACGGGTTTGCGAACGTGACATTCGCGTTGATGTTCTGTGTTGTGCTGTGATGTTGCGGATTTGTCGTGGTGGATAGCAGTGTGCAATGATAGTGCAGTTTGAGTTTATTTGTACATTTGATATTGCGGGGCGAGCGTCCAACATGTGGACTGCCGTCACTGCCTGTTGTATAATATTCTTTTGGGGCACGACCAGGTTGCGGTCGATGTACCTGTTGTACTATTTTTCATTACTGTACTAGGTTTTACCCCGCGACGGAGTGCACGGATAGCCGGGTTCTGGAGGGCAACGGGTCCGCATCTCATGGCTTTGAGAGGCAGAGGGGTCCCACTCTAAAATTGGCAGACTATTCGCCGCACTCGTAGGGGGTACAGGTTGACCCAAGGAGGGGTGCACAAGATTACCGGATTCCGTGAAGTGCTGGGTGGTCCATTCACTTTGCTGTAGGGGGCTGCCTCGCTTCAGGTTTTGGCGGGTAATTTGCCGCACCCGTAGGGGTCTAGGTTTCATTGCACAGGCTATCCACACGACAGGGGAACGTCGGGTTTCAGCAGCGGCTCTGTGAAACCCGGGGATCCCAGATTATCTGTATTGTTCTGGATGCGTATTACTTTTCTGTAATGTTGCATATTATCACGCCTGGAGTGATTATTGTATATTGGTTTATATACTATTAGATGTTGTATATGTTTTACACCCGCGCTAGTCCAGTCCCCGCTCTGTCGTTAGTTAAGTAACCTAACGGGTGATGACGGGACCCAGTGACGAATGCGGATGGCATATACGTACATTTTATTTTCGTTCTTTTCTGGTGTGATTGATTGATGGGACTGCATTGATTTTGATCAATGTGAAAAGTTAAACAAACCTGTTTTCAGTTGCTGGAACAAATTTAAAAAGTGTTATTGCAAAGACGTTTCCTTTTGTTTTGCATAGCGGTATTCAGTGGAATATCCTGCACCTCATTCGACGGGGCAAGGGCCGATATCCCTTCACCGGGACTGACCCCTTAGGCAGAAGTTTGCGTCAGGGTAATAACTTCCCTATAGTCGATTACAAGTTGCTTTGCATAGCGGTATTCAGTGGAATATCCTGCACCTCATTCCACGAGGAAAGAGCCGAGATCCCTTCACCGGGAGTGACCTCTTTAGCAAAGGTTTTCGCCACTATATTTTAAAAAAGCTATCAGGTTCCTTCAGCGATATCAAGTTCACTACGTTAAAGGTTTTTCGCCAAAAACCATCCGTAGCCCTCCGTCACTTCTTTTGGGTATTCAGTAGTATTCAAGATATGTATTTTAGCCAAAGTTAAGGCATAGTGTTTGGTAGCTGCTGGGTATTCAATTGTTGCATAGATAGATGAGTTAGTTTGGGACAGTCGTTCTGCCGATTGGCCAAAGTCAGGGGCATGTGCGGGTGGGTTCAAATTGACAAGATAGTGACGGGTAGAACTTGGCAAGTGACTTATGACATTTTGACCAAAGCCAAGGTTATAAGAGCATGGGGCAAAAATCAGATCGGGAGTTTCTAAAGAAACTGAAACTTGCCAAGTATGCGCATACCTTCTGGAGTATGAGTAACGTGGATGCATTCCATCACGTTATCATGCGATGAGAGTTGGATCCCGATTCCCACTGATGAGTTGGTTTACTCTTCGGGTGATCCCGATTGATTCTTCTTTTGGGTTTGGAGGAGAATTTGACAGGACAGTGGGAGGTTTCCGGATTAGATAAAGTGATAACCATTCTGATCTAGGTTAGAGTGCACGCAGAGTGTTTCTTTTCTCTCTCTCTTTGGCAGCGACCTTTGACCGACCCTAGACTATGACTCAGTGACCAGGTTAACCGAACCTTCTTAAAATACTGACTTTTGGATTGTCTATGTTGCATAAGTCATTACCACTCCTTCTCTTACCCTTTGCATTTCTCAGAACACCCGTATTACTACGGACATCCATTTCCATTGGATAGATCCATCGTATGGTTATATACGAACTCGAAGGGACTTCTTCGAGGATGGATCCAGGTTCAGGAGAAATAGAATTGGTTTATTCTGTTGTCTTTTATTATCACCTTCTCTCAGGTTGCGAGAGCTCCTTGGTTTAGGAGAGTACACCTATTACGCTTATTGGATAGTCTTATTCCAAACCATAGGCAGGTGCCGAAAGGTAGGGAATGAAGAAAACCAATTAGCCTAAGTAGGGTGTGCAGAAGGCAATAACTAAAGACAAAATAAAGGGATTAGAAAGAGGGCAAAGTAAATTGCGACTGATATCATTCACGACCAAAACCGCGTACTTCATCGCCACTCCTATTTCACCTTTAAAAGAATAAAGTATTATTCAGATGTCTTTTATCATCACCTTCTCTCAAGATACGAGTACTCCTTGGTTTAGGAGGGTACACCTATTATGCTTACTGGATAGTCTTCTTCCAAACCATAGGCTGGTGCCGAACGGTAGGGAAGGAAGAAAACCATTTAGCCTAACGATGGTGTACAGAAGGTAACGACTAAAGACAAAATAAAGGGATTTGGAGAGAAGGCAATAAAATATACGGTTGAAGTCATGAATTGGATTATGGAAGAGGCATTGCTATGAATACCAGGATACCCCTACGAAACATTTTCATGTTTCAGTGCATTGTTAATGAAAACCTGTTTTCCCGATTAGACACTTACTCCAAGGGTATGTATTTACCAGGTTTCATTCTCATATCTGTATGGTTTTACAGATGATGAGTGGGAGTAAGTTATTGGGAATTAGGTAATTATCCTCATTATATCGGAATTCGTTGTAATTGGTGATATTTGAGGAAATCGCCAGGGTACAGTTTTCAACCTACGACGCACATGTTTTGAGTTGTTTGACTCAGCGGACTTATACAGAGTATTGTATGTTGTCCAGTGTCCTTCAGGACAAAGGGGTAGGTCCTCATACTATGTTCTGTTTACTTATAACTTCTCTAGTATTTAGACAAGTGTTTCGTAGAAATACAAGGTCTAAGTTTTGAGAAGTTGTGGGTATAAGAATAAAGTAGAGAACCAGGTATCACAAGTATCGGGATTCTTCAAAGAGATCGAAGATGTAGATTCTTGTGAATGGTATTCAGATGATAGTAATGGTTTAGAGAAACTTGTTTCTCGTTCAGGTTACTCATAATTGGATGGATTCCTAAGTTGAGTAATGCTGATTAGCCTCTTTCCATTAAGTTGATATGCACTGGAGACAGCTGCATGATTTGAATATGGTTCCAATTAAATAAGAGCCAAAGTTTCTATATTGGATATAGAATAGTTCGTACCTTAAAAGATGTGAAGGTACGGGGAGTTGTCCAGCTTATGCTTAAAACCAGACACTGGATAACTCAGGGCACGTTTCTGTAATGGCTGTTTGTGGGTTGACCCTGGCTATGACGAGGGTTGATATTCTACCATTTGGAAGATCAATAGTGATATTGTTCTTGACTCGCCACAGTTTTAGTAAAATGGATCTTTTTCAGAAAACAGTAGTGGGAGTATGGTAGAACTGGAAGTGATTCAAGAACCGCGAACGATTACGGAAAATTTAATAGGACCTATATATTCAATCAGGTTTGACATTCCAATAGCCACTCCGCAGATATGGTGGGTAACCTCAGACACCCGAGAGGTACTTCGGTAGCCTCAAGGACGGTGACAGGGAGGTTCTTATCTACCCAGACTTGACACTACTGTTGTTCCAGGTTATGAGACCCGGTAGGAGGGTTGTCGTAGTCAGTGGGAGCAGCGGAAGTTTAGTGGGCAAGTAGCTTATGTCTATTTATAGACTTGAGCAGTTATAGCGGAGATAGATCATCTAATTTTGATGTGACAGTCATGGGTTTGACTTCAATCAGAATAGGGGATGGATCTGTTAAGAAGGTAGTAGGGTGTGATGTCATGGTATCTGAATGACATACACAGAGTAGGAAGTAAAATTCCTATACTACGATCGGTTGTACTGTGGTCGTCACACAGTTGTTTCTCCAGACAGGATATGGATATAATATTTGACATTCTGGTTTCTGGATCTATGGTTTTTGATCTGGATTTGGGTAGTTTCCCAATGTGGGTACTTTGACGGATATTCTAATGGTTTTTAGAATAGTTGACTCCTAGCATGGTGGAGTACCTGCAGGTGATGGAGTCAGCCTCTCTAAAGATGTCTTACAGACTAAAGGGGAGAGGGATGGGCATGATTGGCAGATCACTTGCTTAGGCAATTGAGTCAATCATAAGATGTCAAGTACCACACCAGATGTTGTTTTTGCACTAGATGCAATGAGTTTGTATTAATCCAATCCTGGAGAAACATAAGGAAGCAGTTTTAGAACATAGGTGCTTGTTCTACGGATTAGATGACGGCAGCCTCCTTCGGGAGACGATCATCATTCCAGGCTTCAAAGGTGACAAGGATGACAGAATGATTGTCAGAGTTATAGTTTTCCCTCTGACGAAGAGGGACAGTATTATGGACATGTGGTCCAAGAGGATACTGTGGGAGGCATGGTGCCGGATACTGATTTGGTTCAGTGATCGATACAGTCTAAGAAGTTTGGATTTGGAGTTCATTTATGAACAAGGTCCCATCAGAAATCCAGACATATTCTAAGACAGGTATTACTCGATTCGGGAGATGGCTTTCTCCGCAAACTTGAGATTTAGAGAGATATAGAAAGAAACATCTAGGCGGATCCACTCACTGAGGCTATTTCTCGAACACAATAGTTTTACAAACGGGCTTTGTGAACTGATTAGTAGAGGAGTTGGATGTTCGGTTTCACACGGGCTGTGAGTAGTCGACATCGCAATATTAGCCTTGAGTGCAAGTGGGAGATTGTTGGAGATAGTGCCCTCATAGTCAATTATTGGATCGCAGGTACGTGATTGCAAGGATTGCGGAGGACCTATCCCGGTAGGACAGTCTTACTCGAGATGATAGTATGCTATCTGGTTTGCCTCTATCAGTCGTGTACATGTTCAGGTGACTGATTGCATGTTACACTTTGATAGAGCCCTTAGGATCTTGCTTTACTACCAACTGTATGATGGCGATCATATACGTGAGAGTTGGGTAGTTTATATGCATATCCTTAATTGTGGTCCCTAGTCGTGGGAGTTTCGAGACAGGGCATCGATACTCCGGAGTAGACTAGTGTATACAGTCGAGACCCCGACGAGGGGCGGTGGCCGGTCTCACAAGCCACTGGTGTCAGTTGGATCACCTAAGATGTATACAGATGCTCATTGGGTTATGAGTACACCGGACAGGACTCGCCGGGAATCTGCTAGTTAGTACTATACCTATCGTCAGATAGCAGTTCCCTGGTGACGTGTGTACAGGTTAGTTCATCGACCTGAGGTCGTCATTTGTCTCGTGTGAGTTCCCACTGTGCTTTGATTTCTACCCTACCACGGCTCAAAGGAGTCGTGCAAACAGGTAGCTTTTGGGTACAGTCCCGAGCCATATGGAGGCACGTGAGCGGATCAGCAGGGGATTCGTCTTTCCCGGTATTGGGGGCGAGGTCGTGCTGTGTCTAGGAGAGCCATTACACATAGTCCATGGCCATGGCAGGAGATTTACTGGTAGGTACTCCAGTAGTATCTCAGGGTGTTATTGGGCTACACTCCGACACGACTTATACTGCTTCTGGGGGTCTGACGTTACTAGCCCCCTAGGCGGATATGCGATACTCATTGACGAACGGACCGGACTGTATATACATTGTCACTGTTAGGCTCAGTAGGGTTTCTGGATGAGTTCACTCATCGGCCTCCCTTGAGTTCGCTCATCGGCCTCCCTTGAGGTCAGTCCATGGGCAGCCGTTACGCATAGCTAGTGCCGCTGACGGTTTGTGGTTAAACCCACTTCCAGGGTACTGACGAGTCATTAGAGTCCCCCACAGACAGTTTCCCAAGTTCGGGCGAAACGTTGTAGAGGCCGTATGGTTTTATGGCAGGGTTCGGAAAATGCACGTGCGTTTACGCACGTGTCAGTTTTCGGGCAGATGATACTGGTCGGCTTTGGTTTAAGCCGGATCCGAGTATTGTATTGAGTAGATATAATATCTTTGTCTCAGTTGCATTTGTATTCGGTCGTAATACAAATGCGGGTATATTTATACTGTTTCGGGGTTATCCTGAAATTTGTTTCAGGATCACTTTTGGAAGTTGCCAGTTTCCAGTTTTCTATCAGCCGTCTTTTAACATTCGGTTAAAGACGGATTTATCTTTTCTTGGATGAGGGTGAGTCATGCTTCTAGAAGGTTCTAGAAGGTTCTGGAATTTGATGACAAGGTTAATGACTCATGCTTTGATTTCAATGAGGTTTTGTTTTCCTTAAGATATTTTCATGTGTTCACATTATGATATTTTTGCTTAAGGTTACTCTCCCCTCTCCTACACTCCCCCCCCCACTTCTATAAGTGGCCGGCCCCCCCTCCTCTCTCTCTCACTTGATGTTTCATTTTTGCTAGAAAAGATTATGATAGGTTTTATCGGTGTATGGAATTTCACAGTCCATTTCATTCCATCACCCGATTCCCTCGGCAACTTCATTAACCGATCGTCCATGGATTTGGACGAATTGAGACAAAGTCATCTACTCATTCTCTACATCATTCTTGGTTGTCTCTTCTAGCAAACTTGACGACCGAGTTGCCTCGAGTCAGAGGCGGGAGCCCGTTTAAAGAATCAGTGATGTGGTGCCACCTGGACGAGCAGATCAGAGATCGATGAGATCGGAGCAGCCGCAACGGAGCGTGGGATGATGGTTAAAGAACGAAGGACTCGGATCGTTCGGTATAACCTTTCTACACTCTTTACAGTCTGTTAGTTTAGCAATAATGGCAGATCCGGGTTAAAGTATACGATAGCGCCAGATAAAAAGTTTTTGTTCCGCATTTGGCGTCTGTAGACGGCCGGGGCGCTAGCGTAGACTTACAGCGGCAAACCCTAGGGTATGACCGTGGTTCCGCGATCCAAAAAGTTAAGTTTGGGTATCGTTCTTCTAGAGGGTCCACAGAATCGCTTGCATGATTTTCTGAAAATTTCAAACTCGGAAAAATCCAACTCTTGGAAAATTTCAGCGAGGGAAATAATGGGTTATTGATATTCGTTCAAACTTTTTAACGTCGTCTAAATAACCCGAATACATGTTGGAATTACGACTACGAAACACTCTGAACTGCTTTTGCAGAAAGTTAACATCACTTGAAAATTTAGCGAAATCAAACAACACCTGAAACACCAAACCTAGAGACTGGAACACAAAAAAAATTTGAAGCCCAGACTCCACTGAAAAACCGAGCACACCGGATTTTCCTCACGTATGGCCGGCCCAAATTTTGCCAAATTGCCTCGAATTTCTTCTGTGTTCATTTCATATTACATACAACATTCTGCAGTTGTTTAAAAAAATTTGAAGACTTTTTAAAATCGACAGAAACTAGGTCATCGTATCGGGTGTTTCGGAGTAGTTTCGGTTTCGTAATCCTAGCAAACATCGTCTAATTTTCTAGCATGGCTCTGATACCACTGTTGGGTTGCCTAGCACTGATACATAATATATATCACATATATATAATGTATGCAAAGTGAGAAAAAGAAATGGTCAAGTGAGCAATATTAGTTAATGTAAGTTCATATATTAAATATATATAATTATACATTAAATCATTAAATCAACACTTAACTTAATGATCCGGATATATCACATATAACCGTCCAATATCACATGTCGCGAGAATACAATACAGTAGTTTCTCAAACCGTTATGGACCTTGCATCGGCATGACTTATCAAGCTATTGGGGTATGACGTTATACCACCCCTAGGCTGTTGATATGCGACATATCAGACGAAGAGACCGGACTGTACGATAGTGTTACTGAGTGGATTCGCAGGAGTACGAGCAGGCTTGCTTGTTGATCTTCTGATCGCTCAATACCCGGGTGGCCGTGACGTTTAGCAGACCGCTTGCGGCTTGTGGGTGTTTGATATGATCATCACTTACTGCCGGCGTACTGACGAGTCTTTAAAGTCCTACACAGAGGTTTCCTAGTTCATGCGAAACGGAGTAGGAGCACATATGTGATATGTGCAGGACCGAGATTAATGCGCGTATGTGATACCGCATTCTATTCTCGCGACTTATGACATTGGTCGGTTATATGTGATATAGCCGGGTTATCGGATCAAGTGTTGATTCGATAAGTTGTTGCATCTGATATTAGTCGGTTGTACAGGATATGGCCGGATTATTAAATTAAGTGTTGATTTAATAATTTAATGTATAATTATATATTTGATATATTACATTGCATTAACTAATATTGGCTCACTTAAGTATTTCTTTTTCTCACATTTGATACACTTTACATATATGTGATATATGTATTGTTTTTCTTTTTACACATAAATATATATATGTGATATATATTCATGTGCCATGCTAGGTTACACATGCAACAAGGGTGTTTTAGAATAGCACCATGCTTAGGTTTATGTTTGGGTTTTATTTATCATTAAGTAATTCACAAATCATTTGAATTAGTCATGCTTGAGCATGGAGAAGGCAGTAAAACATTGACTTATTCAACTTGTTTGTCTAGTTTAAGATATTTGTTAACCCAACCCTTAACCTTAGACTATGGTTTATTCTCTACATGAGTTAGGCATGACATAATAACTCACCATGGTTGCATTTCTAACCTTATGAGATTATTCTTCATCACTTCATCATTTTCATCTTCATCTTCCTCTTGAAAGCTCACTAGCTTTTGATCAAGTGAGAAAAAGAAATCTAAAGAGAGCCCACTTCCTACTTCATCATCCTCTACTATTAGCCATTTAGTTTAGGGTGTTTGCTTCACTAATCTCACAATTAGTGAAGAGGTATCATGAGCTTGAGTCTCCTCGACGTAGATCTTCTTCAGCCTCGAAGACATTGAGCAAGTGTGTTCATTTCTTCATGTGAACCCTCACAAGAGTCCGAGTCTTCACAACTCGTAGCGAAGGGACTACTACACGAAACTTTAGAAGTGAAGGACCGGTCTATAAAGGTTGTATTCCCTCATTCACTTAGATGTAAAGTGTTTACATTATGTTTCGTCGGATTTTCTAGTAACGATTCTAGGGTTAGGGTTAGCTAATACAGCAAATTTTTAAAAATGGCATGGACGATGCCTCCCAAAAACTTGTTGCCATGATAGACAACCCTACATGAGAATCCGGCGGCTTTGCACAATGATCCTTATGCCATCGAGGTTTTCGTCGGCCAGTTCTTTAGCGAGCTTGGCTAACGCATCCGCCTTGCTATTTTCCATGCGCGGTATGCTTTCCAGGATGTAAGAAGGGATTTGCGCCAGTAGTTGTTGCACTCTTTCACCATACCTAATCATTTCTGGATTGCACGTCTAATAGTCGCCATTTACTTGGCTAACGATCAGCTGGGAGTATCCATATATGAGGAGGTTTTCGATTCTCAAGTCAATAGCGATCTCAAGACCTGCTATCAACGCTTCATATTCTGCTTCGTTGTTTGTTCTTGGCTCCGTTAAGGAAAGGGCAAAACGCATTATCCCTCTTTGCGGAGTCACGAAAATGAGGCATACCCCAGCTTTGATTATGGGGGTGTCTTGCTTTTGTAAGTCAACGTTACACACCCTACAAGATGCGGGGAGGCGGAATAGGAAAAACAATCATTTTGTTCAAAGTAACATCGACTATCAAAAGGATCATTGCTAAATCCTAACTAACAAACTATCTAGAAGTGCTAAACTACTATGATAGATGATTATACCTCAAGATACTAGTCCTTCTTGTTCTTGTTGTTCACCTCCTCATCGGCCTCCTCGATGTAATAGAAGATCCACCCGAGAGTTCCTTCTTCAAGCTTTAACCTCCAACTTGAGGTAACTAAGTGGCTAGGATTGCTAGTCCAAGTGACCTAGAGGATATAGAGATACATTAAGGATCTATTAGTCTTGCTAACCCTAGGGTTCTCAACACATGAGAGGATTAGAGTTAGGATGAAGAAGATGAGAGCTTGAAGAGAGAGAATGTGTATGTGATAATGAATTAAATCTTGAGTCACTTAGATAATTATGAAGAATTAAAGATATCTAAATAATAATAAATATAATCAACAACCATGCTTCATTAATTACCTTGAGGTGAATCACCTCATGACTCATGGTGTAATCAATGAAAATTACACTTCACCTCTCCACCTCATTAAGTTTAATTCACAAATGAATTAAAAATAAATGAGTCACCTTTCTTCTAGAAGGTTCTCGACTAATTACGAGAATGTCCCTCCCATCCGTATTTACGAAAAACACGGATATACTGAGACTGTATAAATCCAATAATCCAATACTAGAAACTGGCTTAAACCAAAGCCCGCTAGTATAACCTGTCCAAACATCATACGTGCATAAGTACACGTATATGTCCGAACCCTGTCGTAAAACCATACGACCTCTATATCGTTTCTCCTGAAGCAGGGAAACCCTCTGTGTGGGACTCTAAAGACTCGACACTACGCTAGCAGTGGGTTTAACCACAGACTGCAAGCGGTACTAGCTGTACGTAACGGTCCTCAGGTAGATGTCGATAAGAGGTACGATGAGGAAACCCATCTGAACTCCTACTAAACCTGATGTGACAATCTCCGTACAGTCCGGTCTGTTCATATAAGACTATCGCATATCAGGCCTAAGGGGGCGGCAAGCGTCAGTCCCCTAAAAGAGATATAAATTGTGTCGGAGTGAAGCCCATTACACCTTGAGAAGCAACTGGAAAACCTACCAGTAAATCTCGCTTGCCCTGGCCAGGGACCTTGCATAATGGCTCTCCAAACACAGCGCGATATCAACTCCCAACACCGGGAGAGACGAATCCTATCTAACCGCCACTGCCTCCAAGTGCTTCGGGACTGCACCCAACTGCTACCTGTTTGCACGACTCAGTCGAGCCGTGGTAGGGTAGCAATCTAAGAACAATGGGAACACACTCGAGGCGAAGCAGCAGTGTCAAGTCAACGGACTATGCTGTACTCATGTCACCTGGGAACTGTTAACGGACTATGGGTATAATACCAACCAACAGTTCCCTGCGAGTCATGTCCGGTGTACCCGTAACCCAACGAGCACCTGCATACTATCTCCAGTACAACGTACCAATGGCTGTGGGACAGACCATTTCCCCTGCTGGGACGAGAAGCGTACACACTAGTCAACTCCGGAGTATCGATGCCCTGTCTCGATAATCCTACGACTAGGGACCTGAAAAATGATGTGCTTGTAGACTACCCATCCCCCACTAGTGTGACTGCCATCACAACGCTGGTAGTAAAGCAAGATCCTATGGGCTCTATCAGTATGTATTCGCGATATGCTAAAAGAAACATATACACATATTAAGATAGATATAAACCCAGTAGCATACTACTATGTTGAGCAAGACTGTTAATACGACTGTGAAAATCCAAAGCTTCCATTAAGTAATATACAAACTATTATGATACAATAATGGCCCCTAGGGCATATACACTAACAATCTCCCATTAGCACAAGGGCCATGTACTGGCCGTATCGAAGACCTATCATCTCGAATAGCCTCTCGAATTGTGTCTGAGGTAAGGCCTTTGTGAATGGATCTGCAGTATTCTCCTCTGTAGCAACTCTCCGGACCTCGATCTCCCGGCGATCTATGATCTCCCTGATCAGGTGATACCGCCACAAGATGTGTCTGGACTTTTGATGGGACTTGGGTTCCTTCGCTAAAGTTATAGCCTCGTTGTTGTCACAATACAGAGGTATTGGATCAACAATGGATGGAACCACCTGAAGTTCTGTTAATAACTTCTTTACCCAGACTGCTTCTTTTGCGGCATCAGAAGCTGCGATATACTCCGCTTCCATCGTCGAGTCAGCAACGGTGTCCTGCTTGGAACTCTTCCAGCACACCGCCCTTCCATTAAGGGTAAAGACATAACCTGACATGGACTTGGAGTCATCCTTGTCACTCTGGAAGCTGGAGTCAGCAAAAGCCCCGATCTGGAGGTCTTTTCCGCCGTAAACCAAGAACATATCCTTAGTCCTTCTCAGGTACTTGAGAATGTTCTTTACTGCTATCCAAAGCTTCTCCCCTTGGTCTGACTGATACCGGCTTACCACGCTTAGTGCGTAAGCTACATATGGTCTGGTACACAACATCGCATACATTATAGAGCCTACCGCAGAAGCGTAGGGTATAACTGACATGCGATCCCTTTCCAAATCATTCTTGGGAGACATCTCTTTGGAGAGGGTGATTCCATGACAAGCCAGTAAATTACCGCGCTTAGAATCTTCCATACTGAATCTTTTCAGTATAGTGGATATATCTGGACTGCGAAAGTCCCAATATTCTCTTAGATCTATCACGATAGATCTGGATCCCCAGAATGTAAGAGGCATCACCCAGGTCATTCATGGAGAACCTGTGTGACAAGAATTCTTTGACAGATTGTAGCATAGGAATGTCATTTCCTATCAAGAGAATGTCATCCACGTACAAGACGAGGAATACGACAGTTCGTGCTACAATCTTGCTATATATACATGGTTCATATGGATTTTTGATAAAGTCATCTTCTTTGACCGTTTCATCAAAACAGATGTTCCAACTCCGCGATGCCTGCTTTAGTCCATAAATGGACTTAAGCAACTTGCACACTTTCCCGCTGCTCCCACTCTGATTGAAACCTTCTGGCTGATCCATATAGATGCACTCGTCCAAATTTCCATTTAGAAAAGCCTTCTGTACGTCCATCTGCCAGATCTCATAATCATGGAAGGCAGCAATGGCAAGAAGGATCCGAATGGATTTGAGCATAGCCACTGGAGAAAAAGTTTCGTCATAGTCCAAACCAAGCCTTTGACGAAAACCCTTTGCAACAAGTCTAGACTTATAGGTTTCCACCTGTCCATCTACACCAATCTTCTTTCTGAAGATCCACTTGCATCCTATGGGTTTTACCCCATCTGGAGCAAAGTCCAAAGTCCATACTTTGTTGGTGTACATGGACTCCATCTCGGTCCGCATTGCATCCAACCATCTTACTGAGTCACCGCTCTGGATGGCCTGCTGGAAGCTAGTAGGTTCATCATTATCAATGACGCAATCCTTTCTATCCCCGTATACGAGAAAATTATAGTATCTCTCAGGCGGATGAGACGGCCTACTACTCCTGCGGAGGGGTGCGGGAATGTCATGTTCTTCTGGAACTTCTGGTTCTACCAAGCTTTCAGTAGTTGCTTGTGGTTCTGGAATTTCTTCCAGTTCTATTGCGCTCCCACTTGTTTCCTTTTCTAAAAACTGCTGTTCTAGAAAATGAGCATTACGAGAAACAAAAACCTTTTGTTCCTCTGCGTAATA
Source organism: Agapanthus africanus (assembly GCA_030015575.1). NCBI lineage: Eukaryota > Viridiplantae > Streptophyta > Magnoliopsida > Asparagales > Amaryllidaceae > Agapanthus > Agapanthus africanus. The sequence continues at coordinate 611,837,216 of JASDDO010000024.1, forward strand.
GAAAAAATACCCCTTGGAGTTCTTTGGATATCCCACAAACTTACACTGTACTGAGCGTGCCTCGAGTTTGTCCGCATGCTGCTTTTTAACAAAAGCTAGACATCCCCATATCTTGAGATACTGAAGATAGGGTTTCTTCCCACTCCACATCTGATATGGTGTGGTAGGCACAGTCTTGGTAGGAACCCTGTTCAAAAGATATGCAGCTGATTCTAGTGCATAACCCCAGAAAGATCGCGGTAACTCAGCATTACTCATCATGGAATGTACCATATCTAATAGGGTTCGGTTCCGTCTTTCCGATACACCATTATGTTATGGAGTGTATGGAGGAGTAAGCTGAGAGAGAATTCCATTCTCTTTTAGGTAACCTAGGAACTCGGCACTTAAGTATTCACCACCTCAATCAGATCTCAGTGTCTTGATGCTTTTGCCTGTTTGGTTTTCTATTTCATTCTTATATTCTCGGAATTTCTCAAAGGCCTCGGATTTATGTTTCATCAAGAAATGAATCCATACCTAGAGAAATCATCCGTAAAAGTAATGTAATATGAAAAACCGCTTCTTGCATGTGTAGACATTGGACCACATACATCGCTGTGTATGAGTCCTAAGAGCTCGCTTGCTCTTACTCCGTGTCCAGTGAACGGAGTCTTTGTCATCTTTCCTTTGAGACATGATTGACAAGTGGAATAAGATTGATATTCGAACGGATCCAAATATCGTTCTTTATGTAACTTAGTTAACCTTGTCTCATTGATGTGACCTAGTCTGCAATGCCATAAGAAAGCCTGATTTATATCTGGAGACTTTCTTTTTAGTGTGTTCTGGACATTGAAAATCTGTAATTGGTTTAACACGTATATACTTTATCTAGTGTACGGGACCCAATCAAACCATGATTAAGGTGGATGTTAACAACATCACTTACAAACGTGAAATCATAACCTTCTTTTGATAACAACGATACTGATATGATATTACACATTAAACTAGGTACACAAAACCAGTTGCGCAGAACCAAAATATGTCCACTCGTCAATCCAAGATGATAATCCCCTACGGACACAACATCCACGCACGCTCCGTTAGCAACCTGGAGGGTCATATCACCAGTCTTCAGTACTCTACGGCTTCTCAGTGCCTGCAATGAATTGAATATATGAGATCCTGATCCGGTATCCAATATCCAGGAAGTAGAGTTGATTGACAAACAATTTTCTATTACAAACACACCTGAAGCTGAAGCCACAACTTGCCTCGGGTCCTGGTTCTTGGCAATCCAAGTTTTGCAGTCCTTCTTCCAATAGCTTTTCCTATGACGGTGGAAGCACTCGTCCTTTGCTACTACCGGCACCGCAACCTTTACCTTTCCTTTAACTCCCACCTTACCAACACCACCTCTTGGTTTGGTAGCGACCTTCTTCTTCCTTCCTTTGGTCCTTTCCTTAGACCTGGAAGAAGAAGAACCACGAAAAAACATAGCAGGTGTTTCCCTTGCTTTATGCAAGGTTCTTTCTGCACTCCTCAACATGTTAAGGAGTTCTGGAAGTTCAACTTCTTTACCTTGAATATTGAAATTCAAGATAAACTGGACTTAGGTGGAAGGAAGGGACTGGAGAACTAAGTCTGTATACAGCTCGTTCTGTAATGTTGTACCGAGGTCTACAAGCTCCTCAATATAGCCAGTCATCTTAAGGACATGTTACCCTACAGATGATCTGACGGCCAGCCTCGACTGAAACAAGTTCTTAGAGGTCTCGTATCTTGCTTTACGAGATTGCTCTCCATACAGTTCCTTGGTGTGGAGAAATATGGCTTCAAAATCCTTATTCTCGTGCCTCTTCTGATGTTCATTATCCATAGAGGCAAGCACGATGCATTTGGCCTTCGCGCAGTCTAACTCCTAGGTCTTGCGGATTTCCTTATCCGCGACACTGGATTCTGGACCTGGGAAGGCAGGGGCCTTAGTAGTAAGGACATACCCCAATTTTTCATAAGTGATTGCCATCTTGACATTCCTGAACCAATCTTTATAGTTTGGCCGTGTCAAAATATTTTTATCTAATAATAACTTAAGGCCCGCTATGTACTTGGTCGCAGCAATTAGGAGAGAGAGATGAAACACTTTAGCATGATGCTCTTGCAAGTTTAGAGTGGTTTTTAATTTATCTAAATAGGATGGCTCCCACTGTTTCTCGAATCCTTCCTCAAACCAAAAAAGAAGAACTAGTCAGGACTATTCTCACCGTACAATACTTGCTTAACCGTTCAGCCAGGCCGGTGTCGGTACATCGAGGGAGGTTTTACAACGGTTTCGTGAAGTTCCTTAATTAAACAACCTCTTTTCCCTGGGGGCGTAGCCCCACTGACACCTTTCTCGACACCTACTTGGTTTATAGCATTGATCGTTAAGTGAAAGAATCTCCCGATGAGTAGCATATACTCACAGTAGGATCGGGATCCAAATATCATCGTGTGATAAAGCTGAAGGAATCCTACCAAAATTATCACACTCCAAATGGTATGCAACTCTAGCAAGTTTCAGTTTCTTTAGAAACTCCCGATGTGGATTTTTGCACCATGCTCTTATGACCTTGACGTTGGCCAAAATGTCATAAGTCACATGTCAAGTTCTACCCATCATTATCTTGTTAATTTGAACCCACCCGTACATACCCCTGACATTGGCCAAATGGCAGTATGACTGTCCCAAACCAACTCATCTATCTATGCAACAGATGAATAGCCAGCAGCTACCAAACACTATGCCTTGGCGTTAGTCAAAATACATAGCTTGAATACTACTGAATGCCCAAATGAAATGACGGAGGGCTACGAATGGTTTTGGCAAAACCGTGAACGTAGTGAACTTAATATGATCGAAGGAACCTGATAGCTTTTAAAAAGGAGTGGTTTAAGCTCCGCAATTAAAAATCTGCTGTTTTAAAAATAACCGAGTGGTTTCTTTTAAATTGTTCCAACGATTCAACTTTGGTTTATTTTCTTTGCATTAATATAATGTGTCCCTTCAATTAACCTATCACTGCAGAAAACAACGAAAATACAACGTCCGCTTATGCTATCCGCATTTGTCACTGGGCCCCGTCATTCACCCGTTAGGTTACTTAACTAACGACAGAGCGGGGGCTGGGCTAGCGCAGATGCAAAACATAAGCAACGCCTACTAGATATCATATATAGATATTGTACATTCGTCAGACGCAATAATAGGCATTCCAGATCACAGATGAACATATTGGATATTCTAGGAATCCGCATTTCCTTTGAGCCTGCAATGAAAGACGGATTACATAGTCGTGATGAATAGCCAACCCCACCCTAGACCCCTACGGGTACGGCAAACTACCCATCAAGTACCCGAAGTGAAGCGGTCTCCCTCAACGACGTGAGTAGGCCACTAAGCACTTCAAAGTACCCGGTAGTTTGTGCACCCCACCTTGGGTCTATCCTAGGAGCAGAAAATATTAAATGAAATAATATAACGGTGGCTACAACATCAACCCGGATGTGCCCCGCAAAAGAATATTACAACAAATTACAATTTATATTTGAATGAAAGAGACCCTCGTCTCACATCCCCGGCTATCCATTCACGACAATCCAACAAGTTCATATCCACAAACATAAAGTAACCATTACAGAAATATGCAACCCCCTGCTAACCGACATACTAGCAATTAGGGGAGGTTTACGAACACATTAAACACAACACAGATATAATCCAGTTAGCCAGAGTACTTAGAATTTCGATCAAGCATCACATATGAATCTACTCCAAATAATTCTCTATGCACATAAAACCTGAGCAGAAACAAAATATCCCAGAAAACACAACATCAACACAGAAGAATAACTGAGCAAATTTTGGTTGACTCGGTATCAACTCGGCCGCGGATCCACGGCGGATAGCTTGGATAGGCCGCAGTTCCGCGGTAGTTTGGCCGAGTCACGATCCCAAATTTCTTCACAATTCTTTATAAACCTTGCTTGTATTTTTAAGGTCCCTGAAAAAATTTTAGACCCCAATTTAAAATCGGCAGAAACTTGGTGAAAATGTCGTTTTTTCGTGATTAAATTGCGATCGAATTTCTAAAGACTTTGCTAACTTGTAGTTATGGTTTAGCTAGGCTCTGATACCACTGTAAGTCAACGTTACACACCCCACAAGATGCGGGGAGGCGGAATAGGAAAAACAATCATTTTGATCAAAGTAATATCGACTATCAAACGGATCTTTGCTAAACCCTAACTAACAAACTATCTAGAAGTGCTAAACTACTGTGATAGATGATTATACCTCAAGATACTAGTCCTTCTTGTTCTTGTTGTTCACCTCCTCGTCGGCCTCCTCGATATAATAGAAGATCCACCCGAGAGTTCCTTCTTCAAGCTTTAACCTCCAACTTGAGGTAACTAAGTGGCTAGGATTGCTAGTCCAAGTGACCTAGAGGATATAGAGATACATTAAGGATCTATTAGTCTTATTAACCCAAGGGTTCTCAACACATAAGAGAATTAGGGTTAGCATGAAGAAGATGAGAGCTTGAGGAGAGAGAATGTGTATGTGATAATGAATTGAATCTTGAGTCTCTTAGATAATTATGAAGAATTAAAAATATCTAAACAATAATAAATATAGTAAACAACCATGCTTCATTAATTACCTTGAGGTGAATCACCTCATGATTCATGGTGTAATTAATGAAAATTACACATCACCTCTCCACCTCATTAAGTTTAGTTCACAAATGAATTAAAACTAAATGAGACACCTTTCTTCTAGAAGCTTCTCGATTAATTACGAGAATGCCCCTCCCATCCGTATTTACGAAAAACACGGATATACCGAGACTGTATAAATCCAATAATCCAATACTAGAAACTGGCTTAAACCAAAGCCCGCTAGTATAACCTGTCCGAACATCATGCGTGCACAAGTACACGTATATGTCCGAACCTTATTGTAAAACCATACGACCTCTATATCGTTTCGTCTGAAGCAGGGAAAACCCTCTGTGTGGGACTCTAAAGACTCGACACTATACTGGCAGTGGGTTTAACTACAGGCCGCAAGCGGTACTAGCTGTACGTAACGATCCCCAGGTAGATGTCGATAAGAAGGCCGATGAGGAAACCCATCTGAACTCCTACTGAGCCTGATGTGACAATCTCCGTACAGTCCGGTCTGTTCGTCTATGACTATCGCATATCGGGCCTAAGGGGGCGGCAAGCGTCAGTCCCCTAAAAGCGGTATAAGTTGTGTCAGAGTGAAGCCTATTACACCTTGAGAAGCTACTGGAAAACCTACTAGTAAATCTCGCTTGCCCTGGACAAGGACCTTGCGTAATGGCTCTCCAAACACAGCGTGATATCAACCCCCAATACCGGGAGAGACAAATCCTATCTAACCGCCACTGCTTCCAAGTGCTTCGGGACTGCACCCAACTGCTACCTGTTTGCACAACTTAGTCGAGCCATGGTAGGGTAGCAATCTAGGAATAGTGGGAACACACTCGAGGCGAAGCAGCAGTGTCAAGTCTACGAACTATGCTGTACTCATGTCACCTGGGAACTGTTAACTGACGACGGGTATAATACCTACCAACAGTTCCCTGCGAGTCCTGTCCGGTGTACCCGTAACCCAATGAGCACCTGCATACTATCTCCAGTACAACGTACTAATGGCTGTGGGACAGACCATTTCCCCTGCTGGGACAAGAAGCATACGCACTAGTCTACTCCGGAGTATCGATGCCCTGTCTCGATAATCCTATGACTAGGGACCTGAAAAACGATGTGCTTGTAGACTACCCAGCCCCCACTATTGTGACTGCCATCACAACGCTGGTAGTAAAGAAAGATCCTATGGGCTCTATCAATATGTATTCGCGATATTCTAAAAGAAACATATACACATATTAAGATAGATATAAATCAAGTAGCATACTATTATGTTGAGCAAGTCTGTTAATACAACTGTGAATATCCTAAGCTTCCATTAAGTAATATACAAACTGTATGATACAATAATGGCCCCTAGGGCATACACACTAACAGCTTTCGCTTCTTCATGGAAGACGCCCCTTTGAAGTAGAGTTCCCATCGGGCATTATTCTCTTCTTTCTCCCCGTCGATTGTGTCAAACGCGTGTTCGTCTGGCAGTTCGCAATTTAGGGGAGAATCGGCTGGTATCGGGTGCTCAGCGAGAAAGTCACCGATAGCCTGACCTTTTACTGCCTTTAAGGGTCGATATATTATCGAGAACTCCATCTAGAGGAGGGCCCACTTAGCAAGCCTTCCCGTTAGTATGGCTCTTGACATCAAATATTTGAGAGGATCCACCTTTGATATGAGATGAACTTCATGCGCCAAAGCAAAATGTCGAAGCTTCGTTATCGCGAAGATCAGTGCCAGGCAATGTTTTTCGATGGGGGAGTAGCTGTTTTCTACCCTGAGGAGAACTCGAATCAAATAATAGAGAGCTCTCTCCTTCCCCTGGTCATTCTCCTGTGCCCATAATGCGCCTAAAGAACCTTCAAGAGCTATTGTGTACAGGATGAGAGGCTTTCCCTTAACTGGAGTGGTTAGTACCAATGGATTCTGCATGTATTGCTTGATCTCATCCAGTGCACTTTGGAATTTACGATCCCAAACGAACAGGGTCCCCTTCTTCATTAGATGGCTGTAGGGGCGGCATTTGCCGGAGAGGTTAGCTATGAACCGTCGGATATACGCGAGCTTCCCTTGTAGAACCGCAGTTGCCTGAGAGTTCTGGACACGGGCATTTCCATAATCGCCTTGATCTTTGATGGGTCTATTTCGATGCATCGGTGTCGTACGATGAATCCTAGGAATTTGCCTGAGGAGACTTCGAACGCGCATTTCAAAGGGTTCATCTTCAGATTATATTTCCGAAGACACTGGAATACTATTTTCAAATGCTCCCAGTGCTCCTCATACGATTTGCTTTTGACCACATGGTCATCGATATAGAATTCAAAGGTCTCATAGATGAGGTCATCAAAGATCTTCTTCATGGCCCTCTGGTAGGTAGCGCCAGCGTTCTTCAGACCGAAGGGCATCACCTTATAGCAGAATATGCCTAGCGGAGTCCGGAAGGCGGTGTGCTTTCGGTCTTCGGAATGCATCTTTATTTGATTATACCCTGAAGATCCATCCATGAAGGAGAAGACTTCATAAGTGGACGTGTTATCTATCATCAGCTCGGTAACCGGCACGAGGAAGTCATCCTTCGGGGAAGCTTTATTGAGGTCTCGAAAGTCCACGCAGATGTGTAATGTTCCATTTTTCTTCATTACCGGAACGATTTTGGTGATCTATTCAGGATATTGAACTTCTTGGATGAAGCCGGAGTCGATTAGCTTCTTGACTTCGGCATTGATACTCATCTCAAGCTCAAGCCTCATTCTTCTTGATGCTTGTTTGACTGGCTTGACGTCCGATGATATTGTTAGTTTATGCACGGCTATTTTTGGATCTAGTGCCGGCATCTCGGAATAGTTCCACGTGAAGCAGTCTTTATACGGCATAAGCACGTCCTATAGCATGGCCACCTGCTTTTCAGACATCAGCTCATTGACGAACGTTGGCCATGGCTCGTTTGCCGTCCCCAAGTCGATTTTTCTCAGGTTGTCGGCCGTGGTGTGTATCCCATCTTCCAGCTCTTTTGGCGCCAGTAGAAATTCTGATATCACCTCATCCTCATCTTCATTTGTGAAGCACTGGGAGAGGTCGTCCACATTCTCATACTCTCCCTCTTTTGAGAATGTTATCATGTGGCAGGTACGAGCTCGTTTCTAAGCTTGATGGTGATCTGGACTTTCCCTCGCAATGTAGGTTGCTCTTGGCTCATGCTTTCGTGGTGAGGCAACCTGTAGGGTTCCTAGGTACACGCAAGAGGTTCTACAAGGCATCAACCATGCCAAAATCAAAAATTTATATGTGCCGAGAAACCCTAATGCGATCGTTAACTAGAGGTAAAGGCGAAACTACAACTAGTAAACAACTTTACTAGAAAGTGGACGGAATTACAACCTTTGTAGATCCGGTCCTCCACCTCCATAGCTCCGTGACGATGTCCCTTCGCTGCGATCATCGGATCCCGGACTCTAGCGTTGATTTCATCGGAGAAATGGTCGGGCTAGGTCGTTGACTTCGATGCTGAAGATGATCTACGTCGAGGCAACTCAAACTCAAGCTCCACCTTCACCAAGTCAAGAAACTTATGAAGAAAACACCCTATACTACATGGCAAGTAGTAGAGGATGAAGAAATAGGAAGTGGGTTCACTTTAGAATTGGATTTCTCACTTGGAATCATCACTTGAAATTTTTCAAGAGAGAGCTTTCTTCTTTTCATAAAAAAGAAGAAGAAGAAGAAGAAAAAGAAAAAGGATTATCCAAAAATAAAATCCAAGTGATTCTTATCCTTTTCGCAACCATGGTTGAGTGTAGAGAATAAACTATGGTTTAGTTTAATGGTTAGGTTAAGTATAAAACAAATTGGTTGACCTTGTTTCAAAGATGCATGAAGCATCATGAAGCTTCTTGCATAAAGACAAAGAAAGCAACCATTCTATTTTACCAAAATGAATAAGTAAATGAATAAATAAGGTAATGTAAACCCTAACCATTAACTAAACATGGTTTAAAGTAAACACACACCCAAGTTTGCATGTATCATCAAACATGATACAAACTAGTGCACAAACATATATCATATATACAATGTGCACATTCAAGTGAGAAAAATAAACTTAAGTGAACCAATACTAGTTAATGTAAAGTAATATATCAAATATATAATTATACATTAAATCATTAAATCAACACTTGATTTAACGATCCGGTCATATAGCATATGACCGACCAATATCCAATGTATCGATTTATCGAATCAATCCTCGATTCGATAACTAGGTTATATCGCATACAACCAATCGATACATTCATCGCGAGAATAAAATACGGTATCACATACACGCATTATTCTCGGTCCCGCTCATATCTCATATGCGCTCCTATTTCGTTTTGCTTGAGCCAGGAAACCTCTGTGTAGGACCCTAAAGACTTGTCAATACGTCTGCAGCAGGTGATGATCAAATCAAACACCCACAAGCCGCAAGCGGTCTGCTAAACGTAACGGCCACCCGGGTATTGAGCGATCAGAAGATCAACGAGCAAGCCCGCTCACACTCCTGTGAATCCAACCAGTAACACTTACTGTACAGTCCGGTCTGTTCGTCTGATATGTCGCATATCTCGCCTAGGGGTGGTAAACATCAGACCCCAGTAGCTCAATAAGTCGTGTCGATATGAGGTCTATAACAGTTCGAGAAACTACTGATAACACTTATCAGTAAATCTCAGCAACCCTGGCAAAGGATTTCCGGTTATAGCCAATCGAACACAGTGCAACATCAACTCCCTATACCGGGAGAGACGAATCCCCTCCTATCGCTCATTGCCTCCATGTGATTCGGGACTGTACCCAAAAGCCACCGTTTTGCACGCCCTCTTTGATGTGGTAAGGTGGAAATCAAAGCACAGTGGGAATCACACAAGACTCTATGATGATCTCGGGTCTACAGACTAACCTGTACCAGTGTCACCAGAGAACTGCCATCTGACGTAAGGTATAATATCATCTAGGAATTCTCGGCGAGTCCGTCCAGTGTACCCAGTCTCCACTGAGCACCCGTATATCATCTCTGATGTCAAACACCAATGGATATGGGATCTTCCATCGCCCATCTGTATGGGTCGAGAAGGCATACGCTAGTCTACTCTGGTATATCGATGCCCCGTCTCGATACACCCATGACTAGGGACCTTGAAGGATGTACTTATGGACTACCATGTCTACACTAGTATGATATGCATCATAGTCCAGGTAGTCAAGTACACATCATAAGGGCTTTACCAACATGTAACAGAGAGACAATCAGTGTACACGTTATGGTAAAGAGCAACCAGATAGCATACTATCATGTCGAGCATGAAAGTCCTCCCTATATATGTCCAAGCATCCACTACAATATACATCCTATGTATAGTAATGGCCTCTAGGGCATATATATAACTAACAATCTCCCACTTGCACTAGGGCCATCTGTAGCAGTGGTTGTAGTATCTCGTACTCAACCATCCCATAATAGTCTCTCTCTGGGAAAAGGCCTTTGTGAGTGGATCTGCCGTGTTGTCCTCTGAGTCTGCTCTCCTAACCTCGATCCCCTGGAGATCAACCATCTCCACGATCAGGTGACACTGCCTTAGAATATGTCTGGATCACTGATGGGACGGGCGTTCCTTGGCATAAGCCACAACTCTATTGTCACACAATGGGAGGAACGAAGTTCATCTCATGAACTATTATACATCCAGACTGCCTCGTTGGTAGCATCTTAACTAGCGATGTATCCAGCCTTTATCATCTAGTATGTCACGGTATCTAGCTTGGAACTCTTCCAACATACCGTCCCTTTACTAAGGGTAAAGACAATGCCTGTGACTGACATTCAGTCGTCCTTATCACCCTGGAACCTTTCCAGTGATTCTCCTCAGGATCGATTGATACCATCTCACTACAACTAGTGAGAATCCTAACATCCAATTACTTCTATCTCATAGATCAAAACTCAGGATTTAGGAGGTATCACTTTGATCCTATATGGAGAATCCTTATGATAAGCGGAGATTGACCGAGCGTAGCATAGGAAACTCCTTCCCCATCAAGAGTATGTCATCTATGTACTCTACGAGGATCACTATCATACTCCCTACTACCTGTTTGTATATACAAGGTTTATCTACCATTTTGATGATGTCAAACTCTTTGACTTTCTCATCAAAACAGATGTTCCAACTCAGCGATGCCTGCTTTAATCTTGTAAAGCAACTTGTACACGTTTCCGCTGCTCCCACTGTCTACGAAGCCCTCTGGCTGTGTACTTACCGGCGCTCACTTCTAAAACATCAATTTAGAAAAGCAGTCATGACACCCAACCGCCAGATATCGTAGTCATGGTATGTAACCGTGGCAAGTAGGATCTGGATGGACTTAAGCATAGCTCCTTAGAAAAGGTTTCATCATTATCCACGCCTGGTCGACGATGAAAACCTTTAACAAGTCTAGCTTTGAAAGTCTCAACTTTTCCATCTACACCAAGTAATCTTTTCAAGATATACTTGCTCCTGATGGGGATTTAACCCTTCAGATAAAGCAACCAAAGTCTATACTTTGTTGGTGTATAAGGATTCCATCTCAGATTGCTAAGCATCCAGCCATTCTTACAGAGTCCCACTCCTGATGGCCAGCTCGAAACTAGTTGGGTCATCATCTCATGATGCATTCCTTGCTCCTAATGTCATAGAGAAACAGAAGTATCTTTGAGGTGGGTGAGGAACCCTACTAGATCGGCGGAGAGGCCGAGGTTCGTTGGATACTATTGAATCCTTTGGTTCTACCAAATCATCTGCTGCAGTCTGTATAGCTGGAACATTTCCAGTTCTACAGAACTGACCTTGCCTTGAGCTTGTCCGGATTTTGCTTTTAGACATAGGCCGGACAACCCCCAAATCTTAACAAACTTAAGATATGGGCTCTTGCCTTTCCATATCATATATGAAGCGGTAAGCAACTGTTTTGGTTTGAACCCTATTCAATAGGTATGCAGCTTCTCAAGCGCATAATTCCTAAAAGGAAATAGGCAACTCAGTAGTACTCATCATAGAGCGCACCATATCTAATATGGTATGATTGCTCCTCCCCGATATACCATCGTGCTATGGTGTATGCGGAGGAGTAATGCTGAGAGAGAATCTCATTTTCTTTTAGAATGATCCAGGAATTCCGTGCTCAAGTATTCTCCTCCTCAATCACATCAAAGGACATAATACTTATAACCGTTTTGGTTCTCTATTTCTAACTTATATTCTGTGAATATCTCAAAAGGTTCGAACTTGTGTTTCAACAGGAATATATGTCTGAATCTTGAGAGAATATCAGAGAATGTAATGAAATACAAAGAACCGGTCTTGGCATGTGTAGACAGGGGACCTACATACATCAACATGTATCATCCCAAGAGTTCACTAACTCTTTCTCTATTTCCAGTAAACAGAGCTATGGTCATCTTATCTCTATGACATGATTGGCAAGTTTCACAAGATGTAAATTCAAACTAATTTAAATATGCATCTAGATGTAACTTCAGCCAGTCGGGTCGCATTGATATGACCTAGTCTACAATGCCTCAAGAAGGATTCGTTCATTTCTGAACTTTTCCTCTTGTGTGTGTTCCGTATACTAAGAACTGTAGTTTGATTTAGAACATCAATGCTTTTAGATAACGTGCCTGAACCGATCAACTTTTGATATAGGAAATGTTCAAAACATTATCCAACAATATAAAATTTTATCATTTCTTCACTAATAAAGAGACTGATATGATTTTGTATATCAGGTTCGGTATCTAATAACATTCGTTCAGAATCAATGTATTTGGAATACAAGGTGACAGTGACCAACAGACTTGGCTGCAACACTTGCCCCGTTTTCTGTCTCATGAAACTTATCACCCGTTCTCAGTTCTCTGCCTTTCTGTAGCCCTATGTAACAGATTACATATCTGGGATCCTGATCCGGTATCAGATACCCAGGACGCAGAGGATACTGAGAAACAGTTCTGTATAATGAACACACCCGAAGGAGACGCATCATTTGCACTTTCTTCGTTTGGGCGGCATAGGAATTCTGGTATTCCCCTATTTCCTGCTCGGTCTTATAACAATTATAAGTTGGAGCGGGACCAACGTTCCCCAGCTCAGTATAACAAGCGGGTTCGGTCAATATATCCGTTTTATTATCTTGATTAAAGCGTGATATGGTCGCTACCTGGAGAGAGAGAGAAGAAAACACTCAGCGTATGCTCTTGCAAGAATAGATTGGTTATTATTTTATCTAATCAGGATGGCTCCCACTGTTTTTATCAAATCTTCCTTCAAACCCTAAAAGGAAAGACTAGCCGGGTTAATTACACGCTACAAGTTCGCCAATCTTTCAGCCAGGCCAGTGTCGGTACTTTGAGGGAGGTACCCCGTGCTTTCGTACGAACCTAATTAATGTAAACCCTATTTTCCCAGAGGCGTAACCTCGTTGACACCTTTCTAGACACCTACTTGATCGTCTAATTGTAATGTGTAAAACTCTTCCAGGAGTAACTCTTACTCGCAGCGGGTATCGGGATCCAACTATCTCATAGAAGGTATGCAATCTCATTGCAAATTTCAACACTTGAAATTCCCGATAATATTTTGCCCCAAACGATCTATGACCTTGACAAGGTCAACAAACTATAGACCATAAGTCAAGTTCAACCCGTCATTTCTTGATTGAATCAAACCCACCCGCACGACCCTTGACAAGGTCAACAAAGCCGTACGACTACCCTAATCCAATCTGCATCATATGCATAAGCAGATAAATACTGGTTAGCTACCGCACACTGCGCCTTGACAAGGTCAACAAACGTAGCACGAATACTAAACAGGACATATCTGAAATGACGGAGGGCTACGACAAGTTTTTCTGAAAACCGATTGCATAATGAACTTGATATCGTTGTAGGATCGAATGATTTTTGAAATGGAGTGTTTTTTAGGCTTTTCTAATTTTGCTAATGGGGTCACTCCCGGTGAAGGGATCGTCGGCCCTTTCCTCATCGAATAAGGTGCAGGATATATCATATATACCGCTGTGCAAAGCAAAAACTATAGAAGCAATGAAAAGACAAACCGAGGGTTGTAGCATCTTCCAGTTATTGCTAAAGGAGTCACTCCCGGTGAAGGGATCTCGGTCCTTTCCTTATCGAATAAGGTGCAGGATGTTCTACAAGGAACACCGTGATCCAAAGCAAGAACTGTAGCTACCTGTTTTTGAAAATTCGATTCCACAACATCTTTAGGTTTATTTTTCTTTCATTAATCATATTAATGAAGTCCCATCATTTAAGTCCACCTAAACATCACAGATAAATACGACGTACACTTATGCCATCCGTGTTCGCCTCGATGTCCCTTCGTTCACCGTTAGGTTAGGTGACTAACGGCAGAGCGGGGCAGGGCAAGCGCGGGTGTAAAACATAAGTAACGTCTATATAATATATCATATATACTATATACAGTATTTATCACAGAACATCAAATGATCACATCACAGATATCGCAGCAGAAGAAACATATGAACATTGGATATACTAGGACGTCCGTGTTTTCAATACGAGCCAGTATAAAACACGGATTCCACGGTCGCGATGACTAGCCAAACCCACACCCCTAGACCCCTACAAGAGCGGCAAGCAACCCTACCAATTCTAGGGTTAGGAGACCCGGACTCGACTCCTCGAGTTGGTCTCCCACTGGACCCTAGAACCCGGTTACTAATGCTCCCCTCTTTGGGTCTATCCTAGTGCGGAAAAGTAAATAATATATAAATGGTGACATCATCCGCAACCTGGAAGTGCCCCAATAAAAGAATATTACATACAAGTTTTTACATGAATGAAAATGAAAAACACTCATCTCACATAAAAAAAACCCGGCTATTCAAACACGACGATCCAATATAATATATCCAGCAACACATAACATCACATGTCATCAACGTAAGTAAATATGCCCATCCCAATTGTCGTTGACATATAGCAACGAAACCGGCGATATCACATATTACACTTACGGTCGCAGAAAAGAAAGTGTAAAACTATAACAGTTGGAATCCGCAACCTTCTTAGACATCGCACGCCTAACCATCTGAATTCCTTAGACATCACATGCGTAACATTTATAAACCCCGCATTTTAGTCTCATTATCGAAAACTCTTTTCAATATCAAGTCTGGCAATTCAACATGATTCCCGACATACTGATCGAATGCTCGTCGCAAAACTTAGTAGACGGCTGCACCCCCGATGCCGTCGACAAAGTGCACCAAGGCGGAACACCGCTGCCGCGAGCACCCGAACGGATGCTTTCGGCGACGGGGTTCTCCTACAGTCACTTGGTCGGGCTATGAGGTGAGGCTGTTTGTTAAGTTTACCCGGCAAGTACCCGCGTACGCTACGTGATTGCGACGGACTTTTGATCACATCAAAATTCCGTGGCAACCGATCAAGTGAGACTAAAGTGTTGTGTTTATAACATTCATTCAGTTATCTCATAACTACTTGTGAATTCCAATTATTGTATCATATTCCAGATAAATAGAAAATGTTAAACTTTCCGATCGAACAATCAAACACCCAAGTTTTCCCGGAACAGCTCATCACATGAAATAAGTTTAGAAACATGCACTTCATGCCTCAGTACCAACGGTCCAGCCATAGAAGGGTCAAGCCAACGCCTCACATGTAGCACGCCGTACTGTCCCAAACCCTAAGGTTCAAAGGGCAGTTCAAGACGGTCACATAATCGAGTTAAGGTTTGTTGTCTTCTAGAGGGTCCATCGCGTTACTTGCACTACTTCGAACGTTCTTAAACTACGAAAAGTTCCAACATTTGGAAATTTCCCGACAGGGAAAAAGTGGGTATTTAGATCCGGTCGAACTTTTCAACATTTTCTAAAATTATCCGGAAAAACACAGATGAAGTTGAACTTCCCGATCGAGACACCGAGTCCCCAATATAACCCAGAAAACTCAACTCTTGAGTAGAAAATAAAAATACCCAGAAAACACAGGAGACAGATTGTGACATTACTGTGTAAACTGCAATGAACAAGGTGACTAAACGGCCGCGAAACCGCCGCACGAGCCATGCTCGTGCCGCGTTTCCGCGGCGCTTTGATCGATTTAGCCGCACGTGTTGCACAGTAACTCCTAGAAAACCCTGCTTATTTTTCTGCATATTTTTAATTTGGAAAAATCCACATTTTCAAAAAATGTACAGAGAAGGGTTGAAAATTAGGGTTTCGGGTTCGATCGAGTTTCCAACATCGTCTACACTTCACCTAAAGCTCTAGCTGGGCTTTGATACCAGTGTTGGGTTCCTAGGCACACTCAAGAGGTTCTACAAGGCATCAACCATGCCAAAATAAAAAATTTATGTGTGCCGAGAAACCCTAATGCGATCGTTAACTAGAGGTAAAGGCGAAACTACAACTACTAAACAACTTTACTAGAAAGTGAACGGAATTACAACCTTTGTAGATCCGGTCCTCAACCTCCATAGCTCCATGACGATGTTCCTTCGCTGCGATCATCGAATCCCGGACTCTAGCGTTGATTTCATCGGAGAAATGGTCGGGATAGGTCGTTGACTTCGATGCCGAAGATGATCTACGTCGAGGCAACTCAAACTCAAGCTCCACCTTCACCAAGTCAAGAAACTTATGAAGAAAACACCCTATACTACATGGCAAGTGGTAGAGGATGAAGAAATAGGAAGTGGGTTCACTTTAGAATTGGATTTCTCACTTGGAATCATCACTTGGAATTTTTCAAGAGAGAGCTTTCTTCTTTTCATAAAGAGGAAGAAGAAGAAGAAAAAGAAAAAGGATTATCCAAAAATAAAATCCAAGTGATTCTTATCCTTTTTGCAACCATGGTTGAGTGTAGAGAATAAACTATGGTTTAGTTTAATGGTTAGGTTAAGTATAAAACAAAATGGTAGACTTTTTTTCAAAGATGCAGGAAGCATCATGAAGCTTCTTGCATAAAGACAAAGAAAGCAACCATTCTATTTTACCAAAATGAATAAGTAAATGAATAAATAAGGTAATGGAAACCCTAACCATTAACTAAACATGGTTTAAAGTAAACACACACCTAAGTTTGCATGTATCATCAAACATGATACAAACTAGTGCACAAACATATATCATATATACAATGTACACATTCAAGTGAGAAAAATAAACTTAAGTGAACCAATACTAGTTAATGTAAAGTAATATATTAAATATATAATTATACATTAAATCATTAAATCAACACTTGATTTAACGATCCGGTCATATAGCATATGACCGACCAATATCCAATGTATCGACTTATCGAATCAATCCTCGATTCGATAACTAGGTTATATCGCATACAACCAATTGATACATTCATCGCGAGAATAGAATACGGTATCACATACACGCATTATTCTCGGTCCCGCACATATCTCATATGCGCTCCTATTTCGTTTTGCTTGAGCCAGGAAACCTCTGTGTAAGATTCTAAAGACTCGTCAATACGCCGGCAGCAGGTGATGATCATATCAAACACACACAAGCCGCAAGCGGTCTGCTAAACGTAACGGCTATCCGGGTATTGAGCGATCAGAAGATCAACGAGCAAGCCCGCTCACACTCCTGTGAATCCAACCAGTAACACTTACCGTACAGTCCGGTCTGTTCGTCTGATATGTCACATATCTCCCCTAGGGGTGGTAAACGTCAGACCCCAGTAGCTCGATAAGTCGTGTCGATATGAGGTCTATAACAGTTCGAGAAACTACTGATAACACTTATCAGTAAATCTCAGCAACCTTGGCCAGGGATTTCCGGTTATAACCAATCGAACACAGTGCAACATCAACTCCCTATACCGGGAAAGACGAATCCCCTCCTATCGCTCATTGCCTCCATGTGATTCGGGACTGTACCCAAAAGCCACCGTTTTGCACGCCCTCTTGGACGTGGTAAGGTGGAAATCAAATCACAGTGGGAATCACACAAGAATCTATGACGATCTCGGGTCTACAGACTAACCTGTACTAGTGTCACCAGAGAACTGCCATCTGACGTAAAGTATAATACCATCTGGGAGTTCTCGGCGAGTCCATCCAGTGTACCCAGTCTCCACTGGGCACCTGTATATCATCTCTGATGTCAAACACCAATGGATATGGGATCTTCCATCGCCCATCTGTATGGGTCGAGAAGGTATACGCTAGTCTACTCTGGTATATCGATGCCCCGTCTCGATACACCCACGACTAGGGACCTTGAAGGATGTACTTATAGACTACCATGTCTCCACTAGTATGATCTGCATCATAGTCCAGGCAGTCAAGTACACATCCTAAGGGCTTTACCAATATGTAACAGAGAGACAATCAGTGCACACGTTAAGGTAAAGAGCAACCAGATACCATACTATCATGTCGAGCAAGAAAGTCCTCCCTATATATGTCCAAGCATCCACTACAATATACATCATATGTATAGTAATGGCCTCTAGGGCATACATATAACTAACACTACCCCCCTAATAGTCGGACAGAGCGAACCTGCCTTGCTGATACTGGTCTTCGACCCAGTCTTTTAAGGTGAAGCAATCTTGAAGAGGATGTCCTATTGCTCGGTGGTAGGAGCAATAATCCGGATGATGGACCTCATTTATTTGCTCAGGGTGCCGAGACTCTGGGAGTGTCATCATTTGATGCTTCATGACAAGGTCGAATATTTTCCTTGTCTTGTTTTGGGGGAACGCGTACTCTCGATCCATCTTCTTCATAAAAGACGAATTCCAGCTGACTTTTTCTCGATCGCATGGCTTCTTGAATCCGCTTCGCTGTTTTTCAACGTCATTCTCGTTCTTCACCTTGTTGTTGCCTCTACGTCGGGCTTTCTTCTTGCCACGAGAGCGAACAGCGGGCTGAGGGTGAAGGGAATCGTCATCCTCCGTAGCATGCTGAATGAAACCTTGCGTCCTGGCTTTCTAGTAAATGGCCATTTCGCGGCTGTGGTCATCCCGAACCTTTTGACCCTATTTCCTTATTAGCTTGTCAATTTGTTCTTCGAATGACGGGCTTGACATTTTTACTACGGAATCTCGCTTTGGCTCGATATCGGCGCTATTTGGAAAAGCATTCCCTTCTCCTCCAGAGTCGTTTAAAATGTGGCAGCCATGGAATCTCTCCCGTTTCTTGGACTGAACGTATCCAAGCCCGGTCGTCTCCATCCTCACTTTTGGCATCTTTCGCTGAGTCCCGGGAACATTCCAAATCTTGTTGTAGAACTGGGTGTAGGGTTCCTAGGCACCCTAATAAGGTCTCACAAGGCATCAACCATGCCAATTTCAAATTTAAACGGTGCTGAGAAACCCTAGAACGGATCGTTGGCTAGATTTCTAGGCGACAAAGCAAACTAGTTAACACTTAACTACAAGAATACGGAAATACAACCTTTGTAGATCCGGTTCTCCACCTCCATAGCTCCGCAATGAAGTCTCCTCGCTGTCCTCATACAATCCCGGGCTCTAGCGTCGGCTTCATCGGAGAAGAAGCGGGCTAGGTCATCGACGACGTGCCGAAGATGATCTACGTCGAGGCATCGCTAGATCAAGCTCCACCTTCACCAAGCCATAAAAACTTGTGAAGGAAACACACTCTACTACTTGGCAAGAGGTAGAGGATGAAGAAATAGGAGGTGGGTTCACTTTAGATTTGGATTTCTCACTCTTTTTCATCACTTGCCATTGATGGAGGCAAGCTTTCTTCACTTGAAGAAATCAAGAAGAAGAAGAATAATGTTATGATAAGTTATTTTAAAAAATGAAAAGAAAATGAAAACTTATCATAATGTAAACCATGGTCAAGTGTAGAGATTAAACTAGGGTTAGTGGGAATGGTTAGGGTTAAGGATGAGATAAGAATGGTTGACTTGATCAAAGCTTCAAGAAGCTTCAACATAAAAAACAAAAGAAGCCACCATCCTTAAAACTATCCAAAATGAATATATAAATAAATAAATAGATAATAAGAGAATAAACAAAACCTAACCACTCTCACAACCATGGTTTAATCTTCACACAAATCCAAGTTAACATGTATCATCAAACATGACACAATCAAGTGCACAAAAGTATATCACATATACAATGTGCATATCCGAGTGAGAAAATCCATTTAAAGTGAACCGATACTAGTTAATGCAAAGTAATATATCTAATATATAATTATGCATTAAATAATTAAATCAACACTTGATTTAACGATCCGGTCATATCGCATATAACCGACTAGTATCCAATGTATCGGCTTATCGAATCAACCCTCGATTCGATAACTAGGTTATATCGCATATAACCATTCGACACATTCATCGCGAGAATGGAATACGGTATCACATACACGTATTATTCTCGGTCCCGCACATATCTCATATGCGCTCCTATTTCGTTTTGCTTGAGCCAGGAAACCTCTGTGTAGGACTCTAAAGACTCGTCAATACGCCGGTAGCAAATGATGATCATATCAAACATCCACAAGCCGCAAGCGGTCTGCTAAACGTAACGGCCACCCGAGTATTGAGCGATCAGAAGATCGACGAGCAAGCCCGCTCACACTCCAGTGAATCCAACCAGTAACACTACCGTACAGTCCGGTCTGAACGTCTGATATGTCGTATATCTCGCCTAGGGGTGGTAAACGTCAGACCCCAATAGCTCGATAAGTCGTGTCGATATGAGGTCTATAACAGTTCGAGAAACTACTGGTAACACTTACCAGTAAATCTCAGCAACCCTGGCCAGGGATTTCCGGTTATAGCCAATCGAACACAGCGCAACATCAACTCCCTATACCGGGAGAGAAGAATCCCCTCCTATCGCTCATTGCCTCCATGTGACTCGGGACTGTACCCAAAAACCATCGTTTTGCACGCCCTCTTGGACGTGGTAAGATGGAAATCAAAGAACAGTGGGAACCACACAAGACTCTATGACGATCTCGGGTCAACAGACTACTCTGTACCAGTGTCACCAGAGAACTGCCATCTGACGTAAGGTATAATACCATCTGGGAGTTCTCGGCGAGTCCTTCCAGTGTACCCAGTCTCCACTGAGCACCCGTATATCATCTCTGGTGTCAAACACCAATGGATATGGGATCATCCATCGCCCATCTGTATGGGTCGAGAAGGTATACGCTAGTTTACTCTGGTATATCGATGCCCCGTCTCGATATACCCACGACTAGGGACTTTGAAGGATGTACTTATGGATTACCATGTCCCCACTAGTATGATCCGCATCATAGTCCAGGTAGTCAAGTACACATCCTAAGGGCTTTACCAACATGTAACGGAGAGACAATCAGTATACACGTTAAGGTAAAGATCAACCAGATAGCATACTATCATGTCGAGCAAGAAAGTCCTCCCTATATATGTCCCAGCATCCACTACAATGTACATCCAATGTACAGTAATGGCCTCTAGGGCATACATATAACTAACAATCTCCCACTTGCACTAGGGCCATCTGATAGCAGTGGTTGTAGTATCTCATACTCAACCATCCCATAAAAATCTCTCTCTGGGAACAGGCCCTTGTGAGTGGATCCGCTGTGTTGTCCTCTAAGTCTACTCTCCAAACCTCGATCACCCTGGAGATCAACCATCTCCTTGATCAGGTGAAACTGCCTTAGAATATGTCTGGATCACTGATGGGACCGGCGTTCCTTGGCATAAGCCAGAACCCCATTGTCTCACAATGGTAGGAACGTAGTTCATCTCATGAACCTATATACACCCAAACAGCCTCTTTGGTAGCATCTTAAGTAGTGATGTATCTTGCCTTTATCGTCTAGTATGCCACGGTATCTAGCTTGGAACTCTTCCAACATACCATCCCTTTACTGAGGGTAAAGACAATGCCTGTGACTGACACTCAGTCGTCTTTATCACCCTGGAACACTTCCAGTGATTCTTCCCAGGATCAATTAATACCATCTCACTACAGCTAGTGAGTATTCTAACATCCATTTAGATCTATCTCATAGATCCAAATTCCAGGATTTAGTAGGTATCACTTTGATCTTATGTGGAGAATCAGTGTGATAAGCGGAGATTGATCGAGCGTAGCATAGGAAACTCCTTCCCTATCAAGAGTATGTCATCCACGTACTCTACGAGGATCATCACCATACTCCCTACTACCTTTTTGTATATACAAGGTTCATCTACCATTTTGATGATGTCAAACTGTTTGACTAACACATCAAAACAGATGTTCCAACTCCGCGATGTCTGCTTTATCTTATAAAGTATCTTGTACACGTTTCCGCTGCTCCCACTGTCTACGAAGCCCTCTGGTTGTGTACTTACAGACGCACTCTTTTAAATCAATATTTAGAAAAGCAGTCATGACACCCAACCGCCAGATTTCGTAGTCATGGTATGTAGCCGTGGCAAGTAGGATCTGGATGGACTTAAGCATAGCTACTTGAAAAGGTTTCATCATTATCCACGCCTGGTCGATGACGAAAACCTTTAACAAGTCTAGCTTTGAAAGTCTCAACTTTTCCATGTACACCAAGTAATCTTCTCAAGATTTACTTGCTCATGATGGGGATTTAACCCTTCAGATATAGCAGCCAAAGTCCATACTTTGTTGGTGTATAAGGATTCCATCTCAGATCGATAAACATCCAGCCATTCTTACAGAGTCTTACTCTCGATGGCCAGCTCGAAGCTAGTTGGGTCAACATCTCATGATGCAATCCTCGCTCCCACTGTCATAGAGAAACCGAAATATCTCTCAGGTGGGTGAGGAACCCTACTAAATCGGCGGAGAGGCTGAGGTTCGTTGGTATCTACTGAATCCTTTGGTTGTACCAAATCATCTGCTGTAGTTTGTATAGCTGGAACCTTTCCAGTTGTACATTATAGACCTTGCCTCGAGCTTGTCCGGATTTTGCTTTTCAGACATAGGCCGGACAACCCCAAATCTTAACTAGCTTAAGAGATGGGCTCTACCCTTTCCATATCACATATGAAGTGGTAGGCAACTGATTTGATTTGAACCCTATTCAATAGGTATGCAGCTTCTCAAGTGCATAACTCCCAAAAGGAAATAGGTAACTCAGTAGTACTCATCATAGAGCACACCTTATCATATAGGGTGAGATAGCTCCACCCCGATATACCATCATGCTATGGTGTATACGGAGGAGTAATGCTGAGAGAGAATCTCATTTTCCTTTGGAATAATCCAGGATTTTCGTGCTCAAGTATTCTCCTCCTCGATCTTATCAAAGGACATAATACTTATACCCATATTGGTTCTCTACTTCTAGCTTATATTCTGTGAATATCTCAAAAGGTTCGGACATGGGTTTCAACAGGAACATATGTCTGAATCTAAAGAGATCATCAAAGAATGTAACGAAGTACAAAGAACCAGTCCTGGCATATGTAGACGGGGGATCTTACATACATCAACATGTATCATCCCAAGAGTTCACTAACTCTTTCTCTGTTTCCAATAAACAGAGCTGTGGTCATCTTATCTCTGTGACATGACTGGCAAGTTTCACAAGATGTAGATTAAAACTCATCTAAATATGCATCTTTATGTAACTTCAGCTAGTCAGGTCACATTGATATGATCTAGTCTACAATGCCTCAAGAAGGATTCGTTCATTTCTGAACTCTTCCTCTTGTGTGTGTTCCGTATACTAAAGAACTGTAGTTTGATTTAGAACATCAACGCTTTTAGATAACGTGCCTGAACCGATCAACTTTTGATATAGGAAATGTTCAAAACATTATCCAACAATACAAAATTATATCCTTTCTTTACTAATAAAGAGACTGATATGATTTTGTATATCGGTTCGGTATCTAATAACATTCGTTCAGAATCAATGTATTGGTAATACAGGGTGACAGTGACCAACAGACATGGCTGCAACTCTTGCCCCGTTTTCTGCCTCATGAAACTTATCACCCGTTCTCAGTCCTCTAACTTTCTGTAGCCCTATGCAACAGATTACATATCTGGGATCCTGATCTGGTATCACATACCCAGGACGTAAAGTATACTGAGAAACAGTTCTCTGTAATGAACACACCCAAAGATGATGCATCAGCATGCACTCTCTTCGTTTGGGCGGCACGAGAATTCTGGTAATCCCCAATTTCCTGCTCTGTCCTATAACAATTATAAGTTGGAGCGGGACCAACGTTCCCCAGCTCAGTATAACAAGCGGGTTCGGTCAATATTCCGTATTATTATCTTGATTAAGGCGTGATATGGTCGCTACCTGGAGAGAGAGAGAAGAAAACACTCAGCGTGCGCTCTTGCAAGAAAAGATTGGTTATTATTTTATCTAATCAGGATGGCTCCTACTGCTTTTTATCAAATCTTCCTTCAAACCCTAAAAGGAAAGACTAGCCGGGATTAATTACACACTACAAGTTCGCCAATCTTTCAGCCAGGCCAGTGTCGGTACTTTGAGGGAGGTCCCCCGTGCTTTCGCACGAACCTAATTAATGTAAACCTCGTTTTCCCAGAGGCGTAACCTCGTTAACACCTTTCTAGGCACCTACTTGATCGGCTAATTGTAATGTGTAAAACTCTCCCAGGAGTAACTCTTACTCGCAGTGGGTATCGGGATCCAACTATCTCATAGAAGGTATGCAATCTCATTGCAAATTTCAACACTTGAAATTCCCGATAATTTTGCCCCTAGCGTCCTATGACCTTGACGCAGGCCAACAAACCATAGTGCGCTCGTCAAGTTCAACTCGTCATTTCCTGATTGAATTAAACCCACCCGCACGACCCTTGACGCAGGCCAACAAAGTCGCACGACTACCCTAATCCAATCTGCATCATATGCATAAGCAGATAAATACTAGTTAGCTACCGCACACTACGCCTTGACGCAGGCCAACAAACGTAGCACGAATACTAACTACCACTTATCTGAAATGACGGAGGGCTACGACAGGTTTTTCTGAAAACCTATTGCGTAATGAACTTGATATCGTTGTAGAATCAAATGATTTTAAAAATGGAGTGTTTTTGAGGCTTTTCTAGTTTTGCTAAAGGAGTCACTCCCGGTGAAGGGATCGTCGGTCCTTTCCTCGTCGAATGAGGTGCGGGATATATCATATATATCACTGTGCAAAGCAAAAACACTTAAAAGAAATCAAAAGACAAACCGAGTGTGTAGCATCTGCCAGTTATTGCTAAAGGAGTCACTCCCGGTGAAGGGATCTCGGTCCTTTCCTTATCGAATAAGGTGCAGGATATATCATATATACCGCTGTGCAAAGCAAGAACTGTAGCTACCTGTTTTATTTTGAAATTCGATTCTACAACATCTTAGGTTTCTTTTATTTCATTAATCACATTAATGAAGTCCCATCATTTAAATACCTAAACATCACAGATAAATACGACGTACACTTATGCCATCCGCATTCTCCACGATGTCCCCTCGTGCACCGTTAGGTTAGGTAACTAACGGCAGAGCGGGGCAGGGCTAGCGCGGGTGTAAAACATAAGTAACGCCTATATAATATATCATATATACTATATACAGTATCTATCACAGAACATCACATGATCACATCACAGATATCGCAGCAGAAGAATCATATGAAATATTGGATATACTAGGACGTCCGTGTTTTCAATACGAGCCAGTATAAACCACGGATTCCACGGTCGTGATGAATAGCCAAACCCACACCCCTAGACCCCTACGAGAGCGGCAAGCAACCCTACCAATTCTAGAGTTAGGAGACCCGGACTCGACTCCTCGAGTTGGTCTCCCACTGGACTCCAGAACCCGGTTACTTGTGCCCTCCTCCTTGGGTCTATCCTAGTGCGGAAAAGTAAATAATATACAAACGGTGACAACTTCCGCAACCTGGAAGTGCCCCAAATAAAAGAATATTACATACAAGTTTTTACATGAATGAAAATGAAAAAACACTCATCTCACATAAAAACCCCCGGCTATTCAAACCACGACGATCCAATATAACATATCCAGCAACACATAACATCACATGTCATCAACGTAAGTAAATATGCGTATCCCAATTGTCGTTGACATATAGCAACGAAACCGGCGATATCAGATATTACACTTACGGTCACAGAAAAGAAAGTGTAAAACTACAACAGTTGGAATCCGCAACCACCTCAGACATCACATGCCTGACTAAATGAATTTCTTAGACATCGCATGCCTAACAATTATAAACCCCGCATTTTAGTCTCATTATCGAAAACACTTTTCAATATCAAGTCGGGCAATTCAACAAGATTCCCGACATCCTGATCGAATGCTCATCGCAAACTTCAGTAGACGGCCGCACCCCCGATACCGTCGACGAAGTGCACCAAGGCGGAACACCGCTACCGCAAGCACCCAAACGGATGCTTTCGGCGACGGGGTTCTCCTACAGTCACTTGGTCGGGGTTAAGGGATGTAGCTGTCTAATAAGTTTATCCGGCGAGTATCCGCGTACGCTACGTGATTGCGACGGACTTTTGATCATATCAAAATTCCATGGCAACCAATCAAGTGAGACTAAATTGCTAGATTTATAACATTCATTCAGTTATCTCATAACTGTTTGTGAATTCCAAATGTTGTATCCCATTCCGGATAAATAGAAAATGTTAAACTTTCCGATCGGACAATCGAACACCCAAGTTTTCCCGAAACAGATCAACACTTGAAATAAGTTTAAAAACATTCACTTCATGCCTCAGTACCAACGGTCCAGCCGTAGAAGGGTCAAGCCAACGCCTCACATGTGGCACGCCGTACTGCCCCAAACCCGAAGGTTCAAAGGGCAGTTCAAGACGGTCACATAATCGAGTTAAGGTTTGTTGTCTTCTAGAGGGACCATCGCGTTACTTGCACTACTTAGAACGTCGTTAAACTACGGAAAGATCCAACACTTGGAAATTTCCCGGCAGGGGAAAAAGTGGGTATTTATATCCGGTCGAACTTTTTAACAGTTTCTAAAATATCCGGAAAAACTTAAACGAAGATAAATTATCCGATCGAATCAACGAGTCCCCAATACAACCCTAGAAAACTCAACACTTGAGTGGAATTAAAATATTCACAGAAAAAATTAACAAGAAAGGACCTAAGAATAATTACATGAAATTTCAGGGACTAAGTCACAATTTTGGCCGCGGAAGCGCCGCAAAACCCCTGGTTTCGCCGCGGTTCCGCGGTCAAATTGTTGAATTAGGCGTCCAAACTTCACCGTAATTCTTAGTTTTTCCTGCATAATTTTCTGAGAATTTTTAATTTGGAAAAATCCACAGTTTGTAAAAATGTACAGAGAAGGGTATAATCGGGGGATTCCGGCTTCGATCGGACTTCTAACTTCGTATACACTTCGCCTAAAGCTCTAGCTAGGCTCTGATACTACTGTAGGGTTCCTAGGCACCCTAATGAGGTCTCACAAGGCATCAACCATGCCAATTTCAAATTTAAACGGTGCCGAGAAACCCTAGAACGGATCGTTGGCTAGATTTCTAGGCGACAAAGCAAACTAGTTAACACTTAACTACAAGAATACGGAAATACAACCTTTGTAGATCCGGTTCTCCACCTCCATAGCTCCGCAATGAAGTCTCCTCGCTGTCCTCATACAATCCCGGGCTCTAGCGTCGGCTTCATCGGAGAAGAAGCGGGCTAGGTCATCGACGACGTGCCGAAGATGATCTACGTCGAGGCATCGCTAGATCAAGCTCCACCTTCACCAAGCCATAAAAACTTGTGAAGGAAACACACTCTACTACTTGGCAAGAGGTAGAGGATGAAGAAATAGGAGGTGGGTTCACTTTAGATTTGGATTTCTCACTCTTTTTCATCACTTGCCATTGATGGAGGCAAGCTTTCTTCACTTGAAGAAATCAAGAAGAAGAATAATAATGTTATGATAAGTTATTTTAAAAAATGAAAAGAAAATGAAAACTTATCATAATGTAAACCATGGTCAAGTGTAGAGATTAAACTAGGGTTAGTGGGAATGGTTAGGGTTAAGGATGAGATAAGAATGGTTGACTTGATCAAAGCTTCAAGAAGCTTCAACATAAAAAACAAAACAAGCCACCATCCTTAAAACTATCCAAAATGAATATATAAATAAATAAATAGATAATAAGAGAATAAACAAAACCCTAACCACTCTCACAACCATGGTTTAATCTTCACACAAATCCAAGTTAAAATGTATCATCAAACATGACACAATCAAGTGCACAAAAGTATATCACATATACAATGTGCATATCCGAGTGAGAAAATCCATTTAAAGTGAACCGATACTAGTTAATGCAAAGTAATATATCTAATATATAATTATGCATTAAATAATTAAATCAACACTTGATTTAACGATCCGGTCATATCGCATATAACCGACTAGTATCCAATGTATCGGCTTATCGAATCAACCCTCGATTCGATAACTAGGTTATATCGCATATAACCATTCGACACATTCATCGCGAGAATGGAATACGGTATCACATACACGTATTATTCTCGGTCCCGCACATATCTCATATGCGCTCCTATTTCGTTTCGCTTGAGCCAGGAAACCTCTGTGTAGGACTCTAAAGACTCGTCAATACGCCGGTAGCAGATGATGATCATATCAAACATCCACAAGCCGCAAGCGGTCTGCTAAACGTAACGGCCACCCGGGTATTGAGCGATCAGAAGATCGACGAGCAAGCCCCCTCACACTCCAGTGAATCCAACCAGTAACACTACCGTACAGTCCGGTCTGATCGTCTAATATGTCGCATATCTCGCCTAGGGGTGGTAAACGTCAGACCCCAATAGCTCAATAAGTCGTGTCGATATGAGGTCTATAACAGTTCGAGAAACTACTGGTAACACGTACCAGTAAATCTCAGCAACCCTGGCCAGGGATTTCCGGTTATAGTCAATCGAACACAGCGCAACATCAACTCCCTATACCGGGAGAGACGAATCCCCTCCTATCGCTCATTGCCTCCATGTGACTCGGGACTGTACCCAAAAACCACCGTTTTGCACGCCCTCTTGGACGTGGTAAGATGGAAATCAAAGCACAGTGGGAACCACACAAGACTCTATGACGATCTCGGGTCAACAGACTACTCTGTACCAGTGTCACCAGAGAACTGCCATCTGACGTAAGGTATAATACCATCTGGGAGTTCTCGACGAGTCCTTCCAGTGTACCCAGTCTCCACTGAGCACCCGTATATCATCTCTGATGTCAAACACCAATGGATATGGGATCATCCATCGCCCATCTGTATGGGTCGAGAAGGTATACGCTAGTCTACTCTGGTATATCGATGCCCCGTCTCGATATACCCACAACTAGGGACTTTGAAGGATGTACTTATGGACTACCATGTCCCCACTAGTATGATCCGCATCATAGTCCAGGTAGTCAAGTACACATCCTAAGGGCTTTACCAACATGTAACGGAGAGACAATCAGTATACACGTTAAGGTAAAGATCAACCAAATAGCATACTATCATGTCGAGCAAGAAAGTCCTCCCTATATATGTCCCAGCATCCACTACAATGTACATCCAATGTACAGTAATGGCCTCTAGGGCATACATATAACTAACACTGGGCTTGTCGAGCGGTTTCTTTAAAGGGTACGCCTTGGCATATTAATAGCCTTTTCAATCCCTCTGCGTAATATCTGGGCAGACGGTTTGGTTGAAGCCTGTCAAGCGTAAGATCAGCAGCATGCCAGACTCCTTTCTCTACTTTGGTCTTCGTGGATTGATAGAAGAGGATTGCCTTTCCATCTCTTCGCCTAAGAGGAATGTAGAAGGTCTGCAGCTCTTGCACGCCGTAAGTATCGAGCGCATCAAGTTTCCTGTAATGCTGCTGCGGAACTATAGTGATTTGCAAACTCTGATCAGCTTCAGCGAAGGTCTGCATTGATTAACGAACAGTGATAACTGTGTTGACTTCGTCTTCAGAGTCGCTGCCGAAGACCAAAATAGGAGTAGATGGTCCTGGCCTGCTGCCTTGGGGTTACCCCAAGAAGACTATTTATTCATCTTCCTCAGTATCGCTCCCAAAGATCGGGATAGTTGCGACGGCTTTTTGTTTATCCTCTGGTTTATGACATCTTTCCGTGTCTTCGAAGTCTGGTGTCACGACTCGAAATAGTAGCTCGTGATCGGCACTTAAATCACGCAATGTCTACAGGCGTAACGTAACTTATGTAAGACGAAGCCCAGTAAATCTAAACCTCCAAAAGGAATAAGTGAAGAAACATTGTTAAAAACCTTCGGGAATCTCAAGTAAAAATCTTTAAACTTAAATTTACATTCTTCAAAATTTCGGCAGCACCTACTTGTAAAAACTAGCCCCGAAACGGGTATAACATAGAATATAAATAAAGCATTCCCAAACGGGAGAAAATCACGCCCAACGGCGGAAACAACCACCACAAGCATATATATGTATACGACGCCTATCGGTGAAGATCAACACAAGGAATAAAGTAAAGCAAGACACCCAACCCACCAAGCGAACATAAAACTCATCGCTCAAGTCTCACAACAACAAGTCCTACTAAGTCTTACTGCTTATACAAATACTAGTTTCTGATTTGATGGAGTTAACTAGATACAATAAGAATGATAATACAAGTGTCACAACCCGAAATATTAGCTCGTGACCAGCACTTAAATCACGCAACGTCTAAAGGCGTAACGTAATTCAAGTAAGTTTAAACCCAGAAATCTAAATCTTTTTAAGAAAATAAAAGAGGTGAAGTTTTGAAATAAAGGTATAAGGAAATCAAGTTTTCTTAATGCATAGAAAAGGGACATAAAAATGCAAGTGAAAATTTCTAGTTTGAAAATATGTTTCGTCTGTTAAAAATTTGGGCAGCACCTGCTTTGTATTTTTTGATCCAAAAACCATAAATACATAATAATGATAAAGGCGTCCCTAAGCAGGAGCTAGCTCTTCGCCAACCGGCGGATCACAACCACGCAAGACAGTATATATAAGTATACGACGCCCAACGGCGAAGTTCACCACAAAAGATAAATAAATAAGCAAGACATCAACCCAAAATGCGAACATAAAACCCATCGCTCAGTCTCGCAACTACAAGTCTTGCTAAGTCTCATTACTTATACAAATACTAGTTTGATTTGATGGAGTTGACTAGATACAATATGAAATATAAATACAAGAGGGGGCACGATACAAATGTCCCACCTACCAAAGTAAAACACCCGAATGCAACTGTATGCCAGCGATGCCGCTACTGATCCATGCGGTCAACCTGCAAGAACTGTGGCACAACGGGGGTGTGTTGCCAACTCGTGAGTAGAAAAACATCTACAAGTAGAAATCGAATAAACAACAACTCCTAGGACAACTATATCATAAAGGTAATACTATGATATCGTAGGTGACCGTATCTACATCTGTGCCATCAATGTCATCAATGTCTATATGCATGTGGCTATCATCCAACAATATAATCAATGTCTGTATGTAGGTGGATCTCGTCCACGTGTCAACCAATGACACAACAACATCATGCATGTAAATATCATAAAAGAATATGCATGAAAGTATGAGGATATAAATCAACGTGTCCCCCGTGACACATCAAAATCAAGTAACCAGAGTGTCCAACATCGACACTCAAAACATCATGAAACCCGTGTCCAGCATCGACACGTAAATCCTCATATATCTCAGGTGCCGCATACTTAGATCGGCCCTCATATCTATCTCATCTCATGACTCCGGCCGGTATCCTCCGGACAACGGCCGGGTCCACCCAATCACCAGTAGGTAGTGGTCCCTCTGCCAGGCTCATCGTCATCCCTACGAAATCTATCTCTCGCCCCGGGGTACCATACTGGGTCCACTATATACGCGCAAACGGTTCTTCCACTTCTCGAATCGGGTCTCGAAAACAAATCTCATAACTGAGAAAACTCATGGTGGACATCTCGAAATATCATATCAAGAGAAACCAGGTTTTTAAAACAATGCATACTTTCTTTTGAAACAACCACGGTTCTCAAATCCAGAAATCTCATGAAAAAAGCATCTCAGTGCATATAATCGTAAAGCATGATGTATGCGACATATAACAGAAATGTAAGCATATCCGTATATCATGCTACTGTAGGGTTACTAGGCACTAACACAAGGGTCCACAAGGCATCAACCATGCCCGATTTAAAATTTAGACGTGCCGAACAACCCTAACCAAGATCTTTACTAGAGATTAGGCGAAAACAATAAGCAAGTAAACAACTTTACTTCTAAGAGTTTCGGATTACAACCTTTGTAGTCCGATCCTTTGCTTCATAAGCTCCGTGTTGAGGTCCCTTCGCTGCGATCATCATGTTCCCGGACTCTAGAGAGGCTCCACAAAGAGAAAGATGCATGCTTGCTACCGATCTTCGATAACAAAGATGATCTACCTTGAAGTTTCATTAAAACAAGCTCTCACTCACAAATGAAGTGAACACCCTAATCTAATTGGCAAGAATATATTAGGATGATGAAGTAGGAATTATGCTCTCTTTTGTTTTCATAATCTCACACTAATCCATCACAAAACCCAAAGCTAGAAAGCATTGCAAGAAGGAAGAAGAAGAAGAATGAATGAATAATCCTTTTGTGATGAATAATGAATTGTTATGATAACTACAAAATGCGACCATGATTGACCAAAGAAAAGGCTAACCAATGTACAGAGTTAACTAGGGTTAAAGGGTGTGGGTTGGGTTAGGAAATATCTCACAAAATATCAACCATAATATCTTTGCAAGAAACAAAGTAAAAGCTTCTAGAAGCTTCTAGAAAAGTTTAACCCAAATCAAACCCTAACCATGATTAATCTCCACTAACTATGTTGCATTAGTAATCATAACTTGTTACAATATTATATATCACATATATAATATATTTTTGTAACAAAAGAAAATAATACAATTAACATATATCGCATATATATCAATGTATTACCCGAGTGAGAAAATGAATCAATAAGAGAGCTTATATTAGTTAATGTAATTTAATATATCAAATATATTATTATACATTAAATTATCAAATCAACACTTGATCCGATAATCCGGCTATTTCATAAATAACGGACTAATATTATCTTTATCAGTTCATCGAATCAACACTTGATCCGATCACCCGGCTATATCTCATATACCCGGCCGATATATTATATCGCGAGAATCTAATTTGGTATCACATACACGTATTATTCTCGGTCCCGCACATATCATATATATGCTCCTACTCTGTTTTGCCTGAGTCAAGAAACCTCTGTGTGGGACTCTAAAGAATCGTCAATACGCCGGCAGTAGGTGATGATCATATCAAACACCCACAAGCTGCAAGCGGTCAGCTAAACGTAACAGCCATCCAGGTATTGAAGAATCAGAAGATCAATAAGCAAGCCTGTACATTCTCCTGCGAATCTAATCAGTAACACTCCCGTACAGTCCGGTCTCTTCATCTGATATGTCGCATATCCCGCCTAGGGGTGGTAAACGTCAAACTCCAGTAGCTTGATAAGTCGTGTCAATATGAGGTCTATAACAGTTCAAGAAACTACTGATAACACTTACCAGTAAATCTCAGTAACCCTGGCCACGGATTTCCAGTTATAACCAATCGAACACAGCGCAACATCAACTCCCTATACCGGGAGAGACGAATCCCTTCCTATCACTCATTGCCTCCATATGATCTGGGACTGTACCCAAAAGCCACCTTTTTGCACGCCCTCTTGGACGTGGTATGATGGAAATCAAAGCACAGTGGGAATCACACAAGACTCTATGACGATTTCGGGTCTACAAACTAACCTGTACCAGTGTCACCACAGAACTGCCATCTGACGTGAGGTATAATACCATCTGGGAGTTCTCGACGAGTCCGTCCAGTATAACCAGTCTCCACTGAGCACCCGTATACCTTCTCTGATGTCAAACACCAATGGATATGGGATCATCCATCGCCCATTATATGGGTCAAGAAGGGCATACGCTAGTCTACTCTGGAGTATCGATGCCCTGTCTCGGTACTCCCACGACTAGGAACATTTGAAGGATGTACTTGGCGACTACACTGTCCCCACTAGTATGATCTGCATCATAGTCCTGGTATTCAAGTACTCATCCTAAGGGATTTATCAACATAACATAGAGACAATCAGAGTACATGTTAAGATAAAGAGCAACCAGATAGCGTATTTTCATGTCGAGCAAGAAAGTCCTCCCTATGTATGTTCAAGCATCCACTACAATATACATCATATGTACAGTAATGGCCTCTAGGGCATATAACTAACAATCTCCCACTTGCACTAAGGCCATCTGTCGTGGTATCGCATACCCAACAATCAGCTTTGGTTGAAGTATCTCATACTCAACCATCCCATAATAAGTCTCTACTGGGAAATAGGCCTTTGTGAGTGGATCCGCGCTGTTGTCCTCTGTGTCTACTCTCCTAATCTCGATCTCCCTGGAGATCAACCATATCCATGATCAGGTGATACTGCCTAAGAATTATATCTGGATTTCTGATGGGACGGGGGTTCCTTGGCATAAACCACAACTCCATTGTCACACAATGGAAGGAACGAAGTTCATCTCATGAACTTATATATATCCAGACTGCCGCTTTGGTAGCATCCTTGGTAACGATGTATCTTGCATTTAATCGTCTAGTATGTCACGGTATCTAATTTTGGAACTCTTCCAACATACCGTCCCTGCACTGAGGGTAAAGACAATGCGTGCGACTAACATTCAGTCGTCCTTATCACCCTGGAACCTTTTTCCAGTGATTCTCCCCAGGATCGATTGATACCATCTCACTACAACTAGTGAGAATCCTAACATCCATTTAGATCTATCTCATAATTATAAAACCCAGGATTTAGGAGGTATCACCTTGATCCTATATGGAGAATCCTTGTGATAAGCGGAGATTGACCGAGCGTAGCATAGGAAACTCCTTCCCTATCAAGAATATGTCATCCACGTACTCTATGAGGATCACCACCATACTCCCTACTACCTTTCTGTATATACAAGGTTCATCTACCATTTTGATGAAGTCAAACTCTTTGACTACAACATCAAAACAGATGTTCCAACTCTGCGATGCCTGATTTATCACATAAATCATCTTGCATATGTTTTCGCTGCTCCCACTATCTACGAAGCCCTCTGGCTGTGTACTTATAGACGCTCTCTTCCAAACCAAAATTTAGAAAAGCAGTCATGACACCCAACCACCAGATATCGTAGTCATGGTATGTAGCAGTGGCAAGTAGAATCAGGATGGACTTAAGCACTGCATTGAAAGTCTCAACTTTTCCATGTACACCTAGTAATCTTCTTAAGATATACTTGCTCCTGATGGGGATTTAACCCTTCAGATAAAGCAACCAAAGTCCATACTTTGTTGGTGTATAAGAATTCCATCTCAGATCGCTAAGCATCCAGCCATTCTTACAGTGTCCCACTCCTGATGGCCTGCTCGAAACTAGTTGGGTCATGATCTCATGATGCAATCCTCGCTCCCACTGTCATAGAGAAACCGAAGTATCTCTCAGGTGGATAAGGAACCCTACTAGATCGGCGGAGAGGCTAGGGTTCGTTAGAAACTATTGAATCCTCCGGTTCTACCAAATAATCAGCTGCAGTTTGTATAGCTGGAACTCTTTCCAGTTCTGCCTCATGACCACTAATTTCTTCACAAGAAATTCCTTTTCACAAAGGTGGCATGTTGAGAAACAAAACATCTTTTGTTCCTCGGTTAGGTAGAAGATATTCCCTTGCAAATGCTTGGGATATCCAACCAACTTCTACAGAACTGACTTTACCTCGAGCTTGTCCGGATTATGCTTTTAGACATAGGCTGGACAACCCCAAATCTTAACATACTTAAGATATGGGTTCTTCCCATTCCATATCACATATGAAGTGTTAGGCAACTGATTTGATTGGAACCCTATTCAATAGGTATGCATCTTCTCAAGTGCATAACTCCCAAAAGGAAATAGGAAACTCAGTAGTACTCATCATAGAGCGCACCATATCTCATAGGGTGTGATTGCTCCACCCCGATACACTGAGGTGCTGTGGTGTATACGGAGGAGTAATGCTGAGAGGGAATCTCATTCTCCTTTAGAATAGTCCAAGAATCCCGTGCTCAAGTATTCTCCTCCTTGATCTCATCAAAGGACATAATACTTTTACCCATTTTTTTGGTTCTCTACTTCTAACTCATATTCATTGAATTTCTCAAAAGTTCAGACTTGTGTTTCAACAGGAACACATGTGCGAATCTTGAGAGACCATCAGTGAATATAATGAAGTATAAAGAACCGGTCTTGGCATGTATAGACAGGGGACCTTACATACATCATCATGTATCAATCCCAAGAGTACACCAACTCTTTCTCTGTTTCCAATAAACAGAGTTGTGGTCATCTTATCTTTGTGACATGACCGGCAAGTTTCACAAGATGTAAATTCAAACTAATTTAAATATGCATCTAAATGTAACTTCAGCTAGTCGGGTCACATTGATATGACCTAGTCTATAATACCACAAGAAGGATCCGTTCATTTCTGAACTCTTCCTCTTATGTGTGTTCTGTATACTAAGAACTGTGGTTTGATTTAGAACGTCTATGCTTTTAGATAACGTGCCTGAACCGATCAACTCTTGATATAGAAAATGTTCAAAACATTATCCAACAATACAAACTTATATACTTCTTTACTAATAAAGAGACTGATATGATGTTGTATATCATGTTTGGTATCTAATAACATTCGTTCATCATCAATGTATTTGCTAATACAAGGTGATAACTACCAACAGACTTGGCTGCAACACTTGCACCGTTTCTATCTCATGAAACTTATCACCCGTTCTCAGTTCTCTACCTATTTGTAGCCTATATAACAAATTACATATGTGGTATCCTGATCCGGTATATCATACCCAGGACGTAAAGGATACTGAGAAACGGTTCTCTCTAATGAACACACCCGAAGAAGATGCATCAGCATGCACTTTCTTCGTTTGGGCGGCACAAGAATTCTGGTAATCCCCAATTTCCTGCTCTGTCTTATAACAATTATAAGTTGGAGCGGGACCAACGTTCCCCAGCACAGTATAACAAGCGGGTTCGGTCAATACATCCGTATTATTATCTTGATTATGGCGTGATTTGGTCGCTACCTGGAGAGAGAGAGAGAAGAAAACACTCAGCGTGCGCTTTTACAAGATTAGATTGGTTATCAATTTATCTAATCAGGATGGCTCCCACTGTTTTTGTCATATCTTCCTCCAAACCCTAAAAGGTAAGACTAGCCGGGATTAATTACACCCTACAAGTTCTCCAATCTTTCGGCCAGGCCAGTGTCGGTACTTTGAGGGAGGTTCCCCGTGCTTTCGCACGGACCTAATTAAAATAAACCTCTTTTTCCCAAGGGTGTAACCCCGTTGACACCTTTCTAGACACCTACTTGATCGGCTAATTGTAACGTGTAAAACTTTCCCAGGAGTAAATCTTACTCGCAGTGGGTATCGGGATCCAACTATCTCATAGAAGGTATGCAATCTCATTGCAAATTTCCACTCTTGAAATTCCCAATTATATTTTGCCCCTAGTATCCTATGACCTTGACGAAAGCCAACAAATCATAGGCTACTAGTCAAGTTCAACCCATCATTTCCCTATTGAATTAAACCCACCCGCACGACCCTTGACGAAAGCCAACAAAGCCGCACGACTACCCTAACTCAATCGCATCATATGCTTATACAGATAAGCATAAATAGCTATCGCACACTACGTCTTGACGAAAGCCAACAAAAGTAGTACGAATACTAAATACTACTTATCTGAAATGACGGAGGGTTACGTCAGGTTTTTTAAGAAAACCTTTTGCGTAATGAACTTGATATCGTTGTAGAATCGAGTGATTTTGAATGGAATGTTTTTGAGGTTTTTTCTAGTTTTGCTAAAGAGGTCACTCCCGGTGAAGGGATCTCGGCTCTTTCCTCGTCGAATAAGGTGCAGGATATTTCACAAATATCACTATGCAAAGCAAAAACTATAAAAACAATCAAAAGACAAACCGAGTTTGTAGCATCTGCTAGTTTCGATAAAGAGGTCACTCCCGGTGAAGGGATCTCGGCTCTTTCCTTATCGAATAAGGTGCTGGATGTTCTACAAGAAACACCGCTATGCAAAGCAAGAATTAGAGCTACCAGTTTTTGAGACAAGTTTCTACAACATCTTTAGGTTTCTTTTAGTTTCATCAATCTCATTAATGAAGTCCCGTTTTATTATGCTTCACAAGCATCACATTTGAAACGAAATCTGCAATATAACATATATCTCATATATATAATATAAACATTCGTCTCAGGCAGTAATATGATCTCATCACAGAACATTGCAACAGAAGAACATATATGAAATATTGGATATAGTAGGAGGTCCGTATTTTAATACGAGCCTATATAAAACACGGATTCCACGGTCATGATGAATAGCCAAACCCACATCCCTAGACCCCTACGAGAGCGGCAAGTAACTCTGCCAATTCTAGGATTAGGAGACCCTGTCTCGACTCCTCGAGATGGTCTCCCACTTGACCCTAGAACCCGGTTACTTGTGCTCCCCGCCTTGGGTCTACCTAAAGCGGAAAAGTAAATAATATACAATGGTGACATCATCCTCTGCCCGGAAGTGCCCCAATAAAAGAATATTACATACAAATGAATTTTACATGAATGAAAAAGAAAAAACTCTCATCTCACATAAAAAAACCCTTCTATTCAAAACGCGACGATCCAATATAACATATCACAGCAACACATAATATCTCATATCATCAACGTAAGCAAGCATGCGTATCCCGATTGACGTTGATGTATAGCAACGAAGCCGGAGATACACTACATACTACGCTTACGGTCACAGAAAAGAAAGTGTAAAACTACAATAGTTGGAATCCGCAACCTCCTTAGACATCGCATGCCTAACTAAATGAATTCCTTAGACATCGCATGCCTAACAATTATAAACCCCGCATTTTAGTCTCATTATCGAAAACTCTTTTCAATATCAATTCGGGCAATTCAACAAGATTCCCGACATCCTGATCGAATGCTCGTTGCAAACTTTAGTAGACGGCCGCACCCCCGGATGCCGTCGACGAAGTGCACTAAGGCGGAACACCGCTGCCGCGAGCACCCGAACGGATGCTTTTGGCGACGGGGTTCTCCTACAGTCACTTGGTCGGGGCTATGGGGCGTGGCTATCTATTAAGTTTACTCGGCGAGTATTCGCGTACGCTACGTGATTGCGACGGACTTTTGATCATATCAAAATTCCGTGGCAACCGATCATCTGAGACTGAACTGCTAGATTTACAACATTCAAATTAGATATCTCATAACTACTTGTGGATTCCAAATATTGTATCACATTCCAGATAAATAGACATTGTTAAACTTTCCGATCGAATAAATAAACACCCAAGATTTCCCAAATAGTTCTCAACACTTGAAATTAGTTTAAAAACATCCATCACAAGCCACAGTACCAATGGTCCAGCCGTAGAAGGGTCAAGCCAACGCCTTACATGTGGCCGTACTGCCACAAACCCTAAGGTTTAGAGGCAGTTCAGACGGTCATATAATCGAGTTAAGGTATGTGTTCTTCTAGAGGGTCCACCGCGTTACTTGCACAGAACGTTCTTAAACTACGGAAAAATCCAACGCTTGGAAATTTTCCGGCAGGGGAAAAAGTGAGTTATTGATATCCGTTCGAACTTTTTAACACGTTCTAAAATTACCCGGAAAAACTTAAACGAAGTTAGACTATCCGATCGAATCAACGAGTTCCCAATACAACCCAGATACTCAACACTTGAGTAGAATAAAAATTCCTAGAACAATCAGGAAATCTGTACGGATATTACTGTATAAAATACAAACCCTAATGTTACTGTATGGCCGCGGAACAGCCGCGCAAGCAAGGGTATTGCCGCGGTTCCGCGGCGCAATAATGGTATTTTGGGTTCGTTTTGCACTGTAATCCATCAAATCACCTGCTGAATTTTCTGAGCATTTTTAATATGAAAAATATCAACTTTTGAAAAAAATTCCAGAAACTAGGGTTTTACGGGTATTCGGAGTTCGATCGGACTTTAAACTTCGTCTAGACTTCGCCCAAAAGCTCTAGCTTGGCTCTGATACCACTGTAGGGTTTCTAGGCACTAACACAAGGGTCCACAAGGCATCAACCATGCTCGATTTAAAATTTAGACGTGCCGAACAACCCTAACCAAGATCTTTACTAGCGATTAGGCGAAAACAATAAGCAAGTAAACAACTTTACTTCTAAGAGTTTGGGATTACAACCTTTGTAGTCAGATCCTTCACTTCATAAGCTCCGTGTTGAGATCCCTTCGCTGTGATCATCATGTTCCCGGACTCTAGAGAGGCTCCACGAAGAGAAAGGTGCATGCTTGGTTCCGATCTTTGATAACAAAGATGATCTACCTTAAAATTTCATTAACACAAGCTCTCACTCACAAATGAAGTGAACATCCTAATCTAATTGGCAAGAATATAATAGGATGATGAAGTAGGAATTATGCTCTCTTTTGTTTTCATAATCTCACACTAATCCATTACAAAACCCAAAACTAGAAAGCTTTGCAAGGAGGAAAAAGAAGAAGAATGAATGAATAATCCTTTTGTGATGAATAATGAATTGTTATGATAACTACAAAATGCGACCATGGTTGACCAAAGAAAAGGCTAACCAATGTAGAGAATTAACTAGGGTTAAAGGGTGTGGGTTGGGTTAGGAAATATATCACAAAATATCAACCATAATATCTTTGCAAGAAACAAAGTAAAAGCTTCTAGAAGCTTCTAGAAAAGTTTAACCCAAATCAAACCCTAAACATGATTAATCTCCACTAACTATGTTGCATTAGTAATCATAACTTGTTACAATATTATATATCACATATATAATATATTTTTGTAACAAAATAAAATAATACAATTAACATATATCGCATATATATCAATGTATTACCCGAGTGAGAAAATGAATCAATAAGTGAGCTTATATTAGTTAATGTAATTTAATATATCAAATATCAAATATATTATTATACATTAAATTATCAAATCAACACTTGATCCGATAATCCGGCTATTTCACAAATAACCGACTAATATTATCTTTATCAGTTCATCGAATCAACACTTGATCCGATGACCCGGCTATATCTCATATACCCAGCCGATATCTTATATCGTGAGAATCTAATACGGTATCACATACACATATTATTCTCGGTCCCGCACATATCATATATGTGCTCCTACTCCGTTTTGCCTGAGTCAAGAAACGTCTGTGTGGGACTCTAAAGAATCGTCAATACGCCGGCAGTAGGTGATGATCATATCAAACACCCACAAGCTGCAAGCGGTCAGCTAAACGTAACAGCCACCCAGGTATTGAGGAATCAGAAGATCAATAAGCAAGCCTGTATATTCTCCTGCGAATCCAATCAGTAACACTCCCGTACAGTCCGGTCTCTTCATCTGATATGTCGCTTATCCCGCCTAGGGGTGGTAAACGTCAGACCCCAGTAGCTTGATAAGTCGTGTCAATATGAGGTCTATAACAGTTCGAGAAACTGCTGATAACACTTACTTGTAACTCTCAGCAACCCTGACCAGGGATTTCCAGTTATAGCCAATCGAACACAGCGCAACATCAACTCCCTATACCGGGAGAGACGAATCCCTTCCTATCACTCATTGCCTCCATGTAATTCGGGGCTGTACCCAAAAGCCGCCTTTTTGCATGCCCTCTTGGACGTGGTAAGATGGAAATCAAAGCACAGTGGGAATCACACAAGACTCTATGATGATCTCGGGTCTACAGACTAACCTGTACCAGTGTCACCAGAGAACTGCCATCTGACGTGAGGTATAATACCATCTGGGAGTACTCGGCGAGTCCGTCCAGTATACCCAGTCTCTACTGATCACCCGTATACCTTCTTTGATGTCAAACACCAATGGATATGGGATCATCCATCACCCAACATATGGGTCAAGAAGCGCATACGCTAGTCTACTCTGGAGTATCGATGCCCTGTCTCGGTACTCCCACGACTAGGAACATTTGAAGGATGTACTTGGCGACTACACTGTCCCCACTAGTATGATCCGCATCATAGTCCTGGTACTCAAGTACTCATCCTAAGGGCTTTATCAACATAACATAGAGACAATCAGAGTACATGTTAAGATAAAGAGCAACCAGATAGCATATTATCATGTCGAGCAAGAAAGTCCTCCCTATATATGTTCAAGCATCCACTACAAGATACATCGTATGTACAGTAATGGCCTCTAGGGCATACATATAACTAACAATCTCCCACTTGCACTAGGGCCATCTGTCGTGGTATCGCATACCCAACAATCAGTTGTGGTTGAAGTATCTCATACTCAACCATCCCATAATAAGTCTCTACTGGGAAATAAGCCTTTGTGAGTGGATCCGCGTTGTTGTCCTCTGTGTCTACTCTCCTAACCTCGATCTCCCTGGAGATCAACCATCTCCATGATCAGGTGATACTGCCTAAGAATTATATCTGGATTTCTGATGGGACGGGGGTTCCTTGGCATAAGCCACAACTCCATTGTCACACAATGGCAGGAACGAAGTTCATCTCATGAACTTATATATATCCAGACTGCCTCTTTGGTAGCATCCATGGTAACGATGTATCTTTCCTTTAATCGTCTAGTAAGTCACGGTATCTAGCTTGGAACTCTTCCAACATACCGTCCCTCCACTAAGGGTAAAGACAATGCCTGCGATTGACATTCAGTCGTCCTTATCACCCAGGAACCTTTTCCAGTAATTCTCCCCAGGATCGATTGATACCATCTCACTACAACTAGTGAGAATCCTAACATCCATTTAGATCTATCTCATAGATATAAAACCTAGGCTTTAGGAGGTATCACCTTGATCCTATATGGAGAATCCTTGTGATAAGCGGAGATTGACCGAGCGTAGCATAGGAAACGCCTTCCCTATCAAGAGTATGTCATCCACGTACTCTACAAGGATCACCACCATACTCCCTACTACCTTTTTGTATATACAAGGTTCATCTAACATTTTAATGAAGTCAAACTCTTTGACTACCACATCAAAACAGATCTTCCAACTCCGCGATGCCTGATTTATCACATAAATCATCTTGCATACGTTTTCGCTGCTCCCACTGTCTATGAAGCCCTCTGGCTGTGTACTTATAGACGCTCTCTTCCAAATCAACATTTAGAAAAGCAGTCATGACACCCAACTACCAGATATCATAGTCATGGTATATAGCAGTGGCAAGTAGGATCAGGATGGACTTAAGCACAGCTTTGAAAGTCTCAACTTTTCCATGTACACCTAGTAATCTTCTCAAGATATACTTTCTCCTGACGGGGATTTAACCCTTCAGATAAAGCAACCAAAGTCCATACTTTGTTGGTGTATAAAGATTCCATCTCAGATCGCTAAGCATCCAGCTATTCTTACAGAGTCCCACTCCTGATGGCTTACTCGAAACTAGTTGGGTCATGATCTCATGATGCAATCCTCGCTCCCACTGTCATAGAGAAACCGAAGTATCTCTCAGGTGGATAAGGAACCCTACTAGATCGGCGGAGAGGGTGAGGTTCGTTAGAAACTATTGAATCCTCC
Source organism: Agapanthus africanus (assembly GCA_030015575.1). Classification (NCBI taxonomy): domain Eukaryota; kingdom Viridiplantae; phylum Streptophyta; class Magnoliopsida; order Asparagales; family Amaryllidaceae; genus Agapanthus; species Agapanthus africanus. The sequence continues at coordinate 611,880,890 of JASDDO010000024.1, forward strand.
GGTTCTACCAAATCATCAGCTGCAGTTTGTATAGCTGGAACTCTTTCCAGTTCTACCTCATGACAACTAATTTATTCACAAGAAATTCCTTTTCACAAATGTGGCATGTTGAGAAACAAAACATCTTTTGTTCCTCGGTTAGGTAGAAGATATTCCCTTGCAAATGCTTGGGATATCCAACCAACTTCTACAGAACTGACTTTACCTCGAGCTTGTCCGGATTATGCTTCTAGACATAGGCTGGACAACCCCAAATCTTAACATACTTAAGATATGGGTTCTTCCCATTCCATATCACATATGAAGTGTTAGGCAACTGATTTGATTGGAACCCTATTCAATAGGTATGCATCTTCTCAAGTGCATAACTCCCAAAAGGAAATAGGAAACTCAGTAGTACTCATCATAGAGCGCACCATATCTCATAGGGTGTGATTGCTCCGCCCCGATACACTGAGGTGCTGTGGTGTATACGGAGGAGTAATGCTGAGAGGGAATCTCATTCTCCTTTAGAATAGTCCAAGAATCCCGTGCTCAAGTATTCTCCTCCTTGATCTCATCAAAGGACATAATACTTTTACCCATTTTTTTTAGTTCTCTACTTCTAACTCATATTCATTGAATTTCTCAAAAGGTTCAGACTTGTGTTTCAATAGGAACACATGTGCGAATCTTGAGAGACCATTAGTGAATATAATGAAGTATAAAGAACCGGTCTTGGCATGTATAGACAGGGGTCCTTACATACATCATCATGTATCAATCCCAAGAGTTCACCAACTCTTTGTCTGTTTCCAATAAACAGAGTTGTGGTCATCTTATCTTTGTGACATGACCGGCAAGTTTCACAAGATGTAAATTCAAACTAATTTAAATATGCATCTAAATGTAACTTCAGCTAGTCGGGTCACATTAATATGACCTAGTCTATAATACCATAAGAAGGATCCGTTCATTTCTGAACTCTTACTCTTATGTGTGTTCTGTATACTAAGAACTGTGGTTTGATTTAGAACGTCTATGCTTTTAGATAACGTGCCTGAACCGATCAACTCTTGATATAGGAAATGTTCAAAACATTATCCAACAATGGCAAGAAGGATCCGAATGGATTTCAGCATAGCCACTGGAGAAAAGGTTTCGTCATAGTCCAAACCAGGTCTTTGACGAAAACCCTTTGCGACAAGTCTAGCCTTATAGGTCTCAACCTGTCCATCTACACCAATCTTCCTTTTGAAGATCCACTTGCATCCTATGGGTTTTACCCCATCTGGAGCAACGTCCAACGTTCATACTTTGTTGGTGTACATGGACTCCATTTCGGTCCGCATTACATCCAGCCATTTTACCTAGTCAACGCTCTGAATGGCCTGCTGGAAGTTAGTCAGCTCATCACTATCAATGATGCAATCCTCTCTATCCCCGTCTATGAGAAAACCGTAGTATCTCTCGGGCGGATGAGACTGCCTACTACTCCTGCGGAGCGGCGTAGGAATGTCCTGATCTTTCGAACCCTCTGGTTCTACAAATCTTTCAGTAATAGTTCATGGTTCTGGAATTTCTTCCAGTTCTATTGTGCTCCCACTTATCTGGTTTTCCAAAAACTCAGTTTCCAAGAATTGGGCATGACGAGAAACAAAAACCTTTTGTTCCTCTTCGCAGTAGAAGAAATATCTCTTGGAGTTCTTTGGATATCCCACAAACTTGCACTGTACTGAGCGTGCCACGAGTTTTTCCGCATGCTGCTTTTTGACAAAAGCTGGACATCCCCATGTCTTAATGTTCTTAAGATAGGGTTTCTTCCTACACCACATCTGATGTAGTGTGGTAGGCACAGTCTTAGTTGGAACTCGGTTCAAAAGGTATGCAGCTGATTCTAGCGCATATCCCCAGAACGATCGCGGTAACTCAGCGTTACTCATCATGGAACGTGCCATATCCAATAGGGTTCGGTTCCGTCTCTCCGATACACCGTTATGTTGTGGAGTGTATAGAGGAGTAAGCTGAGAGAGAATTCCATTCTCTTTTAAGTAATCCAGGAACTCGGCACTCTAGTATTCACCATCTCGATCAGATCTCAGTGTCTTGATACTTTTGCCTGTTTGTTTTTCTACTTCATTCTTATATTCCTGGAATTTTCAAAAAGGCTTCGGATTTATGTTTCATTAAGAAGACATATCCATACCTTGAAAAGTCATCCGTAAAAGTAATGAAGTAAGAATAACCGCTTCGCGCATGCATAGATATTGGACCGCACACATCACTGTGTATGAGTCCCAAGAGCTCGCTCGCTCTTACTCCATATCCAGTGAACGGAGTCTTTGTCATCTTTCCTTTGGGACAGGATTGACAAGTTGCATACGATTGATATTCGAACGGATCCAAATATCCTTCTGTATGTAACTTCGTCAACCTTCTCTCATTGATGTGACCCAGTCTACAATGCCATAAGAAAGCATGATTGATTTCTGGAGACTTTCTTTTGTGTGTATTCTGGACATTGAAAATCTGTGGTTTGTTTAATACGTATATACCATTGCTTAATTTACCTGACCCAATCAGAACTTGATTAAGGTGAATGTTTACAACATTGCTTACAAATGCAAATTCATAACCTTCTTTAGATATTAAAGATACAGAAATGATATTACAAGTTGCATTGGGTACAAAATAACAATTACGCAAAACGAAAACTTGTCCATCTGACAACCCCAGGTGATAGTCCCCCACGGACTCAGCATCCATACCAGCTCTGTTTGCAACTCTGAGGGTCATATCACCTGCCTTCAAAACCCTACGGTTTCTCAGCGCCTGCAAAGAATTACAGATATGAGATCCTGATCCGGTATCCAATACCCAGGAAGTAGAGTTTATTGATAGACAGTTTTCAATAACATACACACCTGAAGCCGAAGCCGCAACTTGCTTCGGGTCCTGGTTTCTGGCCTTCCAAGCCCAGCAATCCTTTTTCCAGTGTCCACTCTTGTGACAGTAAAAGCACTCTTCCCTTCCCACAAGCCTTCCCGCTACTTTTGTTGCCTTTGCCTTTCCCTTCGTTTCCACTTTACTAACACCGCCCCTTGGTTTGGTGGGGGTTTTCTTCTTCTTTCCCTTGGCTTTCGCCTTGGACCTAGAAGAAGAAGATCCTCCTACAAACAAAGCGGATGTTTCCCTACCTTTCTGTAGGGTGCCCTCGGCACTCCTCAACCTGTTGAGGAGTTCTGAAAGTTCAACTTTCTTTTCTTGCAAGTTGAAGTTCAGGATAAACTGGGCATAAGTGGAAGGAAGGGACTGGAGAATCAAGTGCGTGTAGAGCTCGTTCTCTAACATAGTCCCAAGGTCCGTGAGCTCCTCAATGAAGCCAATCATCTTAAGCACGTGTTTTGCTACGGATGATCCGATGGCCAATCTCGCCGAAAACAACTTTTTCGAGACTTCGTATCCGGCGATACGGGATTGCTCTCCATACAGTTCTTTTGTATAGACAAATATGGATTCAAGGTCCATATTCTCGTGCCTCCTCTGATGTTCATTGTCCATAGAGGCAAGCACGAGGCACTTGGCCTTCGCGCAGTCGATCTCCCAGGTCTTACGGATTTCCTTATCCGCGACGCTGGTTTTGGGACCTGGTACAGGGGGAGCTTTGGTGGTAAGGAGATACCCCAACTTGTCATAAGTGATTGCCATTTTGACATTCCTGAGCCAATCTTTGTAGTTTGGCCCTGTCAGTATTTTTTATCTAGTGGTAACTTAAGTCCGGTCATGATACTTAGTCGCTGCAATTAGGAGAGAGAGAAGAAACACTTTTAGCATGATGCTCTTGCATGTTTAGAGTGGTTTTTAGTTTATCTGACCAGGATGGCTCCAACTGTCTCTCGAATCCCTCCTCAAACCGAAAAGGAAGAATTAGTCGAGATCGATCTCACCGTACAATACTTGCTTAACCGTTCAGCCAGGCCAGTGTTGGTACTTCGAGGTAGGTTTTCCAACGCTTTCGCGAAGTTCCTTTATTAAATAACCTCTTTTCCCTGTGGGCGTAGCCCCGCTAACACCTTTCTCGACACCTACTTGGTTTATAGCATTGATCGTTAAGTGAGAAAGTTCCGGAGGAGTAGCATATACTCACAGTAGGATCGGGATCCAAATATCATCGTGCGACAAAACTGAAGGAATCCTACCAGAATCATCACACTCCAAATGGTATGCAGTGCTAGCAAGTTTCAGTATCTTTAGAAACTCCCGATGTGGATTTTTGCCCCATGCTCTTATGACCTTGACTTTGGCCAACAAATCATAAGTCATATGTCAAATTCTACCCGTCATTCTCCTAGTTAATTTGAACCCACCCGTACCTACCCTTGACTTTGGCCAATAAGGCAGTGCGACTGTCCCAAACCAACGCATCTATCTATGCTGCATATGAACACCCAATAGCTACCAATCACTGTGCCTTGACTTTGGCCAACAAACACAGCTTGACTACTATTGACTATCCATATGAAATGACGGAGGGCTACAAATGGTTTTGGCGAAATCGTGAACGTAGTGAACTTGATATAATCGAAGGAACGGGATAGCTTTTAAAAAAAAGGAGTGGTTTAAGCTCCGCGTTTAAAAGTTGTTTTGAAAAGAAACCGAGTGGTTTTTGAAATTGTTCCAACGACTTTAACTTTGTTTTATTTTCTTGCATTAATTTAATGTGTCCCATCAATTAATCCTACCATTGCAGAAAACAACGAAAATATGACGTACGCTTATGCCATCCACATTCACCACGAGGTCCCGTCATCACCCGTTAGGTTACTTAACTAACGACAGAGCATGGGCTGGACTAGCGCGGATGCAAAATATAAGCAACGCCTAAATAGATATCTACATATAGATATATACATTCGTCAGATGCAATGAGAGCCATTCCAGATCACAGATGAACACATTTGATATACTAGGAATCCGCATTTCGTTTGTGCCTGCAACGAAAAGCGGATTACACGGTCGCGATGAATAGCCAATACCCTACCCTAGACCCTTACGGGTGCCGCAAACTACCCGCCAAGTACCCGAAGCGAAGCAACCTCCCTCAACAACGTGAGTAGGCCACTCGGCACTTCGAGGTACCCGGTAGTTTGTGCACCCCACCTTGGGTCTATCCGAGGAGCAAAAACTGTAAAAAGAAATTATACAATGGCGGCTACAACCTCATCCCGGATGTGCGGCCAAACAAATAATATTACATCAATATACATATTACATGAATTGAAAGATAAAGAAAACTCTCATATCACAACCCCCCGGCTATTCATCCGCGACAATCCAACGAATTCATATACACAAACCATCAACATTACAGATCACAGATATGTATAACCCCCACTAATCGACGTATAGCGATTAGCAGACGTTCAATACATATATCACATCACAGATATAACCCATTAGCCAAAGTCTAGAGAAATTTGATCAAAATACGGATTTGTAACCACCCCAAAAACAAATTTGTTCTCTGGAAAATCTGGGCAGAAACAAACCATCCTAAAAATCCCAAAACATCAATATAAGAACACTGCAGGAGAAACGACCCACGGCCGAGTCAACTCGGCCGCGGATCCGCGGCAAGAGCATGCTCTTGCCGCGGTTCCGCGGTGAGTTGGTCGACTCGCTGGATCGTTTTTCTTGGGTGTTCTTTAAAAACCTTGAGCCGATTTTTAGTACATGATTTATTATTTTTCGAGAAGAATTAAAAATCGGCAGAAAGTTGATATTTTTGACGTGTTTTGCGGTTTTTTGTCCGATCGAAATTCTAGACACTTTGCTAACATGGTAGTGTGTGTTTAGCCAGACTCTGATACCACTGTAAGTCTACGTTACCTCTCTCGGTTCTTTCGGGCTAGCGGAAACGGTGAAAACGATTTTACGGGTCATGGTTGTTGGAGATAGTGCCCTCAGAGTCAATTATTGGATCACAGGCACGTGATTGCAATGATTGAGGGGAGGACCTATCCCGGTAGGACAGTCTTACTCAAGATGATAGTATGCTATCTGGTTTATCTTTATCATCGTGTACTGCTTTAGGTGACCTTACGAGTCGCTATTACACGTTGATAGAGCCCCTAGGATTCTTGCCTGACTACCAGCAGTATGAGGGCGATCATATACGTGAGAGCTGGAGTCTATAAGCACATCCTTAAAAGGTCCCTAGTCGAGGGAGTTTCGAGACAGGGCATCGATTCTCCAGAGTAGACTAGTGTATACAGTCGAGACCCCGACGAGAGGCGGTGGCCGGTCTCACAAGCCACTGGTGTCAGTTGGTTCACCTAAGATGTATACAGGTGCTCATTGGGTTATGAGTACACCGGACAGGACTCGCCGGGAACCTGCTAGTTGGGATTATACCAGACGTCAGATAGCAGTTCCCTGGTGACATGTGTATAGGTTAGTTCATCGACCTGAGATCGTCATTTGTCTCGTGTGAGTTCCCACTGTGCTTTGATTACTACCCTGCCATGGCTCAAAGGAGTCGTGCAAACAGGTTTTAGTTGGGTACAGTCCCGAGCCACATGGAGGCAGTGAGCGGATCTGCAGGGGTTCGTCCCTCCCGGTATTGGGGGTGAGGTCGCGCTGTGTCTAGGAGAGCCAGAACATGAAAAGTCCTTGGCCAAGGCAAGAGATTTACTGGTAGGTATTCCAGTAGTATCTCAGGGTGTTCTGGGCTACACTCCGACACGACTTGTACCGCTATTGGGGGTCTGACTTTTACCAACCCCCTAGGCCCGCCATGCGATACTCATAGACGAACGGACCGGACTGTACGGATATTGTCACTGACAGGCTCAGTAGGGTGTCAGGATTAGTTCGCTCATCGACGTCCCTTTTGGTCAATACCTGGTAGCCCGTCACGTATTGGCTTATACCTCTGACGTGCTAGTGGTTAAATCCACAACCAAGGTGTTGACGAGTCTTTAGAGTCCACCACACATAGTTACTCAAGTTTCGGGCGAAATGCTGTAGAGGCCGTATGGAGATATGGCAGGGTTCGATCAGATACGTGCGGTATTGCACGGATCATGATCGGACGGATTTTACTAGCCGGCTTTGGCTTAAGCCGGATCCTAGTATTAGACAGTGTAGATTTTGTCTCTTTACATTTGTGTTCAGTGGAAATACAAATGCGGGCATGTATTGCAGTAGTGGGGTTTTCCTGTAATTTATTACAGGATCGGTTTTCTGAAGTTGCCAGTTTGCATTCCGTTCCGGCCGGTTTTCTTTTACTCCTTCACGACCGGACTTTCGATGGAGGGGGTAATTTGCAATTGTGCAGATTACCTTTTGCGGAGGGGTTTATTGCATTTGTTCCTTCATAATCATCATGAGATTCCATTTTAATCTCATGTCTTGCATCAAATAAGAATGGGATTGAGTTGGATTGGTTTTGACCATGGTGTGACTTGTTTTCATTTTCCACATTATCATTCTTTTTAAATATAGATTGAGATGCCTTTTTCTCTCTCCAATCTTCTTCTTGTGGAGAAAGGGCCGGCCACTTTGGTGAGAAGGGGAGAATGAGGGAATTGTTTTTGGTGTAGGAAATTTATCATCTCCCTTTTTAGCTTGCTACCAAAATTCCCATGCACATCTCTCCATTGTTCTTTCTCTACTCCACCTCCATCATGGCAACTTCCATAACCCTAAAAGACAAGCTTCTACACTTATTCTACAGCAAACCTTGGACGCGTCGGCTAGCCAACTTCGCGCCCGAGTTGCCTCGGTCAACAGGTGGGAGCCCGTAAAAGATTCCGGCTACGTGGTGCCCTTTCCGACGAGGAGGAGATGAACGGAGATTCCGCGGGAGATCGGAGTGGAGACGAAGACCGAAGGACACGGATCGCTTGGTATAGCTTCTCTACTCTTTTCTTGTATGCTAGTAGCTAGGTTAATGGCCCGATCCGGGTGAAAAGTGCGCGGTGGTGCCGGTTTCCTAGTTTGCAAAGTTTTTGTTTCCGCGTTTCCGGCGTCGGATCGACGGCCGGGGCGCCCCCGCGGACTTACATTGGTATCAGAGACACGCCATTAACCTTGCCTAGCTTGTTCTAGTGTGTTTACATGTTCGATCGAACGGATTTTCCGAAAACCCATTTTCATTTGCACAGTTTTCTGTCGAAATTTTTTTGGCTCCAAAAATTTTTCAGTACATTGCAGTGACATGTGCAGGGAATTCTAAGCATTCTGTGAAAATTTGGTAGCGTGATCTCACTATTCCACCGCGGAACCGCGACCAAACCCACGTATTTGCGGCGGTTCCGCGGCCATTTTTACTATTCATTGGACCAAATTTTTGCAGTGAGCTCCTGGGTTGAAAATGGGGTTTTTGGAATATTCTTTTTGGGCCTAGACTCTCTTTAAGTGCTACAGTAATGCTTGGGGCCCATTTCGATAAATTTGATCGATCGAAAAGTTTAAACACATTAGTTCACAGTATTTACATTATATCTGCGACCGTGAATGTCACTCGATCGGTAAATCCAGTCTAACTGCTATAGCCCGGTTAGATGGATTTGCGAACGTGACATTCACGTTGATGTTCTGTGTTGTGCTGTGATGTTGCGGATCGGTCGTGGGGGATAGCCTGGATGCAATACTAGTACAGTTTTGTTTTATATGTAAATTTGATATTGCGGGGTGAGCGTCCGACATGTGGACTGCCGTCACTGCCTGTTTGTATTATTCTTTTAGGGCACGACCATGTTGCGGTCGATGTACCCGTTGTATGTATATTTTACTTTCTGTACTAGGATTACCCCAAGGAGGAGTGCACGGATAGCCGGGTTCTAGAGGGCAACGAGCCCGCATCTCATGGCATTGAGACGGAGGGGCTTCACTCTAGAATTGCAGGGCTATTCGCCGCACTCGTAGGGGGTATAGGATTGACCCAGGAGGGGTGCCCAAGTTACCGGATTCCGTGAAGTGTTGGGTGGTCCATTCGCGTTGCTGAAAGGGGCTGCCTCGCTTCAGGTTTTGGCGGGTAACTTGCCGCGCCCGTAGGGGTCTAGGATTTCATTGCACAGGCTATCCACACGACCAGGAGAACGTCGGGTTTCAGTAGCGGCTCTGTGAAACCCGGGGATCCCAGATATCTGTATTGATCTGTGCTGCTATACATTTTTGTGTTGTTGCATTTTATCACGCCTTGAGCGAAAATTATATATTATATATATACTAGTAGATGTTGTATATGTTTTGCATCCACGCTAGTCCAGTCCCCGCTCTGTCATTAGTTAGCTAACCTAACGGGTGATGACGAGACCCAGTGGCGAATGCGGATGGCATATACGTACGTCAGTATATTTTCGTTCTTTGTGGTGTGATCAATTGATGGGACTGCGTTGATTCGGATCAATGCAAGATAAACAAACCTATTATGATGTTGTTGGAACACTTTTCAAAAAGCTGTTATTGCAAGGACGTTCTCTTTTGTTTTGCACAGTGGTATTCAGATGGAATATCCTGCTCCTCAGTCGACGAGGCAAGGGCCGAGATCCCTTCACCGGGAGTGACCCCTTGGACAGAAGTTTGCGTCAGGGAAATAACTTCACTATAGCCGATTACTTTTGCTTTGCATCATGGTATTCAGTTGGAATATCCTGCACCTCATTCTACGGGGAAAGAGCCGAGATCCCTTCACCGGGAGTGACCTCTTTAGCGAAGGTTTTCGTCACTATATTTTTCTAAAAATCTATCCGTTCCTTCAACGATATCAAGTTCATTACGTTAAAGGTTTTCGCCAGAAACCATTCGTAGCCCTCTGTCGTTTCATATGGATAGTCAATAGTATTCAAGCTGTGTATGTTGGCCAAAGTCAAGGCACAGTGTTTGGTAGCTGTTGGGTATTCATATGCAGCATAGATAGATGCGTTGGTTTGGGACAGTCGTACTACTATTTTGGCCAAAGTCAAGGGTATGTACGGGTGGGTTCAAATTAACCTGGATAATGACGGGTAGAACTTGACATGTAACTTATGATATGTTGGCCAAAGTCAAGGTCATAAGAGCATGGGGCAAAAATCCACATCGGGAGTTTCAAAAGAACTGAAACTTGCCAGATATGCGCATACCTTCTGGAGTGTGATAGCGTGAGCGGATTCCGTCACGTTATCATGCGATGAGAGTTGGATCCCGATTCCCACTGATGAGTTGGTTTACTCCTCGGGTGATCCCGGCTAATTCTTCTTTCAGGTTTGGGGAAGAATTTGACGTTACAGTGGGAGGTTTCCAGATTAAATAAAGTGATAACCATTCTGATCTAGGTTAGAGTGCACGCTGAGTGTTTCTTTTCTCTCTCTCTTTGGCAGCGACTATTGACCCGACCCTAGACTATGACTCAGTGACCAAGTTGACCGAACCTTCTTTACACTGGCTTTTGGGTTGTCAGAGTTGCAGACCTCATTGCCACTCCTACTTTTACCCTTTTCTCCAGGACACCCCGTATTACTACGAACGTCCACTTCCATTAGACAAAACCATCGTATGGTTATATACGAACTCGAAGGAATTCGAGGATGGTTTCTGGTTCTGGAGAAAACGAATAGGACTATTCAGTTGTCTTTTCCTTTTACCTTCTCTCAGGTTGCGAGTACTCCTTGGTTTAGGAGATAGTACACCTATTGCGCAAATTGGACAGTCTTCTTCCAAACCATAGGCAGGTGCCGACCGGTAGGGAAGGAAGAAAACCAATTAGCCTAAACGGTGTACAGAAGGTATTAAGTTCAGACAAAGCAAGGGATTAGTAGGAGGGCAAAGTAAATTGCGACTGATATTCACGACCAAACCAAGTATTTCTTCGCCAATCCTAAATCACCTTTGTATTTCTCCAGGACACTCCGTATCATTACGAAGATCCCAGTTTATTGGATAATCCATTTTATGGTTATATACGAACTCGAAAGGAACTTGTTCCAGTTCGGGGATGGATCCTGGTTCAGGAGAAATAGGAATAAAGTTCATTCAGGTGTCTTTTATCTTCACCTTCTCTCGCATTGCGAGTGCTCCTAGGATTAGGACACCACACCTATTATGCTTATTGGATAGTCTTCTTCCAAACCATAGGCTGGTGCCGAACGGTAGGGAAGGAAGAAAACCAATTGGCCTAAAGGGGTGTACAGAAGGTATTGACTAAAGACATATAAAGGGATTTGGAGAAGTGGCAAAGAATTATACGGTTATAGTTGTGAATCTGGATGATGGAAGAGGCATTACTATGAATACCAGGATACCCCATCGAAACATTTCAATGTTTCAATTTCACTATGTACTGTTAAAAGAAAACTGATTTCCCAATTAGACACTTGCTCCAGGGTATGTATTTACCAAGTTTGATTCTCACATCTGCATGGTTTTACAGATGATGAGTGGGAGTAAGTTATTGGGAATTAGGTGACCATCCTCATTATATCGAGATTCGTTGTAATTGGTGATATTTGAGGAAGCCACCTGGGTTGTTTGCCGGTCGGCAAATATTTGGTTTTGAATATCCGTTGTTATGCACCAATTTCAAATTGATATATCTGTACGTCTATCTTTATAGAGTGAGATATACCTTTTTGAAATTATGTCTATGACATTTACCTATACCAGTGGATGGTTAGGTAAGGAGCATTCAACAGCGGTGTAATTCTTCATAACCATAGTACAGTTTTCAACCTACGACACACAGTGAATGAGTCACTAGACTCAGGGGACTTATACAGAGTATTGTATATTATCCAGTGTCCATTAGGACAAAAGGGTAGGTCCTCGTACTATATTCTGTTTACTTATGACTTCTCTAGTTCTTAGACATGTGTTTCGTAGAAATGCAAGGTCTAAGTTTTGAGGAGTTATAGGTATAAGAATAAAGTAGAGAACCAGGTACTGCAAGTATCGGGATTCTTCAAGGTGATCGAAGATGTAGATACTTGTGTATGGTATTCAGTTGATAGTAATGTTTAAGAGAACTTGCTTCTCTTTCAGGTTACTCATAATTGGAAGCACTCCTAAGTTGAGTAACGTTGATCGGCCTCCTTCCATTCAGTTGACATGCACTAGAGACAGCTGCATGATTTGAATCTGGTTCAATTAAATCAGTGCCTCTGTTTCTGTATTGGATATAGAACAGTTCATATCTTGGCATTGTTAAGATATGGGGAGTTGTCCGGCTTATGCTTAAAACCAGACTCCGGATAACTCAAGGCACGTTTCTGTAATGGCTGTTTGTGGGTTGACCCGGGCTATGACGAGGGTTGACTTTCTACCATCTGGAAGATCAATAGTGATATTGTTCTTAACTCGCCACAGTTTTAATTAAAAATGGATTTTTTCAGAAAACAGTAGTGGGAGTATGGTAGAACTGGAAGTGATTCCAGAACCACAAACGATTACTGAAGATTTGATAAGAACCTAAGGATTCAATCTGGTTTGACATTCCATTGGCCACCCCGCAGATAAGGTGGGTAACCTCAGGCACCCGAGAGGTACTTCGGTATGCTCAAGGACGGTGACAGGGAAGTTCTTGTTTGCCTAGACTTTCCATTGCTGTTGTTCCAGACTGTGAGACCCAGCAGAAGGATGAGTATAGCGTCGTTCTAAACTAGCTTTAGAAGTGGATGTCTATATGACTCTGCCAGAGGGTTGTCGTAGTTAGTGGGAGCAGCGGAAGCATTGGTGGACATCAGGCTTATGTCTATTTATAGACTAAAGCAGATATAGCGGAGATAGATCATCTATTTCTGATGTGACAGTCATAGGTTTGACTTCATCAGAATAGGGGATGGATCTGTTGAGAAGGTAGTAGGGTGTGATGTCCTGGTATTTGATGACATACACCGAGTAGGAAGTGATATTCCTATACTACGATCGGTTATACTTTGGTCGTCACACAGTAGTTTCTCTACATAGGACTTGGATATTATATCTGACATTCTGGTCACTAGATCTATGGTTTTAGATCTAGATTTGGGTAGTTTCCCAATCAGGGTACTTAGACAGCATTCTAAGAGTATTTAGAATGGACGATTCCTGGCACGGTAGTATACCTGCAGGTGATGGAGTCACCCTCTCTAAAGGTGTCTTACAGACTAAAGGGGAGAGGGATGTGCATGATTGACATATCACTTGCTTAGGCAATTGAGTCAATCATGAGATGTCAAGTACCACACCAGATGTTGTTCTTGCAGTAGGTGCAATAAGTTGATATTAATCCAATCCTGGAGAAACAACCGGAAGCAGTTTTAGAACATAAGTGGATGTTCTAGGGATATGATAACAGCATTCTCCTTCGGGAGACAGTTATCATTCCAGGCTTCCAAGGAGACCTGGATGGCAGAGTGGCTGTCAGAGTTATAGCTTTTCCCTCTGACGAGGGGCAGTATTTTGGACAGGTGGTCCAGGAGGATACTGAGGGAAGGCATGGCGCAGGATACTGATTAAGTTCAGTTGACGATACAGTCTAAGAAGTTTGGATTTGGAGTTCATTTATGAGCTGGGTCCCATCAGACATCCAGACATTCTAAGACAGGTATTGCTCATTTCGGGAGATGGCTTTCTCCGCGAACTTGAGATATAGAGAGACATAAAAAGAAACACCAGAGCGGATCCACTCACTGAGGCTATTCCTCGAACGCAATAGTTTCGCAAACGAGCTTTGTGAGACTGACTAGTAGAGGAGTTGGGTGTTCGGTATCACACGGGCTGTGATGAGTATGCGACATCGCAATAATTAGCCTTGAGTGCAAGTGGGAGATTGTTGGAGATAGTGCCCTCAGAGTCAATTATTGGATCACAGGCACGTGATTGCAATGATTGAAGGAAGGACCTATCCCGGTAGGACAGTCTTACTCAAGATGATAGTATGCTATCTGGTTTATCTTTATCATCGTGTACTGCTTTAGGTGACCTTACGAGTCGCTATTACACGTTGATAGAGCCCCTAGGATTCTTGCTTGACTACCAGCAGTATGAGGGCGATCATATACGTGAGAGCTGGAGTCTATAAGCACATCCTTAAAAGGTCCCTAGTCGAGGGAGTTTCGAGACAGGGCATCGATTCTCCAGAGTAGACTAGTGTATACAGTCGAGACCCCGACGAGGGGCGGTGGCCGGTCTCACAAGCCACTGGTGTCAGTTGTTTCACCTAAGATGTATACAGGTGCTCATTGGGTTATGAGTACACCGGACAGGACTCGCCGGGAACCTGCTAGTTGGGATTATACCAGACGTCAGATAGCAGTTCCCTGGTGACATGTGTACAGGTTAGTTCTTCGACCTGAGATCGTCATTTGTCTCGTGTGAGTTCCCACTGTGCTTTGATTACTACCCTACCATGGCTCAAAAGAGTCGTGCAAACAGGTTTTAGTTGGGTACAGTCCCGAGCCACATGGAGGCAGTGAGCGGATCTGCAGGGGTTCGTCCCTCCCGGTATTGGGGGTGAGGTCGCGCTGTGTCTAGGAGAGCCAGAACATGAAAAATCCTTGGCCAAAGCAAGAGATTTACTGGTAGGTATTCCAGTAGTATCTCAGGGTGTTCTGGGCTATACTCCGACACGACTTGTACCGCTATTGGGGGTCTGACTTTTACCAACCCCCTAGGCCCGCCATGCGATACTCATAGACGAACGGACCGGATTGTACGGATATTGTCACTGACAGGCTCAGTAGGGTGTCAGGATTAGTTTGCTCATCGACGTCCCTTTTGGTCAATACCTGGTAGCCCGTCACGTATTGGCTTATACCTCTGACGTGCTAGTTGTTAAATCCACAACCAAGGTGTTGACGAGTCTTTAGAGTCCACCACACATAGTTACTCAAGTTTCGGGCAAAATGCTGTAGAGGCCGTATGGAGATATGGCAGGGTTCGATCAGATACGTGTGGTATTGCACGGATCATGATCGGACGGATTTTACTAGCTGGCTTTGGCTTAAGCCGGATCCTAGTATTAGACAGTGTAGATTTTGTCTCTTTGCATTTGTGTTCAGTGGGAATACAAATGCGGGCATGTATTTGCAGTAGTGGGGTTTTCCTGTAATTTATTACGGGATCAGTTTTCTGAAGTTGCCAGTTTGCATTCCGTTCCGGCCGGTTTTCTTTTACTCCTTCACGACCGGACTTTCGATGGAGGGACTAATTTGCAATTGTGCAAATTACCTTTTGCGGAGGGGTTTATTGCATTTGTTCCTTCATAATCATCATGAGATTCCATTTTAATCTCATGTCTTGCATCAAATAAGAATGGGATTGAGTTGGATTGGTTTTGACCTTGGTGTGACTTGTTTTCTTTTTCCACATTATCATTCTTTTTAAATATAGATTGAGATGCCTTTTTCTCTCTCCAATCTTCTTCTTGTGGAGAAAGGGCCGGCCACTTTGGTGAGAAGGGGAGAATGAGGGAATTGTTTTTGGTGTAGGAAATTTATAATCTCCCTTTTTAGCTTGCTACCAAAATTCCCATGCGCATCTCTCCATTGTTCTTTCTCTACTCCACCTCCATCATGGCAACTTCCATAACCCTAAAAGACAAGCTTCTACAATTATTCTACAGCAAACCTTGGACGCGTCGGCTAGCCAACTTCGCGCCCGAGTTTCCTCGGTCAAGAGGTGGGAGCCCGTAAAAGATTCCGGCTACGTGGTGCCCTTTCCGACGAGGAGGAGATGAACGGAGATTCTGCAGGAGATCGGAGTGGAGACGAAGACCGAAGGACACGGATCGCTTGGTATAGCTTCTCTACTCTTTTCTTGTATGCTAGTAGCTAGGTTAATGGCCCGATCCGGGTGAAAAGTGCGCGGTGGTGCCGGTTTGCTAGTTTGCAAAGTTTTTGTTTCCGCGTTTCCGGCGTCGGATCGACGGCCGGGGCGCCCCCGCGGACTTACAATGGTAACATGGACTAGAAAACCCGGATCTTTGCTAAACAACACACAAGCAACAAACAAGAGCTTTACTTACTCGGTTAGGGGGTTTATAAGTCCACGGTTGCGCCCCGGCCGTCTAACAGACGCCAATATGCGGAACAAAACTTTTACGACTGGCGCTATCGCGTACTATAACCCGGATCTGCCATTAAAGCTAAACTAACAAATTGCAAAGAGGGTAGAATTGTTATACCGAAGGATCCAAGTCCTTCAGTCTTTAACCATCATCCTACGCTTTGTTGCGGCGGCTTCGATCTTCTGAAACTCCAGTCTCGTCGTCCATGTGGCACCACGTCGACGGATCTTTAAACGGGCTCGCGCCTCTGAACCGAGGCAACTCGATCGTCAAGTTTGCTAAAAGAGATGATCAAGATGATGTAGAGAATGAGTAGAACACTTTGTCTCATTACGTCCAAGGCGATGGAGGAACGGTTAATGAAGTTGCCAATTGGAATCGGGTAAATGGAAATTGGGCTATGAAATTTCCATACACTAAACTATCGTAATCTTTTCTCAAGCAAAAAATAACCATCAACCTCCACAAATGTGGCCGACCACTTATAAAGAAGAGGGAGAGTGAGTGTAGGAGAGGGGAGGTGACCATAAGCAATACTTATCATGAAGAAAGAATGAGTCACAAATGACACCAAGTATGAACACAATAAATGAATCAATTAATGCTTAATGAGTCATGAAAACCTAGTCACCAAATAATCAATGCAAAAGAATGAGTCACTAATCTTGAAGCTTCCACACACAATGACTCACCCTCAAGACGAAAAGATAAATCCATATTTAACCGAATGTTAAATACGGCTGATAGAAAACTGGAAACTGGCAACTTCCAAAAGTGATCCTGAAAAGAATTTCAGGATAACCCCGTATTAGTATAAACATACCCGCATTTGTATTACGATCGAATACAAATGCAACTGAGATAAAGATATTATATCTACATAGTATAATACTGGGATCCTTCTTAAACCAAAGCCTAACAGTATTATCTGCCCGAAAAAATGACACGTGCGAAAAACGCATGTGCATTTTCCGAACCCTGCCATAAATCTATACGGCATCTACAACGTTTCGCACGAACTTGGGAAAGTGTCTGTGGGGGACTCTAATGACTCATCAATACACTGGCACTGGGTATAACCACTAGCACGTCAGAGGTTTAAGCTGTACGTAACGTTTTGCCTATGTATTGATTGGAAGGGAAGCTGACGAGCGAACTCGTCTATAAACCCTACTGAGCCTGACCGTGGCAATATCCGTACAGTCCGGTCCATTCGTCTATGAGTATCGCATATTAGGCCTAGGGGGTCGGTAAACGTCAGACCCCCAATAGCTGCATAAGTCATGTCAGAGAGCAGCCCAGAACACCCTGAGATACTACTGGAATACCTTTCATTAAATCTCCATTACCCTGGCCATGGATTTCGTGTAATGGCTCTCCTAAACACAGCGCTATCTCACCCCCAATACCGAGAGAGACGAATCCCCGAAGATCTGCTCACTGCCTCCATGTGGCTCGGGACTGTACCCAAAATATACCTGTTTGCACGACTCCTTTGTCCCGTGGTAGGATATAAATCAAAGTACAGTGGGAACTCACACGAGACAAATGATGACCTCAGGTCGATGAACTAACCTGTACACATGTCACCAGGGAACTGCTATCTGACGCTATGTATAATACCAACTAGCATGTTCCCGGCGAGTCCTGTCCGGTGTACTCATAACCCAATGAGCACCTGTATACATCTTAGGTGATCCAACTGACACCAGTGGCTTGTGAGACCGGCCACCGCCCCTCGTCGGGGTCTCGAATGTATACACTAGTCTACTCTGGATTATCGATGCCCTGTCTCGAAACTCCCACGACTAGGGACACTTTAAGGATGTGCTTATAGACCCTATCTCCCACATATATGATCGCCATCATACTGCTGGTAGTCAAGAAAGAATCCTATGGGCTCTATCAACATCTACTTGATGATAAAGACAAACCAGATAGCATACTATCATCTCGAGTAAGACTGTTCTATCGGTATAGGTCCTCCCTCAATCATTGCAATCGCGTACCTGCGATCCAATAATTGACTTAGAGGGCACTATATCCAACAATCTCCTACTTGCACTTAAGGCTAATTATTGCGATGCCACGTACTCACAACTCGTATGATACTGAGCATCTAACTCCTCTACTAATCAGTTTCACAAAGCTCATTTGTAAAACTATTGTGTTCGAGAAATAGCCTCAGTGAGTGGATCCGCTCTTCGGTGTTTCTTTCTGTATCTCTCTATATCTCAACCTCGCGGAGAAAACCATCTCCCAAATTGAGTAATACCTGTCTTAGAATATGTCTGGATATCTGATGGGACCTAGTTCATAAATGAACTACAAATCCAAACTTCTTAGACTGTATCGATAACTGAAACTAATCAGTGTCTAGCACTATGCCTCCCACAGTATCCTCTTAGACCACCTGTCCATAATACTGTCCCTCGTATGAGGGAAAAAATATAAATCTGACAATCACTCTGTCATCCAGGTCACCTGTGAAGCCTGGAATAATAACCGTCTCCCGAAGGAGGCTGCCGTCATCAAATCCGTAGAACATGTACTTATGTTCTAAAAACTGCTTCCGTATGTTTCTTCAGGATTGGATTAATATAAACTCATCGCATCTAGTGCAAAAACGACATCTGGTGTGGTACTTGACATCTCACGATTGACTCAATTGCCTAAGCAAGTGATCTGCCAATCATGTACGTCCCTCTCCCCTTTAGTCTGTAAGACACCTTTAGAGAGGGTGACTCCATCACCTGCAGGTACACCACCATACCAGGAGTCATCTATTCTAAAATACTATTAGAATACTGTCCAAGTACCCACATTGGGAAACTATCCAAATCTAGATCTAAAACCATAGATCTAGTAACCAGAATGTCAGATATTATATCCATATCCTTTGTGGAGAAACAACTGTGTGACGACCAAAGTACAACCGATCGTAGTATAGGAATTTTACTTCCTACTCTGTGTATGTCATCCAAATACCAGGACATTACACCATACTACCTTTTATAACAGATCCATCCCCTATTCTGATGAAGTCAAACCTATGACTGTCATATCAAAATTAGATGATCTATCTCCGCTATATCTGCTCTGGTCTATAAATAGATATAAGCTACTTGGCCACTATGCTTCCGCTTCTCCCACTGACTACGACAACCCTCTGGCAGAATAATACATACGTACACTTCTAAAACTAGTTTAGAACGATGCTATACATATCCTCCTGCCGGGTCTCATAGTCTGGAACAACAGTTGTGTCAAGTCTGGGTAAACAAGAACCTCCCTTTCACCGTCCTTGAGGCTACCGGAGTACCTCTCGGGTGTCTGAGGTTACCCACCATATCTGCGGAGTGGCTATTGGAATGTCAAACGTGATTGAATATATAGGTCCTATTAAATTTTCCGTAATCGTTTGTGGTTCTGGAATCACTTCCAGTTCTACCATACTCCCACTAATGTTTTCTGAAAAAAATCCATTTTACTAAAACTGTGGCGAGTCTAGAACAATATCACTATTGATCTATCAGATGGTAAAAAATCAACCCTCGTCAAAGCTAGGGTCAACCTACAAACTGCCATTACAGAAACGTGCCTTGAGTTATTCAGTGTCTGTTTTTAAGCATAAGCTGGACAACTCCCCTTACCTTAACATCGTTAAGATATGATCCATTCTATATTCAATATAGAAACATTGGCACTTATTTAATTGGAACCAGATCTAAAAACATGCAGCTGTCTTCAGTGCATATCAACTTAATGTAGAGAGGCTTATCAGCATTACTCAACTTAGGAATCCATCCAATTATCAGTAACCAGAAAGAGAAACAAGTTTCTCAAAACCATTACTATCAACTGAATACCAATCACAAGATGTTAGTGTATATGCCCTAGAGGCCATTACTGTATCATACTAGTTTGTATATTACTTAATGGATGCTTGGGATATTCACCTTGTATATACAATCTTGCTCAAAATAGTAGTATGCTACTTGGTTTGTTTCTACTTCAATGTGTACTTGTGTTTATTTCAGTATATCACTTATACGCATTAGTGGAGCCCTTAGGATCTTTGCTTGATTACCAGCGTTGTGATGGCAGTCACACTAGTGGGGGCTGGGTAATCTATAAGCACATCCTTATTCAGGTCCCTGGTCGCAGGACTATCGAGACAGGGCATCGATACTCCGGAGTAGACCAGCGCATGCGCTTCTCATCCCAGTGTGGGAGACGGTCTGTCCCACAGCCGTCAGTACGTCGTACTTGAGATAGTATGCGGGTGCTCGTTAGGTTACGGGTACACTGGACAGGACTCGTCGGGAACTGACTAGTTGGTATTATACCTATCGTCAGTTATCAGTTCCCAGGTGACATGAGTACAGCTTAGTCCGCTGACTTGACACTGTCACTTCGCCTCGGGTGTGTTCCCACTGTACTTTGATTACTACCCTACCACGGCTCAAAGGAGTCGTGCAAACAGGTGGTGGTTGGGTGCAGTCCCGAAGCACTTGGAGGCAGTGACGGTTAGACAGGATTCGTCTCTCCCGGTATTGGGGGTTGACATCGCGCTGTGTCTAGGAGAGCCATTACACGAGTAGTCCCTGGCCAGGGCAAACGAGATATACTGGTAGGTTTCCAGTGTTATCTCAGGGTGTATTGGGCTTCACTCCGGCACGACTTGTACCGCTATTGGAGGACTGACGTTTACCGCCCCCTAGGCCCGCCATGCGATGTATCAGACGAACAGACCGGACTGTATGGAGAATGTCACGCTCAGGCTCAGTAGGAGTTCAGATGGGTTTCGCCTCGTCGGTCTTCTTGTCGGCATTACCTGGGGACCGTTACGCACAGCTAGTGCCGCTTGCGGTCTGTGGTTAAACCCACTGCCAGCGTAGTGTCGAGTCTCTAGAGTCCCACACAGAAAGCTTTTCGCCTTTAGGCAAAAGAGTAGAGGTCGCATGGTATTGCGACAGGTCGCATGGTTTTGCGACAGGGTTCGGTCACATCCGTGCACTTGTGCACGTACAGTGTCCGGACAGTTTACACTAGCGGGCTTTGGTTTAAGCCAGATCCTAGTGTACCTTATGGGATTGGATTTATCCAGTTTGCATTCGTGTTCCTCGGAACGCGGATGCGGGTGTGTATGCACAGTTGACAGGGAGGCAGAGGCAGTGGATTCTCATTAGGGTTGTTGACAGTTGACCGTTGACTTTTGACTTTTTGCTCAACCCTAATGAGAATATGATATGTGATTAACTATTATATTAATTAAGTATTATGGTGATATGGTTGTTGACTTGTTGACTTTTGTTGACTTGTTGACTTTGGTGACTTGTTGACTTTTGTTGACTTGTTGACCGGTTGACTAGGCTTGACTAGTTGACCATCATGATAACCATGGTTATCATTTCATGCCAAAGACTTTTTTCTTGCTTGCTTTTTGGGTAAAATGAGTGCATGATATGATAACCTTATGGTTGCTTCTAACCATCACCAAAAGACTTTTTTGATATGATGAGTTATGATCACTTTGGATTATGAGAGGGTGAGAGAGAAAAGAGAGCCTCATTCTTTCTTGCTCATTCTCTCTCTTGTTCTTGAGCTCTCCCCTTGCTCTCACCCTCAACCTCTTGCTCCCTCTCTTGATCTATGGTTCTCTTGTCTCATGAGTTGAGAATCAAGAACCATAGATAAAATCCCATTCTATTTTCCTCTCTACTCATTCTAGTTCACTAGGTTTAGCAAACCAAGTGAACTAGTTTCTTCAAAGACCGAAGAAGGAGCTAAAGGTTGGAGCTTTCAAGTGGATCTATCTTCGGCGTACGGAGACGACGAGAAGGAGCCATCGGACCACCACCGGAGCTTGAAGAGAAGGAGTTCAAGTTTAGGTATAACCATCTTCATCCGAGTAGCTAAATATCTTTAGCTTAGTTTGCTAGTTTTAGTTTAGGTAACGATCCCGACCATAGTTTAGTCCATGTTGCCTCTTGCGATAAAAATTCGTTTTTTATACCGTTTCCGCCTCCCCGTAAGAACCGGGGGTCGCAATATGGACTTACAGTGGTATCAGAGCCTAACTAAACTTAAACTAGCTAGGTAGTAAAGTGTAACGAAGTTCGGAACCGAAAAAAATCACAAAACCGGAAAACTACAAAAACTGAGTTTCTGTTGAAATTTTTTCTGGTCAAAATGAAAAACTTCATACTCCTAAATTCGTCTCAGGGTTTTGTTAGAACACCCATGAAAAACGATTCACCAATTCGTCTAAACCGCCGCGCTTCCGCCGCGTGACCCTTCTTGGCCGCCGCGGAAGCGCCGCGGTTTGTTGTCTTTAGTGCGTCGTTTTTCGTGCAGTGTGTGTCTGTGTTGGTTTTGGGATTTTTGAGATATATTATATGTGCCCAGATTTTACAGAAAAGAAATTTCCTTTTGGGGTCCTATAATTCCGTATTTTTTCCGAACTTCATTGCACTTTGACTATGATGGTTATATCTGTGATGTTTGCATGTATTGAACGTCGGCTAATCGCTATAAGTCGATTAGTCGGGGTTATACATGATCTGTAATGTGCTGGAATGTGTATATAAATATGTTGGATTGTCGCGGGTGAATAGCCGGGGGTTGTGAGACGAGAGTTTACTTTTCTTGCAATTCATGTAAATTTGTAAATTGATGTAATAATTATTTGTTTGGCCGCACAACCGGGTCGGGGTTGTAGCCGTCATTGTATAATTTCTTTTTACTGTTTTTGCTCCTAGGATAGACCCGTGGAGGGGTGCACAAACTACCGGGTATGCCGAAGTGTCGAGTGGCCTACTCATGGAGATGAGGGAGGTTGCTACGCTTCGGGTACTTGGCGGGTAGTTTGCCGTACCCGTAGGGGTCTTGGGTAGGGTTTTGGCTATTCACCGCGACCGTGTTATCTGTTTTTGTTACAGGCTCGTACAAATTACAGATTACTAGTATATCCAATGTATTTATCTGTGATCTGAAATGTTTATCATTGCTTACTATTTAGGCGTTGCTTATGTTTTACAGACGCGCTAGCCCAGCCCCCGCTCTGTCGTTAGTTAAGTAACCTAACGGGTAATGACGGGGCCCAGTGGCGAATGCGAATGGCATAAGCGTACGTCATATTTTGGTTGTTTTCTGCAATGGTAGGGTTAAATGATGGGACGCATTAAAAGTACTAATGCAAGAATATCACGCATTAAAAGAACTAATGCAAGATAATAAACCAAGTTAAAGTCGTTGGAACACTTTCGAAAAACCACTCGGTTCTTTTCAAAATAACTTTTAAATGCGGAGCTTGAGCCACTCCTTCTAAAAGCTATCTCGTTCCATCGATTAAATCAAGTTCACTACGTTCACGGTTTCGCCAAAACCATCCGTAGCCCTCCGTCGTTTCACATGAATAGTCAATAGTATTCAAGCTGTGTTTGTTGGCCAAAGTCAAGGCACAGTGATTGGTAGCTATTGGGTATTCATGTGCAGCATAGATAGATGCGTTGGTTTGGAACAGTCGTACTGCCTTGTTGGCCAAAGTCAAGGGTAGGTGCGGGTGGATTCAAATTAACCTGGAGAACGACGGGCAGAACTTGACATGTGACTTATGATTTGTTGGCCAAAGTCAAGGTCATAAGAGCATGGGGCAAAAATCCACATCGGGAGTTTCATAAGTACTGAAACTTGCTAGATTTGCATACCATTTGGAGTGTGATGATTCTGGTAGGATTCCTTCAGTTTCGTCACGCGATGATATTTGGATCCCGATCCTACTGTGAGTATATGCTACTCCTCGGGAAATTTCTCACTTAACGATCAATGCTATAAACCTAGTAGGTGCCTAGAAAGGTGTTAGCGGGGCTACGCCCCCAGGGAAAAGAGGTTCTCTAATTAAGGAACTTCGCGAAAGCGTTGGAAAACCTCCCTCGAAGTACCAACACCGGCCTGGCTGAACGGTTAAGCAAGTATTGTACGGTGGGATTGATCCCGGCTAATTCTTCCTTTATGGTTTGAGGAGGGATTCGAGAAACAGTGGGAGCCATCCTGTTTAGACAAACTAAAAACCACTCTAAACTTGCAAGAGCATCATGCTGAGTGTTTCTTCTTCTCTCTCCTAATTGCAGCGACCAATCAACATGACTGGACTTAAGTTACTCCTAGATAAAAACAAACTGACAGGGCCAAACTACAAAGATTGGCTCAGGAATGTCAAGATAGCAATCACTTATGACAAGCTGGGGTATCTTCTTACCACCAAAGCTCCCCCTGTCCCTGGTCCAACTTCCAGCGTCGCGGATAAGGAAATCCGCAAGACTTGGGAGATTGATAGCGCGAAGGCCAAGTGCCTCCTGCTTGCCTCGATGGACAACGAACATCAGAGGAGGCATGAGAATATGGACATGGAGTCCATATTGCTCCATACAAAAGAACTGTATGGAGAGCAATCACGTATCGCAAGATACGAAGCGTCGAAAAAGTTATTTTCGACAAGAATGGCCGTCGGATCATCAGTAGCCGAGCATGTGCTAAAGATGATCGGCTTCATTGAGGAGCTCGCTGACCTAGGGATCACATTGGAGAGTGAGCTATATACGGATATAGTTCTCCAGTCCCTTCCTTCCACTTACGCCCAGTTTATACTGAACTTCAACCTACAAGAAAAAGAGGTTGAACTATCAGAGCTCCTCAACATGCTGAGGAGCGCAGAGGGCACCCTACAGAAAGGTAGGGAAACATCCACTTTGTTTGTAGGAGGATCATCTTCTTCTAGGTCCAAGGCGAAAGCCAAGGGAAAGAAGAAGAAGGCCCCCGCCAAACCAAGGGGCGGTGTTGGTAAAGTGGATACGAAGGGAAAAGGCAAAGCAACAAAGATAGCGGGGAAGCTTGTGGATAAGGAAGAATGCTTCTATTGTCATAAGAAAGGACACTGGAAGAATGATTGCAGGGCCTGGAAGGCCAGAACACAGGAATTGAAGCAGGTTGCAGCTTCAGCTTCAGGTGTGTATGTTATTGAAAACTGTCTTTCAATAAACTCTACTTCCTGGGTATTGGATACCGGATCAGGATCTCATATCTGTAATTCTTTGCAGGCGTTGAGAAACCGTAGTGTTTTGAAAGCAGGTGACATGACCCTCAGAGTTGCAAACGGAGCTAGCATGGATGCTAAAGCCGTGGGGGACTATCACCTGGGAATGTCAGATGGACATGTTTTGGTTTTGCGTAATTGCTTTTTTGTACCCAACGCAACTTGTAATATCATTTCTGTATCTTTAGTTTCTAAAGAAGGTTATGAATTTGCGTTTGTAAGTAATGTTGTAAACATTCACCTTAATCAAGTTTTGATTGGGTCAGGTACATTGAGTAATGGTATATACGTGTTAAACCAACCACAGATTTTCAACGTCCAGAATACACACAAAAGAAAGTCTCCAGAAATAAATCAGACTTTCTTATGGCATTGTAGATTGGGTCACATCAATGAGAGAAGGTTGACTAAGTTACATACAGAAGGATATTTGAATGCGTTCGAATATCAATCGTATGCCACTTGTCAATCTTGTCTCAAAGGAAAGATGACAAAGACTCCGTTTACTGGACATGGAGTAAGAGCGAGCGAGCTGTTGGGACTCGTACACAGTGACGTGTGCGGTCCAATGTCTACACATGCCCGAAGCGGACATTCTTACTTCATTACTTTTACGGATGACTTCTCAAGGTACGGTTATGTCTTCTTGATGAAACATAAGTCCGAGGCCTTTGGAAAATTCCAGGAGTATAAGAATGAAGTAGAGAAACAGACCGGCAAAAGTATTAAGATTCTAAGATCGGATCGAGGTGGAGAATACTTAAGTGCCGAGTTCCTGGACTATTTAAAAGAGAACGGAATTCTCTCTCAGCTTACTCCTCCATACACCCCGCAACATAACGGTGTATCGGAGAGACGGAACCGCACCCTATTGGATATGGTGCGGTCCATGATGGGTAATGCTGAGTTACCGCGATCATTCTGGGGGTATGCGCTAGAATCAGCAGCGTACCTTTTGAACCGAGTTCCGACTAAGACTGTGCCTTCCACACCATATGAAATGTGGTGTGGGAAGAGACCCTATCTTAAGCACATTAAGACATGGGGATGTCCGGCTTTTGTCAAAAAGCAGCATGCGGACAAGCTCGAGGCACGCTCAGTACAGTGCAAGTTTGTGGGGTATCCAAAGAACTCAAAAGGATATTTCTTCTACTGTGAAGAGGAACAAAAAGTTCTTGTTTCTCGTCATGCCTACTTCTTGGAAACTGAGTTTTTGGAAAACCAGATAAGTGGGAGCACAGTAGAACTGGAAGAAATTCCAGAACCACGGACTGTTACTGAAAGTTTAGTGGAACCAGAAGGTTCGGAAGAACAGGACATTCCTACGCCGCTCCGCAGAAGTAGTAGGCAGTCTCATCCGCCTGAGAGATACTACGGTTTTCTCATAGACGGGGATAGAGAGGATTGCATCATAGATTATGATGAGCCTACTAGCTTCCAGCAGGCCATTCAGAGCATTGACTCAGTGAAATGGCTGGATGCAATGCGGACCGAAATGGAGTCCATGTACACCAACAAGGTATGGACGTTGGACATTGCTCCAGACGGGGTAAAACCCGTAGGATGCAAGTGGATCTTCAAAAGGAAGATTGGTGTAGATGGACAGGTTGAGACCTATAAAGCTAGGCTGGTAGCAAAGGGTTTTCGTCAAAGACCTGGCTTGGACTACGACGAAACCTTTTCTCCAGTAGCCATGCTGAAATCCATTCGGATCCTTCTTGCCATTGCTGCCTTCCACGATTATGAGATCTGGCAAATGGACGTAAAGACAGCTTTTCTAAATGGAAATTTAGAGGAGTGTGTCTATATGGACCAGCCAGAGGGTTTCATTCAGAGTGGGAGCAGCGGAAAGGTGTGCAAGTTGCTTAAGTCCATCTATGGACTAAAGCAGGCATCGCGGAGTTGGAACATCTGCTTTGATGAGACGGTCAAAGAATTTGGCTTTATCAAAAATCCAGATGAACCATGCATCTATAGTAGATTTGTAGCGAGAACTGTAGTATTCCTCGTTTTATACGTGGATGACATTCTCTTAATAGGAAATGATATTCCTATGCTACAATCTGTCAAGGGGTTCTTGTCACAAAGGTTCTCCATGAAAGACCTGGGTGATGCCTCATACATCCTGGGGATCCGGATCCATCGTGATAAATCCAAGAGGATATTGGGACTTTCTCAGTCCAGGTACATCGACACCGTACTGAAAAGATTCAGTATGGAAGATTCCAAGCGCGGTAACCTACCGGCTTGTCACGGGATCACCCTCTCTAAAGAGATGTCTCCCAAGACTGATTTGGAGAGGGATCGCATGTCTATTATACCCTACGCTTCTGCGGTAGGCTCTATAATGTATGCGATGTTGTGTACCAGACCGGATGTAGCTTATGCACTGAGTGTAGTAAGCCGGTATCAGTCAAACCCTGGGGAGAAACATTGGATAGCGGTAAAGAACATTCTCAAGTACCTGAGGAGGACTAAGGAGATGTTCTTGGTATATGGCGGAAAGGACCTCCAGATCGAGGCCTTTGCTGACTCCAGCTTCCAGAGTGACAAGGATGATTCCAAGTCCATGTCGGGTTTTGTCTTTACCCTCAATGGAGGGGCGGTGTGTTGGAAGAGTTCCAAACAGGAAACCGTTGCAGACTCGACGATGGAAGCGGAATACATCGCTGCATCTGATGCCGCAAAAGAAGCTGTCTGGATGAGGAAGTTCTTGAAAGAACTTCAGGTGGTTCCGTCCATTGTTGATCCAATACCTCTGTATTGCGACAACAACGGGGCTATAGCTTTAGCGAAGGAACCCAGGTCCCATCAGAAATCCAGGCACATCTTAAGGCGGTATCACCTGATCAGGGAGATCGTAGATCGCCAGGAGATCGAGGTTCGGAGAGTCGCTTCAGAAGATAACACTGCTGATCCATTCACCAAGGCCCTGCCCCAGACTCAGTTCGAGCGGCTGATCGAGATGATAGGTCTTCGATACGCCAGCACGTGGCCTTAGTGCAAGTGGGAGATTGTTAGTGTATATGCCCTAGAGGCCATTACTGTATCATACTAGTTTGTATATTACTTAATGGATGCTTGGGATATTCACCTTGTATATACAATCTTGCTCAAAATAGTAGTATGCTACTTGGTTTGTTTCTACTTCAATGTGTACTTGTGTTTATTTCAGTATATCACTTATACGCATTAGTGGAGCCCTTAGGATCTTTGCTTGATTACCAGCGTTGTGATGGCAGTCACACTAGTTGTTAGTTATATGTATGCCCTAGAGGCCATTACTATACATAGGATGTATATTGTAGTGGATGCTGGGACATATATAGGGAGGACTTTCTTGCTCGACATGATAGTATGCTATCTGGTTGAACTTTACCTTAACGTGTATGCTGATTGTCTCTCTGTTACATGTTGGTAAAGCCCTTAGGATCTGTACTTGACTACCTGGACTATGATGCGGATCATACTAGTGGGGACATGGTAGTCTATAAGTACATCCTTCAAAGTCCCTAGTCGTGGGTGTATCGAGACGGGGCATCGATATACCAGAGTAGACTAGCGTGTACCTTCTCGACCCATACAGATGGGCGATGGATGATCCCATATCCATCGGTGTTTGACATCAGAGATGATATACGGGTGCTCAGTAGAGACTGGGTACACTGGACGGACTCGCCGAGAACTCCCAGATGGTATTATACCTCACGTCAGATGGCAGTTCTCTGGTGACACTGGTACAGAGTAGTCTGTTGACCCGAGATCATCATAGAGTCTTGTGTGGTTCCCACTGTGCTTTGATTTCCATCTTACCACGTCCAAGAGGGCGTGCAAAACGGTGGTTTTTGGGTACAGTCCCGAGTCACATGGAGGCAATGAGCGATAGGAGGGGATTCGTCTCTCCCGGTATATGGGGGTTGATGTTGCACTGTGTTCGATCGGCTATAACAGGAAGTCCCTGGCCAGGGCTGCTCAGAGAATTGCTGGTAAGTGTTACCAGTAGTTTCTCGACCCGTTATGAGCCTCATATCGACACGACTTATTGAGCTATTGGGGTCTGCCGTTTACCACCCCTAGGCGAGATATGCGACATATCAGACGATCAGACCGGACTGTACGGTAGTGTTACTGGTCGGATTCACTGGAGTGTGAGCGGGCTTGCTCGTCGATCTTCAGATCGCTCAATACCCGGGTGGCCGTTACGTTTAGCAGACCGCTTGCGGCTTGTGGATGTTTGATATGATCATCATCCGCTGCCGGCGTATTGACGAGTCTTTAGAGTCCTACACAGAGGTTTCCTGGCTCAAGCGAAACGAAATAGGAGCGCATATGAGATATGTGCGGGACCGAGAATAATACGAGTATGTGATACCGTATTCTATTCTCGCGATAAATATATCGAATGGTTGTATGCGATATAACCTAGTTATCGATTCAAGCGTTGATTCGATAAGCCGATATATTAGATACCAGTCGGTTATGTGCGCATGACCGGATCATTGAATCAAATGTTGATTTAATGATTTAATGTATAATTATATATTTGATATATTACTTTGCATTAACTAGTATCGGTTCACTTTAGACGGATTTTCTCACTTGGTTCGTGCGCATTGCATATGCGATATGTTTTTGTGCACTTGATTGTATCATGTTTGATGATGCATAACACTTTGGTTAAGTGTAAAGTTTGAACCATGGTTGTGTTTATGTTTAGGGTTTTATTTTCTTAATTATTCATTTATTCTTTTTGATAAATGAATAAAAGAAAGTGAGAAAAGAAAATGAGAAAAGAATGGTGGCATCTTTTGTTGTTTAGTTGAAACTTCATGAAGCTTTGACCTAAGTCCACCATTCTTATCTCATTCTTAACCCTAACCATACAACTAACCTTGGTTAACTCTCTACACTTTACCATAGTTAGAATTATGATAAGAATTCATTTTCTTTTCATTATTCTTTTAACTTATCATAATATCTTTCTTCTTCTTCTTCATTCTTCAAGTGAAGAAAAGCAAAGTCCATCAATGGTGATTGTTGGATATGAGTGAGAAATCCAATTCTAAAGTTAACCCAATTCCTATTTCTTCATCCTCTACCTCTTGCCAAGTAGTAGAGTGTGTTTCCTTCACAAGATTTTAGGGTTTGGTGAAGGTGGAGCTTGATTCATCGATGCCTCGACGTAGATCATCTTCGGCATGGACATCGACGACCTAGCTTGCCCATTCTCCGACGAAGTCGACTCTAGAGCCCGGATTTGATTTGGACAGCGGAGATGACCTCGTTGCGGAGCCGTGGAGGTGGATATCCGGATCTACAAAGGTTGTAATTTCCGTATCTCTTTAGTTAACTGTTAGCTAGTTCGTTTTTCGCCTAGACATCTAGTTATAGATCCGTACACTAGGGTTTGTAGGCACCATATTTTTTGAAATTGCCATGGTTGATGGCTTTGGAGACCTCACTAGGGTGCCTAGGAACCCTACAGTGGTATCAGAGCCTAGCTAGAGCCTTAGGCGATCCCCGGACGGAATTAGAAACCCGATCGAACCAAAATCCCATTGCAAAATTGCTCTCTGTACTTTTTTCAAAACTGTTGATTTTTGGCAATTAAAAATATCCAGAAAAACAAGCAGGCTTTTTTAAGAATTACTGTGAAATTTGGTACCCTAATTCCACTAAAGCGCGGCGGAAGCGCCGCACAAAGGGGGTTTGCGCGGCGGAAGGGCCGCCAATAAGAAGCCGACACGTGTCAAATTTCACAGTAACTCGTAAAATTCAATGCTCATTTTCCTGGAATATTTAAACTGAACTCAAGAGTTGAGTTGTTCTGAGTTGTTTTGGGAATCATTGTTTCGATCGGAAAGTCTAATTCTGTCCATGTGTTTTCCGGATAAATTTTAGAATATGTTAAAAAGTTCGACCGGATATAAATACCCGATTTTTCCCCTGTCGGGAAATTTCCAAGTGTTGGATTTTTCCGTAGTTTAACGACGTTCTAAGTAGTGCAAGTAACGCGATGGACCCTCTAGAAGACAACAAACCTTAACTCGATTATGTGACCGTCTTGAACTGCCCTTTGAACCTTCGGGTTTGGGGCAGTACGGCGTGCCACATGTGAGGCGTTGGCTTGACCCTTCTACGGCTGGACCGTTGGTACTGAGGCACGAACAGAATGTTGTTATACTTGTTTCATGTGTTGATCAGTATCGGGAAAACTTGGGTGTTCGATTGTTCGATCGAAAAGTTTAACATTTTCTGTTTATCTGGAATGGGATACAATAATTGGAATTCACAATGAGTTATATGATAACTAAATGAATGTTATAAACGTAGCAATTTAGTCTCACTTGATCGGTTGCCACGGAATTTTGATGTGATCAAAAGTCCGTCGCAATCACGTAGCGTACGCGGATACTCGCCGGGTAAACTTAATAGACAGCCTCACTCCATAGCCCCGACCAAGTGACTGTAGGAGAACCCCGTCGCCGAAAGCATCCCTCCGGGTGCTCGCGGTAGCGGTGTTCCGCCTTGGTGCACTTCGTCGACGGCGTGAGGGGTGCGGCCGTCTACTGAAGTTTGCGACGAGCATTCGATCAGGATGTCGGGAATCTTGTTGAATTAACCGACTTGATATTGAAAAGAGTTTTCGATTTTGAGACTAAAATGCGGGGTTTATAATTGTTAGGCATGCGATGTCTAAGTAATTCATTTGGTCAGGCATGCGATGTCTGAGGTGGTTGCGGATTCCAACTGTTGTAGTTTTACACTTTCTTTTCTGTGACCGTAAGTGTAATATGTGATATCGCCGGTTTCGTTGCTATATGTCAACGACAATTGGGATGGACATATTTACTTACGTTGATGACATGTGATGTTATGTGTTGCTGGATATGTTATATTGGATCGTCGTGTTTGAATAGCCGGGGGTTTTTATGTGAGATGAGTGTTTTTCATTTTCATTCATGTAAAAACTTGTTTGTAATATTCTTTTATTGGGGCGCTTCCAGGTTGCGGGAGTTGTCACCTGTTGTATATTATTTACTTTTCCGCACTAGGATAGACCCAAGGAGGGGAGCACAAGTAACCGGGTTCTGGAGTCCAGTGGGAGACCAACTCGAGGAGTCGAGTCCGGGTCTCCTAACTCTAGAATTGGTAGGGTTGCTTGCCGCTCTCGTAGGGGTCTAGGGGTGTGGGTTTGGCTATTCATCACGACCGTGGAATCCGTGTTTTATACTGGCTCGTATTGAAAACACGGACGTCCTAGTATATCCAATATTTCATATGATTCTTCTGCTGCGATATCTGTGATGAGATCATGTGATGTTTCTGTGATGGATATAGTATATAGTATATATGATATATTATATAGACGTTACTTATGTTTTACACCCGCGCTAGCCCTGCCCTGCTCTGTCGTTAGTTACCTAACCTAACGGTGCACGAGGGGACATCGAGGCGAATGCGGATGGCATAAGTGTACGTCATATCTATCTGTGATGTTTAGGTACTTTAATGATGGGACTTCATTAATGTGATTAATGAAATAAAAGAAACCTAAGATGTTGTAGAATCGAATTTCAAAATAAAACAGGTAGCTACAGTTCTTGCTTTGCATAGCGGTATATGTGATATATCCTGCACCTCATTCGACGAGGAAAGGACCGAGATCCCTTCACCGGGAGTGACTCCTTTAGCAATAACTGGCAGATGCTACACCCTCGGTTTGTCTTTTGATTGCTTTTAAGTGTTTTTGCTTTGCACAGTGATATATATGATATATCCCGCACCTCATTCGACGAGGAAAGGACCGACGATCCCTTCACCGGGAGTGACTCCTTTAGCAAAACTAGAAAAGCCTCAAAAGCACTCCATTTTAAAATCATTTGATTCTACAACGATATCAAGTTCATTACGCAATAGGTTTTCAGAAAAACCTGTCGTAGCCCTCCGTCATTTCAGATAAGTAGTAGTTAGTATTCGTGCTACGTTTGTTGACCTCTGTCAAGGCGTAGTGTGCGGTAGCTGATTAGTGCTTATCTGCATAAGCATATGATGTGATTGATTTAGGGTAGTCGTGCGACCTTGTTGACCTCTGTCAAGGGTCGTGCGGGTGGGTTTACTTCAATCAGGAAATGACGGGTTGAACTTGACTAGCAGCCTATGGTTTGTTGACCTCTGTCAAGGTCATAGGACGCTAGGGGCAAAACATTATCGGGAATTTCAAGTGTTGAAATTTGCAATGAGATTGCATACCTTCTATGAGATAGTTGGATCCCGATACCCGCTGCGAGTAAGAGTTACTCCTGGGAGAGTTTTATACATTACAATTAGCCGATCAAGTAGGTGTCTAGAAAGGTGTCAACGGGGTTACGCCTCTGGGAAAACGAGGTTTACAGTAATTAGGTTCGTGCGAAAGCACGGGGGACCTCCCTCAAAGTACCGACACTGGCCTGGCTGAAAGATTGGCGAACTTGTAGTGTGTAATTAATCCCGGCTAGTCTTTCCTTTTAGGGTTTGAAGGAAGATTTGATAAAAAGCAGTGGGAGCCATCCTGATTAGATAAAATAAAAAACCAATCTATTCTTGACAGAGCGCACGCTGAGTGTTTTCTTCTCTCTCTCTCCTGGTAGCGACCATATCACGCCTTAATCAAGATAATAATACGGAATATTGACCGAACCCGCTTGTTATACTGAGCTGGGGAACGTTGGTCCCGCTCCAACTTATAATTGTTATAAGACAGAGCAGGAATTTGGGGAATACCAGATTTCCCGTGCCGCCCAAACGAAGAGAGTGCATGCTGATGCATCATCTTCGGGTGTATTCATTATACAGAACTGTTTCTCAGTATCCTTTACGTCCTGGGTATGTGATACCAGATCAGGATCCCAGATATGTAATCAGTTACATAGGGCTACAGAAAGGTAGAAAACTGAGAACGGGTGATAAGTTTCATGAGGCAGAAAACGGGGCAAATGTTGCAGCCAAGTCTGTTGGTCACTGTCACCCTGTATTACAGTACATTGATTCTGAACGAATGTTATTAGATATCGAACCTGATATACAAAATCATATCAATCTCTTTATCAGTAAAGAAATGATATAATTTTGTATTGTTAGATAATGTTTTGAACATTTCCTATATCAAAAGTTGATCGGTTCAGGCACGTTATCTAAAAGCATTATTGTTCTAAATCAAACTACAGTTCTTAGTATACGGAACACACACAAGAGGAAGAGTTCAGAAATGAACGAATTCTTCTTGAGGCATTGTAGACTAGGTCAGATCAATGTGACCCGACTAGCTAGAGTTACATAAAGATGCATATTTAAATCAGTTTGAATTTACATCTTGTGAAACTTGCCAGTCATGTCACAAAGATAAGATGACCATAGCTCCGTTTATTGGAAACAGAGAAAGAGTTAGTGAACTCTTGGGATGATACATGTTGATGTATGTGAGATCCCCTGTCTACACATGCCAGGACTGGTTCTTTATACTTCATTACATTCTCTGATAATCTCTCAAGATTCAGACATATGTTCCTGTTGAAACACAAGTCCGAACCTTTTGAGATATTCAAAGAATATAAGTTAGAAGTAGAGAACTAACATACGGGTATAAGTATTATGTCCTTTGATGAGATCAAGGAGGAGAATACTTGAGCACGAAAATCCTGGATTATTCTAAAGGAGAATGAGATTCTCTCTCAGCATTACTCCTCCGTATACACCATAGCACGATGGTATATCGGGGCGGAGCAGATACACCCTATTTGATATGGTGTGCTCTATGATGAGTACTACTGAGTTACCTTTTTCCTTCTGGGAGTTATGCACTTATGAAGTTGCATACCTATTGAATAGGGTTCGAATCAAATCAGTTGCCTACCACTCCATATGAGATATGGAAAGGGAAGAGCCTATCTCTTAAGCCAGTTAAGATTTGGATTTGTCCGGCCTATGTCTAAAAGCAAAATCCGGACAAGCTCTAGGCAAGGTCAGTTATGTACAACTGGAAAGGTTCCAGCTATACGAACTACAGCAGATGATTTGATAGAACCAAGGGATTCAGTAGAAACTAACGAACCTCAGCCTCTCCGGCGATCTAGTAGGGTTCCTCACCCACCTGAGAGATACTTCGGTTTCTCTATGACAGTGGGAGCGAGGATTGCATCATGAGATGATGACCCAACTAGTTTCGAGCTGGCCATCAGGAGTAAGACTCTGTAAGAATGGCTGGATGTTTAGCGATCTGAGATGGAATCCTTATACGCCAACAAAGTATGGACTTTGGTTGCTATATCTGAAGGGTTAAATCCCCATCAGGAGCAAGTATATCTTGAGAAGACTACTTGGTGTAGATGGAAAAGTTGAGAATTTCAAAGCTAGACTCGTTAGAGGTTTTCGTCATTGACCAGGCATGGATAATGATGAAACCTTTTCAAGTAGCTATGCTTAAGTCCATCCAGATCCTACTTGTCACGGCTACATACCATGACTGCGATATCTGGTGGTTGGGTGTCTTGACTGCTTTTCTAAATAATGATTTAGAAGAGTGCGTCTGTAAGTACACAGCCAGAGGGCTTCGTAGACAGTGGGAGCAGCGGAAACGTGTGCAAGATGCTTTATAGGATAAAGCAGGCATCGCGGAGATGGAACGTCTGTTTTGATGAAGTAGTCAAAGAGTTTGACATCATCAAAATGGTAGATGAACCTTGTATAAACAAAAAGGTAGTAGGGAGTATGGTGATGATCCTCGTAGAGTACGTGGATGACATACTCTTGATAAGAAAAGAGTTTCTTATGCTACGCTCGATCAATCTCCGCTTATCACAATGATTCTCCACATAGGATTAAAGTGATACCTACTAAATCCTGGATTTTGGATCTATGAGATAGATCTAAATGGATGTTAGGATACTCACTAGATGTAGTGAGATGGTGTCAATCGATCCTAAGGAGAATCACTGGAAGTGTTCCAGGGTGATAAAGACGACTGAGTGTCAGTCGCAGGCATTGTCTTTACCCTCAGTAGAGGGACGGTATGTTGGAAGAGTTCCAAACTAGATACCGTGACATACTAGACGATAAAGGCAGGATACATCGCTACTTAAGATGCTACCAAAGAGGTTGTTTGGATGTATATTGGTTCATGAGATGAACTATGTT
The DNA here is from genome assembly GCA_030015575.1 of Agapanthus africanus. Lineage (NCBI taxonomy): Eukaryota > Viridiplantae > Streptophyta > Magnoliopsida > Asparagales > Amaryllidaceae > Agapanthus > Agapanthus africanus. The sequence continues at coordinate 611,917,168 of JASDDO010000024.1, forward strand.
CCTCCCATTGTGTGACAATGGAGTTGTGGCTTATGCCAAGGAACGCCCGTCCCATCAGTGATCCAGACATATTCTAAGGCAGCATCGCCTGATCATGGAGATAGTTGATCTCCAGGGTGATCGAGGTTTGGAGAGTAGACTCAGAGGACAACACAGCGGATCCACTCACAAAGGCCTGTTCCCAGAGAGAGACTTTTATGGGATGGTTGAGTATGAGATACTTCAAACCACTGCTACAGATGGCCCTAGTGCAAGTGGGAGATTGTTAGTTATATGTATGCCCTAGAGGCCATTACTATACATAGGATGTATATTGTAGTGGATGCTGGGACATATATAGGGAGGACTTTCTTGCTCGACATGATAGTATGCTATCTGGTTGAACTTTACCTTAACGTGTATGCTGATTGTCTCTCTGTTACATGTTGGTAAAGCCCTTAGGATCTGTACTTGACTACCTGGACTATGATGCGGATCATACTAGTGGGGACATGGTAGTCTATAAGTACATCCTTCAAAGTCCCTAGTCGTGGGTGTATCGAGACGGGGCATCGATATACCAGAGTAGACTAGCGTGTACCTTCTCGACCCATACAGATGGGCGATGGATGATCCCATATCCATCGGTGTTTGACATCAGAGATGATATACGGGTGCTCAGTAGAGACTGGGTACACTGGACGGACTCGCCGAGAACTCCCAGATGGTATTATACCTCACGTCAGATGGCAGTTCTCTGGTGACACTGGTACAGAGTAGTCTGTTGACCCGAGATCATCATAGAGTCTTGTGTGGTTCCCACTGTGCTTTGATTTCCATCTTACCACGTCCAAGAGGGCGTGCAAAACGGTGGTTTTTGGGTACAGTCCCGAGTCACATGGAGGCAATGAGCGATAGGAGGGGATTCGTCTCTCCCGGTATATGGGGGTTGATGTTGCACTGTGTTCGATCGGCTATAACAGGAAGTCCCTGGCCAGGGCTGCTCAGAGAATTGCTGGTAAGTGTTACCAGTAGTTTCTCGACCCGTTATGAGCCTCATATCGACACGACTTATTGAGCTATTGGGGTCTGCCGTTTACCACCCCTAGGCGAGATATGCGACATATCAGACGATCAGACCGGACTGTACGGTAGTGTTACTGGTCGGATTCACTGGAGTGTGAGCGGGCTTGCTCGTCGATCTTCAGATCGCTCAATACCCGGGTGGCCGTTACGTTTAGCAGACCGCTTGCGGCTTGTGGATGTTTGATATGATCATCATCCGCTGCCGGCGTATTGACGAGTCTTTAGAGTCCTACACAGAGGTTTCCTGGCTCAAGCGAAACGAAATAGGAGCGCATATGAGATATGTGCGGGACCGAGAATAATACGAGTATGTGATACCGTATTCTATTCTCGCGATAAATATATCGAATGGTTGTATGCGATATAACCTAGTTATCGATTCAAGCGTTGATTCGATAAGCCGATATATTAGATACCAGTCGGTTATGTGCGCATGACCGGATCATTGAATCAAATGTTGATTTAATGATTTAATGTATAATTATATATTTGATATATTACTTTGCATTAACTAGTATCGGTTCACTTTAGACGGATTTTCTCACTTGGTTCGTGCGCATTGCATATGCGATATGTTTTTGTGCACTTGATTGTATCATGTTTGATGATGCATAACACTTTGGTTAAGTGTAAAGTTTGAACCATGGTTGTGTTTATGTTTAGGGTTTTATTTTCTTAATTATTCATTTATTCTTTTTGATAAATGAATAAAAGAAAGTGAGAAAAGAAAATGAGAAAAGAATGGTGGCATCTTTTGTTGTTTAGTTGAAACTTCATGAAGCTTTGACCTAAGTCCACCATTCTTATCTCATTCTTAACCCTAACCATACAACTAACCTTGGTTAACTCTCTACACTTTACCATAGTTAGAATTATGATAAGAATTCATTTTCTTTTCATTATTCTTTTAACTTATCATAATATCTTTCTTCTTCTTCTTCATTCTTCAAGTGAAGAAAAGCAAAGTCCATCAATGGTGATTGTTGGATATCATGAAGTTTCAACTAAACAACAAAAGATGCCACCATTCTTATCTCACTGTAGGGTTCCTAGGCACCCTAGTGAGGTCTCCAAAGCCATCAACCATGGCAATTTCAAAAAATATGGTGCCTACAAACCCTAGTGTACGGATCTATAACTAGATGTCTAGGCGAAAAACGAACTAGCTAACAGTTAACTAAAGAGATACGGAAATTACAACCTTTGTAGATCCGGATATCCACCTCCACGGCTCCGCAACGAGGTCATCTCCGCTGTCCAAATCAAATCCGGGCTCTAGAGTCGACTTCGTCGGAGAATGGGCAAGCTAGGTCGTCGATGTCCATGCCGAAGATGATCTACGTCGAGGCATCGATGAATCAAGCTCCACCTTCACCAAACCCTAAAATCTTGTGAAGGAAACACACTCTACTACTTGGCAAGAGGTAGAGGATGAAGAAATAGGAATTGGGTTAACTTTAGAATTGGATTTCTCACTCATATCCAACAATCACCATTGATGGACTTTGCTTTTCTTCACTTGAAGAATGAAGAAGAAGAAGAAAGATATTATGATAAGTTAAAAGAATAATGAAAAGAAAATGAATTCTTATCACTAGTGGGGGCTGGGTAATCTATAAGCACATCCTTATTCAGGTCCCTGGTCGCAGGACTATCGAGACAGGGCATCGATACTCCGGAGTAGACCAGCGCATGCGCTTCTCATCCCAGTGTGGGAGACGGTCTGTCCCACAGCCGTCAGTACGTCGTACTTGAGATAGTATGCGGGTGCTCGTTAGGTTACGGGTACACTGGACAGGACTCGTCGGGAACTGACTAGTTGGTATTATACCTATCGTCAGTTATCAGTTCCCAGGTGACATGAGTACAGCTTAGTCCGCTGACTTGACACTGTCACTTCGCCTCGGGTGTGTTCCCACTGTACTTTGATTACTACCCTACCACGGCTCAAAGGAGTCGTGCAAACAGGTGGTGGTTGGGTGCAGTCCCGAAGCACTTGGAGGCAGTGACGGTTAGACAGGATTCGTCTCTCCCGGTATTGGGGGTTGACATCGCGCTGTGTCTAGGAGAGCCATTACACGAGTAGTCCCTGGCCAGGGCAAACGCGATATACTGGTAGGTTTCCAGTGTTATCTCAGGGTGTATTGGGCTTCACTCCGGCACGACTTGTACCGCTATTGGGGGACTGACGTTTACCGCCCCCTAGGCCCGCCATGCGATGTATCAGACGAACAGACCGGACTGTATGGAGAATGTCACGCTCAGGCTCAGTAGGAGTTCAGATGGGTTTCGCCTCGTCGGTCTTCTTGTCGGCATTACCTGGGGACCGTTACGCACAGCTAGTGCCGCTTGCGGTCTGTGGTTAAACCCACTGCCAGCGTAGTGTCGAGTCTCTAGAGTCCCACACAGAAAGCTTTTCGCCTTTAGGCAAAAGAGTAGAGGTCGCATGGTATTGCGACAGGTCGCATGGTTTTGCGACAGGGTTCGGTCACATCCGTGCACTTGTGCACGTACAGTGTCCGGACAGTTTACACTAGCGGGCTTTGGTTTAAGCCAGATCCTAGTGTACCTTATGGGATTGGATTTATCCAGTTTGCATTCGTGTTCCTCGGAACGCGGATGCGGGTGTGTATGCACAGTTGACAGGGAGGCAGAGGCAGTGGATTCTCATTAGGGTTGTTGACAGTTGACCGTTGACTTTTGACTTTTTGCTCAACCCTAATGAGAATATGATATGTGATTAACTATTATATTAATTAAGTATTATGGTGATATGGTTGTTGACTTGTTGACTTTTGTTGACTTGTTGACTTTGGTGACTTGTTGACTTTTGTTGACTTGTTGACCGGTTGACTAGGCTTGACTAGTTGACCATCATGATAACCATGGTTATCATTTCATGCCAAAGACTTTTTTCTTGCTTGCTTTTTGGGTAAAATGAGTGCATGATATGATAACCTTATGGTTGCTTCTAACCATCACCAAAAGACTTTTTTGATATGATGAGTTATGATCACTTTGGATTATGAGAGGGTGAGAGAGAAAAGAGAGCCTCATTCTTTCTTGCTCATTCTCTCTCTTGTTCTTGAGCTCTCCCCTTGCTCTCACCCTCAACCTCTTGCTCCCTCTCTTGATCTATGGTTCTCTTGTCTCATGAGTTGAGAATCAAGAACCATAGATAAAATCCCATTCTATTTTCCTCTCTACTCATTCTAGTTCACTAGGTTTAGCAAACCAAGTGAACTAGTTTCTTCAAAGACCGAAGAAGGAGCTAAAGGTTGGAGCTTTCAAGTGGATCTATCTTCGGCGTACGGAGACGACGAGAAGGAGCCATCGGACCACCACCGGAGCTTGAAGAGAAGGAGTTCAAGTTTAGGTATAACCATCTTCATCCGAGTAGCTAAATATCTTTAGCTTAGTTTGCTAGTTTTAGTTTAGGTAACGATCCCGACCATAGTTTAGTCCATGTTGCCTCTTGCGATAAAAATTCGTTTTTTATACCGTTTCCGCCTCCCCGTAAGAACCGGGGGTCGCAATATGGACTTACACAAGAATCTACATCTTCGATCTCTTTGAAGAATCCCGATACTTACGATACTTGGTTCTCTACTTTATTCTTATACTCACAACTTCTCAAAACTTAGACATTGTATTTCTACGAAACACTTGTCTAAAAACTAGAGAAGTCATAAGTAAACAGAATATAGTACAAGGACCAGCCCCTTTGTCCTGATGGAAAATGGACAACATACAATACTCTGTATAAGCCGCTGAGTTGAATAACTCAAAACCTTGTGCGTCATAGGTTGAAAACTGTATCCAGGCGATTTCCTCAAATATCACCAATTACAACGAATTCCGATATAATGAGGATGATCACCTAACTTCTAATAACTTGCTCCCACTCAACATCTGTAAAACCATACAGATGTGAGAATCATACCTGGTAAATACATACCCTGGAGTAAGTATCTAATCGGGAAATCAGTTTTCCATTAACAATGCACTGAAACAATAAAATGTTTCATAGGGGTATCCTGGTATTCTTTAGTAATGCCTCTTCCATAATCCAATTCATGACTTTAACCGTATATTTCCATGCCATCTTTTCAATTCCCTTTATTTGTCTTTAGTCGTTACCTTCTGTACACCATCATTAGGCTAAATGGTTTTCTTCCTTCCTTACGGATTGGCACCAGCCTATGGTTTGGAAGAAGAATATCCAGTAAGAATAATAGGTGTACCCTCCTAATCCTAGGAGTACTCGTAACTTGAGAGAAGGTGATGATAAAAGACAACTGAATAATCCTTATTCCTATTTCTCCTGAACCAGAATCCATCCTCGAAAAAATATCCTTCGAGTACGTATATAACCATACGATGGATTTATCCAATGGAATTGGATGTTCGTTGTGATACGGGTTGTTCTGGAGAAATCAAAGGTGAAGTAGGAGTGGCGATGAAATACGTGGTTTGGTCGTGAATGTTAGTAGTCGCAATTTACTTTGCCTTCTTTCTAATTCTTTTATCTTGTCTTTATTTATTAACTTCTGTACACCCGGCTTAGGCTAATTGGTTTTCATCATTCCCTACCTTTCGGCACCTGCTTATGGTTTGGAATAAGACTATCCAATAAGCGTAATAGGTGTACTCTCATAAACCAAGGAGCCCTCGCAACCTGAGAGAAGGCGATAATAAAAGCCAACTGAATAAACCAATTCTATTTCTCCTGAACCTGGATCCATCCTAGAAGAAATCCCTTCGAGTTCGTATATAACCATACGATGGATCTATCCAATGGAAGTGGATGTCCGTAGTAATACGGGGTGTTCTGAGAAATACAAAGGGTAAAAGAAGGAGCAGCAATGACTTATGCAACTTTAGACAATCCAAAAGCCAGTATTTTAAGAAGGTTCGGTCAACTTAGTCACTGAGTTATTGTCTAGGGTCGATCAAAGGTCGCTGCCAAAGAGAGAGAGAAAAGAAACACTCTGCGTGCACTCTAATCTAAATCAGAATGGTTATCACTTTATCTAATTAGGAAACCTCCCACTGTAATCTCAAATTCTCCTCTAAACCTGAAAGAAGAATTAGTCGGGATCACCCGAAGAGTAAACCAACTCATCAGTGAGAATCGGGATCCAACTATCATCGCATGATAACTTGATGGAAGCCACTCAAGTTAACATACTCCAGAAGGTATGCGCAAGTCTGGAAAGTTTCCTGTATGTTTGAAAATCCCGATATAATTTTTATCCCATGCACTTATAACCTTGACGTAAGCCAACAAATCATAAGCCACATGTCAAGTTCTACCAGTCGTTGTCCTGATTAATTTAGGTCATCGTACATGCCCTTGACGTAGGCCAACAAGGTTGTATGTCTGTCCTAAACTAATGCATCTATCTATGCAACAAATAAATACCCAGCAGCTACGAAACACTATGCCTTGACGTAGGCCAACAAACATAGCTTGAATACTACTAACCATCCATAAGAAATGACGGAGGATTACGGCTAGTTTTTGGCGAAAAACCTTTAACGTAATGAACTTGATCTCGTTGAAGGAACCTGATAGCTTTTTATAAAAATATAGTGGCGAAAACCTTTTGCTAAAGAAGTCACTCCCGGTGAATGGATCTCGGCTCTTTCCTCGTGGAATGAGGTGCTGGATATTCCAACTGAATACCGCAATGCAAAGCAACTTGTAATCGACTATATTGAAGTTATTACCCTGACGTAAACTTCTGCCCAAGGGGTCACTCCCGGTGAAGGGATCTTGGCCCTTTCCTTATGGAATGAGGTGCAGGATATTCTAACTGAATACCGCTATGCAAAACAAAAGGAAACATCTTTGTAATAACACCTTTTAAAATTTGTTCCAACAACATCAAATATAGGTTTGTTTTATCCTTGTATTGATAAGAATCAATGCAGTCCCATCAATCAATCACACCAGAAAAGAACGAAAGTAAAATGTACGTATATGCCATCCGCATTCGTCACTGGGTCCCGTCATCACCCGTTAGGTTACTTAACTAACGACAGAGCGGGGGCTGGACTAGCGCGGGTGTAAAACATATACAGCATCTAATAGTATATAGACTAATATACAATAATCGCTCCAGGCGTGATAATATGCAACATTACAGAAAAGTAATAAGCATTACAGAACAATACAGATAATCTGGGATCCCCGGGTTTCACAGAGCCGCTACTGAAACCCGGCGTTCCCCTGGTCGCGTGGATAGCCTGTGCAATGAAACCTAGACCCTTACGGGTGCGGCAAGTTACCCGCCAAAACCTGAAGCGAGGTAGTCCCCACAACATAGTGAATGGAACACCCGGCACTTCACGGAATCCGGTAAATTGAGCACCCCTCCTTGGGTCAACCTGTACCCCCTACGAGTGCGGCGAATAGTCTGCCAATTTCTACAGTGAGGCCCCTCTGCCTCTCAAAACCATGAGATACGGACCCGTTGCTCTCCAAAACCCGTCTATCCGTGCACTCCTTCACGGGATAAACCTAGTACAGAAATAAAAATATGTACAACGGGTACATCGACCTCAACCTGGTCGTGCCCCAAAAGAATATTATACAACAGGCAGTGACGGCAGTCCACAAGTCGGACGCTCGCCCCGTAATATCAAAAGTACAAATAAATCCAAACTGCACTATCATTGCACCCTGATATCCACCACGACAAATCCGCAACATCACAGCACAACACAGAACATCAACGCGAATGTCACATTCGCAAACCCGTCTAAAAGAACTATAGCAATCAGACGCGGTTTACCGATCAAATGACATTCCCGGTCGGAGATATAAAGTAAGTACTGTAAACTAACACATTTAAATTTCGATCGACAAAATTTCCCGAAGTGGGCCCCATAAACATCTGCTGTACAGTAACAAAATATGGGCCCAAAAGAATAGTACCTAAAAACCACAATTTCCTATTAGAAGCTCTCTGGAAAATTTTAAGCAATGTTCCCGCAGAGTCGCCGCGGTTCCGCGGTCAAACCCTAGGTTTGACTGCGGATCCGCGGTGGAAAAGTGGGATCAGGTGCCCAAATTTTTCCATAATTCTTATAAAACCCTGCACACTTTTCTATGATATGCAAAATTATTTTTAGGCCCATTAAAAAATCGACAGAAACTTGTGTGCAGAAAATTATGATTTTGGAAATTCCGTTCGATCGATCTTTTAAACGCGTTACCACAAGTTAGTATAGCTTAATGGTGTGGCTCTGATACAACTGTAAGTTCACGGTAGCGCCCCAGCCGTCTAACAGACGCCAATATGCAGAACAAAACTTTTACGACTGGCGCTATCGCGTACTATAATCCGGATCTGCCATTAAAGCTAAACTAACAAATTGTAAAGAGGGTAGAATTGTTATACCGAACAATCAGAGTCCTTCAGTCTTTAACCATCATCCCACGCTTTGTTGTGGCGGCTTCGATCTTCTGAAACTCCAGTCTCGTCGACCAGGTGGCACCACGTCGACGGATCTTTAAACGGGCTCCCGCCTCTGAACCGAGGCAACTCGATCGTCAAGTTTGCTAAAAGAGACGACCAAGATGATGTAGAGAATGAGTAGAACACTTTGTCTCGTTACGTCCAAGGCTATGGACGAACGGTTAATGAAGTTGCCAATTGGAATCGGGTAAATGGAAATTGGGCTATGAAATTTCCATACACTAAACTATCATAATCTTTTCTCAAGCAAAAAATAACCATCAACCTCCACAAATGTGGCCGGCCACTTATAAAAAAAAGGGAGAGTGAGTGTAGGAGAGGGGAGGTGACCATAAGCAATACTGATCATGAAGAAAGAATGAGTCACAAATGACACCAATTATGAACACAATAAATGAATAAATTATTGCTTAATGAGTCATGAAAACCTAGTCACCAAATAATCAATGCAAAAGAATGAGTCACTAATCTTGAAGCTTCCACACACAATAACTCACCCTCAAGACGAAAAGATAAATCCGTATTTTACCGAATGTTAAATACGGCTGATAGAAAACTGGAAACTGGCAACTTCCAAAAGTGATCCTGAAACGAATTTCAGGATAACCCCGTATTAGTATAAACATACCCGCATTTGTATTACGACCGAATACAAATGCAACTGAGACAAAGATATTATATCTACATAGTATAATACTGGGATCCGGCTTAAACCAAAGCCTACCAGTATAATACAAATGCAACTGAGACAAAGCTTGTACCACTAGCACGTCAGAGGTATAAGCTGTACGTAACGATTTGCCTATGTATTGATTGGAAGGGAAGCTGACGAGCGAACTCGTCTATAAACCCTACTGAGCCTGACCGTGACAATATCCGTACAGTCCGGTCCATTCGTCTATGAGTATCGCATATTAGGCCTAGGGGGTCGGTATACGTCAGACCCCCAATAGCTGCATAAGTCGTGTCAGAGAGCAGCCCAGAACACCCTGAGATACTACTGGAATACCTTCCGGTAAATCTCCATTAAACTGGCCAGGGATTTCGTGTAATGGCCCTCCTAAACACAGCGCGATCTCACCCCCAATACCGGGAGAGACGAATCCCCGAAGATCTACTTACTGCCTCCATGTGGCTCGGGACAGTACCCAAAATATACCTGTTTCCACGACTGCTTTGACCCGTGGTAGGGTATAAATCAAAGTACAGTGGGAACTCACACGAGACAAATGACGACCTCAGGTCGATGAACTAACCTGTACACATGTCACCAGGGAACTGCTATCTGACGCTATGTATAATACCAACTAGCATGTTCCCGGCGAGTCCTGTCCGGTGTACTCATAACCCAATGAGCACCTGTATACATCTTAGATGATCCAACTGACACCAGTGGCTTGTGAGACTGGCCACCGCCCCTCGTCGGGGTCTCGAATGTATACACTAGTCTACTCTGGAGTATCGTTGCCCTGTCTTGAAACTCCCATAACTAGGGACACTTTAAGGATGTGCTTATAGACCCCAGCTCCCACATATATGATCGCCATCATTCTGCTGGTAGTCAAGCAAGAATCCTATGGGCTCTATCAACATCTACATGATGATAAAGACAAACCAGATAGCATGCTATTATCTCGAGTAAGACTGTTCTGTCGGTATAGGTCCTTCCTCAATCATTGCAATCACGTACCTGCGATCCAATAATTGACTTAGAGGGCACTATGTCCAACAGGGTTATACTTTAACTTGAACTCCTTCTCTTGGACTCCTTATGGTGGTCGGATGGTTCTCTTCTCGTCGCCTTCTCTTGCCGAAGATGGATCCACCTGAAGGTCTCTACCTTGAGCTCCTTCGTCGAACTTGAGGTAACTAAAGTATTAGGTTTGCTAAACCTTCAACCTTAGGATGAGTAGAGATGAGTTTTGGTGTTTTATCTCCAAGGAAAATGGTTCTCAACTCATGAGAGATTTTTGCCTTGAGCTAGAGGAAGAGGGAGAGCAATGGATGAGAGAGAATGAATATGAGAGAATGATAATTGTTTTGCAACCATATCTAATATATGTGAATTAACTAATTAATAATATTAATCAAAAAGGAAAAAGGTGATGGTAGGTTGAAAAGACCATTATCATTTCACATTAAATGAGTTTTGCAATGATCAAAGAGCATCTTTGCTTGAAATGATGATGGTCAAAGTTTCAACCTTGGTCAACAAGTCAAGCATGGTCAAAAGGTCAACAACCCTAACCATAACACAATTTCCTTTAATTAATATTATTAATTGATATTTCACATAATCATTAGGGTTTGGTAAAAGACAACCGTCAACTGTGCATACACACCCGTACCAAAAGCCTAATGAGAATCCTCTGCCTCTGCCTCAGTCAACTGTGCATACACACCCGCATTCGTGTTCCGAGGAACACGAATACAATGAGATAAAACTAACCCCAAAACATATACTAGGATCTGGCTTAAACCAAAGCCCACTAGTAATAACTGTCCGGGTACTAAACGTGCACAAGTGCGCGGATGTGAACGAACCCCGTCGCAAAACCATGCGATCTCTACTCGGTTTTGCCCAAAGGCGAATAACCCTCTGTGTGGGACTCTAAAGACTCGACACTACGCTGGCAGTGGGTTTAACCACAGACCGCAAGCGGCACTAGCTGTACGTAACGGTCCCCAGGTAGATGCCGATGAGAAGACTGCTGAGGTGAACCCATCCGAACTCCTACTGAGTCTGTATGTGACAATCTCCGTATAGTCCGGTCCGTTCGTCTGAGAATATCGCATGGCGGGCCTAGGCGGCGGTAAACGTCAGTCCCCTAATAGCGGTACAAGTCGTGTCGGAGTGTAGCCTAGAACACCCTGAGATAACACTGGAAAACCTACAAGTATATCTCGCTTGCCCTGGCCAGGGACTTTGTGTAATGGCTCTCCTAGACGCAGCGCGATATAAACCCCCAATACCGGGAGAGACGAATCCTATCTAACCGTCACTGCCTCCAAGTGCTTCGGGACTGCACCCAACTACTACCTGTTTGCACGACTCCTTTGAGCCGTGGTAGGGTAGTAATCAAAGTACAGTGGGAACACACTCGAGGCGAAGTGACAGTGTCAAGTCAGCGGACTAAGCTGTACTCATGTCACCTAGGAACTGATAACTGACGATAGGTATAGTACCAACCAACAGTTCCCGACGAGTCCTGTCCAGTGTACTCGTAACCTAACGAGCACCCGCATACTATCTCAAGTACGATGTACTGACGGCTGTAGGACAGACCATCTCCCCGGCTGGGATGAGAAGCATATACGCTAGTCTACTCCGAAGTATCGATGCCCTGTCTCGATAGTCCTATGACTAGGGACCTGTATAAGGATGTGCTTATAGATTACCCAACCCCCATAAGTGTGACTGCCATCACAACGCTGGTAATCAAGCAAAGATCCTAAGGGCTCCACTAATGTGTATAGGCGATATGCTAAAAGAAACATATGTACACATTAAAGTATAAACAAACCAAGTAGCATACTACCATTTTGAGCAAGATTGTCTATACAACAGTGAATATCCCAAGCTTCCATCAAGTAATATACAAACTTGTATGATACAGTAATGGCCTCTAGGGCATATACACTAACACATGTGATTCGGGACTGTACCCAAAAGCCACCTTTTTGCACGCCCTCTTGGACGTGGTATGATGGAAATCAAAGCACAGTGGGAATCACACAAGACTCTATGACGATCTGGGGTCTACGGACTAACCTGTACCAGTGTCACCAGAGAACTGCCATCTGACGTGAGGTATAATACCATCTGGGAGTTCTCGGCGAATCCGTCCAGTGTACCCAGTCTCCACTGAGCACCCGTATACCTTCTCTGATGTCAAACACCAATGGATATGGGATCATCCATCGCCCATCATATGGGTCAAGAAGCGCATGCGCTAGTCTACTCTGGAGTATCGATGCCCTGTCTCGGTACTCCCACGACTAGGAACATTTGAAGGATGTACTTGGCGACTACACCGCCCCCACTAGTATGATCCGCATCATAGTCCTGGTAGTCAAGTACTCATCCTAAGGGCTTTATCAACATGTAACATAGAGACAATCAGAGTACATGTTAAGATAAAGAGCAACCAGATAGCGTACTATCATGTCGAGCAAGAAAGTCCTCCCTATATATGTCCAAGCATCCACTACAATATACATCGTATGTACAGTAATGGCCTCTAGGGCATACATATAACTAACAGCTGCATGAAACAGTGATGTGAACAAAGTAAGTAAATCATGCAAGGAGTCATATCATGATGCAGCAATTCTACTGTGTAGTGACATGGCAATTATCGATGATGAAGTACATGAGCCGGCCATCTGTGTACGTTTAAAATTAAATATACATATTCTAGCTATGTAATTGCTAGTATTTGGTGTTTATTGAGCCACTGGTAAAATTTCTAATTTTCAGAAAAATTTCCGAAATTTATTATTTTAATATTATTTTAAGCCGTCACTAATACATTTAATTAGGGAAAATTACAGATTGGAATGGGCTAATACAAATTTTGTGCATCATGACACACTAAACTAACATGTAAAATATTGTTTCTGAAATGAAATGAAGTTGTTAAACGGTTTTGAAAAAATTGAAGAAAAAGGCTTATTTTGTGAAAAAATGGAGGTACAGTGCTAGTTTGATTTGGGGGCTTTGGTGTTATCATTTTTCCCTTCACCCACACTCCCACACACACACCCAAAACCCCTTTTAGTGGCCAAACCCAGCAGGAACCCCCTCCCCCCAATTTCCTTCACCCCTTTTGGAAATGAAAGAAAAGAAAAGAAAGAAAGTTAAATGAGAGAGGACTTTGACCTTGGGTTGACTTGATATCATTTTTTCCCACCTCACTCTCTCTCCTCTCTTCCTCAACCTGCAGCCGAGCCTCCTCTTGCTACCCAGAAATTTTCCACCAAAATCCCACTTCATTTTGGCTTCAAAAATGTCCAAAATTCCATCTAAAATCAAGCTAAAATCCAAATCAAGCTCCTACCCATTTCTCCTTAGCCCTTATAGCATGGATCTTGGTGGAAAGTTTGTATCTTGGGGGCTATGTTTTGGCAAGTGTGGATCTCATTTCAAACTTGTTTGAGGTATAACCTATTTCCAATTGATACTTGTTCTAATCTATGTTTTTAATCAAGTGTTATTAGGTTTTAAATGGGTTCAATTGCATGATTAAGAAATTCAAGTTAAGGTTTTGTTTTGGAGTTGGGTTGTGATCAATTGTGCATGGTTGTGTGATGTGGGCTAGCATCTTGAAACATGTTAAAACTAATCTAGTTGCTAATTACAAGTTATTACTTGAAAAATGTCCAAATTTAAGCTTTTTAACAAACTAGGTTTTTGTAAACTATGATTATGATTAAGAGAAAAATCTAATTAGATTATTCATGGCATTATTAACATTTTAAATTATAGTTTAATATTTTAGATCATGCAAATCCAAGCTCAATTGTTGTTTGTGCATTTTTGCTATAAAATGGTTGAAATTGGATAAAATTGCAAACTAGGTTTTTAAAACGTATATAGTTTGGCGAGATAAATTAGTAGTGAATGTTTGTATGGCCTAATCAAGCTAATTAGTGAACATTGCGGCCGCTAGATTTTTTAAAACATCAATTGTTGTACTAAAACGGTAAATTTTGCTTGCTAGGTTTTCAGAAAAATAGCTTTTAAAGTGAGTTTGGGGTTTTTGTGAATTTTAATCTATTTCATATTATATTTAGTGTTGTGAATGTGAAGATGGGCGCATTCGGATTCTTCTCGATGGGTTGATATTTGTACATCGATATCGAGGGTTGGTTTGGCTATTCTTGCATGCGTAGGCGATAGCTTTTGACCTATACGTGATACGCGTGCCAATTTTGTATTCGTTTGCCGTTTCGAATTCGAATTGGGTTTTTTATATGATACGATACGTTGTGACATGTAGGTACCCCATGTGGACTTCGAGACGACAAGCAAGCGCGTGGCGCCGTAGGCACCGGCGAGCGAAGACCAGGTGAGTAGATTTATATCTACGGGGAGAAGTCGGGTGGATGGCGTATAGCACCCTGCAAAGTTGTGAGGAATGAGGTGATGTGGTAACGATATACTTTTATATGTTATTATGAGATATGAACACCTAGTAAGAGAAGCCTTAGGAGCTTATGGGTTTGGGATTAGCGAGAATTGAAGAAAGGACTTTAGCGGATTTCTTAGTCACGAAACCCTAGCGTAAGGATTTACATATACGCACACATATACACTTGCATAATATCATTTTCTTGTGCGTATATGGGAATGTGTATATATGTATATACGCATGGATATGGGACTATGCATATATACATTTATATACACATGCATGAATGTTGAGGATATTGTAAGATATTTGGAGATGAGTCGATGAGATTGGGCTTGAGGCCATGAGATCGGTGATGTGATATGGTCCGTAATTGAGATACGACATGATATTTTTAGCGGGTTCTTTAGGCGTGGTGTTTTCATACACACGCATGCATTTCATAGATGGTATCAGTATTGTACTAGACGTAGATCAGTACCCCGAACATGATATTTGATAAAGAGGATACTAGATGATTAATGTGATAGATGTGACATTTGACCCGTACCCAGATTTGGAAAGCCGTACGACGGATTTACTGTACGAGCTATATATTGACGATAGATCCACACTCTTGATTCGAGGATGTCATATGATATGTTGTATCGTACATGATATTATTGAGGCTGGATCACCGACTATTATGCATGTATATATATATCGACTCAGATTTATGTGGTTTCCATACCTCTTTCGATTGGTTATTGTTTAGACCTGTAGTTTACCCAGTAGATGTTAGACAGGACCCGAGTCATACCTATTTCCAAAACTAACGAATCATGAGGATTTTAACGCCATGTCAAGGGATACTACGGATATTTCAAAAGACGTACCTTTTCTTAAAAACACCGTAGCCCTTATTTTCAAAACACCACGATTCAAACTTTTTCAAACGGCAAAACAGTAAAACACAGGTGTAGCGGTGTAGATTCCTTATCATTACGTTATCATTCATGTTCCGCATATTATTGTTGCAATTACTACCTTTTGCCATTTATCATGTTGTTATCGTCTCATTGCATGTTTATTGTGTACTTAGTGATTATAAACCATGCTGTCAGGACACCGGCACCATTACCGATGATGCGTATACTCCACATACACTTGCTTGCCGGCTCACACACATCCTCATCGGTAATTGCCATATCACGTACACTTTAGAAAATACCATTTCATCGACATAGCTTGATAGCTGATGTTGCAATATGTTATGGCTTTCATATGCTAGTTAAACTATTGCATTAATTGCATGATATTAGATGCATTCATATATTCATTGGTTATACAGTATTATGGACATTATGTCGTTTTTCACTTTCATTGACATGGTGATTTGATGTTTTCGGATCCGTCTTGAGATTTTCTGGATTTGGAAACCGCATGTGAAAGTTTTATAACTGATGATGTATTTTAAAGAGAAAAATGTGGTCTTTCCTTGATATGATGAGTAGTGTCCACCATGATGTTTTCTCGGTTCTGAGATAGTTTCCGAGACCCGATTCGAGGAGTTGGATGAACCGTCTGCGGGTACATGGTGGACCCGATATGGTACCCCGGGGCAAGAAGTTCGAGTAGCAGACGATGAGCCTGGCAGGGGCAGACTACCTACCGGTGATTTTACCTGGCGCGGAGGATATCCGTGTAAGTCGATGTACAACACCCCACGACTTGCGGGGAGGCGGAATAATGAAAAACGATCTTGTTTAAAGCGTAAACATCGACTAACCGAGAATCTTTGCATAAACAATAACTAACAACAAACATAGAAGTTAACAACTACTATGAAAAGTGATTATACCTAAAGATCCGAGTCCTTCGTCTTGCGTTCTCCATGTCCTCTCCGGCCTTCTCTAAGTAGTAGAGGATCCACCCGAGAGCTTTACTACAAGCTTCACCTCAAACTAGAGGTAACTAGGTTTCATAAATCGCTAATCTAAGCAACCTTGGTGATATAGAGAATGGTTACGGATTAAGTAGTCTAATCTAATCCTTGTACTCAACACATGAGAGGGGAGGATTAGGGTTTGAAGAGGGAGAGCTTGAAGAGAGAGAAAGTGAGCAAGAGAATGAGATGAGATAATGATGTATCATAATATATATCAAGCATTATCATTTATCCAATAAAAGAAAATAAAGGATTTACAACCATGCTTGATAAATATCTAAGGGTGATTCATCTCCATGAGTCATTAAGCATTTATGATGCATTAATGACATGGATGAATCACTCATATGACTCACTAATCCCATTTAATACATATGCCACCTTAACCCCCAAGTCACCATCTTCTAGAAGCTTCTCGCGCAATTACGAGAATGCCCCTCCTATCCGCGAAAACACGGAAAAACTTTAGACTGTATAAATCCAATAACCGGATACTAGAAACTGGCTTAAACCAAAGCCGACTAGTAAAAACTGTCCGAAAGTCGTACGTGCGTAAACACACATATGCGTCCGAACCCTTGTCGTAAAACCATACGACCTCTATATCGTTTCGCCTGGAGTAGGGAAACTCTCTGTGTGGGACTCTAGAGAATCGACTACTACGCTGGCAGTGGGTTTAACCACAGACTACAAGCGGCACTAGCTGTACGTAACGGTCCCCAGGTAGATGTCGATAAGAAGGCCGATGAGGAAACCCATCCGAACTCCTACTGAGTCTGATATGACAATCTCCATACAGTCCGGTCCGTTCGTCTAAGACTATCGCATATCGGGCCTAGGGGGCGGCAAGCGTCAGTCCCCTAATAGCGGTATAAGTCATGTCGGAGCGAAGCCCATTACACCCTGAGAAACTACTGGAACCTACCAGCAAATCTCGCTTGCCCTGGCCAGGGACTTTGCGTAATGGCTCTCTGACACAGCGCGATATCAACCCCCAATACCGGGAGAAACGAATCCTGTCTAACCGCCACTGCCTCCAAGTGCTCGGGACCGCACCCAACTGCTACCTGTTTGCATGACTCCTTTAAGCCGTGGTAGGGTAGCAATCTAAGAACAGTGGGACACACTCGAGGCGAAGTAGCAGTGTAAAGTCTGCGGACTATGCTGTACTCATGTCACCTGGAAACTGTTCACTGACGACTGGTATAAAACCAACCAACAGTTCCCTGTGAGTCCTGTCCGGTGTACCCGTAACCTAACGAGCACCTGCATACTATCTCCAGTACGACGTACTGACGGCTATGGGACAGACCATCTCCCCAACTGGGATGAGAAGCGTACACACTAGTATACTCCGGAGTATCGATGCCCGGTCTCGATAATCCTACGACTAGGGACCTGAATAAGGATGTGCTTGTAGACTACCCAGCCCTCACTAGTGTGACTGCCATCACAACGCTGGTAGTCAAGCAAGATCCTAAGAGATCTATCAATACGTATACTCACATATTAAGATAGAAAAAACCAAGTAGCATACTACCATGTTTAGCAAGACTGTTATATACATGTGAATATCCCAAGCTTCCATTAAGTAATATACAAACTAGTATGATACAATAATGGCCCCTAGGGCATATACACTAACAATCTCCCACTTGCACTAGGGCCATGTACTGGCATATCGAAGACCAATGATCTCGAGTAGCCTCTCGACCTGAATCTGAGGTAGGGCCTTTGTGAACGGATCAGCAATGTTCTCTTCAGTAGCAACTCTCCGAATCTCGATTCCTGACGATCAATGATCTCCCTGATCTGGTTATACCGCCTTAAGATGTGTCTGGACTTCTGATGGGACCTTGGTTCCTTCGCTAAAGCTATAGCTCCATTGTTGTCGCAATGCAGAGGTATTGGATCAACAATGGTAGGTACCACCTGAAGTTCTGTTAGGAACTTCTTCATCCAGACCGCTTCTTTTGCGGCATCGCAAGCAGCTATATACTCCGCTTCCATCGTCAAGTCAGCAACGGTGTCCTACTTGGAGCTCTTCCAGCACACCGCCCCTCCATTGAGGGTAAAGACATAACCTGACATGGACTTGGAATCGTCCTTATCACTCTGGAAGCCGGAATCAGCATAGGCCTCCAACCTGAGGTCATTTGCGCCATAAACCAAGAACATCTCCTTAGTCCTTCTCAGGTATTTGAGATTGTTCTTTACTACTATCCAGTGCTTCTCCCCTGGGTCTGACTGATACCGGCTTACCACGCTCAGTGCGTAAGCTACATCTGGTCTGGTGCACAACATCGCATACATTATAGAGCCTACCGCAGAAGCGTAGGTTATAATAGACATGCGTTCCCTTTCCAAATCAGTCTTGGGAGACATCTCTTTGGATAGGGTGATTCCGTGACAAGCCGGTAGATTACCGCGCTTAGAATCTTCCATACTGAATCTTTTCAGTATAGTGTCGATATACCTGGACTGCGAAAGTCCCAACATTATCTTGGATCTATCACGATAGATCCGGATCCCCAGAATGTAAGAGGCATCACCCAGGTCTTTCATGGAGAACCTGTGTGACAAGAATCCTTTGACAGATTGTAGCATAGGAATGTCATTTTCTATCAATAGAATGTCATCCACGTACGAGACGAGGAATACAACAGTTCTTGCTACAACTTTACTATATATGCACGGTTCATATGGATTTTTGATAAAGTCATATTCTTTGACTGTTTCATCAAAACAGATGTTCCAACTCCGCGATGCCTGCTTTAGTCCATAAATGGACTTAAGCAACTTGCATACTTTCCCGCTGCTCCCACTCTGATTGAAACCCTCTGGCTGATCCATATAGACGCACTCTTCTAAATTTCCATTCAGAAAAGCCGTCTTTACGTCCATCTGCCAGATTTCATAATCATGGAAGGCAGCAATAGCAAGAAGGACCCGAATGGATTTGAGAATAGCCACAGGAGAAAAAGTTTCGTCATAGTCCAAACCAGGTCTTTGACGAAAACCCTTTGCAACAAGTCTAGCCATATAGGTTTCCACCTGTCCATCTACACCAATCTTTTTCTTGAAGATCCATTTGTGTCCTATGGGTTTTTGTTAGTGTATATGCCCTAGAGGCCATTACTGTATCATACTAGCTTGTATATTACTTGATGGAAGCTTGGGATATTCACAGTTGTATAGACAATCTTGCTCAAAATGGTAGTATGCTACTTGGTTTGTCTCTACTTCAATACGTGCATGTGTTTCTTTTAGCATATCGCTTATATACATATTAGTAGAGCCCTTAGGATCTTTGCTTGATTACCAGCGTTGTGATGGCTCTCACACTCGTGGGGGCTGGGTAATCCATAAGCACATCCTTATACAGGTCCCTAGTCGTAGGACTATCGAGACAGGGCATCGATACTCCGGAGTAGACTAGCGTATGCGCTTCTCATCCCAGCGGGGGAGACGGTCTGTCCCACAGCCGTCAGTACGTCGTACTTGAGATAGTATGCGGGTGCTCATTAGGTTACGAGTACACTGGATAGGACTCGTCGGGAACTGTTGGTTGGTATTATACCTATAGTCAGTTATCAGTTCCCAGGTGACATGAGTACAGCTTAGTCCGCCGACTTGACACTGTCACTTCGCCTCGAGTGTGTTCCCACTGTACTTAGATTACTACCCTACCACGGCTCAAAGAAGTCGTGCAAACAGGTAGTAGTTGGGTGCAGTCCCGAAGCACTTGGAGGCAGTGACGGTTAGACAGGATTCGTCTCTCCCGGTATTGGGGGTTGACATCGCGTTGTTTCTAGGAGAGCCATTACACGAGTAGTCCCTGGCCAGGGCAAGCGAGATATACTGGTAGGTTTCCATTGTTATCTCAGGGTGTTCTGGGCTTCACTCCGACACGACTTGTACCGCTATTAGGGGACTGACGTTCACCGCCCCCCTAGGCCCGCCATGCGATGTATCAGACGAACAGACCGGACTTTACGGAGATTGTCACATACAGGCTCAGTAGGAGTTCGGATGGGTTTACCTCATCGGCCTTCTTATCGACATTTACCTGGGGACCGTTACGTACAGCTAGTGCCGCTTGCGGTCTGTGGTTAAACCCACTGCCAGCGTAGTGTCGAGTCTTTAGAGTCCCACACAGTGAGTTTCCCTGCATTGAGCGAAACGTGTAGAGGCCGTACGGTTTTACGGCAGGGCTGCGATCACTTACGTGCACTTGTGTGCGTATGCTGTTCGGGCAGGCAATACTAGTGGGCTTTGGTTTAAGCCAGATCCTAGTGTTGCACAGATGGATTTGATTTGTCTTCTGTGCATTCGCATTCTACGGAATGCGGATGCGAGTGTGTATGCACAGTTTTGAGGAGCGATGAAGGAGGAGGTGCCTCATTAGGGTTTTGACAGTTGGTTCGGTCAAAACCATTATGAGCCGGGGACATTATTTACTAATCCTCTTATTGATAATTATGTTGTGGCTAATTGCATTGACCATTTGTCCATCTTGATTTTGTTGACCGTTTGACCGAAGTTGACTAAGATCTTCTTGAAAGATCTAAAGTATTCTTTGGTTTTCTTTTTCTTTTTGTTATGATAATGGTCATGTCATTTGTAGCCATCAACTTTTTCATGATGGGATTAATAATGATGAAAATGAGTGTTATTACAACCATGTTTGTGTTTTCTCTTGGTTAAGCTTTTCATTTTGTTCATTCTCATTCTCTCTCTTAAAATGAGAAGCTCCATGGTTGCTAACCTTTCTCCTTCTTCTTCCTCCTCTTGATCTCATCTTTTGATCTTATGTGTTGAGAGAAAAAGATCCTATAAAGACAAATACATCCATACATCTCCTCTATACATTCTAGGGCTTCTTGACTAGCAATCACTTTTCCCTAGTTGCCTCGGCTTGAGGCGGAGCTTAGTGTACATCTCTCGGGTGGATCGTCTTCGACTCAAGAAGGCCGCGGAGGTGCCCAAGGTCCGGATCGACGCTTGGAGCTTGGATGCACGAGTGGGACAGCGGAATGAAGACCCGAAGGACCGGTTCCGTGAGGTATATTTTCTACAAGCATAGTAGTTAAACCTCTTAGTGTTTACTAGTTTCTAGTTTAGCAAAGATCCGACTTTTAGTCCATGTTGCCTTGTGCCAAAATTATTGTTTTTCGCCGTTTCCGTCTCCCCGTAAGAACCGGGGTGAGCAACGTGGACTTACAGTGGTATCAGAGCCTAGCTAAACATAAACTAGTAAGTTAGCAAAGTGTTAAGAACATCGATCGGAAAAAAAGTCGCAAAACACATCCGCAAAACCTCAAGTTTCTGTCGATTTTTATACTGCTCAAAAAGTGTTTTAAAATATATGAAAACTTGTCTCAGGGTTTTGTGAAAACACTGCAGAAAAACGATCCAGTGATTCGATCAAACGACCGCGGTTCCGCGGCAATGACATGCTCATTGCCGCGGTTCCGCCGCCGTTTTTACTCGTCACTGGATCGGGTTTTGTGCAGTGTTTTAGTTTGGATGTTTTGGGATTTTTAATACATGTTTTTTCTACCCAGATTTTCCAGAGAGCAAATTGACTTTTGGGGTGGTTAAAAATCCGTATTTTGATCGATATTCCGTACTCTTTGACTAATGTATATTATCTGCAATGTGCTATATGTATTGAACGTCCGCTAATCGCTATACGTCGATTAGTGGGGGTTATACATATCTGTGATCTGTAATGTTGTTGGTTTGGGGATATGAACTCGGTGGATTGTCGCGGATGAATAGCCGGGAATGGGTGTGAGATGAAAGTTTCTTTTTCTTTCATTCATTGTAAAATATGTAAATTGATATAATATTATTTGTATGGCCGCACAACCGGGTCGGGGTTGTAGCCGTCATTGTATAATTTCTTTTTACTGTTTTTGCTCCTAGGATAGACCCAAGGAGGGGTGCACGAACTACCGGGTATCTCGAAGTGCCGAGTGGCCTACTCACGGTGTTGAGGGAGGTTGCTTCGCTTCGGGTACTTGGCGAGTAGTTTGCCGCACCCGTAGGGGTCTAGGGTGGGGTTTGGCTATTCATCGCGACCGTGTAATCCGTTTTTCGTTGCAGGCTCGAACGAATCACGGATTCCTAGTATATCCAAAGTGTTCATCTGTGATCTGTAATGGCTATCATTGCTATATATCTACATATGATATCTATTTAGGCGTTGCTTATGTTTTTCAGCCGCGCTAGCCCAGCCCCCGCTCTGTCGTTAGTTAAGTAACCTAACGGGTGATGACGGGGCCCCGTGGCGAATGCGAATGGCATAAGCGTACGTCATATTTTGGTTGTTTTCTGCAACGGTAGGGTTTAAATGATGGGACGCATTAAAAGAACTAATGTAAGAAAATAAACCAAGTAAAAGTCGTTGGAACACTTTTAAAACCACTCGGTTCTTTTCAAAAACCAGCATTTTAAACGCGGAGCTTGAACCGCTCCTTTTAAAAGCTATCTCGTTCCATCGATTATATCAAGTTCACTACGTTCACGGTTTCGCCAAAACCATCCGTAGCCCTCCGTCATTTCGTATGGATAGTCAATAGTATTCAAGCTGTGTTTGTTGGCCAAAGTCAAGGCACAGTGTTTGGTAGCTATTGGGTATTCATATGTTGCATAGATATATGCGTTGGTTTAGGACAGTCGTACTGCCTTGTTGGCCAAAGTCAAGGGTATGTGCGGGTGGGTTCAAATTAACCTGGATAATGACGGGTAGAACTTGACATGTGACTTATGATTTGTTGGCCAAAGTCAAGGTCATAAGAGCATGGGGCAAAAATCCACATCGGGAGTTTCATAAGTACTGAAACTTGCTAGCGCTGCATACCATTTGGAGTATGATAATTCTGGTAGGATTCCTTCGGTTTTATCACGCGATGATATTTGGATCCCGATCCTACTGTGAGTATATGCTACTCCTCGGGAACTTTTTCACTTAACGATCAATGCTCTAATCCAAGTAGGTGTCTAGAAAGGTGTTAGCGGGGCTACGCCCACAGGAAAAAGAGGTTACTTAATTAAGGATCTTCGCGAAAGCGTTGGAAAATCTCCCTCGAAGTACCGACACTGGCCTGGCTGAACGGTTAAGCAAGTATTGTACGGTGAGATTGAACCTCACTAATTCTTCCTTTATGGTTTGAGGAGGGATTCGAGAGACAGTGGGAGCCATCCTGTTTAGATAAATTAAAAACCAATCTAAACTTGCAAGAGCATCATGCTGAGTGTTTTCTTCTTTCTCTCTTAATTGCAGCGACCCAGTGACCGCACCTAGGTTACATCTAGATAATAAAATGACTGAATCTGACTGTTATGACTGGCAAAGGTCTGTCCAGATGTCCATTGCCCATGACAAGCTGGGACACCTTTTGACTGATCCAACCCCTGCCGTCTCAGGTCCAGTTTCCCATGTCACGGATATTCATATCCGCGAGACATCGGAAAAGGAATATACGAAAGCCAAGTGCCTCGTGTTAGCCTCAGTTGATGGTGCATACCAGAGGCAGCACGAGAAGATGGACTTAGTTTCTATCTTCCTCCATAACAAAGATTTATATGGAGAGCAATCTCGTATCGCAAGATATGAGACCTCGAACGAATTACTTCCAGCGAGGTTGGCTATCGGGTCATCTGTAGGGGGCAACGTCCTTACAGAGACCAGCTCTTTCGAGCTCATGGACCTGAAGACCACGTTGAAGAACGGGTCAGATACTGACTTAGTTCAACAGTCCCTACCTACTACCCTGAAGGAAACCAGGGAAGTAGAAAGAAAAGGGAAGGGCAGAAGTTTCGGGACTGGATGTAGTAAAAGAGGGATGTTCCTATTGTTACGGGAATGAACATGGGCAGAAGGATTGCAGGGCTTGCAAAGCCAGTAGCCAGAATTCGAAGCATGTTGTGGCTTCGGCTTCGGGTGTGTTTGTAATAGAGAACTGTATGTCAGTTAACCCTACTTCCTGGGTATTGGATACCGGATCAGGATCTCATATCTGTAATTCGTTACAGGCTCTGAGAAACCGTAGGGTTATCAGGAAAGGTGATATGACTCTCAGGGTTGCTAACGGAATGAGCATGTATGCTGTATCCGTAGGGGAATATCATCTAGGACTGACAACTGGGCAGATATTGATTCTGCGTGACTGGTTTTATGTACCAGGTGCGACTTGTAACATCATATCTGTATCCTTACTTTCTAAGGAAGTATATGATTTTACTTTTGTAAGCGATGTAGTAAACATCCACCTAAATCAAATACTGATTGGGTCAGGTACATTGAAAAACGGTATATACGTTTTGAATCAAGCTCAGGTCTTCAGTGTCCAGAACACACTTAAAAGAAAGTCTCCGGAATTAAATCAGGCTTTCTTATGGCATTGTAGACTGGGTCACATTAATGAGACACGGTTGACTAAGTTACATAAAGAAGGATACTTGGATCCGTTCGAGTACCAGTCTTATGCCACTTGTGAATCTTGTCTCATGGGAAAGATGACAAAGACTCCGTTCACTGGACACGGAGAAAGAGCGAGCGAGCTCTTGGGACTCATACACAGTGACGTATGTGGTCCAATGTCTACACATGCGCGAAGTGGTTATTCATACTTCATTACTTTCACAGACGATTTCTCTAGGTATGGATATGTCTTCTTGATGAAGCACAAATCCGAGGCCTTTGAGAAATTTCAGGAATACAAGAATGAAGTTGAGAAACAAACAGGCAAAAGTATCAAGACACTGAGATCTGATCGAGGTGGTGAATACTTGAGCGCCGAGTTTCTGGGCTTCTTAAAAGAGAATGGAATTCTCTCTCAGCTTACTCCTCCATACACACCACAACACAACGGTGTATCGGAAAGGAGGAATCGAACCCTATTGGATATGGTTCGTTCCATGATGAGTGGGGCTGAGTTGCTGCGATCCTTCTGGAGTTATGCACTAGAAACAGCAGCATACCTTTTGAACCGAGTTCCAACAAAGACTGTGCCTACTAGACCATATCAGATGTGGTGTGGGAAGAAACCCTATCTTAATCACATTAAGACATGGGGATGTCCAGCTTTTGTAAAAAAGCAGCATGCGGACAAGCTCGAGGTACGTTCAGTACAGTGTAAATTTGTGGGATACCCAAAGTACTCCAAGGGGTATCTTTTCTATTACGCAGAGGAACAAAAGGTTTTTGTTTCTCGTCGTGCCCGCTTCTTGGAAACAGAGTTTTTGGAAAATCAGATAAGTGGGAGCGCAATAGAACTGGAAGAAAATCCAGAACCACAAGCTATTACTGAAAGCTTAGTAGAACCAGAGGGTTCGAAAGATCAGGACATTCCTACGTCGCTCCGCAGAATTAGTAGGCAGTCTCATCCGCCCGAGAGATACTACGGTTTTCTCATAGACGGGAATAGAGAGGATTGCACCATGGATTATGGTGAGCCTACCAGCTTCCAGCAAGTCATTCAGAGCGGCGACTCGGTAAAATGGCTGGATGCAATGCGGGCCGAGATGGAGTCCATGTACACCAACAAAGTTTGGACTTTGGACTTTGCTCCAGAAGGGGTAAAACCCGTAGGCTGCAAATGGATCTTCAGAAAGAAGATTGGTGTAGATGGGCAGGTTGAGACCTATAAAGCTAGACTTGTTGCAAAGGGTTTTCGTCAAAGACCTGGTTTGGACTATGATGAGACCTTTTCTCCAGTGGCTATGCCGAAATCCATTCGGATCCTTCTTGCCATTGCTGCCTTCCACGATTATGAAATCTGGCAGATGGACATAAAGACGGCTTTCCTAAATGGAAATTTGGAAGAGTGCGTCTATATGGATCAGCCGGAGGGATTCATTCAGAGTGGGAGCAGCGGTAGAGTGTGCAAGTTGCTCAAGTCCATTTATGGACTTAAGCAGGCATCGCGGAGTTGGAACATCTGCTTCGATGATACTGTCAAAGAATTCGACTTTATCAAAAACCCAGATGAACCATGTATTTACAGTAAGATTGTAGGGAGAACTGTGGTATTCCTCGTCTTGTACGTGGATGACATTCTCCTAATAGGAAATGATATTCCTATACTACAGTCAGTCAAAGGATTCTTGTCGCAGAGGTTCTCCATGAAGGACCTGGGCGATGCCAACTACATTCTGGGGATCCAGATCTATCGTGATAGATCTAAGAGGATGTTGGGACTTTCACAGTCAAGGTACATCGACACCATACTGAAAAGGTTCAGTAAGGAAGATTCCAAGCGCGGTTATTTACCGGCTTGTCACGGGATCACCCTCTCCAAAGAGATGTCTCCCAAGACTGATTTGGAAAGGGATCGCATGTCTATTATACCATACGTTTCTGCGGTAGGCTCTATAATGTATGCGATGTTGTGTACCAGACCAGATGTAGCATACGCATTGAGCGTTGTAAGCCGGTATTAGTCGAACCCAGGGGAGAAACACTGGATAGCGATAAAGAACATTCTCAGGTACCTGAGAAGGACTAAGGAGATGTTCTTGGTGTATGGCGGAAAAGACCTCCAGCTCGAGGCCTTTGCTGACTCCAGCTTCCAGAGTGACAAGGATAACTCCAAGTCCATGTCGGGTTATGTCTTTACCCTCAATGGAGGGGCGGTTTGCTGGAAGAGTTCCAAGCAGGAGACCATTGCAGACTCAACTATGGAAGCGGAGTACATAGCTGCTTGCGATGCCGCAAAGGAAGCTGTCTGGATGAAGAAGTTCCTCATGGAGCTTCAGGTGGTTCCTACCATTGTTGATCCAATACCACTGTATTGCGACAACAACGGAGCTATAGCTTTAGCGAATGAACCCAGGTCCTATCAGAAGTCCAAGCACATTTGGAGGCGGTACCACCTGATCAGGGAGATCGAGGTGAAGAGAGTAAATATGGAGAATAACACTGCAGATCTACTCACGAAGGCCCTACCCCAGACTCAGTTCGAGCGGCTGATCGAGATGATAGGTCTTCGATACGCCAGTACATGGCCTTAGTGCAAGTGGGAGATTGTTAGTGTATATGCCCTAGAGGCCATTACTGTATCATACTAGCTTGTATATTACTTGATGGAAGCTTGGGATATTCACAGTTGTATAGACAATCTTGCTCAAAATGGTAGTATGCTACTTGGTTTGTCTCTACTTCAATATGTGCATGTGTTTCTTTTAGCATATCGCTTATATACATATTAGTAGAGCCCTTAGGATCTTTGCTTGATTACCAGCGTTGTGATGGCGCTCACACTCGTGGGGGCTGGGTAATCCATAAGCACATCCTTATACAGGTCCCTAGTCGTAGGACTATCGAGACAAGGCATCGATACTCCGGAGTAGACTAGCGTATGCGCTTCTCATCCCAGCGGGGGAGACGGTCTGTCCCACAGCCGTCAGTACGTCGTACTTGAGATAGTATGCGGGTGCTCGTTAGGTTACGAGTACACTGGACAGGACTCGTCGGGAACTGTTGGTTGGTATTATACCTATCGTCAGTTATCAGTTCCCAGGTGACATGAGTACAGCTTAATCCGCCGACTTGACACTGTCACTTCGCCTCGAGTGTGTTCCCACTGTACTTAGATTACTACCCTACCACGGCTCAAAGGAGTCGTGCAAACAGGTAGTAGTTGGGTGCAGTCCCGAAGCACTTGGAGGCAGTGACGGTTAGACAGGATTCGTCTCTCCCGGTATTGGGGGTTGACATCGCGCTGTGTCTAGGAGAGCCATTACACGAGTAGTCCCTGGCCAGGGCAAGCGAGATATACTATTAGGTTTCCAGTATTATCTCAGGGTGTTATGGGCTTCATTCCGACACGACTTGTACCGCTATTAGGGGACTGACGTTCACCGCCACCCTAGGCCCGCCATGCGATGTATCAGACGAATAGACCGGACTGTACGGAGATTGTCACATACAGGCTCAGTAGGAGTTCGGATGGGTTTACCTCATCGGCCTTCTTATCGACATCTACCTGGGGACCGTTACGTACAGCTAGTGCCGCTTGCGGTCTGTGGTTAAACCCACTGCCAGCGTAGTGTCGAGTCTTTTGAGTCCCACACAGAGAGTTTCCCTGCATTGAGCGAAACGTGTAGAGGCCGTACGGTTTTACGGCAGGGCTGCGATCACTTACGTGCACTTGTGTGCGTATGCTGTTCGGGCAGGAAATACTAGTGGGCTTTGGTTTAAGCCAGATCCTAGTGTTGCACAGATGGATTTGATTTGTCTTCTGTGCATTCGCATTCTACGGAATGCGGATGCGGGTGTGTATGCACAGTTTTGAGGAGCGATGAAGGAGGAGGTGCCTCATTAGGGTTTTGACAGTTGGTTCGGTCAAAACCATTATGAGCCGGGGACATTATTTACTAATCCTCTTATTGATAATTATGTTGTGGCTAATTGCATTGACCATTTGACCATCTTGATTTTGTTGACCGTTTGACCAAAGTTGACTAAGATCTTCTTGAAAGATCTAAAGTATTCTTTGGTTTTCTTTTTCTTTTTGTTATGATAATGGTCATGTCATTTGTAGCCATCAACTTTTTCATGATGGGATTAGTAATGATGAAAATGAGTTTTATTGCAACCATGGTTGTGTTTTCTCTTGGTTAAGCTTTTCATTTTGTTCATTCTCATTCTCTCTCTTAAAATGAGAAGCTCCAAGGTTGCTAACTTTTCTCCTTCTTCTTCCTCCTATTGATCTCATCTTTTGATCTCATGTGTTGAGAGAAAAAGATCCTACAAAGACAAATACATCCATACATCTCCTCTATACATTCTAGGGCTTCTTGACTAGCAATCACTTTGCCCTAGTTGCCTCGGCTTGAGGCGGAGCTTAGTATACATCTCTCGGGTGGATCGTCTTCGACTCAAGAAGGCAGCGGAGGTGCCCAAGGTCCGGATCGATGCTTGGAGCTTGGATGCACGAGTGGGACAGCTGAATGAAGACCCGAAGGACTGGTTCCGTGAGGTATATTTTCTACAAGCATAGTAGTTAAACTGTTAGTGTATATGCCCTAGGGGCCATTATTGTATCATACTAGTTTGTATATTACTTAATGGAAGCTTTGGATATTCACATGTATATAACAGTCTTGCTAAACATGGTAGTATGCTACTTGGTTTTTCTATCTTAATATGTGAGTATACGTATTGATACAGCTCTTAGGATCTTGCTTGACTACCGGCGTTGTGATGGCAGTCACACTAGTGGGGGCTGGGTAGTCTACAAGCACATCCTTATTCAGGTCCCTAGTCGTTGGATTATCGAGACAGGGCATCGATACTCCGGAGTAGACTAGTGTGTACGCTTCTCATCCCAGTTGGGGAGATGGTCTGTCCCACAGCCGTCAGTACGTCGTACTGGAGATAGTATGCAGGTGCTCGTTAGGTTACGGGTACACCGGACAGGACTCACAGGGAACTGTTGGTTGGTTTTGTAAGTCCATATTGCGACCCCCGGTTCTTACGGGGAGGCGGAAACGGTATAAAAAACGAATTTTTATCGCAAGAGGCAACATGGACTAACTTATGGTCGGGATCGTTACCTAAACTAAAACTAGCAAACTAAGCTAAAGATATTTAGCTACTCGGATGAAGATGGTTATACCTAAACTTGAACTCCTTCTCTTCAAGCTCCGGTGGTGGTCCGATGGCTCCTTCTCGTCGTCTCCGTACGCCGAAGATAGATCCACTTGAAAGCTCCAACCTTTAGCTCCTTCTTCGGTCTTTGAAGAAACTAGTTCACTTGGTTTGCTAAACCTAGTGAACTAGAATGAGTAGAGAGGAAATAGAATGGGATTTTATCTATGGTTCTTGATTCTCAACTCATGAGACAAGAGAACCATAGATCAAGAGAGGGAGCAAGAGGTTGAGGGTGAGAGCAAGGGGAGAGCTCAAGAACAAGAGAGAGAATGAACAAGAAAGAATGAGGCTCCTTTTTTTTTCTCTCTTACCCTCTCATAATCCAAAGTGATCATAACTCATCATATCAAAAAAGTCTTTTGGTGATGGTTAGAAGCAACCACAAGGTTATCATATCATACACTCATTTTACTCAAAAAGCAAGCAAGAAAAAAGTCTTTGGCATGAAATGATAACCATGGTTATCATGATGGTCAACTAGTCAAGCCTAGTCAACCGGTCAACAAGTCAACAAAAGTCAACAAGTCACCAAAGTCAACAAGTCAACAAAAGTCAACAAGTCAACAACCATACCACCATAATACTTAATTAATATAATAGTTAATCACATATCATATTCTCATTAGGGTTGAGCAAAAAGTCAAAAGTCAACGGTCAACTGTCAACAACCCTAATGAGAATCCACTGCCTCTGCCTCCCTGTCAACTGTGCATACACACCCGCATCCGCGTTCCGAGGAACACGAATGCAAACTGGATAAATCCAATCCCATAAGGTACACTAGGATCTGGCTTAAACCAAAGCCCGCTAGTGTAAACTGTCCGGACACTGCACGTGCACAAGTGCACGGATGTGACCGAACCCTGTCGCAAAACCATGCGACCTGTCGCAATACCATGCGACCTCTACTCTTTTGCCTAAAGGCGAAAAGCTTTCTATGTGGGACTCTAAAGACTCGACACTACGCTGGCAGTGGGTTTAACCACAGACCGCAAGCGGCACTAGCTGTGCGTAACGGTCCCCAGGTAATGCCGACAAGAAGACCGACGAGGCGAAACCCATCTGAACTCCTACTGAGCCTGAGTGTGACATTCTCCATACAGTCCGGTCTGTTCGTCTGATACATCGCATGGCGGGCCTAGGGGGCGGTAAACGTCAGTCCCCCAATAGCGGTACAAGTCGTGCCGGAGTGAAGCCCAATACACCCTGAGATAACACTGGAAACCTACCAGTATATCTCGTTTGCCCTGGCCAGGGACTACTCGTGTAATGGCTCTCCTAGACACAGCGCGATGTCAACCCCCAATACCGGGAGAGACGAATCCTGTCTAACCGTCACTGCCTCCAAGTGCTTCGGGACTGCACCCAACCACCACCTGTTTGCACGACTCCTTTGAGCCGTGGTAGGGTAGTAATCAAAGTACAGTGGGAACACACCCGAGGCGAAGTGACAGTGTCAAGTCAGCGGACTAAGCTGTACTCATGTCACCTGGGAACTGATAACTGACGATAGGTATAATACCAACTAGTCAGTTCCCGACGAGTCCTGTCCAGTGTACCCGTAACCTAACGAGCACCCGCATACTATCTCAAGTACGACGTACTGACGGCTGTGGGACAGACCGTCTCCCACACTGGGATGAGAAGCGCATGCGCTGGTCTACTCCGGAGTATCGATGCCCTGTCTCGATAGTCCTGCGACCAGGGACCTGAATAAGGATGTGCTTATAGATTACCCAGCCCCCACTAGTGTGACTGCCATCACAACGCTGGTAATCAAGCAAAGATCCTAAGGGCTCCACTAATGCGTATAAGTGATATACTGAAATAAACACAAGTACACATTGAAGTAGAAACAAACCAAGTAGCATACTACTATTTTGAGCAAGATTGTATATACAAGGTGAATATCCCAAGCATCCATTAAGTAATATACAAACTAGTATGATACAGTAATGGCCTCTAGGGCATATACAATAACAGGTTTTATACCGGTCGTCAGTGAACAGTTCCCAGGTGACATGAGTACAGCATAGTCCGCAGACTTGACACTGCTACTTCGCCTCGAGTATGTCCCACTGTTCTTAGATTGCTACCCTACCACGGCTCAAAGGAGTCGTGCAAACAGGTAGCAGTTGGGAGCAGTCCTGAGCACTTGGAGGCAGTGGCTGTTAGACAGGATTCGTCTCTCCCGGTATTGGGGGTTGATATCGCGTTGTGTCAGAGAGCCATTACGCAAAGTCCCTGGCCAGGGCAAGCGAGATTTGCTGGTAGGTTCCAGTAGTTTCTCAGGGTGTAATGGTCTTCGCTCCGACACGACTTATACCGCTATTAGGGGACTGATGCTTGCCGCCCCCTAGGCCCGATATGCGATAGTCTTAGACGAACGGACCGGACTATACGGAGATTGTCACATCAGACTCAGTAGGAGTTCGGATGGGTTTCCTCATCGGCCTTCTTATCGACATCTACCTGGGGACCGTTACGTACAGCTAGTGCCGCTTGCGGTCTGTGGTTAAACCCACTGCCAGCGTAGTAGTCGAGTCTCTAGAGTCCCACACAGAGAGTTTCCCTACTCCAGGCGAAACGATATAGAGGTCGTATGGTTTTACGACAAGGGTTCGGACGCATACGTGTGTTTACACACGTACGACTTTCGGAAAGTTTTTTCCAGTCGGCTTTGGTTTAAGCCAGTTACTGGTATCCGGTTATTGGATTTATACAGTCTAAAGTTTTTCCGTATTTTTGCGGAAAGGAGGGGCGTTCTCGTAATTGCGCGAGAAGCTTCTAGAAGATGGTGACTAAGGAGGTTTAGGTGGCATATACAATGAATGTGATTAGTGAGTCATATGGATGATTCATCCATGTCATTAATGCTTCATAATTGCTTAATGACTCATGGAGATGAATCACCACAAGATATTTATCAAGCATGGTTGTAAATCATTTTCTTTTCTTTTCTTGATATTACAAAATGCTTGATATATATTATGATAACTCATTCTTCTCACTTCATTATTATCTTCACCTTCTCTCTCCTCAAGCTCTCCCTCTTCAAACCCTAATCCTCCCCTCTCATGTGTTGAGTACAAGGATTAGTTAGACTAATTAAACCATAACCCTCACTCTATATCACCTAGCTTCTTTGATTAGCACTTAAAGAAAGTTAGTTGCCTCAAGTTTAGAGGCTAAGCTTGGAGTAAAGCTCTCGGGTGGATCGTCTACTACTTCGAGAAGGCCGAGGAGGAGGTGGAGTTCGTAAAGACGAAGGACACGATTCGTTAGGTATAATCCCTTTACATAGTAGTTGTTAACTTCAACGTTTGATGTTAGTTATCGTTTAGCTTCGATTCATGCGGTTAGTCGATGTTTAAGCAAAGAACAAGATCGTTTTTCATATTTCCGCCTCCCCGCAAGTCGTGGGGTGTTGTACATCGACTTACATAAACCTCTTAGTGTTTACTAGTTTCTAGTTTAGCAAAGATCCGACTTTTAGTCCATGTTGCCTTGCGCCAAAATTATTGTTTTTCGCCGTTTCCGCCTCCCCGTAAGAACCGGGGTGAGCAACGTGGACTTACAGTTTTACCCCATCTGGAGCAAAGTCCAAAGTCCATACTTTGTTGGTGTACATGGACTCCATTTCGGTCCGCATTGCATCTAGCCATCGTACCGAGTCGCCGCTCTGGATGGCCTGCTGGAAGCCAGTAGGTTCATCATCATCTATGATCCAATCCTCTCTATCCCCATCTATGAGAAAACCGTAGTATTTCTCAGGCGGATGAGACAGCCTACTACTTCTGCGGAGGGGTGCGGGAATGTCCTATTCTTCTTGAACTACTTGTTCTACCAAACTTTCAGTAGTAGTTTGTGGTTCTGGAATTTCTTCCAGTTCTATTTCGCTCCCACTTGTATCCTTTTCTAAAACCTACTGTTCTAGAAAATGGGCATTACGAGAAACAAAGACCTTTTGTTCCTCTGCGTAATAGAATAGATACCCATTTGAGTTCTTTGGATATCCCACAAACTTACACTGTACTGATCGTGCCTCGAGCTTGTCCACATGCTGCTTTTTAACAAAAACTGGACATCCCCATATTCTCAGATACCGAAGATAGGGTTTCTTCCCACTCCATATCTGATATGGCATGGTAGGCACAGTCTTGGTAGGAACCCTGTTAAGAAGGTATGCCGCTGATTCTAGCGCATAACCCCAGAAAGATCGCGGTAACTCAGCATTACTCATCATGGATCGTACCATATCCAATAGGGTCCGATTCCATCTCTCCGATACACCGTTATGCTGTGGAGTGTATGGAGGAGTAAGCTGAGAGAGAATTCCTTTCTCTTTTAGGTAACCTATGAACTCGGCACTCAGGTATTCACCACCTCGATCTGATCTTAGTGTTTTTATACTTTTGCCGGTTTGGTTTTCTACTTCATTCTTATACTCTTGGAATTTCTCAAAAGCCTCGGATTTATGTTTCATCAGATAAATGAATCCGTACCTTGAGTAATCATCCGTAAAAGTAATGAAATAGGAAAAACCTCCTCTTGCATGTGTAGACATTGGACCACATACATCGCTGTGTATGAGTCCTAAGAGCTCGCTCGCTCTTACTCCATGTCCAGTAAATGGAGTCTTTGTCATCTTTCCTTTGAGACAAGATTGACAAGTGGCATAAGTTTGATATTCGAACGAGTCCAAATATCCTTCTCTATGTAACTTAGTCAACCTTCTCTCATTGATGTGACCCGGTCTACAATGCCATAAGAAAGCTTTATTTAAATCTGGAGACTTTCTTTTTAGTGTGTTCTGGACATTGAAAATCTGGAGTTGGTTTAAGACATATATACCGTTATTTAGTGTACCGGACCCAATCAAACCATGATTTAGGTGGATGTTGACAACATCACTTACAAACGTGAAATCATAACCTTTATTTGATAACAAGGAAACTGATATGATATTACACGTTAAGCTTGGTACATAAAAACAGTTATGTAAAACCAAAATGTGTCCACTCATCAATCCCAGGTGATAATCCCCGACGGACACAGCTCCCACGCTAGCTCCGTTAGCAACCTTTAGGGTCATATCACCTTCCTTCAGCACTCTACGGTTTCTCAGTGCCTGTAATGAATTGCATATGTGAGATCCTGATCCGGTATCCAATACCCAGGAAGTAGAGTTGATTGACAGACAATTCTCAATTACAAACGCACCTGAAGTCGAAGCTACAGCTTGCTTCGGTTCCTGGTTCTTGGCATTCCACGCCTTGCACTCTTTCTTCCAGTGCCTTTTCCTGTGACAATGGAAGCACTCATTCTGGGCCACTACCGGCACTGCAATCTTTTTCTTTCCTTTCCCTCCCACCTTACTTACACCTCGTCTAGGTCTGGGGGCGTCCTTCTTTTTCCTTCCTTTGGCCCTAGCCTTGGACCCGGAAGAAAAAGAACCGCTAACAAACATAGCGGGTGTTTCCCTTTCCTTCTGCAAGGTGCCCTCTGCACTCCTTAACATGTTCAGGAGTTCCGGAAGTTCAACTTCTTTTCTTTGAATGTTGAAGTTTAGGATAAACTGGGCGTAGGTGGTAGGAAGGGACTCGAGAATAAGGTCTGTATAGAGCTCATTAGCCAAAGTCATCCCAAGGTCTGCGAGCTCTTCTATAAAGCCGATCATCTTTAGGACATGTTCTCCTACCGATGACCCGACAGCCAACCTCGCTCGAAACAAGTTCTTTGAGGTCTCGTATCTTGCTATACGAGATTGCTCCCCATACAGATCTTTTGTATGGAGAAATATGGAGTCAAGATCCATATCCTCGTGCCTCCTCTGATGTTCATTGTTCATCGAGGCAAACACGATGCACTTGGCTTTCGCGCAATCTAAATCCCAGGTTTTGCGGATTTCCTTATCTGCATTACTGGATTTGGGACCTGGGACTTCAGGTGCCTTAGTGGTGAGGACATACCCCAATTTGTCATAAGTCAAGGCCATTTTGACATTCCGCAACCAATCTTTATAGTTTGGCCCTGTCAGTATATTTTTCTCTAAAAGTAAGTTAAGTCCAGTCATTTTCAGGGTCGCTGCAATTAGGAGAGAGAGAAGAAAACTCTTTAGCATGATACCCTTGCAAGTTTAGAGTGGTTTTTAATTTATCTAAACTGGATGGCTCCCACTATTTCTCGAATCCTTTCCCAAACCATAAAAGAAGAATTAGCCAGGACTATTCTCACCGTACAATACTTGCTTAACCGTTCAGCCAGGCTAGTGTCGATACTTCGAGGGAGGTTTTCCAACGCTTTCGCGAAGTTCCTTAATTAAATAACCTCTTTTCTCTGGGGGCGTAACCTCGCTGACACCTTTCTTGACACCTACTTGGTTTATAGCATTAATCGTTAAGTGACGAATATCCTGATGAGTAGCATATACTCACAGTAGGATCGGGATCCAAATATCATCGTATGATAATGTTGAAGGAATCCAACAAATATTCATCAAACTCCAAATGGTATGCATCTCTTTGCAAATTTCAGTTTCTTTAGAAATTCCCGATAGGTATTTTTGCCCCATGCTCTTATGACCTTGGCGTTGGTCAAAATGTCATAAATCACATGTCAAGTTCTGCCCATCATTATCTTGTCAATTTGAACCCATCCGTATATATCCCTGACATTGGCCAAATGATAATACGACTATCCCAAACCAACTCATCTATCTATGCAACAAATGAATACCCAGCAGCTACCAAACACTATGTCTTGGCGTTGGTCAAAATGCATAGCTTGAATACTACTGAATACCCAATTGAAATGACGGAGGGCTACAAATGGTTTTGGCGAAACCGTGAACGTAGTGAACTTAATATAACCGAAGGAACTTGATAGCTTTAAAAGGAGTGGTTAAAGCTCCGCAATTTAAAAAATATCATCTGTTTTAAAATAACCGAGTGGTTTCTTTTAAATTGTTCCAACGATTCAACTTTTTGGTTTATTTTCTTTGCATTATAAATAATGCGTCCCATCATTAACCTATCATTGCAGAAAACAACGAAAATACAATGTCTTCTTATGCCATCCGCATTCGCCACGGGGTCCCGTCATCACCCGTTAGGTTACTTAACTAACGGCAGAGCGGAGGCTGGGCTAATGCGGGTGTAAAACATAAGTGACATCTAAATAGCTATCATATATAGATATTGTACATTCGTCAGACGCAATAATAGGCATTCCAGATCTCATA
Organism: Agapanthus africanus; assembly: GCA_030015575.1. Taxonomy (NCBI): domain Eukaryota; kingdom Viridiplantae; phylum Streptophyta; class Magnoliopsida; order Asparagales; family Amaryllidaceae; genus Agapanthus; species Agapanthus africanus. Next base: position 611,954,690 of record JASDDO010000024.1, read on the forward strand.
TGAACTTTATTGGATTTGCAAGAAATCCGCGTTTGTTTAGAGCCTGCAACAAAAGACGGATTACACAGTTGTGATGAATAGCCATTACCCCACCCTAGACCCTTACGGGTACGGCAAACTACCCGCCAAATACCCGAACTGAAGCGGTCTCCCACAACAAAGTGAGTAGGCCACTAAACACTTCAAAGTACCCGGTAGTTTGTGCACCCCACCTTGGGTCTATCCTAGGAGCAAAAACAGTAAAATGAAATAATACAACGGTGGCTACAACCGCAATCTGGATGTGCCCCGCAAAATAATATTACAACATATTACAGTTACGTCGAATGAATTAAAATAATAACCCATTACAAACCCCGGCTAATCATCACAACAGTCCAATACAGTTCACATCCACAAACAGTAAAAACCATTACAGAAATGTGCAACCCCCTGCCAACCGACATACTAGCAGTTAGGGGAGGTTTACGAACACATTATACAATCACAGATATAATCATATTAGCAAACATCCCAAAATTTCGATCGAGCAAAACACTTTACATTCTACTGCAAAACTTCTCTGTGCACCTGAGATCTTAGCAGAAAATAAAATATCCAGAAATATCACTGTTAACACAAAGGGCTCACTGGAAAAATTTCGGCCGACTCGGCCCTAACTCGCCCGCGGATCCGCGGCGGATCGCATGGATCCGCCGCGGTTCCGCGGTGAGTTAGACGAGTTGGGGGTCCAAATTTTTTCAGTAGCCATGCGATCCGCCGCGGTTCCGCGGTGAGTTAGACGAGTTGGGGGTCCAAATTTTTTCAGTAGCCCTATAATTTCATGCTTGTTATTCTGCAGGTCCCCGAAAAATTTTTAGGGCCTGTTTTAAATTCGACAGAAACTGTGTTAATGCGACGATGTTTCCGGTTCTTTTTGCGTTCGAAATTCTTGTGACTTTGCTAATGAGTTAATTATTGTTTAGCGAGGCTCTGATACCACTGTAAGTCGATGTACAACACCCCACGACTTGCGGGGAGGCGGAATAATGAAAAACGAACTTATTTAAAGCGTAAACATCGACTAACGGAGAATCTTTGCATAAACAATAACTAACAACAAACATAGAAGTTAACAACTACTATGAAAAGTGATTATACCTAAAGATCTGATTCCTTCGTCTTGTCGTTCTCCACGTCCTCTCCGGCCTTCTCTAAGTAGTAGAAGATCCACCCGAGAGCTTTACTATAAGCTTCACCTCAAACTAGAGGTAACTAGGTTTCTTAAATCGCTAATCTAAGCAACCTTGGTGATATAGAGAATGGTTAAGGATTAAGTAGTATAATCTAATCCTTGTACTCAACACATGAGAGGGGAGGATTAGGGTTTGAAGAGGGAGAGCTTGATGAGAGAGAAAGTGAGCAAGAGAATGAGATGAGATAATGATGTATCATAATATATATCAAGCATTATCATTTATCCAATAAAAGAAAATAAAGGATTTACAACCATGCTTGATAAATATCTAAGGGTGATTCATCTCCATGAGTCATTAAGCATTTATGATGCATTAATGACATGGATGAATCACTCGTATGACTCACTAATCCCATTTAATGCATATGCCACCATAACCCCCAACTCACCATCTTCTAGAAGCTTCTCGCGCAATTACGAGAACGCCCCTCGTATCCGTGAAAACACGGAAAAAACTTTAGACTGTATAAATCCAATAACCGGATACTAGAAACTGGCTTAAACCAAAGCCGACTAGTAAAAACTGTCCGAAAGTTGTACGTGCGTAAACACACGTATGCGTCCGAACCCTTGTCGTAAAACCATACGACCTCTATATCGTTTCGCCTGGAGTAGGGAAACTCTCTGTGTGGGACACTAGAGAATCGACTACTATGCTGGCAGTGGGTTTAACCACAGACCGCAAGCGACACTAGCTGTACGTAACGGTCCCCAGGTAGATGTCGATAAGAAGGCCAATGAGGAAACCCATCCGAACTCCTACTGAGTCTGATGTGACAATCTCCATACAGTCCGGTCCATTCGTCTAAGACTATCGCATATCGGGCCTGGGGGGACGGCAAGCGTCAGTCCCTTAATAGCGGTATAAGTCGTGTCGGAGCGAAGCCCATTACACCCTGAGAAACTACTGGAACCTACCAGCAAATCTCGCTTGCCCTGGCCAGGGACTTTGCGTAATGGCTCTCTGACACAGCGCGATATCAACCCCCAATACCGGGAGAGACGAATCCTGTCTAACCGCCACTGCCTCAAAGTGCTCGGGACTGCACCCAACTGCTACCTGTTTGCACGACTCCTTTGAGCCGTGGTAGGGTAGCAATCTAAGAACAGTGGGACACACTCGAGGCGAAGTAGCAGTGTCAAGTCTGCGGACTATGCTGTACTCATGTCACCTGGGAACTGTTCACCGACGACTGGTATAAAACCAACCAACAGTTCCCTGTGAGTCCTGTCCGGTGTACCCGTAACCTAACGAGCACCTGCATACTATCTCCAGTACGACGTACTGACGGCTGTGGGACAGACCATCTCCCCAACTGGGATGAGAAGCGTACACACTAGTCTACTCCGGAGTATCGATGCCCTGTCTCGATAATCCTACGACTAGGGGCCTGAATAAGGATGTGCTTGTAGACTACCCAGCCCCCACTAGTGTGACTGCCATCACAACGCTGGTAGTCAAGCAAGATCCTAAAAGCTCTATCAATACGTATACTCATATATTAAGATAGAAAAAACCAAGTAGCATACTACCATGTTTAGCAAGACTGTTATATACATGTGAATATCCCAAGCTTCCATTAAGTAATATACAAACTAGTATGATACAATAATGGCCCCTAGGGCATATACACTAACAATCCGGGGGATACCGTTCGTGGCCGTGAGTTTGATGTTATGGGCTGATCCGTTCTGCCAGAGCCCGAGGGCCGATCCCGCAGATGACACGGATGCTTGAGATATTGATAATTGAAATTTGAGATTTGAGATATTGAGATTTGATATTGAGATACTGAGAGTTATGTTTTGTGTCGATGCTTGACACTGATTTCTCTGTTGTATTCATTAATGATACGTGATTGACATACATATAGAAATCTCATTGATTAAATAAAACAGTTGTCTCACTCATGATATATTCTGTTTCCATTCGTAATGCATTCATATATCATATGTCTGATATGTTGCTATCGGAGGCACTGACACGAGCAGGTAGTATTACACTATACATAGCTGGACCAGGATTTTATTTGGAGATATTACCTGATATGACCTAGGATAGCGTTATGCATGCGATTTCTACTCGTAGATGTTTTCTACTCACGAGTTGGCAACTCACCCCCGTTGTGCTACAGTTCCTTGCAGGTTTTGCCGTACAGGTTCTTTGCGGCTTTGCTGGCACACTGTTCTTTCCGGGTGATTGCTTTGGCAGGTGGGTTCTTTGCATCAGGACCACCATTTTTTATTATTATTTTAGTTGTATCTAGAAACTCCATCAACCAAATTGTATATTTGAGAGAGATAGAAAACCAGACCTGTTATTCTTTCGACTTTAGAGTCACGCGTTGTGTTATTATGTTTTCATGTTGTTTTGAGTTTCTTTTGAGTTTTGATCCTCGCCCTTGGCGTTGTATATTATATTGCTTGCGTGGTTGTGGCCGTCGATTGACGAAGAGCTAGCTCCTGCTTGGGGATGCCTTTTTACTTATTTCGTATACTATTCATGTTGTATCCCGTTTGGGGCCAGTATATTCAAAGGAGACTCTGCCGAAATTTTCAGAAAATACTTGAGATTTTAAAAATACATACTTCGGCCTATGTTGTTAAAACTACTTACTTTAAATTGGTTTTTCCTTCACTCTACTGCTTCTTTGGTTTTGATTTCTGGGTTTTGGCTTACTTAGATTACGTACGCCTCGAGACGCTTCGTAATTTAAGTGTCGGTCATGTTCCGTACCTTTCGGGTCGTGACAATCATCCTCGAATCCTGTCATCACATATTAGTCGTATCATATCACTTCTAACAATCCTTTAGTTTTTAATATGGTTTCACAAACTATCTTTCAACTCTATCTATAGTTTTCTATTAAAGGTTCCCTTAACCCTATTCTATATATAAATCGGTTTCCTTCAAAGTTTGCGGGGGTGCTATATGCCATCCACCCGACTTCCCCCGTAGATATAGATCTACTCACCTTAATCCTTGCTTGCCGAAGTCGATGACACCATACTCCATCGTCTCGGAATCCACGTGAAGGTACCTACAAAAATACACAATCGCGATCGCTTTTAAAATCGAATCCGGAAAACCGACACGGCACACGGTGCGCTCGTAGGTTAGTACCTATAGCCCATGCATGCAAAAACAATCAAACAACCCTTGTTGTTGATGTACAAACATCCAACAACAAAATACAAAATCAAATATCAAAACCTAGCATTCAAAATACGGAAAACATAACCAAAAACCACACCAAAGTGCTCCCAGATTTTGACTCAAGTGAAATTGGGATGAACAAACAATAATGGGATGACGTATATAGGGTATATGACCTACAGAAGCAACCTGGACCTAAAATTCCTCCATGTGGCTGGCCACAAGGCCTCAAAATCTGGTGAGCTTGGTCCCTAGGCCTCTGTTTGGGTTCGTTTCATCAGGGTGGTCTCCTAGTATGGTAATTAGGCCTCTGGACTTGTTTGCTAAACTCAGAAATTCCCCGGGTTGCTCCAGATTCACTGTAGGCACACCAAATGCAACAAAACCAACATGGAAACAATTCTTAGTTTGTATTCTCTATTCTAGGTCCACCAATTGATCTCTAGGGTTTTGCACACCCTCACTACAGCTCACAAGCCCACAAGTCACCAAACCCTCTCTTGAATTTTCCAATTTCACAAACCCACACCTTAAATCTATTCTAAACTAACTAGAATGCTAGGAAAACATAAACTAAACTAAATGGAACGGATTATACCTCATGGATGAAACTCAAGAGAACCCTAGCTTCCCAATATTATCAAAATCCCACTTTGCTTGGTCCATTGTATAGAGGATGAGGAGGTGATCATTTTTTGTGAAAGGGGTATAGGGTTTGGCAAGGTTTTTGAGATGGATTTTGGGGTTGAAGGTGGAGGGAGATGAGGATAAGGAAGATGAAGGGAAAAAATGGGGGAATAATGGTGGCTGCCCTCTCTTATTCTACTCTTACCCTCACTCTCTCTCTCTCTCTTATTCTCACCTCTCAATCATTTCTTACTTTACCTTTTCCCTTTTCTTTTCTTTTCTTACCAAAATAAAACCAACCATAACTAAAACAACACAAATGAATATGTAACCAAATGAAACATGTCACGGTGCACTAACCATGGAAAACTGTAGAAACACGGATTTGGCCTAATCGCGATTAGCAGTGCACTAATCAGGTTTTTATCCAAACTGCATATAATAAATTTTAAAAATGCCAAATCCTTTAAATATATTTTTAAATGAATAATTCATTTTAATTCCACATTTATTTCAAAAATATTTGTATATATTTTTACCCTTTTTCGAAAACCCCAATTTCGCAAATCGAACAGTTTTCGGGAAATATATTATTTTAATATTAAATTCCAAAAATAATAATTTATATTTTCTGAAATGTTACAATCTTCCCCCCTTAAATAAATTCGGTCCCCGAATTTAAATTTAAACCCCCAAATGCTAAAACATTTCAATAATCAGCTCAAATCAACGGGGCTCCAAAATCACGGAAGATATAGAAATACCACAACGCATCGAGTGCGCATGAAAACGAGTACGAAACTCAAAATCGAACTCCGTCAAGCGTCACGCAAATCATCGGATTTGCACGCATATCATCAGAGTTACAATGGAGATACAGATCTCGAAATCCACTACTGAAATCCAATATGTACTAGTCAAATACTATAATACATATATAGTATGCATCCCTGGAAAAATCCTTTAAACTGAATAAAACACATGAAAAAATCTTTTCTGAATCGTCGTGTGATGCGTAACTCACGGCACAAGTGACGGGCGCTCATTTCTAAGTAATAAATATACGTTTTGTTCAAATATACGTTCCGCCCTTTTTTTTTAAAATATCCCAAAAGGTTTTCCCTTTTTTTAACGTTCGTGTCGCTCACAGACACGTAGAAAATAGCGAGACTATAGCTCCTTTTTTAAAACATCTTGGTAAGATTTTAATGCATGCAATGTACTCAGGTACTGTCCTCAGATCAGTCATGTTCGGCTACTACATAATATAGTGCTCATCATGAAAACAGTGCTCAAGAGCAAAATCAGCCTCAAAAGGCGTATCCAACAATCACGTGCGTCTGCTGCGCATGGAAATCAAATCAAAATACAAGTGCCACAATATGCACAAAAGCAAAACTAAGTGCAACAGGGGTGCACGAAAGCATCTGTCCAGTGCAACGGGTGTTAGTTATATGTATGCCCTAGAGGCCATTACTATACATGAGATGTATATTGTAGTGGATGCTTGGACGTATATAGAGAGGACTTTCTTGCTCGACATGATCGTATGCTATCTGGTTACTCTTTACCTTAACGTGTACACTGATTGTCTCTCTGCTACATGTTGGTAAAGCCCTTAGGATGTGTACTTGACTACCTGGACAATGATGCGGATCATACTAGTGAGGACATGGTAGTCCATAAGTACATCCTTCAAGGTTCCTAGTCGTGGGTGTATCGAGACGGGGCATCGATATACCAGAGTAGACTAGCGTATATCTTCTCGACCCATACAGATGGACGATGGATGATCCCATATCCATTGGTGTTTGACATCAGAGATGATATACGGGTGCTCAGTGGAGACTGGGTACACTGGACGGACTCGCCGAGAACTCCCAGATTGTATTATACCTTACGTCAGATGGCAGTTCTCTGGTGGCACTGGTACAGGTTAGTCTGTAGACCCGAGATCATCATAGAGTCTTGTGTGATTCCCACTGTACTTCGATTTCCATCTTACCACGTCCAAGAGGGAATGCAAAATGGTGGTTTTTAGGTACAATCCCGAGTCATATGGAGGCAATGAGCGATAGGAGGGGTTTCGTCTCTCCTGGTATTGGTGGTTGATGTTGCGCTATGCTCGATTGGCCATAACAGGGAAGTCCCTGGCCAGGGCTGGTTTAGAGATTTACTGGTAAGTGTTACCAGTAGTTTCTCGACCCGTTATGAGCCTCATATCGGCATGACTTATCGGTTATTGGGGTCTGACGTTTACCACCCCTAAACTTGATATGTGACATATCAGACGAGGAAACCGGACTGTACGGTAGTGTCACTGTTAGGCTTTTTGCAGGTGTTAGAGCGGGCTTGCTTGCTGATCTTCTGATCGCTCAATACCTGGGTAGCCATTACGTCCAGCTAGTACCGCTGATGGCTTGTGGGTGCTTGATATGATCATCACCTACTGTCGGCGTATTGACGAGTCTTTAGAGTCCTACATAGAGGTTATACTGGCTCAGGCAAAACGAAATAGGAGCGCGTATGTGATATGTGCGGGACCGAGAATAATGCGAGTATGTGATACCGTATTCTATTCTCGTGACTATTGTATCGGCCGGTTATATGAGACATAGCCGGGTTATCGAATCAAGTGTTGATTCGATAAGTTGGTACATTTTGTGTTAGTCGGTTATATGTGATATAACCGGATTATTAAGTCAAGTGTTGATTTAATAATTTAGTGTATAATTGTATATGTGATATACTAATTTACATTAACTAACATTGGTTTACTTAAGCATTTATTTTTCTCACTTGTGCACAACTTAATATATATGTGATATTTATTTGTGTTCATATTTTTATATCATGGTTGTTGATACAACTATCATGGGTGTATGAGACATACACCATACTAATTATATTGGTAGGGTTTTTATATCTAAAGTAATTCTAAAACAAATGGATAATGAGCTCACATGCATGAAGCTTCATGAAGCTTATGGTTGCATTGACTTAGTCCACTAGTTTTGTTTTACTTAAGATATTAGTTAACTTAATCACTATAATTAGCCATGGTAATGTCACTACATGAGTTAGTATATGATACTCACTCACCATGGTTAGCTCTTCCTCTCTCTTGATTAGTTTTCATATTCATTTTGAGCTCATCTTCTTCCTCCTTGATTTTCTTTCTAGGGTTTGAAAAAGAGAGAGAAACAATGTGAGAAAAGAAATTCTAAAGTATACCCATTTCCGATTTCACCATCCTCTACTAGACTAGCACTTTAGTTTAGGGTGTCTGCTTCTCTAATTCTTTGGTTAGTGAAGTAGAAGCTTGAGTTCGTATTCCCTCGACGTAGATCATCTCCGGCCTCGAAAACTTCAAGCAATACTGTTGCCTCTTCTCATGGAGCCGTCCGAGAGTCCGGGTGTTCGATGATCGCAGCGAAGGGACTACAATAAGGAGCTTTAGAAGTGAAGGACCGATCTACAAAGGTTGTATTTCGTATTCACTTAGTGTTGAAGAATTTAAATTGCATGTCTTACCCTAATTATCTGGCAAAGATCTAGTCTAGAGTTATTCGGCACGGCTAAATTTTAATCGGGCATGGTTGATGCCTTGTAGAACCTTCTTAGAGTGCCTAGTAAATCTACAGTGGTATCAGAGCCTAGCTAGAGCATTAGGCGATGTGTTTACGAAGTTAAAACTCGGAACGAACCCCGATACGTCAAATTATACCCCTCTCTGGAAAAAAATTTTAAAATGTGATTTTTCTGAATTAAAAATACCTTAAAAAATCAGCAGGCAATTGTAAGAATTACCATGAAAAACGAGCCCCCAAATCCTCCATGTGGCCGCAGAACCGCGGCAATAAGCCACTTGTCGCGGCGGTTCCGCGACAAGAATAGTGTATTGGGGACGGTTCTTTATGCAGTAATATCCGTTACTATTCCTGCATCTTTCTGGGTTGTTTTTATTCTGACTCAAGTGTTGAGTATTCTGGGGTTTATTTTGTCATCATTGATTCAATCAGAATATTTAATTTCGTTTTGTTTTCCAGATATTTAGAAAGTATTAAAAAGTTCGAACGGATATCAATAACTCACTTTTTCCCGACCCGGAAAATTTCCAAGTGTTGGATTTTTCCGTTGTTTAAGAACGTCTAAATCATGCAAGTTACGCAATGGACCCTCTAGAAGACAACAAACCTTAACTCGATTATGTGACCGTCTTGAACTGCCTTTTGAACCTTAGGGTTTGGGGCAGTACGGCGTTGCCACATGTAAGGCGTTGGCTTGACCCTTCTACGGCTGGACCATTGGTACTGTGGCGTGTGATGGATGTTTTAAAACTCCCCTCAAGTGTTGAGAACTATTTGGGAAAACTTGGGTGTTTGATCATTCGATCGAAAAGTTTAACATTGTTTATTTATCTGGATTGTGATACAATATTTGGAATCCACAAGTAGTTATGAGATAACTAATTTGAATGTTATAAACATAGCAGTTTAGTCTCAGATGATCGGTTGCCACGGGATTTTGATGCGATCAAAAGTCCGTCGCAATCACGTAGCGTACGCGGATACTCGCCGGGTAAACTTAATAGACAGCCATGCCCTATAGCCCCGACCAAGTGACTGTAGGAGAACCCCGTCGCCAAAAGCATCCATTTCGGGTGCTCGCGGCAGCGGTGTTCCGCCTTAGTGCACTTCGTCGACGGCATCGAGGGTGCGGCCGTCTACTAAAAGTTTGCGACGAGCATTCGATCAAAATATCGGGAATCTTGTTGAATTGCCCGACAAGATATTGAAAAGTGTTTTCGATATGGAGACTAAAATACGGAGTTTATAATAATTAGGCATGCGATGTCTAAGAAGGTTGCGGATTCCAACTGTTGTAGTTTTACACTTTCTTTTCTGCGACCGTAAGTGTAATATGTGATATCGACGGTTTCGTTGCTATATGTCAACGACAATTGGGATGCGCATATTTACTTACGTTGATAACATGTGATGTTATGTGTTGCTGGATATATTATATTGGATCGTCGCGTTTTGAATAGCCGAGGGTTTTATGTGAGATGAGGGTTTTTATTTTCATTCATGTAAAATTCAATGTATGTAATATTCTTTTATTGGGGCACTTCCGGGATGAGGTTGATGTCACCATTTGTATATTATTTACTTTTTCCGCATTAGATAGACCCAAGGAGGAGAGCACAAGTAACCGGGTTCTAGAGTCCAGTGGGAGACCAACTCGAGAAGTCGAGTCCAGGTCTCCTAACTCTAGAATTGGTAGGGTTGCTTGCCGCTCTCGTAGGGGTCTAGGGGTGTGGATTTGGCTATTCATCGCGATCGTGGAATCCGTGTTTTATAGAGGCTCAAAATAAAACACGGACGTCCTAGTATATCCAATGTTTCATATGTTTCTTCTGCTGCGATATCTGTGATGTGATCATTTGATATGTTGTGATAGATACTGTATATAGTATATAAGATATATTATATAGACGTTACTTATGTTTTACACCCGCGCTAGCCCTGCCCCGCTCTGCCGTTAGTTACCTAACTTAACGGTGCACGAGGGGACATCGAGGCGAATGCGAATGGCATAAGTGTACGTCGTATCTATCTGTGATGTTTAGGTGATTTAAATGATGGGACTTCATTAATATGATTAAAGAAAGAAAAGAAACCTGAAAGATGTTGTGGAATCGAATTTTCAAAAACAGGTAGCTACAGTTCTTGCTTTGCATCGCGGTGTTCCTTGTAGAACATCCTGCACCTTATTCGATAAGGAAAGAGCCGAGATCTCTTCACCCGGAGTGACCCCTTTAGCAATGACTGGCAGATGCTACAGCCCTCGGTTTTGTCTTTTGATTGCTTTTCTAGTTCTTGCTTTGCACAGTAATATATATGATATATTCTGCACCTCATTCGATGAGGAAAGAGCCGAGATCCCTTCACCGGGAGTGACCTCTTTAGCGAAACTAGCAAAAGCCTCAAAAACACTCCATTTTAAAATCATTTGATTCTACAACGATATCAAGTTCATTAAGCAATAGGCTTTCAGAAAAACCTGTCGTAGCCCTCTTCAGATAAGTCCTGCTTAGTATTCGTGTTGCGTTTGTTGACCTTGTCAAGGCGTAGTGTGCGGTAGCTGACCAGTATTTATCTGTTTATGTATATGATGCAGATTGGATTAGGGTAGTCGTACGGCCTTGTTGACCTTGTCAAGGGTCGTGCGGGTGGGTTTGATTCAATCAAGAAATGACGGGTTGAACTTGACTTACGGTCTATGGTTTGTTGACCTTGTCAAGGTCATAGATCGTTCGGGGCAAAATTATCGGGAATTTCAAGTGTTGAAATTTGCAATAAGATTGCATACCTTCTATGAGATAGTTGGATCCCGATACCCACTGCGAGTAATTGTTACTCCTGGGAGAGTTTTACACATTACAATTAGCCGATCAAGTAGGTATCTAGAAAGGTGTCAACGGGGTTATGCCTCTGGGAAAACGAGGTTTATTTTAATTAGGTCCGTAGGAAAGCACGGGGAACCTCCCTCAAAATACCGACACTGGCCGGGCTGAAAGATTGGCGAAATTATAGGGTGTAATTAATCCCGGCTAGTCTTTCCTTTAAAGGTTTGAAGGAAGATTTGATAAAAACAGTGGGAGCCATCCTGATTAGATAAAATAATAACCAATCTGATCTTGCAAGAGCGCACGCAGAGTGTTTTCTTCTCTCTCTCTCTCTCTCTCCTGGTAGCGACCATGTCACGCCTTAATCAAGATAATAATACGGATGTATTGACCGAACCCACTTGTTATACTGAGCTGGGGAACGTTAGTCCCGCTCCAACTTATAATTGTTATAAGACAGAGCAGGAAATAGGGGATTACTAGAATTCCCGTGCCGCCCAAACGAAGAAAGTGCATGCTGATGCATCATCTTCGGGTGTGTTCATTACAGAGAACGGTTTCTCAGTATCCTTTACGTCCTGGGTATGAGATACCGGATCAGGATCCCGCATATGTAATCTGTTACATGGGCTACAGATAGGTAGAGAACTGAGAAAGGGTGATAAGTTTCATGAGATAGAAAACGGTGCAAGTGTTGCAGCCAAGTCTGTTTGTCACTATCACCCTGTATTACCAGAATACATTGATTCTGAACGAATGTTATTAGATACCGAACCTGATATACAACATCATATCAGTCTCTTTATTAGTAAAGAAAGGATATAATTTTGTATTGTTGAATAATGTTTTGAACATTTCCTATATCAAGAGTTGATCGGTTCAGGCACGTTATCTAAAAGCATAGATGTTCTAAATCAAACCACAGTTCTTAACGTACAGAACACGCACAAGAGGAAGAGTTCAGAAATGAACGAATCCTTCTTGAGGTATTGTAGACTAGGTCATATCAATGCGACCCGACTAGCTGAAATTACATAAAGATGCATATTTAAATTAGTTTAAATTTACATCTTGTGAAACTTGCCGGTCATGTCACAGAGATAAGATGACCACAGCTCCGTTTATTGGAAACAGAGAAAGAGTTAGTGAACTCTTGGGATGATACATGTTGATGTATGTAGGTCCCCTGTCTACACATGCCAAGACCGGTTCTTTGTACTTCATTACATTCTCTGATGATCTCTCAAGATTCAGACATATGTTCCTGTTGGAACACAAGTCCGAAGCTTTTGAGATATTCACAGAATATAAGTTAGAAGTAAAGAACCAAAACGGGTATAAGTATTATGTCCTTTGATGTGATCAAAGAGGAGAATACTTGAGCACGGAATTCCCGGACTATTCTAAAGGAGAATGAGATTCTCTCTCAACATTACTCCTCCGTATACACCACAGCACGTCGGTGTATCGGGGCGGAGCAATCACACCCTATGTGATAAGGTGTTCTCTATGATGAGTACTACTGAGTTACCTATTTCCTTTTGGGAGTTATACACTGGAGAAGTTGCATACCTATTGAATAGGGTTCCGATCAAATCAGTTGCCTACCACTTCATATAAGATATGGAAAGGGAAGAGCCCATCTCTTAAGTTAGTTAAGATTTGGGGTTGTCCAGCCTATGTCTAAAAGCATAATCCGGACAAACTCGAGGCAAAGTCGGTTCTGTAGAAGTTTGTTGGATATCCCAAGCATTCGCGAGGGAATATCTTCTACCTAACCGAGGAACAAAAGATGTTTTGTTTCTCAGCATGTTACCTTTATGAAAGGTAATTTCTTATGAAGAAATTAGTGGACATGAGGTAGAACTGGAAGGAGTTCCAGCTATACAAACTGCAGCTGATGATTTGATAGAACCAAAAGATTCAATAGTAACCAGCGAACCTCAACCTCTCCGCCGATCTAGTAGGGTTTCTCACCCACCTGAGAGATACTTCGGTTTCTCTATAACAGTGGGAGCGAGGATTGCATCATGAGATGATGACCCAACTAGTTTCGAGCAGACCATCAGGAGTGGGACTCTGTAAGAATGGCTGGATGCTTAGCGATCTGAGATGGAATCTTTATACACCAACAAAGTATGGACTTTGGTTGCTTTATCTGAAGGGTTAAATCCCCATCAGGAACAAGTATATCTTGAGAAGATTACTTGGTGTACATGGAAAAGTTGAGACTTTCAAAGCTAGACTTGTTAAAGGTTTGCATCATTGACCAGATATGGATTATGATGAAACCTTTTCTAAGTAGCTATACTTAAGTCCATCCAGATCTTACTTGCCACGGCTACATACCATGACTACGATATCTGGCGGTTGGGTGTCATGACTGCTTTTCTAAATGATGTTTTAGAAGAGATCGTCTATAAGTACACAGCTAGAGGGCTTCGTAGACAGTGGGAGCAGCGGAAACGTGTGCAAGATGTTTTATGTGATAAAGCAGGCATCGCGGAGTTGGAATGTCTATTTTGATGTGGTAGTCAAACAGTTTGACTTCATCAAAATGGTAGATGATTCTTGTATATACAAAAAGGTAGTAAGGAGTATGTGGGTGATCCTCGTAGAGTACGTGGATGACATACTCTTGATAGGAAAGGAGTTTACTATGCTACGCTCAGTCAATCTCCGCTTATCACAATGATTCTCAATATAGGATCAAAGTGATACCCACTAAATCCTAGGTTTTTGATCTATGAGATAGATGTAAATGGATGTTAGGATTCTCACTAGTTGTAGTGAGATGGTATCAATCGATCCTGGGGAGAATCACTGGAAGGGTTCCAGGGTGATAAGGACGACTGAATGTCAGTTACAGGCATTGTCTTTACCCTCAGTATAGGGACGGTATGTTGGAAGAGTTCTAAGCTAGATACCGTGGCATACTAAACGATAAAGGCTGGATACATCGCTACCAAAGATACTACCAAAGAGGCAGTCTGGGTGTATATTAGTTCATGAGATGAACTTCGTTCCTACCATTGTGTGACAATGGAGTTGTGGCTTTTGCCTAGGAATGCCCGTCCCATCAGTGATCCAGACATATTCAAAGGCAGTGTCACCTGATCATGGAGATGGTTGATCTCCAGGAGATCAAGGTTAGGAGAGTAGACTCAGAGGACAACACGGCGGATCCACTCACAAAGGCTTTTTCCTAGAGAGAGACTATTATGGGATGGTTGAGTATGAGATACTACAACCACTGTTAACAGATGGCCCTAGTGCAAGTGGGAGATTGTTAGTTATATGTATGCCCTAGAGGCCATTACTATACATGAGATGTATATTGTAGTGGATGCTTGGACATATATAGGGAGGACTTTCTTGATCGATATGATAGTATGCTATCTGGTTACTCTTTACCTTAACGTGTACGCTGATTTTCTCTCTGTTACATGTTGGTAAAGCCCTTAGGATGTGTACTTGACTACCTGGACTATGATGCGGATCATACTAGTGGGGACATGGCAGTCCATAAGTACATCCTTCAAGGTCCCTAGCCGTGGGTGTATCGAGACGGGGCATCGATATATCAGAGTAGACTAGCGTATACCTTCGCGACCCATACAGATGGGCGATGGATGATCCCATATACATTGGTGTTTGACATCAGAGATGATATACGGGTGCTCAGTGGAGACTGGGTACACTGGACGGACTCGCCGAGAACTCCTAGATGGTATTATACCTTACGTCAGATGGCAGTTCTCTGGTGACACTGGTACAGGTTAGTCTGTAGACCCGAGATCGTCATAGAGTCTTGTGTGATTCCCACTTTGCTTTGATTTCCATCTTACCACGTCCAAGTGGGCGTGCAAAACGGTGGTTTTTGGGTACAGTCCCGAGTCACATAGAGGCAATGAGCGATAGGAGGGGTTTCATCTCTCCCGGTATTGGGGGTTGATGTTGCGCTATGCTCGATTGGCCATAACAGGGACGTCCCCTGCCAGGGCTGGTTTAGAGATTTACTGGTAAGTGTTACCAGTAGTTTCTCGACCCGTTATGAGCCTCATTTCGGCATGACTTATCAGTTATTAGGGTCTGACGTTTACCACCCCTAGACTTGATATGCGACATATCAGACGAGGAGACCGGACTGTACGGTAGTGTCACTGTTAGGCTTTTTGCAGGAGTTAGAGCAGGTTTGCTTGCTGATCTTCTGATCGCTCAATACCCGGGTAGCCGTTACGTCCAGCTAGTACCGCTGATGGCTTGTGGGTGCTTGATATGATCATCACCTATTGCCGGCGTATTGACGAGTCTTTAGAGTCCTATATAGAGGTTATACTGGCTCAGGAAAAACGAAATAGGAGCGCATATGTGATATGTGCGGGACCGAGAATAATGCGAGTATGTGATACCGTATTCTATTCTCGCGACTATTGTATTGGCCGGTTATATGAGATATAGCCGGGTTATCGAATCAAGTGTTGATTCGATAAGTTGGTATATTTTGTGTTAATCCGTTATATGTGATATAACCGGATTATTAAGTCAAGTGTTGATTTAATAATTTAGTGTATAATTGTATATGTGATATACTAATTTACATTAACTAACATTGGTTCACTTAAGCATTTATTTTTCTCACTTGTGCACAACTTAATATATATGTGATATATATTTATTTGTGTTCATATTTTTGTATCATGGTTGTTGATACAACTATCATGGGTGTATGAGACATACACCATACTAATTATATTGGTAGGGTTTTTATATCTAAAGTAATTCTAAAACAAATGGATAATGAGCTCACATGCATGAAGCTTCATGAAGCTTATGGTTGCATTGACTTAGTCCACTAGTTTTGTTTTACTTAAGATATTAGTTAACTTAACCACTATAATTAGCCATGGTAATGTCACTACATGAGTTAGTATATGATACTCACTCACCATGGTTAGCTCTTCCTCTCTCTTGATTAGTTTTCATATTCATTTTGAGCTCATCTTCTTCCTCCTTGATTTTCTTTCTAGGGTTTGAAAAAGAGAGAGAAACAATGTGAGAAAAGAAATTCTAAAGTGTACCCATTTCCTATTTCACCATCCTCTACTAGACTAGCACTTTAGTTTAGGGTGTTTGCTTCACTAATTCTTTGGTTAGTGAAGTAGAAGCTTGAGTTCGTATTCCCTCGACGTAGATCATCTTCGGCCTCGAAGACTTCAAGCAATACCGTTGCCTCTTCTCATGGAGCCGTCCGAGAGTCCGGGTGTTCGATGATCGCAGCGAAGGGACTACAACAAGGAGCTTTAGAAGTGAAGGACCGATCTACAAAGGTTGTATTTCGTATTCACTTAGTGTTAAAGAGTTTAACTTGCATGTCTTACCCTAATTATCTAGCAAAGATCTAGTCTAGAGTTATTTGGCACGGCTAAAATTTGACTCGGGCATGGTTGATGCCTTGTAGAACCTTCTTAGAGTGCCTAGTAACCCTACAACGGGTGTGCATGACAACAATGTCAAGTGCCCCTAGAGTGCATGAAAACCTCAATCCAGTGCAACTAGCATGCACGATCGAAAATCCAAAATCGAGTGCACCGGTGTGCATAAAATACCAATCAATAACTCAAATGCGTAAACAGCAACACCGAGTGTACCAAGGTGTATGAAATCATAAACGTGTGCAAATGCATGCACAAAACACATATCAATGCACTGCAAGCACATATAAGCTATACCGAGTGCAGAATCAAATCGAGTGTATACCACACACACAAAATCAAATCAACTGTATGAAATCCACGAAATCATAAACATGTGCAGCCAAGGCACAAAATCAATATCAAGTGCGATAGATATGCACAAATCATAAACCAACACAACGGTGTATAAAACACATATCAAGTGCAATAACCATGCACAAAAATGTAATACCCAGTAGGTGCAGCCATGGTGCACGAAAACAATATCATAAAGATCAATCATCAAAACTCAAATCCAATCGATATAAGCGTGATACTCGAATCACAAACAGAAATCGCAACAAATGACATTGAGGTACTGTAGGGTTGCTAGGCACTGTCACAAGGTTCTACAAGGCATCAACCATGCCCAATTCAAAAAATTAGACGTGCCGAACAACCCTAACCAAGATCGTATACTAGAGATTATGCGAAAACTATAAGCAAGTAAACAACTTTACTTCTAAGAGTTTGGGATTACAACCTTTGTAGTCCGGTCCTTCACTTCTAAAGCTCCGTGTTGACGTCCCTTCGCTGCGATCATCAAGATCCCGGACTCTAGCGATGGTTTCCTCGGAGAAATGAGCGGGCTAGGTCGTTGACATTGAGGCCGAAGAAGATCTACGTCGAGGAGACTCAAACTCAAGCTCCATCTTCACTAGGTCATAAAATTTGTGAAGAGAACACCCTAAACTAAATGGCAAGTAGTAGAGGATGATGAAATAGGAAGTGGGTTCACTTTGGATTTGGATTTCTCACTCTATTTCTTCACTTGAAAATTTCTAGTAAGCTTTTCTTCTTCTTGAAGAAGAAGAAGAAGAAAGAAAAGAATAAGAATAATGAATTATGTAAAAAGAATAATCAAGTGAAGTCTATCATAATGCAACCATGGGTGAGTTAAGCTTTGTAGAGACTAAACCATAGTTTGAGTTAATGGTTTGGTTAATAAAAATCTTATGCAAAACAAAATGAGTGGACTTTATCAAAGATGCTTAAAAGCTTCATGAAGCTTCAAGCCAAGACAAAGAAAGCCACCTTTTTGTTTTACCAAAATAAATAAAAACCCAAACCATTATCTTAAATATGGTGTAAGTCATAAACACCCCAAGTTTGGATGTATCATCAATCATGATACAAACTAGTGCACAAACATATATCATTTATACAACTTGTGCACATAAAGTGAGAAAGTCAATCTTAAGTGAACAAATACTAGTTAATGTAAATTAATATATCAAATATATAATTATACATTAAATCATTAAATCAACACTTGATTTAATGATCCGGTCATATCGCATATAACCGACTAATATCTAGTGTATCAATATATCGAATCAACACTTTATTCGGTAACCCGGCTATATCTCATATAACCGACTGATGAAACAAATCGCGAGAATAGAATACAGTATCACATACTGGTATTATTCTTGGTCCCGCACATATCTCATATGCGCTCCTATTTCGTTTCGCTTGAGCCAGGAAACCTCTGTGTAGGACTCTAAAGACTTGTCAATATGCCGGCAGTAGGTGGTGATCATATCACTCACCCACAAGCCTCAAGCGGTCTGCTAAACGTAACGGCCACCCGGGTATTGAGCGATCAGAAGATCAACGAGCAAGCCTGCTCACACTCCTGCGAATCCAATCAGTAACACTTACCGCACAGTCCGGTCTGTTCGTCTGATATGTCGCATATCTCGCCTAGGGGTGGTAAACGTCAGACCCTAGTAGCTTGATAAGTCATGCCGATGTAAGGTCCATAACAAGCGTGAAACTACTGATAACTCTTACCAGTAAATCACTGCAACCCTGGCCAGGGATTTCCAGTTATGGCCAGTCGAGTATAGCACAACATCAACCCCCAATACCGGGAGAGACGAATCCCCTCCTATCGCTCATTGCCTCCATGTGAATCGGGACTGTACCCAAAAACCACATGTTTGCACGACTCAGTAGAGCCGTGGTAGGGTGGAAATCAAAGCACAGTGGGAGACACACAAGACTCTATGACGATCTCGGGTCAACAGACTAAGCTGTACCAGTGTCACCAAAGAACTGCCATCTGACATGAGGTATAATACCATCAGGGAGTTCTCGGCGAGTCCGTTCAGTGTACCCAGTCTCCACTGAGCACCCGCATACCATCTCTGATGTCAAACACCAATGGATATGAGATCATCCATCGCCCATCACATGGGTCGAGAAGATATACGCTAGTCTACTCTGGAATATCGATGCCCTGTCTCGATATTCCCATGACTAGGAACATTAAAGGATGTACTCATGGACTACCCAGGCCCCACTAGTATGATCTGCATCATAGTCCTGAAAGTCGAGTACACATTCTAAGGGCTTTATCAACATGTATGTAGAGAGACAACAAGTGTACATGTTAAGATAAAGAGCAACCAGATAGCGTACTATCATGTCGAGAAAGAAAGTCCTCCCTATATATATCCCAGCATCCACTACAATATACATCTCATGTACAGTAATGGCCTCTAGGGCATACATATAACTAAAAATCTCCCACTTGCACTCGGGCTTGTAGGGTGTTTTTCGTCACCCCATTGAGATGGGAATACGCGCGCGCTTGTCAGGCGTACTACAGATTCCCCCTGCCTAGGGTAGGCCGGGGTTTAATGATTGTGGGGATCCGAATCTCCGGCAGCCGCGGACTAAACTGCCGTTAATTACCCCTCGCCTTTGGAGCGAGGGAACCTCCGATTGACAGGGTAAACTGGTCATGAAAACTCGATGTGCAGTGTACTTGTGTTTTGTATTAGAGGGGGGTTTAAATATATCGGGAGCCACGCAGAGTTTTTACGGAGGTCCCGCTACCCGGATAGCGGGCTGGGAGTCAAGGGGGCTAGCAGCCCCCTTGCAGGGTGCGGGGCAGCATCCCGTTAGAAATTTTTTTCTAACAGGGACAGTGTCGTGGAGTATGGGTGTAAGTACATATGTATAGATATACATGTATATATATAAAAATGGGAAAAGACATCCAAAGGATGCGTGGGGACAGCACCTTGGGCGCTGTGCGCCTAGTTGCTATGCGCTCAGGCGCTAGAGTGCCACGTGTCGGCACGTGGGCGCTCTGCGCTTGAGGGCTGGGCGCTTGAGCGCAAGCGCGCCACGTGTCGGCACGTGAGCGTTTTTCACTTCAGCGCCCGACGCTCGAGCGCAAGTGCGCCACGTGTCGGCATGGGGGCGACTTGCGCTCGAGCGCTGGGCGCTCGAACGCAAGTGCGCCACGTGTTGGCACGGGGGCGACTTGCGCTCGAGCGCTGGGCGCTTGAGTGCAAGCGCGCCACGTGTCGGCACCGGGGCGACTTGCGCTCGAGCGATTGCGCTTGAGCGCAAGCGCGCCACGTGTCGGCACCGGGGCGACTTGCGCTCAAGCGCTTGCGCTTGAGCGCAAGCACGCCACGTGTCGGCACGTGGGCGCTTTGCGCTCGAGCACTTGAGCGCAAGTGCGCCACGTGTCGGCACGCAGGCGCTCTGCGCTTGAGCGCCGGCGAGAAAAAGAGGCTTTTAGCCTAAAAAAAGATTTCTCAGAAGAGAAATCAGAGAGGAGTTGGACTCCTGAGTGTGTGTGTGTGTTTTTTTTGGGGTTTAGTGAAAGATGTTCTTCTTCTTCCTCCTCTGATAGTTGGATCTTGAAGATCAAGAGATATGGGATTTTTAAAAATCTCTTCTTTTTGAGATCTAATGGAAGATCTGAGTTCCCCTTTATGGGTTTTATGGTGAAAAACTAATTTGTTTTATAAAAAGAAGAGTAAAACTCTTGATTTAATTCAAGAGAAAAAGGAAGGTTTTGGAACCATGAAGAAGGAGAAAAGTTCTCAGATCTGAAAAATTTTGAGAGAGAGAGAAAAGATGTGAGATTTTTTCATTATCTTTGCCTCTATAGGCCATATACTTTATACATAGCCCCTTGGGCTTCACAAAATGGCGTTTTGCCTATCCCATGGCTCATGTGCCATTTCTTTTTGCACATAAGCCATGGGCTTTACAAAAATTTGGCTTTATGCCTATTTTTCTTACATTTATCCATAAAACAAAATAAAAGAAATACAACAAAATTATTTATTACAAAATTTTTATCTTGGCATGGGGGAAGGCCGGCCGCTTCATGTTCGGGCTCGACCCGGGCATGGGCCCACTGGATTTGGGCTTGGGCCCACTTGGCTTGCGGTTGACTTTTATTTTGACATGGTCAACCGGGGTGTAAATTTTTACCCCAACAGGGCCATCTGTAGCAGTGGTTGCAGTATCCCATACTCAACCATCCCATAAAAGCCTCTCTCTGGGAAAAGGCCTTTGTGAGTTGATCCACCGTGTTGTCCTCTGAGTCTACACTCCTAACCTCGATCACCCTGGAGATCTACTGTAGGGTTCTTAGGCAATCTTGTGAAGGTTCATAAAGCATCAAACATGCCCAAATAAAATTTTAGATGTGCCGAACAACCCAAAGACGGGATGTTTGCTAGATTATTAGGGTTTAACATGCAAGATAACATCTTTAATACTAAGTGTGAGGGATTACAACCTTTGTAGTCCGCTCCTTCGCTTCACAAGCTCTGAGTAGAAGTCCCTTCGCCGTGATCCATGATCTCCCGGACTCAAGAGAGGCTCCACGACTCGAACGATCCATGATAGCTTGTCGTATTCCTTTTCTCCGATGATCTACGTCGAAATTGCAATAGCTCAAGCTCTCTCACTCTAATGAGGTGAACACCCTAATCTAATGGGATAGATTAGATGAGGATGATGGAGTAGTATTTATGCTTTCTTTTTATATCATTTTCTCACAAGAACACATCACAAAAGAAATCACAAGTGAACTCTCTCTCAAACTCAAGAGAGAAGAAGATGAAGAATAATGAGAATAATCCTTTTGTGATGAATAGTAGATAAGAGTATATGATTGATTATGGAACCATGGTCAAGGATGAGAGGCTAAACCTTTGTAGAGAATAAACTAGAGCTAGGGTTTGGTTAGGTTAAGTATGAGTCAAAGATAAGTATCAACCATAATATCTTAACCAACACAAAAGAGAATCCTTCTAGAATGAACAAGAAGGAGCTAACCCTAATCAAACCCTAATCCTTTTTTATCATCCTTAAACATATTTCATAATAAATCATATCATGTCACAATAATATATATCACATATATATTATATATTTCCAACAAAAGAAAATAATACAATTAACATATATCGAATATATATCAATGTATTAATCCGGTGAGAAAATGAAATAATAAAGCGAGCCAAAATTAGATAATGTAATACAATATATCATATATATCATTATACATTAAATCATCGAATCAACACTTGATCCAACGATCCGGCTATATCGAATATAACCGACTAATATATCATGTACCGATTCATCGAATCAACACTTGATCCGATGACCCGGTTCATAACTAAATATCACGAGAATATAATACGGTATCTCATATCGCATTATCCTCGGTTCTGCACATATCACATATGTGCCTCTACTCCGTTTTGCCTGAGCCAAGAAACCTCTGTGTAGGACTCTAAAGAATCGTCAATACGCCGGTAGCAGGTGATGATCATATCAAACACCCACAAGCTGCAAGCGGTCAGCTAAACATAACAACCATCCAGGTATTGAGCGATCAGAAGATCAACAAGCTAGCCTGTCCGTTCTCCTGCGAATCCAATCAGTAACACTCCCCTACAGTCCGGTCTGTTCGTCTGATATGTCGCATATTAAGTCTAGGGGTGGTATACGTCAGACCCCAGTAACCGATAAGTCGTGTCGATGTGAGGCTCATAACAGGTCGAGAAACTACTGGTAACACTTACCGGTATATCTCTATATCAGCCCTGGCCAGGGACTTCCAGTTATAGCCAATCGAACACAGCACAATATCAACTCCCTATACCGGGAGAGACGAATCCCCTCATATCGCTCATTGCCTCCATATGATTCGGGACTGTACCCAAAAGCCACCGTTTTGCATGCCCTCTTGGACGTGGCAAGATGGAAATCAAAGCATTGTGGGAATCACACAAGACTCTATGACGATCTCGGGTCTACAGACTACCCTGCACCAGTGTCACCGGAGAACTGCTATCTGACGTGTGGTATATCACCATTTGGGAGTTCTCGGCGAGTCCGTCCAGTGTACCCAGTCTCCACTGAGCACCCGTACACCATCCTTGATGTCAAACACCGATGGATATGGGATCATCCATCGCCCATCATATGGGTCAAGATGCGTATACGCTAGTCTACTCTGGTGTATCGATGCCCCGTCTCGATATACCCTCGACTAGGAACATTTATAGGATGTACTCATCGACTACCATGTCCCCACCAGTATGATCTCATCATAATCCCAGTAGTCGAGTACAGATCCTAAGGGCTTTATCAACATGTGAGAGAAAGACAGTAAACCAATACAAGTCAACATGTTAAGATAAAGTGAAACCAAATAGCATACTATCATGACGAGCAAGAAAGTCCTCTCTATATATATCCAAGCATTCATAATAATATACATCATATGTACAACAATGGCCTCTAGGGCATATACATAACTAACAATCTCCCACTTGCACTAAGGCCATCTGCTGTAGTATCTCATACCTAGCATCCCGAATAATCTCTCAAACTGTATCTGGGGAATGGCCTTCGTGAGTGGATCCGCAGTGTTGTCCTTCGTATCTACTCTCCTGACCTCGATCTCTCGGCGATCAACTATCTCCTTGATCAGGTGATACTGCCTCAGAATATGTCTGGACTTCTGATGGAATCTGGGTTCCTTAGCCAAAGCAACAGCTCCATTGTTATCGCAATACAGAGGTATTGTATGCTCAATGGATGGAACCACACCAAGTTCACTAATGAACTTCTTCATCCAGACATCCTCTTTGGCAGCATCATTGGCAGCGATGTATTCAGCCTCCATCGTCGAGTCTGCAACGGTATCCTGTTTGGAACTCTTCCAACATACCGCCCCTCCATTGAGGGTAAAGACAAATCCCGAGTGCGACTTAGAGTCGTCCTTATCACTTTGGAAGCTGGAATCGGTAAAGGACTCCACCCGGAGTTCTCCGTTACCATACACCAAGAACATGTCTCTAGTCCTTCGCAAGTACTTGAGAATGTTCTTCACAGCTGTCCAATGACTCTCTCCAGGATCTGCTTGATACCGACTCACTACACTTAGTGAGTATGCTACATCGGGTCTGGTACATAGCATCGCATACATGATAGAGCCTACTGCCGAAGCACCGGGTATCCCTTGCATGCGAGCTCTCTCCAAATCAGTCTTGGGAGACATCTCTTTGGAGAGAGTGAGTCCAGAGATCATGGGTTGGTTCCCACGTTTGGATTCATCCATACTAAACCTCTTTAGTATGGTGTCAATGTACCTGGATTGGGACAATCCCAGTATCCTTTTGGATCTATCTCTATAGATCCTAATCCCCAATATGCAGGAGGCATCACCTAGATCTTTCATTGAGAATCTTTGTGATAAGAAGAGCTTGACTGATTGCAGCATAGGAATATCGTTTCCTATCAAGAGTATGTCATCCATGTACAATACGAGGAAGACAACCTTACTCTCTCCCACCTTCTTATAGATACAATGTTCATCTATATTTTTGATGAAGTCAAACTCTTTGACTACAACATCAAAACAGCTGTTCCAACTCCGCGATGCTTGCTTTAACCCATAAATGGATTTAAGCAGTTTGCACACCTTTCCGCTGCTCCCACTATCTATGAAGCCCTCTGGCTGAGTCATGTACTCGCACTCTTCTAAATCACCATTCAGAAAGGCGGTCTTAACATCCATTTGACAGGTTTCGTAGTCATGGTATGTAGCAATGGCAAGTAAGATCTGGATGGACTTAAGCATAGCCACTAGAGAAAAGGTTTCGTCATAATCCACACCTGGTCGTTGACGAAAACCCTTTGCTACAAGTCTAGCTTTGAAAGTCTCAACTTTTCCATCTACACCAAATTTCTTTTTAAAAATCCACTTGCTCCCAATGGGCTTTACCCCTTCAGGAGCATTTTCTAAAGTCCATACTTTATTGGTGTACATAGATTCCATCTCAGATCGCATTACATCTAGCCATTTCACAGAGTCACCACTCGTGATGGCCTGCTCGAAACTAGTCAGGTCATCATCTTCCATGATGCAATCCTCGTTTCCACCATCAATGGAAAACCGTAGTATCTCTCAGGCGGATGAGAAACCCTGCTAGATCGGCGGAGAGTCTGGGGTTCGTCGGGTACTACTAAATCCTCTGGTTCTACCAAGTCTTCTGTTATAGTTTGTGTCGCTGGAACCTCTTCCAGTTCTACCTCAATGCCACTAATCTGTTTCATAAGAAAACCTTTTTCTTAGAAAGTGGCATGTCGAGAAACAAACACCTTTTGTTCCTCAGGGTGGTAGAAGATATACCCTTGTGAATTTTTGGGATATCCTACAAACTTACATAAGACAGATCTTGCCTCGAGTTTGTCCGGACATAGGCTGGACAACCCCATATCTTAACATACTTAAGAGATGGTCTATTCCCTTTCCATATCTCATATGGAGTGGTAGGCACTGATTTGGTAGGAACCATATTCAATAGGTGTATGGCTGTCTCAAGTGCATACCCCCAGAAGAAAATAGGTAACTCAGCAGTACTCATCATTGAGCGCACCATATCTAATAGGGTGTGATTCCTTTGTTCCGATACACCGCTGTGCTGTGGTGTATAAGGTGGAGTAAGCTGAGAGAGAATCCCATTCTCTTTTAGATAATCTTGGAACTCATTGCTCAAGTATTCTCCTCCTCGATCAGATCGAAGGATCTTAATACTTTTGCCCGTTTGGTTCTCTACTTCGTGCTTATATTCTCTGAATTTCTCAAAAGCTTCAGACTTGTATTTCAACAGGAACACATGCCCGTATCTAGAGAGATCGTCAGTGAATGTAATGAAGTAGGAAGAACCGTTCCTGGCATGCGTAGACATGGGACCGCATACATCACTATATACCAGTCCTGAGAGTTCCGTAACTCTTTCTCCGTGTCCACTAAACGGAGATTTGGTCATTTTTCCTTTGAGACATGAATGGCAAGTATCATAAGATGATAATTCGAACGAATTCAAATAACCATCCTTATGTAACTTAGCCAGTCGTGTCGCACTGATATGACCAAGTCTACAATGCCACAAGAAGGATTCGTTCATTTCTGAACTTTTCCTCTTGTGTGTGTTTTGTATATTGAGGACTGTATTCTGATTTAGAATGAATATGCCATTATGTAACGAGCCTAATGCAATCAACTTTTGATCTAGGAATATGTTCATAACATTATCCTTTACTACAAAATTATATCCTTCTTTACTTAATAAAAAACTGATATAATGTTGCACATCATGTTCGGTATATAATAGCACTCATTTAGAATCAGTGTATTACGACTTGGCAATACCAGGTGATATTTGCCAACTGCTTTGGCTGCAATACTTGCACCGTTCCCTACTTGAACAGAATGATCACATTTTCCCAGTTCTCTACCTTTACGTAGCCCATGTAACAATTTACATATGTGGGATCCTGATCCGGTATCTAATACCCAGGACGTAGGGTGAACCGAGAAACAGTTCTCAATAACTAACACACCTGAAGAAGATGCATCAACATGCGTGTTCTTTTGGGCGGCTTGAGAATCCAGATATTCTTCTATTCCCTGTTCAATCTTATAACCCTTATAAGAAAGAACGGGTCCAACGTTCCCCTGCTCAGTATAATAAGCGGGTTCAGTCAATACATCCATATTATTATCTTGATTATGGCCTGACATGGTCTCTACCTAGAGAGAGAGAGAAGAAAACACTGTAGCGTATGCTCTTGCAAGATTAGATTGGTTATTATCTTATCTAATCAGGATGTCTCCCACTGTTTTTATCAAATCTACCTTCAAACCCTAAAAGGTAAGATTAGCCGGGATTAATTACACCCTACAATTTCGTCAATCTTCTAGCCAGATCAGTGTCGGTACTTGAGGGAAGTTCCCCGTGCTTTCGCACGGACCTAATTAAAGTAAACCTCATTTTCCCAGAGGCATAACCCCGTTAACACTTTTCTAGACACCTACTTGATCGGCTAATTGTAATGTGTAAAACTCTCCCAGGAGTAACTCTTACTCGCAGCGGGTATCGGGATACAACTATCTCATAGAAGGTATGCAATCTCATTGTAAATTTCAACACTTGAAATTCCTAATAATATTTTACCCCAGCGTTCTATAACCTTGATGAATGCCAAACAACCCATAGTCCACTAGTCAAGTTCAACCCGTACATTTCTTAATTGAATTAAACCCACCCGCACGACCATTGACGAATGCCAAACAATGTCGTACGAATACCCTAATCCAATCTGCATCATATGCATAAGCAGATAAATACTAGTTAGCTACCGTACACTACGCCTTGACGAATGTCAAACTACCGTAGCACGAATACTAAGTAGTACTTATCTGAAATGACGGAGGGCTACGCAGGTTTTTCAGAAAACCATGAGCGTAATGAACTTGATATCGTCGTAGAATCATGTGAAATTTTGAAATGGAGTGTTTTTTAGGCTTTCATTAGTTTTGCTAAAGAGGTCACTCCCGGTGAAAGGATCTCGGCTCTTTCCTCATCGAATAAGGTGCAGGACATATCATATATCACTGTGCAAAGCAAAACTCTAAAATTAATCAAAAGACAAACCGAGTTTTGTAGCATGTGCCAGTTTCGTTAAAGAAGTCACTCCCGGTGAAGGGATCTCGGCTCTTTCCTCATCGAATAAGGTGCAGGGTATATCATATATACCGCTATGCAAAGCAAAACTGTAGCTACCCTTTTTATAAAGTTTTGATTCTACAACATCTTTTAGGTTTCTTTTCCTTTTATTAATCTCATTAATAAAAAAATCCCATCAGCTTATGCTTCTTAAGCATCACAGAAGAAACAAAAGCAGTAATATTTATATATCAGCATATATATATATATATAAGCATTCGTCTCAGGCAGTAATATGATCTCATCACAGAACATTGCAGCAGAAGAACATATATGAAATATTGGATATACTAGGACGTCCGTGTTTTCAATACGAGCCTGTATAAAACACGGATTCCACGGTAGCAATGAATAGCCAAACCCACATCCCAAGACCCCTACGAGAGCGGCAAGTAACACTGCCAATTCTAGGGTTAGGAGACCCGGTCTCGACTCCTCGAGATGGCCTCCCACTGGACCCTAGAACCCGGTTACTTGTGCTCCCCTCCTTGGGTCTACCTAATGCGGAAAAGTAAACAATATACAAGGGTGACATCAACATCATCCCGAAAGTGCCCCAATAAAAGAATATTACATACAAATGAATTTTACATGAATGAAAATAAAAACCCTCATCTCACATAAAACCCCCGGCTATTCAGAACACGACGATCCAATATAACATATCACAGCATCACATAATATCACATATCATCAACGTAAGTAAGTATGCATACACCGATCGTCGTTGTCGTATAGCAACGAAAACCGGCAATACAACTACATACTACACTTACGGTCACAGAAAAGAAATTGTAAAACTACAATATTTGGAATCCACAATCACTTTAGACATCGTAAATCCGAAATATCACATACTTCGCATTTCATGCCTAACTCTATGAATTCCACATATTGTATCACATTCCAGATAAATAGACATTATTAAACTTTCCGATCGAATAATCGAATACCCAAGATTTCCTAAATAGCTCAACACTTGAGCGGAGTTCAAAAGTTCCAGAATACGTCACAGTAGCAACGGTCCAACCGTAGAAGTGTCAAGCCAACGCCTCACATGTGACACGCCGTACTGCCCCAAACCCGAAAGTTCAAAAGGCAGTTCAAGACGGTCACATAATCGAGTTAAGGTTTGTTGTCTTCTAGAGGGTCCATCGCGTCACATGCACGGTTTTCCGAAAGATTTTAAACCCGAGAAAAATTCAACACTTGAATGATTTTCGTGCCGGGAAAAATTGAGTTAATGATATCCGTTCGAACATTTTAACAGTTTCTAAATATCCGGAAATATTAACGAATTTAAATTTTCCGATCGAATCTACGATTACAAAATAAACCGCAGAATACTCAACACTTGAGTAAAAATAAAAATACCAGAAACCTTACAAGAATTAAAAACGAATTACTGTGAAATTAAACTTATCACATCAAACAGTACTGCCGCGGAACTGCGGCCCAAGCAGGGTACGGCCGTGATTCCGCGGTCGTCTCTGCGGATCAATTCTTCGTATTTCACAGTTATTCTTATTTTTGTCTGATGTATTTTTCGGGTATTTTTAATTCAGAAAAAATCGCATTTTTGAAAAATATCCAGAGAGGGGTTCATTTTTGTCGGTTCGGGTCCGATCGGAGTTTTAAATTCGTAAACACGTCGCCTAATGCTCTAGCTAGGCTCTGATACCACTGTAGGGTTCCTAGGCACTCTTGTGAAGGTTCATAAAGCATCAAACATGCCCGAATAAAATTTTAGATGTGCCGAACAACCAAAAGACGGGATCTTTGCTAGATTATTAGGGTTTAGCATGCAAGATAACATCTTTAATACTAAGTTTGAGGGATTACAACCTTTGTAGTACGCTCCTTCGCTTCACAAGCTCTGAGTAGAAGTCCCTTCGCCGCGATCCATGATCTTCCGGACTCAAGAGAGGCTCCACGACTCGAACGATCCATGATAGCTTGTCGTATTCCTTTTCTCCGATGATCTACGTCGAAATTGCAATAGCTCAAGCTCTCTCACTCTAATGAGGTGAACACCCTAATCTAATGGGCTAGATTAGATGAGGATGATGGAGTACTATTTATGCTTTCTTTTTATATCATTTTCTCACAAGAACTCATCACAAAAGAAATCACAAGTGAACTCTCTCTCAAACTCAAGAGAGAAGAAGATGAAGAATAATGAGAATAATCCTTTTGTGATGAATAGTAGATAAGAGTATATGATTGATAATGGAACCATGGTCAAGGATGAGAGGCTAAACCTTTGTAAAGAATAAACTAGAGCTAGGGTTTGGTTAGGTTATGTATGAGTCAAGGATAAGTATCAACCATAATATCTTAACCAAGACAAAAGAGAATCCTTCTAGAATGAACAAGAAGGAGCTAACCCTAATCAAACCCTAATCCCTTTTTATCATCCTTAAACATGTTTCATAATAAATCATATCATGTCACAATAATATATATCACATATATATTGTATATTTGCAACAAAAGAAAATAATACAATTAACATATATCGCATATATATCAATGTATTAATCCGGTGAGAAAATGAAATAATAAAGCGAGCCAATATTAGATAATGTAATACAATATATCATATATATCATTATACATTAAATCATCGAATCAACACTTGATCCGACGATCCGGCTATATCGAATATAACCGACTAATATATCATGTACCAATTCATCGAATCAACACTTGATCCGATGACCCGGTTCATAACTAAATATCGCAAGAATATAATACGGTTTCTCATATCGCATTATCCTCGGTCCTGCACATATCACATATGTGCCTCTACTCCGTTTTTCCTGAGCCAAGAAACCTCTGTGTAGGACTCTAAAGAATCGTCAATACGCCGGTAGCAGGTGATGATCATATCAAACACCCACAAGCTGCAAGCGGTCATCTAAACGTAACAGCCACCCAGGTATTGAGCGATCAGAAGATCAACAAGCTAGCCAGTCCGTTCTCCTGTGAATCCAATCAGTAACACTTCCGTACAGTCCGGTCTGTTCGTCTGATATGTCGCATATCAAGTCTAGGGGTGGTATACGTCAGACCCCAGTAACCGATAAGTCGTGTCGATGTGAGGCTCATAACAGGTCGAGAAACTATTGGTAACACTTACCAGTATATCTCTATATCAGCCCTGGCCAGGTACTTCCAGTTATAGCCAATCGAACACAGCACAACATCTACTCCCTATACCGGGAGAGACGAATCCCCTCCTATCGCTCATTGCCTCCATAAGATTCGGGACTGTACCCAAAAGCCACCGTTTTGCATGCCCTCTTGGACGTGGTAAGGTGGAAATCAAAGCACAGTGGGAATCACACAAGACTCTATGACGATCTCGGGTCTACAGACTACCCTGTACCAGTGTCACCGGAGAACTGCCATCTGACGTGTGGTATATCACCATCTGGGAGTTCTCGGCGAGTCCGTCCAGAGTACCCAGTCTCCACTAAGCACCCGTACACCATCCTTGATGTCAAACACCGATGGATATTGTTAGTGTATATGCCCTAGAGGCCATTACTGTATCATACTAGCTTGTATATTACTTAATGGAAGCCTGGGATATTTACAGTTGTATAGACAATCTTGCTCAAAATGGTAGTATGCTACTTGGTTTGTCTCTACTTCAATATGTGCCTGTGTTTCTTTTAGCATATCGCTTATATACATATTAGTAGAGCCCTTAGGATTTTTGCTTGATTATCAGCGTTGTGATGGCGCTCACACTCGTGGGGGCTGGGTAATCCATAAGCACATCCTTATACAGGTCCCTAGTCGTAGGACTATCGAGACAGGGCATCGATACTCCGGAGTAGACTAGCGTATGCGCTTCTCATCCCAGCGGGGGAGACGGTCTGTCCCACAGCCGTCAGTACGTCGTACTTGAGATAGTATGCGGGGGCTCGTTAGGTTACGAGTACACTGGACAGGACTCGTCGGGAACTGTTGGTTGGTATTATACCTATCGTCAGTTATCAATTCCCAGGTGACATGAGTACAGCTTAGTCCGCCGACTTGACACTTTCACTTCACCTCGAGTGTGTTCCCGCTGTACTTAGATTACTACCCTACCACGGCTCAAAGGAGTCGTGCAAACAGGTAGTAGTTGGGTGCAGTCACGAAGCACTTGGAAACAGTGACGGTTAGACAAGATTCGTCTCTCCCGGTATTGGGGGTTGACATCGCGCTGTGTCTAGGAGAGCCATTACACAAGTAGTCCCTGGCCTGGGCAAGAGAGATATACTGGTAGGTTTCTAGTGTTATCTCAGGGTGTTCTGGGCTACACTCCGACACGACTTGTACCCTATTAGGGGACTGACGTTCACCACCCCCCTAGGCCCGCCATGCGATGTATCAGACGAACAGACCGGACTGTACGGAGATTGTCACATACAGGTTCAGTAGGAGTTCAGATGGGTTTATCTCATCGGCCTTCTTATCGACATCTACCTGGGGACCGTTACGTATAGCTAGTGCCGCTTGCGGTCTGTGGTTAAACCCACTGCCAGCGTAGTGTCGAGTCTTTAGAGTCCCACACAGAGAGTTTCCCTGTATTGAGCGAAACGTGTAGAGGTCGTATGGTTTTACGGCAGGGCTGCGATCACTTGCGTACACTTGTGTGCGTATGCTGTTCGGGCAGGCAATACTTGTGGGCTTTGGTTTAAGCCGGATCCTAGTATTGCACGGATGGATTTGTTTTGTCTTCAGTGCATTCGCATTCTACGGAATGCAGATGCTGGTGTGTATGCACAGTTTTGAGGAGTGATGAAGGAGGAGGTGCCTCATTAGGGTTTTGGAAGTTGGTTCGGCCAAAACCGTTATGTGGCAGGCTCATTAGGGTTTTGGCAATTCGTTCGGTCAAAACCATTATGAGCCGGGAACATTGTTTACTAATCCTTTTAGTGATAATTTTATGATGGCTAATTGCATTGACCATTTGACCACCATGACCTCTCTTGACTTTGTTGACCAGTTGACCGGGGTTGACCATTGACCTTCATGAGAGATCTACGCTCTTCTTTTGATTTTCTTTTTCTTTTGATTATGAAAATGGTCATTTTAATGTAGCCATCAACTTTATCTTGATGTGATTAGTAATGATAATGTTTTTGCATTATTGAACCATGGCTCATTTTCTTTAGCTCATAATTCATTCTCATTTCTCTCTCTTGCTCTTTCTCATGAGAAGAAAAGATAATGAGCACTCATGGTTGCTAAGTTCTCCTCCTTCTTCCTCCTCTTGATTCTATCTTTTGATCTCATGTGTTGAGAGAAAAAGATCCCACAAAGACAAACACATCCATACATCACTTCTACACAACCTAGGGCTTCTAGATTAGCGATCTCGTCGCCCTAGTTGCCTCGGCTCGAAGTGGAGCTCGGTGTACAACTCTCGGGTGGATCGTCTTCGACTCAAGAAGGCCGCGGAGGTGCCCAAGGCCCGGATCGACACTTGGAGCTTGGATAGACGAGCGGGACAGCGGATTGAAGACCCGAAGGACCGGTTTCGTGAGGTATACTTTCTACAGCATAGTAGTTAATGCCTCTTGTAGTTTACTAGTTACTAGTTTAGCAAAGATCCGTGCTTTAAGTCCATGTTGCCTTGCGCCAAATCATTGTTTTTCGTCGTTTCCGCCTCTCCGTAAGAACCGGGATGAGCAACGTGGACTTACAGTGGTATCAGAGCCTAGCTAAACATAAACTAGTAAGTTAGCAAAGTGTTTAGAACATCGATCGGAAAAAAGTCGCAAAACAGGTCCTCAAAACCTCAAGTTTCTGTCGATTTTCATACTGCTTAAAAAGTGATTTAAAATATATGAAAAATCGTCTCAGGATTTTGTGAAAACACTGCAGAAAAACGATCCAGTGAATCGATCAAACGACCGCGGTTCCGCGGCAATGACATGCACATTGTCGCGGTTCCGTCGCCGTTTTGACTCGACACTGGATCGGGTTTTGTGCAGTGTTTTAGTTTGGCTGTTTTGGGATTTTTAATACATGATTTTTCTACCCAGATTTTCCAGAGAGCAAATTGACTTTTGGGGTAGTCAAAAATCCGTATTTTGATCGGTATTCCGTACACTTTGGCTAATGGATATTATCTGTGATGTGATATATGTATTGAACGTCTACTAATCTCTATAAGTCGATTAGTGGGGGTTATACATATCTGTGATCTGTAATGTTGATGGTTTGTGGATATGAACTCGGTGGATTGTCGCGAATGAATAGCCGGGGTGGATGTGAGATGAGAGTTTCTTTTTTCTTTCATTCATTGTAAAATTTGTAAATTGATGTAATATTATTTGTATGGCCGCACAACCGGGTCAGGGTTGTAGCCGTCATTGTATAATTCTTTTTACTATTTTTGCTCCTAAGATAGACCCATGGAGGGGGTGCACAAACTACCGGGTATCCCGAAATGCCGAGTGGCCTACTCACGGTGTTGAGGGAGGTTGCTTCGCTTCGGGTACTTGGCGGGTAGTTTGCCGCACCCGTAGGGGACTTGGGTGGGGTATTGGCTATTCATCGCGACCATGTAATCCGCTTTTCGTTACAGGCTCGTACGGAATGCGTATTCCTAGTATATCCAAAGTGTTCATCTGTAATCTGTAATGGCTATCATTGCTATATATCTATATATGATATCTATTTAGGCATTGCTTATGTTTTTCAGCCGCGCTAGCCCAGCCCCCGCTCTGTCGTTAGTTAAGTAACCTAACGGGTGATGATGGGGCCCCGTGGCGAATGCGAATAGCATAAGCGTACGTCATATTTTGGTTGTTTTCTGTAATGGTAGGATTAAATGATGGGACGCATTAAAAAAACTAATGCAAGAAAATAAACCAAGTAAAAGTCTTGGAACACTTTCAAAACCACTCGGTTCTTTTCAAAAACCAGCTTTTTAAACGCGGAGCTTGAACCACTCCTTTTAAAAGCGCTCGTTCCATCGATTATATCAAGTTCACTACGTTCACGGTTTCGCCAAAACCATTCGTAGCCCTCCGTCATTTCGGTTAAATATACAGTAGTATTCAAGCTATGCATTTTGACCTTCGCCAAGGCATAGTGATTGGTAGCTTCTGAATATTTATCTGTAGCATAGATAGATGCGTTGGTTTGTGACAGTCGTACTACTATTTTGGCCTTCGTCAAGGGTATGTACGGGTGGGTTCAAATTAACCTGGACAATGACGGGTAGAACTTGACATGTGACTTATGATATGTTGGCCTTCGTCAAGGTCATAAGAGCATGGGGCAAAAATCCACATCGGGAGTTTCAAAAGTACTGAAACTTGCTAGCGTTGCATACCATTTGGAGTGTGATGATTCTGGTAGGATTCCTTCAGTTTTATCACGCAATGATATTTGGATCCCGATCCTACTGTGAGTATATGCTACTCCTCGGGAACTTTCTCACTTAACGATCAATGCTATAAACCTAGTAGGTGTCTAGAAAGGTGTTAGCGGGGCTACGCCCACAGGGAAAAGAGGTTACTTAATTAAGGAACTTCGCGAAAGCGTTGGAAAACCTCCCTCTAAGTACCGACACTGGCCTGGCTGAACGGTTAAGCAAGTATTGTACGGTGAGATTGATCCTGACTAATTCTTCCTTTATGGTTTGAGGAAGGATTCGAGAGACAGTGGGAGCCATCCTGTTTAGATAAATTAAAAACCAATCTAAACTTGCAAGAGCATCATGCTGAGTGTTTTCTTCTCTCTCTCTTAATTGCAGCGACCCAGTGACCGCACCTAGGTAACATCTAGATAATAAAATGACTGAATCTGACTGTTATGACTGGCAAAGGTCTGTCCAGATGTCCATTGCCCATGACAAGCTGGGACAACCCTTAACTAATCCAACCCCTGCCGTCTCAGGTCCAGCTTCCCCTGTCACGGATATTCATATCCATAGGACATCGGAAAAAGACTGTGCGAAAGTCAAGTGCCTCGTGTTAGCCTCAGTTGATGGTACATACCAGAGGCAGCACGAAGATGGACTCAGTTTCTATCTTCCTCCATAACAAAGATTTATATGGAGAGCAATCTCGTATCGCAAGATATGAGACCTCGAACGAATTGCTTCCAGCGAGGTTGGCTATCGGGTCATTTGTAAGGGGCAACGTCCTTACAGAGACCAGCTCTTTTTAGCTCACGGGCCTGAAGACCACGTTGAAGAACGGGTCAGATGCTGACTTAGTTCAACAGGCCCTACCTACTACCCTGAAGGAAACCAGGGAAGTAGAAAGAAAGGGAAGGGCAGAAGTTTCGGGACAGGATGTAGTAAAAGAGGAACGTTCCTATTGTTATAGGAATGAACATTGGCAGAAGGATTGCAGGGCTTGCAAAGCCAGTAGCCAGAATTCGAAGCATTTTGTGGCTTCGGCTTCGGGTGTGTTTGTAATAGAGAACCGTATGTCAGTTAACCCTACTTCCTGGGTATTGGATACCGGATCAGGATCTCATATCTGTAATTCATTACAGGCTCTGAGAAACGTAGGGTTATCAGGAAAGGTGATATGACTCTCAGGGTTGCTAACGGAATATGCTGAATCCGTAGGGGAATATCATCTAGGACTGACAACTGGGCAGATATTGATTCTGCGTGACTGTTTTTATGTACCAGGTGCAACTTGTAATATCATATCTGTATCCTTACTTTCTAAGGAAGGATATGATTTTACTTTTGTAAGCGATGTAGTAAACATCCACCTAAATCAAGTTCTGATTGGGTCAGGTACATTGAAATACGGTATATATGTTTTGAATCAAGCTCAGGTCTTCAGTGTCCAAAACACACTTAAAAGAATGTCTCCGGATTTAAATCTGGCTTTCTTATGGCATTGTAGACTGGGTCACATTAATGAGACACGGTTAACAAAGTTACATAAAGAAGGATACTTGGATCCGTTCGAGTATCAGTCTTATGCCACTTGTGAATCTTGTCTCATAGGAAAGATGACAAAGACTCCGTTCACTGGACACGGAGAAAGAGAAAGTGAGCTATTGGGACTCATACACAGTGATGTGTGTGGTCCAATGTCTACGCATGCGCGAAGTGGTTATTCATACTTCATTACTTTCACAGATGATTTCTCTAGGTATGGGCATTTCTTCTTGATGAAGCACAAATCCGAGGCCTTTGAGAAATTTCAGGAATATAAGAATGAAGTTGAAAAACAAACAGGCAAAAGTATCAAGACACTGAGATCTGATCGAGGTGGTGAATACTTAAGTGCCGAGTTTCTGGGCTACTTAAAAGAGAATGGAATTCTCTCTCAGCTTACTCCTCCATACACACCACAACACAACGGTGTATCGGAAAGGAGGAATCGAACCCTATTGGATATAGTTCGATCCATGATGAGTAAGGCTGAGTTGCCGCGATCCTTCTGGGGTTATGCACTAGAATCAGCTGCATATCTTTTGAACAAGGTTCCCTCCAAGACTATGCCTACCACACCATATCAGATGTGGTGTGGGAAGAAACCCTGTCTTAAGTATCTAAAGATATGGGGATGTCTAGCTTTTGTAAAAAAGCAGCATGCGGACAAGCTTGAGGCACGCTCAGTACTGTGTAAGTTTGTGGGATACCCAAAGAACTCCAGGGGGTATTTTTTCTATTACGCAGAGGAACAAAAGGTTTTTGTTTCTCGTCATGCCCACTTTCTGGAACATCAGTTTTTAGAAAAAGAAGCAAGTGGGAGCATAGTAGGAATGGAAGAAATTCCATAACCACAAACTATTACTGAAAGCTTGGAAGAACCAGAAGTTTCAAGAGAACCGGACATCCCAGCGCCACTCCGCAGGAGTAGTAGGCAGTCTCATCCGCCCGAGAGATACTACGGTTTTCTCATAGACGGGGATAGAGAGGATTGCACCATGGATTATGGTGAGCCTACTAGCTTCCAGCAAGCCATTCAGAGCGGCGACTCAGTAAAATGACTGGATGCAATGCGGGCCGAGATGGAGTCCATGTACACCAACAAAGTTTGGACTTTGGACTTTGCTTCAGAAGGGGTAAAACCCGTAGGCTGCAAATGGATCTTCAGAAAGAAGATTGGTGTAGATGGGCAGGTTGAGACCTATAAAGCTAGACATGTTGCAAAGGGTTTTCGTCAAAGACCTGGTTTGGACTATGACGAGACCTTTTCTCTAGTGGCTATGCTGAAATCCATTCGGATCCTTCTTGCCATTGCTGCCTTCCACGATTATGAAATCTGGCAGATGGACGTAAAGACGGCTTTCCTAAATGGAAATTTGGAAGAGTGCGTCTATATGGATCAGCCAGAAGGATTCATTCAGAGTAGGAGCAGCGGTAAAGTGTGCAAGTTGCTAAAGTCCATCTATGGACTTAAGCAGGCATCGCGGAGTTGGAACATCTGCTTTGATGATACTGTCAAAGAATTCGACTTTATCAAAAACCCAGATGAACCATGCATTTACAATAAGATTGTAGGGAGAACTGTGGTATTCCTCGTCTTGTACGTGGATGACATTCACCAAATAGGAAATGATATTTCTATGCTACAGTCAGTCAAAGGATTCTTGTCGCAGAGGTTCTCCATGAAGGACCTGGGCGATGCCAATTACATTCTGTGGATCCAGATCTATTGTGATAGATCTAAGAGGATGTTGGGACTTTCACAGTCAAGGTACATCGACACCATACTTAAAAGGTTCAGTATGGAAGATTCCAAGCGTGGTAATTTACCGGCTTGTCACGGGACCACCCTCTCCAAAGAGATGTCTCCCAAGACTGATTTGGAAAGGGATCGCATGTCTATTATACCCTACGCTTCTGCGGTAGGCTCTATAATATATGCGATGTTTGTACCAGACCAGATGTAGCATACGCATTGAGCGTTGTAAGCCGTAATCAGTCAAACCCAGGGGAGAAACACTGGATAGCGGTAAAGAACATTCTCAAGTACCTGAGAAGGACTAAAGAGATGTTCTTGGGGTATAGCGGAAAAGACCTCCAGCTCGAGGCCTTTGCTGACTCCACCTTCCAGAGTGACAAGGATGACTCCAAGTCCATGTCGGATTATGTCTTTACCCTCAATGGAGGGGCGGTTTGCTGGAAGAGTTCCAAGCAGGAGACCGTTGCAGACTCAACTATGGAAGCGGAGTACATAGCTGCTTGCGATACCGCAAAGGAAGCTGTCTGGATGAAGAAATTCCTCACGGAGCTTCAGGTGGTTCCTACCATTGTTGATCCAATACCACTGTATTGCGACAACAACGGCGCTATAGCTTTAGCGAAGGAACCCAGGTCCCATCAGAAGTCCAGGCACATTTTGAGGCGGTACCACCTGATCAGGGAGATCGTAGATCGCCGGGAGATCGAGGTGAAGAGAGTAAATACGGAGAACAACACTGCAGATCCACTCACGAAGGCCCTACCCCAGACTCAGTTCGAGCGGCTGATCGAGATGATAGGTCTTCGTTACGCCAGTACATGGCCTTAGTGCAAGTGGGAGATTGTTAGTGTATATGCCCTAGAGGCCATTACTGTATCATACTAGCTTGTATATTACTTAATGGAAGCTTGGGATATTCACAGTTGTATAGACAATCTTGCTCAAAATGGTAGTATGCTACGTGGTTTGTCTCTACTTCAATATGTGCATGTGTTTCTTTTAGCATATCGCTTATATACATATTAGTAGAGCCCTTAGGATTTTTGCTTGATTACCAACGTTGTGATGGCGCTCACACTCGTGGGGGCTGGGTAATCCATAAGCACATCCTTATACAGGTCCCTAGTCGTAGGACTATCGAGACAGGGCATCGATACTCCGGAGTAGACTAGCGTATGCGCTTCTCATCCCAGCGGGGGAGACGGTCTGTACCACAGCCGTCAGTACGTTGTACTTGAGATAGTATGCGGGTGCTCGTTAGGTAACGAATACACTGGACAGGACTCGTCGGGAACTGTTGGTTGGTATTATACCTATCGTCAGTTATCAGTTCCCAGGTGACATGAGTACAGCTTAGTCCGCCGACTTGACACTGTCACTTCCCCTCGAGTGTGTTCCCACGGTACTTAGATTACTACCCTACCACGGCTCAAAGGAGTCGTGCAAATAGGTAGTAGTTGGGTGCAGTCCCGAAGCACTTGGAGGCAGTGACGGTTAGACAGGATTCGCCTCTCCCGGTATTGGGGGTTGACATCGCGCTGTGTCTAGGAGAGCCATTACACAAGTAGTCCCTGGCCAGGGCAAGCGAGATATACTGGTAGGTTTCCAGTGTTATCTCAGGGTGTTCTGGGCTACACTCCGACACGACTTGTACCGCTATTAGGGGACTGACGTTCACCACCCCCCTAGGCCCGCCATGCGATGTATCAGACGAACAGACCGGACTGTACGGAGATTGTCACATACAGGCTCAGTAGGAGTTCGGATGGGTTTACCTCATTGGCTTTCTTATCGACATCTACCTGGGGACTGTTACGTATAGCTAGTGCCGCTTGCGGTCTGTGGTTAAACACACTGCCAGCATAGTGTCGAGTCTTTAGAGTCCCACACAGAGAGTTTCCCTGCATTGAGCGAAACGTGTAGAGGCCGTATGGTTTTACGGCAGGGCTACGATCACTTGCGTACACTTGTGTGCGTATGTTGTTCGGGCAGGCAATACTAGTGGGCTTTGGTTTAAGCCGGATCCTAGTATTGCACGGATGGATTTGTTTTGTCTTCAGTGCATTCGCATTCTACGGAATGCGGATGCGGGTGTGTATGCACAGTTTTGAGGAGTGATGAAGG
This sequence comes from Agapanthus africanus, assembly GCA_030015575.1. NCBI lineage: Eukaryota > Viridiplantae > Streptophyta > Magnoliopsida > Asparagales > Amaryllidaceae > Agapanthus > Agapanthus africanus. Next base: position 611,995,511 of record JASDDO010000024.1, read on the forward strand.
AGGAGGTGCCTCATTAGGGTTTTGGCATTTGGTTCGGCCAAAACCGTTATGTAGCAGGCTCATTAGGGTTTTGGCAATTCGTTCGGTCAAAACCATTATGAGCCGGGGACATTGTTTACTAATCCTTTTAGTGATAATTTTATGATGGCTAATTGCATTGACCATTTGACCATCATGACCTCTCTTGACTTTGTTGACCGGTTGACCGGGGTTGACCATTGACCTTCATGAGAGATCTACACTCTTCTTTTGATTTTCTTTTTCTTTTGATTATGAAAATGGTCATTTCAATGTAGCCATCAACTTTATATTGATGGGATTAGTAATGATAATGTTTTTGCATTATTGAACCATGGCTCATTTTCTTTAGCTCATAATTCATTCTCATTTCTCTCTCTTACTCTTTCTCATGAGAAGAAAAGAAAATGAGCTCTCATGGTTGCTAAGTTCTCCTCCTTCTTCCTCCTCTTGATTCTATCTTTTGATCTCATGTATTGAGAGAAAAAGATCCCACAAAGACAAACACATCCATACATCACTTCTACACAACCTAGGGCTTCTAGATTAGCGATCTCGTTGCCCTAGTTGCCTCGGCTCGAGGTGGAGCTCGGTGTACAACTCTCGGGTGGATCGTCTTCGACTCAAGAAGGCCGCGGATGTGCCCAAGGTCCGGATCGACACTTGGAGCTTGGATGGACGAGCGGGACAGCGGAATGAAGGCCCGAAGGAACGGTTTCGTGAGGTATACTTGTAAGTCCACGTTGCCAACCCCGGTTCTTGCGGGGAGACGGAAACGGTATAAAAAACAAATTTTTAGCCCATGGGGCAACATGGACTAACAAAGTCGGGATCTTTTCCAAACTAAACTAGCAAGAAAGCTAAAGAGAGTTAGCTACTCGGAAAAGAGGTTATACCTAACTTGAACTCCTTCTTCTTGAAACCTTTGTAGGGGTAGATGGTGCTTTCCTCGTCGCCTTCTTCCGTCAAAGATGGATCCACCTGAGGGTTCAACCTTCGGGCTCTTTCTCGAACTTTGAGTGAACTAGGATCTTTGGCTTGCTAAACCTCTAACCCTAGAGTGAGTAAAGAGTGACTTTGGGGTGTTTTTATCTCAAGGAGATGGATTCTCAACACATGAGAAGGGAGCTCCTTGAACTAGAGGAGGAGGAAGAAGAAGAGAGGAGAGAGAAGAGTTATGATAGAATGAGAGCTTTTTATTTTACAACCATAACATAATAAGAAATGAATTATCAAAAATAATAATAATAATGTAAATGAAATAGTTGATGGTTGGTTTGGAATGACCATTATCATTACACAAATTAAATGATTTTGCTAGAATCAAAGAGCATCTTTGATATGTAATTATGATGGTCAAACTTTCAACTATGGTCAACTAGTCAATCTTGGTCAACAAGTCAACAAACCCAACCATGACATAATTTCATTTAATTAATATTATTAATTGATATATCATAAATCCATTAGGGTTTGGAAAAAGACGACTGTCAACTGTGCATATGCACCCGTTCCGAAACCCTAATGAAAATCCTCTTCCTCCGCCTCAATCAACTGTGTATACACACCCGCATTCTTGTTCCGAGGAACATGAATACTATGAGATAAAATCAACCCCAAAACATATACCAGTATCTGGCTTAAACCAGAGCCTGCTAGTAATATCTGTCCGGACTCCAAACGTGCACAAGTGCGCGGATGAGAACGAACCCTGTCGCAAAACCATGCGACCTCTACTCTGTTTTGCCCAGAGGCGAATAGCCCTCTGTGTGGGACTCTAAAGACTCGACACTACGTTGGCAGTAGGTTTAACCACAGACCGCAAGCGGCACTAGCTGTGCGTAACGGTCCCCAGGTAGATGCCGATAAGAAGACTGACGAGGTGAACCCCATCTGAACTCCTACTGAGTCTGAATGTGACAGTCTCCGTACAGTCCGGTCTGTTCGTCTGATACATCGCATGTCGGGCCTAGGGGGGCGGTAAACGTCAGTCCCCTAATAGCGGTATAAGTCGTGTCGGAGTGAAGCCCAAAACACCCTGAGATAACACTGGAAGCCTACCAGTATATCTCGCTTGCCCTGGCCAGGGACTACTCGTGTAATGGCTCTCCTAGACACAGCGCGATGTCAACCCCCAATACCGGGAGAGACGAATCCTGTCTAACCGTCACTGCCTCCAAGTGCTTCGGGACTGCACCCAACTACCACCTGTTTGCACGACTCCTTTGAGCCGTGGTAGGGTAGTAATCAAAATACAGTGGGAACACACTCGAGGCGAAGTGCCAATGTCAAGTCAGCGGACTAAGCTGTACTCATGTCACCTGGGAACTGATAACTGACGATAGGTATAATACCAACTTGTCAGTTCCCGACGAGTCCTGTCCAGTGTACTCGTAACCTAACGAGCACCCGCATACTATCTCAAGTACGACGTACTGACGGCTCTGGGACAGGCCGTCTCCCACACTGGGATGAGAAGCGCATGCGCCAGTCTACTTCGGAGTATCGATGCCCTGTCTCGATAGTTCTTCGACTAGGGACCTGTATAAGGATGTGCTTATAGATTACCCAGCCCCTACTAGTGTGACTGCCATCACAACGCTGGTAATCAAGCAAAGATCCTAAGGGCTCCACTAATGCGTATAGGTGATATGATAAAATAAACACATGTACACGTTGAAGTAGAAACAAACCAAGTAGCATACTACTATTTTGAGCAAGACTGTATATACAAGGTGAATATCCCAAGCTTCCATTAAGTAATATACAAACCAGTATGATACAGTAATGGCCTCTAGGGCATATACACTAACAATCTCCCACTTGCACTAAGGCCATGTACTGGCGTATCAAAGACCTATCATCTCGATCAGCCGCTCGAACTGTGTCTAGGGCAGGGCCTTGGTGAATGGATCTGCAGTGTTTTCTTCTGAAGCAACCCTCCGAACCTCGATCTCCTTGCGATCCACGATCTCTCTGATCAGGTGATACCGCCTCAAGATGTGTCTGGATCTCTGATGGGACCTGGGTTCCTTCGCTAAAGCTATAGCCCCGTTGTTGTCGCAATACAGAGGTATTGGGTCAACAATGGACGGAACCACCTGAAGTTCTTTCAAGAACTTCCTCATCCAGACAGCTTCTTTTGCGGCATCAGATGCAGCGATGTATTCCGCTTCCATCATCAAGTCTGCAACGGTTTCCTGTTTGGAACTCTTCCAACACACCGCCCCTCCATTGAGGGTAAAGACAAAACCCGACATGGACTTGGAATCATCCTTGTCACTCTGGAAGCTGGAGTCAGCAAAGGCCTCGATCTGGAGGTCTTTTCCGCCATACACCAAGAACATCTCCTTAGTCCTTCTCAGGTACTTGAGAATGTTCTTTACCGCTATCCAGTGTTTCTCCCCAGGATTTGACTGATACTGGCTTACCACACTCAGTGCATAAGCTACATCCGGTCTGGTACACAACATCACATACATTATAGAGCCTACCGCAGAAGCGTAGGGTATAATAGACATGCGATCCCTCTCCAAATCAGTCTTGGGAGACATCTCTTTAGAGAGGGTGATCCCGTGACAAGCCGGTAGGTTACCGCGCTTGGAATCTTCCATACTGAATCTTTTCAGTATGGTGTCGATGTACCTGGACTGTGAAAGTCCTAAAATCCTCTTGGATCTATCACGATGGATCCGGATCCCCAGGATGTATGAGGCATCACCCAGGTCTTTCATGGAGAACCTGTGCGACAAGAACCCCATGACAGATTGTAGCATAGGAATGTCATTTCCTATTAAGAGAATGTCATCCACGTATAAAACGAGGAATACTACAGTTCTCGCTACAAATCTACTATAGATGCATGGTTCATCTGGATTTTTGATAAAGCCAAATTCCTTAACCGTATCATCAAAACAGATGTTCCAACTCCGCGATGCCTGCTTTAGTCCATAAATGGACTTAAGCAACTTGCACACCTTTCCGCTGCTCCCACTCTGAATGAAACCCTCTGGCTGGTCCATATAGACACACTCCTCTAAATTTCCATTTAGAAAAGCGGTTTTTACGTCCATCTGCCAAATCTCATAATCGTAGAAAGCAGCAATGGCAAGAAGGATCCGAATGGATTTCAGCATAGCCACTGGAGAAAAGGTTTCGTCATAGTCCAAACCAGGTCTCTGATGGAAACCCTTTGCTACAAGTCTAGCTTTATAGGTCTCAACCTGTCCATCTACACCAATCTTCCTTTTGAAGATCCACTTGCATCCTACGGGTTTTACTCCGTCTGGAGCAATGTCCAACGTCCATACTTTGTTGGTGTACATGGACTCCATTTAGATCCGCATTGCATCCAGCCATTTTACCGAGTCAACGCACTGAACGGCCTGCTGGAAGCTAGTAGGCTCATCATAATCTATGATGCAATCCTCTCTATCCCCGTCTATGAGAAAACCGTAGTATCTCTCGGGCGGATGAGACTGCCTACTACTCCTGCGGAGTGGCGTAGGAATGTCCTGTTCTTTTGAAACTACTGGCTCTTCCAAGCTTTCAGTAATAGCTTGTGGTTCTGGAATTTCTTCCAGTTCTATTGCGCTCCCACTTATCTGGGTTTCCAAAAACTCAGTTTCCAAGAAGCGGGCATGTTGAGAAACAAAAACCTTTTGTTCCTCAGCGGAATAGAAAAGATACCCCCTGGAGTTCTTTGGGTATCCAACAAACTTACACTGTACTGAACGTGCCTCGAGCTTGTCCGCATGCTGCTTTTTTACAAAAGCTGGACATCCTCATATCTTAAGGTACTTAAGACAGGGTTTCTTCCCACTCCACATCTGATATGGAGTGGTAGGCACAGTCTTGGTGGGAGCTTTGTTCAAGAGATATGCAGCTGCTTCTAGTGCATAACCCCAGAAAGATCGCGGTAACTCAGCCTTACTCATCATGGAACGAACCATATCCAATAGGGTTCGATTCCTCCTTTCCGATACACCGTTATGTTGCGGAGTGTATGGAGGAGTACGCTGAGAGAGAATTCCATTCTCTTTTAAATAGTTCAGGAACTCGGCACTCAAGTATTCTCCACTTCGATCCGATCTTAGAATCTTAATACTTTTGCCTGTTTGGTTTTCAACTTCATTCTTGTATTTGCGAAATTTCTCAAAGGCCTCGGATTTGTGCTTCATCAAGAAGACATGTCCATACCTAGAGAAATCATCTGTGAAAGTAATGAAGTACGAATAACCGCTTCGCGCATGTGTAGACATTGGACCACACACGTCACTGTGTATGAGTCCTAAGAGCTCGCTTGCTCTTTCTCCGTGTCCAGTGAACGGAGTCTTAGTCATCTTTCCCATAAGACAAGATTCACAAGTGGCATAAGACTGATACTCGAACGGATCCAAGTATCCCTCTTTATGTAACTTAGTCAACCGTGTCTCATTGATGTGACCCAGTCTACAATGCCATAAGAAAGCCTGATTGATATCTGGAGACTTTCTTTTGTGTGTATTCTGGACATTGAAAATCTGTGGTTGGTTTAATACGTATATACCATTGCTCAGTGTACCTAACCCAATCAAAACTTGATTAAGGTGAATGTTTACAACATTACTTACAAACGCAAATTCATAACCTTCTTTAGAAACCAAAGATACAGAAATGATATTACAAGTTGCGTTGGGTACAAAAAAGCAATTACGCAAAACCAAAACATGCCCATCTGTCATTCCCAGGTGATAGTCCCCCACGGCCTTAGCATCCATGCTAGCTCCGTTCGCAACACTGAGGGTCATGTCACCTGCCTTCAAAAACCTACGGTTTCTCAACGCCTGCAAAGAATTAAAGATATGAGATCCTGATCCGGTATCTAATACCCAGGAAGTAGAGTTTATCGAAAGACAGTTTTCAATAACATACACACCTGAAGCCGAAGCCGCAACCTGCTTCAGTTCCTGTGTCCTGGCTTTCCAAGCCCTGCAATCTTTCTTCCAGTGTCCACTTTTATGACAATAGAAGCATTCTTCTTCACCCACAAGCTTCCCCGCTATCTTTGTTGCCTTTTCCTTTCCCTTCGTATCCACTTTACTAACACCGCCCCTTGGTTTGGCGGGGGTTTTCTTCTTCTTTCCCTTGGCTTTCGCCTTGGTCCTAGAAGAAGAAGATCCTCCTACAAACAAAGTGGGTGTTTCCCTACCTTTCTGTAGGGTGCCCTCTGCGCTCCTCAGCATGTTGAGGAGTTCTGAAAGTTCAACTTCTTTTTCTTGTAAGTTGAAGTTCAGTATAAACTGGGCGTAAGTGGAAGGAAGGGACTGGAGAATCAAGTCCGTATAGAGCTCACTCTCCAACGTGGTCCCAAGTTCTGCGAGCTCCTCAATGTAGCCAATCATCTTAAGCACGTATTCCGCTACTGATGATCCGACGGCCAATCTTGCCGAAAATAACTTCTTCGACATTTCGTATCTTGCGATACGAGACTGCTCTCCATACAGTTCTTTTGTATGGAGAAATATGGATTCCAGGTCCATATTCTCGTGCCTCCTCTAATGTTCGTTGTCCATAGAGGCAAGCACGAGGCACTTAGCCTTTGCGCAATCAATCTCCCAAATCTTACGGATTTCCTTATCCGCGACGCTGGAGGTGGGACCTGGGACGGGGGGAGCTTTGGTGGTAAGAAGATACCCCAGCTTGTCGTAAGTGATTGCCATTTTGACATTCCTGAGCCAATCTTTGTAGTTTGGCCCTGTCAGTATATTTTTATCTAGAAGTAACTTAAGTCCAGTCATGTTGATTGGTCGCTGCAATTAGGAGAGAGAGAAGAAACACTCAGCACGATGCTCTTGCAAGTTTAGAATGGTTTTTAATTTGTCTAAACAGGATGGCTCCCACTGTCTCTCGAATCCTTCCTCAAACCATAATGGAAGAATTAGCCGGGATCAATCCCACCGCACAATACTTGCTTAACCATTCAGCCAGGCCAGTGTCGGTACTTCGAGGGAGGTTTTCGAACGCTTTCGCGAAGTTCCTTAATTTAAGAACCTCTTTTCCCTGGGGGCGTAGCCCCGCTAACACCTTTCTTGACACCTACTAGGTTTATAGCATTGATCGTTTAGTGAGAAATTTCCCGAGGAGTAGCATATACTCACAGTAGGATCGGGATCCAAATATCATTGCGTGACGAAAATGAAGGAATCCTACCATAATCATCACACTCCAAATGGTATGCAAATCTAGCAAGTTTCAGTACTTATGAAACTCCCGATGTGGATTTTTGCCCCATGCTCTTATGACCTTGACGAAGGTCAACAAATCATAAGTCACATGTCAAGTTCTGTCCGTCATTTTCCAGGTTAATTTGAACCCACCCGTATATACCCTTGACGAAGGTCAACAAGGTAATACGACTGTCCCAAACCAACGCATCTATCTATGCTACATATGAACACCCAACAGCTACCAATCACTATGCCTTGACGAAGGTCAACAAACATAGCTTGAATACTATTGAATATTCATACGAAACGACGGAGGGCTACGAATGGTGTTGGCTAAACTGTGAACGTAGTGAACTTGATATGATCGATGGAACGAGATAGCTTTTAAAAGGAGTGGCTCAAGCTCCGCATTTAAAAGTTGGTTTTGAAAAGAACCGAGTGGTTTTTCGAAAGTGTTCCAACGACTTTTGCTTGGTTTATTAACTTGCATTAGTTCTTCTAATGCGTGACATTCTTGCATTAGTTCTTTTAATGCGTCCCATCATTTAATCCTACCATTGCAGAAAACAACCAAAATATGACGTACGCTTATGCCATTCGCATTCGCCACGGGGCCCCGTCATCACCCGTTAGGTTATTTAACTAACGCGGCTGTAAAACATAAGCAACGCCTAAATAGTTATAAATATATAGCAATGATAGACATTACAGATCACAGATGAATACATTGGATATACTAGGAATCCGCAATCCTTTCGAGCCTGCAACGAAAAGCGAATTACACGGTCGCGGTGAATAGCCAAAACCCCACCCAAGACCCCTACGGGTGCGGCAAACTACCCGCCAAGTACCCGAAGTGGAGCAACCTCCCTCAACGCCGTGAGTAGGCCACTCGGCACTTCGAGATACCCAGTAGTTTGTGCACCCCTCCATGGGTCTATCCTAGGAGCAAAAACAGTAAAAAGAATTATACAATGACGGCTACAACCCCGACCCAGTTGTGCAGCCATACAAATAATAATATTACATCAATTTACATTTTACAATGAATGAAAGAAAAAGAAACACTCATCTCACATCCACCCCGGCTATTCACCCGCGACAGTCCAACGCATTCATATACACAAACCATCATCAAACACAGATCACTGATATGTATAACCCCGACTAATCGACATATAGCGATTAGCCGACGTTCAATACATATAAACATCACAGATATAACCATTATAGTCAAAGTGTAGTGAAGTTCGATAAAAATACGGATTTATAGGCCCCCAAAAACAAATTTCTTTTCTGGAAAACCTGGGCACAAAAAAACCATCTGAAAAATCCCAAAACCCTACCAGAAGAACACTGCACAAAACCCGATCACGAGAGGATCCCAAACGGCGGCGGTTCCGCGGCAAATGCATACCTATCGCCGCGGAACCGCGGTGGTTTGAGGGAATCAGGCGACCGTTTTTGGTGGGTGTTTTCACAAAACCCTGAGCCGATTTTAGGAGTAAAACTTTTTATTTTTAGAGCACAAAAAATTTCAACAGAAAGTTAGGGTTTTGATTTTCCGTTTTTTGCAATTTTTCCGATCGAACTTCCATACACTTTACTACTAAGCTAGTTTAAGTTTAGTAAGGCTCTGATACCAGTGTAAGTCCACGTTGCCAACCCCGGTTCTTGCGGGGAGGCGGAAACGGTATAAAAAACAAATTTTTAGCACATGGGGCAACATGGACTAACAAAGTCGGGATCTTTTCCAAACTAAACTAGCAAGAAAGCTAAAGAGAGTTAGCTACTCGGAAAAGAGGTTATACCTAACTTGAACTCCTTCTTCTTGAAACCTTTGTAGGGGTAGATGGTGCTTTCCTCGTCGCCTTCTTCCGTCAAAGATGGATCCACCTGAGGGTTCAACCTTCGGGCTCTTTCTCGAACTTTGAGTGAACTAGGATCTTTGGCTTGCTAAACCTCTAACCCTAGAGTGAGTAGAGAGTGGCTTTGGGGTGTTTTTATCTCAAGGAGATGGATTCTCAACACATGAGAAGGGAGCTCCTTGAACTAGAGGAGTAGGAAGAAGAAGAGAGGAGAGAGAAGAGTTATGATAGAATGAGAGCTTTTTATTTTACAACCATAACATAATAAGAAATGAATTATCAAAAATAATAATAATAATGTAAATGAAATAGTTGATGGATGGTTTGGAATGACCATTATCATTACACACATTAAATGATTTTGCTAGAATCAAAGAGCATCTTTGATATGTAATGATGATGGTCAAACTTTCAACTATGGTCAACTAGTCAATCTTGGTCAACAAGTCAACAAACCCAACCATGACACAATTTCATTTAATTAATATTATTAATTGATATATCATAAATCCATTAGGGTTTGGAAAAAGACGACTGTCAACTGTGCATACGCACCCGTTCCGAAACCCTAATGAAAATCCTCTTCCTCCGCCTCAATCAACTGTGTATACACACCCGCATTCTTGTTCCGAGGAACATGAATACTATGAGATAAAATCAACCCCAAAACATATACCAGTATCTGGCTCAAACCAGAGCCTGCTAGTAATATCTGTCCGGACTCCAAACGTGCACAAGTGCGCGGATGAGAACGAACCCTGTCGCAAAACCATGCGACCTCTACTCTGTTTTGCCCAGAGGCGAATAGCCCTCTGTATGGGACTCTAAAGACTCGACACTACGCTGACAGTGGGTTTAACCATAGACCGCAAGCGGCACTAGCTGTGCGTAACGGTCCCCAGGTAGATGCCGATAAGAAGACTGACGAGGTGAACCCCATCTGAACTCCTACTGAGTCTGAATGTGACAGTCTCCGTACAGTCCGGTCTGTTCGTCTGATACATCCCATGTCGGGCCTAGGGGGGCGGTAAACGTCAGTCCCCTAATAGAGGTACAAGTCGTGTCGGAGTGAAGCCCAAAACACCCTGAGATAACACTGGAAGCCTACCAGTATATCTCGCTTGCCCTGGCCAGGGACTACTCGTGTAATGGCTCTCCTAGACACAGCGCGATGTCAACCCCCAATACCGGGAGAGACGAATCATGTCTAACCGTCACTGCCTCCAAGTGCTTCGGGACTGCACCCAACTACCACCTGTTTGCACGACTCCTTTGAGCCGTGGTAGGGTAGTAATCAAAATACAGTGGGAACACACTCGAGGCGAAGTGCCAGTGTCAAGTCAGCGGACTAAGCTGTACTCATGTCACCTGGGAACTGATAACTGACGATAGGTATAATACCAACTTGTCAGTTCCCGACGAGTCCTGTCCAGTGTACTCGTAACCTAACGAGCACCCGCATACTATCTCAAGTACGACGTACTGACGGCTCTGGGACAGGCCGTCTCCCACACTGGGATGAGAAGCGCATGCGCCAGTCTACTCCGGAGTATCGATGCCCTGTCTCGATAGTCCTGCGACTAGGGACCTGTATAAGGATGTGCTTATAGATTACCCAGCCCCCACTAGTGTGACTGCCATCACAACGCTGGTAATCAAGCAAAGATCCTAAGGGCTCCACTAATGCGTATAGGTGATATGATAAAATAAACACATGTACACATTGAAGTAGAAATAAACCAAGTAGCATACTACTATTTTGAGCAAGATTGTATATACAAGGTGAATATCCCAAGCTTCCATTAAGTAATATACAAACCAGTATGATACAGTAATGGCCTCTAAAGCATATACACTAACAATACTTTCTACAGCATAGTAGTTAAAGCCTCTTGTAGTTTACTAGTTACTAGTTTAGCAAAGATCCGTGCTTTAAGTCCATGTTGCCTTGCTCCAAATCATTGTTTTTCGTCGTTTCCGCCTCCCCGTAAGAACCAGGATGAGCAACGTGGACTTACAGATATGGGATCATCCATTGCCCATCATATGGGTCAAGATGCGTATACGCTAGTCTACTCTGGTGTATCGATGCCCCGTCTCGATATACCCTCGACTAGGAACATTTATAGGATGTACTCATCGGCTAAAGTGGCCCCACTAGTATGATCTCATCATAATCACAGTAGTCGAGTACAGATCCTAAGGGCTTTATCAACATGTGAGAGAAAGACAGTAAACCAATACAAGTCAACATGTTAAGATAAAGTGAAACTAAATAGCATACTATCATGACGAGCAAGAAAGTCCTATCTGTATATATCCAAGCATCCATCATAATATACATCATATGTACAACAATGGCCTCTAGGGCATATACATAACTAACATCTACTATGTCCATGATTAGGTAATACTGCCTTGGAATATGTCTGGGTCACTGATGGGACCCTGGTTCCTAGGTCAGAACCACACTTCCATTGTTACACAATGGTAGGAACCTAGTTCATCTCATGAACTAATATACACCCAAACTTCCTCTTTGGTAGTATCTTTGATAGCGATGTCACCAGCCTTTATCGTCTAGTTTGCCACGGTATCTAGCTTGGAACTCTTCCAACATACCGTTCCTCCACTGAGGGTAAAGACAATGCCTGCGACTTGACATTCAGTCGACCTTACCACCCTGGAAGCTGTCCAGTGATTCTCCCCAGGATTGATACCATCTCACTACACCTAGTGAGAATCCTAATAACCATTTAGATCTATCTCATAGTGTAAGTGCACGGCGGTGCCCCGGCCTCCATCCCGAGGCCAAATGCGGAAGCGTAAAACTTTAAATTTTGCAAACTAGCAAACCGGCACCACCGCGCACTAAAACCCGGATCGAACCATTAACTAGTCCTAGGTAACTACAAGATGGGGAAGAGAGATATACCGACTGATCCGAGTCCTCCGGTCTTCTCGTCGTCGTCCCGATCTCCCGTGGAATGTCATGTATCCACCTCGTCGCCGGAAGTGCACCACATCGCCTACATCTTTTACGGGCTCCCACCTCAATGCCGAGGCAACTCGGGCACGAAGCTGGCTAGTCGACGCGCCCAAGGTTTGCTGTAGAATGTGTAGTGAAGAACCATGTCTCATTTGGGGTTATGGAGTTTGCCATTTAGGTGGAGGGATGATACAAGAGCTATGTGGAGGGACTTGGGGATTTTTGGAGCATCAAAAGAACAACAAATCCCACACCCAAAAATTTGGACAGCCCCATACATGCTTGGCCAGCCAAAACAATGAGGGAGAGTGAGAATGAAAGTGTTCTCCAAAAATGGGAGCCACTCACCAATCATACAAGAGAGAGAGGAATGGTTATCATGCAAAGAAATGATAGCTAGGAAAGTCCAACACTCAAACAACAATCATCACTACCAAAAGTCATGCCATCATCAACAACCATATCATATAAAAGTCAAGCCATGATGGATGAAGAAGTCAAATGGTCAAGGGATGGTTCATCATCATGATCCAACAAAATGCAAAAAACACCCTCCACAAATGCTTATCTGCACAAATGCAAAAAAGCCCTCCTCCACCAATCTTCGGCCAATGAAAGATACAAAGAAATATGGCCGAAACGGAAAACAAACTGGCAACTCCAGAAAACTGGTCCCGTAATAACTTACAGGAAAACCCCGATACTGTGTATACACACCCGCATTTGTATTCCGACCGAAATACAAATGCAGTGAGACAAAACTACACTGTACTATACTAGGATCCGGCTTAAACCAAAGCCGGCTAGTAATATCCGTTCGATCCTGATCCATGCAATACCGCACGTATCTGATTGAACCCTTCCATATATCCATACGGCCTCTAGTACTAACTGTCCGATCCTGATCCGTGCAATACCGCACGTATCTGATCGGACCTTGCCATATCTCCATACGGCCGCTACAGCTTTTCGCCCGAAAGCTTGAGTAACTGAATGTGGGGGACTCTAAAGACTCGTCAACACCTTGATTGTGGATTTAACCACTAGCATGTCAGAGGTATAAGCCAATACGTAACGGGCTACCAGGTATTGACCAAAAGGGACGTCGATGAGCGAACTCATCCTGACACCCCACTGAGCCTGTCATTGACAATATCCGTACAGTCCGGTCGGTTCGTCTATGAGCATCGCATGGCGGGCCTAGGGGGTTGGTAAAAGTCAGACCCCCAAAAGCGGTACAAGTCGTGTCGGAGTGTAGCCCAGAACACCCTGAGATACTACTGGAATACCTACCAGTAAATCTCCTTGCCTCGGCCGAGGGCTTCGTGTAATGGCTCTCCTAGACACAGCGCGACCTCACACCCAATACCGGGAGAGACGAACCCCTGAAGATACGCTCACTGCCTCCATGTGGCTCGGGACTGTACCGAACTAAAACCTGTTTGCACGTCTCCTTTGAGCGTGGTAGGATAGTAATCAAAGTACAGTGGGAACTCACACGAGATAAATGACGATCCTCAGGTCGATGAACTAACCTGTACACATGTCACCTGGGAATTGCTATCTGACGTCTGGTATAAGACCAACTAGCATGTTCCCGGCGAGTCCTGTCCGGTGTACTCATAACCCAATGAGCACCTGTATACATCTTAGGTGATCCAACTGACACCAATGGCTTGTGAGACTGGCCACCGCCCCTCGTCGGGGTCTCGACTGTATACACTAGTCTACTCTGGAGTATCGATGCCCTGTCTCGAAACTCGCACGACTAGGGACCTTTTAAGGATGTGCTTATAGACCCCCAGCTCCCACTTATATGATCGCCCTCATACTGCTGGTGGTCAAGCAAGAATCCTAGGGGCTCTATCAACGTGTAATAGCGAAATGTCAGGTCACCTGAAACAGTACACGCTGATAAAGATAAACCAGATAGCATACTATCATCTCGAGTAAGACTGTCCTACTGGGACAGGTCCTCCCTCAATCATTGCAATCACGTGGCTGTGATCCAATAATTGATTCTGAGGGCACTATCTCCAACAATCTCCCACTTGCACTCAAGGCTAATTATTGCGATGTCGCATACACAGCCCGTGTGATACCGAACACCCAACTCCTCTACTAGTCAGTCTCACAAAGCTCGTTTGCGAAACTATTGCGTTCGAGGAATAGCCTCAGTGAGTGGATCCGCTTTCATGTTTCTTTCTATGTCTCCCTATATCTCATGTTCGCGGAGAAAGCCATCTCCCGAAATGAGCAATACCTGTCTTAGAATGTGTCTGGATGTCTGATGGGACCTAGCTCATAAATGAACTCCAAATCCAAACTTCTTAGACTGTATCGTCAACTGAACTTAATCAGTATCCTACGTCATGCCTCCCTCAGTATTGCCTTGGACCACCTGTCCAAAATACTGCCCCTCGTCAGAAGGAAAACTATAACTCTGACAACCTCCTTGTCGTCCAGGTCACCTTGGAAGCCTGGAATGATAACCGTCTCCCGAATGAGGCTGTCGTTATCATATCCTTAGAACATCCACTTATGCTCTAAAGCTGCTTCCGACTGTTTCTCCAGGATAGGATCAATGTCAACTTATTGCATCTACTGCAAGAACAACATCTGGTGTGGTACTTGACATCTCATGATTGACTCAATTGCCTGAGCAAGTGATCTGCCAATCATGCACATCCCTCTCCCCTTTAGTCTGTAAGACACCTTTAGAGAGGGTGACTCCATTACCTGCAGGTACACTACCGTGCCAGGATTCGTCCATTCTAAATACTCTTAGAATGCTGTCTAAGTGCCCTGATTCGGAAACTACCCAAATCTAGATCTAAAACCATAGATCTAGTAACCAGTATGTTTGATATAATATCCAAGTCCCATGTGGAGAAACCACTGTGTGACGACCAAAGTATAACTGATTGTAGTATAGGAGTTTCTTTTCCTATTCTGTGTATGTCATCCAAATACCATGACATCACACCCTACTACCTTCTCAACTGATCCATCCCCTATTCTGATGAAGTCAAACCTATGACTGTCACATCAGAAATAGATGATCTATCTCCGCTACATCTGCTTCAGTCTATAAATAGACATAAGCCACCTGTCCACCAATGCTTCCGCTGCTCCCACTGACTACGACAACCCTCTGGCAGAGTCATATACACGTACACTTCTAAAACTAGTTTAGAACGACGCTATACTCATCCTCCCGCCGGGTCTCGCAACCTGGAACAACAGCAATGGCAAGTGTGGGTAAACAAGAACTTCCCTGTCACCGTCCTTGAGGCTACCGGAGTACCTCTTGGGTGCCTGAAGTTACCCACCTTATCTGCGGAGTGTCCAATGGAATGTCAAACCAGATTGAATCTTTAGGTTCCTATCAAATCTTCAGTAATCGTTTGTGGTTCTGGAATTTCTTCCAGTTCTACCATACTCCCACTATTGTTTTCTGAAAAAATCCATTTTTATTAAAACTGTGGCGAGTCTAGAACAATATCGCTATTGTCCATCCAGATGGTAGAAAATCAACCCGCGTCATAGCCTGGGTCAACCCATAAACTGCCATTACAGAAACATGCCTTGAGTTATCCAGAGTCTGGTTTTAAGCATAAGCCAGACAACTCCCCGTACCTTAACAACGTTAAGATATGAATTGTTCTATATCCAATATAGAAACAGAGGCACTGATTTAATTGAACCAGATTCAAATCATGCAGCTGTCCCCAGTGCATGTCAACTAAATGGAAGGAGGCCGATCAGCGTTACTCAACTTAGGAATGCTCCCAATTATGAGTAACCTGAAAGAGAAGCAAGTTCTCTTAATCATTACTATCAACTGAATACCATAGACAAGTATCTACATCTTCGATCACTCTGAAGAATCCCGATACTTGTAGTACTTGGTTCTCTACTTTATCCATATACCTATAACTTCTCAAAATTCGGACCCTGTGTTTCCACGAAACACTTGTCTAAAAACTAGAGAAGTCATAAGTAAACCGAATATAGTACGAGGACTAACCCCTCTGTCCTGATGGACCCTGGACAACATACAATACTCTGTATAAGTCCCTTGAGTCTGATAACTCATCCACTATGTGTCGTAGGTTGAAAACTGTACTTATGGTTAAGAAGAATTACACCGCTGTTTAATGCTCCTTACCCAACCATCCACTGATATAGGTAAATGTCATAGACATAATTTCAAAAAGGTATATCTCACTCTATGAAAATAGACGTACAGATATATCGATTTGAAATTGGTGCATAACAGCGGATATTCAAAACCAAATATTTGCCGACCGGCAAACAGCCCAGGTGATTTCCTCAAATATCACTGAATACAACGAATCCCGATATAATGAGGAAGATCACCTAATTCCCAATAACTTACTCCCACTCAACATCTGTAAAACCATACAGATGTGAGAATCATACCTGGTAAATACATATCCTGGAGTAAGTATCTAATCGGGAAATCAGTTTTCCTTTAACATTACACAGTGACACTGAAACATTAAAATGTTTCGATGGGGTATCCTGGTATTCCTAGTAATGCATCTTCCATATTCACAACTGTAACCGTATAAATCTCTACCACCTCTCCAAATCCCTTCATATATCTTTAGTCATTACCTTCTGTACACCCCTTTAGGCCAAATGGTTTTCTTCCTTCCCTACCGTTCGGCACCAGCCTATGGTTTGGAAGATGACTATCCAATAAGCGTAATGGGTGTACTGTCCTAATCCTAGGAGCACTCGCAATGCGAGAGAAGGTGAAGATAAAAGACACCTGAATAAATCTTATTCCTATTTCTCCTGAACCAGAATCCATCCCCGAACTGGAACAAGTTCCTTTCGAGTTCGTATATAACCATACGATGGATTATCCAATAAACTGTGGATCTTCATAGTGATACGGAGTGTCCTGGAGAAATACAAAGGTGATTTGGGAGTGGTAATGAAATACCTGGTTTGGTCATGAATATCAGTTGCAATTTACTTTGCCCTTTTACTAATCTCTTGTTTTGTCTTTACATAATACCTTCTGTACACCATCGTTAGGCTAATTGGTTTTCTTCATTCCCTACCGTGCGGCACCAGCCTAAGGTTTGGAAGAAGACTATCCAATTTGCGTAATAGGTGTACTATCTCCTAAACCAAGGAGTACTCTCAACCTGAGAGAAGGTAAAAGGAAAAGACAACTGAATAGTCCTATCCGTTTCCTCCAGAAGCTGAAACCATCCTCGAATAAATTCTTTCGAGTTCGTATCTAACCATACGATGGTTTTGTCCAATGGAAGTGGACGTTCGTAGTAATACGGGGTGTCCTGGAGAAAAGGGTAAAAGTAGGAGTGGTAATGAGGTTTGCAACTCTGATAATCCAAAAGCCAGTGTTTAAGAAGGTTCGGTCAACTTGGTCTCTGAGTCATAGTCTTAGGGTCGGGTCAATGGTCGCTGCCAAAGAGAGAGAGAAAAGAAACACTCAGCGTGCACTCTAACCTAGATCAGAATGGTTACCAATTTATCTAATCTGGAAACCTCCCACTGTACCGTCAAATTCTCCTCCAAACCTGAAAAAAGAATTAGTCAGGGTCACCCGAGGAGTAAACTAACTCATCAGTGGGAATCGGGATCCAACTATCATCGCATGACAACGTGACGGAATCCGCTCACGGTATCACACTCCAGAAGGTATGCGCATATCTGGCAAGTTTCAGTTCTTTTGAAACTCCCGATGTGATTTTTGCCCCATGCTCTTATGACCTTGACTTTGGCCAACATATCATAAGTCACATGTCAAGTTCTACCCGTCATTCTCCAGGTTAATTTGAATCCACCCGTACCTACCCTTGACTTTGGCCAAAATGGCAGTACGACTGTCCCAAATCAACGCATCTATCTATGCTGCATATGAATACCCCAATAGCTACCAATCACTGTGCCTTGACTTTGGCCAACATACATAGCTTGAATACTATTGACCATCCATATGAAACGACGGAGGGCTACGAATGGTTTCTGGCGAAAACCTTTAACGTAATGAACTTGATATCGTTGAAGGAACGGATAGCTTTTATAAAATTATAGTGACGAAAACCATTGCTAAAGAGGTCACTCCCGGTGAAGGGATCTCGGCTCTTTCCCCGTAGAATGAGGTGCAGGATATTCCAACTGAATACCACGATGCAAAGCAAAAGTAATCGGCTATAGTGAAGTTAATGCCCTGACACAAACCTTTTGTCCAAGGGGTCACTCCCGGTGAAGGGATCTCGGCCCTTGCCTCATCGACTGAGGAGCAGGATATTCCAACTGAATACCACGATGCAAAACAAAAGTGAACGTCCTTGCAAGAACAGCTTTTTGAAAAGTGTTCCAACAACATCAGATTAGGTTTGTTTTAACTTGCATTGATCCGAATCAACGCAGTCCCATCAATTGATCACACCACAAAGAACGAAAATATACTGATGTACATATATGCCATCCGCATTCGCCACTGGGTCCCGTCATTACCCGTTAGGTTAGCTAACTAACGACAGAGCGGGGACTGGACTAGCGCGGATGCAAAACATATACAACATCTACTAATATATATACCAATATATTATATTCGCTCAAGGCGTGATAAAATGCAACGTCACAGAAATGTACAGCATCACAGAACAATACAGATATCTGGGATCCCCGGGTTTCACAGAGCCGCTGAAACCCGACGTTCCCCTGGTCGTGTGGATAGCCTGTGCAATGAAATCCTAGACCCCTACGGGCGCTGCAAGTTACCCGCCAAAACCTGAAGCGAGGCAGCCCCCTTCAGCGACGTGAATGGACCACCCAGCACTTCACGGAATCCGGTAACTTGGGCACCCCTCCTGGGTCAACCTGTACCCCCTACGAGTGCGGCGAATAGCCCGCCAATCCTAGAGTGAAGCCCCCTCCGTCTCAATGCCATGAGATGCGGGCTTGTTGCCCTCTAGAACCCGGCTGTCCGTGCACCCCTCCGCGGGGCAATCCTAGTACAGAAAGTAAAATATACATACAACGGGTACATCGACCGCAACCTGGCCGTGCTCCAAAATAATAATACAAACAGGCAGTGACGGCAGTCCACATATCGGACGCTCGCCCCGCAATATCAAATGTACATAATACAACAAAAACTGTACTAGCATTGCATCCAGGCTATCCCCCACGACCAATCCGCAACATCACAGCAATATACAGAACATCAACGTGAAAGTCACGTTCGCAAATCCGTCTAACCGAGCTATAACAGTCAGACAGGATTTACCGATCAAGTGACATTCACGATCGCAGATATAATGTAAATACTGTAAACTAATGTGTTTAAATATCCGATCGATCAAATTTTAACAAGTGGGCCCCAAGTACAACTGTAGCACATCAAGAAATTCTGGGCCCAAAATTAATATTCCAAAAACCCTAAAATCAACCCGGAGAGCAACTGCAGAAATTTCATGCAGTGATCTCAACAGAGTGCGGCGGAACCGCGGCCCAAAGGGGTGTTTGGCCGCGGTTCCGCGCTCCCACTGTGGAGTCACTGTATCGAATTTCTACAGTGTTCTTATAATTTCCAGTACATCACTTTTCTGCAACCTGAAAAAAATTTCGAGCAAGAAAAAATTCAACAGAAAACTGATGTGAAGAAAACGCGGATTTTGGAATTTTGATCGATCGGAAATGTAAACACATTAAACAAAGCTAGACTAAGTTAATGGCGAGGCTCTGATACCACTGTAAGTGCACGGCGGCGCCCCGGCCTCCATCCCGAGGCCAAATGCGGAAGCGTAAAACTTTAAATTTTGCAAACTAGCAAACCGGCACCACCGCGCACTAAAACCCGGATCGAACCATTAACTAGTCCTAGCTAACTACAAGATGGGGAAGAGAGATATACCGACTGATCCGAGTCCTCCGGTCTTCTCGTCGTCGTCCCGATCTCCCGCGGAATGTCCTGTCTCCACCTCGTCGCCGGAAGTGCACCACATCACCTACATCTTTTACGGGCTCCCACCTCAATGCCGAGGCAACTCGGGCACGAAGCTGGCTAGTCGACGTGCCCAAGGTTTCCTGTAGAATGTGTAGTGAAGAACCATGTCTCATTTGGGGTTATGGAGTTTGCCATTTATGTGGAGGGATGATACAAGAGCTATGTGGAGGGACTTGGGGATTTTTGGAGCATCAAAAGAACAACAAATCCCACACCCAAAAATTTGGACAGCCCCATACATGCTTGGCCGGCCAAAACAATGAGGGAGAGTGAGAATGAAAGTGTTCTCCAAAAATGGGAGCCACTCACCAATCATACAAGAGAGAGAGGAATGGTTATCATGCAAAGAAATGATAGCTAGGAAAGTCCAACACTCAAACAACAATCATCACTACCAAAAGTCATGCCATCATCAACAACCATATCATATAAAAGTCAAGCCATGATGGATGAAGAAGTCAAATGGTCAAGTGATGGTTCATCATCATGATCCAACAAAATGCAAAGAACACCCTCCACAAATGCTTATCTGCACAAATGCAAAAAAGCCCTCCTCCACCAATCTTCGGCCAATGAAAGATACAAAGAAATATGGCCGAAACGGAAAACAAACTGGCAACTCCAGAAAACTGGTCCCGTAATAACTTATAGGAAAACCCCGATACTGTGTATACACACCCGCATTTGTATTCCGACCGAAATACAAATGCAGTGAGACAAAACTACACTGTACTATACTAGGATCCGGCTTAAACCAAAGCCGGCTAGTAATATCCGTTCGATCCTGATCTATGCAATACCGCACGTATCTGATTGAACCCTGCCATATATCCATACGGCCTCTAGTACTAACTGTCCGATCCTGATCCGTGCAATACCGCACGTATCTGATCGGACCTTGCCATATCTCCATACGGGCTCTACAGCTTTTCGCCCGAAAGCTTGAGTAACTGAATGTGGGGGACTCTAAAGACTCGTCAACACCTTGGTTATGGATTTAACCACTAGCATGTCAGAGGTATAAGCCAATACATAACGGGCTACCAGGTATTGACCAAAAGGGACGTCGATGAGCGAACTCATCCTGACACCGCACTGAGCCTGTCAGCGACAATATCCGTACAGTCCGGTCCGTTCGTCTATGAGCATTGCATGGAGGGCTTAGGGGGTTGGTAAAAGTCAGACCCCTAAAAGCGGTACATGTCGTGTCGGAGTGTAGCCCAGAACACCCTGAGATACTACTGGAATACCTACCAGTAAATCTCCTTGCCTCGGCCGAGGGCTTCGTGTAATGGCTCTCCTAGACAAAGCGCGACCTCACCCCCAATACCGGGAGAGACGAATCCCTGAAGATACGCTCACTGCCTCCATGTGGCTCGGGACTGTACCCAACTAAAACCTGTTTGCACGTCTCCTTTGAGCGTTGTAGGGTAGTAATCAAAGTACAGTGGGAACTCACACGAGACAAATGACGATCCTCAGGTCGATGAACTAACCTGTACACATGTCACCTGGGAATTGCTATCTGACGTCTGGTATAAGACCAACTAGCATGTTCCCGGCGAGTCCTGTCCGGTGTACTCATAACCCAATGAGCACCTGTATACATCTTAGGTGATCCAACTGACACCAATGGCTTGTGAGACCGGCCACCGCCCCTCGTCGGGGTCTCGACTGTATATACTAGTCTACTCTGGAGTATCGATGCCCTGTCTCGAAACTCGCACGACTAGGGACCTTTTAAGGATGTGCTTATAGACCCCCAGCTCCCACTTATATGATCGCCCTCATACTGCTGGTGGTCAAGCAAGAATCCTAGGGGCTCTATCAACGTGTAATAGCGAAATGTCAGGTCACCTGAAACAGTACACGCTGATAAAGATAAACCAGATAGCATACTATCATCTCGAGTAAGACTGTCCTACTGGGACAGGTCCTCCATCAATCATTGCAATCACGTGGCTGTGATCCAATAATTGACTCTGAGGGCACTACCTCCAACACATAGATCCAAAATCCAGGATTTAGGAGGTATCACCTTTATCCTATTTTGAGAATCCTTGTGATAAGAGGAGATTGACCGTGCGTAGTATAGGAAACTCTTTTTCTTATCAAGAGTATGTTGTCCACGTACAATACGAGGATGACCACCTTACTCTCTACTACCTTTTTGTATATACAAGTTCATCTTCCGTTTTGATGAAGTCAAACTCTTTGACTACTACATCAAAACAGATGTTCCAACTCCGCGATGCCTGCTTTATCTCATAAAACATCTTGCATACGTTTCCGATGCTCCCACTGTCTACGAAACCCTCTGGCTGTATACTTATAGACGTTCTCTTCTAAATCAGTGTTTAGAAAAATAGTCCTGACACCCAACCACCAGATATCGTAGTCATGGTATGTAGCAATGTCAAGTAGGATCCGGATGGACTTAAGCACAGGCACTGGAAAAAGGTTTCATCATTATCCACGCCTGGTCGATGACGAAAACCTTTAACAAGTATAGCTTTGAAAGTCTCAACTTTTCCATCTACACCAAGTATTCTTCTCAAGATATACTTGCTACTGATGGCGATTTAACCCTTCAGATATAGCATCTGAAGTCCATACTTTGTTGGTGTACATGGATTCCATCTCAGATCGCTAAGCATCCATCCATTCTTACAGAGTCCTCACTCTCGATGGCCTGCTCGAAACTAATTGGGTCATTATCTCATGATGCAATCCTCGCTCCCACTGTCATCGAGAAACCGAAGTATCTCTCAGACGGATGAGGAACCCTGCTAGTTCGGCGGAGAGGCTGAGGTTCGTCGAGGACTATTGAATCCTTTGGTTCTGTCAAATCATCAGCTTTAGTTTGTATAGCTGGAAATCCATCCAGTTCTACAGAACTGACCTTGCCTCGATCTTGTCCGGATTTTGCTTTTGTCATAGGCCGGACAACCCCAAATCTTAACTTTCTTAAGAGATGGGCTCTTCCCATACTATATCTTATATGGAGTGGTAGGCACTGATTTGATTGGAACCCAATTCAATAGGTATGCAGCTTCTCAAGCGCATAACCCCCAAAAGGAAATAGGTAACTCAGTAATACTCATCATAGAGCACACCATATCTAATATGGTGTGATTGCTCCTCCCCGATACACCTATGTGTGGTGTATACGGAGGAGTAATGCTGAGAGAGAATCTCATTCTCGTTTGGAATAGTCCAGGAATTCCATGCACAAGTATTCTCCTCACTGATCTCATCATGGGACATAATACTTCTACCCGTTTTGGTTCTCTACTTCTTACTTATATTCTTTGAATTTCTCAAAAGTTTCAGATATGTGTTTCAACAGGAACATGTGTCCGAATCTTGAGAGATCATCAGTGAATGTAAGGAAGTACAAAGAACCAGTCTTGGCATATGTAGACTGGGGACCTTCATACATCACTATGTATCAGTCCCAAGGGTTCACTAACTCTTTCTCTGTTTCCAGTAAACGGAGCTATGGTCATCTTATCTTTGTGACATGAATGGCAAGTTTCACAAGATGTAAATGCAAACTGATTTAAATATGCATCTAAATGTAACTTAGCTAGTCGGGTCGCATAGATATGTCCTAGTCTACAATGCTTCAAGAAGGATTCGTTTATTTTTGAATTCTTCCTCTTGTGTGTGTTTTGTACGTTAGGAACTGTGGTTTGATTTAGAATGTATATGTTTTTAGATAACGTGCCTGAACCGATCAACTCTTGATATATGAAATGTTCAAAACATTATCCAACAATACAACATTATATCCTTATTTAATAAAAAGAGACTGATATGATGTTGTATATCAGGTTCGGTATCTAATAACATTCGTTCAGAATCAATGTATTCTGGTAATATAGGGTGATAACTACAAACAGACTTGGCTGCAACACTTGCACCGTTTCTATCTCATGAAATTTATCACCCCTTCTCAGTTCTCTACCTATCTGTAGCCCATGTAACAGATTACATTTGCGGGATCCTGATCCGGTATCTCATACCCAGGACATAAAGGATACTGAGAAATAGTTCTTTGTAATAAACATACCCGAAGAAGATGCATCATCATGCACTTTCTTCGTTTGGGCGGCATGGGAATCCTGGTATTCCCCTATTTCCTGCTCGGTCTTATAACAATTATAAGTTGGAGCGGGACCAACGTTCCCCAGCTCAGTATAACAAGCGGGTTCGGTCAATACATCCACATTATTATCTTGATTAAGGCATGACATGGTCGTTACCTGGAGAGAGAGAGAAGAAAACACTCTGCGTGCGCTCTTGCAAGATTAGATTGATTATAAATTTTATCTAATCAGGATGGCTCCCACTGTTTCTATCAAATCTTCCTTCAAACATTAAAAGGAAAGACTAGCCGGGATTAATTACACTCTACAAGTTCGTCAATCTTTCAGCCAGGCCAGTGCCGGTACTTTGAGGGAGGTTCCCCGTGCTTTCGCACGGACCTAATAAAAATAAACCTCGTTTTCCCAGGGGCGTAACCCCGTTGACACCTTTCTAGACATCTACTTTATCAGCTAATTGTAAAGTGCAAAACTCTCCCAGGAGTAACAATTACTCGCAGCGGGTATCGGGATCCA
Source organism: Agapanthus africanus (assembly GCA_030015575.1). Classification (NCBI taxonomy): domain Eukaryota; kingdom Viridiplantae; phylum Streptophyta; class Magnoliopsida; order Asparagales; family Amaryllidaceae; genus Agapanthus; species Agapanthus africanus. The sequence goes on from JASDDO010000024.1 coordinate 612,020,239, forward strand.
ACTATCTCATAGAAGGTATGCAATCTCATTGGAAATTTCAACACTTGAAACTCCTGATAATGGTTTTTACCCCTAGTACCTATGACCTTAACTATGGTCAACAAATCATAAGTACTAGTCAAGTTCGACCCGTCATTTCGTGATTAATTGGACCCACCCACATGACCCTTAACTGAGGTCAACAAAGTCACATGACTGTCCTAACTAATTGCATCATATGCTGTGTAGGAAGACATCACTTAGCTACCGTACACTGTGCCTTGACTATGGTCAACAAACACAGCACGAATACTAAGTACTCTACTTCCTAAAATGACGGAGGGTTGCGGATGGTTTTTAAGAAAACCTTTAACGCTTTGAACTTGATCTCGCTGCAGAATCAAATGGTTTTAAATGGAGTGTTTTTTAGGCTTTTACTAGTTTCGCTAAAGAGGTCACTCCCGGTGAAGAGATCTCGGCTCTTTCCTCGTCGAATGAGGTGCTGGATATTTACAATACCACTATGCAAAGAAAGAACTAGAAAAGCAGTCAAAAGACAAACCGAAGGTTGTAGCATCTGCTAATTATTGCTAAAGAGGTCACTCCCAGTGAAAGGATCTCGGCTCTTTCCTTATCGAATAAGGTGCTGGATGTTCTATAAGGAACACCGCTATGCAAAGCAACAACTAGAGCTACCTAATTTTTGAAATTCAATTCTACAACATCTTTTAGGTTTATTTTCTTTCATTAATCTCATTAATGAACGTCCCATCATTTAAGTCCACCTAAACAACACAGATAAATACAACGTACACTTATGCCATCCGCATTTGCCTCGATGTCCCGTCTGCACCGTTAGGTTAGGTAACTAACGGTAGAGCGGGGCAGGGCTAGCACGGGTGTAAAACATAAGCAACGTCTATATAATATATCATATATACTATATACAGTATCTATCTGAACATATCACATGATCACATCACAGATAACGCAGCAGAAAAAATCATATGAAATATTGGATATAGTAGGACGTCCGTGTTTTATTTTAAGCCTATATAAAACACGGATTCCACGGTCGTGATGAATAGCCAAACCCACACCCGTAGACCCCTACGAGAGCGGCAAGCAACCCTACCAATTCTAGTGTTAGGAGACCCGGACTCGACTCCTCGAGATGGTCTCCCACTGCACTCTAGAACACGGTTACTTGTGCTCCCTTCCTTGGGTCTATCCTAATGTGGAAAAGTAAATAATATACAATGGTGACATCATCCTCAGCCCGGAAGTGCCCCAATAAAAAATATTACATACAAGTTTTTACATGAATGGAAATGAAAAACACTTATCTCACATAAAAAAAACCCGGCTATTCAAAAACGACGATCGAATATAACATATCCAACAACACATAACATCACATATCATCAACGTAAGTAAATATGCGTATCCCAATTGTCGTTGATGTATAGCAACAAAACCGGCGATACACCATATATTACACTTACGGTCGCAGAAAAGAAAGCATAAAACTACAACAGTTGGAATCCGCAACCTCCTTAGATATCGCATGCCTAACCAAATGAATTCCTTAGACATCGCATGCCTAACAATGATAAACCCCGCATTTCAGTCTCTTTATTGAAAACCTTTTTCAATACCAAGTCGGGCAATCCAACAAGATTCCCGACATCCAGATCGAATGCTCGTCGCAAACTTTAGTAGACGGCCGCACCCCCGGATGCCATCGACGAAGTGCACTAAGGCGAAACACCGCTACCACGAGCACCCTGATCCCGCCGAAAATTTCTGCGCGAAAGAGCCCAAAGTATCAAATGGCGGCGATACGCTTAAGAAAATGGGAACCAGTATCTTCCGGGCTATTTTTTGATAAACTCCCGAATGAGAAACAGTTAAATTCTGATGGTATCGAAAGCGGCTCGAAAAACCCTTCGATTTGATATATTATGGGCCTCGTAATTCATCCGGGATCAAAAGTTATGAGGAATTACGTGTCCACACGTGATGGGCTTTTAAAAACCCGCTGGAGGAGTTAAAAAATATAATAAAAACTCAGAAAAGACCCCAATAGGGCATCACGTGCTCACACGTGACCATGGGTCACGTGCAGACACGTGATGGGCTTTTAAAGCCTCTAATATAATGAATAGAATTTAATTCTAAAAGTCAGAAAATACATCAACGAGGTATCACGTGCTTACACGTGACCAATGGTCACGTGTTGACACGTGATGGTTAAAACTGAAACATAAATAAGCGGCTGAGAAAGGAACCCAATTGGGGGTCACGTGCTCACACGTGACCAAAGGTCACGTGCCAGCACGTGACTGGCTTTAAAAGCATTATAATTTAATAGAATTAAATTCTAAAAGTTTCTGAATCTTTCCAAATGGAAAAGGGTCATGGGGAACCGTTGGATTAAAATCCAAGGGTGATTAAAAATCACCAATTTATGGAAAATCCTTGGACTTGGAAAGATTTCCCCCCTAAATCTGACCGAGATAACAAATAGAATATCTTTGGATTTAAAATCCAATGGTGAATAAAATTCACTTAACAATCTAAAGGCCCAGATTAATGATGAATGCAAACCAAATCTCTCAACATACAAATCAAATCTCTCAATGAGAGATTTGCTAAACAAATTGATTATCTTCCTCCTCCTATAAATATGAGCCAAGAGAAGAGAAGGGGGATCTACTTTTTGGAGAGAAAAAAACAGAGAGAGGAGAATTTAATTCTCAAGAGGGAAGAAAAGAAAGGAGAATTTAATTCTCAACAAAGAAAACCCTAGGTGAGAAAAGGGAAAAAGATTAACTTCAAAAAAAGAATTTAATTCTCAAAATTCAAGAGTTTAACTCTTATAAAAAAAAAGGAAGAACTTAGTTCTTCTTCTGGTTGAAGATCTGTACAGAGCACATCTCCCCATAGGATGAGAATTTAATTCTCATCGGGTTGAGATCCTGCCATGCAGATCCTAAACTTAGAAGGGGAATTAAGTTTTGAGAATTTAATTCTCCTAAAACAAAACTAGGGTTTAACCCTAATCAAGAATTTAATTCTTTTACAGATCTTGGAATTTAATTCCTTTGAAAAGAAATCAAGGTTTTATCCTAAATAAGAATTTAATTCTTTCACGATAGGAATTTAATTCCTCCAAAATCATAATTAGGGTTTAACCCTACAAAGAATTCAATTCTTAAAAGATCTCTGTTCATGAAAAGAACTAGGGTCACGTGCCCCCACGTGACCCTTGAAAAGATTCCCCGCAAAGAACTTTGAAGCATCACCCCACATGCTCCCACGTGACTCCCAGAACACAGAAAGAAAAAGCAAAGGGAATGAAAGCTTTGGACGCTCTCACGTGTTATCACGTGACCCCTCAGCAAATGCTTTAACAATTGGCGCACAGATCCCTATCACGTGCCAACACGTGACGCTCTAAAATAAAAATAAAAGTGTTTAACACTTGTTTGCAGAACAAAATAAAAGGGATCTGGCCCCACTTTTTGATGCCATCACGTGCTCCCACATGACTCCCAAAACGCAGAAAGAAAGATCAATGGAAATGAAGGCTTTGGGCGCTCTCACGTATTTACCACGTGACCCCTTAGCAAACGTTCTAACAGTCAGCGCATAAATCCCCATCACGTGTCAACACGTGATGCTCGAAATAAAAGGGAAAAGTGTTTAACACTTGTTCGCAGATTTGAGGATAAACCAGAAGGAGATCTGGCTCCACATTTAGGGCGCCCTCACGTGTCACCACGTGACCCCTAATGAGCATTCTAACAGACCAGAGCGGGGGCCTCCATCACGTGCCCACACGTGATGGCCGCCAGAATTAAAAGAGTTAAGCACTGATCTGCAGAATAAAATAAAGGGAATCAGGGCGCTCTCACGTGTCCACACGTGACCCCTCTCTCCTTAGTGTTTAACACTAATCTGAAGACTTTGTTCTCAGTGTTTAACACTGATTTTCTTAGTGTTTAACACTAATTTGGAGAACTCTATTGGCAGTGTTTAACACTGATTTGCTTAGTGTTTAACACTAACTTGAAAACTCTGTTCTCAGTGTTTAACACTGATTATCTTTTAGTGTTTAACACTAACTTGCTAATCTTATTCCCAGTGTTCAACACTGTTGGTCTTTAGTGTTTAACACTAGCTTTAGCCCAATTGGCTAAGTTTCTAGAGGCAAAGCCTCTCCTTCAATGGACCAGCAGAGAGCCAATATTTCAAATACAATTGGACTTAGCCCAAATTGGCCATAAGTCCTCAAATCATCTTGAACTGAGCACATCTGCTCTTTCAACCAACTCACTGGTTCAAGGGTACATCTCGGAACTCCTCTGATATTTGTCGTTGTAATCCTTCAACGTCTTCAGAGAGGTAACGGGTCCCGACAACCACACATCAACACGGACTGTGGGGTCCTTAAACTCATGGACTTATGCGTCTCTAAACCAAGATACGGACTGTGGGGTCCTTAAACCCGCGGACTTATGCGTCCTTAAACTAACGAACTAATGCGTCCTTAAACACACTCATATGGACTGTGGGGTCCTTAAACCCATGGACTTATGCGTCCTTAAACTACCAATGGACCACCATGTCCCTAAACTGGAAATGGACCACCATGTCCCTAAACTGGAGGTGGACCCCCATGTCCCTAAACTGGCAATGGACCACTATGTCCCTAAACTGGAACATTAGAGCCCAAATGCTCTTTTGTCGGATCTAAACGATCCCGTTAAGTTGATCTTAGTCTCAAAATGGACTAACGTATCCTTAACAATCGTTTAAGTTGATCTTAGCCTCAAAAATGGCTAACGTATCCTTAAACTTTCAAACAGACTCTAGTCCCAAATCGGACTATAAACCCTCTAATCAACTCTGGCTCAAGGGTACATCTCTGAACTCCTCTGACATCTGTCGTTGTAATCCTTCAACGTCGTCAGAGAGGTGATGGGTCCCGACGGCCATACATTTAATGGACCACTAGGTCCCTAAACTGGAACATTAGAGCCAATTGCTCTTTTGTCGGATCTAAACGATCCCGTTAAGTTGATCTTAGTCTCAAACCGGACTAACGTATCCTTAACAAACGTTTGAGTTGATCTTAGCCTCAAATATGGCTAACGTATCCTCAAACCAAAACCCCAAACCCAAATCTAAGAAAACACGGATTTGGACTAATCCACGTCCTACGGGCGACGACATAAATCAGTCTCCGTATACAATCCACGGGCAACCACAAACAAAACAAACACCCACGACACGAAGTGACCAGCTGGAGAAGGAGAAAGTTGTTACCGCAATGCGGTAGCGTAATTAACTGCAGGGGCTTGCGCCTACAGGGAAGAGCGTCCCCACAATCAAAAACCCCTCAAGCGAGGGGGAATCTGACGAAGTCTGCTACATCGGCCGCATCCGTCTAAACCTCCGATACACGGTGCCATAAATCAACTTGGCATCTTCGGAGAGGTGGACGGATAGCACCTATTAGCATCTGCCCCGAACCTCAGGCAAGACGTCCCATGTCTTGGCCGCCGTTCGGAGGGGAACAGATTCTGGCACGCCCGGTGGGACCTCTTCCTCTTTCCACTCCACACTTCGTGTGTCGTGTTCGCGAACGAATCGCGGTTTGCTGTGGTTGCCTGTGGATTCGAGGTACTAAGATTTGGTGTCTTGCTCCGTGCAGAAAACAGAAGATCAATGGCTTCAAACTGCACTACCCGCAACTGCAACTCTCGCTCCGTCCTTGCTGGAGGAGTGACTTATGGGCCCCAAGCGGCCTCCCTTTTCAAAATGCCAGTGGAGCAGGTAGCTCAAGCCACCGCTGGACTATTCTTCGGGACCCTGCTCCCACCAATGAGCTTCAATGCCTCAATAACGTTGCAAGAATCCCCAAAGAAGTCGGTCTTTGATCGGCTTGCCATTGCCGCGACCCCTCTCAACGGGTCGCCCAGCTTCAATACCTCAGTTTTCAACAGACTGGGCCAGAACGTCTGCAAACCCGCGATACCCGAAGCTGCCATCCCAAAGCGGATAACTATCCCGGCTCAAGCGGACGAAATCATTGGAAAGGCTCCTCCTTCCAAGAAGTCAGTTTTTACAAGGGTGGACATTCCGGTTGCTGCTTCAGGCGAGGTCCTCAAAGCTGCTTCCCCTGCCCAGAGGTCTGTCTTTGACAGATTAGACATTGCTTCTCAACGGGTGTCAGTCTTCGACAGGCTAGCACCAATAACGGTCTCCCCTCAAAGCAGGGGGCATGACGAAGTCTCCCCTACGGCCGAAACAACTCCATCCGCACGACGCGCTCGACGTCGCCACTGGCGCCGAGTAAGGAAGGCTGGGGGAAACTCCCCTTCTGGATTTACTCCACCAGCTCCAACGGTGGGGATCGATGTTACTGTTCCAACCGGGAACATCTTTGAGCTGCTGAACAGGGTGCGCAGAAACTCTCCTACTGCAGTGCTGAAGAGATCTCCTCCACCCGTGGAGAATGATACGGAAAAGAAGCTAGAGCAGCCCCCTCAACGGCTGTCCTCTAAAATTTACAAGGTCTGGTGTCAAGTCCAAGACTCCGTAATAGATCAAGACTATCTCTGCCGACAGAAAAAGATGAAGGTTCGGCAGGAGAAGAATTACTCTGTCAAGCCAGAGAAAGCAACAACAGGCTGGGTGCCCACTGCAACGGCTCCCTCCACATCAATCGCTCGAAAGAAAAGGAGGCCGCAAAAAGCCCCTGTGAACATGGCGAAGCATAAAAGCGCTGAACACAAACGCCCCAAATCTGGGGGCATGGTGGTGCACACTGTTTATATGGCTTCTGGAAAGGAGGAAAGCCGTGCTTCGATGGGTCACCGACCGCTCACCCGATCCGTGACGAAAACCCAGGAGCAGCAACAGAAGCTTCAGGAGATGATGACTGCAATGGCCGCACTTACCGGGACAAAAGAAAGCTCGGAAGCATCATCAGAACAGCGTCATGAACAAGAAACTGACGCTGACTACCTACGCAGAGTCCTCGAAAAGAAGGACAAAGAAGCCGCGGAGCAAGCGGCTAACATAAAACAAATGGCGCTTCTCTTCCAAGACATGGTGGGAATGATGTTACAGCCGGACCCTCCAGCTGAAGACCCTCCGATCATTATTGAAGACGATAAAGAGGAGACATCTAATCCTCCACCGGCTCATTCAACGGCCAAGGAGGAAACCATTTCCAAAGCTGCACTAGATGACTATATAGCTCAGCAAATACGAGCTCATCAGGCGAATGAAGCGGCCAGCCAAGTCGTCAAAACTGGGCGGCCCTATCCGGGCTGGTATGACCAAATCAGTTACCCGCCGGGATATACGATCCCTACGTTTCACGTATACAAGGGGACGGGAAATCCGCATCAGCACGTCGCTCAATTCAGAGCCTTATGCGGCAACACCGGCGGCGATGATAAACTCTTGCTCCGCCAATTCGTCGGCAGCTTATCGGAGACGGCGTTCGAGTGGTACTCTGAACTCCTAAATGACTCTGTCAAGACATTCGCAGAGATGGAGTTGCTATTCACCCAGCGTTTTGCAAGCGCTAGCGAACGCACCCCAATCACGGCATTGATCAATGCCAGGGTGAAGCCTGCAGAAACTTGGGTCCAGTATGCAATACGGTGGCGTAATCTATGGTCAAAGTGCGAGCAGCGCATCGAAGAAGCTCCTGCCGTGGGCATGTTCGTAGGTACTCTCGACCCTCAAGCGACCATCTCCCAATTCATGATATTTTTTAAGCCGACCACCTTCCAGGCCTTGATTGACAAGCTGGCCCAAATGGACCAGGTGGGCCATGAACCGTCTCCTTCAAAGACAGAGCCTCGGAATGAAAAGGGCAAAAGGAAAGCAACCTTCGTTGCCAATACTCAGCAACGGCCGAGCAACTTAAAGCCGGTTGTTCGCCAAAACAATGTGCGACCACGCCCGTCCCTCGAGGAGAGACTGGGACGTCCTTATTCGTTTCCTCAGGATAAAACAAGGAGACTGTTCGAGCTGGCAGTGCGCAACAGACTCATCCATCTGCCGAATCCAAAACGTCCGTTGCAGCCAGGCGATGTCAACGATCTTAATTACTGCCCTTACCACCAAGCGGTAAGCCATCCAATCGAAGATTGCTTCGTCTTTAAGGGATGGATCGAAGATCAGTACCAACAAGGAAAGTTCGCGTTATCCGAAAACTGGAAGGTGAACCCGCCACAGCCTCACACACCTAAGAAGACAAACACACTGGGGGAAACATGCTATTTTGTTGAGGAAGCTCCATGGGAGGTGGCTCTTTCGGCCAAGACCAAAAGGATGCTAAATGATCTTCAGACGTGCCCGGCGATTAGATGGAAGAACCCGTTGGAACCTGAGATCATCAAGGGGATGCTGAAGCCGCGCCCAATTCCAAATATCGGTGGTGATAGCCAAAGCATTCACACCCAGCCGTCGAAATCTTCGAAAACGAAGGAGAAATCCAAGAAGCCCGTGAAGCCTGGCGACAAGCGCACGGATTTGCAGAAACAGATTGACGCGCTGGAAGAGTATAACCAGAAGGCGCGGATTCCAATCACGCTCCAAGAGTTTCTCAGCCACGTCCTCGAGGACGAAAACGATGGAGATGACTCATCAGATGAATCTGAGGACTACGTAGCAAGTTGTCATGTGATCTCTCACTCCTTGATAGATGATAAAGATGCTCCTTGCACCAAGAAACCGGGGGCGGATCCTGAACCAGAACTTCTGTGGCCGTCAGACGAGATGATCGATGCCTTCCTGAATGAGATTCGTCTGAAAAGTAAAGCCGACCGAGAGCGTGAGATGGCCATATTTGAAAAGGCCAAAAGCCGGCGACTGGACAAAAGGGTCGAAACACTCCCACCAGGTCAAAGTACATCCGCCGCAAATGAAAGCAGGATCAAGACAAGGAAACGATTCGCCAAAGCCATATCAATGGGGATGAGGCCGCCCTCTTTCAGAGAAAATTCTCCTGGTGGTATACATTTTGATGAAACGGACCTACACCCCAACTTCTGCTTATATCATCAGAGGATCGCACATCCTACTGAAGACTGCAACTCCTTTAAGTGTTGGTGGCAAGGATATGTCGCTCATAGACAACACGTCAATAGAATAAAGCGGGAAGCTCGTAGGCAGCAAAAGAATACGACAGATGAGTATAAAAGAGTTGTCGGCAATTGTCATAGGGACGAGCCCGGGGGATCACGAGTTCTCACCTTTGGAAGCGATTCTGACGAAGAAGCCGCCCTCAACCCTCTCTTCAAGGAATTCATTTCTAAAACAAAAGAATTAGAGAGTTGCGAGAACATTCAGCCGTACAATCTCACGCTACCCGGAAAGAATCTCGGACCCGCAAACGACGGAGCAAACGAAATGAGAAAGGAAAAGGAAAAAACGGCCTTTGTTGCCAACACTCAACAACAGCCGAGTAACCCGGGACCGTTTTGTCGTCAAAACAACAAGCCACGATACCTCAATGAGAAGTTGAAACGTCCTTACTCGTTTCCCGAAGATAAAACAAAGAGATTGTTCGAGCTAGCAGTGCGCAGCGGGCTCATCACTCTGCCAGATCCAAAACGTACATTGCAACCAGGTGACGTTAACAATCCTAACTATTGTCCCTACCACAGAGTAATAGGTCACCCACTCGAAAATTGCTACGTCTTCAAAAACTGGGTTGAAGACCAATACCAACAGGGCAAGTTCGCGCTGCCCGAAAAGTAGAAAGTAAACCCGCCACAACAACATGCTCCGAAAAAGGTGGATATGCCGGGGGCATCATGCTCATTCATAAGGAAAGCCCCATAGACCGAAAAGTCAGTAAACCAGAGATTCGCCTCAAATACGGCGACGGCGGACCGAAACGTCCTTAAACTAACGGCGGACCGCAATGTCCTAAAACTTGCAAATGACCGAAACGTCGTTAAACTACTCCCAACCCGCAGCATCTTCGGGCTGACGTGGTAAAAAAAAAAAAAAAAAAAACGGTATGTCCATAAGCAAAGTGGGCACGGATGAAAACCCGAAAGGACTCCGTGAGTAAAAACAGCAGGGCTACCGGCGAGTGTTCGTGAAAACCCGAAAGGGCGCGACCTCGTTAAAAAAAAAAAAGAAAAAGAATAAAAAAAAAACGGTATGTCCATAAGCAAAGTGGGCACGGATGAAAACCCGAAAGGGCTCCGTGAGTAAAAACAGCAGGGCTACCGGCGAGTGTTCGTGAAAACCCGAAAGGGCGCGACCTCGTTAAAAAAAAAAAAAAGAGAAAAAAAAAGAATAAATAAAAACGGTATGTCCATAAGCAAAACGGGCACGGATGAAAACCCGAAAGGGCTCCGTGAGTAAAAACAGCAGGGCTACCGGCGAGTGTTTGTGAAAACCCGAAAGGGCGCAACCTCGTTAAAAGACACTTATAGGGTCCTCTCGACCTTGTAAGGAGAAACCACCTGCGTGAGATCCTTACGACTCATAAGGGAGCAACACACTTCGGGATCCTCACGATTCCTAAGAAGAAATTACACTTGCGAGATCCTCACGACTCGTAAGGAGAACTCTCTTATGGGACCCTCACGGCTCATAAGATTTGAAAGTCTTAAATTACAGAGACCTGAACCTGTTCTTAAGCAACCCCCATAACCTTTTGGCCTTACAAGCCGCTCAATACCGGCCCTTGTATACAATCCACGGGCGCGAATAAACATTTCCCTAACAAAGTCTCACCTGTGACTGGGGATATGTCCATATGGTGAACAACCCTTGTAAGTCCTCTCGACTTATAAGGAGAAACCCTTTTGTAAGATCCTTACGACTTACAGGGGAACATACACTTAGGAATCCCCACGATTCCTAAGGAGAAAACACACCTACAAGATCCTCACGACTTGTAGGGAGAAATACCTTTGTGAGACCCTTACGGCTCATAAAGTCAAAAGCCTTAGTCGACGGGATCCTAACCCTGTTCGCTAAGCCACCTTTGTCCGACATCGACAGAGGCAAATGATGATTCGCTCCCGGCAATATCCCAGTTGTAGCGATGCTGATGCCTAAACCGGTATCAAATTCCAAGTCCTTTCATGGCAAATGATGATTCGCTCCTGGCAATATTCCAGTCGTAGCGATGCTGATGCTAAGATTGGCATCAAATTCCAAGTTACATACTCGCAAAAAAAAAAATCAGCGAGCCCAAAAAAAAAATGCATACGAAATAGCCGAAATGATGGGGCAACTTGCAAACAGAATCAGCAAGTAAAAATGTATGCATAAAAAATAGCCGAAATGATTGGGCAACTCGCAATAAAAAAACAGCGAGTAAAAATAAAATAAATAGCCGAAATGATTGGGCACCGCGAAAAATAGCCGAAATGATTGGGCAATCGCGACCTTCGCGATATAAAAGCTGAAATGATAGAGCATCGCGGAAAGAATGAAAAAATAATGAAAGAATGAAACTTTTTGCCCTACAGATGAGATCACATCGATCCCTGTATACAATCCAGGGGCACAGATAAAAAGGGAACTATACCTTCCCAACAGGCTCCATCAGAAAGCGGAGCCAAATCTCGACGGTTAATAGACAACCTAGAGACAATCTCGACATTTATCGCAAGATTGCAGACATAATGTCAACAAACAAACCAAAAAGAAGATCCCGAGCTTCAGGGTCTCGACGTCAACATCGACAACTTAGAGATCACCAACGGCGTTTCACCTCACTCCAGCCAGATGCAGACGTGACGTCAACAATCGACCTCAGAGTCGCAACGAAACGGAACCATGGCAAAGTCCTTAGTTCCAAATCTCAATGGCCACATCTACAGCCTGGAGACCAACAACGGCGTGCCTCCTCATTCCAGCAGAACACAGATGTTACACCATCAAGCGGAGCGATGGCAAAATCCCAACTCCGCCTTAGCATTCGCCTCATTACAGCAGACGCAATGTTAACAACGGCGTTCCTTCGCAGTCCAGCAGGATGTACATGCAAAGCTAATAAAAGACCCCATGGTCAGCAAAGCGGAGTGATGGCAAAATCCCAGCTCCACCTCAGCACTCGTCTCATCACAGCGGACACATCATCAAGCAAAAAGGAACAGCGGCAACTCCCAGTTCCATGACTCGGCGATATACAGATCACCGAGAGTCAAATCTCCATCCCGTGAAATGCGGATACGATCAGCAAAATTCCTGGTTACGTGGAATGCGGAAAACGTCACTCTTTGACCCCGTGGAAAACGTCCAGAGCGGATCCTGGTCCTCGCAGAGCACGGCAGTGAACCCGTGTGAAGCATCCAGAGCGGAGCCTAGTCCTCGCCTAACGCGGCAGTGAACCCGTGTGAAGCATCTAGTGCAAAATTCCTGGTCACGTGGAACGCGGATAATGTCACTCTTTGACCCCGTGGAAAACGTCCAGAGCGGATCCTGGTCCTCGCAGAGCACGGCAGTGAACCCATGTGAAGCATCCAGAGCGGAGCCTAGTCCTCGCCGAACACGGCAGTGAACCCGTGTGAAGTATCTAGTGCAAAATTCCTGGTCACGTGGAACGCGGATAATGTCTCTTTGACCCCGTGGAAAACGTCCAGAGCGGATCCTGGTCCTCGCAGAGCACGGCAGTGAACCCGTGTGAAGCATCCAGAGCGGAGCCTAGTCCTCGCCGAACACGGCAGTGAACCCGTGTGAAGCATCTAGTGCAAAATTCCTGGTTACGTGGAACGCGGATAAACGTCACTCTTTGACCCCGTGGAAAACGTCCAGAGCGGATCCTGGTCCTCGCAGAGCACGGCAGTGAACCCATGCGAAGCATCCAGAGCGGAGCCTAGTCCTCGCCTAACGCGGCAATGAAACCATGTGAAGCATCTAGTGCAAAATTCCTGGTTACGTGGAACGCGGATAACGTCACTCTTTGACCCCGTGGAAAACGTCCAGAGCGGATCCTGGTCCTCGCAGAGCACGGCAGTGAACCCATGCGAAGCATCCAGAGCGGAGCCTAGTCCTCGCCTAACACGGCAGTGAACCCATGTGAAGCATCTAGAGCAAAATTCCTGGTCACGTGGAACGCGGACAACGTCGCTCTTCGATCCCGTGGGAAACGTCCAGAGCGGATCCTGGTTCTCACACCAACATGGAGTGATCACCACCGCGACATTCGTCTCGATACAGCAGACGCGACACCAGCAAACGAAGCGAAGGCCAAATTCCTAGCTTCAGGGTCCTGACGGCAAGTCATATAAAGCCTGAAAGACAATCGGAGATCATCCCACACCAGCGCGGAGTGGTCACCACCTCGACGTTCGTCTCGATACAGCAGACGAAATGTCACCTCAGCGTTCTTCCCCTAGCAGGATTCGGACGCGCCAAAGCAAACGAAGTGAAGGCCAAATTCCTAGCTTCATGCGTCTTGACGGTAAGTCATATAAAACCGGAAAGACAAACAGAGATCATCCCACATGGAGTGGTCACCACTACGACATTCGTCTCGATACAGCAGACGAAATATCACTACAGCGTCCTTCCTCCAACAGGATCCGGACACACCAAAGCAAACGAAACAAAGGCCAAATTCCTAGCTTCAGGGTCTTAACGGTAAGTCATATAAAACCGGAAAGACAATCAGAGATCATCTCATACCAACATGGAGTGATCACCACCTCGACGTTCGTCTCGACACATCAGACGCAACATCACCAAAAGGAGCCACGGCAAAATCCCTAGTTCCAAATCTCGACGGTTCATCAGCAACCTAGAGACAACTACGACATTCGTCTCGATACAGAGGACGCAATGCCAGCAAACGAAGTAAAGGCCAAATTCCTAGCTTCAGGGTCTTAACGGCAAGTCATATAAAGCCTGAAAGACTATCGGAGATCATCCCACACCAGCGCGGAGTGGTTATGACTCATCGGGGCTCTCCAAAATGAGCCTAACCTCAAGTAAAAAGCGGCATGGCAAATTCCTAGCGCTTGCTCTTCCGACGGTCAAACTGCCAAGAAGGATTGCTTGAAGACGTCTTGTCCAGCCCCTGAAGGGATCAGAGACACGGCAGTCGCAGGGCTACTCGAACAGCACGATTGCCTATCGAGGAATACATCAGCTCATAAGACGGTACGACGGCCAAAACCCTAAGTACCACAGACCCTAACGGACTTCTGTCGTAAAGAGCAGAGGTTAACTGTGACGTTAGGATATTCTTGCGAGATCTGCTCGATTCGTTTCGACTCGTGAGGAAAATGATGTCTTTGCGAGAACTTCTCCATTCGTCTCGACTCGTGAGATAAAGCCTTAGGCAGTAGGGATTAAAAAACCTGTTTCCTAAGCACTGGGATCCTACAAGTCGGCCCAAAATGGTCTCTTGCATACTATCCACGGGTCTCACTCTCCGAAGTCGAATTTCGACAAGGAGGGGAACAACCGCTCACGGGTCCTCTCGACTCGTAAGAGGGAAAAATTCTCTCATAAGATCCTTACGACTTATAAGAGAAAACACACTTAGGAATCCTCACGACTCCTAAGGAGAAAATACACCTACGAGATCCTCTCGATCCGTAGGGAGAAAAGTCTTTATAAGACCCTCACGGCTCATAAAGTTGAAAAGTCTTAGGTGGCAGATCCTAACCCTGTCTCCTAAGCCATCACTGCCCTGCAAAGAGGTCAAGATGGACCGTCTATGAGCCACACTCGCCAAAGCTACATGCCACTGAAATGGAAAAGCTACTCATGAGCATATAAACTACTTCACTCCAGAGTAAGATATAAAGAGATAGAAGGGTGCGGCTCATGGAGTTAAGGGTTTGGAACTATATCTCTTAAGAGTCGAGATTTGAGTCAATGATAAATGACGACGCTTGTGTCCGCTCGTTATCTTCTCAGATCAAGATTCTGAAAGTAATATACCAACCCGAAATTGGTCATACGCTATGCATTACTTTGCACTACTTCACCCACATATATACTTACGTGGGCAAAGTAGTGGGGGGCATTTGTTCCCGCCGAAAATTTCTGCGCGAAAGAGCCCAAGGTATCAAATGGCGGCGATACGCTTAAGAAAATGGGAACCAGTATCTTCCGGGCTATTTTTTGATAAACTCCCGAATGAGAAACAGATAAATTCTGATGGTATCGAAAGCGGCTCAAAAAACCCTTCGATTTGATATATTATGGGCCACGTAATTCATCCGGGATCAAAAGTTATGAGGAATTACGTGTCCACACGTGATGGGCTTTTAAAAAACCGCTGGAGGAGTTAAAAAATATAATAAAAACTCAGAAAAGACCCCAATGGGGCATCACATGCTCACACGTGACCATGGGTCACGTGCAGACACGTGATGGGCTTTTAAAGCCTCTAAAATAATGAATAGAATTTAATTCTAAAAGTCAGAAAATACCTCAACGAGGTATCACGTGCTTACACGTGACCAATGGTCACGTGTTGACACGTGATGGTTAAAACTGAAACATAAATAAGCGGCTGAGAAAGGAACCCAATTGGGGGTCACGTGCTCACACGTGACCAAAGGTCACGTGCCAGCACGTGACTGGCTTTAAAGCATTATAATTTAATAGAATTAAATTCTAAAAGTTTCTGAATCTTTCCAAATGGAAAAGGGTCATGGGGAACCGTTGGATTAAAATCCAAGGGTGATTAAAAATCACCAATTTATGGAAAATCCTTGGACTTGGAAAGATTTCCCCCCTAAATCTGACCGAGATAACAAATAGAATATCTTTGGATTTAAAATCCAATGGTGAATAAAATTCACTTAACAATCTAAAGGCCCAGATTAATGATGAATGCAAACAAAATCTCTCAACATACAAATCAAATCTCTCAATGAGAGATTTGCTAAACAAATTGATTCTCTTCCTCCTCCTATAAATATGAGCCAAGAGAAGAGAAGGGGGATCTACTTTTTGGAGAGAAAAAAATAGAGAGAGGAGAATTTAATTCTCAAGAGGGAAGAAAAGAAAGGAGAATTTAATTCTCAACAAAGAAAACCCTAGGTGAGAAAAGGGAAAAAGATTAACTTCAAAAAGAGAATTTAATTCTCAAAATTCAAGAGTTTAACTCTTATAAAAAAAAAGAAAGAACTTAGTTCTTCTTCTGGTTGAAGATCTGTACAGAGCACATCTCCCCATAGGATGAGAATTTAATTCTCATCGGGTTGAGATCCTGCCATGCAGATCCTAAACTTAGAAGGGGAATTAAGTTTTGAGAATTTAATTCTCCTAAAACAAAACTAGGGTTTAACCCTAATCAAGAATTTAATTCTTTTACAGATCTTGGAATTTAATTCCTTTGAAAAGAAATCAAGGTTTTATCCTAAATAAGAATTTAATTCTTTCACGATAGGAATTTAATTCCTCCAAAATCATAATTAGGGTTTAACCCTACAAAGAATTCAATTCTTAAAAGATCTCTGTTCATGAAAAGAACTAGGGTCACGTGCCCCCACGTGACCCTTGAAAAGATTCCCCACAAAGAACTTTGAAGCATCACCCCACATGCTCCCACGTGACTCCCAGAACACAGAAAGAAAAAGCAAAGGGAATGAAATCTTTGGGCACTCTAACGTGTTATCACGTGACCCCTCAGCAAATGCTTTAACAATTGGCGCACAGATCCCTATCACGTGCCAACACGTGACGCTCTAAAATAAAAATAAAAGTGTTTAACACTTGTTTGCAGAACAAAATAAAGGGGATCTGGCCCCACTTTTTGATGCCATCACGTGCTCCCACGTGACTCCCAAAACGCAGAAAGAAAGATCAATGGAAATGAAGGCTTTGGGCGCTCTCACGTATTTACCACGTGACCCCTTAGCAAACGTTCTAACAGTCAGCGCATAAATCCCCATCACGTGTCAACACGTGATGCTCGAAATAAAAGGGAAAAGTGTTTAACACTTGTTCGCAGATTTGAGGATAAACCAGAAGGAGATCTGGCTCCACATTTAGGACGCCCTCACGTGTCACCACGTGACCCCTAATGAGCATTCTAACAGACCAGAGCGGGGGCCTCCATCACGTGCCCACACGTGATGGCCGCCAGAATTAAAAGAGTTAAGCACTGATCTGCAGAATAAAATAAAGGGAATCAGGGCGCTCTCACGTGTCCACACGTGACCCCTCTCTCCTTAGTGTTTAACACTAATCTGAAGACTTTGTTCTCAGTGTTTAACACTGATTTTCTTAGTGTTTAACACTAATTTGGAGAACTCTATTGGCAGTGTTTAACACTGATTTGCTTAGTGTTTAACACTAACTTGAAAACTCTGTTCTCAGTGTTTAACACTGATTATCTTTTAGTGTTTAACACTAACTTGCTAATCTTATTCCCAGTGTTCAACACTGTTGGTCTTTAGTGTTTAACACTAGCTTTAGCCCAATTGGCTAAGTTTCTAGAGGCAAAGCCTCTCCTTCAATGGACCAGCAGAGAGCCAATATTTCAAACACAATTGGACTTAGCCCAAATTGGCCATAAGTCCTCAAATCATCTTGAACTGAGCACATCTGCTCTTTCAACCAACTCACTGGTTCAAGGGTACATCTCGGAACTCCTCTGATATTTGTCGTTGTAATCCTTCAACGTCTTCAGAGAGGTAACGGGTCCCGACAACCACACATCAACACGGACTGTGGGGTCCTTAAACTCATGGACTTATGCGTCTCTAAACCAAGATACGGACTGTGGGGTCCTTAAACCCGCGGACTTATGCGTCCTTAAACTAACGGACTAATGCGTCCTTAAACACACTCATATGGACTGTGGGGTCCTTAAACCCATGGACTTATGCGTCCTTAAACTACCAATGGACCACCATGTCCCTAAACTGGAAATGGACCACCATGTCCCTAAACTGGAGGTGGAACCCCATGTCCCTAAACTGGCAATGGACCACTATGTCCCTAAACTGGAACATTAGAGCCCAAATGCTCTTTTGTCGGATCTAAACGATCCCGTTAAGTTGATCTTAGTCTCAAACTGGACTAACGTATCCTTAACAATCGTTTAAGTTGATCTTAGCCTCAAAAATGGCTAACGTATCCTTAAACTTTCAAACAGACTCTAGTCCCAAATCGGACTATAAACCCCCTAATCAACTCTGGCTCAAGGGTACATCTCTGAACTCCTCTGACATCTGTCGTTGTAATCTTTCAACGTCGTCAGAGAGGTGATGGGTCCCGACGGCCATACATTTAATGGACCACTAGGTCCCTAAACTGGAACATTAGAGCCAATTGCTCTTTTGTCGGATCTAAACGATCCCGTTAAGTTGATCTTAGTCTCAAACCGGACTAACGTATCCTTAACAAACGTTTGAGTTGATCTTAGCCTCAAATATGGCTAACGTATCCTCAAACCAAAACCCCAAACCCAAATCTAAGAAAACACGGATTTGGACTAATCCACGTCCTACGGGCGACGACATAAATCGGTCTCCGTATACAATCCACGGGCAACCACAAACAAAACAAACACCCACGACACGAAGTGACCAGCTGGAGAAGGAGAAAGTTGTTACCGCAATGCGGTAGCGTAATTAACTGCAGGGGCTTGCGCCTGCAGGGAAGAGCGTCCCCACAATCAAAAACCCCTCAAGCGAGGGGGAATCTGACGAAGTCTGCTACATCGGCCGCATCCGTCTAAACCTCCGATACACGGTGCCATAAATCAACTTGGCATCTTCGGAGAGGTGGACGGATAGCACCTATTAGCATCTGCCCCGAACCTCAGGCAAGACGTCCCATGTCTTGGCCGCCGTTCGGAGGGGAACACACCCGAACGAATGCTTTTGGCTACGGGGTTCTCCTACAGTCACTTGGTCGGGGCTATGGGGCGTTGCTATCTATTAAATTTACCCGGCGAGTATCCACGTACGCTACGTGATTGCGACGAACTTTTGATCGCATCAAAATTCCGTGGCAACCGATCAATTGAGACTGAACTGCTAGATTTATAACACTTAAATTAGTTATCTCATAACTACATATGGATTCCAAATATTGTATCACATTCCAGATAAATAGACAATATTAAACTTTCCGATCGAATAATCAAACACCCAAATTTTTCCTAAATAGTTCACAACACTTGAGGGGAGTTCAAAAACATCCATCACATGCCACAGTACCAATGGTCCAGCTGTAGAAGGGTCAAGCCAACGTCTCACATGTTGCAACGCCGTACTGCCCCAAACCCTAAGGTTCAAAAGGCAGTTCAAGACGGTCACATAATCGAGTTAAGGTTTGTTGTCTTTCAGAGGGTCCACCGCGTAACTTGCACGATTTAGAACGTTCTTAAACTACGGAAAAATCCAACACTTGGAAATTTTCCGCCAGGGGAAAAAGTGAGTTATTGATATCCATTCGAACTTTTTAACATGTTCTAAAATTACCCGGAAAAACATAAACGAAGTTAAATTATCCGATCGAATCAACGAGTCCCCAATACAACCCAGAAAACTCAACTCTTGAGTAGAATTAAAACTTCCCAGAAAAATCAGGAAACAGCTACGGGTGTAACTGTAGAAAAATGAGTCCCTAATCTCCACATACGGCCGTGGAACCGCCGCCAAAACCAGGGTACGGCCGCGGTTCCGCGGCGCTACAGGGGAGTTAGGAGGTCGTATTCTACAGTTATTCTTAGATTTCCCTGCTCAATTTTCTGAGCATTTTTATTACTAAAAAATCAACATTTTAAAAAAATATCCAGAGAAGGGTATTCGTGGGGGTTTCCGGGTTCGATCGAACTTTAAACTTCATCTAGACTTCGCCTAAAGCTCTAGCTTGGCTCTGATACCACTGTAGGGTTGCTAGGCACTGTCACAAGGTTCTACAAGGCATCAACCATGCCCAATTCAAAAAATTAGACGTGCCGAACAACCCTAACCAAGATCGTATACTAGAGATTATGCGAAAACTATAAGCAAGTAAACAACTTTACTTCTAAGAGTTTGGGATTACAACCTTTGTAGTCCGGTCCTTCACTTCTAAAGCTCCGTGTTGACGTCCCTTCGCTGCGATCATCAAGATCCCGGACTCTAGCGATGGTTTCCTCGGAGAAATGAGCGGGCTAGGTCGTTGACATCGAGGCCGAAGATGATCTACGTCGAGGAGACTCAAACTCAAGCTCCATCTTCACTAGGTCATAAAATTTGTGAAGAGAACACCCTAAACGAAATGGCAAGTAGTAGAGGATAATGAAATAGGAAGTGGGTTCACTTTGGATTTGGATTTCTCACTCTATTTCTTCACTTGAAAATTTCTAGTAAGCTTTTCTTCTTAAAGAAGAAGAAGAAGAAAGAAAAGAATAAGAATAATGAATTATGTGAAAAGAATAAGAATAATGAGTTATGTAAAAAGAATAATCAAGTGAAGTCTATCATAATGCAACCATGGGTGAGTTAAGATTTGTAGAGACTAAACCATAGTTTGAGTTAATGGTTTAGTTAATAAAAATCTTATGCAAAACAAAATGAGTAAAAGCTTCATGAAGCTTCAAGCCAAGACAAAGAAAGCCACCATTTTGTTTTACCAAAATAAATAAAAACCCAAACCATTATCTTAAATATGGTGTAAGTCATACACACACCTAAGCCGATCCGGGGGCGACTTTCTATATTTTTTTTTCATGAATCATCAATCATGATACAAACATATATCATATATACAACTTGTGCACATAAAGTGAGAAAGTCAATCTTAAGTGAACAAATACTAGTTAATGTAAAGTAATATATCAAATATATAATTATACATTAAATCATTAAATCAACACTTGATTTAATGATCCGGTCATATCGCATATAACCGACTAATATCTAGTGTATCAATATATCGAATCAACACTTTATTCGGTAACCCGGCTATATCTCATATAACCGACTGATGAAACAAATCGCGAGAATAGATTACAGTATCACATATTGGTATTATTCTCGGTCCCGCACATATCTCATATGCGCTCCTATTTCGTTTCGCTTGAGCCAGGAAACCTCTGTGTAGGACTCTAAAGACTCGTCAATACGCCGGCAGTAGGTGGTGATCATATCATTCACCCACAAGCCGCAAGCGGTCTGCTAAACGTAACGGCCACCCAGGTATTGAGCGATCAGAAGATCAACAAGCAAGCCTGCTCACACTCCTGCGAATCCAATCTGTAACACTTACCGCACAGTTCGGTTTGTTCGTCTGATATGTCGCATATCTTGCCTAGGGGTGGTAAACGTCAGACCCTGGTAGCTTGATAAGTCATGCCGATGTAAAGTCCATAACAAGCGTGAAACTTCTGATAACTCTTACCAGTAAATCACTGCAACCCTGGACAGGGATTTCCAGTTATGGCCAGTCGAGCATAGCACAACATCAACCCCCAATACCGGGAGAGACGAATCCCCTCCTATCGCTCATTGCCTCTATGTGAATCGGGACTGTATCCAAAAACCACCTGTTTACATGACTCAGTAGAGCCGTGGTAGGGTGGAAATCAAAGCACAGTGGGAGATACACAGGACTCTATGACGATCTCGGGTCAACAGACTAAGCTGTACCAGTGTCACCAGAGAACTGCCATCTGACGTGAGGTATAATACCATCTGGGAGTTCTCGGCGAGTCCGTTCAGTATACCCAGTCTCCACTGAGCACCCGCATACCATCTCTGATGTCAAACACCAATGGATATGGGATCATCCATCGCCCATCACATGAGTCGAGAAGATATACGCTAGTCTACTCTGGAATATTGATGCCCTGTCTCGATATTCCCACGACTAGGAACATTGAAGGATGTACTCATGGACTACCCAGGCCCCACTAGTATGATCTGCATCATAGTCCTGAAACTCGAGTACACATCCTAAGGGCTTTATCAACATGCATGTAGAGAGACAACAAGTGTACATGTTAAGATAAAGAGCAACCAGATAGCGTATTATCATGTCGAGCAAGAAAGTCCTCCCTATATATGTCCTAGCATCCACTACAATATACATCTCATGTACAGTAATGGCCTCTAGGGCATACATATAACTAACAGGTACACCTCCTACAATATCGAGAAAAATATCGGTGCGCCCAATCTGGCAGAGCAAGATCATCTCACGGTCTGGCGTCTTCTGTCTCTGGCTCCTCATTTTCTCTTCGGATTACCAATCTCGCAATCCATCGGCTCATCGGCCCGGTAACGGAAACGATTCCGCTCTGGCACTTCTCTGGTCATCTCTCGGCCAATTATCATGACCACTCGTAAAGCAGCACTTCACTGGCGTCGGCCTCTGGTTCTCTGAATACTCGTTACACAACTGATCCTCGGTGCAAATCTCATCGCAGCAGTGTCCTAGAAGGAACTCGCTCAAGGTCTCTTCCGATCTCGCATATACCGAACTATACGGAAGCTGGTACTCTTGCATAATCTTTTCTCGTTTTCTGGACATCTGCGTTTTCAGCACAACATTTCCTCAGGAAATGGCCGCATCCCAACGCCTCTGCAAGCATATCAGATCTCTGATCTCGACGGGGAGTAACAACAGTTCGCCAACCTCTCGCGCGAACCTCTGGTTCCCCTTGTCTGTATCATCGTCCACTTCGACGTCACGTCATGCTATCTGCATACTGCAAATGTTCTCGGCTACAGTCAATTCGAAGTCTCTCACACGGACTCGAAATAATGAACTCGGTATCTTCATCACTCTGTAGAATACATCTAGCCGAACACGTTCTCGGGAACTCGTCCCAACCATCGGAGGAATACTCAATACTCGTCCGTTCTCGATCAACTCACAACGCACCTGGGTGAGGTCCTCTATCCGAAGCTGGTCAGCTTGCCGATCTCCTATCACATGATATTCGAACGACGTCAAACTTTTCGATCGATTCGTCAAAGTCCCATAATTCCCCAAAAGCTCAACACCTGAGCACAGTCTAAGAATATCCCGTACATACCACAGTACCTATGGACCAACCGTAGAATGGCAAACCCAAGCCTCACTGATGGCACCGCTGAACTGCTGCAAACCCTAAGGTTCGGAAGCGGTTCCATGGTCATTATGTCGAGTTAGGGTTTCTTTCTTCTAGAGGGTCCACAGAATTCCTTGCATGTTCCTTCGAATACGTTAAACATGGAAAAATGGGTTTCTGACATTCGTTCGAACTTTTTAACTTCGCCTAGACGTCATGCGAGTGCCCTTCGTCCGCATGCTAACAATGCCTCAATCCTCCTGGAAAGGCGATACATCAACGGTCATCTCTGGATCGGTCTACTCTAGATCTGAGTAAGACTCTCCACACTGGAAATCTTCAACTCAACTGGGCCTGCGTCGGCGCATCAATCTGACGAATCATCTTCGTCTCTCAACTCGGGATAGACTAGCTATCACCTGTCGCATCTCTGCCTGGAAGCTCCAGCGATCTCAGCTCGTAAAGTCTGGGGGGCGACATCCCATCAATCTCAGCAACAGCTGGGTCATCTGTCTGCACGGTACACAACGTCATGATCTCTGAGGTATACTGTACATCAACTGTCCTCTCACAACTGGCAGCTCTAACCATGGCCCGATCATCCGGTGTAAAACCAAACACTCGCCTCAACAAGAGATCATAACACAACACTACATCGAGACGTTCTCATGTCATCAGAAAACACAATGGTCAGTCCTCACCCATGACGAGCTCGCCCCGACCACAACACTAGCAGCAGCTCAATCTGCGCTTAAACCACGATGACAGGAACCTCAATCGTGTTTCGATAAAACAAATCAAAAGCATGAAAGGAAACGACAGATCCAGAATGGATACATGATCATAAGAAGGAACAGCATCAATGAGAGTATGATCATGGAAACAAATAGAATCAAAGATCTCAAATGGATGTATAATCATGGGTATGAAGAGAATCATAAGTCTCAAAAATATGTACATCCAAAGGTTTCCTAAGTGGAGTATCGTATCGTAAATATGCCGCGGAACATACGTACGGTACATCACTCTACTCAAGCTACCAACTCCATCAATCAGGGTCAACCTATGAAACGAAAGTTCGGGTCTAATACCCCCCTGCCGTTCAAGTCTAAGTTCCGTAAGGTCAAGCCTAGGTTCCGAAATAAATTACGCCCTAGACTCCGCATAGTCAAACAAAGACTCGAACCAAGGTTAAACCTAGCGCTCTAATACAAACTTTGTCATGACCCGAAATATTAGCTCGTGACCAGCACTTAAATCATGCAACGTCTAAATGCGTAACGTAATTCAAGTAAGCTGAAACCCAGAAATCTAAACCTTTTTAAGAAAATAAAAGAGGTGAAGTTTTGAAATAAAGATATAAGGAAATCAAGTTTTCTTAATGCATAGAAAAGGGACATAAAAATGCAAGTGAAAATTTCTAGTTTGAAAACATGTTTCGTCTGTTAAAAATTTGGGCAGCACCTCCTTTGTATTTTTTGATCCAAAAACTACAAATACATAATAATGATAAAGGCATCCCCAAGCGGGAGCTAGCTCTTCGCCAACCGGCGGATCACAACAACGCAAGACAGTATATATAAGTATACGACGCCCAACGGCGAAGTTCACCACAAAAGATAAATAAATAAGCAAGACATCAACCCAAAATGCGAACATAAAACCCATCGCTCAAGTCTCGCAACTACAAGTCTTGCTAAGTCTCATTACTTATACAAATACTAGTTTGATTTGATGGAGTTGACTAGATACAATATGAAATATAAATACAAGAGGGGGCATGATACAAATGTCCTACCTACCAAAGTAAAACACCCGAATGCAACTGTGTGCCAGCGATGCCGCTACTGATCCATGCGGTCAACCTGCAAGAACTGTGGCACAACAGGGGTGAGTTGCCAACTCGTGAGTAGAAAAACATCTACAAGTAGAAATCGTATAAACAACGACTCATAGGTCAACTATATCATAAAGGTAATACTATGATATCTAGGGTGACCGTATCCACATCTGTGCTATCAATGTCATCAATGTCTATATGCATGTGGCTATCATCCAACAATATAATCAATGTCTGTATGTATGTGGATCTCGTCCACGTGTCAACCAATGACAGAACAACATCATGCATGCAAATATCATAAAAGAATATGCATAAAAGTATGAGGATATAATTCAACGTGTGTCCCTCGTGACACATCAAAATCATGGAACCTGAGTCTCCAACATCGACACTCGAAACATCATGAAACCCCTGTCCAGCATCGACACGTAAATCCTCATATATCTCAGGCACCGCATCCTCAGATCGGCCCTCATATCTATCTCATCTCATGACTCCGGCCGGTATCCTCCGGACAACCGCCGGGTCCACCCAATCACCGGTAGGTAGTGGTCCCTCTGCCAGGCTCATCGTCATCCCCACGAAATCTCTCTCTCGCCTCGGGGTACCATACTGGGTCCACCATGTACCCATAAACGGTTCCTCAACTCCTCGAATCGGGTCTCGAAAACAAATCTCATAACCGAGAAAACTCATGGTGGACATCTCAAAATATCATATCAAGAGAAACCGGGTTTTTAAAACAATGCATACTTTCTTTTGAAATAACCACGGTTCTCAAATCCAGAAATCTCATGAAAACATCATCTCAGTGCATATAATCGTAAAGCATGATGTATGCGACATATAACAGAAATGTAAGCATATCCGTATATCATGCAGCATGAAACAATGATGTGAACATAGTAAGTAAATCATGCAAGGAGTCATATCATGATGCAGCAATTCTACTGTGTAGTGACATGGCAATTATCGATGATGGAGTGCGTGAGTCGGCCATCTGTGTACGTGTAACATACGCATCATCGATAATGGTGTAAGTGTACTAGCACAGGTATATGAAATGCAATGAGAATAACATGAATGCAGCATAAGGTAAATCATCAGCTAAAAGCTATAAGGTATACATATCTAACATGATCGAGTCGGTGAATCTAACCATCGGCATCTAGCCTCACGATATCACGTACGGTATAATCCATCGTACGGCATCCTCTAGTCAAGGGTATGGATCAATCATCAAGTCAAACTCATCACGTACGGAAAATCATCGTACGACGGCATCAAACCATTAGGGATCCTATCAGCCTATATGACAATGAGGGTACGGCCTAATGTCACGTACGGCCTATCATTCATGATTCACAACATGTATACATATATATATCCATATACCTATGTCCCAAGTCACATCCATAACAATCTCATATCAGGGGACCGGCAAGATATCAATCATCTCAATCAACTCGCCTCCGTATACCAACATATCATCATATCACATGTCAAATCGTATTCTCTTTTCATCGCATTTATATCTCACATAAGGTCAATTTACAAATATATTCTACCTTTACTATAAGCATACGTATCTAATCTAACATACACACCCGAACCATACAATCAGTTTTTAAAAGATGCAAATCGTAGTTTTGAAAGTAGGGGCTACGGTGTTTTTAAGAAAAGATATCATTTGAAAATCCGTAACGTTCCTCAAGGTACCTATTTAAAAGATGCATACGATTCTTCAGTTTGGAAATAGGTATGGTTCGGATGACACATTTACGTCGGCTATCTAGTCTTATAGTACCCTAAATGGCAATATTATCAGACATCATTGTAACGTTTTGAAAATCGTTTAGGTGAAATTTCGGAAAATCGATAAAATAAAG
The DNA here is from genome assembly GCA_030015575.1 of Agapanthus africanus. NCBI lineage: Eukaryota > Viridiplantae > Streptophyta > Magnoliopsida > Asparagales > Amaryllidaceae > Agapanthus > Agapanthus africanus. Next base: position 612,046,967 of record JASDDO010000024.1, read on the forward strand.
GTTGTTTTCCGTAAAAGTCAAGATATAAAAATCTTTTAATATAAAATTAAATATACATATTCTAGCTATGTAATTGCTAGTATTTAGTGTTTATTGAGCCACTGGTAAAATTTCTAATTTTCTGAAAAATTTCCGAAATTTATTATTTTAATATTATTTTAAGCCGTCACTAATACATTTAATTAGGGAAAATTACAAATTAGAATGGGATAATACAAATTTTGTGCATCATGACACACTAAACTAACATGTAAAATATTATTTCTGAAATGAAATGAAGTTGTTAAACGGTTTTGAAAATATTGAAGAAAAAGGCTTATTTTGTGAAAAAATTGAGGTACGGTGCTAGTTTGACTTGGGGGCTTTGGTGTTATCATTTTTACCTTCACCCACACTCCCACACATATACCCAGAACCCTTTTTAGTGCTGAACCCAGTAGGAACCCCCCCCCCCCAATTTCCTTCACCCTTTTTGGAAATGAAAGAAAAGAAAAGAAAGAAAGTTAAATGAGAGAGGACTTTGACCTTGGGTTGACTTGATATCATTTTTTTTCCCACCTCACTCTTTCTCCTCTCTTCCTCAACCTGCAGCCGAACCTCCTCTTACTGTCCAGAAATTTTCCCCCAAAATCCCACTTCATTTTGGCTTCAAAAATGTCCAAAATTCCATCTAAAATCAAGCTAAAATCCAAATCAAGCTCCTACCCATTTCTCCTTAGCCCTTATAGCATGGATCTTGGTGGAAAGTTTGTAATTTGGGGGCTTTGTTTTGGCAAGTGTAGATCTCATTTCAAACTTGTTTGAGATATAACCCTTTTCCAATTGATACTTGTTCTAATCTATGTTTTTAATCAAGTGTTATTAGGTTTTAAATGGGTTCAATTGCATGATTAAGAAATTCAAGTTAGGGTTTTGTTTTGGAGTTGGGTTGTGATCAATTGTGCATGGTTGTATGATGTGGGCTAGCATCTTGAAACTTGTTATAACTAATCTAGTTGCTAATTACAAGTTGTTACATGAAAAATGTCCAAATTTAAGCTTTTTAACAAACTAGGTTTTTGTAAACTATGATTATGATTAAGAGAAAAATATAATTAGGTTATTCATGGCATTATTAACATTTTAAATTGTAGTTTAATATTTTAGATCATGCAAATCCAAGCTAAATTGTTGTTTGTGCATTTTTGCTATAAAATGGTTGAAATTGGATAAAATTGCAAACTAGGTTTTTAAAACGTATATAGTTTGGCGAGATAAATTAGTAGTGAATGTTTGTGTGGCCTAATCAAGCTAATTAGTGAATATTGCGGCCGCTAGATTTGTTAAAACATCAAGTGTTGTACTAAAACAGTAAATTTTGCTTGCTAGGTTTTCGGAAAAATAGCTTTTAAAGTGAATTTGGGGTTTTTGTGAATTTTAACCTATTTCATATTATATTTAGTGTTGTGAATGTGAAGATGGGTGCGTTTGGATTCTTCTCGATGGGTTGATGTTTGTACATCGACATCGAGGGTTGGTTTGGCTATTCTTGCATGCGTAGGCGATAGGTTTTGACCTATACGTGATACACATGCCAATTTGGTTTTCGTATGCCGTTTCGAATTCGAACTGGGTTTTTTATGCGATACGATACGTTGTGACTTGTAGGTACCCCATGTGGACTTCGAGACGACAAGCAAGCGTGTGGCGACGTCGGCACCGGCGAGCGAAGACCAGGTGAGTAGATTTATATCTACGGGGAGAAGTCGGGTGGATGGCGTATAGCACCCCCGCAAAGTTGTGAGGAATGAGGTGATGTGGTAACGATATACTTTTATATGTTATTATGAGATATGAACACCTAGTAAGAGAAGCCTTAGGAGATTTTGGGATTAGGATTAGCGAGAATTGAAGAAAGGACTTTAGCGGATTTCTTAGTCACGAAACCCTAGAGTAAGGATTTGCATACACGCACACATATACACTTGCATATATCATTTTCTTGTGCGTATATGGGAATGTGTATATATGTATATACGCATGGATATGGGACTATGCATATATACATTTATATACACATGCATGAATGTTGAGGATATTGTACGATATTCGGAGATGAGTCGATGAGATTGGGCTTGACGCCATGAGATCGGTGATGTGATATGGTCCGTATTTGAGATACGACATGATATTTTTAGCGGCTTCTTTAGCCGTGGTGTTTTCATACACACGCATGCATTTCATATATGGTATCGATATTGTACTAGACGTAGATCAGTACCCCGAACATGATATTTGATAAAGAGGATACCAGATGATTAATGTGATAGATGTGACATTTGACCCGTACCCAGATTTGGGAGGCCGTACGACGGATTTACCGTACGAACTATATATTGACGATAGATCCACACTCTTGATTCGAGGATGTCATATGATATGTTGTATAATACATGATATTATTGAGGCGGGATCACCGACTATTATGCATGTATATATATATCGACTCAGATTTAGGTGGTTTCCATACCCCTTTCGATTGGTTATTGGTTAGACCTGTAGTTTACCTAGTAGATGTTAGACAGGACCCGAGTCATACCTATTTCCAAAACTAACGAATCGTGAGGATTTTAAAGCCATGTCAAAGGATACTACGGATATTTTAAAAGATGTACCTTTTCTTAAAAACACCGTAGCCCTTATTTTCAAAACACCACGATTCGTACTTTTCCAAACTGCAAAACAGTATAACACAGGTGTAGCGGTGTAGATTCCTTATCGTTACGTTATCATTCATGTTCCGCATATTATTGTTGCAATTACTACCTTTTGCCATTTATCATGTTGTTATCGTCTCATTGCATGTTTATTGTGTACTTAGTGATTATGAACCATGCTGTCAGGACACCAGCACCATTACCGATGATGCGTATGCTCCCATACACTTGCTTGTCGGCTCACACACATCATCATCGGTAATTGCCATGTCACGTACACTTTAGAAAATACCATTTCATCGACATAGCTTGATAGCTGATGTTGCAATATGTTATAGCTTTCATATGCTAGTTAAACTATTGCATTAATTGCATGATATCAGATGCATTCATATATTCATTGGTTATACAGTATTATGGACATTATGTCGGTTTTCACTTTCATTGACATGGTGATTTGATGTTTTCGGATCCGTCTTGAGATTTTCTGGATTTGGAAACCGCATGTGAAAGTTTTATAACAGATGATGTATTTTAAAGAGAAAAATACGGTCTTTCCTTGATATGATGAGTAGTGTCCACCATGATGTTTTCTCGCTTCTGAGATAGTTTTCGAGACCCGATTCGAGGAGTTGGATGAACCGTCTGTGGGTACATGGTGGACCAGGTATGGTACCCCGGGGCAAGAAGTTCGAGTAGTAGATGATGAGCCTGGCAGGGGCAGACTACCTGCTGGTGATTTTACCTGTCGCGGCGGATATCCGGAGGATACCGTTCGTGGCCGTGAGTTTGATGTTATGGGCTGATCCGTTCTGCTGGAGCCCGGGGGCCGATCCCGCAGAAGATACGGATGCCTGAGATATTGATAATTAAGATTTGAGATTTGAGATATTAAGATTTGATATTGAGATACCGAGACTTATGTTTTGTGTCGATACTTGACACTGATTTCTTTGTTGTATTCATTGATGATACGTGATTGACATACATATAGAAATCTCATTGATTAAAGAAAACAGTTGTCTCACTCATGATATATTCTGTTTCCATTCGTAATGCATTCATACATCATATGTCTGATATGTTGTTATCTGAGGCACTGACACGAGCAGGTAGTATTACACTAAACATAGCTGGACCAGGATTTTATTTGGAGATATTACCTGATATGACCTAGGATAGCGTTATGCATGCGATTTCTACTCGTAGATGTTTTCTACTCACGAGTTGGCAACTCACCCCCGTTGTGCCACAGTTCCTTGAAGGTTTTGCCATACAGGTTCTTTGCGGCTTTGCTGGCACACTGTTCTTTCCGGGTGATTGCTTTGGCAGGTGGGTTCTTTGCATCAGGACCACCATTGTTTATTATTATTTCAGTTGTATCTAGAAACTCCATCAATCAGATTGTATATTTGAGAGAGATAGAAAACCAGATCTGTTATTCTTTCGACCTTAGAGTCGCGCGTTGTATTATTATGTTTTTCATGTTGTTTTGAGTTTCTTTTGAGTTTTGATCGTCGCCCTTGGCGTTGTATATTATATTGCTTGCGTAGTTGTGGCCGTCGATTGACGAAGAGCTAGCTCCCGCTTGGAGATGCTTTTTTACTTATTTCATTTACTATTCATGTTGTATCCCATTTGGGGCCAGTATTTACAAAGGTGACTCTGCCGAAATTTTCAGAAAATACTTGAGATTTTAAAAATACATACTTCGGCCTATGTTGTTAAAACTACTTACTTTAAATTGGTTTTTCCTTCACTCTACTGCTTCTTTGGTTTTGATTTCTGGGTTTTGGCTTACTTAGATTACGTACACCTCGAGATACTTCGTAATTTAAGTGCCGGTCATGTTCCGTACCTTTCGGGTCATGACAAAGTTGGTATCAGAGCGTTAGGTTTTACCTTCGGGGTATAGGATGACCCTTGGTTGATGGAGTGGGTAGCTTGAGTAGAGTGGCGTACCGTACGTATGTTCCGCGGCTTATTTACGATACGATACTCCACTTAAGAAGCCTTAGGATGTACATTTCCTTGCCCAGTATTATATTCATTCCTATGATCTAGCCTCATCAGTACCAGTTATGGTTTTGTTATCACGGTGGTACGGGCGTGGAAAGCTACGGCTAGAGTTGCGGTCAGCATGATCTCGTCATGGACGAGGACTGACCAGAGCGTGATTCCAGAGGCATATGATTGCATAGAGACATTGTTTTATTGTGTTTTCGCGCCACGAGCGTTTGATGGATCGCTTTTACGAGATTTCTCAGACGTACAGATCAGCACCAGGGGATTGGGCCACTTCAAGAGGCCAGCCAGATTGTGATGACCGTCAGAGCACAGATTATTTTGATGATTGAGGCACTGTTCAGCATGCGGATGAATGAGCCAGTGATTTTGGCGAATGAAAAGATGTCGCCCCAGATGTTTGAAGCTAACGCCGCACGAGCTATACCTCGAGATATGATAGGAGATTGCTAGTCACCAGAGATGAAAAACTAGGATATGTGATTCATTGCCTACCCCGATGCGTGGTCATCAGATTGATTGATTCCAGCTAGAGACGACTTCACGCGGATACGTTGAAAGTCGATAGAGACGGTCGAATGTCAAGAACCCATTTTCCAAGTTTAAAGTATTCGGAAAACAATGCAAGCAATTCTACGGACCCTCTAGAAGAATGAAACCCTAACTCGATTTAATAACCATGGAACGCCGGTGAACCTTAGGGTTTGCGGCAGTTTAGCGGTGCCATTAGTGAGGCTTGGGTCTGCCCTTCTACGGTTGGTCCTTAGGTGCTGTGGCATATATTCGATACTATTAAACTGTACCCAAGGTGTTGAGCTCTTGGGGGATTATGAGGTTTTGACAAATCGATCGGATGATTCGACTTCATTCGGATTTCAGGTGATGAGATGCATTGATTGGGAGACTCCAGATACGAGATTAGCCGTTGGAGCGCAGTCCATGCAGCCACAAAGAGACGAGTCCGAAGCAGTCGACATTAGAGAAAAGTGGAGTAAGAGGTTCGTACGAGATCTTGATGAGATGACGTTCCACTCCACCGACATCAGAGATGTGATATGCTTGCAGAGGTGTTGTATATGAATATATCTTCCAGAAGGAGTCATGATGAGTATGCTGCCGTTCCGGAACCAGATATAGATTTAGTAAGAGATGATAACTTCCGGGCAGTTCGGCAGGAACGAGATTTGGGAGAGACCCCGACAAGATCTTTCTAGAAATACTAAACGAGAAGACCTGGACCCAGGAGCGGTCATATGACGCACACCCAGTAGGCCAGAGTTCGGCATCGTCGACGAGACATGTTATGAGTAACCATGATAGTTGGCCAGAGATCTTTAGAGGATGTGTCAGAGCGGACTGTTCCGTTATCGTTTCTATATTGGACCGTTGAGCCGAGGAGCTATGTACTTAGCGACCTGCAGTGACAGAATAGAGCCTAAAGGGCACTAGGCGACAGACCATGATCATGAGGCAAGTAGATACCTTGCTCTGCTAGCATTGGGTGCACTGACACCTTCTCGACCTTGAAGGAAGGACATCGACGACAGCATTTATGATTTGTGATTTTGTGATTGATTATCACGTATCCGTCACATTGGATTTCAGTATTTTGGGTGATTTATTTCATGATTGAGTTTTGTTAGTGTATATGCCCTAGAGGCCATTACTGTATCATACTGGTTTGTATATTACTTAATGGATGCTTGGGATATTCACCTTGTATATACAATCTTGCTCAAAATAGTAGTATGCTACTTGGTTTGTTTCTACTTCAATGTGTACTTGTGTTTATTTCAGTATATCACTTATACGCATTAGTGGAGCCCTTAGGATCTTTGCTTGATTACCAGCGTTGTGATGGCAGTCACACTAGTGGGGGCTGGGTAATCTATAAGCACATCCTTATTCAGGTCCCTGGTCGCAGGACTATCGAGACAGGGCATCGATACTCCGGAGTAGACCAGCGCATGCGCTTCTCATCCCAGTGTGGGAGACGGTCTGTCCCACAGCCGTCAGTACGTCGTACTTGAGATAGTATGCGGGTGCTCGTTAGGTTACGGGTACACTGGACAGGACTCGTCGGGAACTGACTAGTTGGTATTATACCTATCGTCAGTTATCAGTTCCCAGGTGACATGAGTACAGCTTAGTCCGCTGACTTGACACTGTCACTTCGCCTCGGGTGTGTTCCCACTGTACTTTGATCACTACCCTACCACGGCTCAAAGGAGTCGTGCAAACAGGTGGTGGTTGGGTGCAGTCCCGAAGCACTTGGAGGCAGTGACGGTTAGACAGGATTCGTCTCTCCCGGTATTGGGGGTTGACATCGCACTGTGTCTAGGAGAGCCATTACACGAGTAGTCCCTGGCCAGGGCAAACGAGATATACTGGTAGGTTTCCAGTGTTATCTCAGGGTGTATTGGGCTTCACTCCGGCACGACTTGTACCGCTATTGGGGGACTGACGTTTACCGCCCCCTAGGCCCGCCATGCGATGTATCAGACGAACAGACCGGACTGTACGGAGAATGTCACACTCAGGCTCAGTAGGAGTTCAGATGGGTTTCGCCTCGTCGGTCTTCTTGTCGGCATTACCTGGGGACCGTTACGCACAGCTAGTGCCGCTTGCGGTCTGTGGTTAAACCCACTGCCAGCGTAGTGTCGAGTCTTTAGAGTCCCACACAGAAAGCTTTTCGCCTTTAGGCAAAAGAGTAGAGGTCGCATGGTATTGCGACAGGTCGCATGGTTTTGCGACAGGGTTCGGTCACATCCGTGCACTTGTGCACGTACAGTGTCCGGACAGTTTACACTAGCGGGCTTTGGTTTAAGCCAGATCCTAGTGTACCTTATGGGATTGGATTTATCCAGTTTGCATTCGTGTTCCTCGGAACGCGGATGCGGGTGTGTATGCACAGTTGACAGGGAGGCAGAGGCAGAGGATTCTCATTAGGGTTGTTGACAGTTGACCGTTGACTTTTTGCTCAACCCTAATGAGAATATGATATGTGATTAACTATTATATTAATTAAGTATTATGGTGATATGGTTGTTGACTTGTTGACTTTTGTTGACTTGTTGACTTTGTTGACTTGTTGACTTTTGTTGACTTGTTGACCGGTTGACTAGGCTTTACTAGTTGACCATCATGATAACCATGGTTATCATTTCATGCCAAAGACTTTTTCTTGCTTGCTCATTTGAGTAAAATGAGTGCATGACATGATAAGGTTATGGTTGCTTCTAACCATCACATAAGACTTTTTTGATATGATGAGTTATGATCACTTTGGATTATGAGAGGGTGAAAGACAAAAGAGTTGCTCATTCTTTCTTGCTCATTCTCTCTCTTGTTCTTGAGCTCTCCTCTTGCTCTCACCCTCAACCTCTTGCTCCCTCTCTTGATCTATGGTTCTCTTGTCTCATGAGTTGAGAATCAAGAACCATAGATAAAATCCCATTCTAAATCATCTCTACTCATTCTAGTTCACTAGGTTTAGCAAACCAAGTGAACTAGTTTCTTCAAAGAACGAAGAAGGAGCTAAAGGTCGGAGCTTTCAAGTGGATCTATCTTCAGCGTACGGAGACAACGAGAAGGAGCCATCGAACCACCATCGGAGCTTGAAGAGAAGGAGTTCAAGTTCAGGTATAACCATCTTCATCCGAGTAGCTAAATATCTTTAGCTTAGTTTGCTAGTTTTAGTTTAGGTAAAGATCCCGACCTAGCTTAGTCCATGTTGCCTCTTGCGTTAAAATTTTGATTTTATACCGTTTCCGCCTCCCCGTAAGAACCGGGGGTCGCAACGTGGACTTACAGTGGTATCAGAGCCTAACTAAACTTAAACTAGCTTGGTAGTAAAGTGTAACGAAGTTCGGAACCGAAAAAAAATCCAAAAACCTAACTTTTACAAAACCTGAGTTTCTGTTGAATTTTTTTCTGGTCAAAATGAAAAACTTTACACTTGTAAATTCGGCTCAGGGTTTTGTGTGAACACCCAAGAAAAACGATACAGTAATTCGTCCAAACCGCCGCCCTTCCGCCGCGTGAGCTAGGCATCCGCCGCGGAAGCGCCGCTCTTTGTCGTATTCTGTGCATCGTTTTTCGTGCAGTGTGTGTCTGTGTTGGTTTTGGGATTTTTGGAATATATTATATGTGCCCAGATTTTCCAGAAAAGAAATTTCCTTTTGGGGTCCTATAATTCCGTATTTTTTTCCGAACTTCACTGCACTTTGACTTTGATGGTTATATCTGTGATGTTTGCATGTATTGAACGTCGGCTAATCGCTATAAGTCGATTAGTCGGGGTTATACATGATCTGTAATGTGCTGGAATGTGTATATAAATATGTTGGATTGTCGCGGGTGAATAGCCGGGGGTTGTGAGACGAGAGTTTTCTTTTCTTGCAATTCATGTAAATCTGTAAATTGATGTAATAATTATTTGTATGGCCGCACAACCGGGAAGGGGTTGTAGCCGTCATTGTATAATTTCTTTTTACTGTTTTTGCTCCTAGGATAGACCCATGGAGGGGTGCACAAACTACCGGGTATGCCGAAGTGTCGAGTGGCCTACTCATGGAGATGAGGGAGGTTGCTACGCTTCGGGTACTTGGCGGGTAGTTTGCCGCACCCGTAGGGGTCTTGGGTGGGGTTTTGGCTATTCACCGCGACCGTGTTATCTGTTTTTGTTACAGGCTCGTACAAATTACAGATTGCTAGTATATCCAATGTATTTATCTGTGATCTGAAATGTTTATCATTGCAGTATATCTATATATGATATTATTTAGGCGTTGCTTATGTTTTACAGACGCGCTAGCCCAGCCCCCGCTCTGTCGTTAGTTAAGTAACCTAACGGGTAATGACGGGGCCCCGTGGCGAATGCGAATGGCATAAGCGTACGTCATATTTTGGTTGTTTTCTGCAATGGTAGGATTAAATGATGGGACGCATTAAAAGAACTAATGCAAGAATATCACGCATTAAAAGAACTAATGCAAGATAATAAACCAAGTTAAAGTCGTTGGAACACTTTCGAAAAACCACTCGGTTCTTTTCAAAAACAACTTTTAAATGCGGAGCTTGAGCCACTCCTTTTAAAAGCTATCTCGTTCCATCGACCAAATCAAGTTCACTACGTTCACGGTTTTGCCAAAACCATTCGTAGCACTCCGTCGTTTCGTATGAATATTCAATAGTATTCAAGCTGTGTTTGTTGACCTTCGTCAAGGCATAGTGATTGGTAGCTATTGGGTATTCATATGTAGCATAGATAGATGCGTTGGTTTGGGACATTCGCATTACCTTGTTGACCTTCGTCAAGGGTATATACGGGTGGATTCAAATTAACCTGGATAATGACGGGCAGAACTTGACATGTGACTTATGATTTGTTGACCTTCGTCAAGGTCATAAGAGCATGGGGCAAAAATCCACATCGGGAGTTTCATAAGTACTGAAACTTGCTAGATTTGCATACCATTTGGAGTGTGATGATTCTGGTAGGATTCCTTCAGTTTCGTCACGCGATGATATTTGGATCCCGATCCTACTGTGAGTATATGCTACTCCTCGGGAAATTTCTCACTTAACGATCAATGCTATAAACCTAGTAGGTGCCTAGAAAGGTGTTAGCGGGGCTACGCCCCCAGGGAAAAGAGGTTCTCTAATTAAGGAACTTCGCGAAAGCGTTGGAAAACCTCCCTCGAAGTACCGACACCGGCCTGGCTGAACGGTTAAGCAAGTATTGTACGGTGGGATTGATCCTGACTAATTCTTCCTTTATGGTTTGAGGAGGGATTCGAGAAACAGTGGGAGCCATCCTGTTTAGACAAACTAAAAACCACTCTAAACTTGCAAGAGCATCATGCTGAGTGTTTCTTCTTCTCTGTCCTAATTGCAACGACCAATCAACATGACTGGACTTAAGTTACTCCTAGATAAAAACAAACTGACAGGGCCAAACTACAAAGATTGGCTCAGGAATGTCAAGATAGCAATCACTTATGACAAGCTGGGGTATCTTCTTACCACCAAAGCTCCCCCTGTCCCTGGTCCAACTTCCAGCGTCGCGGATAAGGAAATCCGCAAGACTTGGGAGATTGATAGCGCGAAGGCCAAGTGCCTCCTGCTTGCCTCGATGGACAACGAACATCAGAGGAGGCATGAGAATATGGACATGGAGTCCATATTGCTCCATACAAAAGAACTATATGGAGAGCAATCACGTATCGCAAGATACGAAGCGTCGAAAAAGTTATTTTCGACAAGAATGGCCGTCGGATCATCAGTAGCCGAGCACGTGCTAAAGATGATCGGCTTCATTGAGGAGCTCGCTGACCTAGGGATCACATTGGAGAGTGAGCTATATACGGATATAGTTCTCCAGTCCCTTCCTTCCACTTACGCCCAGTTTATACTGAACTTCAACTTACAAGAAAAAGAGGTTGAACTTTCAGAGCTCCTCAACATGCTGAGGAGCGCAGAGGGCACCCTACAGAAAGGTAGGGATACATCCACTTTGTTTGTAGGAGGATCATCTTCTTCTAGGTCCAAGGCGAAAGCCAAGGGAAAGAAGAAGAAGTCCCCCGCCAAACCAAGGGGCGGTGTTAGTAAAGTGGATACGAAGGGAAAAGCAAAAGCAAAAAAGATAGCGGGGAAGCTTGTGGATAAGGAAGAATGCTTCTATTGTCATAAGAAAGGACACTGGAAGAATGATTGCAGGGCCTGGAAGGCCAGAACACAGGAATTGAAGCAGGTTGCAGCTTCAGCTTCAGGTGTGTATGTTATTGAAAACTGTCTTTCAATAAACTCTACTTCCTGGGTATTGGATACCGGATCAGGATCTCATATCTGTAATTCTTTGCAGGCGTTGAGAAACCGTAGGGTTTTGAAGGCAGGTGACATGACCCTCAGAGTTGCGAACGGAGCTAGCATGGATGCTAAAGCCGTGGGGGACTATCACCTGGGAATGTCAGATGGACATGTTTTGGTTTTGCGTAATTGCTTTTTTGTACCCAACGCAACTTGTAATATCATTTCTGTATCTTTAGTTTCTAAAGAAGGTTATGAATTTGCGTTTGTAAGTAATGTTGTAAACATTCACCTTAATCAAGTTTTGATTGGGTCAGGTACATTGAGTAATGGTATATACGTGTTAAACCAACCACAGATTTTCAACGTCCAGAATACACACAAAAGAAAGTCTCCAGAACTAAATCAGACTTTCTTATGGCATTGTAGATTGGGTCACATCAATGAGAGAAGGTTGACTAAGTTACATACAGAAGGATATTTGAATGCGTTCGAATATCAATCGTATGCCACTTGTCAATCTTGTCTCAAAGGAAAGATGACAAAGACTCCGTTTACTGGACAAGGAGTAAGAGCGAGCGAGCTCTTGGGACTCGTACACAGTGACGTGTGCGGTCCAATGTCTACACATGCCCGAAGCGGACATTCTTACTTCATTACTTTTACGGATGACTTCTCAAGGTACGGTTATGTCTTCTTAATTGAACATAAGTCCGAGGCCTTTGGAAAATTCCAGGAGTATAAGAATGAAGTAGAGAAACAGACCGGCAAAAGTATTAAGATTCTAAGATCGGATCGAGGTGGAGAATACTTAAGTGCCGAATTCCTGAATTACTTAAAAGAGAATGGTATTCTCTCTCAGCTTACTCCTCCATACACTCCGCAACATAACGGTGTATCGGAGAGACGGAACCGAACCCTATTGGATATGGTTCGGTCCATGATGAGTAACGCTGAGTTACCGCGATCATTCTGGGGATATGCACTAGAAGCAGCTGCGTATCTCTTGAACAAGGCTCCCACCAAGACTGTGCCTACCACCCCATATGAGATATGGACTGGGAAGAAACCCTGTCTTAAGTATCTTAAGGTATGGGGATGTCCAGCTTTTGTAAAAAAGCAGCATGCGGACAAACTTGAGGCACGTTCAGTACAGTGTAAGTTTGTGGGATACCCAAGGAACTCCAGGGGGTATCTTTTCTATTCCGCTGAGGAGCAAAAGGTCTTTGTTTCTCAGCATGCCCGCTTCTTGGAAACTGAGTTTTTAGAAACCCAGATAAGTGGGAACACAATAGAACTGGAAGAAGTTCCAGAACCACAGACTGTTACTGAAAGCTTAGTGGAACCAGAGGGTTCAACAGAACAGGACATTCCTGCGCCACTCTGCAGGAGTAGTAGGCAGTCTCATCCGTCCGAGAGATACTACGGTTTTCTCATAGACGGGGATAGAGATGATTGCATCATAGATTATGATGAGCCTACTAGCTTCCAGCAGGCCGTTCAGAGCGTTGACTCAGTGAAATGGCTGGATGCAATGCGGACCGAAATGGAGTCCATGTACACCAACAAGGTATGGACGTTGGACATTGCTCCAGACGGGGTAAAACCCGTAGGATGCAAGTGGATCTTCAAAAGGAAGATTGGTGTAGATGGACAGGTTGAGACCTATAAAGCTAGGCTGGTAGCAAAGGGTTTTCGTCAAAGACCTGGCTTGGACTACGACGAAACCTTTTCTCCAGTAGCCATGCTGAAATCCATTCGGATCCTTCTTGCCATTGCTGCCTTCCACGATTATGAGATCTGGCAAATGGACGTAAAGACAGCTTTTCTAAATGGAAATTTAGAGGAGTGTGTCTATATGGACCAACCAGAGGGTTTCATTCAGAGTGGGAGCAGCGGAAAGGTGTGCAAGTTGCTTAAGTCCATCTATGGACTAAAGCAGGCATCGCGGAGTTGGAACATCTGCTTTGATGAGACGGTCAAAGAATTTGGCTTTATCAAAAATCCAGATGAACCATGCATCTATAGTAGATTTGTAGGGAGAACTGTAGTATTCCTCGTTTTATACGTGGATGACATTCTCTTAATAGGAAATGACATTCCTATGCTACAATCTGTCAAGGGCTTCTTGTCACACAGGTTCTCCATGAAAGACCTGGGTGATGCCTCATACATTCTGGGTATCCGGATCTACCGTGACAGATCCAAGAGGATATTAGGACTTTCTCAGTCCAGGTACATCGACACCGTGCTGAAAAGATTCAGTATGGAAGATTCCAAGCGCGGTAACCTACCGGCTTGTCACGGGATCACCCTCTCTAAAGAGATGTCTCCCAAGACTGATTTGGAGAGGGATCGCATGTCTATTATACCCTACGCTTCTGCGGTAGGCTCTATAATGTATGCGATGTTGTGTACCAGACCGGATGTAGCTTATGCACTGAGTGTGGTAAGCCGGTATCAGTCTAACCCTGGGGAGAAACACTGGATAGCGGTAAAGAACATTCTCAAGTACCTGAGAAGGACTAAGGAGATGTTCTTGGTGTATGGCGGAAAAGACCTCCAGATCGAGGCCTTTGCTGACTCCAGCTTCCAGAGTGACAAGGATGATTCCAAGTCCATGTCGGGTTTTGTCTTTACCCTCAATGGAGGGGCGGTGTGTTGGAAGAGTTCCAAACAGGAAACCGTTGCAGACTCGACGATGGAAGCGGAATACATCGCTGCATCTGATGCCGCAAAAGAAGCTGTCTGGATAAGGAAGTTCTTGAAAGAACTTCAGGTGGTTCCGTCCATTGTTGATCCAATACCTCTGTATTGCGACAACAACGGGGCTATAGCTTTAGCGAAGGAACCCAGGTCCCATCAGAGATCCAGGCACATCTTGAGGCGGTATCACCTGATCAGGGAGATCGTAGATCGCCAGGAGATCGAGGTTCGGAGAGTCGCTTCAGAAGATAACACTGCTGATCCATTCACCAAGGCCCTGCCCCAGACTCAGTTCGAGCGGCTAATCGAGATGATAGGTCTTCGATACGCCAGTACATGGCCTTAGTGCAAGTGGGAGATTGTTAGTGTATATGCCCTAGAGGCCATTACTGTATCATACTGGTTTGTTTATTACTTAATGGATGCTTGGGATATTCACCTTGTATATACAATCTTGCTCAAAATAGTAGTATGCTACTTGGTTTGTTTCTACTTCAATGTGTACTTGTGTTTATTTCAGTATATCACTTATACGCATTAGTGGAGCCCTTAGGATCTTTGCTTGATTACCAGCGTTGTGATGGCAGTCACACTAGTGGGGGCTGGGTAATCTATAAGCACATCCTTATTCAGGTCCCTGGTCGCAGGACTATCGAGACAGGGCATCGATACTCCGGAGTAGACCAGCGCATGCGCTTCTCATCCCAGTGTGGGAGACGGTCTGTCCCACAGCCGTCAGTACGTCGTACTTGAGATAGTATGCGGGTGCTCGTTAGGTTACGGGTACACTGGACAGGACTCGTCGGGAACTGACTAGTTGGTATTATACCTATCGTCAGTTATCAGTTCCCAGGTGACATGAGTACAGCTTAGTCCGCTGACTTGACACTGTCACTTCGCCTCGGGTGTGTTCCCACTGTACTTTGATCACTACCCTACCACGGCTCAAAGGAGTCGTGCAAACAGGTGGTGGTTGGGTGCAGTCCCGAAGCACTTGGAGGCAGTGACGGTTAGACAGGATTCGTCTCTCCCGGTATTGGGGGTTGACATCGCGCTGTGTCTAGGAGAGCCATTACACGAGTAGTCCCTGGCCAGGGCAAACGAGATATACTGGTAGGTTTCCAGTGTTATCTCAGGGTGTATTGGGCTTCACTCCGGCACGACTTGTACCGCTATTGGGGGACTGACGTTTACCGCCCCCTAGGCCCGCCATGCGATGTATCAGACGAACAGACCGGACTGTACGGAGAATGTCACACTCAGGCTCAGTAGGAGTTCAGATGGGTTTCGCCTCGTCGGTCTTCTTGTCGGCATTACCTGGGGACCGTTACGCACAGCTAGTGCCGCTTGCGGTCTGTGGTTAAACCCACTGCCAGCGTAGTGTCGAGTCTTTAGAGTCCCACACAGAAAGCTTTTCGCCTTTAGGCAAAAGAGTAGAGGTCGCATGGTATTGCGACAGGTCGCATGGTTTTGCGACAGGGTTCGGTCACATCCGTGCACTTGTGCACGTACAGTGTCCGGACAGTTTACACTAGCGGGCTTTGGTTTAAGCCAGATCCTAGTGTACCTTATGGGATTGGATTTATCCAGTTTGCATTCGTGTTCCTCGGAACGCGGATGCGGGTGTGTATGCACAGTTGACAGGGAGGCAGAGGCAGAGGATTCTCATTAGGGTTGTTGACAGTTGACCGTTGACTTTTTGCTCAACCCTAATGAGAATATGATATGTGATTAACTATTATATTAATTAAGTATTATGGTGATATGGTTGTTGACTTGTTGACTTTTGTTGACTTGTTGACTTTGTTGACTTGTTGACTTTTGTTGACTTGTTGACCGGTTGACTAGGCTTTACTAGTTGACCATCATGATAACCATGGTTATCATTTCATGCCAAAGACTTTTTCTTGCTTGCTCATTTGAGTAAAATGAGTGCATGACATGATAAGGTTATGGTTGCTTCTAACCATCACATAAGACTTTTTTGATATGATGAGTTATGATCACTTTGGATTATGAGAGGGTGAAAGACAAAAGAGTTGCTCATTCTTTCTTGCTCATTCTCTCTCTTGTTCTTGAGCTCTCCTCTTGCTCTCACCCTCAACCTCTTGCTCCCTCTCTTGATCTATGGTTCTCTTGTCTCATGAGTTGAGAATCAAGAACCATAGATAAAATCCCATTCTAAATCATCTCTACTCATTCTAGTTCACTAGGTTTAGCAAACCAAGTGAACTAGTTTCTTCAAAGAACGAAGAAGGAGCTAAAGGTCGGAGCTTTCAAGTGGATCTATCTTCAGCGTACGGAGACAACGAGAAGGAGCCATCGAACCACCATCGGAGCTTGAAGAGAAGGAGTTCAAGTTCAGGTATAACCATCTTCATCCGAGTAGCTAAATATCTTTAGCTTAGTTTGCTAGTTTTAGTTTAGGTAAAGATCCCGACCTAGCTTAGTCCATGTTGCCTCTTGCGTTAAAATTTTGATTTTATACCGTTTCCGCCTCCCCGTAAGAACCGGGGGTCGCAACGTGGACTTACAAGTTTTGATGACCGAGTTTCATGATATTTGATTTCATGCCTAGGGCATGTATATGACTTGATTTATGCTTTCGGCACAGTTTTCATGCACTTTTAGTATTTCGATTCGATTTTGTGCGCGCTGGTGCACATAGTTGTGAGATTATATACCACGGTATACCTGATTTGGATTTGGATTGAAATATGTTGTATACCGTCGATTTTGATTTTGATACTCGATATTCGTTTTCGTGCATATTGTGCACTTGATTTGGATTTTGCGCATACTTAAGGCGCTTGATGCGATTTAGGTGCATTCCAGATGCACTAAATCGAGATTCTTCGTGCATATCAGATGCACCTGGTTTTGCTGTTAGGCACACACGTTGCCCTTGACAGGTGTTTCGTGCACACCCGTTGCACTTAGATTTGATTTTGTGCACATGTATGGTACGTTCATGGATTTCGATTTCCGTGCGCACCAGACGCATGTGGCTTTCATATATATATGTGGGATTAATTTCTTTTGAAGGAGTATATTTTATGATACTTGCTATTTGATTTAGAACTGAGCAGGACTAGTCAAAGGACAGTACCTGAGTATATTTTTGCATGCATTGATAGTTATCGAAGGGATTTCCAAAGAGGTGCTATAGTCTCAGTATTTACCTACGTGTCCATGATAACAGGAAAACTTTTTGCAAGGGAAACCCTTCTAAAAGTGTTTTCAAAACGGCGGGACGTGCATATTAAAAAAAGGATATATATATATATATATATATAGTTATTTTCTTACGATAGACGTCCACCACTGTGCAGTGTTATGCGCACCGCACAGCGACTTAAAAGGGTTTGGCATGCATTTCCTTCGGATGTTTATATGTATAGTGTAGATGTATATCATATTGGTTTTCGTATTGGATTTGGACATTGATGTATTCCCCATGACTCCGATGATTGCGGGATGCTTGACGGAGTTTTGATTTTTGGTTTATATATCTGTTTTTCATGCGCATGCATTGCGCTACGATGTGTTTTATGTATTTATGATTTCGGAGCCACGACGACTTGATGGATTTGCTTAAATATTTTAGTATTTGGGGGGAGTTTTAATTTAAATTCGGGGACCGAATTTCTTTAAGGGGGGAAGATTGTAACGTTTTGAAAATCGTTTAGGTGAAATTTCGGAAAATCGGTAAAATAAGGGGTATTTTCCGTAAAAGTCAAGATATAAATATCTTTTAATATAAAATTAAATATACATATTCTAGCTATGTAATTGCTAGTATTTGGTGTTTATTGAGCCACTGGTAAAATTTCTAATTTTCTGAAAAATTTCCGAAATTTATTATTTTAATATTATTTTAAGCCGTCACTAATACATTTAATTAGGAAAAATTACAAATTGGAATGGGCTAATACAAATTTTGTGCATCATGATAAACTAACATGTAAGATATTATTTCTGAAATGAAATGAAGTTGTTAAACGGTTTTGAAAATATTGAAGAAAAAGGCTAATTTTGTGAAAAAATGGAGGTACAGTGCTAGTTTGACTTGGGGGCTTTGGTGTTATCATTTTTCCCTTCACCCACACTCCCACACACACACCCAAATCCTCTTTTAGTGGCTGAACCCAGCAGGAACCCCCCCCCCAATTTCCTTCACCCCTTTTGGAAATGAAAGAAAAGAAAAGAAAGAAAGTTAAATGAGAGAGGACTTTGACCTTGGGTCGACTTGATATCATTTTTTTCCCACCTCACTCTCTCTCCTCTCTTCCTCAACCTGCGGCCGAGCCTCCTCTTGCTGTCCAGAAATTTTCCCCCAAAATCCCACTTCATTTTGGCTTCAAAAATGTCCAAAATTCCATCTATAATCAAGCTAAAATCCAAATCAAGCTCCTACCCATTTCTCCTTAGCCCTTATAGCATGGATCTTGGTGGAAAGTTTGTATTTTGGGGGCTATATTTTGGCAAGTGTGCATCTCATTTCAAACTTGTTTGAGGTATAACCCTTTTCCAATTGATACTTGTTCTAATCTATGTTTTTAATCAAGTGTTATTAGGTTTTAAATGGGTTCAATTGCATGATTAAGAAATTCAAGTTAGGGTTTTGTTTTGGAGTTGGGTTGTGATCAATTGTGCATGGTTGTGTGATGTGGGCAAGAATCTTAAAACTTGTTAAAACTAATCTAGTTGCTAATTACAAGTTGTTACCTGAAAAATGTCCAAATTTAAGCTTTTTAACAAACTAGGTTTTTGTAAACTATGATTATGATTAAGAGAAAAATCTAATTAGGTTACTCATGACATTATTAACATTTTAAATTGTAGTTTAATATTTTAGATCATGCAAATCCAAGCTAAATTGTTGTTTGTGCATTTTTGCTATAAAATGGTTGAAATTGGATAAAATTGCTAACTAGGTTTTTAAAACGTATATAGTTTGGCGAGATAAATTAGTAGTGAATGTTTGTGTGGCCTAATCAAGCTAATTAGTGAACATTGCGGCCGCTAGATTTGTTAAATAATCAAGTGTTGTACTAAAATGGAAAATTTTGCTTGCTAGGTTTTCGGAAAAATAGCTTTTAAAGTGAGTTTGGGGTTTTTGTGAATTTTAACCTATTTTATATTATATTTAGTATTGTGAATGTGAAGATGGGTGCGTTTGGATTCTTCTCGATGGGTTGATGTTTGTACATCGATATCGAGGGTTGGTATGGCTATGTTTTCATGCGTAGGCGATAGCTTTTGATCTATACGTGATACGCGTGCCAATTTGGTTTTCGTATGCCGTTTTGAATTCGAATTGGATTTTTTATGCGATACGATACGTTGTGACATGTAGGTACCCCATGTGGACTTCGAGACGACAAGCAAGCGCGTGGCGACGTCGGCACCGGCGAGCGAAGACCAGGTGAGTAGATTTATATCTACAGGGAGAAGTCGGGTGGATGGCGTATAGCACCCCCGCAAAGTTGTGAGGAATGAGGTGATGTGGTAACGATATACTTTTATATGTTATTATGAGATATGAACACCTAGTAAGAGAAGCCTTGGGATCTTATAGGTTTATGATTAGCGAGAATTGTAAAAAGGACTTTAGCGGATTTCTTAGTCACGAAACCCTAGAGTAAGGATTTGCATACACGCAAACATGTACACTTGCATATATCATTTTCTTGTGCGTATATGGGAATGTGTATATATGTATATACGCATGGATATGGGACTATGCATATATACATTTATATACACATGCATGAATGTTGACGATATTGTACGATATTTGGAGATGAGTCGATGAGATTGGGCTTGAGGCCATGAGATCGGTGATGTGATATGGTCCGTATTTGAGATACGACATGATATTTTTAGCGGCTTCTTTAGGCGTGGTGTTTTCATACACACGCATGCATTTCATATATGGTATCGGTATTGTACTAGACGTAGATCAGTACCCCGAACATGATATTTGATAAAGAGGATACCAGATGATTAATGTGATAGATATGACATTTGACCCGTACCCAGATTTGGGAGGCCGTACGACGGATTTACCGTACGAGCTATATATTGACGATAGATCCACACTCTTGATTCGAGGATGTCATATGATATGTTGTATCATACATGATATTATTGAGGCGGGATCACCGACTATTATGCATGTATATATATATATATCGACTCAGATTTAGATGGTTTCCATACCCCTTTCGATTGGTTATTGGTTAGACCTGTAGTTTACCTAGTAAATGTTTGACAGGACCCGAGTCATACCTATTTCCAAAACTAACGAATCGTGAGGATTTTAAAGCCATGTCAAGGGATACTACAGATATTTCAAAAGACGTACCTTTTCTTAAAAACACCGTAGCCCTTATTTTAAAATCACCACGATTCGTACTTTTTCAAATGGCAAAACAGTATAACACAGGTGTAGTGGTGTAGATTCCTTATCGTTACGTTATCATTCATGTTCCGCATATTATTGTTGCAATTACTACCTTTTGCCATTTATCATGTTGTTATCGTCTCATTGCATGTTTATTGTGTACTTAGTGATTATGAACCATGCTGTCAGGACACTAGCACCATTACCGATGATGCGTATGCTCCACATACACTTGCTTGTCGGCTCACACACATCATCATCGGTAATTTCCATGTCACGTACACTTTAGAAAATACCATTTCATCGACATAGCTTGATAGCTTATGTTGCAATATGTTATAGCTTTCATATACTAGTTAAACTATTGCATTAATTGCATGATATCAGATGCATTCATATATTCATTGGTTATACAGTATTATGGACATTATGTCGGTTTTCACTTTCATTGACATGGTGATTTGATGTTTTCGGATCCGTCTTGAGATTTTCTGTATTTGGAAACCGCATGTGAAAGTTTTATAACTGATGATATATTTTAAAGAGAAAAATGCGGTCTTTCCTTGATATGATGAGTAGTATCCACCATGATGTTTTCTCGGTTCTGAGAAAGTTTTCGAGACCCGATTCGAGGAGTTGGATGAACCGTCTGCAGGTACATGGTGGACCCGGTATGGTACCCCGGGGCAAGAAGTTCGAGTAGCAGACGATGAACCTGGAAGGGGCAGACTACCTACCGGTAATTTTACCTGGCGCGGCGGATATCCGGAGAATACCGTTCGTGGCCGTGAGTTTGATGTTATGGGCTGATCCGTTCTGCCGGAGCCCGAGGGCCGATCCCGCAGATGATACGGATGCC
Source organism: Agapanthus africanus (assembly GCA_030015575.1). Taxonomy (NCBI): domain Eukaryota; kingdom Viridiplantae; phylum Streptophyta; class Magnoliopsida; order Asparagales; family Amaryllidaceae; genus Agapanthus; species Agapanthus africanus. The sequence goes on from JASDDO010000024.1 coordinate 612,068,472, forward strand.
TGAGATATTGATAATTGAGATTTGAGATTTAAGATTTGAGATATTGAGATTTGATATTAAGATACTGAGACTTATGTTTTGTGTCGATGCTTGACACTGATTTCTCTGTTGTATTCATTGATGATACGTGATTGACATACATATAGAAATCTCATTGATTAAAGAAAATAGTTGTCTCACTCATGATATATTCTGTTTCCATTCGTAATGCATTCATACATCATATGTCTGATATGTTTCTATCTGAGGCACTGATACGAGCAGGTAGTATTACACTATACATAGCTGGACCAGGATTTTATTTGGAGATATTACCTGATATGACCTAGGATAGCGTTATGCATGCGTTTTCTACTCGTAGATGTTTTCTACTCATGAGTTGGTAACTCACCCCCGTTGTGCCACAGTTCCTTGCAGGTTTTGCCGTACAGGTTCTTTGCGGTTTTGCTGGCACACTGTTCTTTTCGGGTGATTGCTTTAGCAGGTGGGTTCTTTGCATTAGGACCACCATTGTTTATTATTATTTTAGTTGTATCTAGAAACTCCATCAACCAAATTGTATATTTCAGAGAGATAGAAAACCAGACCTGTTATTCTTTCGACCTTAGAGTCGCGCGTTGTGTTATTATGTTTTTTATGTGGTTTTGAGTTTCTTTTGAGTTTTGATCCCCGCCCTTGGCGTTGTATATTATATTGCTTGCATGGTTGTGGTCGTCGATTGACGAAGAGCTAGCTCCCGCTTGGGGATGCCATTTTACTTATTTCGTATACTATTCATGTTGTATCCCGTTTGGGGCCAGTATTTACAAAGGAGACTCTGTCGAAATTTTCAAAAAATACTTGAGATTTTAAAAATACATACTTCGGCCTATGTTGTTAAAACTACTTACTTTAAATTGGTTTTTCCTTCACTCTACTGCTTCATTGGTTTTGATTTCTGGGTTTTGGCTTACTTACATTACGTACGCCTCGAGACGCTTCGTAATTTAAGTGCCGGTCATATTCCGCACCTTTCGGGTCGTGACAATCATTGTCGAATCCTGTCATCACATATTAGTCGTATCATATCACTTCTAACTATCCTTTAGTTTCTAATATAGTTTCACTAACTATCTTTTAACTCTATCTATAGTTTTCTATTAAAGGTTCTCTTAACCCTATTCTATATATAAATCGGTTTCCATCAAAGTTTGCGGGGGTGCTATACGCCAACCACCCGACTTCCCCCGTAGATATAGATCTACTCACCTTAATCCTTACTTGCCGAAGTCGATGACGCCATACTCCATCGCCTCGAAATCCACGCGAAGGTACCTACAAAAGTACACAATCACAATCGCTATTAAAATCGAATCCGGAAAACCGACACGGCACACGGTGCGCTCGTAGGTTAGAACCTATAGCCCACGCATGCAAAAACAATCAAACAACCCTTGTTGTTAATGTACAAACATCCAACAACCAAATACAAAATCAAATATCAAAACCTAGCATTCAAAATACGGAAAACATAACCAAAAACCACACCAAAGTGCTCCCAGATTTTGACTCAGGTGAAATTGGGATGAACAAACAATACTGGGATGATGTATATAGGGTATATGACCTATAGAAGCAACCTGGACCTAAAATTCCTCCATGTGGCCGGCCACAAGGCCTCAAAATCCGGTGATCTCGGTCCCTAGGCCTCTGTTTGCGTTTGTTTTGTCAGGGTGGTCTCCTAGTATGGTAATTAGGCCTCTGGACTTGTTTGCTAAACTCAGAAATTCCTCGGGTTTCTCCAGATTCACTGTAGGCACACCAAATGCAACAAAACCGACATGGACACAATTCTTAGTTTGTATTCTCTATTCTAGGTCCACCAATTGATCTCTAGGGTCTTGCACACCCGCACTACAGCTCACAAGCCCACAAGTCACCAAACCCTCTCTTGATTTTTCCAATTTCACAAACCCACACCTTAAATCCATTATAAATAACTAGAATGTTAGGAAAACATAAACTAAACTAAATAGAACGGATTATACCTCATGGATGAAACTCAAGAGAATCCTAGCTTCCCAATGTTATCAAAATCCCACTTTGCTTGGTCCATTGTATAGAGGATGATGAGGTGATCATTTTTTGTGAAATGGGTATAGGTTTTGGCAAGGTTTTTGAGATGGATTTTGGGGTTGAAGGTGGAGGGAGATGAGGGTGAGGAAGATGAAGGAAAACAAATGGGGGAATAATGGTGGCTGACCTCTCTTATTCTACTCTTACCCTCACTCTCTCTCTCTCTATTCTCACCTCCCAAACATTTCTTACTTAACCTTTTCCCTTTTCTTTTCTTTTCTTACCAAAATAAAACCAACCATAACTAAAACAACACAAATGAATATGTAACCAAATAAAACATGTCATGGTGCACTAACCATGGAAAACTGTAGAAACACGGATTTGGCCTAATCGCGATTAGCAGTGCACTAATCGAGTTTTTATCCAAACTGCATATAATAAATTTTAAAAATGCCAAATCCTTTAAATATATTTTTAAATGAATAATTCATTTTAATTCCACAATTATTTCACAAAATTGGTATATATTTATAACCTTTTTCGAAAACCCCAATTTCGCAAATCGGGCAGTTTTTGGGAAATATATTATTTTAATATTAAATTCCAAAAATAATATTTTATATTTTCTGAAATGTTACAATCTTCCCCTCTGAAATAAATTCGGTCCCCGAATTTAAATTTAAACTCCCAAATACTAAAACATTTCAATAATCAGCTCAAATCAACGGGGCTCCGAAATCACGGATGATATAGAAATACCACAACGTATCGCATGCGCATGAAAACGAGTACGAAACTCAAAATCGTACTCCGTCAAGCGTCACGCAAATCATCGGATTTGCACGCATATCATCAGAGTTACAATGGAGATACAAATCTCGAAATCCACTACTGAAATCCAATATGTACTAGTCAAATACTATAATACATATATAGTACGGATCCTTAGAAAAATCCTTTAAACTGAATAAAACACATGCAAAAATCTTTTCTGAATCGCCGTGTGATGCGTAACTCATGGCACAAGTGACGGGCGCTCATTTGTAAGTAATAAATATACGTTCCGCCCTTTTTTTTTAAAATATCCCAAAAGGTTTTCCATTTTTTTAACGTTCGTGTCGCTCACAGACATGTAGGAAATAGAGAGACTATAGCTCCTTTTTTAAAACATCTTGGTAAGCTTTTAATGCATGCAAAGTACTTAGGTACTGTCCTCAGATCAGTCCTGTTCGGCTATTACATAATATAGTGCTCATCATGAAAACAAAGTTCTCAAGAGCAAAATCAGCCTCAAAAGGCGTATCCAATAATCACGTGCATCTGGTGCGCACGGAAATCAAATCCAAATACAAGTAACACAATATGCACAAAAGCAAAACTAAGTGCAACAGGTGTGCACGAAAGCATCTATCCAGTGCAACGGGTGTGCACGACAACAATGTCAAGTGCACCTAGAGTGCACGAAAACCTCAATCCAGTGCAACTAGCATGCACGATTGAAAATCCAAAATCAAGTGCATCCGGTGTGCACAAAATACCAATCAATAACTCAAATGCGTAAACAGCAACACCGAGTGTCCTAAGGTGTCTGAAATCATAAACGTGTGCAAATGCATGCACAAAACACATATCAATGCACTGCAAACACATATAAGCTATACCGAGTGCGGAATCAAATCAAGTGCGTACCACACGCACAAAATCAAATCAACTGTATGAAATCCACGAAATCATAAACATGTGCAGCCAAGGCACAAAATCAATATCAAGTACGATAGATATGCACAAATCATAAACCAACACAACGGTGTATAAAACACATATCAAGTGCAATAACCATGCACAAAAATGTAAATACCCAGTAGGTGCAGCCATGGTGCACGAAAACAATATCATAAAGCTCAATCATCAAAACTCAAATCCAAGCGATATAAGCGTGATACTCGAATCGCAAACGCAAATTGCAACAAATGACATTGAGGTACACCTCCTACAATGTCGAGTAAAATATCGGTGCGCCTAAACTGGCAGAGCAAGATCATCCGCTTGCCTCCTGCTCACGGTCTGGCGTCTTCTGTCTCTTGGTCCTCATTTTCTCTGCGGATTACCAATCTCGCAATCTATCGGCTCATCGGCCCGGTCAGGTGTGCTAACGAAAATGATTCCGCTCTGGCACTTCTCTAGTCATCTCTCGGCCAATTATTATGACCACTCGTAAAGCAGCACGTCACTGGCGTTGGCCTTTGGTTCTCTGAATACTCGTAACACAACTGATCCTCGGTGCAAATCTCATCGCAGCAGTGTCCTAGAAGGAACTCGCTCAAGGTATCTTCCGATCTCGCATATGCCGAACTATACGGAAACTAGTACTCTTGCATAATCTTTTCTCGTTTTCTGGACATCTGCGTTTTCAGCACAATATTTCCTCGGGAACTGGCCGCATCCTAACGCCTCTGCAAGCATATCAGATCTCTGATCTCGACGGGGAGTAACAACAGTTCGCCAACCTCTCGCGCGAACCTCTGGTTCCAATTGTCTGTATCATCGTCTACTTCGACGTCACGTCACGCTATCTGCATACTGCAAATGTTCTCGGCTACAGTCAATCCGAAGTCTCTCACACGGACTCGAAATCACGAAATCGGTATCTTCATCACTCTGTAGAATACATCTAGCCGAACACGTCCTCGGGAACTCGTCCTAACCATCAGAGGAATACTTAATACTCGTCCGTTCTCGATCAACTCACAACGCATCTGGGTGAGGTCCACTATCCGAAGCTGGTCAGCTTGCCGATCTCCTATCACATGATATTCGGACGACGTCAAACTTTTCGATCGATTCGTCAAAGTCCTATAATTCCCCAAAAGCTCAACACCTGAGCACAGTCTAATAATATCCCGTACATGCCACAGTACCTATGGACCAACCGTAGAAGGGCAAACCCAAACCTCACTGATGGCACCGCTGAACTGCTGCAAACCTCAAGGTTCGGAAGCGGTTCCATGGTCATTATGTCGAGTTAGGGTTTCTTTCTTCAAGAGGGTCCACAGAATTACTTGCATGTTCCTTCGAATACGTTAAACATGGAAAAATGGGTTTCTGACATTCGTTCGAACTTTTTAACTTCGCCTAGACGTCATGCGAGTGCCCTTCGTCCGCATGCTAACAATGCCTCAATCCTCCAGGAAAAGCGATACATCAACGGTCATATCTGGATCGGTCTACTTTAGATCTGAGTAAGACTCTCCACGCTGGAAATCTTCAACTCAACTGGGCCTGCGTCGGCGCATCAATCTGACGGATCATCTTCGTCTCTCAACTCGGGATAGACTAGCTATCACCTGTCGCATCTCTGCCTGGAAGATCCAGCGATCTCAGCTCGTAAAGTATGGGGGAAATATCCCATCAATCTCAGCAACAGCTGGGTCATCTGTCTGCATGGCACACAACGTCACGATCTCTGAGGTATGTTGTACATCAACAATCCTCTCACAACTGGCAGCTCTAACCGTGGCCCGATCATCCGGTGTAAAACCAAACACTCTCCTCAACAATAGGTCACAACACAACACTACATCGAGACGTTCCCATGTCATCAGAAAACACAGTGGTCAGTCCTCATCCATGACGAGCTCACCCTGACCACAACACTAGCAGCAGCTCAATCTGCGCTCAAACCACGATGACAGGAACCTCAATCGTGTATCAATAAAACAAATCAAAGGCATGAAAGGAAACGACAGATCCAGAATGGATACATGATCATAAGAAGGAACAACATCAATTAAAGTATGATCATGGAAACAAATAGAATCAAAGAACTCAAATGGATGTATAATCATGGGTATGAAGATAATCATAAGTCTCAAAAATATGTACATCCAAAGGTTTCTTAAGTGGAGTATCGTATCGTAAATATGCCGCGGAACATACGTACAGTACGTCACTCTACTCAAGCTAGCTACTCCATCAATCAGGGTCAACCTATGAAACGAAAGTTCGGGTCTAATACCCACCCCCCCCGTTCAAGTCTAAGTTCTGTAAGGTCAAGCCTAGTTTCCAAAATAAATTACGCCCTAGACTCCGCATAGTCAAACATAGACTCGACCCAAGGTTAAATCTAGCGCTCTGATACCAACTTTGTCACGACCTGAAATATTAGCTCGTGACCAGCACTTAAATCACGCAACGTCTAAAGGCGTAACGTAATTCAAGTAAGCTGAAACCCAGAAATCTAAACCTTTTTAAGAAAATAAAAGAGGTGAAGTTTTGAAATAAAGGTATAAGGAAATCAAGTTTTCTTAATGCATAGAAAAGGGACATAAAAATGCAAGTGAAAATTTCTAGTTTGGAAACATGTTTCGTCTGTTAAAAATTTGGGCAGCACCTCCTTTGTGTTTTTTGATCCAAAAACCACAAATACATAATAATGATAAAGGCATCCCCAAGCGGGAGCTAGCTCTTCGCCAACCGGCGGATCACAACCACGGAAGACAAGATATATAAGTATACGACGCCCAACGGCGAAGTTCACCACAAAAGATAAATAAATAAGCAAGACATCAACCCAAAATGCGAACATTAAACCCATCGCTCAAGTCTCGCAACTATAAGTCTTGCTAAGTCTCATTACTTATACAAATACTAGTTTGATTTAATGGAGTTGACTATATACAATATGAAATATAAATACATAAGGGGGCATGATACAAATGTCCCACCTACCAAAGCAAAACACCTGAATGCAACTGTGTGCCAGCGATGCCACTACTGATCCATGCGGTCAACCTGCAAGAACTGTGGCACAATAGGGGTGAGTTGCCAACTCGTGAGTAGAAAAACATCTACAAGTAGAAATCGAATAAACAACGACTCATAGGTCAACTATATCATAAAGGTAATACTATGATATTTAGGGTGACCGTATCTACATCTGTGCCATCAATGTCATCAATGTCTATATGCATGTGGCTATCATCCAACAATATAATCAATGTCTGTATGTATGTAGATCTCGTCTACGTGTCAACCAATGACACAACAAAATCATGCATGTAAATATCATAAAAGAATATGTTATTTATATGTATGCCCTAGAGGTCATTACTGTACATTGGATGTATATTGTAATGGATGCTGGGACATATATAGGTAGGACTTTCTTGCTCGACATGATTGTACGCTATCTGGTTGCTCTTTATCTTAACATGTATACTTTCTGTCTCTCCGATTACATGTTGATAAAGCCCTTAGGATGTGTACTCGACTTCCAGGACTATGATGCAGATCATACTAGTGGGGCCTGGGTAGTCCATGAGTACATCCTTCAATGTTCCTAGTCGTGGGAATATCAAGACGGGGCATCGATATTCCAGAGTAGACTAGCGTATATCTTCTCGACCCATGTGATGGACGATGGATGATCCCATATCCATTGGTGTTTAACATCAGAGATGGTATACGGGTGCTCAGTGGAGACTGGGTACACTGAACGGACTCACCGAGAACTCCCAGATGGTATTATACCTCACGTCAGATGGTAGTTCTCTGGTGACACTGGTACAGCTTAGTCTGTTGACCCGAGATCGTCATAGAGTCTTGTGTGTCTCCCTCTGTGCTTTGATTTCCACCCTACCACGGCTCTACTGAGTCGTGCAAACAGGTGGTTTTTGGGTACAGTCCCGATTCACATGGAGGCAATGAGCGATAGGAGGGGATTCGTCTCTCTCGGTATTGGGGGTTGATGTTGCGCTATGCTCGACTGGCCATAACAGGAAATCCCTGGCCAGGGTTGCTGTGATATACTGGTAAGAGTTATCAGTAGTTTCATGAATGTTATGGACCTCACGTCGGCATGACTTATCGAGCTATTGGGGTCTGACGTTTACCAACCCTAGGCGAGATATGCGACATATCAGACGAACAGACCAGACTGTACGGTAAGTGTTACTGGTTGGATTCACAGGAGTGTGAGCGGGCTTGCTCGTCGATCTTCTGATCGCTCAATACCCGGGTGGCCGTTACGTTTAGCAGACCGCTTGCGGCTTGTGGGTGTTTGATATGATCATCACCTGCTGCCGGCGTATTGACGAGTCTTTAGAGTCCTACACAGAGGTTTCCTGGCTCAAGCGAAACGAAATAGGAGCACATATGAGATATGTGCGGGACCGAGAATAATGCGTGTATGTGATACCGTATTCTATTCTCACGATGAATGTATCGATTGGTTGTATGCGATATAACCTAGTTATCGAATCAAGGATTGATTAGATAAGCCGATACATTGGATATTAGTCGGTTATATGCGATATGACCGGATCGTTAAATCAAGTATTGATTTAATGATTTAATGCATAATTATATATTTGATATAATAATTTGCATTAACTAGTATTTGTTCACTTTAAATGGATTTCTCACTTGAAATGCACAAGTTGTATATGTGATATATTTTTGTGCACAAGATTGTATCATGTTTGATGATACATGCAAACTTGGGTTAGTGTGTGATTTAAACCATGGTTAGTTAATGGTTAGGGTTTCATTTGATTTACTTATTCATTCATTTATTTATTTTGGCAAAGGAAAATGAAATGGTGGCTTGCTTTGTCTTTTCTTTGAAACTTCATGAAGGTTTGAAAGCTTGACCATTTTGTTTCTTTCCTTTAACCCTAACCATTCAACTAACCCTAGTTCATTCTCTACACTTAACCAAGGTTGGATTATGATAAGAATGAGTTGGATTTTCCTTTTTGAAAATAATCCTTTTTATTATATCATATTCTTTCTTCTTCTTCTTCTTCAACAAAGAAGAGACCTTGCCTCCATCAATGGCAACATGAGGAAAAGAGTGAGAAATCCAATTCTAAAGTGAACCCACTTCCTATTTCTTCATCCTCTACCACTTGCCAAGTAGTATAGGGTGTTTTCTTCACAAGTTTCATGACTTGGTGAAGTTGGAGTTTGATCTTGAGTTGCCTCGACGTAGATCATCTTTGGCAACGAAGTCGACGACCTAGCCCGATCAATTCTTCGATGAAACCACCGTGAGAGTCCGGGATCTGAAGGGTACAGCGGAGGGTCGTCAACACGGAGCTAGAGAGGTGGAGGACCGGATCTACAAAGTTTGTAATCACTTTCCTCTTAGTTAAAGTAGTTAACTCGCTTTGCATCGCCTATAAATCTAGTTAACGATCCGTATTAGGGTTTGTAGGCACATGAAATTTTTTGAATTGGGAATGCTTGATCACTTGTGAGACCTTATTAGTGTGCCTAGGAACCCTACAGTGGTATCAGAGCCTAGCTAGAGCCTTAGACGATGCGTAGGCGGAGTTAGAAGTCCGATCGAACCGAAACCCTAATTCAAAGTTGCCCTTTGTACATTTTTTGAAATCGGGGATTTTTGAGAATAAAAAATATGCAGAAAAACCAGCAGGAGATTCTAAGAATTACTGAGAAGCCCGTACTCCTGAGTCCATCAAAGTGCGGCGGAACCGCGGCATTAGCATGGCTAATGCGGCGGTTCCGCGGCGGATTAGTCTCCTCTTGCATTGAATTTTGCACAGTAATTCCTATTTTGCTGTGTTGGTTTTCCTGGGAATTTTTAATCTGAACTCAAGAGTTGAGTTTTCTGGGTTGCATTGGGAGTTCGTAAATTCGATCGGATTATCAAACTTTGTCTATGTGTTTTTCCGGGTAATTTTAGAATATGTTAAAAAGTTCGACCAGATATAAATACCCACTTTTTCCCCTGCCGGGAAATTTCCAATTGTTGGATTTTTCCATGTTTTAAAGACGTTCTAAGTAGTGCAAGTAACGCGATGGACCCTCTAGAAGACAACAAACCTTAACTCGATTGTGTGGCCGTCTTGAACTGCCCTTTGAACCTTCGGGTTTGGGGCAGTACGGCGTGCCACATGTGAGGCGTTGGCTTGACCCTTCTACGGCTAGACCGTTGGTACTGAGGCATGAACTGAATGTTTTTAGACTTATTTCATGTGTTGAGCTGTATCGGGAAAACTTGGGTGTTCGATTGTTCGATCGGAAAGTTTAACATTTTCTATTTACCCGGAATGTGATACAACATTTGGAATTCACAAGTAGTTATGAGATAACTGAATGAATGTTATAAACATAGCAATTTGGTCTCACTTGATCGGTTGCCACGGAATTTTGATGCGATCAAAAGTCCGTCGCAATCACGTAGCGTACGCGGATACTCGCCGGGTAAACTTAATAGACAGCCTCACTCCATAGCCCCGACCAAGTGACTGTAGGAGAACCCCGTCGCCGAAAGCATCCGTACTGGTGCTCGCGGCAGCGGTGTTCCGCCTTGGTGCACTTCGTCGACGGTATCGGGGGTGCGGCCGCCTACTAAAGTTTGCGACGAGCATTCGATCAGAATGTCGGGAATCTTGTTGAACTGCCCGACTTGATATTGAAAAGAGTTTTCGATAATGAGACTAAAATGCGGGGTTTATAATTGTTAGGCATGCGATGTCTAAGGAATTCAATTGATTTGGCATGCGATGTCTAAAGAGGTTGCGGATTCCAACTGTTGTAGTTTTACACTTTCTTTTCTGTGACCGTAAATGTAATATGTGATATCGCCGGTTTCGTTGCTATATGTCAACGACAATTGGGATGCGCATATTTACTTACGTTGATGACATGTGATGTTATGTGTTGCTGGATATGTTATATTGGATCGTCGTGTTTGAATAGCCGGGATTTTTTATGTGAGATGAGTGTTTTTCCTTTTCATTCATGTAAAAACTTGTATGTAATATTCTTTTATTGGGGGCACTTCCAGGTTGCGGATGATGTCACTATTTGTATATTATTTACTTTTCCGCATTAGGATAGACCCAAGGAGGGGAGCACAAGTAACCGGGTTCTAGGGTCCAGTGGGAGACCATCTCGAGGAGTCGAGTCCGGGTCTCCTAACCCTAGAATTGGTAGGGTTGCTTGCCGCTCTCGTAGGGGTCTAGGGGTGTGGGATTGGCTATTCATCACGACCGTGGAATCCGTGTTTTATACTGGCTCGTATTGAAAACACGGACGTCCTAGTATATCCAATATTTCATATGATATTTTCTGCTGCGTTATCTGTGATGTGATCATGTGATTTGTTCAGATAGATATTATATATAGTATATATGATATATTATATATACGTTGCTTATGTTTTACACCCGCGCTAGCCCTGCCCCGCTCTGCCGTTAGTTACCTAACCTAACGGTGCAGACGGGACATCAAGACGAATGCGGATGGCATAAGCGTACGTTATATTTATCTGTGATGTTTAGGTGGACTTAAATGATGGGATATTCATTAATGAGATTAATGAAAGAAAATAAACCTAATTGATGTTGTGGAATCGAATTTCAAAAATAAAACAGGTAGCTACAGTTCTTGCTTTGCATCGCGGTGTTCATTGTAGAACATCCTGCACCTTATTCGATGAGGAAAGGACCGAGATCCCTTCACCGGGAGTGACTCCTTTAGCAATAACTGGCAGATGCTACACACTCGGTTTGTCTTTTGATCGCTTCTATAGTTTTTGCTTTGCACAGTGATATATATGATATATCCCGCACCTCATTCGACGAGGAAAGGGCCGACGATCCCTTCACCGGGAGTGACCCCTTTAGCAAAACTAGAAAAGCCTCAAAAACATTCCATTTAAAAAACCATTTGATTCCGCAACGAGAATAAGTTCAAAGCGTTAAAGGTTTTATTAAAAACCATTCGCAACCCTCCGTCATTTTAGGAAGTAGAGTACTTAGTATTCGTGCTGTGTTTGTTGACCTTAGTTAAGGCACAGTGTACGGTAGCTAAGTGATGTCTTCCTACACCGCATATGATGCGATTAGTTAGGACAGTCGCGTGACTTTGTTGACCTTAGTTAGGGGTCATGTGGGTGGGTCTAATTAATCACGAAATGACGGGTAGAACTTGATTAGTACTTATGATTTGTTGACCATAGTTAAGGTCATATGTGCTAGGGATAAAAATCTTTATCGGGAGTTTCAAGTGTTGAAATTTGCAATGAGATTGCATACCTTCTATGTGATAGTTGGATTCCGATACCCACTGCGAGTAATTGTTACTCCTGGGAGAGTTTTGCACTTTGCAATTAGCCGATCAAGTAGGTGTCTAGAAAGGTGTCAACGGGGTTACGCCTCTGGGAAAATGGGGTTTACTGTAATTAGGTCCGTGCAAAAGCACGGGGAACCTCCCTCAAAGTACCGATACTGGCCTGGCTGAAAGATAGGCGAACTTATAGAGTGTAATTAATCCCGGCTAGTCTTTCCTTTTAGGGTTTGAAGGAAGATTTGATAAAAACAGTAGGAGCCATCCTGATTAGATAAAATATATAACCAATCTAATCTTGCAAGAGCGCATGCAGAGTGTTTTCTTCTCTCTCTCTCCAGGTAGCGACCATATCACGCCTTAATCAAGATAATAATATGGATGTATTGACCGAACCCGCTTATTATACTGAGCTGGGGAACGTTGGTTCCGCTCCAACTTATAATTTTTATAAGACCGAGCAGGAAATAGGGGAATACCAGAATTCCTATGCCGCCCAAACGAAGAAAGTGCATATGATGCATCTCCTTCGGGTGTGTTCATTACAAAGAACTGTTTCTCAGTATCCTCTGCATCCTGGGTATTTGATACCGGATCAGGATCCCAGATATGTAATCTGTTACATAGGGCTACAAAAAGGTAGAAAACTGAGAACGGGTGATAAGTTTCATAAGACAGAAAACGGGGCAAGTGTTGCAGCCAAGTCTGTTGGTCACTGTCACCCTGTATTACCAATACATTGATTTTGAATAAATGCTATTAGATACCGAACCTGATATACAAAATCATATCAGTCTCTTTATTGGTAAAGAAATGATAAAATTTTGTATTGTTGGATAATGTTTTGAACATTTCCTGTATCAAAAGTTGATCGGTCCAGGCACGTTATCTAAAAGTATTGATGTTCTAAATCAAACTACAGTTCCTAGTATACAGAACACACACAAGAGGAAGAGTTCAGAAAAGAACGAATCCTTCTTGAGGCATTGTAGACTAGGTCATATCAATGCGACCCGACTGGCTTAAGTTACATTTTAGATGCATATTTAAATCAGTTTGAATTTACATCTTGTGAAACTTGCCAGTCATGTCACAGAGATAAGATGACCATAGCTCTGTTTATTGGAAACAGTAAAAGAGTTAGTAAACTCTTGGGACTGATACATGATGATGTATGTAAGGTCCCCTGTCTACACATGCCAGGACTGGTTCTTTATACTTCATTACGTTCTCTGATAATCTCTCAAGATTCAGACATATGTTCCTGTTGAAACACAAGTCCGAACCTTTTGAGATATTCACAGAATATAAGCTAGAAGTAGAGAACCAATACGGGGATAAGTATTATGTCCTATGATGAGATCAGGGAAGAGAATACTTGTGCATGGCATTCCTGGACTATTCTAAAGGAGAATGAGATTCTCTCTCAGTGTTACTCCTCTGAATATACCACAGCACTACGGTGTATCAGGGAGGAGCAATAAGCACCCTATATGATATGGTGCGCTCTATGATGAGTATTACTGAGTTACCTGTTTCTTTAAGGGGGGTTGTGCACTTGAGAAGCTGCATACCTATTGAATTAGGTTTGAATCAGATCACTGCCTACCACTCCATATAAGATATGGTATGGGAAGAGCCTATTTCTTAAGTTAGTTAAGATTTGGGGTTGTCCGGCCTATGTCTAAAGCAAAATCCAGACAAGATCGAGGCAAAGTCAGTTCTGTAGAATTGGAAAGGTTCCAGCTATACAAAACTGCAGCTAATGATTTGACAGAACCAAAGGATTCAAGAGTTCCCGATGAACCTCAGCCTCTCCGCCAATCTGGTAGGGTTCCTCGTCCGCATGAGAGATACCGCGGTTTCTCGATGACAGTGGGAGCGAGGAATGCATCATGAGATGATGACCCAACTAGTTTCGAGCAGGCCATCGAGAGTAGGGACTCTATAAGAATGGCTGGATGCTTAGCGATCTGAGATGGAATCCATGTACACCAGCAAAGTATGAACTTTGGCTGCTATATCTGAAGAGTTAAATCCCCATCAGGAGCAAATATATCTTGAGAAGATTACTTGGTGTAGATGGAAAGGTTGAGACTTTCAAAGCTAGACTTGTTAAAGGTTTTCATCATCGACCAGGTGTGGATAATGATGAAATCTTTTCCAGGGACTATGCTTAAGTCCATCCAGATCCTACTTGCTATTGCTACAATATCTGGTGGTTGGGTGCCATGACTATTTTTCTAAATAATGATTTAGAAGAGAACGTCTATAAGAACACAGCCAGAGGGCTTCGTAAACAGTGGGAGCAGCGGAAACGTGTGCAAGATGTTTTATGTGATGAAGCAGGTATCGCGGAGTTGGAACATCTGTTTTGATGAGTTAGTCAAACAGTTTGACATCATCAAAATGGTAGATGAACCTTGTATATACAAAAAGATAGTAGGGAGTATGGTAGTGATCCTCGTAGAGTACGTGGATGACATACTCTAGATAGGAAAAGAGTTTCCTATACTACGATCGGTCAATCTCCTCTTATCACAAGGATTCTCCAAATAGGATAAAGGTGATACCTCCTCGATCCTGAGGAGAATCACTGGAAAAGTTCCAGGGTGATAAGGACGACTGAATGTCAGTCGCAGGCATTGTCTTTACCCTCGGTAAAGGGACGGTATGTTGGAAGAGTTCCAAGCTAGATACTGTGGTAAACTAGACGATAAAGGCTGGTAACATCGCTATTAAAGATACTACCAAAGAGGCAGTTTGGGTGTATATTGGTTCATAAGATGAACTAGGTTCCTACCATTGTGTGACAATACAAGAGTGGCTTAGTCCCAGAAACCCTGGTCCCATCAGTGACCCAGACATATTCTAAGGCAGCATCACCTGATCATGGAGACAGATGATCTCCAGGGTGATCGAGGTTAGCAGAGTAGACTCAGAGGACAACACGGCGGATCCACTCACAAAGGCTTTTTCCCAGAGAGAGACTTATATGGGATGGTTGAGTATGTAATACTGCAACCACTGCTACAGATGGCCCTAGTGCAAGTGGGAGATTGTTAGTTATATGTATGCCCTAGAGGCCATTACTGTACATTGGATGTATATTGTAATGGATGCTGGGACATATATAGGTAGGACTTTCTTGCTCGACATGATAGTACGCTATCTGGTTGCTCTTTATCTTAACATGTATACTTTCTGTCTCTCTGATTACATATTGATAAAGCCCTTAGGATGTGTACTCGACTTCCAGGACTATGATGCAGATCATACTAGTGGGGCCTGGGTAATCCATGAGTACATCCTTCAATATTCCTAGTCGTGGGAATATCGAGACGGGGCATCGATATTCCAGAGTAGACTAGCGTATATCTTCTCGACCCATGTGATGGGCGATGGATGATCCCATATCCATTGGTGTTTAACATCAGAGATGGTATACGGGGGCTCAGTGGAGACTGGGTACACTGAACGGACTCGCCGAGAACTCCCAGATGGTATTATACCTCACGTCAGATGGCAGTTCTCTGGTGACACTGGTACAGCTTAGTCTGTTGACCCGAGATCGTCATAGAGTCTTGTGTGTCTCCTACTGTGCTTTGATTTCCACCCTACCACGGCTCTACTGAGTCGTGCAAACAGATGGTTTTTGGGTACAGTCCCGATTCACATGGAGGCAATGAGCGATAGGAGGGGATTCGTCTCTCCCGGTATTGGGGGTTGATGTTGCGCTATGCTCGACTGGCCATAACAGGAAATCCCTGGCCAGGGTTGCTGTGATATACTGGTAAGAGTTATCAGTAGTTTCACGAATGTTATGGACCTCACGTCGGCATGACTTATCGAGCTATTGGGGTCTGACGTTTACCACCCCTAGGCGAGATATGCGACATATCAGACGAACAGACCGGACTGTACGGTAAGTGTTACTGGTTGGATTCACAGGAGTGTGAGCGGGCTTGCTCGTCGATCTTCTGATCGCTCAATACCCGGGTGGCCGTTACGTTTAGCAGACCGCTTGCGGCTTGTGGGTATTTGATATGATCATCACCTGCTGCCGGCGTATTGACGAGTCTTTAGAGTCCTACACAGAGGTTTCCTGGCTCAAGCGAAACGAAATAGGAGCACATATGAGATATGTGCGGGACCGAGAATAATGCATGTATGTGATACCGTATTCTATTCTCGCGATGAATGTATCGATTGGTTGTATGCGATATAACCTAGTTATCGAATCAAGGATTGATTCGATAAGCCGATACATTGGATATTAGTCGGTTATATGCGATATGACCGGATCGTTAAATCAAGTATTGATTTAATGATTTAATGCATAATTATATATTTGATATAATAATTTGCATTAACTAGTATTTGCTCACTTTAAATGGATTTTCTCACTTGAAATGCACAAGTTGTATATGCGATATATTTTTGTGCACTAGATTGTATCATGTTTGATGATACATGCAAACTTGGGTTAGTGTGTGATTTAAACCATGGTTAGTGAATGGTTAGGGTTTCATTTGACTTACTTATTCATTTATTTATTTATTTTGGCAAAGGAAAATGAAATGGTGGCTTGCTTTGTCTTTTCTTTGAAACTTCATGAAGGTTTGAAAGCTTGACCATTTTGTTTCTTTCCTTTAACCCTAACCATTCAACTAACCCTAGTTCATTCTCTACATTTAACCAAGGTTGGATTATGATAAGAATGAGTTGGATTTTCCTTTTTGAAAATAATCCTTTTTATTCTATCATATTCTTTCTTCTTCAACAAAGAAGAGACCTTGCCTCCATCAATGGCAACATGAGAAAAAGTGTGAGAAATCCAATTCTAAAGTGAACCCACTTCCTATTTCTTCATCCTCTACCACTTGCCAAGTAGTATAGGGTATTTTCTTCACAAGTTTCATGACTTGGTGATGTTGGAGTTTGATCTTGAGTTGTCTCGACGTAGATCATCTTTGGCAACGAAGTCGACGACCTAGCCCGATCAATTCTTCGATGAAACCACCGCGAGAGTCCGGGATCTGAAGGGTACAGCGGAGGGTCGTCAACACAGAGCTAGAGAGGTGGAGGACCGGATCTACAAAGGTTGTAATCACTTTCCTCTTAGTTAAAGTAGTTGACTCGCATTGCATCGCCTATAAATCTAGTTAACGATCCGTATTAGGGTTTGTAGGCACATGAAAATTTTATGAATTGGGCATGTTTGATCACTTGTGAGACCTCATTAGTGTGCCAAGGAATCCTACAGAATATGTATGAAAGTATGAGGATATAAATCAACGTGTGTCCCTCGTGACACATCAAAATCATGGAACCTGAGTGTCCAACATCGACACTCGAAACATCATGAAATCCATGTCCAGCATTGACACGTAAATCCCCATATATCTCAGGTACCGCATCATCAGATCGGCCCTCATATCTATCTCATCTCATGACTCCGACCGGTATCCTCAGGGCAACCGCCAGGTCCACCCAATCACCGGTAGGTAGTGGTCCCTCTGCCAGGCTCATCGTCATCCCCACGAAATCTCTCTCTCGCCCCGGGGTACCATACCGGGTAACATGTACCCGCAAACGGTTCCTCAACTCCTCGAATCGGGTCTCGAAAACAAATCTCATAACCGAGAAAACTCATGGTGGACATTTCGAAATATCATATCAAGAGAAACCGGGTTTTTAAAACAATGCATACTTTCTTTTGAAATAACCACGGTTCTCAAATCCAGAAATCTCATGAAAACAGCATCTCAGTACATATAATCGTAAAGCATGATGTATGCGACATATAACAGAAATGTAAGCATATCCGCATATCATGCAGCATGAAACAGTGATGTAAACATAGTAAGTAAATCATGCAAGGAGCCATATCATGACACAACAATTCTACTGTGTAGTGACATGGCAATTATCGATGATGAAGTGCATGAGCCGGCCATCTGTATACGTACAACATACGCATCATCGATAATGGTGTAAGTGTACTAGCACAGGTATATGAAATGCAATGAGAATAACATGAATGCAATAAGATAAATCATCGGCTAAAAGCTATAAGGTATACATATCTAACATGATCGAGACGGTGAATCTAACCATCGGCATCTAGCCTCACGACATCGCGTACGGAATAATCCATCGTACGGCATCCTCTAGTCAAGGGTATGGATCAATCATCAAGTCAAACTCATCACGTACGGAAAATCATCGTACGGCGGTATCAAACCATTAGGGATCCTATCAGCCTATATGACAATGAGGGTACGGCCTAATGTCACGTACGGCCTATCATTCATGATTCACAACATGTATATATATATATATATCCATATACCTATGTCCCAAGTCACATCCATAACAATCTCATATCAGGGGACCGGCAAGGTATCAATCATCTCAATCAACTCGCCTCCGTATACCAACATATCATCATATCACATGTCAAATCGTATTCTCTTTTCATCGCATTTATATCTCACATAAGGTCAATTTACAAATACATTCTACCTTTACTATAAGCATGCATATCTAATCTAACATACACACCCGAATCATACAATCAGTTTTTAAAAGATGCGAATCGTAGTTTTGAAAGTAGGGGATACGGTGTTTTTAAGGAAAGATATCATTTGAAAATCCGCAATGTTCCTCAAGGTACCTGTTTAAAAGAAGCATACGATTCTTCAGTTTGGAAATAGGTATGGTTCGGATGACACATTTACGTCGGCTATCTAGTCTTATAGTACCCTAAACGGCAATATCATCAGACATCATCATCGAATCCTGTCATCATATATTAGTCGTATCATATCACTTCTAACTATCCTTTAGTTTCTAATATGGTTTCATAAACTATCTTGTAACTCTATCTATAGTTTTCTATTAAAGGTTCCCTTAACCCTATTCTATATATAAATCGGTTTCCATCAAAGTTTGCGGGGTGGTATACGCCATCCACCCGACTTCCCCCGTAGATATAGATCTACTCACCTTAATCTTTACTTGCCGAAGTCGATGACGCCATACTCCATCGCCTCGGAATCCACGCGAAGGTACCTACAAAAATACGCAATCGCAATCGCTATTAAAATCGAATCCGGAAAATCGACACGGCACACGGTGCGCTCGTAGGTTAGAACCTATAGCCCACGCATGCAAAAACAATCAAACAACCCTTGTTGTTAATGTACAAACATCCAACAACTAAATACAAAATCAAATATCAAAACCTAGCATTCAAAATACGGAAAACATAACCAAAAACCACACCAAAGTGCTCCCAGATTTTGACTCAGGTGAAATTGGGATGAACAAACAATACTGGGATGATGTATATAGGGTATATGACCTACAGAAGCAACCTGGACCTAAAATTCCTCCATGTGGCCGGCCACAAGGCCTCAAAATCCGGTGATCTCGGTCCCTAGGCCTCTGTTTGCGTCTGTTTTGTGAGGGTGGTCTCCTAGTATGGTAATTAGGCCTCTGGACTTGTTTGCTAAACTCAGAAATTCCTCGGGTTGCTCCAGATTCACTGTAGGCACACCAAATGCAACAAAACCGACATGGACACAATTCTTAGTTTGTATTCTCTATTCTAGGTCCACCAATTGATCTCTACGGTCTTGCACACCCTCACTACAGCTCACAAGCCCACAAGTCACCAAACCCTCTCTTGAATTTTCCAATTTCACAAACCCACACCTTAAATCCATTCTAAACTAACTAGAATGCTAGGAAAACATAAAATAAACTAAATGGAATGGATTATACCTCATGGATGAAACTCAAGAGAACCCTAGCTTCCCAATGTTATCAAAATCCCACTTTGCTTGGTCCATTGTATAGAGGATGAGGAGGTGATCATTTTTTATGAAAGAGGTATAGGGTTTTGGCAAGGTTTATGAGATGGATTTTGGGGTTGAAAGTGGAGGGAGATGAGGATGGAGAAGATGAGGGAAAACAAATGGGGGAATAATAAAGGAAACCATGAAAAACTGTAGAAACACGGATTTGGCCTAATCGCGATTAGCAGTGCACTAATCGGGTTTTTATCCAAACTGCATATAATAAATTTTAAAAATGCCAAATCCTTTAAATATATTTTTAAATGAATAATTCATTTTAATTCCACAATTATTTCACAAATATTGTTATATATTTATACCCTTTTTCGAAAACTCCGATTTCGCAAATCGGACAGTTTTCGGGAAATATATTATTTTAATATTAAATTCCAAAAATAATATTTTATATTTTCTGAAATGTTACAACAAGAGTGGCACGATCCAACATGTACCACCTACCGAAACAAATCCTTCGAATATAGCTGTGCGCCAGCGATGCCGCACTAATCCATGCGGTCAACCTGCAAGAACTGTGGCACAACGGGGGTGAGTTGCAAATCGTAAGTAGAAAACATCATCAGGTAGAAATCGAAGAAAAACAATGATTCCTAGGTCAACTGTATCATAAAGGTAATACTATGATATCTAGGGTGACCGTATCTGCAAATGTGCCAACAACATAAACAAAGCCTATCAGCAAGTGGATCTCATCCAACCATATAATCAATGCTTGTATGCATGTGGATCTCATCTACGTGTCAACCAATGACACAACAACATCATGCATGTAAATTTTATGAAAGCATATGCAGGTAAATATGAGGATATAAATCAACGTGTGTCCCTCGCGACACATCAAAATTATGGAACCTGAGTGTCCAACATCGACACTCGAAATATTATGAAACCCGTGTCCAACATCGACACGTAAATCCTCATACCTCAGGCACCGTATCCTCAGATCGGCCCTCGAATCTGGAAGTCTCATAGAACCTGAGTGTCCAACAACGACACTGGCAACATCATGAAACCATAGGCTCCGTCTGCGGGATCGGCCCGCGGGCTCCGGCAGTACGAATCGGCCTATCTCATCCATAACTCCGGTCGGTATCCTCCAGATATCCTCCGAGTCCAAATACTATCACCGGTAGGCAGTGCACCTCTCCTGCCAGGCTCATCGGCTAAATCCATCGACATACCTTTTTTGCCCCGGGGTACTATACCGGGTCCACCATGTACCCGCAAACGGCCTTGTCCACTCTTCACCTCGGGTTTCACATATCAATCTCAGAAACGAGAAAACACATGGTGGACGCACTGAAATATCATATCAAGAGAAACCGGGTTTTTAAAACAATACATACATCCTTTGAAACATAACCACGGTTCTCAAATCCACAATCTCATGAAAACAATATATCACAATGCGTAAAATCATAAAGCATGATGTATGCGACATAGAACAGTAATATGAGCATATCAAGGAAAAACCGTTATTTAAATGCATCAAGTTATTAAATATATCATGCGGTTCCCAATTCCTCCGAAATCAAGTGCAATATCATATGAGGTGTACATGTAGCTATAGCAAGATGTGTGGGTGTACATGTAAGTATGTATGCATGATGCACATGTAGCTATAGCAAGGTATGTCATGCAACGTAGCATAATGATGTGAGCTGTCACGACCCGAAATTGGCATGTGACGGCCCTAATACTACGCAACGTCTACAGGCGTAACGCAGTAAAAGAAAGCCAAAACCCAGCAATCTAAACCATCAAAAGCAAGAAAAGATAAGAAACATTTTTAAAACCTTTGAAATCGCAACCCAAATTCTTTAAAAGCCCAACTTATTTCTTTTAAAATTTTGGCAGCACCTCCTTTGTAAAAACTAGCCCTAAAAATGGGTACAACATAGATATAAGTAAAGCATCCCCAAACGGAAGCAAATACAAGCCCAAAGGCGGAAAAAAACCACCACAACAAATATACGACGCCGTAGCGAAGAAATAAAAGACGATAGAAAGGAAACTGTATAAAAGACAACAAGTCACAAATAATATACAATACGTCCTCACCAAGTCTCTAAGTTAACAAGAAAATATAGTAGATGGAGAGTACAAGGATACAACGAATATACAATACAACAATACGGATAACCACAAACCCACCTAAGCAAAATTGCACACTATGAGCTGATGCGGTATCCGCAGCAAAAGATGATCAGATAGATGAATAGCCAACCTCGACTACTCTGGGGAACACCCTGCAAAACAACTGTGGCACAACGGGGGTGAGTTGCCAACTCGTGAATAGTAAATAACATATGCAGGTAATCGCAAGTATGCACGTACAGCGTGAATCTAACATATGCAATTTATAGCAATAACAGGTCATATGAATGCAATAATCATGAAAAGTACACTAACAGGTACAACTAATACATCAAGCAATAATAATATGACAACCAGTATGCAATAATCATGCAATAATGATATGAAAATGTGTATATGCAACAATCATGGAAGGTACTCTAACAGGTACTACTAATACATGAAGCAATGCATATGATAAAGGTATGTAAATGCAACAGTCATGAAAAGTACACTAACAGGTACTACTAATACATGAAATAGTGCATAAACCATAAATGTGGAGTATGGAATGAAATATGTCATTTCCACGGAATCCTGACATCATGGTAGGATCACAATCCATCAAGACAATCCAAATCCCAATTCCTCAAATCAGCCCCTAAATTGGCTCTCATATCATATAAGTCTCACAAATCCTTAATGTACAATATTGAATAAATCTCCTATATGCTGAATGTACAAAATCAAGTGAACCTCATATATCCTTTATGAGCAATATCAAGTAAATGTCATATGTCCTAAATCCAATATCAAGTGAATCTCTTATAACCTAGGTATATTTGCATGAATAAAAATGATGAAGTATATAAATTTATATGTATAAATATATACAATATCGAGCATATAGGCCCCGAGCACACATGCCCCTCACATCGACCATATAGGCACCTCACATCGAGCACATAGGCCCTGAGCATATATGCCCCACTCATCGACCATATAGGCCCCTCACATCGAGCACATAGGCCCCGAGAACATAGGCCCCACTCATCGACCATATAGGCCCCTCACATCGAGCACATAGGCCCCACTCATCGACCATATAGGCCCACTCATATAATGAATAAATATATTGCATATATCATCATGATGATATATGATGTAGGTGTGTGTGTGTGTGTGTATCAGCGTCCCATACCACTGATATATATATACGATGGGTATACATATATATATATCAGCGTCCCATACCACTGATATATATACGCAGGAGTAAAATAATCCAGAAAACATCATATGAAAAAATCTATATCAAAATGCGAAAATCTATGAATATAATATGTGCAACATAAACTGAAATGTAAGCATATAAAGGAAAAGCCGCTAATTAACCGCAAAAAGTTAATATAAATATCATGCGGTTCCTAATTTTCTCAAATTCTAAACTAACATCAAGTAAAGGTAAATATGTAGCTATAACCAGATGTATGTGAAAACATAAAGGTATAGCAAAATATATGTATCTACCTATGAGTAATGATGTAGTATACCCCCTGGGTATAAGTGAAATATGTGTGCAAGGTTAAAGTGTGTATGTACCTATCACTAATGGTACAATACCCTATAGGTATACAGGTATGTAGCATGTAAGTATGTGAAGGGATATGTGTAAGCATGTGGATATACAGGTATGCTATATGTCATATGCGATAAGAAATATGAATCAATATCTCAATGTCCCTAACCAAGCAATATCATGTCTATAAGTGGTTTGTGTGTGACATGGCAATTATTGACGGTGTGTGTAGCATACAATCAGTGCTCGTGCAACATGAATCGTCAATAATATGTGCAGTGTCCTAAGGCTACTAGTCCAAGCACAACAATATCTAAGCTATAGGGTAAATGCGCAATTCTAAATATGATATAGAATATGCGACAAGTATTAACATTTCTAGCCCAGACGCATAACGCCATGCGGGCGATTCCCCTGTAGATGTTAAATCTACTCACCAACACTCCAAGCTAGGTGAATCCTACCACCTGTTTTCCCTTTGTAGCAGTGTCCGTAGTCCCCGCCTGCGAACCTGCAATATTAAAACAACAAAGCAAATATATATTAATAATAGACCTAAAATACTTACAATCTACACGGACCAACAAGACACACCTACGTACTCTAAAGGGTTCGTATTGCAGCTAACGCGTATAGCGACACTACGAAACCAACTCAGCATAACAGCAATACGTATCACGCACCGTATCGGATAACGTATTGCGTGAAACGAAACACGAGAAACACACAAGTGGTCCCAGATTTTTCTGTGCTAACAATTTATAAAAATTGCAAGTACCATGAGACAACAATTAACCCCAGAGACCCCTACACCAAAAAGTAACACCCAGGTCCCTACTCTGGCCGCAAATTGCGGCCAGAAGAAATAAATCTACGGCCGGAGTTGGAGGAAGTGGGCTCGTATTTTGAGGGTAGTTTCTAGGTCTCATACTAGGTTACTGTCAAGTCAATTTTCGCAACAAATACTTACTTTAACAGCAGATCATCCGAGACCCCAAATCGACACTAAAAATACGATATTTATCCGAAACGATACGATACGCGATAAAAACAGCAACTAAAAAGCGAAGCTACTCAAAAATAACTTAAACAACAGCAAGGAAACATTACCTAATCAAAAGAACACAAAAGATCCTAGCTTTGCATGCTCTATGGCAACCAAGAGGGAAAATCAAGGAAAAAATGTGATTTTGGTGAATTTGTGAATATTGTGATGAATTTTGTGTGAATATTAGAGAGTGTTCAGTTTAGAAAGAGAATGAGATGAAGAAATGAGAAAGAGATAGAGAAAAGAAAGAGGGGTGAGGATATGAGAGAGAGAGGTGAGTGTAGGGTGTGAATGAGAGGTGAGTGTATCACATCATTAATTGCAAATCATGCCTCACAATTAATCCACCACACCTCATCACTCATCCAAACAAAATATCTCTCTTCTCACAAAAGATTAATGGTTAAGGTTAAGAATTAAAGCCAAGGGATAATATTAAGGTTAAGGGTCAAGGTTGCTAAAACTAGATTAGTACAAACAAATCCCCACATTTACGTGCACACGTGCGTGCATGCTTATAACAAATAATAATAAATTATTAATTAAATGTTATAAAATGTGAGGAAGCCGAATTGGTAAACTTTTTACAGTAAACCCGTATTAACGTCTAAACGAACACTAACCGAAATCTAAGGCGTTACATGAGCATAGCAATATATCATAGTATGATGCAGCAATTCTACTGTGTAAGTGACATAGCAATTATCGATGATGAAAGTGTGTGAACCGGCAATCTGTTTAAGTGTAACATACGCATCATCAATAATGGTGTAGGTGTACTAGCACAGGTATATGCAATGCAATGCGAATAATATGAGCGTAGCATAAAGTACATCATAAGCGAAACGCTACAAGGTATACGTGTCTACAATATAACCGAGTCGGTGAATCTATCAATCGGAATCCAGCCTCACAACATCACGTACGGTACAAACCATCGTACGGCATCCTCTAGTCAAGGGTATGGATCAATCATCAAATAAACTCATCGTGTACGGTAATCCATCGTACGGCGACATTAAACAATTAGGGATTTTATCAACCTGTAAAACAACAGGGGTACGGATCTAAGTCCCGTACGGCATATCACTCAATATGCACATCAGTACCCATATATATATATATATATATATATATATATATATATATATATATATATATATATACCTATTTCTCAGGTCACATCCGTATCAATCTCGTACCAGGGGACCGGCAAGGTATCAACTATCTCTTATCGACTCGCATCCATATAACGACATATCAACCAAGTCATCATATCTCATCGTATACTCTTTTCATCGCATCAATCTCTCACATCAAGTCATTTTACAGATGCATTATATCATATGAATCTCATGTCACGCTACTCTAAATCTCATACTTAATCTCGTGCAACTACATATCTATATATATTGTGATTCACATTCACTTTTCATATCCTTATATCAATTTGAGACATCATTTCTATCATATTATGTCCAAGAGTTATGTCCCTATAGCTTTCATCTCATATCTCGATATATATACTCAATCATTAATATCGCCTCTAACTATCTTTTAACCACATCTATAATTTTCAAATGTAGGTTTCTCTTATTGTATTATATATATATATATATATATATATATATATATATATATATATATATATATCGGTTTCCATTCATAATTTGCGGGGGTGTTATACGCCATCCACCCGACATCCGCTGTAGATATAAATCTACTCACCTGTGGAACTCCTCGTCTAGTCGTAGTCGATGTGCTTCATCGTCTCGGAATCCGCACGAATGTACCTACAATCAATATGAAATCGCAAAACTATTAACATCAAGTTCCGAAATCCAAATACGGCACACGGTGCGCTCATAGGTTAGAATATATAGCCTACGCATGCAAAACAACCCTCGTCGTTGACGTACAAACGTCCAACGACCAAATACAATATCAAATCTCAAAACCAAAAGAATGTCGGCTTGAGTAACGCAAACATTGAATCTCCGCCCGCCTCGCTTCTCCCCTTCCGCTTCCGCTTCGTCCACACCTGCTTGCGCGCCCGCACGGCAAAAACACTGGCCAAGGCCAGACAAACATAGCCAAAACCTTAACTAGGGTCTCTATTCATGAAAACCACCAAGCCTAAAATCCCAATCGTACCAATAACCCTATACTAGTAAACTGTAAAGTGGTTTAAGAAATTATACCGATCGATACGTGTCCTTCGGTCTTAACTCTCTGTCCTTAGCATGTTGCGGCTGCCTCGACGAAGTTCGCTCTCCGGTCACGCTCGTCGAAGAGGACACACGTCGAGAATTCTTTATACGGGCTCTCGCTTCTAAACCGAAGCAACTCGGGCATCCAGTTTGCTAGCCTAGATACCCAAGATGAAGTAAAGATAGTGTGTGAATATTTTGTCTCAAGGCATCCAAGGATTTGGGTGGAGGTAAATTGAAGTTGCCATGAGGTGAGAAAGTGAGCATGAGAATTTTTCAAGTGAGGAAAAAAGATTTTGCTCAAGAATGGAAATGGGGCTCGGTCATCACCAAAAGAATTGCTCTCTGGCGATTCGAAATTAGCTCACTGACAATTTGGTGAGTGGTGAGGTGTTATGAATCAAGTGGAGAGTGTATGAATATTGAATAAATTAATCCCCTCACTAGTTTTGGCAGCCACCACAAACACACGTGCCCACAAAAGATCAACAAAAAAAGAAAATCTCTCTTACTTGACAAAAGCCATTCAATGCCTCACCCACTCCAAGCACCTCACACAAAAGCCCACTGCCCAATCAAAAGCTAGCAACAAATTCGAAATTGGCAGTGAAATGAATAGCCAGCACATAAAAAGGAATTTTGGCCAAGAAATTTGAGTGAAGGAATGTGGCCAAAAACAATTGCAAACAAATTCCATCACCACAATATTTTTAAATGAATAAATCATTTTAATCTCCCAATTATTTCACATATATATATATATATATATATATATAGAGAGAGAGAGAGAGAGAGAGAATAATGGAGAAAAGAGGCCATAGGAGGAAATTTCCTCCTATGGCGTGAAAAAAATACAACCTACACCAATTTTTCGACGGTCGGCCCCCATCATCTTCATCGTTATCATCTAAGATGTAGGTACACCAAATTTCATGTGATTCTACAACTTTTTCACCGTTGATTTAGCAATGTAAAAAGTTCTCTTGTCGGTAAACCGTTAATTTTGAACCCACTAAATCAACGGTGAAAAAGTTGTGGAATCACATTAAATTTTGTGTACGCACATCTTAGATGATAACGATGATGATGATGGGTGCCGATCGTCGGAAAAAATGGTGGAGGTTGTATTTTTTCCACGCCATAGGAGGAAATCCCCTCCTATGGCCTCTTTCCTCCATTAATATATATATATATATATATATATATATATATATATATATATATACCATTTTACGAAAACCACAAATTCGCAAATCGGTAGTTTTTTGCGAAATATATTATTTTAATCTTAAATTCCAAAAATAATATTTTATATTTTCTGAAATGTTACATCTGGTAGGAAGTACTTGGCGTCTTCATATTTGCGGACTTCATTTACGGAGAATGGGTTTAGCTCCCCTGTAACTGTGTACTCGAGGTCGTCTTTGAATTACTTCATACACTGATGTTGTGTAGAAGGGATGATGTTGTATTCGTGTAACCAAGGCTGACCGAGCAAAGCGTTATAGCAAGTTTTGGCGTCGATGACATGAAACTTGATGTCAGTGATGAGCATCCCAAAGCATAACGTCAGTATTACAGACCCGAGCGTCCGTGATGACTGCGAGTCGAACCCGAAGATAGTAATTTTGCCCCGAGCCAGGTGCTGAACGTTCATGCAGATCTCCTTCAATACCTTCACGTTGAGAAGGTTGACGAACGACCCGTTGTCGACCAGGGTCTTCCCTATCTTGATATCGTGGCAGTACCCGGTGACATACAGAGGACAGTTGTGCTCGCACGTTCCGAGGAGGAGATCTCCATCGCCGAATGTGATGTCAGCTGTGTGAACTTCTTCCAGTTCGTCCTTCATCTTTTCTTCTGCAAGGAAGGCTTGAAATTGATCGGGCACTTGAAATGCCTTGATCAGAGAATCTCATGCCTCTTTGGACAGCAGGAGAGCTGTTAGTGTTTATGCCCTAGAAGGCCATTACTGTATCATACTAGTTTGTATATTACTTAATGGAAGCTTGGGATATTCACATGTATATAACAGTCTTGCTAAACATGGTAGTATGCTACTTGGTTTTTCTATCTTAATATGTGAGTGTACGTATTGATAGAGCTCTTAGGATCTTGCTTGTCTACCAGCGTTGTGATGACAGTCACACTAGTGGGGGCTGGGTAGTCTACAAGCACATCCTTATTCAGGTCCCTGGTCGTTGGATTATCGAGACAGAGCATCGATACTCCGGAGTAGACTGGTGTGTACGCTTCTCATCCCAGTTAGGGAGATGGTCTGTCGCACAGCCGTCAGTACGTCGTACTGGAGATAGTATACAGGTGCTCGTTAGGTTACGGGTACACCGGACAGGACTCACGGGGAACTGTTGGTTGGTTTGATACCAGTCGTCAGTGAACAGTTCCCAGGTGACATGAGTACAGCGTAGTCCGCAGACTTGACACTGCTACTTCGCCTCGAGTGTGTCCCACTGTTCTTAGATTTCTACCCTACCACGGCTCAAAGGAGTCGTGCAAACAGGTAGCAGTTGGGTGCAGTCCCGAGCACTTGGAGGCAGTGGCGGTTAGACATGATTCGTCCCTCCCGGTATTGGGAGTAGATATCGTGCTGTGTCAGAGAGCCATTACGCAAAGTCCCTGGCCAGGGCAAGCGAGATTTGCTGGTAGGTTCCAGTAGTTTCTCAGGGTGTAATGGGCTTCCCTCCGACACGACTTATACCGCTATTAGGGGACTGACGCTTGCCGCCCCCCTAGGCCCGATATGCGATAGTCTTGGACGAACGGACCGGACTGTATGGAGATTGTCACATCAGACTCAGTAGGAGTTCGGATGGGTTTTCTCATCGGCCTTCTTATCGACAACTACCTGGGGACCGTTACGTACAGCTAGTGCCGCTTGCGGTCTGTGGTTAAACCCACTGCCAGCGTAGTAGTCGAGTCTCTAGAGTCCCACACAGAGAGTTTCCTACTCCAGGCGAAACGATATAGAGGTTGCATGGTTTTGCGACAAAGGGTTCGGACGCATACGTGCGTTTACGCACATACGACTTTCGGACAGTTTTTACCAGTCAGCTTTGGTTTAAGCCAGTTACTGGTATCCGGTTATTGGATTTTTACAGTCTAAAGTTTTTCCGTATTTTTGCGGATCGGAGGGGCGTTCTCGTAATTATGCGAGAAGCTTCTAGAAGTGGTGACTAAGGAGGTTTAGGTGTCATTTGCATTTAATAAGTTTAGTGAGTCATGAGGGTGATTCATGCATATCATTAATGCATGATAAATGCTTAATGAGTCATGGTTATGAATCACCACTAGATATTTATGAAACTTCATTATTCATCATTTTAGTTTTTCTTTTATGGATGAATTTTAAAGGTTCATATATATTATGATAGATTTACTATTCTCATAAGATTCATTCTCACCTTCTCTCTCCTCAAGCTCTCATCTTCAAACCCTAATCCTTACACCTCATGAGTTGAGATCAAAGGATTAGTTAGACTAATCAATCCATAACCATCACTCTATTTCATTCTAGCTTCTTTGATTAGCAATCCAAGAAGGTTAGTTGCCTCAAGTTTAGAGGCTAAGCTTGGAGTTTTGCTCTCGGGTGGATCGTCTACTACCTAGAGAAGGCCGAGGAGAACAAGGAGATCGTAAAGACGAAGGACTAGTTTCGATAGGTATAATCCCTAAGCATAGTAGTTTAGTATAACTATATGTTTAGTTAGTTATCGTTTAGCTTCGATTTAAGCGGTTAGTCGATGTTCGTTCACTAAACAAGATCGTTTTTGAAATTTCCGCCTCCCCACAAGTACTGGGGTGTAGTACATCGACTTACAGTGGTATCAGAGCCTCGCTAAACAATAAATAACTTAATTGCAAATTTGTACGAATTTCGAACGGAAAAACGAAGCCGGAAAACCCAAAATCTGTAAAGTTTCTGTCGAATTTAAAATGATGTCCTAAAATTTTTCAGGTGATCTCAGAAAGCTAGTAAACAGTCCAGAAGAACACACAAGAAATTCGAGCCCATGAATCGGCTAAAGCGCCGCGGAAGCGCGGCGGATCCCACCGATCCGCCGCGGTTCCGCGGCCGAGTTGCCGAGTCATGGACTCATATTTCGTGTGTGGGTCCTATCTGGTATTTGGGGTTTTCTGGAATATTTAATATTTGCTCAGGTTTCAGTTAACAGAGCAGTTTTTGGAGCAATATTAATGTTGTTTAATCGGTCGAAATTGTACAGTATTTGCATGTTGGATTATATCTGTGATTGTTTAATGTGTTCGTAAACCTCCCCTAACTGCTAGTATGTCGGTTGGCAGGGGGTTGCACATTTCTGAAATGGTTATATCTGTTTGTGCATATAAACTGTATTGGACTGTTGTGGTGTATAGCCGGGGTTTGCAATGGGTTATTGTTTAATTCATTTGTTGTAAATGTAATTTGTTGTAATATTATTTTTTGCGGGGCACATCCAGGTTGCGGTTGTAGCCACCGTTGTATTATTTCATTTTACTGTTTTTGCTCCTAGGACTGACCCAAGGTGGGGTACACAAACTGCCGGGTGAGTAGTTTGCCGTACCCGTAGGGGTCGAGGGTGGGGTAACGGCTATTCATCACAACTGTGTAATCTGTCTTTTCTTGCAGGCTCAAAAGAAATACAGATTGCTTGCAAATCCAATATTGTTTATCTGTGTTCTGGAATGAATATCATTGCGTCAGACGAATGTAAAATATCTATATATATTGTAGCTATTTAGACGTCACTTATGTTTTACACCCGCGCTAGCCCAGCCCCCGCTCTGTCGTTAGTTAAGTAACCTAACGGGTGATGACGGGACCCCGTGGCGAATGCGGATGGCATAAGAGGACGTTGTATTTTCGTTGTTTTCTGCAATGATAGGTTAATGATGGGACGCATTATCTATAATGCAAAGAAAAACAAACCAAAGTTTAAATCGTTGGAACAATTTAAAAGAAACCACTCGGTTATTTTTAAAACAGATATTTTTAAATGCGGAGATTTAACCACTCCTTTTAAAAGCTATCAGGTTCCTTCGGTTATATCAAGTTCACTACGTTCACGGTTTCGCCAAAACCAGTCGTAGCCCTCCGTCATTTCTTATGGATGGTCAGTAGTATTCAAGCTATGCTTGTTGGCTTTCGTCAAGGCATAGTGTTTGGTAGCTGCTGGGGTATTCATTTGTTGCATAGATAGATGAGTTGGTTTGGGACAGTCATATAACCTTGTTGGCTTTCGTCAAGGGTATATACGGGTGGGTTCAAATTAACAAGATAATGATGGGCAGAACTTGACATGTGTTTTATGATTTGTTGGCTTTCGTCAAGGTCATAAGAACATGGGGCAAAAATGTATATCGGGAATTTCTAAAGAAACTGAAATTTGCAAAGAGATGCATACCATTTTGAGTTTGATGAATGTTGGTAGCATTCCTACAACATTATCAGACGATGATATTTGGATCCCGATCCTACTGTGAGTATATGTTACTTATCAGGATATTCTCACTTAACGATCAATGCTATAAACCTAGTAGGTGTCCAGAAAAGTGTCAGCGGGGTTACGCCCCCAGAGAAAAGAGGTTATTTAATTAAGGAACTTCGCGAAAGCGTTGGAAAACCTCCCTCGAAGTATCGACACCAGCCTGGCTGAACGGTTAAGCAAGTATTGTACGGTGAGAATAGTCCTGGCTAATTCTTCTTTTATGGTTTGAGGAAGGATTCGAGAAACGGTGGGAGCCATCCAGTTTAGATAAATTAAAAACCACTCTAAACTTGCAAGAGCATCATGCTAAAGTGTTTTCTTCTCTCTCTCTCATTGCAGCGACCTTGTGACCATGACTAGGTTACATCTAGATAACAAGATGACTGAATCTAACTTATTTGACTGGCAAAGGTCTGTCCAGATGACCATTGCCTATGACAAGCTGGACCACCCTATTACTACTCAAGATCCCACCGTCTCAGGTCCAGTTTCCACCGTCGCGGATTTGGATATCCGTCAGACAAAGGAAAAGAATAAAGCGAAAGCCAAGTGCCTCGTGTTGGCTTCAGTTGATGGTAGATACTAGAAGCAGCACGAGAAGATGGACTCTGGTTTCATCTTTCTCCATAACAAAGATTTATATGGAGAGCAATCTCATATCGCAAGATATGAGGCCTCGAACGAATTGATTCAAGCGAGGTCGGCTGACGGGTCATCTGTAAGGGACAACGTCCTTACGATGACTAGCTATATTGATGAGCTCAAGGACCTGGAGACCACGTTGGGAAACAGGTCATACACTGACTTATTTCCACAGTCCCTACCCTCTACTTACACCCTGAAAGAAACCAGGGAGACACAAGCTCTGCTTAATAGGGGACCTTCTTCCTCTTCATCCAAGGCGAAAGCAAAGGGTGAAAAGAAGAAGACCTCTACAAAGCCGATATACGGTGTCAGCAAAGTAGGAGGAAAGGGAAGAGAAACAGTTTCGGGACTTGGTATAGGTAAGGAGGGATATTCCTATTGTTATGGGAATGGACATTGGCAGAAGGATTGCAGGGCTTTGGAAGCCAGTAGCCAGGATTCGAAGCATGTTGTGGCTTCAGCCTCGAGTGTGTTTGTAATTGAGAACTGTTTGTCAATTAACTCTACTTCCTGGGTACTAGATACCGGAGCAGGATCTCATATCTGTAATTCGTTACATGCTTTGAGAAACCGTAAAGTTATAAGGATAGGTGATTTGTCTCTCAGAGTTGCAAACGGAATGAGCGTGGATGCTGAATCCGTGGGAGAATATCGCCTGGGTTTGACAAGTGGGCAGATATTGATTCTACGTAACTGTCTGTATGTACCTAGTTTGACTTGTAATATCATATCAGTGTCCTCACTTTCAAGAGAGGGATATGACTTTACATTCGTAAGCGATGTAGTTCACATCCACCTAAATCAAGTTCTGATTGGGTCCGGTACATTAGATGACGGTATATACGTATTGAATCAAGCTCAGGTTTTCAATGTCCAGAACACACTTAAAAGAAAGTCTCCAGAAGTGAATCAGGCTTTCTTATGGCATTGTAGACTAGGTCACATCAATGAAACACGGTTAACAAAGTTACATAGAGAAGGATATTTGAATCCGTTCGAATATCAATCTTATGCCACTTGTGAATCTTGTCTCATGGGAAAGATGACAAAGACTCCGTTTTCTGGACACGGAGTAAGAGCGAGCGAGCTCTTAGGACTCGTACACAGTGACGTGTGCGGTCCAATGTCTACACATGCGAGAGGTGGTTATTCCTACTTCATTACTTTTACGGATGATTTCTCTAGGTATGGACATATCTTCTTAATGAAGCATAAATCCGAGGCCTTTGAGAAATTCCAAGAATACAAGAATGAAGTGGAAAACCAAACAGGCAAAAGTATTAAGACACTGAGATCTGATCGAGGTGGTGAATACTTTAGTGCCGAGTTCCTGGGTTACTTAAAAGAGAAAGGGATTCTCTCTCAGCTTACTCCTCCATACACACCACAACACAACGGTGTATCGGAAAGGAGGAATCGAACCCTATTAGATATGGTTCGTTCCATGATGAGTAAGGCTGAGTTACCGCGATCATTCTGGGGTTATGCGCTAGAATCAGCAGCATATCTTTTGAACAAGGTTCCAACCAAAACTGTGCCTACCACGCCATATCAGATGTGGAGTGGGAAGAAACCCCATCTTCAGTACCTGAAGACATGGGGATGTCCAGCTTTTGTAAAAAAGCAGCATCCGGACAAGCTCGAGGCACGCTCAGTAGAGTGTAAGTTTGTGGGATATCCAAAGAATTCCATGGGATATTGCTTCTACTACGCAGAGGAACAAAAGGTTTTTGTTTCTCGTCATGCCCGCTTCTTAGAAACTGAATTTTTAGAAAATCAGAAGAGTGGGAGCGCAGTAGAACTGGAAGAAATTCCAGAACCACAAGCTATTACTGAAAGTTTGGTGGAACAAGAAGTTTCAGAAGAAAGGGACATACCAGTGCCTATCCGCAGAAGTAGTAGGCAGTCTCATCCGCCCGAGAGATACTACGGTTTTCTCATAGACGGGGATAGAGAAGATTGCGTCATTGATAATGACGACCCTACTAGCTTCCAGCAAGCCATTCAGAGCGGTGACTCGGTAAAATGGCTGGATGCAATGCGGACCGAAATGGAGTCCATGTACACTAACAAAGTATGGACTTTGGACACTGCTCCAGATGGGGTGAAACCCGTAGGATGCAAGTGGATCTTCAGAAAGAAGATTGGTGTAGATGGACAGGTTGAAACCTATAAGGCTAGACTTGTTGCAAAGGGTTTCCGTCAAAGACCTGGTTTGGACTATGACGAAACTTTTTCTCCTGTGGCTATGCTGAAATCAATTCGGGTCCTTCTTGCTATTGCTGCCTTCCACGATTATGACATCTGGCAAATGGACGTAAAGACGGCCTTTCTAAATGGAAATTTAGAAGAGAGCGTCTATATAGATCAGCCAGAGGGATTCATTCAGTGTGGGAGCAGCGGTAAAGTATGCAAGCTGCTTAAATCCATTTATGGACTAAAGCAGGCATCGCGGAGTTGGAACATCTGTTTTGATGATACTGTCAAAGAATTCGACTTTATCAAAAATCCAGATGAACCATGCATATACAGTAAGATTGTAGGGAGAGTTGTTCTATTCCTCGTCTTGTACGTGGATGACATTCTCCTAATAGGAAATGATATTCCTATGCTACAGTCAGTCAAAAGATTCTTGTTACAGAAATTCTCCATGAAGGACCTGGGTGATGCCACCTACATTCTGGGGATCCAGATCTATCGTGATAGATCAAAGAGGATGTTGGGACTTTCACAGTCCAGGTACATAGACACCATATTGAAAAGATTCAGTATGGAAGATTCTAAGCGCGGTAACCTACCGGCTTGTCACGGAATCACCCTCTCCAAAGAGATGTCTCCCAAGACTGATTTGGAAAGGGAACGCATGTCGATTATACCCTACGCTTCTGCGGTAGGCTCTATAATGTATGCGATGTTATGTACCAGACCAGATGTAGCATACGCATTGAGCGTTGTAAGCCGGTATCAGGCAAACCCAGGGGAGAATCACTGGATAGCAGTAAAGAACATTCTCAAGTACCTGAGGAGGACTAAGGAGATGTTCTTGGTTTACGGCGGAAAAGACCTCAAGATGGAGGCCTATGCTGATTCCGGCTTCCAGAGTGATAAGGATGACTCCAAGTCCATGTCGGGTTATGTCTTTACCCTCAATGGAGGGGCGGTCTGTTGGAAGAGTTCCAAGCAGGACACCGTTGCTGACTCAACGATGGAAGCAGAGTACATAGCTGCTTGCGATGCCGCAAAAGAAGCTGTCTGGATGAAGAAGTTCCTCACAGAACTTCAGGTGGTTCCTACCAGTGTTGGTCCAATACCTCTGTATTGCGACAACAACGGAGCTATAGCTTTAGCGAAGGAACCAAGGTCCCATCAGAAGTCCAGACACATCTTAAGGCGGTATCACCTGATCAGGGAGATCGTAGATCGCCGGGAGATCGAGGTAAAGAGAGTAAAAACGGAGGATAACATTGCTGATCCATTCACTAAGGCCCTCCCTCAGATTCAGTTCGAGAGGCTACTCGAGATCATTGGTCTACGATATGCCAGTACATGGCCCTAGTGCAAGTGGGAGATTGTTAGTGTTTATGCCCTAGAAGGCCATTACTGTATCATACTAGTTTGTATATTACTTAATGGAAGCTTGGGATATTCACATGTATATAACAGTCTTGCTAAACATGGTAGTATGCTACTTGGTTTTTCTATCTTAATATGTGAGTGTACGTATTGATAGAGCTCTTAGGATCTTGCTTGTCTACCAGCGTTGTGATGGCAGTCACACTAGTGGGGGCTGGGTAGTCTACAAGCACATCCTTATTCAGGTCCCTGGTCGTTGGATTATCGAGACAGAGCATCGATACTCCGGAGTAGACTGGTGTGTACGCTTCTCATCCCAGTTAGGGAGATGGTCTGTCCCACAGCCGTCAGTACGTCGTACTGGAGATAGTATACAGGTGCTCGTTAGGTTACGGGTACACCGGACAGGACTCACGGGGAACTGTTGGTTGGTTTGATACCAGTCGTCAGTGAACAGTTCCCAGGTGACATGAGTACAGCGTAGTCCGCAGACTTGACACTGCTACTTCGCCTCGAGTGTGTCCCACTGTTCTTAGATTGCTACCCTACCACGGCTCAAAGGAGTCGTGCAAACAGGTAGCAGTTGGGTGCAGTCCCGAGCACTTGGAGGCAGTGGCGGTTAGACAGGATTCGTCCCTCCCGGTATTGGGAGTAGATATCGTGCTGTGTCAGAGAGCCATTACGCAAAGTCCCTGGCCAGGGCAAGCGAGATTTGCTGGTAGGTTCCAGTAGTTTCTCAGGGTGTAATGGGCTTCCCTCCGACACGACTTATACCGCTATTAGGGGACTGACGCTTGCCGCCCCCCTAGGCCCGATATGCGATAGTCTTGGACGAACGGACCGGACTGTATGGAGATTGTCACATCAGACTCAGTAGGAGTTCGGATGGGTTTTCTCATCGGCCTTCTTATCGACAACTACCTGGGGACCGTTACGTACAGCTAGTGCCGCTTGCGGTCTGTGGTTAAACCCACTGCCAGCATAGTAGTCGAGTCTCTAGAGTCCCACACAGAGAGTTTCCTACTCCAGGCGAAACGATATAGAGGTTGCATGGTTTTGCGACAAAGGGTTCGGACGCATACGTGCGTTTACGCACGTACGACTTTCGGACAGTTTTTACCAGTCGGCTTTGGTTTAAGCCAGTTACTGGTATCCGGTTATTGGATTTTTACAGTCTAAAGTTTTTCCGTATTTTTGCGGATCGGAGGGGCGTTCTCGTAATTATGCGAGAAGCTTCTAGAAGTGGTGACTAAGGAGGTTTAGGTGTCATTTGCATTTAATGAGTTTAGTGAGTCATGAGGGTGATTCATGCATATCATTAATGCATGATAAATGCTTAATGAGTCATGGTTATGAATCACCACTAGATATTTATGAAACTTCATTATTCATCATTTTAGTTTTTCTTTTATGGATGAATTTTAAAGGTTCATATATATTATGATAGATTTACTATTCTCATAAGATTCATTCTCACCTTCTCTCTCCTCAAGCTCTCATCTTCAAACCCTAATCCTTACACCTCATGAGTTGAGATCAAAGGATTAGTTAGACTAATCAATCCATAACCATCACTCTATTTCATTCTAGCTTCTTTGATTAGCAATCCAAGAAGGTTAGTTGCCTCAAGTTTAGAGGCTAAGCTTGGAGTTTTGCTCTCGGGTGGATCGTCTACTACCTAGAGAAGGCCGAGGAGAACAAGGAGATCGTAAAGACGAAGGACTAGTTTCGATAGGTATAATCCCTAAGCATAGTAGTTTAGTATAACTATATGTTTAGTTAGTTATCGTTTAGCTTCGATTTAAGCGGTTAGTCGATGTTCGTTCACTAAACAAGATCGTTTTTGAAATTTCCGCCTCCCCACAAGTACTGGGGTGTAGTACATCGACTTACAAGAGCATCCAGTATGCTTAGTTGCGAGGGTATCTTCCTCAAGTGTGCCAGGACATTGTAATCCATCTTGTTTTTCATAGGCGGGTCTTTGGCTGTGAGCTCTTCGACGACTCTATCATCGAGGGCAATTTCCTGAGGGACTTTTTCCTTCCCTTTGTCTCTTTTGTTTGAACCTTTGTTTGCAGTCCCGAGGTTCTTTTCATGCAACGTACGATTACGCAGCAGAATGTTCTCGCAGTTCTTCACCTCTTCTTCTTTTCCAGAGGTGGATTCCTTGAAGAGAGAGCCGAAGGTTATTTCATCCACAGAATCGCTCCCGAATATGAGAACTTGGGTTTTCTCTTTTGTCGAACTGGTATCAACCATATAACAGCTTCCAGTTGTTTTTCCGTGCTCATCTGTCATATTTTTTCGCTGTCGACGAGCATCGCGCTTCATCCTCTTGAAATGTTGTCGGTGGGCCACGTGTCCCTGCCACTACTTCTTGAAGGCATTGCACTCTTTGGTGGGGTGCGTGACTCTCCGATGGTATAAACAGTTGTTTGGATGTTCATCTGCTTCATCGAGGCACGTACTCCCGGGAGCATTTCCTTTGACAGGTGGCGGCTTCATTCCCATTGACAGGGCTTTGACGAACCATTTCCCCATCTTAAACCTGCTTTTGTCTGCCGCGGGTGTGCTTCGACCTGGTTAGAGTACGGTGTGACTCTTCCTCGCCGCAGCTTCTTCGTCCTGACGCCGACGCTTTACCTTTTCGTATATGGCCATTTCACGCTCTCGGTCAGCTTTTCTCTTTTGAAGGGCCTCATTCAGTAGTTTATCGATCAGGTCGTCCGACGGTTCCAGGGATTTTGACGCTGGTCCTACCCCCAGTTTCTCTGCTTTGCTTTCCGACGCTGATGGAGCTTCTTCGTCTTTTAACGACAGGTGAGAGATCATGTGGCAACTCGCTACATAATCCTCAGGTTCTTCTAATGAGCCGTCTCCTTCATCAATGTCACTGTCTCTGTTTTCAAGACTATGCTTGAGGAACTCTCCAAGTGTGACTGGGGTCCGCGCTTTTTGGTTGTATTCCTCCAGCGAGTCAATGTAGTTCTGCAGGTCCGTGCGCTCATCGTCAAGCTGCACGGGATTCTTGGTCTTCTTCTTTTTCTTCAAAGACTTCGAAGGCTTGGCCTAGAGGTTTTGCCCATCGTTACCAGCTTTCGGTGTTGGGCATGGTTTTAGCATCCCCTCAATGATCTCGGGCTCCAACGGGGTTTTCCATTTGATCGTCGGGCATTCTTGAAGATCCTTCAGCATTCTTTTAGTTTTAGCCGTGAGGACAACTTCCCATTGAGCTTCCTCTACGAATGAGCATGATGCCCCCGGCGTATCCACCTTTTTAGTAGCGTGCTGCTGTGGCGGGTTTACCTTCCAGTTTTCGGACAGCGCAAATTTGCCTAGTTGGTACTGGTCCTTAACCCAGTTTTTGAAGACGTGGCAATATTCAATTGGGTGACCCATTACTCGGTAGTAGGGGTAGTAGTTAGGACTGTTGACGTCACCAGGCTGCAACGGGCATCTTGGATCCGGCGGACTGATGAGCTTGTTGCACACTGCCAGTTCGAACAGTCTCCTCGTTTTATCCCGGGGAAACGAGTAAGGACGTCTCAATTTCTCTTCGAGGGATCGTGATTTGTTGCTTTGGCGAGCAACTGGCATCGGGTCACTCGGTTGTTGTTGAGCGTTTGCAACGAAAGTCGCTTTCCTTTTGCCCTTTTCATTCCGGAGATCCGTTTTTGAAGAGGACGGCCTATAGCCCATCTGGTCCATTTGGGTCAGCTTGTCAATTAAGGCCTGGAAGGTGGTCGGCTTAAAGAATATCATAAATTGGGATATAGTCACCTGAGGATCAAGAGTCCCTGCGAACATACCCACGGCAGGATCTTCTTCGATGCGTTGTTCGCATTTTGACCATAGGTTTCGCCACCGAATTGCGTATTGAACCCAGGTCTCTCCCGGCTTCACCCTGGCATTGATTAATGCCATAATCGGGGTGCGCTCGCTTGCGCTTGTGAACCCCTGTTTGAAAAGTAACTCCATTTCTGTAAATGTTTTGATGGAGTCATTCAGAAGCTCCAAGTAACATTCAAATGCTGTCTCCGCCAAGCTGCCGACGAACTGGCGAAGCAGCAATTTGTCGACGCCTCCAGTATTGCCGCATAGAGCTCTGAACTGAGCTACGTGCTGATAGGGATTGCCTGTCCCCTTATACACGTGGAATTTAGGGATCGTATATCCGGGTGGGTACTTGATTTGATCGTACCAGCCTGGATAAGGTCGCCCAGTTCTGACGACTTGGCCTGCCGCTTCACTCGCTTGATGAGCTCGTATTTGTTAAGCTATGTAGTCATCAAGGGTGGCCATGGAAATCTTTTCTTCCTTGGCTGCCGAGAAAGACGGTGGAGGATTTGACGTTTTCCCACTGCCGTCTTCTTTAATTATCGGAGGGTCTTCGGCTGGAGGTTCCGGCTGGATCATCATCCCGACCATGTTGTTTCCCCCAATCATAGCAAAGCTCTGTTCAAAAATTCAAATTTTAAAAATGAAGCAATGCTTCATATGCAGCGCCAAGTGCGTTGCGCCCTAAGCAGCGCACCATGTGCAAAGCACGTGGGCGCTAGCGCTAGGTGCGCTGTGCTCTAAATAGCATGCCACGTGTGCGCTAGCGCTAGGTGCGCTGTGCTCCAAAAAGAGCGCTATGTGTCAAACACAGGTGCGAAGCTCTTCAAGCAGCGCACCACGTGCAGAGAATGGATCCGCTGGCATTAAAAACTCCCCACCGTTAGATCAAAGATCTAATAATAATGACGAATCATTAATTAATCAGAATTAAATTCTGTTAAGGAAAGATTCCTCAAAATCTTTCCAGATAATAAGATTGTGCCCTGTAAATCAGAGCACCGTTGGATCAATGATCCAATGGTAGATAAAAATTACCAAAAGACAGAATAAATTCTATATGAAAAGATTTATCAATCTTGTTAAAAACAAGAAGATTGCCTTCTGTAAAATAGAAGCCCTAAGTTCAAAGATCCCATGGTGAGGGGACATCCCCAAATCAATAAGAGAATGATCTATTTAACTGATTAAACAAATCAGCCTCCCCTATATGAAGGACCCAAGACTTCAAGTCTTAAAAAGAAGAACACACCGCCCTATAAGCTCTGAGATTCCTGAGAGAAAAGCATAGCTCTCAGCAAAAGAAGATTTTTCTTCAAGGTAAAAAGAATGGTGATGAACAAAGAGATGAAATCATCTCATAATTAAAAAGAAGAATTCTCTTCTTAAAAGATCATAGATCTAAAAGACCAAGGTCTTTCAAAAAGAGATAAAAAGATCTCATCATAAAATAAAAAGAAGAACTTACTTCTTACAGATCATAGATCTATAAGATTAAAAGTCTTCCTCAAAGAGATCATGAATATCTCATTATAAAAAGAAGGGGAGAGTAATTCAATTCTCTTACGGATCACAGATCCATAAAGGCAAAAGCCTTTCATCAATATAAGAGATTGAAATAAAATAAGAACGGTTGTTCTTAGATGCTGAGACAAAGTCTCTTTTAATAGAACATAAATTGTTTCTCAGATCATAAAATTGATCATATGCACTTTGCGCTCTTGAACTGCGCTTCTGCGCTCTCTGGATTGGCGCTAAGCGCCAAATAAGTCACGTGTCAATCGCGCATGTACTGCTTAACAACTAGCGCCTTGCGCTTCTGAAATAGCACACTGTGCTCATGGGCTGGCGCTCAGCGCCAAGCGCGCCACGTGTCACTCACGTGTGCGCCACTAAACTAGAAGCGAATGCGCTCATGAACCAGCGCTCTGCGCTCATAAACTGGCGCAATGCGCCCATCATCTGGCGCTTAGCGTCAAGCGCGACACGTGTCCTTCACGTATGCGCCACGTGGCAGAAGCGCACTGCGCTCTTTGACTGGCGCAAAGCGCCAAGCACACCATATGTTGTGCTGACAGAACATAAAAAGTTCTTTAATAAATCCCAGAATTATGATGAATGCTCAGCATTCAATAAAGGAAAAAACATTGTCAGAATGCAACTCAATGCTCAACATTTTTAAAAGGGTCAAGCCTAAATAAAGGCTCAACAGCCCAAAATAAAAATGTTACACATTTTAACCTGATTGGACTTAGCCCAAGATTGGCCATAAGTCCTCAACTCATATTAATTGAGCCCATCTGCTTATAAATATTTTAACAGATCTCAGCCCAAAATGGGACCACAGGTCTCCCAATCAACATTGGTTCAAGGGTACATCTCTGAACCCCTCTGATATATGTCGTTGTAATCCTTCAACGTCTTCAGAGAGGTGACGGGTCCCGACAACCATACAACCCAAGGACTACGATGTCCTTAACCTCAGACTGTGGGGTCCCTTTAAACCCACTGACTACGATGTCCTTAACCTCGGACTGTGGGGTCCCTTTAACCCCATGGACTACGATGTCCTTAACCTTGGACCACTATGTCCTTAAACTGGTATTGGACCACTATGTCCCTAAATTGGTAATCGACCGCAATGTCAATAAACTAACAATAGAGCCCAAATACTCTCTTGTTGGATCTAAATGATCCCTTTAAGTTGATCTTAGTCTAAAATTAGACTAACGTATCCTTAACAATCCCGTTAAGTTGATCTTAGTCTAAAATTAGACCGACGTATCCTTAACAAATGGATAAGTTGGCCTCAGTCTAAAATTAGACTAACGTGTCCTTAACAAACCGTTAAGTTGATCTTAGTCTGAAATTACACTAACGTATCCTTAACAAACGTTTAAGTTGATCTTACTTTCAAATGAGACTAACGTATCCTTAAATCCAACCCCCAAACCCAAATCTAAGAAGATACGGATTTGGACTAATCCACACCCTACGGGCGACAACATAAATTAGTCTCCGTATACAATCCATGGGCAACCAAAAACAAAACAAACACATACGACACGAAGTGACCATCTGGAGAAGGAGAAAGTGGCTACCGCGATGCGGTAGCATAATTAACTGCAGGGGCTTGCGCCTGCAGGAAAGAGCGTCCCCAAAATCAAAAAACCCCTCAATGTGGGGGAATCTAACGAAGTCTGCTACATCGGCCGCATCCATTTAGACCTTCGATACATGGTGTCATAAATCAACTTGGCATCTTCGGAGAGGTGGACGGATAGCACCAATTAGCATTTGCCCCCAAATCCAGGCAAGACGAACCTACGCGGTTCCGTCTCTGTATTCGGAGGAGAACAGATTCTGGCACGCCCGGTGGGACCTTTTCCTCTTTCCACTCCACACTTCGTGTGTCGGGTTTCGCGAACGAATCACGGTTTGCTATGGTTGCCCCAAGATTCGAGGTACTAAGATTTTGTGTCTTGCTCCGTGCAGAAAATAGAAGATTAATGGCTTCAAACTGTACTCATTGCAACAACTCCCACTCCATCCTCGCCGGAGGAGTGACCTACGGGCCTCAAGCGGCCTCCCTTTTCAAGATGCCAGTGGAGCAGGTAACTCAGGCCACCACTGGGCTGTTCTTTGGGACCATGCTCCCACAAATGAGCTTCAATGCCCTTCTGCCGTTGCAAGAAGCCCCAAAGAAGTCGGTCTTTGATCGGCTTATCACTACCGCGGCCCCTCTCAGCGGGTCGCCCAAACCAAGCGCCTCAGTCTTTGATAGGT
The DNA here is from genome assembly GCA_030015575.1 of Agapanthus africanus. Taxonomy (NCBI): domain Eukaryota; kingdom Viridiplantae; phylum Streptophyta; class Magnoliopsida; order Asparagales; family Amaryllidaceae; genus Agapanthus; species Agapanthus africanus. The sequence continues at coordinate 612,112,772 of JASDDO010000024.1, forward strand.
TGGGCCAAAGTTCATGTGGGCCCATGAAGAAGCATGCAATTCCAGAAAGGGTTATCCCGAAGAGGATAGCCATCCCTACTCCCGAAGTGTCAAAGCGGCTTCTCCTGCCAAGGGGTCGGTCTTCACAAGACTAACCATTCCAGCTCTCGTTCCAGGCGAAATCGTCAAGGCTGCTTCCCCTTCTCGGAAGTCTTCCTTCGATAGGTTGGCTATCCCCACTCAGCGGACATCAGTATTCAATAGGCTGACAACGACAACTTCTGACCAACGCAGGGGGCATGAGGAAGTTACCCCTACAGCCGAGACAATCCCAACGACTCGACACGCTCTACGTTGTCACTGGCGCCGAGTAAGGAAAGCTGGGGGCAGCTCTCCGTCTGGACTTACACCACCAACTCCAACGGTGAAAGTTGATGCTGCTGTTCCAACTGGGAACAGCTTTGAACTACTTAACAAGGTGCGCAGGAATTCGCCAACTGCTGTGCTGAAAAGATCTCCTCCACCAATGGAGAACGCTACAAAGACGATGCTGGAGCAGCCCCCTCAGCGGCTGTCCTCTAAAATTTACAAGGTCCGGCGTCAAGTCCAAGACTCGGTGATTGTTCGGCGAGAAGAGGACAATCCTGTCAAGCCACAAAAGGCGACAACTGTTTGGATGCCTACTGCAACGGCCCCCTCAACTTCGACTGCTCATAAGAGGAGAAAGCTGGAGAAAATTCCGGTGTCCGTGGCGAATCGCAAGAACATTGAATCTAAACGCCCCAATTCTGGGGGCATGGTGGTGCACACCATATATATGGCATCCGGAAAAGAGGATAGCCGTATCTCTACAGGTCATCGACCGCTTACACGATCAGTGACTAGGGCTCAGGAGCAACAACAACAAAAGCTCCAAGAAATGCTAACAGCTATGGCCGCACTTAAGGGACCGAAAGCAAGCCCAGAGACATCCTCGTAGCAGCGCCGTGAGCAGGAAACTGATGCTGATTTCCTCCGAAGAATGCTCGAAAGGAAAGAAAAAGAGGCCGCGGAACAGGTGGCCAACATAAAACGAATGGCTCTCTTGTTCCAAGATATGGCCGGGATGATGTTACAGCCGGAACCTCCAGCTGAAGACCACCCGATTATCATTGAAGACGACAGAGGCGAGACATCGAACCCTCCTCCGGCTCTTTCAGCAGCCAAAGAGGAGACCATCTCCAGGGCCGCTCTGGATGATTATATTGCTCAGCAAATATGAGCTCACCAGGCAAACGAAGCGGCTGGACAGATAGTTAAGACCGGACGACCCTATCCGGGATGGTATGACCAAATAAGGTACCCGCCGGGATATATGATCCCTAAATTTCATGTATATAAAGGGATGGGAAATCCTCACCAGCATGTCGCTCAATTCATAGCCTTGTGCAGCAACACCGGAGGTGATGATAAACTTCTACTCCCCCAGTTTGTTGGTAGCCTGTCGGAGACAGCTTTTGAATGGTACTCGGAGCTTCCCGACGACTCCGTTAAAACGTTTACAGAAATGGAGTTGCTATTCACGCAGCAGCTCGCAAGTGCCAGCGAACGCACCCTGATCACGGCATTGATCAACGCCAGAGTAAAGCCGGGAGAGACATGGGTGCAGTATGCAATCCGGTGGCGGAACATGGTCGAGATGCGAACAACGCATAGAAGAAGCTCCTGCCGTGGGCATGTTCATGTAGACCCTTGACCCTCAGTCGACTATCTCCCAATTCATGATGTTCTTCAAGCCGACCACCTTCTAGGCCTTGATTGACAAGCTGGCCCAAATGGACCAGATGGGCCATAGGCCTTTCCCTTCAAAAGTGGGTTTTCGGAATGAAAAAGGCAACGGGAAAGCGACCTTTGTCGCCAACGCTCAGCAACAGCCGAGTAACCCGAGACCGTTTGTTTGTCAAAGCAACAAGCCGCGATCCCTCGATGAGAAGTTGAAACGTCCTTACTCATTTCCCAGGGATAAAATAAGGAGACTGTTCGAACTGGCAGTACGCAACGGGCTCATCACTCTCCCAGATCCGAAACATCCGTCGCAACCGGATGACGTTAACCATCCTAACTATTGTCCCGACCACAGAGTATTGGGTCACCCACTCGAAGATTACTACGTCTTCAAAGGCTGGATTGAGGATGAATACCAACAGGGCAAATTCGCGTTGTCTGACAACTGGAAGGTGAACCCGCCACAACCACATGCTCAGAAAAAGATGGACACGCCGGGGGCATCATGCTCTTTTATAAGGGAAGCTCCATGAGAAATTGTTCTTTCGGCAAAAACTAAAAGAATGCTGAAGGATCTTCAAACATATCCGACATATGAACAAGTGACCGAAACGTCGTTAAACTAATGATGGAACACTATGTCCTAAAACTGGCAAGTGACCAAAATGTCGTTAAACTACTACAAACCCGCGGCGTCCCCAGGCTGACGTGGTGTTAAAAAAAAGGTATGTCCATAAGCAAAATGGGCACGGATGAAAACCCGAAAGGGCTCCGTGAGTAAAAACAGCAGGGCTACCGGCGAGTTTATGAAAACCCGAAAGGGCGCAAGCTCGTTAAAAGACACTTGCAAGGTCCTCTCGACCCTGTAAGGAGAAACTACCTGCGTGAGATCCTTACGACTCACAAGGGAGCAACACACTTAGGGATCCCCACGATTCCTAAGGAGAAATTACACTTGCGAGATCCTCACGACTCGTAAGGAGAACCCTCCTTTGAGACCCTCACGGCTCATAGAATTCAAAAGCCTTAAGCTACAGGGATCTGAACCTGTTCTTAAGCCATCACAACTTCCAATCCTGCCCTACAAGAATCTCAATATCGACCCTTGTATACAATCCACAGGCACGAATAAACATTTCCCTAACAGAGTTCCACCTGCGACTAGGGATATGCTCACATGGCGAAAAACACTTGTAAGTCCTCTCGACTTATAAGGAGAAAATACTCTTATAAGATCCTTACGACTTATAAGAGACCATACACTTGGGAATCCTTACGATTCTTAAGGAGAAAACGCACTTACGAGATCCTCACGACTCGTAGGGAGAAATACCTTTATGAGACCCAAATGGCTCATGAAGTCAAAAAGCCTTAGTCAACGGGATCTTAACCCTGTTTGCTAAGCCACCTTTGTTCGACATCGACAGAGGCAAATGATGATTCGCTCCTGGAAATATCCCAGTAGTAGCGATGCTGATGCCTGAATCGGTATCAAATCCCAAACTCGCAGCAAAAAAGCCAGCGAGCCACATATGCATATGAAATAGCCGAAATGATGGTGCAACTTGCAACAAAATCAGCAAGTAAAATATATGCATACAAAATAGCCGAAATGGTTGGGCAACTTGCAATAAAAATTAGCGAGTAAATAAAAAAAAATAGCCGAAATGATTGGGCACCACGAAAAATAGCCGAAATGATTGGGTAATCGCGACTTTCGCGATATAAAAGCTGAAATGATAGAGCATCGCGGAAATAAAAAAAATAATAATAATAAAAGAATAAAACTTTTTCCCTACAGGTGAGATCACATCGATCCCTGTATACAATCCAGGGGCATAAACAAAAGGGGACCACATTTCCCCACCGAACCTTGTCAAAGGGACAGTCAGATCTTGACGGCAACATCTGCATCCCAGAAGAACAACAACAGCGTTCCTCCTCATTCCAGCAGGATTCGGACGCGACATCAACAAAGTGGAGCCACGACAAAGTCCTAGTTCCAAAACTCTAAGGTCCACAAACGACCTAGAGTCAACCAAAGACTTCCCCGCCGGATCAACGCTCCGTCTCGAAAACAAGTCAACCAACCCCAGGGAAATCAGTATCCTTGGCAAAAACCTCGATTCAGGGAAATCAGCATCCTTGACGAAAGTATCTCGATTCGCGTCGACCTGCAGAGAAATCAGCGTCTTTGCAGGAATATCTCGATTCGCGTCGACCCGCAGAGAAATCAGCATCTTTGCAGGAATACCTCGATTCGTCTAAACTCCAGGGAGATCAGTGTCCTTGGCAAAAACCTTAATTCAGGGAAATCAGCGTCCTTGACGAGAACATCTCAATTCGCGTTGACCCCCAGAGAAATCAGTGTCTCTGCAGGAATATACGACGTCAGCAAAACAGAGCCATGGCAAAGTCTCTAGTTCCAGGTCCCGATGGTTCACCAACAACAGAGAGACCACCTCGACGTTCGTCTCAATACAGCAAACGCGATGTCACCCCGGCGTTCACCCCCCAACAGGACGCAGACGCGACACAACAATGGAGCCATGGCAAAGTCCATAGTTCCAAGCCTCGACAGTTCACCAACAACCTAGAGACAAACCTTGACATTCGTCTCGATACAGCAGACGCAATGCCAGCAAACGAAGCGAAGGAAATATTCCTAGCTTCAGGGTCTTGACGGCAACTCATATAAAACCTGAAAGACTATCGGAGATCATCCCACACCAGCGCGGAGTGGTTATGACTCATCGGGGCTCCCAAACTGAGCCTAACCTCAAGTAAAAAGCGACATGGAATATCCCTAACGCTTGCTCTTTCGACGGTAATATCACCTGGAAGATTGCTTGAAGACATCTTGTCCAGCCCCCGAAAGGATCAGAGACACGACAGTCGCAGGGCTACTCGAACAGTAAGATTATGCGTCGAGGAATACACCAGCCAACGCGACAGTGCGACGGGTAAAACACCCTAGTACCACAGGCCCTAACGAAGTTCTATTAGAAGGAGTTAACTGTGACGTTAGGAAATCCTTAAGAGGACTTCTCGATTCGTCTCAACTCCGGGAAAAATAATGTTCCTGCGAGAACTTCTCGACTCGTCTCGACTCGTAGGGAAAAGCCTTAGGCAATGGGGATAAGGACCTGTTTCCTAAGCACGGGGGTCCTGCAAGTCGGTCCAAGATGGACTCTTGCATACTATTCACGGACCACACTCTCCAAAGTCGAATCTCGACAAGGAGGGAAACAACCACTTACGAGTCCTCTCGATTGGTAAGCGGGAAAATTCTCTTGTGAGATCCTTACGACTCTCAAGCGAAAATGCACTTAGGAATCCTCACGATTCTTAAGGAAAAGTTACACTTACGAGATCCTCACGACTCGTAAGGAGAAATACCTTTATGAGACCCTCACAGCTCATAAAATTGAAAAGCCTTAGGCAGCAGATCTGAACCTGCTTCCTAATCCATCACTATCTCTCGAAGAGGTCAAGGCTATGCTTACTAGAATGACATGCCGATAACGAAGAAAAGAAGAAAGCAAAGAGATGACATAAGACATTGCGAAAGAAATGTATCTTTTATTCATAAATTCAATTGGATACAAAATACATCTTATGAAAGAATAAAAAATGGATACATTTTATTCAAGACTACAAATGGTACGAAAACAATTATTGAGAGGGAAGCATTTTCAGTAGACCAATTAACCGCTCGCACACTTCCCTCAGCCCCTTTTCATGGTCAGCTGCCACGGCCAACTCTGCTTCAACCTGAGCTCGTTGTTGCAGATAAGATGAAAGTCGCTCATCAACAACCTGCCGAGCTGCCTCACGACTCTGCGCATCCTGCTCGATGAGGTCGAGCTTCTGCCTCAGCGTTAGCCCATCGGAAATACATCGTAGAAGGCCCTTAAAGACGGCTTTCAACTGCACAGCATTGGCATCAACCTGAGCATGCAGTCAAGCAGATTCGCTTGAAGTCTCTTCACATTCCTTATGCTTTAGGGCCACTTCTTGTTCAAGATGGCGGAAGTAGGGAGTGCTCTGCTCGACCCACGCAGCCCGTTGAGAGTTCACAGCCAGGACCTCACGGGCAGCACGTCCGACCTCGAGCTCATGCAGACAAGCCTCAATTTTCCTGCAGTGATTAACCCAAGACTCAACGACGCCCTCGCTATGAAAGTGCACGAGCGTCGCCATCATGGGATTAACCTCATCAGAAAAATCTACAGCAAGGGCTGGGGTCTCCGCGTCAAGCTCCTCGAGGTGATCGCTCAACATGCGCAGACTATTTGCAGCGCCTTTCGAAGATAGATGTCTGGAAAAGGGGTCCGCTGGCATTATGATTTGAGACTCAAACAAAGCTGAAGTCGGTGTCACTGCTACAAAATAAATCATAGTCAAATAACGGTTCAAGAAATAGAGAATGTTTATAAACAATGAAGTTTACTATACCGGCTGAGGTAGATGGCAAGGCCGGGAGTACTGGTGGCACAACTATTCTTTCATCTCCTCCTTCAATCTGTAGTGCTGCAGTTAAAACAAAGAAGGATTAGCAACGACTTGGCTGCCCGTAAAAATAAAAGAAAAGACATTAGCTTAAGGCTGTACTCACCAGCGCCACTAGAGGAGGCAGTCTCCGACGGGAAAAGGAAATGTAGGTGCAGCACCTGATACAGGTGATCAAAAAGGACTCCTGCAAGGATGTAATAATGCAATGTCAGTACATAAAATATACTGCCTACAATGAAACCGATAGGTCACAAGTTCGTACCTTCCAGCATTTGAGAGGATACGAGAGAAGGCAAAAGGGCGGCCACTGTCAAAGTAGCAACTGGCGATACTACCTCGGGTGGCACAATCTCAGCGCTCACCACGCCTACATTAGAAGCGAAAGAAATACTGTCAGGAGAGATTGAGAGGGATTGCAGAACGAAAAGGAAAGCAGTGACCCAAAATCTACCTGGTAAGTCGCCGGTCGAGACCGCAACAGGGACATCATCGCATACAGCGACTGCCTCACCCTCCTCCAACGGAATGGTCTCGCCTCCCATCGCCTCATCCCCTGACTCTACGAGAGCCATCGTAACGCTCGCGATGCCAGGAGATGGCAGAGAACTGCAGGCGGAAAGAGTGACGATTAGAGCAGTACCAGACTCTTGAGAAAGAGTGGCTACCTCGGGCTCAGGGATTGTAGCCATCTCACCTACCGCTACCCCAGGCTCGGTGGTTGCCGCCACGTCGCCCACCACTTCCTCGGCAAGACTCGGCCCTGCAAGATAGGATATATGAGAACTTGAAAATTAAAACTTTGACAAAAAGAACCCAATGTCACGTTACCTTGGGTCGATTTTTCGATTGCTTCCCAAGCCGCACGTGCCGCCTGTCTGTGGGCAGTAGAAAGGGAGACCGAAGCATCCTCTGAAGGAGTAGGGGCAAAGGTAGCAATGCTCGAACCTGCACCCGCGGTCAAGGCGGCACTATGCTTCCTTGCCGCGCGCATTCTATGCTTCCTTTCTGCCCGGTCCGTGAGGGCAGATCGTCTTAAGACCTCCGTTGACGGGATGTCATCGTCCGCGCCAATAGTTACCTCTGGAGCCGTTATGGCATCCGTCATTGGTCGTTTGAGTAAGGCCTCTTTCGGCAGTGCTGAGGAGGCCGAGACTTCGATTGCTGGCCTCGGAAGCATCTCCACATCACCCTGCGGGATTAGCATTGTAGTCCCTGCGATAAGATAAGAAGGGGGTCAGATTGTCCATAAGAAAGGCGAATGAAAACGCAACGAGCCAAAATATACCAACGCCCAGCGAAGCGTGAATCCTCTCCTCCTCCTCGAAAGTCTTGAGGGAAGCCGCTAGAGCCTCTTACGTGGAAATGCCTGGTGGAGAACGAGTGTCAGTCAAAACATCATAACAAAAACGTAAAAAAGGGGGGTACGATTGAAGCTTACTTAATTGCGCGAGGGTGGCCAGTCCCGCTTTATGGCTTGCTGATCGCTCAGAAGCGGCAATGGAAGCCGCCAAATCAGTATCGTCCGGCACTGTGAATAGACCCTCGTTGGTCCCATATTCGCCCAAGCCCTCACTATAAGGAGCATGAGGCTCCTAACCAAATACAACGTCGGCGGAGAGGATCGACTTCTTTTTCCTCTTCTGCGAGCGAGCTCCGGTCGCCGCAAGCAAAAGTTTACGTTTAGTGGGCACCTTGGAGCGTCAAGTCCCGATATCTGAACCCGCGCCAGAATCGGGGGAAGCTACGGTCGCCGTTTCTACAGGAGCCCGAGGTATCGGTAGCTCGGGTCTGTCATGTGGGACTTCGATCACGGCAGCTTCTCTTAAGGGAGGTGGAATAATAGTCCGTCGCTTCAAAGGGACATTTCAATCACCGGCAAGGGGTGCACCCTTGTCGATCGAGCAGCAGTCGCTTCTCTTCTCTGATAACCGTGCCCATCAAATGCTGGTACCACGCCACAAATACATTCAGGGCTTTCGGGACACAACTCGGCTCACTAATAAAGAAATTGGAGCCGGTATTCAATCGCATAAAATGGTGCATTGCATTCCGAATACCCTCTTCAGTCGCAGCTGGCTCTGACAGGAAGGCCTCGAGCGGAACGCCTTGGTTGTAGCTTAACTGCTGAGCAAAACGATGTGGGTTGTACCTCATGAACAACGTCGCATCATTTTGCCTAAAGACGAGAAAGCCCGGTCTGATGGAGTATAAATGGAGAATTTCTCGAGCTTTCAAAACAGAGGCTCCGTCTTTAAAAATGTCCCGCAATGGTTGCACCGTTGTTGCGGACTCTTTACCGATAGTTAGAATCTTGTCAGTAAAGGTCATGTCGTCTCCAACCGTACGAGGATGAAGGAGCAGACCCCTAGCTTCCCACGGTGACGGATTTACAATGGATGCGTCAACTAGTCGCATGATCCGAGGAATGTTGCACCTGTCGTAGAAGGAAGGCCTTTTATGGATACCGAAAACACCAAAAACGTGTAGCTCGAGCCATAACATAAAGTAATGCATCGAGAAGTTCACATGCTGCACTCCTGGTTCAGTAGTATCTGCCGCTTGGATGAGACCGTAATATAGATGAGCTAACCCCGCAACTCCGACAGCCACTTTCACCCCAATGACCATTCGGTGAGCTGGGTAGAAGACAGACGGCCTCGTACGGCGAGGATGCATCGGGAGCGCAAACCAGCTCAGCCATAGCTTAAGAAACCCCAAAAAGAATGTTTCCTCATCAATCCCAGGGACTGCGACCTCCGCGAAAGAAACAGCTGGGATGTTGGGGAGAAAGAAACCCTTCTGGTCTACCTCCGCCGTTGGCAGGTTGCCCAAACCTAAGCCGAAAGGATCGTCAAGCATGGCGAATTTAGCGGCCTCCTTCGAAAGGACTTCCGGGTGGAGAAAACGAGCGATGAAATCTGTGAAATTAACCCCACGGCTCCCAGATTCGAGAAAAAGGCCCTCATAAATATTCAACACTTTAATTAAACTAGGGAACTGGTGTTGAATCGTGTTCTCCAGGGTAAGGCCTGTCATCACTGGCTTGGCACCAAAAACGTATTCATCTGTAGGAAGCAGTTCCTCATAATGCTCCCCCATAACCGGTAAGCCAGAAACTTCTACAAAATCCTCTAAGGAAATTGATACTTCTTGGTCCAGCGAAAGGAAAGTGTGAGTAGGAATGTTCCACTGCTCCAGAAAGGCCTTAACCCACCAGGCGGGAAGCGTAGAATACTGGAAGAGAGAAGCATAAAGGGCGGGATACAACCCAAGCCTCAACAACTGCGACTTCTTCGCTGACAGAATATAACGGGCCCATTGCAGATAGCCAGCTGGATGACGAGGAATTAGGCCAATCATATATGGTTGTCCCCACGGTTGCGCCTCGCCTTGACAAATACGTTGCCCCAGGGTATCCAAAGCCATTGGAGGCTGAACAGGTATCGAAGCCATAGCAGGCTGAAGAAGATCTCCCGAAGTACAGTTGACTTCTTCCACAGTATAGTTCACCAGGGGTGGGTCGGCGTAATGGATCGCCATGATAGGCTCTAAGGGTACCATGCACGAAAAGCTCTGTCGACCCTTAATAATTTGATTGTACCATGTCCCCCAGAAGTGAAGATTCTTATGTTCCGGGTCATGATCTTTGATCAATGCTAAAACTTCCCGGTCCACAGGCGCTTCAGAGAATTCTCCCTCTGAACGAACAAACGGGAAAAAGGGATCGGAAGACATGTCGCCTGCGCGAAAAGGGATAAAAGTCAACTGTCAATGCTATAATTTAATTTAAATTCTGACACTTGGTACTTTAAAATTTGTACCGCACTGCAATGCAGTAGAGAGGGACCAAAAGGGGCCCACTAAATCTAGATGACAGTTCATCATTAATAAAACAGCCTCATCATTTGATGAGGCTGTCATTAAATGAGGAAATCCTAAAGAAGTACTCATTAAATGAGAAATCCCTCGGGCAGAGGAGTAAATCTCCTTTTGAGAGCAGTGCTCTATGACAGAGTGACACTTGTCAAACTCTAATCATGAAGGAATAAAAATTCCTCAAGAGCCTTGCTCTGGAAAAAATGATGATGGAATAATTCATCAGAAAAATTGAAATCTTTTTTTTATGAATTAAAAATTCTGAGATCTTCAAAATCCATGAATGAACTCTTAAGAGTTCTTCATAAGAGATTAACAAATCTACTTGTTTTCAAAAGAGCAAAGCTCTGTTGATGGGTTAAGCAACCCTGAAGGAGATCTCTTTGGATCTATGATTCCATGAGAGCAAAGCTCTGTTAATGAAACCCTAAAAGGATTTTCTTTAGATCAAAGATATATGAAGAGCAAGGCTCTATTAATTGGTAAAACCCTAGATTATTAAAAGGTTTAATCTTTACCTAAATTTTGACAAATTTTTTGTCCTTAAGAAAATTCTTAAGATGGAGAGCTATGCTCTGTAAGAGAATAAAAATTCTCAAAAAACAAGAGAGAAGATGAACAAAAATCATCCTAAGGACCAAAGGTCCTATTTATAGGCACTGAGTGCCGTTTCAACTTCTGAGTTGATCCAAGGGCGCAGATGTTGCTACCGCTGCAATCACATATGGGCCATGTAAGCGCAACGGTGGGGGGGGCATTTGTTTCCCCCAATCAGAGCAAAGCTCTGTTCAAAAATTCAAATTTTAAAAATGAAGCAACGCTTCAAATGCAGCGCCAAGTGCGCTGCGCCCTAAGCAGCGCACCACGTGCTGCGCTAGCGCTAGGTGCGCTGCGCTCTAAACAACATGCCACGTGTGCGCTAGCGCTAGGTGCGTTGCGCTCCAAGTAGCGTGCTACGTGTCAAACAATGGTGCGCTGCTCTTCAAGCAGCACACCACGTGCAGAGCACGGGTGCGTTGGCATTAAAAACTCCCCACCGTTAGATCAAAGATCTAATAATAATGAGGAATCATTAATTAATCAGAATTAAATTCTGTTAAGGAAAGATTCCTCAAAATCTTTCCAGATAATAAGATTGTGCCCTGTAAATCAGAGCACCGTTGGATGAATGATCCAATGGTAGATAAAAATTACCAAAAGACAGAATAAATTCTATATGGAAAGATTTATCAATCTTGTTAAAAACAAGAAGATTGCCTTCTGTAAAACAGAAGCCCTAGGATCAAAGATCCAATGGTGGGGGAACATCCCCAAATCAATCAGAGAAAGATCTCTTTAACTGATTTAACAAATCAGCCTCCCATATATAAAGGACCCAAGACTTCAAGTCTTATAAAGAAGAACCCCCCCATAAGCTCTGAGATTCCAGAAAGAAAAGCATAGCTCTCAGCAAAAGAAGATTTTTCTTCAAGGTAAAAAAGATTGGTGATGAACAAAGAGATGAAATCATCTCATAATTAAAAAGAAGAATTCTCTTCTTAAAAGATCATAGATCTAAAAGACCAAGGTCTTTCAAAAAGAGATAAAAAGATCTCATCATAAAATAAAAAGAAGAACTTACTTCTCACAGATCATAGATCTATAAGACTAAAAGTCTTCCTCAAAGAGATCATGAATATCTCATTATAAAAAGAAAGGGAGAGTAATTCAATTCTCTTACGGATCACAGAACCATAAAGGCAAAAGCCTTTCATCAATATAAGAGATTGAAATAAAATAAGAATGGTTGTTCTTAGATCCTGAGACAAAGTCTCTTTTAATAGAACATAAACTGTTTCTCAGATCATAAAATTGATCAGATGCGCTTTGCGCTCTTGAACTGTGCTTCTGCGCTCTCTGGATTGGTTCTCAGTGCCAATGCTCCACGTGTCAATTGCGCATGTACTTCTTAACAACTATCGCCTTGCGCTTCTGAAATAGCGCACTGTGCTCAAGGGCTGGCGCTCAGCGCCAAGCGCGCCACGTGTCACTCACGTATGCGCCACTAAACTAGAAGCGCAATGCGCTCATGAACCAGCGCTCTGCGCTCATGAACTGGCGCAATGCGCCCATCATCTGGCGCTTAGCGTCAAGCGCGACACGTGTCCTTCACATATGCGCCACGTAGCAGAAGCGCACTGCGCTCTTTGACTGGCGTAAAGTGCCAAGCGCACCAAGTGTTGCTCTGACAGAACATAAAATGTTCTTTAATAAATCCCAGAGCTATGATGAATGCTCAGCATTCAATAAAAGACAAAACATTGTCAGAATGCAACTCAATGCTCAGCATTTTTAAAAGGGCCAAGCCTAAATAAAGGCTCAACAGCCTAAAATAAAAATGTTACACATTTTAACCTGATTGGACTTTGCCCAAGATTGGCCATAAGTCCTCGACTCATATTAATTGAGCCCATCTGCTTATAAATATTTTAACAGATCTCAGACCCAAATGGGACCACTGGTCTCTCAATCAACATTGGTTCAAGGGTACATCTCTGAACCCCTCTGATATATGTCGTTGTAATCCTTCAACGTCTTCAGAGAGGTGACGGGTCCCGACAACCATACAACCCAAGGACTACGATGTCCTTAACCTCGGACTGTGGGGTCCTTTTAAACCCACAGACTACGATGTCCTTAACTTCGGACTGTGGGGTCCCTTTAAACCACTATGTCCTTAATCTTGGACTACTATGTCCTTAAACTGGTATTGGACCACTATGTCCTTAAACTGGTAATGGACCACTATATCCTTAAACTGGTATTGGACCGCTAAACTGGTAATCGACCGCAATGTCCCTAAACTAAACAATAGAGCCCAAATGCTCTCTTGTTGGATCTAAATGATCCCGTTAAGTTGATCTTAGTCTAAAATTAGACTAACGTATCCTTAACAATCCCGTTAAGTTGATCTTAGTCTAAAATTAGACTGACGTATCCTTAACAAATGGTTAAGTTGACCTTAGTCTAAAATTAGACTAACGCGTCCTTAACAAACCGTTAAGTTGATCTTAGTCTGAAATTAGACTAACGTATCCTTAACAAACGTTTAAGTTGATCTTAGTTTCAAATGAGACTAACGTATCCTTAAACCCAACCCCCAAACCCAAATCTAAGAAGATACGGATTTGGACTAATCCACGCCTTACGGGCGACAACATAAATTAGTCTCCATATACAATCCACGGGCAACCAAAAACAAAACAAATACATACGACACGAAGTGACCATTTGGAGAAAGAGAAAGTGGCTACCGCGATGCGGTAGCGTAATTAACTGCAGGGGCTTGCGCCTGCAGGGAAGAGCGTCCCCATAATAAAAAAAACCCTCAATGAGGGGGAATCTGACGAAGTCTGCTACATCGGCCGCATCCGTTTAAACCTTCAATACATGGTGTCATAAATCAACTTGGCATTTTCGGAGAGGTGGACGGATAGCACCAATTAGCATCTGCCCCCAAATCCAGGAAAGACGAATCTACACGGTTCCGTCTCTATATTCGAAGGAGAACACATGTCTTGGAAAAGGAGAGCCATCTTCTTTATATTGGTGGCCTGTTCTGCAGCCTCTTTATCCTTTCTTTCTAGCACCCTCCGCAGGAACTCGGTGTCGATCTCTTGCTCCCGGCGATGTTCAGACGATGCTTCTAGGCTTTCTTTCTGCCCAGTGAGTACGGACATCCTCATTAGCATTTCTTGGAGCTTTTGCTGCAGCTCCTGAGCTTTCGTCACAGACCATGTGAGTGGTCGATGACCCGTGGAAGTACGGCTTTCCTCTTTCCCGGAAGCCATGTACACCGTGTATACCACCATGCCCCCAGACTTAGGGCGTTTGGGTCCACTTCCTTTGAAATTCGCCGCAAGCATGGGGATCTTCTCTGGCCTTCTCCTTTTATGGGAGGTCGAAGTTGAGGGGGCCGTTGCAGCAGGTACCCATGTGGACGATACCTTCCGTGACATGACGGCGGGGTGGTCCTCCTCCTACCGAGCCTTCTTTTTCTCTAGTCGGCGAGAGTAATTTTTGTCAATTATAGAATCTTGGACTTTCCACCAGACCCTGTGGATTTTGGAGGACAGCCGCTGAGGGGGCTGCTCCGGCATCACCTGTGTCATGTTTTCAGCCGGCGGAGGCGACTTCTTCAGTACAGCGGTTGGGGAGTTCTTTCGCACCCTCCTGAGCGGATCGAAATTGTTCCCAGTTGGAACAGCAGCATCAATTTCCACCATTAGAGCTGGTGGGGTAAGTCTAGAAGGGGAACTGCCCCCAGCTTTCCTCACTCGGCTCCAGTGGCGACGTCGATCGTGTCGTGCAGACGGGACTACCTCTGTCATTGGAGAGACTTCATCATGCCCTCTGCTCTGATGAGGTGCTGCTGTTGGTGTCAGCCTGTCAAAGACTGACATCCGTTGAGAGAGGACGGTCAATCTTTCGAAGGCTGACCATTTGGTAAGGGAAGCGATCTTAATGACTTCGCTAGAAGCAGGAGTTGGACCGTCCAATCTTGCAAATACCGATTTTTAGCAGGAGAATCCCCTTTGACGACTTCGTCTGCCGGAACCGGAATGGCTATCCGCTTCGGGATAACCCCTTCAAGTATTGCGAGCCTTTTTGCAGACCCACTAGAGCTGTGGCTCAGCCTGTCGAAGACTGAGGTGGTAGACTTGGACGACCCATTGAGAGGGGTCGTGGTAGTTGTAAGCCAATAGAAGACCGACTTCTTTGGAGCCTCTTGTGATGGCATCGGGATGCTGAAGCTTGATGGAGGGATCATGGTCCCAAAGAACAGTCCAGTGGTAGTTTGAGTCACCTGTTCCACTGGCATTGCAAAGATGGAGGCCGCTTGGGGCCCATAAGTCACTCCTCCGGCAGGGGCAGAGTGGGAGTTGATGTTGCAATTAGTGCAGCTGGAGGCCATCGATTTCTCCTTTTCCTGCATTGAGCAAGACACCAAATCTTAGTACCTTGAATCCAAAGGAAACCATATTAAACCGCAATTCGTTCGCAAACACGACACACGAAGTGTGGAGTGGAAAGAGGAAGAGGTCCTACCGGGCGTGCCAGAATCTGTTCACCACCGGAAACCGGGAAGACAAACGTCTTGCCTGAATTTGGGGGCAGATGCTATTTGGTTTATCCATCCACCTCTCCGAAGATGCCAAGTTGATTTATGGCACCGTGCATCGGAGGTTTGGACGGATGCGGCCGTTGTAGCAGACTTCGTCAAATTCCCTCTCGTTGTGAGGGGTTTTTGATTGTGGGGACGCTCTTCCCTGCAGGAGCAAGCCCCTGCAGTTAATTACGTTACCGCATCTCGGTAACCACTTTCTCCTGCTCCAGAAGGTCACTTAATGCCGTGTGTGTTTATTTTATTTTCGGTTGCCCGTGGATTGTATACGGAGACTAATTTATGTTGCCGCCCGTAGGGCATGGATTAGTCCAAATCCGTATATTCTTAGATTTGGGTTTGGGTTGAATTAAGGATCGTTAATCTCGTTTGAGATTAAAATCAACTTAAATGTTTGTTGAGGATACGTTAGTCTAATTTTACGCTAAGATCTACTCAATAGGATTTTGGATCATCTTGATCCAACAAAAGAGCATTTGGGCTCTATTGTGTTAGTTTAAGGACGTTGCGGTTTGTTATTAGTTTAAGGACGTTGCGGTCCATAGCTAGTTTAAGGACGTTGCGGTCAGCAGTGGAATGTGCCCTAAGAGTAATTTGGTTATCGGGACCCACCACCTCTCTGAAGACGCTGAAGAATTACAACGACATGTATCAGAGGTGTGAGGAGATGTATCCTTGAACCAATGTCCGTTGGGAGATCTGTAGTCGTGTTTGGGACTAAGACCAATTTGGAAAATGATGAGCACATGGGCTCGGTTGATCTGAATTGGGGATTTGGTCAACTTAGGCTCAACCCACCCAGTCTTTGAATAAAGTGTTAAATACTTGCTTGAGTTCAGTCCCTTTTCTGTGCAAATAATGCTTTGCTTTACTTTCCCCTTATTTTGTTCTTTTATTTTTGATGGAGTGTTAAACACTCTTTATGGCGTCCATGTGCGGAACACGTGGGGGCGCTTGGCGCTTGGCGCCAACCACTGAGTGCTAAGAATTCCTTATTGAGCAGCGTCCACGTGAGGGACACGTGAGGCGCTGAGCGCCAATCATTGAGTGCTAAACACTCTTTATTGAGCAGTGCCTGTAGGGATGTTAGGCACTGCCACAAGGGTCTACAAGGCATCAACCATGCCCGATTTAAAATTTAGCCGTGCCGAACAACCCAAAGCCGGATCTTTAAACTAGAGTTTATGCGAAAACTAACATGTTAAACACTTTAACACTAAGTGAGAGGGATTACAACCTTTGTAGATCCGGTCCTTCACTTCTTAAGCTCCATGTTGAAGTCCCTTCGCTGCGATCATCATGTTCCGAACTCTCGAGAGGCTCCGCGAAGAGAAAGGTGCAAGCTTGCTTCCGATCTTCGATAACAAAGATGATCTACCTTGAAGTTTCATTAACACAAGCTCTCACTCTCTAAAAGAAGTGAACACTCTCATCTAAAGGGCAAGGGTAGATGAGAATGATGAAGTAGGATTTTAGCTCTCATTTATAATCTTTTTCTCACACATAATCATCACTTGGAAAAAAACTAGTAAGCTTTTTCCATGAAAAGAAAGAAGGAAGAAGAAGATGAATAATGATTAGAATCCTTTTGTGATGAATAATGAAAAGAAGATAATGATGAATAATGCAACCATGGTTAACTAAACTTTTGTAGAGATTTAACTAGGGCTAGGGTTTGGGTTGGGTTAAGTATGAGTCATAAGAAAATATCATAACACAAAACAAATATCTTTTCCATGACAAAAGAAAAACCTTCTAGAAGGTTCATGAAAAAACTAA
This sequence comes from Agapanthus africanus, assembly GCA_030015575.1. Lineage (NCBI taxonomy): Eukaryota > Viridiplantae > Streptophyta > Magnoliopsida > Asparagales > Amaryllidaceae > Agapanthus > Agapanthus africanus. Next base: position 612,129,849 of record JASDDO010000024.1, read on the forward strand.
CCCAATTCAAACCCTAATCTTATTTAATCTCCACTAATCTTGTTGCATTAATAATCATATCATGTTACAATATTATATATCACATATACAATATTTATCGTAACAAAATAAAATAATACAATTAACATATATCGCATATATATCAATGTATTACCCGAGTGAGAAAAAGAATCTTTTAGTGAGCTAATATTAGTTAATGTAATTTAGTATATCATATATATTATTATACATTAAATTATCGAATCAACACTTGATCCGACAATCCGGCTATATCGCATATAACCGACTAATACGATGACCCGGCTATATCACATATACCCGGCCGATATCTCATATCGCGAGAATCCAATACGGTACCACATACCGCATTATCCTCGGTCCCACACATAACACATATGTGCTCCTACTCCGTTTTTCCTGAATCAAGAAACCTCTGTGTAGGACTCTAAAGAATCGTCAATACGCCGGCGGTAGGTGATGATCATATCAAACACCCACAAGCTGCAAGCGGTCAGCTAAACGTAACAGCCACCCAGGTATTGAGCACTTAGAAGATCAACAAGCAAGCCTGTATATTCTCCTGTGAATCCAATCAGTAACACTCCCGTACAGTCCGGTCTCGTCGTCTGATATGTCTCATATCTCGCCTAGGGGTGGTAAACGTCAGACCCCAGTAGCTTGATAAGTCGTGTTGATATGAGGTCTATAACAGTTCGAGAAACTACTGATAACTCTTACCAGTAAATCTCTGCAACCCTGGCCAGGGATTTCCAGTTATAGCCAATCGAACACAGCATAATATCAACTCCCTATACCGGGAGAGACGAATCCCCTCCTATCGCTCATTGTCTCCATGTGATTCGGGACTGTACCCAAAAGCCACCTTTTTGCACGCCCTCTTGGACGTTGTATGATTGAAATCAAAGCACAGTGGTAATCACACAAGACACTATGACGATCTCGGGTCAACAGACTACTCTGTACCAGTGTCACCGAAGAACTGCCATCTGACGTGAGGTATAATACCATCTGGGAGTTCTTGGCGAGTCCGTCCAGTGTACCCAGTCTCCACTGAGCACCCGTACACCATCCTTGATATCAAACACCGATGGATATGGGATCATCCATCGCCCATCATATGGGTCAAGATGCGTATACGCTAGTCTACTCTGGTGTATCGATGCCCTGTCTCGATACACCCTCGACTAGGAACAGTTATAGGATGTACTCGTCGACTACCGTGGCCCCACTAGTATGATCTCATCATAGTCCCAGTAGTCAAGTACATATCCTAAGGGCTTTATCAACATGTAACATAGAGACAACGAGAGTACATGTTAAGATAAAGTACAACCAGATAGCATACTATCATGTCGAGCAAGAAAGTCCTCCCTATATTTGTCCAAGCATCCATTACAATAAACATCGTATGTACAGTAATGGCCTCTAGAGCATACATATAACTAACAATCTCCTACTAGCACTAGGGCCATCTGTTGTAGTATCACATACCTAACAATTAGCTGTGGTTGAAGTATCTCATACTCAACCATCCCGTAAAAGTCTCTACTGGGAAAAAGTCCTTTGTGAGTGGATCCGCACTGGTGTCCTCTGTGTCTACTCTCCTAACCTTGATCTCCCTATAGATCAACCATCTTCATGATCAGGTGATACTGCCTAAGAATTATATCTGGATTTCTGATGGGACGGTGGTTCCTTGGCATAAGCCACAACTCCATTGTCACACAATGGTAGGAGCGAAGTTCATCTCATGAACTTATATATCCAGACTTCCTCTTTGGTAGCATCCTAGGTAACGATGTATCTTGCCTTTAATCATCTAGTAAGTCACGGTATCTAGTTTGGAACTCTTCCAACATACCGTCCCTCCACTGAGGGTAAAGACAATGCCTGCGACTGACATTCAGTCGTCCTTATCACCCTGGAACCGTTTCCAGTTATTCTCCGTAGGATCGATTGATACCATCTCACTACAACTAGTGAGTATCCTAACATCCAATTAGATCTATCTCATAGATCCAAAACCCAGGATTTATGAGGTATCATTTTGATCCTATATGGAGAATCCTTGTGATAAGCTGAGATTGACCGAGCGTAGCATAGGAAACTCCTTCCCTATCAAGAGTATGTTATCCACGTACTCTACGAGGATCACCACCATACTCTCTACTACCTTTTTGTATATACAAGGTTCATCTACCATTTTGATAAAGTCAAACTCTTTGACTACCACATCAAAACAGACGTTCCAACTCCGCGATGCCTGCTTTATCATATAAAACATCTTGCACATGTTTCCGCTGCTCCCACTGTTGTTCATACCATAATATTGCATTATTATATTCCCCATTCTTATTCTTTTTTTAAATAAACAGGTGCTTTTGACACATGTCTGCTACATGTTACAGGTTACAGGTTCTTGGACAGAAAACAGTGAAAACGATGTAAAGACGATGAAAATATGGACTTTAACCAACAAACAGAGGACTCTTGATGAAGCCTACATCAAAGATAAAGTTCACAATTAACAAGGCAACGCAAGGTCCAAGTTGTCAAAGCGAACGGTTAAAAATCCACTACAAATGTTCACTGGAAATCTGGAAGAAAACCCAAAAGCCAAATGGAGAAAAAACTAAAGAAATGAAAAGCCCAAAAAACCCTGAAGCAGCCCAGCAAAATATAATCCTCTGAACTCATTATTGGGCCACGGAACCGCGGCCCAAGCCTGTCGTTGCCGCAATTCCACGGCCAGAAGAAGCCAAAGGAGAATTATTTTTTTTACCAAAATTCAGAGGCTCGTTGACATGGTTTTTTTTCTTAGGGGTATTTTTGTAATAGCAGATGTGCGAATCAAAATGTAACCTAGGGTTTCCTATTCTCTATAAATAGGAACTCTAAAGATTGTAAACCTTATGCCTCCTTTTAATAATAAAATTCAGAAATTCTTTTGGAGAGCATCGGTGCCTCTCTTCAATTCATCTATTCAGATCTGACAACCCTGCGTTGATGATTGGAGAAATGCATCTGTAAGTAGATTTATTTCCTTGCCCTAGTTTAGATTTTAATTCTTTGCCCTAGGTAGATTTAATTTCTTGCCGTAGATAAATTGCTTAGAGTTAGCTTTGGGGAAGGATTTTGAGAGATGAGATCTCTCATCCCTTTCTTACCCATAACATATTTTCAATAGGACTCCATGCATACACGCACACACCGCGCCCTACGGCACCCTATCCCTCGAGGTAGCGGTGATACCGTAGTATAAAAGCCCGGTTGCGCGCTTTTTCCATGGAGGTTAGGGTAAGGATCTCTAAAGGAAGGACAAGAACCTAGAGGAAGGAACACCTTCCCGAATGGATCTAATCCCCTTTATTGATAATTACCATAACTCCTCATAGATCTTCATTCGGGTATAGAAAGCGTTGAGGTTTACTTGCATTTCCAAACCATCCCTAAACCTAGCCCTAGCAAGAATAGATCTAGATAATTAGTATAGATTAATTAGATTTTTAGATTTAATAACCAATCCGAACACCCTTCGGAATTAACTCGTTAGCGCGACTAGGAGATTCACAACATCCCTGTGGACCGACCCGTACTCACCGGCTAGCTGCAAAGCGACGCCGTTCTTGATTGCGGTTACAAATATTTTTGATCTATCTTTTAGAAAGCGCAAGCATGCTAAATCACACGAATCAAATGGCGCCGTTGCCGGGGATGGTGTAGAACTTTCCTTTTGCAATTTCGGGTTAATCTTAAATTAAAAAATCATAAAAATCTAAAAAATCCAAAAATTATAAAAATATATCAATTGTTATTTTTTTTTTGGAAAGGATACTTTGTTGTTTGAATTTTGCAGGATCTACAAACAACTTCGGATCTGGAAAAATCCAGAGAGCGAAACAGAAAAATACAGATCTGGAAAATAAGAGGAAATCAAAACAGAGAGACAGCAAAATTTTTGGGATCTGTAGCCGCCATCCGACCGCGAAACCGCGGCTGAACCCTGTCTCGGACCGCGGAACCGCGGCCTTCCTGTGGAGTCGTCTTCTAAAAAAAATCTTGGGACTCGTGTCGACTCCCTCACCGCGGATCCGCCGCACAATACCTATTCAAACCGCGGAAACGCGGCCTTTTGGTGTCCTCAATTCGTGGAATTTGCCCTGTAAGCTTCCTGTTATTTCTCCTCTGCAAATTTCAATATATTTTCTGAAAAATTCCTGCAGGATTCTGTGCGCTTTAAAAATCTTTCTCTTTCCAAATAACAATCTTGTGCAGGATTTGTGCACCTCGTTTAAAATAGAAATTGATTGCTAGTAATCTTTTTTGTTGCATATCTTTTCTCGAATATCTTTCTGAAACAATTTTTTCCAAATAAAGATTCTTTGTGATATGCTTAAAATAATAACTGATTGCAAGTAATATTTCTCTGTTGCATATCTTTCATTAAAAATCTTTTTGCAACAATTTTCAAATAAAGAAAAAGAAAAAGAAATTTTTTTATTAGAGAACTTGCAAACTTTTGCCGCAAATAAATTCTTGCACCACAACCCATCTTTCTTTCTTTCACCCTTTCTTCTAACATGGGTACCCCACATAATAAATCACTTGCCGAACTTTGGTATCCCGAACCTAATTTTGCGTCGTACGTCAATTTGTTCGGTCAATTTAAAGACGATCCTTCCTTGCCAAAAATATCTTTGAAAGATCAAATAGAGGCGTCTAGGAGAAACGGTTTGACTTTTCAACCCACTTCGTGTCAACCAAGTCAACCTTTACCACTTCCATATGTTGATACCACTTTTTCAAGTCCTTCTGTCACTCCTACGCCGATGTCCATTGCTGAGCATATTGCTCAATCTCGCAGCCGATCTTTCACCCATCTCCACTCATCTAATTCTAGGGGCCCGCACGATTATTCACCTTTTTATCCACATGTTGACCCTATCCCTGCCCAACCACCCACTTCCAACCAGTCCTACCCGACCTTCCCACCTTCACTAGACACTGCTTCTACACAGCCTGTTGGGAGTTTTGCATATCTACACGATTTCGAATCTTTTACCGAAACCCCCTTACCACCCAAGTCTAGTTTGGAAGAGTCGTTGGAGGCGTATATCGCAGCAACAAACAAAATGGTTAGGAATGTAGAAGCGTCCATGGCCGCCCTTATGCAACCTAGTGAAACGGTAGCTAGTTTCCCGCTAGCTCCATATTTTCCAATGTATAAGGAGGCGGTTGGACAGAGTAAGAATGTGAGAGGATATCCAAATCAAACCTACCCATACCCAATTGAATCCAACAACTCCAATTTTCAAACATGTGTCCAAAATGATGAGTTGGGTGATTTTGTAGTGTTTGATTTGCTAAATTGTGAAGAACCCCTTTCGAGTGAAACCACACCTAATCCTTTCGATCTTTACACCTCCCATCTAGAACCTAAATCGATAGATATCCATGCTTTTGATGAGGTGTCTAAGAAAATTGATTTTCACTTGATTGAGGATATAGACGCCGGGAATATTTCGGATGATGAACCTGTCGATTTAATTGAGATTTTATGTTCAAATCATCATCCCGAGTTATTAAATGTTTCTCCCGAATCTCATATGCGTCTTGACTTTGATGATAATGGCATGGATGAGTTGAATTTTGAGGAAAATTATAAGGATAATATTGAGGAGAGTTTTGAGGATAATATTGAGGTTGAACCATTTTTGTTTAATGTGTCGGATTTTCCAATTCAGCCTCCTAAACCTTTGACTGTTATATCACCCTCCCTCCTTTCCATCGTTCCGACTACGCTTGAAGACTGTGACCTTGAAAAATTTTCCTTTGAATCTGACACAGTCCTCACAGACGATAACACTTACGAGTGTTTCACTTTTTCGGACGATGTTGATGACTCACCGCCCGAGTTTGAGTTCTTTACATTTTCAGATGAGTTAGTTGAACCATCAGACTCGGTTGATTATAGTAGTTTCGAACCATTGATGGAATCTTTTAAGTTCGAGACAGTTTACTACGGTGAGAATGAGACTATCCCTGATTCACTCCCTTTTGTCTTTCCCATTGTTCCGACCGTACAAAAGACCGTTACGCTTTCATCTCCTATACCAAGTTCGGCGTACCCATGTTTTCTTGCGAATCTTGAGGGATTTGACCCCATTTCCCGATGGGTTGATAGGCTAGCGCAATCGCTTATAACATATTTGATTCGTGGTAAATGATATTTGATTGAAAATTTTCAATTTTTATGGTTTTTCAAATAAATATGCAAATGCAAAAATATGTACAAATGAATGCGAATGAAGAAGACTTACCGAGCATACCCCCAAACATGAACTTGACAGTGTCCTCACTGTCATGCTACACCAAAAGGGTCAAAAATGCCGGTACTCCCCTGTTTATTTATTTATAATTTTTTTTAATGTTATGAATTTTTTTTTATTTTTTATAGAAAAAGAAAACAAAAATATATATACATATATACAACAAGGTTTTTCCCCCCAAACTTAAGCTTGGCCTTGCACAAGCCAAAGGTTAGCACCAACCATTCAAAGATTTTATCGTGGTAATGGTATAGTTGGTGAAAGGAGGGAGTGGAAAGAAGAGAAATGAGAAACACGCGAGACCGTGTGGAAAGAAGAATGGTAGAATATGGTCTCGGTAGGGGAGAAGAAGGGCGGAAAGGAGAAAGAAGGGTAGCCCGATCTTGAGGGTGTAAATCGAGTGAATAACTTAGCGCAATTTGTGATGACCGATGTGTTAAAAGCGATTGCGCTAACCTATCAACTCGTCGAGAAATGGGATCAAATCCCTCAAGATTCGCAAGAAAACGTGGGTACGCCGAACTTGGTATTTGAGATGAAGGCGTAACGGTCTTTTGTCCGGTCGAAATGATAAGAAGGACGAAAGGAAGTGAATTAGGGATAGTCTCATTCTCACCGTAGTAAACTGTCTCGAACTTAAAAGATTCCATTAATGGTTCGAAACTACTGTAAGCAACCGAGTCTAACTCATCTGAAAATGTAAAGGACTCAAACTCGGGCGGTGAGTCATCAACATCGTCCGAAAAAGTGAAACACTCGTAAGTGTCATCGTCTGTGAGGACTGTGTCAGATTCAAAGGAAAAATTTTCAAGCTCACAGTCTTCAAGCGTAGTCGAAACGATAGAAAGGAGGGAGGGTGATATAACAGTCAAAGGTTCAGGAGGATGAATTGGAAAATCAGACACATCAAATAGAAATGGTTCAACCTCAATATTATCCTCAAGACTCTCCTCAATACTATCCTTAATATTTAACTCATCCATGCCATTATCATCAAAATCAAGACGCATATGAGATTCGGGAGAAACATTTAATAACTCGGGATGATGATTTGGACATAAAATATCAATCAAATCTACGGGTTCATCATCCAAAATATTCCCGGCGTCTAAATCCTCAATCAAGTGAAAATCAATATTTTCTGACACCTCCTCAAAAGCATGGATATGTATCGATTTAGGTTCTAGAGTGGAGGTGTAAAGGTCAAACGGATTATGTGCGGTTTCACTCGAAAGGGGTTCTTCACAATTTGGCAAATCAAACACTACAAAATCACACAACTCATTTTTATTTTCAACAGGTGAACTATTTAGGGCGATCGATGGAAAATCGGAGTTGTGGGCTTCAATTGGGTAAGGATAGGTTTGATTTGGAAATCCTCTCACATTCTCACTCTGTCCAACCGCCTCCTTATACATTGAAAAATTTGAAGCTAGTTGGAAACTAGCTACCGGTTCACTAGGTTGCATAAGGGCGGCCACGGACGCTTCCACATTCCTAGTCATTTTATTTGTTGCTGCGATATACGCCTCCAACGACTCTTCCAAACTAGACTTAGGTGGTGAGAAGGTTTCGGTAAAAGATTCAAAATGGTGTGGATATGCAAAACTCCCAACAGGCTGTGTAGAAACAGTGTCTAGTGAATGTGGTAAGGTCGGGTAGGACTGGTAGGAAGTGGGTGATTGGACAGGGGTAGGGTCAACATATGGATAAAAAGGTGAATAGTCGTGCGGATCCCTAAAACTAGATGAGTGGAGAGGGGTGAAAGATTGACTGCGATATTGAGCAACATGCTCAGCAATGGACATCGGTTTAGGAGTGACAGAAGGACTTGAAAATGAGGTATCAACATATGGATGTGGTAAGGGTTGACTTGGTTGACACAAAGTGGGTTGAAAAGTCAAACTATTTCTCCTAGACGCTTCTATTTGATCTTTCAAAGATTTTTTAGGCATGGAAGGATCGTCTTTAAATTGACCGAACAAGTTGACGTACGACGCAAAATTAGGTTCGGGATACCAAAGTTCGGCAAGTGACTTATTATGTGGGGTACCCATGTTGTAAGAAAAAAGGGTGAAAGAAAGAAAGTTGGGTGGTAGTGCAAGGATTTATTTGCGGCCAAAAATTTGCAAGTTTTCTAAAAAAAAATTTCCTTTTTTTTTCTTTTTCTCTTTATTTGGAAATTGTTACAAAAAGATTTTTAATAAAAGATATGCAACAGAAAAAATATTACTTGCAATCGGTTATTATTTTAAGCATATCACAAGAATCTTTATTTGGAAAAAATTGTTGCAAAAAGATATTCGAGAAAAGATATGCAACAAAAAAGATTACTTGCAATCAATTTCTATTTTGAGCGGGGCCCAAAAATCCTGCACAAGACTTGTTAGTTGGAAGGGAAAAGATTTTTAGCGCGAAAAATCCTACAAAAGATTTGACAAAAAGATATATGGGGATTTGCAGAGGGGAGAAAGAGGAAACAAACCGATAAAATTTCGTGCGCTGATGTCACAAGAGGGCCGCGGAAGGGCGGCGGGAGCGCGCTTATGCCGTGGTTTAGCGGTGGGATGGAGAGATCAAGCCTCTGAAAAAATTCTGTAGCTCTCTACTTGCGATCCCTCTCTGTTTTGATATATCTTTTTCTGTTTCACACTCTGGATTTTTCCAGATCCGTTAATCCTGCAAAGATTCACACGAGAAACCCTTCCAAAATAATAGATGATATATTTTTATATATATATATTTTTTGATTTTTCAGTTTTTATGATTTTTTTAATTTTGATTAATCCGAAATTGCAAAAAGGAAATAACAGGCCATCCCCGGCAACGGCGCCATTTGATTTTTGTGTCAAAAACTATTTCTAAACCGCAATCAAGAACGGCGTCGCATGAAGCTAGCCGGTGAGTACGGGTCGGTCCACAGGGATTTTGTGAATCTCCTAGTCGCGCTAACGAGTTAATTCCGAAGGGTGTTCGGATTGATTATTAAATCTAAAAAACCTAATTATCTAAAGTAGGGCAATTAATTGAAAGTTATAACTAGGGCAGATAAATAAAATCTATACTAGGGCAGGAAAATAAATTTAACTAGTGCATGAATTGAAACTACCTATGGCAAGAAAATAAATAAATCTACTTACAGATGTCTCTTTCCAATCATCAACGCAGGTTGTCAGATCTGAATTCATGAGTTGAAGGGAGGCACCGATGCTCTCCATAAAGAGATATGAATTTTATTATTAAAAGGAGGCATAGGGAATTACAATGATTAGAGTTCCTATTTATAGAGAATAAGAAACCCTAGGTTACATCTGATTCGCATGTCTACAATTACAAAAATAGCCCTCTAGGTTGACTAGTCAGCGCCGACAAAACAATTGGTAAAAATTTCACAAACTCCAGGCACTAAACGGCCGCGGAACCGCGGCATTGGTGGGCTTGGTCCGCGGTTCCACGGCCCTTTGATGAGATCACTTCCTGAAAATTCCTGTGATGACTTCTGGATTTTTGGTGTCTCTGTTTCTGTGGTTCTTTTCTTCATTTGGATTCTAGATCTTCTCCAGATCTTTCAATGAAAACTTGCAGTGGTCTTTTAACCGTTTGCCTTGACATTTTAGACCTTACGTTGCCTTGTTGATTGTGAACTGTTCTTCATCTAGGCTTGACTAAGATCCTTCTACTTGTTGGTCAAAGTCCACTTTTTCATCGTCTTTACATCGTTTTCACTGTTTTCGCTCCAAGAACCTGTAACCTGTAATATGTAGCAGACATGCGTCAAAAGCACCTGTTTATTTATAAAACGAATAAGAATGGGGAATATAATAATACAAGATTATGGTGTGAATAACTGTCTACGAAGCCCTCTGGCTGTGTACTTATAGACGCTCTCTTCCAAATCATCATTTAGAAAAGCTGTCATGACACCCAACCGCCAGATATCGTAGTCATGGTATGTAGCCGTGGCAAGTAGGATCTGGATGGACTTAAGCATAGCTTTGAAAGTCTCAACTTTTCCATGTACACCTAGTAATCTTCTCAAGATATACTTTCTCCTGATGGGGATTTAACCCTTCAGATAGAGCAACCAAAGTCCATACTTTGTTGGTGTATAAGGATTCCATCTCAGATCGATAAGCATCCAGCCATTCTTATAGAGTCTCACTCCTGATGGCCAGCTCGAAACTAGTTGGGTCATCATCTCATGATGCAATCCTCACTTCCACTGTCATAGAGAAACCGAAGTATCTCTCAGGTGGGTGAGGAACCCTACTAGATCGACGGAGAGGCTGAGGTTCGTTGGAAACTATTGAATCCTTTGGTTCTACCAAATCATCTGCTGCAGTTTGTATAGCTGGAACCTTTCCAGTTCTACCACATGACCAATAATTTCTTCACAAGAAATTCCCTTTCATAAAGGTGGCATGCTGAGAAACAAAACATCTTTTGTTCCTCGGTTTGGTAGAAGATATTCCCTTGCGTATGCTTGGGATATCCAACAAACTTCCACAGATCTGACTTTGCCTCGAGCTTGTCCGGTTTTGCTTTTAGACATAGGCCGGATAACCCCAAATCTTAACAAACCTAAGATATGGGCTCTTCCCTTTCCATATCACATATGAAGTGGTAGGCAACTGATTTGATTTGAACCCTATTCAATAGGTATGCAGCTTCTCAAGTGCGTAACTCCCAAAAGGAAATAGGAAACTCAGTAGTACTCATCATAGAGCACACCATATCACAAAAGGTGATATTGCTCTGCCCCGATATACCATCTTGCTATGGTGTATACGGAGGAGTAATGCTGAGAGAGAATCTCATTCTCCTTTAGAATAGTCCAAGAATTCCGTGCTCAAGTATTCTCCTACTTGATCTCATCAAAGGACATAATACTTAAACCCGTTTTTTGGTTCTCGACTTCTTACTTATATTCTGTGAATATCTCAAAAGGTTCAGACTTGTGTTTCAACAGGAACATATATCCGAATCTTGAGAGATCATCTGACAATGTAATGAAGTACAAAGAACTAGTCTTGGCATGTGAAGACAGGGGACCATCATACATCATCATGTATCAATCCCAAGAGTTCACTAACTCTTTCTCTGTTTCCAATAAACAGAGCTATGGTCATCGTATCTTTGTGACATGACCGGCAAGTTTCACAAGATGTAAATTCAAACTAATTTAAACATGCATCTAATGTAACTTCGGCCAGTCGGGTCGCATTGATATGACCTAGTCTACAATGCCTCAAGAAGGATTCATTCATTTCTAAACTCTTCCTCTTGTGTGTGTTTTGTACTTTAAGAACTGTGGTTTGATTTAGAACGTCTATGCTTTTAGATAATGTGCCTGAACCGATCAACTCTTGATATAGGAAATGTTCAAAACATTATCCAACAATACAAAATTATATCCTTTCTTTACTAATAAAGAGACTGATATGATGTTGTATATTAGGTTCGGTATCTAACAATATTCGTTCAGAATCAATGTATTCTGGTAATACAGGGTGATAGTGACCAACAGACTTGGCTGCAACACTTGCACCGTTTTCTGTCTCATGAAACTTATCACCCATTCTCAGTTCTCTACCTTTCTGTAGCCCATGTAACAAATTACATATGTGGGATCCTGATCCGGTATCAAATACCCATGACGTAAAGGATACTGAGAAACAGTTCTCTGTCATGAACACACCCGAAGAAGATGCATCAACATGCACTTTCTTCGTTTGGGCGGCACGAGAAATCTGGTATTCCCCAATTTCCTGCTCTATCTTATAACAATTATAAGTTGGAGCGGGACAAACGTTCTCCAGCTCAGTATAACAAGCGGGTTCGGTCAATTCTTCCGTATTATTATCTTGATTAAGGCGTGATATGGTCGCTGCCTGGAGAGATAGAGAAGAAAACACTCAGCGTATGCTTTTGCAAGATTAGATTGGTTATCTAATATATCTAATCAGGATGTCTCCCACTGTTTTAGTCAAATCTTCCTTCAAACCCTAAAAGGAAAGACTAGCCGGGATTAATTACATGCTACAAACTCGGTTTGTCTTTTGATTGCCTCTATAGTTCTTTCTTTGCACAACGATATTTGTGAAATATCCTGCACCTTATTCGATGAGGAAAGAGCCGACGATCCCTTCACCGGGGGTGACCTCTTTAGCAAAACTAGAAAAGGCCTTAAAAACATTCTATTTAAAATCACTCGATTCTACAACGATATCAAGTTCATTACGCAAAAGGTTTTTTTTTAAAACCTGTCGTAGCCCTCCGTCATTTCAGATAAATACTGGTTAGTATTCGTGCTGCGTTTGTTGACCTTAGCCAAGGCATAGTGTGCGGTAGCTGATTAGTGCTTATCTGTATAAGCATATGATGCGATCGAGTTAGGGTAGTCGTGCGACTTTGTTGACCTTAGCCAAGGGTCGTGCGGGTGGGTTTAATTCAATCGGGAAATGACGGGTTGAACTTGGCTAGCACTTATGATTTGTTGACCTTAGCCAAGGTCATAAGCTGCTAGGGGCAAAATATTATTGGGAATTTCAAGTGTTGAAATTTGCAATTAGATTGCATACCTTCTATGAGATAGTTGGATCCCGATACCCGCTGCGAGTAAGAGTTACTCCTGGGAGAGTTTTGCACATTACAATTAGCCGATCAAGTAGGTGTCTAGAAAGGTGTTAACGGGGTTACGCCCCTGGGAAAATGAGGTTTACCTTAATTAGGTCCATGCGAAAGCACGGGGCATACCCGGCCGATATCTCATATCGCAAGAATCCAATACGGTATCACATACCGCATTATCCTCGGTCCCACACATATCACATATGTGCTCCTACTCCGTTTTGCCTGAGTCAAGAAACCTCTGTGTAGGACTTTAAAGAATCGTCAATACGCCGGCAGTAGGTAATGATCATATCAAACACCCACAAGCTGCAAGCGGTCAGCTAAACATAACAGCCACCCAGGTATTGAGCGCTCAGAAGATCAACAAGCAAGCCTGTACATTCTCCTGTGAATCCAATCAGTAACACTCCCATACAGTCCGGTCTCGTCGTCTGATATGTCGCATATCTCGTCTAAAGGTGGTAAACGTCAGACCCCAGTAGCTTGATAAGTTGTGTCGATATGAGGTCTATAACAGTTCGAGAAACTACTGTTAACTCTTACCAGTAAATCTCTACAACCGTGGCCAGGGATTTCCAGTTATAGCCAATCGAACACAGCACAACATCAACTCTCTATACCGGGAGAGACGAATCCCCTCCTATCGCTCATTGCCTCCATGTGATTCGGGACTGTACCTAAAAGCCACCTTTTTGCATGCCCTCTTGGACATGGTATGATTAAAATCAAAGCACAGTAGGAATCACACAAGACTCTATGACGATCTCGAGTCAACAGACTACTCTTTACCAGTGTCACCGAAGATTTGCCATCTGACGTGAGGTATAATATCATCTGGGAGTTCTCGGCGAGTCCGTCCAGTGTACCCAGACTCCACTGAGCACCCGTACACCATCCTTAATGTCAAACACCGATGGATATAGGATCATCCATCGCCCATCATATGGGTCAAGATGCGTATACGCTAGTCTACTCTGGTGTATAGATGCCCTGTCTCGATACACCCTCGACTAGGAACAATTATAGGATGTACTCGTCGACTACCGTGGCCCCACTGGTATGATCTCATCATAGTCCCAGTAGTCGAGTACATATCCTAAGGGCTTTATCAACATGTAACATAGAGACAACGAGAGTACATGTTAAGATAAAGTACAACCAGATAGCATACTATCATGTCGAGCAAGAAAGTCCTCCCTATATATGTCCAAGCATCCATTACAATATACATCGTGTGTACAGTAATGGTCTCTAGAGCATACATATAACTAATAGCACGTGAGGCACTTGGCGCTGAGCGCCAACCAATGAGTGCTAAGCACTCTTTACTAAACAGCGCCCACGTGATGGGCAGGTGAGGCGCTTGGCGCTGGGCTTTTCTTTGGGTGTTCTGTTCTGAAGAGTTCAATTCTTTGTTCTTTTCTGGATCTTTGATCTCCAAGAACAAGTTCATCCCCATGAGAATTAAATTCTCATTTGTGGGAGACTTGTCTCATGAACCACAGATCCAGAGAAAGAACTATGTTCTTTAAGAAAAGTTAAACTCTTGGATATGCAGATAAGATGCTCTGATCTCTATTTTTTTATTTACCTCGAAGAAAGGTATTCTTCTTTCTTCCTTCTTAAATCTTTCTTCTTTCTTTTTTCTCAAAGCTTATGGGGGGTTTCTCCCCTCAAGACTTGAAGACTTGGGTCCTTTATATAATGGAGGCAGATTTATTGATTTGGTTAAAGAAATCTCTCATTCAGAGATCATTAATTGATTTGGGGATTTTATCCACCGTCGGATCTTTGATCCAAGGACTTCTGTTTTACAGAAGATATCTCTCTTGATTTTTTAACAAAATTGGGGAAATATTTCATCATACAGAATCTTTCTGTATATAGGTGATTTTTAATCACCATTGGATTTTTTAGTCCAACCGCACTCTGTTTTTCAGAGAATAATCATTCTTCTTTAGAAAGATTTGAGGAATATTTCCCCAACAGAATTTAATTCTGTATTTTGATGATTTATCATCTCCATTGGATCTTTGATCTAATGGCTCTGTTTAACATAGAGATTTTAGTTCTGGCGCTGGCACCCTCGTGCGAGGCACGTGGGGCGCTGCCTCAGAGTTTTTAACTCTAGGCACTGGCGCCCTCGTGCAAGGCATGTGAGGCGCTTCCTCAGAGTTTTTAACTCTTGGCGCTGGCGCCCTCATGCAAGGCATGTGAGACGCTGCCATAGAGTTTTTAACTCTTGGCGCTGGCGCCCTTATACAAGGCACGTGAGGCGCTGCCTTAGAGTTTTTAACTCTTGGTGCTGCCTTTCAAATTTTGAACAGAGCTTTCCTCTTTTATTGGGGAAACAATATACATATTAATCAAATCATTGAATCAACACTGCCGGTTATATCGCATATAACCTGACTGATATCAAATATCGCTAGATTAGAATACGGTATCACATACTCGTATTTAATCAAGCTCCCGGACATATCTCCATACGTGTCCTGCTTCATTTCGCTTGAGCTAGAAAACCTCTATGTGGGACTCTAAAGACTCGTCAATACACCAGTAGTAGGTAATGATCACATCAGATACCCACAAGCCGTCAGCGGTACTAGCTGGACGTAACGGCTACCCAGGTATTGAACGAATAGAAGATCAACAAGCAAACTTGTCCAAACTCCCGTAAAGCCTATAAGCAACACTTACCATACAGTCCGGTCTCTTCGTCTGATATGTCGCATATCGAGTCTTGTGGTGGAATAGTCAGACCCCAATAACTTGATAAGTCATACCGATGTGTGGCCTATAACCTTTCGAGAAACTACTGATAACACTTACCAGTAAATCTCATCAGCCCTGGCCAGGGACTTGCTGTTATAGCCAATCGATCATAGGGCAACATCAACTCCCAATACCAGGAGAGACGATACCCCTCTTATCGCTCACTGCCTCCATGTGACTCGAGATTGTACCCAAAATCCACCTGTTTGCATGACTCCTTTGAGTCATGGTAGGGAGGAAATCAAAGCACAGTGGGAACCACACAAGACACTATGACGATCTCGGGTCTACAGACTAACCTGTACAAGTGTCACCAGAGAACTGGTATCTGACGATAGGTATGGTACCATCTAGGAGTTCTTGGCGAGTCCTGTTCGGTGTACCCATTCTTCAATGAGCACCTGTGTACACTCTTTGATCTCAAACACCAATGGTTATGAGATCAACCATCGCCCTGTCAAGAAATATACACACTAGTCTACTCTGGAATATCGATGCCCTGTCTCGATACTCCCTCAACTAGGAACTGTTAAAGGATGTGCTTGCAGACTACACAAGCTACACTAGTATGACCTGCATCATAGTCCTGGTAGTCAAGCCAACATCCTAAGAGCTTTATCAACATGTATCACAAAGACAGTAAACTAAAACAAGTGTACTTGTTAAGATAAAGAGCAACCAGATAGCATACTATCATGTCGAGCAAGAAAGTCCTCTATATACATGTCCAAGCATCCACTACAATAATGGCCTCTAGGACATACATATTCCTAACACTTCGCCATTTTTATTTTTGCCTTTCATACTATTTTAACTAATTAAATGGTTTTAAAAAAAAGAAAAGAAAATATCATGAGACATGGAGGCATGTGGGGGCTTGATGGGTGCATTTAATGAGGGGAATGGGTGGTGCATGGATAATATTAGCCATCCACCTCTTCTCCCTCTTTCTCTTCCTCATTCCCTTCTTCTTCATTCTCTTCTTTCTTCTCTCTAACCCTCATCACAAACCCTTCTCTACCTCTTTAAAGCCCAAATAAATCACTACAAAATCCATCACAAAATCCTTATTTTACCACTTCAAGGGTCTTTTGGAATCAAATCCTCCATCTTGAAGCCTTGCTATCCTAGGGTCTTCCTCAAGTGCTTATATTGAGGTAATGAGCCAAGCTTACCCTTGTTTTAACAAACTTCTTGCTTAAACAACTCCTAATCTTAATTAAAGTTTATGTTTTGAGATGTTTTGGTATTTTATTCATCACTAAAAACTGCATTTTAATGCCTCTCATTCATTATCAATTTTGTGTATATCGGTACTATTAATCAGTGTCTGCTCAGTAAATACAGATTACAGGTATTCAAGATAAAATACTAGAAATGCACTCAAAATCACGGATATAACGTTTGGGAGCTGACACAGCAATCAGAACAGAAAATCGACTGATATTCAAAGAGCTCTTTTACAAATAATCATGTGTACACAATTTTGGTCCAACATAATACAAGTGTGCACAAGCTCTTTGGTGACTTGGGCCATGGTGGGGGCTGCCTATGGCATAAGTGGGCACAACACTCATGACTTGTGCAAGTGGTGGGCACAAGTGTGGTGTGTAATAATTACATGAAAGATGTGATGTGATATAAAGTTAGATTTCCCTACAAAATCTACCGAGTATAACCAAGCTGATATAAAGAAATCAAGCAAAATCAGTGGAATTGTGGAGAACACTCGAGAGCACCAAGCAAACTCGAACCATAACAACCTACAACTAACCAGCGGCATCATCATTTTTCCCAGCGCCGCCGGCCCCACTAAGTCAAAATCACTTCATATTTCATATGGTCACTCAATGTTGTCTCATTATCCTGGTTTTATTATTTGTTTATTTTTATTTTGAGCCTATAAAGACCAGATCAGTGAGCAAGCTAGGGCATACTTTTGGTGAGAGAAAACTTTGTATACATTGTAACTAGTTGATCTTGTAACTCTTAGTGTGAGTTCATTTCCTTCCTCTGGTCTTGCAACCTCTTTCTTGAGCTTGCAAGATTAGATTTTGGTATTTGAATTCATTTGTTTGTACTTGGAACCATTGCAATCAAAGCTTCATTTATCTCAAGTTGATTCTTGTATCTTTTATCTTTTGCATCTTATTTTATATATATTTAGTTGTGATTTCATTTTATGATGTGTGAGTAGTTTTGTGCTTGGGCTATGGTGAGGTAGGTTATGGAATGGCTTGCCTTCCAACCCCGCCTTTCTGATTCTTGCATTTTACTCTTCTTTTCTTAATATATGCAATTTTATTATGTTTTGCTTTATAAGATATAGTGTTTTGAATGGTTGCAAATCAACTTTTAACATATATCCTATTCCTTCTTTACATTTTATTATTGTTATATTATGAATCGAAGTTGAAAGGAATATGAAATTAAGTTAAGTGTCGGAAATTAGCTAGATAGAATATATAGCATACAAGCATATGTTCTATGCTTGCTAACTTCACTTAACTAATTCCATACTCATTTCACTCTAAACCCTTAAATTTTTAGTTTCTTTTTAACCTAACATTGATATCGTATTCTAAACCGACACTTGTTTCGGATAGATGCGGCATGCTTTCTTATGTCAATTAGAAACTAAAAATGGACCTTGAATCAAGATTGAGAGTTGGGAGTAAAAGCCGTAATTCAATTTTACTAAATCTTAACCTACGTTTTCCCTAAACACACATTATCCTTTCTTTATTTCATTTTCATAAAAACGTGACAATTCCAACTCCAACCATTGTTTTATAACTCAAAATGATGTCGTGATATCCACTCCCTGTGGATCGACCCGTACTTGCCGGCTTGCATCAACGCACCGTGCACTTGCGATATTTTTATAACTCGAGACTCAAGTCGTGAACTATTTTCATCAAAAAATCGACATATACTAATTTGACAAAACCCTTTTCAAAAGCACGACACTTTGAGTTTCCTTCAAGTTTTTGGCGCCGTTGCCGGAGAGAGGCAACATTACTAAGCTATTTTGAGTTATTTTTGTGTATAATTTCAGAAAACCAAAACAAAAACTTAACTTTTTTGATTTTTTTTATATCTTTTGCTCTCTGTTGTTTAAACATGCTAACACCACGAAACTATTTAGAAAAATCAAACAATATAATTGAGGAAATACTATAACACAGAGACCACAGAAGGAAATTGGAGCCCCATTCCATTATTTCGACCGGCAACATCACAGAAATCACCAGCGCCGCCGGTCCAACATTATCCATCTCCCTCCAAAATTTTCTCCTCTTCTCTCGTGTTATATTATTATTTCAATGTTATTGTTTGATTTTTATAATTTTTAGTGCGCAGGGATTTGGCCACATATATCGCTTTTCGTACTAAAATAGCCGTTTTTGCGACATTTTCAGATTCAAGGGATTTGCGAATAGAGATTGTGCGAAGAAAAAGGTGCGATCAAAGCCAAGGTGATAACGAAATACAGTGCCAAAGATCCGGGTAGATTGACCCGCGCAAGCGAACTTTTCAAGCCAATCGGATTCAAGTCAACGGGGGTTTCTTAACCCAAAAATCCATCGGTACGTATTCCTTAACACCTTCTTCTCAAATCCGACGCGTCCACTACTCTATCTTTGCAGGATTCTTTACAAGTGCATTGCCAAACGCTAAAGGAACCAACCCGTATTATTGCAGCGCTGCGCTTAAACATAAAAAAAATTGATTGTTTGATGTTTTGAACAAACTTTTCATTGAATTGCACAGTGCATGAATTTAATACGGAATTAAGGGCAAAAGAACCCCAACAATATACGGTAAGGAATTTCATCACCCTTCTCCGTGGCCTACAAACCATAAAGAACGAGCATTTTTTTTTCACACCCCCATTAACATTAAAAGAAATTAGACTTTCAGCCTCTAAGGACTTCGCGCTCAATAGGAAAAGTTAAGTGTATTTCGAATACCGCCCATCGTTATATTGTTCAAGAAGTGTCTAGGAAAGTGTGAAATATGCAACCGCCGAAAGAGAGAAGGTTATTTTAATTAAGGAACCTCGCGAAAGCGAGGGACGACCTCCCTTCCTCTCCGCACTTACCTGGCTTCTCGATCAGTCTATCTTGGGCCCGTTTCATGATATACTTTTACTTCAAAAATCAAGTTTTTTGGGCAGGTCTAGTTGACCTAGGTAACCCCTAGATTGCTTAGGTGTGTGAAGTGTGTCATGTTTGTGTTCTTGTTGTCTCTTTTTGTGTGATATTTGTCGTTTGTGAATACATATATAAAAAATAAGAAAAAAAATTTAAAAAAAATTTGTAAGCAACCCCTTTCTTCCATTTCCTTAGTCTTTCCCTAATCACTTCCGGATAGTGCATGTCAGGTTGGACTAGAGATTCACAATCTCGATTAGTCCGGTTCATGACTGTATCTTTCGACTCTTCTATACCTTCTGATTCCTCGGAACTGTCCAAGACCCTCTTACCTTCTGCTTTATCGGAGCCATCCGATTCTACACTTCGTTCACCTTCACTTTCTTCTCCCACATCACCGACGATGACGGAACAAACAATCATAGGGCAGCAGGAGGCGGCGTTGCAAGACAAATGCTACCCACACCGTTCATCTTTACCTTAGTGCATAGTATTGCCCACCATTGCGGCAAACAACTATGAAATCAAACCACAATTCATACCACTACTCCCAAAATTCCACGGACTCGAGTCCGAGGATGCATACCTTTTAATCAGTGAATTTTAGGGAGTATGTGCTATGATAAAAATTCACGGAATGGGTGAGGATGTCGTTAAGCTCAAATTCATTCCTTTTGCTCTTAAAGACAATGTGAAAAGTTGGTTAAACAGTTTACCAGCTCGATCGATCACGACATGGGACGACTTTGTGAAAGTATTTCTAAAGAAATTTTACCCTATTCACAAAACCGTGCGAATTCGGAATGAAATCCACAATTTTAAACAAAAGGAGGGTGAAATTTTTTGGAAGTGCTTAGAAAGATTCAAAGACATCTTAATCAAATGTCCCCATCACGGGTTAGAACAGTGGAGGTTGTGTCAGATTGTCTACGAGGGTTTAGACGCCAGTTCGCGCATGATGTTAGAGTCCATGTGTCAGTGCAAATTTCTGAGTTATGGTGCTAAGGACGCATGGAACTTTTTAGAAGAACTGGCTGACAAAACCATTCAGTAGGAGAGTGTGAGTGAGAAACCATCATCTGTGACTAGGAGCGGTGCACACACAGTCGACACCTATATAGCAGCCGAAGCAAAAATCGTCGCTCTCGTACGGCGAATGGAAACTTTATAGGGCAAAAATTCACCGCTACCGGTCAACCAAGTTTCTCAAACCGTGTGTTCTAACTGTCAGCATCATAGCCACATAGCGGATGAGTGTCCGTTTCTCGTCGGGTCCCAGGGACACGAAAACGTTAGTGCGCTGTATCAAAACCAGCGTCCTAGGAACGACCCTTTCTCACAGACGTACAATACTGGTTGGAAGAATCATCCCAATTTCGCTTGGAATCAGGCACCTTTTCAAAACAACAATTCAAACCCACCTTTCCAACAATTTCAAAATTCAAAATTTCAAAACCAGAAAATGGGATACTCCAAAAACCAGCCCCAATTGCCGAATCAGCCCAACCCAACCTTTACACCCCCTGGGTTCGTCCAAGACGACAAGAGGGTGTCATCCATTGAAAAAGGGTTGGAAGTTTTGATTAAAACCTCTGCGCAGACTACGTCTATTCTGGCTACTTTTATGTAAACGTCTGGTCAATTGCATAGCGCTAACACACAAGCGATAGCCAGACTGGAAATCCAAATTAGTCAACTAGTTGCTACAGTAAATGAACGTGAAAAAGGAACATTCCCTTCTCAACCGGTGACAAATCCTAGAAAGCAGAGAAACAACAACGCTCATGTAAAGGGTTCCTAGGCACTCTTGTGAAGGTTCATAAGGCATCAAACATGCCCGAATAAAATTTTAGACGTGCCGAACAACCCAAAACCGGGATCTTTGCTAGATTATTAGGGTTTAACATGCAAGTAAACATCTTTACCACTAAGTGTGAGGGATTACAACCTTTGTAGTCCGCTACTTCGCTTCATAAGCTCCGAGTAGAAGTCCCTTCGCCACGATCCATGATCTCCCAGACTCAAGAGAGGCTCCACCACTCGAACGATCCATGCTAGCTTGTAGTGTTCCGTTTCTCTGATGATCTACGTCGAAGTTGCTATAACTCAAGCTCTCTCACTCTAATGAGGTGAACACCCTAATCTAATGGGCTAGATTAGATGAGGATGATGGAGTAGTATTTATGCTTTCTTTTTATATCATATTCTCTCAAGAAATCATCACAAAAGGAAAATCTAGTGAGCTTTCTCAAAGCTCAAGAGAGAAGAAGATGATGAAAATGAGATAATCCTTTTGTGATGAATAGTAGAAATGAATATATGATTAATCATGGAACCATCGTCAAGGATGACAAGGTTAACCTTTGTAGAGAATAAACTAGGGCTAGGGTTTGGTTAGGTTAAAGAATGAGTCATGGATAAATATCAACATAATATCTTTCTCATGTCAAAAGGAATTCTTTCTAGAATGTGCAAGAAAGAGCTAACCCTAATCTAACCCTAACCTTGCTTTATCTATAGTAAACATGTTCCATTATTAATCATATCATGTTACTATAATATATATCACATATATATTATATATTTGTAACAAAAGAAAATAATACAATTAACATATATCGCATATATATCAATGTATTATCCGGTAAGAAAATGAAATAATAAAGCAAGCCAATATTAGATAATGTAATACAATATATCATATATATTATTATATATTAAATCATCGAATCAACACTTGATTCGACAATCCGGCTATATCGAATATAACCGACTATTATAAATCATGTACCGATTCATCGAATCAACACTTGATCCGATGTCCTGGTTCATATCTAAATATCGCGAGAATATAATACGGTATCTCATATCACATTATCCTCGGTCCAGCACATATCACATATGTGCCTTTACTCCGTTTTGCCTGAGCCAAGAAACCTCTGTGTAGGACTCTAAAGAATCGTCAATACGCCGGTAGCAGGTGATGATCATATCAAACACCCACAAGCTGCAAGCGGTCAGCTAAACGTAACAGCCACCCAGGTATTGAGCGATCAGAAGATCAACAAGCTAGCCTGTACGTTCTCCTGTGAATCCAATCAGTAACACTCCCGTACAGTCCGGTCTCTTCGTCTGATATGTCGCATATCAAGTCTAGGAGTGGTATACGTCAGACCCCAGTAACCGATAAGTCGTGTCGATGTGAGGCTCATAACGGGTCGAGAAACTACTGGTAACACTTACCAGTAAATCTCTATATCAGCCCTGGCCAGGGACTTCCAGTTATAGCCAATCGAACACAGCACAACATCAACTCCCTAAACCGGGAGAGACGAATCCCCTCCTATCGCTCATTGCCTCCATATGATTCGGGACTGTATCCAAAAGCCACCATTTTGCATGCCCTCTTGGACGTGGTAAGGTGGAAATCAAAGCACAGTGGGAATCACACAAGACTCTATGACGATCTCGGGTCTACAGACTACCCTGTACCAGTGTCACCGGAGAACTGCCATCTGACGTGTGGTATATCACCATCTGGGAGTTCTCGGCAAGTCTGTCCAGTGTACCCAGTCTCCACTGAGCACCCGTACACCATCCTTGATGTCAAACACCGATGGATATGGGATCATCCATCGCCCATCATATGGGTCAAGATGCGTATATGCTAGTCTACTCTGGTGTATCGATGCCCTGTCTCGATATACCCTCGACTAGGAATAGTTATAGGATGTACTCATCGACTACCGTGGCCCCACTACTATGATCTCATCATAGTCCCAGTAGTCGAGTACAGATCCTAAAGGCTTTATCACCATGTGAGAGAAAGACAGTAAACCAATCCAAGTCAACATGTTAAGATAAAGGGAAACCAAATAGCATACTATCATGAGGAGCAAGAAAGTCCTCTCTTTATATATCTAAGCATCCATTATAATATACATCATATGTACAACAATGGCCTCTAGGGCATATACATAACTAACAATCTCCCACTTGCACTAAGGCCAGCTGTTGTAGTATCTCATACCTAGCATCCCGAATAATCTCTCAAAATGTATTTGGGGAATGGCCTTCGTGAGTGGATCCGCTGTGTTGTCCTTCGTATCTACTCTCCTGACCTCGATCTCCCGGCGATCAACTATCTCCCTGATCAGGTGATACCGCCTCAGAATATGTCTGGACTTCAGATGGGACCTGGGTTCCTTAGCCAAAGCCACAGCTCCATTGTTATCGCAATACAGAGGTATTGGATGTTCAATGGATGGAACCACACCAAGTTCACTAATGAACTTCTTTATCCAGATAGCCTCTTTGGCAGCATCGTTGGCAGCGATGTATTCAGCCTCCATCGTCGAGTCTGCAACGGTATCCTGTTTGGAACTCTTCCAACATACCGCCCCTCCATTGAGGGTAAAGACAAAACCCGAGTGCGACTTAGAGCCGTCCTTATCACTTTGGAAGCTGGAATCAGTAAAGGACTCTACCTGGAGTTCTCCGTTACCATACACCAAGAACATCTCTCTAGTCCTTCGCAAGCACTTGAGAATGTTCTTCACAGCTATCCAGTGGCTCTCTCCGGGATCTGCTTGATACCGACTCACTACACTTAGTGAGTATGCTACATCGGGTTTGGTACATAGCATCGCATACATGATAGAGCCTACTGCCGAAGCATAGGGTATCCCTTGCATGCGAGCTCTCTCCAAATCAGTCTTGGGAGACATCTCTTTGGAGAGAGTGAGTCCAGAGATCGTAGGTTGGTTCCCACGCTTGGATTCTTCCATACTAAACCTCTTTAGTATGGTGTCAATATACCTGGATTGGGACAATCCCAGTATCCGTTTAGATCTATCTCTATAGATCATGATTCCCAATATGCATGAGGCATCACCTAGATCTTCCATTGAGAATCTTTGTGATAAGAAGAGCTTGACTGATTACAGCATAGGAATGTCATTTCCTATCAAGAGTATGTCATCCACGTACAATACGAGGAAGACAACCTTACTCTCTGCAACCTTGTTAGAGATACAAAGTTCATCTATATGTTTTATGTAGTCAAACTCTTTGACTACAACATCAAAACAGATGTTCCAACTCCGCGATGCTTGCTTTAACCCATAAATGGATTTGAGCAGCTTGCACATCTTTCTGCTGCTCCCACTATCTACGAAGCCCTCTGGCTGAGTCATGTATACGCACTCTTTTAAATCACTGTTTAGAAAGGCGGTCTTAACAACCATTTACCAGATTTCGTAGTCATGGTATGCAGCAATGGCAAGTAAGATCCGGATGGAGTTAAGCATAGCCACTGGTGAAAAAGTTTCGTCATAATCCACACCTGGTCGTTGACGAAAACCCTTTGCAACAAGTCTAGCTTTGAAAGTCTCAACTTTTCCATCTACACCAAATTTCTTTTTAAAGATCCACTTGCTCCCAATGGGTTTTACCTATTCAGGAGCATTTTCCAAAGTCCATACTTTGTTGGTGTACATAGATTCCATCTCGGATCGCATTGCATCCAGCCATTTCACAGAGTCACCACTCGTGATGGCCTGCTCGAAACTAGTCGGGTCATCATCTTCCATGATGCAATCCTCGCTTCCACCATCAATAAGAAAACCGTAGTATCTCTCAGGTGAATGAGAAACCCTGCTAGATCGGCGGAGAGGCTGGGGTTCGTCGGGTACTACTGAATCCTCTGTTTCTACCAAATCTTCAATTGCAGTTTGTGTTGCTGGAACCTCTTCCAGCTCTACCTCTTTGCCACTAATTTCTTTGGCAAGAAATTCATTTTCCAAAAAGTGGCATATTCAGAAACAAACACTTTTTGTTCTTCAGCATGGTAGAAAAAGTATCCTTGGGAATTCTTAGGATATCCCACAAACTTGCAAAGAACTGATCGTGCCTCGAGTTTGTCCGGATTTTTCCTTTTGGCATAGGCCGGACAACCCCATATCTTAACTCGTTTAAAATATGGTCTCTTCCCACTCCATATCTCATATGGTGTGGTAGGTACAGATTTAGACGGAACTTGATTAAATAGGTATGCTGCTGTCTCAAGCGCATAACCCCAGAAGGAAATAGGCAACTCAGCAGTGCTCATCATAGAGCGCACCATATCTAATAGGGTGCGATTCCTCCGCTCTGATACACCGTTGTGATGTGGTGTATAAGAAGGAGTAAGCTGAGAGAGAATCCCATTCTCTTTTAGATAATCTAGAAACTCATTGCTCAAGTATTCACCTCCTCGATCAGATCGAAAAATCTTAATACTTTTGCCTGTTTGGTTCTCTACTTTGTGCTTATATTCTATGAATTTCTCAAAAGCTTCAGACTTGTGTTTCATCAGGAACACATGTCTGAATCTTGAGAGATCATCAGTGAATATAATAAAGTAGGAAGAACCATTCCTGGCATGCGTAGACAATGGACCGCATACATCACTATGTACCAGTCCTAAGAGTTCCGTAACTCTTTCTCCGTGTTCACTAAACGGAGCTTTGGTCATTTTTCCTTTGACACATGAATGGCAAGTATCATAAGATGATAATTCGAACGGATTCAAATATCCATCCTTATGTAACTTAGCCAGTCGTGTCGCATTGATATGACCAAGTCTACAATGCCACAAGTAGGATTCGTTCATTTCTGAACTTTTCCTCTTGTGTGTGTTTTGTATATTGAGGACTGTATTTTGATTGAGAATGAATATGCCATTATGTAACGAGCTTGATGCAATCAACTTTTGATTTAGGAAGATGTTCATAACATTATCCTATACTACAAAATTATATCCTTCTTTACTTAATAAAGAAACTGATATAATGTTGCATATCATGTTCGGTATATAATAGCACTCATTTAGAATCAGTGTATTACGACTTGGTAATACTAGGTGATATTCGCCAACTGCTTTGGCTACAATATTTCCCCCATTCCCTACTTGAACGGAATGATCACCTTTTCCCAGTTCTCTACCTTTCCGTAGCCCATGTAACAATTTACATATGTGGGATCCTGATCCGGTATCTAATACCCAGGACGTAGGGTGAACTGAGAAACAGTTCTCAATAACTAACACACCCGAAGAAGGTGCATCATCATGCATGTTCTTCATTTGGGCGGCGTAAGAATCCAGATATTCTCCTGTTTCCTGTTCAGTCTTATAACTCTTATAAGAAAGAACGGGACCAACATTCCCCTACTCAGTAAAATAACCGGGTTCAGTCAATACATCCATATTATTATCTTGATTATGGCCTGACAAGGTCGCTACCTGGAGAGAGAGAGAAGAAAACACTTTAGCGTATGCTCTTGCAAGATTAGATTGGTTATTATCTTATCTAATCAGGATATCTCCAACTGTTTTTATCAAATCTTCCTTCAAACCCTAAAAGGTAAGATTAGCCGGGATTAATTACACCCTACAATTTCGTCAATCTTTCAGCCAGATCAGTGTCGGTACTTGAATGAGGTTCCCCGTGCTTTCGCACGGACCTAATTAAAGTAAACCTCATTTTCCCAGAGGCATAACCCCGTTAACGCTTTTCTAGACACCTACTTGATCGGCTAATTGTCCTGTGTAAAACTCTCCCAGGAGTAACACTTACTCACAGTGGGTATCGGGATCCAACTATCTCAAAGGAGGTATGCAATCTCATTGCAAATTTCAACACTTGAAATTCCCGATAATGCTTTTGCCCCTAGCAACTTATGACCTTAACATAGTCAACAAATCATAATTGCTAGCCAAGTTCAACCCGTCATTTCCCGATTGAATTAAACCCACCTGCATGACCCTTAACATAGTCAACAAAGTCGTACAACTACCCTAATACAATTACATCTCATGTTTTAACAGATAAGTACTAATTAGCTACCTCACACTACGCCTTAACATAGTCAACAAACGTAGCACGAATACTAACTAGTCTTTATCTGAAATGACGGAGGGCTACGCAGGTTTTTCAGAAAACCTTGAGCGTAATGAACTTGATATCGTCGTAGAACCTAGTAGGTTTTTGAAAAAGGAGTTTTTTTTAGGCTTTTCTAGTTTCGCTAAAGAGGTCACTCCCGGTTAAGGGATCTCGGCTCTTTCCTCATCGAATAAGGTGCAGGATATATCGTATATACCGCTGTGCAAAGCAAGAACTATACAAGCTATCAAAAACTAAACCGGGAGTTTGTAGAATCTGCCAGTTTCGCTAAAGAGGTCACTCCCGGTGAAGGGATCTCGGCTCTTTCCTTATCGAATAAGGTGCAGGATATATCATATATACCGCTATGCAAAGCAAAACTGTAGCTACCCTTTTTATAAAGTTTTGATTCTACAACATCTTTTAGGTTTCTTTTCTTTTTATTAATCTCATTAATAAATCCCATCAGCTTATGCTTCCTGAGCATCACAGAAGAAACGAAAGCAGTAATATTTATATATCATCATATATATATAGTATAAGCATTCGTCTCAGGCAGTAATATGATCTCATCACAGAACATTGCAGCAGAAGAACATATATGAAATATTGGATATACTAGGATGTCCGCGTTTTTAATACGAGCCGGGATAAAACATGGATTCCACGGTCGCGATGAATAGCCAAACCCACATCTCTAGACCCCTAGGAGAGCGGAAAGTAACACTGCCAATTCTAAGGTTAGGAGACCCGGTCTCGACTCCTCGAGATGGCCTCCCACTGAACCCTAGAACCCGGTTACTTATGCTGCCCTCCTTGGTTCTACCTAATGCGGAAAAGTAAATAATATACACTGGTGACATCAACCTCATCCCGGAAGTACCCCAATAAAAGAATATTACATACAAATGAATTTTACATGAATGAAAATAAAAACTCTCATCTCACATAAAACCCCCGGCTATTCAGAACACGACGATCCAATATAACATATCACAGCAACACATAATATCTCATATCATCAACGTAAGTAAGTATGCATACACCGATCGTCGTAGATGTATAGCAACGAAGACCGGAAATACAACTACATACTACACTTACGGTCACAGAAAAGAAATTGTAAAACTACAACATTTGGAATCCACAATCACTTTAGACATCGTAAATCCGAAATATTACATACTTCGCATTTCATGCCTAACTATATGAATTCCACATATTGTATCACATTCCAGATAAATAGACAGTATTAAACTTTCTGAGCAGATAATCAAAAATCTAAAATTTCCAAAATAGCTCAACACTTGAGCGGAGTTCAAATAATCCAAGAAACTGTCACAGTACCGATGATCCAGCCGTAGAAGGGTCAAGCCAACGCCTCACATGTGGCACGCCGTACTGCCCCAAACCCTAAGGTTTAGAGGCAGTTCAAGACGGTCACATAATCGAGTTAAGGTTTGTTGTCTTCTAGAAGGTCCACCGCGTTACTTGCACATTTTTCCGAAAGATTTAAACCCGATAAAAATTCAACACTTGAAAATTTTTACGTGCCGGGAAAAAGTGAGTTAATGATATCCGTTCGAACATTTTAACTGTTTCTAAATATCCGGAAAACATAACAAAATTAAATATTCCGATAGAATCTACTATTACAAAATAAACCCCAGAACACTCAACACTTGAGTCAGATTAAAAATACCCAGAAAATATAACATACAGATAGGGATATTAATGTTGAACAATGAATGCGCTATTCAACATTCCCACCGCGGATCCGCTGCCCAAGCGAGGTACGGCCGCGGTTCCGCGGCGGTATGTACGTATTGCTGTCTCGTTTTTCACAGTGAAATTTATATTTACATGCTGAATTTTTTACGTATTTTTAATTCTGAAAAATAACAGCTTTTGAAAAATATCCAGAAAGGGGTCTAAAATTGCGTTTCGGTGTTCGATCGGAGTTTTAACTTCGTATACACGTCGCCTAATGCTCTAGCCTGGCTCTGATACCACTGAAGGGTTCCTAGGCACTCTTGTGAACGTTCATAAGGCATCAAACATGCCCGAATAAAATTTTAGACGTGCCGAACAACCCAAAGCCGGGATCTTTGCTAGATTATTAGGGTTTAACATGCAAGTAAACATCTTTACCACTAAGTGTGAGGGATTACAACCTTTGTAGTCCTCTACTTTGCTTCATAAGCTCCGAGTAGAAGTCCCTTCGCCACGATCCATGATCTCCCGGACTCAAGAGAGGCTCCACGACTCGAACGATCCATGCTAGCTTGTAGTGTTCCGTTTCTCCGATGATCTACGTCGAAGTTTCTATAACTCAAGCTCTCTCACTCTAATGAGATGAACACCCTAATCTAATGGGCTAGATTAGATGAGGATGATGGAGTAGTATTTATGCTTTCTTTTTATATCATATTCTCACAAGAAATCATCACAAAAGGAAAATCTAGTGAGCTTTCAAAAAGCTCAAGAGAGAAGATGATGATGAAAATGAGATAATCCTTTTGTGATGAATAGTAGAAATGAATATATGATTAATCATGGAACCATGGTTAAGGATGACAAGGTTAACCTTTGTAGAGAATAAACTAGGGCTAGGGTTTGGTTAGGTTAAAGAATGAGTCATGGATAAATATCAACATAATATCTTTCTCATGACAAAAAGAATTCTTTCTAGAATGTGCAAGAAAGAGCTAACCCTAATCAAACCCTAAGAGCTAACCCTAATCAAACCCTAACCTTGCTTTATCTCTACTAAACATGTTCCATTATTAATCATATCATGTTACTATAATATATATCACATATATATTATATATTTGTAACAAAAGAAAATAATACAATTAAAATATATCGCATATATATCAATGTATTATCCGGTGAGAAAATGAAATAATAAAGCGAGCCAATATTAGATAATGTAATACAATATATCACATATATTATTATACATTAAATCATCGAATCAACACTTGATCCGACAATCCGGCTATATCGAATATAACCGACTAATATATATCATATACCGATTCATCGAATCAACACTTGATCCGATGTCCCGGTTCATATCTAAATATCGCGAGAATATAATACGGTATCTCATATCGCATTATCCTCGGTCCTGCACATATCACATATGTGCCTTTACTCCGTTTTTCCTGAGCCAAGAAACCTCTGTGTAGGACTCAAAAGAATCGTCAATACGCTGGTAGCAGGTGATGATCATATCAAACACCAACAAGCTGCAAGCGGTCAGCTAAACGTAACAGCCACCCAGGTATTGAGCGATCAGAAGATCAACAAGCTAGCCTATACATTCTCCTGTTAATCCAATCAGTAACACTCCCGTACAGTCCGGTCTCTTCGTCTGATATGTCGCATATCAAGTCTAGGGGTGGTATACGTCAGACCCCAGTAACCGATAAGTCGTGTCGATGTGAGGCTCATAACGGGTCGAGAAACTACTGGTAATACTTACCAGTAAATCTCTATATCAGCCCGGGCCAGGGACTTCCAGTTATAGCCAATTGAACACAGCACAACATCAACTCCCTATACCGGGAGAGACGAATCCCCTCCTATCGCTCATTGCCTCCATGTGATTCGGGACTATACCCAAAAGCCACCGTTTTGCACGCCTTCTTGGACGTGGTAATGTGGAAATCAAAGCATAGTGGGAATCACACAAGACTCTATGACGATCTCGGGTCTACAGACTACCCTGTACCAGTGTCACCGGAGAACTGCCATCTGACGTGTGGTATATCACCATCTGGGAGTTCTCGGCAAGTCCGTCCAGTGTACCCAGTCTCCACTGAGCACCCGTACACCATCCTTGATGTCAAACACCGATGGATATGGGATCATCCATCGCCCATCATATGGGTCAAGATGCGTATACGCTAGTCTACTCTGGTGTATCGATGCCCTGTCTCGATATACCCTCGATTAGGAACAGTTATAGGATGTACTCATCGACTACCGTGGCCCCACTAGTATGATCTCATCATAGTCCCAGTAGTCGAGTACATATCCTAAGGGCTTTATCGACATGTTAGAGAAAGACAGTAAACCAATACAAGTCAACATATTAAGATAAAGGGAAACCAAATAGCATACTATCTTGACGGGCAAGAAAGTCCTCTCTATATATATCCAAGCATCCATTATAATATACATCATATGTACAACAATGGCCTCTAGGGCATATACATAACTAACATCATGTTGTTCAACAGAACAACATTGAGAATGCGAATGCCATCACCGTCCTTAGATCAGGACGCACGATTGACAACAAGGTTGTCAAACCCAACGACTCATCCCAACGTGCGGTTGTCAGTTTACCGGCACGTGTCTCATCATTTGTTCCTTCTTCCAGTCCGTCTCCATATTCATTACCATCTTCCTCGTCACCCTCTTCTCCTTCCTCTCCTCCTCCTTCTTCTTCTTCTTCTTCGTCGTCGTCACCTGCACATCCTTCCAAGCAACCTGAGATATCACCGCAAATCCGTCCCGTTGTTCCAACTAAAACACTCACACCATCTACACCTGTTCCATCTGCAACTTCTTCGAACCAAATGTTTGAGCCCAAGGCTCCCTATCCCAATAGGTTGAAATCAAAGAAGCCCTCTGCAAGTATGGAAAAGGTGTTAGAATTCTTCAAATGCTGTGAAGTCAACATTCCATTATTGGACGTGGTCCAACAAGTCCCGGCGTATGCAAAAATCCTGAAGGATTTGTGCACGCAAAAACGACGCACGAATGTGCCCAAAACAGTCTTCTTGGCCGCCACTCTAAGCGATGTCTTGTCTAAATCCATTCCGGTAAAATATAAGGACCCTGGCGGTCCTACTATTTCTTGCACTATCGGGGACAAGCAGATCAACCGTGCCTTGTTAGATTTAGGGGCAAGCGTGAACCTTCTCCCGTACTCGGTTTACAAACAACTGGAATTGGGAGAACTCAAGCCGACCAAAGTGACTCTACAACTGGCAGATCGATCTACGAAGGTACCGAGAGGAGAAATCGATGATGTTCTAATCAAGGTCGGGGAATTCATATTCCCCGTAGATTTCATTGTATTGGAGACTGAACCCGTTGCCAATCCCAGCGGTCAGATTCCAGTCATACTGGGGCGGCCTTTCCTAGCCACATCCAACGCGTTGATCAATTGTCGTAACGGATCTATGAAACTCTCATTTAGAAACATGACGATTGACCTCAACATCTTCATGCTAGGAAACCGAGCGAGCGAGAGACACGACGACACATTTGAATTCAACGATGTACATGATATGTCTGAGGAGGGGACATTGACTTCAAAAATGAGTGTCTTGATGAAACGTTTGAAGAACTGTTTTCTGAGGTGCTTCTTTTCTTTGAAAAGCTAAGTCCTGAATAGGCTTCCTACGCACATTGGGGGCCCCAATTTGAACCACTTCGTAATGAACTGACCCCTAAAGTGAGACCATCTGTGGAGGAGCCACCCAGACTTGACCTAAAAGTTCTTCCTGAACATCTTAAAGTAACGGTATATAAAACATAAATCAAGTGCAATAACTGTGCACAATTGAAAATATCTAATAGGTACAGCCATGGTGCACGAAAACAAATATCATAAAACTCAATCATCGAAACTCAAGTCCAAGCGATAATAATATGATACTCGGATCACAAAACACAAATCGCAATAAATGATATAGAGGTACACCTCCTTCAATGTCGAAAAAATGCCGGTGCGCCCAAAACAGGCAAAGAGAGAATATCCGCTTGCATCCTGCTCACGGCCTAGTGTCCTCTGTCTCTGGGTCCTTGTTTTCCCTATGGATTACCAATATCACAATCCTTCCGCTCGTCGGCCCAGTCAGGTGTGATAACGGAAACAATTCCGCTCTGGCACTCCGCTGATCCTCTCTTGGCCAATTAACATGACCACTCGCACAACGACACGTTACTGACGGAGGCATTTGGCCCTCTGAATAAGCGCGATGCAACTGATCCTGGGTGCAAACCTTTATCGCTGCGGCATACTGGAAAGAACCTACTTAAGTTCTCTTCTGATCTCACATATGCCGAACTATACGAAAGTTGGCACTCTTGCTTAACTCTTTTTCTCATATCCGGACATCTGCGTCCTCAGCACGGCTTTCCTCTGGAATTTAGCCATATATGGCGCCTATGCATACATAACAATCCTCTGGCATCAAAGAGAAGTAATACAGCTCGTTAATATCTCACACGAACCTCTTGTTCCACCCGTTTTCATAATCAACCACTTCGATGTCATAACTTGCGGCTAAGTACAGCAATTCGTTCTCGGCTACAGTCAATCCGGAGTGTCTCACATGGACTCGAAATAATGAACTCGGGTATCTTCACCACTCTATGGAAGATATCTAGCCAGCTACATCCTCGGGAACTCGTCCAAACTTCGGAGGAATATGCTTCATTCGTTCGTTCTCGATCAACTTACCACGTATCTGGGTGAGGTCCTTCTATCCGAAGCTGGTCAAATTACTGACCTCACATTAGAGCATCCAACGAATAATATCCTCTCTTACTCGATTTACTCTTGATCTGAGTAAGATCCTTTAAACAGGAATTCTTCAACTCAACTGAGCCTGCGTCGGGCATCAAACCAGACGAATCATCTCCGTCGCTCTATTCGACATGGACTAGCGGTCTTCAATCACATCTCTGTCTGAAATTTCCTGTGGTTTCAGCTCATAAACTCTGGAAGCGACATCCCATCAATCTCAGCAACAGCTGGGTCATCTGTCTGCACGGTAGACAACAATGCGATCTCTGAAATAGGCTATACATCAACAGTCCTCTCAATCTGACAGCCGCTATCAATGGCCCGATCATCTGGTGCAAATCCGAACGCTCGCCTCAAACGAGAGATCTCAACACAACTATGCCGATGCGTTCCTATGTCACCAGAAAAACATCATGGTCAGTCATTGTTAGTTATATGTACGCCCTAGAGGCTATTACTATACATGAGATGTATATTGTAGTGGATGCTTAGACATATATAGGGATGACTTTCTTGCTCGACATGATAGTATGTTATCTGGTTACTCTTTATCTTAACATGTACACTGATTGTCTCTATGTTACATGTTGGTAAAGCCCTTAGGATGTGTACTTGACTACCTAGATTATGATGAAGATCATACTAGTGGGACAAAGGTAGTCCGTGAGTACATCCTTTAATGTCCCTAGTCGTGGGTGTATCGAGACAGGGCATCGATATACCAGAGTAGACTAGCGTATACATTCTTGACCCATGTAGATGGGTGATGGATGATCCCATATCCATTGGTTTTGACATCAGAGATGATATACTGGTGCTCAGTGGAGACTGGGTACAGCGGACGAACTCGCCGAGAACTCCCAGATGGTATTATACCTTACGTCAGATGGCAGTTCTCTGGTGACACTGGTACAGATTAGTCTGTTGACACGAGATCATCATAGAGTCTTGTGTGATTCCCACTGTGCTTTGATTTCCACCTTACCACGTTCAAGAGGACGTGAAAAATGGTGGTTTTTGGGTACAGTCCCGAGTCACATGGAGGCAATGAGCTATAGGAGGGGATTCGTCTCTCCCGGTATTGGGGGTTGATGTTGCAGTGTGCTCGATTAGCTATAACAGGAAGTCCCTGGCCAGGGATGTTTCAGAGATTTACTGGTAAGTGTTACCAGTAGTTTCTCGAGCTGTTATGAGCCTCATATCGGCACGACTTATCGAGTTACTGGGGTCTGACGTTTACCACCCCTAGACGAGATATGCGACATATCAGATGAAGAGACCGGACTGTACAGTAAGTGTTACTGATTGGATTCGCAGGAGTATGAGCGGGATTACTTATTGATCTTCTGATCGCTCAATACCCGGGTGGCCATTACGTTTAGCACGCCTCTTGCGGCTTGTGGGTGTTTGATATGATCATCACCTACTGTCGGCGTATTGACGAGTCTTTAGAGTCCTACACAGAGGTTTCCTGGCTCAGACGAAATGAAGTAGGAGCACATATGTGATATGAGCGGGACCGAGATCGATACAAGTATGTGATACCGTATTCTATTCTCGCGATTTGTATCATCGGTCGGTTATATGCGATATAGCTGGGTTATCGAATCAAGTGTTGATCCGATAAATTATACACATTTTATTAGTCGGTTATTTGTGATATGACCGGATCATTAAATCAAGTGTTGATTTAATGATTTAATATATAATTATATATTTGATATATTACTTTACATTAACTAGTATAGACTCACTTAAGATTGTTTTCTCACTTGTTGTGCACATAGTGTATATGTGATATATGTTTGTGTACATGATTGTATCATGCTTGATGATACATGCAAACATGGGTGTGTGTATGACTTACACCATGCTACAAATAATGAGGGGTTTTAATTATCTTAGTAAATCAAAATGGGGTGGAAATTGGTCATGGCATGAAGCTTCATGAAGCTTTTGGATTACCGTTGACCAAGTCCACTTGATTTGTTTTACTTAAGATATTCTAAACCTAACCATTATTATTTAGCATTGGTTATGTCTCTACAATGGTTAATATATATGATACTAACACACCCATGGTTGCATAACTCATTCTCATTCACCTTGGTTTATTTTCTTGAGTTGCTTTCTTCATCTTTTTCCTCTTGCTCTCTAGCTCCATGGAAAATGATAAAATCAAGTGAGAAAATAAAATCTAAAGTGAGCGCACTTCCTATTTCATCATCCTATACACTTACTTGGGTAGTAAAGGGTGTTCTGTTCACAAAGTTCTTGACCTAGTGAAGGGGGTAGCTTGAGTTTAGGTCTCCTCGACGTAGATCATCTTCGGCCTCGAAGACTACGAGCAAGATCGTTCATTTCTCCAAGGGAACCCATACTAGAGTTCGGGAGATTCATGATCGCAGCGAAGGGACTTCAACACGGAGCTTTAGAAGTGAAGGACCGATCTACAAAGGTTGTATTCCTTGCTCACTACTTATAATGGTTGATTACATGTTATATTGTCTAGTTACTTTAGTTTGATCCTAGGGTTAGGGTTCATTAGCGCCTTGGAATTTTTTAATTTTGGCATGGTAGTTACTGTGAAAACCCAGTAGGGTGCTAAAGAATCCCAACAGTGGTATCAGAGCCTGACTAGAGTATTAGACGGTGTTTGTTAGATTACGAAACCGAAACTGCTCCAAAACTTTAAACCTCAAAACCTGTGTTCTGTCGATTTTCAAATGACCTCAAAAAAAATTTCAAACAAGTGCAGAGTGATATATCTGTGATAACATGAACACTGGTGAAATTTGAGGGCATTTTGGTAATTTTTGGCCGGCGAGACCCCCCATCTCGGCCAAATCCGAGCCCCCCTCCAAATTTTTTCAGTGTTCCATTGCATGGGTTTTGATGTTTCAGTGTTGTTTGTTTTTGCTAATTTTGCATATGATGTAATCTTACACTATAAACAATTCGGAGTGTTTCGTATTCGTAGTTTAAAATCGTATTTGGGTTTTCACAAGTTATCTAGGCGAAGTTGAAAAGTTCGATCGAATGTCAAAAACCCATTTTTCCAAGTTTAACGTATTCGGAAAAACATGCAAGTAATTCTGTGGACCCTCTGGAAGAATGAAACCCTAACTCGACTTTTTTGGATTGCGGAACCGCGGTCATACCCTAGGGTTTGCCGCAGTTCCGTTGCGACATGAGTGAGGCTTGGGTTTGCCCTTCTACGGTTGGTCCATAGGTACTGTGGCATGTTCCGGGTATTATTAAAACTGTGCTCAAGTGTTGAGCTGTCGGAAAATTGTGGGACTTTGATGAATCGATCGAAAAGTTTAACGCCGTCCGAATATCATATGATGGGATACAATAATTGGAATCTATCTAGTTGCATGCAAGTTTAACATTTCGGCCTCGGACGGAATCGGGAATCTTGTTGAATTACCCGACTTCCTTTGAAAAGTGTTTTCATGGTTGAGACCTAAATGTAAAATTTGCATTGTTAGGCATGAAATCCAGAATATGTGATATTCCAGGTTTATGATGTCTAAGGGCAGTGCGGATTCCAATTGTTGTAGTTTTTCACTTTCTTTTCTGCGACCGTAAGTGTAATATGAGGTGTATCGCCGGTTTCGTTGCTATATGTCAACGACAATTGGGATACGCATATTTACTTACATTGATAACATGTGATGTTATGTGTTATTGGGATATATTATATTGGATCGTCGTGTTTGAATAGCCGGGGGGTTTTATGTGAGATGAGAGTTTTTCATTTTCATTCATGTAAAATTCATTGTATGTAATATTATTTTATTGGGGCACTTCCGGGTTGAGGATGATGTCACCATTGTATATTATTTACTTTTCCGCATTAGGATAGACCCAAGGAGGGGAGCACAAGTAACCGGGTTCTAGGGTCCAGTGGGAGACCATCTCGAGGAGTCGAGATAGGGTCTCCTAACTCTAGAATTGGTAGGGTTGCTTGCCGCTCTCGTAGGGGTCTAGGGATGTGGGTTTGGCTATTCATCACGACCGTGGAATCTGTGTTTTATACAGGCTTAAAATAAAACCCAGAAATCCTAGAATATCCAATATTCCATATGTTGAGTTCTTCTGCGATATCTGTAATGTGATCATTTGATATGTTGAGATAGATATTGTATATAGTATATATGATATATTATATAGACCTTGCTTATGTTTTACACCCGCGCTAGCCCTGTCCCGCTCTGCCGTTAGTTACCTAACTAACAGTGCACGAGGGGACATCGAGGCAAATGCGGATGGCATAAGCGTTCGTTGAATTTATCTGTGATGTTTAGGTAACTTAAAATGATGGGACTTCATTAATGAGATTAATGAAATAAAAGAAACCTAAAGATGTTGTGGAATCGAATTTTCAAAAACAGGTAGCTCTAGTTATTTCTTTGCATGGCGGTATTCCTTGTAGAATATCTGGCACCTTATTTGATAAGGAAAGAGCCGAGATCCCTTCACCAGGAGCGACCTCTTTAGCGAAACTAGCAGATGCTACAAACTCGGTTTGTCTTTTGATTGCTTTTATAGTTTTTGCTTTGCATAGTGGTATTTGTGAAATATCATGCACCTCATTCGATGAGGAAAGAGCCGACGATCCCTTCACCGAGAGTGACCTCTTTAGCGAAACTAGTAAAATCCTAAAAAACACTCCTTTTCAAAATCATTCGATTCTACAACGATATCAAGTTCATTACGCAAAAGGTTTTCTGAAAAACCTGTCGTAGCCCTCCGTCATTTCAGATAAGGACTGTTTAGTATTCGTGCCGTGTTTGTTGGCCTTTGTCAAGGCGTAGTGTGCGGTAGATGAATGGTACTTATCTGCTTATGCATATGATGAAGATTGGATTAGGGTAGTCGTACGACCTTGTTGGCCTTTGTCAAGGGTCGTGCGGGTGGGTTTGATTCAATCAGGAAATGACAGGTTGAACTTGACTAGCATCCTATGATTTTTTGGCATTTATCAGGGTCATAGGGGGTTAGGGGAAAAATATTATCGGGAATTTCAAGTGTTGAAATTTGCAATGTGATTGCATACCTTCTATGAGATAGTTGGATCCCGATACCCACTGCGAGTAAGAGTTACTCCTGGGAGAGTTTTACACATTACAATTAGCCGATCAAGTAGGTGTCTAGAAAGGTGTCGACGGGGTTATGCCCCTGGAAAAACGAGGTTTATTTTAATTAGGTCCGTGCGAAAGCACATGGAACCTCCCTCAAAGTACCGGCATTGGCCTGGCTGAAAGATTGGCGAAATTGTAGGGTGTAATTAATCCCGGCTAGTCTTTCCTTTTAGGGTTTGGAGGAAGATTTGATAAAAACAGTGGGAGCCATCCTGATTAGATAAAATAATAACCAATCTGATCTTGTAAGAGCATACGC
The DNA here is from genome assembly GCA_030015575.1 of Agapanthus africanus. Classification (NCBI taxonomy): domain Eukaryota; kingdom Viridiplantae; phylum Streptophyta; class Magnoliopsida; order Asparagales; family Amaryllidaceae; genus Agapanthus; species Agapanthus africanus. The sequence continues at coordinate 612,169,651 of JASDDO010000024.1, forward strand.
TGAGTGTTTTCTTCTCTCTCTCTAGGTAGAGACCATGTCACGCCTTAATCAAGATAATAATATGGAGTGTTGACCGAACCCGCTTGTTATACTGAGCTGGGGAACGTTGATCCCGCTCCAACTTATAATTGTTATAAGACCGAGCAGGAAATAGGGGATTACCAGAATTCCCGTGCTGCCCAAACGAAGAGAGTGCATATTGATGCATCTTTTTCGGGGGTGTTCATTACCGAGAACTGTTTTTCAGTATCTTCTATGTCCTGGGTATGTGATACCGGATTAGGATCCCACATATGTAATCTGTTATATGGGCTACAGATAGGTAGAGAACTTAGAACGGGTGATAAAGTTTCAAGAATTGGAAACGGTGGAATTGTTGCAGCCAAGTTGTTGGCATTTATCACCCTGTATTATCAAGTACATTCATTCTGAATTAATGTTATTAGATACCGAACCTGATATACAACATCATATAAGTCTCTTTATTTAGTAAAGAAGGATATAATTTTGTATTGTTGGATAATGTTTTGAACATTTCCTATATCAAGAGTTGATCGGTTCAGGCACGTTATCTAAAAGTATATACGTTCTAAATCAAACTACAGTTCTCAACGTACAGAACACACACAAGAGGAAGAGTTCAGAAATGAACGAATCCTTCTTGAGGCATTGTAGATTAGGTCATATCAATGCGACCCGACTTGCTAAGTTACATTAAGATGCATATTTAAATCAGTTTGAATTTACATCTTGTGAAACCTGCCAGTCATGTCACAAAGATAAAATGACCATAGCTCCGTTTACTAGAAACAGAGAAAGAGTTAATGAACTCTTGGGATTGATACATGATGATGTATGTAGGTCCCCTGTCTACACATGCCAGGACTGGTTCTTTTTTACTTCATTACATTCATTGATTATCTCTCAAGATTCGGACATATGTTCCTGTTGAAACGCAAGTCTAGACCTTTTGAGAAATTCATAGAATACAAGTCCGAAGAAGAGAACCAAAACGGGTATAAGTATTATGTCCTTTGATGTGATCAGGGAGGAAAATACTTGAGCACGGAATTCCTGGACTATTCTAAAGGAGAATGAAATTCTCTCTCAGCATTACTCCTCCGAATACACCATAGCACAACGGTGTATCGGGGTGGAGCAATCGCACCCTATTAAATATGGTGCGCTCTATGATGAGTACTACTGAGTTGCCTATTTCCTTTTGGGGGTTATGCACTTGTGTAGCTGCATACCTATTGAATAGAGTTCCAACCAAATCAGGTGCCTACCACTCCATATGAGATATGGTATTGGAAGAGCCCATGTCTTAAGTAAGTTAAGATTTGGGGTTGAAAGCAAAATCCGGACAAGCTCGAGGCAAGGTCGGTTCTGTGTAAGTTTGTTGGATATCCCAAGCATTCGCAAGGGAATATCTTCTACCACACCGAGGAACAAAAGGTGTTTTATTTCTCGGCATGCCACCTTTTTAGAAAAAGGAATTTATTTTGGAAAGAAATTAGTGGTCATGAGGTAGAACTGGAAGGAGTTCCATCTATACAAACTACAGCGGATGATTTGGTAGAACCGGAGGATTCAATAGTGCCCAACGAACCTCAGCCTCTCCGCCGATCTAGTAGGGTTCCTCACCCACCTGAGAGATACTTCGGTTTTCTCTGTGACAGTGGGAGCGAGGATTGCATCATGAGATGATGACCCAACTAGTTTCGAGCAGGCCATCAGGAGTGGGGACTCTGTGAGAATGGCTGGATGCTAAGCGATCTGAGATGGAATCCATATACACAAACAAAGTATGGACTTTGGTTGCTATATCTGAAGGGTTAAATCCCCATCTGGAGCAAGTATATCTTGAGAAGATTACTTTGTGTACATGGAAAAGTTGAGACTTTCAAAGCTAGACTAGTTGTAAAAGGTTTTCGTCATTGACCAGGTGTGGATAATGATGAAACATTTTCTCCAGTGGCTATGCTTAAGTCCATCCGGATCCTACTTGCCATTGCTATATACCATGAATACGATATCTGGCGGTTGGGTGTCATGATTGCTTTTCTAAATAATGATTTAGAAGAGAGCGTATATAAGTACACAACCAGAGGGCTTTGTAGACAGTGGGAGCAGCGGAAACGTGTGCAAGTTGTTTTACGGGATAAAGAAGGCATCGCGGAGTTGGAACATCTGTTTTGATGTGATAGTCAAAGCGTTTGACTTCATCAAAATGGTAGATGAACCTTATATATACAAAAGGGTAGTAGAGAGTACGGTGGTATTCCTCGTATTGTACGTGGATCACATACTCTAGATAGGAAAGGTGTTTCCTATGCTACACTCGGTCAATCTCCTCTTATCACATTGATTCTCCATATAGGATCAAGGTGATACCTCCTAAATCCTGGGTTTTGGATCTAAGTGGATGTTAGGATTCTCACTAGGTGTAGTGAGATGGTATCAATCGATCCTGGGGAGAATCACTGGATAGCTTCCAGGGTGGTAAGGTCGATTGAATGTCAGTCACAGGCATTGTTTTTACCCTCAGTGGAGGGACGGTATGTTGGAAGATTTCCAAGCTAAATACAGTGGCAAACTAGACGATAAAGGCTGGATACATCACAACCAAAGATGCTACCAAAGAGGAAGTCTGGGTGTATATTAGTTCATGAGATGAACTTCGTTCCTACCATTGTGTGACAATGGAGTTGTGGCTTAAGCCTAGGAACCCCCGTCCCATCAGTGATCCAGACATATTCTAAGGCAGTATCACCTGATCATTGAGATGGTTGATATCCAGGGGATCAAAATTAGGAGAGTAGACTCAGAGGACAACACGGCGGATCCATTCACAAAGGCATTTTCCCCAGAGAGAGACTTTTATGGGATGGTTGAGTACAATGCTATATGATGGCCCAAGTGCAAGTGAGAGATTGTTAGTTATATGTATGCCCTAGAGGCCATTACTATACATGAGATGTATATTGTAGTGGATGCTTGGACATATATAGGGAGGACTTTCTTGCTCGACATGATAGTATGCTATCTGGTTACTCTTTATCTTAACATGTACACTGATTATCTCTCTGTTACATGTTGGTAAAGCCATTAGGATGTGTGCCTGACTACCTAGATTATGATGCAGATCATACTAGTGGGACAAAGGTAGTCCATGAGTACATCCTTTAATGTCCCTATTCGTGGGTGTATCGAGACGGGGCATCGATATACCAGAATAGACTAGCGTATACCTTCTCGACCCATGTAGATGGGCGATGGATGATCCCATATCCATTGGTGTTTGACATCAGAGATGATATACTGGTGCTTAGTTGAGACTGGGTACACTGGACGGACTCGCCGAGAACTCCAAGATGGTATTATACCTTACGTCAGATGGCAGTTCTCTGGTGACACTGGTACAGGTTAGTCTGTTGACCCGAGATCGTCATAGAGTCTTGTGTGGTTCCCACTGTGCTTTGATTTCCATCTTACCACGTCCAAGAGGGCGTGCAAAACGGTGGTTTTTGGGTACAGTCCCGAGTCACATGGAGGCAATGAGCGATAGGAGGGGATTCGTCTCTCCCGGTATAGGGAGTTGATGTTGCGCTGTGTTCGATTGGCTATAACAGGAAGTCCCTGGCCAGGGCTGTTTCAGAGATTTACTGGTAAGTGTTACCAGTAGTTTCTCGACCCGTTATGAGCCTCATATCGGCACGACTTATCGAGTTACTGGGGTCTGACGTTTACTACCCCTAGACGAGATATGCGACATATCAGACGAAGAGACCGGACTGTACGGTAAGTGTTACTGATTGGATTCACAGGAGTATGAGCGAGCTTGCTTGTTGATCTTCTGATCGCTCAATACCCGGGTGGCCGTTACGTTTAGCACGCCTCTTGCAGCTTGTGGGTGTTTGATATGATCATCACCTACTGCCGGCGTATTGACGAGTCTTTAGAGTCCTACACAGAGGTTTCCTGGCTAAGGAGAAATGAAATAGGAGCATATATATGATATATGCGGGACCGAGATTAATATGAGTATGTGATACCGTATTCTATTCTCGCGATTTGTATCATCGGTCGGTTATATGCGATATAGCCGGGTTATCGAATCAAGTGTTGATTCGATAAATTATACACATTTTATTAGTCGGTTATATGTGATATGGCCGGATCATTAAATCAAGTGTTGATTTAATGATTTAATGTATAATTATATATTTGATATATTACTTTATATTAACTAGTATAGGCTCACTTAAGATTGTTTTCTCACTTGTTGTGCACATAGTGTATATGTAATATATGTTTGTGTACATGATTGTATCATGCTTGATGATACATGCAAACATGGGTGTGTGTATGACTTACACCATGCTACAAATAATGAGGGGTTTTAATTATCTTAGTAAATCAAAATGAGGTGGAAATTGGTCATGGCATGAAGCTTCATGAAGCTTTTGGATTACCATTGACCAAGTCCACTTGATTTGTTTTACTTAAGATATTCTAAACCTAACCATTATTATTTAGCCATGGTTATGTCTCTACAATGGTTAATATATATGATACTAACCCACCCATAGTTGCATAACTCATTCTCATTTACCTTGGTTTATTTTCTTGAGTTGCTTTCTTCATCTTCTTCCTCTTGCTCTCTAGCTCCATGGAAAATGATAAAATCAAGTGAGAAAATAAAATCTAAAGTGAGCCCACTTCCTATTTCATCATCCTATACACTTGCTTGGGTAGTAAAGGGTGTTCTCTTCACAAAGTTCTTGACCTAGTGAAGGGGGTAGCTTGAGTTTAGGTCTCCTCGACGTAGATCATCTTCGGCCTCGAAGACTACGAGCAAGATCGTTCATTTCTCCAAGGGAACCCATACTAGAGTTCGGGAGATTCATGATCGCAGCGAAGGGACTTCAACACGGAGCTTTAGAAGTGAAGGACCGGTCTACAAAGGTTGTATTCCTTGCTCACTACTTGTAATGGTTGATTACATGTTATATTGTCTAGTTACTTTAGCTTGATCCTAGGGTTAGGGTTCATTAGAACCTTTGAATTTTTTAATTTTGGCATGGTAGTTCCTTTGAAAACCCAGTAGGGTGCCAAGGAACCCCAACAGTCATCGTCCGTGACAAGCTCGCTCTGACCGCGTCTCTAGCAGCAGCTCTCTCTGTGTTCAAGCCATGGTGACAGGAACCCCAAGCAGGTATCGATAAAGATAGATCATAGAAACAAATAGAAATACAGATCTCAAGATATGCGCATCCTAAGGTTACTTAAGCGGAATATCGTATCGTAAGTATGCTGCGGAACATACGTACGGTACATCACTCTACTCAAGCTACCTACTCCATCAATCAAGGTCAACCTATGTAATGAAAGTTCGGGTCAAATACCTCCTCGGCCAAGTCTAAGTTCCATAAGGTCAAGCCTAGGTTTCGAAATATATACGTCCTAGACTCCTCATGGTCAAACCTAGCCTCGAACTAAGGTTAAACCTAACGCTTTGATACCAACTTTGTCACGACCCGGAAAAATCACGTGACTGGCACTTGAATCATGTGAAGTCTATAGGACCCCACCTAAATCAAGTAAGCCAAAGCCCAGAAATCTAAACCTTTTTAGGGAAAATAATAGAGGTGAAGTTTTAAATAAAGGTAAAATGAAATCAAGTTTTTCCTTAAATGCATAGGTAATGATATATGAAAATGCAAGTGGATATACTATAGTGGAAAACATTTTTTCGGCTTTTAAAATTTGGGCAGCACCTCCCTTGTATATTTTGATCTAAAACCACATACAAGCAATATATATAGGCATCCCCAAGCGGGAGCTAGCTTTTCGCCAATTGGCGGAATCAAAACCACGCAAGTATGCAATATATATACGACGCCCAACGGAGAAGATCAACCCAGAAAGAAAAGAATAAATCAAGATATCAACAGCATAAAAGAAGCGAACATACACCCATCGCTCTAAGTATTGCAACACAAGTCTGACTAGATCTACCAATATACAAAGTCTAGTTTCTGACTGATGGAGTTTTTATAGATACAACAGAAATAATAATACAAGAATAGACACGATCCAATATGTCCCATCTACTCAAGCAAACACCCTGAAAGAACTGTGTGCCAGCGATACCGCTACTGATCCAAGCGGTCGGACCTGCAAGAAAACTGCGGCACAACGGGGGTGAGTTGCCAACTCGTGAGTAGAAAACATCAGCTGGTAGAAATCAAATAAAACAACGATTCCTAGGTCATGTTGTATCATGAAGGTAATACTATGATCTCTATGGTGACCACGTATGCATATATGTCAACAATAAAGTCAAAGCCAACGGCATATACAAATAAACATCTGAAATCATATACATGTATGCATGCGGATATCATCCACGTATGTCCATCAATGACACAATCAATATCATGGAACCTGAGTGTCCAATATCGACACTCGAATCATCATGAAAACATATGCATGTATGTATGAGATATTGTTAGGACCACGTTACCCACCCCGGTTCTCTCGGGGAGGCGGAACAGGTAAAAATCAAATTTTTCCTTGATAGGTAACATGGACCGTTCATGAAGGATCTTTGCTAAACAAAACTAACAAAAGAACTACAAGCTTTACCTACTATGTTGAATGGTTATACCTAGTCTTGAACTCCTTCTCTTCTTGTTGTTCTCCTCCTTACTTGCTCCTTGTAGTAGTTTGTACGGCTCCTCCTCGTCGTCTCCTCTTTGCCGAAGATAGATCCACCCGAGGGTTTGAACTTGAGCTCCTAACTCAACCTAGAGGTAACTAAGGTGCTTGGTTTGCTAAACCTAGAACCCTAGAAAGAGTAGAGAGTAGTTTTAGTGTTCTATCTCAATGGCAAATGGTTCTCAACTCATGAGAGATTTTTGCCTTGAGCTAGAGGAAGAGGGAGAGCTATGGATGAGAGAGAAGATGCAAGTGAGAATGATACCATTTTTTCAACCATGCTCTCATAATTTAGAAAAATGATAATAATAATAATAATAATTAACAATTTGTGATGGTGAGTTGATGAATGACCATTATCATTTCTTTCATTAAATGCTTTTGCAAAGAATAAGAAGCATCTTTGAAAATAAATGATGATGGTCAACAAGTCCACTTTAGTCAACCGGTCAACTAAATCAACAAGTCAACAAAAGTCAAGAATTCAACTCAACCATGGCACAATAATTGTTAACTAATATTATTAATCATATTTCCTATTCTCATTAGGGTTTGGAAAAAGACAACAGTCAACTGTGCATACACACCCGTACCATAACCCTAATGAGAATCCTCTGCCTCTGCCTCAGTCAACTGTGCATACACACCCGCATCCGTGATTCGAGGAACACGAATACAATAAGATAAAACTAACCCCAAAACATATACTAGGATCTGGCTTAAACTAAAGCCCACTAGTAATAACTGTCCGGACACCAAACGTACACAAGTGCGCGGATGTGAACGAACCCCGTCGCAAAACCATGCGACCTCTACTCTGTTTTGCCCAAAGGCGAATAACCCTCTGTGTGGGACTCTAAAGACTCGACACTACGCTGGCAGTGGGTTTAACCACAGACCGCAAGCGGCACTAGTTGTACGTAACGGTCCCCAGGTAGATGCCGATAAGAAGACTGATGAGGTGAACCCATCCGAACTCCTACTGAGCCTGAATATGACAATCTCCGTACAGTCCGGTCTGTTCGTCTGAGAGTATCGCATGGCGGGCCTAGGGGGTGGTAAACGTCAGTCCCCTAATAGCGGTACAAGTCGTGTCGGAGTGTAGCCCAAAACACCCTGAGAAACTACTGGTAACACTACCAGCAAATCTCGCTTGCCCTGGCCAGGGACGACTATGTGTAATGGCTCTCCTAGACACAGCGCAATATCAACCCCCAATGCCGGGAGAGACGAATCCTGTCTAACCGTCACTGCCTCCAAGTGCTTCGGGACTGCACCCAACTACTACCTGTTTGCATGACTCAGTAGAGCCGTGCTAGGGTAGTAATCAAAGAACAGTGGGAACACACTCGAGGCGAAGTGACAGTGTCAAGTCATCGGACTAAGCTGTACTCATGTCACCTGGGAACTGTTAACTGACGATAGGTATAATACCAACCAACAGTTCCCAACGAGTCATGTCCAGTGTACTCGTAACCTAACGAGCACCTGCATACTATCTTCAGTACGACGTACTGATGGCTGTGGGATAGACCATCTCCCCTGCTGAGAAGAGAAGCGTATGCACCAGTCTACTCTGGAGTATCGATGCCCTGTCTCGATAATCCTACGACCAGGGACCAAAACTAAGGATGTGCTTATATACTACCCAGCCCCCACTAATGTGATCGCCATCACAACGCCGGTAGTCAAGCAAAGATCCTAAGGGCTCCATCAATATGTATTAGCGATATGTTAAAAGAAACATATACACATATTAAAATAGAAACAAACCAAGTAGCATACTACTATATCGAGCAAGACTGTCGTAAACCCGTATATATATATCTCAAGCCTCCAAAATGTATTAAACAAACTAGTACTATACAATAATGGCCTCTAGGGCATACATATCTAACAATCTCCCACTTGCACTAAAGGCCAGTAATCGGTGTACCGCATACCCAATGTCCGCACTAAGGCCAGCTGCTGGCGTACCGCATACCCAATAGCTCAAAAAGTCGCTCGAACTGTGTTTGAGGGAGGGCCTTTATGAATGGATCCGCCGTGTTGTCTTTTGTGTCCACTCTCGGTACCTCGATCTCCTGGCGATCAATGATCTCCCTGATCAGGTGATACCGCCTTAAGATGTGTCTGGATTTCTGATGGGACCTTGGTTCCTTCGCTAAAGCTATAGCCCCATTGTTATCGCAATACAAAGGTATTGGGTCAACAATGGACGGAACCACCTGAAGTTCATTAATGAACTTCTTCATCCAGACTGCCTCTTTTGCGGCATCGCTTGCAGCAATGTATTCAGCCTCCATCGTCGAGTCTGCGACGGTATCCTGTTTGGAACTCCTCCAACACACCACCCCTCCGTTGAGGGTAAACACAAAACCCGAGACAGACTTGCGGTCATCCTTGTCACTCTGGAAGCTTGAATCGGTAAAGGACTCTACCCTGAGGTCTCCACTACCGTAAACCAGGAACATCTCCTTAGTCCTTCTCAGGTACTTGAGAATGTTCTTCACTGCCGTCCAGTGGTCCTCACCTGGGTCTGACTGATACCGGCTCACCACGTTCAGCGCGTAAACTATATAGCATCGCGTACATTATAGATCCTACCACCGAAGCGTAGGGTATAGTGCTCATCCAAACCCTCTCCTCGTCAGTCTTAGGAGACATCTTCATGGAGAGGGTGATTCCGTGCAATACGGGTATATTACCGCGCTTGGAATCTTCCATACTAAATCTCTTTAGTACGGTCTCTATGTACCTGGACTGCGAAAGTCCCAGTAGTCTCTTGGATCTATCTCTGTAGATCTTGATCCCCAAAATGTACGAGGCATCACCCAGGTCCTTCATTGAGAACCGTTGTGACAAGAATAGCTTGACCGATTGTAGCATAGGAATGTCATTTTCTATTAAAAGAATGTCGTCCACGTACAAAACTAGGAACACGACAGTTTGTCCTACAATCTTCTTATAGATACAAGGTTCATCTTCGTTCTTGATGAAATCAAATTCCTTGATTGCCTCATCAAAACAGATGTTCCAGCTCCGCAATGCCTGTTTTAATCCATAAATGGATTTAAGTAACTTGCACACCTTCCCGCTGCTCCCACTGTCTACAAAACCTTCTGGATGATCCATGTAAACGCACTCTTCCAAACAGCCATTTAGAAAAGCCATTTTTACGTCCATCTGCCAGATTTCATAGTCATGGAAGGCAGCAATGGCAAGTAGGATTCGAATGGATTTGAGCATAGCCACTGGAGAAAAAGTTTCGTCATAGTCCACACCAGGTCTTTGATGAAAACCTTTTGCAATGAGTCTAGCCTTATAGGTTTCCACCTGCCCATCCACACCAAGTTTCCTTTTGTAGATCCATTTGCATCCAACGGGTTTTACCCCAGGTGGAGCAATATCCAAGGTCCACACTTTATTGGTGTACATGGACTCCATTTCGGATTGCATTGCATCCAGCCACTTATCAGAGTCCCTACTGATAATGGCCTGCCTGAAACTGGTAGGGTCATCTTCTTCCAAGATGCAATCCTCTCGATCCCCGTCTATGAGAAAACCGTAGTATCTCTCGGGAGGATGAGAAATCCTACCAGATCTGCGGAGTGGCTGAGGTTCGTTCGGGGTTATTGAATCCTGAGGTTCTGTCAAATCTTCAGTTTCATTTTGTGGTTGCTGAATTTCTTCCAGTTCTATCGTGCTCCTACTAATTTCTTTTGCAAGAAACTCCGTTTCTAAGAAAACGGTATGCTGAGCAACAAACACCTTCTGTTCCTCGGTGTGGTAGAACAGATATCCATAACCATTCTTTGGATATCCCACAAACTTACATAAAACTGACCGCGCCTCTAGTTTATCTGGTTTATGCATTTTAACATAAGCCGGACAACCCCATATCTTAAATCTTTTAAGATGTGGCCTTTTTCCATTCCATATCTCGAATGGAGTCTTAGGCACTGATTTAGACGGAACATCATTCAATAGATATGCCGCTGTCAAAAGCGCATGTCCCCAAAATGAAAGAGGCAACTCGGCACTACTCATCATGGAGCGAACCATATCCAATAGGGTACGATTCCTCCGCTCCGATACACCGTTGTGCTGTGGTGTATAAGGAGGAGTAAGCTGAGAGAGAATACTATTATCTTTTAAGTAATCTAGGAATTCCGTGCTTAAGTACTCCCCTCCCCTTTCCGATCGGAGGATCTTGATACTTTTTCCAGTCTGGTTCTCTACTTCGTTTCTGAATTCCTTGAATTTCTCAAAAGCTTCGGATTTATGTTTCATCAGATACACGTATCCGAATCTAGAGAGATCGTCAGTGAATGTGATGAAGTACGAGAACCCACCCCTTGCATGTATAGACATCGGACCACATACATCACTGTGCATGAGTCCCAAGAGCTCTGCTGCCCTTTCTCCATGTCCGGTGAACGGAGATTTGGTCATCTTCCCTTTGAGACAAGACTGACAAGTTTCATAAGATGAAAACTCGAACGTATTCAAAAGTCCATCTTTATGCAACTTACTTAGTCTTTTCTCTCCGATATGACCAAGTCTACAATTCCACAAGTAGGATTCATTCGTATCTGAATTCTTCCTCTTACGTGTGTTTTGTATATTGAGAACTGTATTCTGATTTAGAACGTAGATACCATTACACAGTGTACCTTCTGCAACCAGTACCTTATGAACGTAGATGTTCATGATATTTCTATCAAGAACAAAGTTATATCCATCTTTATCGAGTAAAGAAACTGATATGATGTTGCAAACCATGGAAGGTACATAGTAGCAATCGTTCAAAATCATAGTGTTGCCATTTGGCAACACTAGGTGATATTCACTGACGGCTGCAGCATTAACTTGTGCTCCGTTCGCTACTCTGAGCGACATATCACCAGGTACAACTTTCCTACTTTTTCTCAGTCTCTGCAATAAATTACAGATATGAGATCCTAATCCGGTATCAAGTACCCAGGAGGTAGGGCTGACCGTAAAGCAGTTCTCAATTACAAGAACACCTGATGTAGATGCAAAACCATGCTTCTTCTTCAACTGGGTATCATTGGAATCCATACAATCCTCTTTCTCTTGCTCATACTTATGACTGTTGTCGTAAGTTAGAGCCGAACCAACATTCCCCAGCCCCGAATAAGAATTCGGATCGATCAAGCGATACATTTTATTATCTTGATTAGGGCGTGAAATGGTTGCTACCTGGAGAGAGAGAAAAGAAACACTCAGCGTGCGCTCTTGCAAGATTTGATTGGTTTATTAATTTATCTAATCAGGATGGCTCCCACTGTTTCCTCAAATTCTTCTTCAAACCTTAAAAGAAGAACTAGTCAGGATTAATCGAACGTCACAATACTTGCTTAACCTTTCAGCCAGGCTGGTGTTGGTACTTCGAGGGAGGTTTTTCAACGCTTTCGTGGAGTTCCTTAATTAAATAACCTCCTTTCCCTGGAGGCGTAGACCCGCTAACACCGTTCTAGACACCTACTTGGTTTATAGCATTGATTGTTAAGTGAAATATTCTCCCGAGAGTAATCCAACTCATCGGTGGGATCGGGATCCAACTATCATTGTGCGATGACCTAGATGGAATGTAGGGTTGCTATGCACGCTTACAAGGGTCGACGAGGCATCAACCATGCCCGATTTAAAAAATAGCCGTGCCGAACAACCCAAAGACGGATCTTTAAACTAGAGTTTAGGCGAAAACAAGCTTGTTAAACTCTTTAACACTAAGTGAGAGGGATTACAACCATTGTAGATCCGGTACTTCACTTCAATAGCTCCGTGTAGATGTCCCCTTCGCTGCGATCGTGAACTCCGGACTCTATAGAAGCTCCACAAGAAGAACGAATATGCTTGCTTGTTAGTTATATGTATGCCCTAGAGGCCATTACTATACATAGGATGTATATTGTAGTAGATGCTTGGACATATATAGGGAGGACTTTCTTGCTCGACATGATAGTATGCTATCTGGTTGCTCTTTACCTTAACGTGTACACTGATTGTCTCTCTGTTACATGTTGGTAAAGCCCTTAGGATGTGTACTTGACTACCTGGACTATGATGCAGATCATACTAGTGGGGATATGGTAGTCCATAAGTACATCCTTCAAGGTCCCTAGTCGTGGGTGTATTGAGACGGGGCATCGATATACCAGAGTAGACTAGCGTATACCTTCTCGACCCATACAGATGGGCGATGGATGATCCCATATCCATTGGTGTTTGACATCAGAGATGATATACGGGTGCTCAGTGGAGACTGGGTACACTGGACGGACTCGCCGAGAACTCCCAGATGGTATTATACCTTACGTCAGATGGCAGTTCTCTGGTGACACTAGTACAGGTTAGTCTGTAGACCCGAGATCGTCATAGAGTCTTGTGTGATTCCTACTGTGCTTTGATTTCCACCTTACCACATCCAAGAGGGCGTGCAAAACGGTGGTTTTTGGGTACAGTCCCGAATCACATGGAGGAATGAGCGATAGGAGGGGATTCGTCTCTCCCAGTATAGGGTGTTGATGTTGCGCAGTGTTCGATTGGCTATAACCGGAAATCCCTGGCCAGGGTTGCTGAGATTTACTGGTAAGTGTTACTAGTAGTTTCTCGAACTGTTATAGACCTCATATCGACACGACTTATCGAGCTACTGGGGTCTGACGTTTACCCACCCTAGGCGAGATATGCGACATATCAAACGACGAGACCGGACTATACGGTAAGTGTTACTGGTTGGATTCACAGGAGTGTGAGCGGGCTTGCTCGTTGATCTTCTGATCGCTCAATACCCGGGTGGCCGTTACGTTTAGCAGACCGCTTGCGGCTTGTAGGTGTTTGATATGATCATCACCTGCTGCCGGCGTATTGACGAGTCTTTAGAGTCCAACACAGAGGTTTCCTGGCTCAAGCGAAACGAAATAGGAGCGCATATAAGATATGTGTGGGACCGAGAATAATACCAGTATGTGATACTGTATTCTATTCTCGCGATTTGTATCATCAGCAGGTTATATGTGATATAGCCAGGTTACCGAATCAAGTGTTGATTCGATACATTGATACCCTTGATATTAGTCGGTTATATGCGATATGACCGGATCATTAAATCAAGTATTGATTTAATGATTTAATGTATAATTATATATATTTGATATATTACTTTACATTGACTAGTATTGTTCACTTAAGATTGATTTTCTCACTTGATGTGCACATTGTATATATGATATATTTTTGTGCACTTCATTGTATCATGTTTGATGATACATGCAAACTTGGGTGTGTGTATGCTTTAAACTATGATTAGGTTAATGGTTAGGGTTTGATTTACTTATTTATTTTCTTTATTCATTTTCTGCAAAAATAAAATGGTAGTGGCTTTCTTTGTTTTATGCAAGAAGCTTCATGATGCTTCATGCATCTTTGAATAAGTCTTGCCATTTTGTTTTATTTCTTAACCCTAACCATTTACCTAAACCCTAGTTTATTCTCTACATGAGTTTATCTCACCCATGGTTGCAATATGATAGATATCACTTGATTTTCTGTTATTAATAATTCACTTTCTTTTCTTTCTTCTTCTTCTTCTTCATGAAGAGAAGAAACCATTGCTAGAAATTTCCAAGTGATGATTCCAAGTGAGAAATCTAAATCCAAAGTGAACCCCCTTCCTATTTCTTCATCCTCTACCACTTGCCATGTAGTAGAGTGTGTTATCTTCACAAGTTTCATGACTTAGTGAAGGTGGAGCTTGCATTTGATTCGCCTAATATCTAGTTAACGATCTTGCTTAGGGTTGTTAAGCACCTAAAAATTTTAATCCGGCATGGTCGATGCCTTGTAGATCCTCCTTAGTGTGCCTAGTAACCCTACAGTGGTATCAAAGCCTAGCTAGAGCATTAGGCGATTCGTTAACGAAGTTAAAACTCCGAACGAACCGAGAAACCTCAAATTATACCCCTTTCAGTACATTTTTTAAAATCTGGGATTTTCCAGAATTAAAAATATCTAAAAAATTCAGCAGGTGAAAATAGGAATTGTGGTGAAAAACGAGACATTGTTCCTTTGAACCTGCCGCGGAACCGCGGCCGTACTGCCCTTGGACCGCGGATCCGCGGCAGTTATGAGGAATGAGCGACTAGTTTTTGCACCATAATTTCTATTTCTCTGTTTTATAATTTATGGATATTTGTAACTTGACTCAAGTGTTGAGTATTTTGGGGTTTATTTTGTAATCGTCGATTCGATCGGAGAATTTAGTTTTGTTATGTTTTTCCGGGTAAATTAAGAACATGTTAAAAAGTTCGACCGGATATAAATACCCATTTTTTCCCCTGTCGGGAAATTTCCAAGTGTTGGATCTTTCCGTAGTTTAAGAACGTTCGAAGTAGTGCAAGTAACGCGATGGACCCTCAAGAAGACAACAAACCTTAACTCGATTATGTGGCCGTCTTGAACTGCCCTTTGAACCTTAGGGTTTGGGGCAGTACGGCATGCCACATGTGAGGCATTGGCTTGACCCTTCTACGGCTGGACCGTTGGTACTGTGGCATGAAATGGATGTTTTTAGACTCATTTCATGTGTTGAGCTGTTTCGGGAAAACTTCGGTGTTTGATTGTTCGATCGAAAAGTGTAACATTTTCTATTTATCTGGAATGTGATACAATATTTGGAATCCACAAGGAGTTATGAGATAACTGATTTGAATGTTATAAACATAGCACTTTAGTCTCACTTGATCGGTTGCCACGGAATTTTGATGCGATCAAAAGTCCGTCGCAATCACGTAGCGTACGCGGATACTCGCCGGATAAACTTAATAGACAGCTACACCCCTTAGCCCCGACCAAGTGACTGTAGGAGAACCCCGTCGCCGAAAGCATCCGTTCGGGTGCTCGCGGTAGCGGTGTTCCGCCTTGGTGCACTTCGTCGACGGTATCGGGGGTGCGGCCGCCTACTAAAGTTTGCGACGAGCATTCGATCAGGATGTCGGAAATCCTGTTGAATTGCCCAACTTGATATTGAAAAGAGTTTTCGATAATGAGACTAAAATGCGGGGTTTACAATTGTTAGGCATGCGATGTCTAAGGAATTCATTTTGTTAGGCATGCGATGTCTATGCAAGTTGCGAATTCCAACTGTTGTAGTTTTACACTTTCTTTTCTGCGACCGTAAGTGTAATATGTGATATCGCCGGTTTCGTTGCTATATGTCAACGACCATTGGGATGCGTATATTTACTTACGTTGATGACATGTGATGTTATGTGTTGCTGGATATGTTATATTGGATCGTCGCGTTTTGAATAGCCGGGGGTTTTATGTGAGATGAGAGTTTTTATTTTCATTCATGTAAAATTAATTGTATGTAATATTCTTTTATTGGGGCACTTCCAGGTTGCGGCAGATGTCACCTTTTGTATATTATTTACTTTTCCGCACTAGGATAGACGCAAGGAGGAGGGCACAAGTAACCGCGTTCTGGAGTCCAGTGGGAGACCAACTCGAGGAGTCGAGTCCGGGTCTCCTAACTCTAGAATTGGTAGGGTTGCTTGCCGCTCTCGTAGGGGTCTAGGGGTGTGGGTTTGGCTATTCATCGCGACCGTGGAATCCGTGTTTTATACTGGCTCGTATTGAAAACACGGACGTCCTAGAATATCCAATATTTCATATGTTTCTTCTGCTGCGATATCTGTGATGTGATCATTTGATATGTTGTGATGGATACTGTATATAGTATATACAATATATTATATAGACGTTACTTATGTTTTACACCCGCGCTAGCCCTGCCCCGCTCTGCTGTTAGTCACCTAACCTAACGGTGCACGAGGGGACATCGAGGCGAATGCGGATGGCATAAGTGTACGTCGTATTTATCTGTGATGTTTAGGTAACTTAAATGATGGGACTTCATTAATATGATTAATGAAAGAAAAAGAAACCTAAATGATGTTGTGGAATCGAGTTTTCAAAAACAGGTAGCTACAGTTCTTGCTTTGCATCGCGGTGTTCCTTGTAGAACATCCTGCACCTTATTCGATAAGGAAAGGGCCGAGATCCCTTCACCGGGAGTGACCCCTTTGGCAATGACTGGCAGATGCTACACCCCTCGGTTTGTCTTTTGATTGCTCCTATAGTTCTTGCTTTGCACAGCGGTATATATGATATATCCTGCACCTTATTCAATGAGGAAAGGGCCGACGATTCCTTCACCGGGAGTGACCCCTTTAGCAAAACTGGAAAAGCCTCAAAAGCACTCCATTTTAAAATCATTTGATTCTACTACGATATCAAGTTCATTACGCAATAGGTTTTCAGAAAAATCTGTCGTGGCCCTCCGTCATTTCAGATAAGTCCTGCTTAGTATTCGTGCTGCGTTTGTTGACCTTGTCAAGGCGCAGTGTGCGGTAGCTAACCAGTATTTATCTGCTTATGCATATGATGCAGATTGGGTTAGGGTAGTCGTACGGCCTTGTTGACCTTGTCAAGGGTCGTGCGGGTGGGTTTGATTCAATCAAGAAATGACGGGTTGAACTTGACTTATGGTCTATGGTTTGTTGACCTTGTCAAGGTCATAGATCGTTTGGGGCAAAATATTATCGGGAATTTCAAGTGTTGAAATTTGCAATGAGATTGCATACCTTCTATGAGATAGTTGGATCCCGATACCCACTGCGAGTAATTGTTACTCCTGGGAGAGTTTTACACATTACAATTAGCCGATCAAGTAGGTGTCTAGAAAGGTGTCAACGGGATTACACCTCAGGGAAAACGAGGTTTACATTAATTAGGTCCGTGCGAAAGCACAGGGAACCTCTCTCAAAGTACCGACACTGGCCTGGCTGAAAGATTGGCGAACTTGTAGCGTCTAATTAATCCCGGCTAGTCTTTTCTTTTAGGGTTTGAAGGAAAATTTGATAAAAACAGTGGGAGCCATCCTGATTAGATAAAATAATAACCAATCTGATCTTGCAAGAGCGCACGTAGAGTGTTTTCTTCTCTCTCTCTCTCCAGGTAGCGACCATATCACGCCTTAATCAAGATAATAATACGGATGAAATGACCGAACCCGCTTGTTATAATGAGCTGGGGAAAGTTGGTCCCGCTCCAACTTATAATTGTTATAAGACAGAGCAAGAAATTAGGGATTACCAGAATTCTTGTGCCGCCCAAACGAAGAAAGTGCATATGATGCATCTCCTTCGGGTATGTTCATTACAAAGAACTGTTTCTCTGTATCCTCTACGTCCTGGGTATTTGATACCGGATCAGGATCCCGCATATGTAATCTATTACCTGGGCTACAGATAGGTAAAGAATTGAGAATGGGTGATAAGTTTCATGAGGCAGAAAACGGTGCAAGTGTTGCAGCCAAGTCTGTTGGTCACTGTCACCCTGTATTACCAGAATACATTGATTCTGAACAAATGTTATTAGATACCAAACCTGATATACAAAATCATATCAGTCTCTTTATTTAGATAAAGAAGGATATAATTTTATATTAATGGATAATGTTTTGAACATTTCCTATATCAAAAGTTGATCGGTTCAGGTACGTTGTCTGAAAGCATTGATGTTCTAAATCAAACTACAGTTCTTAATAAATAGAACACACACAAGAGGAAGAGTTCAGAAATGAACGAATCCTTCTTGAGGTATTGTAGACTAGGTCATTTCAATGCGACCCGACTAGCTGAAGTTACATAAAGATGCGTATTTAAATTAGTTTGAATTTACATCTTGTGAAACTTGCTGGTCATGCCACAGAGATAAGATGACCATAGCTCCGTTTATTAGAAACAGAGAAAGAGTTAGTGAACTCTTGGGATGATACATGTTGATGTATAAAGGTCCCTTGTCTACACATACCAAGACCGGTTCTTTGTACTTCATTACATTCTCTGTTGATCTCTCAAGATTCAGACATATGTTTCTGTTGAAACACAAGTCCGAACCTTTTGAGATATTCACAGAATATAAGTTAGAAGTAGAGAACTAAAATAGGTACAAGTATTATGTCCTTTGATGCGATCAAGTAGGAGAATACTTAAGCATGGAATTCCTGGACTATTCTAAAGGAGAATGAGATTCTCTCTCAGCATTACTCCTCCGAATACACCACAGCACGTCGGTGTATCGGGGCGGAGCTATTACACCCTATATGATATGGTGCACTCTATGATGAGTACTACTGAGTTTCCTATTTCCTTTTAGGGAGAAATGCACTGGAGAAGTTGCATACCTATTGAATAGGGTTTAAATCAAATCAGTTGCCTACCACTTCATATGTGATATGGAAAGGGAAGAGTCCATATCTTAAGTTTGTTAAGATTTAGGACTGTCCGGCCTATGTCTAAAAGCAAAATCCGGACAAGCTCGAGGCAAGGTCAGTTATGTAGAACTAGAAAGGTTCCAGCTATACAAACTGCAGCTGATGATTTGGTAGAACCAAAGGATTCAATAATCCCCGACGAACCTCAGCCTCTCCTCCGATCTGGTAGGGTTCCTCATCCGCCTGAGAGATACTTCGGTTTCTTGATGACAGTAGGAGCGAGGAATGCATCATGAGATGAAGACCCAACTAGTTTCGAGCAGGCCATCAAGAGTAGGGACTCTGTAAGAATGGCTGGATGCTTAGTGATCTGAGATGGAATCCATGTACACCAACAAAGTATGGACTTTGGTTGCTATATCTGAAGGGTTAAATCCCCATCAGGAGCAAGTAGATCTTGAGAAGATCACTTGGTGTAGATGGAAAAGTTGAGATTTTCAAAGCTAAACTTGTTAAAGGTTTTCGTTATCGACCAGGCATGGATAATGATGAAACCTTTTTCCAGTGGCTATGCTTAAGTCCATCCAGATCCTACTTGCCACGGCTACATACCATGACTATGATATCTGGCGGTTGGGTGTCATGACTGCTTTTCTAAATGATGTTTTTGAAGAGAGCGTCTATAAGTACACAGCCAGAGGGCTTCGTAGACAGTGGGAGCAGCGGAAACGTTAGCAAGATGTTTTATATGATAAAGCAGGCATCGCGGAGTTGGAACATCTGTTTTGATGTGTTAGTCAAAGAGTTCGACTTCATCAAAATGGTAGATGAACCTTGTATAAACAAAAAGGTGGTAGGGAGTATGGTGGTGATCCTCGTGGAGTATGTGGATAACATACTCTTGATAGGGAAGGAGTTTCCTATGCTACGCTCGGTCAATCTCCGCTTATCATAATGATTCTCCATATAGGATCAAAGTGATACCTCCTAAATCCTGGGTTTTGGATCTATGATATAGATCTAATTGGATGTTAGGATACTGACTAGTTGTAGTGAGATAGTATTGTTAGTGTATATGCCCTAGAGGCCATTACTGTATCATACTAGTTTGTATATTACTTAATGGAAGCTTGGGATATTCACCTTGTATATACAATCTTGCTCAAAATAGTAGTATGCTACTTGGTTTGTTTCTACTTCAATGTGTACATGTGTTTATTTTAGTATATCGCCTATACACATTAGTGGAGCCCTTAGGATCTTTGCTTGATTACCAGCGTTGTGATGGCAGTCACACTAGTAGGGCTGGGTAATCTATAAGCACATCCTTATGCAGGTCCCTGGTCGCAGGACTATCAAGACAGGGCATCGATACTCCGGAGTAGACTAGCGCATGCGCTTCTCATCCCAGTGTGGGAGACGGTCTGTCCCACAGCCGTTGGTACGTCGTACTTGAGAAAGTATGCGGGTGCTCGTTGGGTTACGAGTACACTGGACAGGACTCGTCGGGAACTGACTAGTTGGTATTATGCCTATCGTCAGTTATCAGTTCCCAGGTGACATGAGTGTTAGTTATATGTATGCCCTAGAGGCCATTACTATACATAGGATGTATATTGTAGTGGATGCTGGGACATATATAGTGAGGACTTTCTTGCTCGACATGATAGTATGCTATCTGGTTGAACTTTACCTTAACGTGTACACTGATTGTCTCTCTGTTACATGTTGGTAAAGCCCTTAGGATGTGTACTTAACTACCTGGACTATGATACGGATCATACTAGTGGGGACATGGTAGTCCATAAGTACATCCTTCAAAGTCCCTAGTCGAGGGTGTATCGAGACGGGGCATCGATATACCAGAGTAGACTAGCGTGTACCTTCTCGACCCATACAGATGGGCGATGGATGATCCCATATCCATTGGTGTTTGACATCAGAGATGATATACGGGTGCTCAGTGGAGACTGGGTACACTGGACGGACTCGCCGAGAACTCCCAGATGGTATTATACCTTACGTCAGATGGCAGTTCTCTGGTGACACTGGTACAGAGTAGTCTGTTGACCCGAGATCGTCATAGAGTCTTGTGTGGTTCCCACTGTGCTTTGATTTCCATCTTACCACGTCCAAGAGGGCGTGCAAAACGGTGGTTTTTGGGTACAGTCCAGAGTCACATGGAGGCAATGAGCGATAGGAGGGGATTCGTCTCTCCCGGTATAGGGAGTTGATGTTGCGCTGTGTTCGATTGGCTATAACAGGAAATCCCTGGCCAGGGTTGCTGAGATTTACTGGTAAGCGTTACCAGTAGTTTCTCGAATTGTTATAGACCTCATATCGACACGACTTATCAAGCTATTGGGGTCTGACGTTTACCACCCTTAGGCGAGATATGCGACATATCAGACGATCAGACCGGACTGTACGGTAGTGTTACTGGTTGGATTCACTGGAGTGTGAGCGGGCTTGCTCGTCGATCTTCAGATCGCTCAATACCCGGGTGGCCGTTACGTTTAGCAGACCGCTTGCGGCTTGTGGGTGTTTGATATGATCATCACCTGCTGCCGGCGTATTGACGAGTCTTTAGAGTCCTACACAGAGGTTTCCTGGCTCAAGCGAAACGAAATAGGAGCGCATATGAGATATGTGCGGGACCGAGAATAATGCGTGTATGTGATACCGTATTCTATTCTCGCGATGAATGTATCGATTGGTTGTATGCGATATAACCTAGTTATCGAATCGAAGATCGATTCGATAAGCCGATGCATAGGATACTAGTCGGTTATATGCGATATGACCGGATCGTTAAATCAAGTGTTGATTTAATGATTTAATGTATAATTATATATATTTGATATATTACTTTGCATTAACTAGTATCGGTTCACTTTAAGATGGATTTTCTCACTCGGATGTGCGCATTACATATGCGATATGATTTTGTGCACTTGTTTGTATCATGTTTGATGATGCATGTCTTTTTGGTTAAGTGTAAAGATTTAAACCATGGTTAAGTGGATAATTAGGGTTTTACATATTCATTTATTAATCTTTTTCTTTTTGGAAAAAGGAAAAGATATGAGAAGAAATGGTGGCTTTTATTTGTTTGCACTTGAAGCTTCTTGAAGCTTTCATAAAGTAACCATTTTTGTCTCATACTAAACCCTAACCATTCCACTAAACCATGATTCACTCTCTACACCTAACCATGGTTCTATTATGATAAGAATTGATTATTCTTTTCATTTTGGATTTAACTTATCATAACATAATTCTTCTTCTTCTTCCTTTCTTCACTTGAAGAAAGCAAGCTCCATCAATGGTGATTGATGGAAATGCGTGAGAAATCCAATTCTAAAGTCTACCCACTTCCTATTTCTTCATCCTCTACCTCTTGCCAAGTAGTAGAGTGTGTTTCCTTCACAAGTTTTCATGGCTTGGTGAAGGTGGAGCTTGATCTAGCGATGCCTCGACGTAGATCATCTTCGGCACGAAGCCGACGACCTTGCCCGCTCATTCTCCGATGAAGCCGACGCTAGAGCCCGGATTTTGATTTGGACAGCGGAGATGACTTCATCACGGAGCCGTGGAGGTGGAGGACCGGATCTACAAAGGTTGTATTTCCGTATTCTTATAGTTAAGTGTTAACTAGTTTGCTTTGTCGCCTAGAAATCTAACCAACGATCCGTTCTAGGGTTTCTCGGCACCGTTTAAATTTGAAATTGGCATGGTTGATGCCTTGTGAGACTTCATTAGGGTGCCTAGGAACCCTACAGTGGTATCAGAGCCTAGCTAGAGCCTTAGGCGAAGTCCCGACGGAATTTGAAGTCCGATCGACCCGAAACCCAAACCCTTAACATGCTCTCTGGACATTTCTGTAAAATGTGGATTTTTTGGAATTAAAAATATGCAGAGAAATGTGCAGGAAATTCTAAGAAAAACTGGAGAAAACGACAACCTAATTCAATAGTACGGCCGCGGAACCGCGGCGTTGACCCCCCTTTTGCGGCAGTTCCGCGGCCGTCTATGATGATCAGGATGTGTGTTTTCTTCAGTTGTTTCTGTTGGTGTTTCTTGTGTGTTCTGGATGTTTTTAATATTTATTCCAGAGTTGTATTTTCTGGGTTGTATTGGGGACTCGGTGTATTCGATCGGACTGTCTAATTTTTGTCAGTGTGATTTTCCGGGTATTTTTAGAATATGTTAAATAGTTCGACCGGATATAAATACCCAATTTTTCCCCTGTCGGGAAATTTCCAAGTGTTGGATTTTTCCGTAATTTAACGACGTTCTAAGTAGTGCAAGTAACACGATGGACCCTCTAGAAGACAACAAACCTTAACTCGATTATGTGACCGTCTTGAACTGCCCTTTAAACCTTCGGGTTTGGGGCAGTACGGCGTGCCACATGTGAGGCGTTGGCTTGACCCTTCTACGGCTGGACCGTCGGTACTGAGGCACGAACTGAATGTTGTTAGACTTATTTCATGTGTTGATCTGTATCGGGAAAAATTGGGTGTTCGATTGTTCGATCGGAAAGTTTGACATTTTCTATTTATCCGGAATGGGATACAATAATTGGAATTTACAAGAAGTTATGAGATAACTGAATGAATGTTATAAACATAGCAGTTTAGTCTCACTTGATCGGTTGCCATGGAATTTTGATGTGATCAAAAGTCCGTCGCAATCACGTAGCGTACGCGGATACTCGCCGGGTAAACTTAATAGACAGCCTCACTCCATAGCCCCGACCAAGTGACTGTAGGAGAACCCCGTCGCCGAAAGCATCCGTTCGGGTGCTCGCGGCAGCGGTGTTCCGTCTTGGTGCACTTCGTCGATGGTATCGGGGGTGCAGCCGTCTACTGAAGTTTGCGACGAGCATTCGATCAGGATGTCGGGAATCTTGTTGAATTACCCGACTTAATATTGAAAAGTGTTTTCAATGATGAGACTAAAATGCGGGGTTTATAATTGTTAGGCATACGATGTCTAAGTAATTCATTTGGTCAGGCATGCGATGTCTGAGGAGGTTGCGGATTCCAACTGTTGTAGTTTTACACTTTCTTTTCTGTGACCGTAAGTGTAATATGTGATGTCGCCGGTTTCGTTGCTATATGTCAACGACAATTGGGATGCGCATATTTACTTACGTTGATGACATGTGATGTTATGTGTTGCTGGATATGTTATATTGGATCGTCGTGTTTGAATAGCCGGGGTTTTTTATGTGAGATGAGTGTTTTTCATTTTCTTTCATGTAAAAACTTGTATGTAATATTCTTTTATTGGGGCACTTCCAGGTTGCGGATGTTGTCACCATTTGTATATTATTTACTTTTCTGCACTAGGATAGACCCAAGGAGGAGGGCACAAGTAACCGGGTTCTGGAGTCCAGTGGGAGACCAACTCGAGGAGTCGAGTCCGGGTCTCCTAACTCTAGAATTGGTAGGGTTGCTTGCCGCTCTCGTAGGGGTCTAGGGGTGTGGGTTTGGCTATTCATCCCGACCGTGGAATCCGTGTTTTATACTGGCTCGTATTGAAAACACGGACGTCCTAGTATATCCAATATTTCATATGATTCTTCTGCTGCGATATCTGTGATGTGATCATATGATGTTCTGTGATAGATACAGTATATAGTATATATGATATATTATATAGACGTTACTTATGTTTTACACCCGCGCTAGCCCTGCCCTGCTCTGCCGTTAGTTACCTAACCTAACGGTGCACGAGGGGACATCGAGGCGAATGCGGATGGCATAAGTGTACGTCGTATTTATCTGTGATGTTTAGGTACTTAAATGATGGGACTTCATTAATGTGATTAATGAAATAAAAGAAACCTAAGATGTTGTAGAATCGAATTTCAAAATAAAACAGGTAGCTACAGTTCTTGCTTTGCACAGCGGTATATGTGATATATCCTGCACCTTATTCGATGAGGAAAGGACCGAGATCCCTTCACCGGGAGTGACTCCTTTAGCAATAACTGGCAGATGCTACACACTCGGTTTGTCATTTGATTGCTTTTAAGTGTTTTTGCTTTGCACGGTGATATATATGATATATCCCGCACCTCATTCGACGAGGAAAGGACCGACGATCCCTTCACCGGGAGTGACTCCTTTAGCAAAACTAGAAAAGCCTCAAAAGCACTCCATTTTAAAATCATTTGATTCTACAACGATATCAAGTTCATTACGCAATAGGTTTTCAGAAAAACCTGTCGTAGCCCTCCGTCATTTCAGATATGTACTAGTTAGTATTCGTGCTGCGGTAGTTTGGCATTCGTCAAGGCGTAGTGTACGGTAGCTAACTAGTATTTATCTGCTTGAGCATATGATGCGATTGGATTAGGGTATTCGTACGGCGTTGTTTGGCATTCGTCAAGGGTCGTGCGGGTGGGTTTAGTTCAATCAAGAAATGTACGGGTTGAACTTGACTAGTGGACTATGGGTTGTTTGGCATTCGTCAAGGTCATAGAACACTAGGGGCAAAATATTATCGGGAATTTCAAGTGTTGAAATTTGCAATGAGATTGCATACCTTCTATGAGATAGTTGGATCCCGATACCCGCTGTGAGTAAGAGTTACTCCTGGGAGAGTTTTACACATTACAATTAGCCGATCAAGTAGGTGTCTAGAAAGGTGTTAACGAGGTTACGCCTCTGGGAAAACGAGGTTTACATTAATTAGGTTCGTGCGAAAGCACGGGGGACCTCCCTCAAAGTACCGACACTGGCCTGGCTGAAAGATTGGCGAACTTGTAGTGTGTAATTAATCCCGGCTAGTCTTTCCTTTTAGGGTTTGAAGGAAGATTTGATAAAAAGCAGTGGGAGCCATCCTGATTAGATAAAATAATAACCAATCTATTCTTGCAAGAGCGCACGCTGAGTGTTTTCTTCTCTCTCTCTCCAGGTAGCGACCATATCACGCCTTAATCAAGATAATAATACGGATTATTGACCGAACCCGCTTGTTATACTGAGCTGGGGAACGTTGGTCCCGCTCCAACTTATAATTGTTATAAGATAGAGCAGGAAATTGGGGAATACCAGATTTCCCGTGCCGCCCAAACGAAGAGAGTGCATGCTGATGCATCATCTTCGGGTTTGTTCATTATACAGAACTGTTTCTCAGTATCCTTTACGTCCTGGGTATATGATACCGGATCAGGATCCCAGATATGTAATCTGTTACATAGGGCTACAGATAGGTAGAGAACTGAGAACGGGTGATAAGTTTCATGAGGCAGAAAACGGGGCAAGAGTTGCAGCCAAGTCTGTTGGTCACTGTCATCCTGTATTACAATACATTGATTCTGAACGAATGTTATTAGATACCGAACCTGATATACAAAATCATATCTGTCTCTTTATTAGTAAAGAAACGGTAAAATTTTGTATTGTTGGATAATGTTTTGAACATTTCCTATATCAAAAGTTGATCGGTTCAGGCACGTTATCTAAAAGCGTTGATGTTCTAAATCAAACTACAGTTCTTAGTATACGGAACACACAAAAGAGGAAGAGTTCAGAAATGAACGAATTCTTCTTGAGGCATTGTAGACTAGGTCAGATCAATGTGACCCGACTAGCTAGAGTTACATATAGATGCATATTTAAATCAGTTTGAATTTATATCTTGTGAAACTCGCCAGTCATGTCACAAAGATAAGATGACCAAAGCTCCGTTTACTGGAAACAGAGAAAGAGTTAGTAAACTCTTGGGATGATACATGTTGATGTATGTAATTCCCCTGTCTACACATGCCAAGACCGGTTCTTTTACTTCATTACATTCTCTGATGATCTCTCAAGATTCAGACATACGGTCCTGTTGAAACATAAGTCCGAACCTTTTGAGATATTCACAGAATATAAGTTAGAAGTAGAGAACCAATATGGGTAAAAGTGTTATGTCCTTTGATGAGATCAAGGAGGAGAATACTTGAGCACGGAATTCCTGGATTATTCTAAAGGAGAATGAGATTCTCTCTCAGCATTACTCCTCCGTATACACCATAGCACGATGGTATATCGGGGCGGAGCAGATACACCCTATATGATATGGTGTGCTCTATGATGAGTACTACTGAGTTACCTTTTTCCTTAGGGGGTTATGCACTTGAGAAGTTGCATACCTATTGAATAGGGTTCCAATCAAATCAGTTGCCTACCGCTTCATATGTGATATGGTATGGGAAGAGCCCATATCTTAAGCCAGTTAGGATTTTGGGTTGTCCAGCCTATGTCTGAAAAGCAAAATCCGGACAAGCTCGAGGAAAGATCTGTTATGTACAACTGGAAAGGTTCCAGCTATACAAACAACAGCAGATGATTTGGTAGAACCAAAGGATTCAGTAGATTCCAACGAACCTTAGCCTCTCCGCCGATCTAGTAGGGTTCCTCACCCACCTGAGAGATACTTCGGTTTCTCTATGACAGTGGGAGCGAGGATTACATCATGAGATGATGACCCAACTAGTTTCGAGCAGGCCATCGAGAGTGAAGACTCTGTAAGAATGGCTGGATGCTTAGTGATCTGAGATGGAATCCTTATACACCAACAAAGTATGGACTTTGGTTGCTATATCTGAAGGGTTAAATCCCCATCAGGAGCAAGTATATCTTGAGAAGATTACTTGGTGTAGATGGAAAGGCTGAGACTTTCAAAGCTAGACTTGTTAAAGGTTTTCGTCATCGACCAGGAGTGGATAATGATGAAACCTTTTCCAGTACCTATGCTTAAGTCCATCCAGATACTACTTGCCACGGCTACATACCATGTCTACGATATCTGGTGGTTGGGTGTCATGACTGCTTTTCTAAATGATGATTTGGAAGAAAGCGTCTATAAGTACACAGCCAGAGGGCTTCGTAGACAGTAGGAGCAGCGGAAACGTGTGCAAGATGTTTTATAGGATAAAGCAGCCATCGCGGAGTTGGAACATCTATTTTGATGGATTAGTCAAAGAAGTTGACATCATCAAAATGGTAGATGAACCTTGTATAAACAAAAAGGTAGTAGGGAGTATGGTGATGATCCTCGTAGAGTACGTGGATGACATACTCTTGATAGGAAAAGAGTTTCCTATGCTACGCTCGATCAATGTCCGCTTATCACAATGATTCTCCATATAGGATCAAAGTGATACCTCCTAAATCCTGGATTTTGGATCTATGAGATAGATCTAAATGGATGTTAGGATTCTCACTAGTTGTGGTGAGATGGTATCAATTGATCCTGGGGAAAATCACTGGAAGTGTTCCAGGATGATAAAGACGACTGAATGTCAGTCACAGGCATTGTCTATACCATCAGTAAAGGGACGGTATGTTGGAAGAGTTCCAAGCTAGATACCGTGGCATACTAGACGATAAAGGCAGGATACATCGCTACTTAAGATGCTACCGAAGAGGCTGTTTGGGTGTATATTGGTTCATGAGATGAACTACGTTCCTACCATTGTGAGACAATGGAGTTGTGGCTTATGCCGAGGAACGCCGGTCCCATCAGTGATCCAGACATATTCTAAGGCAGTATCACCTGATCATGGAGATGGTTGATCTCCAGGGGATCGAGGTCAGGAGAGTAGACTCAGAGGACAACACAACGGATCCACTCACAAAGGCCTGTTCCCAGAGAGAGACTTTTATGGGATGGTTGAGTATGAGATACTTCAAACCACTGCTACATATGGCCCTAGTGCAAGTGGGAGATTGTTAGTTATATGTATGCCTTAGAGGCCATTACTATACATAGGATGTATATTGTAGTGGATGCTGGGACATATATAGTGAGGACTTTCTTGCTCGACATGATAGTATGCTATCTGGTTGAACTTTACCTTAACGTGTACACTGATTGTCTCTCTGTTACATGTTGGTAAAGCCCTTAGGATGTGTACTTAACTACCTGGACTATGATGCGGATCATACTAGTGGGGACATGGTAGTCCATAAGTACATCCTTCAAAGTCCCTAGTCGAGGGTGTATCGAGACGGGGCATCGATATACCAGAGTAGACTAGCGTGTACCTTCTCGACCCATACAGATGGGCGATGGATGATCCCATATCCATTGGTGTTTGACATCAGAGATGATATACAGGTGCTCAGTGGAGACTGGGTACACTGGACGGACTCGCCGAGAACTCCCAGATGGTATTATACCTTACGTCAGATGGCAGTTCTCTGGTGACACTGGTACAGAGTAGTCTGTTGACCCGAGATCGTCATAGAGTCTTGTGTGGTTCCCACTGTGCTTTGATTTCCATCTTACCACGTCCAAGAGGGCATGCAAAACGGTGGTTTTTGGGTACAGTCCCGAGTCACATGGAGGCAATGAGCGATAGGAGGGGATTCGTCTCTCCCGGTATTGGGAGTTGATGTTGCGCTGTGTTCGATTGGCTATAACAGGAAATCCCTGGCCAGGGTTGCTGAGATTTAATGGTAAGCGTTACCAGTAGTTTCTCGAATTGTTATAGACCTCATATCGACACGACTTATCAAGCTATTGGGGTCTGACGTTTACCACCCCTAGGCGAGATATGCGACATATCAGACGATCAGACCGGACTGTACGGTAGTGTTACTGGTTGGATTCACTGGAGTGTGAGCGGGCTTGCTCGTCGATCTTCAGATCGCTCAATACCCGGGTGGCCGTTACGTTTAGCAGACCGCTTGCGGCTTGTGGGTGTTTGATATGATCATCACCTGCTGCCGGCGTATTGACGAGTCTTTAGAGTCCTACACAGAGGTTTCCTGGCTCAAGCGAAACGAAATAGGAGCGCATATGAGATATGTGCGGGACCGAGAATAATGCGTGTATGTGATACTGTATTCTATTCTCGCGATGAATGTATCGATTGGTTGTATGCGATATAACCTAGTTATCGAATCGAAGATCGATTCGATAAGCCGATGCATAGGATACTAGTCGGTTATATGCGATATGACCGGATCGTTAAATCAAGTGTTGATTTAATGATTTAATGTATAATTATATATATTTGATATATTACTTTGCATTAACTAGTATCGGTTCACTTTAAGATGGATTTTCTCACTCGGATGTGCGCATTACATATGCGATATGATTTTGTGCACTTGTTTGTATCATGTTTGATGATGCATGTCTTTTTGGTTAAGTGTAAAGATTTAAACCATGGTTAAGTGGATAATTAGGGTTTTACATATTCATTTATTAATCTTTTTCTTTTTGGAAAAAGGAAAAGATATGAGAAGAAATGGTGGCTTTTATTTGTTTGCACTTGAAGCTTCTTGAAGCTTTCATAAAGTAACCATTTTTGTCTCATACTAAACCCTAACCATTCCACTAAACCATGATTCACTCTCTACACCTAACCATGGTTCTATTATGATAAGAATTGATTATTCTTTTCATTTTGGATTTAACTTATCATAACATAATTCTTCTTCTTCTTCCTTTCTTCACTTGAAGAAAGCAAGCTCCATCAATGGTGATTGATGGAAATGAGTGAGAAATCCAATTCTAAAGTCTACCCACTTCCTATTTCTTCATCCTCTACCTCTTGCCAAGTAGTAGAGTGTGTTTCCTTCACAAGTTTTCATGGCTTGGTGAAGGTGGATCTTGATCTAGCGATGCCTCGACGTAGATCATCTTCGGCACGAAGCCGACGACCTTGCCCGCTCATTCTCCGATGAAGCCGACGCTAGAGCCCGGATTTTGATTTGGACAGCGGAGATGACTTCATCACAGAGCCGTGGAGGTGGAGGACCGGATCTACAAAGGTTGTATTTCCGTATTCTTATAGTTAAGTGTTAACTAGTTTGCTTTGTCGCCTAGAAATCTAACCAACGATCCGTTCTAGGGTTTCTCGGCACCGTTTAAATTTGAAATTGGCATGGTTGATGCCTTGTGAGACTTCATTAGGGTGCCTAGGAACCCTACAATGAGTACAGCTTAGTCCGCTGACTTGACACTGTCACTTCGCCTCGAGTGTGTTCCCACTGTACTTTGATTACCACCCTACCACGGCTCAAAGGAGTCGTGCAAACAGGTGGTAGTTGGGTGCAGTCCCGAAGCACTTGGTGGCAGTGACGGTTAGACAGGATTCGTCTCTCCCGATATTGGGGGTTGACATCGCGCTGTGTCTAGGAGAGCCATTACACGAGTAGTCCCTGGCCAGGGCAAACGAGATATACGGGTAGGCTTCCAGTGTTATCTCAGGGTGTTTTGGGCTTCACTCCAACATGACTTGTACCACTATTGGGGAACTGACGTTTACCGCCCCCTAGGACCGCCATGCGATGTATCAGACGAACAGACCGGACTGTACGGAGAATATCACATTCAGGCTCAGTAGGAGTTCAGATGGGTTTCGCCTCATCAGTCTTCTTGTCGGCATCTACCTGGGGACCGTTACGCACAGCTAGTGCCGCTTGCGGTCTGTCGTTAAACCCACTGCCAGCGTAGTGTCGAGTCTTTAGAGTCCCACACAGAAAGCTATTCGCCTTTAGGCAAAAGAGTAGAGGTCGCATGGTTTTGCGACAGGTCGCATGGTTTTGCGACAGGGTTCGGTCACATCCGTGCACTTGTGCACGTACAGTGTCCGGAAAGTTTACACTAGCGGGCTTTGGTTTAAGCCAGATCCTAGTGTACCTTTTGGGATTGGATTTATCCAGTGTGCATTCGTGTTCCTCGGAACGCGGATGCGGGTGTGTATGCACAGTTGACGGAGAGACAGAGGCAGAGGATTCTCATTAGGGTTGTTGACCGTTGACAGTTGACTATTGACTTTTAGCTCAACCCTAATGAGAATATGATATGTGATTAACAATTATATTAATTAAGTATTATGGTGACATGGTTGTTGAGGGGTTGACTTTGTTGACTTGTTGACTTTGTTGACCGGTTGACTAGGTTGGACTAGTTGACCATCATGATGACAATGGCTATCATTTCATGGCAAAGACTTTTTACTTGCTTGTTTCTTTTGTGAGAAATGAGTGCATGAAATGATTTAGCCATTTTGACTTGAACCATTTTACACAATACTTGATTATTATTTTTGTGATGATGGTTTTGGATTATGAGAGCCAAGAGAGAAAAGTCTTCTCTCATTCTTTCATGCTCATTCTCTCTCTTGTTCTTGAGCTCTCATCTTCCTCCTCTTGCTCTCCCTCTCTTGACTCTATGGTTCACTTGTCTCATGAGTTGAGAACCAAGAACCATAGATAAAATCCCATACAAACTCTTCTCTACTCACTCTAGTTCACAAGGTTTGGCAAACCGAGTGAACTAGTTTCTTCAAAGTTCGAAGAAGGAGCCAAAGGTTGAAGCTTTCAGGTGGATCTATCTTCGGCGCAAGGAGACGACGGGGAGAAGCCGATTCGGACGACCATCGAAGCTTGAAGACGAAGGAGTTCGAGAAAAAGAAAGGTATAACCCCCTAACCGAGTAGTTAGCAACTCGTAGTTAGGTTGTTAGTTAGATGTTTAACAAAGATCCGGTTTTAAGTCCATGTTACCACCTCTAAGAAAATTGTTTTTCACCATATTCCTCATGCCCGAAAGTACCGGGAGAGGTAGCATGGACTTACAGTGGTATCAGAGCCTAGTTAAACTCTATCTAACATGTTAGCAAAGTAGCTAGAAGATCGATCAAAGGAAAAGTCGCAAAACGAACCCCGGTTTTTAAAATTTCTGTCGATTTTAAAAGCGCTGGAAATTTTTTTTGAGATACACCAAAAATCGACTCAGGGTTTTCTGAAGAAACTGCAAAAATTTGACCCCCTAACTCGATCAAAGCGCCGCGGTTCCGCGGCCGAGTTGACTCGGTCATGGGGTTTCTTCTTTGCAGTTTGCTCATAGGGGTATTTTGGGATTTTTGGAATATATATTTTCTACCCAGATTTTCCAGAACAAAAATTTTATTTTTGGGGTCCTGAAAATCCGTATTTTTGATCGAACTTCTAAAAGAATTAAGCTGACGGGTTTTTCTGTGATGTGATATTTGTATTGAACGTCTGCTAATCGCTATATGTCGATTAGTGGGGGTTATACAAATCTGTGATCTGTAATGTTATTGGAATGTGTATATGAATTCATTGGATTGTCGCGGGTGAATAGCTGGGGGGTTGTGAGACGAGAGTTTTCTTTTCTTTCAATTCATGTATATTTGTAAATTGATGTAATAATTATTTGTATGGCCGCACAACCGGGTCGGGGTTGTAGCCGTCATTGTATAATTTCTTTTTACTGTTTTTGCTCCTAGGATAGACCCATGGAGGGGGTGCACAAACTACCGGGTATGCCGAAGTGCCGAGTGGCCTACTCACGGAGTTGAGGGAGGTTGCTTCGCTTCGGGTACTTGGCGGGTAGTTTGCCGCACCCGTAAGGGTCTTGGGTGGGGTATTCGCTATTCACCGCGACCGTGTAATCTGCTTTTCGTTACAGGCTCGTACGAATTGCGGATTCCTAGTATATCCAATGTATTCATCTGTGATCTGAAATGGCTATCATTGCAATATATCTATATATAATATTATTTAGGCGTTGCTTATGTTTTACAGCCGCGCTAGCCCAGCCCCCGCTCTGTCGTTAGTTAAGTAACCTAACGGGTAATGACGGGGCCCCGTGGCGAATGCGAATGGCATAAGCGTACGTCATATTTTGGTTGTTTTCTGCAATGGTAGGATTAAATGATGGGACGCATTAAAAGAACTAATGCAAGAATATCACGCATTAAAAGAACTAATGCAAGAAAATAAACCAAGTTAAAATCGTTGGAACACTTTCGGAAAACCACTCGGTTCTTTTCAAAACTAACTTTTAAATGCGGAGCTTGAGCCACTCTTTTTAAAAGCTATCCCGTTCCATCGATTATATCAAGTTCACTACGTTCACGGTTTTGCCAAAACCATTCGTAGCCCTCCGTCGTTTCACATGAATAGTCAATAGTATTCAAGCTGTGTATGTTGGCCAAAGTCAAGGCATAGTGATTGGTAGCTATTGGGTATTCATGTGTAGCATAGATAGATGCGTTGGTTTGAGACAGTCGTACTGCCATTTTGGCCAAAGTCAAGAGTAGGTATGGATGGATCCAAATTAACCTGGAGAATGACGGGTAAAACTTGACATGTGACTTATGATATTTTGGCCAAAGTCAAGGTCATAAGAGCATGGGGCAAAAATCCACATCGGGAGTTTCATAAGTACTGAAACTTGCTAGATTTGCATACCACTTGGAGTGTGATGATTCTAGTAGGATTCCTTCAGTTTCGTCACACGATGATATTTGGATCCCGATCCTACTGTGAGTATATGCTACTCCTCGGGAAATTTCTCACTAAACGATCAATGCTATAAACCTAGTAGGTGTCTAGAAAGGTGTTAGCGGGGCTACGCCCCCAGGGAAAAGAGGTTATTTAATTAAGGAACTTCGCGAAAGCGTTGGAAAACCTCCCTCGAAGTACCGACACTGGCCTGGCTGAACGGTTAAGCAAGTATTGTGCTGTGGGATTGATCCCGACTAATTCTTCCTTTTTGGTTTGAGGAGGGATTCGAGAAACAGTGGGAGCCATCCTGTTTAGACAAACTAAAAACCATTCTAAACTTGCAAGAGCATCAAGCTGAGTGTTTCTTCTCTTTCTCCTAATTGCAGCGACCAATCGACATGACTGGACTTAAGTTACTTCTAGATAAAAACATACTGACATGGCCAAACTACAAAGATTGGCTCAGGAATGTCAAGATGGCAATCACTTACGACAAGCTGGGGTATCTTCTTACCACCAAAGCTCCCCCTGCCCCTGGTCCCACTTCCAGCGTCGCGGATAAGGAAATCCGTAAGACTTGGGAGATCGATAGCGTGAAGGCCAAGTGCCTCGTACTTGCCTCTATGGACAATGAACATCAGAGGAGGCACGAGAATATGGACTTGGAATCCATATTTCTTCATACAAAAGAACTGTATGGAGAGCAATCTCGTATCGCAAGATACGAAGCGTCGAAAAAGTTATTTTCGGCAAGGATGGCCGTCGGATCATCAGTAGCAGAACACGTGCTTAAGATGATCGGCTACATTGAGGAGCTCGCGGACCTAGGGACCACATTGGAGAGTGAGCTCTATACGGACTTAGTTCTCCAGTCCCTTCCTTCCACTTACGCCCAGTTTATACTGAACTTCAACTTACAAGAAAAAGAAGTTGAACTTTCAGAGCTCCTCAACATGCTGAGGAGCGCAGAGGGCACCCTACAAAAAGGTAGGGAAACATCCACTTTGTTTGTAGGAGGATCATCTTTTTCTAGGTCCAAGGCGAAAGCCAAGGGAAAGAAGAAGAAAGCCCCCGCCAAACCAAGAGGCGGTGTTAGTAAAGTGGATACGAAGGGAAAAGCTAAAGCAACAAAGAAAGCGGAGAAGCTTGTGGATAAAGAAGAATGCTTCTATTGTCATAAGAAAGGACACTGGAAGAATGATTGCAGGGCCTGGAAGGCCAGAACACAGGAATTGAAGCAGGTTGCAGCTTCAGCTTCAGGTTTGTATGTTATTGAAAACTGTCTTTCAATAAACTCTACTTCCTGGGTATTGGATACCGGATCAGGATCTCATATCTGTAATTCTTTGCAGGCGTTGAGAAACCGTAGTGTTTTGAAAGCAGGTGACATGACCCTCAGAGTTGCGAACGGAGCTAGCATGGATGCTAAAGCCGTGGGGGACTATCACCTAGGAATGTCAGATGGACATGTTTTGGTTTTGCGTAATTGCCTTTTTGTACCCAGCGCAACTTGTAATATCATTTCTGTATCTTTAGTTTCTAAAGAAGGTTATGAATTTGCGTTTGTAAGTAATGTTGTAAACATTCACCTTAATCAAGTTTTGATTGGGTCAGGTACATTAAGCAATGGTATATACGTATTAAACCAACCACAGATTTTCAATGTCCAGAATACACACAAAAGAAAGTCTCCGGAAATAAATCAGACTTTCTTGTGGCATTGTAGACTGGGTCACATCAATGAGAGAAGGTTGACGAAGTTACATACAGAAGGATATTTGAATGCGTTCAAATATCAATCGTATGCCACTTGTCAATCCTGTCTCAAAGGAAAGATGACAAAGACTCCGTTCACTGGACACGGAGTAAGAGCGAGCGAGCTCTTGGGACTCGTACACAGCGACGTGTGCGGTCCAATGTCTACACATGCGCGAAGCGGTTATTCTTACTTCATTACTTTTACGGATGACTTTTCAAGGTACAGTTATGTCTTCTTAATGAAACATAAGTCCGAAGCCTTTGGAAAATTCCAGGAATATAAGAATGAAGTAGAAAAACAAACCGGCAAAAGTATCAAGATTCTAAGATCGGATCGAGGTGGTGAATACTTGAGTGCCGAGTTCCTGGAGTATTTAAAAGAGAATGGAATTCTCTCTCAGCTTACTCCTCGATACACTCCGCAACATAATGGTATATCGGAGAGACGGAACCGAACCCTATTGGATATGGTACGGTCCATGATGAGTAACGCTGAGTTACCGTGATCATTCTGGGGGTATGCGCTAGAATCAGCTGCGTACCTTTTGAACCGAGTTCCCACTAAGACTGTGCCTACCACACCATATGAGATGTGGTGTGGGAAGAGGCCCCATCTTAATCACATTAAGACACGGGGAAGTCCAGCTTTTGTTAAAAAGCAGCATGCGGACAAGCTCGAGGCACGCTCAGTACAGTGCAGGTTTGTGGGATATCCAAAGAACTCCAAGGGATATTTCTTCTACTGCGAAGAGGAACAAAAAGTTATTGTTTCTCGTCATGCCCACTTTCTAGAACACCAGTTCTTAGAAAAGGAAATAAGTGGGAGCGCAGTAGAACTGGAAGAAATTCCAGAACCACAGACTATTACTGAAAGTTTAGTGGAACCAAAGGGTTCAAAAGAACAGGACATTCCTATGCCGCTCCGCAGGAGTAGTAGGCAGTCTCATCCGCCCGAGAGATACTACGGTTTTCTTATAGACGGGGATAGAGAGGATTGCATCATAGATTATGATGAGCCTACTAGCTTCCAGCAGGCCGTTCAGAGCGTTGACTCAGTAAAATGGCTGGATGCAATGCGGACCGAAATGGAGTCCATGTACACCAACAAAGTATGGACGTTGGACATTGCTCCAGACGGGGTAAAACCCGTAGGATGCAAGTGGATCTTCAAAAGAAAGATTGGTGTAGATGGACAGGTTGAGACCTATAAAGCTAGACTTGTTGCAAAGGGTTTCCGTCAAAGACCTGGCTTGGACTATGATGAAACCTTTTCTCCAGTGGCTATGCTGAAATCCATTCGGATCCTTCTTGCCATTGCTGCCTTCCACGATTATGAAATTTGGCAAATGGACGTAAGACCGCTTTTCTAAATGGAAATTTAGAGGAGTGGGTCTATATGGACCAACCAGAGGGTTTCATTCAGAGTGGGAGCAGCGGAAAGGTGTGCAAGTTGCTTAAGTCCATCTATGGATTAAAGCAGGCATCGCGGAGTTGGAACATCTGTTTTGATGAGACGGTCAAGGAATTTGGCTTTATCAAAAATCCAGATGAACCATGCATCTATTGTAGATTTGTAGCGAGAACTGTAGTATTCCTCGTTTTGTACGTGGATGACATTCTCTTAATAGGAAATGACATTCCTATGCTACAATCTGTCAAGGGGTTCTTGTCACACAGGTTCTCCATGAAAGACCTGGGTGATGCCTCATACATCCTGGGGATCCGGATCCATCGTGATAGATCCAAGAGGATATTAGGACTTTCACAGTACAGGTACATCGACACCATACTGAAAAGATTCAGTATCGAAGATTCCAAGCGCGGTAACCTACCGGCTTGTCACGGGATCACCCTCTCTAAAGAGATGTCTCCCAAGACTGATTTGGAAAGGGATCGCATGTCTATTATACCCTACGCTTCTGCGGTAGGCTCTATAATGTATGCGATGTTGTGTACCAGACCGGATGTAGCTTATGCACTGAGTGTGGTAAGCCGGTATCAGTCAAACCCTGGGGAGAAACACTGGATAGCGGTAAAGAACATTCTCAAGTACCTGAGAAGGACTAAGGAGATTTTCTTGGTGTATGGCGGAAAAGACCTCCAGATCGAGGCCTTTGCTGACTCCAGCTTCCAGAGTGACAAGGATGATTCCAAGTCCATGTCGGGTTTTGTCTTTACCCTCAATGGAGGGGCGGTGTGTTGGAAGAGTTCCAAACAGGAAACCGTTGCAGACTCGACGATGGAAGCGGAATACATCGCTGCATCTGATGCCGCAAAAGAAGCTGTCTGGATGAGAAAGTTCATGAAAGAACTTCAGGTGGTTCCGTCCATTGTTGATCCAATACCTCTGTATTGCGACAACAACGGGGCTATAGCTTTAGCGAAGGAACCCAGGTCCCATCAGAGATCCAGACACATCTTGAGGCGGTATCACCTGATCAGGGAGATCGTGGATCGCCAGGAGATCGAGGTTCGGAGGGTTGCTTCAGAAGATAACACAGCAGATCCATTCACCAAGGCCTTGCCCCAGACTCAGTTCGAGCGGCTGATCGAGATGATAGGTCTTCGATACGCCAGTACATGGCCTTAGTGCAAGTGGGAGATTGTTAGTGTATATGCCCTAGAGGCCATTACTGTATCATACTAGTTTGTATATTACTTAATGGAAGCTTGGGATATTCACCTTGTATATACAATCTTGCTCAAAATAGTAGTATGCTACTTGGTTTGTTTCTACTTCAATGTGTACATGTGTTTATTTTAGTATATCGCCTATACACATTAGTGGAGCCCTTAGGATCTTTGCTTGATTACCAGCGTTGTGATGGCAGTCACACTAGTGGGGCTGGGTAATCTATAAGCACATCCTTATGCAGGTCCCTGGTCGCAGGACTATCGAGACAGGGCATCGATACTCCGGAGTAGACTAGCGCATGTGCTTCTCATCCCAGTGTGGGAGACGGTCTGTCCCACAGCCGTTGGTACGTCGTACTTGAGAGAGTATGCGGGTGCTCGTTGGGTTACGAGTACACTGGACAGGACTCGTAGGGAACTGACTAGTTGGTATTATGCCTATCGTCAGTTATCAGTTCCCATGTGACATGAGTACAGCTTAGTCCGCTGACTTGACACTGTCACTTCGCCTCGAGTGTGTTCCCACTGTACTTTGATTACTACCCTACCACGGCTCAAAGGAGTCATGCAAACAGGTGGTAGTTGGGTGCAGTCCCGAAGCACTTGGAGGCAGTGACGGTTAGACAGGATTCGTCTCTCCCGGTATTGGGGGTTGACATCGCGCTGTGTCTAGGAGAGCCATTACACGAGTAGTCCCTGGCCAGGGCAAACGAGATATACTGGTAGGCTTCCAGTGTTATCTCAGGGTGTTTTGGGCTTCACTCCGACACGACTTGTACCGCTATTGGGGAACTGACGTTTACCGCCCCCTAGGCCCGCCATGCGATGTATCAGACGAACAGACCGGACTGTACGGAGAATGTCACATTCAGGCTCAGTAGGAGTTCAGATGGGTTTCGCCTCGTCAGTCTTCTTGTCGGCATCTACCTGGGGACCGTTACGCACAGCTAGTGCCGCTTGCGGTCTGTCGTTAAACCCACTGCCAGCGTAGTGTCGAGTCTTTAGAGTCCCACACAGAAAGCTATTCGCCTTTAGGCAAAAGAGTAGAGGTCGCATGGTTTTGCGACAGGTCGCATGGTTTTGCGACAGGGTTCGGTCACATCCGTGCACTTGTGCACGTACAGTGTCCGGAAAGTTTACACTAGCGGGCTTTGGTTTAAGCCAGATCCTAGTGTACCTTTTGGGATTGGATTTATCCAGTGTGCATTCGTGTTCCTCGGAACGCGGATGCGGGTGTGTATGCACAGTTGACGGAGAGACAGAGGCAGAGGATTCTCATTAGGGTTGTTGACCGTTGACAGTTGACTATTGACTTTTTGCTCAACCCTAATGAGAATATGATATGTGATTAACAATTATATTAATTAAGTATTATGGTGACATGGTTGTTGAGGGGTTGACTTTGTTGACTTTGTTGACCGGTTGACTAGGTTGGACTAGTTGACCATCATGATGACAATGGCTATCATTTCATGGCAAAGACTTTTTACTTGCTTGTTTCTTTTGTGAGAAATGAGTGCATGAAATGATTTAGCCATTTTGACTTGAACCATTTTACACAATACTTGATTATTATTTTTGTGATGATGGATTTGAATTATGAGAGCCAAGAGAGAAAAGGCTTCTCTCATTCTTTCATGCTCATTCTCTCTCTTGTTCTTGAGCTCTCATCTTCCTCCTCTTGCTCTCCCTCTCTTGACTCTATGGTTCACTTGTCTTATGAGTTGAGAACCAAGAACCATAGATAAAATCCCATACAAACTCTTCTCTACTCACTCTAGTTCACAAGGTTTGGCAAACCGAGTGAACTAGTTTCTTCAAAGTTCGAAGAAGGAGCCAAAGGTTGAAGATTTCAGGTGGATCTATCTTCGGCGCAAGGAGATGACGGGGAGAAGCCGATTCGGACGACCATCGAAGCTTGAAGACGAAGGAGTTCGAGAAAAAGAAAGGTATAACCCCCTAACCGAGTAGTTAGCAACTCGTAGTTAGGTTGTTAGTTAGATGTTTAACAAAGATCCGGTTTTAAGTCCATGTTACCACCTCTAAGAAAATTGTTTTTCACCATATTCCGCATGCCCGAAAGTACCGGGAGAGGTAGCATGGACTTACAGGTATCAATTGA
Source organism: Agapanthus africanus (assembly GCA_030015575.1). NCBI lineage: Eukaryota > Viridiplantae > Streptophyta > Magnoliopsida > Asparagales > Amaryllidaceae > Agapanthus > Agapanthus africanus. Next base: position 612,210,478 of record JASDDO010000024.1, read on the forward strand.
TCCTGTGGAGAATCACCGGAAAGGTTCCAGGGTGATACGGATGACTGAATGTCAGTCACAGGCATTGTCTTTACCCTCAGTAAAGGGACGGTATGTTGGAAGAGTTCCAAGCAAGATACCGTGGCATACTAGACGATAAAGGATGGATACATCGCTACTTAAGATGATACCAAAGAAGCAGTCTGGGTGTATATTAGTTCATGAGAAGAACTTCGTTCCTACCACTGTGAGACAATGGAGTTGTGGCTTATGCCAAAGAACGCCCGTCTCATCAGTGATCCAGGCGTATTCTAAGGCAGTGTCACCTGATCATGGAGATGGTTGATCTCCAGGGGATCGAGGTTAGGAGAGTAGACTCAGAGGACAACACGGCGGATCCACTCACAAAGGCCTTTTCCCAGAGAGAGACTTTTATGGGATGGTTGAGTATGAGATACTACAACCACTGCTACAGATGGCCCTAGTGCAAGTGGGAGATTGTTAGTTATATGTATGCCCTAGAGGCCATTACTATAAATAGGATGTATATTGTAGTGGATGCTTGGACATATATAGGGAGGACTTTCTTGCTCGACATGATAGTATGCTATCTGGTTGCTCTTTACCTTAACGTGTACACTGATTGTCTCTCTGTTACATGTTGGTAAAGCCCTTAGGATGTGTACTTGACTACCTGAACTATGATGCGGATCATACTAGTGGGGACATGGTAGTCCATAAGTACATCCTTCAAGGTCCCTAGTCGTGGGTGTATTGAGACGGGACATCGATATACCAGAGTAGACTAGCGTATACCTTCTCGACCCATATAGATGGGTGATGGATGATCCCATATCGATTGGTGTTTGACATCAGAGATGATATACGGGTGCTCAGTGGAGACTGGGTACACTGGACGGACTCGCCGAGAACTCCCAGATGGTATTATACCTTACGTCAGAAGGCAGTTCTCTGGTGACACTGGTACAAGTTAGTCTGTAGACCCGAGATCGTCATAGAGTCTTGTGTGATTCCCACTGTGCTTTGATTTCCACCTTACCACGTCCAAGAGGGCGTGCAAAACGGTGGTTTTTGGGTACAGTCCCGAATCACATGGAGGCAATGAACGATAGGAGGGGATTCGTCTCTCCCGGTATAGGGAGTTGATGTTGCGCAGTGTTCGATTGGATATAACCGGAAATCCCTGGCCAGGGTTGCTGAGATTTACTGGTAAGTGTTATCAGTAGTTTCTCAAACTGTTATAGACCTCATATCGACATGACTTATCGAGCTACTGGGGTCTGACGTTTACCCACCCTAGGCGAGATAAGCGACATATCAGACGACGAGACCGGACTGTACGGTAAGTGTTACTGGTTGGATTCACAGGAGTGTGAGCGGGCTTGCTCGTTGAACTTCTGATCGCTCAATACCCGGGTGGCCGTTACGTTTAGCAGACCGCTTGCGGCTTGTGGGTGTTTGATATGATCATCACCTGCTGCCGGCGTTTTGACGAGTCTTTAGAATCCTACACAGAGGTTTTCTGGCTCAAGCGAAATGAAATAGGAGCGCATATGAGATATGTGTGGGACCGAGAATAATACCAGTATGTGATACTGTATTCTATTCTTTCGATTTGTATCATCGGCAGGTTATATGTGATATAGCCGGGTTACCGAATCAAGTGTTGATTCTATACATTGATACCCTTGATATTAGTCGGTTATATGCGATATGACCGGATCATTAAATCAAGTATTGATTTAATGATTTAATGTATAATTATATATATTTGATATTTTACTTTACATTGACTAGTATTGTTCATTTAAGATGGATTTTCTCACTTGATGTGCACATTGTATATATGATATATTTTTGTGCACTTCATTGTAGGGTTACTAGGCACACTCAAGAGGTTCCACAAGGTATCAACCATGCCAAATTCAAAAATTTAGGTGCCGAGAAACCCTAATATAGATCGTTAACTAGAAATTAGGCGAAACTACAAGCTACTAAACTGCTTTAGTACTAAGTGAAAGGGACTACAACCTTTGTAGATCCGGTCCTCCACTTCCTTAGCTTCGTGACGATGTCCCTTCGCTGCGATCATCGGATCCCGGACTCTAGCATTGGTTTCATCGAAGAAATGGTTAGGCTAGGTCGTTGACTTTGATGCCGAAGATGATCTACGTCGAGGCAACTCAATCTCAAGCTCCACCTTCACAAAGTCATGAAACTTGTGAAGAAAACACCATATACTACATGGCAAGTGGTAGAGAATAAAGAAATAGGAAGTGAGTTCACTTTGGATTTGGATTTCTCACTTGAAATCATCACTTGGAAATTTTCAAGAGGACTTTCTTCTCTTCATGAAGAGGAAGAAGAAGAAGAGAAGAAAAGGCATTATTAAAAAATAAAATCCAAGTGATTCTTATCATTTTTGCAACCATGGTTGAGAATAAACTCGGGTTTAGTTAAATGGGTAGGTTAAGGGATAAAGACAAAGTGGTCACTTTGTCAAAGATGCATGAAGCATCAAGAAACTTCTTGCAAAAAACAAAAAGAACCATTTAGTTTTATCTCTTAACCAAAATAAATAGATAAATAAATAAAGCAATGGAAACCCTAACCATTAACTAAACATGGTGTATAGCATACACACACACCCAAGGTTGCATGTATCATCAAACATGATACAAACTAGTGCACAAAACTATATCATATATATACAATGTGCACATCAAGTGAGAAAATCCATCTTAAGTGAACCAATACAAGTTAATGTAAAGTAATATATCAAATATAAATAATTATACATTAAATCATTAAATCAACACTTGATTTAACGATCCGGTCATATCGCATATGACCGACTAATATCCAATGTATCGACTTATCGAATCAATCCTCGATTCGATAACCAGGTTATATCGCATACAACCAATCGATACATTCATCGCGAGAATAGAATACGGTATCACATACACGCATTATTCTCGGTCCCGCACATATCTCATATGCGCTCCTATTTCGTTTCGCTTGAGCCAGGAAACCTCTGTGTTGGACTCTAAAGACTCGTCAATACGCCGGCAGCAGGTGATGATCATATCAAACACCCACAAGCCGCAAGCGGTCTGCTAAACGTAACGGCCACCCGGGTATTGAGCGATCAGAAGATCAACGAGCATGCCCGCTCACACTCCTGTGAATCCAACCAGTAACACTTACCGTACAGTCCGGTCTCGTCGTCTGATATGTCGCATATCTTGCCAAGGGGTGGTAAACGTCAGACCCCAATAGCTCGATAAGTCGTGTCGATATGAGGTCTATAACAGTTCGAGAAACTACTAGTAACACTTACCAGTAAATCTCAGCAACCCTGGCCAGGGATTTCCGGTTATAGCCAATCGAACACTGCGCAACATCAACTCCCTATACCGGGAGAGACGAATCCCCTCCTATCGCTCATTGCCTCCTTGTGATTCGGGACTGTACCCAAAAACCACCATTTTGCACGCCCTCTTGGACGTGGTAAGGTGGAAATCAAAGCACAGTAGGAATCACACAAGACTCTATGACGATCTCGGGTCTACAGACTAACATGTACCAGAGTCACCTGAGAACTGCCATCTGACGTAAAGTATAATACCATCTGGAAGTTCTCGGCGAGTCCGTCCAGTGTACCCAGTCTCCACTGAGCACCCATATATCATCTCTGATCTCAAACACCAATGGATATGGGATCATCCATCGCCCATCTGTATGGGTCGAGAAGGTATACGCTAGTCTACTCTGGTATATCGATGCCCCGTCTCGATACACCCACGACTAGGGACCTTGAAGGATGTACTTATGGACTACCATGTCTCCACTAGTATGATCTGCATCATAGTCCAGGTAGTCAAGTACACATCCTAAGGGCTTTACCAACATGTAACAGAGAGACAATCAGTGTACACGTTAAGATAAAGAGCAACCAGATAGCATACAATCATGTCGAGCAAGAAAGTCCTCCCTATATATGTCCAAGCATCCACTACAATATACATCCTATGTATAGTAATGGCCTCTAGGGCATACTTATAACTAACAATCTCCCACTTGCACTAGGGCCATCTGGTAGCAGTGGTTGTAGTATCTCATACTCAACCATCCCATAAAAGTCTCTCTCCGGGAAAAGGCCTTTGTGAGTGGATCCGCCGTGTTGTCCTCTGAGTCTACTCTCCTAACCTCGATCCCCTGGAGATCAACCATCTCCATGATCAGGTGATACTGGCTTAGAATATGTCTGGATCACTGATGGGATGGACGTTCCTTGGCATAAGCCACAACTCCATTGTCACACATTGGGAGGAACTAAGTTCATCTCATGAACAAATATACATCCAGACTGCGATGTATCCAGCCTCTTTGGTAGCATCTTAAGTAGCGATGTATCCAGCCTTTATCGTCTAGTATGCCACGGTATCTAGCTTGGAACTCTTCCAACATACCATCCCTTTACTGAGGGTAAAGACAATGCCTGTGACTGACTTTCAGTCGTCCTTATCACCCTGGAACCTTTCCGGTGATTCTTCCCAGGATCGATTGATACCATCTCACTACAACTAGTGAGAATCCAAACATCCAATTACTTCTATCTCATAGATCAAAACTCAGGATTTAGGAGGTATCACTTTGATCCTATATGGAGAATCCTTGTGATAAGCGGAGATTGACCGAGCGTAGCATAGGAAACTCCTTCCCCATCAAGAGTATGTCATCCATGTACTCTACGAGGATCATCACCATACTCCCTACTACCTTTTTGTATATACAAGGTTCATCTACCATTTTGATGATGTCAAACTCTTTGACTATCTCATCGAAATAGATGTTCCAACTCCGCGATGCCTGCTTTAATCTTATAAAGCATCTTGTACATGTTTCCACTGCTCCCACTGTCTACGAAGCCCTCTGGCTGTGTACTTACAGACGCTCTCTTCTAAAACATCATTTTAGAAAAGCAGTCATGACACCCAACCGCCAGATATCGTAGTCATGGTATGTAGCTGTGGCAAGTAGGATCTGGATGGACTTAAGCATAGCCACTGAAAAAGGTTTCATCATTATCCACGCCTAGTCGATGATGAAAATCTTTAACATGTCTAGCTTTGAAAGTCTCAACTTTTCCATCTACACCAAGTAATCTTCTCAAGATATACTTGCTCCTGATGGGGATTTAACCCTTTAGATAAAGCAACCAAAGTCCATACTTTGTTGGTGTATAAGGATTCCATCTCAGATCGCTAAGCATCCAGCCATTCTTATAAAGTCTCACTCCTGATGGCCAGCTCGAAACTAGTTGGGTCATCATCTCATGATGCAATCCTCGCTCCCACTGTCATAGAGAAACCGAAGTAACTCTCAGGTGGGTGAAGAACCCTACTAGATCGGCGGAGAGGCTGAGGTTCGTTGGAATCTACTGAATCCTTTGGTCCTATCAAATCATCAGCTGCAGTTTGTATAGATGGAACATTTCCAGTTCTACATAACAGACCTTGCCTCGAGCTTGTCCGGATTTCGCTTTTTAGACATAGGCCGGACAACCTCAAATCTTAACAAACTTAAGATATGGGCTCTTCCCTTTCCATATCACATATGAAGTGGTAGGCAACTGATTTGATTTGAACCCTATTCAATAGGTATGCAGCTTCTTAAGTGCATAACTCCCAAAAGGAAATAGGAAACTCAGTAGTACTCATCATAGAGCGCACCATATCATATAGAGTGTGATTGCTCCGCCCCGATACACCGCTTTGCTGTGGTGTATTCAGAGGAGTAACACTGAGAGAGAATCTCATTCTCCTTTAGAATAGTCCAAGAATTCCATGCACAAGTATTCTCCTCCCTGATTTCATCATAGGACATAATACTTATACCCGTATTTTGGTTCTCTACTTCTAACTTATATTCTGTGAATATCTAAAAAGGTTCGGACTTGTGTTTCAACAGGAACTTATGTCTGAATCTAAAGAGATTATCAGAGAATGTAATGAAGTATAAAGAACCGGTATTGGCATGTGCAGACAGGGGACCTACATACATAAACATGTATCATCCTAAGAGTTCACTAACTCTTTCTCTGTTTCCAGTAAACAGAGCTATGGTCATCTTATCTCTGTGACATGACTGGCAAGTTTCACAAGATGTAAATTCAAACAGATTTAAATATGCATCTATGTGCAACTTAGCTAGTCGGGTCGCATTGATATGACCTAGTTTACAATACCTCAAGAAGGATCCGTTCATTTCTGAACTCTTCCCCTTGTGTGTGTTCCGTATACTAAGAACTGTAGTTTGATTTAAAACATCAATACTTTTAGATAACGTGCCTGAACCGATCAACTTTTGATATAGGAAATGTTCAAAACATTATCCAACAAAACAAAATTATATCCTTTCTTTACTAATAAAGAGACTGATATGATTTTGTATATCAGGTTCGGTATCTAATAACATTCGTTCAGAATCAATGTATTTGGAATACAGGGTGACTGTGACCAACAGACTTGGCTGCAACACTTGCCCCGTTTTCTGTTTCATGAAACTTATCACCCGTACTCAGTTCTCTACCTTTCTGTAGCCCTATGTAACATAATACATATCTGGGATCCTGATCCGGTATCAGATACCCAGGACACAAAGGATACTGAGAAACAGTTCTGTGTAACGAACACACCCGAAGAAGATGCATCATATGCACTTTCTTCGTTTGGGCGGCATAGGAGTTCTGGTATTCGTCTATTTCCTGCTCTGTCTTATAACAATTATAAGTTGGAGCGGGACCAACGTTCCCCAGCTCAGTATAACAAGCGGGTTCGGTCAATACATCCGTATTATTATCTTGATTAAGGCGCGACATGGTCGCTACCTGGAGAGAGAGAGAAGAAAACACTCTGCGTGCGCTCTTGCAAGATTAGATTGGTTATTTATTTTATCTAATCAGGATGGCTCCTGCTGTTTTTATCAAATCTTCCTTCAAACCCTAAAAGGAAAGACTAGCCGAGATTAATTACACGCTACAAGTTCGCCAATCTTTCAGCCAGGACAGTGTCGGTAATTTGAGGGAGGTCCCCCGTGCTTTCGCACGAACCTAATTACAATAAACCTCGTTTTCCCAGAGGCGTAACCCCGTTGACACCTTTCTAGACACCTACTAGATCGGCTAATTGTAATGTGTAAAACTCTCCCAGGAGTAACTCTTACTCGCAGTAGGTGTCGGGATCCAACTATCTCATAAAAAGTATGCAATCTCATTGCAAATTTCAACACTTGAAATTCCCGATAATTTTGCCCCTAGCGTCCTATGATCTTGACGGAGGCCAAACTACCCATAGTCCGCTAGTCAAGTTCAACCCGTCATTTCCTGATTGAATTAAACCCACCCGCACGACCCTTGACGGAGGCCAAACAATGTCGTACGAATACCCTAATCCAATCGCATCGTATGCTAGCAGATAAGCATTAGTTAGCTACCGTACACTACGCCTTGACGGAGGCCAAACTACCGCAGCACGAATACTAACTAGTACTTATCTAAAATGACGGAGGGCTACGACAGGTTTTTCTAAAAACCTAGTGCATAATGAACTTGATATCGTTGTAGAATCAAATAATTTTTAAATGGAGTGTTTTTTAGGCTTTTCTAGTTTTGCTAAAGGGGTCACTCCTGGTGAAGGGATCGTCGGCCCTTTCCTCGTCGAATGAGGTGCGGGATATATCATATATACCACTGTGCAAAGCAGAAACTATAGAAGCAATCAAAAGACAAACCGAGTGTGTAGCATCTGCCAGTTATTGCTAAAGGGGTCACTCCCGGTGAAGGGATCTCGGCCCTTTCCTTATCGAATAAGGTGCAGGATGTTCTACAAGGAACACCGCGATGCAAAGCAAGAACTGTAGCTACCTGTTTTTGAAAATTCGATTCCACAACATCTTTTAGGTTTCTTTTATTTCATTAATCATATTAATGAAGTCCCATCATTTAAATCACCTAAACATCATAGATAAATATAACGTACGCTTATGCCATCCGCATTCGCCTCGATGTCCCGTCTGCACCGTTAGGTTAGGTAACTAACGGCAGAGCGAGGCAGGGGTAGCGCGGGTGTAAAACATAAGCAACGTCTATATAATATATCATATATACTATATATAATATCTATCTGAACATATCACATGATCACATCACAGATAACGCAGCAGAAGAATCATATGAAACATTGGATATACTAGGACGTCCGTGTTTTCAGTACGAGCCAGTATAAAACACGGATTCCACGGTCGCAATGAATAGCCAAACCCACACCCTTAGACCCCTACAAGAGCGGCAAGCAACCCTACCAATTCTAGAGTTAGGAGACCCGGACTCGACTCCTCGAGATGGTCTCCCACTGGACCCTAGAACCCGGTTACTTGTGCTCCCCTCCTTGGGTCTATCCTAGTGCGGAAAAGTAAATAATATACAAAAGGTGACATCTTCCGCAACCTGGAAGTGCCCCAATAAAAGAATATTACATACAAGTTTTTACATGAATGAAAATGAAAAACACTCATCTCACATTAAAAAAACCCGACTATTCAAACACGACGATCCAATATAACATATCCAGCAACACATAACATCACATGTCATCAACGTAAGTAAACATGCGTATCCCAATTGTCGTTGACATATAGCAACGAAATCGGCAATATCACATATTACACTTACGATCACTGAAAAGAAAGTGTAAAACTACAACAGTTGGAATCCGCAATCTCCTCAGACATCGCATGCCTGACCAAATGAATTCCTTAGACATCACATGCCTAACAATTATAAACCCCGCATTTTAGTCTCTATATCGAAAACACTTTTCAATATCAAGTCGGACAATTCAACAAGATTCCCGGAAAACTGATCGAATGCTCGTCGCAAACTTTAATAGGCGTCCGCATCCCCGATGCCGTCGACGAAGTGCACTAAAGCGGAACACCGCTGTCGCGAGCACCCGAACGGATGCTTTCGGCGATGGGGTTCTCCTACAGTCACTTGGTCGGGGCTAAGGGGTGTAGCTGTCTATTAAGTTTACCGGCGAGTATCCGCGTACGCTACGTGATTGCGACGGACTTTTGATCGCATCAAAATTCCGCGGAAACCGATCATTTGAGACTAAAGTGCTTTGTTTATAACATTCATATTAGTTATCACATAACTACTTGTGAATTCCAAATATTGTATCACATTCCAGATAAACAGAAAATGTTAATCTTTTCGATCGAACAGTCAAACACCCAAGTTTTCCCGAAACAGCTCAACACATAAAATAAGTTTAAAAATATTCACTTCATGCCTCAGTACCAACGGTCCAGCCGTAGAAGGGTCAAGCCAACGCCTCACATGTGGCACGTCGTACTGCCCCAAACCCTAAGGTTCAAAGGGCGGTTCAAGACGGTCACATAATCGAGTTAAGGTTTGTTGTCTTCTAGAGGGACCATCGCGTTACTTGCACTACTTAGAACATCATTAAACTACAGAAAAATCCAACACTTGGAAATTTTCCGGTAGGGGAAAAATTGGGTATTTATATCCGGTCGAACTTTTTAACATATTCTAAAATTACCCGGAAAAACACATAGACAAAATTAGACGATCCGATCAAATCTGCGAACTCCCAATACAACCCAGAAAACTCAACTCTTGAGTAGAAGTTATAAATTCTCAGAAAATACAGCACTAACAGATAGGAATTACTGTGCAATTTTAAAAAAGTAACGTGACTATATGGCCGCGGAACCGCGGCACGAGCCATGCTCGTGCCGCGTTTCCATGGCTTTTTAGTTGAATCAGACGCACGTGTTGCACAGTATTTCTTATAAAACCCTGCTGATTTTTCTGCATATTTTTAATTCACAAAAATCCCCGATTTAAAAAAATGTACAGAGAATGGTTTAGGGTTAGGGTTTCGGGTTCGATCGGACTTCTAACATCGTCTACTCATCACCTAAGGCTCTAGCTAGTCTCTGATACCACTGTAGGGTTACTAGGCATACTCAAGAGGTTCCACAAGGCATCAACCATGCCAAATTCAAAAATTTAGGTGCCGAGAAACCCTAATATAGATCGTTAACTAGAAATTAGGCGAAACTACAAGCTACTAAACTGCTTTAGTACTAAGTGAAAAGGACTACAACCTTTGTAGATCCGGTCCTCCACTTCCTTAGCTCCATAACGATGTCCCTTCGCTGCGATCAACGGATCCCGGACTCTAGCGTTGGTTTCATCGAAGAAATGGTCGGGCTAGGTCGTTGACTTCGATGTCGAAGATGATCTACGTCGAGGCAACTCAAACTCAAGCTCCACCTTCACAAAGTCATGAAACTTGTAAAGAAAACACCCTATACTACATGGCAAGTGGTAAAGGATGAAGAAATAGGAAGTGGGTTCACATTGGATTTGGATTTCTCACTTGAAATCATCACTTGGAAATTTTCAAGAGGACTTTCTTCTCTTCATGAAGAGGAAGAAGAAGAAGAAAAGAAAAAGCATTATTAAAAAATCAAAATCCAAGTGATTCTTATCATTTTTGCAACCATGGTTGAGTGTAGAGAATAAACTAGGGTTTAGTTAAATGGTTAGGTTAAGGGATAAAGACAAAGTGGTCACTTTGTCAAAGATGCATGAAGCATCAAGAAACTTCTTGCAAAAAACAAAAGGAACCATTTAGTTTTTGTAAGTCCATGCTACCTCTCCCGGTACTTTCGGGCATGCGGAATTTGGTGAAAAACAATTTTCAAGAGGCGGTAACATGGACTCAAAAACCGGATCTTTGTTAAACTACTAACTAACAACCTAACAAGAGTTTACCTACTCGGTTAGGGGGCTATACCTTTCTTGAACTCCTTCGTCTTTGACTCCTTCCGGTGTACGGATCGGCCTCACCTCGTCGTCTCCTTGCGCCGAAGATGGATCCACCCGAAAGCTTCTACCTTTGGCTTCTTCTTCGAACTTTGAAGAAACTAGATCACTTGGCTTGCTAGGCCTTGTGAACTAGAATGAGTAGAGGAATGTTTTGGTGTCTTTTTATCTCTAAGGCAATGAGTCTCAACACTTGAGAATGGTTTGCCTTGAGGTAGAGAGAGCAAGAGGAAGAGGGAGAGCTTGAGAATGAGAGAGCTCAAGAGAGAGAAAGCAAATGATAGAAATTGACCATACTCATCTCATTCTCACCTCTCATAATCCAAAAGTCATCATCACAACAATAGTAATCAAGTATTGTGTAAAATGATTTAAGTCAAAATGGCTATATCATTTCATGCACTCATTTTGCATAAATAAACAAGCAAGCAAAAGTCTTTGCCATGGAATGATAGCCATTGTCATGATGATGGTCAACTAGTCCAACCTAGTCAACCGGTCAACAAGTCAACAAGTCAACAAAGTCAACCCCTCAACAACCATGTCACTACAATACTTAATTAATATTAATGTTAATCATATATCTTATTCTCATTAGGGTTAAGCAAAAGTCAATGGTCAACAGTCAACTGTCAACAGTCAACAGTCAACAACCCCAATGAGAATACTCTGCCTCTGTCTCTCTGTCAACTGTGCATACACACCCGCATCCGCGTTCCGAGGAACACGAATACAAACGAGATAAAATCAATCCCAAAACGTACACTAGGATCCGGCTTAAACCAAAGCTTGCTAGTGTTAACTGTCCGGACACTGTACGTGCACAAGTGCACGGATGTGACCGGACCCTGTCGCAAAACCATGCGACCTGTCGCAAAACCATGCGACCTGTCGCAAAACCATGCGACCTCTACTCTTTTTCCTAAAGGCGAATAGCTTTCTGTGTGGGACTCTAAAGACTCGACACTACGCTGGCAGTGGGTTTAACCACAGACCGCAAGCGGCACTAGCTGTGCGTAACGGTCCCCAGGTAGATGCCGACAAGAAGACTGACGAGGCGAAACCCATCTGAACTCCTACTGAGCCTGAATGTGACAATCTCCGTATAGTCCGGTCTGTTCGTCTGATACATCGCATGGCGGGCCTAGGGGGGAGGTAAACGTCAGTCCCCTAATAGCGGTACAAGTCGTGTCGGAGTGAAGCCCAATACACCCTGAGATAACACTGGAAGCCTACCAGTATATCCCGCTTGCCCTGGCCAGGGACTACTCGTGTAATGGCTCTCCTAGACACAGCGCGATGTCAACTCCCATTACCGGGAGAGACGAATCCTGTCTAACCGTCACTGCCTCCAAGTGCTTCGGGACTGCACCCAACTACTACCTGTTTGCACGACTCCTTTGAGCCGTGGTAGGGTAGTAATCAAAGTACAGTGGGAACACACTCGAGGCGAAGTGACAGTGTCAAGTCAGCGGACTAAGCTGTACTCATGTCACCTGGGAACTGATAACCGACAATAGGTATAATACCAACCGGTCAGTTCCCGACGAGTCTTGTCCGGTGTACTCGTAACCTAACGAGCACCCGCATACTATCTCCAGTACGACGTACTAACGGCTGTGGGACAGACCATTTCCCACACTGGGATGAGAAGCGCATGCGCTAGTCTACTCCGGAGTATCGATGCCCTGTCTCGATAGTCCTGCGACTAGGGACCTGCATAAGGATGTGCTTATAGATTACCCAGGCCCCACTTGTATGACTGCTATCACAACGCTGGTAATCAAGCAAAGATCCTAAGGGCTCCACTAATATGTATAGGTGATATACTAAAATAAATACAAGTACACATTGAAGTAGAAACAAACCAAGTAGCATACTACTATTTTGAGCAAGATTGTATATACAAGGTGAATATCCCAAGCTTCCATTAAGTAATATACAAACTAGTATGATACAGTTGTTGGAGATAGTGCCCTCAGAGTCAATTATTGGATCACAGGCACGTGATTGCAATGATTGAGGGAGGACCTATCCCGGTAGGACAGTCTTACTCAAGATGATAGTATGCTATCTGGTTTACCTTTATCATCGTGTACTGCTTCAGGTGACCTGACAAGTCGCTATTACACGTTGGTAGAGCCCCTAGGATTCTTGCTTGACCACCAGCAGTATGAGGGCGATCATATAAGTGGGAGCTGGGGTCTATAAGCACATCCTTAAAAGGTCCCTAGTCGTGGGAGATTCGAGACAGGGCATCGATTCTCCAGAGTAGACTAGTGTATACAGTCGAGACCCCGACGAGGGGCGGTGGCCGGTCTCACAGGCCACTGGTGTCAGTTGGTTCACCTAAGATGTATACAGGTGCTCATTGGGTTATGAGTACACTGGACAGGACTCGCCGGGAACATGCTAGTTGGTCTTATACCTGACGTCAGATAGCAGTTCCCAGGTGACATGTGTACAGGTTAGTTCATCGACCTGGGGATCGTCATTTGTCTCGTGTGAGTTCCCACTGTGCTTTGATTACTACCCTACCATGGCTCAAAGGAGTCGTGCAAACAGGTTTTAGTTGGGTACAGTCCCGAGCCACATGGAGGCAGTGAGCGGATCTTCGGGGGTTCGTCTCTCCCGGTATTGGGGGTGAGGTCGCGCTGTGTCTAGAAGAGCCATTACACGAAGTCCTTGGCCAAGGCAGGAGATTTACTGGTAGGTATTCCAGTAGTATCTCAGGGTGTTCTGGGCTACACTCCGACACGACTTGTACCGCTTTTGGGGGTCTGACTTTTACCCACCCCCTAGGCCCGACATGCGATGCTCATAGACGAATGGACCGGACTGTACGGATATTGTCACTGACAGGCTCAGTAGGGTGTCAGGATGAGTTCGCTCATCGACGTCCCTTTTAGTCAATAGATGGTGGCCCGTTACGTATTGGCTTATACCTCTGACGTGCTAGTGGTTAAATCCACAGCCATAGTATTGACGAGTCTTTAGAGTCCACCACACTTTCAGTTACTCAGCTTTCGGACGAAATGCTGTAGAGGCCGTATGGAGATATGGCAGGGTTCGATCAGATACGTGCGGTATTGCACAGATCGTTATCGGACAGTTTTTACTAGCCGGCTTTGGCTTAAGCCGGATCTTAGTATTTGATAATGTAGTTTTGTCTCTTTGCATTTGTATCCGGACGGAATACAGATGCGGGTGTGTATGCATAGTATCGGGGTTTTCCTGTAATTTATTACGGGACCAGTTTTCTGGGGTTGCCAGTTTGCATTCCGTTCCGGCCGGTTTTTTATTGTTCCTTCACTGCCGGACTTTTCCGATGCAGGGTGTTATTTGCAAGTTTGCAGATAACACATTGTGGAGGGGTTTTCTTGCAAATGTTTTCATTATCCATGATGGTGCATTAATGAGATAAGAGAGGGTATGGGTTTTTGATGTGAATTTGTGATGGATAAGTGGGTATGGCCGGCCACTGTTTGGGTATGGTGTGAGGATTATTTTTGGGTGGAAATTTTCCTTCTTGATTAATTAATGGAGTGTGCTGGAGGTTGAAATATGATAAAGGATTTATTTCTTAAGGTGGGAATTTCATCTTGGTGCATAAATGATTAATGCACACTTCACACTTTAGTGTTCCAGTGAGCACAAATGGGCTGGCCGAGCTCTTTTCCTTAGAGGCTCCATTTTTTCTTCAAGCCTTCATGAAAAATCCTTGTGAAAAATTCCTCCATCATGGCAACCATCCTAAACCCCAAAGAGACAACGATTCTACATTATTCTACAGCAAATCTTGGGCGCGTCGGCTAGCCAACATCGTGCCCGAGTTGCCTCGGTATAGAGGTGGGAGCCCGTAAAAGAATCCGGCTACGTGGTGCCCTTCCGGCGAGGAGGCGACCACCGGAGTTTCCGCGGGAGATCGGGACGACGACGAGCAGACCGGAGGACTCGAATCACTCGGTACATCTCTAACCCGTCTTGTTCTTTGCTAGATCTAGTTTAATGGCCCGATCCGGGGTTTAGTGCGCGGTGGTGCCGGTTTGCTAAGTTCGCAAAATTAAAGTTTATCACCGCTTCCGCATTTGGCCGTCGGATTGACGGCCGGGGCGCCGCCGTGCACTTACAGTGGTATCAGAGCCTCGCCATTAACTTCGTCTAGCTTCGTTTGATGTGTTTGCATTTCCGATCGACCAAAATTCCAAAACTTGCATTTTTGTTCACATCAGTTTTCTGTCGAATTTTTTCGGTCTCTAAAAATTTTTCAGGTTGTAGAAAATTGATGTACTAGAAGTTCTAAGAGTTCTGGGAAAATTCGAGACATTGATCCTTCAGGAGGAGCGCGGAACCGCGGCAAAACCCCCCTTGTTGCCGCGGTTCCGCCGCAGGTTAGAATGGTCAATGTGTCAAACTTCTCCAGTGGGCTTCTGGGCTAAATTTAGGGGTTTTGGAATATTAAAATTGGGCCCAGATTTTCTGTGAGTGCTACAGTATTGCTTGGGGGCCCACTTGTTAATTTTTGATCGATCGGATATTTTAAACACATTATTTCACAGTATTTACATTATATCTGCGACCGTGAATATCACTCGATCGGTAAATCCTGTCTAACTGCTATTGCCCGGTTAGACGGATTTGCGAACGTGACTTTCACGTTGATGTTCTGTGTTTTTGCTGTGATGTTGCGGATCGGTCGTGGGGATAGCCTGGATGCAATGCTAGTACAGTGTTGTTGTATTATGTATATTTGATTTTGCGGGGCGAGCGTCCGACATGTGGACTGCCGTCACTGCCTGTTTGTATTATTCTTTTGGGGCACGACCTGGTTGCGGTCGATGTACCCGTTGTATGTATATTTTACTTTCTGTACTAGGGTTGCCCCGCGGAGGGGTGCACGGATAGCCGGGTTCTAGAAGGCAACAAGCCCGCATCTCATGGCATTAGGACGGAGGGGGCTTCAGTCTGGAATTGGCGGGCTATTCGCCGCACTCGTAGGGGGTACAGGTTGACCCAGGAGGGGTGCCCAAGTTACCGGATTCCGTGAAGTGCTGGGTGGTCCATTCACGGCGCTGAAGGGGGCTGCCTCGCTTCAGGTTTTGGCGGGTGACTTGCCGCGCCCGTAGGGGTCTAGGTTTTCATTGCACAGGCTATCCACACGACCAGGGGAACGTCGGGTTTCAGTAGTGGCTCTGTGAAACCCGGGGATCCCAGATATCTGTATTGTTCTGTGATGCTGTACATTTCTGTGATGTTGCATTTTATTCACGCCTTGAGCGAAATACTATATATTGGTATATATATTAGTAGATGTTGTATATGTTTTTCATCCGCGCTAGTCCAGTCCCCGCTCTGCCGTTAGTTAGCTAACCTAACGGGTGATGACGGGACCTAGTGGCGAATGCGGATGGCATATACGTACTTCAGTATATTTTCGTTCTTTGTGGTGTGATCAATTGATGGGACTGCGTTGATTCGGATCAATGCATGTTAAAACAAACCTATTCTGATGTTGTTGGAACATTTTTCAAAAAGCTGTTATTGCAAGGACGTTCACTTTTGTTTTGCATCGTGGTATTCATTTGGAATATCCTTCTCCTCAGTCGACGAGGCAAGGGCCGAGATCCCTTCACCGGGAGTGACCCCTTGGACAGAAGTTTGCGTCAGGGCATTAACTTCACTATAGCCGATTACTTTAGCTTTGCACAGTGATATTCGGTTATGAATATCCAGCACCCCATTCTACGGGGAAAGAGCCGAGATCCCTTCACCGGGAGTGACCTCTTTAGTAAAGGTTTTCGTCACTATAATTTTAAAAAGCTATCCGTTCCTTCAACGATATCAAGTTCATTACGTTAAAGGTTTTCGCCAGAAACCATTCGTAGCCCTCCGTCGTTTCATATGGATAGTCAATAGTATTCAAGCTGTGTTTGTTGGCCATAGTCAAGGCACAGTGTTTGGTAGCTGTTGGTTATTCATATGCAGCATAGATAGATGCGTTGGTTTGGGACAGTCGTATAGCCTTGTTGGCCCTAGTCAAGGGCTTGTACGGGTGGGTTCAAATCAACCTGGATAATGACGGGTAGAACTTGACATGTGACTTATGATTTGTTGGCCATAGTCAAGGTCATAAGAGCATGGGGTAAAAATCCACATCGGGAGTTTCAAAAGAACTGAAACTTGCCAGATATGCGCATACCTTCTGGAGTGTGATGACGTGAGCGGATTCCGTCACGTTATCATGCGATGAGAGTTGGATCCCGATTCCCACTGATGAGTTGGTTTACTCCTCGGGTGACCCCGACTAATTCTTCTTTCAGGTTTGGAGGAGAGTTTGAGGTACAGTGGGAGGTTTCCAGATTAGATAAAGGGATAACCATTCTGATCTAGGTTAGAGTGTACGCTGAGTGTTTCTTTTCTCTCTCTCTTTGGCAGCGACCATTGACCCGACCCATGACTATGACTCAGTGACCAAGTTAACCGAACCTTCTTTACACTGGCTTTTGGATTGTCAGAGTTGCAGACCTCATTGCCACTCCTACTTTTACCCTTTTCTCCAGGACACCCCGTATTACTGCGAACGTCCACTTCCATTGGACAAAACCATCGTATGGTTAGATACGAACTCGAAGGAATTCGAGGATGGTTTCTGGTTCTGGAGAAAAAGAATAGGACTATTCAGTTGTCTTTTCCTTTTTTCCTTCTCTCAGGTTGCGGGTACTCCTTGGTTTAGGAGATAGTACACCTATTACGCAAATTGGATAGTCTTCTTCCAAACCTTAGGCTGGTGCCGACCGGTAGGGAATGAAGAAAACCAATTAGCCTAAACGGTGTGCAGAAGGTATTAAGATTAAGACAAAGCAAGGGATTAGTAAGAGGGCAAAAGTAAATTGCGACTGATATTCACGACCAAACCAAGTATTTCATTACCACTCCCACATCACCTTTGTATTTCTCCTGGACACTCCGTATCACTACGAAGATCCACAGTTATTTGGATATTCCATCGTATGGTTATATACGAACTCGAAAGGAACTTGTTCCAGTTCGGGGATGGATTCTGGTTCAGGAGAAATAGGAATAAGATTTATTCAGTTGTCTTTTATCTTCACCTTCTCTCGCATTGCGAGTGCTCCTAGGACTAGGACAGTACACCCATTATGCTTATTGGATAGTCTTCTTCCAAACCATAGGCTGGTGCCGAACGGTAGGGAAGGAAGAAAACCAATTGGCCTAAAGGGGTGTGCAGAAGGTAATGACTAAAGACATAATAAAGGGATTTGGAGAGGTGGCAAAGAACTATACGATTACAGTCGTGAATCTGGAAGAGGCATTACTAGGAATACCGGGATACCCCAACGAAACATTTCAATGTTTCAGTTTCACTGTGTACTGTTAAAAGAAAACTGATTTCCCGATTAGATACTTACTCCAGGGTATGTATTTACCAGGTTTGATTCTCACATCTGTATGGTTTTACAGATGATGAGTGGGAGTAAGTTATTGGGAATAGGATGATCATCCTCATTATATCGGGATTCGTTGTAATCGGTGATATTTGAGGAGATCATCTGGGCTGTTTGCCGGTCGGCAAATATTTGGTTTTGAATATCCGCTGTTGTGCACCAATTTCAAATTGATATATCTGTACGTCTATTTTCATAGAGTGAGATATACCTTTTGATATTATGTCGATGACATTTACCTATATCAGTGGATGGTTAGGTAAGGAGTATTAAACAGCGGTGTAATTCTTCTTAACCATAAGTACAGTTTTCAACCTACGACATACAGTGAAAGAGTTGTTAGACTCGGCGGACTTATACAGAGTATTGTATGTTGTCCAGTGTCCATTAGGACGGAGGGGTTGGTCCTCATACTATATTCTGTTTACTTTTAACTTCTCTAGTTCTTAGACATGTGTTTCGTAGAAACACAGGGTCTAAGTTTTGAGGAGTTATAGGTATTTGAATAGAGTAGAGAACCAGGTGTAGCAAGTATCGGGATTCTTCAAGTGATCGAAGATGTAGATACTTGTGTATGGTATTCAGTTGATAGTAATGATAAAGAGAAATTGCTTCTCTTTCAGGTTACTCATAATTGGAAGCATTCCTAAGTTGAGTAACGCTGATCGGCCTCTCTCCATTTAGTTGACATGCACTGGAGACAGCTGCATGATTTGAATCTGGTTCAATTAAATCAGTGCCTCTGGTTCTGTATTGGATATAGTACAGTTCATATCTTAACATTGTTAAGGTACGGGGAGTTGTCCGGCTTATGATTAAAACCAGACTCTGGATAACTCAAGGCACGTTTCTGTAATGGCTGTTTGTGGGTTGACCCAGGCTATGATGAGGGTTGATTTTCTACCATAAGAAAGATCAATAGTGATATTGTTCTTGACTCGCCACAGTTTTAATAAAAATGGATTTTTTCAAAAACAGTAGTGGGAGTATGGTAGAACTGGAAGTGATTCCAGAACCGCAAACGATTACTGGAGATTTGATAAGGAACCTAAAGATTCAATCTGGTTTGACATTCCATTGGCCACTCCGCAGATAAGGTGGGTAACTTCAGGCACCCGAGAGGTACTCCGGTAGCCTCAAGGACGGTGACAGGGAAGTTCTTGTTTACCCACACTTGCCATTGTTGTTGTTCCAGGCTGCGAGACCCGGCAGGAGGATGAGTATAGCGTCGTTCTAAACTAGCTTTAGAAGTGCACGTCTATATGACTATGCCAGAGGGTTGTCGTAGTCAGTGGGAGCAGCGGAAGCATTATTGGACATCAGGCTTATGTCTATTTATAGACTAAAGCAGATATAGCGGAGATAGATCATCTATTTCTGACGTAACAGTCATGGGTTTGACTTCATCAGAATAGGGGATGGATCTGTTGAGAAGGTAGTAGGGTGTAATATCCGGGTTTTGGATGATATACACGTAGTAGGAAGTGATATTCCTATACTACGATCGGTTATACTTTGGTCGTCACACAGTGGTTTCTCCACATGGGACTTGGACATTATATCAGACATACTGGTTACTAGATCTATGGTTTTAGATCTAGATTTGGGTGGTTTCCCAATCAGGGTACTTTGACAGCATTCTAAGAGTATTTAGAATGGACGACTCCTGGCATGGTAGTGTACCTGCAGGTGATGGAGTCACCCTCTCTAAAGGTGTCTTATAGACTAAAGTAGAGAGGGATGTGCATGATTGGCAGATCACTTGCTTAGGCAATTGAGTCAATCATGAGATGTCAAGTACCACACCAGATGTTGTTCTTGCATTAGATGCAATAAGTTGACATTGATCCAATCCTGGAAAAACAGTCGGAAGCAGTTTTAGAACATAAGTGGATGTTCTAGGGAAATGATAACGGCAGCCTCCTTTAGGAGACGGTTATCATTCCAGGCTTCCAAGGTGACCTGGACGACAAGGAGGTTGTCAGAGTTATAGTTTTCCCTCTGACGAGGGACAGTATTCTGGACAGGTGATCCAGGCAGATACTGAGGGAGGCATGGCGCAGGATACTGATTAAGTTCAGTTGACGATACAGTCTAAGAATTTTGGATTTGGAGTTCATTTATGAGCTCGGTCCCATCAGACATCCAGACATTCTAAGACAGGTATTGCTCATTTCGGGAGATGGCATTCTCCGCGAACTTGAGATTTAGAGAGACATAGAAAGAAACTTCAAGGCGGATCTACTCACTGAGGCTATTCCTCGAACGCAATAGTTTCGCAAACAGGCTTTGTGCGACCGACTAGTAGAGGAGTTGGGTGTTCGGTATCACACGGGCTGTGAGTATGCGACATCGCAATAATTAGCCTTGAGTGCAAGTGGGAGATTGTTGGAGATAGTGCCCTCAGAGTCAATTATTGGATCACAGGCACGTGATTGCAATGATTGAGGGAGGACCTATCCCGGTAGGACAGTCTTACTCAAGATGATAGTATGCTATCTGGTTTACCTTTATCATCGTGTACTGCTTCAGGTGACCTGACAAGTCGCTATTACACGTTGGTAGAGCCCCTAGGATTCTTGCTTGACCACCAGCAGTATGAGGGCGATCATATAAGTGGGAGCTGGGGTCTATAAGCACATCCTTAAAAGGTCCCTAGTCGTGGGAGATTCGAGACAGGGCATCGATTCTCCAGAGTAGACTAGTGTATACAGTCGAGACCCCGACGAGGGGCGGTGGCCGGTCTCACAGGCCACTGGTGTCAGTTGGTTCACCTAAGATGTATACAGGTGCTCATTGGGTTATGAGTACACTGGACAGGACTCGCCGGGAACATGCTAGTTGGTCTTATACCTGACGTTAGATAGCAGTTCCCAGGTGACATGTGTACAGGTTAGTTCATCGACCTGGGGATCGTCATTTGTCTCGTGTGAGTTCCCACTGTGCTTTGATTACTACCCTACCACGGCTCAAAGGAGTCGTGCAAACAGGTTTTAGTTGGGTACAGTCCCGAGCCACATGGAGGCAGTGAGCGGATCTTCGGGGGTTCGTCTCTCCCGGTATTGGGGGTGAGGTCGCGCTGTGTCTAGGAGAGCCATTACACGAAGTCCTTGGCCAAGGCAGGAGATTTTCTAGTAGGTATTCCAGTAGTATCTCAGGGTGTTCTGGGCTACACTCCGACACGACTTGTACCGCTTTTGGGGGTCTGACTTTTACCCACCCCCTAGGCCCGACATGCGATGCTCATAGACGAACGGACCGGACTGTACGGATATTGTCACTGACAGGCTTAGTAGGGTGTCAGGATGAGTTCGCTCATCAACGTCCCTTTTAGTCAATAGATGGTGGCCCGTTACGTATTGGCTTATACCTCTGACGTGCTAGTGGTTAAATCCACAGCCATAGTATTGACGAGTCTTTAGAGTCCACCACACTTTCAGTTACTCAGCTTTCGGGCGAAACGCTGTAGAGGCCGTATGGAGATATGGCAGGGTTCGATCAGATACGTGCGGTATTGCACAGATCGTGATCGGACAGTTTTTACTAGCCGGCTTTGGCTTAAGCCGGATCTTAGTATTTGATAATGTAGTTTTGTCTCTTTGCATTTGTATCCGGACGGAATACAGATGCGGGTGTGTATGCACAGTATCGGGGTTTTCCTGTAATTTATTACGGGACCAGTTTTCTGGGGTTGCCAGTTTGCATTCCGTTCCGGCCGGTTTTTTATTGTTCCTTCACGGCCGGACTTTTCCGATGCAGGGTGTTATTTGCAAGTTTGCAGATAACACATTGTGGAGGGGTTTTCTTGCAAATGTTTCATTATCCATGATGGTGCATTAATGAGATAAGAGAGAGTATGGGTTTTTGATGTGAATTTGTGATGGATAAGTGGGTATGGCCGGCCACTGTTTGGGTATGGAGTGAGGATTATTTTTGGGTGGAAATTTTCCTTCTTGATTAATTAATGGAGTGTGCTGGAGGTTGAAATATGATAAAGGATTTATTTCTTAAGGTGGGAATTTCATCTTGGTGCATAAATGATTAATGCACACTTCACACTTTAGTGTTCCAGTGAGCACAAATGGGCTGGCCGAGCTCTTTTCCTTAGAGGCTCCATTTTTTCTTCAAGCCTTCATGAAAAATCCTTGTGAAAAATTCCTCCATCATGGCAACCATACTAAACCCCAAAGAGACAACGATTCTACATTATTCTACAGCAAATCTTGGGCGCGTCGGCTAGCCAACTTCGCGCCCGAGTTGCCTCGGTATAGAGGTGGGAGCCCGTAAAAGAATCCGGCTACGTGGTGCCCTTCCGGCGAGGAGGCGACCACCGGAGTTTCCGCGGGAGATCGGGACGACGACGAGAAGACTGGAGGACTCGAATCACTCGGTACATCTCTAACCCGTCTTGTTCTTTGCTAGATTTAGTTTAATGGCCCGATCCGGGGTTTAGTGCGCGGTGGTGCCGGTTTGCTAAGTTCGCAAAATTAAAGTTTATCACCGCTTCCGCATTTGGCCGTCAGATTGACGGCCGGGGCGCCGCCGTGCACTTACAACAGTAATGGCCTCTAGGCCATATACACTAACAATCTCCCACTTGCACTAAGGCCATGTACTGGCGTATCGAAGACCTATCATCTCGATCAGCCGCTCGAACTGAGTCTGGGGCAAGGCCTTGGTGAATGGATCTGCAGTGTTATCTTCTGAAGCGACCCTCCGAACCTCGATCTCCTAGCGATCCACGATCTCCCTGATCAGGTGATACCGCCTCAAGATGTGTCTGGATCTCTGATGGGACCTGGGTTCCTTCGCTAAAGCTATAGCCCCGTTGTTGTCGCAATACAGAGGTATTGGATCAACAATGGACGGAACCACCTGAAGTTCTTTCAAGAACTTCCTCATCCAGACAGCTTCTTTTGCGGCATCAGATGCAGCGATGTATTCCGCTTCCATCGTCGAGTCTGCAACGGTTTCCTGTTTGGAACTCTTCCAACACACCGCCCCTCCATTGAGGGTAAAGACAAAACCCGACATGGACTTGGAATCATCCTTGTCACTCTGGAAGCTGGAGTCAGCAAAGGCCTCGATCTGGAGGTCTTTTCCGCCATACACCAAGAACATCTCCTTAGTCCTTCTCAGGTACTTGAGAATGTTCTTTACTGCTATCCAGTGTTTCTCCCCAGGGTTTGACTGATACCGGCTTACCACACTCAGTGCATAAGATACATCCGGTCTGGTACACAACATCGCATACATTATAGAGCCTACCGCAGAAGCGTAGGGTATAATAGACATGCGATCCCTCTCCAAATCAGTCTTGGGAGACATCTCTTTAGAGAGGGTGATCCCGTGACAAGCCGGTAGGTTACCGCGCTTGGAATCTTCCATACTGAATCTCTTCAGTATGGTGTCGATGTACCTGGTCTGTGAAATTCCTAATATCCTTTTGGATCTATCACGATGGATCCGGATCCCCAGGATGTATGAGGCATCACCCAGGTCTTTCATGGAGAACCTGTGTGACAAGAACCCCTTGACAGATTGTAGCATAGGAATGTCATTTCCTATTAAGAGAATGTCATCCACGTACAAAACGAGGAATACTACAGTTCTCGCTACAAATCTACTATAGATGCATGGTTCATCTGGATTTTTGATAAAGCCAAATTCCTTGACTGTCTCATCAAAACAGATGTTCCAACTCCGCGATGCCTGCTTTAGTCCATAGATGGACTTAAGCAACTTGCACACCTTTCCGCTGCTCCCATTCTGAATGAAACCCTCTGGTTGGTCCATATAGACACACTCCTCTAAATTTCCATTTAGAAAAGCGGTCTTTACGTCCATCTGCCAGATCTCATAATCGTGAAAGGCAGCAATGGCAAGAAGGATCCGAATGGATTTCAGCATACCACTGGAGAAAAGGTTTCGTCATATTCCAAACCAGGTCTTTGACGAAAACCCTTTGCAACAAGTCTAGCTTTATAGGTCTCAACCTGTCCATCTACACCAATCTTCCTTTTGAAGATCCACTTGCATCCTACAGGTTTTACACCGTCTGGAGCAATGTCCAACGTCCATACCTTGTTGGTGTACATGGACTCCATTTCGGTCCGCATTGCATCCAGCCATTTTACCGAGTCAACGCTCTGAACGGCCTGCTGGAAGCTAGTAGGCTCATCATAATCTATGATGCAATCCTCTCTATCCCCGTCTATGAGAAAACCGTAGTATCTCTCGGGCGGATGAGACTGCCTACTACTCCTGCGGAGCGGCGTGGGAATGTCTTGTTCTTTTGAACCCTCTGGTTCCACTAAGCTTTCAGTAATAGCTCGTGGTTCTGGAATTTCTTCCAGTTCTGTGCTCCCACTTATCTGGTTTTCCAAAAACTCAGTTTCCAAGAAGTAGGCATGACGAGAAACAAAAACCTTTTGTTCCTCTTCGCAGTAGAAGAAATATCCCTTGGAGTTCTTTGGATATCCCACGAACTTGCACTGTACTGAGCGTGCCTCGAGCTTGTCCGCATGCTGCTTTTTGACAAAAGCTGGACTTCCCCATGTCTTAATGTGATTAAGATAGGGTCTCTTCCCACACCACATCTCATATGGTGTAGTAGGCACAATCTTAGTGGGAACTCGGTTCAAAAGGTATGCAGCTGATTCTAGCGCATACCCCCAGAATGATCGCGGTAACTCAGCGTTACTCATCATGGACCGTACCATATCCAATAGGGTTCGGTTCCGTCTCTCCGATACACCGTTATGTTGCGGAGTGTATGGAGGAGTAAGCTGAGAGAGAATTCCGTTCTCTTTTAAATAGTCCAGGAACTCGGCACTTAAGTATTCACCACCTCGATCCGATCTTAGGATCTTGATACTTTTGCCGGTTTGTTTTTTTACTTCATTCTTATATTCCTGGAATTTTCCAAAGGCTTCGGACTTATGTTTCATTAAGAAGACATAACCGTACCTTGAAAGGTCATCCGTAAAAGTAATGAAGTAAGAATAACCGCTTCGCGCATGTGTAGACATTGGACCGCACACGTCGCTGTGTACGAGTCCCAAGAGCTCGCTCACCCTTACTCCATGTCCAGTGAACGGAGTCTTTGTCATCTTTCCTTTGAGACAGGATTGACAAGTGGCATACGATTGATATTCGAACGCATTCAGATATCCTTCTGTATGTAACTTCGTCAACCTTCTCTCATTGATGTGACCCAGTCTACAATGCCACAAGAAAGTCTGATTTATTCCCGGAGACTTTCTTTTGTGTGTATTCTGGACATTGAAAATCTGCGGATGGTTTAAAACGTATATACCATTGCTTAATGTACCTGACCCAATCAGAACTTGATTAAGGTGAATGTTTACAACATTACTTACAAACGCAAATTCATAACCTTCTTTAGAAGTCAAAGTTACAGAAATGATATTACAAGTTGCGTTGGGTACAAAATAGCAATTACGCAAAACCAAAACGTGTCCATCTGACAACCCCAGGTGATAGTCCCCCACGGCCTTAGCATCCATGCTAGCTCCATTTGCAACTTTGAGGGTCATGTCACCTGCCTTCAAAACCCTACAGTTTCTCAACGCCTGCAAAGAATTACTGATATGAGATCCTGATCCGGTATCCAATACCCAGGAAGTAGAGTTTATTGAAAGACAGTTTTCAATAACATACACACCTGAAGCTAAAGCTGCAACCTGCTTCAATTCCTGTGTCCTGGCTTTCCAAGCCTTGCAATCATTCTTCCATTGTCCCTTCTTATGACAATAGAAACATTCTTCCTTATCCACAAGCTTTCACACTTTCTTTGTTGCTTTTGCCTTTCCCTGCGTATCCACTTTACTAACACCACCCCTTGGTTTGGCGGGGGCTTTCTTCTTCTTTCCCTTGGCTTTCGCCTTGGACCTAGAAGAGGAAGATCCTCCTACAAACAAAGTGGATGTTTCCCTACCTTTCTGTAGGGTGCCCTCTGCGCTCCTTAGCATGTTGAGGAGTTCTGAAAGTTCAACTTCTTTTTCTTATAAGTTGAAGTTCAGGATAAACTGGGCGTAAGTGGAAGGAAGGGACTGGAGAATCAAGTCCGTATAGAGCTCATTCTCCAATGTGGTCCCAAGGTCCGTGAGCTCCTCAATGTAGCCAATCATCTTAAGCACGTGTTCCGCTACCGATGATCCGACGGCCAATCTTGCCGAAAATAACTTCTTTAACACTTCGTATCTTGCGATACGAGATTGCTCTCCATACAGTTCTTTTGTATGAAGAAATATGGATTCCAGGTCCATATTCTCGTGCCTCCTCTGATGTTCATTGTCCATAGAGGCAAGCACGAGGCACTTGGCCTTCGTGCAGTCTAGTTCCCAGGTCTTACGGATTTCCTTATCCGCGACGCTGGTTTTGGGACCTGGGACAGGGGGAGCTTTGGTGGTAAGAAGATACCCCAGCTTGTCGTAAGTGATTGCCATCTTGACATTCCTGAGCCAATCTTTGTAGTTTGGCCCTGTCAGTATGTTTTTATCTAGGAGTAACTTAAGTCCAGTCATGTCGATTGATCGCAGCAATTAGGAGAGAGAAGAAACACTCAGCATGATGCTCTTGCAAGTTTAGAATGGTTTTTAGTTAGTCTAAACAGGATGGCTCCCACTGT
Organism: Agapanthus africanus; assembly: GCA_030015575.1. NCBI lineage: Eukaryota > Viridiplantae > Streptophyta > Magnoliopsida > Asparagales > Amaryllidaceae > Agapanthus > Agapanthus africanus. Next base: position 612,237,521 of record JASDDO010000024.1, read on the forward strand.
TTCTCGAATCCCTCCTCAAACCAAAAAGGAAGAATTAGTCGGGATCAATCTCACCGTACAATACTTGCTTAACCGTTCAGCCAGGCCAGTGTCGGTACTTCGAGGGAGGTTTTCCAACGCTTTCGCGAAGTTCCTTAATTAAATAACCTCTTTTCCCTGGGGGCGTAGCCCCGCTAACACCTTTCTAGACACCTACTAGGTTTATAGCATTGATCGTTTAGTGAGAAATTTCCCGAGGAGTAGCATATACTCACAGTAGGATCGGGATCCAAATATCATCATGTGACGAGACTGAAGGAATCCTACCAGAATCATCACACTCCAAATGGTATGCAACACTAGCAAGTTTCAGTTCTTTTGAAACTCCCGATGTGGATTTTTTTTGCCCCATGCTCTTATGACCTTGACTTTGGCCAACAAATCATAAGTCACATGTCAAGTTCTACCCGTCGTTCTCCAGGTTAATTTGAATCCACCCGTACCTACCCTTGACTTTGGCCAACAAGGCAGTACGACTGTCCCAAACCAACGCATCTATTTATGCTGCACATGAATACCCAATAGCTTCCAATCACTATGCCTTGACTTTGGCCAACAAACATAGCTTGAATACTATTGACTATTCATGTGAAACGACGGAGGGCTACGAATGGTTTTGGCTAAACCGTGAACGTAGTGAACTTGATATAATCGATGGAACGAGATAGCTTTTAAAAAACGAGTGGCTCAAGCTCCGCATTTAAAAGTTAGTTTTGAAAAGAACCGAGTGGTTTTCCGAAAGTGTTCCAACGATTTTAACTTGGTTTATTTTCTTGCATTAGTTCTTTTAATGCGTGATATTCTTGCATTAGTTCTTTTAATGCGTCCCATCATTTAATCCTACCATTGCAGAAAACAACCAAAATATGACGTACGCTTATGCCATTCGCATTCGCCACGGTGCCCCGTCATTACCGTTAGGTTACTTAACTAACGACAGAGCGGGGGCTGGGCTAGCGCGGCTGTAAAACATAAGCAACGCCTAAATAATATCATATATAGATATATTGCAATGATAGCCATTTCAGATCACAGATGAACACATTGGATATACTAGGAACCCGCAATTCGTACGAGCCTGTAACGAAAAGCAGATTACACGGTCGCGGTGAATAGCCAATACCCCACCCAAGACCCATACGGGTGCGGAAAACTACCCGCCAAGTACCCGAAGCGAAGCAACCTCCTTCAACTCCGTGAGTAGGCCACTCGGCACTTCGGCATACCGGTAGTTTGTGCACCCCCTCCATGGGTCTATCCTAGGAGCAAAAACAGTAAAAAGAAATTATACAATGACGTCTACAACCCCGACACGGTTGTGCGGCCATACAAATAATAATTACATCAATTTACAAATTTACATGAATTGAAAGAAAAGAAAACTCTCGTTTCACAACCCCCGGCTATTCACCCGCGACAATCCAATGAATTCATATACACATTCCAATGACATTACAGATCACAGATTTGTATAACCCCAACTAATCGACATATAGCGATTAGCAGACGTTCAATACAAATATCACATCACAGAAAAACCCGTCAGCTTAAGTCTTTTAGAAGTTCGATCAAAAATACGGACTTTCAGGCCCTAAACACAAAATTTTCGTTCTGGAAAATCTGGGCTGAAAAGACATATTCCAAAAATCCCAAAATACCCCTATGAACAAACTGCAACCAAAATTTCCCACTGCCGAGTCAACTCGGCCGCGGAACCGCGGCGGGAGCACGCTCCCGCCGCGTTTCCGCGGCGCTTTGATCGGTTCAGTGGACGAAATTTTGGCAGTTTGTTATAAAAACCCTAAGCCGAATTTTAAAGTATGATTTATCAATTTTACAGCACTTTAAAAATCGACAGCAAGTATGAAATCCGGGTTCATTTCGGGACTTTTTCTTTGATCGATCTTCTAGTTACTTTGCTAACATGTTAGATAGAGTTTAACTAGGCTCTGATACCACTGTAAGTCCATGCTACCTCTCCCGGTACTTTCGGGCATGCGGAATTTGGTGAAAAACAATTTTCAAGAGGCGGTAACATGGACTCAAAAACCGGATCTTTGTTAAACTACTAACTAACAACCTAACAAGAGTTTACCTACTCGGTTAGTGGGCTATACCTTTCTTGAACTCCTTCGTCTTTGACTCCTTCCGGTGTACGGATCGGCCTCACCTCGTCGTCTCCTTGCGCCGAAGATGGATCCACCCGAAAGCTTCTACCTTTGGCTTCTTCTTCGAACTTTGAAGAAACTAGATCACTTGGCTTGCTAGGCCTTGTGAACTAGAATGAGTAGAGGAATGTTTTGGTGTCTTTTTATCTCTAAGGCAATGAGTCTTAACACATGAGAATGGTTTGCCTTGAGGTAGAGAGAGCAAAAGGAAGAGGAAGAGCTTGAGAATGAAAGAGCTCAAGAGAGAGAAAGCAAATGATAGAAATTGACCATACTCATCTCATTCTCACCTCTCATAATCCAAAAGTCATCATCACAAAAATAGTAATCAAGTATTGTGTAAAATGGTTTAAGTCAAAATGGCTATATCATTTCATGCACTCATTTTGCTTAAATAAACAAGCAAGCAAAAGTCTTTGCTATGGAATGATAGCCATTGTCATGATGATGGTCAACTAGTCCAACCTAGTCAACCGGTCAACAAAGTCAACAGGTCAACAAAGTCAACCCCTCAACAACCATGTCACTACAATACTTAATTAATATTAATGTTAATCATATATCTTATTCTCATTAGGGTTAAGCAAAAGTCAATGGTCAACAGTCAACTGTCAACAGTCAACAGTCAACAACCCCAATGAGAATACTCTGCCTCTGTCTCTCTGTCAACTGTGCATACACACCCGCATCCGCGTTCCGAGGAACACGAATACAAACGAGATAAAATCAATCCCAAAACGTACACTAGGATCCGGCTTAAACCAAAGCCTGCTAGTGTTAACTGTCCAGACACTGTACGTGCACAAGTGCACGGATGTGACCGGACCCTGTCTCAAAACCATGCGACCTGTCGCAAAACCATGCGACCTCTACTCTTTTGCCTAAAGGCGAATAGCTTTCTGTGTGGGACTCTAAAGACTCGACACTACGCTGGCAGTGGGTTTAACCACAGACCGCAAGCGGCACTAGCTGTGCGTAACGGTCCCCAGGTAGATGCCGACAAGAAGACTGACGAGGCAAAACCCATCTGAACTCCTACTGAGCCTGAATGTGACAATCTCCGTATAGTCCGGTCTGTTCGTCTGATACATCGCATGGCGGGCCTAGGGGAAGGTAAACGTCAGTCCCCTAATAGCGGTACAAGTCGTGTCGGAGTGAAGCCCAATACACCCTGAGCTAACACTGGAAGCCAACAAGTATATCCTGCTTGCCCTGGCCAGGGACTACTCGTGTAATGGCTCTCCTAGACACAGCGCGATGTCAACTCCCAATACCGGGAGAGACGAATCCTGTCTAACCGTCATTGCCTCCAAGTGCTTCGGGACTGCACCCAACTACTACATGTTTGCACGACTCCCTTGAGCCGTGGTAGGGTAGTAATCAAAGTACAGTGGGAACACACTCGAGGCGAAGTGACAGTGTCAAGTCAGCGGACTAAGCTGTACTCATGTCACCTAGGAACTGATAACTGACGATAGGTATAATACCAACCGGTCAGTTCCCGACGAGTCCTGTCCGGTGTACTCGTAACCTAACGAGCATCCGCATACTATCTCCAGTACGACGTACTAACGGCTGTGGGACAGACCGTCTCCCACACTGGGATGAGAAGCGCATGCGCTAGTCTACTCCGGAGTATCGATGCCCTGTCTCGATAGTCCTGCGACTAGGGACCTACATAAGGATGTGCTTATAGATTACCCAGCCCCCCCTTGTGTGACTGCCATCACAACGCTGGTAATCAAGCAAAGATCCTAAGGGCTCCACTAATGTGTATAGGTGATATACTAAAATAAACACAAGTACACATTGAAGTAGAAACAAACCAAGTAGCATACTACTATTTTGAGCAAGATTGTATATACAAGGTGAATATCCCAAGCTTCCATTAAGTAATATACAAACTAGTATGATACAGTAATGGCCTCTAGGGCATATACACTAACAGTTTTATCTCTTAACCAAAATAAATAGATAAATAAATAAAGCAATGGAAACCCTAACCATTAACTAAACATGGTGTATAGCATACACACACACCCAAGGTTGCATGTATCATCAAACATGAAACAAACTAGTGCACAAAACTATATCATATATATACAATGTGCACATCAAGTGAGAAAATCCATCTTAAGTGAACCAATACTAGTTAATGTAAAGTAATATATCAAATATATATAATTATACATTAAATCATTAAATCAACACTTGATTTAACGATCCGGTCATATCGCATATGACCGACTAATATCCAATGTATCGACTTATCGAATCAATCCTCGATTCGATAACTAGGTTATGTCGCATATAACCAATCGATACATTCATCGCGAGAATAGAATACGGTATCACATACACGCATTATTCTCGGTCCCGCACATATCTCATATGCGCTCCTATTTTGTTTTGCTTGATCCAGAAAACCTCTGTGTAGGACTCTAAAGACTCGTCAATACGCCGGCAGCAGGTGATGATCATATCAAACACCCACAAGCCACAAGCGGTCTGCTAAACGTAACGGCCAACCGGGTATTGAGCAACAGAAGATCAATGAGCAAGCCCACTCATACTCCTGTGAATCCAACCAGTAACACTTACCGCACGGTCCGGTCTCGTCGTCTGATATGTCGCATATCTTGCCTAGGGGTGGTAAACGTCAGACCCCAACCAATAGCTCGATAAGTCGTGTCGATATGAGGTCTATAACAGTTCGAGAAACAACTGGTAACACTTACCAGTAAATCTCAGCAACCCTGGCCAGGGATTTCCGGTTATAGCTAATCGAACACAGCGCAACATCAACTCCCTATACCGGGAGAGACGAATCCCCTCCTATCGCTCATTGCCTCCATGTGATTCGGGACTGTACCCAAAAACCACCGTTTTGCACGCCCTCTTGGACGTGGTAAGGTGGAAATCAAAGCACAGTGGGAATCACACAAGACTCTATAATGATCTCGGGTCTACAGACTAACCTGTACCAGTGTCACCTGAGAACTGCCATCTGACGTAAGGTATAATACCATCTGGGAGTTCTCGGCGAGTCCGTCCAGTGTACCCAGTTTCTACTGAGCACCCGTATATCATCTCTGATGTCAAACACCAATGGATATGGCATCATCCATCACCCATCTGTATGGGTCGAGAAGGTATACGCTAGTCTACTCTGGTATATCGATGCCCCGTCTCGATACACCCACGACTAGGGACCTTGAAGGATGTACTTATGGACTACCATGTCCCCACTAGTATGATCCGCATCATAGTCCAGGTAGTCAAGTACACATCCTAAAGGCTTTACCAACATGTAATAGAGAGACAATCAGTGTACACCTTAAGATAAAGAGCAACCAGATAGCATACTATCATGTCGAGCAAGAAAGTCCTTCCTATATATGTCTAAGAATCCACTACAATATATATCCTATGTATAGTAATGGCCTCTAGGGCATACATATAACTAACATTCATTGTATCATGTTTGATGATACATGCAAACTTGGGTGTGTGTATGCTTTAAACTATGATTAGGTTAATGGTTAGGGTTTGATTTACTTATTTATTTTCTTCATTCATTTTTGGCAAAAATAAAATGGTAGTGGCTTTCTTTGTTTTATGCAAGAAGCTTCATGATGCTTCATGCATCTTTGAATAAGTCTTACCATTTTGTTTTATTCCTTAACCCTAACCATTTACCTAAACCCTAGTTTATTCTTTACATGAGTTTATCTCACTCATGGTTGCAATATGATAGATATCACTTGATTTTCTATTATTAATAATTCACTTTCATTTCTTTCTTCTTCTTCTTCTTCATGAAGAGAAGAAACCATTGCTAGAAATTTCCAAGTGATGATTCTAAGTGAGAAATCCAAATCCAAAGTGAACCCACTTCCTATTTCTTCATGCTCTACCACTTGCCATGTAGTAGAGTGTGTTATCTTCACAAGTTTCATGACTTAGTGAAGGTGGAGCTTGCATTTGATTCGCCTAATATCTAGTTAACGATCTTGCTTAGGGTTGTTAAGCACCTAAAAATTTTAATCCGGCATGGTCGATGCCTTGTAGAGCCTCCTTAGTGTGCCTAGTAACCCTACATTGCTTCGATGACTTCGAGGCCGAAGATGATCTACGTCGGGAAGACACTAACTCAAGCTATTCCTTCACTAGGTCATGAACTTTGTGAAGAGAGCACACTCTACTACATGGCTAATGGTAGAGGATGAAGAAGTAGGAGGTGGGCTCACTTTAGAATTGATTTTCTCACACTTTTTCTCAAACTCCATTGAAGCTAGAAAGCTTTTGTTGAAATGAAGAAGAAGAAGAAGAAGTCTAATGAATAATTCATCCAAATGAAAACTTATCCAATGAATTATTGCACCATGGTTGAGTTAAGCCCTCATGCTTAACTCATGTAGAGAATTAACCAAAGTATGAGATTAAGGGTTGGGTTAACTAATATCCTAAGAAATGACAAAAGAGTTGACTTTGTCAATGTTGCATACAAGCTTCTACAAGCTAGATAACATTGACTAAAGTCTCCTCTCTTTTTTTATTCTTAAGGAAATAAGTAAACCCTAATTTAACCTAAACTTGATATAAGTCTCATAGACCCATCTTGTATGAATCATCAAGCATGATACAAACATATACACTTGCATATATCATATATAAACAATGTGCACAATCTAGAGAGAAAATAAATCATAAATGAGCTAATACTAGTTAATGTAATGTAATATATCAAATATATAATTAAACATTAAATTATTAAATCAACTCTTGATTTAATAACCCGGCTATAACCGATTAATATCATGTGTAACAACTTATCGAATCAACACTTGATCCGATAACCCGGCTATATTGCATACAACCGATCAATGTCACGAATCGCGAGAATAGAATACGGTATCTCATATCGTATTAATCTCGGTCCCGCACATATCACATATGTGCTCCTACTCCGTTTCGCTTGAGCCAGGAAAACCCTGTCTAGGACTCTAAAGACTCGTCAATACGCCGGCAGTAGGTGATGATCATATCAAACACCCACAAGCCGCAAGCGGTCTGCTAAACGTAACGGCCACCCGGGTATTGAGCGATCAGAAGATCAACAAGCAAGCCTGTACATTCTCCTGTGAATCCAATCAGTAACACTCCCGTACAGTCCAGTCTTGTCGTCTGATATGTCGCATATCTCGCCTAGGGATGGTAAACGTCAGACCCCAGTAGCTTGATAAGTCGTATCGATATGAGGTCTATAACACTTCGAGAAACTACTGATAATACTTACCAGTAAATCTCAGCAACCCTGGCCAGGGATTTCTTGTTATAGCCAATCGAACACAGCACAACATCAACTCCCTATACCGGGAGAGACGAATCCCCTCCTATCGCTCATTGCCTCCATGTGATTCGGCACTGTACCCAAAAGCCACCTTTTTGCACGCCCTCTTAGATGTGGTATGATGGAAATCAAAGAACAGTGGGAATCACACAAGACTCTATGACGATATCGGGTCAACAGACTGTAGGGTTACTAGGCACACTCAAGAGGTTCCACAAGGCATCAACCATGCCAAATTCAAATTTTTCGGTGCCGAGAAACCCTAAACTAGATCGTTAACTAGAGATCAGGCGAAACAACTATAGGGTTCCTAGGCACACTAATGAGGTCTCACAACAGATCAAACATGCCCAATTCAAATTTTTTTCATGTGCCTACAAACCCTAATACGGATCGTTAACTAGATGATAAGGCGATGCAAGCAAGTAAACAACTTTATTGCTAAAGGAAAGTGACTACAACCTTTATAGATCCGGTCCTCCACTTCCTAGGCTCCGTGATGACATCCCTCCGCTGTACCTATCGGAATCCGAACTCTGGCGAAGGTTTCGTCGGAGAAATGATCGGGCTTCGGTCGTCGACTTCGATGCCGAAGATAATCTACGTCGAGGTAACTCAAGATCAAGCTCCAACTTCACCAAGTCATGAAACTTGTGAAGAAAACACCCTATACTACTTGGCAAGTGGTAGAGGATGAAGAAATAGGACGTGGGTTCACTTTAGAATTGGATTTCTCACTCTTTTTCTCATGTTGCCATTAATGGTAGCAAGCTTTCTTCTTGTTGAAGAAGAAGAAGAAGAAGAAAAAAGAATCTGATAAGTATAGTGAAAATAGAAAATAAAATGATACTTATCATATTAGCAACCATGGTTTAGTGTAGAGAATTAACTAGGGTTTAGTTGAATGGTTAGGGTTAGGAGATGAAGATAAAAATGGTCACTTAGTCAAAGATGCATGAAGCATCAAGAGCTTCTTGTTTGAAAGCAACCATTTTGTTTTCCTTTTTCTTTTAACCAAAATAAATAGATAAATAAAGAAGTGAAATGAAACCCTAACCATTCACTAAACATGGTTTAAGTCTTACACAAACCAAAGTTTGCATGTATCATCAAACATGATACAAACAAGTGCACAAAAATATATCACATATACAACTTGTGCATTTCAAGTGAGAAAGTCAATCTTGAGTGAACCAATACTAGTTAATGTAAAGTAATATATCAAATATATAATTATACATTAAATCATTAAATCAACACATGATTCAATGATCCGATCATGTCGCATATAACCGACTAGTATCCAATGTATCGACTTATCGAATCAATCTTCGATTCGATAACTAGGTTATATCGCATACAACCAATCGATACATTCATCACGAGAATAGAATACGGTATCACATACACGCATTATTCTCGGTCCCGCACATATCTCATATGCGCTCCTATTTCGTTTCGCTTGAGCCAGGAAACCTCTGTGTAGGACTCTAAAGACTCGTCAATACGCCGGCAGCAGGTGATGATCTCATCAAACACCCACAAGCCGCAAGCGGTCTGCTAAACGTAACGGCCACCTGGGTATTGAGCGATCAGAAGATCGACGAGCAAGCCCGCTCACACTCCTGTGAATCCAACCAGTAACACTTACCGTACAGTCCGGTCTGTTCGTCTGATATGTCGCATATCTCGCCTAGGAGTAGTAAACGTCAGACCCCAATAGCTTGATAAGTCATGCTGACGTGAGGTCCATAACATGTGTGAAAATACTGATAACACTTACCAGTAGATCACTGCAACCCTGGCCAGGGATTTCCAGTTATGGCCAGTCGAGCATAGCGCAACATCAACCCCTAATACCGGGAGAGACGAATCCCTCCTATCGCTCATTGCCTCCATGTGAATCGGACTGTACCCAAAAACCACCTGTTTGCACGACTCAGTAGAGCCGTGGTAGGATGGAAATCAAAGCACAGTGGGAGACACACAAGACTCTATGACGATCTCGGGTCAACAGACTAAGCTGTACCAGTGTCACGAGAGAACTGCCATCTGACGTGAGGTATAATACCATCTAGGAGTTCTCGGCGAGTCCGTTCAGTGTACCCAGTCTCCACTAAGCACCCGCATACCATCTCTGATGTCAAACAAGCTATGGAGACACATGATGGGATCATCCATCGCCCATCACATGGGTCGAGAAGATATACGCTAGTCTACTCTGGAATATCGATGCCCGTCTTGATATTCCCACGACTAGGAACATTGAAGGATGTACTCATGGACTACCCAGGCCCCACTAGTACGATCTACATCATAGTCCTGGAAGTCGAGTACTCATCCTAAGGGCTTTATCAACATGTAACAGAGTGACAGAAAGTATACATGTTAAGATAAAGAGTAACCAGATAGCGTACTATCATGTCGAGCAAGAAAGTCCTACCTATATATGTCCCAGCATCCACTACAATATACATCCAATGTACAGTAATGGCCTCTAGGGCATACATATAACTAACAATCTCCCACTTGCACTAGGGCCATCTGTAGCAGTGGTTGCAGTATCACAAACTCAACCATCCCATATAAGTCTCTCTCTGGAAAAAGCCTTTGTGAGTGGATCCGCCGTGTTGTCCTCTGAGTCTACTCTCCTAACCTCGATCACCCTGGAGATCAACTATCTCCATGATCAGGTGATGCTGCCTCGGAATATCTCTGGGTCACTGATGGGACCAGGGTTCCTTGGCCAAAGCCACACTTCCATTGTCATACAATGGTAGGAACCTAGTTCATCTTATGAACCAATATACACCCAAACAGCCTCTTTGGTAGCATCTTAAGTAGCGATGTATCCAGCCTTAATCGTCTAGTTTGCCATGGTATCTAGCTTGGAACTCTTCAACATACCGTCCCTCGACTAAGGGTAAAGACAATGCCTGCGACTGACATCAGTCGTCCTTATCACCCTAGAACCTTTCCAGTGATTCACCTTTATCTTATTTGGAGAATCCTTGTGATAAGAGGAGATTGACCGTGTGTAGTATAGGAAACTCCTTCCCTATCAAGAGTATGTCATCTACATACTTTACGAGGATCACCAACATACTCCCTACTACCTTTTTGTATATACAAGGTTCATCTACCATTTTGATGAAGTCAAACACTTCGACTACCACTTCAAAACAGACGTTCCAACTCCGCGATACCTGCTTTATTCTGTAAAGCACTTGCACACGTTTCCGCTGCTTCCACTGTTTACGAAGCTCTCTGGCTGTGTTCTTATAGACGTTCTCTTCTAAATCATCATTTCGAAAAGCAGTCATGGCACCCAACCACCAGATATCGTAGTCATGGTATGTAGCAATGGCAAGTAGGATCTAGATGGACTTAAGCACAGTCCCTGGAAAAGGTTTCATCATTATCCACGTCTGGTCGATGATGAAAACCTTTAACAAGTCTAGCTTTGAAAGTCTCAACTTTTCCATCTACACCAAGTAATCTTCTCAAGATATACTTGCTCCTGATGGGGATTTAACCCTTCAGATATAGCAGCTAAAGTCCATACTTTGCTGGTGTACATGGATTCCATCTCAGATCGCTAAGCATCCAGCTATTCTTACAGAGTCCTTACTCTCGATGGCCTGCACGAAACTAGTTGGGTCATCATCTCATGATGCATTCCTCGCTCCCACTGTCATCGAGAAACCGAGGTATCTCTCAGGCGGATGAGGAACCCTACTAGATCGGCGGAGAGGCTGAGGTTCGTCGGGAACTATTGAATCCTTTGGTTCTGCCAAATCATCAGCTGCAGTTTTATATAGCTGGAACCTTTCCAATTCTACAGAACTGTCCTTGCCTCGATCTTGTCCGGATTTTGCTTTAGACATAGGCCGAACAATCCTAAATCTTAACTTACTTAAGAGATAGGCTCTTCCCATACCATATCTTATATGGAGTGGTATGCAGTGATCTGATTCGAACTTAATTCAATAGATATGCAGCTTCTCAAGTGCACAACCCCAAAAGGAAATAGGTAACTCAGTAGTACTCATCATAGAGTACACCATATCTAATACGGTGCGATTGCTCCGCCCTGATACACCGTTGTGCTGTGGTGTATTCAGAGGAGTAATACTGAGAGAGAATCTCATTTTCTTTTAGAATAGTCCAAGAATTCCATGCACAAGTATTCTCCTCCCTGATCTTATCATAGGACATAATACTTATACCCGTATTTTGGTTCTCTACTTCCAACTTATATTCTGTGAATATCTCAAAAGGTTCGGACTTATGTTTCAACATGAACATATGACTGAATCTTGAGAGATCATCAGAGAATGTAGTGAAGTACAAAGAACCGGTCCTGGCATGTGTAGACAGGGGACCTTACATACATCATCATGTATCAGTCCCAAGAGTTTACTAACTCTTTCTCTGTTTCCAGTAAACGGAGCTATGGTCATCTAATCTTTGTGACATGACTGGCAAGTTTCACAAGATGTAAATTCAAACTGATTTAAATATGCATCTAAAATGTAACTTCAACCAGTCGGGTCGCATTGATATGACCTAGTCTACAATGGCTCAAGAAGGATTCGTTCATTCTGAACTCTTCCTCTTGTGTGTGTTCTGTATACTAGGAACTGTAGTTTGATTTAGAACTTCAATGCTTTTAGATAACGTGCCTGAACCGATCAACTTTTGATATAGGAAATGTTCAAAACATTATCCAACAATACAAAATTTTATCATTTCTTTACTAATAAAGAGACTGATATGATTTTGTATATCAGGTCCGGTATCTAATAACATTTGTTCAGAATCAATGTACTGGAAATACAGGGTGACAGTGACCAACAGACTTAGCTGCAACACTTGCCCCGTTCTCTGTCTCATGAAACTTATCACCTGTTCTCAGTTTTCTACCTTTCTGTAGCCCTATGTAACAGATTACATATCTGGGATCCTGATCCGGTATCAAATACCCAGGATGCAGAGGATACTGAGAAACAGTTCTTTGTAATGAACACACCCGAAGGAGATGCATCATATGCACTTTCTTCGTTTGGGCGGCATAGGAATTCTGGTATTCCCCTATTTCCTGCTCTGCCTTATAACAATTATAAGTTGGAGCGGGACCAACGTTCCCAGCTCAGTAAAACAAGCGGGTTCGGTCAATACATCCATATTATTATCTTGATTAAGGCGTGATATGGTCGCTACCTGGAGAGAGAGAGAAGAAAAACACTCTGGTGCGCTCTTGCAAGATTAGATTGGTTATTTATTTTATCTAATCAGGATGGCTCCCACTGTTTTTATCAAATCTTCCTTCAAACCTTAACAGGAAAGACTAGCCGGGATTAATTACACTCTACAAGTTCGCCAATCTTTCAGCCAGGCCAGTGTCGGTACTTTGAGGGAGGTTCCCCGTGCTTTCGCACGGACCTAATTACAGTAAACCTCGTTTTCCCAGAGGCGTAACCCCGTTGACACCTTTCTAGACACCTACTAGATCAGCTAATTGTAAAGTGCAAAACTCTCCCACGAGTAACAATGTAACACCTTAGAATGTGTTTTGTGGCTAATAATATTTTTATATAAAGTTTTTAATAAAAAGTTTACCAAATTGGGTTTTAAATATTTTATCCTATTTAATGAATATTTATTAGATTTTTCCTAGGCTTGCACACACTTGTGCATGTTAACTAGGGTTGTTTTGGGGGTTTAACCATGATTAGCAACATGGTGAACTAACCATTCCCTAATCTAGTTTATTATTGTTTAGGTGCTTTTGGGTTTTATTTGTTTATGGTTGTTTTTAAAATAAAATGGATTTAAATGGGGTTTTAAATTTAAAATGATTGTTCTTGTGTTGACCTTGGTGAGAGAGAGAGAGTGCATGATGGGGCATCATGGCTTTGCCCATGCCTTCATTAATGAGGAGAGAGAGAGAGAGGAGGGGGTTGACTTGTTTGTGTTCTCTCATTCTCTCACTCTCATTCTCTCACTCCCATTCTCTCACACAACACACACACCACAACTTCAGCAGCAGCAGCTAAAACAACAACAACAACTGAAGCAGCAGGAGCAGAGAAGGAGCAGCAGCAGACAGCAACAGCTTCAGCAGTGGCATCAGCATCACCAGAAGTTAGCAACGGCAGCAGCTCCATCAGCAACACACCCCCACGCATCAATAGAGAAGCAGCAGCAACAGCAGAGGCAAACAGCAACAACAGCATCAGCATTGCAGCACAAGCAACATCAGTAGCAGCAGCCTCAGCTTGCAGCAGCAGCAGCTCCAGAAGTAGCAGTAGCAAGCTCTCACCTTCTCCATACACTTCTTCACCTGCTTCTAGGGTTTGTTAGGGTATATTTTCTTGAACCCAACTTCCCTTTTTTCTTAGCTTGTGTGTTAATTTAGCGTCGGTTTGTGTTAATTAGTGAGTTTAGTGCTAATTTATGGTGTTTTATGGGGAACTTTGATTATGTGGTGATTGTGTTGTTTAACCCTACTTATTTAAGTGTTGTTAGGGTCACTTTAACTGAGTATTTCCCTGGATTATACTAAAATACCATAGGGTTTGTGTTTTGTGCAAAATTAGCATTTTTTAATTGAGAAGACTGGAGCATGTACACTAGGTATAGAACACACCACCAGAACACGAGCCACCCATCCCAAAACTTAGCCGCAGATTTATTCAATCTGGCCGCAAATTGCGGCCAGGAAGAGGGGTTGGGTCTTGGGGTTTTGGGTACTGTAGTCTGCTATGTTTTGTAGTGTTTTGGCATGTCTAGTTTTGTGATATTTGACCTGTAGGAAAATCTGGGACTATATATCGTATTTGGTGTTCGTTGTGTTTGCGCGATACGTGAGAGGGTTCTGTATCCGGCGTGTCGCGATGGTTTTAGACGCGTATACACACGATTCAGCGTATCGTGCACACGCGCGTTTAGTTCGCGACGCGAGTTTCTCGTTTGGGTTCGATATCGCGTTTTGCGAGATATTTGTCTTATATGTGATTTCCTTGTCTCATTTTCAGGTTTGCAGGCGGGGATTACTGACACTGCTACGGAGGGAGACAGGTGGTAGGATTCACCTAGTGTGGAGCGTAAATGAGTAGATTTAACATCTATAGGGGAATCGCCCGCATGGCGTTATGTGTCTGGGCTAGGATTCAAATACCTGTCGCATATTCTACGTCATTGTTAGAATTGAGCCTTTACTTTATTTCCTTGATATAGTTGTACTGTGACTAGCAGCCGTAGGACACTGCACATATTATTGACGGTTCATGTTGCACGAGCACGGATTGTATGCTACGCACACACCATCAATAATTGCCATGTCACACACAACTCTTTATAGATACTATATTGCTTATCATACTTCACATCTAGCTTATCGGTATACCTATAGTGTATCTTACCTTTAGTGATAGGTACATCTACACCTTGCGATACAGCTACAGGTATACCTTGTACATATTTTACTTATACCCGGGGGGGTATACGACATCTTTTACTTATAGGTAGATACCTATACGTAGTTGTACCTTATTGATTTCGCATACATCTGGTTTCAGCTACATATTTTCATTTATATGCTCGCATTTCAGATATATCGCATATATGTATTCCTGGACTTGCGCATTGCTATTTTTATTTCACATGATGATTTCTGGATTTGGGAACCATGGGGGTTCATGAAATTATGCATACATTGAAAAACCCGGTTTCCTTGATATGATATTTGCGCAGCCACCATGAGATTTATCGGTTCTGATTATATACTCCATACGAGGTGTAATTGCCATATGAGGGTACATGGTGGGGCCCGGTATGGTTCCCTTCGGCAAGAAGATCGATGGACTTTGCCGATTGAGCCTGGAGACGGGCGAGTACCTACCGGTGACAGTACCCATGACTCGGCGGGGGATCACGGAGACACCGCTGGGAGTCATGTACATATGCATACATCGAAAGGCGAGGGTCAGAGCTAGGCACTCGTGCTTTCGGGATAGCGTATGATACGTGGTCAGGATTTCTGTGTCGATACTTGGCATATTGTTTTCATGATATTTCTTTTAATACCATTGTATATATAACAGGGGATTTAGCCGTTGTTATATATACCCTTACACCAATATTAGTGGAATGGGACGCTAATATATGTGTATTGCCCCCATCATATTTATTTCTGCAAATATATATATTTAGGATGTTAGAAATTATTTGAGATTCGACTTGGGATGTAGGTGATTCATTGAGATTGGATATGAAAGAGATTGATGATTTGTATATTCGGGATATAGGAGATCTATTCGATATTGTACATTGAGAAGATGTGAGACTTATATGATATGAGAGCCCAACTTGGGGGCTGATTTGAGGATTTGGGATTTGAGTGTCTTGATGGATTGTGATCCGGCCACGATGTCAGGTTTCCGTGGAAATGACATATTCCACCCCATACCTCACACTTATCTATTCTATGCACAGATTCATATATTGGTAGTACCTGTTAGTGTACCCTTATGATAGTTGCATATTTACATTCTCATATCCCTATTGCATGGTTATTGCATATTATTGTCATGTTACTATTGCTTCACATATTGATTGTACCTGCTAGTGTACTTTCCTTTATTCAGCATTTGCATGACATGTTATTACTGTAATCGCATATCTTAGATTCATGCTGTACGTGCATTCCTGCGATTACCTGCATATGTTATCTACTATTCACGAGTTGGCAACTCACCCCCGTTGTGCCACAGGTGTTTCAGGTTGTTCCCCAGAGTAGTCGAGGCAGGCTATTCAGCTATTCTTCTTTTGCTACAGATACCGCATCAGCTCACAGTACTATTTTGCTTAGGTGGGTTGGATGATTATCTGTATTTTATATTGTACATTCGTTGTATTTTGTACTCTCCATCTACTAGTATGTTGTTGACTTAGAAACTTGGTGAGGACGATATTGTATATTATTTGTGGATTTGTTGTCTTTTACATACAGCTTTCTCTCTATTGTCTTTATTTCTTCGCTACGGCGTCGTATATTTGTATTGTATTTATCTTGGCTAGTTTTTACAAAAAGGGGGTGTTGCCAAAATTTTAAAGAAAGAAAGTAAGACTTTTAAAGAATTTGGGTTGCGATTTCAAATGTTTCAAAAACTATACTATCTTTTCCGTATTTTCTTGGTTTAGATTTCTGGGTTTTGGCTTTCTTTTACTGCGTTACGTCTTTTGGCGTTGCGTAGTATTAGGGCCGTCACGGTCTAATTTTGGGTCGTGACAAAGTTGGTATCAGAGCGCTGGGTTTTACCTTTCGGAGTGTAGGATGACCTTAGTATGATGGAGTAGGTAGCTTAAGCAGAGTAACGTAGTGTGTGTATGTCTGCAGCATACCCACGGTGCGGTACTTTGCATTAAGTGACCTAAGTACAATTTGCTTGAAATTCCTTCCTTTATGATTCATATCCTTGAGATTCGATTCCTTATTCTCATCGAATCTTATATCTATTTATAGCCTTGCCGCCGATGACTATGGGGACTTAGAGTGATGCAGCGAGGGCCGAGGTCAGAGTTGGCTCGGGTGAGACGAGTACTGACCAGGATGGCGCTCTAGTCGCACAGGTGCAGACGGATCAGCCTACGACATATACTATTGATAGACTTTTGGCAGAGATGCAGGACTTCCGCCAGACTATGAGTTCTTTGGTTGATGTCGTTCGGGAGATACAACATGAGGTTATCACCCCTGTTACTCAGTTGTCACTTACGATCAGCGTGCAGCAGTCCGTCACCTACATAGCTCCAGTGGTTGCAGCTCCAGTTGACGAGGCGTATATTCCAGAGGCTCAGAGAGTTCCAGGACAGTGGAGAACTCATACCAGTGTACCAACCCAGAGACAGAGGTTTGGTCATCAAGACAGATTTCGTGGCCGTCGCGGGAGTAGCAGAGGCTTAGGACGAGGACAGTCGTTCAGCTCTCATCCCCAGGATGGTCAGCAGTCAGCGCGTGGATGTTTTCGATGTGGGAGCCTTCAGGACTTCGTCAGGGATTGTTCCTTAGCACCTCGTCAGGATCGTCATCAGAGAGGCCGTGGACGTGGAAGATTTTCTCAGAGGGCTCAGTCTACCAGAGGAGTTCATCCAGCTGCGAGTAGAGGGCAGACACAGGAGTTTGCTTCTACTCATCGGGACGCGCAGGCGTCCAATGTGGAGTTTTCAGGTATCTTTAATTCGCTTGTTCTTTTGATGTATTCGTTGTTCTTTATGCTTGTACCGTGGTTGGGTAGATTAGTCGTAGTTGTGTTAACTTCTGTCAGCGATTCTTTTGTTGCGCGACACGTATTTCAGTTGTGTGCCAATCGGATAGGAGATAGAGATTCGTCCGTCGTTTTGATCCTTCTAGAGATGTTGGATTTGACGTTCTCCTGGGCATGGACTGGTTAACTACGTGCTAGGCGTCTGTGGACTACCGTGAGGAAACCGTCAGGTTTGTTTTCCCCGGTAAGTCAGTTCTTGTTGTGCAGGTGGATAGTTGTGCCGCCTCTCACAGCTTGAATTCAGCCTTTTTCGCTGGTCGGCTTTTGAGGAGATGTCGTGGATTCTTGGCGTTCATTCGTGATACCGTAGCCACAGAGGGTTGTTGGACCGGTGTTCCATTCGTGCGAGAGTTTTTCCGACGTTGTTCCGGATAAGCCGACAAAGCTTAGGGAGCTTAAGGATCAGCTGCAGAGTTGTTTGTGTGGGGAGTTTTGTGTGTCCGAGTGTTTCGCTTTTGGAAGCTCCTATTCCTGTTCGTCAAGAAGAAAGACTACAGTTAAGGTTGTGTATCGACAGATCGTTAAACTGAACTGGCTTATGGTGCGGATAGGTATCCCTTACCTCGCATAGACGATTTCTTCGATCAGCTCCAAAGTGAGAGACATTTTCTAAGTTTGCTTGGGATCAGGTCATCATTATTGCGGTTCGGAGTGACGGCATTCCGAAGACTGCCTTGTGCGTGCTACGGGCTTTGTGTGTTTTGGTGTGTCATTGGACTCACCAGTGCCCTGGCAGCATTTGTAAATGTGATGAACCAGATTTCTGCAGGCCGTTCCTTGACCAGTTATTGTTGTCTTATTTACGACATTCTGGTCTATCTAATGTGTCTTGAGGAACAGGAGCAGCACTTGAGGATTTGTTATGCAGATACTGGGAGAGCACCAGCAGTTTGCTAAATTCTCGGAGTGTTTCTTCAGGCTTGTTTTGTGTTGACTCCTAGGTCTTATAGTCACGGGAGACGGTTTCGTATGGGTCCGAGGGAGATCGTGGCCGTACAGCTTAGGCCCAGACTTGTATGCTGGACGGAGATCCGCAGATTGTTGGTCTTAGCAGGTTTTTACCGCCGTTTCATGCAGGATTGCTAGAGTAGTGCTGCACCGTCGACTGAATGGACCGGAAGGGAGGTTCCTTTTCTGTGAACTGAGGCATGTGTGCGGAGTTTCGGCAGTTGCAAATTCCGTTAACAATTGCATTAGTCCTTTCTTTGCTTTTGGTTCGGGCGACCTTGTTATTAACCGTAATGTTTCTTGAGTGGGCTCGATTGTGTACTGAGGTGACACTATAGAGTTATCGCTTTTGCTTCCCTATATTTAGAGGAAGTACGAGAAGGATGTTCCACTCATGATCTGGATATGGCCGCGGTGGTTTTGCGTTGGGGATTTGGAGACACTACTGGTTCGAGAGTCATGTCAGATTTGCCACGGACCACCAGAGCTTAATGTACATCTTCCTGCAGCGGATTTGGATTGTTGTGATAGTCTTCTGCAGATTTACAGTTTTTGTGTGATCGTCGAGTACAGCTTAAGTTCGTCTCTACGGAGGGGACAGCTTGCTCATGTCCGCGCCCGACCACTTTCCTTAAATCGTTTTCGCGAGACACTACCCGCCCATGCTCGTTCGTCAGTGATACTTGAGCATACTCGGCTGGGTAATGATTCAGAGACCTTGATTTGTGACAATGATGTGCTAAGTTAGGGACGCGTTTGTGTACCTGGTTTCATCGAGTGGAGACGTGTAATCCTAGAACATGCACATCTGTCAACTCTCTATATGCATTCAAGTTCCACCAACATTTAACGTGACTTGTGAGATAGTTACGGGTGGACAGGAATGTAAATAGAAGTTTCAGGTTTTGTTTCAAGGTGTCTGTCTTGTTGTGTGCTTGGGTCGAGCATCTGAGTCCGGCTGGAGAGTTGCAACCTTTTACCGTTCCAAAGTAGGAGTGGGAGCAGATCTCCACGAATTTCGTTATGGTTTCTACCCAAGTTTAGTCAGGGTGTGACTCCATTCGGATTCTTGTCATCCAGTTATACTCAATGTGCTCAGTTGTTTCTTGTTAAGTTGTGTGTTTGTGTTAATTGTTATCAGCAGTTGGGGATCGTCACTCGCCATCGTTAGGGTTCTCCTTCGATAGCTGTTATCAGGAGACACTCCAATTAGCCACCTTTAGGATTAGGGGTTAGGTCGTGTCGATCACCAGTCTGTTATTTTTCTGACTCTGCGTAAGTAGGACTTTGGACCCCAGCTAGTCTAGAGACTTCGGAGATGGTCAGTTGTGTTAGGTCAGGATGGGAATTGTCCATTGCGAACTGAGGTCTTATGCCGACTGTGTTGGTCATAGACTCGAGATCGCAGGGACAGATCATGTATCCCTATGGACTTTCCGATGAATGACGTGTTGGATTTTGGGAAGCTTATCCTAGGATTTTAGGTCCTTTTAAGATCCTATAAGCGAGTTAGTTTCGTTGCCTTTAATTTGGCACTTCCGCCCAGATTGTTGGATTTTCACCCCGTATTCCTTGTGATGATACTCTAAAATTACCTTCTTAACCTTTCTCACATGATTTGGCACCAGACCATTTAGCTTAGACGCGATCTTTCGTTCGCCAGCAGCCAATTGTGTTAATGGCTCGACAGGTGGAGTAACATCGGTCAAGGGTCTTGCCATCTGTGAAGGGTTTTCTTGGGCGTAGCCGTATAGTGAGGTAATCGCTTGGAGGCTGCGAGAGAGATTAAGAGTTGTAATCTTCTCTTTGAAGGTACGCTTAGTATATTTTTAAATTCGGGGACGAATTTCTTTTAAGGGGGGAGATTGTAACACCTTAGAATGTGTTTTGTGGCTAATTATACTTTTATATAAAGTTTTTAATAAAAAGTTTACCAAATTGGGTTTTAAATATTTTATCCTATTTAATGAAATTTTTCCTAAGCTTGCACACACTTGTGCATGTTAACTAAGGTTGTTTTGAGGGTTTAACCATGATTAGCAACATGGTGAACTAACCATTCCCTAATCTAGTTTATTATTGTTTAGGTGCTTTTGGGTTTTATTTGTTTATGGTTGTTTTTAAAATAAAATGGATTTAAATGGGGTTTTAAATTTAAAATGATTGTTCTTGTGTTGACCTTGGTGAGAGAGAGAGAGTGCATGATGGGGCATCATAGTTTTGCCCATGCCTTCATTAATGAAAAGAGAGAGAGGAGGGGGTAGACTTGTTTGTGTTCTCTCATTCTCTCACTCTCATTCTCTCACTCCCATTCTCTCAGACAACACACACACACCACAACTTCAGCAGCAGCAGCTAAAACAACAACAACAACTGAAGCAGCAAGAGCAGAGAAGGAGCAGCAGCAGACAGCAACAGCTTCAGCAGTGGCATCAGCATCACCAGAAGCTAGCAACGGCAGCAGCTCCATCAGCAACACACCCCCACGCATCAATAGAGAAGCAGCAGCAACAGCAGAGGCAAACAGCAACAACAGCATCAGCATTGCAGTACAAGCAACATCAGTAGCAGCAGCCTCAGCTTGCAGCAGCAGCAGCTCCAGAAGTAGCAGTAGCAAGCTCTCACCTCCTCCATACACTTCTTCACCTGCTTCTAGGGTTTGTTAGGGTATATTTTCTTGAACCCAACTTCCCTTTTTTCTTAGCTTGTGTGTTAATTTAGCGTCGGTTTGTGTTAATTAGTGAGTTTAGTGCTAATTTATGGTGTTTTATGGGGAACTTTGATTATGTGGTGATTGTTTTGTTTAACCCTACTTATTTAAGTGTTGTTAGGGTCACTTTAACTGAGTATTCCCTGGATTACACTAAAATACCATAGAGTTTGTGTTTTGTGCAAAATTAGCATTTTTTAAAGCGACATTGTAGCATTCTGTGATCTGCTATTGACCCAGACACTTCAGGATAAAATTGAGAAGACTGGAGCATGTACACTAGGTATAGAACACACCACCAGAACACGAGCCACCCATCTCAAAACTTGGCCGCAGATTTATTCAATCTGGCCGTAAATTGCGGCCAGGAAGAGGGGTTGGGTCTTTGGGTTTTGGGTACTATAGTCTGCTATGTTTTGTAGTGTTTTGGCATGTTTAGTTTTGTGAAATTTGACCTGTAGGAAAATCTGGGACTATATATCGTATTTGGTGTTCGTTGTGTTTGCGCGATTCGCGCGATACGTAAGAGGGTTCTATGATCCAGCGTATCGCGGCGTGTCGCGATGGTTTTAGACGCGTATACACACGATTCAGCGTATCGTGCACCCGCGCGTTTAGTTCGTGACGCGAGTTTCTCGTTTGGGTTCGATATCGCGTTTTGCGAGATATTTGTCTTATATGTGATTTCCTTGTCTCATTTTCAGGTTTACAGGCGGGGATTATTGACACTGCTACGAAGGGAGACAGGTGGTAGGATTCACCTAGCGTGGAGCGTAGGTGAGTAGATTTAACATCTACAGGGGAATCGCCCGCATGGCGTTATGCGTCTGGGCTAGGATTCAAATACCTGTCGCATATTCTACGTCATTGTTAGAATTGCGCCTTTACTTTATTTCCTTGATATAGTTGTACTGTGACTAGCAGCCGTAGGACACTGCACATATTATTGACGGTTCATGTTGCACGAGCACGGATTGTATGCTACACACACACCGTCAATAATTGCCATGTCACACACAACCCTTTATAGATACTATATTGCTTATCATACTTCACATCTAGCTTATCGGTATACCTATAGTGTATCTTATCTTTAGTGATAGGTACATCTACACCTTGCGATACAGCTACAGGTATACCTTGTACATATTTTACTTATACCCAGGGGGTATACGACATCTTTTACTTATAGGTAGATACCTATACGTAGCTGTACCTTATTGATTTCGCATACATCTGGTTTCAGCTACATATTTTCATTTATATGCTCACATTTCAGATATATCGCATATATGTATTCCTGGACTTGCGCATTGCTATTTTGATTTCACATGATGATTTCTGGATTTGGAAACCATGGGGGTTCATGAAATTATGCATACATTGAAAAACCCGGTTTCCTTGATATGATATTTGCACAGCCACCATGAGATTTATCGGTTCTGATTATATACTCCATACGAGGTGTGGTTGCCGTATGAGGGTACATGGTGGGGCCCGGTATGGTTCCCTTCGGCAAGAAGATCGATGGACTTTGCCGATTGAGCCTGGAGGCGGGCGAGTACCTACCGGTGACAGTACCCATGACTCGACGGGGGATCACGGAGACACCGCTGGGAGTCATGTACGTATGCATACGTCGAAAGGCGAGGGTCAGAGCTAGGCACTCGTGCTTTCGGGATAGCGTATGATACGTGATCTGGATTTCTGTGTCGATGCTTGGCATATTGTTTTCATGATATTTCTTTTAATACCTTTGTATATATAACAGGGGATTTAGCCGTTGTTATATATACCCTTACACCAATATTAGTGGAATGGGACGCTAATATATGTGTATTGCCCCCATCATATTTATTTCTGCAAATATATATATTTAGGATGTTAGAAATTATTTGAGATTCGACTTGGGATGTAGGTGATTCATTGAGATTGGATATGAAAGAGATTGATGATTTGTACATTCGGGATATAGGAGATCTATTCGATATTGTACATTGAGGAGATGTGAGACTTATATGATATGAGAGCCCAACTTGGGGGCTGATTTGAGGATTTGGAATTTGAGTGTCTTGATGGATTGTGATCCGGCCACGATGTCAGGTTTCCGTGGAAATGACATATTCCACCCCATACCTCACACTTATCTATTCTATGCACAGATTCATATATTGGTAGTACCTGTTAGTGTACCCTTATGATAGTTGCATATTTAAATTCTCATATCTCTATTGCATGGTTATTGCATATTATTGTCATGTTACTATTGCTTCACATATTGATTGTATCTGCTAGTGTACTTTCCTTTATTCAGCATTTGCATGACATGTTATTACTGTAATCGCATATCTTAGATTCATGTTGTACGTGCATTCCTGCGATTACCTGCATATGTTATCTACTATTCACGAGTTGGCAACTCACCCCCGTTGTGCCACAGGTGTTTCAGGTTGTTCTCCAGAGTAGTCGAGGCAGGCTATTTAGCTATTCATCTTTTGCTACAGATACCGCATCAGCTCACAGTATTATTTTGCTTAGGTGGGTTGGATGATTATCTGTATTTCATATTGTACATTCGTTGTATTTTGTACTCTCCATCTACTAGTATGTTGTTGACTTAGAGACTTGGTGAGGACGATATTGTATATTATTTGTGGATTTGTTGTCTTTTACATACAGCTTTCTCTCTATTGTCTTTATTTCTTCGCTACGGCGTCGTATATTTGTATTGTATTCATCTTGGCTAGTTTTTACAAAAAGGGGGTGTTGCCAAAATTTTAAAGAAAGTAAGTAAGACTTTTAAAGAATTTGGGTTGCGATTTCAAATGTTTCAAAAACTATACTATCTTTTCCTTATTTTCTTGGTTTAGATTTCTGGGTTTTGGCTTTCTTTTACTGCGTTACGTCTTTTGGCGTTGCGTAGTATTAGGGCCGTCACGGGCCAATTTTGGGTCGTGACAAACAATTACTCGCAGTGGGTATTGGGATCCAACTATCACATAGAAGGTATGCAATCTCATTGCAAATTTCAACACATGAAATTCCCGATAAAGATTTTTACCCCTAGCACCTATGACCTTGGCTAAGGTCAACAAATCATAAGCACTATTCAAGTTCTACCCGTCATTTCGTGATTAGTTAGACCCACCCACATGACCCTTGGCTAAGATCAACAAAGCCGCATGACTGTCCTAACTAATCGCATCATATGCGGTGTAGGAAGACATCACTTAGCTACCGTACACTACGCCTCAGCTATGGTCAACAAACGTAGCACGAATACTAAGTACTCTACTTCCTAAAATGACGGAGGGTTGCGGATGGTTTTTAAGAAAACCTTTAACGCTTTGAACTTGATCTCGTTGCGGAATCAAATGGTTTTTAAATGGAATGTTTTTGAGGCTTTTCTAGTTTTGCTAAAGGGGTCACTCCCGGTGAAGGGATCATCGACCCTTTCCTCGTCGAATGAGGTGCGGGATATATCATATATTTTGCTGTTCAAAGCAGAAACTATAGAAGCAATCAAAAGACAAACCGAGGGTTGTAGCATCTGCCAGTTAATGCTAAAGGAGTCACTCCCGGTGAAGGGATCTCGGTCCTTTCCTCATCGAATAAGGTGCAGGATGTTCTACAAGGAACACCGCGATGCAAAGCAAGAACTGTAGCTACCTGTTTTATTTTGAAATTCGATTCCACAACATCTTTTAGGTTTATTTTCTTTCATTAATCTCATTAATGAATGTCCCATCATTTAAGTCCACCTAAACATCACAGATAAATATAACGTACGCTTATGCCATCCGCATTCGCCTCGATGTCCCGTCTGCACCGTTAGGTTAGGTAACTAACGCCAGAGCGAGGCAGGGCTAGCGCAGGTGTAAAACATAAGCAACGTCTATATAATATATCATATATACTATATACAATATCTATCTGAACAAATCACATGATCACATCGCAGATAACGCAGCAAAAAATATCATATGAAATATTGGATATACTAGGACGTCCGTGTTTTCAATACGAGCCAGTATAAAATACGGATTCCACGGTCGTGATGAATAGCCAATCCCACACCCCTAGACCCCTACGAGAGCGGCAAGCAACCCTACCAATTCTAGGGTTAGGAGACCCTGACTCGACTCCTCGAGATGGTCTCCCACTGGACCCTAGAACCCGGTTACTTGTGCTCCCCTCCTTAGGTCTATCCTAATGCGGAAAAGAAAATAATATACATCAACGGTGACATCTTCCGTAACCTGGAAGTGCCCCAATAAAAGAATATTACATACAAGTTTTTACATGAATGAAAATGGAAAACACTCATCTCACATAAAAAACCCCAGCTATTCAAACACGACGATCCAATATAACATATCCAGCAACACATAACATCACATGTCATCAACGTAAGTAAATATGCCCATCCCAATTATCGTTGACATATAGCAACGAAACCGGCGATATCACATATTACACTTACGGTCGCAGAAAATAAAGTGTAAAACTACAACAGTTGGAATCCGCAACCTTTTTAGACATCGCATGCCTAATCAAATGAAATACTTAGACATCGCATGCCTAACAGTTATAAACCCCGCATTTTAGTCTCATTATCGAAAACACTTTTCAATATAAAGTCGGGTAATTCAACAAGATTCCCGATATCCTGATCGAATGCTCGTCGCAAACTTTAGTAGGCGGCCGCACCCCCGATGCCGTCGACGAAGTGCACCAAGGCGGAACACCACTGCCGCGAGCACCCGAACGGATGCTTTCGGCGACGGAGTTCTCCTATAGTCACTTGGTCGGGGCTATGGGGCGTAGCTGTCAATTAAGTTTACCGGCGAATATCCGTGTACGCTACGTGATTGCGACGGACTTTTGATCACATCAAAATTCCGTGGCAGCTGTTCATATCAGATTTTTGCATTTTTATACCGCCCAATTTTTATCACATTATATATCGGTAGGTACTCTTGAGCCGTGTTTGCTAGTCAATTGCAGGATACAGGTTCTCGGCTCTAAACGGTGAAATCCATGGAAAAATACGAAAAAATCCGAGTTCCTGCCAACCACAGATAAAACACGGGTCTCCGCTCTTTATCCGTCTGTTGCCACACACCAGTTTAAGAGACAAAATGACAAATCAATTGTCACCTTCATGCACAAAGCACAATGGCAACACCAAGACCAAGAAATCTACGCGGAGCTCAAGAAAACCCATGTCCAAAATCACCTTTTGATCCACTAGAATTCTGGAAGAAATGTGGAATGATTTTCAGAAAATACATGTACCAGACAAAAGGGGACAGCAGACCAGGGCAGCACAAAAAAGCCGACAGACGAACTCACCCATAGGGCGGCGGAACCGCGGCAAAAGGGGGGTATAGGCGGCGGTTCCGCGGCCGTATGGTGGCTTCAGCCGACCACTTTTCAGGGGCTGTTTGGTCTTTCTATGTTTGTTCTGATGGTTGCCCTAGATTGCCTTTTCCATGCCTATAAATAGTCCAGAACTTGTGAAGCCAAGGGGTCGATAATCTTGTATTTTTTCTCTAGGTTTTAGAATACATGTTCTTCTTCCTCTTCTCATCTCTTCTCCATTAAACTTGTAGTGAGCTTTTGAGTGAAGAATGATGAATAAAGAAGAACCGTTTATTATTATGCTTGTCCTGTTCTCTTGTTAATTGTTGTAATTTTTATTTATTAACTTAGTTGTTGTTATTTTTCTTGTTGTTTCTTTCTTCTCTCTTTTCTTTATCCTTAAAGCAACCATGATGCTTACGCTTCATCCTCGCCAAGGTGAGGTCGCAAATAGCTAGTTGTTATCTTCTAATCTCTTTCTTTCTATCTTCCTCTTTTGTTTTGTTTTATTTTTCCGTATCATGATGTGTGAGTAGTTTCATACTTGTTAGGGTAGGATAAGGGAAGTTTGAGAGAAGGAAATCTCTCTCACTCTTTCCTTGCCCAACAGCTTAATTCGACTCCCGTCAATTGAACCACAATCCGCTCCTTACGGCACCCTATCCTATATGATAGCGGTGATTCCGTAGTGAGACCGGTTGTGGTTGAATTAACCGGAGGTTATGACTAAGAGCCAAGAACGGACGGACAAGCACCAAAAGGAAGAACTTATGCGTTGGAAAGCCTAGCTTATACTCGTAAGTTCCTTCCTAGTCGTGCTAATCCCCGTTGTTGCCGATTACCGTAACACCAATATTAAGAGGGGCAACGAAAGATGTGGGAGACTCCTAACTCAAACTAACCTAATCCTAACCCTAACAAGCTCTCTTTACATATCATTTTACCACTTTGATAATCACAAACAAAATCTGAACCTTCGGACTTAACTCGTTAAAACACATAGAAAAAGATTCCCATCTCCCTGCGGACGACCCGTACTCAACCGGCTAGTTACGAGCGAAATCGTCTTGATTGCGGTATTTAACTAAACTTAAACACGCAGAATCTCTAACAATCAAATGGCGCCGTTGCACATGCTCAGTGCAATCGCGTTCCCTGCGAAAGTGAGGTTAGGAAATTTTTTGTGAATAAATTGGCTTTGCTCGGGACGAGCAAATGATAAGTTTGGGGGTATTTATTCATATCAGATTTTTGCATTTTTATACCGCCCAATTTTTATCACATTACATATCGGTAGGTACTCTTGAGCCGTGTTTGCTAGTCAATTGCAGGATACAGGTTCTCGGCTCTAAACGGTGAAATCCATGGAAAAATACGAAAAAATCCGAGTTCCTGCCAACCACAGATAAAACACGGGTCTCCGCTCTTTATCCGTCTGTTGCCACACACCAGTTTAGGAGACAAAATGACAAATCAATTGTCACCTTCATGCACAAAGCACAATGGCAACACCAAGACCAAGAAATCTACGTGGAGCTCAAGAAAACCCATGTCCAAAATCACCTTTTGATCCACTAGAATTCTGGAAGAAATGTGGAATGATTTTCAGAAAATACATGTACCAGACAAAAGGGGACAGCAGACCAGGGCAGCACAAAAAAGCCGACAGACGAACTCACCCATAGGGCGGCGGAACCGCGGCAAAAGGGGGTATAGGCGGCGGTTCCGCGGCCGTATGGTGGCTTCAGCCGACCACTTTTCAGGGGCTGTTTGGTCTTTCTATGTTTGTTCTGATGGTTGCCCTAGATTGCCTTTTCCATGCCTATAAATAGTCCAGAACTTGTGAAGCCAAGGGGTCGATAATCTTGTATTTTTTCTCTAGGTTTTAGAATACATGTTCTTCTTCCTCTTCTCATCTCTTCTCCATTAAACTTGTAGTGAGCTTTTGAGTGAAGAATGATGAATAAAGAAGAACCGTTTATTATTATGCTTGTCTTGTTCTCTTGTTAATTGTTGTAATTTTCATTTGTTAACTTAGTTGTTGTTATTTTTCTTGTTGTTTCTTTCTTCTCTCTTTTCTTTATCCTTAAAGCAACCATGATGCTTACGCTTGATCCTCGCCAAGGTGAGGTCGCAAATAGCTAGTTGTTATCTTTAATCTCTTTCTTTCTATCTTCCTCTTTTGTTTTGTTTTATTTTTCCGTATCATGATGTGTGAGTAGTTTCATACTTGTTAGGGTAGGATAAGGGAAATTTGAGAGAAGGAAATCTCTCTCACTCTTTCCTTGCCCAACAGCTTAATTCGACTCCCGTCAATTGAACCACAATCCGCTCCTTACGGCACCCTATCCTATATGATAGCGGTGATTCCGTAGTGAGACCGGTTGTGGTTGAATTAACCGGAGGTTATGACTAAGAGCCAAGAACGGACGGACAAGCACCAAAAGGAAGAACTTATGCGTTGGAAAGCCTAGCTTATACTCGCAAGTTCCTTCCTAGTCGTGCTAATCCCCGTTGTTGCCGATTACCGTAACACCGATATTAAGAGGGGCAACGAAAGATGTGGGAGACTCCTAACTCAAACTAACCTAATCCTAACCCTAACAAGCTCTCTTTACATATCATTTTACCACTTTGATAATCACAAACAAAATCTGAACCTTCGGACTTAACTCGTTAAAACACATAGAAAAAGATTCCCATCTCCCTGCAGACGACCCGTACTCAACCGGCTAGTTACGAGCGAAATCGTCTTGATTGCGGTATTTAACTAAACTTGAACACGCAGAATCTCTAACAATCAAATGGCGCCATTGCACATGCTCAGTGCAATCGCGTTCCCTGCGAAAGTGAGGTTAGGAAATTTTTTGTGAATAAATTGGCTTTGCTCGGGACGAGCAAATGATAAGTTTGGGGGTATTTGTTCATATCAGATTTTTGCATTTTTATACCGCCCAATTTTTATCACATTACATATCGGTAAGTACTCTTGAGCCGTGTTTGCTAGTCAATTGCAGGATACAGGTTCTCGGCTCTAAACGGTGAAATCCATGGAAAAATACGAAAAAATCCGAGTTCCTGCCAACCACAGATAAAACACGGGTCTCCGCTCTTTATCCGTCTGTTGCCACACACCAGTTTAGGAGACAAAATGACAAATCAATTGTCACCTTCATGCACAAAGCACAATGACAACACCAAGACCAAGAAATCTACGCGGAGCTCAAGAAAACCCATGTCCAAAATCACCTTTTGATCCACTAGAATTCTGGAAGAAATGTGGAATGATTTTCAGAAAATACATGTACCAGACAAAAGGGGACAGCAGACCAGGGCAGCACAAAAAAGCCGACAGACGAACTCACCCATAGGGCGGCGGAACCGCGGCAAAAGAGGGGTATAGGCGGCGGTTCCGCGGCCGTATGGTGGCTTCAGCCGACCACTTTTCAGGTGTTGTTTGGTCTTTCTATGTTTGTTCTGATGGTTGCCCTAGATTGCCTTTTCCATGCCTATAAATAGTCCAGAACTTGTGAAGCCAAGGGGTCGATAATCTTGTATTTTTTCTCTAGGTTTTAGAATACATGTTCTTCTTCCTCTTCTCATCTCTTCTCCATTAAACTTGTAGTGAGCTTTTGAGTGAAGAATGATGAATAAAGAAGAACCGTTTATTATTATGCTTGTCTTGTTCTCTTGTTAATTGTTGTAATTTTCATTTGTTAACTTAGTTGTTGTTATTTTTCTTGTTGTTTCTTTCTTCTCTCTTTTCTTTATCCTTAAAGCAACCATGATGCTTACGCTTCATCCTCGCCAAGGTGAGGTCGCAAATAGCTAGTTGTTATCTTCTAATCTCTTTCTTTCTATCTTCCTCTTTTGTTTTGTTTTATTTTTCCGTATCATGATGTGTGAGTAGTTTCATACTTGTTAGGGTAGGATAAGGGAAGTTTGAGAGAAGGAAATCTCTCTCACTCTTTTCTTGCCCAACAGCTTAATTCGACTCCCGTCAATTGAACCACAATCCGCTCCTTACGGCACCCTATCCTATATGATAGCGGTGATTCCGTAGTGAGACCGGTTGTGGTTGAATTAACCGGAGGTTATGACTAAGAGCCAAGAACGGACGGACAAGCACCAAAAGGAAGAACTTATGCGTTGGAAAGCCTAGCTTATACTCGCAAGTTCCTTCCTAGTCGTGCTAATCCCCGTTGTTGCCGATTACCGTAACACCGATATTAAGAGGGGCAACAAAAGATGTGGGAGACTCCTAACTCAAACTAACCTAATCCTAACCCTAACAAGCTCTCTTTACATATCATTTTACCACTTTGATAATCACAAACAAAATCTGAACCTTCGTACTTAACTCGTTAAAACACATAGAAAAAGATTCCCATCTCCCTGCGGACGACCCGTACTCAACCGGCTAGCTACGAGCGAAACCGTCTTGATTGCGGTATTTAACTAAACTTGAACACGCAGAATCTCTAACAATCAGCAACCGATCAAGTGAGACTAAACCGCTATGTTTATAACATTCATTCAGTTATCTCATAACTACTTGTGGATTCCAAATATTGTATCACATTCCGGATAAATAGAAAATGTTAAACTTTCCGATCGAATAATCGAACACCCAAGTTTTCCCGAAACAGCTCAACACATGAAACAAGTTTAAAAACATTCACTTCATGCCTCAGTACCAACGGTCCAGCCGTAGAAGGGTCAAGCCAACGCCTCACATGTGGCACGTCGTACTGCCCCAAACCCTAAGGTTCAAAGGGCAGTTCAAGACGGTCACATAATCGAGTTAAGGTTTGTTGTCTTCTAGAGAGACCATCGCATTACTTGCACTACTTGGAACGTCATTAAACTACGGAAAAATCCAACAATTGGAAATTTCCCGGCAGGGGAAAAAGTGGGTATTTATATCCGGTCGAACTTTTTTAACATATTCTAAAAATACCGGGAAAAACACATAGACAAAGTTTGACAATCCGATCGAATCTACGAACTCCCAATACAACCCAGAATACTCAACTCTTGAGGAAAATTTAAAAATTCCCAGAAAATACAGCACCAAAATATAGGAATTACTGTGCAGATATTTATGGCTGATGCGACCGTACGGCCGCGGAACCGCCGCCGGAGCCAGGCTCCTGCCGCGGTTCCGCGGCGGTTTAGATGATTCAGGAGCTCGTTTTGCACTGTAATTCTTAGAACTTCCTGCTGAATTTTTTAAGAATTTTTAATCTGGAAAAAACCCAGTTTTGAAAAAATGTCTAGAGAGGGTTGAATTCTAGGGTTTCGGGGTTCGATCGGGTTTCTAACATTGTCTACGCATCGCCTAAGGCTCTAGCTAGGCTCTGATACCACTGTAGGGTTCCTAGGCACACTAATGAGGTCTCACAACAGATCAATCATGCCCAATTCAAATTTTTTCATGTGCCTACAAACCCTAATACGGATCGTTAACTAGATGATAAGGCGATGCAAGCAAGTAAACAACTTTATTGCTAAAGGAAAGTGACTACAACCTTTGTAGATCCAGTCTTCCACTTCCTAGGCTCCGTGATGACGTCCCTCCACTGTACCTATCGGAATCCGGACTCTGGCGAAGGTTTCGTCGGAGAAATGATCGGGCTAGGTCGTCGACTTCGATGCCGAAGATGATCTACGTTGAGGCAACTCAAGATCAAGCTCCAACTTCACCAAGTCATGAAACTTGTGAAGAAAACACCCTATACTACTTGGCAAGTGGTAGAGAATGAAGAAATAGGAAGAGGGTTCACTTTAGAATTGGATTTCTCACTCTTTTTCTCATGTTGCCATTAATGGTAGCAAGCTTTCTTCTTGTTGAAGAAGAAAAAGAATAAGAAAAAGAATATGATAAGTATATTGAAAATAGAAAATAAAATGATACTTATCATATTAGCAACCATGGTTTAGTGTAGAGAATTAACTAGGGTTTAGTTGAAAGGTTAGGATTAGGAGATGAAGACAAAAATGGTCACTTAGTCAAAGATGCATGAAGCATCAAGAAGCTTCTTGTTTGAAAGCAACCATTTTGTTTTCCTTTTTCTTTTAACCAAAATAAATAGATGAATAAAGAAGTGAAATGAAACCCTAACCATTCACTAAACATGGTTTAAGTCTTACACAAACCAAAGTTTGCATGTATCATCAAACATGATACAAACAAATGCACAAAAATTTATCACATATACAACTTGTGCATTTCAAGTGAGAAAGTCAATCTTGAGTGAACCAATACTAGTTAATGTAAAGTAATATATCAAATATATAATTATACATTAAATCATTAAATCAACACTTGATTCAATGATCCGGTCATGTCGCATATAACCGACTAGTATCCAATGTATCGACTTATCGAATCAATCTTCGATTCGATAACTAGGTTATATCGCATACAACCAATCGATACATTCATCACGAGAATAGAATACGGTATCACATACACGCATTATTCTCGGTCCCGCACATATCTCATATGCGCTCCTATTTCGTTTCGCTTGAGCCAGGAAACCTCTGTGTAGGACTCTAAAGACTCGTCAATACGCCAGCAGCAAGTGATGATCATATCAAACACCCACAAGCCGCAAGCGGTCTGCTAAACGTAACGGCCACCCCGGTATTGAGCGATCAAAAAATCGACGAGCAAGCCCGCTCACACTCCTGTGAATCCAACCAGTAACACTTACCGTACAATCCGGTATGTTCGTCTGATATGTCGCATATCTCGCCTAGGGGTGGTAAACGTCAGACCCCAATAGCTTGATAAGTCATGCTGACGTGAGGTCCATAACATGTGTGAAACTACTGATAACACTTACCAGTAGATCACTGCAACCCTGGCCAGGGATTTCCAGTTATGGCTGTTAGTTATATGTATGCCCTAGAGGCCATTACTATACATAGGATGTATATTGTAGTGGATGCTTGGACATATATAGGGAGGACTTTCTTGCTCGACATGATAGTATGCTATCTGGTTGAACTTTACCTTAACGTGTACACTGATTGTCTCTCTGTTACATGTTGGTAAAGCCCTTAGGATGTGTACTTGACTACCTGGACTATGATGCAGATCATACTAGTGGGGACATGGTAGTCCATAAGTACATCCTTCAAAGTCCCTAGTCGTGGGTGTATCGAGATGGGGCATCGATATACCAGAGTAGACTAGCGTGTACCTTCTCGACCCATACAGATGGGCGATGGATGATCCCATATCCATTGGTGTTTGACATCAGAGATGATATACGGGTGCTCAGTGGAGACTGGGTACACTGGACGGACTCGCCGAGAACTCCCAGATGGTATTATACCTTACGTCAGATGGTAGTTCTCTGGTGACACTGGTACAGAGTAGTCTGTTGACCCGAGATCGTCATAGAGTCTTGTGTGGTTCCCACTGTGCTTTGATTTCCATCTTACCACGTCCAAGAGGGCGTGCAAAACGGTGGTTTTTGGGTACAGTCCCGAGTCACATGGAGGCAATGAGCGATAGGAGGGGATTCGTCTCTCCCGGTATAGGGGGTTGATGTTGCGCTGTGTTCGATTGGCTATAACCGGAAATCCCTGGCCAGGGTTGCTGAGATTTACTGGTAAGTGTTACCGGTAGTTTCTCAAATTGTTATAGACCTCATATCGACACGACTTATCGAGCTATTGGGGTCTGACGTTTACCGCCCCTAGGCGAGATATGCGACATATCAGACGATCAGACCGGACTGTACGGTAGTGTTACTGGTTGGATTCACTGGAGTGTGAGCGGGCTTGCTCGTCGATCTTCTGATCGCTCAATACCCGGGTGGCCGTTACGTTTAGCAGACCGCTTGCGGCTTGTGGATGCTTGATATGATCATCATCTGCTGCCGGCGTATTGACGAGTCTTTAGAGTCCTACACAGAGGTTTTCTGGCTCAAGCAAAACGAAATAGGAGCGCATATGAGATATGTGCGGGACCGAGAATAATACCAGTATGTGATACTGTATTCGATTCTCGCGATGTGACATTGATCGGTTATATGCGATATAACCGGGTTATCGGATCAAGTGTTGATTCGATAAGTTGTTACTAATGATACTAGTCGGTTATATGCGATATGACCGGATCGTTAAATCAAGTGTTGATTTAATGATTTAATGCATAATTATATATTTGATATATTACTTTGCATTAACTAGTATCGGTTCACTTTAAATGGATTTTCTCGCTCGGGTGTGCGCATTGCATATGCGATATGATTTTGTACACATGCTTGTATCATGTTTGATGATACATGCCTTTTTAATTAAGTGTATAGAATTAAACCTTGGTTAATGGAATGGTTAGGGTTTACTATTTACTTATTCATTTTATTCATTTATTTATTAATCTTTTTCTTATTGGAAAAAGGAAATGAAATGATAAAATGGTGGCATTTCTTTTGTTCATTCATGAAGCTTCATGAATGCTTTGACTTGATGACCATTTTGTTTTTAGCTTAACCCTAACCATTGCATTAAACCATGATTAGTTCTCTACACTTAACTATGGTCATGTTATGATAAGGATTGATTATTCTTTTCTTTTTTAATGAACTTATCATAACATAATTCTTCTTCTTCTTCCTTTCTTCACTTGAAGAAAGCAAGCTCCATCAATGGTGATTGATGGAAATGAGTGAGAAATCCAATTCTAAAGTCTACCCACTTCCTATTTCTTCATCCTCTACCTCTTGCCAAGTAGTAGAGTGTGTTTCCTTCACAAGTTTTCATGGCTTGGTGAAGGTGGAGCTTGATCTAGCGATGCCTCAACGTAGATCATCTTCGGCATGGACATCGACGACCTAGCTCGCCATTTCTCCGACGAAGCCGACGCTAGAGCCCGGGAATTCACTAGGACAGCAAGGGGACTTCGTTGCGGAGCTATGGAGGTGGAGCACCGGATCTACAAAGGTTGTATTTCCGTTTCCTTTTTGTTAAGTTGTTAACTAGTTTCTTTTTCGCCTAGAAATCTAGCCAACGATCCGTTCTAGGGTTTCTCGGCACCGTTTAAATTTGAAATAGGCATGGTTGATGCCTTGTGAGACCTCATTAGGGTGCCTAGGAACCCTTCAGTGGTA
Organism: Agapanthus africanus; assembly: GCA_030015575.1. Lineage (NCBI taxonomy): Eukaryota > Viridiplantae > Streptophyta > Magnoliopsida > Asparagales > Amaryllidaceae > Agapanthus > Agapanthus africanus. The sequence continues at coordinate 612,273,562 of JASDDO010000024.1, forward strand.
TCAGAGCCTAGCTAGAGCCTTAGGCAAAGTCTAGACGGAATTTGAAGTCCGATCGACCCGAAACCCAAACCCTTAACATGCTCTCTGGACATTTCTGTAAAATGTGGATTTTTCGAAATTGAAAATATGCAGAGAAATGTGCAGGAAATTCTAAGAAAAACTGCAGAAAACGACAGCCTAATTCTACAGTACAGCCGCGGAACCGCGGCGTTGACCCCCTTTTTGCGGCGGTTCCGCGACCGTCTGTGATGATCAGGCTGTGAGTTTTCTTCTGTTGTTTCTGTTGGTGTTTCTTGTGTGTTCTGGATGTTTTTAATATTTTTTCCAGAGTTCCATTTTCTGGGTTGTTTTGGGGATTCGGTGTTTCGGTCGGAGTATCAGATTTCGTCTATGTGGCTTTCCGGATAATTTTTAGAATATGTTAAAAAGTTCGACCGGATATAAATACCCAATTTTTCCCCTGTCGGGAAATTTCCAAGTGTTGGATTTTTCCGTAGTTTAACGACGTTCTAAGTAGTGCAAGTAACGCGATGGTCCCTCTAGAAGACAACAAACTTAACTCGATTATGTGACCGTCTTGAACTGCCCTTTGAACCTTCGGGTTTGGGGCAGTACGGCGTGCCACATGTGAGGCGTTGGCTTGACCCTTCTACGGCTGGACCGTTGGTACTGAGGCACGAACTGAATGTTGTTAGACTTATTTCATGTGTTGATCTGTATTGGGAAAACTTGGGTGTTCGATTGTTCGATCGGAAAGTTTAACATTTTCTATTTATCTGGAATGGGATACAATAATTGGAATACACAACAAGTTATGAGATAACTGAATGAATGTTATAAATCTAGCAATTTAGTCTCACTTGATCGGTTGCTACGGAATTTTGATGCGATCAAAAGTCCGTCGCAATCACGTAGCGTACGCGGATACTCGCCGGGTAAACTTAATAGACAGTCTCACTCCATAGCCCCGACCAAGTGACTGTAGGAGAACCCCGTCGCCGAAAGCATCCGTTCGGGTGCTCGCGGTGGCGGTGTTCCGCCTTGGTGCACTTCGTCGACGGCGTCGGGGGTGCGGCCGCCTACTGAAGTTTGCGACGAGTATTCAATCAGAATGTCGGGAATCCTGTTGAATTCCCCGACTTGATATTGAAAAGTGTTTTCGATTTTGAGACTAAAATGCGGGGTTTATAATTGTTAGGCATGCGATGTCTAAGGAATTCATTTGGTCAGGCATGCGATGTCTGAGGTGGTTGCGGATTCCAACTGTTGTAGTTTTACACTTTCTTTTCTGTGACCGTAAGTGTAATATGTGATATCGCCGGTTTCGTTGCTATATGTCAACGACAATTGGGATGCGCATATTTACTTACGTTGATGACATGTGATGTTATGTGTTGCTGGATATGTTATATTGGATCGTCGTGTTTGAATAGCCGGGGGTTTTTATGTGAGATGAGTGTTTTTTCATTTTCATTCATGTAAAAACTTGTATGTAACATTCTTTTTATTGGGGCGCTTCCAGGTTGCGGAAGTTGTCACCGTTGATGTATATTATTTACTTTTCTGCACTAGGATAGACCCAAGGAGGGGAGCACAAGTAACCGGGTTCTGGAGTCCAGTGGGAGACCAACTCGAGGAGTCGAGTCCGGGTCTCCTAACTCTAGAATTGATAGGGTTGCTTGCCGCTCTCGTAGGGGTCTAGGGGTGTGGGTTTGGCTATTCATCGCGACCGTGGAATCCGTGTTTTATACTGGCTCGTATTGAAAACACGGACGTCCTAGTTATCCAATATTTCATATGATTCTTCTGCTGCGATATCTGTGATGTGATCATGTGATGTTCTGTGATGGATACTTTATATAGTATATATAATATATTATATAGGCGTTACTTATGTTTTACACCCGCGCTAGCCCTGCCCTGCTCTGCCGTTAGTTACCTAACCTAACGGTGCACGAGGGGACATCGAGGCGAATGCGGATGGCATAAGTGTACGTCGTATTTATCTGTGATGTTTAGGTACTTAAATGATGGGACTTCATTAATGTGATTAATGAAATAAAAGAAACCTAAGATGTTGTAGAATCGAATTTCAAAATAAAACAGGTAGCTACAGTTCTTGCTTTGCACAGAGGTATATGTGATATATCCTGCACCTTATTCGATGAGGAAAGGACCGAGATCCCTTCACCGGGAGTGACTCCTTTAGCAATAACTGGCTGATGCTACACACTCGGTTTGCCTTTTGACCGCTTTTAAGAGTTTTTGCTTTGCACAGTGATATATATGATATATCCCGCACCTCATTCGATGAGGAAAGGACCGACGATCCCTTCACCGGGAGTGACTCCTTTAGCAAAACTAGAAAAGCCTCAAAAGCACTCCATTTTAAAATCATTTGATTCTACAACGATATCAAGTTCATTACGCAATAGGTTTTCAGAAAAACCTGTCGTAGCCCTCCGTCATTTCAGATAAGTACTAGTTAGTATTCGTGCTGCGGTTGTTTGGCATGCGTCAAGGCGTAGTGTACGGTAGCTAACTAGTGCTTATCTGCTAGCATACGATGCGATTGGATTAGGGTATTCGTACGGCGTTGTTTGGCATGCGTCAAGGGTCGTGCGGGTGGGTTTAATTCAATCAAGAAATGTACGGGTTGAACTTGACTAGCAGACTATGGGTTGTTTGGCATGCGTCAAGGTCATAGCGAGCTAGGGGCAAAATATTATCGGGAATTTCAAGTGTTGAAATTTGCAATGAGATTGCATACCTTCTATGAGATAGTTGGATTCCGATACCCGCTGCGAGTAAGAGTTACTCCTGGGAGAGTTTTACACATTACAATTAGCCGATCAAGCAGGTGTCTAGAAAGGTGTTAACGAGGTTACGCCTCTGGGAAAACGAGGTTTACATTAATTAGGTTCGTGCGAAAGCACGGGGGACCTCCCTCAAAGTACCGACACTGGCCTGGCTGAAAGATTGGCGAACTTGTAGTGTGTAATTAATCCCGGCTAGTCTTTCCTTTTAGGGTTTGAAGGAAGATTTGATAAAAACCAGTGGGAGCCATCCTGATTAGATAAAATAATAACCAATCTGATCTTGCAAGAGCATACGCTGAGTGTTTTCTTCTCTCTCTCTCCAGGTAGCGACCATATCACGCCTTAATCAAGATAATAATACGGATATTGACCGAACCCTCTTGTTATACTGAGCTGGGGAACGTTGGTCCCGCTCCAACTTATAATTGTTATAAGACAGAGCAGGAAATAGGGGATTACCAGAATTCCCGTGCCACCCAAACGAAGAGAGTGCATGTTGATGCATCATCTTTGGGTGTGTTCGTTGCAGAGAACTGTTTCTCAGTATCCTTTACGTCCTGAGTATGTGATACCAGATCAGGATCCCAGATATGTAATCTGTTACATAGGGCTATGGAAAGGTAGAGGACTGAGAACGGGTGATAAGTTTCATGAGGCAGAAAACGGGGCAAGTGTTGTAGCCAAGTCTGTTGGTTACTGTCACCTTGTATTACCAATACATTGATTCTGAACGAATGTTATTAGATACCGAACCTGATATACAAAATCATATCTATCTCTTTATTAGTAAAGAAATGATAAAATTTTGTATAGTTGGATAATGTTTTGAACATTTCCTATATCAAAAGTTGATCGGTTCAGGCACGTTATCTAAAAGCATTGATGTTCTAAATCAAACTGCAGTTCTTAGTATATGGAACACACTCAAGAGGAAGAGTTCAGAAATGAACGAATCCTTCTTGAGGTATTGTAGACTAGGTCATATCAATGCGACCCGACTGGTTGAGTTACATTTAGATGCATATTTAAATCAGTTTGAATTTACATCTTGTGAAACTCGCCAGTCATGTCACAAAGATAAGATGACCATAGCTCTGTTTATTGGAAACAGAGAAAGAGTTAGTGAACTCTTGGGATTGATACATGTTGATGTATGTAAGGTCCCCTGTCTACACATGCCAGGACTGGTTCTTTATACTTCATTACGTTCTCTGATGATCTCTTTAGATTCAGACATATGTTCTTGTTGAAACAAAAGTCCGAACCTTTTGAGATATTCACAGAATATAAGTTAGAAGTAGAGAACCAAAATACGGGTATAAGTATTATGTCCTTTGATGAGATCAAGGAGGAGAATACTTGAGCACGAAAATCCTGGACTATTCTAAAGGAGAATGAGATTCTCTCTCAGCATTACTCCTCCGTATACACCATAGCACGATGGTATATCGGGGCGGAGCAGATACACCCTATTTGATATGGTGTGCTCTATGATGAGTACTGCTGAGTTACCTTTTTCCTTATGGGAGTTATGCACTTATGAAGTTGCATACCTATTGAATAGGGTTCCAATCAAATCAGTTGCCTACCATTTCATATGTGATATGGAAAGGGAAGAGCCCATGTCTTAAGCTAGTTAAGATTTGGGATTGTCCGGCCTATGTCTAAAAGCAAAATCCGGACAAGCTCGAGGCAAGGTCTGTAATGTAGAACTGGAAAGGTTCCAGCTATACAAACTACAGCTGATGATTTGATAGAACCAAAAGATTCAGTAAATTCCAACGAACCTCAGCCTCTCCGCCGATCTAGTAGGGTTCCTCACCCACCTGAGAGATACTTCGGTTTCTCTATGACAGTGGGAGCGAGGATTGCATCATGAGATGATGACCCAACTAGCTTCGAGCTGGCCATCAGGAGTAAGACTCTGTAAGAATGGCTGGACGCTTAGCGATCTGAGATGGAATCCTTATACTCCAACAAAGTATGGACTTTAGTTGCTATATCTGAAGGGTTAAATCCCCATCAGGAGCAAGTATATCTTGAGAAGATTACTTGGTGTAGATGGAAAAGTTGAGACTTTCAAAGCTAGACTTGTTAAAAGTTTGCATCATTGACCAGGTGTGGATAATGATGAAACCTTTTCAAGTAGCTATGCTTAAGTCCATCCAGATCCTACTTGTCACGGCTACATACCATGACTACGATATCTGGTGGTTGGGTGTCATGACAGCTTTTCTAAATGATGTTTTAGAAGAGAACGTCTATAAGTACACAGCCAGAGGGTTTTGTAGACAGTGGGAGCAGCGGAAACGTGTACAAGATGCTTTATAGGATAAAGCAGGTATCGCGGAGTTGGAACATCTGTTTTGATGATTTAGTCAAAGAGGTTGACATCATCAAAATGGTAGATGAACCTTGTATAAACAAAAAGGTAGTAGGGAGTATGGTAACGATCCTCGTAGAGTACGTGGATGACATACTTTTGATAGGGAAGGAGTTTCCTATGCTACGCTCGGTTAATCTCCGCTTATCACAATGATTCTCCATAATAGGATCAAAGTGATACCTACTAAATCCTAGGTTTTGGATCTATGAGATAGATCTAAATGGATGTTAGGATTCTCACTAGTTGTAGTGAGAAGGTATCAATCGACCCTGGGGAGAATCACTGGAATGGTTCCAGGGTGATAAAGACGACTGAATGTCAGTCACAGGCATTGTCTTTACCCTCAGTGGAGGGACGGTATGTTGGAAAAGTTCCAAGCTAGATACCGTGGCATACTAGACGATAAAGGCTGGATACATCGCTACTTAAGATGCTACCAAAGACGCAGTCTGGGTGTATATTGGTTCATGAGATGAACTACGTTCCAACCATTGTGAGACAATGGAGTTGTGGCTTATGCCAAGGAACACCGGTCCCATCAGTGATCCAGACATATTCTAAGGCAGTGTCACCTGATCATGGAGATGGTTGATCTCCGGGGAGATCGAGGTTAGGAGAGAAGACTCAAAGGACAACACAGCGGATCCACTCACAAAGGCCTGTTCCCAGAGAGAGACTTTTATGGGATGGTTGAGTATGAGATACTACAACCACTGCTATCAGATGGCCCTAGTGCAAGTGGGAAATTGTTAGTTATATGTATGCCCTAGAGGCCATTACTATACATAGGATGTATATTGTAGTGGATGCTTGGACATATATAGGGAGGACTTTCTTGCTCGACATGATAGTATGCTATCTGGTTGAACTTTACCTTAACGTGTACACTGATTGTCTCTCTGTTACATGTTGGTAAAGCCCTTAGGATGTGTACTTGACTACCTGGACTATGATGCAGATCATACTAGTGGGGACATGGTAGTCCATAAGTTCATCCTTCAAAGTCCCTAGTCGTGGGTGTATCGAGACGGGGCATCGATATACCAGAGTAGACTAGCGTGTACCTTCTCGACCCATACAGATGGGCGATGGATGATCCCATATCCATTGGTGTTTGACATCAGAGATGATATACGGGTGCTCAGTGGAGACTGGGTACACTGGACGGACTCGCCGAGAACTCCCAGATGGTATTATACCTTACGTCAGATGGTAGTTCTCTGGTGACACTGGTACAGAGTAGTCTGTTGACCCGAGATCGTCATAGAGTCTTGTGTGGCTCCTACTGTGCTTTGATTTCCATCTTACCACGTCCAAGAGGGCGTGCAAAACGGTGGTTTTTGGGTACAGTCCCGAGTCACATGGAGGCAATGAGCGATAGGAGGGGATTCGTCTCTCCCGGTATAGGGGGTTGATGTTGCGCTGTGTTCGATTGGCTATAACCGGAAATCCCTGGCCAGGGTTGCTGAGATTTACTGGTAAGTGTTACCGGTAGTTTCTCAAATTGTTATAGACCTCATATCGACACGACTTATCGAGCTATTGGGGCCTGACGTTTACCACCCCTAGGCGAGATATGCGACATATCAGACGATCAGACCGGACTGTACGGTAGTGTTACTGGTTGGATTCACTGGAGTGTGAGCGGGCTTGCTCGTCGATCTTCTGATCGCTCAATACCCGGGTGGCCGTTACGTTTAGCAGACCGCTTGCGGCTTGTGGATGCTTGATATGATCATCATCTGCTGCCGGCGTATTGACGAGTCTTTAGAGTCCTACACAGAGGTTTCCTGGCTCAAGCAAAACGAAATAGGAGCGCATATGAGATATGTGCGGGACCGAGAATAATACCAGTATGTGATACTGTATTCGATTCTCGCGATGTGACATTGATCGGTTATATGCGATATAGCCGGGTTATCGGATCAAGTGTTGATTCGATAAGTTGTTACTAATGATACTAGTCGGTTATATGCGATATGACCGGATCGTTAAATCAAGTGTTGATTTAATGATTTAATGCATAATTATATATTTGATATATTACTTTGCATTAACTAGTATCGGTTCACTTTAAATGGATTTTCTCGCTCGGGTGTGCGCATTGCATATGCGATATGATTTTGTGCACATGCTTGTATCATGTTTGATGATACATGCCTTTTTAATTAAGTGTATAGAATTAAACCTTGGTTAATGGAATGGTTAGGGTTTACTATTTGCTTATTCATTTTATTCATTTATTTATTAATCTTTTTCTTATTGGAAAAAGGAAATGAAATGATAAAATGGTGGCATTTCTTTTGTTCATTCATGAAGCTTCATGAATGCTTTGACTTGATGACCATTTTGTTTTTAGCTTAACCCTAACCATTGCATTAAACCATGATTAGTTCTCTACACTTAACTATGGTCATGTTATGATAAGGATTGATTATTCTTTTCTTTTTTAATGAACTTATCATAACATAATTCTTCTTCTTCTTCCTTTCTTCACTTGAAGAAAGCAAGCTCCATCAATGGTGATTGATGAAAATGAGTGAGAAATCCAATTCTAAAGTCTACCCACTTCCTATTTCTTCATCCTCTACCTCCTGCCAAGTAGTAGAGTGTGTTTCCTTCACAAGTTTTCATGGCTTGGTGAAGGTGGAGCTTGATCTAGCGATGCCTCGACGTAGATCATCTTCGGCATGGACATCGACGACCTAGCTCGCCATTTCTCCGACGAAGCCGACGCTAGAGCCCGGGAATTCACTAGGACAGCGAGGGGACTTCGTTGCGGAGCTATGGAGGTGGAGCACCGGATCTACAAAGGTTGTATTTCCGTTTCCTTTTTGTTAAGTTGTTAACTAGTTTCTTTTTCGCCTAGAAATCTAGCCAACGATCCGTTCTAGGGTTTCTCGGCACCGTTTAAATTTGAAATAGGCATGGTTGATGCCTTGTGAGACCTCATTAGGGTGCCTAGGAACCCTTCAATGGCCAGTCGAGCATAGCGCAACATCAACCCCCAATACCGGGAGAGACGAATCCCCTCCTATCGCTCATTGCCTCCATGTGAATCGGGACTGTACCCAAAAACCACCTGTTTGCATGACTCAGTAGAGCCGTGGTAGGGTGGAAATCAAAGCAGAGTGGGAGACACACAAGACTCTATGACGATCTCGGGTCAACAGACTAAGCTGTACCAGTGTCACCAGAGAACTGCCATCTGACGTGAGGTATAATACCATCTGGGAGTTCTCGGCGAGTCCGTTCAGTGTACCCAGTCTCTACTGAGCACCCGCATACCATCTCTGATGTCAAACACCAATGGATATGGGATCATCCATCGCCGATCACATGGGTCGAGAAGATATACGCTAGTCTACTATGGAATATCGATTCCCCGTCTCGATATTCCCACGACTAGGAACATTGAAGGATGTACTCATGGACTACCCAGGCCCCACTAGTACGATCTACATCATAGTCCTGGAAGTCGAGTACTCATCCTAAGGGCTTTATCAACATGTAACAGAGTGACAGAAAGTATACATGTTAAGATAAAGAGTAACCAGATAACGTACTATCATGTCGAGCAAGAAAGTCCTACCTATATATGTCCCAGCATCCACTACAATATACATCCAATGTACAGTAATGGCCTCTAGGGCATACATATAACTAACAACAACAAGCAAGCAAACAACTTTGCTACTAAGTGAATGGGAATACAACCTTTGTAGATCGTCCTCCACTTTTTTAGCACCGTGTTGACGTCCCTCCGCTGTGATCATCGGGATCCCGGACTCTAGCGATGGTTTCGTCGGAGAAATGAGTGGGCTAGGTCATTGACTTCGAGGCCGAAGATGATCTACGTCGGGGAGACTCAAACTCAAGCTATTCCTTCACTTAATCAAAAACTTTATGAAGAGAACACCCTATACTACATGGCAAGTAGTAGAGGATGAAGAAATAGGAAGTGGGTTCACTTTAGAATTGGATTTCTCATTCTTTTTCTCATGGCACCATTGGAGCTAGCAAGCTTTTGTGAGCTTGATGAAGATGAAGAAGAAGAAAAGAATCATATGAATAATTATCTAAATGAAACTTATCCAATAAATAATGGCACCATGGTTGAGTTAAGCCCCCATGCTTAACTCTTGTAGAGAATTAACCAAAGAATTAGGTTAAGGGATGGGTTAACTAATATCTTGAACAAATGACAAAAGAGTTGACTTTGTCAATGTTTATCAAGCTTCATGAAGCTTGATAACTTTGACCAAAGTCTCACTCTTTTGTTATTTGTTAGGAAAATAGTAACCCCTAATTTAACCTTGAGTTGGTTCAAGTCTCATACACACAACTGTAAGTCGATGTACAACACCCCACAACTTGCGGGGAGGCGGAAATATGAAAAATGATCTTGTTTATATGCTAAACATCGACTAACCGCATGAATCGAAGCTAAACGATAACTAACAACAAACATAGAAGTTAACAACTACTATGTAAAGGGATTATACCTAAAGAACCGTGTCCTTCGTCTTTACGAACTCCACCTCCTCCTCGGCCTTCTCCAAGTAGTAGACGATCCACCACGAGAGCTAAACTCCAAGCTTTGCCTCTAAACTTGAGGCAACTAGGTATCTTTAAGTGCTAATCAAAGTACCTAGATGAAATAGAGTATGGTTATGGATTAAGTAGTCTAACTAATCCTTGTACTCAACACATGAGAAGGGAGGATTAGGGTTTGAAGAGAGAGAGCTTGAGGAGAGAGAAGATGAACATAATAATGAGAAGAGAAAATGAGTTATCATAATATATATCAAGCATTTTTATTTATCAAGAAAACAAAAGAAAAAGATTTACAACCATGCTTGATAAATATCTAATGGTGATTCATCTCCATGAGTCATTAAGCAATTATGAAGCATTAATGACATGGATGAATCATCCATATGACTCACTAATCTCATTCAATGTATGTGCCACCTAAACCTCCTTAGTCACCATCTTCTAGAAGCTTCTCGCGCAATTACGAGAACGCCCCTCCTATCCGTGAAAACACGGAAAAACTTTAGACTGTATAAATCCAATAACCGGATACTAGTAACTGGCTTAAACCAAAGCCGACTAGTAAAAACTGTCCGAAAGTCGTACGTGCGTAAACACACATATGCGTCCGAACCCTTGTCGTAAAACCATACGACCTCTATATCGTTTCGCCTGTAGTAGGGAAACTCTCTGCGTGGGACTCTAGAGACTCGACTACTACGCTGGCAGTGGGTTTAACCACAGACCGCAAGCGGCACTAGCTGTACGTAACGGTCCCCAGGTAGATGTCGATAAGAAGGCCGATGAGGAAACCCATCCGAACTCCTACTGAGTCTGATGTGACAATCTCCATACAGTCCGGTCCGTTCGTCTAAGACTATCGCATATCGGGCTTGGGGGGGCGGCAAGCGTCAGTCCCCTAATAGCGGTATTAGTCGTGTCGGAGCGAAGCCCATTACACCCTGAGAAACTACTGGAACTTACCAGCAAATCTCGCTTGCCCTGGCCAGGGACTTTGCGTAATGGCTCTCTGACACAGCGCGATATCAACCCCCAATACCGGGAGAGACGAATCCTGTCTAACCGCCACTGCCTCCAAGTGCTCGGGACTGCACCCAACTGCTACCTGTTTGCACGACTCCTTTGAGCCGTGGTAGGGTAGCAATCTAAGAACAGTGGGACACACTCGAGGCGAAGTAGCAGTGTCAAGTCTGCGGACTATGCTGTACTCATGTCACCTGGGAACTGCTCACTGACGACTGGTATAAAACCAACCAACAGTTCCCTGTGAGTCCTGTCCGGTGTACCCGTAACCTAACGAGCATCTGCATACTATCTCCAGTACGATGTACTGACGGCTGTGGGACAGACCATCTCCACAACTGGGATGAGAAGCGTACACACCAGTCTACTCCGGAGTATCGATGCCCTGTCTCGATAATCCAACGACTAGGGACCTGAATAAGGATGTGCTTGTAGACTACCCAGCCCCTACTAGTGTGACTGCCATCACAACGCTGGTAGTCAAGCAAGATCCTAAGAGCTCTATCAATACGTATACTCACATATTAAGATAGAAAAACCAAGTAGCATACTACCATGTTTAGCAAGACTGTTATATACATGTGAATATCCCAAGCTTCCATTAAGTAATATACAAACTAGTATGATACAATAATGGCCCCTAGGGCATATACACTAACAATCTCCCACTTGCACTAGGGCCATGTACTGGCATATCGAAGACCGATGATCTCGAGTAGCCTCTCGAACTGAATCTGAGGTAGGGCCTTTGTGAATGGATCAGCAATGTTCTCTTCAGAAGCAACTCTCCGAACCTCGATCTCCCGACGATCAATGATCTCCCTGATCAGGTGATACCGCCTCAAGATGTGTCTGGACTTCTGATGGGACCTTGGTGCCTTCGCTAAAGCTATAGCTCCGTTGTTGTCGCAATACAGAGGTATTGGATCAACAATGGTAGGAACCACCTGAAGTTCTGTTAGGAACTTCTTCATCCAGACTGCTTCTTTTGCGGCATCGCAAGCAGCTATATACTCCGCTTCCATCGTTGAGTCAGCAACGGTGTCCTGCTTGGAGCTCTTCCAGCACACCGCCCCTCCATTGAGGGTAAAAACATAACCCGACATGGACTTGGAATCGTCCTTATCACTCTGGAAGCCGGAATCAGCAAAGGCCTCCAACCTGAGGTCTTTTCCGCCGTACACCAAGAACATCTCCTTAGTCCTTCTCAGGTACTTGAGGATGTTCTTTACTGCTATCCAGTGCTTCTCCCCTGGGTCTGACTGATACCGGCTTACCACGCTTAGTGCGTAAGCTACATCTGGTCTGGTGCACAACATCGCATACATTATAGAGCCTACAGCAGAAGCGTAGGGTATAATAGACATGCGTTCCCTTTCCAAATCAGTCTTGGGAGACATCTCTTTGGAGAGGGTGATTCCGTGACAAGCCGGTAGATTACCGCACTTAGAATCTTCCATACTGAATCTTTTCAGTACAGTGTTGATATACCTGGACTGTGAAAGTCCCAACATCCTCTTGGATCTATCACGATAGATCCGGATCCCTAGAATGTAAGAGGCATCACCCAGGTCTTTCATGGAGAACCTGTGTGACAAGAATCCTTTGACAGATTGCAGCATAGGAATATCATTTCCTATCAATAGAATGTCATCCACGTACAAGACTAGGAATACGACACTTCTGGCTACAACTTTACTATATATGCACGGTTCATCTGGATTTTTGATAAAGTCATATTCTTTGACTGTCTCATCAAAACAGATGTTCCAACTCCGCGATGCCTGCTTTAGTCCATAAATGGACTTAAGCAGCTTGCATACTTTCCCGCTGCTCCCACTCTGATTGAAACCCTCTGGCTGATCCATATAGACGCACTCTTCTAAATTTCCATTCAGAAAAGCCGTCTTTACGTCCATCTGCCAGATTTCATAATCATGGAAGGCAGCAATAGCAAGAAGGACCCGAATGGATTTGAGCATAGCCACTGGAGAAAAAGTTTCGTCATAGTCCAAACCAGGTCTTTGACGAAAACCCTTTGCAACAAGTCTAGCCTTATAGGTTTCTACCTGTCCATCTATACCAATCTTTTTCTTGAAGATCCATTTGCATCCTATGGGTTTTACCCCATCTGGAGCAAAGTCCAAAGTCCATACTTTGTTGGTGTACATGGACTCCATTTCGGTCTGCATTGCATCTAGCCATCGTACCGAGTCGCCGCTCTGGATGGCCTGCTGGAAGTCAGTAGGTTCATCATCATCTATGATGCAATCCTCTCTATCCCCATCTATGAGAAAACCGTAGTATCTCTCAGGCGGATGAGACGGCCTACTACTCTGCGGAGGGGTGCGGGAATGTCCTGTTCTTCTTAAACTACTGGTTCTACCAAACTTTCAGTAGCAGTTTGTGGTTCTGGAATTTCTTCCAGTTCTATTTCGCTCCCACTTATTTCCTTTTCTAAAAACTGATGTTCCAGAAAATGGGCATTATGAGAAACAAAAACCTTTTGTTCCTCTGCGTAATAGAAATAATATCCCTTGGAGTTCTTTGGATATCCCACAAACTTACATTTTACTGATCGTACCTCGAGCTTGTCCACATGCTGCTTTTTAACAAAAGCTGGACATCCCCAAATCTTCATATGCTGAAGATGGGGTTTCTTCCCAGTCCACATCTGATATGGAGTGGTAGGCACAGTCTTGGTAGGAGCCCTGTTCAGAAGATATGCTGCTGATTCTAGCACATAACCCCAAAAAGATCGCGGTAACTCAGCATTACTCATCATGGATCGTACCATATCCAATAGGGTTTGATTCCGTCTCTCCGATACACCGTTGTGCTGTGGAGTGTATGGAGGAGTAAGCTGAGAGAGAATTCCTTTCTCTTTTAGGTAACCTAGGAACTCGGCACTCAAGTATTCACCACCTCGATCAGATCTAAGTGTCTTGATACTTTTGCCGGTTTGGTTTTCTACTTCATTCTTATACTCTTGGAATTTCTCAAAAGCCTCGGATTTATGTTTCATCAGATAAATGAATCCGTATCTTGAGTAATCATCCGTGAAAGTAATGAAATAAGAAAAACCACCTCTTGCATGCGTAGACATTGGACCACATACATCACTGTGTATGAGTCCTAAGAGCTCGCTCGCTCTTACTCCTTGTCCAGTAAATGGAGTCTTTGTCATCTTTCCTTTGAGACAAGATTGACAAGTGTCATAAGTTTGATATTCGAACGAGTCCAAATATCCTTCTCTATGCAACTTAGTCAACCTTCTCTCATTGATATGACCCAGTCTACAATGCCATAAGAAAGCTTTATTTAAATCTGGAGACTTTCTTTTATGTGTGTTCTGGACATTGAAAATTTGGAGTTGGTTTAAAACATATATACCGTTATTTAGTGTACCGGACCCAATCAAACCATGATTAAGGTGGATGTTAACAACATCTCTTACAAACGTGAAATCATAACCTTCATTTGATAACAAGGAAACTGATATGATATTACACATTAAGCTTGGTACAAAAAAACAGTTATGTAAAACCAAAATGTGTCCACTCGTCAATCCTAGGTGATAATCCCCGACGGACGCAGCTCCCACGCTAGCTCCGTTAGCAACCTTTTGGGTCATATCACCTTCCTTCAGCACTCTACGGTTTCTCAGTGCCTGCAATGAATTGCAAATATGAGATCCTGATCCGGTATCCAATACCCAGGAAGTAGAGTTAATTAACAGACAATTCTCAATTACAAACACACCTGAAGTCGAAGCCACAGCTTGCTTCGGTTCCTGGTTCTTGGCGTTCCACGCCTTGCAATCTTTCTTCCAGTGCCCTTTCCTGTGACAATGGAAGCACTCATCCTGGCCCACTACCGGTACCGCAAACTTTTTCTTTCCCTTCCCTCCCACCTTACTAACACCTCCTCTAGGTTTGGTGGCGGCCTTCTTCTTCCTTCCTTTGGCCCTAGCCTTGGACCCGGAAGAAGATGCACCGCCAACAAACATAGCGGGTGTTTCCCTTGTCTTCTGCAAGGTGCCCTCTGCACTCCTTAACATGTTCAGGAGTTCCGGAATTTCAACTTCTTTTCTTTGAATGTTGAAGTTCAGGATAAACTGGGCGTAGGTGTGAGGAAGGGACTGGAGAATAAGGTCTGTATAGAGCTCATTATCCAAAGTCGTCCCAAGGTCTGCGAGCTCTTCAATATAGCCGATCATCTTTAGGACATGTTCTCCTACCGATGACCCGACAGCCAACCTCGCTCGAAACAAGTTCTTAGAGGTCCCATATCTTGCTATACGAGATTGCTCTCCATAAAGTTCCTTTGTATGGAGAAATATGCCATCTAGTTCCATATCCTCGTGCCTCCTCTGATGTTCATTGTTCATCGAGGCAAGCACGATGCACTTGGCTTTCGCGCAATCTAAATCCCAGGTTTTGCGGATTTCCTTATCCGCATTACTGGATTTGGGACCAGGGACAGCAGGTGCCGTAGCGGTGAGGACGTACCCCAATTTGTCATAGGTCAAAGCCATTTTGACATTCCACAGCCAATCTTTATAGTTTGGCCCTGTCAGTATATTTTTCTCTAAAAGTAACTTAAGTCCAGTCATTTTCAGGGTCGCTGCAAATAGGAGAGAGAGAAGAAAACTCTTTAGCATGATGCTCTTGCAAGTTTAGAGTGGTTTTTAGTTTATCTAAACTGGATGGCTCCCACTGTTTCTCGAATCCTTCCTCAAACCATAAAAGAAGAATTAGTTAGGACTGTTCTCACCGTACAATACTTGCTTAACCGTTCAGCCAGGCTAGTGTCGATACTTCGAGGGAGGTTTTCCAACGCTTTCGCGAAGTTCCTTAATTAAATAACCTCTTTTCTCTGGGGGCGTAACCCCGCTGACACCTTTCTTGACACCTACTTGGTTTATAGCATTGATCGTTAAGTGACGAATCTCCTGATAAGTAGCATATACTCACAGTAGGATCGGGATCCAAATATCATCGTATGATAATGTTGAAGGAATGCTACCAACATTCATCAAACTCCAAATGTATGCATCACTTTGCAAATTTCAGTTTCTTTAGAAATTCCCGATATAAGTTTTTGCCCCATGCTCTTATGACCTTGGCTTTGGTCAAAATGCCATAAGTCACATGTCAAGTTCTACCCGTCATTATCTTGTCAATTTGAACCCATCCGTATATACCCCTGACTTTGGTCAAATGATAATACGACTGTCCCAAACTAACTCATCTATCTTATGCAACAAATGAAAACCCAGCAGCTACCAAACACTATGCCTTGACTTTGGCCAAAATGCATAGCTTGAATACTACTGAATACCCAAATGAAATGGCGGAGGGCTACGAATGGTTTTGGCGAAACCGTGAACGTAGTGAACTTGATATAACCGAAGGAACCTGATAACTTTTAAAAGGAGTGGTTAAAGCTCCGCATTTAAAAATATCTGTTTTTAAAATTAACCGAGTGGTTTCTTTTAAATTGTTCCAACGATTAACTTTTGGTTTATTTTCTTTGCATTATAAATAATGCGTCCCATCATTAACCTATCATTGCAGAAAACAACGAAAATACAACGTCCTCTTATGCCATCTGCATTCGCCACGGGGTCCCGTCATCACCCGTTAGGTTACTTAACTAACGACAGAGCGGGGGCTGGGCTAGCACGGGTGTAAAACATAAGTGACGTCTAAATAGCTATCATATATAGATATTGTACATTCGTCAAACGCAATAATAGGCATTCCAGATCACAGATGAACTTTATTGGATTTGCAAGTAATCCGTGTTTGTTTTGAGCCTGCAACAAAAGACGGATTACACAGTTGTGATGAATAGCCATTACCCCACCCAAGACCCCAACGGGTACGGCAAACTACCCGCCCGGCAGTTTGTGCACCCCACCTTGGGTCTGTCCTAGGAGCAAAAACAGTAAAATGAAATAATACAACGGTGGCTACAACCGCAACCTGGATGTGCCCCGCAAAATAATATTACAACAAATTACATTTACATCAAATGAATTAAATAATAACCCATCACATAACCCCGGCTATACATCACAACAGTCCAACACAGTTCATATCCACAAACAGTAAAATCCATTACAGAAATGTGCAACCCCCTGCCAACCGACATACTAGCAGTTAGGGGAGGTTTACGAACACACTATACAAACACAGATATAATCCAACAAGAAAATACCATATAATTTCGATCGATTAAACACATTTAATTTTGCTCCATTACTTCTCTGTAAATCTGAAACCTGAGCAAAAATAAAAAATTCCAGAAAATACCAAATATCACAGAGAACCAACACAGGAAAATTGGGTTCATGAATCAGCAACTCGGCGGCGGAAGCGAGGTGGATCGGTGGGATCCGCCGCGGTTCCGCGGCGCTTTAGCCGATTCATGGGCCCAATTTTCTTGGGTGTTCTAATACTATCATTTTGGGCTTTCTGAACCTTCCTGAAAAATTTTTGGACTTCATTTAAAAATCGACAGAAACCATGATATGGGGGTTTTCCGGTTTTGGTTTTTTCCGTTCGAAATTCATACAATTTTCCAAGTGAGTTATTTATTGTTTAGCGAGGCTCTGATACCACTGTAAGTCGATGTACAACACCCCACAACTTGCGGGGAGGCGGAAATATGAAAAACGATCTTGTTTATATGCTAAACATCGACTAACCGCATGAATCGAAGCTAAACGATAACTAACAACAAACATAGAAGTTAACAACTACTATGTAAAGGGATTATACCTAAAGAACCGTGTCCTTCGTCTTTACGAACTCCACCTCCTCCTCGGCCTTCTCCAAGTAGTAGACGATCCACCACGAGAGCTAAACTCCAAGCTTTGCCTCTAAACTTGAGGCAACTAGGTATCTTTAAGTGCTAATCAAAGTACCTAGATGAAATAGAGTATGGTTATGGATTAAGTAGTCTAACTAATCCTTGTACTCAACACATGAGAGGGGAGGATTAGGGTTTAAAGAGAGAGAGCTTGAGGAGAGAGAAGATGAACATAATAATGAGAAGAGAAAATGAGTTATCATAATATATATCAAGCATTTTTATTTATCAAGAAAAGAAAAGAAAAAGATTTACAACCATGCTTGATAAATATCTAATGGTGATTCATCTCCATGAGTCATTAAGCAATTATGAAGCATTAATGACATGGATGAATCATCCATATGACTCACTAATCTCATTCAATGTATGTGCCACCTAAACCTCCTTAGTCACCATCTTCTAGAAGCTTCTCGCGCAATTACGAGAACGCCCCTCCTATCCGTGAAAACACGGAAAAACTTTAGAATTTATAAATCCAATAACCGGATACTAGTAACTGGTTTAAACCAAAGCCGACTAGTAAAAACTGTCCGAAAGTCGTACGTGCGTAAACACACGTATGCGTCCGAACCCTTGTCGTAAAACCATACGACCTCTATATCGTTTCGCCTGGAGTAGGGAAACTCTCTGTGTGGGACTCTAGAGACTCGACTACTACGCTGGCAGTGGGTTTAACCACAGACCGCAAGCGGCACTAGCTGTACGTAACGGTCCCCAGGTAGATGTCGATAAGAAGGCCGATGAAGAAACCCATCCGAACTCCTACTGAGTCTGATGTGACAATCTCCATACAGTCCGGTACGTTCGTCTAAGACTATCGCATATCGGGCCTAGGGGGGCGGCAAGCGTCAGTCCCCTAATAGCGGTATAAGTCGTGTCGGAGCGAAGCCCATTACACCCTGAGAAACTACTGGAACTTACCAGCAAATCTCGCTTGCCCTGGCCAGGGACTTTGCGTAATGGCTCTCTGACACAGCGCGATATCAACCCCCAATACCGGGAGAGACGAATCCTGTCTAACCGCCACTGCCTCCAAGTGCTCGGGACTGCACCCAACTGCTACCTGTTTGCACGACTCCTTTGAGCCGTGGTAGGGTAGCAATCTAAGAACAGTGGGACACACTCGAGGCGAAGTAGCAGTGTCAAGTCTGCGGACTATGCTGTACTCATGTCACCTGGGAACTGCTCACTGACGACTGGTATAAAACCAACCAACAGTTCCCTGTGAGTCCTGTCCGGTGTACCCGTAACCTAACGAGCACCTGCATACTATCTCCAGTACGACGTACTGACGGCTGTGGGACAGACCATCTCCCCAACTGGGATGAGAAGCGTACACACCAGTCTACTCCGGAGTATCGATGCCCTGTCTCGATAATCCAACGACTAGGGACCTGAATAAGGATGTGCTTGTAGACTACCCAGCCCCCACTAGTGTGACTGCCATCACAACGCTGGTAATCAAGCAAGATCCTAAGAGCTCTATCAATACGTATACTCACATATTAAGATAGAAAAACCAAGTAGTATACTACCATGTTTAGCAAGACTGTTATATACATGTGAATATCCCAAGCTTCCATTAAGTAATATACAAACTAGTATGATACAATAATGGCCCCTAGGGCATATACACTAACAACAACTTGTTTGAATCATCAAGCATGATACAAACATGTACACTTGCATATATCATATATAAACAATGTGCACATTCTAGTGAGAAAATCAATCTTAAGTGAATCAATACTAGTTAATGTAAAGTAATATATCAAATATATAATTATACATTAAATCATTAAATCAACACTTGATTTAACGATCCGGTCATATCGCATATAACCGACTAATATCAAGTGTATCAATGTATCGAATCAACACTTGATTCGGTAACCCGGCTATATCACATATAACCGACCGATGATACGAATCGCGAGAATAGAATACAGTATCACATACTAGTATTATTCTCGGTCCCGCACATATCTCATATGCGCTCCTATTTCATTTCGCTTGAGCCAAGAAACCCCTGTGTAGGACTCTAAAAACTCGTCAATACGCCGGCAGTAGGTGATGATCATATCAAACACCCACAATCCGCAAGCGGTCTGCTAAACGTAATGGCCACCCGGGTATTGAGCGATCAGAATATCAACGAGCAAGTCCGCTCACACTCCTGTGAATCCAATCAGTAACATTTACCGTACAGTCCGGTCTGTTCGTCTGATATGTCACATATCTTGTCTAGGGGTGGTAAACGTCAGACCCCAATAACTCGATAAGTCGTGTCGATATGAGGCTCATAACGGGTCGAGAAACTACTGGTAACACTTACCAGTAAATCCCTAAAACAGCCTTGGCCAAGGACTTCCTGTTATAGACAATCGAGCACAGCGCAACATCAACTCCTTATACCGGGAGAGACGAAACCCCTCCTATCGCTCATTGCCTCCATGTGATTCGGGACTGTACCCAAAAGCAACCTTTTTTCACGCCCTCTTGGACGTGGTATGATGGAAATCAAAGCACGGTGGGAATCACACAAGACTCTATGACGATCTCGGGTCTACAGACTAACCTGTACCAGTGTCACCAGAGAACTGCCATCTGACGTAAGGTATAATACCATCTGGGAGTTCTCGGCGAGTCCGTCCAGTGTACCCAGTCTCCACTGAGCACCCGTATATCATCTCTGATGTCAAACACCAATGGATATGGGATCATCCATCGCCCATCTATATGGGTCGAGAAGCTTTACGCTAGTCTACTCTGGTATATCGATGCCCCGTCTCAATACACCCACGACTAAGGACTTTGAAGGATGTACTTATGGACTACCACGTCCCTACTAGTATGATCCACATCATAGTCCAGGTAGTCAAGTACACATCCTAAGGGCTTTACCAACATGTACTAGAGAGACAATCAGTGTACACGTTAAGGTAAAAAGTAACCAGATAGCATACTATCATATCGAGCAAGAAAGTCATCCCAATATATGTCCAAGCATCCACTACAATATACATCCTATGTATAGTAATGGCCTCTAGGGCATAAATATAACTAACAATCTCCCACTTGCACTAGGGCCATCTGATAGCAGTGGTTGTAGTATCTAATACTCAACCATCCCTTAAAAGTCTCTCTCTGGGAAAAGTCCTTTGTGAGTGGATCCGCCGTGTTGTCCTCTGAGTCTACTCTCCTAACCTCGATCCCCTGGAGATCAACCATCTCCTCGATCAGGTGATACTGCCTAAGAATATGTCTGCATCACTGATAGGACGGGCGTTCCTTGGCATAAGCCATAACTCCATTGTCACACAATGGGAGGAACGAAGTTCATCTCATGAACTAATATACACCCAGACTTCCTCTTGGTAGCATCTTTGGTAGCGATGTATCCAGCCTTTATCTTCTAGTATGCCACGGTATCTAGCTTGGAACTCTTCCAATATACCGTCCCTTTACTGAGGATAAAGACAATGCCTTCGACTGACATTCAGTCGTCCTTATCACCCTGGAGCCTTTCCAGTGATTCTCTCCAGGATCAATTGATACCATCTCACTACAACTAGTGAGTATCCTAACATCCATTTAGATCTATCTCATAGATCCAAAACCCAGGATTTAGTAGGTATCACTTTGATCCTATATGGAGAATCCTTGTGATAAGCGGAGATTGACCGAGTGTAGCATAGGAAACTCCTTCCCTATCAAGAGTATGTAATCCACGTAATCTACGAGGATCACCAGTATACTCCCTACTACCTTGTTGTATATACAAGGTTCATCTACCATTTTGATGATGTCAAACTCTTTTACTAACTCATCAAAACAGATGTTCCAACTCCGCGATGCCTGCTTTATCACATAAAACATCTTGCATACGTTTCCGCTGCTCCCACTGTCTACGAAGCCCTCTGTCTGTGTACTTATAGACGCTTTCTTCCAAATCATCATTTAGAAAAGCAGTCAAGACACCCAACCGCCAGATATCGTAGTAATGGTATGTAGCCGTAGCAAGTAGGATCTGAATGGACTTAAGCATAGCTACTTAGAAAAGGTTTCATCACAATCCATAGCTAGTCAATGATGTAAACCTTTAACAAGTCTGGCTTTGAAAGTCTGAACTTTTCCATGTACCCCAAGTAATCTTCTCAAGATATACTTGCTCCTGATAGGGATTTAACCCTTCAGATAAAGCAACCAAAGTCCATACTTTGTTGGTGTATAAGGATTCCATCTCAGATCTCTAAGCATCAAGCCATTCTTACAGAGTCCTACTCCTGATGGCCAGCCCGAAACTAGTTGGGTCATCATCTCATGATGCAATCCTTGCTCCCACTGTCATAGAGAAACCGAAGTATCTCTCAGGTGGGTGAGGAACCCTACTAGATCGGCGGAGAGGCTAAGGTTCGTTGGTTGCTATTGAATCCTTTGGTTCTACCAAATCATCAGCTGCAGTTTGTATAGCTGGAACTCTTTCCAGTTCTACCTCATGTCCACAAATTTCTTCATAAGAAATTCCCTTTCACAAAGGTGGCATGCTGAGTAACAAAACATTTTTGTTCCTCGGTTAGGTAGAAGATATTCCCTTGCGTATGCTTGGGATATCCAACAAACTTCTACAGATCTGACTTTGCCTCGAGCTTGTCCGGATTTTGCCTTTTAGACATAGGCCGGACAACCCCAAATCTTAACAAACTTAAGATATGGGCTCTTCCCTTTCCATATCTCATATGAAGTGGTAGGCAACTGATTTGATAAGAACCCTATTCAATAGGTATGCAACTTCATAAGTGCATAACTCCCTAAAAGGAAATATGAAACTCAGTAGTACTCATCATAGAGCACACCATATCATATAGGGTGCTATTGCTCCACCACGATATACCATCGTGCTATAGTGTATACGGAGGATTAATGCTGAGAGAGAATCTCATTCTCCTTTAGAATAATCCAGGAATTCCGTGATCAAGTATTCTCCTCCTTGATCACATCAAAGGACATAATACTTATACCCATATATTGGTTCTCTACTTCTAACTTATATTCTGTGAATATCTCAAAAATTTCAGATTTGTGTTTCAACAGGAACATATGTCTGAATCTTGAGAGATTATCAGAGAATGTAATAAAGTATAAAGAACCGGTCTTGGCATTTGTAGACAGGGGACCTTCATACATCAATATGTATCATTCCAAGAGTTCACTAACTCTTTCTCTGTTTCCAATAAACAGAGCTATGGTCATCTTATCTTTGTGACATGACTGGCAAGTTTCACAAGATGTAAATTCAAACTGATTTAAATTTGCATCTTAATGTAACTTAGCTAGTCGGGTCGCATTGATATGACCTAGTCTATAATGCCTCAAGAAGGATTCGTTCATTTCTGAACTTTTCCTCTTGTGTGTGTTCTGTATACTAAGAACTGTAGTTTGATTTAGAACATTAATGCTTTTAGATAACGTGCCTGAACCGATCAACTCTTGATTTAGGAAATGTTCAAAACATTATCCAACAATACAAAATTATATCCTTCTTTATCTAAATAAAGAGACTGATATGATTTTGTATATCAGGTTCGGTATCTAATAACATTTGTTCAGAATCAATGTATTCTGGTAATACAGGGTGACAGTGACCAACAGACCTGGCTGCAACACTTGCACCGTTTTCTGCCTCATTAAACATATCACCTGTCCTCAGTTCTCTACCTTTCTGTAGCCCATGTAATATATTACATATGTGGGATCATGATCCGGTATCATATACCCAGGACGTAAAGGACATTGAGAAACAGTTCTCTGTAATGAACACACCCAAAGATGATGCATCGGTATGCACTTTCTTCGTCTGGGCGGTACGGGAAATCTGGTATTCCCCAATTTTCTGCTCTGTCTTATAACAATTATAAGTTGGAGCGGGACCAATGTTCCCCAGCTCAGTATAACAAGCGGGTTCGGTCAATTTATCCATATTATTATCTTGATTAAGGCGTGATGAGGTCGCTACCTGGAGAGAAAGAGAAGAAAACACTCTGTGTGCGCTCTTGCAAGATCAGATTGGTTATTATTTTATCTAATCAGGATGGCTCCCACTGTTTTTATCAAATCTTCTTTCAAACCCTAAAAGGAAAGACTAGCCGGGATTAATTACACCCTACAAGTTCGTCAATCTTTCAGCCAGGCCAGTGTCGGTACTTTGAGGGAGGTTCCCCATGCTTTCGCATGGACCTAATTAAAGTAAACCTCGTTTTTCCAGAGGCGTAACCCCGTTGACACCTTTCTAGACACCTATTTGATCGGCCAATTGTAATGTGTAAAACTCTCCCAGGAGTAACAATTACTCGCAGTGGGTATCGGGATCCAACTATCTCATAGAAGGTATGCAATCTCATTGCAAATTTCAACACTTGAAATTCCCGATAATATTTTACCCCTAGCGTTCTATGACCTTGACGAATGCCAAACAACCCATAGTCCACTAGTCAAGTTCAACCCGTACATTTCTTGATTGAATTAAACCCACCCGCACGACCCTTGACGAATGCCAAACAACGCCGTACGAATACCCTAATCCAATCTGCATCATATGCATAAGCAGATAAATACTAGTTAGCTACCGTACACTACGCCATGACGAATGCCAAACTACCGCAGTACGAATACTAAGTAGTACTTATCTGAAATGACGGAGGGCTACGACAGGTTTTTAAGAAAACCTTTTGCGTAATGAACTTGATATCGTTGTAGAATCAAATGATTTTAAAATGGAGTGTTTTTTAGGCTTTTCTAGTTTTGCTAAATGGGTCACTCCCGGTGAAGGGATCGTCGGCCCTTTCCTCATCGAATAAGGTGCAGGATATATCATATATACCGCTGTGCAAAGCAAAAACTATAGAAGCAATCAAAAGACAAACCGAGGGTTGTAGCATCTGCCAGTTATTGCTAAAGGGGTCACTCCCGGTGAAGGGATCTCGGCCCTTTCCTTATCGAATAAGGTGCAGGATGTTCTACAAGGAACACCGCGATGCAAAGCAAGAACTGTAGCTACCTGTTTTTGAAAATTCGATTCCACAACATCTTAGGTTTCTTTTCTTTCATTAATCATATTAATGAAGTCCCATCATTTAAGTCACCTAAACATCTCAGATAAATACGACGTACACTTATGCCATCCGCATTCGCCTCGATGTCCCCTCGTGCACCGTTAGGTTAGGTAACTAACGACAGAGCGGGGCAGGGCTAGCGCGAGTGCAAAACATAAGTAACGTCTATATAATATGTCATATATACTATATACAGTATTTATCACAGAACATCAAATGATCACATCACAGATATCGCAGCAGAAGAATCATATGAAACATTGGATATACTAGGACGTCCGTATTTTCAATACGAGCCAGTATAAAACACGGATTCCACGGTCGCGATGAATAGCCAAACCCACACCCCTAGACCCCTACGAGAACGGCAAGCAACCCTATTAATTCTAGAGTTAGGAGACCCGGACTCGACTCCTCGAGTTGGTCTCCCTCTGGACTCCAGAACCCGGTTACTTGTGCTCTCCTCCTTGGGTCTATCCTAGTGCGGAAAAGTAAATAATATACAAAAGATGACATCTTCCGCTACCTGGAAGTGCCCCAATAAAAGAATATTACATACAAGTTTTTTTACATGAATGAAAATGAAAAATACTCATCTCACATTAAAAAAATCCGGCTATTCAAAACGCGACGATCCAATATAACATATCCAGCAACACATAACATCACATGTCATCAACGTAAGTAAATGTGCGCATCCCAATTGTCGTTGACATATAGCAACGAAACCGGCGATATCACATATTACACTTACGGTCACAGAAAAGAAAGTGTAAAACTACAACAGTTGGAATCCGCAACCTCCTTAGACATCGCATGCCTAATCAAATGAATTCCTTAGACATCGCATGCCTAACAATTATAAACCCCGCATTTTAGTCTCAATATCGAAAACTCTTTTCAATACCAAGTCGGGCAATTCAACAAGATTCCCGACATCCAGATCAAATGCTCGTCACAAACTTTAGTAGACGGCCGCACCCCCGATACCGTCGACGAAGTGCACCAAGGCGGAACACCGCTGCCGCGAGCACCCGAACGGATGCTTTTTGGCGACGGGGTTCTCCTACAGTTACTTGGTCAAGGCTAAGGGGTGTAGCTATCTATTAAGTTTATCCGGCGAGTATCCGCGTACACTACGTAATTGCGACGGACTTTTGATCGCATCAAAATTCCGTGGCAACCGATCAAGTGAGACTAAAGTGCTATGTTTATAACATTCATATTAGTTATCTCATAACTACTTGTGAATTCCAAATATTGTATCACATTACAGATAAATAGAAAAATGTTAAAATTTCCGATCGAACAATCAAACACCCAAGTTTTCCCGAAACAGCTCAACACATGAAATAAGTTTAAAAACATCCACTTCATGCCACAGTACCAACGGTCCAGCCGTAGAAGGGTCAAGCCAACGCCTCACATGTGGCACGCCGTACTGCCCCAAACCCTAAGGTTCAAAGGGCAGTTCAAGACGGTCACATAATCGAGTTAAGGTTTGTTGTCTTCTAGAGGGTCCATCGCGTTACTTGCACTACTTAGAACGTTCTCAAACTACGGAAAAATCCAATACTTGGAAATTTCCCGGCAGGGGAAAAACTGGGTATTTATATCTGGTCGAACTTTTTAACATATTCTAAAATTACCCGGAAAAACACAGCCAAAGTTTGACAATCCGATCGAATCTACGAACTCCCAATACAACCCAGAAAACTCAACTCTTGAGCAGTAATTAAAATTACCCAGAAAACACAGGCATTACAGACGGGGATTACTGTGCAAAGCACGTGACAAGAAGCTTCTTTATGGCCGCGGAACCGCCGCAAATGCCAGGGTGGGGCCGCGGTTCCGCGGCGCTTTAGTTGATTCATGGACACGTGCTTCACAGTAACCCCTAAAAAACCCTGCTGAATTTTTTGGATATTTTTAATTCACAAAATTCACAGTTTTGAAAAATTGTACAGAGAAGGGTTTTGAATTAGAGTTTCGGGTTCGATCGGACTTCTAATATCGTCTACACTTCGCCTAAAGCTCTAGCTAGGCTCTAATACCACTTTAGGGTTACTAGGCACACTCAAGAGGTTCCACAAGGCATCAACCATGCCAAATTCAAATTTTTCGGTGCCGAGAAACCCTAAACTAGATCGTTAACTAGAGATTAGGTGAAACAACAAGTAAGCAAACAACTTTGCTACTAAGTGAATGGGAATACAACCTCTGTAGATCCGGTCCTCCACTTCTTTAGCTCCGTGTTGACGTCCCTCCGCTGTGATCATCGGGATCCCGGACTCTAGCGATGGTTTCGTCGGAGAAATGAGCGGGCTAGGTCATTAACTTCGAGGCCGAAGATGATCTACGTCGGGGAGACTCAAACTCAAGTTATTCCTTCACTTGGTCAAAAATTTTGTGAAGAGAACACCCTATACTACATGGCAAGTAGTAAAGGATGAAGAAATAGGAAGTGGGTTCACTTTAGAATTGAATTTCTCACTCTTTTTCTTATGGCACCATTGAAGCTAGCAAGCTTTTGTGAGCTTGATGAAGATGAAGAAGAAGAAAAGAATCATATGAATAATTATCCAAATGAAACTTATCCAATAAATAATGGCACCATGGTTGAGTTAAGCTCTCATGCTTAACTCTTGTAGAGAATTAACCAAAGCATTAGGTTAAGGGTTGGGTTAACTAATATCTTGAACAAATGACAAAAGAGTTGACTTTGTCAATGTTTATCAAGCTTCATGAAGCTTGATAACTTTGACCAAAGTCTCACTCTTTTGTTATTTGTTAGGAAAATAGTAAACCCTAATTTAACCTTGAGTTGGTTCAAATCTCATACACACAACTTGTTTGTATCATCAAGCATGATACAAACATGTACACTTGCATATATCACATATAAACAATGTGCACATTCAAGTGAGAAAATCAATCTTAAGTGAACCAATACTAGTTAATGTAAAGTAATATATCAAATATATAATTATACATTAAATCATTAAATCAACACTTGATTTAACGATCCGGTCATATCGCATATAACCGACTAATATCAAGTGTATCAATGTATCGAATCAACACTTGATTCGGTAACCCGGATATATCACATATAACTGACCGATGATACAAATCGCGAGAATAGAATACAGTATCGCATACTAGTATTATTCTCGGTCCCGCACATATCTCATATGCGCTCCTATTTCGTTTCGCTTGATCCAAGAAACCCCTGTGTAGGACTCTAAAGACTCGTCAATACGCCGGCAGTAGGTGATGATCATATCAAACACCCACAAGCCGCAAGCGGTCTGCTAAATGTAACGGCCACCCGGGTATTGAGCGATCAGAAGATCAACGAGCAAGCCCGCTCACACTCCTGTGAATCCAATCAGTAACACTTACCGTACAGTCCGGTCTGTTCGTCTGATATGTCGCATATCTTGTCTAGGGGTGGTAAACGTCAGACCCAAATAACTCGATAAGTCATGTCGATATGAGGCTCATAACGGATTGAGAAACTACTGGTAACACTTACCAGTAAATCCCTAAAACAACCTTGGCCAAGGACTTCCTGTTATAGCCAATCGAGCACAGCGCAACATCAACTCCCTATACTGGAAGAGACGAAACCCCTCCTATCGCTCATTGCCTCCATGTGATTCGGGACTGTACCCAAAAGCCACCTTTTTGCACGCCCTCTTGGACGTGGTATGATGGAAATCAAAGCACAATGGGAAACACACAAAACTCTATAACGATCTCGGGTCTACAGACTACTCTGTACCAGTGTCACCAGAGAACTGCCATCTGACGTAAGGTATAATACCATCTGGGGGTTCTCGGCGAGTCCGTCCAGTGTACCCAGTCTCCACTGAGCACCCGTATATCATCTCTGATGTCAAACACTAATGGATATGGGATCATCCATCGCCCATCTATATGGGTCGAGAAGCTACACGCTAGTCTACTCTGGTATATCGATGCCCCGTCTCGATACACCCACGACTAGGGACTTTGAAGGATGTACTTATAGATACCACGTCCCCACTAGTATGATCCGCATCATAGTCCAGGTAGTCAAGTATGTTGGAGATAGTGCCCTCAGAGTCAATTATTAGGTCACAGGTACGTGATTGTAATGATTGATGGAGGACCTATCCCGGTAGGACAGTCTTACTCGAGATGATAGTATGCTATCTGGTTTACCTTTATCATCGTGTACTGTTTTAAGTGACCTGACACGTCGCTATTACACGTTGATAGAGCCCCTAGGATTCTTGCTTGACCACCAGCAGTATGAGGGCGATCATATAAGTGGGAGCTGGGGGTCTATAAGCATATCCTTAAAAGGTCCCTAGTCGTGAGAGTTTCGAGACAGGGCATCGATTCTCCATAGTAGACTAGTGTATACAGTCGAGACCCCGACGAGGGGCGGTGGCCGGTCTCACAAGCCACTGGTGTTAGTTGGATCACCTAAGATGTATACAGGTGCTCATTGGGTTATGAGTACACCGGACAGGACTCGCCGGGAACCTGCTAGTTGGTCATATACCAGACGTCAGATGGCAGTTCCCTGGTGACATGTGTGCAGGTTAGTTCATCGACCTGGGGATCGTCATTTGTCTCGTGTGAGTTCCCACTGTACTTTGATTACTACCCTACCACGGCTCAAAGGAGTCGTGCAAACAGGTTTTAGTTGGGTACAGTCCCGAGCCACATGGAGGCAGTGAGCGTATCTTCAGGGGTTCGTCTCTCCCGGTATTGGGGGTGAGGTCGTGCTGTGTCTAGGAGAGCCATTACACAAAGCCCTCGGCCGAGGCAAGAAGATTTACTGGTAGGTATTCCAGTAGTATCTCAGGGTGTTCTGGGCTACACTCCGACACGACTTGTACCGCTTTTGGGGGTCTGACTTTTACCAACCCCCTAGGCCCGCCATGCGATGCTCATAGACGAACGGACCGGACTGTACGGATATTGTCACTGACAGGCTCAGTAGGGAGTCAGGCTGAGTTCGCTCACAGACGTCCCTTTTGGTCAATACCTGGTAGCCCGTTATGTATTGGCTTATACCTCTAACGTGCTAGTGGTTAAATCCACAACCAAGGTGTTGATGAGTCTTTAGAGTCCCCCACATTCAGTTACTCAGCTTTCGGGCGAAAGGTTGTAGAGGCCGTATGGAGATATGGCAAGGTCCGATCAGATACGTGCGGTATTGCACGGATCAGGATCGGACAGTCTGTACTATAGGCCGTATGGTTATATGGCAGGGTTTGATCAGATACGTGCGGTATTGCACGGATCAGGATCGAACAGATATTACTAGCCGGCTTTGGTTTAAGCCGGATCCTAGTATAGTACAGTGTAGATTTTGTCTCATTGCATTTGTATTTCGGTCGAAATACAGATGCGGGTGTGTATGCACAGTATCGGGGTTTTCCTGTAATTTATTACGGGACCAGTTTTCTGGAGTTGCCAGTTTGCTTTCCGTTTTGGCCGATTTCCATTGTTCCGTTCATTGGCCGAAGATTGGTGGAGGAGGGCTTATTTGCATTGTTGCAAATAGGCATTAGTGGAGGGGGTTCTTTGCATATATTTATATCATGGTGGTTTCATGATGGAGCCCATCTTTTGACTTCTAGCTTTATGATGATGGCTTGACCATTGTAGGTTATGATTGGCTTTTGGAGTGTTGAGTTTTGTTCTCTCATCATCTCTTTTCATCATTGCATTCCACCCACCCCCTTGACTTTTCTCTTTCTCTCTCCAATCACTTGAGAAGGGGGGGCCGGCCATTCCTATGGAGAGGAATGGAATGTGATTCATTTTGAGGTGTGGTATTTTTGCTTCTCATGTTTTGCTAGAAAAGTCCTCTAGCTCATTTCCAAAAGTTGCTCTCTTTTCCTCCACCAATGGCAATTCCACAATCCCCAAAAGTGAGACATGGTTCTTCACACATTCTACAGCAAATCTTGGGCACGTCGAGTAGCCGGCTTCGTGCCCGAGTTGCCTCGGCATTGAGGTGGGAGCCCGTAAAAGAAGTAGGCGGTGTGGTGCACTTCCGGCGACGAGGAGGAGACGGGACATTCCGCAGGAGATCGGGACGATGACGAGAAGACCGGAGGACTTGGATCGTCGGTATATCTCTTTCCCATCTTATTGTTAGCTAGGACTAGTTAGTGGTTCGATCCGGGTATTAGTGCGCGGCGGTTTGCCAGTTCAAGAAAAATTAAAAGTTTATCACCGCTTCCGCATTTGGCCGTCGGATTGACGGCCGGGGCGCCGCCGTGCACTTACAGTGGTATCAGAGCCTCCCCATTAACTTAGTCTAGCTTGGTGTAATGTGCTTTTCAGTTCCGATCGATAAAATGTTCCAAAACCCGTATTGTCTTCACATCAGTTTTCTGTCAGAATTTTTCAGTCTCCAAAAATTTTTCAGGTTGCAGAAAATTGATGTACTGGAA
Organism: Agapanthus africanus; assembly: GCA_030015575.1. Taxonomy (NCBI): domain Eukaryota; kingdom Viridiplantae; phylum Streptophyta; class Magnoliopsida; order Asparagales; family Amaryllidaceae; genus Agapanthus; species Agapanthus africanus. The sequence continues at coordinate 612,304,805 of JASDDO010000024.1, forward strand.
ATTGTAAGGCCACTGTAGAAATTCGACTGAGTGATGCCATAGTTGGAGCGCGGAACCGCGGCCAAAACCCCCTTTGGGCCGCGGTTCCGCCGCACTATAATGAGCTCACTGTGTCAATTTTCTCCAGTGGGCTTCTGGGTTGTTTTTAGGGGTTTTGGAATAATAACATTGGGCCCAGAATTTCTTTAACTGCTACAGTATTGCTTTGGGGCCCACTTGTTAAAATTTTGATTGATCGGATATTTTAAACACATTTTTCACAGTATTTACATTTTATCTGCGACCGTGAATGTCACTCGATCGGTAAATCCGGTCTAACTGCTATAGCCCGGTTAGACGGATTTGCGAACGTGACTTTCACGTTGATGTTCTATGTATTTGCTGTGATGTTGCGGATCGGTCGTGGGGGATAGCCTGGATGCAATGCTAGTACAGTTTTGTTGTATTATGTATATTTGATATTGCGGGACGAGCGTCCGACATGTGGACTGCCGTCACTGCCTGTTTGTATTATTATTTTGGGGCACGACCTGGTTGCGGTCGATGTACCCGTTGTATGTATATTTTACTTTCTGTACTAGGGTTACCCCGCGGAGGGGTGCACGGATAGCCGGGTTCTAGAGGGCAACAAGCCCGCATCTCATGGCATTGGGACGGAGGGGGCTTCACTCTAGGATTGGCGGGCTATTCGCCGCACTCGTAGGGGGTACAGGTTGACCCAGGAGGGGTGCCCAAGTTACCGGATTCCATGAAGTGCTGGGTGGTCCATTCACGGCGCTGAAGGGGGCTGCCTCGCTTCAGGTTTTGGCGGGTGACTTGCCGCACCCGTAGGGGTCTAGGATCTCATTGCACAGGCTATCCACACGACCAGGGGAACGTCGGGTTTCAGCAGTGGCTCTGTGAAACCCGGGGATCCCAGATATCTGTATTGTTCTGTGATGCTGTACATTTCTGTGATGTTGCATTTTATTCACGCCTTGAGCGAATATAATATATTGGTATATATATTAGTAGATGTTGTATATGTTTTACATCCGCGCTAGTCCAGTCCCCGCTCTGTCGTTAGTTAGCTAACCTAACGGGTAATGACGGGACCCAGTGGCGAATGCGGATGGCATATACGTACATCAGTATATTTTCGTTCTTTGTGGTGTGATCAATTGATGGGACTGCGTTGATTCGGATCAATGCAAGTTTAAAAACAAACCTAATCTGATGTTGTTGGAACACTTTTCAAAAAGCTGTTATTGCAAGGACGTTCACTTTTGTTTAGCATCGTGGTTTTCATTTGGAATATCCTGCTCCTCAGTCGACGAGGCAAGGGCCGAGATCCCTTCACCGGGAGTGACCCCTTGGACAGAAGTTTGCGTCAGGGCATTAACTTCACTATAGCCGACTACTTTTGCTTTGCACCGTGGTATTCAGTTAGAATATCCTGCACCCCATTCTACGGGGAAAGAGCCGAGATCCCTTCATCGGGAGTGACCTCTTTAGCAACGGTTTTCGTCACTATATTTTTAAAAGCTATCAGTTCCTTCAACGATATCAAGTTCACTACGTTAAAGGTTTTCGCCAGAAACCATTCGTAGCCCTCCGTCGTTTCATATGGGTAGTCAATAGTATTCAAGCTGTGTTTGTTGGCCATAGTCAAGGCACAGTGTTTGGTAGCTATTGGGTGTTCATATGCTGCATAGATAGATGCGTTGGTTTGGGACAGTCGTATAGCCTTGTTGGCCCTAGTCAAGGGCTTGTACGGGTGGGTTCAAATCAACCTGGATAATGACGGGTAGAACTTGACATGTGACTTATGATTTGTTGGCCTTAGTCAAGGTCATAAGAGCATGGGGCAGAAATCACATCGGGAGTTTCAAAAGAACTGAAACTTGCCAGATATGCGCATACCTTCTGGAGTGTGGTAGCGTGAGCGGATTCCGTCACGTTATCATGTGATGATAGTTGGATCCCGATTCCCACTGATGAGTTAGTTTACTCCTCGGGTGACCCCGACTAATTCTTCTTTTAGGTTTGGAGGAGAATTTGAGGTACAGTGGGAGGTTTCCTGATTAGATAAATTGGTAACCATTCTGATCTAGGTTAGAGTGCACGCTGAGTGTTTCTTTTCTCTCTCTCTTTGGCAGCGACCATTGACCCGACCCTAAGACTATGACTCAGTGACCAAGTTGACCGAACCTTCTTAACACTGGCTTTTGGATTGTCAGAGTTGCAAACCTCATTGCCACTCCTACTTTCACCCTTTTCTCCAGGACACCCCGTTTTACCACGAACGTCCACTTCCATTGGACAAAACCATCGTATGGTTAGATACGAACTCGAAGGAATTTATTCGAGGATGGTTTCAGGTTCTGGAGAAAACGGATAGGATTATTCAGTTGTCTTTTCCTTTTACCTTCTCTCAGGTTGCGAGTACTCCTTGGTTTAGGAGATAGTACACCTATTACGCAAATTGGATAGTCTTCTTCCAAACCTTAGGCTGGTGCCGACCGGTAGGGAATGAAGAAAACCAATTAGCATAACGATGGTGTGCAGAAGGTATTAAGTTCAGACAAAGCAAGGGATTAGTAAGAGGGCAAAGTAAATTGCAACAGATATTCACGACCAAACCAAGTATTCCTTCGCCAATCCTAAATCACCTTTGTATTTCTCCAGGACACTCCGTATCACTACGAAGATCCACAGTTTATTGGATACTCCATCGTATGGTTATATACGAACTCGAAAGGAACTTGTTCCAGTTCGGGGATGGATTCTGGTTCAGGAGAAATAGGATTAAGGTTTATTCGGTTGTCTTTTATCCTCACATTCTCTCGCATTGCGGGTGCTCCTAGGATTAGGACAGTACACCCATTATGCTTATTGGATAGTCTTCTTCCAAACCATAGGCTGGTGCCGAACGGTAGGGAAGGAAGAAAACCATTTAGCCTAAAGGGGTGTGCAGAAGGTAAAGACTAAAGACATATGAAGGGATTTGGAGAGGTGGCAAAGAATTATACGGTTACAGTCGTGAATCTGGAAGAGGCATTACTAGGAATACCGGGATACCCCATCGAAACATTTCAATGTTTCAGTTTCACTGTGTACTGTTAAAGGAAAACTGATTTCCCAATTAGTCCCTACTCCAGGGTATGTATTTACCAGGTACGATTCTCACATCTGTATGGTTTTACAGATGATGAGTGGGAGTAGGTTATTGGGAATTGGGTGATCATCCTCATTATATCGGGATTCGTTGTAATCGGTGATATTTGAGGAAATCACCTGGGCTGTTTGCCGGTCGGCAAATATTTGGTTTTGAATATCCGCTTTTATGCACCAATTTCAAATTTATATATCTGTACGTCTATTTTCATAGAGTGAGATATACCTTTCTGAAATTATGTCTACGACATTTACCTATATCAGTGGATGGTTAGGTAAGGAGCATTAAACAGCGGTGTAATTCTTCTTAACCATAAGTACAGTTTTCAACCTACGACACACAGTGAGTGAGTTATCAGACTCAAGGGACTTGTACAGAGTATTGTATGATGTCCAGGGTCCATCAGGACAGAGGGGTTGGTCCTCGCACTATATTCGGTTTACTTATGACTTCTCTAGTTTTTAGACAGGTGTTTCGCGGAAACAGAGGGTCTGAATTTTGAGAAGTTATAGGTATTTGAATAGAGTAGAGAACCAAGTATAGCAAGTATCGGGATTCTTCAAAGTGATCGAAGATGTAGATACGTGTATATGGTATTCAGTTGATAGTAATGACTAAGAGATCTTGCTTCTCTTTCAGGTTACTCATGATTGGAAGCATTCCTAAGTTGAGTAACGCTGATCGTCCTTCTTCCATTTAGTTGACATGCACTGGAGACAGCTGCATGATTTGAATCTGGTTCAATTAAATCAGTGCCTCTGTTTCTATATTGGATATAGAACAGTTCATATCTTAACGATGTTAAGGTACGGGGAGTTGTCCAGCTTATGATTAAAACCAGACTCCGGATAACTCAAGGCACGTTTCTGTAATGGCTGTTTGTGGGTTGACCCAGGCTATGACGCGGGTTGACTTTCTACCATCTGGATGAACAATAGCAATATTGTTCTAGACTCGCCACAGTTTTAATAAAAATAAATTTTTTCAGAAAACAGTAAGTGGGAGTATGGTAGAACTGGAAGTGATTCCAGAACCACAAACGATTACTGAAGATTTGATAAGGAACCTAAAGATTCAATCTGGATTGACATTCCATTGGCCACTCCGCAGATAAGGTGGGTAACTTCAGCCACCCGAGAGGTACTACGGTAGCCTCAAGGACGGTGACAGGGAAGTTCTTGTTTACCCACAATTACCATTGCTGTTGTTCCAGGCTGCGAGACCCGGTGGGAGGATGAGTATAGCGTCGTTCTAAACTTGCTTTAGAAGTGTACGTCTATATGACTCTGCCAGAGGGTTGTCGTAGTCAGTGGGAGCAGCGGAAGCATTGGTGGACAGGTAGCTTATGTCTATTTATAGACTAAAGCAGATGTAGCGGAGATAGATCATCTATTGCTGACGTGACAGTCATAGGTTTGACTTCATCAGAATAGGGGATGGATCTGTTAAGAAGGTAGTAGGGTGTGATGTCATGGTATTTGGATGACATACACATAGTAGGAAAGGAAACTCCTATACTACGATCGGTTACACTTTGGTCGTCACACAGTGGTTTCTCCACAAAGGAAATGGGTTTTATATCAGACATACTGGTTACTGGATCTATGGTATTAGATCTAGATTTGGGTGGTTTCCCAATCAGGGTACTTGACAGCATTCTAAGAGTATTTAGGATGGACGACTCCTGGCACGGTAGTGTACCTGCAGGTGATGGAGTCACCCTCTCTAAAGGTGTCTTACAGACTAAAGGGGAGAGGGATGTGCATGATTGGCAGATCACTTGCTCAGGCAATTGAGTCAATCGTGAGATGTCAAGTACCACACCAGATATTGTTCTTGCACTGGATGCAATAAGTTGACATTAATCCAATCCTGGAGAAACAGTCGGAAGCAGTTTTAGAACATAAGTGGATGTTCTAGGGATATGATAACGACAGCCTCATTAGGGAAACAGTTATCATTCCAGGCTTCCAAGGTGACATGCACGACAAGGAGGTTGTCAGAGCTATAGTTTTTCCTTCTGACGAGGGGCAGTATTTTGGACAGTTGGTCCAAGGCAATACTGAGGGAGGCATGGCGCAGGATACTGATTAAGTTCAGTTGACGATACAGTCTAAGAAGTTTGGATTTGGAGTTCATTTATGAGCTATGTCCCATCAGACATCCAGACACATTCTAAGACAGGTATTGCTCATTTCGGGAGATGGGTTTCTCCGTGAACTTGAGATATAAAAAGACATTGAAAGAGACAACAAAGCGGATCCACTCACTGAGGCTATTCCTCGAATGCAATAGTTTCGCAAACGAGCTTTGTAAGACTGACTAGTAGAGGAGTTGGGTGTTCGGTATCACACGGGCTGTGAGTATGCGACATCGCAATAATTAGCCTTGAGTGCAAGTGGGAGATTGTTGGAGATAGTGCCCTCAGAGTCAATTATTAGGTCACAGGTACGTGATTGTAATGATTGATGGAGGACCTATCCCGGTAGGACAGTCTTACTCGAGATGATAGTATGCTATCTGGTTTACCTTTATCATCGTGTACTGTTTTAAGTGACCTGACACGTCGCTATTACACGTTGATAGAGCCCCTAGGATTCTTGCTTGACCACCAGCAGTATGAGGGCGATCATATAAGTGGGAGCTGGGGGTCTATAAGCATATCCTTAAAAGGTCCCTAGTCGTGAGAGTTTCGAGACAGGGCATCGATTCTCCATAGTAGACTAGTGTATACAGTCGAGACCCCGACGAGGGGCGGTGGCCGGTCTCACAAGCCACTGGTGTTAGTTGGATCACCTAAGATGTATACAGGTGCTCATTGGGTTATGAGTACACCGGACAGGACTCGCCGGGAACCTGCTAGTTGGTCATATACCAGACGTCAGATGGCAGTTCCCTGGTGACATGTGTGCAGGTTAGTTCATCGACCTGGGGATCGTCATTTGTCTCGTGTGAGTTCCCACTGTACTTTGATTACTACCCTACCACGGCTCAAAGGAGTCATGCAAACAGGTTTTAGTTGGGTACAGTCCCGAGCCACATGGAGGCAGTGAGCGTATCTTCAGGGGTTCGTCTCTCCCGGTATTGGGGGTGAGGTCGTGCTGTGTCTAGGAGAGCCATTACACAAAGCCCTCGGCCGAGGCAAGGAGATTTACTGGTAGGTATTCCAGTAGTATCTCAGGGTGTTCTGGGCTACACTCCGACACGACTTGTACCGCTTTTGGGGGTCTGACTTTTACCAACCCCTAGGCCCGCCATGCGATGCTCATAGACGAACGGACCGGACTGTACGGATATTGTCACTGACAGGCTCAGTAGGGAGTCAGGCTGAGTTCGCTCACAGACGTCCCTTTTGGTCAATACCTGGTAGCCCGTTATGTATTGGCTTATACCTCTAACGTGCTAGTGGTTAAATCCACAACCAAGGTGTTGATGAGTCTTTAGAGTCCCCCACATTCAGTTACTCAGCTTTCGGGCGAAAGGTTGTAGAGGCCGTATGGAGATATGGCAAGGTCCGATCAGATACGTGCGGTATTGCACGGATCAGGATCGGACAGTCTGTACTATAGGCCGTATGGTTATATGGCAGGGTTTGATCAGATACGTGTGGTATTGCACGGATCAGGATCGAACGGATATTACTAGCCAGCTTTGGTTTAAGCCGGATCCTAGTATAGTACAGTGTAGATTTTGTCTCATTGCATTTGTATTTCGGTCGAAATACAGATGCAGGTGTGTATGCACAGTATCGGGGTTTTCCTGTAATTTATTACGGGACCAGTTTTCTGGAGTTGCCAGTTTGCTTTCCGTTTCGGCCGATTTCCATTGTTCCGTTCATTGGCCGAAGATTGGTGGAGGAGGGCTTATTTCCATTGTTGCAAATAGGCATTAGTGGAGGAGGTTCTTTGCATATATTTATATCATGATGGTTTCATGATGGAGCCCATCTTTTGACTTCTAGCTTTATGATGATGGCTTGACCATTGTAGGTTATGATTGGCTTTTGGAGTGTTGAGTTTTGTTCTCTCATCATCTCTTTTCATCATTGCATTCCACCCACCCCCTTGACTTTTCTCTTTCTCTCTCCAATCACTTGAGAAGGGGGGGCCGGCCATTCCTATGGAGAGGAATGGAATGTGATTCATTTTGAGGTGTGGTATTTTTGCTTCTCATGTTTTGCTAGAAAAGTCCTCTAGCTCATTTCCAAAAGTTGCTCTCTTTTCCTCCACCAATGGCAATTCCACAATCCCCAAAAGTGAGACATGGTTCTTCACACATTCTACAGCAAATCTTGGGCACGTCGAGTAGCCGGCTTCGTGCCCGAGTTGCCTCGGCATTGAGGTGGGAGCCCGTAAAAGAAGTAGGCGGTGTGGTGCACTTCCGGCGACGAGGAGGAGAGGGGACATTCCGCAGGAGATCGGGACGATGACGAGAAGACCGGAGGACTTGGATCGTCGGTATATCTCTTTCCCATCTTATTGTTAGCTAGGACTAGTTAGTGGTTCGATCCGGGTATTAGTGCGCGGCGGTTTGCCAGGTCAAGAAAAATTAAAAGTTTATCACCGCTTCCGCATTTGGCCGTCGGATTGACGGACGGGGCGCCGCCGTGCACTTACAAAGTACACATCCTAAGGTCTTTACCGACATGTAACAGAGAGACAATCAGTGTACACGTTAAGGTAAAGAGTAACCAGATAGCATACTATCATATCGAGCAAGAAAGTCATCCCTATATATGTCCAAGCATCCACTACAATATACATCCTATGTATAGTAATGGCCTCTAGGGCATACATATAACTAACACAGACTACTCTGTACCAGTGTCACCGGAGAATTGCCATCTGACGAAAGGTATAATACCATCTGGGAGTTCTCGGCGAGTCCGTCCAGTGTACCCAGTCTCCACTGAGCACCCGTACACCATCCTTGATGTCAAACACCAATGGATATGGGATCATCCATCGCTCATCATATGGGTTAAGATGCGTATACGCTAGTCTACTCTGGTGTATCGATGCGCTGTCTCGATACACCTTCGACTTGGAACAGTTATAGGATGTACTCATCGACTACCGTGGCCCCACTAGTATGATCTCATCATAGTCCCAGTAGTCGAGTACATATCCTAAGGGCTTTATCAACATGTAACATAGAGACAATCAGAGTACATGTTAAGATGAAGTACAACCAGATAGCATACTATCATGTCAAGCAAGAAAGTCATCCCTATATATGTCCAAGCATCCACTACATTATACATCGTATGTAAAGTAATGGCCTCTAGGGAATACATATAACTAACAATCTCCCACTTGCACTAGGGCCATCTGTTGTGGTATCACATACCCAACAATTAGCTGCGGTTGAAGTATCTCATACTCAACCATCCCATAAAAGTCTCTACTGGGAAAAAGGCCTTTGTGAGTGGATCCGCGCTGTTGTCCTCTGTGTCTACTCTCCTAATCTCGATCTCCCTGGAGATCAACCATCTCCATGATCAGGTGATACTGCCTAAGAATTATATCTGGATTTCTGATGGGACGGGGGGTTCCTTGGCAAAAGCCACAACTCCATTGTCACACAATGGTAGGAACGAAGTTCATCTTATGAACTAATATATATCCAGACTGCCTCTTTGGTAGTATCCTTGGTAATGATGTATCTTGCCTTTAATCGTCTAGTAAGTCACGGTATCTAGCTTGGAACTCTTCCAACATACCGTCCCTCCACTGAGGGTAAAGACAATGCCTGCGACTAACATTCAGTCGTCCTTATCACCCTGGAACCTTTCCAGTGATTTTCCCAGGATCGATTGATACCATCTCACTACAACTAGTGATAATACTAATATCCAATTAGATCTATCTCATAGATCCAAAACCCAGGATTTAGGAGGTATCACTGTGATTCTATATGGAGAATCCTTGTGATAAGCGGAGATTGATCGAGCGTAGCATAGGAAACTCCTTCCCTATCAAGAGTATGTCATCCACGTACTCTACGAGGACCACCATACTCCCTACTACCTTTTTGTATATACTTGGTTCATCTACCATTTTGATGAAGTCAAACTCTTTGACTACCACATCAAAACAGATGTTCCAACTCCGCGATGCCTGTTTTATCACATAAAACATCTTGCACACGTTTCCGCTGCTCCCACTGTCTACGAAGCCCTCTAGCTGTGTACTTATAGACGCTCTTTTCTAAAACATCATTTAGAAAAGCAGTCATGACACCCAACCACCAGATATCGTAGTCATGGTATGTAGCAGTGGCAAGTAGGATCTGGATGGACTTAAGCATGGCTTTGAAAGTCTCAACTTTTCCATGTACACCAAGTAATCTTCTCAAGATATACTTGCTCCTGATGGGGATCTAACCCTTCAGATAAAGCAACCAAAGTCCATACTTTGTTGGTGTATAAGGATTCCATCTCAGATCGCTAAGCATCCAGCCATTCTTACAGAGTCCCACTCCTGATGGCCAGCCCGAAACTAGTTGGGTCATCATCTCATGATGCAATCCTCGCTCCCACTATCATAGAGAAACCGGAGTATCTCTTAGGTGGGTGAGGAACCCTACTAGATCGGCGGAGAGGCTGAAGTTCGTTGGAAACTATTGAATCCTTTGGTTCTACCAAATCATCAGCAGCAGTTTGTATAGCTGGAACCTTTCCAGTTCTACATAACAGACCTTGCCTCGAGCTTGTCCGAATTTTGCTTTTAGACATAGGCCAGACAACCCTAAATCTTAACAAACTTAAGATATGGGCTCTTCCCTTTCCATATCACATATGAAGTGGTAGGCAACTGATTTGATTTGAACCCTATTCAATAGGTATGCAGCTTCTCAAGTGCATAACTCCCAAAAGGAAATAGGAAACTCAGTAGTACTCATCATAGAGCACACCATATCACATAGGGTGCTATTGCTCCGCCTCGATACACCGACGTGCTGTGGTGTATACGGAGGAGTAATGCTGAGAGAGAATCTCATTCTCCTTTAGAATAGTCCAGAAATTCCATGCTCAAGTATTCTCCTCCTTGATCTCATCAAAGGACATAATACTTATACCCGTTTTTCTGGTTCTCTACTTCTAACTTATATTCCGTGAATATCTTAAAAGGTTCGGACTTGTGTTTCAACAGGAACATATGTCTGAATCTTGAGAGATCATCAGAGAATGTAATGAAGAACAAAGAACTAGTCTTGGCATGTGTAGACAGGGGACCATCATACATCATCATGTATCAATCCCAAAAGTTCACTAACCCTTTCTCTGTTTCCAATAAACGGAGCTGTGGTCATCTTATCTTTGTGACATGACTGGCAAGTTTCACAATATGTAAATTCAAACAAATTTAAATATGCATCTAAATGTAACTTTGCTAGTCGGGTCGCATTGATATGATCTAGTCTACAATGCCTCAAGAATGATTCGTTGATTCGATCAGAAGATCAACAAGCAAGCCTGTACATTCTCCTGTGAATCCAATCAGTAACACTCCCGTACAGTCCGGTCTCGTCGTCTGATATGTCGCATATCTCGCCTAGGGGTGGTAAACGTCAGACCCCAGCAGCTTGATAAGTCGTATCGATATGAGGTCTATAACACTTCGAGAAACTACTGATAACACTTACCAGTAAATCTCAGCAACCCTGATCAGGGATTTCCAGTTATAGCCAATCGAACACAGCACAACATCATCTCCCTATACCGGGAGAGACGAATCCCCTCCTATCGCTCATTGCCTCCATGTGATTCGGGACTGTACCCAAAAGCCACCTTTTTGCACGCCCTCTTGGACGTGGTATGATGGAAATCAAAGCACAGTGGGAATCACACAAGACTCTATGACGATCTCGGGTCAACAGACTACTCTGTACCGTGTCACCGGAGAACTGCCATCTGACGCAAGGTATAATACTATCTGGGAGTTCTCGGCGAGTCCGTCCAGTGTAGTCTCCACTGAGCACCCGTACACCATCCTTGATGTCAAACACCAATGGATATGGGATCATCCATCGCCCATCATATGGGTCAAGATGCGTATACGCTATTCTACTCTGGTGTATCGATGCCCTGTCTCGATACACCCTCGACTAGGAACAGTTATAGGATGTACTCATCGACTACCGTGGCCCTACTAGTATGATCTCATCATAGTTCCAGTAGTCGAGTACATATCCTAAGGGCTTTATCAACATGTAACATAGAGACAATCAGAGTACATGTTATAATAAAGTACAACCAGATAGCTTACTATCATGTCGAGCAAGAAAGTCCTCCCTATATATGTCCAAGCATCCACTACAATATACATCGTATGTACAGTAATGGCCTCTAGGGCATACATATAACTATCATGGAATCCACTCTAGTTACCACACTCCAGAAGGTATGCTAAATCTGCAAGTTTCAGTTTCTTTAGAAACTCCCGATGTGGTTTTTGCCCCTAACGGTTTATGACCTTGACTAGGTCAACAAACCATAAACCGCCAGTCAAGTTCTACCCGTCATAATCTTGATTGCATTAAACCCACCCGTACATGCCCTTGACTAGGTCAACAAGGCCGGACGACTGTTCTAACCAATCACATTTGGCAATGCACAGAAAAATATCACTTAGCTACCGTTCACTACGCCTTGACTAGGTCAACAAACGCAGCACGAATACTAAATAATACCAATCCGAAATGACGGAGGGCTACGGCTGGGTTTTGGCGAAAAACCCGTTAACGTCATCAACTTGATATAGTTGAAGGAACATGATTGCCTTTTTGAAAATATAGTGGCGAAAACTTTTGCTAAAGAGGTCACTCCCTGCGAAGGGATCTCGGCTCTTTCCTCGTCGAATGAGGTGCAGGATATTCCAAACTGAATACCTCGATACAAAGCAAGAATAATCTACTATAGTGAAGTTATTACCCTGACGCAAACTTTTTGTCCAAGGGGTCACTCCCGATGAAGGGATCTCGGCCCTTGCCTCGTCGAATGAGGTGCCGGGCATTCATAACCGAATACCTCTATGCAAAACAAAAAAGAACGTCCTTGCAATAACAGCTTTTTGAAAATTGTTCCAACAACGTCTTTTAGGTTTGTTTTCTTGCATTAATTTAATGTGTCCCATCAGTTAATCCTACTATTGCAGAAAACAACGAAAATATGGCATACGCTTATGCCATCCGCATTCGCCACGACGCCCCGTCATCACCCGTTAGGTTACTTAACTAACGACAGAGCGGGGGCTGTACTAGCTCGGATGCAAAACATAAGCAACGCCTACTAGATATCATATATAGATATACACATTCGTCAGATGCAATGATAGCCATTCCAGATCACAGATGAACACATTGGATATGCTAGGAATCCACGTTTCGTTCGAGCCTGCAACGAAAGACGGATTACACGGTCGCGATGAATAGCCAAAACCCCACCCTAGACCCATACGGGTGCGGCAAACTACCCACCAAGTACCCGAAGTGAAGCAACCTCCCTCAACAACGTGAGTAGGCCACTTGGCACTTCGAGGTACACGGTAGTTTGTGCACCCCACCTTAGGTCTATCCTAGGAGCAAAAACAGTAAAAGAAATAATATACAAAGGCGGCTACAACCTTATCCCGGATGTGCGGCCATACAAATAATATTACATCAATTTACATATTACATGAATTGAAAGATAAATAAAACTCTCATCTCACAACCCCCGGCTATTCATCCGCGACAATCCAACGAATCCATATACACAAACCATCAACATTACAGATCACAGATATGCACAACCCCCACTAATCGACGTATAGCGATTAGCCGACGTTCAGTGCATATATCACATTATAGATATAACCCATTAGCCAAAGTCTACAGAACTTCGATCAAAATACGGATTTGCAACCTCCCCAAACACAAATTTGTTCTCTCGAAAATCTGGGCAAAAACAACATATTCTAAAAATCCCAAAACACCATTCTAAGAACACTGCAGGAAAAACGATCTACGGCCGAATCAACTCGGCCGCGGATCCGCGGCAAGAAGCATGTTCTTGCAACGGTTCCGCGGCGCTTTGACCGAGTCAGTGGGTCATTTTTCTTGTGTGTTCTTTAAAAACCCTAAGCCGATTTTTAGTGTATGTTAAAATATTTTTTGAACAGATTTGAAAATCGGCAGAAAGTTCAATTTTGTACGTGTTTTGCGGTTTTTTTTTTCTCCGATCAAAATTCTAGATACTTTGCTAACATGCTAGTTTATGTTTAGCTAGGCTCTGATACCACTGTTAGGTCCACGTTACCCATACCGGTTCTTTCGGGGAGGCGGAACAGGTAAAAATCAAATTTTTCCTCGATAAGTAACATGGACCGTTCATGAAGGATCTTTGCTAAACAAAACTAACAAAAGAACTACAAGCTTTACCTACTATGTAGAATGGTTATACCTAGTCTTGAACTCCTTCTCTTCTTGTTGTTCTTCTCTTTACTTGCTCCTTGTAGTTGTTTGTACGGCTCCTCCTCTTCGTCTCCTCTTTGCCGAAGATAGATCCACCCGAGGGTTCGAACTTGAGCTCCTACCTCAACCTAGAGGTAACTAAGGTGCTTAGTTTGCTAAACCTAGAATACTAGAAAGAGTAGAGAGTAGTTTTAGTGTTATATCTCAATGGAAAATGGTTCTCAACTCATGAGAGATTTTTGCCTTGAGCTAGAGGAAGAGGGAGAGCTATGGATGAGAGAGAAGATGCAAGTGAGAATGATACCATTTTTTCAACCATGCTCTCATAATTTAGAAAAATGATAATAATAATAATTAACAATTTGTGATGGTGAGTTGATGAATGACCATTATCATTTCATTCATTAAATGCTTTTGCAAAGAATAAGAAGCATCTTTGAAAACAAATGATGATGGTTAACAAGTCCACTTTGGTCAACCGGTCAACTAAGTCAACAAGTCAACAAAAGTCAAGAATTCAACTCAACCATGGCACAATAATTGTTAACTAATATTATTAATCATATTTCCTATTCTCATTAGGGTTTGGAAAAAGACAACAGTCAACTGTGCATACACACCCGTACCATAACCCTAATGAGAATCCTCTGCCTCTGCCTCAGTCAACTGTGCATACACACCCGCATCCATGATCCGAGGAACACGAATACAATGAGATAAAACTAACCCCAAAACATATACTAAGATCTGGCTTAAACCAAAGCCCAGTAGTAATAACTGTCCGGACACCAAACGTGCACGAGTGCGCGGATGTGAACGAACCCTGTCACAAAACCATGCGACCTCCACTCTGTTTTGCCCAAAGGCGAATAACCCTCTGTGTGGGACTCTAAAGACTCGACACTACGCTGGCAGTGGGTTTAACCACAGACCGCAAGCGGCACTAGCTGTACGTAACAGTCCCCAGGTAGATGCCGATAAGAAAACTGATGAGGTGAACCCATCCGAACTCCTACTGAGCCTGTATGTGACAATCTCCGTACAGTCCGGTCTGTTCGCCTGAGAGTATCGAATGGCAGGCCTAGGGGGCGGTAAATGTCAGTCCCCTAATAGCGGTACAAGTCATGTCGGAGTGTAGCCCAAAACACCCTGAGAAACTACTGGTAACACTACCAGTAAATCTCGCTTGCCCTGGCCAGGGACGACTATGTGTAATGGCTCTCCTAGACATAGCGCGATATCAACTCCCAATACCGGGAGAGACGAATCCTGTCTAACCGTCACTGCCTCCAAGTGCTTCGGGACTACACCCAACTACTACCTGTTTGCACGGCTCAGTAGAGCCATGGTAGGGTAGTAATCTAAGAACAGTGGGAACACACTCGAGGCGAAGTGACAGTGTCAAGTAATCGGACTAAGCTGTACTCATGTCACCTGGGAACTGTTAACTGACGATAGGTATAATACCAACCAATAGTTTCCGACGAGTCCTGTCCAGTGTATTCGTAACCTAACGAGCACCTGCAAACTATCTCCAGTACGACGTACTAATGGCTGTGGGACAGACCATCTCCCCTGCTGGGAAGAGAAGCGTATGCACCAGTCTACTCTGAAGTATCGATGCCCTGTCTCGATAATCCTACGACCAGGGACCAAAAATAAGGATGTGCTTATAGACTACCCAGCCCCCACTAGTGTGATCGCCATCACAACGCCGGTAGTCAAGCAAAGATCCTAAGGGCTCCATCAATATATATTAGCGATATGTTAAAAGAAATATATACACATATTAAGATAGAAACAAACCAAGTAGCATACTACTACGTCGAGCAAGACTGTCGTAAACCCGTATATATATATATATATATATATATATATATATATCCCAAGCCTCCAAAATGTATTATACAAACTAGTACTATACAATAATGGCCTCTAGAGCATACATATCTAACAGATATCAACCAACATGTGTCCATCAACGACACATCAAAATCATGGAACCTGAGTGTCCAACATCGACACTCAAAACATCATGAAACCCGTGTCCAGCATCGACATGTAAATCCTCATCTCCCGGGCTCCGTCAGTCCAGATCGGCCCATATCCATCTGATCTCACGACCACAGTCGGTATCCTCTGGATATCCGACGCGCCAAACTATCACCAGTAGGTAGTACTCCCTCTGCCAGGCTCATCGTCTACTGCACAACAATCCTTTCTTGCCCCGGGATACTATACCGGGTCCATCATGTACCCACAAACGGTTCGTCCAACTCCTCGAATCGGGTCTCGAAAACAATCTCAGAACAGAGAAAACTCATGGTGGACGTATCGAAATCACATCACGAGAAACCGCGTTTTTTTAAAACAATTTATAAATTCCTTTGAAATATATCTGCGGTTCTCATATCCAGAAATCTCATGAAAACAGCATCTCAATGCATATAACCATAAGTACGATGTATGCAAACATAGAACAGTAATATGAGCATATCAAGTAATCATGCAAGCATATCAAGTGATAGTACTGAATAATGAATGTACTTTATAATTAAGAATAATACCATGATATAGCATTTCTATTATGTAAGTGGCATGGCACTTACCGATGATGAATGTGTGTGAGCCGGAAAATCTGTGTAAGTGTAACATGCGCATCATCGATAATTGTGCAGGTGTACTAGCAGACGATATCATAACAACTAATGAAAGCGCATGTATATATATAATGCAATGAGGGTAAAATGAACGTAGCAGAAAGGTAAACAGTAACGCAACAAGCTAAGATATACCTCGATATACGAGCCATACAATATCGTATCTAAAATAGCACGAATCTTTTTTTTTTGGAAAAGTAGGGACTACGGTGTTTTTAAAGAAAAGCAATACGTTTGAAATCCGTAGCGTCCCTCGGTTTATCCTTTGAAATGTACACGATTTGTTAGTTTTGAAAATAGGTATGACTCGAACCCTATTCTAATCATCTACTTAAGTAATTAAAAGACTACAAGGCTAAACTAATCCCGAGTCAAATGTACGGATCAATCATCATGTATACATCTCGTACGGTATAGTCCGTCGTACGGCCTCCTCAAAATCGAGGGTACGGTCAAATATCATATATCATAACTCGTACGGTATGATCCGTCATACGATATCATAAACAACGGTACGGGTCTAAGGTCACGTACAACATATCACTCTTTATTCTCATAGAAATATATATACATATATGTACACATATAACTCAAGTCACATCTATATCAAACTCATATCATTTCTTGGCAAAATTATCTATATTCTGATATCGTCTCACATCCGTATATCGACATATTAAGCCAAGTCATCTTATCTCATCACATTCTCTTTTCATCATAACAATATCTCACATCAAGTCATCTTGCATATACATCACATTCTCATTTGTATGTATGTAGAATCTCATATCATCAATTGGCGTACGAATATAACACGTACATAGCCTTGCATCCTTAAGCTAACATATCCACTAATGTCATCTTTTATCGTATCATCTCATACTAAAACCCTTAATCATATCCGCAAGTTCGTAGCATATCTTTTCTCCAAATATAATTTATATATCGATTTTCCATATTAAAGGTTGCGGGGGTGCTATACGCCATCCACCCGACTTCCTTCGTAGATATAAATCTACTAACCTGCCAAATCCTCGCTTAGTCGAAGTTGATGTGCTTCGTCGTCTCGGAAGTCCACGCGATGGTACCAACAAATCAACACATATCGCAATGATATGAAAACAAAGTCTGAAAACATATACGGCACACGAATTGCTTATAGGTTAGAACCTATAGTTTACGCATGCAAAAACAACCAAATAACCCTCGTCGTTGACGTACAAACGTACAACAACCAAATCACATCAAGAATTTCATAAAACCAAGTTTCAAATATCGGAAAACATAGCCACAACCAACTAAAAATGCTCCCAGATTTTGGCACAGGTAAAAAGGGGCTAATCTAACAACAGGGACTAGGTTATAAAGTGTATAAGCAACAGGCCAAACCCCAACACCTACACCCAAAATTGGCCCGGCGAGGTAGCCAAAATGCCCGGCGTCGCCGGCCAGACCATGAAGGTTTGGTCTCGTATTCTTGTGGTGGTCTTCTAATGGTCTATTTAGAGTTGTTTGATTTTTCTAATAACACTCCAAGTTGCTCCAGATTCCTTGTAGTCCTCACAATTTCACAAAACCGATATTGGAAAGATCTAAACTCAAGTTTTTGGGTTTTCTACTCTCAGTGTTGGTCTAAATTGACACTAAAGGGGTTGTAGTCATGACTAAACATCAATTACACCTTTACAACTCCACAAATCCCCTAAAATTTCATCTTGGAAATTTCTAAGATCACTAAACTTCAATTTATCAACTCAAAACTACTATAGGAGTTAAAGAAACTTAAATTCTAACCTAAGGGTGTAGGAATATACCTCATTTGGCAACTCAAGAATTTTCTTGAGTTGCCCAAAGTCTTCAAAACCTCAACTTGTTTATACCATCATGCTTGTAGTGAGCTTGTGCACCATTTTAGTGAAGGAAGTATAAGGTTTTGGTGTGGATTTGGGGTGGTTTTGAGGGTGGTAGAGGGTGGAGGAAGAGGAGGAGGAGAAGGAGAAAAAGAGAAGGAAATGAAGATGAGAGAACAATGAGCCATGGTCAATGAAGACCCTTTCTCTCTCTCTCTCTCTCTCTCTCTCTCTCTCATGGGCCATACCTCTTTGTCCCCCTCTCTCCAAAATATCCCACATTTTAAATTCCCATTCTCTTTTTTTATTTTTAAAACAACAAAAAAAAACAAAAATCATTTTAAATAAAAAGGAACCATGGTGCATATCAATTAAAATGTAGCAAGTATATGTAACATGCTATGGTGCATGTCAATCGCATAAACCGGATTAATGCATGATTAGCGAAATATTAATCAAGTTTAACAATAAACTTGTATATAATTAATTGTATAAAAATATATAAAATGTCTAAATCACATAAATTCTTTCAAAATCAATATTTGATATAAATTTCCAAATATTTTCCAAATTATCGGTATATAATTATACCCTTTCATTAAAACTAATTCTCATATTTAAAAATATTCATAAAAATTATTATTTTAATTATTTAAATTCCGAAAATAATATTTTATTTTCCTGAAATGTTATATCATTGGGTTATGAGTTACACTGGACGGGCTCGTGGGGAACTATTGGTTGGTACTATACCTATCGTCAGGTAGCAGTTTCCAGGTGACATGAGTACAGCATAGTCCGTTGACTTGACACTGCTACTTCGCCTCGAGTATGTTCCCACTGTTTTTAGATTACTACCCTACCACAGCTCTGATGAGTCATGCAAATAGGTAGTAATTGGGTGCAAACCCGAAGCACTTAGAGGCAGTGGCGGTTAGATAGGATTCGTCTCTCCCGGTATTGGGGGTTGATGTCGCGCTGTATTTGGAAAGCCGTTACACAATGTCCCTGGCCAGGGAAAGCAAGATTTACTCGTAGATACTCCAGTAGTTTCTCAGGGTGTTTTTGGGCTCTACTCCGGCACGACTTATTGCGCTATTAGGGGTCTGACGGCTACCGCCCTCCTACGCCCGATATGCGATACTCTTAGACGAACAGACCGGACTGTACGGAGATTGTCACAGATAGGCTCAGTAGGAGTTCGGATGAGTTTTCTCATCGGCCTTCTTGTCGATAGATACATGGATAGTCGTTACATGTAGCTAGTACCACTGATGTGCTTATGGTTAAACCCACTGCCAGCGTACTGTCGAGTCTTTAGAGTCCCACACAGAGGGTTTTCCTGCTTCGGGTGAAACGATATAGAGGTTGTATGGTTTTACGACAGGGTTCGATCACATACGGGTACTTGTGCACGTAGGATGTTCGGGCGGATAATACTAGTGGGCTTTGGTTTAAGCCGGATCCTAGTATTAGATTATTGGATTAGTTCCGTCTCATTGTATTCGTGTTTTTCGGAATACGGATACGGGTATGTATATACGGTGAAGGGTATTCTTGTAATTTACTCAAGTATACTTCTAGAAGGGGACACCTCATTTGTGTTTTTATCTTTTGATTAAAAGATAAATGAGGTGGAGGTATGAGGTGTTATTTTGTGATAAATGAAGCATGGCTACTTGGTGACTCATGGATGACTATTGAGGCAAGAGTGGACTTAAATATTTTGTGATATTTTGTGAGATATTTTGTGAGATATCTTGGCACGCTTCATAGTCATCTCAAGTAGCCATATTCATTTCATTATTATCTTAAACACTCTCTCACCTCAAAAGCTCTCTTCTTCTCCCTCAAACCCTAATTGTCTCATGTGTTGAGAAACCTAGGGTTAGTGAGATTAAAGTATCCATAATCTCTCTCTACATCGTTTAGGCTACATAGATTAGCACACTAGGTACCCTAGTTACCTCATCTTAGAGGTAGGAGATCCTAGTAGACACTCTCGGGTGGATCTTCTTTGACTCGAGAACGCCGAAGAGGAGGCGCAGTCCGTACACTCTTTAAGGAGCACAAGAAGAGGAGGAGGAGTACAAGAAGAAGAAGGACTTGATACTTGAGGTATAACTTTCTCACATAGTAGTTAAACCTCTTAGTTCTATTGTTAGCTAGGGTTTAGTATCGATCCTGGAGTTTAGTCGGTGTTGTGAAGCATATAAAAATCGTTTTTTGCAAACTTCGCCTCCCCGCAAACCCGCGGGGTGCGCGACATCGACTTACAGTGGTATCAGACCCTACTAAACATTAGCTAACAGTTTAGACAACGTGTAAAACTACAAAACCGAAATAACTCCGAAACATCGAAACGTATATCCAAGTTTCTGTAAAAATTTTCGGAGGCTCTAAAAATTTTTTAAACAATTGCATAGTGCTCATTTACTTGTGAGATTAACACACAACAAAAATGAAGAAATTCCAACTTGACATGGCCGGCCAAACCCTCCAAATTACCGGCCTCACTGGGTCAATAGTGTGGGAATGCCTTGAATTTTGTTCTGTGTTCTTGTCTCTTGGATTTAGGGTTTCAGGTGGTGTTTTATTTTGCCAATTTTGATTATACTGTTATCTTTCTATTGTGGCAATACGGAGTTGTAGGGTTACTAGGCACACTAACAAGGCTCTACAAGGCATCGACCATGCCAAAATTAAATTTTTATGTGCCGCACAACCCTAAGCAAGATCGTTAACTAGAGTTTAGGCGAAACTAATAGCAAGTAAACAACTTTACACTAAAGGGAACGCGATATACAACCTTTGTAGATCGGTCCTCCACTTCATTTGCTCCTTGTTGAAGTCCCTTCGCTGTGACCAAGGTTCTCCCGGGCTCTTGCATGGCTTCACGAAGCGAAGGATGCGACCTTGCTTGAAGTCTCCGAGGCCGAAGATAATCTACGTCGAGGGAATTCCGACTCAAGCTCCTACTTCACTAACTAGAGAATTAGTGAAGTAAACACCCTATACTAAAGTGCTAATCTAGTAGAGGATGGAGAAATAGGAAGTGGGTTCTCTTTAGAATTTTGTTTCTCACAAGGATTCTCACTTTGGATCAAACCCTAGCTTGCTTTTCTCTTGCTCAATGAAGAAGAAGATGATGAACAAAAGAAAAGATATGAGGATAATGATTAAGTGAGAAGGCTAACCATGGTGAGAGAGTATCATATACTAACCCTTGTAGAGACTTAACCCTAGGCTTATCTTTATGGTTGGGTTAAGAAATATCCATAGTAAAAATAAAACCAAGTTGAATTAGTCAATGCATCCACAAGCTTCCACAAGCTTCATGCATTTTCTAATCCTCCTCTTGATTTTGTAATTACTTTAGATATTAAAAACCCAAAATAAAAATTAGCATAGTGTAAGTCTCATACACCCATGTGTAGTGTATCATCAACCATGATACAAAAATACAACACATTTTTATATATATCATATATATAGTAAAAATGTGTACAAGTGAGAAAAAACCCTAAGTGAACATGTGTTAGTAAATGTAAACTAATATATCTAATATACAATTATACACTTAATTATTAAATCAACACTTGACTTAATAATCCGGTCATATCTCATATAACCGACTAACATTCATCGTATCGACTTATCGAATCAACACTTGATTCGATAACCCGGTCATATCATATATAACCGACCGATACTAAAAGTCGTGAGAATATTATACGGTATCACATACACGCATTATTCTCGGTCCTGCACATATCACATATGCGCTCCTATTTCGTTTTGCCTGAGCCAGTAAAACCTCTATGTAGGACTCTAAAGACTCGTCAATACGCCGGCAGTAGGTGATGATCATATCACGCACCCACAAGCCGTCAGCGGTACTAGCTGGACGTAACGGCTACCAGGGTATTGAGCGATCAGAAGATCAGCAAGCAAGCCCGCTCCAACTCCTGTAAAAGCCTGCCGGTAACACTTCCCGTACAGTCCGGTCTCCTCGTCTGATATGTCGCATATCAAGTCTAGGGGTGGTAAACGTCAGACCCCAATAACTGATAAGTCGTGTCGATGTGAGGCTCATAACAGGTCGAGAAACTACTGGTAACACTTACCAGCAAATCTCTAAATCAGCCCTGGCCAGGGACTTCCCTGTTATGGCCAATCGAGCACAGCGCAACATGAACCCCCAATACCGGGAGAGACGAAACCCCTCCTATCGCTCATTGCCTCCATGTGACTCGGGACTGTACCCAAAAACCACCGTTTTGCACGCCCTCATGGACGTGGTAAGGTGGAAATCAAAGCACAGTGGGAATCACACAAGACTCTATGACGATCTCGGGTCTACAGACTAACCTGCACAAGTGTCACCAGAGAACTGCCATCTGACGTGAGATATAATACCATCTGGGAGTTCTCGGCGAGTCCGTCCAGTATACCCAGTCTCCACTGAGCACCCGTATACCATCTCTGATGTCAAACACCAATGGATATGGGATCATCCATCGCCCATCTCATGGGTCGAGATGCGTATACGCTAGTCTACACTGGTATATCGATGCCCCGTCTCGATACACCCATGACTAGGGACCTTGAAGGATGTACTTATGGACTACCATGTCCCCACTAGTATGATCCGCATTATAGTCCAGGTAGTCAAGTACACATCCTAAGGGCTTTACCAACATGTAATGATAAGACAGTATAAAGAGACAAGTATACATGTTAAAGTAAAGAGCAACCAGATAGCATACTATCATATCGAGCAAGAAAGTCCTCTCTATATATGTCCAAGCATCCAATATAATATACATCATCTGTACAATACTGGCCTCTAGGGCATACATACAACTAACAGGAGTATTTCGAAGTCGCTGTTTTAAACGTAGTTTAACATGTTTCATTTTGATATATGCGTTCGTAAACTTCCGCTAATTGCTATATGTCTGTTAGTTGGGGGTTGCACATATCTGTGATGTTGGTTGTGTATATGAACTTTGTTGGATCGTCGATGATGAATAGCCGGGATGTGAGAAGAGAGTTTTCTTTCTTTCATTCGATGTAATTGTAATTTGATGTAATATTATTTTGCGGGGCACATCCGGATTGAGATTGTAGCCACCGTTGTATTATTTCATTTACTGTTTTTGCTCCTAGGATAGACCCAAGGTGGGTGCACAAACTACCGAGTTCTTTGAAGTGCCGAGTGTCCTACTCATTTTATTGAGGGAGGTTGCTTCACTTCGGGAATTTGGCGGGTAGTTTGTCGCACCCGTAGGGGTCTAGGGTGGGTTTGGCTATTCATTACGACCGTGAAATCCGTCTTTCGTTGCAGGCTTAAACGAAACGCGGAATTCATAGTATATCCAATATATTCATCTGTGATCTGGAATGCTTATTATTACGTGAGACGAATGGTTATATTATATATGTTATATAATAGACGTTGCTTATGTTTTGCATCTGCGCTACTCCAGCCCCCACTCTGACGTTAGTTAAGTAACCTAACGGTGTTAAATGAGGCCCACTGGTGAATACGGATGGTATAAGCGTACGTTGTATTTTCGTTTCTCTCTATGATGATAGGTGTAATTGATGGTACTGCATTGATTAATGCAAAGCAAACAAACCAAAGCTGAATCGTTGGAATAATTATAAAAACCACTCGGTTTTTTCCAAAAAGCAAACTTTTAAATGCGGAGCCTAAACCACTCCTTTAAAAAGCTATCTTGGTTCCTTCGATTATATCAAGTTCATTACGTTCACGGTTTCGCCAAAACCATTCGTAGCCCTCTGTCATTTCAGATAGAAATTCAGTAGTATTTAAGCTATGTATTTTGACCTTCGCCAAGTCATAGTGATTGGTAGCTGCTGAATATTCATCTGTTGCATAGATAGATGCGTTGGTTTGGGACAGCCGTACTACTATTTTGGCCTTCGTCAAGGGTATGTACGGGTGGGTTCTAATTAACCTGCATAATGATGGGTAGAACTTGACTTGCGACTTATGATATGTTGGCCTTCGTCAAGGTCATAAGAGCTTGGGGCAAAAATCCACATCGGGAGTGTCTAAAGAAACTGAAAGTTGCTAGTGTTGCATACCATTTGGAGTGTGATAATTTTGGTAGGATTCCTTCAAGGTTATCACACAATGATATTTAGATCCCGATCCTACTGTGAGTATCCGCTACTCCTCGGGAGATTTTTTCACTTAACGATCAATACTATAAACCAAGTAAGTGTCTAGAATAGTGTCGGCGGAGCTACGCCTCCAGGGAAAAGAGGTTATTTAATTAAGGAGCTTCACGAAAGCGTTGTAAAACCTCCCTCGAAGTATCGACACTAGCCTGGCCGAAAGGTTAAGCAAGAATTGTACGGTGAGATTAATCCTGACTAATTCTTCTTTTATGCTTTGAGAAAGGATTCGAGAAATAGTGGGAGCCATCCTGTTTAGATAAACTAAAAACCAATATAAACTTGTAAGAGCATCATGCTAAAGTGTTTCTTCTCTCTCTCCTAATTGCAGCGACCAAGGTGACCGGCCTTAAGTTAATTTTAGATAAAAACATATTGACGGGGCCAAACTATAAAGATTGGCTCAGGAATGTCCATATGGCCATCACATATAACAAACTGGGCTACCTTCTTACTACTAAATCCCCCATTGTCCCGGGTCCAGATTCCAGCGTCGCGGATAAGGAGATCCGTAAGACCTAGGAAATTGACAGTGCGAAAGCCAAGTGCCTCGTGCTGGCCTCTATGGATAATGAACACCAGAGGCGGCACGAGAAGATGGATCTTGAATCCATCTTCCTGTTAGTTATATGTATGCCCTAGAGGCCATTACTATACATAGGATGTATATTGTAGTGGATGCTTGGACATATATAGGGATGACTTTCTTGCTCGATATGATAGTATGCTATCTGGTTACTCTTTACCTTAACGTGTACACTGCTTGTCTCTCTGTTACATGTTGGTAAAGCCCTTAGGATGTGTACTTGACTACCTGGACTATGATGCGGATCATACTAGGGGGGACGCGGTAGTCCATAAGTACATTCTTCAAAGTCCCTAGTCATGGGTGTATCGAGACGGGGCATCGATATACCAGAGTAGACTAGCGTATACCTTCTCGACCCATACAGATGGGCGATGGATGATCCCATATCCATTGGTGTTTGACATCAGAGATGATATACGGGTGCTCAGTGGAGACTGGGTACACTGGACGGACTCGCCGAGAACTCCCAGATGGTATTATACCTTACGTCAGATGGCAGTTCTCTGGTGACACTGGTATAGGTTAGTCTGTAGACCCGAGATCGTCATAGAGTCGTGTGTGATTCCCACTGTGCTTTGATTTCCATCATACCGCGTCCAAGAGGGCATGCAAAAAGGTGGCTTTTGGGTACAGTCCCGAATCACATGGAAGCAAAGAGCGATAGGAGGGGTTTCGTCTCTCCCGGTATGGGGAGTTGATGTTGCGCAGTGCTCGATTGGCTATAACAGGAAGTCCTTGGCCAAGGCTGTTTTAGGGATGTACTGGTAAGTGTTACCAGTAGTTTCTCGACCCGTTATGAGCCTCATATTGACACGACTTATCGAGTTATTGGGGTCTGACGTTTACCACCCCTAGACGAGATATGCGACATATCAGACGAACAGACCGGACTGTATGGTAGTGTTACTCGTTGGATTCACAGGAGTGTGAGCGGGCTTGCTCGTTGATCTTCTGATCGCTCAATACCCGGGTGGCCGTTATGTTGCGCCACGGCAGCGCCCCGGCCGTCTACTCGAGGCCAAAATGCGGAATCAAAATTTTTTCTTAACTTTTAAACTGGCGCTACCGCGGACAATATACCCGGATCGTAACCATTAACCTAATCCTAGCAATCAAGAGAAAGTGGTAGAGAGCTATACCAAGCGATCCGTGTTCTTCGGTCTTCGTCTCCACTCCGATCTCCCGCGGAATCTCCGTCCGTCACCTCCTCGTCGGAAAGGGCACCACGTAGCCGGATTCTTTTACGGGCTCCCACCTCTGGACCGAGGCAACTCGGGCGCGAAGTTGGCTAGCCGACGCGTCCAAGGGTACTGTAGGTTGTAGTGTAGAAAACCTTGTCTCTTTTGGGGTTTGGTTGCCTTTGATGGAGGTATGAGCAATAGACTTTGGAGTGAGGTGGATGAATTTGTGAAGCATGCAAAAATGATATGAACAAATCTTCTCTCATCAAAAATGAACCACCCCCACCCAAATTGTGGCTGGCCCCTATATGAAAATGGTGGAGAGAAAAACAAGAAGGGAGGTGATGGTAGGAAAAGAAAGAGGTGACCACATCCAAAGCAAACCTCACATCAACTCCAATCCATTCTAATCACCATTAATAGCACCATCATGAGAACAAGAAAAGCAAAGATGCTTTATCAATCATAATGCCTCATAATACAATAAACCCCTCCACAATAAGTTATTTGCAAACTTGCAAATAACCCCCTCCATCGAAAAGTCCGGCCGTGAAGGAACAAAGGAAAACCGGCCGGAACGGAATGCAAACTGGCAACCTCCAAAAACTGATCCCGTAATAAATTACAGGAAAACCCCTCGACTGCATATACATGCCCGCATTTGTATTCCCACTGAACACAAATGCAAAGAGACAAAATCTAAACTGTCTAATACTAGGATCCGGCTTAAGCCAAAGCCGGCTAGTAAAATCCGTCCGATCACGATCCGTGCAATACCGCACGTATCTGATCGAACCCTGCCATATCTCCATACGGCCTCTACAGCGTTTCGCCCGAAACTTGAGTAACTGAGTGTGGTGGACTCTAAAGACTCGTCAATACTATGGCTGTGGATTTAACCACTAGCACGTCAGAGGTATTAGCCATACGTGATGGGCCACCAGCTATTGACCAAAAGGGACGTCGATGAGCGAACTCATCCTGACACCGTACTGAGCCTGTCAGTGACAATATCCGTACAGTCTAGTCCGTTCGTCTATGAGTATCGCATGGCGGGCCTAGGGGGTTGGTAAAAGTCAGACCCCCAAAAGCGGTACAAGTCGTGTCGGAGTGTAGCCCAGAACACCCTGAGATACTACTGGAGTACCTACCAGTAAATCTCCTGCCTCGGCCGAGGGCTTTGTGTAATGGCTCTCCTAGACACAGCGTGACCTCACCCCCAATACCGGGAGAGACGAACCCCTGCAGATCCGCTCACTGCCTCCATGTGGCTCGGGACTGTACCCAACTAAAACCTGTTTGCACGACTCCTTTGAGCCGTGGTAGGGTAGTAATCAAAGCACAGTGGGAACTCACACGAGACAAATGACGATCTCAGGTCGATGAACTAACCTGTACATATGTCACCAGGGAACTGCTATCTGACATCTGGTATAATCCCAACTAGCAGGTTCCCGGTGAGTCCTGTCCGGTGTACTCATAACCCAATGAGCACCTGTATACATCGTAGGTGAACCAACTTACACCAGTGGCTTGTGAGACCGGCCACCGCCCCTCGTCGGGGGTCTCGACTGTATACACTAGTCTACTAATGGAGTATCGATGCCCAGTCTCGAAACTCCCACAACTAGGGACCTTTTAAGGATGTGCTTATAGACCCCAGCTCCCACGTATATGATCGCCATCATACTGCTGGCCGTCAAGCAAGAATCCTAGGGGCTCTATCAACGTGTAATAGCGACTCGTAAGGTCACCTAAAGCAGTACACGATGATAAAGATAAACCAGATAGCATACTATCATCTTGAGTAAAACTGTCCTACCGGGACAGGTCCTCCCTCAATCATTGCAATTACGTGCCTGTGATCCAATAATTGACTCTGAGGGCACTATCTCCAACAATCTCCCAGTTGCACTCAAGGCTAATTATTGCGATATCGCATACTCACAGCCCGTGTGATACCGAACACCCAACTCCTCTACTAGTCAGTCTCACAAAGCTCGTTTGCGAAACTATTGCGTTCGAGGAATAGCCTCAGTGAGTGGATCCGCTGTGATGTTTCTTTCTATGTCTCTCTATATCTCAAGTTCACGGAGAAAGCCATCTCCCGAAATGAGCAATACCTGTCTTAGAATGTGTCTGGATATCTGATGGGACCTAGCTCATAAATGAACTCCAAATCCAAACTTCTTAGACTGTATCGTCAACTGAACTTAATCAGTATCCTGCGCCATGCCTTTCCCTCAGTATCCACCTGGACCACCTGTCCAAAATACTGCCCCTCGTCAGAGGGAAAACTATAACTCTGACAGCCACTCTGTCATCCAGGTCACCTTGGAAGCCTGGAATGATAACCGTCTCCTAAAGGAGGCTGCCGTTATCAAATTCCTAGAACATTCACTTATGTTCTAAAACTGCTTCCGATTGTTTCTCCAGGATTGGATTAATATCAACTTATTGCATCTACTACAAGAACAACATCTGGTATGGTACTTGACATCTCATGATTGACTCAATTACCTAATCAAGTGATCTGCCAATCATGCACATCCCTCTCCCCTTTAGTCTGTAAGACACCTTTAGAGAGGGTGACTCCATCACCTGCAGGTACACTACCGTGCCAGGAGTCGTCCATTCTAAATACTCATAGAATGCTGACAAAGTACCTAGATTGGGAAACCATCCAAATCTAGATCTAAAACCATAGATCCAGTAACCAGAATGTATAATATCCAAGTCCTATGTGGAGAAACCACTGTGTGACAACCAAAGAATAACCGATCGTAGTATAGGAATATCACTTCCTACTCTGTGTATGTTATCCAAATACCAGGACATCACACCCTACTACCTTCTTAACAGATCCATCCCCTATTCTGATGAAGTCAAACCTATGACTGTCACATCAGAAATATATGATCTATCTCCGCTATATCTGCTTTAGTCTATAAATAGACATAAGCCACTTGTCCACTATGCTTCCGTTGCTCCCACTGACTACGACAACCCTCTGGCAGAGTCATATAAACGTGCACTTCTAAAGCTAGTTTAGAATGACGCTATACTCATCCTCCTGCCGGGTCTCACAGTCTGAAACAACAGCAATGGCAAGTCTGGGTAAATAAGAACCTCCCTGCCACCGTCCTTGAGCATACCGAAGTACCTCTCGGGTGCCTGAGGTTATCCACCATATCTGCGGAGTGGCCAATAGAATGTCAAACCAGATTGAATCTTTAGGTTCTTATCAAATCTTCTGTAATCGTTTGCGGTTCTGGAATCACTTCCAGTTCTACCATACTCCCACTACTGTTTTCTGAAAAATCCATTTCCTTTAAAAATGTGGCGAGTCAAGAACAATATCACTATTGATCTTCCAGATGGTAGAAAATCAACCATTGTCATAGCCTGGGTCAACTCACAAATAGCTATTACAGAAACGTGCCTTGAGTTATCCAGAGTCTGATTTTAAGCATAAGCTGGACAACTCCCCGTACCTTAACATCATTAAGATATGAACTGTGTTGCGCCACGGCAGCGCCCCGGCCGTCTATCCGAGGCCAAAATGCGGAATCAAAATTTTTCTTAACTTTAAACTGGCGCTACCGCGGACAATATACCCGGATCGAAACCATTAACCTATACTAGCTAACTAGAGATGGGGTGAGAGATGTACCGAGCGATCCGAGTCCTCCGGTCTTCTCGTCGTCGTTCCGATCTCCCGCGGAAACTCCGGTTGTCGCATCCTTGCCGAAAGGGCACCACATCGTCTGCATCTTTTACGGGCTCCCACCTCAATACCGAGGCAACTCGGGCATGAAGCTGGCTAGTCGACGTGCCCAAGGTTTGCTGTAGAATGAGTAGTGCTTTGTCTCTTTGGGGTTATGTCGCCTTGATGGAGGAATCAACAAGATATGAACTTGGGGATTTTTGTGGCAATGGAAAAATGATATGAATGATTAATTTTTCCCACACCCTCACCAAATCAAATGAACCATCCTCATCTCCTCTAATGTGGCCGGCCAATATCAAGTGGGAATTGGTGGGAGGAATCACTAAGGGAGGTGAGTGTAGGATAAAGAGAATGGTGACCACATCCTAAGTAAACCTCACCATACTTATCTCTCCATACCTTTCAAATCCCATTAATGCAAAAACCATCATGAAAAAACAAGTGATGATGATGGTCATATCATAATGAAAACATTGCAAGAAAACCCCTCCACAAATGTTATTTGCAAACTTGCAAATAACCCCCTCCATCGGAAAAGTCCGGCCGGGAAAGAACAAAGGAAAACCGGCCGGAACGGAATGCAAACTGGCAACTCCAGAAAACTGGTCTCGTAATAAATTACAGGAAAACCCCGATACTGTGCATACACACCCGCATCTGTATTCCGTCCGGATACAAATGCAATGAGACAAAATCTACACTGTACTAAACTAGGACCGGCTTAAACCAAAGCCGGCTAGTAATATCCGTTCGATCCTAATCCGTGCAATACCGCACGTATCGGATCGAACCCTGCCATATATCCATACGGCCACTAGTACAAACCGTCCGATCCTGATCCGTGCAATACCGCACGTATCTGATCGGACCCTGCCATATCTCCATACGGCCTCTACGGCGTTTCGCCCGAAAGCTTGAGTAACTGAAAGTGTGGTGGACTCTAAAGACTCGTCAATACTATGGCTGTGGATTTAACCACTAGCACGTCAGAGGTATAAGCCAATACGTGACGGGCCACCAGCTATTGACCAAAAGGGACGTCGATGAGCGAACTCATCCTGACACCCTACTGAGCCTGTCAGTGACAATATCCGTACAGTCCGGTCCGTTCGTCTATGAGTATCGCATGTCGGGCCTAGGGGGTTGGTAAAAGTCAGACCCCCAAAAAAGGTACAAGTCGTGTCGGAGTGTAGCCCAGAACGCCCTGAGATACTACTGGAATACCTACCAGTAAATCTCCTGCCTCGGCTGAGGGCTTTGCGTAATGGCTCTCCTAGACACAGCGCGACCTCACCCCCAATACCGGGAGAGACGAACCCCTGAAGATTCGCTCACTGCCTCCATGTGGCTCGGGACTGTACCCAACTAAAACCTGTTTGCACGACTCCTTTGAGCCGTGGTAGGGTAGTAATCAAAGTACAGTGGGAACTCACACGAAACAAATGACAATCCCCAGGTCAATGAACTAACCTGTACACATGTCACCAGGGAACTGCTATCTGACGTCAGGTATAAGACCAACTAGCATGTTCCCGGCGAGTCCTGTCCGATGTACTCATAACCCAATGAGCACCTGTATACATCTTAGGTGAACCAACTGACACCAGTGGCTTATGAGACCGGCCACCGCCCCTCGTCGGGGTCTCGACTGTATACACTAGTCTACTCTGAAGAATCGATGCCCTGTCTCGAAACTCCCACGACTAGGGACCTTTTAAGGATGTGCTTGTAGACCACCAGCTCTCACGTATATGATCGCCATCATACTGCCGGCAGTCAAGCAAGAATCCCAGGGGCTCTATCAGCGTGTAATAGCGACCTGTAAGGTCACCTGAAGCAGTACACGATGATAAAGGTAAACCAGATAGCATACTATCATCTCGAGTAAGACTGTTCTACCGGGATAGGTCCTCCCTCAATCATTGCAATCACGTGCCTGTGATCCAATAATTGACTCTGAGGGCACTATCTCCAACAATCTCCCACTTGCACTCAAGGCTAATTATTGCGAAGTCGCATACTCACAGCCCGTGTGATACTGAACACCCAACTCCTCTACTAGTCAGTCTCATAAAGCTCGTTTGCGAAACTATTGCGTTCGAGGAATAGCCTCAGTGAGTGGATCCGCTGTGATGTTTCTTTCTATGTCTCTCTATATCTCAAGTTCGCAGAGAAAAGCCATCTCCCGAAATGAGCAATACCTGTCTTAGGGTATGTCTGGATATCTGATGGGACCTAGCTCATAAATGAACTCCAAATCCAAACTTCTTAGACTGTATCATCAACTGAACTTAATCAGTATCATGCGCCATGCCTCCCTCAGTATTGCCTTGGACCACCTGTCCAAAATACTGCCCCTCGTCAGAAGGAAAAACTATAACTCTGACAGCCACTCTGCTATCCAGGTCACCTTGGAAGCCTGGAATGATAACCGTCTCCTAAAGGAGGCTGCTGCTATCATATCCCTAGAACATCAACTTATGTTCTAAAACTGCTTCCGACTGTTTCTCCAGGATTGGATCAAAATCAACTTATTGCATCTACTCCAAGAACAACATCTGGTGTGGTACTTGACATCTCATGATTGACTCAATTGCCTAAGCAAGTGATCTGTCAATCATGCGTATCCCTCTCCCTTTTAGTCTGTAAGACACCTTTAGAGAGGGTGACTCCATTACCTGCAGGTGTACTACCGTGCCAGGAGTCGTCCATTCTAAATACTCATAGAATGCTGTCAAGGTACCCAGATTAGGAAACCACCCAAATCTAGATCTAAAACCATAGATCTAGTAACCAGAATGTCTGATATAATATCCAAGTCCTGTGTGGAGAAACCACTGTGTGACAACCAAAGTATAACCGATCGTATTATAGGAGTTTCCTTTCCTACTCTGTGTATGTCATCCAAAACCAGGACATCACACCCTACTACCTTCTTAACAGATCCATCCCCTATTCTGATGACGTCAAACCTATGACTGTCACATCATAAATAGATGATCTATCTCCGCTATATCTGCTTTAGTCTATAAATAGACATAAGCCTGATGTCCACCAATGCTTCCGCTGCTCCCACTGACTACGACAACCCTCTGGCAGAGTCATATAGACGCTCACTTCTAAAGCTAGTTTAGAACGACGCTATACTCATCCTCCTGCCGGGTCTCGCAGCCTGGAACGACAACAATGGCAAGTGTGGGTAAACAAGAACTTCCCTGTCACCGTCCTTGAGGCTACCGGAGTGCCTCTCGGGTGCCTGAAGTTACCCACCTTATCTGCGGAGTGGCCAATGGAATGTCAAATCAGATTGAATCTTTAGGTTCCTTATCAAATCTTCAGTAATCGTTTGCGGTTCTGGAATCGCTTCCAGTTCTGGAATCGCTTCCAGTTCTACCATACTCCCACTACTGTTTTCTGAAAAATAACCATTTCTTTTTAAAATGTGGCGAGTTAAGAACAATATCACTATTGATCTTCCAGATGGTAGAAAGTCAACCCTCGTCATAGCCTGGGTCAACCCACAAACAGCCATTACAGAAACGCGCCTTGAGTTGTCCAGTGTCTGGTTTTAATCATAAGCCGGACAACTCCCCGTACCTTAACATCGTTAAGATATGAACTGTTCTATACCCAATATAGAACCAGAGGCACTGATTTAATTGAACCAGATTCAAATCATGCAGCTGTCTCCAGTGCATGTCAACTAAATGGAAGCAGGCCGATCAGCGTTACCCAACTTAGGAATGCTTCCAATTATGAGTAACCTGAAAGAGAAGCAAGTTCTCATTACTATCAACTGAATACCATACACAAGTATCTACATCTTCTATCACCTTGAAGAATCCCGATACTTGCAATACCTGGTTCTCTACTCTATTCTTATACCAATAACTCCTCAAAACTCAGACCCTGTGTTTCTACGAAACACATGTCTAAGAACTAGAGAAGTTAAAAGTAAACAGAATATAGTATGAGGACCAACCCCTCTATCCTAATGGACACTGGACAACATACAATACTCTGTATAAGTCCGCCGAGTCTAATAACTCTTTCACTGTGTGTCGTAGGTTGAAAACTGTACTTATGGTTAAGAAGAATTACACCGCTGTTTAATGCTCCTTACCTAACCATCCACTGATATAGGTAAATGTCATCGACATAATATCAAAAGGTATATCTCACTCTATGAAAATAGACGTACAGATATATCAATTTGAAATTGGTGCACAACAGCGGATATTCAAAACCAAATATTTGCCGACCAGCAAACAGCCCAGGTGATCTCCTCAAATATCACCGATTACAACGAATCCCGATATAATGAGGATGATCACCCTATTCCCAATAACTTACTCCCACTCATCATCTGTAAAACCATACAGATGTGAGAATCAAACCTGGTAAATACATACACTGGAGCAAGTGTCTAATCAGGAAATCAGTTTTCTTTTAACAGTACACAGTTGAACTGAAACATTGAAATGTTTCGATAGGGTATCCTGGTATTCCTAGTAATGCCTACCATTATCCAGATTCACAACTGTAACCGTATATCTCTTTGCCATCTGTCCAAATCCCTTTATATGTCTTTAGTCATTACCGTCTGCACACCCCCTTAGGCCAAATGGTTTTCTTCCTTCCCTACCGTTCGGCACCAGCCTATGGTTTAGAAGAAGACTATCCAATAAGCATAATGGGTGTACTGTCCTAATCCTAGGAGCACTCGCAATGCGAGAGAAGGTGAAGATAAAAGACAACCGAATAAACCTTATTCCTATTTCTCCTGGACCAGAATCCATCCCCGAACTGGAACAAGTTCCTTTCGAGTTCGTATATAATCATACGATGGAGTATCCAAATAAACTGTGGATCTTCATAGTGATATGGAGTGTCCTGGAGAAATACAAAGGTGATTTAGGTTTGGCGAAGATATACTCGGTTTGGTCGTGAATAGCAGTCGCAATTTACTTTGCCCTCTTACTAATCCCTTGCTTTGTCTTAACTTAATACCTTCTGTACACCATCGTTATGCTAATTGGTTTTCTTCATTCCCAGCCGTTCGGCACCAGCCTAAGGTTTGGAAGAAGACTATCCAATTTGCATAATAGGTGTACTATCTCCTAAACTAAGGAGTACTCGCAACCTGAGAGAAGGTAAAAGGAAAAGACAACTGAATAGTCCTATTCGTTTTCTCCAGAACCGGAAACCATCCTCGAATAAAGTCCTTCGAGTTCGTATATAACCATACGATGGTTTTGTCCAATGGAAGTGGACGTTCGTAGTAATACGGGGTGTCCTGGAGAAAAGGGTAAAAGTAGGAGTGGCAATGAGGTCTGCAACTCTGACAATCCAAAAACCAGTGTTAAGAAGGTTCGGTCAACTTGGTCACTGAGTCATAGTCTAGGGTCGGGTCAATGGTCGCTGCCCAAGAGAGAGAAAAGAAACACTCAGCGTGCACTCTAACCTAGATCAGAATGGTTATCACTTTATCTAATCAGGAAACCTCCCACTGTAACCTCAAATTCTTCCCCAAACCTGAAAGAAGAATTAGTCGGGATCACCCGAGGAGTAAACCAACTCATCAGTGGGAATCGGGAT
The DNA here is from genome assembly GCA_030015575.1 of Agapanthus africanus. Lineage (NCBI taxonomy): Eukaryota > Viridiplantae > Streptophyta > Magnoliopsida > Asparagales > Amaryllidaceae > Agapanthus > Agapanthus africanus. Next base: position 612,340,235 of record JASDDO010000024.1, read on the forward strand.
CCAACTATCATCGCATGATAACTTGAAGGAATCCACTCAAGTCATCACACTCCAGAAGGTATGCGCATGCCTGGCAAGTTTCAGTTCTTTTGAAACTCCCGATGTGATTTTTACCCCTAGGACCCAAGTGACCTTGACGAATAATCAACAAATCAAAAGGTCCTAGTCAAGTTCAACCCGTCATTATCTTGATTGCGTTAAACCCACCCGCACGACCCTTGACGAATAATCAACAAAGTCGTACGACTGTCCTAACCAATCCACATATCCATGCGACCGAATAGCACAACAAAGCTACCGCACGCTACGCCTCGGCGAATAGCAACGACAAACGCAGCGCGAATACTAAGCAATACTGATCTGAAATGACGGAGGGCTACGACTGGTTTTTGGTGAAAAACCTTTAACGTAATGAACTTGATATCGTTGAAGGAACTGGATAACTTTTTATAAAAATATAGTGACGAAAACCTTTACTAAAAAGGTCACTCCCGGTGAAGGGATCTCGGCTCTTTCCCCGTAGAATGAGGTGCAGGATATTCCAACTGAATACCACGATGCAAAGAAAAAGTAATCGGCTATAGTGAAGTCAGTGCCCTGACGCAAAACTTCTGTCCAAGGGGTCACTCCCGGTGAAGGGATCTCGGCCCTTGCCTCGTCGACTGAGGAGCAGGATATTCCAAATGAATACCACGATGCAAAACAAAAGTGAACGTCCTTGCAATAACAGCTTTTTGAAAAAGTGTCCCAACAACATCATAATAGGTTTGTTTATCTTGCATTGATCCGAATCAACGCAGTCCCATCAATCGATCACACCACAAAGAACGAAAATATACTGATGTACGTATATGCCATCCGCATTCGCCACTGGGTCCCGTCATTACCCGTTAGGTTAGCTAACTAACGACAGAGCGGGAACTGGACTAGCGCGGATGTAAAACATATACAACATCTACTAATATATATACCAATATATTATATTTCGCTCAAGGCGTGATAAGAAATGCAACATCACAGAAATGTACAGCATCACAGAACAATGCAGATATCTGGAAGCCCCGGGTTTCACAGAGCCGCTGCTGAAACCCGACGTTCCCTTGGTCGTGTGGATAGCCTGTGCAATGAAACCCTAGACCCCTACGGGCGCGGAAAGTCACCCGCCAAAACCTGAAGCGAGGCAGCCCCTTTCAGCAACGTGAATGGACCACCCAGCACTTCACGGAATCCGGTAACTCGGGCACCCCTCCTGGGTCAACCTGTACCCCCTACGAGTGCGGCGAATAGCCCGCCAATCCTGGAGTGAAGCCTCCTCCGTCCCAATGCCATGAGATGCGGGCTTGTTGCCCTCCAGAACCCGGCTATCCGTGCACCCCACCGCGGGGCAATCCTAGTACAGAAAGTAAAATATACATACACCGGGTACATCGACCGCAACCAGGTCGTGCCCCAAAAGAATAATACAAACAGGCAGTGACGGCAGTCCACATGTCGGACGCTCGCCCCGCAATATCAAATGTACATATAAAACAAAACAGTACTAGCATTGCATCCAGGCTATCCCCCACGACCGATCCGCAACAACACAGCATAAACACAGAACATCAACGTGAAAATCACATTCGCAAATCCGTCTAACCGGGCTATAGCAGTTAGACAGGATTTACCGATCAAGTGATATTCACGGTGGCAGATATAATGTTAATACTGTGAAATAATGTGTTTAAAATATCCAATCGATCAAAAATTAACAAGTGGGCCCCCAAGTAATACTGTAGCACTCACAGAAATTCTGGGCCCAATTTTAATATTCCAAAACCCCTATCTTAAGCCCAAAAGCCCACTGCAAAAAATTGGTGGAATGATACACTATTCCTGCGGCGGAACCGCGGCAAAAGAGGGGTCATTGCCGCGGTTCCGCGGTCGTATGGAATGATCAAGCTACCAAATTTTTGCAGTGTTCTTAGGATTCTCTGTACATCATTCTGCAATCACCTGAAAAATTTTTAGAGCCCGGAAAAAATCGACAGAAAACTGATGCAAGCAAAACGCGGTTTTTGGAATTTTAGTCGATCGGATAAGTAAAACACATTAGAACAAGCTAGACAAGGTTAATGGCGTGGCTCTGATACCATGTTGCGCCACGGCAGCGCCCCGGCCGTCTATCCGAGGCCAAAATGCGGAATCAAAATTTTTCTTAACTTTAAACTGGCGCTACCGCGGACAATATACCCGGATTGAAACCATTAACCTATACTAGCTAACTAGAGATGGGGTGAGAGATGTACCGAGGGATCCGAGTCCTCCGGTCTTCTCGTCGTCGTCCCGATCTCCCGTGGAAACTCCGGTTGTCGCATCCTTGCCGGAAGGGCACCACATCGTCTGCATCTTTTACGGGCTCCCACCTCAATACCGAGGCAACTCGGGCACGAAGCTGGCTAGTCGACGTGCCCAAGGTTTGCTGTAGAATGAGTAGTGCTTTGTCTCTTTGGGGTTATGTCGCCTTGATGGAGGAATCAACAAGATATGAACTTGGGGATTTTTGTGGCAATGGAAAAATGATATGAATGATTAATTTTTCCCACACCCTCACCAAATCAAATGAACCATCCTCATCTCCTCTAATGTGGCCGGCCAATATCAAGTGGGAATTGGTGGGAGGAATCAACTAAGGGAGCTGAGTGTAGGATAAAGAGAATGGTGACCACATCCTAATTAAACCTCACCATACTTATCACTCCATACCTTTCAAATCCCATTAATGCAAAAACCATCATGAAAAAACAAGTGATGATGATGGTCATATCATAATGAAAACATTGCAAGAAAACCCCTCCACAAATGTTATTTGCAAACTTGCAAATAACCCCTTCCATCGGAAAAGTCCGGCCGGGAAAGAACAAAGGAAAACCGGCCGGAACGGAATGCAAACTGGCAACTCCAGAAAACTGGTCCCGTAATAAATTACAGGAAAACCCCGATACTGTGCATACACACCCGCATCTGTATTCCGTCCGGATACAAATGCAATGAGACAAAATCTACACTGTACTAAACTAGGACCGGCTTAAACCAAAGCCGGCTAGTAATATCCGTTCGATCCTAATCCGTGCAATACCGCACGTATCGGATCAAACCCTGCCATATATCCATACGGCCACTAGTACAAACCGTCCGATCCTGATCCGTGCAATACCGCACGTATCTGGTCGGACCCTGCCATATCTCCATACGGCCTCTACAGCGTTTCGCCCGAAAGCTTGAGTAACTGAAAGTTTGGTGGACTCTAAAGACTCGTCAATACTATGGCTGTGGATTTAACCACTAGCACGTCAGAGGTATAAGCCAATACGTGACGGGCCACCAGCTATTGACCAAAAGGGACGTCGATGAGCGAACTCATCCTGACACCCTACTGAGCCTGTCAGTGACAATATCCGTACAGTCCGGTCCGTTCGTCTATGAGTATCGCATGTCGGGCCTAGGGGGTTGGTAAAAGTCAGACCCCAAAAGCGGTACAAGTCGTGTCGGAGTGTAGCCCAGAACGCCCTGAGATACTACTGGAATACCTACCAGTAAATCTCCTGCCTCGGCCGAGGGCTTTGCGTAATGGCTCTCCTAGACACAGCGCGACCTCACCCCCAATACCGGGAGAGACGAACCCCTGAAGATTCGCTCACTGCCTCCATGTGGCTCGGGACTGTACCCAACTAAAACCTGTTTGCACGACTCCTTTGAGCCGTGGTAGGGTAGTAATCAAAGTACAGTGGGAACTCACACGAGACAAATGACAATCCCCAGGTCAATGAACTAACCTGTACACATGTCACCAGGGAACTGCTATCTGACGTCAGGTATAAGACCAACTAGCATGTTCCCGGTGTACTCATAACCCAATGAGCACCTGTATACATCTTAGGTGAACCAACTGACACCAGTGGCTTATGAGACCGGCCACCGCCCCTCGTCGGGGTCTCGACTGTATACACTAGTCTACTCTGGAGAATCGATGCCCTGTCTCGAAACTCCCACGACTAGGGACCTTTTAAGGATGTGCTTGTAGACCACCAGCTCTCACGTATATGATCACCATCATACTGCCGGCAGTCAAGCAAGAATCCCAGGGGCTCTATCAGCGTGTAATAGCGACCTGTAAGGTCACCTGAAGCAGTACACGATGATAAAGGTAAACCAGATAGCATACTATCATCTCGAGTAAGACTGTCCTACCGGGATAGGTCCTCCCTCAATCATTGCAATCACGTGCCTGTGATCCAATAATTGACTCTGAGGGCACTATCTCCAACAAACTGTTCTATATCCAATACAGAAACAGAGGCACTGATTTAATTGAACCAGATTCAAATCATGCAGCTGTCACTAGTGCATGACAACTAAATGGAAGGAGGCCGATCAGCATTACTCAACTTAGGAGTACTTCCAATTATGAGTAACCTGAAAGAGAAGTAAGTTCTCTTAATCATTACTATCAACTTAATACCATTCACAAGTATCTACATCTTCGATCACCTTGAAGAATCCCGATACTTGCAATACCTGGTTCTCTACTTTACTCTTATACCTATAACTTCTCAAAATTCGGACGCTGTGTTTCTACGAAACACCTGTCTAAAAACTAGAGAAGTCATAAGTAAACCGAATATAGTATGAGGACCAACCCCTCTGTCCTAATGGACACTGGACAATATACAATACTCTGTATAAGTCCCTTGAGTCTAATAACTCATTCACTGTGTGTCGTAGGTTGAAAACTGTACTATGGTTATGAAGAATTACACCGCTGTTTAATGCTCCTTACCTAACCATCCAGTGATATAGGTAAATGTCATAGACATAATTTCAAAAAGATATATCTCACTCTATAAAAATAGACATACAGATATATCAATTTGAAATTGGTGCATAACAACGGATATTCAAAACCAAATATTTGCCGACCGGCAAACAACCCAGGTGACTTCCTCAAATATCACCAATTACAACGAATTCCGATATAATGAGGATGATCACCTAATTCCCAATAACTTACTCCTACTCATCATCTGTAAAACCATACAGATGTGAGAATCATACCTGGTAAATACATACCCTGGAGCAAGTGTCTAATTGGCAAATCAGTTTTTCTTTTAACAATACACAGTGAAACAGAAACATTGAAATGTTTCGATAGGGTATCCCGGTATTCTTAGTAATGCCTCTTCCATTATCCAGATTCACAACTATAACCGTATAATTCTTTGCCATCTCTCCAAATCCCTTTATATGTCTTTAGTCATTACCTTCTGCACACCCCTTTAAGCCAAATGGTTTTCTTCCTTCCCTACCTTTCGGCACCAGCCTATGGTTTGGAAGAAGACTATCCAATAAGCATAATGGGTGTACTGTCCTAATCCTGGGAGCACTCGCAATGCGAGAGAAGGTGAAGATAAAAGACAACCGAATAAACCTTATTCCTATATCTCCTGAACCAGGATCCATCCCCGAACTGGAACAAGTTCCTTTCGAGTTCGTATATAACCATACGATGGAATATCCAATAAATTTGGGATCTTCGTAGTGATACGGAGTGTCCTGGAGAAATACAAAGGTGATTTAGGATTGGCGAAGAAATACTTGGTTTGGTCGTGAATAGCAGTCGCAATTTATTTTGCCCTCTTACTAATCCCTTTCTTTGTCTTTACATAATACCTTCTGTACACCACCGTTAGGCTAATTGGTTTTCTTCATTCCCCACCGTTCGGCACCAGCCTAAGGTTTGGAAGAAGACTATCCAATTTTCATAATAGGTGTACTATCTCCTAAACCAAGGAGTACTCGCAACCTGAGAGAAGGTAAAAGGAAAAGACAACTGAATAGTCCTATCAGTTTTCTCCAGAACCGGAAACCATCATCGAATTCCTTCGAGTTCGTATATAACCATACGATGGTTTTGTCCAATGGAAGTGGACGTTCGTAGTAATACGGGGTGTCCCGGAGAAAAGGGTAAAAGTAGGAGTGGCAACGAGGTTAGCAACTCTGACAATCCAAAAGCCGGTGTTAAGAAGGTTCGGTCAACTTGGTCACTGAGTCATAGTCAAGGGTCGGGTCAATGGTCGCTGCCAAAGAGAGAGAGGAAAGAAACACTCAGCGTGCACTCTAACCTAGATCAGAATGGTTATCACTTTATCTAATCTGGAAACCTCCCACTGTAACCTCAAATTCTTCTCCAAACCTGAAAGAAGAATTAGTCGGGATCACCCGAGGAGTAAACCAACTCATCAGTGGGAGTCGGGATCCAACTATCATCGCATGATAACTTGACGGAATCCACTCAAGTCACCACACTCTAGAAGGTATGCGCATGCCTGGCAAGTTTCAGTTTCTTTAGAAACTCCCGATGTGATTTTTACCCCTAGGACCCAAGTGACCTTGACTGAGCCAACATATCAAAGGATCCTAGTCAAGTTCAACCCGTCATTATCTTGATTGCATTAGACCCACCCGCACGAGTCCTTGACTGAGCCAAAATGACCGTACGACTGTCCTAACCAATCACATATCCATAAGACAGAAAAGCATTACAAAGCTACCGTACACTACGCCTCGGCTGAGCACGACATACGTAGCACGAATACTAAGCAATACCAATCTGAAATGACGGAGGGCTACGGCTGGTTTTTGGCGAAAAACCTTTAACGTAATGAACTTGATATCGTTGAAGGAACTGGATAACTTTTTATAAAATTATAGTGACGAAAACCTTTGCTAAAGAGGTCACTCCCGGTGAAGGGATCTGGGCTCTTTCCCCGTAGAATGAGGTGCAGGATATTCCAACTGAATACCACGATGCAAAGCAAAAGTAATCGGCTATAGTGAAGTTATTGCCCTGACGCAAACTTCTGTCCAAGGGGTCACTCCCGGTGAAGGGATCTCGGCCCTTGCCTCATCGACTGAGGAGCAGGATATTCCAACTGAATACCACGATGCAAAACAAAAGATAACGCCCTTGCAATAACAGCTTTTGAAAAATGTTCCAACAACATCAGAATAGGTTTGTTTATCTTGCATTGATCCGAATCAACGCAGTCCTATCAATTGATCACACCATAAAAGAACGAAAATAATGATGTACGTATATGCCATCCGCATTCGCCACTGGGTCCCGTCATCACCCGTTAGGTTACTTAACTAACGACAGAGCGGGGACTGGACTAGCGTGGATGCAAAACATATACAACATCTACTAGTATATATATATCAATATATAATATTTCGCTCAAGGCGTGATAAAATGCAACATCACAGAAATGTACAGCATCACAGAACAATACAGATATCTGGGATCCCCGGGTTTCATAGAGCCGCTACTGAAACCCGACGTTCCCCTGGTCGTGTGGATAGCCTGTGCAATGAAAATCCTAGACCCCTACGGGCGCGGCAAGTTACCCGCCAAAACCTGAAGCGAGGCAGCCCCCTTCAGCAACGTGAATGGACCACCCAGCACTTCACGGAATCCGGTAACTTGGGCACCCCTCTTGGGTCAACCTGTACCCCCTACGAGTGCGGCGAATAGCCCGCCAATTCTAGAGTAAAGCCCCCTCCGTCTCAATGCCATGAGATGCGGGCTCGTTGCCCTCTAGAACCCGGCTGTCCGTGCACCCCTCCGCGGGGTAAACCTAGTACAGAAAGTAAAATATACATACAACGGGTACATCGACCGCAACCTGGTCGTACCCCAAAAGAATAATACAAACAGGCAGTGACGGCTGTCCACATGTCGGACGCTCGCCCCGTAATATCAAATGTACATAATACAACAAAACGGTACTAATACTGCAACCAGGCTATCCCCCATGACCGATCTACAACAACACAGCACAATCACAGAACATCAACGTGAATGTCACGTTCGCAAATCCGTCTAACCGGGCTATAGCAGTTAGACAGGATTTACCGATCAAGTGACATTCACGGTCGCAGATATAATGTAAATACTGTGAACTAATGTGTTTAAACTTTTCGATCGATCAAATTTATCGAAGTGGGCCCCAAGCATTACTGTAGAACTTAAAGAGAGTCTAGGCCCAAAAAGAATATTCCAAAAATCCCATTTTCAACCCAGGAGCTCACTGCAAAAATTTGGTCCAATGAATAGTAAAAATGGCCGCGTAACCGCGGCAAATACGTGGTTTTCCGCGGTGGAATAGTGAGATCACGCGACCAAATTTTCACAGAATGCTTAGAATTCCCTGCACATGTCACTGCAATGTACTGAAAAAATTTTGGAGCCAAAAAAATTTCGACAGAAAACTGTGCAAATGAAAATGGGTTTTCGGAAAATCCGTTCGATCGAACTTGTAAACACGTTAGAGAAAGCTAGACTAGGTTAATGGCGTGGCTCTGATACCATGTTGCGCCACGGCAGCGCCCCGGCCGTCTACTCGAGGCCAAAATGCGGAATCAAAATTTTTTCTTAACTTTTAAACTGGCGCTACCACGGACAATATACCCGGATCGTAACCATTAACCTAATCCTAGCAATCAAGAGAAAGAGGTAGAGAGCTATACCAAGCGATCCGTGTCCTTCGGTCATCGTCTCCACTCCGATCTCCCGCGGAATCTCCGTCCGTCACCTCCTCGTCGGAAAGGGCACCACGTAGCCGGATTCTTTTACGGGCTCCCACCTCTGGACCGAGGCAACTTGGGCGCGAAGTTGGCTAGCCGACGCGTCCAAGAGTACTGTAGGTTGTAGTGTAGAAAACCTTGTCTCTTTTGGGGTTTGGTTGCCTTTGATGGAGGTATGAGCAATAGACTTTGGAGTGAGGTGGATGAATTTGTGAAGCATGCAAAAATGATATGAACAAATCTTCTCTCATCAAAAATGAACCACCCCCACCCAAATTGTGGCCGGCCCCTATATGAAAAATGGTGGAGAGAAAAACAAGAAGGGGGGTGATGGTAGGAAAAGAAAGAGGTGACCACATCCAAAGCAAACCTCACATCAACTCTTAATCAACTCCAATCCATTCTAATCACCATTAATAGCACCATCATGAGAACAAGAAAAGCAAAGATGCTTTATCAATCATAATGCCTCATAATACAATAAACCCCTCCACAATAAGTTATTTGCAAACTTGCAAATAACCCCCTCCAACGAAAAGTCCGGCCGTGAAGGAACAAAGGAAAACCGGCCGGAATGGAATGCAAACTGGCAACCTCCAAAAACTGATCCCGTAATAAATTACAGGAAAACCCCTCGACTGCATATACATGCCCGCATTTGTATTCCCACTGAACACAAATGCAAAGAGATAAAATCTACACTGTCTAATACTAGGATCCGGCTTAAGCCAAAGCCGGCTAGTAAAATCCGTCCGATCATGATCCGTGCAATACCGCACGTATCTGATCGAACCCTGCCATATCTCCATACGGCCTCTACAGCGTTTCGCCCGAAACTTGAGTAACTGAGTGTGGTGGACTCTAAAGACTCGTCAATACTATGGCTGTGGATTTAACCACTAGCACGTCAGAGGTATTAGCCATACGTGACGGGCCACCAGCTATTGACCAAAAGGGACGTCGATGAGCGAACTCATCCTGACACCGTACTGAGCCTGTCAGTGACAATATCCGTACAGTCCGGTCCGTTCGTCTATGAGTATCGCATGGCGGGCTTAGGGGGTTGGTAAAAGTCAGACCCCCAAAAGCGGTACAAGTCGTGTCGGAGTGTAGCCCAGAACACCCTGAGATACTACTGGAGTACCTACCAGTAAATCTCCTGCCTCGGCCGAGGGCTTTGTGTAATGGCTCTCCTAGACACAGCGCGACCTCACCCCCAATACCGGGAGAGACGAACCCCTGCAGATCCGCACACTGCCTCCATGTGGCTCGGGACTGTACCCAACTAAAACCTGTTTGCACGACTCCTTTGAGCCATGGTAGGGTAGTAATCAAAGCACAGTGGGAACTCACACGAGACAAATGACGATCTCAGGTCGATGAACTAACCTGTACACATGTCACCAAGGAACTGCTATCTGACATCTGGTATAATCCCAACTAGCAGGTTCCCGGCGAGTCCTGTCCGGTGTACTCATAACCCAATGAGCACCTGTATACATCTTAGGTGAACCAATTGACATCAGTGGCTTGTGAGACCGGCCACCACCCCTCGTCGGGGTCTCGACTGTATACACTAGTCTACTAATGGAGTATCGATGCCCAGTCTCGAAACTCCCATGATTAGGGACCTTTTAAGGATGTGCTTATAGACCCCAGCTCCCACGTATATGATCGCCATCATACTGCTGGCCGTCAAGCAAGAATCCTAGGGGCTCTATCAACGTGTAATAGCGACTCGTAAGGTCACCTAAAGCAGTACACGATGATAAAGATAAACCAGATAGCATACTATCATCTTGAGTAAGACTGTCCTACCGGGACAGGTCCTCCCTCAATCATTGCAATCACGTGCCTGTGATCCAATAATTGACTCTGAGGGCACTATCTCCAACACGTTACGTTTAGCAGACCGCTTGCGACTTGTGGGTGTTTGATATGATCATCACCTACTGCCGGCGTATTGACGAGTCTTTAGAGTCCTACACAGGGGTTTCCTGGCTCAAGCGAAACGAAATAGGAGCGCATATGAGATATGTGCGGGACCGAGAATAATACCAGTATGTGATACTGTATTCTATTCTCGCGATTTGTGACATTGATCGGTTATATGCGATATAGCCGGGTTATCGGATCAATTGTTGATTCGATAAGTTGTTACTATTGATATTAGTCGGTTATATGCGATATGACCGGATCGTTAAATCAAGTGTTGATTTAATGATTTAATGTATAATTATATATTTGATATATTACTTTACATTAACTAGTATTGGTTCACTTAAGATTGATTTTCTCACTTGAATGTGCACATTGTTTATATGTGATATATGCAAGTGTACAAGTTTGTATCATGCTTGATGATACAAACAAGTTATGTGTATGAGACTTGAACCAAATCAAGGTTAGATTAGGGTTTACTATTTTCTTAAGCATATAACAAAAAAGTGTGACTTTGGTCAAAGTTATCAAGCTTCATGAAGCTTGATAAACATTGACAAAGTCAACTCTTTTGTCATATGTTTAAAGATATTAGTTAACCTAACCTTTAACCTGATGGTTTGGTTAAATCTCTACATGAGTTAAGCATGAGGTCTTAACTCAACCATGGTGCCATTATTCATTTGGATAAGTTTCATTTTGGATATTAATTCATATGCTTCTTTCTTCTTCTTCATATTCATCAAGCTCACAAAAGCTTGAGAGCTCCAATGGTGCCATGGTAAAAAGAGTGAGAAATCCAAAGTGAACCCACTTCCTATTTCTTCATCCTCTACCACTTGCCATGTAGTATAGGGTGTTCTCTTCACAAATTTTTCGACCGAGTGAAGGAATAGCTTGAGTTTGAGTCTCCCCGACGTAGATCATCTTCGGCCTCGAAGTCAATGACCTAGTCCGATCATTTCTCCGACGAAACCATCGCTAGAGTCCGGGACCCGATGATCGCAGCGGAGGAATGTCAACACGGAGCTAAAGAAGTGGAGGACCGGATCTACAAAGGTTGTAGTCACTTTCACTTAGTAGCAAAGTAGTTTGCATGCTTGTAGTTTCGCCTAATATCTAGTTAACGATCTAGTTTAGGGTTTCTCGGCACCGTAAAATTTTAATTTGGCATGGTTGATGCCTTGTGGAACCTCTTGAGTGTGCCTAGTAACCCTACAGTGGTATCAGAGCCTAGCTAGAGCCTTAGGCGAAGAGTAGACGATGTTAGAAATCCGATCGAGTCACGAAACCCTAACCAAGACCACTCTCTCTACATTTTCTGAAAATGTGGATATTTCCAAATTAAAAATAGCCAGAAAATTCAGCAGGGTTTTGTAGGAATTACTGTGAAATTCGTGGGCCCAATTCCATTAAAACGCCGCGGAACCGCGGCCGTACCCTAGCTTGGGCGGCGGTTCCGTGACAATACAGTGGCTTTATCCTCCTCTGTTTGCACAGTAATTTCCATATTTAATTCCTCTGTCTTTTGGGTAATTTTAATTTATACTCAACAGTTGAGTTTTCTGGGTTGTATTGGGGACTCGGTGTTTCAATCGGAAAGTTTAACTCCGTCTATGTGATTTCCGGATACTTTTAGAATATGTTAAAAAGTTCGACCGGATATAAATACCCAATTTTTCCCTTGCCGGGAAATTTCCAAGTGTTGGATTTTTCCGTAGTTTAATAACATTCTAAGTAGTGCAAGTAACGCGATGGTCTCTCTAGAAGACAACAAACCTTAACTCGATTATGTGACCGTCTTGAACTGCCCTTTGAACCTTAGGGTTTGGGGCAGTACGGCGTGCCACATGTGAGGCGTTGGCTTGACCCTTCTACGGCTGGACCGTTTGTACTGTGGCATGAAGTGAATGTTTTTAAACTTATTTCATGTGTTGATCTGTTTCGGGAAAACTTGGGTGTTTGATTGTTCGATCGGAAAGTTTAATATTTTCTATTTATCTATAATGGGATACAATATTTGGAATCCACAAGGAGTTATGAGATAACTGATATGAATGTTATAAACATAGCACTTTAGTCTCACTTGATCGGTTGCCACGGAATTTTAATGCGATCAAAAGTCCGCCACAATCATGTAGCGTACGCGGATACTCGCCGGATAAACTTAATAAACAGCTACACCCCTTAGCCCCGATCAAGTGACTGTAGGAGAACCCCGTCGCCGAAAGCATCCGTTCGGGTGCTCGCGGTAGCAGTGTTCCGCCTTGGTGCACTTCGTCGACGGTATCGGGGGTGCGGTCGTCTACTAAAGTTTGCGACGAGCATTCGATTAGAATGTCGGGAATCCTGTTGAATTGCCCGACTTGATATTGAAAAGTGTTTTCGATAATGAGACTAAAATGCGGGGTTTATAATTGTTAGGCATGCGATGTCTAAGGAATTCATTGGGTTAGGCATGGGATGTCTAAAGAGTTTGCGGATTCCAACTGTTGTAGTTTTACATTTTCTTTTCTGTGACCGTAAGTGTAATATGTGATATCGCCGGTTTCGTTGCTATATGTCAACGAAAATTGGGATGCGCACATTTACTTACGTTGATGACATGTGATGTTATGTGTTGCTGGATATGTTATATTGGATCGTCGTGTTTGAATAGCCGAGGGTTTTTATGTGAGATGAGTGTTTTTCATTTTCATTCATGTAAAAACTTGTATGTAATATTCTTTTATTGGGGCACTTCCAGGTTGCGAAAGTTGTCACATTTGTATATTATTTACTTTTCCGCACTAGGATAGACCCAAGGAGGAGGGCACAAGTAGTCGGGTTCTGGAGTCAAGTGGGAGACCAACTCGAGGAGTTGAGTCCGGGTCTCCTAACTCTAGAATTGGTAGGGTTGCTTGCCACTCTCGTAGGGGTCTAGGGGTGTGGGTTTGGCTATTCATCGCGACCGTGGAATCCGTGTTTTATACTGGCTCGTATTGAAAACACGGACGTCCTAGTATATCCAATGTTTCATATGATTCTTCTGCTGCGATATCTGTGATGTGATCATTTGACGTTCTATGATAAATACTGTATATAGTATATATGATATATTATATAGGCGTTACTTATGTTTTACACCCGCGCTAGCCCTGCCCCGCTCTGCCGTTAGTCACCTAACCTAACGGTGCACGAGGGGACATCGAGGCGAATGCGGATGGCATAAGTGTACGTCGTATTTATCTGTGATGTTTTAGGTGATTTAAATGATGGGACTTCATTAATGTGATTAATGAAAGAAAAAGAAACCTAAAGATGTTGTGGAATCGAATTTTCAAAAACAGGTAGTTACAGTTCTTGCTTTGCATCGCGGTGTTCCTTGTAGAACATCCTGCACCTTATTCGATAAGGAAAGGACCGAGATCCCTTCACCGGGAGTGACTCCTTTAGCAATAACTGGCAGATGCTACAACCCTCGGTTTGTCGTTTGATTGCTCCTATAGTTCTTGCTTTGCACAGTGGTATGTATGATATATCCTGCACCTTATTCGATGAGGAAAGGGCCGACGATCTTTTCACCGGGAGTGACCCCTTTAGCAAAACTAGAAAAGCCTCAAAAACACTCCATTTAAAATCATTTGATTCTACAACGATATCAAGTTCATTATGCAAAAGGTTTTCTTAAAAACCTGTCGTAGCCCTCCGTCATTTCAGATAAGTACTGGTTAGTATTCATGCTGCGTTTGTTGACCTCTGTCAAGGCGTAGTGTGCGGTAGCTAATTAGTGCTTATCTGTATAAGCATATGATGTGATTGATTTAAGGTAGTCGTGCGACCTTGTTGACCTCTGTCAAGGGTCGTGCGGGTGGGTTTACTTCAATCAGGAAATGACGGGTTGAACTTGACTAGCAGCCTATGGTTTGTTGACCTCTGTCAAGGTCATAGGACGCTAGGGGAAAAATATTATCGGGAATTTCAAGTGTTGAAATTTGCAATGAGATTACATACCTTCTATGAGATAGTTGGATCCCGATACCCACTGCGAGTAATTGTTACTCCTGGGACAGTTTTACACATTACAATTAGCCGATCAAGTAGGTGTCTAGAAAGGTGTCAACGGGGTTACGCCTCTGGGAAAACGAGGTTTACTGTAATTAGGTCCGTGCGAAAGCACGGGGAACCTCCCTCAAAGTACCGACACTGGCCTGGCTGAAAGATTGGCGAACTTGTAGCGTGTAATTAATCCCGGCTAGTCTTTCCTTTTAGGGTTTGAAGGAAGATTTGATAAAAATAGTGGGAGCCATCCTGATTAGATAAAATAATAACCAATCTGATCTTGCAAGAGGGCACGCAGAGTGTTTTCTTCTCTCTCTCTCTCCTGGTAGCGACCATGTCACGCCTTAATCAAGATAATAAAACGGATATATTGACCGAACCCGCTTGTTATACTGAGCTGGGGAACGTTGGTCCCGCTCCAACTTATAATTGTTATAAGACAGAGCAGGAAATTAGGGAATACCAGATTTCCCGTGCCGCCCAAACGAAGAAAGTGCATGTTGATGCATCATCTTCGGGTGTGTTCGTTACACAGAACTGTTTCTCAGTATCCTTTACGTCCTGGGTATATGATACCGGATCAGGATCCCACATATATGATATATTACATGGGCTACAGAAAGGTAGAGAACTGAGAACGGGTGATAAGTTTCATGAGGCAGAAAATGGTGCAAGTGTTGCAACCAAGTCTGTTGGTCACTGTCACCCTGTATTACCAGAATACATCGATTCTGAACAAATGTTATTAGATACCGAACCTTGTATACAAAATCATATCAGTCTCTTTATTTAGATAAAGAAGGATATAATTTTGTATTGATTGGATAATTGTTTGAACATTTCCTATATCAAGAGTTGATCGGTTCAGGCACGTTATCTAAAAGCATTGATGTTCTAAATCAAACTACAGTTCTTAGTATACGGAACACACACAAGAGGAAGAGTTCAGAAATGAACGGATCCTTCTTGAGGTATTGTAGACTAGGTCAAATCAATGCGACCCGACTAGCTTAAGTTACATTGAAGATGCATTTTTAAATCAGTTTGAATTTACATCTTAATAAACTTACCAGTCATGTCACAGAGATAAGATGACCATAGCTCTGTTTATTGGAAACAGAGAAAGAGTTAGTGAACTCTTGGGATTGATACATGCTGATGTATGAAGGTCCCCTGTCTACACATGCCAAGACCGGTTCTTTGTACTTCATTACATTCTCTGATAATCTCTCAAGATTCAGACATATGTTCCTGTTGAAACACAAGTCCGAACCTTTTGAGATATTCATAGAATATAAGTTAGAAGTAGAGAACCAAAATACGGGTAAAAGTATTATGTCCTTTGATGTGATTAAGGAGGAGAATACTTGAGCACGGGATTCCTGGACTATTCTAAGAATGAGATTCTCTCTCAGCATTACTCCTCCGCATAACACCACAGCACGTCGGTGTATCGGGGCGGAGCAATCACACCCTATTAGATATGGTGTGCTCTATGATGAGTACTACTGAGTTTCCTATTTCCTTTTAGGGAGTTATGCACTTATGAAGTTGCATACCTATTGAATAGGGTTCCGATCAAATCAGTTGCCTACCATTTCATATGAGATATGGAAAGGGAAGAGCCCATATCTTAAGTTTGTTAAGATTTGGGGTTGTCCAGCCTATGTCTAAAAGCATAATCCGGACAAGCTCGAGGCAAAGTCAGTTCTGTGGAAGTTTGTTGGATATCCCAAGCATACGCAAGGGAATATCTTCTACCTAACCGAGGAACAAAAGATGTTTTGTTACTCAGCATGCCACCTTTGTGAAAGGGAATTTCTTGTGAAGAAATTATTGGTTATGAGGTAGAACTGGAAACAGTTCCAGCTATACAAACTGCAGCTGCTGATTTGGTAGAACCAAAGGATTCAATAGCAACCAACGAACCTCAGCCTCTCCGCCGATCTAGTAGGGTTCCTCACCCACCTGAGAGATACTTCGGTTTCTCTATGACAGTGGAAGCAAGGATTGCATCATGAGATGATGACCCAACTAGTTTCGAGCTGGCCATCAGGAGTGTGACTCTGTAAGAATGGCTGGATGCTTATCGATCTGAGATGGAATCCTTATACACCAACAAAGTATGGACTTTGGTTGCTTTATCTGAAGGGTTAAATCCCCATCAGGAGCAAGTATATCTTGAGAAGATTACTTGGTGTACATGGAAAAGTTGAGACTTTCAAAGCTAGACTTGTTAAAGGTTTGCATCTTTGACCAGCTATGCTTAAGTCCATCCAGATCCTGCTTGCTACGGCTACATACCATGACTACGATATCTGGCGGTTGGGTGTCTTGACTGCTTTTCTAAATGATGATTTGGAAGAAAGCGTCTATAAGTATACAGCCAGAGGGCTTCGTAGACAGTGGGAGCAGAGGAAACGTATGCAAGATGTTTTATGTGATAAAACAGGTATCGCGGAGTTGGAACATCTGTTTTGATGTTGTAGTCAAAGAGTTTGACTTCATCAAAATAGTAAATGAACCTTGTATATACAAAAGGGTAGTAGGGAGTATGGTGGTGATCCTCGTAGAGTACGTGGATGACATACTCTTGATGGGGAAGGAGTTTCCTATGCTATGCTCGGTCAATCTCCGCTTATCACAAGGATTCTCCATATAGGATCAAAGTGATACCTACTAAATCCTGGGTTTTGGATCTATGAGATAGATCTAATTGGATGTTAGGATACTCACTAGTTGTAGTGAGTTGGTATCAATCGATCCTGGGGAGAATTACTGGAAAGGTTCCAGGGTGATAAAGACGACTGAATCTCAGTCACTGGCATTGTCTTTACCCTCAGCGAAGGGACGGTATGTTGGAAGAGTTCCAAGCTAGATACCGTGGCATACTAGACGATAAAGGCTGGACAGATCGCTACCAAAGAGGAAGTCGGGGTGTGTATTAGTTCATCAGATGAACTTCGTTCCTCCCATTCTGTGACAATGGAGTTGTGGCTTATGCCTAGGAACGCCCGTCCCATCAGTGATCCAGACGTATTCTTCGGCAGTATCACCTGATCGTGGAGATGGTTGATCTCCAGGGGATCGAGGTTAGGAGAGTAGACTCAGAGGACAACACAGCGGATCCACTCATGAAAGGCCTTTTCCCAGAGAGAGACTTTTATGGGATGGTTGAGTATGAGATACTACAACCACTGCTATCAGATGGCCCTAGTGCAAGTGGGAGATTGTTAGTTATATGTATGCCCTAGAGGCCATTACTATACATAGGATGTATATTGTAGTGGATGCTTGGACATATATAGGGATGACTTTCTTGCTCGATATGATTGTATGCTATCTGGTTACTCTTTACCTTAACGTGTACACTGCTTGTCTCTCTGTTACATGTTGGTAAAGCCCTTAGGATGTGTACTTGACTACCTGGACTATGATGCGGATCATACTAGTGGGGACGTGGTAGTCCATAAGTACATTCTTTAAAGTCCCTAGTCGTGGGAGTATCGAGACGGGGCATCGATATACCAGAGTAGACTAGCGTATACCTTCTCGACCCATACAGATGGGCGATGGATGATCCCATATCCATTGGTGTTTGACATCAGAGATGATATACGGGTGCTCTGTGGAGACTTGGTAAACTGGACGGACTCGCCGAGAACTCCCAGATGGTATTATACCTTACGTCAGATGGCAGTTCTCTGGTGATACTAGTACAGGTTAGTCTGTAGACCCGAGATCGTCATAGAGTCTTGTGTGATTCCCACTGTGCTTTGATTTCCATCATACCACGTCCAAGAGGGCGTGCAAAAAGGTGGCTTTTGGGTACAGTCCCGAATCACATGGAGGCAATGAGCGATAGGAGGGGTTTCGTCTCTCCCGGTATAGGGAGTTGATGTTGCGCAGTGCTCGATTAGAAGTCCTTGGCCAAGGCTGTTTTAGGGATGTACTGGTAAGTGTTACCAGTAGTTTCTCGACCCGTTATGAGCCTCATATCGACACGACTTATCGAGTTATTGGGGTCTGACGTTTACCACCCCTAGACGAGATATGCGACATATCAGACGAACAGACCGGACTGTACGATAGTGTTACTCGTTGGATTCACAGGAGTGTGAGCGGGCTTGCTCGTTGATCTTCTGATCGCTCAATACCCGGGTGGCCGTTACGTTTAGCAGACCGCTTGTGGCTTGTGGGTGTTTGATATGATCATCACCTACTGCCGGCGTATTGACGAGTCTTTAGAGTCCTACACAGGGGTTTCCTGGCTCAAGCGAAACAAAATAGGAGTGCATATGAGATATGTGCGGGACCGAGAATAATACCAGTATGTGATACTGTATTCTATTCTCGCAATTTGTGACATTGATCGGTTATATGCGATATAGCCGGGTTATCGGATCAAGTGTTGATTCGATAAGTTGTTACTATTGATATTAGTCGGTTATATACGATATGACCGGATCGTTAAATCAAGTGTTGATTTAATGATTTAATGTATAATTATATATTTGATATATTACTTTACATTAACTAGTATTGGTTCACTTAAGATTGATTTTCTCACTTGAATGTGCACATTGTTTATATGTGATATATGCAAGTGTACAAGTTTGTATCATGCTTGATGATACAAACAAGTTATGTGTATGAGACTTGAACCAAATCAAGGTTAGATTAGGGTTTACTATTTTCTTAAGCATATAACAAAAGAGTGTGACTTTGGTCAAAGTTATCAAGCTTCATGAAGCTTGATAAACATTGACAAAGTCAACTCTTTTGTCATATGTTTAAAGATATTAGTTAACCTAACCTTTAACCTAATGGTTTGGTTAAATCTCTACATGAGTTAAGCATGAGGGCTTAACTCAACCATGGTGCCATTATTCATTTGGATAAGTTTCATTTTGGATAATAATTCATATGGTTCTTTCTTCTTCTTCATCTTCATCAAGCTCACAAAAGCTTGAGAGCTCCAATGGTGCCATGGTAAAAAGAGTGAGAAATCCAATTCTAAAGTGAACCCACTTCCTATTTCTTCATCCTCTACCACTTGTCATGTAGTATAGGGTGTTCTCTTCACAAAGTTTTCGACCGAGTGAAGGAATAGCTTGAGTTTGAGTCTCCCCGACGTAGATCATCTTCGGCCTCGAAGTCAATGACCTAGCCCGATCATTTCTCCGACGAAACCATCGCTAGAGTCCGGGACCCGATGATCGCAGTGGAGGAACGTCAACACGGAGCTAAAGAAGTGGAGGACCGGATCTACAAAGGTTGTAGTCACTTTCACTTAGTAGCAAAGTAGTTTGCATGCTTGTAGTTTCGCCTAATATCTAGTTAGCGATCTAGTTTAGGGTTTCTCGGCACCGTAAAATTTTAATTTGGCATGGTTGATGCCTTGTGGAACCTCTTGAGTGTGCCTAGTACTTCCTCCATACAAGGACTTATATGGAGAGCAATCTCGTATCGCAAGATACGAGACCTCGAACAAACTATTTCAAGCGAGTTTGGCAATCTGGTCATCTGTAGGGGACCACGTCCTTAAGATAATCAGCTTGATTGAAGACATCGCAGACCTGGAGACCATGTTGGAGAACGAGCTGTATACAGACTTGATTCTACAGTCCCTCCTCTCTACCTACGCCCAGTTTATCTTGAATTTTAACATTCAAGGGAAGGAAGTTACACTTCCAGAACTTCTCAACATGTTGAGAATCGCTGAGGGCACCCTGCAGAAGTCCAGGGAGACACCCGCTCTGCTTGTTAGAGGATCTTTCTCTTCTAGATCCAAGGGAAAGAAGAAGAAGGCCCCCACCAAGCCGAAAGGCGGTGTTAGTAAGGTGGAGGCGAAGGGCAAGGCAAAAGTTGGGGGCCGACGGTAGAGAAGGAAGAATGCTTCTACTGTCACAAGAAGGGCCATTGGAAGAAAAATTGCAAGGCCTGGAAAGCCCAGAACCAGTATGCGAAGCAGGTTGTGGCTTCAGCTTCAGGTGTGTTTGTGATTGAAAACTGTATTTCAATCAACTCTACATCCTGGGTATTGGATACCGGATCAGGATCTCATATCTGTAATTCTTTGCAGGCACTGAGAAGCCGTAGAGTTTTGAAGGCGGGTGATATGACCCTCAGGGTTGCTAATGGAGCGAGCGTGGATGCTGTGTCCGTGGGGGAATATCACTTAGGATTTACAAGTGGACATATTTTGGTTTTGCGCAACTGTTTTTGTGTACCTAGTTTGACTTGTAATATCATTTTTGTATCTTTGTTATCTAAAGAAGGTTATGATTTTACATTTGTAAGCAATGTCGTAAACATCCACCTTAATCATGGTTTGATTGGGTCGGGTACACTAAACAATGGTATATATGTATTAAACCAACTGCAAGTTTTCAACGTCCAGAACACACACAAAAGAAAGTCTCCAAAATTAAATCAAGCTTTCTTATGGAATTGTAGACTGGGTCACATCAATGAAACACGATTGACCAAGTTACATAAAGAGGTATATTTGGATCCGTTCGAATATCAGTCTTATGCAACTTGTCAATCATGTCTCAAAGGAAATATGACAAAGACTCTGTTCACTGGACACGGAGTAAGAGCGAGCGAGCTATTGGGACTCATACACAGCGACGTCTGTGGTCCAATGTCTACACATGCAAGAAGTGGTTATTCCTATTTCATTACTTTTACGGATGATTTCTTTAGGTATGGACATGTCTTCTTGATGAAATATAAATCCGAGGCCTTTGAGAAATTCCGAGAATATAAGAATGAAGTGGAAAACCAAACCGGCAAAAGTATCAAGACACTGAGATCTTATCGAGGTGGTGAATACTTAAGTGCCGAGTTCCTGGATTACTTAAAAGAGAATGGAATTCTCTCTCAGCTTACTCCTCCATATACACCACAACACAACAGTGTATCGGAAAGGCGGAACAGAACCTTATTGGATATGGTACGTTCCATAATGAGTAACGCTGAGTTACCGCGATCCTTCTGAGGCTATGTACTAGAATCAGCTGCATATCTTTTGAACAAGGTTCTTACCAAGACTGTGCCTACCACACCATATCAGATGTGGAGTGGGAAGAAACCCTATCTTCAGTATCTAAAGATATGGGGATGTCCAACTTTTGTTAAAAAGCAGCATGCGGACAAGCTCGAGGCACGCTTAATACTGTGTAAGTTTGTGGGACACCCAAAGAACTCCAGGGGGTATCTTTTCTATTACGCAGAGGAACAAAAGGTTTTTGTTTCTCATCATGCCCACTTCTTAGAAACTCAATTTTTAGAAAAAGAGATAAGTGGGAGCGCAATAGAACTGGAAGAAATTCCAGAACCACAAGCTATTACTAAAAGCATGGTGAAACCAGAAGTTTCAAAAGAACAGGACATCCCCGCGCCACTCCGCAGGAGTAGTAGGCTGTCTCATCCGCCCGAGAGATACTATGGTTTTCTCATAGACGAGGATAGAGAGGATTGCATCATTGACAATGATGAGCCAACTAGGTTCCGGCAAGCCATTCAGAGCGGAGACTCGGTAAAATGGCTGGATGCAATGCGGACCGAGATGGAGTCTATGTACACCAACAAAGTATGGACTTTGGACATTGCTCCAGAAAGGGTAAAACCCGTAGGCTGCAAATGGATCTTCAGAAAGAAGATTGGTGTAAATGGACAGGTTGAAACCTATAAGGCTATACTTATTGCAAAAGGTTTTTGTCAAAGACCTGGTTTGGACTATGATGAAACCTTTTCTCCTGTGGCTATGCTCAAATCCATTCGGATCCTTCTTGCCATTGCTGAATTCCACGATTATGAGATTTGGTAGATGGACGTAAAGACCGCTTTTCTAAATGGAAATTTGGAAGAGTGCGTCTATATGGATCAGCCAGAGGGTTTCATTCAGAGTGGGAGCAGCGAGAAAGTGTGCAAGTTGCTTAAATACATTTATGGATTAAAGCAGGCATCGCGGAGTTGGAACATCTGTTTTGATGAGACGGTCAAAGAATTTGATTTTATCAAAATTCCAGATGAACCATGCATCTATAGTAAGATTGTAGCAAGAACTGTTGTATTCCTCGTCTTGTACGTAGATGACGTTCTCTTGATAGAAAATGATATTCCTATGCTACAATCAGTCAAAGGATTCTTGTCACAAAGGTCTCCATGAAAGACCTGGGTGATGCCTCTTACATTCTGGGGATCCAGATCTATCGTGATAGATCTAAGAGGATGTTGGGACTTTCACAGTTTAGGTATATCGACACCATACTGAAAAGATTCAGTATGGAAGATTCAAAGCGCGGTAATCTACCGACTTGTCACGGAATCACCCTCTCCAAAGAGATGTCCCCCAAGACTGATTTGGAAAGGGATCGCATATTAACTATACCCTACGCTTCTGCGGTAGGCTTTATAATGTATGTGATGTTGTGTACCAGACCAGATGTTGCTTACGCACTAAGCGTGGTAAGCCGGTATCAGTCAAACCCTGGGGAGAAGCACTAGATAGCAGTAAAGAACATTCTCAGGTACCTGAGAAGAACTAAGGGGATGTTCTTGGTGTACGGCGAAAAAGACCACCAGATCGAGGCCTTTGCTGACTCCACCTTCCAGAGTGACAAGGATGAATCCAAATCCATGTCGGGTTATGTCTTTACCCTCAATGGAGGGGCGGTCTGTTGGAAGAGCTCTAATAAGGACACCGTTGCTGACTCGACGATGGAAGCGGAGTATATCGCCGCATGTGACGCAGCAAAAGAAGCAGTCTTTGATGAGGAAGTTCTTAACAGAACTTCAGGTGGTTCCGTCCATTGTTGATCCAATACCTCCCTATTATGACAACAACGGGGCTATAGCTTTAGCGAAGGAACCCAGGTCCCATCAGAAGTCCAGACATATCTTGAGGCGGTATCACCTGATCAGGGAGATCGTGGATCGCCGGGAGATCGAGGTACGGAGAGTTGATACGGAGAATAACACTGCAGATCCACTCACAAAGGCCATCCCTCAGACGCAGTTCGAGAGGCTATTCGAGATGATAGGTCTGCGATATGCCAACACATGGCCTTAGTGCAAGTGGGAGATTGTTAGTGATATATGCCCTAGAGGCCATTATTGTATAGTAATAGTTTGTATATTACATTTTGAAAGCTTGGGATATACACGGATTTTATGACAATCTTGCTCAATATGGTAGCATGCTACTTGGTTTGCTTCTATCTTAATATGTGTATATTTTTCTTTTAGCGTATCGCTAATACATATTGGTAGATCCCTTAGGATCTTTGCTTGACTATCAGTATTGTGGTGGCAGTCATACTAGTGAGGGCTGGGTAGTCTATAAGCACATCCTTATACAGGTCCCTAGTCGTAGGAATATCGAGACAGGGCATCGATACTCCAAAGTAGACTAGTGTATACGCTTCTCATCCCAGCATGGGAGATGGTCTGTCCCATAGCCATTAGAACGTCATGCTGGAGATAGTATGCAGGTGCTCATTGGGTTATGAGTTACTCTGGACGAACTCGTGGGGAACTGTTGGTTGGTACTATACCTATCGTCAGGTAGCAGTTCCCAGGTGACATGAGTACAGCATAGTCCGTTGACTTGATACTGCTACTTCGCCTTGAGTGTGTTCCCACTGTTCTTAGATTACTACCCTACCACGGCTCTGATGAGTCATGCAAACAGGTAGTAGTTGGGTGCAGTCTCGAAGCACTTGGAGGCAGTGGCAGTTAGATAGGATTCGTCTCTCCCGGTATTGGAGGTTGATGTCGCGCTGTGTTTGGAAAGCCATTACACAATGTCCCTAGCCAGGGCAAGCGAGATTGTTAGTTATGTATATGCCCTAGAGGCCATTGTTGTACATATGATGTATATTATAATGGATGCTTGGATATATAGAGACAGGACTTTCTTGCTCGTCATGATAGTATGCTATTTGGTTTTCCTTTATCTTAACATGTTGACTTATATTAGTTTACTGTCTTACTCTTACATGTTGATAAAGCCCTTAGGATCAGTACTCGACTACTGGGACTATGATGAGATCATACTAGTGGGACCACGGTAGTCGATGAGTACATCCTATAACTGTTCCTAGTCGAGGGTGTGTCGAGACAGGGCATCGATACACCAGAGTAGACTAGCGTATACGCATCTTGACCCATATGATGGGCGATGGATGATCCCATATCCATCGGTGTTTTGACATCAGAGATGGTGTACGGGTGCTCAGTGGAGACTGGGTACACTGGACGAACTCGCCGAGAACTCTCAGATGGTGATATACCATACGTCAGATGGCAGTTCTCCGGTGACACTGGTACAGGGTAGTCTGTAGACCCGAGATCGTCATAGAGTCTTGTGTGATTCCCACTGTGCTTTCTTTTCCACCTTACCACGTCCAAGAGGGCGTGCAAAACGGTGGCTTTTGGGTGCAGTCCTGAATCACATGGAGGCAATGAGCGATAGGAGGGGATTCGTCTCTCCCGGTATAGGGAGTTGATGTTATGCTGTGTTCGATTAGCTATAACTGGAAGTCCCTGGCCAGGGCTGATATAGAGATTTACTGGTAAGTGTTACCAGTAGTTTCTCGACCTGTTATGAGCCTCACATCGATACGACTTATCGGTTACTAGGGTCTGACGTATACCACCCCTAGACTAGATATGCAACATATCAGACGAAGAGACCGGACTGTACGGGAGTGTTACTGATTGGATTCATAGGAGAATGTACAGGCTAGCTTATTGATCTTCTGATCGCTCAATACCTGGGTGGCTGTTACGTTTAGCTGACCGCTTGCAGGTTGTGGGTGTTTGATATGATCATCACCTACTGCCGGCGTATTGACGATTATTTAGAGTCCTGCATAGAGGTTTCTTGACTCAGGCAAAACGGAGTAGGAGCACATATGTGATATGTGCAGGACCGAGGATAATGCAATATGAGATACCGTATTATATTCTCGCGATATTTTGATATGAGCCGGGTCATCGGATCAAGTGTTGATTCGATGAATCGGTACATGATATATTAGTCGGTTATATTCGATATAGCCGGATTGTCGTATCAAGTGTTGATTCGATAATTTAATGTATAATAATATATATGATATATTGCATTACATTATCTAATATTGGCTCGCTTTATTATGTCATTTTCTCACCGGGTAATATATTGATATATATGCGATATATGTTAATTGTATTATTTTCTTTTGTTACAAATATATATTATATATGTGATATGTAATATAGTAACATGATATGATTACTAATGCAACATGTTTAGTGGAGATTAAACAAAGTTAGGGTTTGATTTGGGTTAGTTCTTTCTTGATTTTCAAGAAGGATTTCTTTTGTCATGAGTTAAGATATTATGGTTGATATTTTCCAGTGACTCATTTTTTAACCCAACCCAAACCATAGCCCTAGTTAATTCTCTACATGAGTTAGCCTTGTCATAGTTGACCATGGTTACATTATTAATCATATATCATTTCATTATTCATCACAAAAGGATTAATCCCTTATTTATTCTTCTTCTTCAACCTTGAGCTTTGAGAAAGCTTTCTAGGTTTTCATTTTGTGATGATTAAGAGTGAGAATTTGATAAGAAAAGAGAGCACAAATACTACTCCATCATCCTCATCTAATCTAGCCAATTAGATTAGGGTGTTCACCTCATTAGAGAGAGATAGCTTGAGTTATAGAAATTTCGAGGTAGATCATCGGAGAAAAGGAAGACTACAAGCTAGCATGGATCGTTCGAGTTGTGGAGCCTCTCTTGAGTCTGGAAGATCGTGGATCGCGGCGAAGGGACTTCTACTCGGAGCTTATGAAGCGAAGGAGCGGACTACAAAGGTTGTAATCCCTCACACTTAGTTGTAAAGATGTTTACTTGCATGTTAAACCCTAATATTCTAGCAAAGATCCCGGCTTTGGGTTGTTCAACACGTCTAAATTTTTATTCGGGCATGGTTGATGCCTTATTAACCCTTGTATGAGTGCCTAGGAACCCTACAGTGGTATCAGAGCCTAGTTAGAGCATTAGGCGACGTGTATACGAAGTTAAAACTCCGATCGAACCCCGAAACATCGATAATGACCCCCTCTTTGAAAATTTTGTAAAAATGTGATTTTTTCTGCATTAAAAATACTTAAAAAATCAGCAGGGAATTTTAAGGGTTACCATAAAATATGAGCCCCCAAGGCTCTCATATAGTCGCGGAACCGCGGCAAGAACCTACTTGTCGCGGCGGTTCCGCGGCAAGAACAGTGAATTGGGGATAGGTTTTTAAACAGTAATATCCATAGCCAATCCTGCATATTTCTGGGTATTTTTAATCTGACTCAAGTGTTAAGTGTTTTGGGGATTATTTTGAATTCGTTGATTCGATCGGAAAGTTTAATTTCGTTATGTTTTCTGGATAATTTAGAAACTGTTAAAATGTTTGAACGGATATCATTAACTCATTTTTTCCCGGCACGAAAAACTTTCAAGTGTTGAATTTTTCTTGAGTTTAAATCTTTCGGAAAAACGTGCAAGTAACGCGGTGGTCCCTCTAGAAGAAAACAAACCTTAACTCGATTATGTGACCGTCTGAACCGCCTCTAAACCTTAGGGTTTGGGGCAGTACGGCGTGCCACATGTGAGGCGTTGGCTTGACCCTTCTACGGCTGGACCATTGGTACTGTGACATATTCTGGGATTGTTTGAACTCCGCTCAAGTGTTGAGCTATTTAGGAAATCTTGGGTATTTGATTATTCGATCAGAAAGTTTAATACTATCTATTTATCTGGAATGTGATACAATATGTGGAATTCATATAGTTAGGCATGAAATGCGAAGTATGTGATATTTCGGATTTACGATGTCTAAAAGTGATTGTGGATTCCAAATGTTGTAGTTTTACAATTTCTTTTCTGTGACCGTAAGTGTAGTATGTAGTTGTATTGCCGGTTTTCGTTGTTATATATCAACGACGATCGGTGTATGCATACTTACTTACGTTGTTGATATGAGATATTATGTGTTGCTGTGATATGTTATATTGGATCGTCGTGTTCTGAATAGCCGGGGGTTTTATGTGAGATGAGGGTTTTTATTTTCATTCATGTAAAATTCATTTGTATGTAATATTCTTTTATTGGGGCACTTCCGGGATGAGGTTGATGTCACCAGTGTATATTATTTACTTTTCCGCAATAGGTAGACCTAAGGAGGGGAGCACAAGTAACCGGGTTAGGGTACAGTGGGAGGCCATCTCGAGGAGTCGAGACCGGGTCTCCTAACCCTAGAATTGGCAGTGTTACTTACCGCTCTCGTAGGGGTCTAGGGATGTGGGTGTGGCTATTCATCGCGATCGTGGAATCCGTGTTTTATACCGGCTCGTATTAAAAACACGGACATCCTAGTATATCCAATATTTCATATATGTTATTCTGCTGCAATATTCTGTGATGAGATCATATTACTGCCTGAGACGAATGCTTATACTATATATATATGCTGATATATAAATATTACTGCTTTCGTTTCTTCTGTGATGCTTAGGAAGCATAAGCTGATGGGTTTTATTAATGAGATTAATAAAAGAAAAGAAACCTAAAAGATGTTGTAGAATCAAAATTTTTTAAAAAGGGTAGCTACAGTTTTGCTTTGCATAGAGGTCTATATGATATACCCTGCACCTTATTCGATGAGGAAAGAGCCGAGATCTCTTCACCGGGAGTGACCTCTTTAGAGAAATTGGCAGATGCTACAAACTCACGGTTTAGTTTTTGACAGCTTATATAGTTCTTGCTTTGCACAGCGGTATATATGATATATCATGCACCTTATTCGATAGGGAAAGAGCCGAGATCCCTTCACCGGGAGTGACCTCTTTAGCGAAACTAGAAAAGCCTCAAAAACACTCCTTTTCAAAATCACTTGTTTCTACAACGATATTAAGTTCATTACGCTCATGGTTTTCTGAAAAACCTGCGTAGCCCTCTGACATTTCAGATAGGTAATACTTAGTATTCGTGCTGCGTTTATTGGCTTTCGTCAAGGCGTGGTGTGCGGTAGCTAACTATTGCTTATCTGTAACATATGATGAGATTGGGTTAGGGTAGTCATGCGGCTTTGTTGGCTTTCGTCAAGGGACGTACGGCTGGGTTTAATTCAATCAAGAAATGTACGGGTTGAACTTGACTAGGGGACTATGGTTTGTTGGCATTCGTCAAGGTCATAGCACGTTAGGGGTAAAAGCATTATCGGGAATTTCAAGTGTTGAAATTTGCAATGAGATTGCATACCTCCTATGAGATAGTTGGATCCCGATACCCACTGGGAGTAAGAGTTACTCCTGGGAGAGTTTTACACAGGACAATTAGCCGATCAAGTAAGTGTCTAGAAAGGTGTTAACGGGGTTATGCCTCTGGAAAAACGAGGTTTATTTTAATTAGGTCCGTGCGAAAGCACGGGGAACCTCCCTCAAGTACCGACACTGATCTGGCTGAAAGATTGACGAAATTGTAGGGTGTAATTAATCCCGGCTAATCTTACCTTTTAGGGTTTGAAGGAAGATTTGATGAAAACAGTGGGAGACATCCTGATTAGATAAGATAATAACCAATCTAATCTTGCAAGAGCATACGCTAAAGTGTTTTCTTCCCTCTCTCTCCAGGTAGCGACCAAGTCAGGCCATAATCAAGATAATAATATGGATGTATTGACAGAACCCGCTTATTATACTAACCAGGGGATCGTTGGTCCCGTTCTTTCTTATAAGAGTTATAAGACTGAATAGGAAACAGGAGAATATCTGGATTCTCATGCCGCCCAAACGGAGAACATACATGTTGATGCACCTTCTTCGGGTGTGTTAGTTATTGAGAACTGTTTCTCAGTTCACCCTACGTCCTGGGTATTAGATACCAGATCGGGATCCCATATATGTAAAATGTTACATGGGCTACGTAAAGGTAGAGAACTAGGAAAAGGTGATCATTCCGTTCAAGTAGGGAATGGTGCAAGTATTGCAGCCAACGCAGTTGGCGAATATCACCTAGTATTACCAAGTAGTAATACACCGATTCTGAATGAGTGCTATTATATACCGAACATGATGTGCAACATTATATCAGTTTCTTTATTAAGTAAAGAAGGATATAATTTTGTAGTACAGGATAATGTTATGAACATCTTCCTAGATCAAAAGTTAATTGCATCAGGCTCGTTACATAATGGCATATTCATTCTCAATCAAAATACAGTCCTTAATATACAAAACACACACAAGAGGAAGAGTTCGGAAATGAACGAATCCTTCTTGTGGCATTGTAGACTTGGTCATATCAATGCGACACGGCTAGCTAAGTTACATAAGGATAGATATTTGAATCCGTTCGAATTATCATCTTATGATACTTGCCATTCATGTCTCAAAGGTAAAATGACCAAAACTCCGTTTAGTGGACACGGAGAAAGAGTCACGGAACTCTTAGGACTGGTACATAGTGATGTATGCGTTCCCATGTCTACACACGCCAGGAACGGTTCTCTCTACTTTATTACATTCACTGACGATCTCTCAAGATACGGACATGTGTTCCTGATGAAACACAAGTCTGAACCTTTTGAGAAATTCAAAGAATATAAGCACGAAGTAGAGAACCAAACGAGCAAAAGTATTAAAATCCTTCGATCTCATCGAGGAGGAGAATACTTGAGCAATGATTTTCTGGATTATCTAAAAGAGAATGGGATTCTTTCTCAGCTTACTCCTCCTTATACACCACAGCACAACGGTGTATCGGAGCGGAGGAATCGCACCCTATTAGATATGGTACGCTCTATGATGAGTGATACTGAGTTACCTATTTCCTTTTGGGGGTATGCGCTTGAGACAGCCATACACCTATTGAATATGGTTCCTACCAAATCAGTGTCTACCACTCTATATGAGATATGGAAAGGGAAGAGACCATCTCTTAAGTATGTTAAGATATGGGGTTTCCGGCCTATGTCAAAAGGCTAAATCCGGACAAACTCGAGGCAAGGTCCGTCCTATGTAAGTTTGTAGGATATCCCAAGAACTCACAAGGCTATATCTTCTACCACACTGAGGAACAAAAGGTGTTTGTTTCTCGACATGCCACCTTTTTAGAAAAGCAATTTCTTGAAAAAGAAATTTGTGGCGAGGAGGTAGAACTGGAAGAAGTTCCAGCAACACAAACTACGACAGATGATCTAATGGAACCAGAGGATTCAGTAGTTCCCGACGAACCCCAGCCTCTCCGCCGATCTAGTAGGGTTTCTCATCCACCTGAGAGATACTACGGTTTTCTCATTGATGGTGGGAGCGAGGATTGCATCATGGAAGATGATGACCCGACTAGTTTCGAGCAGGCCATCACGAGTGGTGACTCTGTGAAATGGCTGGATGCAATGCGATCTGAGATGGAATCCATGTACACCAATAAAGTATGGACTTTGGAAAATTCTCCTGAAGGGGTAAAACTCATTGGGAGCAAGTGGATCTTTAAAAAGAAAATTGGTGTAGATGGAAAAGTTAAGACTTTCAAAGCTAGACTTGTTGCAAAGGGTTTTCGTCAACGACCAGGTGTGGATTATAACGAAACCTTTTCTCCACTGGCTATGCTTAAGTCCATCCGGATCTTACTTGCCATTGCTGCATACCATGACTACGAAATCTGGCAAATGGATGTTAAGACCGCCTTTCTAAACGGTGATTTAGAAGAGTGCGTGTACATGACTCAGCCAGAGGGCTTCGTAGATAGTGGGAGCAGCGAAAAGGTGTGCAAGCTGCTTAAATCCATTTATGGGTTAAAGCAAGCATGCGGAGTTGGAACATCTGTTTTGATGTTGTAGTCAAAGAGTTTGACTTCATCAAAAATATAGATGAACCTTGTATTTATAAGAAGGTTGCAGAGAGTAAGATTGTATTCCTCGTATTGTACGTGGATTACATACTCTTGATAGGAAATGATGTTCCTATGCTGCAATCAGTCAAGCTCTTCTTATCACAAAGATTCTCAATAAAAGATCTTGTCACGACCCGAAAGTATGGAACGCGACCGGCACTTAGATTACGAAGCGTCTAGAGGCGCCACGTAACCTAAGTAAGCCGAAGCCCAGAAATCTAAACCATAAAAGAAGAAGAAGAAAAAGAAAACAAGTTTAAAAGCATCAGCACATTTTCCCAAAAATTTCGGCAGAGTCTCCTCTGTAAAAAATGGCCCCAAACGGGTACAACAAGTATAATATACATAAACAATAAAAAGCATCCCCAAACAGGTGCAAGCTCAACGCCAACCGGCGGAAACAACCACAACAAGCACAATAATATACAACGCCAAAGGGCGAGGCTCAAAACTCAAAAGAAAACAAATCCACCAAATAAGAATAATACATGCGCGACTCTAAGGTCGAAATAAAAAACTGGTCCAATAAACTTATCAAGTAATACAAGTATGGTTGATAGAGCTTACTAGATACAAATGAAAGAATAAAAGTACAATGGTGGTTCAGATACAAGTGAACCAACCTACCGTGCAAATCACCCTGAAAGAAAAGATGTGCCAGCAAGCTGCCAAGGAAACCTGTACATCGAACCTGTAATAAAATTTGGCACAACGGGGGTGAGTTGCCAACTCGTGAGTAGAAGACATCTACGAAAAGAAATCGAATGCACGACGCTATCCTAGGTCATAATAATACACTACTATATCCCAATCATCTAGTAATAGCAGGGTAATACTACGTGTAAATGCAGATACTCCGTGCTCGTGTCAGTGCCTCCTATAGTACTATGTCATATGAATGGATATGCATGCACCATGAATGTAAAATAACCAATCCTGAAATCCAGATATATCTGTATAAGAAATCTTTAGCTGTTATCATAGTAAAATGTGTATAGGGATCTGAAATCTCATCAATGAAATCCATGAAAATCCATGTCAAGCATCGACACAAACATGTAAATCTCAAGTCTCATAGTCTCAATATCTCGGGCTCCGTCAGTCCGGATCGGCCCATATCATCAAATCTCACGACAAAGGTCGGTATCCTCCGGATATCCGCCGCACCAGACATCACCGGTAGGTAGCCTTCCCCTGCCAGGCTCATCGTCTACAACTCGATCTTCTTGCCCCGGGGTACCATACCGGGCCCTACCATGTACCCGAGACGGTTCATCCACTTCTCGAATCGGGTCTCGAAATCCAACAGAAAAATTGAAATCTCATGGTGGACGACACATACATCACGAGAAAACCGCATCTTATATTTTAAAAAGAGAGGAGGAGAGAGAGAGAAGCTTTTATATATTCTTGCGGTTTTCCCCAAAAATCCAGAAATCTCATAGAAACCCAAATCTCAAAATCATGAGTAAGTATATGATAAGTGTCGGCATATGCCCATAATACTGCATGGTAACATGAAAATATGAATGCATGAATGTCTAAGTAATAAATACCATGTCTAGACTAACATCAAAGAGTAATCACGATATTATACCGGTCTAGTTGTTAACTGATTCTATCAATAAAAGATAATATGATCTAAAGTGTACGTGACATAGCAATTACCGATGATGATGTGTGTGAGCCGGCAAATAAGTGTGCGTGGAATATGCGCATCATCGGTAATGGTGCTGGTGTCCTAACAGGCAAAGTTTTATGCTGTTTATAGAAACATATATATGAACATGCACATTATGATTACGGTATGAAAGTAAAGACAGATGTGTGTTATCCACTCATTTGATATACAATTACCACTACCACTATATGACTCGAACCTAACCTAGTGTCCATCTAACCCCCCCTAAGGAAAACTAAACCTAAGAACTGGTCGATAGAAGTACACGTAAAGCCTGAGTCCATATCTCTAATAGTCGGCGATCCTGCCTCAATAGCGTCACGTACATAGTACGACTACCTCAAATCAAGAGTGCGGATCAATCATCACATCTATGCCTCGTACGGTAAAATCCATCATACGGCATCCCAATATCGGGGTACGGGTCAAATATCACCTACGTGTCTCATTATTCGTATAATATCATCATCAACACATGTCATGATCGAGGTGCTATGCTGTAATCGCATACATCAATTATATAAAATTGCCATCATAAGTATACCTCATTAATTTATCCTCAGAAATAGCATGTCATATGTATCATATTGTGATTAAGTCATACTGATATCATATCATCATCAAGTCACACCTATATGATATCGACATCAGGTCCTACATATATCATATCGTGATCAGTCACAAGTTACAGTTCGGGTTCTATTTTAGAGTCCCATGTACCTCAATATCATCACTACCCATTATAATTTATGTATACCTATTCATTATCTCATTCTCTAATGATCCGCTAACACTTTAATACGACTGTATAGTTAAGAATCACGGCATCAAGCCCAGTTATACTGTTTCATTCCCGTGTATCATATCACATCAATGTATCCCACATACGTGTTGTATATATATATATATATACCTATACCTAGTCCTATATATATATACACATACCCATATACACCATGTCGAGTTTCAGTGTGTGCATGTGTGTGTTTCTACCTGAAACCTACGAACCTCTTCCAAGGTATTCATCCTCTGGTATGGTCTTCCTAAATCAGTCTAGTCCATCCTAGGGTCATTACTAGGGTCCTACTCATTAAGAATCTAGGATCACATCTGGTTTCCTAATGTCAATAAGTACTATTCCTATTCTACGTTGCGGGGGTGCTAAACGCCATCCACCCGACTTCCTCCCGTAGATATGCATCTACTCACCTGGTCCATGTCTGCCGAAGACGGTGTCGCCATCCTCCTCTTCATCACCCGCAGTCCACGTGAAGGGTACCTAAACGCAAACATATAAATAGTATCGTAAACTGAATCACATACAAAAGTCAAAACGACGCAAGGAACAAGCATAGGTTAAAACCTATGTCCCGTCCACGCAAAAGAACTAAATATCGCTCGATATCGGCGTACAAACTCCGATGGATCGAGATAACATCAACAAATAACTCATAGTTTTAAAACTCGTTACTTATAATATATAACATGATTAAATCCATCGAAACCCTAAAAATCGATCAAACCGTCCAATTTCGTAAAACCCGAAAATGCCAATTTACCGTTTTTCTTCAAAACATGATATTTAAATGAAACCAATGGTCATAAAACTCATTAAATAGCCTAACTAGATTATAAAAACCATTATTATATTTTTATTACACAATTTTGTATAAATTTGGAATTTCTAGTTTGCAACCTTTATAAATTTTCAACACTTTGCAATCTAAAATTTCATAATATCACAACCAAACATGATTTTACATGAATTCACTTACTAAACTACAATTCATGATGATAATAATATAATGAAACTATAATTTAAATTTTTAATCTCATATATTTAGGAATTTCCAAAATCTAGTTCACAAAAATAGCAATTTTTATCACAATTCATCAATTATCAATAACACTAGTAACTAAATTGAGTTTTTTCATTCCACCAACAAGTTAATATTCTCACTAAAACTACAATCTAATGATAACAATCTTAATTAGAATTTTATATTACCCACATATACATTTTATAAAAACCTAGTTAGCTAAATAACTTAATTAAAACAATTTTGAATAACAATTTGCAATATATCAACCATGCATGATTTTCCATTTATAAAAGTGTTAAACAAGTTATTAAAACACTAATGAATTAATAAAACCACAACTTAATTTTACAAACCCTAACTTGAATTTTAAAACTTGCACATAGAATTAATATATTAAATCTAATTATGTTTAAAAGAAACATCTAATAACAATAAAACAAAGGAAGGAAATTTATACCTCCAAAATATGAAATCCAAACATGAAAATGAGCCTCCAAAATGAATGCTTTCCCTCTCCAAAATCCATGTAAAGATGAGCAAAGAATAAAGGGTAGAAATTTATTATAATTTTGTGCATTTTTAATTGAATTTTTGAAGGATTTTTGATGAATTTTGGAGCAAAATCAAATGAGGAAAATGAGGGCTACCATGGGGGGTGAGGGCCGGCCACAATTTGGAGGTGAGGGAGAGAAAGAAGAGAGTGAGTAATTGTGTAGAAGTTTCCCCCAAAATATCACTTCATTATGTCTTTTCATGAATTTATTCATTTTCTTTTATTTCTTTTCTAAAGCAACTCAAGAAAACTCTAGAATTTTGGAAAAATTTGCAAATAAATTTTGTATGATACACACTAAATTCTAATATGCCATGGTTCATTTTTATAAATTAAAACCATTCAAATTTGTAATTTACACTAATTTAGTGTAAAAATAAAGCTTATGTTAATATTTAAAATAATTAATTTAGGAAAAATATTTAATTAAACTAAAAATTTATAAGTGACTAAATAAACACCATTTACTAGTAATAACATAATTAAAATAGGTATTTTTAAATTTATAGTGAAAAATAATTACGGTTTTGTTTTACGAAAAATATGTTTTACTTTACCGAAAGTCACAAAATTCATTTAAACAATTTTATTTATTTAATTATTTTAAAATGTTACAGATCTAGTTGATGCCTCCTGCATATTGGGAATCATGATCTATAGAGATAGATCTAAACGTATACTGGGATTGTCCCAATCCAGGTACATTAACACCATACTAAAGAGCTTTAGTATGGAAGAATCCAAGCGTGGGAACCAACCCACGATCTCTGGACTCACTCTCTCTAAAGAGATGTCTCCCAAGACTGATTTGGAGAGAGCTCGCATGGAAGGGATACCATATGCTTCGGCAGTAGGCTCTATCATGTATGCGATGCTATGTACCAGACCCAATGTAGCATACTCACTAAGGGTAGTGAGTCGGTATCAAGCAGATCCTGGAGAGAGTCACTGGATAGCTGTGAAGAACATTCTCAAGTACTTGCGAAGGACTAAGAAGATGTTCTTGGTGTATGGTAATGGAGAACTCCAGGTGGAGTCCTTTACCGATTCCAGCTTCCAAAGTGATAAGGACGACTCTAAGTCGCACTCGGGATTTGTCTTTACCCTCAATGGAGGGGCGGTATGTTGGAAGAGTTCCAAACAGGATACCGTTGCAGACTCGACGATGGAGGCTGAATACATCGCTGCCAACGATGCTGCCAAAGAGGCTGTCTGGATAAAGAAGTTCATTAGTGAACTTGGTGTGGTTCCATCCATTGAGCATCCAATACATCTATATTGCGATAACAATGGAGCTGTGGCTTTAGCCAAGGAACCCAGGTCCCATCAAAAGTCCAGACATTCTGAGGCGGTATCACCTGATCAGGAAGATAGTTGATCGCCGGGAGATCGAGGTCAGGAGAGTAGATACGAAGGACAACACTACGGATCCACTCACGAAGGCCATTCCCCAGATACAGTTTGAGAGATTATTCGGGATGCTAGGTATGAGATACTACAGCAGCTGGCCTTAGTGCAAGTGGGAGATTGTTAGTTATGTATATGCCCTAGAGTCCATTGTTGTACATATGATGTATATTATAATGGATGCTTGAATATATATAGAGAGGACTTTCTTGCTCATCATGATAGCATGCTATTTGGTTTTCCTTTATCTTAACATGTTAACTTATATTAGTTTACTGTCTTACTCTCACATGTTGATAAAGCCATTAGGATCTGTACTCGACTACTGGGACTATAATGAGATCATACTAGTGGGGCCACGGTAGTCGATGAGTACATCCTATAACTATTCCTAGTCGAGGGTGTGTCGAGACAGGGCATCGATACACCAGAGTAGACTAGCGTATACGCATCTTGACCCATATGATGGGCAATGGATGATCCCATATCCATCGGTGTTTTGACATCAGAGATGGTGTACGGGTGCTCAGTGGAGACTGGGTACACTGGACGAACTCACCGAGAACTCCCAGATGGTGATATACCACACGTCAGATGGCAGTTCTCTGGTGACACTGGTACAGGGTAGTCTGTAAACCCGAGATCGTCATAGAGTCTTGTGTGATTCCCACTGCGCTTTGATTTCCACCTTACCACGTCCAAGAGGGCATGAAAAACGGTGGCTTTTGGGTGCAGTCCCGAATCACATAGAGGCAATGAGCGATAGGAGGGGATTCGTCTCTCTCAGTATAGGGAGTTGATGTTGTGCTGTGTTCGATTGGCTATAACTGGAAGTCCCTGGACAGGGCTAATATAGAGATTTACTAGTAAGTGTTACCAGTAGTTCTCGACCTGTTTTGGCCTCACATCGACACGACTTATCGGTTACTAGGGTCTGACGTATACCACCCATAGACTAGATATGCAACATATCAGACGAAGAGACCGGACTGTACGGGAGTGTTACTGATTGGATTCACCGGAGAATGTAAAGGCTAGCTTGTTTATTTTCTGATCGCTCAATACCAGGGTGGCTGTTACGTTTACCTGACCGCTTGCAGCTTGTGGGTGTTTGATATGATCATCACCTACTGCCGGCGTATTGACGATTCTTTAGAGTCCTACATAGAGGTTTCTTGACTCAGGAAAAACGAAGTAGGAGCACATATGTGAATGTGCAGGACCGAGGATAATGCGATATGAGATACCGTATTATAATCTCGCGATATTTTGATATGAGCCGGGTCATCGGATCAAGTGTTGATTCGATGAATCGGTACATGATATATTAGTCGGTTATATTCGATATAGCCGGATTGTCGGATCAAGTGTTGATTCGATAATTTAATGTATAATAATATATATGATATATTGCATTACATTATCTAATATTGGCTCGCTTTATTATTTCATTTTCTCACCGGGTAATACATTGATATATATGCGATATATGTTAATTGTATTATTTTCTTTTGTTACAAATATATTATATATATGATATATAATATAGTAACATGATATGATTACTAATGCAACATGTTTAGTAGAGATTAAATAAGGTTAGGGTTTGATTTGGGTTAGTTCTTTCTTGATGCTTCTAGAAGGATTTCTTTTGTCATGAGTTAAGATATTATGGTTGATATTTTCTAGTGACTCATTCTTTAACCCAACCCAAACCCTAGCCCTAGTTAATTCTCTACATGAGTTAGCCTTGTCATAATTGACCATGGTTACATTATTAATCATATATCATTTCATTATTCATCACAAAAGGATTAATCCCTTATTTATTCTTCTTCTTCAACCTTGAGCTTTGAGAAAGCTTTCTAGGTTTTCATTTTGTGATGATTAAGAGTGAGAATTTGATAAAAAAAAAGAGAGCACAAATACTACTCCATCATCCTCATCTAATCTAGCCAATTAGATTAGGGTGTTCACCTCATTAGAGAGAGATAGCTTGAGTTATAGAAATTTCGAGGTAGATCATCGGAGAAAAGGAAGATTACAAGCTAGCATGGATCGTTCGAGTTGTGGAGCCTCTCTTGAGTCTGGAAGATCGTGGATCTCGGCGAAGGGACTTCTACTCGGAGCTTATGAAGCGAAGGAGCGGACTACAAAGGGTTGTAATCCCTCACACTTAGTTGTAAAGATGTTTACTTGCATGTTAAACCCTAATATTCTAGCAAAGATCCCGGCTTTGGGTTGTTCGACACGTCTAAATTTTTATTCGGGCATGGTTGATGCCTTATTAACCCTTGTATGAGTGCCTAGGAACCCTACAGAGATTTACTAGTAGATACTCCAGTAGTTTCTCAGGGTGTTTTTGGGCTCTACTCCGGCATGACTTATTGCGCTATTAGGGGTCTGATGGCTACTGCCCTCCTAGGCCCGATATACGATACTCTTAGACGAACAGACCGGACTGTATGGAGATTGTCACAGATAGGCTCAATAGGAGTTCGGATGAGTTTGCTCATCAGCCTTCTTGTCGACAGATACCTGGATAGCCGTTACGTGCAGCTAGTTGACGTGCTTGTGGTTAAACCCACTGCCAGCGTACTGTCGAGTCTTTAGAGTCCCACACAGAGGGTTTCCCTGCTTCGGGAGAAATGATGTAGAGGTCGTATGGTTTTACGACAGGGTTCAATCGCATACGTATACTTGTGCACGTAGGATGTTCGGGCGGATAATACTAGTGGGCTTTGGTTTAAGCCGGATCCTAGTATTAGATTATTGGATTAGTTTCGTATCATTGTATTCGTGTTTTTCGGAATACGGATACGGGTATGTATATACGGTGAAGGGTATTCTTGTAATTTACTCAAGTATACTTCTAGAAGGGGACACCTCATTTGTGTTTTTATCTTTTGATTAAAAGATAAATTAGGTGGAGGTATGAGGTGTTATTTTGTGATAAATGAAGCATGGCTACTTGGTGACTTATGGACGACTATTGAGGCAAGAGTGGACTTAGATATTTTGTGATATTTTGTGAGATATTTTGGCATGCTTCATAGTCATCTCAAGTAGCCATATTCATTTCATTATTATCTTAACCACTCTCTCACCTCAAGAGCTCTCTTCTTCTCCCTCAAACCCTAATTGTCCCATGTGTTGAGAAACCTAGAGTTGGTGAGACTAAACTATCCATAATCACTCTCTACATCCTCTAGACTACTTAGATTAGCACACTAGGTATCCTAGTTATCTCATCTTAGATGTAGGCCTAGTAGACATTCTCGGGTGGATCTTCTTTGACTCGAGGAGGCTAAAGAGGAGGCGCGATCCGTACACTCTTCAAGGAGCACAAGAAGAGGAGGAGGAGTACAAGAAGAAGAAGAACTTGATACTTGAGGTAAAACTTTCTCACATAGTAGTTAAACCTCTTAATTCTTTTGTTAGCTTGGGTTTAGTATTGATCCTGGAGTTTAGTCGGTGTTTCGATAAAAATCGTTTTTTGCAAACTTCGCCTCCCCGCGAACCTGCGGGGTGCGCGACATCGACTTACAGTGTTTACCCTAGAAACCCGTACCCCACCCTACACTTTTCGACCAGTGAGAATAGTATTTTTCCCGACGCCGCCGGTTTTCCTGAAGACTGGGTGTTTGGTTTTTTGTAGGTAGCTATCTGTAGGTCATGTAGGATATTTGGTATACTTTGTTTTTCCTATTTAATCTGTAAACAAAATCTGGGGCC
Source organism: Agapanthus africanus (assembly GCA_030015575.1). Lineage (NCBI taxonomy): Eukaryota > Viridiplantae > Streptophyta > Magnoliopsida > Asparagales > Amaryllidaceae > Agapanthus > Agapanthus africanus. Next base: position 612,380,992 of record JASDDO010000024.1, read on the forward strand.
GTTTAGCTATAATTCTTACGTTCCGATATCGTGCGATGCGGATTTATCCGACTTTTGTTCAGTGTTTCGTACGTTTTATAGCCATAGGTTGGGTTAGGATTTCACTGCATACGTTAACCCGCTAATCTAACACTTGGTAGCTTATGGGAGTCGATTCGTTAATTTGGCGTTGTGTCCGTGTTTGATTTGAAAGTTTACTAATTTCATGAGTATTGGTTTTGTGTGATATTAGGATCATTTGCGGGGACTTCAAACGCTGCTAGGAAGGAGAAAGAGGTGATCGGATTCACCTAGCTCGAGATCGTCCGGTGAGTAGATTTAACATCTTCGGGGGAATCGCCTGTATGGCGTTAAGCGCTGAGGGCTAGATTCAGTGATATAACCATATGCTTATATGTATATATATTGATTGTACATGTGTACCATTTTGCGCATCCTATTACCTGTTGTACATTGACATAGTATTAACTGGACACTGCACCATTACTAGCGGTTCATGTTGCACGAGCACTGAATTATATATCACACACACACACCATTGGTAATTGCCATGACACGCTCACTATATAAATTGCCATGACACGCACACTATAGAATTTATCATGGATAAATATATTGTACCGCATTCATTATTAACATTTAGACATGCATACATACATACATTACTATAGTAATATATATACTCTCATATGATGTTTTATTTCGATTTTGTGGATTTGGGAAACTGCAAGATACCTTTTGAAACTTGAAATATTTAAAAAGTGCAGTTTTCCCTTGATATGATAATTGTTTCCACCATGGGTTTTCTCGGTTCCGAGCAATTTCGAGTACCCGATTCGAGGAGTTGGCTGAGCCGTCTGTGGGTACATGGGGGACCCGGTGAGGTACCCAGGGGCAAGAAGATCGTGGAGTAGACGATGAGCCTGGCCGGGGGAGCACTACCTACCGGTGATTGTATGGAAACTCGACGGATATCCAAAGGATACCGTTCGGAGTTATGAGATGAGATGGATATGAGGGTTGTTTCCCCTAATCAGAGCAAAGCTCTGTTTAAAATTCAAATTTTTGAAATGAAGCAACGCTTCAGATGCATCGCCAAATGCGCTGCGCCCTAAGCAGCGCACCACGTGCAAAGCACATGGGTGCTAGCGCTAGGTGCGCTGCGCTCTAAGCAGCACGCCATGTGTGCGCTAGCGCTAGTTGCGCTGCGCTCCAAGCAGCGCACTACGTGTCAAACACAGATGCGCTAGCGCAATGTGCGATGCTCTTCAAGCAGCGCACCACGTGCAAAGCACGGGTGCACTAGCGCTGGAATTAAAAACTGTAGGGTTGCTAGGCACTGTCACAAGGGTCTATAAGGCATCAACCATGCCCGATTTAAATTTTAGACGTGCCGAACAACCCTGACCAAGATCTTAGACTAGAGATTAGGCGAAACAAAGCAAGTAAACAACTTTACTTCTAAGAGTTAGGGATTACAACCTTTGTAGTCCGTTCCTTCACTTCTAAACCTCCGTGTTGAGGTCCCTTCGCTGCGATCATCGAGTACCCGAACTCTAGAGAGGCTCCATGAAGAGAAAGATGCAAGCTTGCTTCCGATCTTCGATAACAAAGATGATCTACCTTGAAGAAACTAAAGCCCAAGCTTTTGCTTCACTAATCAAGTATTAGAAAAGCAAACACCCTAATCTAAGTGGCTAGAATAGATGAGAATGATGAAGTAGGAATTTAGCTCTCATTTGTTTTCAATTTCTCACTCATTTTCATCACTAATGAAAAAGCAAGAAAGCTTTTTCCAAAGGAAGAAGAAGAAGAATCTATTTGTGATGAATAATGAAACTTGTGTGTGGTTAGAAATGCAACCATGGGTTAAGAATGATAACTTAACCCATGTAGAGAATTAACCATGGTAAAGGGTTTGGGTTTGGTTAAGAAATATCAACCAAAATATCTTTACAAAATATCTTTGGTTAAAAACAAAAACAAAGCTTCTAGAAGCTTCAAGAATGCTTAACCCTAATCCAAACCCTAACCATGTTTAAACTCCACAAAACATGTTGCATTTGTAGCCTTAACTTGTTACAATATTATATATCACATATATAATATATTTTGTAACAAAATAAAATAATACAATTAACATATATCACGTATATATCAATGTATTACCCGAGTGAGAAAAAGAATCTTTAAGTGAGTTTATACTAGTTAATGTAATTTAATATATCAAATATATAATTATACATTAAATTATCAAATCAACACTTGATCAGATAATCCGGCTATTTCATAAATAACCGACTAATATAATCTGTATCAGTTCATCGAATCAACACTTGATCCGATGACCCGGCTATATCACATATACCCGGCCGATATCACATATCGCGAGAATCTAATACGGTATCACATACACGAATTGTTCTTGGTCCCGCACATATCACATATGTGCTCCTACTCCGTTTTGCCTGAGCCAGGAAATCTATGTGCAGGACTCTAAAGAATCGCCAATACGCCGGCAGTAGGTGATGATCATATCAAACACCCATAAGCTGCAAGCGGTCAGCTAAACGTAACAGCCACCCAGGTATTGAGCAATCAGAAGATCAACAAGCAAGCCTATACAGTCTCCCATAAATCCAACCAGTAACACTCCCGTACAGTCCGGTCTCTTCGTCTGATATGTCGCTTATCTCGCCTACGGGTGGTAAACGTCAGACCCCAGTAGCTTGATAAGTCGTGTCGATATGAGGTCCATAACAGTTCGAGAAACTACTGATAACACTTACCAGTAAATCTCATCAACCCTGGCCAGAGATTTCCAGTTATAGCCAATCGAACACAGCGCAACATGATTGTTAGGATATTTGCGTGTTCAAGTTTAAGTTTAAATACCGCAATCAAGACGGTTTCGCACGTAGCTAGCCGGTTGAGTACGGGTCGTCCGCAGGGAGATGGGAATCTTTTTCTATGTGTTTTTCGATGAGTTAAGTCCGGTTTTCAGATTTTGTTGTGGTTGTCTAAGTGTTAAGTTGATATTTAAAGAGAGCTTGTTAGGGTTAGGATTAGGTTAGTTTGAGTTAGGAGTCTCCACATCTTTCGTTGCCCCTCTTAATATCGGTGTTACGGTAATCGGCAACAACGGGGATTAGCACGACTAGGAAGGACTTTGCGAGTATAAGCTAGGCTTTCCAACGCATAAGTCTTCCTTTTGGTGTTTGTCCGTCCGTTCTTGGCTCTTATCCATAACCTCCGGTTAATTCAACCACAACCGGTCTCACTACGGAATCACCGCTATCATGTAGGATAGGGTGCCGTAAGGAGCGGATTGTGGTTCAATTAACGGGAGTCGATTTAAGTTGTTGGGCAAGGAAAGAGTGAGAGAGATTTCCTTCTCTCAAACTTCCCTTATCCTACCCTAACAAGTATAAAACTACTCACACTTCATAATACGGAAAAATAAAACAAACAAAAGAGGAAGATAGAAAGAAGGAGGCTAGAAGAATACGACTAACTATTTGCGACCTCACCTTGGCGAGGATCAAGCGTAAGTATCATTGTCGTATGAATGATAAAGGAAAAGAGAGAAGAAAGAAACAATCAAACAAATAACAACAACTACTTAACAATTAAAATTACAACAAATTACAACAAGTAAAGAAGGAGACAAGCATGATAATAAAAATGGTCTTCTTTATTCATCACTCTTCACTCAAAAGCTCACTACAAGTTTAATGGAGAAGAGATGAGAAGAGGAAGAAGATCAACACTAAAACTAGGCAAAAAATGAGAATACAAAAATTGACCCTTCCTTCACAAAATTCTGGGCTATTTATAGGCCAAGAAATGAAACCCTAGGGCAACCACCAGAACCTTGATGAAAAGACCAAACTGCCCCCAAAAGCCCATGCTCTGAACTGCCTGTACGGCCGCGGATCCGCCGCCTATAGCCCCCTATGGCCGTGGATCCGCGCCCCTACTGTGGGTTTAGGGTGTGGGCTTCTGAGTATTTTCCTGGTCTCCTGTCCCCTCTTGTCTGGTGTGTGTATTTTCTGATAATTCTCTCCCATTTCTTCCAGAATTTCTATTGAGGAAAGGTGGACTTTTTTGTGGATGATTGTTATGATTGCCTCGAGCTCCGCGTAGATCTCTTGGGTTTGGTGTTGCCTTTGTGCTTTGTGCATGAAGGTGACACTGATTTGACATTTTGTCTTCCTAAACCGGTATCTGGCAACATACGGATGAAGAGCGGAGACCGTGTTTTATCTGTGGTTGGCAGGAACCCGGATTTTGTCGTGTTTTCCATGAATTTCACCGTTTTGGAACCGAGAACCTGTATCCTGCAATTGACTAGCAAACACGGCTCAAGAGTATCTACGGATATGCAATGTGATAAAAATTGGGCGGTATGAAAATGCAAAAATCTGATATGAACACAACATCAACTCCCTATACCGGGAGAGACGAATCCCCTCCTATCGCTCATTGCCTCCATGTGATTCGGGAATGTACCCAAAAGCCACCGTTTTGCACGCCCACTTGGACGTGGTTTGATGGAAATCAAAGTACAGTGGGAATCACACAAGACTCTATGACGATCTCGGGTCTACAGACTAACATGTACCAGTGTCACTAGAGAACTGCCATCTGACGTGAGATATAATACTATCTGGGAGTTCTCAGCGAGTCCGTCCAGTGTACTCAGTCTCCACTGAGCACCCGTATACCTTCTCTGATGTCAAACACCAATGGATATGGGATCATCCATCGCCCATCATATGGGTCAAGAAGCGCATACGCTAGTCTACTCTGGTATATCGATGCCCTGTCTCGATACACCTACGACTAGGAACATTTGAAGGATGTACTTAGCGACTACACTGTCCCCACTAATATGATCCGCATCATAGTCATAGTAGTCAAGTACTCATCCTAAGGGATTTATCAACATGTAACATACAGACAATCAGAGTACATGTTAAGATAAAGATCAACCAGATAGCATACTATCATGTCGAGCAAGAAATTCCTCCCTATATATGTCCAAGCATCCACTATAATATACATTGTATGTACAGTAATGGCCTCTAGGGCATATATATAACTAACAAAAACTCCCCACCGTTATATCAAAGATCTAATAATAATGATAAATCATTAATTAATCAGAATTAAATTCTGTTAAGGAAAGATTCCTCAAAATCTTTCTAAATAATAAGATTGTGCTCTGTAAATCAGAGCACCGTTGGATCAATGATCCAATGGTAAATAAAAATTACCAAAAGACAAAATAAATTCTGTATGGAAAGAATTTCAAATCTTGTTAAAAACAGAAGATTGCATTCTGTAAAACAGGAGCCTTAGGATCAAAGATCCAATGGAAGGGAAACATCCCTAAATCAATCAGAGAAAGATCTCTTTAACTGATTGAACTGATCGGCTTGCCCTATATAAAGGGCCCAAGACTTCAAGTCTCATATAGAAAAACCCCTCCATAAACTTTGAGAAACTCAAAGATAAAGAGCAAGCTTTTGCAACAAGATTCTTCTTCAAGGTAAAGATGATGATGAACACAGAGATGAAATCCTCTCATGATTAAGAAAGAAGAATTCATTTCTTTAAGCAGATCATAGATCAACAAAGACCAAGGTCTTTTATAAAGAGTTAAAAAAGATCTCATCATAAAATAAAAGAAGAACTTGCTTCTCACAGATCATAGATCTATAAGACTAAAAGTCTTCCTCAAAGAGATCATGAATATCTTATTATGAAAAAGAGGGGAGAATAATTCAATTCTCTCAAGGATCATAGATCCATAAAGGCAAAGCCTTTCATCAATATAAGAGATTGAAATAAAAATAAGAACGGTTGTTCTTAGATCTTGAGACAAAGTCTCTTTTAATAGAACATAAATTGTTTCTCAGATCATAAAATTGATCAGATGCGCTTTGTGCTCTTAGACTGCGCTTTGCGCTCTTGAACTGCGCTTCTGCGCTCTCTGGACTGGCGCTCAGTGCCAAATGCGCCACGTGTCAATCACGTATGCGCCAATTAATAACTTGCGCTTTGCGCTTCTGAAATAGCGCACTGCGCTCATGGGCTGGCGCTCAGCGCCAAGCGCACCACGTATCACTCACGTGTGTGCCATTAAACTGAAAGCGCAATGCGCTCATGGATTAGCGCAATGCGCTCATGGATTAGCGCAATGCGCTCATAAACTGGCATCATGCGCTCATCATCTGGTGCCTAGCGCCCAGCGCGACACGTGTCCCTTACATGTGCGCCATGTGGCAGAAGCGCACTGCGCTCTTTGACTGGCACAAAGCGCCTAGCGCACCACGTGTTGCGCTGACAGAACATAAATTATTCTGTAATAAGCCTAGAGCTCTGATGAATGCTCAGCATTCAATAAAAGACAAAAACAATGTCAAGATATAAATCAATGCTCAGCATTGTTAAAAGGGCCAAGCCCGAATAAAGGCTCAACGGCCCAAAGTAAAAATGTTAAACATTTTAACCTGATTGGACTTAGCCCAAGATTAGTCATAAGTCCTCAACTCATATTAATTGAGCCCATCTGCTCATAAATATTTTAACAGATCTTAGCCCCAAATTGGACTATAGATCTTTCAACCAACTCACGTCGGTTCGAGGGTACATCTTTTTACTCCTCTGATATTTGTCGTTGTAATCCTTCAACGTCTTCAGAGAGGTGACGGGTCCCGACAACCAAACATTCCACGGACTGTGGGGTCCTTTTAAACCCACGGACTATGACGTCCTTAACCTTGACTGTGAGGTCTTTAAACTCACGGACTATGACGTCCTTAACCTTGACTGTGAGGTCTTTAAACTCACGGACTATGACGTCCTTAACCTTGACTGTGAGGTCTTTAGACTCACGGACTATGATGTCCTTAACCTTGACTGTGAGGTCTTTAAACTCACGGACTATGATGTCCTTAACCTGGACCGAGATGTCCTTAAACTAACAATGGACCGAGATGTCCCTAAACTAACAATAGACCACCATGTCCTTAAACTGGTCATCGACCGCAATGTCCCTAAACTAAACAATAGAGCCCAAATGCTCTTTTATTGGATCTAAACGATCCCGTTAAGTTGATCTTAGTCTAAAATTACTAACGTATCCTTAACAAACGTTTAAGTTGATCTTAGTCTCAAATGAAACTAACGTATCCTTAAACCAAACCCCCAAACCCAAATCTAAGAAGATACGGATTTGGACTAATCCACGCCCTACGGGTGACAACATAAATTAGTCTCCGTATACAATCCACGGGCAACCAAAAATAAAACAAACACACACGACACGAAGTGACCATCTGGAGAAGGAGAAAGTAGTTACCGCGATGCGGTAGCGTAATTAACTGCAAGGGCTTGCGCCTGCAGGGAAGAGCGTCCCTACAATCAAAAAACCCCTCAAATGAGGGGGAATCTGACGAAGTCTGCTACATCGGCCGCATCCGTTTAAACGTTCGATAAGCGGTGCCATAAATCAACTTGGCATCTTCAAAGAGGTGGACGGATAAATCCAAATAGCATCGGCCCCCAGATTCAGGCTAGACGTTTGTCTTCCCGGTTTCCGGCGGTAAACAGATTCTGGCACGCCCGGTGGGACCTTTTCCTCTTTCCACTCCACACTTCGTGTGTCGTGTTCGTGAACGAATAGCGGTTTGATATGGTTGCCCTTGGGTTCGAGGTACTAAGGTTTGATCTCTTGCTCCGTGCAGAAAACAGAAGATCAAAGGCTTCATCCTGCACTAAATGCAACTGCAACTCCCACTCCGCCCCGTCCAGAGGAGTGACGTACAGGCCCCAAGCGGCCTCCATCTTGGCTATGCCGGTGGAACAGGTCACTCAGGACACCATTGGATTGTTCTTCGGGACCATGCTCCCGCCAACGAGCTTCAGCGCTCCTGTACCTTCACAAGAAGCTCCCAAGAAGTCGGTCTTTGATCGACTTACCACCGCTACGGCCCCTCTCAACGGGTCGTCCAAACCAAATGCTTCAGTCTTTGCCAGATTTGGCCAAAGTTCATGTGGACCCATGAAGAAGCCTGCAATCCGAGAAAGGGTTATTCCGAAGAGGATAGCCATCCCTACTCCAGAAGTCGTTAAAGCGGCTTCTCCTGTCAAGGAGTCGGTCATCGCTAGACTGATTGTTCCGGCTTTTGCCCCAAACGAAGTCGTCAAAACTTCTCCCCTTGCGCGAAAGTCTGCTTTTGATAGGTTGGCCGCCCCCACTCAACGGACGTCGATCTTCAAAAGGCTGATACCAGCAGCACCTGACTAAAACAGGGGGCACGACGAAGACATCCCTATAGCTGAATCAACACCATCCGCACGACATGCTCACTGTCATCACTGGCGCCGAGTAAGGAAGGCTGGGGGCAGCTCTCCGTCTGGATTTACTCCACCAGCTCCAAAGGTGGAGATTGATGCTGCTGTTCCAACCGGGAACAGCTTTGAACTGCTTAACAAGGTGCGTAGGAACTCTCCCACCGCCGTACTAAAAATATATCCTCCACCCGTGGAGAATGTTATATAAACAAAGCCGGAGCAGCCCCCTCAGCGGCTTTCTTCCAAAATTTACAAAGTCTGGCGACAGGTCCAGGAATCAGTGATTGACCAGGACTACTCTCGCCGGCCAAAGAAGCTTAAAGCCCAACAAGAAAGAGCCATCTTGTGGTACCACAGAGAATGTCATCCGTTTGGGTGCCTGCTACAACGGCTCCCTCAACGTCAAACACTCAAAAGAGAAGGAGGCCGGAGAAAGCCCCTGTGGCCGCGGCGAACCGCAAAAGTACTGAAATTAAACGCCCTAAATCTGGGGGCATGGTAATACATATCGTTTATATGGCTTCCGGAAAAGAAGAAAGCCGTGTTTCTACGGGCCATCGACCGCTTACCCGATCGATAACGAAAGCCCAGGAACAACAGCAGCAGAAACTTCAGGAGATGATGACTGCAATGGCCGCACTCACTAGGCCAAAAGAAAATCCAGAGACCTCGGAGCAGCGTCGGGAACAAGAAACCGATACCGAGTTCCTCCGAAGAATGCTCGAGAGGAAAGAAAAAGAGGCTGCGGAACAGGCAGCCAACATCAAACGAATGGCTCTTTTGTTCCAAGACATGGCTGGGATGATATTACAACCGGAACCTCCAGCTGAAGACCCCCCGATTATCATTGAAGACGACAAAGGGGAGACGTCAAACCCTCCTCCAGCTCTTTCAGCAGCCAAGGAGGAGACAATCTCTAAGGCCGCCTTGGACGATTACATTGTGCAGCAAATACGAGTTCACCAGGCGAACGAAGCAACTGGGCAGATCGTTAAGACTGGACGACCCTATCCAGGCTGGTATGACTAAATAAGGTACCCGCCGGGATATACGATCCCTAAATTCCATGTATATAAAGGGACGGGAAATCCACATCAGCATGTCGCTCAATTCAGAGCCTTGTGCGGCAACACCGGGGGTGATGATAAACTTCTGCTCCGCCAGTTTGTTGGTAGCTTGTCATAGACGGCATTCAAGTGGTATTCTGAACTTCCAAACGACTCCGTCAAGACTTTTGCAGAAATGGAGTTGTTATTCACATAGAGATTCGCAAGCGCTAGCGAGCGCACCCCGATCACGGCATTCATTAATGCCAGGGTAAAGCCAGGCGAAATGTGGGTGCAATACGCAATACGATGGTGGAATTTGTGGTCAAAGTACGAGCAGCACATCGAGGAAGCGCCGGCGGTGGGCATGTTCGTGGGCACTCTCGACCCTCAAGCGACCATCTCCCAATTTATGATGTTCTTCAAGCCGACCGCTTTTCAGTCCTTGATTGATAAGCTGGCCCAAATGGACCAGATGGGTCACAGGCCTTCCTCTTCGAAGCCAGAACCGCGCAATGATAAAGGGAAAGGGAAGGCGACCTTCGTCGCCAATGCTCAACAGCGGCCCAGTGGTCCAAAATTGACTGATCGCCTAGAGGAGAGACGGCGATACTATAATGAGAAAATGAAACGCCCTTACTCGTTTCCCCGAGATAAAACGAGGAGATTGTTCGAGCTAGTAGTGCGCAACAGGCTCATTAGTTTGCCGAATCCAAAACGCCCGTTGCAACCCGGCGAAGCCAATAATCCTAATTATTGCCCTTACCACCAGGCGGTAAGCCATCCAATTGAAGATTGCTTCGTCTTTAAAGGCTGGATTGAAGATCAATACCAACAGGGCAAATTTGCCCTGTCCGAGAATTGGAGGGTGAACCTACCACAGCCTCACGCTCCCAAGAAGACAGACACACCGAGGGCATCATGCTCTTTTGTCGAAGAAGCTCCATGGGAGGTCGCTCTTTCAGCCAAAACAAAAAGAATGTTGAAGGATCTTTAAACATGCCCGGAGATCAGGTGGAAAAATCCACTGGAACCCGAGATCATCGAGGGAATGCTGAAACCGCGCCCAATTCCAAAAATTGATGGTGATAATCAAAGTGCTCACATTCAGCCGTCAAAGTCTTCGAAGACGAAAAAGAAGAAATCCAAGAAGCCCGTGAAGCCTGGTGACAAACGCACGGACCTGCAAAAGCAGATTGACGCGTTGGAAGAATACAATCAAAAAGCGCGGACTCCAATCACACTCCAAGAATTTCTCAGCCACGTCCTTGAGGACGGAGATGATGACAATGGAGAAGACTCGTCGGATGAATTTGAAGATTATGTGGCAAGCTGTCATGTGATCTCTCACTCGTCGATAAACGATGAAGAAGCTCCTTACGCAGAGAAGCTGGGGGCAGATCCTGAGCCAGAACTTTTAGGACCATCAGACAAAATGATTGACGCATTCCTGAACGAAGCCTGTCTTAAAAGCAAAGCTGATCGAGAGCGCGAGATGGCCATATTCGAGAAGGCCAAACGCCGGAGACTAGACGAAAGGGTTGAAACACTCCCGCCAGGTCAGAGTACATCTGCAGAAAATAAAAGCAGGTTCAAGACGAGGAAAAGGTTCGCCAAAGCTATATCAATTGGAATGAAGCTGCCTCTCTCCGAAGGAAATGCTCCTGATGAAACAGAAACACATCCTAGCTACTTCTTATATCATCGAAAGATTGTGCACCCCACCGAAGAGTGCAACGCTTTTAAAAATTGGTGGCAGGGATATTGTCACGACCCGAAAGTACGGAACGTGACTGGCACTTAGATTACGAGACGTCTATAGGCGTAACGTAAACTAAGTCAGCCAAAGCCCAGAAAATCTAAACCAAAACCAAAGAGAGTATAGGAAACCTTTCATGAAACGACTTGAAATCAATTTAGTTGCATTGAACCCCTTTTTTAAAAACATCAAAAATTTCCGAAAATTTCGGCAGAATCTCCCCTGTAAATACTATCCCCCAAAATGGGTACAACAAGATATATAAACCTGTAATCACAAAATAGCATCCCCAAGCGGGAGCTAGCTCTTCGCCCAAGGCGGATCACAACCACACACAATATATATATGTAATATCAAGAAAAAGAGTATAAAGAAATGCAAAATATGAGAAAACACAACGTCGGCTCAAGTGAGCTCGACCCAAAAGAAACCACATATACACAAATCTCTCAGTCTCATCACTAGGTCGCATATACAAATAAGAAGTGGTAGATGGAGAATACTAGATACAAAAATAGTACAAAAAGAGATAAAAGTGCCCTCGCAACCCACCTACGAGCAATGTCGCGAGTCTGAGCAAAAGAAGTCAATAATAAGATAAACCGCCGCTACAAGGCTGATGAGTCCTACCTGCAAGACACTGTGGCACAACGGGGGTGAGTTGCCAGCTCATGAGTGAATATAACATCTAGTAAGGCTATCGTAATGATGCACGCAAATGCGTCACAACATGTATGTCCAGATATGGTGTAATACCTCTAGTATGCATGCACATGTATGCAATATCAATACTAAATCTTTAAGTGTTTTAAATGCTATGAATTCTGCATTCTTTACTTTAGAAAAAAAATCTGTGCAATAGCTAAGTACCATCATGAAATCATCTGAAAACCGTGTCAAGCAGCGACACTAAATATGGAAGTATATCTGTCTCAATGTCTCACTGTATCAATGTCTCGATACATCGGGCTCCGTCAGTCCGGATCGGCCCATATCATCAAAGCACACGACAACGGTCGGTATCCTTCGGATATCCGCCGCGTCAGACATCACCGGTAGGTAGTCTTCCCCTGCCAAGCTCATCGTCTATAACTCGATCTTCTTGCCCCGGGATACCATACCGGGCCCACCATGTACCCGAGACGGTTCATCCACTCATCGAATCGGGTCTCGAAATCCGACAGAAAACATGAAAACTCATGGTGGAGGACACATACATCACGAGAAAACCGCAACATTGTTTCAAAAAATGATAATAATAAGCTTTTGTTAAATTCTTGCGGTTTTCCCCAAAATCCAGAAATCGCAGCAATACAGAAATCCTCAAGAAAATCATAATACCTAACATGTTGTATATGATAAATGTCTATGATATCAAGGTATGCGATGTGATTTGTGGCTAGAAATCTATGTAAGTATGATGATGATGCGAGATATGCACATGCTATGCGATTTCGTATATCATGTATAATGCAAGTGGTGATACTAAACTAAACAGGTTCTACAGTGCTCGTGGCATGGCAATTACCAAAGGCGTGTGTGTCACATGAACAGTGCGCATGCAACAGGAGCCAATGGTAATGGTGTACGTGTCCTACGAAGTGATATCACACATGTGTATATGGATATCTATGCAATTCTAGCAGACGAATAGCTATAAAGGTATGCAATGTGAATGAGGGGGGGTTAGCTAAGTAACAATGCATATGTTGCAAGAAATAAAGTAATCCTAACTAGGGGGTGCCTTGCGCCATCCAGACGATTCCCCCATATATGAATACATCTACTCACCTGAATGCCTCGCTAATCCGATCCAACCACCGCTTTGCCTTTGCGCGCCGCGTCCGATGTTTCCGCGACCGATCCTAGAATTACATGGCACACAATATAAGATTACATATTCCTAAAATGACGCAAGTCACAATATAAAAAGATCAACGCTCTTGAATTAATCACAACGTGCACTCGGTGCGCGGAAAACACACAAAAATTGCTAAAACCTTAACTAAAGTCGTCATTTCGGGGCAACCGCCAAAACTGAAACCCGACTAGACAAAACTCCGCATTCGCACACACTAAGTGTCGTATGAGATGCTAATTGTATCGCCAAAATATCACAATTATATCACTTCCTAATTTTTAGGAAAATCTAGTAAACATTGACATAGCATTTTCGATGCAAATATCACGATTTAACGATATAGCGATCGCTACATCGCACAAATAATCAATCTAACCAACTAGATGGCCAAAACACTAACTTTAACCCATCCACCTTGCTACAAACCCTAATTAAAACATCAACACCTCTCTTGAAAATCACAAACAAGCAAAATTAACCAAATTTCACACTTTCAATATCTAATTTAACATATTAAAACTACCAATTGAACATTAGATAAGAATTATACCTTACAAGTTGAACCCTAGCTTGCACTTGACCTAGAAAGATGCCTCATTTCACCTTGTTTTAAACAATTTAGGGTTTGGAAAGAGGTAGATTAAGGATAGGGTTTGAATTTGTGAAGAAATTTGTTGATTTCGGGGGATTTTTGAGTGAATTTTGGAGCAAAGGAATTGGGGAAAAATGAAGTGCTGCTTGGGGGGGCTCGGCCTGAGCAAAAGGAAGAGGGGAATGAGAGAAAGTGTAGAAAATTCCATGAAGAAAATATCATCTAAGATCAATTAATGCTTTCACATCAATACTTTTCAAAAAAAAACCTTTTTCTTTTTATTTTTCCAACCCCTTTTACCATAAACAACCAAACATGAAATGGTTTGTCAAAATTTTTGTTACACTAAATTTTAGTTTATAATGGTTCCTAATTATGTAATTTACCCAATTAAATTTGTATTTATCACTAATTAAATGTATTTTAAAAGCTTAAAATAATATTAAAAATAATTAATTAAGGAAAAATTTTAATTAACTAGAAATTTTTAAGGGACATTTTAGTGACCAATTTATAGTAATATCTTATCTAAATTTTGTATAATTAGGTCTATAATGAAAAATACCTATTTTTACTTTTTACGGAAAAGACTGCTTATTTTGCCGATTACCGAAAAACTGCCTAAACGATTTTCGAAGCGTTACAATCTTCCCCCCTTAAAGAAATTCAGTCCCCGAATTTAAAATCTAACTACGTGTACCTTCAAAAAGATGGGGATATCTCTTCCTCATCTCGACCTCGGTCTCCCAGGTGACCTCCTCGCTGTTCGGGCCACGCCAAAAAACCTTAACGGAGGGTATAACCTTCGACCTCAATTTCTTCACCCGCCGATCCAAAATGACCACCGGCTGCTCGGTGAATAAAAGATCGCGCTCTAGCTGGATCGTCTAGTGTTGAATCGCATGGGAAGGATCATGAAGGTACTTGCGGAGCATCGAAACATGGAACACAGGGTGAACATCGAGAAAGCTGGGAGGAAGAGCTAATCGATAAGCGACTGGACCAACACGCTCTAGGATCTCGAAGGGACCAACATATCTAGGACTAAGCTTCCCTTTCCGCACAAATCTTATCACGCCCTTCATCGGAGAGACCCTCAGGAAAACATGATCGCCAACGGCGAACTCGAGTCGGCGACGGCGCCTGTCAGCATTTGATTTCTGCCTACTCTGTGCTGCTCTCATCCTGTCCTGAATCAGCTGTATCTTCTCGGTCGTCTCCTGTACGATCTGCGGCCCCAAAATACTGCTCTCCCTGAGCTCTGTCCAACATACAGGCGATCGACATCTCCTCCTATATAAAGCCTCGAAAGGTGTCATCTGAATCGTCTCCTGGAAGCTATTATTGTAGGAGAACTCGATCAAGGGCAAATGACGATCCCAGCTACCACTGAAATCTAAAACACAAGCTCTGAGCATGTCCTCAAGAGTCTGAATAGTACGCTCCGACTGACCGTCAGTCTGCGGATGAAAGGCTGTGCTAAAACTCAATCGGGTGCCCAAAGCTTCCTGAAGTTTCTGCCACAATCGGCTGGTAAACTGGGTGCCCCGGTCGGACACGATGCACATCGGAACGCCATGCAGTCACACGATCTCATCGATATAAACCTGGGCGTACTGAGAAAATCCAAAAGTGGTCTTCACTGGCAAGAAGTGAGCCGCTTTCATCAGCCGATCCACAATCACCCAAATAGAGTCATACCCTCGACTGGTCCTGGGTAGACCCACAATGAAGTCCATGGAGACCTGTTCCCACTTCCACTCAGGGATGGGCAAAGGCTGTAACTCGTCGGCTGGCCTCTGGTGCTCGGCCTTGACTTGTTGGCAAGTCAGGCATCTCGACACAAAGTCTGTAACATCCTTCTTCATCCCGTCCCACCAGTAAACCTCTCTCAAATCACGGTACATCTTGGTGGAACCTGGATGCACACTGTATACTGATCTATATGCCTCCTCAAGGATATCACGCCTCAGTCCCTCAGAATCTGGTACACACAGTCGAGTCCCAAATCGAAGTATCCCCTGATCATCAATCACGAACTCAGAAACTCTGCCCTGCCGAATCTGCTCGATAATCTCTAAATTACGGGCATCGCCAGACTGTGCCTCACGGATACGGTCAAGTAACTGTGGGCGTGCTCTAAAATGGGCCAGCTGTCCCCTTGTAGGAGTAAACTCGAACTGTACTCTACTGTCATATAAAACCTGCCAATCCGTCGTCGACTGCATCTGTACTGCGCTCAAACAAGATAGGCTACCTCCGGGCCTCCTACTCAAAGCATCTGCCACCACATTCTCCTTGCCCGGATGGTATAAAATCTCGCAGTCATAATCTTTCACCAACTCCATTCAACGGCGCTGCCTCAGATTCAGATCTCGCTGCTGAACGATATACTTCAAACTCTTGTGGTCAGTGAATATCTGGCACGACTCTCCGTATAGGTAATGTCTCCAGATCTTAAGTGCAAATACCACTGCAGCCATCTCTAAATCATGAGTGGGGTAGTTCTGTTCGTGTTTCCTCAGCTGCCGAGAAGCATACGCGATAATTCTGTCGTGCTGCATCAATACACAGCCCAGACCCACTCGAAAAGCATCACAATATACCACGAAACCGCCTGACCCTGAAGGCAATGCTAACACTGGTGCAGTAGTCAGACGAGTCTTCAACTGCTGGAAACTATCCTCACATGCCTCGGTCCAATCAAAAAGGACCCCCTTCCGGGTCAACCCGGTCAACGGTGCAGCAATACGAGAGAAATCCTGGACAAAACGTCGATAATAGCCGGCCAGACCTAGAAAGCTGCGAACCTCTGTAACTGATACCGGTCTGGGCCAACGCTGCACTGCCTCGATCTTCTTCGGGTCCACACAAATACCATCTCTCGTCACCACATGACCCAAGAAGTCGACACTGTCTAGACAGAATGCGCATTTGAAAAATTTGGCGAACAGCTGATGCTCTCTCAACGTCTGCAATGTGATACGCAAGTGCTGCTCATGCTCCTCCCAGCTCCGAGAATAAACCAAGATGTCGTCAATGAACACAATGATGAACTGATCGAGATACGGCCTGAATACACGGTTCATCAAGTCTAACAATTTTCTGCAGGTTTCTTTGCAAATAATCGCAGCGCCGCAAAAGCAAAATTAAATTTGTGCGTGATTTTGATTTCTTGGTTGTTTGCATTATAATACGGATATTAAGGGGCACGGCCAAATCCAAATTAGGTGGGGCTTTCATTACCCTTCCTAGGCCCCGAAAACCACAAAACTTGCATCCGCATTGACCCACATTAACTAAAAGAAATCTAGAGAAAACTCTAAGGACTGTCGCGCTCAATTAGGACAAGAGAAGGCCGTGGGTAATTCATTGCTTATCCGCGTTTTCTTGGGGTGCCTAAGGCCAGTGTGTCTAAGGCTAGTGGTTTTTAATTAGGCCCACTACTTACGTAGTGGAGTACCTTCCCACTTACCTGGCACTTATCCGGCCACAGGGGGATAAAGAGGCAGTGGAGAATTCTATCCTGCGACTTGTCTTTTGGCAGTTAGGAGCGGTCTAGAGCCGGACCTAGGTGACCACTAGATTCTAGGGTTTGTGTGCTGCATTTGTTTTGTCGCATCATTTTTTCAAAAATCCGTCCCTTTTACAAAAGCAAGCACCGCATTCATTCATTATCCCTAATTATAAGTCAACGCTGCCACTTGTACTAACCCTTTTTAGTGCAAGATAGGCTGGACACGGGATTCTAGTGCCCGTTTAGTCCGCGTACCCTTTATCGACTCCGAAGTCGATATTTCTCCATTTACCTTTTCTTTACCTACTATCACACCCACACCGATGGATCCGAATCCATCAAACTTCTTTAACCCTAATCTGCCGCCGTCCGTTGGTGTGCAGAATCCATCCCGCATCTCTTTCCAGGAGAGGTGCTACCCTATTCGAGGTCCTCTTTCGACCTGCTTATCCACACCACCAGCCAATGGGGATAACTTTGAGATTAAGCCCCAGTATATCAATCTTTTACCCAAATTCCACGGACTCGAGACTGAGGACGCTTACGTTTTCATTACCAAATTTGAAAACGTATGCGCAATGATGGGTGCGTCACAACTTTCAGTGGATGCTATGCGTCTACGACTTCTTCCATTTACTTTGTGCGATATAGCCGAGAAGTGGCTATATAACACTACCGCACACTCTATTACGAATTGGGAAGAATTCGTCGCTGCATTCCTTAAGAAATTTTACCCAATACAAAAGACAACTCGAATCCGTAGCGAACTGAATCAATTTGCCCAGCTCCCTGCTGAACCATTTTCAAAATGCTTTGAACGTTTCAAGGATCTATTGGTTCAATGTCCTCATCACGGCATCCCGAGATGGGAGCTTTGCCGAATCATTTATGAGGGCATTAACCCAAACACTAAACAGAGCCTTGAAAACATGTGTCAAGGTACTTTTATGACCAAAGATGATGGGGAAGCTTGGAAGTATTTAGAAGAGTTCGCTGAAAAATCACTACAGTGGGAGAGTGGAACCCAACCATTGAATAGGGGTGGCGTACACCAAATAGACGTGTCCATAGGCGTTCAAGCTGAGATGGCAGCAATGCAAAAAAAGCTCGACGCTATGGAACACAAATTTGCAGCAGCCTCCCTAAACCCAGTGTCGCTCCCCAAAACTGTTTGTGGGTGCTGTTCTGATCCGTCTCATTTAACGGAAGAATGTCCATTAAACTCTGCGTTTCAAGGTCACGAGCATTCTAATGCCGCATTTCAAAGACCTCGAAATGATCCATATTCTTCCACGTACAATCAGGGTTGGAGGAATCACCCGAATTTCGCTTGGAACCAAAACCAATCTCAAAACACGGTTCCAAACACGAATAATTTTCAAAGGGCTCTTCCTCCACCACAACAGCAACCCCTTCAACTCACTCAGCACCCCTATCAGTCACAAAATTTCCAAAACCAGGGCAACACTCCTGCACAGTCTAATCCTATGCAGTCCTGTTCTGACGAGTTCTCTCAATTCACTCAAACCATGAAATCACTTTTATCAAATTTCATAGAGGTTTCGACTGAGGTTAGATCTTCCGTCAGTGAGATAAAGAAAAACTCAGAGTCCTAAGCTGAGAGTATCAGATCGATGGAAGCTGAAATCGCACGCCTAAAAGCCGAAATGAGTGCGAGAGAAAAAGGGAAACTTCCCTCTCAACCCCTACAGAATCCTGGGCATTACAATGTAAATGCCGTCACAACGTTGAGATCGGGAAGAGTGCTGAACAATCATGTCGGGGAAGGTATTGATGATACTGAAAATCATATCAACACCCCGGCTGAGACCTTTCCACACACACATACTTCTCCTTCTGATCCTTCTTCTTCTACCACACCATCTTCTCGAGAGCCTATTCTCCATTTCCCACAAGGCTCGACACCTTCTCCCAACCCTTATAGTTCTCCACAGACGGTCCCCACACCTCTTTTGGGACCTCGTCTACCCCCTCTTCCTTCTCCTGTGATGGACCCTGCGCTTATTGCGAAAGCTCCTTATCCGAACCGGTTAAGGGCTAATAGAACGAGTCCTCATATGGAGAAAATTTTGGAAATGTTCAAACAGGTTAACATCAATATCCCTCTCCTATATGCGATTCAACAAGTCCCCGCTTATGCGAAAATTCTTAAGGACTTGTGCACTAGGAAGAGAAAGACTCAAGTGCCGAAGAAGGTCTTTATGTCTAATAATATCAGCACTGCTTTTATTCCCCAGCTACCAAAGAAACGAAAGGACCCAGGATGTCCTACGATATCGATTTCTATTGGGGGTAAAAACATAAATCGTGCTCTTTTAGACCTTGGCGCAAGTGTTAACCTGCTCCCTTATTCTGTCTATGAGCAATTAGGGATTGGAGAGCTGAAACCTGCTCACTGCACTCTCCAGATGGCAGACCGATCTATCACCAAACCAAGGGGTGAATTAGAGGATGTATTGATAAAGGTCGGGGAATTTGTTTTCCCTGTAGACTTCATTGTGCTCGACACACATCCTGTAGCAAACCCCCGGGGCCAAATTCCGGTGATTCTGGGTCGTCCTTTCCTTGCCACTTCCAACGCTGTTATAAACTGTAGAAATGGTTCAATGAACTTATCATTTGGAAATATGACCATTGAACTAAATATCTACAAAGTTGGAAGTCAGCCATCAGAACCCTCTGCTCATATTTTAGATGTGTGCTCTGTCCATGAGATCGCTCCCGATAGTTGTGGAGCCGAGGAACTTTGCTTTACTGATCTCGATGACATTACCACATCTCTGTTTGATTTCACACATGATCTTAGTGAGGACACTTTCTCTACACTTGAGTCCTGCACTCCTGACTTTACTCCACCAGAGTCTGTATCTTTCACAGGCTCTGAGCTTCTTTGTAAATCCAAAAATCACTCAATGATACCTCCTTCTATCATTTCTCCGCCTGAATTAGATCTCAAAATTTTACCGCCTCATCTGAAATATGCTTATTTAGGTGAGAAGAAGACTTTACCGGTTATAATTTCCGCTTCTCTAGCGTCAGAGCAAGAGAATGCACTTTTATCGGTATTGAGATCTAACAAAGAGGCGTTTGGTTGGAGTATGGCGGACATCAAAGGGATTAGTCCCTTAATAGTTGAACATCATATACATGTGATGGATGATGCCAGACCGACCCGAGAACCACAGAGACGGTTAAATCCCGTCATGAAGGAAGCTGTCATGAAAGAGATCGTCAAATGCTTAGATAATGGTATTATATACCCCATCTCCGATAGCCAGTGGGTGAGTCCTATACATGTTGTTCCTAAGAAATCCGGCATCACTGTTATAACCAATGAGGCAAATGAGTTGATTCAGACACGCGCCCAAACTGGGTGGCGTGTATGTATTGATTATAGAAAACTCAACGCTGTCACGAGGAAAGACCATTTTCCTCTACCATTCATTGATCAAATGCTGGAACGCTTAGCGGGACGAGAGTATTATTGTTTTATGGACGGATACTCAGGCTATAATCAGGTCCCCATCGCCAAAAAGAATCAAGATAAAACCACTTTTACTTGTCCTTTTGGTACCTTTGCTTAAAGTCGCATGCCCTTTGGGTTATGCAATGCTCCCGCTACCTTTCAGCGGTGTATGATGGGGATATTCTCTGATATGGTAGAGAATTTTCTGGAGATCTTTATGGACGATTTCTCAATTTTTGGAGACTCTTTTTCTGATTGCCTAGCGAATCTTGACGCTGTTCTTACTCGTTGCAAAGAGAAGAACTTGACTTTGAACTGGGAAAAATGCCATTTTATGGTCCAAGAAAGAATAGTACTTGGACATGTCATTTCACAGAAAGGCATTGAGGTTGACAGAGCTAAGGTAGATGTCATTCAAAACCTCCCTCATCCCAAAAGCGTTAAAGATATTTAATCTTTCCTTGGCCATGCGGGCTTTTATAGGAAATTCATTAAGGACTTTAGCAAAATTGCTAGACCTTTAACTCTTCTCCTGGCCAAGGATACGACCTTCCATTTTGACTCGGACTGCGAGACAGCTTTCGACTCACTTAAACACTCACTCACCCCGTTTTATCATCACCAAACTGGGACTACCCCTTTGAGCTGATGTGTGACGCATCTGATTTTGCAGTAGGTGCAGTCTTAGGACAGCACATCGAAAAGATGCCACACGTGATATACTATGCAAGTAAGACCCTGAATGATGCGCAAATCAATTATACAACCACAGAAAAAGAACTCTTAGCGGTTGTATTTGCATTAGAAAAATTCAGGCCTTACTTAATTGGCTCACCTATAGTTGTGTATACTGACCATTCCGCTTTAAAACATCTTCTGGCAAAGAAAGATGCAAAAGGTCGACTAATACGTTGGATCCTTCTGTTACAAGAATTCGATCTTGTTATCAAAGATAAGAAAGGATGTGAAAACATAGTAGCTGACCATCTTTCACGCATCATTTCTTCCCCTGTGACCCTGCCGATCAATGATTCATTCCCTGACGAACAACTCTTGAGCATATCCGCTGAACCATGGTTCAGGGATATTGTGAACTATCATGCCACGGGACTTATACCGAGCGATTGGTCAAAACAGGACAAATACCGTTTTCTATCCCAAGTAAAACACTTTTACTGGGACGAGCCCTATTTGTTTAAATATTGTCCTGATCAGATCATTCGCCGGTGTGTCCCGAATGAAGAATTCAAGAGTGTTCTTTCATTTTGTCATGATCAGGCCTGTGGGGCTCACTTTGGTCCTAGAAAGACAGCGGAAAAGGTTTTACAATGTGGATTTTATTGGCCGACCTTATTCAAGGATGCATTTGACTATTGCAAAATCTGTACACAATGTCAGTATACGGGTAGAATATCCCAAAGGAATGAAATGCCTCAGCAACCCATTCTGGTTGTTGAAATATTTGATGTTTGGGGCATTGATTTTATGGGTCCCTTTACCAACTCCTTTGGGAATTTGTACATACTGCTAGCGGTTGATTATGTCTCAAAGTGGGTAGAAGCCATTCCATGTCGCACTAATGACAAGAAAGTTGTCATTAAGTTCTTGAAAGAGAATATCTTCTCGCGATTTGGACACCCACGCGCTATCATTAGCGATAATGGGACACATTTCTGCAACAGGTCTTTCGAGACTCTGATGCGAAAATACTCAATCAACCACCGACTTTCTACACCCTATCATCCCCAAACAAGCGGGCAGGCTGAAATCTCAAACAGACAAATCAAACTTATCCTGGAGAAAACTGTTGCTAAAAATAGAAAAGACTGGTCAACCAAACTGACGGATGCTCTTTGGGCATTCAGGACTGCATATAAAACCGACCTAGGGATGTCTCCATATAGGATAGTGTTTGGAAAAGCATGTCATTTACCCGTCGAGATAGAGCATAAAGCATTGTGGGCTATAAAAGAAATAAATTTTGATCTAAACCTTGCTTGCAACTTTCGGAAGCTGCAACTTAATGAGCTAAGCGAACTCCGCGATGAAGCTTATGATAACGCTGTAATCACAAAGAATAGGACTAAGGTTTTTCACAATAAAAACATTTTAAGGAAAACATTTTCACCTGGTCAACAAGTCCTTCTTTATGATTCACGATTACACCTTCACGCGGGTAAGCTCCGATCTCGATGGAAGGGACCTTTTGTTGTGCGGTCTGTATACCCGCACGGGGCAGTAGAAGTAGAAAATATTAAAAACGGCACATTTTTCAAAGTGAATGGACATAGACTTAAGCCGTATTTTTTCACTGACCCCACGGAGGAGCTCTTGTTCTTACAAGAGCCAGTTTATTTTGATTAAAATTCTTCCGTCTCACCTTCATGTCCAGTATATCACTGCATCATCTTTTGAATGGAGGTGAGTAAGTTTGGGGGGAAGTTCTTCACTTATATATTTTGCCCCCACTAATAATTCCCCCCAGGCTTACAGTTTTTGTAGGTATAGCGATTGGCAACAGTGAGGACACTGTTGAAAACAAGTTTGGGGGAGGTTTGTGCTTATTTTTGCATCATTTGCATATCATCTGCATAAGCACAAAACATTTCTTTTAAAATCTATAAAAATTGAAAAAATTTCAAAACCAATAAAAATTTTAAAAAAAAATTCCAAGTATAAAAATAATTTTAATATTTACACTTTTTGTACATAAATAAGATAATGAAAGTTTAGATAGTGAAAAATTACATCCATGAGATTAGAAAAATTTTAGAAAACTAAGAAAATTAGAAGTTTTCTAATACGAACTAGTAATAAGTAGTTATGAGCCGTTGTCCCAAGGGTTAGTAAGATGAAGGACGTCACTAATCTGAGGATAAAAATAAGTCTGAAAAATAGTTTCTATTCTGGAAGCCAAACATTTTGAACATTGATACCCTGCTATTCACACTTACACACGTCTTGAAACCTGGGATAGTAGAGGATACCTTGAAATGCTCTTGTCTTGAAAGCCGATGTATGAAGGAAATAAAAAGAAAAAAAAAAGTGAATAAAAAAATATAAAGTGGTGAGAAAAATGGACACTGGTTTTGTTATCACCAAGGGCAATAAAAATTGTATAGCGAGGGTGCTTCTTCACCTAGTGCCCTAAGGCCAACTGGTCTGGGAGTCACTGCTATGCTAAGGTGGTGCAAGACGAGGAAAATACACCCAAGTAAGCAAGCACATGAGTAATCGGTCGGTTAGTACCTCAAGAAGTATTAACGGTCGCATGAAAGTGTGTGAGCAATCTCATCTAAATATTCATTAATTAAAAAGTACTGAGGCTGATGGGCAAGAGTATGATAGCTTGAATTGAATTCTCCGGGTGTAGGGATGTCTTTACACACACGCAGGGTTATATGATCGATGTTTGGACGACAGATAGGAATGAAGAATAAGATGATGTTTTATTGAGGGAGGACGTGATTTCTAACATCTTTTCATGACCATTAAGATAGGGCTCATGACAACCGAAAAGCTAGCTTAGTTGGAAACCCTAATTTTCAAGGCTTTTCTTTTACAATTCTTTTCTTTAAATGTAATATTCATGATCTTCCTTTTATTATTGGATTTTGTAGGTGCAATCCGCTGAAAACCCTCAGGAGACAACACTCCTCCTACTAGGGACACCTAGAGGTTTAAAGGCTTGTTGCACGTGCTCGGTGCAATCGTGTTGCCTACGAAAGTGTGCTAGATAGTTTTTCTCTTTCTTTATTTTCTCCTTCTCTTTTTAATAAAACAGTTCGCTCGAGACGATCGAAATTAAGTTTGGGGGAATTTGATTAGTCGAAAATATTGCATATTTTAGCCGGCAATTTCCTCATCATTTGCATTCATATAGAAGTGTTCGGCATTCATATTTCACATATTAGCAAAACTGTCGCAAAATATCAGATTGCATGTATTAGACTCTAAAACCGACACTATAAAGGAAATTGACCACATTTCATGGCATCGCATCATCCCTACATTTGCGCAACACTTGTTTTGAGATCTGTGCAGGAAAATCCAGAAGAAAGGCCAAAATGTACATGGTACCGATCAAACATGACGCCAACTCAAAGATTTGGAATCTGGTATTAATGTAAAGGGGATTCAGGAATTCAACATATCAGAGAATGTACTTGAAGACATCAAAAATCAACACAGGAAGTTTGAAGCCCCAATGAGCCAACATGGCCGCGGAACCGCGGCCGGAGCTGGCTTGAGCCGCGGTTCCGCGGCGGCTTGTCGACGTCACCACTTAAATTTCGGGCCACAATTCTTACCTGTATTCCTACACCTCAAAAAGGCACAACAAATTCCAGAAGACTCCAGATACTTCTGCCAGATCAGCAAGCTTTGGGATCAACACTAAACTAGCCTATCATTCTAGAAACTTCTTCTTAAACCCTAGCTTAAACCCTAAGCTAAGCCTAACAAACTCTTTCTAGAAGCTCCTCAACAAACTTTTGGAGGGAACTTCACAAAGGCCTAGGGTTTGGGAAGTCTATAAATAGAAGCCTAGACCTAGGGTTATAAATCTAATGATCTTTACCCAATTCTAGTATCAAACTGAGCCATTTTACCCCCTTCTTCTTCCACAAGTCTAGTGAGAGGACTTGTGTGAAACCCTAACCCTAAATTCCAATCAAAAGCCAAGATCCCGAGTACCCATCAAGCAAGAAGCCTTGCAACCTTTTATGAGCCGAGCCGATCTTCAACAGAGCAAGTGGTCCAAGACGATCCGCGATTCATGGAGCCGAGCGACGCCAATTCAACAATTTAGTTCTTCCTCTTGTAGTTCTTGAGCGACTGTAATCAAATTGTTGATATAAATAAAAGGTGATATTCTTTTATCTTGTTTTCTTTAAATTCTTGCATCATGATATCTTTTCAATTCTTGAATACTTTCTGTGTGATGATGTTTGAGTAATACTCCGCTCGTCGAGGAGTTGAGACGATCAATAGAATGATGATATAATATATCTTAAATCGATTCTTGAGTCCTACGAGTTTTGTAAACCCTAGCAAGTTCAAGAATCGACGACCCAATTCATTGCGATGCTTTCTTGATTGATATCGCTCGAGATTGGGGAGTTACGATCGTTTCTTGAAATCGCTAGAGGCTAGAATGTGAATGATATCTACGAAAGAACAAGGGTTAAACGATGAAACCCTAGTTTCATCAAGAAAGCCCTAACTCTCGTCGATCATCATCGATCTAGTATCAATCCTTCGAAGGACAAGAACACGAAATCTTGAAATTACATCACGTCTATAGATCCGATCGATTCCTACGAGCCTCATTTAGATTCTTGACATTTTGGTTGGAAATATCATCGAAACACCGATTCTTGATTTGTTTATCAGTTTCTTGATTCTTGATTAAACATCGTGACACCTGAATCAATCGATAAATTCTTGAATCATGTTTTCTTTTCTTTTCGATTAACTTTTCGATTCAAACAAATCAAATATAAAAACGAATCGCACAATCCCTGTGGACGATCCGCACTCGCCTACGATCTACAACTGACACCGTAGTTGATTGCGGTCAAATATAATTTTTTGATTGTGAACTTTATTCAATTTTCTAATTACCGACACAAAGAGACTCTTATCGATTTGATTTACTTACTCAGTCTCGCATTTTACGATCAATCAAATAGCGCCGAAATCGGGGACTATTTGATTCGATACTTTTACATTACACAATCCGGAAATTGTAACAATCAAAATGGCGCCGTTGCCGGGGATCGCGCGCTAATTCGTTTCATATTATAGTTTGAATTGAAAGAATTATTCCATTGTTATTTTGAGATCAAAATTCGTGCAAACCCTAAACGATTTGTTGTGGTTCATTGCAAGGAAATCTGGAGCTGTTTGGCAATTGAAGAAAATTTTTGGAAAATACCAGAGAGCAGTGGGAGTCTACAGAAGTTCCCTGAAAAATTTTGGTGGGGAGATCTCATCATCGGACCACAGAAGAGCGGCAGAAAGGCCCTATTGCGGCGGAACCGCGGCAGTCTTGGGGGATCTCTGCAAAATTTTTGCTTCAGGTATTTTCTTACCTTCTCCTCTCTCCTCTTTTAGCTCCAACTAACAATTTTCTGCAGGTTTCTTTGCAAATAATCGCAGCGCCGCAAAAGTAAAATTAAATTTGTGCGTGATTTTGATTTCTTGGTTGTTTGCATTATAATACGGATATTAAGGGGCACGGCCAAATCCAAATTAGGTGGGGATTTCATTACCCTTCCTAGGCCCCGAAAACCATAAAACTTGCATCCGCATTGACCCACATTAACTAAAAGAAATCTAGAGAAAACTCTAAGGACTGTCGCGCTCAATTAGGACAAGAGAAGGCCGTGGGTAATTCATTACTTATCCGCGTTTTCTTGTGGTGCCTAAGGCGAGTGTGTCTAAGGCTAGTGGTTTTTCAAGTGTTGAAATTTGCAATGAGATTGCATACCTTCTATGAGATAGTTGGATCCCGATACCCACTGCGAGTAAGAGTTACTCCTGGGAGAGTTTTACACATTACAATTAGCCGATCTAGTAGGTGTCTAGAAAGGTGTCAACGGGGTTACGCCTCTGGGAAAACGAGGTTTATTTTAATTAGGTCCGTGCGAAAGCACGGGGAACCTCCCTCAAAGTACCGGCACTGGCCTGGCTGAAAGATTGGCGAAATTGTAGGGTGTAATTAATCCCGGCTAGTCTTTCCTTTTAGGGTTTGAAGGAAGATTTGATAAAACCAGTGGGAGCCATCCTGATTAGATAAAATAATAACCAATCTAATCTTGCAAGAGCATACGCTAATGTGTTTTCTTCTCTCTCTCTGTCCAGGTAGCGACCATGTCAGGCCCTAATCAAGATAATAATATGGATGTATTGACCGATCCCGCATATTATACTGTGCAGGGGAACGTTGGTTCCGTTCTTTCTTATAATTGTTCTAAGAATGAACAGGGAATAGGGACATATCCTGATTCCCACGCCGCCTAAACGAAGAATAAGCATGTTGATGCATCTTCTTCGGGTGTGTTAGTTATTGAGAATGGTTTCTCAGTTCACTCTACGTCATGGGTATTAGATACCGGATCAGGATCCCACATATGTAATATGTTACATGGGCTGAGGAAAGGTAGAGAACTGGGAATGGGTGATCATTCCGTAAGAGTAGGGAATGGGGCAAATGTTGCAGCCAAAGCTGTTAGCGAATATCACCTTGTATTACCAAATGGTAATACATTGATTCTGAACGAATGCTATTACATTCCGACCCTGATATGCAATCTTATATCAGTTTCTTTATTAAGTAAAGAAGGATATAATTTTGTAGTACAAGATAATGTTATGAATATCTTCCTGAATCAAAAGTTGATTGGATCAGGCTCGTTAAATAATGGAATATACGTTCTAGATCAAACTACAGTCCTCAATGTACAAAACACACACAAGAGGAAGAGTTCAGAAATGAACGAATCCTTCTTGTGGCATTGTAGACTAGGTCATATCGATGCGACACGGCTAGCTAAGTTGCATAAGGATGGATATTTGAATCCGTTCGAATTTTCATCTTATGACACTTGTCAGTCATGTCTCAAAGGTAAGATGACCAAAACTCCGTTTACAGGACACGAAGAAAGAGTTACGGAACTCTTAGGACTAATACATAGTGATGTATGTGGTCCCATGTCTACACATACCAAGAATGGTTCTTCGTACTTCATTACATTCACTGACGATCTCTCAAGATACGGACATGTGTTCCTGATGAAACACAAGTCTGAAGCTTTTGAGAAATTCAAGGAATATTAATCCGAAGTCGAGAACCAAACGGGTAAAAGTATTAAAATCCTTCGTTCCAATCGAGGAGGTGAATACTTGAGCACGGAGTTCCTGGACTTTCTAAAAGAGAATGGGATTCTCTCTCAGCTTACTCCTCCATATACACCACAGCACAACGGTGTATCGGAACAGATGAATCGCACCCTATTAGATATGTTGCGCTCTATGATGAGCACCGCTGAGTTACCTATTTCATTTTGGGGGTATGCACTTGAGACAGCCATATACCTATTGAATAGAGTTCCAACCAAATCCGTGCCTACCACTCCATATGAGATATGGGAAGGGAAGAGACCGTATCTTAATTTTGTTAAGATATGGGGTTGCCCGGCCTATGTTAAAAAGCAAAATCCGGACAAGCTCGAGGCAAGGTCTGTTCTGTGCAAGTTTGTAGGATATCCCAAGCATTCGCGTGGACATATCTTCTACCACCCTGAGGAACAAAAGGTGTTTGTTGCTCAACATGCCACCTTTTTAGAAAAGGAATTTCTTGCAAAGGAAATTAGTGGCGAGGAGGTAGAACTGGAAGAAGTTCCAGCAATACAAACTACGACAGATGATTTGGTAGAACCAGAGGATTTGATAGCTCCCAACGAACCCCAACCTCTCCGCCGATCTAGTAGGGTTCCTCATCCACCTGAGAGATACTACGATTTTCTCATTGATGGTGGAAGCGAGGATTGCATCATGGAGGATGATGACCCGACTAGTTTCGAGCAGGCCATCACGAGTGGAGACTCTGTGAAATGGCTGGATGCAATGCAATCTGAGATGGAATCCATGTACACCAACAAAGTATGGACTTTGGAAGTTGCTCCTGAAGGGGTAAAACCCATTGGGAGCAAATGGATCTTTAAGAAGAAACTTGGTGTAGATGGAAAAGTTGAGACTTTCAAAGCTAGACTTGTTGCAAAGGGTTTTCGTCAACGACCAGGTGTCGATTATGACGAAACCTTTTCTCCAGTGGCTATGCTTAAATCCATCTGGATCATGCTTGCCATCGCTGCATACCATGACTACGAAATCTGGCAAATGGATGTTAAGACCGCCTTTCTAAATGGTGATTTGGAAGAGTGCGTGTACATGACTCAGCCAGAGGGCTTCGTAGACAGTGGGAGCAGCGGAAAGGTGTGCAAGCTGCTTAAATCCATCTACGGGTTAAAGCAAGCATCGAGGAGTTGGAACATCTGTTTTGATGTCGTTATCAAAGAGTTTAATTTCGTCAAAAACGTAGATGAACATTGTATATACAAGAAGGTGGCAGAGAGTAAGGTTGTCTTTCTCGTATTGTACGTGGATGACATACTCTTGATAGGAAATGATGTTCCTATGCTGCAATCGGTCAAGCTCTTCTTATCACAAAGATTCTCAATGAAAGATCTAGGGGATGCCTCCTATATCTTGGGGATTAAGATCTATAGAGATAGATCTAAACGAATACTGGGATTGTCCCAATCTAGGTACATTGACACCATACTAAAGAGGTTTAGTATGGAAGAATACAATAGTGGGTTTTTACCAACGATCTCAAGACTCACTCTCTCCAAAGAGATGTCTCCCAAGACTGATTTGGAGAGAGCTCGCATGGAAGGGATACCCTATGCCTCGGCAGTAGGCTCTATCATGTACGCGATGCTATGTACCAGACTCGATGTAGCACACTCACTAAGTGTAGTGAGTAGGTATCAAGCAGATCCTGGAGAGAGTCACTGGACAGCTGTGAAGAGCATTCTCAAGTACTTAAGAAGGACTAAAGAGATGCTCTTGGTGTATGGTAACGGAGAACTCCAAGTGGAGTCCTTTACCGATTCGAGCTTCCAGAGTGATAAGGACGACTCTAAGTCCCACTCGGGATTTGTATTTACCCTCAATGGAGGGGCGGTATGCTGGAAGAGTTCCAAGAAGGAAACCGTGGCAGACTCGACGATGGAGGCTGAATACATCGCTGCCAACGATGCTGCCAAAGAGGCTGTCTGGATGAAGAAGTTCATAACTGAACTTGGAGTGGTTCCATCCATTGAGTATCCAATACATTTGTATTGTGATAATAATGGAGCGGTGGCTTTGGCCAAGGAACCCAGGTCCCATCAGCGATCCAGGCATATTCTGAGGCGGTATCACCTGATCCGGGAGATAGTTGATCGCCGGGAGATCGAGGTCAGGAGAGTTGACACGAAGAACAACATTGCGGATCCACTCAGGAAGGCCATTCCCCAGATACAGTTCGAAAGACTCTTCGGGATGTTGGGTATGAGATACTACAGCAGCTGGCCCTAGTGCAAGTGGGAGATTGTTAGTTGTATGTATGCCCTAGAGGCCATTATTGTATATATGATGTATATTATATTGGATGCTTGGACATGTATAGAGAGGACTTTCTTACTCGACATAATAGTATGCTATCTGGTTGCTCTTTATCTTAACATGCATACTTGTCTCTTGATACTGTCTTATGATTACATGTTGGTAAAGCCCTTAGGATGTGTACTTGACTACCAGGATTATGATGCAGATCATACTAGTGGGGCCATGGTAGTCCATAAGTTCATCCTTTAATGTTCCTAGTCGTGAGTGTATCGAGACAGGGCATCGATATACCAGAGTAGACTAGCGTATACGCTTCTCGACCCATGAGATGGGCGATGGATGATCCCATATCCATTGGTTTTTGACATCAGAGATGGTAT
Organism: Agapanthus africanus; assembly: GCA_030015575.1. Lineage (NCBI taxonomy): Eukaryota > Viridiplantae > Streptophyta > Magnoliopsida > Asparagales > Amaryllidaceae > Agapanthus > Agapanthus africanus. The sequence goes on from JASDDO010000024.1 coordinate 612,412,177, forward strand.
ACGGGTGCTCAGTAGAGACTGGGTACACTGGACGGACTCGCTGAGAACTCCTAGATGGTATTATACCTCACGTCAGATAGCAGTTCTCTGGTGACACTGGTACAGGTTAGTCTGTAGACCCAAGATCGTCATAGAGTCTTGTGTGATTCCCACTGTGCTTTGATTTCCACCGTACCACGTTCAAGAGGACGTGCAAAACGGTGGTTTTTGGGTACAGTCCCGAGTCACATGAAGGCAATGAGCGATAGGAGGGGCTTCGTCTCTCCTGGTATTGGGGGTTGATATTGCGCTGTGCTCGATTGGCCATAACAGGGAAGTCCCTGGCCAGGGCTGATTTAGAGATTTACTGGTAAGTGTTATCAGTAGTTTCTCGACCCGTTATGAGCCTCGTATCAACATGACTTATCGGTTATTGGGGTCTGACGTTTACCACCCCTAGACTGGATATGCGACATATCAGACGAGGAGACCGGACTGTACGGTAGTGTTACTGACAGGCTTTTACAGGAGCTAGAGCGGGCTTGCTTGTTGATCTTCTGATCGCTCAATACCCGGGTAGCCGTTACGTCCAGTTAGTACCGCTGACGGCTTGTGGGTGCTTGATGTGATCATCATCTACTGCCGACGTATTGACGAGTCTTTAGAGTCCTACATAGAGGTTTTACTGGCTCAGGCAAAACGAAGTAGGAGCACATATGTGATATGTGCGGGACCGAGAATAATGCGAGTATGTGATACCGTATTCTATTCTCGTGATATTTGTATTGGACGGTTATATGTGATATAGCCGGGTTATCAAATCTAGTGTTGATTCGATAAATTGGTACATTTAATATTAGTCGGTTATATGTGATATAGCCGGATTATTAAATCAAGTGTTGATTTGATAATTTAGTGTATAATTGTATATTAGATATATTACATTAACTAATATTAGCTCACTTAAGCATTTATTATTCTCACATGTGCACACTTAATATATATGTGATATATATTAATTGTGTTTTATTTTGTATCATGGTTGTTGATACACACTACATAGGTGTATGAGACTTACACCATACTAATTATAATGTTGGGTTTTAGTATTTAAAGTAATTCCAAATAGGTGGATAATAGCTCATATGTAAGTCCACGGTAGCGCCCCGGCCGTCTAACAGACGCCAAATGCGGAACAAAAACTTTTACAACTGGCGCTATCGCGTACTATAACCCGGATCTGCCATTAAAGCTAAACTAACAAACTACAAAGTAGGTAGAAAGGTTATACCGAACGATCCGAGTCTTTCGGTCTTCAACCATCATCCCATGCTTGTTGCGGCTGCTCCGATCTCCTGAATCTCCAGTCTTCTCGTCTAGGTGGCACCACGTCGACGGATCTTTAAACGGACTCCCGCCTCTGAACCGAGGCAACTCGGTCGTCAAGTTTGCTAAAAGAGACGACCAAGATGTTGTAGAGAATAAGTAGAACACTTTGTCTCGTTACGTCCAAGGCTATTGACGAACGATTAATGATGTTGCCTTTTGGATCGGGTGAAATGAGAAACCGATCACATCTAATTTCTATGCACCAAAACTTATATCTTTTCAAATGAATAACCATATCATCACCACAAGAGAGGGGCCGGCCATATTTAACAAGGAGGGGGTGAGTGTAGGAGGGAAGTGGTGACCATTAGCACTAAGTAAAAAGCATGAGTCAAAGAACACCAAGTATGAACATAATTAATGCAAGTGATGAATCACTAACCTTGTCATCAAACATTAATGAACATTTAAAGCACAAATGAGTCACATGCCACCTCATCATCCTAGTCAACATCTAGATACTTCTAGAACCTTCCATACTCATCTCAAGAAAAGATAAATCCGCATTTAACCGAATGTTAAATACGGCTAATAGAAAACTGGAAACTGGTAACTTCCAAAAGTGATCCTGAAACGAATTTCAGGATAACCCCGTAATGGTATAAACATACCCGCATTTGTATTACGACTGAATACAAATGCATCTAAGAAAAAGATATTGTATCTACAGTATAAAACTCAGATCTGGCTTAAACCAAAGCCGACCAGTATTATCTACCCGAAAAACGACACGTGCTAAAACGCACGTGTATTTTCCGAACCATGCCATAAAACCATACGGCCTCTACAACGTTTCGTTCGAACTTGGGAAAGTGTCTGTGGGGGACTCTAATGACTCATCAACACACTGGCACTGGGTATAACCTCTAGCACGTCAGAGGGACAAGCTGTACGTAACGGTTTGCCTATGTATTGATTGGAAGGGAAACTGACGAGCGAACTCATCCATAAACCCTACTGAGCCTAACAGTGACAATATACATACAGTCCGGTCCGTTCGTGTATGAGTATCGCATATCTGTCTAGGGGCTGGTAACGTCAGACCCCCAATAGCAGTATAAGTCGTGTCAGAGAGTGGCCCAGAATACCCTGAGATACTACTGGAGTACCTACCAGTAAATCTCCTGCCTCAGCCGAGGGCTTTGTGTAATGGCTCTCCTAGACACAGCGCGGTCTCACCCCCAATACCGGGAGAGACGAATCCCCTGCCGATCCGCTCACTTGCCTCCATCTGGCTCGGGACTGTACCCAAAAAAGACCTGTTTGCACGACTCCTTTGAGCCGTGGTAGGGTAGAAATCAAAGCACAGTGGGAACTCACATGAGACAAATGACGACCTCAGGTCGATGAACTAACCTGTACACATGTCACCAGGGAACTGCTATCTGACGATATGTATAATACCAATTAGCAGGTTCCCGGCGAGTCCTGTCCGATGTACTCATAACCTAATGAGCACCTGTATACATCTTAGGTGATCCAACTGACACTAGTGGCTTGTGAGACCAGCCACCGCCCCTCGTCGGGGTCTCAACTGTATACACTAGTCTACTCTGGAGTATCGATGCCCTGTCTCGAAACTCCCATGACTAGGGACACTTTAAGGATGTGCTTACAGACCCCAGCTCCCATGTATATTATCGCCATCATACTACTGATAGTCAAGCAAGAATCCTATGGGCTCTATCATCATGCAATAGTGAACTAAAGCATGTATACGATGATAAAGTCAAATCAGATAGCAAACTATCATCTCGAGCAAGACTGTCATATCGGTATAGGTCATGCCGCAATCATTGTAATCACGTACCTGCGATCCAATAATTGACTTTGAGGGCACTATCTCCAACAATCTCCCACTTGCACTTAAGGCTAATTATTGCGATGTCGCATACTCACAGCCCGTGTGATACCGAACACCCAACTCCTCTAATAATCATTTTCACAAAGCTAGTTTGTAAAACTCTTGTGTTCGAGAAATAGCCTCAGTGAGTGGATCCGCCCTGATGTTTCTTTCTATGTCTCTCTTAATCTCAAGTTCGCGGAGAAAGCCATCTCCCGAATCGAGTAATACCTGTCTTAGAATATATCTGGATATGTGATGAGACCTAGTTCATAAATGAACTCCAAATCCAAACTTCTTAGACTGTATCGATAGCTGAACCTAATCAGTATGCAGCACCATGCCTCCCACAGTATCCTCTTGGACCACCTGTCCATAATACTGTCCCTCGTTAGAGGGAAAACTATAACTCTGACAATCACTCTGTCATCCATGTCACCTTGGAAGCCTGGAATGATAACCGTCTCCCGAAGGAGGCTGCCGTCATCAAATCCGTAGAACATTCACTTATGTTCTAAAACTGCTTCCTTATGTTTCTCCAGGATTGGATTAACATAAACTTATCGCATCAAGTGCAAAAACTACATCTGGTGTGGTACTTGACATCTCATGATTGACTCAATTGCCTAAGCAAGTGATCTGCCAATCATGCACATCCCTCTCTCCTTTAGTCTCTAAGACACCTTTAGAGAGGGTGACTCCATCACCTGCAGGTACACCACCATGCCAGGAGTCATCTATTCTAAAATACTATTAGAATATTGTCAAAGTACCCACATTGGGAAACTACCCAAATCTGGATCTAATACCATAGATCTAGTAACCAGAATGTCTGATATTATATCCATGTCCTGTCTAGAGAAACAACTGTGTGATGACCACAGTACAACCGATCGTAGTATAGGAATTTTACTTCCTACTCTGTGTATGTCATCCAAATACCAGGACATTACACCCTACTACCTTCTTAACAGATCCATTCCCTATTCTGATGAAGTCAAACCTATGACTGTCACATCAAAATTAGATGATCTTATCTCCGCTATATCTACTCAAGTCTATAAATAGACATAAGCTACTTGCCCACTATGCTTCCGCTGCTCCCACTGACTATAACAACCCTCTGGCAGAATAATATCTACGTACACTTCTAAAGCTAGTTTAGAACGACGTTATACTTATCCTTCTCCCGGGTCTCATAGTCTGGAACAACAGTAGTGTCAAGTCTGGGTAAACAAGAACCTCCATGTCACCATCCTTGAGGCTACCGGAGTACCTCTCGGGTGTCTGAGGTTACCCACCATATCTGCGGAGTAGCTAATGGAATGTCAAACCTGATTGAATATATAGGTCCTATTAAATTTTCCGTAATCATTTGCGGTTCTGGAATCACTTCCAGTTCTACCATACTCCCACTACTGTTTTCTGAAAAAATCCATTTTTACTAAAACTGTGGCGAGTCAAGAACAATATCACTATTGATCTTGCAGATGGTAGAAATGTCAACCCTCGTCAAAGCCAGGGTCAACCCACAAACTGCCATTATAGAAACGTGCCTTGAGTTATCCAGTGTCTGGTTTTAAGCATAAGTTGGACAACTCCCCATACCTTAACATCGTTAAGATATGAACCAATCTATATACAATATAGAAATAGAGGCACTAATTTAATTGGAACCAAATTCAAATTATGCAACTGTCTCCGGTGCATATCAACTTAATGGAGAAAGGCTAATCAGCATTACTCAACTTAGGAATCCATCCAATTATGAGTAACCTGAAAGAGAAACAAGTTTCTAAAAACCATTACTATCATCTGAATACCAATCACAAGAATCTACATCTTCGATCTCTTTGAAGAATCCCGATACTTGCGATACCTGGTTCTCTACTTTATTCTTATACCCACAACTTCTAAAAATTTAGACATTATATTTCTACGAAACACTTGTCTAAAAACTAGAGAAGTCACAAGTAAACAGAACATAGTACGAGGACCTACCCCTTTGTCCTGATGGATACTGGAAAACATACAATACTCTGTATAAGTCCGCTGAGTTGAATAACTCATAACCTGTGCATCGTAGGTTGAAAACTGTACTTATGGTTAAGAACCATTCCGCTGTTCAATGCTCCTTACCCAATCGCTAACTGATATGGGTAAATGTCATCGACATAATATCAAAAAGTTATATCTCACTTTATTAAAAATAAACGTACAGATATATCATTTTGAAATTGGTGCACAACAACGGATACTCAAAACCAAATACATGCATGCCGGCAATAACCCAGGTGACTTCCTCAAATATCACCAATTACAACGAATTCCGATATAATGAGGATGATCACCTAATTCCCAATAACTTCCTCCCACTCATCATCTGTAAAACTATACAGATATGAGAATAAAACCTGGTAAATACATACCCTGGAGTAAGTATCTAATCGGGAAATCAGTTTTCCTTTAACAATGCACAGTGTAACTGAAACATGAAAATGTTTCGTAGGGGTATCCTGGTATTCCTAGTAATGCCTCTTCCATAATCCTATTCATGACTATAACCGTATATCTCTTTGCCATCTCTCCAAATCCATTTATTTGTCTTTAGTCGTTACCCTCTGTACACCTTCGTTAGGCTAAATGGTTTTCTTCCTTCCCTACCGTTCGGCACCTGCCTATGGTTTGGAAGAAGACTGTCCAGTAAGCATAATAGGTGTACCCTCCTAATCCTAGGAGTACTCGCAACTTGAGAGAAGGTGATGATAAAAGACTACTGAATAAAACCTTATTCTGTTTCTCCCGAACTGGGGAAAAAACAAAGGCGAAATAGGAGTGGCGATGAAGTACGCGGTTTGGTCGTGAATGATAACAGTCGCAATTTACTTTGCCCTCTTTCTAATCCCTTTTATCTTGTCTTTACATATTACCTTCTGCACACCCTACTTAGGCTAATTGGTTTTCTTCATTCCCTACCTTTCGGCACCTGCCTATGGTTTGGAATAAGACTATCCAATAAGCTGTCACGACCCGAAAGAGCACGTGACTGGCCCTTGAACCATATGAAGTCTATAGGACTCCATCTGATCCAAGTAAGCCAAAAGCCCAGCAATCTAAAACCATTTTAAGAGTAAATAAAGAAAACTGATTTAAAGAAGTGAAGAAAACCATGTTTGAATTCAAGGTTTTTAAATAACTAAGCCGAATATGCATTTTAAAAAATGTACGGTCTTTTCTAAAAATTTCGGCAGAGTTTCTTTTGTAAATACTGGCCCCGAACGGGGTACGACAAGAATAATAGATATGCAATGATAAAAGGCATCCCCAAGCGGGAGCTAGCTCTTCGTCAATCGACGGTCACAACCACGCAAGCAATATAATATACAACGCCGAATGACGAGGATCAAAACTCAACAGAAATCCAATAAGCATGAAAACCGTAATACTGCTAAGCGCGACTCTAAGGTCGATTAATACATCACTAGTGTCTAAGTCTGAAACAATATACAAGTTTTGGTTGATGGAATTCTAGATACAATGAATAATACAAGTACAATGGTGGTTCTTGATGCAAAAGAACCCACCTGCCAAAAGCAATTCACCCGTAAGGAAGCAGTGTGCCAGAAATGCCGCAATGGAATCTGTACGGCAAAAACCTGCAAGAACTGTGGCACAACGGGGGTGAGTTGCCAACTCGTGAATAGAAATATCTACAAGCAGAAACCGAATGCAAGACATAATCCTAGGTCAATACGATCAGTATAATATAAACCACAAGAGTACGTCTGAAGCATGATAAGGTGGCAATGTAACATCTAAATATGTATGTGGTGCCAAGTACTCAGGTAATAACATGTCATAAGTATAAGGTATGTCTGCATGAAGTAAATATGAAGAAGTATCAAATGGATATCAATACACATATATTAGCGTCCCATTCCACTAATATTGGTGTAAGGGTATATATAACAGCGCCCTCATACCCTGTTATATATACAAATGAAGTATGATCAATGTAAATCCAGTCTGTATGTGATCAAGTCTGTATAAACGTGGAACCCGTCCACCCGTCACCCAATGACAATAAACGTGGAACCCGTCCACCCGTCACCCAATGACAATAAACATCATGTATATAAATATGAGGATATAACTAATCATGGAAAACATCACGAAACTTGTGCCTAGCATCGGCACGAAAAAATCCTCATCTATCAGGCACTTCACTAAGACTAGCCCTGATAGGTACGTATCATACGCTATCTCGAAACCCGAGTGCCCAGCTTCGACCCTCGAATTGCGACGTATGCATACGTACAAAGCTCCGGTCGGTATCCCCAAGATAACCGCCGAGTAAAAGGTAATATCACCGGACGGTATGGTTCCCCTGACAGGCTCACCGTCTAACAAATCCAGCGATCCGTTCTCGCCCCGGGGTACCTCCGGGCCCCACCATGTACCCTCATACGGCCTCTATGCCTCCTCGCATGGGGTATATATATATATATCAGAACCGATAAAACTCATGGTGGAAGCTGAAATATCATATCAAAGGTAACCGGGTTTTATAAAGCATTTACATAATCTTTTGAAATACCCACGGTTCCCAAATCCAGAAATATCATGAAAACAAATGTCCCAATGCGCATAATCAGAAAGCATGATGTATGTGACATATAGATGAAATGCAAGTATAACAGCATATCATGCAGCATAGAATAATGGTATGCACATACAAGGTCATATCCTGCAATAATACTACTGTGTAGTGACATGGCAATTATCGATGCTGAAGTGTGTGAGCCGGCAAGCAGTGTACGTGAAACATATGCATCATCGATAATGGTGCTGGTGTCCTCACAGCATGATGGTAATATAGCAATAAACACATGCAAAGTGATGTGAATAGCATGAATATGCGGAAATCGAATAATCAACGCAACAGTAAAGAATCTACAGATCTAAGTATCAAGTAAACCGAGAGGGGTATGGAAACCACCTAAGTCTGAGTCGATATGTATATATATATAGTAGTCGGTGATCCCGCCTCAGTAGTATCGCGTACGATACAGTAAATCATATGACATCCTCAAGTCATGAGTGCGGATCTATCATCAATATAAAGCTCATACGGTAAATCGTCGTACGGCATCCCAATAGCCGGGTACGGGTCAGTATCACATTCCTCTCATCAAATATCAGGTATCATTATCATCATATCACATAATCTGGGGTACTGATCTAAGTCTAGTACAAATCGATACCATCTATAAAGTATGAATGCGGGGGTAACCACACATCCAAAGCCCACAAGAATCACATGTCGTATCCCAAATACGAATCATATCAAATCACCGATCTCACGGCACAATACCCAAAACCATCGACTCATCTCCAATGTCATCCAATATCATCATCAACACAGTGTAAATATAAGGAATATGCAAGTGTGTGTGTGTATGGGTGTAAACCTATCCTAGGGTTCGCAACTAGGAAATATTATAGCTTACTTCTAACCCTATCACATCTAACACATCTCAAATAATCCACGACACTATACTATCATATATAAACACATAAGGTATACCAACTACGGACTGCGGGGGTGCTATACGCCATCCACCCGACTTCCCCCTGTAGATATAATCTACTCACCTTGTGTCTTCATTTGTCGATGGCGCCTCGCGCTTGCTTCTCGTCCCGAAGTCTTCATGGGGTACCTACACATCAAAGTATCGTATATGCGCATTAAAACCAAATCAAATCTAAAAGGGCACACGAAACCCAAAACGATACGATAAGGGGCTTATAGGTTAGAACCTACGGGCACGCCTTCAAAAGCAACATTCAATCCTCGATATCGTCGTATAAACGCCAAATAGTCGAGGTAAAACACAAGACACAAATTCAGAATTAAAAATACGGAATACGGAAACACGAATCCAAAACAGCAACTAAGGAAATATGCTCCAGATTTCACCCTAGGTCAAATTAGACAAATCTATATATACCAGGGGTCTAATCTATGCATGTAGGGGCTACATAACCAAAACGAGCAAGTTTGGTGCAGGTATGGCCGCAAATTGCGGCCAATGGGAATAAATTGGCGGCCTGGAAATAGAAGTGGGGGCTGGGGTCTTGTGTGGTGGTTCCTGGGTGCCTGCACATCTCACTGTCCAATCAATTTTATTTTAGGATGTCTCGGGTGATAGCAGATTCCCAAATACAATCCCAGAATTGCAGTTTTTTCCGACATCGTCTCATAAATCCGTATTCTGGGTTAAAGCTTCAGGTTAGGGTCCAATATAACATCACACCAAGAATCTAAGGTCACAGCAAGTCTTAGTTTCACTTCACAACTCAATTTTTCCTCAGACCCTAACTACGTTATCCTCAAATCCACAAAAACACACAATATCGATATGAAACTTGAATCGAAGCTTAAGCACAAGAAATACCACTCTAATTGTGAAGGAATTACCTCATAAGACCCACATGAATTCTCAACAGCGCCAAAATGAAAACTTTCTTGGCCCATCCTATAGCTTGCAAGCTTGTGCACATTTTTTGTGAAATGAGAGTGGGGTTTCAGTGAAGTTTATGAGATGATTTGGGGCTTGAAGAGGGGAGGATGAAGAGGGGCAGCAGCTTCAGCAGGAGATGGAGGAAGAGGGAGAGAGAAGATGAGAGGAGAAATGAAGAGATGGCTAAGTCCAAGGTCAAAGAAGGCCATACCTCATTATCTTATTCCATTTTCCATTTTCTTTTCTTTTCTTTCTCTTCAAATTCCTTCTCACAAGAATAGTAACTCCAAAGTAAAACCATAGCAATAAAATGTAACACAAGTGTAGAAAAGATATGTGCATGTTTTGCATAAAATTGCTAAAAACCCAATTAGCGATTTTTAATCGCGATTAGCACTAAATTAGCATATAATTAATCATAAAAACTTTAAAATGGAATAATTCTATAAATTACCCTATTTTAGAATTTTCCATAATTTTTCTAAAATTTTTTCCCATTTATTTGTATTTAATAATACCAAAATATTAAAATATTTAATAAAATAATATTAAATTATAAAAATTCCCAAAAATAATATTTTATTTTTTTTTTTGAAATGTTACATAAGCGTAATAGGTGTACCCTCCTAAACTAAGGAGCCCTCGCAACCTGAGAGAAGGTGATAATAAAAGACAACTGAATAAACTAATTCTATTTCTCCTGAACCTGGATCCATCCTCGAAGAAGTCCCTTCGAGTTCGTATATAACCATACGATGGATCTATCCAATGGAAGTGGATATCCGTAGTAATACGGGGTGTTCTGAGAAATACAAAAGGTAAAAGAAGGAGCGGCAATGACTTATGCAACTCAGACAATCCAAAAGCCAGTATTTTAAGAAGGTTCGGTCAACTTGGTCACTGAGTCATAGTCTAGGGTCGGTCAAAGGTCGCTGCCAAAAAGAGAGAAAAGAAACACTCTGCGTGCACTCTAACCTAGATCAGAATGGTTATTACTTTATCTAATCAGGAAACCTCCCACTGTAATCTCAAATTCTCCTCCAAACCTGAAAGAAAAATTAGTCGGGATCACCCGAAGAGTAAACCAACTCATCGGTGAGAATCGGGATCCAACTATCATCGCATGATAACTTGATGGAAGCCACTCAAGTTATCACACTCCAGAAGATATGCGCATGCCTGGCAAGTTTCCTGTATGTTTGAAACTCCCGATGTGATTTTTGCCCCATACTCTTATGACCTTGGCGTTGGTCAAAATATCATAAGTCACATGTCAAGTTCTTCCCGTCATTGTCCAGGTTAATTTGAACCCACCCGCACATGCCCTTGACGTTGGCCAAAATGGTAGAACGACTGTCGCAAACCAACTCATCTATCTATGCAACAGATGAATACCCAGCAGCTACCAAACACTATGCCTTGGCGTTGGTCAAAATACTACTGAATACCCAAAAGAAATGACGGAGGGCTACGGCTGGTTTTGGCGAAAAAACCTTTAACGTAATGAACTTGATCTCGTTGAAGGAACCTGATAGCTTTTTATAAAAATATAGTGGCGAAAAACCTTTGCTAAAGAGGTCACTCCCGGTGAAGGGATCTCGGCTCTCTCCTCATGGAATGAGGTGCAGGATATTCCAACTGAATACCGCGATGCAAAGCAACTTGTAATTGACTATAGTGAAATTATTACCCTGACGTAAACTTATGCCCAAGGGGTCACTCCCGGTGAAGGGATCTCGGCCCTTGCCTCATCGAATGAGGTGCGGGATATTCTAACTGAATATCACTATGCAAAACAAAAGGAAACATCTTTGTAATAACACCTTTTAAAATTTGTTCCAACAACATCAAATATAGGTTTGTTTTATTCTTGCATTGATAAGAATCAATGCAGTCCCATCAATCAATCACACCAGAAAAGAATGAAAATAAAATGTACGTATATACCATCCGCATTCGCCACTGGGTCCCGTCATCACCCGTTAGGTTACTTAACTAACGACAGAGCGGGGGCTGGACTAGCACGGGTGTAAAACATATACAATATCTAATAGTATATATCCCAATATACAATAATCGCTCCAGGCGTGATAATATGCAACATTATAGAAAAGTAATAAGCATCACAGAACAATACAGATAATCTGGGATCCCTGGGTTTCACAGAGCCGCTACTGAAACCCGACGTTCCCCTGGTCGTGTGGATAGCCTGTGCAATGAAACCTAGACCCCTACGGGTGCAGAAAGTTACCCGCCAAAACCTGAAGCGAGGTGGTCCCCCACAACATAGTGAATGGAACACCCGCCACTTCACAGAATCCGGTAACTTGAGCACCCTTCCTTGGGTCAACCTGTACCCCCTACGAGTGCGGCGAATAGTCTGCCAATTCTAGAGTGAGGTCCCTTTGCCTCTCAAAACCATGAGATACGGACCCGTTGCCCTCCAGAACCCGGCTATCCGTGCACTCCTTCGCGGGATAAACCTAGTACAGAAATAAAAATATGTACAACGGGTACATCGACCTCAACCCGGTCGTGCCCCAAAAAAAATATTATACAACAGGCAGTAACGACAGTCCACATGTTGGACGCTCGCCCCGCAATATCAAATGTACAAATAAATCCAAACTGCACTACCATTGCACACTGCTATCCACCACGACATATCCGCAACAATACAGCACAACACAGAACATCAACGCGAATGTCACGTTCGCAAACCCGTCTAAAAGAACTATAGCAATCAGACGCGGTTTACCGATCAAATGACATTCCCGGTCGGAGATATAATGTAAATACTGCATACTGACAAATTTAAAATTTCGATCGACCAAATTTCCCGAAGTGGGCCCCACGTACATCTGCTGTACAGTAACAAAATCTGGGCCCAAAAGAACTACACCAAAAACCACAATTTCCACAAAGAAGTTCTCTGGGAAAAATTGATGCACTGTTCCCACTAAAGCGCCGCGGTTCCGCGGTCAAACCCTAGGTTTGACCGCGGATCCACGGTGCTCTTGTGGGATCACGTGCCCAACTTTTTCCAGTATGCTTAGAAAACCCTGCACGCTTTTCTGTGATATGCAAAATTATTTTTAGGCCTTTTAAAAAATCGACAGAAACATGTGTGCTTGAAAATTGTGATTTCGGAAATTCCGTTCGATCGATATTTTAAACGCGTTAGCACAAGTTAGTATAGATTAATGGTGAGGCTCTGATACCACTGTAAGTCCACGGTAGCGCCCCGGCCGTCTAACAGACGCCAAATGCGGAACAAAAACTTTTACAACTTGCGCTATCGCGTACTATAACCCGGATCTGCCATTAAAGCTAAACTAACAAAATACAAAGTGGGTAGAAAGGTTATACTGAACGATCCGAGTCCTTCGGTCTTCAACCATCATCCCATGCTTGTTGCGGCTGCTCCGATCTCCTGAATCTCCAGTCTTCTCGTCTAGGTGGCACCACGTCGACGGATCTTTAAACGGACTCCCGCCTCTGAACCGAGGCAACTCGGTCGTCAAGTTTGCTAAAAGAGACGACCAAGATGTTGTAGAGAATGAGTAGAACACTTTGTCTCATTACGTCCAAGGCTATGGACGAACGGTTAATGAAGTTGCCTTTTGGATCGGGTGAAATGAGAAACCGATCACATCTAATTTCTATGCACCAAAACTTATATCTTTTCAAATGAATAACCATATCATCCCCACAAGAGGGGCCGACCATATTTAACAAGGAGGGGGTGAGTGTAGGAGGGAAGTGGTGACCATTAGCACTAAGTAAAAAGCATGAGTCAAAGAACACCTAGTATGAACATAATTAATGCAAGTGATGAATCACTAACCTTGTCATCAAACATTAATGAACATTTAAAGCACAAATGAGTCACATGCCACCTCATCATCCTAGTCACCATCTAGATGCTTCTAGAACCTTCCACACTCGTCTCAAGAAAAGATAAATCCGCATTTAACCGAATGTTAAATACGGCTGATAGAAAACTGGAAACTGACAACTTCCAAAAGTGATCCTGAAACGAATTTCAGGATAACCCCGTAATGGTATAAACATACCCGCATTTGTATTACGACTGAATACAAATGCATCTGAGATAAAGATATTATATCTACACAGTATAATACTCGGATCCGGCTTAAACCAAAGCCGACCAGTATTATCTGCCCGAAAAACTATACGTGCGAAAACGCACGTGTATTTTCCGAACCTTGCCATAAAACCATACGGCCTCTACAACGTTTCGCCCGAACTTGGGAAAGTATCTGTGGGGGACTCTAATGACTCATCAACACACTGGCACTGGGTATAACCTCTAGCACGTCAGAGGTACAAGCTGTACATAACGGTTTGCCTATGTATTGATTGGAAGGGAAACTGACGAGCGAACTCATCCATAAACCCTACTGAGCCTAACAGTGACAATATACATACAGTCCGGTCCGTTCGTGTATGAGTATCGCATATCTGTCTAGGGGCTGGTAACGTCAGACCCCCAATAGCAGTATAAGTCGTGTCAGAGAGTGGCCCAGAACACCCTGAGATACTACTGGAGTACCTACCAGTAAATCTCCTGCCTCGGCCGAGGGCTTTGTGTAATGGCTCTCCTAGACACAGCGCGGTCTCACCCCCAATACCGGGAGAGACGAATCCCCTGCCGATCCGCTCACTTGCCTCCATGTGGCTCGGGGCTGTACCTAAAAAAGACATGTTTGCACAACTCCTTTGAGCCGTGGTAGGGTAGAAATCAAAGCACAGTAGGAACTCACATGAGACAAATGACGACCTCAGGTCGATGAACTAACCTGTACACATGTCACCAGGGAACTGCTATCTGACGATATGTATAATACCAATTAGCAGGTTCTCGGCGAGTCCTGTCCGGTGTACTCATAACCTAATGAGCACCTGTATACATCTTAGGTGATCCAACTGACACCAGTGGCTTGTGAGACCGGCCACAGCCCCTCGTCGGGGTCTCGACTGTATACACTAGTCTACTCTGGAGTATCGATGCCCTGTCTCGAAACTCCCACGACTAGGGACACTTTAAGGATGTGCTTACAGACCCTAGCTCCCACGTATATGATCGCCATCATACTGCTAGTAGTCAAGCAAGAATCCTATGGGCTCTATCATCATGCAATAGTGAACTAAAGCATGTATACGATGATAAAGTCAAACCAGATAGCAAACTATCATCTCGAGCAAGACTGTCATATCGGTATAGGTCCTGCCGCAATCATTGCAATCACGTACCTGCGATCCAATAATTGACTTTGAGGGCACTATCTCCAACATCATATGCATGAAGCTTCATGAAGCTTGTGGATGTATTGACTTAGTCGACTAATTTTGTTTACTTAAGATATTTATTAACCTAACCATTATAATTTAGCCATGGTTATGTCTCTACATAAGTTTGTATATGATACAAACTCACCAATGGTTCATTCTCTCACCTAATTAGTTCATTCTCATTTCTTTTGCTCATCTTCTTCTTCCTTGAGCAAAAAGCTTGCTAGGGTTTTTAAAGAGAGAAAATATTGTGAGAAAAATAAAACTAAAGTGAGCCCACTTCCTACTTCATTATCCTCTACTAGATTAGCACTTTAGTATAGGGTGTTTACTTCACTAATCTCTCATTAGTGAAGTAGTAGCTTGAGTTAGTGTCTCCTCGACGTAGATCATCTTCGGCCTCGAAAACTTCAAGCAAGATCGTTCCTTTCGCCTTGAGAAGCCATGAAAGAGTCCGGGAGTTCTATGATCGCAGCGAAGGGACCACTACAAGGAGCTAATGAAGTGAAGGACTGGTCTGCAAAGGTTGTATTCCGTTATCACTTAGATGTAAAATAGTTTACATGTTGTTTTGTATGATTCTCTAGTTATCGATTCTAGTTTAGGGTTCTTTAAAACGGCAAATTTTTGAAAATGGCATGGACGATGCCTCCCGAAACCTTGCAGTCGTTTATAGGAACCCTACACCCTATCCTCATGTCATGAGAGAACTGCTATCTAACGGTAGATATAATACCATATAGGAGTTCTCGGTGAGTCCGTTCGGTGTACTCATTCTTTAATGAGCACTAGTATACAATCTTTGATGTCAAACACAAATGGCTATGGTAACAGCCATTGCCCCTGGTCGGGGTCAAGAAACATATATATTAGTCTACTCTGGAGTATCAATGCCCAGTCTCGATACTCCTACAGCTAGGAACATTTAAGAATATGCTTATAGACTCTCAGGCCCCACTAGTATGATCCCTATCATAATCCTGGTAGTCAAGTAAAGATCCTATGGGCTTTATCAACATGCATTAGCGATTGCAATAATAAGTAGAAACTATTCACATGAATGTGCAGGGTTAGCTAAGACGGCAGCAAGGTTTCAGGAGGCATCGTCCATGCCAAATTCAAAATTTTGCCGTTTTAGCTGACCCTAACTTTGAATCGTTAACTAGAAATCGACGGAAAAGTAAATGCAAACACTTTGCAAGTCTAGTGAGCAAGGAATACAACCTTTGTAGACCGGTCCTTCACTTCAATAGCTCCGTGTAGTAGTCCCCTTCGCTGCGATCGTGAACTCCGGACTCTAGAGAGGCTCCCATGAAGAAACGAACATGCTTGCTTCGATGTCCTCGAGGCCGAAGATGATCTACGTCGAGGAGACACTAAACCAAGCTATCTCTTCACTAATTACAGAATTAGTGAAGCAAACACCCTATACTAAATGGCAAGCAGTAGAGGATGATGAAGTAGGAAGTGGGCTCACTTTAGATTTGATTTTCTCACATTTTATCTCATACCTCCATTGAAGCTAGAAAGCTTTTTAGGAGGAAGAAGAAGAAGAAGAAGAAGAAGAAGAAGAACTCATCATATGAAAAATCCAAATGAATTATTGCAACCATGGATGAGTTAAGCCCTCATGCTTAACTCATGTAGAGAATTAACCAAGGGCTAAGGTTAAGTGTTGGGTTAACAAATATCTTAAGCAATGACAAAAGAGTTGAAAAAGTCAATAAGTCCATAAGCTTCTACAAGCTTATCCTTGACTAATTCAAATGTTTTGTGAATTACTTAATGATAAATAAAACCCAAACACAAACCGTAGAATGGTATAAGTCTCATACACCCATCTTGCATGTATCATCAAGCATGACACAATTCATGTACACAAATATACATATCACATATATACATTGTGCACATCAAGTGAGAAAAGAAATCATAAGTGAGCTAATACTAGTTAATGTAATGTAATATATCAAATATATAATTATACATTAAATTATTAAATCAACACTTGATTTAATAATCCGGCTATATTAAATATAACCGATTAATATCATATGTAACAACTTATCGAATCAACACTTGATCCGATAACCCGGCTATATCGCATATAACCGACCAATATCACAATTCGCGAGAATAGAATACGGTATCACATATCGTATTAATCTCGGTCCCGCACATATCACATATGTGCTCCTACTCCGTTTCGCTTGAGCCAGGAAACCCCTGTGTAGGACTCTAAAGACTCATCAATACGCCGGCAGTAGGTGGGGATCATATCAAACACCCACAAGCCGCAAGCGGTCTGCTAAACGTAACGGCCACCCGGGTATTGAGCGATCATAAGATCAACAAGAAAGCCTGCTCACGCTCCTGCGAATCCAATCAGTAACACTACCGTACAGTCCGGTCTCTTCGTCTGATATGTCGCGTATCTCGTCTAAGGGTGGTAAATGTCAGACCCCAGTGACTCGATAAGTCGTGCCGATGTGAGGCTCATAACGGGTCGAGAAACTACTGATAACACTTACCAGTATATCTTTGAAGCAGCCTTAGCCAAGGACTTCCTGTTATAGCCAATCAAGCACAGCGCAACATCAACTCCCTATACCGAGAGAGATGAAACCCCTCCTATCGCTCGTTGCCTCCATGTGACTTGGGACTGTACCCAAAAGCCACCGTTTTTGTCACGACCCGAAAGTATGGAACGTAACCGGCACTTAGATTACAAAACGTCTAGAAGCGCCACGTAACCTAAGTAAGCCGAAGCCCAGAAATCTAAACCATAAAAAAAAAACAAGTTTAAAAGCATCGGCAAATTTTCCCAAAAATTTCGGCAGAGTCTCCTCTGTAAAAACTGGCCCCAAACGGGTACAACAAGTATAATATACATAAACAATAAAAAGCATCCCCAAACGGGAGCTAGCTCAACGCCAACCGGCGGAAACAACCACAACAATACACAATAGTATACAACGCCAAAGGACGAGGCTCAAAACTCAAAGAAAACAATCCACCAAATCAGAATAATACGTGCGCGACTCTAAGGTCGAAATAAATAAATGGTTCAGTAATCTATCAAATAATACAAGTTTGGTTGATGGAGCTTTCTAGATACAAATGAAATAATAAAAATACAACGGCGGTTCAGATACAAATGAACCAACCTACCGTGCAAATCACCCGGAATGAAAATGATGTGCCAGCAACTGCCAAGGGACCCTGTACATCAACCTGTAATAAAATTTGGCACAACAGGGGTGAGTTGCCAACTCGTGAGTAGAAGACATCTACGAAAAGAAATCGAATGCACGACGCTATCCTGGGTCATAATAATATACTAATCTACTACTAGTCATCAAGTAAGACATGATAATAACCTACGTGTAAATGCAGATACTCCATGCTCATGTCAGTACCTCGAGTAATAGTATGTCATGTGAATGAATATGCATCCAATATGACTGTAAAACAATCAATCCTGAAATCTATATGTATCTGTATAAAGAAGATCTTTACCTTTTATCATGGTAAAGAGTGTATAGAAATCTGAAACATCAACTATGAAATCCATGGAAATCCGTGTCAAGCATCGACACAAAACACGTAAATCTTAAATCTCAATACCTCATAATCTCAATGTCTCATAGTCTCAATATCTCGGGCTCCGACAGTCCGGATCGGCCCATATCATCAAATCTCACGATAACGGTCGGTATCCTCCGGATATCCGCCACGCCAGACATCACCGGTAGGTAGTCCTTCCCCTGCCAGGCTCATCGTCTACAACTCGATCTTCTTGCCCCGGGGTACCATACCGGGCCCACCATGTACCCGAGACGGTTCATCCACTCCTCGAATCTGGTCTCGAAATCCAACAGAAAACATGAAATCTCATGGTGGACGACACATACATCACGAGAAAACCGCATCTTATATTTTAAAAAGAGAGGAGGAGAGAGAGAGAAGCTTTTATATATTCTTGCGGTTTTCCCCAAAAATCCAGAAATCTCATAGAAACCCAAATCTCAAAATCATGAGTAAGTATATGATAAGTGTCGGCATATGCCCATAATACTGCATGATAACATGAAAATATGAATGCATGAATGTCTAAGTAATAAATACCATGTCTATACTAACATCCGAGAGTAATCACAATATTATATCGGTCTAGTTGTTAACTGATTCTATCAATAAAAGATAATATGATCTAAAGTGTACGTGACATAGCAATTACCGATGATGATGTGTGTGAGCAGGCAAATAAGTGTGCGTGGAATATGCGCATCATCGGTAATGGTGCTGGTGTCCTAACAGGCAAAGTTTTATGCTGATTATAGAAACATATATATGAACATGCACATTATGATTACGGTATGAAAGTAAAGACAGATGTGTGTTACCCACCCATTTGATATACAAATATAACTACCACTGTAAGACTCGAACCTAAACTAGTGTCCATATAACCCCCTAAGGAAAGCTAAACCTAAGAACTAGTCGATAAGAAGTAGGAGTACACCTAAAGTCTGAGTCCATATCTCTAATAGTCGGCGATCCAGCCTCAATAGCGTCACGTACATAGTACGACTTCCTCAAATCAAGAGTGTGGATCAATCATCACATCTATGCCTCGTACGGTAAAATCCATCGTACGGCATCCCAATATCGGGATACGGGTCAAATATCACCTACGTGTCTCAGTATTCGTATAATATCATCATCAACGTATGTCATGATCAAGGTGCTATGATGTAATCGCATACATCAATTATATAACATTGCCATCATAAATATACCTCATTAATTTATCCTCAGAAATATCATGCCATAAGTATCATATTGTGATTAAGTCATACTGATATCATATCGTCATCAAGTCACACCTATATGATATCGACATCAGGTCACACCTATATGATATCGACATCAGGTCACACCTATATGATGTCGTAATCAAGTTATACATATATCATATCGTGATCAGTCACAAGTTACAGTTCGGGTTCTATTTTAGAGTCGCAGGTACCTCAATATCATCACTACCCATTAGAATTTATGTATACCTGTTCATTATCATTTTCTAATGATCCGCTAACATTTTAATACGACTGCATAGCCAAGAATCACGGCATCAAACCCAGTTATACTGTTTCATTCCCGTGTATCATATCACATCAATGTATCCCATATCCGTGTTGTATATATATATACCTATACCTAGTCCTATATATATATATACACATACGCATATACACCATGTCGAGTTTCAGTGTGTGCGTGTGTGTGTTTCTACCTGAAACCTACGAACCACTTCCAAGATATTCATCCTCTGATATGGTCTTCCTAAATCAGTCTAGTTCAGCCTAGGGTCATTACTAGTGTCCTACTCGTTAAGAATCTAGGGTCACATCTGGCTTCCTAATGTCAATAAATACTATTCCTATTCTACGTTGCGGGGGTGCTAAACGCCATCCACCCGACTTCCCCCCGTGGATATGCATCTACTCACCTGGTCTATGTCTGCCGAAGACGGTGTCGCCATTCTCCTCTTCATCGCCCGCAGTCCATGTGAGGGGTACCTAAACGCAAACATATAAATAGTATCGTAAACTGAATCACATACAAAAGTCAAAACGACGCAAGGAACAAGCATAGGTTAAAACCTATGTCCCGTCCACGCAAAAGAACCAAATATCGCTCGATATCGGCGTACAAACTCCGATGGATCGAGATAACATCAACAAACAACTCATAGTTTTAAAACTCATTACTTATATTATAAAACATGATTTAATTCATCGAAACACTAAAATCCATCAAATCGCCCGATTTCGTAAAACCCGAAAATGCCAATTTACCGTTTTTCTTCAAAACTTGACATTTAGATGAAACCAATGGTCATAAAACTCATTAAATAGCCTAACTAGATTATAGAAACCATTACTATATTTTTATTACACAAATATGTATGGATTTGGAATTTCTAGTTTGCAACTTTTAGCAATTTTCAACATCTTACAAGCAAAATGTCACAATTCCACAACAAAACTTGATTTTGCATGAATTAATGTATTAAATTACAATTCATGATGATAATGATATAATGAAACCATAATTATATTTTTAATCTCATTTATTTAGGAATTTCCAAAATCTAGTTTACAAAAATAGCATTTTATTAGTATTTTCCAATTATCAAAAGAAACTAGTGATCAAACTAAGTTTTTTCTTTCCATTAACATGCTAAGATTCTCACTAAAACTACAATCTAATGATAGCAACCTTAGTTAGAATTTTATTTTACCCACAAACACATTTTATAAAAACCTAGTTAGCTAAATAGCTTAATTAAAACAATTTGAATAAACAAATTATTATACAACAACCATGCAAGATTTTTCCACTAAAAAAATGTTAAACTAGCTAATATAACCTTATTTAATTAATAAAAACCACAACTTGAATTTACAAACTCTAACTTGAATTTTAAAATTTGCAAATAGAATTAATTTAATAAATCTAATTATGCTTTAAAAGAAACATCCAATAGAAATAAATCAAAAGAGAAAGATTTATACCTCCACAACATAAAGTCCAAACATGAAAATGAGCCTCCAAAATGCATTCTTTCCCACTCCAAAATCCATTTAAAGAAGAGCAAAGAATAAAGGGTAGGAATTTATTAGGATTTTGTGCAATTTTTATTGAATTTTGGAGGATTTTTGATGATTTTTGGAGTTAAAATAAAATTGGAAAATGGGGAGGGCTGCCATGGGGGTGAGGCCGGCCAAGTTTGGGAGATGAGGGAGAGAAAGAAATGAGTGAGGAGTTGTGTAGAAGTTTCCCCCAAAATATCACTTCATTATGTCTTTTCATTACTTTACTTAATTTCTTTTTATTTCTTTTCTAAAACAACTCAAGAAAACTCTAGAATTTTGGAAAAATTTGCAAATAAATTTTTCATGAAACATACTAAATTCTAATATGCCATGGTTTATTTTTACAAATTAAAACCATTCAAATTTGTAATTTACACTAATTTAGTATAAAAATAAAGCTTATGTTAATATTTAAAACAATTAATTTAGGGAAAATATTTAATTAAACTAAAAATTTATAAGTGACTAAATAAACACCATTTACTAGTAATAACATAATTAAAATAGGTATTTTTAAATTTATAGTGAAAAATAATTACGGTTTTGTTTTACGAAAAATACATTTTACTTTACCGAAAATCCTAAAATTCACTTAAAAACTTTTTATTTATTTAATTATTTTTAAAATGTTACAGTTTTGCACGTTCTCTTGAACATGGTAAGGTGGAAATCAAAGCACAGTGGGAA
The DNA here is from genome assembly GCA_030015575.1 of Agapanthus africanus. NCBI lineage: Eukaryota > Viridiplantae > Streptophyta > Magnoliopsida > Asparagales > Amaryllidaceae > Agapanthus > Agapanthus africanus. The sequence goes on from JASDDO010000024.1 coordinate 612,434,580, forward strand.
TCACACAAGACTCTATGACTATCGCAGGTCTACAGACTAACCTGTACCAGTGTCACCAGAGAACTGTCATCTGACGTTAGGTATAATACCATCTGGGAGTTCTCGGCGAGTTCGTCCAATGTACCCAGTCTCCACTGAGCACCCGTATACTATCTCTGATGTCAAACACCAATGGATATGGGATCATTCATCGCCCATCTACATGGGTCGAGAAGCTATACGCTAGTCTACTCTGGTATATCGATGCCCTGTCTCGATACACCTACGACTAGGAACATTTGAAGGATGTACTTAGCGACTACTCTGTCCCCACTAGTATGATCTGCATCATACTCCTGGTAGTCAAGTACTCATCCTAAGGGCATTATCAACATGTAATATAGAGACAATCAGTGTACATGTTAAGATAAAGAGCAACCAGATAGCATACTATCATATCGAGCAAGAAAGTCCTCCATATATATGTCCAAGCATCCACTACAATATACATCGTATGTACAGTAATGGCCTCTAGGGCATACATATCACTAACAGAATGATAAAGACAAACCAAATAGTATATTATTATATCGAGCAAAACTGTCATGTACATATCTATGTCCAAGTATCCACTATATCATACAATAATGGCCTCTAGGGCATACATATCTAACAATATGCTCTCGACACATTATTTACTTCCATAAACTTTTCTGCTCCCAAAGCAGAAGGCCTACTTCCACTCAGTACCCTGACGGATTAAATTTCCACAGTCAAAACGTTGAACTTATTATATTCATTATTGCCAGCACATTTCTCCATATCGGACCATTTAAGTTATTGGCGCGTTATTCCTGTTTTCCTAGCTCGATTAAACTCATCTTGCATTAGGACACCTATCCTCGCGCACTATTGACATCGTCAACATATCAGCAGTGCTCTTGATTCTATCGCCTATGGCGATTAAACCTTACGTCTCAGTTACTCAAACGTACTAGCAAATGTCAACGCATTCGCTTTCCGCATAACTAACTGCTTCATAGATCAAGTAAAAAACATGTAACCGTCCACTGCTATCGCTCGACGGTCTAACTGGAGCAGCACTCTTCAGCTCCTGAATCGATGAAGATATAATTCTTAAGTGTATCCACATTACGTGATTCGACTCATTATGTGAAAATAACGTCAAATCGAGAAATAATGTAACGTTTTCACGTCGCATAAATTACCCCGTAATCATCGCACAGCTTATCTCTTGGCGCGTAGATACGCTGTAACTACCGTTCAGCATAAACTGCAAGTGCTCGACAATAAATCATATGATCACTAATGACATCGCTCTTCATCACGTCCAACACGTAGAGAGATACTAGATACGCCAATCCTCCGAAGATCGCTGTATCTCGATGGTGCTGCGTCGTGTAGCCCTGATATATCGCTGCTATCTTATCACTAGCGTCCAAGTCTTTCTGCTTGTTCATATAATATTAAACTAATGTTTTTATTTTATTATGTTATCGTCATCTATCATCTCATCCCTGGTGAGAATGACGATATCTTAACTTTATTATGCATGCGTTAAGACAATGGTATATAATGGAGTGTCATTCTTTCCCAAAGAACGTTTCGTTTTTAACCCATCTTAACAACAATAATAAACCTACATCACGAAAAAAGAGAAGAAGGCCTATGACCCGAACCACATCATTCAAAAGTATAAAATTTAAAATTTTGTTATAATGATTGAAAAACGAATCATAGATTTCCTAGAAATGGAGTAGATTGGGTATTTGAATCTAAACTCCCGTCTCCTCTCGAAATCTTCCACTTGAAATTTGTCGGATTAATACACTATGTGTCTTTATATATATAATATGCCATGCACATCACAAATGCAACAATCAATTTAACAGATTTCATTTTCATTAAACTACCCTATCTAATCTTGTCCGTTTTATTAGCATTTTCGTTTTTTTATGAAATTAACACGCGCCCCAGGCGTTCCCACTGGAACAACTACCCATAGAATCTCTAAGATTTTATGTGATAGTAAAAAATTTGAAACTTTTGGTGAGCAAACAAAATTTTCGAAAAAAATCATAACTTCTAAAGTTATTAGTAAAACCCTCAACTAACATGGGAAATCCAAAAAAAATAAGAAAACACCAAAAATAATTCTCAATTTTCTTGAATTTTCGGCAATTTTTCTGGATTATCTTTATTTTTTTATTTTTTAAAAAAAATTATAAAACTCGGACGGCTCCGAGCCCGGCTCAAGCAGCCATGGCCAGCCTACCTCTTTTTGTAAAAAAATATATTTTCTGGATTTTCCTAGAAAATCCAAAAAAATAAAATAAAAATCAGAAAATTGTTTTTATTTTCTAGAAATATTTTTGTTAGAAAAAATATTTGGTCCCATACCAAAATCCAAAAAAAAAATATTTGGTTCCAAACTAAAATTCCAGGAAAAAATATTTGGTTCCCAACCAAAAATCCAAAAATTATTTGGTTCCAAACCAAAATCCCATAATTCCCACAAGTTTTTTTTTTTAACAAAAGAAAAAAATTTAGGGTTAGGGTTTGAAAAAAAATTGCGACCTTGCCGCCATTAATGCTCACCAAACAGAGAAATTTAATTTTTTTTTCTTTTTACACAAAAAGATCCAATCTCTTATAAAATAAAATTTATCTCATTTTGTTTCATGAGTAATTTCACATCAACGAAACTAAAAGTCACTACATTAAAGCGTCATAGTAACAGATCTAATCTATGGTGATAGATCTATGAATATCCATCAAAACGATAACCCTAAAAATATAGATCTGTCATTAAATAATTATTAAAAAAAATTATCTAGCTTTAGATAAAAAAAAATGCAACTTTTGAGTTGCATATATTTTAAACATCACAGATCTATAATTCTACGAACGTGGGACCAATGTTCTCTTTAGGTAATGTAGATACAAAATATGTAACTATGCGCAGCGGAAAGACTGTGTATCCACCCTAAAGGTTACAATATACCTGATCTGATTGATTAGATCAATCACCTTGCCGCCATCACATAGAAAATCTGATCTTTAGCGTCTCCAAGCAACGGCCGGAGGGAAACCACCCTTTGGTAGAAAGCGAGAATCTCTCTCTTGATCATCCCGCAGACCAACTCAAGTAGAAAAGGACGAGAAAAGGAGACGGCGGCTCTCTGTTGCTTTTTCTCTCTAGAAAAACTTTCTATATTGCATGCCTATCTATCATATGTCTCGTATGAAATCCTAGCCCTTTATATATGAATATATAGGGTATCCACTCATATAGGCGGATATTGGGCCGGATCGAGCCTAATGGTTAACATAAAATAAATGTGATGATAATGTGTTTTTTGACTTGAAATGCAAATAACAAGTGTATTTTGACAGCAAACATTAGCAAATTTATGACAGACGGATGCATCTATATTGATTTTAATAGAGGGAATTGGAGGTTTTATCCAACTGGATAAATTAGTTTCAGAAGATGAATCATCCGTAATGCTCCACGACCTTCGTGGGATTGTATTCTCAAAGTATCGGAAATCGGATTTGTGGTTTTGCTGTTGTAGACCTTCTCATGTCAAGTTCTCCTTGAGTGTTGAAGTGACACCATTATTTATGGTTTTTTTTCATAGGTTGAAAACGGTATAGTAATTCCTTGCAAAACAACAAAACAATATTGTACATTTTAGGATTAAGCCATAAAAATACTTCGGAGCACAAAACCACCATTCAAGTTATACAAACCATACATTTACGATGTGATGGAAAATTTTGATCAGATTCACGTGGAGATGAAGATTCTGGCGACAATTTAAAGCAACAACTATGTTTTAATTTTTTATTGTGGTGGAATATGAAGCCTACATATTTTTCAAGCCATGATATGGTATTGGTTCAAATCGATTTTTTCTATGCATTACAGCAGCTCTACCTCCTTCTGAAACAACATTGAAATTATTAAATTTTACATACCAATTGAAAAGATTAAAGCAACAATCAGGTGCACCCTTCAGTATATTGAAGGGGAAATCTAAAAGGAAAGGAAAGTTTTGACGAAAGGAGGTTATGCTTGCGACATAAATTATGTCAAGTAGTATTAACATGAAATAATAAAAAAATCCAGCAATCAGAAACCAACTCGATAGCACAGCCGAATCCAACCAAAAACAGAATTCAAAGTAAATCTACTCAGTTAATATAGGTTGCAAGAATTCACTAATAAGAAGCAAATTTTGGCATGGCGAATACATTAAGACAAATGTATTGATATATAAATTTAAAAAAAGATTAATGGAGGAAAGAGGCCATAGGAGGGGATTTCCTTCTATGGCGTGGAAAAAATACAACCTCCACCAATTTTTCCGACGATCGGCCCCCATCATCTTCATCGTTATCATCGAAGATGTGCGTACACCAAATTTCATGTGATTCCACAACATTTTCACCGTTGATTTTGTGAGTTCAAAATTAACGGTTTACCGCCAATAGAACTTTTTACATTGCTAAATCAACGGTGAAAAAGTTGTAGAATCACAAGAAATTTGGTGTGCCCACATCTTAGATGATAACGATGAAGATGATGGAGGCCGATCGTCAAAAAAATTGGTAGAGATGGTAAAATTTCCACGCCATAGAAGGAAATTTCCACCCTCTTTTCTCCATTATTCTCATTTAAAAATAAAAGAATAATAAAATGTACGGTGCAAAGACAGTATTTTGAGTACTCAAAACAAATTACTCCAGAAGAATCATGTACATGCTCCTGTTACCAAAGTAGGCAAACATCTCCGAACAATAACCGTTGCTCCTTGCAAAGGCCCTTTAGTCCTAGACACTACAAAAATGTGATTATTGAAATGAACATAAATTTGAGTCGTTCAAGTTAAAAAGAAGACCGAAATTTCTAACCACCAAGCAAATAAATAGAACACACCTCAGAATTGTCCTTTATAACAAATAAGGTCTAACAAAATTACACAACTTGGATGTATTGATCCATCCATCCAAACTTCAACTTTGTATATGTACAAACAAACACAGCAAAAACAAAAGGCTAAAACTATTTTTCTAAGCTGTAGTACCAGTAGCAGCAGTAGAGGCAGCAGTGACATACGACACGACAACTGTGATGTCATCAAGCTTACCTCCATAATATCGATATCCTGCATCTTGAGCTGCAGTAGAGAATGGAGTTTGCCTGTTCTTGTCCTGGGCCCGTTGGCGAGCAAGAGCAGCAATTTTCTGAGATGTTACTTGAGGCCCCAGCCCTGCTCTTATTGCATGAACCACCACAGCTGTCACCTCGTTGTTGTATAAATTATCAAACAGACCGTCTGTTCCAGCAACAAATACGTCGCCAGAGGCAACAGGAACGGTAAATACCTGCAAATACATCAAAATCAAGTTGAGGTCCTGTTTGCTAAAAACAAATTGAAGAGCAAAAGGGACCAGTTCTTGCAGCGAGTCTTTTTTTTTTGGTTGTTTTTTGGAAGAGGGTGATTCCCAAATTTGTTTTCAAAGTAAAAGAATCAGTGAAACATTGCCCCATAAATCATATAACGCCACCATAAACAAGAAAAGATCAGCTCTTATTTGGTAAGGATTTATAGGCACTAAAATTTTGACTAGCCAATGATATCTTGAGATTGCATATCAATAGCAATGATTTTAATTGCAACCAAACAGAGATTTGGAATGAAAATCAATTTAATGGACAAAGAATGATCCTTTTCATTCCCTATAAACACAATAATTCTAAAGAATAGTGGTAGATGAAAAACCTTTTCTGATATATGCCAAATTATAAATTTATAATTTTTCAGTACTCGGATCCAAGCAGACCCTGATAGAAAGTTTGATAAGAAAATTCAAGAACTCGGTTTTACTAACTTTATTATTTTAGTGTAACATCGCAAACTCCATGATGTTTGACCTATTTCAATTTGTTTCTCCATGCTTTCTTTGAATGCATTGGCCAGATGCTACATGGCATGCTCCGGAAAAGTCAGTAAATATTAAAAGTGAAAAAAAATAAAGGAATCTTTCTAAGACCAAGTATAAATGCACAAAGAGCATGATGTTCCGTTCTTCAATATTCCTCTTTTTATAATAAGTCTACAAATTTTATGCATTTGCAATAAAGTTATATAAGAGAGTACTCATATGAAATTAAAAGGTTTATAAAATTAGACATATACTTGTCCCAATGTCTCAATTTCAGTATTTTGCATGTGCCAGACAAATTGTATGGGAAAAAATATAGACGGAACATCAAATGATATACCTGGGCAGCACTGGGTAAATCACTGTAATTTCCACTCTCCAGTTGATAAGTGAAATTGAAATCATGCTGCTGTACGGGTGAGCGGAATATGGTGCATCCATCTCTTACTATTATAAAGCCACTATCCCCTAGGTTGACCGCATGAACACCCTACAAAGAGCAGTGCCAAACAATAATGATATTTGTCAAAGTTAATTTTAAAGTAGAATGGAGTTTAAAATTAGAGAAGAATTAGAGTGATGGGCTTTTCACATGAGCTTTTAATAATAAGTGGGTTCCAACAATAAGACTCGAGCCTTGTTGAGGTGTGACCCATTTTATATTTTATACCCATGTGTTTCTTTTGTTGTTTCCAATGTGGAACTATTTTTAAAATCCCATCATTTGGCTTTTTTTATTTTCAACACTCCTCACTTGCAACTCACTTTTTTCTTTGGTATGGTTGTCACGTGGAAAGTACAACACTTGGTAGTATTGTCGGGTCGGATTTGGATCGAGCCAAGAACTGAGAAGAAATAATTTATTGACATAATCATTAATGACTTCTACATGCAAATATATAGTCATAGACTATCTCTTATATTTTAACTGATCTAACAACTCGTAACTAATATCTAACCCATTATATTCACAACACTCCCCGCAAGCTGGAGCGTAGATGTCAATCATGCCAAGTTTGAATAGAAGACGAGCAAAACCCGGTCGAGGAAGAGCTTCGGTGAGGATATCTGCTAGTTGAGTCGAAAAGGAAACATGTTAGAGTGCAACAACCTCATCTGTCATTTTGTCACGAATGAAGTCGCAATCTATTTCGATATACTTGGTCCGCTCATGAAAAACTAGATTCTCAGCAATGCGGATCACGACATTGTTATCACAGAAGAGTGTAGTCGGAAGAGAAGGAACCCTAAAATCTGACAGAAAGAATGTAAACCATACCAACTCAACAACTAATGCGGCATAGATCTATACTCAGTCTCGGCAGAAGAACGAGCCACTGCATTTTGCTTCTTACTCCACATAACCAAGTTTCCTCCCAAGAATACACGGTAACCACTAGTGGAACGACGAGATCCAGCAAAGTCAGCATCCACAAAGGCTGTGAGCGACAACATAGATGATGGTTTGTAGAGAAAGCACTCTCCTGGAGAACCTTTGATGTATATGAGAATATGCACAACTTCCTTAAGGTGAGAGGTCAAAAAATTCTGCATATACCGACTCGCTGTACAAACGGGAAAGGCAGTGTCAGGATGAGTGACAGTGAGGCAAATAAGCTTCCCAACTAGACGTCGATATCTTCCTGGATCGGGTAGTGGAAGATCTGAGGGAAAGCTCAATCGAGATAGCTTGACTGAGAAATCCATAAAAATGTTGGTTTGTTTACATCTCAGATTCATGTCTCAGATAGAAGATCAAGTGCATACTTGGGCTGAGAGAGGTGTAATCTATCATGATATTTCAATTCCAAGAAAATATCTAAGTGGTCTAAGGTCGTTGGTTTGAAAGTGTGAAGCTAAATATTCTTTCATCTTGGAGATACCAGCAGAATTATCTCCAGTGATGATAATATCAACATATACTGGCATAATTACCCTGCCTTGAGGACAATTATGTATAAAGAGATGTGTCGGTACGACTGCATTTGAAGCTTATCTATCGTAGAACTGTATTAAACTTTTCAACTCAAGAACACAGTGACTGCTTTAATCCGTATAACGATTTTTATAGAAGACAAACCATAGACTCCCCCGGTCGCTCAAAACCAGGAGGTCGCTGCATATAAATAGTCTCGGAAAGATCGCCATTAAGAAAGCCAGTCTTCACATCAAGCTGAAGAAGTGGTCATGCCTTAGAAACAACCAAGGATACAAGAACACGAACCGAGGTCAATTTGGCAACTGGCGAAAACATCTCAGCATAATCCAAATCATACTGTTGAGTAAATCTTTTGGCCACTAAACGAGTTTTGAGACGGTCAAGCATCCCATCGGGAGTTTGCTTGATAGCAAAAACCCATCGACAACCGGCAACTTTCTTATCTGAAAGCGTAGGTACCAATTTCCAAGTTTAATTAGAGCGCGGTGTGGCAATCTCCTCTAACATAATTGCATGCCAATCTGGGTGCTGAAGAGCTTCGTGAACAGAGAAAAGCAGTGATGGCAGACAATGAAAAAACAAACTGACGAGCAGATAGTGTCAGTCTATGATAGAAAACAAAATTAGAAATTGGATGTGCAGTAGTACAGGAACACTTACCCTTGCGTAAGACAATAGAAAGAGAGTTCTTTCGAAGGCAGCGGCGGTGGAGAATCAGGAACAGTGGACTGTATAGTAGTACCTGCAGAAGAATCTTTAGAATAATAATTGGTGGAAGAGGATGGTACAACTTTGTTACGACGATGATACGACGAGGCTACAGGCTTAAAAACAGGACATAGGTTGAACAGACAAATCAAATTCTGAGAAAGATAGGTGAGGCACAGGAATAGTAGGAGTAGGGTTCTTAATAGGAGGTGCAAAATAGGCTTGATCTTCTAAGAAGGTCACATCACATGAAATGCAATCTTTAGATGTGGTAGGGTCAAAGCAAACTCTTTTGGGGGTCGTGAGTTAACCTACAAATACCATACGGGTAGCTCAAGGATTAACCTTGTCAATATGAGGACCTAGAATATGCGAATAGTATAGACAACCAAACACTTTAGGAGGAACAGGCAACGGATTGTCCATGTGGAAACAAAACAGAGAAAAGGGACTGGTTGTCTAGGATGGGAAAAGGCATGCGATTGATATAAAAACAGACAGCTAAGACTGCAAAATTCCACAATCGTTTAGGGACGCATATATGCAAAACAAAAGAACAAGTTACCTCAAGAAAATGTCGTGTTTTTCGTTCAGCAATCCCATTTTGCTGGGTATAAGAACATGAAGTTTGATGCAATATACCCTGTGTCTGACAAAATGGAGTAAACTCCATGTTAATATGCTCCTTAGCATTATCTGAACGAAGAACTTTTACCGAAACATCAAATTGATTAGTAATCTCAGCTACGAAGATTTTAAAGATAGAGAAAAGTTCAGACCTATTAAGCAAAAAATACAACCAAGTCATACGTGAATGTTCGATAGAACTATAATAAATCAACCACACTAGAAAATACAACCAAGTCATACGTGAATGATCGATAAAAGTCACAAAATATCTAAACCAAACACACTAGAAAATTTAAAGAAACCCCAAATATCGGAGTGAACTAACGCAAAAGGCAAATCATGTCTTTTATTAACTGGAGGAAAAGAGGAGCGATATTTACCAAGAATATAGGATTCACAACTGAAGTATAATAAATCAATAGAAGACAACATGGTACGTAAAGAAGAAAGAGGATGATGACCAAATCTCCGATACCACTGGATAGTAGAAATAGCTGCAAACGTACTGGGAAGGTGATCAACGTAGTACAGTCCATTCTGTTCATGTCCCCACCAATCCGTTATTTCGTCAGAAGATCTTGTATCACAAAGTGAGATGAACAAAATGTTACGGAACAGTTAGAATCATTTGTAAGCTGACGAATAGAAAGCAAGTTCTGTTTTAAAGATAACACAATTAAAGAATTTTTTAGGTGTAAAGATGAAATAAAAGATAAATCAGCAGAGCCAGAAACGGTTGTGGTATTACCATCGGCCATGGAAATCAACTTGTGAGGACTAGAAGCAAAATCAGACGGTCTAGCACGAGACATGTGATATGAGACGCCGGAAACAGCGACCCACGAATTAGAATGAGAAAGGAATTATATACCTGATAGAATAGAAAGGTTGGCAGGTGCTATAGAAGAGAGGAGACGACGCAACTAGCCCCACTCAGCACTCGATAACGGTAAATGGCTAGCATACGGAGGTCGGTCAAGAGCAACTGGTATGAATGTCTGGCGAGCTTTAGGTGTATCATCAGGATAGCCATGCTACTTCCAACACCAGTCTTCGCGATAATAAGTGCCGCCGCAATAAGCACAATAAAGGTCGGCACGTCCACAGGAACCACAAACACGAGCAGTAATAGGGGGACAACCATGAACAATAATATTGGAACGACAACAAGCTAGTAATTGAGACCAAATCAGAATCCATGACGAACGGCGTCAAGGTAAATTACAAGAGCAAGAATAAGGTTGTCAAACATCCAAACAAGTCCAGGCGTAGAGAAGTTAGAGAAATACGATCGAATAGATCGTCATTAACCGAGAGGAGCGGAGACGATTGTTGCCATGCGACTGATGGTGAGGGCTAGGACTAGGGTTCGAGAGGGCTGCGAATGGCAAGGAGCGGCAGAAAATATTGCAGCGGAGTACTGCAGCAACGGCGAAAATTAATGTAGCGCGCCGAAAAATCATTGAGTGCATCGAAAATTACTGTGGCACGGAGAAAAATTATTGTAGCAAACTTGGGGTCTAAGATGGACGTCTCGGGTTGAGGATGCTAGGAAGAGGTGGCGAGAAGAAAAAGAGAAGCGGTGGAGTGGGGTTGCAATGGAGAGGGAGGCGGGTAGGGCTAGAGGATTAGAGTTAGGGTTTGGGCTGAGGTTTTGGGAAACTAGGGTTTCCTCTTAATTCTTTTCAAAACTTTGATATTATGTCAACGATATTTTTAAAGTAGAGTGGAGTTCAAAGTTAGAGAAGGGTTAGGGGAGTGACGGATTTTTTCACATGGGCTTTTAATGATAAGTGGGTTCCAACAATAAGACTCCAGCCTTGTTGAGGTGTGACCCATTTTATATTTTATACCCATGTGTTTCTTTTGTTGTTTCCAATGTGGGGATATTTAAAGTCCCGTCATTAGGTTTTTTTTACTTTCAACAATATTAATCATTCTAAGGACAAGAGAAGGATTCATGTATGATTGTATGAGTATGTTTAGAACATGAATTATGAACTAAGAAAGTAACTACAATTTAAAGTTTAAGGCAATCAAACTACTGTTCTAGTAAAAACATTCACCATTGTCATGGTATAAATTTTTGAATGACAATGGTGAATGCTTCCATTGTACGGTGAGTACATTGTCCGGTGAGTCCGCGACATGAGAACTGTAGTTTGATGTGGACATGAGAAGAATTACTGAATTATTTGAATACATTGTACGGTGAGTCCGCGACATGAGAAGAATTACTGGATTATTAAAACCAATAAGATAACAAGTATCACTTTATAACATGGATTAGCAAATGTGGACAATGTCACAAGTAGAAGATGCGAGAACAAAATGGACCAATGCTTCCACAAGTTCATGAATAGGGATTTACTACTTGCTAGGAGGAACGGCATTCAAGGAATCTTTTTTAGACAGTCATAAGAACTTATATGTAGCTTAACAATAGCTATATCAGGAAGCCTGACCAAGTCAAATGTATCCATTGATGATTGGATGCTAAGCACTACTTTCACATACCCCGCGCCCATGGAAAATATGTATCCGTTGTCGATAGAATACTGGTTAGATATGTGTGCATCAGTGCTGAAAACTTCTTAATTGAATAACTCATTTTTACATATGAAGTAGCAGTATTATCATCTGGAAACATTTTACTTCAACACAAATTATGTTTGTTGTTCATGATTAAAAAATTTGCAGTATATGTACATATGTATGTTTACATGTATTTATAGAAAGAATGAGCCATAAGTGTATGCATATATTAAAGGGGAAAATAATGTTTGATCCATCAGAGTGTACATATATACAATCCTCCAGTAAGATATCACAGCGGAAAGAGGAAATAAGGAGTAAAACAAGTAGGGCTGTTAAATGAGCCAAACGAGCTGAGTTTTAGGTTGTTCAGCCAAACGAGCTGAGTTTTAGGTTGTTCAGCTTGGCTCGGTTATTTAAACGAGCTTAAAATCTTATTCAAGCTTGGCTCGTTTATTTATCAAATGAGCCCGAGCCAAGCCTTCCTTGAGCCCGAGCGAGACTCGAACTTTATCGAACCTATTTAAACCTAGAAAAAAACTATAAATAATTACATCAATATATAAAACATCATATCAATGTTTAATATTATTTCTGACAAAGTGAGCAGCGAGAAATGCAGTTATTATAATTAAATATGAGTTTAAAACTTGTTTTGAACTTTGTCGACAAAATTTAAAATTATTAATTAAAATTCTTTAATATTTGATTCAATATTTATCATGATGTAAATCCCAGTTAACATACAAGATAAGAATTATAATATAAATTTAAGAATAAATAATCATATATTAATTCGTAGTGAATATCAAGATACAAATTATCCAAATTAACACAAGTCTTAAACATGACGAGCTCGAGTCTACGGTGTTCATGTTTGTTCATTTATTTCGCCGAGTTTACGTTTTTGTTCAAGGCTTTGAGCTTTTTAACAGCCCTAAAAATAAGCCTTCTGCCACTAGCATCTATGAAGATGCACCAAAGATATTGTATCAATTACCATATTACAAGATAAAGGTTTAGAGCATTTCTTTATTTAAGAAAGGTTGAAAACTCCTAACAGGTTTGAGCCCGTGGCCTACCAATACCTTTCATAATGTCAGGAGACTACCAAACTTAACCGTGACATATCTCGTCTCTGCCGCGTCGGCAAAGTTTTTTTAAAAATCCCAAATTACCACTATTTTGACCCTAAACCTAACTTCAAAAAAATTAAAAATTAAAAAATAAAAAATAAAAAACCTCTTCGTCCTTCCCGGCCATCACCGCCGGTGATGACACCACCTCACCCTTTTCGACCAACTATCGCCGCCGCCGCCATCAACATCACCTAATGATTAAAAAGCGTCAAAAGAAGCAGTGCGAACAAAGGGCCTGAACCTTAAGACTCTGTCCAGGCAACATTGACATCAATTTAGGTGTTTTTTTAGTTAACTTTGTTAGTGTTTTAAACTTATTTGTTAAACATTAATTCTAATTTGATCGTAAACTTTGGGTTTTTTTTTACTTGCGGAAGCGGTCTAAATAAACATTCTCAAAAATGTTAACATTTAAATATAGGCTGACAATGAAGTAAATTCCGTCAATTTTTCTAAGATCCAAAAATAATTTAATTAAATAATTAATTTATAGTCTTAAGCTAAATCTCTCCAATTTTAAGTGCAAAAAAGCAAAAAAAAAAGCCATTGTTGTCGAAGGCTCGAAGAAGCAGTCAAAACTCAAAGGCGGTGTTGGCATGATTGAAATTTGAAGTCGAAGGTGGGTTCGAGGTTGAAAATCGGAGGTGAAGACAAAATTGAAATTTTGGAGTGGAGATCTTAGTTCAAGTTCGATTTGGAGAACTTCGAAACTGATGACGGTCGCTAGCCCACATAGCCCTCGAAATCGGCGGCGACTCTCGAAATCGACGGTGGAAAGCCCTTATGGTGGCTCTCGGTGTTTAATGATGCTAAAACAACTCCAATTTATTATATATTACTCTAATTAACAAATAAAGAAAGTATACCCATAAAAATGCAAGCGTAAACATAATTCCCGACTAAGCGGTCTAATGCAGTGTGGTGCGGCTCTTCTACGTGCCTAGACAGCCGCATAGACATCTAGACGGCCGCTTTTTAAAACTCTGATAACACCACCGCCGCCGCCTCTTTAACCCACTACCGCCACAACTGCCGCCGCCACCATCATCAACACCGCCATCACAACCTTCTTCAATCCGCCGCCGCCGCCGCCATCAACACCACCACCATCTTCTTCCCCCATTTCTTCACCTCACCACCACCACCACCTCCTTCCACCCACCTCAAATCCTTCCTTTTCTCTCCGTCTTCTCCTTCCACCCCCTTCTCCCTCAACCCCGTCACTACCATAGACCCCATAGGATTAATAAAAAAACCGATCCGACCGATTTCTATCGGTTTGTGAGAGATGTCGGGTCGGAACAGTAAAACATAATAATCGGTTATCGGGTCGGGTATCGGTTTTGGAATTTTCAAACCCGATCATACCCGACCTGACCGATTAAATATCCTATATATAAGATTTTCTAAACCTACTCTTATTTTCTCTCTCCAAATTGTGCCGTCTCCCTCCTGAGCCTCCTCTTCTATGAGTCCTCTTTAGATCTTTCCCTTGAACCTTAAATTTCTTCATATCCCTCGAAAGTCGAATCCTCCTCTTAGAAGAGTGGCTTTCATCTTTTTGTGAGGAAATTGCAACCCTAGTCTCGAGTCTCTTGACTCGATTCATCGAATCTCTGGACTTTAATTCATCGAATCTCTGGTTATCCTTCGACTTCGGCCTCAAATCCATTATTCTCTGATTTGGGAATTTCTGGAACCGCAACTCTACAACTACAAGCATCTCCGAGCAAGCAACTCAACAAGATATAGCAAGCATGCCTCCACCTACAGCAGCAGCTGACCCTCAGGTATATTCATCTGTAACTCCTCAAGTTATGGGTTTTTTATTCCTCTTAGATCTGAAATGGTTGTTGGCTTGTTAGTTGCTGCTGCAATGTTTATTAGTTCATAACTTCTCATTACTGTTTGATTAGTGTTTCTAATTTTAAATGAGAATATTGCTTTGCAATCTTTTAAAATGTTTTTATTATGTAATTTGATTGAATCATTCAAAGGCATTTATAAATACCTAACTTGTGTGTTTCACTTTTGTAGAATAGTAAAGAGCAAAATTCCAGCACCGTTAATTCCTCAAACTCTTCTAAGAGAAAGGTTACGTCTCGATCGCGGGCGTGGGATCATTTTACAAAAGATGAGATACGTGGTTGTAGTCAAGAATATCTTGCACATAACAAAAAGAAGGGTACTAAATCACTATTATTGCATGCCGATGGTTGTATTAAGAATCCTCATAATTTGGAAACCTGACAAGCTTAATTGACCTTTAAGGTTGGGGAAGGTGGGAAAACAAGCGGGCTTGGTTCATGGGTGTTTAATCAAGAAGATAATAGAAAAGCTCTTTCATATTTTATAATCTTAGATGAGCTTCCTTTTAGGGTGGTTGATGGGAGAGGGTTTAAGCACTTCATGTCGATTTGTTGTCCACTTTAAGATTCCTTCTTGTTTCACCATTCAAAGAGATTGTTATAGTCTCTATTTAAAAAGAAAGGAAAATTTAAAATCTTTTTTGCGTGATACTTGTCAAAGAGTGTGCCTAACTACCGACACTTGGACTTCAATCCAACGTATTAATTATATGTGCCTTACGGCACATTGGATTGATCACGAGTGGAAGTTGAGAAAAATAATAAACTTTTCCCAATCGATGGTCATAGAGGTGAAGACCTCGAGAGAGCCGTAGAGACATGTTTGATAGATTGGGGTATCAATGGCGTTTTCACAATCATCGTCGATAATACTAGTTCAAACGACACCATGGTTTCGTATTTAAAGAGGAAAATTAATAATTGGCATGGTAGCATGTTAAGAGGGTAGTTTCTTCAAATGCGTTGCATTGCACACATTATCAATTTGGTTGTTAGTGATGGGATTAAAGAGTTAAATCATTCTGAAGTTCGTGTTGGTTCGTCCATTCACAATATGAGGCAATCTCCTTTTAGATTGCAAAACTTCAAAAATTGCGTTTGAGCCGAAAAATCGAATATAAAAAAGGGTTGTGTTTGGATGTCCCCACTAGATGGAACACGGCATACTTAATTTTGAGTGCCGCTGAATTGTATGAACAGGCTTTTGATAGATTGTTCCCACAAGAACCTCATTTTGTGCATGATCTTAAACATGCGGATGGAAGTCATGAAATACCGGATGAAAATGATTGGAACAATGTTAGAAAGTTGTGTTTCTTTCTAAAAAGTTTTTTATGATCTCACAAATAAGATTTCCGGCTCTTCTTATATGACTACCAATTTCTTTATTCATGAAATTTTTAAAGTTACAAATTCTTTGAAGAAGCAAGAAGCAAGTAATGATTTAGATTTATGTGTGATGGCTCGACGCATGAGAGAAAAGTATGAAAAGTATTGGGAAAATTGGGGGGAAATGAACTTTTTGACTTATTTTACACTTGTTCTCGACTCTCGATTCAAATTTAAAGCGTTGGAGTTAGATTTACCGGTCTTACATATAAGTATCCAACCCATATATGTAGCTTTGCAAAAGATGAGAGAAGCCCTATTTGAATTGTTTAACAAGTATAATTTAAAGTATGGGAATAACAGGACCATACAAGCTAGTCAATCGTCCACCCTTTTTGTTGAAGATGATTTAAGTTCATGCTTTAAAAGAATGAGAGCAGAATTCGGAACCTACGAATGCAAATCGGAGTTGGAGAAATATCTAGATGAAGCAAACGACCCACCTAACATTGATAGACATCTTAAATTTTTGGAAAATTAATAGTTCACGATTTCCAATCCTCTCGAAGATGGCTCGTGATGTGTTGGCAGTTCTCATCTCTACGGTGGCGTTCAAGTCCGCATTTAGTACCTATGGTCGAGTTCTTGATCCTTTTAGAAGCTCATGGACTCCAAAAATAGTACAAGCTCTATTATGCACCGAAAATTGGATTCGTGCTGAATTGAATCAACCTAGGCTTGATATTAAGGAGGATCTAGCAAGTCTTGAGTATTTAGATGAAGGTGAGAAGTTTATAGTGTATTTTTACTTTTCTTTTTATTATTTATATACTTGTAGTTATTTTTTAAAATATTACTTATTTTCTAATGTCTATCATTGTTTATTTTCAAAGTTGAGCAAGCTCTCTATTAAGCCAACTATCATGGAGTTATGACATGGTGTTGGTGGTGATGCTTTTGCGGAGGCTTGTTGTATCTGCGCTTGTGGGGGCTTGCTGTTTCTGTTGGTAACTTAATATTTTTGCTTCTATTTTTTATGTTCTGTTTGCTGCCTTGCTGTTCTGGCATCTGTAGTTTCTGTTGTTCTATTTGGTTATTTGTTGTTTTTGTTTGTTGTTGTTCTGGCATCTGCATATTACTTGTTTCTGCAGCTGCTATTCTATTAGGTTGTTTGTAGATTTCGGAAATTTGAACAAATTGATTAGGACTTTAGTCACTCGACTGTTAGGTTATACAAATATCTTATCCATTAAGCCAAGGGGGTGGGGTACATCAATTTTGGATGGAGATATCTATGTGCCGGGGTTCAAGCTTAACATCCAGATTGGGACTTCGTGTTCGTAATCAGGGCCCAACACCAACCCCAGCGATGGGGGCGGGCGACGATACCACCACTGTCCCATATCCCTTTAAGCACTATATATGGTCACGAACCACGATTTGCCTTTTTTCTTTAAAAAAAGGAGTATAGCTATTGGACAGTGGGTGCGGGTTCCGCGTCCTGGGCTTCCATGGTCGCATCTTCTCCCGTGTACTTCCCTTTGCCTTTCCGCTCACGTCTTGCTTGGACTTGATCCCACAAAATTGAGGCATGACCCGTGCTCAGGAATTTCACCTCCGCACACCTCGTTTCAATCAAAGTTCTCCACGCTACTCTACTTAGCCAATCAAGAAAGTCATGTTTCTTCTGCTGCTCTGTTGCTTTTATAGGTTTTGGGGTTGTTTCAGTTGCTATTTTGTGTTACTGATGCTAGTTGGCTTGTTTTAGAATTGGGCAATGAATTTCGTATGAGCCCTAATAACATGCAATGATGATTTATGGCTTTAAGACTCGATTTCTTTGATTTTTACAAACTTTAGTTGTCCCTATTCTTCATACAAGGAATCCCTTTTACCTCTATATTGTAGTTGGTGACCAAATAGATACCAAATGCGTCGGTATAGATACCAAATGCGTCGGTAACTTGCTTGAATTGCTTTTTAGCAACTTTGTTCTCATTTAGTCATTCATTGGTCAGTTTAGTTAGGTTCGGTTCGATTCATTACATTTTGGTATTTATTTTGGATGACCCAATATAAATGGTATTAGGGATTCGATGTATGATCGATAGTCGGTTGGTGACGAGTTGTCATGCGCTGAAAAATATTGATAATCTGAGCATGTTAGTACTCAATACATTCTTGACTATTCAGTTTTGAATCTTGCGTATTTCATATTATTATTGTCGGTATTTGTCAATCGACGATACTACTTGGGCCACTAAGGCATTTGATGGGTGGGCTGGTGCCAATGTTATTGCCTTGTTGTCGAGATTTTAATCGATGGTTCAATTTAAGATGAGTATTTAAATTTTAGTTATTTCATAAAATTTATGAGTTTTGATTTTTTGACAATATTCTTGTCTAATCAAATATTTATTTAATTTCCCTTTTTACGCATTTGGTAATGCGGAACAGCGAAGTTATGAACCATGTATTATCAATTGTAATTAATTTTGACCGATAATTTGTTGAAATGTTCCGAGGTTTACAACTTGTAATATGCAAAATTGCTAATTAAAATGTTGTGAGGTTGTAAAATATTTTGAGTATCGTGTATTGCACTTTGAAAGATTATAATTGTAACAAAATATTTTATTTCTTTATTTTTCTTCTTTTTCCGGTTATTATTCTGATTGTTTTAAGAATTTCTGACTATTTTTCTGGTATTGCAATTTCTGGTTATTTTTCTGGTAATTATATATATATATATATATATATATATATATATTGTTATATGAATTTTAAGGCCCAAAAGGGTCTGGCCCAAACCAACAACCAACCCGAACCGGTCGGTTTATTTCGGTTTGGACCTGGTCGGATCGTGTCGGTTGGCGGTTCTAGGGTCTTGGTCGGGTCAGTTTGGTTTTTTTTGAAAAAACCGAACTGAATAGTGCTCAGGCCTATGACCCCATCGCCGATGTCACCGCCGTTGTCGCCATCGAGCGCATGGCTCCGGCTCCTTCCCGGCTCCCCGAAAAAAGAATATTAATTATTTAATTAATATTTAATAGTTATTAAAATTATTTAAAATGTAATTTATAAATTAATTAATTATATTATGAAAATGACAAAATGGTCATTTGAGATGAACAATGACGTTGAAGTCATGATAGTTTTCTGACAATATGAAAGTTGATGGTTGTTTTCTGTCACGGGCCCAAACTTGTTGGAGTTTTCAGTAAATAAGCCTTTAAGAAATGAATTAAGGAAAATTCTACCATAGAAATAAAAACTAATTATCATCATATTAAAATTGCTTTTATAGTTGGACAACAAAAATGATCGAAACCTTCTTTAAACAAGTCACTAATCGTGGCTGGAGACTATCCTGTTCCTCTCCATGCGCAACTCACATGCAAACTTTATTGAATTACTATATATATCTATGATCAAATCCAAATTGGAATTATTATCACAATCAAAATCTCTATGTACAATCCCACAAGCCTTTTGTGCAACCTTGTGAGCCAAGTCCACAGATAACAAGTTACTCTAATTCGCATGGTATCTTCCATAATAATTTGAAAACCATGCTAGTTTCCAAATCTTGCAATGAATATAGATAAGCATGTTACTAGATAAAATCTCTACATGGCTCATATCTGCACCCAGAAAGCTGATCACAACCATATTCCATAGCCTTTGTTTACATAAGGCCGCCCTTGCATCTCCTCTAAAAATCTAAATATAAATTTGACTCACTCTCCTTATAAATTGAATGCGAGAATTAGCTATTAATGAGTGATAGAAATACGGCTGCCCGAAAGGTACTCTTAGACTATCAGCTCTTGACTCGAGACCCGTGAAAAGAAACTACAAGTATATGTGAATTTGACACACAGAAAATGCAGAATAAAACAGTCATGCCCTCAGTATCATTGAATTGGCTTCAACAATGCCTGCATCTAAATGCAGACCATATTGCCTACATTAATTCTCCCTCCCTTCAAGCTAGATAAATTTTTCAAATGGAAAGGAACTTGTCCCATGTCGCAAAGATCCAAGGACATGAGAGACTAAAAGTTTATCGGATACTGACACAAGTTCAAGAAGCAACTCTTAAAGTTCATTGGATCTTTTTTTTTACCGCAATGAAGCCCACCAGTCCCGCATGCCCCTCTTCGAAGCACTAAATGGTTCAATCCCGGGTCTCCTCTCACAAACTCCTATTGCCCACCACTGGACTATGTGCCCTGCACAAGTTCATTGGGTCTTGATACAAAACCCAATAAAGAAGAAAACATTATCATGCATTTGCAAATTTTCAATGTCAGAAACAGCTGAAACAGCTGCTGCTTGATGTAGACCATATTGCCTAATCAACTCTACCTCTCTTCAAACTCGATGGCCTCATAAAATTGAAAGAAATTCATCGCACATCACCAAATCTAAGGACACAAGATTCCTTTGATTTGTTCTAAAATTGGCAACCAATAGTGTATCTGTATCTTTACGAACAATAATAATACAGGACTGAAAAATAGCAATATAAATTTACTATAATCCTGATTCAAATGTTCAATTGTTTATGCATATTAAAGAAAACGACTTGCATTTTATGGAATAAAAGCCATGCATAAATACAAAAGGAAACAGACAGCATGTGACAATGCATATGGTGGAAGAGTAAGCAAACCTGGTTAGTGAGAGCAATAATGCATGCAGTTGAGGATCCTTTTGCTTTGGTGCTGGTGTATGCCTTTTCTAGTACCCTTGCTGGATCGATGGAGCCTTTAGGCTCTTCTTGGATTGCATTAACTGAATGTGACATAAGTTCTCTGGCATATTGTCCTGCATCAACACCAAGGTCTGCCCAGCCACCAACACCATCAGCTACACCAATAGCCTGCTCGTTACTACATATAAAATGGGCATCCTCTCCACCAGTTTCTTCCTTGTCCGGATGTGGCAGATAACAAGATCCTGATAGCAACTTCAAGGTTCTATCTCCTGGTAACTTCCTGTAACAAAGGAGCAACACTTTATTACTTCACATGTTACTTAAGTCGATATCATCCACCTTTTCAGAAGCGTTACTATCTTTTTAGTCGTGTTGTGATTTAAACCTTTTCTCCAAAAAGGGGGGGGGGGGGGGGGGGAAGAAATATACTTAAACACGTTTTCTTCCTGCGGTTATATATTTTAGATATCTAAATTATTTTTTAAGCAGACCTTTCTACGTGGTCGCCAAGAAAAGCACCGACATAATAGCATGTGTACTTTCACACTAGTCCAAGCTTATATAACTAATGTAGACCTTAACTTCTAAAAGATGTCCAAGATCAGGCTCATACCGTTTGCTTTCATCTGATACAATAAGACGTTCATATCAAACGATACCTAGAGCTGATATTTTTACTAAGTTATTGGATTTGTTGTTATTGCATCTAATACTTGCTTCATATATAATATTTAACAGGTCAAGGGTCCAAGTGATTACAGATGACTCTTAATCATTTACACAAAATAGATTGACCTCTAATCGTTCTCTCAATTCCTCATCTCCAGCCCCAGCTTTGCTGAGATTCTCCTGTCATCCCTGACCTTTATTCAACCATCTTCAATCCTTACCAAGTGTTGCCAGGCTTCTCCAAGCTTACCCCAACCATCTCTGACCCTCATCCACACAGCTTATCGGACTCAGTGAAGCTAATTATAGCCATGATGTTACATAAAATTTCTTCCTCCATTACTATAGCTTCTCTTTGTTTCAGAGACGACAATAAAAATAACTTGTTAATTAGTATCGATTCATTTAAATGTATGTTTTATGAGACGCCTTTCTTCCACTCTCTATTGCTGATACTGTTGTTGCTCTGTCTCAGCACCAACAGCAGTAATAACGATCCTGTAAATAAGGATGAACTTGTGCTTTCGAATATGGATATGAACTTTGATGAGCATTATGGTTTGGTACTTTATTTAGCAAGAGATCATATATTAGGATTATGCATTTTGGTAATCGGTAGTGATTATAGGTTTGCTAACAAGAATATGTTTTCATACAGAAATTGGAATTGGTAAAAAGAACTTGGACAAATGTTTAATCTACAGAGAACAGTCTGCAAGTGTTACCATGTATTTCAGCTATATATGAGGTTGATTGTCTTGATAATTGATCGATGCTTTCATAATAGTTCTATGTCAATTGCTTGGTGAACTGCAATCCACACAAATCCTGATTTATTTCTCTAGTACTGATTTGAAGAAAAGTAACAGAAATGAGAGCTGATCCAACATGAAATCACTGTGAATTGGACAAAAACTTTTTTGATTGTTCAAACATTAATTTTCAGAGGCATGGACTGAATAAATCATCACTTAACTAACACAAGATAAATGTTTCTTGTTGTCAAAAATACCAGAAGGATGTGAGAGATACATTATTGGGTCTTTTGAAAATGGAAATGATGGGAGTGCAAGTGTCAAAATGAGAAAATCAAACTCTTTTGCCGCAAAAGGAGACAAAGGTGGAATATTGAAGGAAAGTACAATTAAAGAAATTGCAAGGGGCCATAAACACATGAACGGACGAATATTATTTATTTGTGAACAGATCTCATTTTATTTGGCAAGAAGTTGATTTTCTCTTTAATAAGATGTTGAAATCCATCACAAATTACTTAAGGGAATGGCACATCAAGGTTGGAATCACCTACTTGAAAAAGGTGGAATATATGAAGATATAAAATAGAAAAATTACTGAAGCTAATGACTAGGACCAAAATGTACATTAATTATCATTTCAAGGATGGGATGGGTCTATGAAAATCGAGGTTCACAAATTTTATTACTAGCCATTTTTTACATAACCTAGAATGCCGAAGGTTTATTCAAATTTATTGATTTCATGATTAAGAAAAACGGAGGAAAATGTAGTTCGAAGTGTAGCCAACTATGTGGCAACTTCTAATGTCACCAATGCGATCCTAAAGAAGGAGAGAAAGACAATGCTGGAAGATTGTTGAAGCATAAACATAAAGTAAAAAATCACAAAAAAATTTGTTGACAGTTATTGACAATATTGAGTACTTCAATCTTCTAAGGAAGTAAACATAAATAGAACCGACACAAGTTATTATTACTAGATTTGCAGCTACCTCATGAGTTGTGGACCAAAAATTGCACAATTTTTTCATCAGATAATGGGTTAAACCTTAAAGTGATTAATCTCGGAAATGTGATACCATGAAAAATGAGGATATCATATTCATAATAAGATTGAGTGAGCAAATGATGCTTGCAGTATGTAATTCTTTAATTAAAGTATCAAGGATTGTAGACAATGTCGTCTTAGGAGCACTAAAACGTGAGACGCTATAGGACCAATCATGTGTTAAGAACACAAGGCGAGTGTAACAGATTAGTGAAGCGACTTGGGGAGATTCAAGCTTCATGCTCTTTAATTGGGCTGCAACACACTTGCCGGTGTTGCCTCATGTAACTTTTTACAATATACCAAAAACCCATAAACAAATTACCAAACCTACCACTATTATAACATCAATTTAGGCAATTATATAAATGTTGGGTTGGGTTATTCAAATGACCCCTCCTCAAGATGCCGAAGCTATGAAGTTCGGGTACGGACACGGACACGACAAATTTTTAAAAAGTAGGACACGGGGATACGAACATATTTTATGATTATATAAAAATATAACTAAATAAGTAATAGTTAATTTGGATGATAAAATTTGATACATGTTTGTTGTGATTCAAAGATTATCAAATTAATATTAGACAAGTCAGTTTTAAGGACCAATAAAGAGAATAGAATAATATTAAAACACTTTTATTAAGGTAAAGAGTAAAGACTGGTCAAATGACTCTAAATGAGGTGTTTGATGCTACAAAATTCGAGTTATTGTAGTTGTACAAATGTCCAAAGTTGTAATATAGCTGTCAGAAACTGTTTAAAGTTACAGAAATAGCTACAGCTCTTAAAAGCTGTTTTTACAGCTGTCAAAATTGCTATTTACAGCAGAAAACACTCGTTTAATGTTTTTTCCAGCCTAATAAAGACAGAGCTAAGCCTGCACGCAGCCTACTCCTTTCTTTTTCTTTACTTTTTTCCTTTTGAGAAAAACACCTCCCCTCAAAGCGTCTAGACCTGTCACGCCCCTACGCGTCCGACACGGTCCGGTGTGTGTTAGGGTTGTACCAGTGTCCGACAGGAGTCGGTGTACCCGGACTCCAAGCCGTGTCAGCGCTTCTTAGTACCGGAGCGATCCAACCACCTCTAATCTTCTATTCACAGTTTCACACTGTCACACCAACCAATGTGGGGTAGAGGGAGGTGGCAAGGGGGAGCCCAGGCCCCACAAAAACTTTGTAAATTGGCCATTATAAGAATTGGTTAATTAAACAAATATGAGGATTACTTGATTTAATTTTCATTTACTTTAACTTAACAATTACTATCTCAACAACACCAAGCAAACTTTTTCTATCATGATTGCAAAACAAGATCTTGCAATAGAATGGATGATAACTTTATTATTAAGGGTTTTTTGGTATAAGCCCCCTTAAAACATTGCTGTTTTGAAAAACACCCCCTAAAACTTTATATTTTTACATACACCCCTCTAAATCCTTCCGTTAACTAAATTTATCCATTTTCTTACGTTTGATTGGAGCTGACATGATAAATTATGAGATAAAAAGTCTTCCATATCCTTGTCATTCTTTAAGAAACTTTCATCTCTTTTTATTTTCATTAAGAAACTTTCATCTCTTTTTATTTTCATGTAAAACTCATCATTCTCACATTTTCCAACTCTTTTTCAAAATCATCCTCTCCCCAACACAGCCCATTTTGCTCTCTTCCCAATTTTTCAATGCAAAATCCATATTTTCTCCTTTATAATCCTCCACAACGTCGGAAAATAATCACTATTTGTCTCTCCCCCTTAACGCATGATCCATTTTACACAATTCTCGATTCTTAAATGCAAAACCCATATTTTCTCCTTCAATCCTCCACAATATTACTTAATAATCTCTCGTTTTTAAAGTAAATATAAAGCTATTAGAAGGATAAAATTATCATTTTAGCTTCCTAATGGTGATTTCTAACAGTATTAGAGATGCTAATTAAGCATAAAGCCCAATTTAGTTCAATTGAGTTTTAGGGGATGTACTTAAAAATATGAAGTTTTAGGGATGTTTTTCAAAATAGCAAGGTTTTCTGGGGCCTATATCAAAAAACCCTATTATTAATTGCTCGTTTGTCTAAATCGAGAAAAAAATTATGATAAAGATATCAATTATACAATATAAAATGAAAAGATACAACTTCTGAAGTGATTGAAATGATCTATTATCTTTTAATATGCTAGTTTAGCAAAAATTTGACAAATCCTTCATGGAATTCTATTGACAATACTTATATTGGCTTTTATTTTATAATTTGATTTTAATTATTTAAATTTAAAAGAATACATTAAAACTATCTTGTTAAAATTGCCACTGGGCTAGTCATTCAATCACCAATAACCCATTTATGAACCTCCAAACTATATATTTATGCAGCTAATTGTTTTTGTTGTTTGTATTTTAATATTTACATTTAACATTTAGATAAATGCATTTCGTATTCGCACTAAAGCACTCGGGTCATTTGAGTCGGGTGTTCGACTATACAACGAGACCGTAAGCATAATTCAAACAAACAATGATCTAGACTCGAGCAATCGATTGATGTTAGACTATACAGTTATATTCTAATCATATTTATCTTGTTATTTCTTCTTTTATCTAATAGGTACATAATAGGTTTTAAATGATTGAATTGTGAATAGCACGGTACTTAAGAGCTAATTCAACACCATTTGTCTCATACTTCTCTCTTATTTAGGACCACTCGCAATATATACGATAATAACACTTCAATAACCACTTGAGCCCACTTACAACTCACCATGAAATGTTTTCTTATTTTCAATTTTTTATCCGTTAACAATTCTACTAGTTTATTTGCAATTACATGTTAATTGCATATACAACATTGTATATGCACCCCTAATGCTTATCTTGTAAATAGTTATCACCCCTCAACTAGTTCATTAGCATATAACACCTTAAGGTTTATCTTGATATGACAAGACTTAGGAATTTAACATAATTCTTAACTAAATCGTCTCGTTATATGCTAATAAAACGATTGAGAGGATGGTAAATCCTAAATGGTTCCAATATGAGTTAAAAGATGAATTTGATCTAAATGTTAATTAACAATTAGAATGTTATGTGCTATTAAACTAATTGAATGATTAGAAGTGCTATATGAGATATACATGAAGGATATTATACGCAATTAACCAATGTTACTAAAACGCAGCACATAAGTTTACAAGTATATTTAGTGATATCCATTGTAAATTGAAACTTTATATCTCTAATAATATAAACCTAGCTCTCTTGGGATTGACATTTAAGAATTAGACAAATCAATGAGTGTGAAGACACGCAACGCTTGAAAGTACTACTAAATAAGAAATATTATGCATGTCCATATAAACTCTTGCATTTCATATAAAATCCTTTAAAAGTGGCCTTCCAAAAGTTTCAAGTGGAGCCCACTCTCTCTTCCCTAAACTTTCGAAAACATAGAACATGTACATTAGGCCCACGAAAAAATTCTTGAAAAAATCATGGGCCTGCACGTAACAAGGTAAGGAATTTTATATATACTCCATATGTAATTATTCTTTGTTGTATATAAATATTCTAAAATTAATCAATTGCAAATAAATGCCTTTCGCTATTTTTATAATTATAGATTACCTTTTTGTATTATTCATTTTTTTCATTATTTCATTATTTAAGATGTAAGATAACAAATTAAAACTTATAATATATTTATTTGTAACTACGTTTAACATCTCTATTTATAAGGGAAGAAATATAATCTGATTTCTTAAAAATGTTGAAAGTCGGAAAAAAACTAAAAGCTGCAGGTTCCTTTCAATATCACTCAAGGTACTAATTATAATTTTATATATTTAATTAATATTACTACATATTAATATTTAAATTAATCCTTTTGAGATTAAAAAGATCATAATCATGAAATTTTACAAAGAGAGCGTTTTGTAGCGAGCATTATTTATCATATCAATACCACAAATTAAATTTCTTAGAATATAAACCATAATCCTTCGACCATTATCATAGCTTTTGGAGTCATGACGTGGTGATAAAAACATTTAACGACGTGTATTATTTATTTACAATATAT
Organism: Agapanthus africanus; assembly: GCA_030015575.1. NCBI lineage: Eukaryota > Viridiplantae > Streptophyta > Magnoliopsida > Asparagales > Amaryllidaceae > Agapanthus > Agapanthus africanus. The sequence goes on from JASDDO010000024.1 coordinate 612,461,967, forward strand.
AAATGCATTTATACTAAGGTTTAAAAAATTAATGTCATGAACTTTATACAAATCAATGGTTGCATCAACACATGATGAATATATGCATTTCCATCTTCAATTCATGTGCATCGCACGTGCATACCACTATTACCACTTGATGCAACCCTCATAAACCTAAATTCTATAAAGTCTGGATTAGAATATAACTTATTATCATTACAATTGATGATATTTTTAGTTCTCTTACCTTGTTTCAGCATATAATAACTCTTACGCAATTTCATGATAGACATGAAGTTGAAGATGGATTGAATAAACAATTTAACGGATTTCGTGTTCTTATTGGGCAAATTTTGAAGAACTCAAAAGAGACTAAAGAATGTTCAGCATAAACATAAATATCATGACAAAAAATGATTTATTAATTGACAATATAAATCTTTTTCTCTATTACATGTTATGATTCATGAATCGGATTTACATGACTGCTTTGATCATTTGAATTGGTTCTCAAGTATGGTTTGGGTTAAGCATTTAAATTGGTTTTATGATATGGTTTGGATTGATTATTTAAATTAAACGTCACTAGAAAAAATGGTAGTTCTTCATCTACAAAATTAAGGCTTTCGTTTTGAGTTATTGCATGACTATAGATTCATTTTTATATATTCTAATATTTCATTATTATTCGCTTAAAATTGTTTGATAACTTCTGTTGTTTATTTATATGTATATATTGATATCTATTAAATATTATTTTAAAATCGATATAAAAACATATTTCGTATCCTAGGTTTTTGGAAAATTGTGAATCCTCCGAATTGTAGCATCTGAATCCATGCTACATAGATAGCGAGTCAAGCATTGTACTATTGGAAGAGAAAACTGAAATGAGGTATGAAACAAATAAAAAGTAAAATAGATAGGTTTTTATAATACGGTTATATTGAAAGAACTCAAATGCCGACTAGATAGCTTGTTAAACATTAATTGTTTACTTAGAAGATTTTTGTTACCTTTTCAATTCATATTAATTAAAGTACGGCGGAATTTAATTATCAATTCAAAAAAGAAAGCAATGAGTAAGAAATAATGTTTAATCGGTTTCTGGAGAGTGAAGATACAAAAAATCAAGATATCATTATAGAATTTAATAATAGTGGCGGACTGATTTGAGACGTTTGATGATCTTAAATAGCTTACCGTGTTAACTTTTTTAGGTTGTTAAGAACTTGGGTTAGGACCATAAAAGTATCTATAAATGTTTGGTATGAATGACTTATGTAGCGTAATTTGCATTAATAGCCTTATTGTCATTAAGCTTGAATTTCAATCATTATATCCTTGCATATTTGTACCGTTGATCTATGCTTTAAATTTGTCATACTATTCTGATATATATAGCTGAATACTTAAGTTGTTAAACTATTGAACATGGAACAACAGTTATGATACTTGATGTTATGACCAATTTGACAGCTCTAGTTATGGGAATGAAACTGAATGCAATATCTAGTATACAGCCAAAGGTGCAAAATAAGTTGCATAAAAAAATGTTACATTTGCATTTTACACCTAAACTGACGGAAATTATTATAGCTAATATATAAGATAGTTTTGGAACTTACTGATCAGAAGCCGTAGTAGAATTCGCAAGTATCTCTTCTCGTGGAATCTCATCTAATGACACATTAGGAGCAGCCCCAGTAGGATATGATGCAGAACATGATGTATGAAACTCCTTTGCCCACAGCTCCATAAATAGATTAAACTTGCTACTTGTTCCTGTTGAATTGGACCATAAACACTTGGAAACCATATTTTTACCCGATGTCTCTCGATATTTCAAACTCCCGCCCACTTTTTTACAATAATCAAGACATCTGCCACCATAAGAAAGCTCAACCCCACTCGGCACAGGGTTCAACATCTGTCCGCTCCTCCAATTCAAACTCTCCAGCTGGCAAGCACCCAATTCAGCACTACCCGCTAACATACTACATGCAGACATCATGTTCCTTTGGATCAAGATACTACAAGAACTTTGAGTAGATTCGGTAAGTCCAATCACAGAGGGAAGCGAGATTGAATGCGGTAACGATCCAATCAGGGATAGTGCTGCTCTGAGATCAAGGGTATGGAACGGGCAAATTGAGCTGCTTGAAGTGGAAAACGGCTTCGATATATAAATCCCAGCATCCGCAAGGACAGAGTTCTGCCCCTGATTCAACAGAAAGCCAGCCAAAGAGCGCAGCAGTTTCTGCTTAGGAAAATATTTGGATGGCATCTTACTCTCTCAAACAAAGATGAACAGCTATCATAATCCCAATATATCAAATTCTGGGTCCTTATGTGGTCTATGAAGCTCTTGAATCTAAAAGCACAATAGAAATTCAATCTTTCTATTTGCAACAAACTAATAACAATAGAAACGTCAAATTCAAACTAGATCAGTGAGAATTATAAGGTAAGAAAGACAAACCTTCATCGATTGGGTGAGGGAAAACCCAAACCCTAACCCTAACGGGCATCGATCGCCATCACCAGGGGCTGAGATCAGAAGCGGTAACAAACCCTAGCCCTAATGATTTGGTTGTGGATTTGCTTTATAAGCTTGAGATGAAAGCTAGGAATTCTTTGTTGGGGATAAACTTATAATTTTATTTGGGAGATTGAAGGAGGTTGAGAAGAATAGGATTCGAATCGCCAAAAAGGGGAAACCCTAGAAAATTGGACGGTTGTCGCGATTTTGTTGTCCACGTTTCACCAATGCGAGATGATGATGATGGATTGGCTGGCTGCCATGTTGCACCAAACAGGGTGCAATTCGGGTTTCGAACCCGACCGGACCCATTATAGAATTTTCGGCTTTAAGACCCTGCCCAAAGCCTGTTTGGGCCGGTTTCTCCTTTTAAATATTTTTTCCCCTTCGGTTTTGGGTTAGCATTAAAAACAAAGTAAATTGTTGAAAAATCCTAAGTCAAGTCCAGAGAAAAAGGTTAAAGTTTCTTGTATTTTCGAAATAGGAAGAGGGACCTACTTTTTTAATTTTTTGTCAAAACACTCCTTGACCGAATTCAAAGTAGGTATGGGACAGAATATTTTGTGGAGTGACCAAAATATCGCTCTTCAAATCTTCTGCGTACAAAATTTCTCTCTTTCTGTCTCTCTCGTTCTTAGAAAGCTGTAACATGTTAGGAAAAAAAAAATTCGGAAATTTAGATAAATAAAATAATAACTTGTATGAACATTATTAAAGTATGGGAATTAGTTTCAATAAAATGGTATGATTATATACCAATAGTTTGGGAAAATATTTGGAAATTTATATGAATTATTGATTATGGAAGTATTTATTTGATTTGGGCATTTATAAATTATTATACAATTATTTGTATACTATTTTAATACTAAACTTGATTAATATTTCACTAATTATGTATTTATCTTGTTTATGTATTTCACATGCAACAAAACATGTTGCAAAACATTGTTACATTTTTATGAGCAATGATTTCTTTTTCTAAATGTCTTTTGTTTTAAAAAAATGAAAAAAAAAGAAAAGAAAGAAAGATATTTGCATTATGGGAGACAAAGGGGTATGAGCTTGAGTGAGGATGAGAGAGAAAATTGTTAGTGTATATGCCCTAGAGGCCATTACTGTATCATACTAGTTTGTATATTACTTAATGGAAGCTTGGAATATTCACCTTGTATATACAATCTTGCTCAAAATAGTAGTATGCTATTTGGGCTTGTTTCTACTTCAATGTGTACATGTGTTTATTTTAGTATATCGCCTATGCACATTAGTGGAGCCCTTAGGATCTTTGCTTGATTACCAGCGTTGTGATGGCAGTCACACTAGTGGGGCTGAGTAATCTATAAACACATCCTTATGCAGGTCCCTAGTCGCAAGACTATCGAGACAGGGCATCGATACTCCGGAGTAGACTAGCGCATGCGCTTCTCATCCAGTGTGGGAGACGGTCTGTCCCACAGCCGTCAGTACGTCGTACTGGAGATAGTATGCGGGTGCTCGTTGGGTTACGAGTACACTGGACAGGACTCGTCAGGAACTGACCGGTTGGTATTATACCTATCGTCAGTTATCAGTTCCCAGGTGACATGAGTACAGCTTAGTCCGCTGACTTGACACTATCACTTCGCCTCGAGTGTGTTCCCACTGTACTTTGATTACTACCCCAACCACGGCTCAAAGGAGTCGTGCAAATAGGTAGTAGTTGGGTGCAGTCCCGAAGCACTTGGAGGCAGTGACGGTTAGACAGGATTCGTCTCTCCCGGTATTGGGGGTTGACATCGCGCTGTGTCTAGGAGAGCCATTACACGGGTAGTCCCTGGCCAGGGCAAGCGAGATATACTGGTAGGCTTCCAGTGCTATCTCAGGGTGTATTGGGCTTCACTCCGACACGACTTGTACCGCTATTAGAGGACTGACGTTTACCGCCCCCCTAGGCCGCCATGCGATGTATCAGACGAACAGACGGACTGTACGGAGATTGTCACATTCAGGCTCAGTAGGAGTTCAGATGGGTTTCACCTCGTCAGTCTTCTTATCGGCATCTACCTGGGAACCGTTACGCACAGCTAGTGCCGCTTGCGGTCTGTGGTTAAACCCACTGCCAGCGTAGTGTCGAGTCTTTAGAGTCCCACACAGAAAGCTATTCGCCTTTAGGCAAAAGAGTAGAGGTCGCATGGTTTTGCGACAGGTCGCATGGTTTTGCGACAGGGTTCAGTCACATCCGTGCACTTGTGCACGTTTAGTGTCCGGACAGTTTACACTAGCGGGCTTTGGTTTAAGCCAGATCCTAGTGTACGTATTGGGATTGGTTTTATCCAGTTTGTATTCGTGTTCCTCGGAACGCGAATGCGGGTGTGTATGCACAGTTGACGGAGAGACAGAGGCAGAGGATTCTCATTAGGGTTGTTGACCGTTGACTGTTGACTATTGACTTTTTGCTCAACCCTAATGAGAATATAATATGTAATTAACAATAATATTAATTAAGTATTGTGGTGACATGGTTGTTGAGGGGTTGACTTTGTTGACTTGTTGACTTTGTTGACCGGTTAACTAGGTTGGACTAGTTGACCATCATGATGACAATGGCTATCATTTCATGGCAAAGACTTTTCACTTGCTTGTTCTCTTGTGCAATATGAGTGCATGAAATGATATAGCCATTTTGACTTAAACCATTTACACAATACTTGATTACTATTTTTGTGATGATGGCTTTGGATTATGTGAGCCAAGAGAGAAAAGTCTTTCTCATTCTATCATTTTCATTCTCTCTCTTGTTCTTGAGCTCTCATCTTCTTCCTCTTGCTCTCCCTCTCCTTAGTCTATGGTTCACTTGTCTCATGTGTTGAGAACCAAGAACCATAGAGAAAATCCCAACACACTCTTCTCTACTCACTCTAGTTCATAAGGTTTAGCAAACCAAAGTGAACTAGTTTTCTTCAAAGACCGAAGAAGAAGCCAAAGGTAGAAGCTTTCAGGTGGATCGATCTTCGGCGCAAGGAGACGACGGGGTGAAGCCGATCCGGACAACCATCGAGGCTTGAAGACGAAGGAGTTCAAGAAAGAAAGGTATAACCCCCTAACCGAGTAGTTAACAACTCCTAGTTAGGTTGTTAGTTAGATGTTTAACAAAGATCCGGTTTTGAGTCCATGTTACCACCTCTAGAAAATTGTTTTTTCACCAAATTCCGCATGCCCAAAAGTACGGGGAGAGGTAGCATGGACTTACAAAATGAAGGGTGTTATCCTTGACCTTAAATCTTACAACTTTATTTCTTTACTTCTTCATCTTCTTCATCTCCTCCTTCATCCTCCCTCCACCTCCTCTACCCTCCATGGCCACCAAGAATGGATCAAGTGGATATTTTGAGCATTTTGGGTAACCTAAGAAATTTCTTGGGTTACCACATGAGGTATAATTCTACACTTTTAGTTAAGTTATTAGTTATTAGTGTTTAGTATACCCTATTGTAGTTTAGAGCTAAACTAGTGCATGTTTGTGATGTTAGAAATTTCCAAGATGGGGTTTAGGTATATTATGAATTGGGAAAGTGTAATTGAGGTTTAGTTAGTATTTACAAGACCTTAGTGGTGATATTCCAGCTAGACTAGAGATTAGAAACCCAAAGCTTGAGTTTAGAATTTTCTGATGTCGGTTTTGTGGAGTTTTTGAGGATCAAATGAATTCTGGAGCAACTTGGTGTCTTTATAAGAAAAAAAACAACTATATTGACTTAGATAGACCGCTAGAAGACCGCCACAGAAGAACGAGACCAAAATCCTAAAATTAGGCCGGCGACACCGGTTACTGTAGCACTTTTCGCCGGCCAATTTTTGGATTTGGATGATGGGGTTTGGCCTGTAGCTCACACTCCTTATAACTTAGCCACTGTATTGTTTGTTTTGTCCCAAACTACCTGTGCAAAAATCTGGGAGCATTTTGAGTTGGTTTTGACAATGTTTTCCGTTATTTTAATCTTGGATTTTTGGATTTCTTGATGTGACTTGGTCGTTCGATGTTCGCACGTTGACATCAGATAGTATTTTGTTGTTCTAGCGTGCGTTGACCATAGGTTCTAAACTTGTGCGCTTCGCGTGTCGTGTCGGTTTTCGAATATGATTTTGATACGATACGATATGTTTTGATTTGTAGGTACAAGCGCGTGAATTTTCGGGACGATGAAGGAGGGCAAGGCATCCATCGGGATCGACTAGAGCGAGATGTTGTAAGTAGGTAAATTTATATCTACGGGGGAGGTCGGGTGGATGGCATATAGCACCCCCTCAATTATAAAATGGAAACCGACATATAGAATATAGTCGGAGAAGCCTATACTAAGAACCTATGGATATGATCAAAGAGTTAGTAGGAGATGAGATGATTAATACAAGATGACATGAATTGAGATGCCTATGTGATGATATAAGATGATATGAGCGGATATGCATGATATGAGGCGATATGAATATTCACATGCATATGCCTAGATATGAAATGAGATTGTTAATGAGAGGATATGAGATCGACAAGGATATGACAAGAGATATATATACGTAGGTATATATGAGAATAAAAGATGATATGCCGTACGGGACCATAGATCCGTACCCTTATCGATGAATAGGACGATAGATCCTTAATCTAGATTGATGCCACCGTACGATGGATTACCGTACGCGATGAGTTATACCGGATGATTGATCCACGCTCGTGATTTGAGGATGATGATCGAGGATATTGCCATATCGGATACTATGAGGCTGGATAGCCGACGTAAAGATTTCACCTGAACTATACTTATTTCCAAAACCGACGAATCGTATGCACTTTTAAATGGAAACCTCAAGGGATGCTATGCATTTTCAAATGGTGTCTTTTCCTCAAAAACACTGTAGCCCCCCACTTTCAAAACTACGATTCGTATCCTTAAAACTGACCGTATGGTTCACATGTAGTTTCATACCTTTTTATATTTCATGTTTATGTGGATTATCCCTCGTGACATACGTGTTATGTTCCCGGTATTTTCCGTTGTACGATATCATCTGCTAGTACACATGCACTATTACCGATGATGCGCATATTACACTTACACAGATTTGTCGGCTCACATATTTATTATCGGTAATTGCTATGCCATTTACACAGTAGAACTGCTATACATCATGATATTAAACTTAACCGTAAAAGTACATTCATTGTTCAGTACTATCACATGACATGTTTACATGATATACTTGATATGCTCATATTACTGTTCTATGTTTGCATACATCGTACTTTATGGTTATATGCATTGTGATGTTGTTTTCATGAGATCTCTGGATTTGAGAACCGTGGTTATATTTCAAAGGAAATTATGTATTGTTTTAAAAACGCGGTTTCTCGTAATGTGATTTCGAGACGTCCACCATGAGTTTTCTCGGTTCTGAGCTATGAGCATACCCGACTCGAGGTAGGGAGGAACCGTTTGCGGGTACATGGTGGACCCGGTGAGGTACCCCGGGGCAAGAAGCTCGTAAAGTTAGGCGATGAGCCTGGCAGGATGGTACTACCTACCGGTGATGGTTTGGACCCGGCGGTTATCCGGAGGATACCGTCCGGAGTCATTAGATGGATATGAGGGCCGATCTGAGGATGCGGCGCCTGAGATATGAGGATTTACATGTCGATGCTGGACATGGGTTTCATGAGGTTTTGAGTGTCGATGTTGGACACTCGGGTTTCCATGATGTTGATGTGTCGTTGATGGACACACGTGGTTGATATCCACATGCATACAGGCATATGATTCAGATGATTGTTTTTACATGATTTCGACATTGACTATATTGTTGATATATAAATGCATACATGGTCATCCTAAATATCATAGTATTACCTTCATGATACAGTATGACCTAGGAATCACTGTTTATTCGATTTCTACATGCTGATGTTTTCTACTCACGAGTTGGCAACTCACCCCCGTTGTGCCACAGTTTTCTTGCAGGTTCGACCGCTTGGATCAGTAGCGGTATCGCTGGCACACAGCTTCCTTCAGGGTGTTTTGCTATGGTAGGTGGGACACATTGGATCGTGCCCGCTTTTGTACCTTTTATATTCTATTGTATCTAGATAAACTCCATCAAATCAGAAACTTGATTTTGTATATTGGTAGACCTAGACAGACTTGTGTTTGTGAGACTTAGAGCGATGGGTGTATGTTCGCTATTTGAGGGTTTTGATGTTTTGCTTTATTTATTGTTCTTTTTGTGTTTGATCATCGCCGTAGGGCGTCGTATATTTACTGCTTTATTGCGTGGTTGTGATTCCGCCAATTGGCGAAGAGCTAGCTTCCGCTTCGGGATGCCTATATACATTGCATGTATGTGGTTTTGGATCAAAATATACAAGGAAGGTGCTGCCCAAATTTTAAAAAGACGAAAAAATGTTTTCAACTAGTATTTAACCCACTTGCATTTTCATATATCATTATCTATGCATTTAAAGAAAAAATTGATTTCATTATACCGTTATTTCAAAACTGCACTTTCACTATTTTCCGCAAAAAGGTTTTAGATTTCTGGGCTTCGGCTTACTTGAATTACGTTACGTCTTTAGACGTTGCGTGATTATCGTGCCGGTCACGTGCCAAATTTTTGGGTCGTGACAAAGTTGGTATCATAACGTTAAGTTTAACCTTGGTTCAAGTTTAGGCTTGACCTTACGGAACTTAGACTTGACTGAGAAGGTATTAGACCCGAACTTTCGTCGCGTAGGTTGACTTTGGTTAATGGAGTAGGTAGCTTGAGTAGAGTGACGTACCGTGTGTATGTTCCGCGGCATACTTACGACACGCTGCTCCGCTTAAGTGACCTTAGGATGTACATTCTTGAGATTCGTGCTTCTATTCGTTCCTATGATCATACTCCCATTGATTTCATTCCGCCTTACGATCATATATCCATTTTGGACCTGTCGATTCCTTTCGTTTTTTTGATCTATCTTCATCGATACCTGGTTGAGGTTCCTATCACTAGGGCTATGAGTGCAGAGAGAGCTGCTGCTAGAGATGCGGTCAGAGCGAGCTCGTCACGGACAATGGCTGACCATGATGTTTATTTGGTGACATAGGAACGTACCGGTATAGTGTTTGTGTTGAGATCTCTCGTTTGAGGCGAGCGTTCGGATTTGCACCGGATGATCGGGCCATTATTAGAGCCTGCCAGATTGAGAGGACTGTTGATGTACAGCCTACCCCGGAGGTCGCGGTGTTGTCTACCGTGCAGACAGATGACCCAGCTGTTGCTAAGATTGACGGGATGTCGCCTCCAGAGTTTATGAGCTGAAACCACGGGTGTTTTCAGACAGAGATGTGAAAAAAGACCGCTAGTCCATCTTGAATAGAACGACTGAGATGATTCGTCTAATTGGATGCGCCGACGCAGGCTTAGTTAAGTTGAAGAATTCCAGTTTGGAGGATTTTACTTAGATCTAGAGTAAATCGATCAAGAGAGGACATTGTTCGTTGGATGCTCCGATGTGAGATCGGTAAGTTGACCAGCTTCAGATAGAAGGATCTCACCCAGATGCGTTGTGAGTTGATCGAGAATGGACGAATGAAGCGTATTCCTCCGATAAATTGGATGAGTTTCCGAGGACGTGATCGACTAGATATCTTCCACAGAGTGGTGAAGATACCCGAGTTCGTAATTTCGAGTCCGTGTGAGAGACTCCGGATTGACTGTAGCCGAGAACGAATTGTAGTACGAAGACAACAAGAGATGACATTGAAGTGAATGATAATGAAGACGGGTGGAACAATAGGTGCGTGCGAGATATTAACGAGCTGTTGTTTCTCCCCGTTGATGCCAGATGATTGATACGTATGCAGAGGCGTTGGATATGGCCAAATTCCAGAGGAAAGCTGTGCTGAGGACGCAGCTGTCTGGAAATGAGAAAAGGATTAAGTAAAGAGTGCCAACCTCCATATAGTTCGGCATAGGTGAGATCGTAAGAGACCATAAGCAGGTTCTTTTAGGATGCCTTAGCGATAAAGATTTGCACCAAGGCTCAGTTGCATCGTGCTTATTTAGAGGGCTAGATGCCGCCGTCGGTAACGTGCCATTTTGCGAGTGGTCATGTTAATTGGCCAAGAGATGATCAGAGGAGTGCCAGAGCGGAACTGTTCCGTTATTACACCTGACCGGGCTGACGAGCAGAAGGATTATGAGATTGGTAATCCACAGAGAAGACAAAGACCCAGAGACAGAAGACGCCGGACCATGAGCAGGAGGCAAGTGGATGTTCTTGCTCTGTTAGCCTTGGGCGCACCGACATTGAAGGAGGTGTACCTCAATGTCATTTATTAAAATTTGTGTTTCGTGATCCGAGTATCACACTTTTATCGTTTAGACTTGAGTTTTGATGATTCAGATTCGTGATATTTGTTTTCGTGCACCATGGCTGCACCTGCTGGACATTTTCATTGTGCACATTTATTGCACTCGATTTATATTTTATACATTTGTTACGTTGGTTTATGATTTGTGCATATCTATTGCACTTGATATCGATTTTGTGCCTTGGCTGAACGTAATTATAATTCTGTGGATTTCGATGCAGTCGATTTGACTTCGTGCATGATGTATGCACTTGACTTTGATTTATGCACTCGGTATGGCTCACATGTACTTGCAGTGCATTGGTATGGATTTTGTGCATACAGTTGCACACGTTTATGATTTTATACACCTTAGTACGCTCAGTGTTATTTTATGCGCTTTTGGTACATTGACGCGTTTTCGGGCACCTAGTGCACCCGATGTTGTTTTCGTGCATTTGTTGCACTAGATTTATGTTTTCGTGCACCGTTGCACTTGACGCTCATTATCGTGCACTCTACTGCAGTAGATGTTTTGTACGGACGTGACACACTTGATTTAGATTTTCGCGCATACTGGGCGCATGGGTTGAGATTTTGTGCACACCGGATGCACTTGATTGAGGTTTTATTCGTGCATATTAGTTGCACTTGGTTGAGATTTTCGTGCACTCTAGATACACTTGATGCTTTTATGCGCACTCGTTGCACTTGACAGATGCTTTTATGCGCACCCGTTGCACTTAGTTTTTACTTCTGTGTATATTCGTGGCACTTGTATTTGGCTTTGATTTCCGTGCGCACCAGATGCACGTGATATTAGATACGCCTTTTGAGGCTGATTTTACTTATGAGTATCATATTTTCATGATGGGTACTGTATTATATAGTAGCCGAGTAGGACTGATCTGAGGACAGTACCTGAGTACTTTTGCATGCATAAAAGTTTACCAAGAGGTTTTCAAAAAGGAGCTATAGTCTCGCTATTTCCTACATGTCCGCGAGTGACACGAAATTTTACAAGGATGCGTACTATATACATATTATGATTTTGACTATAGCATATTGGATTTCAGCAGTGGATTTCGAGACTTAAGTTTCCATTATAACTCCAGTGATTGCGTTACGCTTGACAAAGTTGATTTTGAGTTTCGCACTCGTTTTCATGCGCACTCGATGCGCTGTGGCTTGTTTGAGTATTCCGTGATTTCGGAGCCCCGTTGATTTAAACCGATTATTGAAATATTTTAGTATTTGGGGGTTTAAATTTAAATTTGGGGATCGAATTTATTTAAGGGGGGAAGATTGTAACATTTCAGAAAATAAAATATTATTTTTGAGAATTTAAGTAAATAAAACAATAACTTTTATGAACATTATTAAAGTATGGGAATTAGTTTCAATAAAATGGTATAATTATATACCAATAGTTTAGGAAAATATTTGGAAATTTATATGAATTATTGATTATGGAAGTATTTATTTGATTTGGGCATTTATAAATTATTATACAATTATTTGTATACTATTTTAATACTAAACTTGATTAATATTTCACTAATTATGCATTAATCTCGTTTATGTATTTCACATGTAACAAAACATGTTGCAAAACCTTGTTACATTTGTATGAACCATGGTTTCTTTCTTTAAAATGTCTTTTGTTTTAAAAAAAATGAAAAAAGGGAAGATATTTGCATGATGGGAGACAAAGGGGTATGGGCTTGAGTGAGGATGAGAGAGAAAGAGAAGGGCGTTATCCTTGACCTTAAGTCTTCACTTCATTTCTTCACTTCTTCATCTTTTTGATCTCCTCCTTCATCCTCCCTCCACCTCCTCTATCCTCCATGACCACCCTCAAAACCACCACCAAACCTTATACCCCCTTCACAAAAATAGACCACAAACTCCTCACAAAGACCATGAATGGATCAAGTGGAGATTTTGAGCACTTTGGGCAACCCAAGAAATTTCGTAAGTTGCCACATGAGGTATAATTCTACACTTTTAGTTAAGTTATTAGTGTTTGGTATACCCTATTGTAGTTTAGAGCTAAACTAGTGCATGTTTGTGATGTTAGAAATTTTCAAGATAAGGTTTAGGGTATATTATGAACTGGGAAAGTGTAATTGAGATTTAGTTAGTGTTTACAAGACCTTAGTGATGATATTCCAGCTAGACTAGAGACTAGAAACCCAAAGCTTGAGTTTAGAATTTTCCGATGTCGGTTTTGTGGAGTTTTTGAGGATCAAATGAATTCTGGAGCAACTTGGTGTCTTTATAAGAAAAACAAACAACTATATTGACCTAGTTAGTGTTAGTTGTATGTATGCTCTAGAGGACATTATTGTACATATGATGTATATTATAGTGGATGCTTGGACATATATAGAGAGAACTTTCTTGCTCGATATGATAGTATGCTATCTGGTAGCTCTTTATCTTAACATGTATACTTGTCTCTTGATACTGTCTTATGGTTATATGTTGGTAAAGCCCTTAGGATGTGTGCTTGACTACTAGGATTATGATGCAGATCATACTAGTGGGGCCATGGTAGTCCATAAGTTCATCCTTTAATGTTCCTAGTCGTGGGTGTATCGAGACAGGGCATCGATATACCAGAATAGACTAGCGTATACGCTTCTCGACCCATGAGATGGGCGATGGATGATCCCATATCCATTGGTGTTTGTCATCAGAGATGGTATACGGGTGCTCAGTGGAAACTGGGTACACTGGACGGACTTGCCGAGAACTCCTAATTGGTATTATACATATCGTCAGATAGCAGTTCTCTGGTGACACTAGTACAGGTTAGTCTGTAGACCCGAGATCGTCATAGAGTCTTGTGTGATTCCCACTGTGCTTTGATACCACTGTAGGGTTTCTATGAACGACAGCAAGGTTTCGGGAGGCATCGTCCATGCCATTTTCAAAATTTTGCCGTTTTAAAGAACCTAAACTAGAATCGTTAACTAGAGAATCATACGAAACGAAATGTAAACTACTTTACATCTAAGTGATAACGGAATACAACCTTTGTAGACCGGTCCTTCACTTCAATTGCTCCTTGTAGTGGTCCCTTCGCTGCAATCATGGAACTCCCGGACTCTTGCATGGCTTCTCAAAGTGAAAGGAACGAACTTGCTTGAAGTCTTCGAGGCCGAAGATGATCTACGTCGAGGAGACACTAACTCAAGTTATTACTTCACTAATGAAAGATTAGTGAAGCTAACACCCTATACTAAAGTGTTAATCTAGTAGAGAATGATGAAGCAGGAAGTGGACTCATTTTAGTTTTATTTTTCTCATAATATTTTCTCACTTTGGAAAAAGCTAGCAAGCTTTGTTAGAATTACGTCTACGAAACACTCCGTGTTGCCTTTGCAGAAAGTTAACATCACATGAAAATTTAACAAAAACAAACAACACCTGAAACACCAAAACCCAGTCACTGGAACACACTGAAAATTTCAAGCAAAAACATCATTTTTGGGTTACTTTAGACGGTGTTAAAAAGTTCGAACGGATATCAAATACCCATTTTAACCCTCGCCGGAAATTTTCCAAGAGTTGGATTTTTTCATAGTTAAAGAGCATTCAAACATCATGCAAGTTATGCGATGGACCCTCTAGAAGAATGAAACCCTAACTCGATTATGTGACCGTCAGAACCGCCACTAAACCCTAGGGTTTATGGTGGTTCAGCGGTGCCACATGTGAGGCCTTGGTTGACCCTTCACGGCTGGTTCATTGGTACTGTGGCATGTGTTGAATAATTTTAAACCACGCTCAAGTGTTGAGCTTTTTGGGTAATTTTGGGTGTTTGTTGATTCGATCGGAATGTTTAACATCGTCTAGCTATTTCTGGAATGTGATACAATATGTGGAATTCGTATAGTTACGCATGAAATCCAAAGTATGTGATATTTTGGGTTTATGATGTCTAAGGTTATTATGGATTCCAAATGTTGTAGTTTGGCATTTTCTTTTCTGCGACCGTAAGTGTAATATGTGGTGTATCACCGGTTTCATTGCTATAGGTCAACGACAATTGGGATACGTATATTTACTTACGTTGATGACATGTGATGTTATGTGTTGCTGTGATATGTTATATTGGATCATCGCGTTTTGAATAGCTGGGGGTTTTATGTGAGATGAGAGTTTTTATTTTCATTCATGTAAAATTAATTGTATGTAATATTCTTTTATTGGGGCACTTCCGGGTTGAGGATGATGTCACCATTGTTGTATATTATTTACTTTTCCGCATTAGGATAGACCCAAGGAGGGGAGCATAAGTAACCGGGTTTTAGAGTCCAGTGGGAGACCAACTCGAGGAGTCGAGTCCGGGTCTCCTAACTCTAGAATTGGTAGGGTTGCTTCGCTCTCGTAGGGGTCTAGGGATGTGGGTTTGGCTATTCATCGCGACCGTGGAATCCGTGTTTTATACAGGCTCAAAATAAAACACGGACCTCATAGTATATCCAATATTTCATATGTTTTTTCTGCTGCTCTGTGATGTGATCACTGTGGATTCTGAGACGAATGCTTTATTATTGTATATATGATATATAATAAACGTTGCTTATGTTTTGCACCCACGCTAGTCCCGCCCCGGTATGCCGTTAGTTAAGTAACTAACGGTGCATAACGGGACACTGTGGCGAACGCGGATGGCACAAGCGTACGTTGTATTTTCGTTTCTTCTGTGATGCTTATGAAGCATAAATGACGGGACTTCATTAATGAGATTAATGAAAGTAAAGAAATCTAAAAGATGTCGTAGAATCAAATTTTCAAAAGGGTAGCTCTAGTTTTTGCTTTGCGTAGCGGTATTCCTTGTAGAATATCCAGCACCTTATTCGATAAGGAAAGAGCCGAGATCCCTTCGCCGGGAGTGATCTCTTTAGCGAAACTAGCAGATACTACAACTCATTCGGTTTTGTTTTTGAGTGCTTCTATAGTTCTTGCTTTGCATAGCGGTATTTGTGAAATATCCTGCACCTTATTCGATAAGGGTAGAGCCGAGATCCCTTCACCGGGAGTGACCTCTTTAGCGAAACTAGTAAAAGCCTCAAAAACACTCCTTTTCAAAAATCACACGATTCTACAACGATATCAAGTTCATTACGCTCATGGTTTTTCTTAAAAACCTGCGTAGCCCTCCGTCATTTCAGATAAATGCTATTTTAGTATTCGTGCTACGGTTGTTTGGCATGCGTCAAGGCGTAGTGTACGGTAGCCGATTAGTACTTATCTGTAGCATGAGATGCGATTGGATTAGGGTATTCGTACGACGTTGTTTGGCCTACGTCAAGGGTCGTGGGGTGGGTTTAATTCAATCAGGAAATGACGGGTTGAACTTGACTAGCGAACTATGGGTTGTTTGGCCTGCGTCAAGGTCATAGCACGCTAGGGGCATATTATCGGGAATTTCAAGTGTTGAAATTTGCAATGAGATTGCATACCTTCTATGAGATAGTTGGATCCAGATACCCACTGCGAGTAAGAGTTACTCCTGGGAGAGTCTTGCACTTTACAATTAGCCGATCAAGTAGGTGTCTAGAAAGGTGTTTACGGGGTTATGCCTCTGGGAAAACGAGGTTTATTTTAATTAGGTCCGTGCGAAAGCACGGGAAACCTCCCTCAAAGTACCAACACTGGCCTGGCTGAAAAATTGGCGAACTTGTAAGGTGTAATTAATCCCGGCTAGTCTTTCTTTTTAGGGTTTGAAGGAAGATTTGATAAAAACAGTGGGAGCCATCCTGATTAGATAAAATAATAACCAATCTGATCTTGCAAGAGCATACGCTAAAGTGTTTTCTTCTCTCTCTCTCCAGGTAGCGACCATGTCACGTCTTAATCAAGATAATAATATGGATGTATTGACCGAACCCGCTTGTTATACTGAGCAGGGGAACGTTGGTCCCGCTCCAACTTATAATTGTTATAAGTCCGAGCAGGGAATAGGGACGTATCCAGATTCCCAAGCCGCCAAAACGAAGAATAAGCATGTTGATGCATCTTCTTCGGGTGTGTTAGTTATTGAGAACTGTTTCTCGGTTCACTTTACGTCCTGGGTATTAGATACCGGATCGGGATCCCACATATGTAATATGTTACATGGGCTAAGGAAAGGTAGAGAACTGAGAATAGGTGATCATTCCGTAAGAGTAGGGAATGGTGCAAATGTTGCAGCCAAAGCAGTTGGCGAATATCATCTTGTATTACCAAATGGCAATACATTGATTCTGAACGAATGTTATTACATTCCGACCCTGATATGCAACCTTATATCAGTTTCTTTATTAAGTAAAGAGGGATATAATTTTGTAGTACAGGATAATGTTATGAACATCTTCTTGAATCAAAAGTTGATTGGATCAGGCTCGTTAAATAATATCATATACATTCTAAATCAAACCACAGTTCTTAATGTACAAAACACACACAAGAGGAATAGTTCAGAAATGAACGAATCCTTCTTGTGGCATTGTAGACTAGGTCATATCAATGCGACACGACTGGCTAAATTGCATAAGGAAGGATATTTGAATCCGTTCGAATTTTCATCTTATGACACTTGCCAATCATGTCTCAAAGGAAAGATGACCAAAACTCCGTTTACAGGACACGGAGAAAGAGCTAGTGAGCTCTTGGGACTGATACATGGTGATATATGTGGTCCTATGTCTACACATGCCAGGAATGGTTCTTCATACTTCATTACATTCACTGACGATCTCTCAAGATTCGGACATGTGTTTCTGATGAAACACAAGTCTGTACCTTTTGAGAAATTCAAAGAATATAAATCCGAAGTTGAGAACCAAACGGGTAAAAGTATTAAAATCCTACGATCTGATCGAGGAGGAGAATACTTGAGCACGGAATTCCGTGACTATTTAAAAGAGAATGGGATTCTCTCTCAGCTTACTCCTCCTATACACCACAGCATAACGGTGTATCGGAGCGGAGGAATCACACCCTATTAGATATGGTGCGCTCTATGATGAGCACCGCTGAGTTACCTATTTCCTTTTGGGGATATGCACTGGAGACAGCTGCAGATCTATTGAATATAGTTCCCACCAAATCTGTGCCAACCACTTCATATGAGATATGGAAAGGAAAGAGACCATATTTTAATTATATTAAGATATGGGGCTGTCCGGCATATGTGAAAACACAAAATCCGGACAAGCTCGAGGCAAGGTTAGTTTTGTGTAAGTTTATAGGATATCACAAACATTCGCGAGGGTATATCTTATACCATTCCGAGGAACAAAAGGTGTTTGTTTCTCGACATGCTACCTTTTTAGAAAAAAGGGTTTTCTTATAAAACAAATTAGTGGCAAGGAGGTAGAACTGGAAGAAGTTCCAGCTATACAAACTACGACAGAAGATTTGGTAAAACCAGAGGATTTGATAGCTCCCAATGAACCTCAGCCTCTCCGCCGATCTAGTAGGGTTCCTCATCCACCTGAGAGATACTACGGTTTTCTCGTTGATGGTGGAAGCGAGAATTGCATCATGGAGGATGATGACCCAACTAGCTTCGAGCAGGCCATCACGAGTGGGGACTCTGTGAAGTGGCTGGATGCAATGCGATCTGAGATGGAATCCATGCACACCAACAAAGTATGGACTTTGGAAGTTGCTCCTGAAGGGGTAAAACCCATTGGGAGCAAATGGATCTTTAAGAAGAAACTTGGTGTAGATGGAAAAGTTGATACTTTCAAAGCTAGACTTGTTGCAAAGGGTTTTCGTCAACGACCAGGTGTAGATTATGACGAAACCTTTTCTCCAGTGGCTATGCTTATGTCCATCCGGATCCTACTTGCCATTGCTGCATACCATGACTACGAAATCTGGTAAATGGATGTTAAGACCGCCTTTATAAATGGTGATTTAGAGGAGAGTGTGTACATGACTCAGCCAGAGGTCTTCGTAGACAGTGGGAGCAGCGGAAAGGTGTGCAAGCTGCTTAAATCCATCTATGGGTTAAAGCAAGCATCGCGGAGTTGGAACATCTGTTTTGATGTCGTTGTCAAAAAGTTTGACTTCGTAAAAAACGTAGATGAACCTTGTATATACAAGAAGGTGGCAGAGAGTAAGGTTGTCTTCCTCGTATTGTACATGGATGACATACTCTTGATAGGCAATGATATTTCTATGCTGCAATCGGTCAAGCTCTTCTTATCACAAAGATTCTCAATGAAAGATCTAGGTGATGCCTCCTACATCTTGAGGATTAAGATCTATAGAGATAGATCTAAACGGATACTGGGATTGTCCCAATCCAGGTACATTGACACCATACTAAAGAGGTTTAGTATGGAAGAATTCAAGCGTGGGTTTTTACCCACGATCTCAGGACCCACTCTCTCCAAAGAGATGTCTCCCAAGACTGATTTGGAGAGAGCTCGCATGCAAGAGATACCCTATGCTTCGGCAGTAGGCTCTATCATGTACGCGATGCTATGTACCAGACCCGATGTAGCATACTCACTAGGCGTAGTGAGTAGGTATCAAGCAGATCCAGGAGAGAGTCACTGGACAGCTGTGAAGAGCATTCTCAAGTATTAGAGAAGGACTAAAGAGATACTCTTGGTGTATGGTAACGGGGAACTCCAAGTGGAGTCCTTTACCGATTCGAGCTTCCAGAGTGATAAGGACGACTCTAAGTCCCACTCGGGATTTGTCTTTACCCTCAATGGAGGGACGGCATGCATGAAGAGTTCCAAGCAGGATACCGTGGCAAACTCGACGATGGAGGCTGAATACATCGCTGCCAATGATACTGCCAAAGAGGCTGTCTGGATGAAGAAGTTCATATATGAACTTGGAGTGGTTCCATCCATTGAGTATCCAATACCTTTGTATTGTGATAACAATGGAGCGGTGGCTTTAGCAAAGGAACCCAGGTCCCATCAGCGATCCAGGCATATTCTGAGGCGGTATCACCTGATCCGGGAGATAGTTGATCGCCGGGAGATCGAGGTCAGGAGAGTTGATACGAAGAACAACACAGCGGATCTACTCATGAAGGCCATTCCCCAGATACAGTTCGAGAGACTCTTCGGGATGTTGGGTATGCGATACTACAACAGCTGGCCCTAGTGCAAGTCGGAGATTGTTAGTTGTATGTATGCCCTAGAGGCCATTATTGTACATATGATGTATATTATTGTGGATGGTTGGACATATATAGAGAGGAATTTCTTGCTCGACATGATAGTATGCTATCTGGTTGCTCTTTATCTTAACATGTATACTTGTCTCTTGATACTGTCTTATGGTTACATATTGGTAAATCCCTTAGGATGTGTACTTGACTACCAGGATTATGATGCAGATCATACTAGTAGGGCCATGGTAGTCCATAAGTTCATCCTTTAATGTTCCTAGTGGTGGGTGTATCGAGACAGGGCATCGATATACCAGAGTAGACTAGCGTATATGCTTCTCGACCCATGAGATGGGCGATGGATGATCCCATATCCATTGGTGTTTGACATCAGAGATGGTATACGGGTGCTCAGTGGAGACTGGGTAAACTGGACGGACTCGTCGAGAACTCCTAGTTGGTATTATACCTATCGTCAGATAGCAGTTATCTGGTGACACTAGTACAGGTTAGTCTGTAGACCCGAGATCGTCATAGAGTCTTGTGTGATTCCCACTGTGCTTTGATTTCCACCTTACCACGTTCAAGAGGACGTGCAAAACGGTGGTTTTTGGGTACAGTCCCGAGTCACATAGAGGCAATGACCGATAGGAGGGGTTTCGTCTCTCCCGGTATTGGGGGTTGATATTGCGCTGTGCTCGATTGGCCATAACAGGAAAGTCCCTGGCCAGGGATGATTTAGAGATTTACTGGTAAGTGTTATCAGTAGTTTCTCGACTCGTTATGAGCCTCGTATCGGCATGACTTATCGAGTTATTGGGGTCTGACGTTTACCACCCATAGACTTGATATGCGACATATCAGACGAGGAGACCGGACTGTACGGTAGTATTACTGACAGGCTTTACATGAGCTAGAGCGGGCTTGCTTGTTGATCTTCTGATCGCTCAATACCCGGGTAGCCGTTATGTCCAGCTAGTACCGCTGACGGCTTGTGAGTGCTTGATGCGATCATCACCTACTGCCGGCGTATTGACGAGTCTTTAGAGTCCTACACAGAGCTTTTACTGGCTCAGGCAAAACGAAGTAGGAGCACATATGTGATATGTGCGGGACCGAGAATAATACGAGTATGTGATACCGTATTCTATTCTCGTGATATTTGTATCGGTCGGTTATATGTGATATAGCCGGGTTATCGAATCAAGTGATGATTCGATAAGTTGGTACATATAATATTAGTCGGTTATATATGATATAGCCGGATTATTAAATCAAGTGTTGATTTGATAATTTAGTGTATAATTGTATATTTGATATACTAGTTTACATTAACTAATACTAGCTCACTTAAGCATTTATTTTTCTCACATGTGCACACTTAATATATATGTGATATATATTAATTGTGTTCTATTTTGTGTTATGGTTGATGACACACACTACATGAGTGTATGAGACTTACACCATACTAATTATAATGTAGGGTTTAGATATTTAAAGTAAATCCAAATTAGTGGATAATTAGTCACATGCATGAAGCTTGTGGATGCATTGACTTAGTCCACTAATTTTGTTTTACTAAAGATATTTATTAACCTAATCATTATAACTTAGCCATGGTTATGTCTCTACATGAGTTAGATATATGATACAAACTCACCCATGATTGATTCTCTCACCTCATTAGTACATTCTCATCTCTTGACTTCGTCTTCTTCATCCTTGAGAAAAAGCTTGCTAGCTTTTTCCAAAGTGAGAAAATATTATGAGAAAAATAAAACTAAAGTGAGCTCACTGTAAGTCGATGTTGTACACCCCACGACTTGCGGGGAGGCGGAAATATGCAAAACAATCATTTTGTTTGAAGCAACATCGACTAACCGAAATGATCTTTGCTAAACTATAACTAACACAAACATAGGAGTTATTAACTACTATGAAAAGAGATTATACCTAATGAACCCAGTCCTTCGTCTTCTCGTTATCCACTTCCTCGTCGGCCTCCTCTATGTAATAGACGATTCACCCGAAAGCTTCTACCCCAAGCTTTGCCTCTAATCTTGAGGTAACTAGGTTTCTTTAGTTGCTAATCAAAGTCACCTAGATGATATAGAGTATGGTTATGGATTAAATAGTCTAGCTAATCCTTGATCTCAATACATGAGAGGGTAGGATTAGGGTTTGAAGAGAGAGAGCTTGAGGAGAGAGAAGGTGAGCAAGATTATGATGAAATTGTTTCTCACTTCTAATATATCATGAAGCATAAAGAAAATCAAATAAATAAATCTAAATGATTTATCATCATGCTTCATTTAATATATGCAATGAATCATCAAGTGAGTCATTAAGCAATAAATGCTTCATTAACTCACTTGAATGATTCATCTAATGAGTCACAAATGCATTTAATGTAAATGCCACATAAACCCTCAAGTCACCATACTTCTAGAAGCTTCCCGCCAAATTACGAGAACGCCCCTCCTATCCGTGAAAACACGGAAAAACATTAGACTGTATAAATCCAATAATCCGATACTAGAACCTGGCTTAAACCAAAGCCGGCTAGTAAAAACTGTCCGAACATCGTACGTGCGTTTAAACACGTATGCGTCCGAACCCTTGTCGTAAAACCATACGACCTCTATATCGTTTCGCCTGGAGCAGGGAAACTCTCTGTGTGGGACTCTAAAGACTCGACTACTACGCTGGCAGTAGGTTTAACCACAGACCGCAAGCGGCACTAGCTATACGTAACGGTCCTCAGGTAGATGTCGATAATAAGGCCGATGAGAAAACCCATCCGAACTCTTACTGAGCCTGATGTGACAATCTCCGTACAGTCCGGTCTGTTCGTCTAGGACTATCGCATATCGGGCCTAGGGGGCGGCAAGCGTCAGTCCCCTAAAAGCGGTATAAGTCGTGTCGGAGAGAAGCCCATTACACCATGAGAAACTACTGGAACCTACCAGTAAATCTCGCTTGCCCTGGCCAGGGACTTTGCGTAATGGCTCTTTGACACAGCGCGATATCAACTCCTAATACCGGGAGAGACGAATCCTGTCTAACCGCCACTGCCTCCAAGTGCTCGGGACTGCACCCAACTGCTACCTGTTTGCACGACTCCTTTGAGCCGTGGCAGGGTAGCAATCTAAGAACAGTAGGACACACTCGAGGCGAAGTTCAGTGTCAAGTCTGCGGACTATGCTGTACTCATGTCACCTGAGAACTGTTAACTGACGACGGGTATAATACCAACCAACAGTCCCCTGCGAGTCCTGTCCGGTGTACCCGTAACCCAACGAGCACCTATATACTATCTCCAGTACGACATACTGATGGCTGTGGGACAGACCATCTCCCCAACTGGGATGAGAAGCATACACACTAGTCTACTCCGGAGTATCGATGCCCTGTCTTGATAATCCTACGACTAGAGACCTGAAAAAGGATGTGCTTGTAGACTACCCAGCCCCTACTAGTATGACTGCCATCACAACGCTGGTAGTCAAGCAAGATCCTAAGGGCTCTATTAATACGTACACACATATTAAGATAGATAAAACCAAGTAGCATACTACCATGTTTAGCAAGACTGTTATATAACTGTGAATATCCCAAGCTTTCATTAAGTAATATACAAGCTAGTATGATACAATAATGGCCCCTAGGGCATATACACCAACAATCTCCCACTTGCACTAGGGCCATGTATTGGCATATCGAACACCGATCATCTCGAGTAGCCTCTCGAACTGAATCTGAGGTAAGGCCTTTGTGAATGGATCAGCAATGTTCTCTTCTGTAGCAACTCTCCGGACCTCGATCTCCCGGCGATCTACGATCTCCCTGATCAGGTGATACCGCCTTAAGATGTGTCTGGACTTCTGATGGGACCTTGGTTCCTTTGCTAAAGCTATAGCTCCGTTGTTGTCGCAATACAGAGGTATTGGATCAACAATGGTAGGAACCACCTGAAGTTCTGTTAGGAACTTCTTCATCCAGACCGCTTCTTTTGCGGCATCGCAAGCAGCAATATACTCCGCTTCCATCGTCGAGTCAGCAACGGTGTCCTGCTTGGAACTCTTCCAGCACACCGCCCCTCCATTGAGGGTAAAGACATAACCTGACATGGACTTGGAATCGTCCTTATCACTCTGGAAGCCGGAATTAGCAAAGGCCTCGATCTTGAGGTCTTTTTCGCCATAAACCAAGAACATCTCCTTAGTCCTTCTCAGGTACTTGAGAATGTTCTTCACTGCTATCCAGTGATTCTCCCATGGGTCTGACTGATACCGGCTTACCACGCTCAGTGCGTAAGCTACATCTGGTCTGGTGCATAACATCGCATACATTATAGAGCCTACCGCAGAAGCGTAGGGTATAATAGACATGCGGTCCCTTTCCAAATCAGTCTTGGGAGACATCTCTTTGGAGAGGGTGATTCCGTGACAAGCCGGTAGATTACCGCGCTTTGAATCTTCCATACTGAATCTTTTCAGTATAGTGTTGATATACCTGAACTGCGAAAGTCCCAACATCCTCTTGGATCTATCACGATAGATCCGGATCCCCAGAATGTAAGAGGCATCACCCTGGTCTTTCATGGAGAACCTGTGTGACAAGAATCCTTTGACAGATTGTAGCATAGGAATGTCATTTCCTATCAATAGAATGTCATCCACGTACAAGACGAGGAATACAACAGTTCGTGCTACAATTTTACTATATATACATGGTTCATCTGGATTTTTGATAAAGTCATATTCTTTGACCGTTTCATCAAAACAGATGTTCCAACTCCGCGATGCCTGCTTTAGTCCATAAATGGACTTAAGCAACTTGCACACTTTCCCGCTGCTCCCACTCTGATTGAAGCCTTCTGGCTGATCCATATAGACGCACTCTTCCAAATTACCATTTAGAAAAGCCGTCTTTACGTCCATCTGCCAGATTTCATAATCATGGAAGGCGGCAATAGCAAGAAGGACCCGAATGGATTTGAGCATAGCCACTGGAGAAAAAGTCTCGTCATAGTCCAAACCAGGTCTTTGACGAAAACCCTTTGCAACAAGTCTAGCTT
This sequence comes from Agapanthus africanus, assembly GCA_030015575.1. Taxonomy (NCBI): domain Eukaryota; kingdom Viridiplantae; phylum Streptophyta; class Magnoliopsida; order Asparagales; family Amaryllidaceae; genus Agapanthus; species Agapanthus africanus. The sequence continues at coordinate 612,487,082 of JASDDO010000024.1, forward strand.
TATAGGTTTCCACATGTCCATCTACACCAATCTTTTTCTTGAAGATCCATTTGCATCCTATGGGTTTTACCCCATCTGGAGCAAAGTCCAAAGTCCATACTTTGTTGGTGTACATGGACTCCATTTCGGTCCGCATTGCATCTAGCCATCGTACCGAGTCGCCGCTCTGGATGGCCTGCTGGAAGCTAGTAGGTTCATCATCATCAATGACGCAATCCTCTCTATCTCCATCTATGAGAAAACCGTAGTATCTCTCAAGCGGATGAGACGGCCTACTACTCCTGCGGAGCGGTGCGGGAATGTCCTGTTCTTCTTGAACTACTGGTCTTACCAAACTTTCAGTAGTAGTTTGTGGTTCTGGAATTTCTTCCAGTTCTATTTCGCTCCCACTTGTTTCCTTTTCTATAAACTGCTGTTCTAGAAAATGGGCATTACGAGAAACAAAAACCTTTTGTTCCTCTGCGTAATAGAAATAATATCCCTTGGAGTTCTTTGGATATCCCACAAACTTACACTTTACTGATCGTGCCTCGAGCTTGTCCACATGCTGCTTTTTAACAAAAGTTGGACATCCCCATATTTTCATATGCTGAAGATGTGGTTTCTTCCCACTCCACATCTAATATGGCGTGGTAAGCACAGTCTTGGTAGGAGCCCTGTTCAGAAGATATGCCGCTGATTCTAGCGCATAACCCCAGAAAGATCGCGGTAACTCAGCATTACTCATCATGGAACGTACCATATCCAATAGGGTTCGATTCCGTCTCTCCGATACACCGTTATGCTGTGGAGTGTATGGAGGAGTAAGCTGAGAGAGAATTCCTTTCTCTTTTAAGTAACCTAGGAACTTGGCACTTAAGTATTCACCACCTCGATCAGATCTCAGTGTCTTGATAATTTTGCCGGTTTGGTTTTCTACTTCATTCTTATACTCTTGGAATTTCTCAAAAGCCTCGGATTTATGTTTCATCAGAAAAATGAATCCGTACCTAGAGTAATCATCCGTAAAAGTAATGAAATAGGAAAAACCACCTCTTGCATGTGTAGACATTGGACTACATACATTGCTGTGTATGAGTCCTAAGAGCTCGCTCGCTCTTACTCCATGTCCAGTGAATGGAGTCTTTGTCATTTTTCCTTTGAGACATGATTGACAAGTGGCATAAGTTTGATATTCTAATGAATCCAAATATCCTTCTCTATGTAACTTAGTTGACCTTGTCTCATTGATGTGACCCAGTCTACAATGCCATAAGAAAGCCTTATTTAAATCTGGAGACTTTCTTTTTAGTGTATTCTGGACATTGAAAATCTGTAATTGGTTTAAAACATATATACCGTTATCTAGTGTACCGGACCCAATCAAACTATGATTAAGGTGGATGTTAACAACATCGCTTACAAACGTGAAATCATAACCTTTATTTGGTAACAAGGAAACTGATGTGATATTACACGTTAAACTAGGTACACAAAAACAGTTATGTAAAACCAAAATATGTCCACTCGTCAATCCCAGGTGATAATCCCCTACGGACACAGCTCCCACGCTAGCTCCGTTAGCAACCATCAGGGTCATATCACCAACCTTCAGCACTCTACGGTTTCTCAGTGCCTGCAATGAATTGCATATATGAGATCCTGATCCGGTATCCAATACCCAGAAAGTAGAGTTGATTGACAGACAATTTTCAATTACAAACACACCTGAAGTCGAAGCCACAGCTTGCTTCGGTTCCTGGTTCTTGGCGTTCTACGCCTTGCAATCTTTCCTCCAGTGCCCTTTCCTATGACAATGGAAGCACTCATCCTTGGCCACCACTGGAACCGCAATCTTTTTCTTTCCCTTCGCTCCCACCTTACGAACACCTCCTCTAGGTTTGGTGGCGGCCTTATTCTTCCTTCCTTTGGCCTTAGCCTTGGACCCGAAAGAAGAAGCACCGCGAACAAATATAGTGTGTGTTTCCCTTGCTTTCTGCAAGGTGCCCTCTGCACTCCTCAACATGTTAAAGAGTTCTGAAAGTTCAACTTCTTTTCTTTGAATGTTGAAATTCAGAATAAACTGGGCGTAGGTGGAAGGGAGGGACCGGAGAATCAGGTCTGTATAGAGCTCATTATCCAAAGTCGTCCCAAGGTCTGCGAGCTCTTCTATATAGCCAATCATCTTTAGGACATGTTCTCCTACCAATGATCCAATGGCCAACCTCACTTGAAACAAGTTCTTTGAGGTCTCATATCTTGCTATACGAGATTGCTCTCCATAAAGTTCCTTTGTATGGAGAAATATGGCATCAAGATCCATATCCTCGTGCCTCCTCTGATGTTCATTATTCATCGAGGCAAGCACGATGCACTTGGCCTTCGCGCAATCTAACTCCCAGGTTTTGCGGATTTCCTTATCCGCATTACTGGATTTGGGACCTGGGACTGTAGGTGCCTTAGCGGTGAGGACATACCCCAATCTGTCATAGGTCAAAGCCATTTTGACATTCCGCAGCCAATCTTTATAGTTTGGCCCTGTCAGTGTATTTTTTTCTAATAGTAACTTAAGTCCTGTCATTATCTGGGTCGCTGCAATTAGGAGAGAGAGAGAACACTTTAGCATGATGCTCTTGCAAGTTTAGAGTGGTTTTTAGTTTATCTAAACTGGATGGCTCCCACCGTTTCTCGAATCCCTCCTCAAACCAAAAAGGAAGAACTAGCCAGGACTATTCTCACTGTACAATACTTGCTTAACCGTTCAGCCAGGCCGGTGTCGGTACTTCGAGGGAGGTTTTCCAACGCTTTCGCGAAGTTCCTTAATTAAATAACCTCTTTTCTCTGCGGGCGTAGCCCCGCTGACACCTTTCTCGACACCTACTTGGTTTATAGCATTGATCGTTAAGTGACGAATCTCCTGATGAGTAGCATATACCCACAGTAGGATCAGGATCTAAATATCATCGTATGATAATGCTGAAGGAATCCTACCAACATTCATCAAACTCCAAATGGTATGCATCTCTTTGCAAATTTCAGTTTCTTTAGAAATTCCCGATATAAATTTTTTCCCCATGCTCTTATGACCTTAGCTTTGGTCAAAATGTCATAAGTCACATGTCAAGTTCTACCCATCATTATCTTGTTAATTTGAACCCATCCGTACATACCCCTGACTTTGGTCAAATGATAATACGACTGTCCCAAACTAACTCATCTATCTATGCAACAAATGAATACCCAGCAGCTACCAAACACTATGGACTTTGGCCAAAATGCATAGCTTGAATACTACTGAATACCCAAATGAAATGACGGAGGGCTACGAATGGTTTTGGCGAAACCGTGAACGTAGTGAACTTGATATGACCGAAGGAACCTGATAGCTTTTAAAAGGAGTGGTTAAAGCTCCGCAATTAAAAAATATCTTCTGTTTTAAAAATAACCGAGTGGTTTCTTTTAAACTGTTCCAACGATTCAACTTTGGTTTATTTTCTTTGCATTAATAATAATGCGTTCCATCATTAACCTATCATTGCAGAAAACAACGAAAATACAACGTCCTCTTATACCATCCGTATTCGCCACTGGGTCCCGTCATCACCCGTTAGGTTACTTAACTAACGACAGAGCAGGGGCTGGGCTAGCGCCGGTGTAAAATATAAGTGACGTCTAAATAGCTATAATATATTGATACTGTACATTCGTCTGACGCAATAATAGGCATTCCGGATCACAGATGAACATTATTGGATATACAAGCAATCCGCGTTTCTTTTGAGCCTACAACGAAAGACGGATTACATAGTTGTGATGAATAGCCATTACCCCACCCTAGACCCCTACGGGTACGGCAAACTACCCGCCAAGTATCCGAAGTGAAGCGGTCTCTCTCAACAACGTGAGTAGGCCACTAAACACTTCAAAGTACCCGGTAGTTTGTGCACCCCACATTGGGTCTATCCTAGGAGCAAAAACAGTAAAATGAAATAATACAACGGTGGCTACAACCGCAACCTGGATGTGCCCTGCAAAATAATATTACAACATATTACAATTATATCGAATGAATGAATATAGAAACCCATCTCAAACCCCGGCTAATCATCACAACAATCCAATCAAGTTCATAATCACAAGCAGTAAAATCATTACAGAAATGTGCAACCCCCTGCCAACCGACATACTAGCAGTTAGGGGAGATTTACGAACACATTATACAGTTCACAGATATAATCTAATTAGCAAACATCGTATAATTTCGATCGAGCAAACACTTTAGATACTACTCCAAAACTTCTCTGTGCACCTGAGACTTGAGCAGAAAATAAACATTCCAGAAAAGACAAAATATTCACAGAAGAGTTACTGGGGAAAATTGGGCTGAATCGGTTTCAACTCGGCCGCGGATCCGCAGCGGATCGGTGGGATCGGCCGCGGTTCTGCGGCTGTTTGGCCGATTCATGCACCCAATTTTTTCCAGTATTCTTATATTTCCCTGCTTGTATTTTTAGAGGTCCCTGAAAAACTTTTAGACCTCGTTTTAAATTCGACAGAAACTTGGTGAATACGATATTTTTTCCGGTTCGTTTTGGGTTCGAAATTCTTACGACTTTGCTAATGAGTTAATTATTGTTTACCGAGGCTCTGATACCACTGTAAGTCGACGTTGTACACCCCACGACTTGCGGGAAGGCGGAAATATGAAAAACAATCATTTTGTTTGAAGCAACATCGACTAACCGAAAGGATCTTTGCTAAACTATAACTAACACAAACATAGGAGTTGTTAACTACTATGAAAAGAGATTATACCTAATGAACCTAGTCCTTCATCTTCTCGTTATCCACTTCCTCGTCGGCTTCCTTTATGTAATAGACGATCCACCCGAGAGCTTCTACCCCAAGCTTTGCCTCTAATCTTGAGGTAACTAGGTTTCTTTAGTTGCTAATCAAAGTCACCTAGATGATATAGAGTATGGTTATGGATTAAATAGTCTATCTAATCCTTGATCTCAACACATGAGAGGGTAGGATTAGAGTTTGAAGAGAGAGAGCTTGAGGAGAGAGAAGGTGAGCAAGATTATGATGAAATTGTTTCTCACTTCTAATATATCATGAAGCATAAAGAAAATCAAATAAATAAATCTAAATGATTTATCATCATGCTTCATTTAATATATGCAATGAATCATCAAGTGAGTCATTAAGCAATAAATGCTTCATTAACTCACTTGAATGATTCATCTAATGAGTCACAAATGCATTTAATGTAAATGCCACATAAACCCTCAAGTCACCATACTTCTAGAAGCTTCCCGCCAAATTACGAGAACGCCCCTTCTATCCGTGAAAACACGGAAAAACTTTAGACGGTATAAATCTAATAATCCGATACTAGAACCTGGCTTAAACCAAAGCCGGCTATTAAAAACTGTCCGAACATCATACGTGCGTTTAAACACGTATGCGTCCGAACCCTTGTCGTAAAACCATACGACCTCTATATCGTTTCTCCTGGAGCAGGGAAACTCTCTGTGTGGGACTCTAAAGACTCGACTACTACGCTGGCAGTGGGTTTAACCACAGACCGCAAGCGGCACTAGCTGTACGTAAACGGTCCCCAGGTAGATGTCGATAAGAAGGCCGATGAGGAAACCCATCCGAACTTCTACTGAGCCTGATGTGACAATCTCCGTACAGTCCGGTCTGTTCGTCTAGGACTATCGCATATCGGGCCTAGGAGGGCGGCAAGCGTCAGTCCCCTAAAAGCGGTATAAGTCGTGTCGGAGTGAAGCCCATTACACCTTGAGAAACTACTGGAACTTACCAGTAAATCTCGCTTGCCCTTGCCAGGGACTTTGCGTAATGGCTCTTTGACACAGCGCGATATCAACTCCCAATACCGGGAGAGACGAATCCTGTCTAACTGCCACTGCCTCCAAGTGCTCGGGACTGCACCCAACTGCTACCTGTTTGCACGACTCCTTTGAGCCGTGGTAGGGTAGCAATCTAAGAACAGTGGGACACACTCGAGGCGAAGTAGCAGTGTCAAGTCTGCGGACTATGCTGTACTCATGTCACCTGGGAACTGTTAACTGACGACGGGTATAATACCAACCAATAGTCCCCTGCGAGTCCTGTCCGGTGTACCCGTAACCCAACGAGCACCTGTATACTATCTCCAGTATGACATACTGATGGCTGTGGGACAGACCATCTCCCCAACTGGGATGAGAAGCGTACACACTAGTCTACTCCGGAGTATCGATGCCCTGTCTCGATAATCCTACGACTAGAGACCTGAAAAAGGATGTGCTTGTAGACTACCCAGCCCCTACTAGTGTGACTGCCATCACAACGCTGGTAGTCAAGCAAGATCCTAAGGGCTCTATCAATATGTACACACATATTAAGATAGATAAAACCAAGTAGCATACTACCATGTTTAGCAAGACTGTTAGATAACTGTGAATATCCCAAGCTTTCATTAAGTAATATACAAGCTAGTATGATACAATAATGCCCCCTAGGGCATATACACTAACACTCACTTCCTACTTCATCATCCTCTACTAGATTAGCACTTTAGTATAGGGTGTTAGCTTCACTAATCTTTTATTAGTGAAGTAGTAGCTTGAGTTAGTGTCTTCTCGACGTAGATCATCTTCGGCCTCGGAAACTTCAAGAAAGTTCGTTCCTTTCACCTTGAGAAGCCATGCAAGAGTCTGGGAGTTCCATGATCGCAGCGAAGGGACCACTACAAGGAGCAATTGAAGTGAAGGACTGGTCTACAAAGGTTGTATTCCGTTATCACTTAGATGTAAAGTAGTTTATATTTCGTTTCGTTTGATTCTCTAGTTAACGATTCTAGTTTAGGGTTCTTTAAAACGGCAAAATTTTGAAAATGGCATGGACGATACCTACCGAAACCTTGCTATCGTTCATTGGAACCCTACAGTTAGACCACTAGAAGACCACCACAGAAGAACGAGACCAAAATCCCAAAATTGGGCTGGCGACATCGGCTACTGTAGCACTTCTTGCCGGCCAAATTTTGGATTTGGATGATGGGGTTTGGCCTATAGCTTACACTCCTTATAACTTAGCCAATGTATTGTTTGTTTTATCCCAAATTACCTGTGTAAAAATCTGGGAGCATTTTGAGTTTGTTTTGACAATGTTTTCCGATATTTGAATCTTGGATTTTTGGATTTCTTGAAGTGACTTGGTCGTTCGACGTTTGCACGTTGACGTCAAATAGTATTTTGTTGTTCTAGCGCGCGTTGACTATAAGTTCTAACCTATGTGCGCTTCGCGTGTCGTGTCGGTTTTCGAATATGATTTTGATGCGATACGATGTGTTTTGATTTGTAGGTACAAGCGCATGGATTTTCGGGACGTCGAAGGAGGGCAAGGCATCCATCGGGATCGACTAGAGCGATGCGTTGTAGGTGAGTAGATTTATATCTACGGGGAAAGTCGGGTGGATGGCGTATAGCACCCCCGCAATTATAAAATGGAAACTGACATATAGCATATAGTCGGAGAAACCTATACTAGGAACCTACGGATATGATCAAAGAGTTAGTAGGAGATGAAATGATTAATACAAGATGACATGAATTGAGATGCCTATGTGATGATATAAGATGATATGAGCGGATATGCATGATATGAGGATGTGAGGCGATATGAATATTCACATACATATGCTTAGATATGAAATAAGATTGTTAATGAGAGGATATGAGATCGATAAGGATATGACATGAGATATATATACGTAGGTATATATGAGAATAAAAGAAGATATACCATACGAGACCATAGATCCGTACCCTTATCGACGGATAGGATGATAGATCCTTAATCTAGATTGATGCCACCGTACGATGGATTACCGTACGCGATGAGTTATACCGGATGATTGATCCACGCTCGTGATTTGAGGATGATGATCGAGGATATTGCCATATCAGATACTATGAGGTTGGATCGCCAACGTAAAGATTTCACCTGAACCATACTTATTTCCAAAACCGACGAATCGTATGCACTTTTAAATGGAAACCTCAAGGGATGCTACGGATTTTCAAATGGTGTCTTTTCCTCAAAAACACTGTAACCCCCAATTTCAAAACTATGATTCGTATCCTTAAAACTGGCCGTATGGTTCACGTGTAGTTTCATACCTTTTTATATTTCATGTTTATGTGGATTATTGATTAGTGTATGTTTTTAACGATAAAAAATATTTACCGTAATCAAGAACGGCGTCGCTTTGCAGCTAGCCGGTGAATACGGGTCGGTCCACAGGGATGTGTAATTTTTTTTAGTGTTCTTACGAGTTAATTCCAATGGTTGTTTGGTTTTGTTTTAATTGAATCTAAAACTAAGTTATATGATGATAAAGAAACTTGCTAGGGTTAGGTCTATGGTAGGGTTTGGTAAGATTAAATGTCACACCTCTTTCAATGCCCTAAGTTAAATCTTTTAGAAGTTATAGCAATTATTAGTAAAGGGGATTATGATGATTGGGAAGAAACGGAGTTCATTCCTCTAGATCCTTGTCCATCCTTTCCTACTAATTGCTCTAACCTTCATGGACGTCATGCATGTCCGGTCCTTTATACTATGGTTTCACCGTCACCTCATGGGTGGGGTGCCGTAGGGAGCGGATCATGCATGCGTGCATGAAGTTCTAGTTATTAAAAATTATTGGGCTTGAAAGAGATGAGAGATATTCATCTCTCAATCCCTCCCTTATTCCTAACCCTAACAAGCGAGGAAGTTACTTGCTCATTAAGGGATCTATTAAAAACATCATTTTTGTGTGTATTTTTAGATCTACGGGATTAATTATCTACTGCAATTTAAGAGAATGCTACACTAGATTTAACTAAGGCAAAAGTTTAATTAATCTAGGGCAAGAATTTAATTATCAACTAAGGCAGGAATTAAAATAAAAACTTACAGAAACGATGCTCTTCCCACTGAATTGAATCTAAATTTTATTTCATTGAAAAGAGGCATCCCTATTACAGAATTTTGATTACAATTTTATAGGTAAACAGGGAAATTTAGGTTACGGGATTCGCACATGTGCGATTACAAAAATACCCCCGAAAAATCCCAACCTTCGCACCGACGCACCGACACAAAAATTCTGCGCCGACATGTGCACTTAATGGCCGCGGAACCGCGGCATATATGGGGTTGGGGCCGCGGTTCCGCGGCCCTTTGATGAGATCACTGAGTGAAACTTTCTGTGTTGCTTTCTTATGTCTTGTTCTCTTTATTTCTTCAGTACTTTTCCTATTTGGATTCTAGATCTTCTCCAGATCTTTCAGTGAAACTTGTAGTGGTCTTTTAACTGTTTCCTTTGACATTTCGGACCATGCGTTGCCTTGTACACTTGTGAATTGTTCTTCGTCTAGGCTTGACTAGGGTCCTTCTACTTGTTGGTCAAAAGTCCCTCTTTTGTATCAACTTGTGTCTTTTTCACTGTTTTCGCTCCAAGAACCTGTATCCTGTAATATGTAGCAGACATGCGTCAAAAACACCTGTTTATTTATAAAACGCATAAGAATGGGGAATATAAAATGCAATATTATGATATGAACAAATACCCCCAAACTTATCTTTTGCTCGTCCTCGAGCAAACTTATTATTTTATTCTCGATAAAACCTAACCGCACTTTCGCAGGGAAACGCGATTGCACTGAGCTCGTGCAACAAGCCGTTAAACCTCTAGGTGTCCCTAGTAAGAGGAGTGTTGTCTCCTTAGGGTTTTCAGCGGATTACACCCACAAAATCCTATCAATTTGGCTTTTTAACTTTAACTCTCCAATTAGGTTTTCTAACAAGGAATTCTATTACCGTCGACTTGTAAACTATCCACCCATATTCTTCACACTTCCTCATCATTTAACTTAAGATTATATATGTTCGATAGACTCATTCAGCCTTCAGCATTTCTTAAGTTTTCCTTCTAAGGTTCCATCTCCATTTAGGAATTTTTCTATCAACTCTACCAAAGATACAAGTTCTATTCTTTATTCCCTTCTCTTATCTCAACTCTAATCATATATCCTCACGTGTGTGTATAAATCACCCCTACACTTGGAAATTCAAATCAAGCAATCATACTCTTGTCCGTTGTCCACAGCACTAATTAACTGGTGAATTCACATCCTTCATGCGACTGTTAATACTTCTTGAGGTACCAACAACCGATTACAAGATATGTTTGTATTTTAAAGCGTAATTCCTAGTCTTGCAACACCCAAGGCTTTTTGCAGTGACTCCCAAACCAGTTGGTCTAAGGCACTAGGTGATGAAGCACCCTCGCTAAATATTTTTTTCTATTTTTGCAGCCTTAAGTAATCACAAAGACCAGTGTTCATTTTTTATTCACAATTTTTTTTATTTTCTTCATACTAAGGACTTTAGACAAGAGCATTTCAAGGTCTCTTCTACTATTCCAAGTTTCAAGGTGCATGATTGTGCAATTTGTAGGGTATACATTTTCAGAATCTAGACTTAAGTTAGGAATTATTTTTCAAACTTATACTCTAATAAGAATATCAATATTTTTCCTTTATTTCAACTTAGCCCCAAAAAGTGAACTCAAAATTTGCCTAGTTTTAAATAAACTACAAAGACATATACTTTCTACCGTTAATATTTAAAGAAGGTTATTTTTTAGGGTTTTTAATTTACTAGGTCTAAAATCTAGTTGTTCCTAGCCAGTTAACCTATCTGTCAAGCTCAAGATAAATATGGTCAAAATTGAATACAATAATTTTTATAATTTTTAAAATTTTTCAATTTTTATGGGTTTTCAAATAAATATGTAAATGCAAAACTATACATATGAATGCGAAGAAAGAAGACGTACCGAGCATACCCCCAAACTTAAACTGGACAGTGTCCTCACTGTCATGCTGCACCAAGAGGGTCAAAATGTCGGCACTCCCCTGTTTATTTATTTATAATTTTTTTTATTTTATTGTTAAAAGAAAAACAAAAATATATACAGAAAAGCCCCCCCAAACTTCAGTGAAACAAAGTTAGACATTACTGCCAGACTTTGCATAGACCAAACATCAACACCAACCAGTCGAAAAATTTATCTGTAAAGATTGTCGGTTGGTGGAAGAACATGTTGTACCGATCCAAAAAGAATTGGTGAAGATAGGAGTGATGGCTGGGAAAGTATGGAAGTGAATAGATATGATGTGGTGATGAATCAAAACGAGAATGAGAATGATCAGCAATCAGTGGAATATTGGCATTCTCATAGCTTATTAAAAGAAATAGGGGTGGTTCAACTTCTAAAGGAGGAAGTTGACTAACTACACCATCCCTAAGATATTTCTGTGGATCCTTTATCGACTTGGCATCATCCATCATGTGCATATGATATTCAATTATGAGGGAACTAATCTCCTCGATGTCCGCCATAGTCCAGCCGGAAACTTGCCGCCTATCTTATAAGACCTTTAAAATAGCGTTCTCTTGCTCGAAGGCTAGAGAGCATGATATTATAATGGAAAAGGTCTCATTCCTACCTATGTAAGCATATTTAAGGTGAGACGGCAAGGTCATGAGCTCGAGTTTTTGAGGCGAAAGAATCATAGGTAAAATTGGGGAATCTACCTCAAACTCGAAGGACTCTAGCACAGGTTCGAAATCACTGCAAACAACCGATTCAGATGGTTCAACTAACTCATCCAAAAATTCAAAAGACTCATATTCGGGCTGTGAGTCTTCATCATCCGAAAAAGTGAAACATTCATAATCAATATCGGTTGTGTCAACTGTGGTAGGCTTAAGGAGGGATGCACTAGTGGCGTTAAAACTGTTCTCATCAAACAAGAAACTTTCAAACTCGCAGTCCTCCTGCGTGATTTCGTGAATAGAGCAAACTTCTCGTGTACTAGTATTAGGCACGGGGGGCAGACTTCCTGACTTGTAAATATTGAACTCACTAGACGTCTTCCTGAAGGATAGAGTCATGGAGCCATTGCGACAGTTTATTACGGCATTGGAAGTGGCCAAAAATGGTCGACCGAGGATCACCGGAATTTGGTTCCGTGAGTTAGCAACAGGTTGTGCATCCATAACAATAAAATCAACAGGGAATATGAACTCCCCAACTTTGATCAACATATCCTCTAGCTCTCCCCTTGGATGGGTGATTGATCGATCAGCCATTTGGAGAGTACAGTGAGTGGGCTTAAGCTCTCCAATGCCTAATTGCTCGTACACAGAATAAGGTAGCAAATTGACACTAGCACCAAGATCAAGTAGTGCTCTATTGATGTTCTTGTCCCCAATTGTTATCGAAATAGTAGGACAACCGGGGTCCTTTTGCTTTTGGGGTAAGGAATTGACAAGAGCATCGCTAATAGCACTAGCCACAAAAACTTTCTTTGGTACTTGTGACTTCCTCTTTTTGGTGCATAAGTCCTTTAAGATTTTTGCATATGAAGGAACTTGTTGGATTGCATCCAAAAGAGGGATATTTATGCTCACCTGTTTGAACAGCTCAACAATCTTCTCCATTTGTGGAGTTGGTTTATTGGATCTCAACCGGTTTGGAAAAGGAGCATTTTGAAATGTTGTTGAGTCCAATTTTTGTGGATCAGATTGTTGAGTTGGAACGGAACCCCGTGTAGATGTGTTCATGTTGTGAGAAGTGGGTCCGTTCGAGCTAGAAGGAGTAGAGCCTTATGAATGATGGAGAACAGGCTCTAACGAAGAAGAAGAAGGTGAAGAAGAACCACCGGCAGGGGTGTCATCGTGAATACCCACATTGTTTTGCAACATTTTTCCCGATCTCAACGTGGTCACAGCGTTTACGTTATGAGTTTGCTGTTGATATGCAGCATGTGCGTGACCGGGGTTGGGCAGTGGTTGAGATGGGAGCTTTCCTTTCTCTCGCTCGCTCAATGCTGCATTGAGTTGTGCAATTTGTGCCTCAATAGATTTGATGCTTTGATCGTGTGAGGCACTGTTTTGCACCAAAGATTGAATAGAAGTCTCCAGTCTTGCTGTAGACTGTGTAGATTGCTTTAGGAACGCATCTAGACTTCTTTCGAGCGAGCTAACCTTGTCATTATTAGGTTGAACAAAATTGTTTGGCGCGTAAGAATTATTAGGCACAAAATTGTTCACTTGATTAGGGTAAGGTTGTTGTTGGAAAGGTTGTTGAAATTGAGTTTGTGGAGGTGCTTGTTGTTGTTGTGGAGGAGGCCCTTGAAAATTGTTATTTCCTTGGAATTGTTGATTTTGGTTCCAAGCGAAATTTGGGTGACTCCTCCATCCCGGATTGTATGTCGAAGAGTATGGATCGTTTCTCTGTCGTTGTTGAAAGGCAGCATTGACTTGATCCTGTCCTTGAGTAGATGCATTGTAAGGACACTCTTCGGTGAGATGTGATGGACTCGACCAACAAGCACAAACAGTTCGTGGAGGCACAACAGGGGTAGGAGAAGACGATGAGATTTTGGTCTCAATCGCTTCTAGCTTTTTCGTAAGAGCGGCCATCTCGGCCTTCATAGCAATCGATATATCTACTTGATGTATGCCTGCCCTAGATTGACAACTAGAAGAAGATGATGTGGTCTTGGAGCTCTCCCACTGAATTGTTTGTTCACTAAGATCCTCAAGAAACTACCACGTTTCCTCACTAGATTTGGAGAGAAAGTGACCTTGACAGATGGTTTCTAGCAACTGCTTCGTTGCCGAGTTCAATCCCTCGTATAATGTTTGGCAAAGTTGCCAACTTTCGATCCCATGATGAAGGCATTGAACGATTAGGTCTTTAAATCTCTCGAAACACTTCCAAAATGGTTCGAAAGGAAGCTGTAAAAATTGTATAATCTCATTACGGATTCTAGCAGTTTTATGATGAGGATAGAACTTTTTAAGAAAAGCTTTCACAAACTCGTCCCAATTTCTAATGGAATGTGATGCGGTGCTGTATAGCCACTTCTCGGCTAGGTCACATAAGGTAAAAGGAATGACCTTAGCCTTATAGCGTCATCACTTAATTGGGTCGTTTTCATCATAGCGCAAACATTTTGGAATTTATTGATAAAGATATAAGCATCTTCAGATTCCAAACCATGAAATTTTGGCAGCATATTGATGAAATGTGGTTTTATTTCAAAATTGTCCCCATTTGCCGGTGGGGGTGAAAGACAAGTAAGTAAAGAAGTGCGGACAGGGTAGAAGAGATCCTGGAGCGCGATTCGTGCGGGCGCTTCAACAGGCGGTTGATTCGGGTTATTCGCACCTAACGGAGGCGGAATCATTCCCGTCGGTAAGGTATTGTTGGGGTTGAATCCCGACATGCCTTCGGAGGATGAATTTGAAGGTGGAGGTAAGAAAGTGGACGGAATTTCGACTTCGGTGTCGAAAGGTTCGTCAGTCGGTACCAACGAAACACGGACTAATCGGGCGTTAGTGTCCCTAATCCAAAGTGACATACACTAAAAGGGTAGTGTAGTCAGAAAAAAAAATGAAAGACAGAATGTGGAGGTAAGAGAACGTCAATGAAAGGAAGTGGTGTAAGTGAGGTGCAACTTTTCTTTAGCGACAAGTTGCAAGTTTTGAAAAGATTTTTCTTTTTTTTTATGTGAGAGTTTTGCAAAGAGGTTTTTGAAAAAAAGACTTGAGACGCAAACGCGATCAACCACACATGCACAATCAGGCCTAGATCTAGGGTCACCTAGGTCAGCTAGACAGCTCCTAACTAGGGCTAGAAATAGGACCTCAAACCGTCTCTTCACCGCCAATTGCGGCCAGGTAAGTGCCAGGTAAGTGGGAGGCTCCCCGCTACAAGTAGCGGTCCTAATTAAGTAACCACTTGCCTTGACACACTTGCCTAGACACCGCAAAGTCAGTTAGGATAAACGGTCGATGCCTATGTCTAGTCCTTTGTCCTATTGAGCTCGAAGTCCTTAGGGCTGAGTCTAGTATTTTTTAATTAAAGGTGGTCGATGCAAATGCTTTAAGTGCTTTCTGGGGTCCTGGGAAGGGTGATGAAATCCCCACCCAATCTGAGTTTGGTTAATAGCCCCTTAAAGTCCGATTAAATTATGCAAAACAGTAAATTCACTTACAATTAATTTTTTTTAGCGCGGTGCAAAGAAACCTGCAGAAAATCTGTTATTTAGAAGGGGGAAGAAGATTTTTTTTTTAGCGTAAAGAGATCCTGCAGAAAGTTTCACAAAAGATATATGGAGGCTGGCAGAGAAGGGGATTAGAAAACAAACAGAGCTGATTTTTCGCAAAGAGGCCACGTGGCCACCGCGGAACCGCGGTTTGGAGTGCTTTACGGCTGCGGTTTCGCGGTCGGGAAGTGGGTTCAGTTTCTGGAAAAAATTCTGTAGCTCCTGTTCTTCAATTCTCCTCTGTTCTGATGTACCAATTTCTGTTTCTCCCTCTGTAAATTTTCAGATCCGAGATTCTTCGTTGTTCTTGCAAGATTCAAACAATAAACCCTTCAAACAGATAAAAATTGATAAAATATTTTTTACTTTTTCTATTTTCAGATTTTTATGATTTTTAAAATTTATATCAACCCGAAATTACACAAAAGAAATTTTACGCCATCCCCGGCAACGATGCCATTTGATTAGTGTATGTTTTTAACGATCAAAAATATTTATCGCAATCAAGAACGGCGTCGCTTTGCAGCTAGCCGGTGAATACGGGTCGGTCCACATGGATGTGTAATTTTCCTAAGTGTTCTTACGAGTTGATTCCAATGGTTGTTTGGTTTTGTTTTAATTGAATCTAAAACTAAGTTATATGATGATAAAGAAACTTGCTAGGGTTAGGTCTAAGGTAGGGTTTGGTAAGATTAAATGTCACACCTCTTTCAATGCCCTAAGTTAAATCTTTTAGAAGTTATAGCAATTATTAGTAAAGGGGATTAGGATGATTGGGAAGAAACGGAGTTCCTTCCTCTAGATCCTTGTCCGTCCTTTCCTACTAATTGCTCTAACCTTCATGGACGTCATGCATGTCCGGTCCTTTATACTATGGTTTCACCGTCACCTCGTGGGTGGGGTGCCGTAGGGAGCGGATCATGCATGCGTGAATGAAGTTCTAGTTATTAAAAATTATTGGGCTTGAAAGAGATGAGAGATATTCATCTCTCAATCTCTCCCTTATTCCTAACCCTAACAAGCGAGGAAGTTACTCGCTCATTAAGGGATCTATTAAAAACATCATTTTTGTGTGTGTATTTTTAGATCTACGGGATTAATTACCTACTGCAATTTAAGAGAATGCTACACTAGATTTAACTAAGGCAAAAGTTTAATTAATCTAGGGCAAGAATTTAATTATCAACTAAGGCAGGAATTAAAATAAAAACTTACAGAAACGATGCTCTTCCCACTGAATTGAATCTGAATTTTATTTCATTGAAAAGAGGCATCCCTATTACAGAATTTTGATTACAATTTTATAGGTAAACAGGGAAATTTAGGGTTACGGGATTCGCACATGTGCGATTACAAAAATACCCCCGAAAAATCCCAACCTTCGCACCGACGCACCGACACAAAAATTCTGCGCCGACACGTGCACTTAATGGCCGTGGAACCGCGGCATATGTGGGGTTGGGGCCGCGGTTCCGTGGCCCTTTGATGAGATCACTGAGTGAAACTTTCTGTGCTGCTTTCTTATGTCTTGTTCTCTTTATTTCTTCAGTACTTTTCTCTATTTGGATTCTAGATCTTCTCCAGATCTTTCAGTGAAACTTGTAGTGGTCTTTTAACTATTTCCTTTGACATTTCGGACCATGCGTTGCCTTGTACACTTGTGAATTGTTCTTCGTCTAGGCTTGACTAGGGTCCTTCTACTTGTTGGTCAAAAGTCCCTCTTTTGTATCAACTTGTGTCTTTTTCACTGTTTTCGCTCCAAGAACCTGTATCCTGTAATATGTAGCAGACACGCGTCAAAAACACCTGTTTATTTATAAAACGCATAACAATGGGGAATATAAAATGCAATATTATGATATGAACAATTATCCCTCGTGACATACGTGTTATGTTCCCGGTATTTACCGTTGTACGATATCATCTGCTAGTACACCTGCACTATTACCGATGATGCGCATGTTACACTTAAACAGATTTGCCGGCTCACACATTCATTATTGGTAATTGCTATGCCATTTACACAGTAGAACTGCTATACATTATGATGTTAAACTTAACCATAAAAGTAAATTCATTGTTCAGTACTATCACATGATATGTTTATATGATATACTTGATATGCTCACATTACTGTTCTCTGTTTGCATACATCGTACTTTATGGTTATATGCATTGTGATGCTGTTTTCATGAGATTTCTGGATTTGAGAACCGTGGTTATATTTTAAAGGAAATTATGTATTGTTTTAAAAACGCGGTTTCTCATGATGTGATTTCGAGGCGTCCACCATGAGTTTTCTCGGTTCTGAGCTATGAGCATACCCGACTCGAGGTAGGGAGGAACCGTTTGCGGGTACATGGTGGACCCGGTGAAGTACCCCGGGGCAAGAATCTCGTAGAGTTAGGCGATGAACCTGGCAGGAGGAGTACTACCTACCGGTGATAGTTTGTACCTGGCGGTTATCCGGAGGATACCGTCCGGAGTCGTGAGATGGATACGAGGGCCGATCTGGGGATGCGGCGTCTGAGATATGAGGATTTACGTGTCGATACTAGACACGGGTTTCATGAGGTTTCGAGTGTCGATATTGGACACTCAGGTTTCCATGATGTTGATGTGCCGTTGATGGACACACATGGTTGATATCCACATGCATACAAGCATATGATTCAGATGATTGTTTTTACGTGTTTTCGGCATTGACTATATTGTTGATATATATATGCATATAAGGTCACCCTAGATATTATAGTATTACCTTCATGATACAGTATGACCTAGGAATCGCTGTTTATACGATTTCTACCTGCTGATGTTTTCTACTCATGAGTTATCAACTCACCTCCGTTGTGCCACAGTTTTCTTATAGGTTCGACCGCTTGGATCAGTAGCGGTATCGCTGGCACACAGTGTCACGACCCAAAATTTAGTACGTGACCGGCATTTAAATCACGCAACATCCAAATAACGTAATTCAAGTAAGCCGAAGCCCAGAAAATCTACACCCTTTTTACGGAAAATAGTGGGGGTGCAGTTTTGAAATAAAGGTATAATGAAATAAAGTTTATCTATAAATGCATAACAAATGATATAAGAAAACGCAAGTAGAATGTACTAAAGTTGAGAACATTGTTTGTCTTTAAAATTTGGGCAGCACCTCCCTTGTATATTTTGAACGGAAACCATATATACATAACAATATAAAAGGCATCCCCAAGCGGAAGCTAGCTCTTCGCCAAATGGCGGAATCACAACCACGCAAGCAATGTATACGACGCCCAACGGCGAAGATCAACCCAGAAGGAATAATATGAATAAAGCAAGACTTTAAATCCACACATAGAGAACATATACCATCGCTCTAAGTCTCGCAACAACAAGTCCGTCTAAGTCCACTAAATATACAAAGTCTATTTTCTGATTGATGGAGTTTATCTAGATACAATAAGAAATAATAAATACAAGAGTGGGCACGATCCAATGTGTCCCACCTACCATAGTAAAACACCCGAATGCAAGCTGCGTGCCAGCGATACCGCTACTGATCCCAAGCGGTCAACCTGCAAGAACTGTGGCACAACAGGGGTGAGTTGCCAACTCGTGAGTAGAAAACATCAGCAGGTAGAAATCGAATAAAAACAAAGATTTCCTAGGTCACTATATCAAGAAGGTAATACTATGATATCTAGGATGACCATGTATGCATATATGTCAACAATATAATCAATGCCAATGACATATACAAATAAACATCTGAATCATATGCCTATATGCAGGTGGATATCATCCACGTGTCCATTAATGACACAATCAACATCTAGGAACCTGAGTGTCCAATATCGACACTCGCAACATCATAAAGGAATATGCATGCATGTTTGAGGATACCAACCAATGTGTGTCTATCAATGCCACATCAAAATCATGGAACCTGAGTGCCCAACACCGACACTCGAAATATCATGAAACCCGTGTCCAGTATCGACACGTAAATCCTTATATCTCGGGCTCCGTCAGTCCGGATCGGCCCATGGGCTCCGTCGGTCCAGATCGGCCCATATCCATCTCACAACTCCGGTCGGTATCCTCCGGATAACCGCCAGGTCAAAACTATCACCGGTAGGTAGTAGTCCTTCTGCTAGGATCATCGTCTACTGCACAACATACCTTTCTTTCCCCGGGGTACCATACCGGGTCCACCATGTGAAGGGGTTCCTTTAGCACCACTACAAGGGTTTGGTGGCATCACACATTCCATATTTAAAATTTATATGGTGCTAGAGAAACAAACCTAAGGATCATACTAGAAAAGCTAGGGTAACAAAACTATAACACAAACACAAGTAGTAAAATCTAGGGTTTTGAGAGTACAACCTTTGTAGCTCCCTACGCTAGACTTCTTGGCTACTTGAGGGTTGGAAAAGGTTCACTTGAGATCCTCTAGGTCCACGATGATCCACCCGGAGTTCTCTTTGTCCAAGCTTGAAGCTCCATTAGATCAAGAGAAGAAGTAGAAGCTAACACTCTACACTAATGGGCAAGACTAGTGTAGAATGGTGATGTGGTTAGTTTTCTCACTTCAAAACCCTAACTTGATAACTCTTTTGCTCACAAGTAAAAGCTAGAGAGCAAGAGAGAGAGAGGAGGAAGAAGATGATGACTTATGAAGAGCTCAAGATAATGATAAGCTTATGTTAAAAATGAGAAATGAAAAAATATATATTTTCTCTTTCTCATTCTTAACCATAGTTATAAAATATCTAGATATTTATTTTGGATCAAAAATGGCCATAGAAATTAAATCATGGTTAAAGCAAAGGGTTAGTGCATGAATAAAATATTAAACCATGATAACAATTTTCATTTCCATTTTTCTTTTCCAAAAAAGAAATATCCATATATTTATAAATGGTGTGAGTCTTATATTGCCACCATCCACTATATCAACAACCATGATAGAATTATGTATGCATGTATGTGTGCATGCACATCCATATGTGCATTAATGAGAATAAATGCATACATGCATGCATACAACAAAAAGATAAGAAAGGGTTTAAAGTGAAAAACTAACGGTCAATGATAAATCAACACTTGATTTAGCAAACCGGTCATATCACATACTACCCGACCAAAAGAAAACCGCCCGATTAATATACGGTATCTCATACGCGCATTTTAACCGGGTCCACGCGCATATCTCATATGCGCACCACATCGTTTCGCCTGGACTAGGTAACTCCATTGTGGGACTCTAAGACTCGTCAATACGCCGGCAGTGGGTGATGATCATATCAAGCACCCCCAAGCCGCAAGCGGTCAGCTAAACGTAACGGCCACCCGGGTATTGAGCGATCAGAAGAAAACAAGCGAACCTGTCACAACTCCCGTCGAGCCAACCTGCAACACTACCGTACAGTCCGGTCTCTTCGTCAGATATGCTGCATATCGAGTCTAGGGATGGTAACGTCGACCCCAAAAACTCAATAAGTCGTGCCGATGAATGGTCTATAACAGATTGAGAAACTACCGATAACACTTATCAGTAAATCTCAACAGCCCTGGCCAGGGACTTACTAATATAGCCATTCGAGCACAGCACAGCATCAACTCCCAATACCGGGAGAGACAAAACCCCTCCTATCGCTCATCGCCTTCGTGTGTCTCGGGACTGTACCCAACGGCCACCTGTTTGCACGACTCAGTAGAGCCGTGGTAGGGTGGTAATCAAAGTACAGTGGGAGAACACACAAGACTCTATGACAATCTCGGGTCTACAGACTAACCTGTACCAGTGTCACCTGAGAACTGCTATCCGACGATAGATATAATTCCATATAGGAGTTCTCGGCGAGTCCGTCCAGTGTACCCAGTCACCACTGAGCAACCGTATACGATCTCGATGTCAAACATCGATGAATGTGGGAACATCCATCGCCCATCATATGGGTCTAGTATCATATACGCTAGTCTACTCTGGTATATCGATGCCCCGTCTCGATACACCTACGACTAGGGACTTTTCAGGATATGCTTATAAACTACAGATGTCCCACTAGTATGATCTCCATCATAATCACAGTAGTCAAGCAAATATCCTCAGGGCTTTATCAACATGTGTGAATGAATAAAAGCATGATCCAATCAACATGTCAGATAAAGAAGAACCAGATAGCATACTATCATGTCGAGCAAGAATGTACACTGAATATATATATATATATATACATGTATAAATATATCCACTATCATATAATGGCCTCTAGGGCATACACATATCCAACAATCTCCCACTTGCACTAAGACCAGTTATTGGCGTATCTCATACCCAACAGCTCAAAAAGTCGCTCATGCTGCGACTGAGGGAGGGCCTTGGTGAGTGGATTCGCAGTGTTATTCTTTGTATCTACTCTCCTAATCTCGATGTCGCGTCGATCTATAATCTCCCGGATCAAATGAAAATGCCTCAGGATGTGTCTGGATCGCTGATGGGACCTGGGCTCCTTGGCTAACGCCATAGCTCCATTATTATCACAATACAATGGTATTGGATCAATAATGGTTGGAACTACTCCTAGCTCCGAGACGAACTTCCTCTTCCAGACGGCTTCCTTGGCGGCATCATTCGCAGCAATGTACTCAGCCTCCATCGTAGAGTCTGCAACGGTATCTTGTTTGGAACTCTTCCAAATTACCGCCCCTCCATTGAGGGTAAATACAAACCCAGAGATAGATTTGCTGTCGTCCTTATCACTCTGGAAGCTCGAATCGGTAAAGGCCTCCATTTGGAGATCTCCATTACCATACACCAAGAACAATTCTTTAGTCTTTCTCAAGTACTTTAGAATATTCTTCACAGCTATCCAGTGATTCTCCCCTGGGTTGGATTGATACCTACTTACAACACTAAGTGCATAAGCTACATCTGGGCATGTACATAATATCGCATACATTATAGATCCTACTGCCGAAGTATAGGGTATAATGCTCATGCGAGCTCTCTTTTCATCGGTCTTTGGGCAAGAGTCCTTAGAGAGAGTGACCCCATGACAAGCGGGTAAGGTACCCCGCTTGGAGTCTTCCATACTAAACCTTTTTAGGATAGTGTTGATGTACCTGGTTTGGGACGATCCCAATAACCTCTTGGATCTATCCCTATAGATCCTAATGCCCAGAATGTATGTGGCATCACCCAGGTCCTTCATGGAGAACCTTAGTGATAAGAAAGATTTGATCAACTGTAGCATAGGAATATCATTTCCTATCAGAAGAATGTCATCCACGTACAATACGAGGAATGTGACAGCTCTCCCTACAGCCTTCTTATAAACACAAGGTTCATCTGGATTTTTGATGAAATCAAACTCTTTGATAACATCATCGAAACAGATGTTCCAACTCCGTGATGCTTGCTTTAATCCATAAATGGATTTAAGCAATCTACATGCTTTCCCGCTGCTCCCACTGTCAATGAAACCCTCTGGCTGATCCATATAAACGCATTCTTCTAAATCTCCATTTAGAAATGCCGTTTTAACGTCCATCTGCCAGATTTCATAGTCGTAGTGAGCAGCAATAGCAAGTAGGATCCGAATGGATTTAAGCATGGCTACGGGAGAAAAAGTCTCGTCATAGTCCAAACCTGGTCTTTGACGAAAACCCTTCGCCACAAGTCTTACCTTATAGGTCTCTACCTGCCCATCTACACCAATCTTTCTTTTAAAGATCCATTTGCACCCTACAGGTTTTACCCCAGGGGGTACAACGTCCAAAGTCCATACTTTGTTGGTGTACATGGACTCCATTTCGGATCTCATGGCATACAGCCACTTCACTGAGTCTCCACTCGTGATAGCTTGCTGAAAGCTGGTAGAATCATCATCCTCCATGATGCAGTCTTCTTTGTCACCATCAATGAAGAAACCGTAGTACCTCTCCGGTGGGCGAGAATTCCTACCAGACCTACGGAGTGGCCGAGGTTCCTCAGTTTCTGTTGCAACAGCCGGTTCAACTAAGTCGTCATTTGTCGTTTGTGTCTCTAGAACCTCTTCTAGATCTACCACATTGCCATCAGTTTCATTTGTGAAAAACTCTTTTTCCAAGAATGTGGCATACTGAGAAACAAACACCTTTTGTTCATCCTTGTGGTAGAATAGATATCCATATGAATTCTTTGGATATCCCACAAAATTACACATGACCGACCGTGTCTCGAGTTTGTCCGGATTCTGCTTTTTAACATAGGCTGGATAACCCCAAATCTTAATTCGTTTAAGAGATGGTCTCTTCCCGTGCCATATCTCATATGGCGTGGTAGACACGGTTTTGGTTGGGACCCTGTTCAGCAGAAACGCTGCAGTCTCCAATGCATGCCCCCAAAATGAGACGGGTAACTCAGCATCACTCATTATGGAACGGACTATATCTAATAGGGTCCGATTCCGTCGTTCTGACACACCGTTGTGCTGTGGTGTGTAAGGAGGAGTGAGCTGAGAGAGAATCCCATTCTCTTTTAGGAAGTTTGCAAACTCTGTACTGAGATACTCCCTACCTCGATCTGATCGAAGCATTTTGATACTCAAGCCGGTTTGTTTTTCTACTTCTAGTTTATATTCAGTGAATTTCTCGAAAGCTTCGGATTTGTGCTTTAATAAAAATACATGACCGAATCTTGAAAAATCATCAGTGAAAGTAATGAAGTATGAAAAACCGCCTCTAGCCTGTGTAGACATTGGCCCGCATACATCACTATGTATGAGGCCTAAGAGCTCAGTAGCTCTTTCTCCGTGTCCGGTAAATGGAGTTTTGGTCATTTTACCCTTGATACAAGACTGGCAAGTCGCATAAGATTTATATTCAAAAGGGTTTAAATATCCATCTTTGTGTAACTTGTTTAGTCTTGTTTCGTTAATATGACCAAGTCTACAGTGCCAAAGAAAAACTTCATTTATTTCTGAAAGTTTTCTTTTATTCGTGTGTTGTATGCTGAAAACTGTGTGTTGATTTAGGATGTATATCCCGTTATTAAGCGTACCATACCCAACCAACATTTGATTCAGGTGAATGTTCATAACATTGTTCTGCAATACAAAATTATATCCTTCATTGTCTAACAAAGAAACGGATATTATATTACAAAGCATACTAGGTACAAAATAACATGGGTTCAAAACCAATATACACCCAGACGGCAACCCCAAGTGATACTCTCCCACTGCAACTGTATGTACATTGGAATCATTTCCAACGCGGAGAGTATGGTCACCTGTCTTCAAAACCTTGCTATTTCTCAGCCCCTGCATAGAATTGCAAATGTGAGAACCTGAACCGGTATCTAATACCCAGGAAGCAGAGTTTATTGAAAAACAGTTTTCTGTCACAAACACACCTGAAGCGGAAGCATCCCCATGCTTCTTCTTGAGATCTAAGTACTCCGTGCAGTTGCGCTTCCAATGTCCTGTTTTGTGGCAGTGATAACATTCCTCTTTTCCCGATTCTCCAGCTTTGGACTTGTCCTTCCCCTTAACCTTTTTAACTCCACCCCTAGGCTTGGTGGGTTTCTTCTTTATCTTTCCCTTGGCCTTAGCCTTTGGGTGAGAAGAGGAAGATTGCCCAACACACAAAACGGGAGTTTTCACTGATTTCAGTGTGCTCTCTGCACTCCTTAACATATTAAGGAGTTCAGGTAGTTCCTTCTCCATGTTGTGCATGTTGAAGTTAACTATAAATTGAGCAAAGGTGGAGGGGAGAGACTGCAGAATAATATCCGTATATTGTTCATTGTCCATTGTCCATCCAAGGTCCTCAAGCTCTTCTATGAGAGCTATCATCTTCAGAACATGGTCTCCTACTAGTGTGCCAGGGGCCATTCGCATCTGAAACAGTTTTCTTGATGCTTCGTATCGTAATACGCGGGATTGCTCTCCATACAACTCCTTTGTATGGAGGAATATGGCGTGAACGTCCATATTCTCGTGCTGCTTTTGATGTGTGTTATCCATCGATGAAAGCGCGAGGCATTTGGCCGTGGCACAGTCAGCGTCCTATGTCTTGCGGGCTTCAATATCCGCAACTGAGGATTTAGGACCTGGGACGGGCGGGGCTGGAGCCGTGAGGACATATGATACCTTATCATAAGTCAAGGCAATGTTAAGGTTCCTCAGCCAGTCTTTATAATTGGTCCCATTCAGTTTATTTTTATCTAGTAGAAGCTTGAGTCCTGTCATTGGTATCTGCCATTAAGAGAGAGAAAAGAATACACTCAGCGAAAGCTCTTGCAAAGATCAGATTGGTTATTATCTTATCTAATCGATGTCTCCCACTGCTTTAATCAAGTTTTTCTTTCAAACCTTAAAAAGAAAACTAGCCAGGATTAATTACAGTCTACAACTTCGCTAACCGTTCAGCCAGGCCAGTGTCGGTACTTGAGGGAGGTTCCCCATGCTTTCGCACGGACTTAATTAATATAAACCCCGTCTTCCCAGAGGCGTAGCCCCGTTTAACACCTTTCTAGACACCTAATGAGTTAGCTAATTGTAAACTGTAAGACTCTCCTTGGAGCAACTATTGCCCACAGTGGGATCGGGATCTAACCATCTTATGGAAGGTATGCAATCTCATTGCAAATTTCAACTATTGAAATTCCCGATGTGGTTTTTACCCCTAGTACCCATGACCTTAACTATGGTCAACAAATCATAAGCACCAGTCAAGTTCTACTCGTCATTTCTTGATTAATTAGACCCACTCACATGACCCTTAACTATGGTCAACAAAGTCGCATGAATGTCCTAATTAATCTGCATCATATGCAGTGTAGGAAGACATCACTTAGCTACCGTACGCTACGCCTTAACTATAGTCAACAAACGTAGCACGAATACTAAGTACTCTACTTCCTAAAATGACGGAGGGTTGCGGATGATTTTTTTTAAGAAAATCTTTAACGCTTTGAACTTGATATCGTCGTGGAATCAAATGGTTTTCAAAAGGAGTGGCTTGAGCTCCGCAGTTTTGAAATGTAGCTTTTTCATAAAAAGCCGAGTGGTTTTAAAATCCAATTCTACAACATCTTTTTAGGTTTATTTTCTTTACATTAATCATATTAATGTAGCCTCATCATTTAAGTCCTTAAGCCAATCACAGAAAAGAAACGAAAATACAACGTACGCTTATGTCATCCGCATTCGCCGCAATGTTCCGTTATGCACCGTTAGGTTACTTAACTAACGGCATACCAGGACGGGACTAGCGCGGGTGAAAAACATAAGCAACGTCTATTATATATCTCATATATAATACATCATTCGTCTCAGATATATAGAATATAGGCAGCAGAAACACAGATATGATAATATAGGATATACTAGGACGTCCGTATTTAGTATTTAGCCAACATTAGAAAATACGGATTCCACAGTCGCGATGAATAGCCAAGACCACACCCCTAGACCCCTACGAGAGCGGCAAGCGACCCTATCAATTCTGGAGTTTAGGAGACCCGGTCTCGACTCCTCGAGATGGCCTCCCTCTGAACCCTAGAACCCGGTCACTTGTGCTCCCCTCCTTGGGTCTATCCTAATGCAGAAAAGTAAATAATATACAACACTGGTGACATCATCCTCAACCCGGAAGTGCCCCAAATAAAAGAATATTACATTACATTTGAATTTTACATGAATGAAAAGAAAACTCTCATCTCACATCAAACCCCCCGGCTATTCAATCACGACAATCCTACATGTCAAATCTCAGCAACACATAATATCACATATCATCAACGTAAGTAAGTATGCATACCCCGATTGTCGTTAATGTATAGCAACGAAACCGGCGATATACCACATACTACACTTACGGTCACAGAGAAATAAAATGAAAAACTATAACAATTGGAATCGTAACTGCCTTTAGACAACACAAACCCGGAATATCATATATACAAGATTTCATGCCTAACAATGTAAAGCTCGCATTTGGGTCTCATCTAAGAAAACACCTTTTCAAAACAAACCGGATAATTCAACAAGATTTCCGTTTATCCCGAGACCGAACTGCTAGATTTACACGCAACAAACAAATTTGTAGATTCCAATCATTGTATCAAATATTAATAAACTAGGTATAGTTAAAACATTCGATCGAACGATTGAACACCCAAAGACTTCTCAGAAAGCTCAACACCTGAGCAGTTTTTAAAAATACCAGTAACTGCACAAAATACATACGGGCCTGCACAAGAAAATACGGTCCATGACCCACCTACTGCGCCGCGGAACCGCCGCAGAAAGGCCACTATGGCCGCGGTTCCGCGGTCGTACGGATGAGTTAGGGCGTCGTACTTCTTGTGGGCCCATAAAATACCCTGCTGAATTTTTAGAGGATTTTTACTATGAAAAAACCACGTTTTGGAAAAATTTCCAGAGAGCGCCCTTCGGGCGTCGATTTTCGTTCGTTCGAGGTTTTTAACGTCGTCTAGGTTACCCTAAGGCTCTAGCCTGGCTCTGATACCATGAAGGGGTTCCTTTATCACCACTACAAGGGTTTGGTGGCATCACGCATGCCATATTTAAAATTTATATGGTGCTAGAGAAACAAACCTAAGGATCATACACGAAAAGCTAGGGTAACAAAACTATAACACAAACACAAGTAGTAAAATCTAGGGTTTTGAGAGTACAACCTTTGTAGCTCCCTACGCTAGACTCCTTAGCTACTTGAGGGTTGGAAAAGGTTCACTTGAGATCCTCTAGGTCCACGATGATCCACCCGGAGTCCTCTTTGTCCAAGCTTGAAGCTCCACTAGATCAAGAGAAGAAGTAGAAGCTAACACTCTACACTAATAGGCAAGACTAGTGTAGAATGGTGATGTGGTTTATTTTCTCACTTCAAAACCCTAACTTGATGACTCTTTTGCTCACAAGTAAAAGCTAGAGAGCAAGGGAGAGAGGAGGAAGAAGATGATGGCTTATGAAGAGCTCAAGATAATGATAAGCTTATGTTAAAAATGAGAAATGAAAATATATATATTTTCTCTTTCTCATTCTTAACCATATTTATAAAATATCTAGATATTTATTTTGGATCAAAAATGGCCATAGAAATTAAATCATGGTTAAAGCAAAGGGTTAGTGCATGAATAAAATATTAAACCATGATAACAATTTCCATTTCCATTTTTCTTTTCCAAAAAAGAAATATCCATATATTTATAAATGGTGTGAGTCTTATATTGCCACCATCCATTATATCAACAACCATGATAGTATTATGTATGCATGCACATCCATATGTGCATTAATGAGAATAAATGCATACATGCATGCATACAACAAAAAGACAAGAAAGGGTTTAAAGTGAAAAACTAATGGTCAATGATAAATCAACACTTGATTTAGCAAACCGGTCATATCACATACGACCCGACCAAAAGAAAACCGCCCGATTAATATACGGTATCTCATACGCGCATTTTAACCGGGTCCACGCGCATATCTCATATGCGCACCACATCATTTCGCCTGAACTAGGTAACTCCATTGTGGGACTCTAAGACTCGTCAATACGCCGGCAGTGGGTGATGATCATATCAAGCACCCCCAAGCCGCAAGCGGTCAGCTAAACGTAACGGCCACCTGGGTATTGAGCGATCAGAAGAAATCAAGCGAACCTGTCACAACTCCCGTCAAGCCAACCGGCAACACTACCGTACAGTCCGGTCTCTTCGTCAGATATGCTGCATATCGAGTCTAGGGATGGTAATGTCGACCCCAAAAACTCAATAAGTCGTGCCGATGAATGGCCTATAACAGATTGAGAAACTACCGATAACACTTATCAGTAAATCTCAACAGCCCTGGCCAGGGACTTACTGATATAGCCATTCGAGCACAGCACAGCATCAACTCCCAATACCGGGAGAGACGAAACCCCTCCTATCGCTCATCGCCTTCGTGTGTCTCGGGACTGTACCCAACGGCCACCTGTTTGCACGACTCAGTAGAGCCGTGGTAGGGTGGTAATCAAAGTACAGTGGGAGAACACACAAGACTCTATGACGATCTCGGGTCTACAGACTAACCTGTACCAGTGTCACCTGAGAACTGCTATCCGACGATAGATATAATTCCATATAGGAGTTCTCGGCGAGTCCGTCCAGTGTACCCAGTCACCACTGAGCACCCGTATACAATCTCGATGTCAAACATCGATGAATGTGGGAACATCCATCGCCCATCATATGGGTCTAGTATCATATACGCTAGTCTACTCTGGTATATCGATGCCCCGTCTCGATACACCTACGACTAGGGACTTTTCAGGATATGCTTATAAACTACAGATGTCCCACTAGTATGATCTCCATCATAATCACAGTAGTCAAGCAAATATCCTCAGGGCTTTATCAACATGTGTGAATGAATAAAAGCATGATCAAATCAACATGTCAGATAAAGAAGAACCAGATAGCATACTATCATGTCGAGCAAGAATGTACACTGAATATATATATACACATGTATAAATACATCCACTATCATATAATTGCCTCTAGGACATACACATATCCAACACCATGTACCCGCAAACGGTTCGTCCAGCTCCTCGAATCGGGTATCACATAGCTCATAACCGAGAAAACTCACGGTGGACGCATCGAAATATCATATCAAAAGAAACCGGGTTTTTAAAACAATACATACATTCTTTTGAAATATAACCACGGTTCTCAAATCCAGAATCTCATGAAAACAACATCTCAATGCGTATAATCGTAAAGCATGATGTATGCAAACATAGAACAGAAATGTGAGCATATCAGTATATCATGCAACATAGAATAGTGATGTGAGCATATCAGTATGTCATGCACTTTGTCACGACCCGAAATTGGCACGTGACGGCCCTTAAACTACACAACGTCTACAGGCGTAACGAAATTTAAGTAAGCCGAAAACTCAGCAATCTAAACCATCAAAAGTAGTAAGAAATAAGAACATTGTTAAAACTTTTGAAAATCTCGAGTACAAATTCTTTAAAGTCAAATTTTAGTTTCTTAAAAATTTTGGCAGCACTTCCTTTGTAAAAACTAACCCCAAAAATGGGCACAACAAAAATATAAGTAAAGTATCCCTAACGGGAGAAAATCCACGCCTAACGGCGGAAAACAACCACCATAACAGATATACGACGCCGTAGCGAAGAAATAAAAGACGATAGAAGTAAAACTGCATAAAAGACCTCCAAGTCACAAAATAATATACAATATCGTCCTCACATCAAGTCTCTAAGTCATACATGAAAGTGGTAGATGGATAGTACAGGATACAACGAATATACAAAGAACATAAACGGATAACCACAAAACCTACCTAAAGCAAAACTGCACACTGTGAGCCGAAGCGGTATCCACAGCAAAAGATGATAAGATAGATGAATAGCCTGCCTCGACTACTCTGGGAAACAACCTGCAAAACACCGTGGCCAACGGGGGTGAGTTGCCAACTCGTGAATAGTAAATAACATATGCAGGTAATCGCAAGTATGCACGTACAACGCGAATCTAACAGATGCAAGCTAATAGCAATAATGGTCATATGTATGCAACAGTCATGAAAGGTACTCTAGCAGGTACAACTAATACATGAAGCAATAATATAACAATAAATATGCAACAATCATATAAAGTACTCTATCAGGTACTACTAATACATGAAGCAGTGCATAAACAATAAATGTGGAGTATGGAATGAAACATGTCATTTCCACGGAATCCTGACCTCGTGGTACGACCAAAGTCCATCAAGACAAACCAAATCCCAATTTCCTCAAATCAACCCCCAAATTGGCTCTCACATCATGTAAGTCTCATAAATCCTGAATGTACAATATCAGGTAAATCTCATATATCCTGAATGTACAAAGTCAAGTAAATCTCATATATCATGTAACCAATATCATGTGAATCTCATACATCCTGAATCCAATATCAAGTTAATCTCAAATATCCTAAATATAATTGCATGAATAATTATGATGATGTATATGAATTGATATGTATACATATATATTAGCGTCCCATTCCACTAATATATATATATATATATATATATATATATATATGCATATATAACAACGTCCCATTCCACTATTATATATACTTAGGAGTAAAAATATCATGAAACCAATGTGTCAAGTATCGACACAAAAATACTGATCTATCAGGTGCTGTCACCACGACTGGCCCCTGATAGGTACGTATCATAAGCTATCCTGAAAACCTGAGTGCCCAGCTTCGACCCTCGTCTTTCGACGTATACATACGTACATGACTCCCGTCGGTATCCTTACGATAACCGCCGAGTCATAGGTACTGTCACCGGTAGGTATGGTTCCCCTACTAACTCATCGTCTAGCTCCACGAAAATCTTGCCCCGGGGTACCTCCGGGCCCCACCATGTACCCGCACACGGCTCCCTCCGTTCCTCGCGTGGGGTATATATATCAGAACCGATAAAGCTCATGGTGGATGCTGAAATATCATATCAAGAGAAACCGGGTTTTTCAAATAATGTATAATTTCATGAAACTACCATGGTCCTCAAATCCAGAAAACATCATGAAAAATCCATATCCCAATGCAAAAATCCATGAATATAATATATGCAACAGAAAACTGTAATGTGAGCATATAAAGGAAAAGCCGCTATTTAACTGCAACAAGTTAATATAAATATCATGCGGTTCCTAATTTCTCTAAGTCTATATAACATCAAGTAAAGGTGAATATGTAGCTATAGCCAGATATATATGTAAACATATAGGTATAGCAAGGTATATGTATCTACAGTAATGATGTAATATACCCTCCAGGTATAAGTGTAAGTATGTATGCAAGATGTACATGTAGCTATGTCTCATATGTGTATATACCTATCACTAATGGTACAATACCATATAGGTATATAGGTAATTAGCATGTAAGCATGTCAAGGCATATGTGTAAGCATGTAGGTATACAGGTATGCTATATGTCATATGCACAAAAGGAAATAGGGATCATGTCTCAATGTCCCTAAACAATACAATATCACATATGTATAGGTGTTGTGCGTGTCATGGAAATTATTGACGGTGTGTGTGTAGCATACAACTAGTGCTCGTGAAGCATAAACCGTCAATAATGGTGTCGTGTCTCATTAATACTAAGTCCATATACAAGGAAATGAGATAAGCAACAAAGGTATACATGCACAATCAATATCCGTATACTTCTAACTAATAGTCAGGTCATTTAATCTAGCCCAGACGCATAACGCCATGCGAGCGATTCCCCTTTAGATGTTAAATCTACTCACCAACGCTTCTGGCTAAGTAAAGCCTACCACCTGCTTCCCTTTCTTCGCAGCGTCCGAAGTCCCCGCCTGCGAACCTAAAACATAAAACAATATAACAACTATATATTAGCAAACAACCAATAACACGAACGACTATGTTTTACCGACACACCAACTCTAAGCGTACTCTCAAGTGTTCGTCAAGTGGCTAACGCGATTAGTGACACTACGAAACCAACTCAAGAGCAAAATTTACACAAAGACACGAACGACATCGGCACAACCCTAGCTAGGAACGCAGGCAACACAACTACCAAGCCTAGACCCTGATAGTACCGATCGCGCATTCACAACACAATAATAAACGTGGAATCTAATATAAATAACGTCGCAACGTTCAAAGAAACCCACGCCAAAACTTACCGAAACCTAGTAAGTAACATATATCATTTTAGCACAAAACTACAAGTTTTTACCAAAACTAGAATTTGCAAACATCACAATATAGCAAGGTTAAACCATCCAAACCATTACTATAATTTTAAATCTCACTTAATTAGGATTAGTAAAAGTTTAGTTTGCTAAATAGCTTAATTAACCAATTAGGAAAATATCATTTAACAAATTAGCAACTTGGTTTAGTTTTCATTTGTCTAAAATTATCAACTAATCATTTCACTAATCAAAACCCTAATTTAATTAACAAAACCCTTACTAGAAATTCTAAATATGAAATTAAAAGCTTAATTTAAACAACTAAATAAGCTAATTAAAGTATTGACACCACATAAAGAGATTAGGGTTTGGATTTATACCTTCAAAGAAACACAACTTGAAACTAGAAAATCCAAAGATTAGCCTCCAAAAACCAAGACTTTTGTGAAGATCCAAGCTAGATTAGTGATGGAGAATAAAGGGTTATGTTTTGTTTAAGAGTTTTGTGGATTTATTCAAGGATTTTTGGAGATTTATTTGAGTTTGGAATGAAGAAAATGGGCAAAGAAAAAAATGGGTAGCATGAGGAGAAGTGGCCGGCCATTGCAAGAAGTGGAGGGTTTTAGTGAAAAAAATGAAGAAAGTTCTAGCAAAAATTCAATCAATGCACATTTAATGCAAAAGCCACATTTTCTTTCTTTTCTTTTCTTTTAAAAATTAAATCCTTTTGTCACCACAAATATCTAGATATTAGAATGAAAGGTTTAACAAAACATCTAGTAATTAGATTAGTATAGATTCTCATTAGTAGTAATTAACCCAAGCCAAAAAGTAATTACCACTAATAAAGTGCACAAATAAAGTATTAAAATAACATTTTAATTAGGGAAAAATTCTATGTGAACCAAAACTTTCAATTGACCCCCAAAGCCCGCACACTAGCTTCATTCTAGCTAAACTAGGTGCCGACAAGTCTACACAGAAGTTTGATCACAATCGGGTTCAAAACGGAAAACACCGACTATTTTACCCTAAAAACGGAAAATTCGCAAAACGATTTCTAAAACGTTACAATCTTTCCCCCTTAAAGAAATTCGGTCCCCGAATTTAAAATTCTCACTAAGCGTACCTTCAAAGAGATGAGTACAAAACTCCCAAATCTCGCTCGCAGCCTCCCAAGTGATCACCTCACTATGCGGCTGCGCCAAAGAACCTTCACATATAGCAAGACCCTTGACCGAAGTCTCTCCACCTGCCGATCCACAATAACTATCGGCTACTGGTGAGCAAAAGATCGTGTCCAAAAGAATGGTCTGGTGCTGAATCATGTGAGAAAGGTCATGAAGGTATTTGCGAAGTATCGAGACAAGGAAAATGGGTGAATACTCAATAATCTGGGCGGAAGTGCCAAATTATAGGCAACGGAACTAACTCGCTTTAAGGATCTCAAAAGGACCTAAATCCTGGGATAAGCTTCCCACGACTCAACACGTCATTCATCGGAAAAATTTGTAGGAATACATGATCTCCCACTGCGAACTCAAGTCTGCGACCACCACGGTCGGCATAAGACCTCTGTCTGCACTGGGCTGTCCTCATCCTGACCTGAACCAACTGGATCATCTCCGAAGTCTCTAGACTAGCTGGGGTCCAAAAATCCTACTCTCGCAGAGTCAGAAAAACAGACTGGCGATCGACACGACCTACCAAACAAAACCTAAAGGTTGCCAATTGGAATGTCTCCTGATAACTGCTATCGAAGGAGAATCCTAACAATGGCAAGTGACGATCCCAACTGCCGACAACAATTAGTACGCACGCACAAGCATATCCTCCAGAGTCTGTATAGCCCGCTCTCACAACCCGTCATCCTACGGATGGAAAAGCGGAGCTAAAGCTCAACCAGTACCCAAGGCTTCTTGAAACTTCTGCCTAAGACGGCAAGAGAACAGGGTGCCTCTATTGGATACAACGCATGAAGGAACTCTGTACAAATGCACAACTTAATAAAGAACAATTGAGCAAACTGAGCATAACCGGACAACAAACACCCAAATAGAGTCACACCCTGTCTAGACCTGGATAGACACCACAACGAAATTCATGGAGATCTGCTCCCATTCCCACTCCGTAACGGTAAAAAGGTTGCAACTCTCCAGCCGGTCTCAAATGCTCAACCTTAGCTCGCAACAAGACAGACACCTCGAAACGAAATCCGAAACTTCACTCTTCATCCCTGCCCACCCGTAACTATCTCACAAGTCACGTCACATAATGGTGGAACTTGAATGAACACAGAAAGCTGACTGATATGCCTGCTCTAGGATTTCGCATCACTACCCATCAGCAACAGGTACATACAATGCATCCCTAAATGTAGCACACCCTGGTCATAAATCAAGGACTCGAATCTTTACCCGGCCTAACATGCTCTAGAATTTCAGACAAACGAGCATCGGCGGGCAGTGCCTCGCGAAAGCGATTAAGGAAAAATGGACGGGCACGGACATGAGCAAGCTGTCCCCTCAGTAGAGGCGAACTTAAGCTGTACCCAATGATCGCACAAGAACTATAAATCTGCAGAAGACTGTCTCAGAACTGCGCACAGCTGGAATAAGCTAACCCCGGCCCTACGACTCCAGCATCAGCTACCACAATCGCCTTGCCGCCGGTAACGAGGATCTCACAAACACAATCCTCCACTAGCTCCATCCAACGGTGCTGTCTCAACAATCAAAACCCGCTGCAGGAAGATGTACATTAGGCTCTGGTGGTCCGTGAAAATCTGACACGACTCTCCACACAAGTAGTGTCTCAAATCTTAAACGCATGACCACCGCGGCCATCTCCAGATCATGAGTGGGATATCCTGCTCGTACTTCCTCCAACTGTCGGGAAGCATAAGTGATAACTCTATAATGCCGCATTAACGCAAAATCGAGCCCCACTCACGAAACATCACAGTCAAACAACAAAGTCGCCCGAACCAGAAAGCAAAGAAAGAACTCGTGCAGTTGTCAACCAAGTCTTCAACTGCCGAAAACTCCGCACACATGCCTCAGTCCAAAGAAAAGAATCTCCTTTTCGGTCAGTCCAGTCAACGGTGCAGCGATACACTAACAATTCTGCACGAAACGGCGGTAAAAACTACTAGGGTGACCATGTATGCATATATGTCAACAATATAATCAATGCCAATGACATATACAAATAAACATCTGAATCATATGCCTATATGTAGGTGAATATCATCCACGTGTCCATCAATGACACAATCAACATCAAGGAACCTGAGTGTCCAACATCGACACTCGCAACATCATGAAGGAATATGCATGTATGTATGAGGATACCAACCAATGTGTGTCCATCAACGACACATCAAAATCATGGAACCTGAGTGCCCAACACCGACACTCGAAATATCATGAAACCCGTGTCCAGCATCGACACGTAAATCCTTATATCTCGGGCTCCGTCAGTACGGATCGGCCCATGTCTCCATCAGTCCGGATCGGCCCATATCCATCTCACGACTCCGGTTGGTATCCTCCGGATAACCGCGAGGACAAAACTATCACCGGTAGGTAGTAGTCCCTCTGCCAGGCTCATCGTCTACTGTACAACATACCTTTCTTTCCTCGGGGTACCATACCGGGTCCACCATGTACCCGCAAACGGTTCATCCAGCTCCTCGAATCGGGTATCACATAGCTCATAACCGAGAAAACTCATGGTGGACGCATCGAAATATCATATCAAAAGAAACCAGGTTTTTAAAACAATACATACATTCTTTTGAAATATAACCACGGTTCTCAAATCCAGAATCTCATGAAAACAACATCTCAATGCGTATAATCGTAAAGCATGATGTATGCAAACATAGAACAGAAATGTGAGCATATCAGTATATCATGCAACATAGAATAGTGATGTGAGCATATCAGTATGTCATGCCAACGAGTCATGTGGTAATACTGAACAATTAAGAGTAATAGCATGATATAGAAATTGACTGTGTAAGTGACATAGCAATTACCGATGATGATTGTGTGTGAGCCGGCAAATCTGTGTAAGTGTAACATACGCATCATCGATAATTGTGCAGGTGTACTAGCATACGATATCATAACAAACAATGGAAGCACATGTAAATACAATGCAATGAGAATATCATAAACGTAGCAGAAAAGTAAACCCTAAGCGCCACATTATAAAATATACGTATCTAATCTAACATCTACCTAAGGGATTAAAATATCTATAACATATCCGAGTCGATGAATCTATCAATCGGCAATCCAGCCTCATAGCATCACGTACGGTATAATCCATCGTACGGCGTCCTCGAGTCAAGGGTATGGATCAATCATCAGGTAAAACTTATCGCGTACGGTAATCCATCGTACGACGGCATTAAACAAATAGGGATTCTATCAACCTATATAACAATGAGGGTATGGATCTAATGTCTCGTATGGTATATCACTCATTATTCTCATATATATATATATATATATATATATATCTCAACTCACATCCGTATCAATCTCATATCATGTCTTGGCAACAGTATCTATATTCACATATCGCCTCGCATCCGCATATTGACATATTAAGCCAAGTCATCTTATTTCATCATATTCTCTTTTCATCACATCAATATCTCACATCAAGTAATCTTATATATTTATCTTATTTTACCGATCTCATAACACATCTATCTCAATCTTATCATATTCATCGATCTCTTGTCATATCTTTATAGATCTTGTCTCATATCTTGGTATATGTATTCAATCATTCATATCATCTCCCACTAACTTTTTGATCTTATCCATAGTTTCCTAGTATAGGTTTCTCCGATTATATTCTATATATCGATCTCCATTTTATAATTACGGGGGTGCTATACGCCATCCACCCGACTCCCCCTTAAGATATAAATCTACTCACCTGCAATCTCCTTGTTTAGCCGTAGTCGATGTGCTTCGTCATCTCAGAATCCACACGAAGGTACCTACAATCACAGCACATCGTAATGCTATTAAAATCAATGTCCGGAAAACTGATACGGCACACGGTGTGCTCATAAGTTAGAACCTATATAGCCTACGCATGTAAAAACAACCAAATAACCCTCGTCATTGACATACAAACGTCCAACGACCAAATACAATATCAAATACCAAAACCCAAGTTCAGAAATCGCAAATACCAAATTCAGCAACATAGGAAATTGCTCCCAGATTTCACCCTAGGCCAAACTAGGGAATTTTGCATATAGGGTTAGTCTAGATATCAGATAACAAGACTACTGACCAAAAATCACCAAATTCCACTCTTAAGTGGCCGCAATTTGCGGCCACCATGAATTAATCTGCGGCCAAGTTAAGGTATTTGGGTCTCGGGTTTTAGGGGTTGCTTCAAAGTTGCCTGCACGTATCGCTGTCAAGGGAACTTATTTTATGGTGGTCTTAGGTCATCCCAGATTCCTATATACCATCAAAATCTGTCAATTATTCGATGTCGGGAAAAATATAACTTCGTGTTTTGGGTTCTAGTCTCTGGTCTAGACCAGTAAAATCATCACTAAGGTCTTGTAAACACTCACTACTTCTCAATTTACCACTTACAAGTCAAGTCTCTCACTAAACATCATCTTGGAAAATTCTAAGATCACAATCCACACTAAAATGAACTATAAACTAAACTATAAGGTTAATAAACTAATTACAAGATGAGAAGTGGAATTTATACCTCATGGGAGCAACTCAAGAAAAACCCTAGACGCCCAAAGTCTCCAAAATCCAAACTTGAAAGGTCCATAGGGTTTAGGAAGAGGTGGGGATCATTTTTAATGAAGGTGGCATGAGGTTTTGATGAAGATTTGTAGATGTTATCATGGGGTAGAGGAGGTGGAGGAAGCATGAGGAAGGAGATGAAGATGATGAGGTGATGAAGGAAGAGGAAAATGGTGAAGTGAGGAAACAATGAGGAATGGTCACGGTAGAGCCATACCCCCCCTCTCTCATTATCTCTCATGGCATGCTCCTATGCCATCATGTGGTCCCCTTATTTCTCTTTCATCAAATAACCTCTCATGTCTTCTCTTTTCTTTTTCTTTTCTTTCTCACAAAATAAAGAAAAGCCCAAATACAAATAAAACAAACACAATGAAACAACATGCAACAAGACATGGTGCACTAGCCATGATTAATTAAAAATACGGATTTGGCATAATCGTGATTAGTAGTGCACTAATCGAGTTTAATTTAAACTTGCCTATAATTAATTATAAAAATGCCCAAATCCGATAAATATATTTTTAAATGAATAAATCATTTTAATCTCCAATTATTTCCCAAATATTGGTATATATATTTATACCATTTTACGAAAACCCCAAATTCGCAAATCGAATAGTTTTCGCGAAATATTTTATTTTAATATTAAATTCCAAAAATAATATTTTATATTTCTGAAATGTTACAATCTCCCCCTTTAAATAAATTCGGTCCCCGAATTTAAATTTAAACCCCCAAATACTAAAACCTTTTAATAATCTTGTTCAGATCAACGGGGCTCCAAAATCACATAATATACAGAAATACCACAGCGCATCATGTGCGCATGAAAACGAGTGTGAAACTCAAAATCGAACTCTGTCAAGCGTAACGCAATCATCGGAGTTACAATGGAGATATAGATCTCGAAATCCACTACTGAAATCCAATATACTATTGTCAAAATCATAATACGTATATAGTACGCATCCCTTTTAATTTCCTCTAAAAACTGGATAAAATACATGCAAAATCCTTTCCGAATCGCAGTGCGATGCGTAGCTCACGACACAAATGGCGGATGATCATTTGTAAAGTAGTAACTATTTCTATATATGTTTTTGCTTAAATGATACGTCTCGCTTTTTCGAAATATCCCAGAAGGTTTTCCTTTGTAAAGGTTCGTGTCACTCGCGGACACGTAGGAAATAGCGAGACTATAGCTCATTTTTGAAAATCTCGTGGTAAACTTTAATGCATGCAAAAGTACTCAGGCAATGTCCTCATATCATCCCTGCTCGGCTACTATATATATAGTATCCAACATCAAAATATAATGCTTAAGAGCAAAAATCAGCCTCAAAAGGTGTATCCAATCATCACGTGCGTCTGGTGTGCACGGAAAACCAAAACCAAATACAAGTGCCACGAATGTGCACAAAAGCCAACTAAGTGCAACGGGTGTGCACAAAAGCATCTGTCAAATGCAACTGGTGTGCATGACAACAACATCAAGTGCATCTAGAGTGCACGAAAATCTCAACCCAGTGCATCCAACCTGCATGAATGAAAATCTCAATCAAGTGCATCCGACATGCACAAATAAAATCTAAATCAAGTGCATCCAACATGCACGAATAAAATCTAAATCAAGTGCATCCAACATGCACGAATAAAATCTCAATCAAATGCATCCAACATGCACGAATAAAGTCTCAATGAAGTGCATCCTATGGTTTGGAAGAAGACTATCCAATAAGCATAATAGGTGTACTGTCCTAATCCAAGGAGCACTCGCAACCTGAGAGAAGGTAAAAGGAAAAGACAACTGAATAGTCCTATTCAATTTCCCCAGAACCAGAAACCATCCTCGAATCTGGAACAAGTTCCTTCGAGTTCGTATATAACCATACGAAGGTTTTATCCAATGGAAGTGGACGTTCGTAGTAATACGGGATGTTCTGGAGAAAAGGGTAAAAGTAGGAGTGACAATGAGGTATGCAACTCAGACAATCCAAAAGCCAGTGTTTTAAGAAGGTTCGGTTAACTTGGTCAATGAGTCATAGTCAAGGGTCGGGTCATGGTCGCTGCCAAAGAGAGAGAGAGAGAAAAGAAACACTCAGCGTGCACTCTAACCTAGATCAGAATGGTTATCACTTTATCTAATCAGGAAACCTCCCACTGTAACCTCAAATTCTCCTCCAAACCTGAAAGAAGAATTAGTCGGGATCACCCGAGGAGTAAACCAACTCATCAGTGGGAATCGGGATCCAACTATCATCGCATGATAATGTGATGGAATCCACTCACGTTATCACACTCCAGAAGGAATGCGCATATCTGGCAAGTTTCAGTTTCTTTAGAAACCCCCGATGTGAGTTTTTACCCCTAGGACCCAACTGATCTTGACGGAGTCAACAAATCAAAGAGTCTTAGTCAAGTCCAACCCGTCATTATCTTGATTGCATTAAACCCACCCGTACGTGCCCTTGACGGAGTCAACAAGGCCGCACGACTGTCCTAACCAATCGCATATCCATGCTACAAACAATCACCACTTAGCTACCGTACACTACGCCTTGACGGAGTCAACAAACGCAGCACGAATACTATGTACCACTTGTAGGAAATGACGGAGGGCTACGAATGGTTTTTGGCGAAAAACCTTTAACGTAATGAACTTGATATCGTTGAAGGAACCGGATAGCTTTTTATAAAAATATAGTGGCGAAAACCTTTGCTAAAGAGGTCGGTGAAGGGATCTCGGCTCTTTCCCCGTAGAATGAGGTGCAGGATATTCTAACTGAATACCACGATGCAAAGCAAAAAGTAATCGACTATAGTGAAGTTATTACCCTGACGCAAACTTCTGTCTAAGGGGTCACTCACGGTGAAGGGATCTCGGCCCTTGCCTCGTCGAATGAGGTGCTGGATATTCATAACTGAATACCACTGTGCAAAACAAAAGAGAACGTCCTTGCAATAACAGCATTTTTTTGCAAAATGTTCCAACAACATCAAACAGGTTTGTTTAGCTTGCATTGATCCGAATCAATGCAGTCCCATCAATTAATCACACTACAAAAGAACGAAAATATGATGTACGTATATGCCATCCGCATTCGCCACTGGGTCCCGTCATCACCCGTTAGGTTACTTAACTAACGACAGAGCGGGGACTGGACTAGCGCGGGTGTAAAACATATACAACATCTACCAGTATATATATCAATATATAATATTCGCTCAAGGCGTGATAAAAATGCAACATACAGAGAGTAATAAGCATCACAGAACAATACAGATAATCTGGGATCCCCGGGTTTCATAGAGCCGCTACTGAAACCCGACGTTCCCTGGTCATGTAGATAGCCTGTGCAATGAAATCCTAGACCCCTACGGGCGCGGCAAGTTACCCGCCAAAACCTGAAGCGAGGCAGCCCCTTCAACAACGGGAATGGACCACCCAGCACTTCACGGAATCCTGTAACTTGAGCACCCCTCCTTGGGTCAACCTGTACCCCCTACGAGTTCGGCGAATAGCCCGCCAATTCTCGAGTGAAGCCCCCTCTGTCTCAAAGCCATGAGATTCGGGCCCGTTGCCCTCTAGAACCCGGCTATCCGTGCACCCCACCGTGGGGTAATCCTAGTACAGAAAGTAAAAATATATATACAACGGGTACGTCGACCTCAGCCCGGTCGTGCCCCAAAAGAATAATACACAAACAGGCAGTGACGGCAGTCCACATGTCGGACGCTCGCCCCGAAATATCAAATGTACAAATACAACCAAACTGTACTACCATTGCATCCAGGCTATCCACTACGACAAATCCGCAACATCACAGCACAACACAGAACATCAACGTGAATGCCACGTTCGCAAATCCGTCTAAAAGGGCTATAACAATTAGACAGGATTTACCGATCAAATGACATTCACGGTCGCAGATATAATGTAAATACTGTGAAGTAACATATTTAAAATTTTCGATCGACAAAATTTCCTGAAGTGGGCCCCAAGCACAATTCCCAGTACTCAAACAAATCTTGGCCCAAACAAAAAAATACCAAAACCCCCATTTCCAAGAAACAAACCACTGTAGAAATTTCGATGCAAAGAAGCCTCAGGACAGCGGCGGAACCGCGGCCAACAGAAGGGTAATGTCGTGGTTCCGCGGCGGAACAGTGTCTTTATGCAATGAAATTTTCACAGATATCTTAGAAAATCCTGCCTGTTTTTCTGCAGCATACGAAATAATTTTTTGACCACAGGAAAAATTTGACAGAAACTGATGACTTGGAAATGCAGTTTTGGAAAATTTCGTTCGATCGAAGTTCTAAACACGTTAGAGCAAGCTAGTAAAGGTTAATGGCGTGGCTCTGATACCATGTAAGACTACGGTAGCGCCCCGGCCGTCTGTCCGAGGCCAAAATGCGGAAACGAAAACTTTTTCAAACTAGAAACCGGCGCTATCGTATGCTTAAAACCCGGATCGAACTATTAACCTACAACTAGCAATTAGAGAAAGGGTTGGAAAGCTATACCGATCAATCCATGTCCTTCGGTCTTTGGCCACCATCCCAAGCTCCTCACGGCATATCCGGTTTCGATCTCCTCGTCGGAAAAGGGCACAACATCTTCGAGTCTTTTTACGGGCTCCCGCTTCATCCGAAGCAACTCGGGCACGAAGTGTGCTAGCCGACGTGTCCAAGGTGATGTAGAAAATGTTTGTGATCACTTTGTCTCTTGCATCCATGAGATGGATGGAGGTTGAAGGTGTTGCCATTGATGGAGATTATGAGCTAGAGGAGGAAGAAGAAGAAGATGTTTCTTTTTCCTTTTGTGATGGAATGATAAAATGAGAGAGAGAGCTCTTTTCTTTTGTGTGTTTTCATAAGATAAAAAGAGAGCAAGAAGAGAATAATACAAGAGCCAACCTTGCCCTTGGCTGCCCCTCTCTCTCCTCTCATCAAATCAACTAACAAAACCATCATATAATGTGACACATGCACAAGAAAAGGGACCATGAGTCATCACTTGTGCATGTGTCACAATTAATGATCTTAATCATGATTTAGTGCTCATAATTTCCATTTACAAACATTAATCCAAATGTTTGCAACAATAAAAAGATACAGCAATATCTAAAGTAAACTCGTGACGGATCACAAGGATACCCCTCACCTGTATATACATACCTGCATCCGCATTCCGACTGAATGCGAATGCGACGAGACTAAGGTAATTCAACAAATATAATACTAGGATCC
Source organism: Agapanthus africanus (assembly GCA_030015575.1). Lineage (NCBI taxonomy): Eukaryota > Viridiplantae > Streptophyta > Magnoliopsida > Asparagales > Amaryllidaceae > Agapanthus > Agapanthus africanus. The sequence goes on from JASDDO010000024.1 coordinate 612,531,086, forward strand.
GGCTTAAACCAAAGCGCACTAGTATGATCCGCCCGATCATGATCCGTGCACTACTGCACGTACATGATCGGACCCTACCATATATTATACGGCCTCTACAATGTTTCGCCCGAAACTTGAGAAACTGTCTGTGGGGGACTCTAAAGACTCGTCAATACTTTGGCTGTGGATTTAACCACTAGCACGTCAGAGGTACTAGCCGTACGTAATGGGCTACCAGGTATTGACCAAAAGGGAGGTCGATGAGCGAACTCATCTTGACACCCTACAGAGCCTGTCAGTGACAATATCCGTACAGTCCGGTCCGTTTGTCTATGAGCATCGCATGGCGGGCCTAGGGGGTTGGTAAAAGTCAGACCCCAAAAAGCGGTATAAGTCGTGTCGGAGTGTAGCCCAGAACACCCTGAGATACTACTGGAATACCTACCAGTAAATCTCCTGCCTTGGTCAAGGACTTCGTGTAATGGCTCTCCTAGACATAGCGCGATCTCATCCCCAATACCGGGAGAGACGAAACCCCTGCCAATCCGCTCACTGCCTCCATGTGGCTCGGGACTGTACCCAACTAAAACCTGTTTGCACGACTCCTTTGAGCCGTGGTAGGGTAGTAATCAAAGCACAGTGGGAACTCACACGAGACAAATGACGATCTCAGGTCGATGAACTAACCTGTACACATGTCACCAGGGAACTGCTATCTGACGTCAGGTATAATACCAACTAGCATGTTCCCAGCGAGTCCTGTCCGGTGTATTCATAACCCAATGAGCACATGTATACATCTTAGGTGAACCAACTGACACCAATGGCTTGTGAGACCGGCCACCGCCCGTCGTCGGGGTCTCGACTGTATACACTAGTCTACTAATGGAGTATCAATGCCCACTCTCGAAACTCCCACGATTAGGGACCACTTTAAGGATGTGCTTATTGACCACAGCTCCCACGTATATGATCGCCATCATACTGCTGGCCGTCAAGCAAAAATCCTAAGGGCTCTATCAACGTGCAATAGTGACCTGTAAGGTCACCTGAAGCAGTACACGATGATAAAGATAAACCATGGTAGCATACTATTCTCCATCAACGTATAATAGTGAACCACAATGTCACCTAAAGCATGTACACGATGATAAAGACAAACCGGATAGTATACAATCATCCTGAGTAAGATTGTCCTACCGACATAGGTCCTCCCTCAATCGTTGCAATCACGTGCCTGCGATCCAATAATTGACTCTGAGGGCACTATATCCAACAATCTCCCACTTGCACTCAAGGCTAATTATTGCGATATCGCATACTCACAGCCCGTGTGATACCGAACACCCAACTCCTCTACTGATCAGTCTCACAAAGCCCGTTTGTGAAACTATTGCGTTCGAGGGATAGCCTCAGTTAGTGGATCCGCTCTGATGTTTCTTTCTATGTCTCTCTTTATCTCAAGTTCGAGGAGAAAGCCATCTCCCGAAATGAGCAATACCTGTCTTAGAATATGTCTGGATATCTGATGGGACCTAGTTCATAAATGAACTCCAAATCCAAACTTCTTAGACTGTATCGTCAACTGAACTTAGTGTCCTGCGCCACACCTCCGTCAGTATCCGCTTGGACCACCTATCCAAAATACTGCCAATCTTCAGAGGGAAAACTATAACTCTGAAAGTCACTCTGTCATCCAGGTCACCTTGGAAGCCTGGAATGATAACTGTCTCCTAAAAGTGGCTATTGTTGTCATATCCCTAGAACATCCACTTATGTTCTAAAACTGCTTCCGAATGTTTATCCAGGATTGGATTAATATCAATTTACTGCATCTCGTGCAAAAACAATATCTGGTGTGGTACTTGACATCTCATGATTGACTCAATTGCCTAAGCAAGTGATCTGCCAATCATGCACATCCCTCTCTCCTTTAGTTTGTAAGACACCTTTAGAGAGGGTGACTCCATCACCTGCAGGTACACTACCATTCCAGGAGTCGTCCATTCTAAATACCTTTAGAATGCTATCTCAGTACCCAGATTGGGAAACTGCCCAAATCTAGATCTAAAACCATAGATCTAGTAACCAGAATGTGTATATATATTTATACCATTTTACGAAAACCCCAAATTCGCAAATCGAATAGTTTTCGCGAAATATTTTATTTTTATATTAAATTCCAAAAATAATATTTTATATTTCTGAAATGTTACAATCTCCCCCTTAAATAAATTCGGTCCCCGAATTTAAATTTAAACCCCCAAATACTAAAACCTTTTAATAATCTTGTTCAGATCAACGGGGCTCCGAAATCACATAATACACAGAAATACCACAGCGCATCATGTGCGCATGAAAATGAGTGTGAAACTCAAAATCGAACTCCGTCAAGCGTAACGCAATCATCGGAGTTACAATGGAGATATAGATCTCGAAATCCACTACTGAAATCCAATATACTATTGTTAAAATCATAATACGTATATAGTACGCATCCCTTTTAATTTCCTCTAAAAAATGGATAAAATACATGCAAAATCCTTTCCGAATCGCAGTGCGATGCGTAGCTCACGACACAAATGGCAGACGATCATTTGTAAAGTAGTAACTATTTCTATATATGTTTTTGCTCAAATGATACGTCCCGCCTTTTTGAAATATCCCAGAAGGTTTTCCTTTGTAAAGGTTCGTGTCACTCGCGGACACGTAGGAAATAGCGAGACTATAGCTCATTTTTGAAAATCTCGTGGTAAACTTTTAATGCATGCAAAAGTACTCAGGCACTGTCCTCATATCAGCCCTACTCGGCTACAATCCAAAAGCCAGTGTTTTAAGAAGGTTCGGTTAACTTGGTCACTGAGTCATAGTCAAGGGTCGGGTCATGGTCGCTGCCAAAGAGAGAGAGAAAAGAAACACTCAGCGTGCACTCAAACTTAAATCAGAATGGTTATCACTTTATCTAATCAGGAAACCTCCTACTATAACCTCAAATTCTTCTCCAAACCTGAAAGAAGAATTAGTCGGGATCACCCGAGGAGTAAACCAACTCATCAGTGGGAATCGGGATCCAGCTATCATCGCATGATAACGTGATGGAATCCGCTCACGTTATCACACTCCAGAAGGTATGCGCATATCTGGCAAGTTTCAGTTTTTTTAGAAACCCCCGATGTGAGTTTTTACCCCTAGGACCCAAGTGACCTTGACGGAGTCAACAAATTAAAGAGTCCTAGTCAAGTTCAACCCATCATTATCTTGATTGCATTAAACACACCCGTACGTGCCCTTGACGGAGTCAACAAGGCCGCACGACTATCCTAACCAATCGCATATCCATGCTACAAACAATCACCACTTAGCTACCGTACACTACGCCTTGACGGAGTCAACAAACTCAACACTAATACTATATACCACTTGTAGGAAATGACGGAGGGCTACGAATGGTTTTTGGCGAAAAACCTTTAACGTAATGAACTTGATATCGTTGAAGGAACCGGATAGCTTTTTATAAAAATATAGTGGCGAAAACCTTTGCTAAAGAGGTCGGTGAAGGGATCTCGGCTCTTTCCCCGTAGAATGAGGTGTGGGATATTCCAACCGAATACCACGATGCAAAGCAAAAAGTAATCGACTATAGTGAAGTTATTACCCTGACGCAAACTTCTGTCCAAGGGGTCACTCCCAGTGAAGGGATCTCGGCCCTTGCCTCGTCGAATGAGGTGCTGGATATTCATAACCGAATACCACTGTGCAAAACAAAAGAGAACGTCCTTGCAATAACAGCCTTTTTTTGAAAAATGTTCCAACAACATCAAACGGGTTTGTTTAGCTTGCATTGATCCGAATCAATGCAGTCCCATCAATTAAACACACCTCAAAAGAACGAAAATATGATGTACGTATATGCCATCCGCATTCGCCACTGGGTCCCGTCATCACCCGTTAGGTTACTTATTTAACGACAGAGCGGGGACTGGACTAGCGCGGGTGTAAAACATATACAACATCTACTAGTATATATATCAATATATACTATTCGCTCAAGGCGTGATAAAAATGCAACATTATAGAGAGTAATAAGCATCACAGAATAATACAGATAATCTGGGATCCCCGGGTTTCATAGAGCCGCTACTGAAACCCGACGTTCCCCTGGTCGTGTGGATAGCCTGTGCAATGAAATCCTAGACCCCTACGGGCGCGGCAAGTTACCCGTCAAAACCTGAAGCGAGGAAGCCCCCTTCAACAATGTGAATGGACCACCCAGCACTTCACGGAATCCGGTAACTTGAGCACCCCTCCTTGGGTCAACCTGTACCCCCTACGAGTGCAGCGAATAGCCCTCCAATTCTCAAGTGAAGCCCCCTCTGTCTCAAAACCATGAGATGCGGGCCCGTTGCCCTCTAGAACCCGGCTATCCGTGCACCCCACCGCGGGGTAATCCTAGTACAAAAAGTAAAAATATATATACAACGGGTACGTCGACCTCAGCCCGGTCGTGCCCCAAAAGAATAATATACAAACAGGCAGTGACGGCAGTCCACATGTCGGACGCTCGCCCTGCAATATCAAATGTACAAATACAACCAAACTGTACTACCATTGCATCCAGGCTATCCACCACGACAAATCCGCAACATCACAGCACAATACAGAACATCAACGTGAATGCCACGTTCGCAAATCCGTCTAAAAGGGCTATAGCAATTAGACAGAATTTACCGATCAAATGACATTCACGGTCGCAGATATAATGTAAATACTGTGAACTAACATGTTTAAAATTTTCGATCGACAAAATTTCCCGAAGTGGGCCCCAAGCACAATTCCCAGTTCTCAAACAAATCTGGGCCTAAATAAAAAATACCAGAAACCCCATTTCCAAGAAACAAACCACTGTAGAAATTTCGATGCAAAGAAGCCTCAGGACAGCGGCGGAACCGCGGCCAACAGAAGGGTATTGCCGTCGTTCCGCGGCGGAATAGTGTCTTTATGCAATGAAATTTTCACAGATATCTTAGAAAATCCTGCCTGGTTTTCTGCAGCATACGAAATAATTTTTTGACCACAGGAAAAATTTGACAGAAACTGATGACTTGGAAATGCAGTTTTGGAAAATTTCGTTCGATCGAAGTTCTAAACACGTTAGAGCAAGCTAGTAAAGGTTAATGGCGTGGCTCTGATACCATGTAAGACTACGGTAGCGCCCCGGCCGTCTGTCCGAGGCCAAAATGCGGAAACGAAATTTTTTTCAAACTAGAAACCGGCGCTATCGTATGCTTAAAACCCGGATCGAACCATTAACCAACAACTAGCAACTAGAGAAAGGGTTGGAAAGCTATACCGATCGATCCATGTCCTTCGGTCTTTGGTCAGCATCCCAAGCTTCTCGCGGCATCTCCGGTCTCGATCTCCTCGTCGGAAAAGGGGCACCACATCTTCGAGTCTTTTTACGGGCTCCCGCTTCATCCGAAGCAACTCGGGCACGAAGTGTGCTAGCTGACGTGTCCAAGGTGATGTAGAGAATGTTTGTGATCACTTTGTCTCTTGCATCCATGAGATGGATGGAGGTTGAAGGTGTTGCTATTGATGGAGATTATGAGCTAGAGGAAGAAGAAGAAGATGTTTCTTTTTCCATTTGTGATGTAATGATAAAATGATAGAGAGCTCTTTTCTTTTGTGTGTTTTCATAAGATAGAAAGAGAGCAAGAAGAGAATAATACAAGAGCCAACCTTTCCCTTGGCTGCCCCCCTCTCTCCTCTCATCAAATCAACTCATAAAACCATCATATAATGTGACACATGCACAAGAAAAGGGACCATGAGTCATCACTTGTGCATGTGTCACAATTAATGATCTTAATCATGATTTAGTGCTCATAATTTCCATTTACAAACATTAATCCAAATGTTTGCAACAATAAAAAGATACGGCAATATCTAAAGTAAACTCGTGACGGATCACAAGAATACCCCTCACCTGTATATACATACCTGCATCCGCATTCCGACTGAATGCGAATGCGACGAGACTAAAGAAATCCCACAAATCTAATACTAGGATCCGGCTTAAACCAAAGCTCACTAGTATGATCCGCCCGATCATGATCCGTGCACTACTGAACGTATATGATCGGACCCTGCCATATATCATACGGCCTCTACAATGTTTCGCCCGAAACTTGAGAAACTGTCTGTGTGGGACTTTAAAGACTCGTCAATACTTTGGCTGTGGATTTAACCACTAGCACGTCAGAGGTACTAGCCATACATAACGGGCTACCAGGTATTGACCAAAAGGGAGGTCGATGAGCGAACTCATCCTGACACCCTACTGAGCCTGTCAGTGACAAAATCCGTACAGTCCGGTCCATTCGTCTATGAGCATCGCATGGCGGGCCTAGGGGGTTGGTAAAAGTCAGACCCTAAAAGCGGTACAAGTCGTGTCGGAGTGTAGCCCAGAACACCCTGAGATACTACTGGAATACCTACCAGTAAATCTCCTGCCTTGGTCAAGGACTTCGTGTAATGGATATCCTAGACACAGCGCGATCTCACCCCCAATACCGGGAGAGACGAAACCCCTGCCGATCCGCTCACAGCCTCCATGTGGCTCGGGAATGTACCCAACTAAAACCTATTTGCACGACTCCTTTGAGCCATGGTAGGGTAGTAATCAAAGCACAGTAGGAACTCACACGAGACAAATGGCGATCTCAGGTCGATGAACTAACCTGTACACATGTCACCAGGGAACTGCTATCTGACGTCAGGTATAATACCAACTAGCATGTTCCCAGCGAGTCCTGTCCGGTGTACTCATAACCCAATGAGCACATGTATACATCTTAGGTGAACCAACTGACACCAATGGCTTGTGAGACCGGCCACCGCCCCTCGTCGGGGTCTCGACTGTATACACTAGTCTACTAATGGAGTATCGATGCCCACTCTCGAAACTCCCACGATTAGGGACCACTTTACGGATGTGCTTATTGACCCCAGCTCCCACGTATATGATCGCCATCATACTGCTGGCCGTCAAGCAAAAATCCTAAGGGCTCTATCAACGTGCAATAGTGACCTGTAAGGTCACCTGAAGCAGTACACGATGATAAAGATAAACCATGGTAGCATACTATTCTCCATCAACGTATAATAGTGAACCACAATGTCACCTAAAGTATGTACACGATGATAAAGACAAACCAGATAGTATACAATCATCCTGAGTAAGATTGTCCTACCGTCATAGGTCCTCCCTCAATCATTGCAATCACGTGCCTGCGATCCAATAATTGACTCTGAGGGCACTATATCCAACAATCTCCCACTTGCACTCAAGGCTAATTATTGCGATGTCGCATACTCACAGCCCGTGTGATACCGAACACCCAACTCCTCTACTGATCTGTCTCACAAAGCCCGTTAGTGAAACTATTGCGTTCGAGGAATAGCCTCAGTTAGTGGATCCGCTCTGATGTTTCTTTCTATGTCTCTCTTTATCTCAAGTTCGCGGAGAAATCCATCTCCCGAAATGAGCAATACCTGTCTTAGAATATGTCTGGATATCTGATGGGACCTAGTTCATAAATGAACTCCAAATCCAAACTTCTTAGACTGTATCGTCAACTGAACTTAATCAGTATCCTGCTCCACACCTCCCTCAGTATCCACTTGGACCACCTGTCCAAAATACTGCCCCTCTTCAGAGGGAAAACTATAATTCTGACAGTCACTCTGTCATCCAGGTCACCTTGGAAGCCTGGAATGATAACTGTCTCCTAAAAGAGGCTGTTGTTGTCATATCCCTAGAACATCCACTTATGTTCTAAAACTGCTTCCGAATGTTTCTACTGGATTGGATTAATATCAACTTACTGCATCTCATGCAAAAACAATATCTGGTGTGGTACTTGACATCTCATGATTGACTCAATTGTCTAAGCAAGTGATCTGCCAATTATGCACATCCCTCTCCCCTTTAGTCTGTAAGACACCTTTAGAGAGGGTGACTCCATCACCTGCAGGTACACTACCATGCCAGGAGTCGTCCATTCTAAATACCTTTAGAATGCTGTCTAAGTACCCAGATTGGGAAACTGCCCAAATCTAGATCTAAAACCATAGATCTAGTAACCAGAATGTCTAATATAATATCCAAGCCTTGTGTGGAAAAACCACTGTGTGACAACCAAAGTATAACCGATCGTAGTATAGGAATTTCACTTCCTACTCTGTGTATGTCATCCAAATACCAGGACATCACACCCTACTACCTTCTTAACAGATCCATCCCCTATTCTGATGAAGTCAAAACTATGACTGTCACATCAGAAATAGATGATCTATCTCCGCTATATCTGCTTTAGTCCATAAATAGACATAAGCTACTTGTCCACTATGCTTCCGCTGCTCCCACTGACTACGACAACCCTCTAGAAGAGTCATATACATGTGCACTTCTAAAACTAGTTTAGAACGACGCTATACTCATCCTCCTGCCGGGTCTCAGAGTCTGGAAAAACAGTTGTGTCAAATCTGGGTAAACAAGAACCTCCCTGTCACCGTCTTTGAGCATACTGAAGTACCTCTCGAGTGCCTGAGGTTACCCACCATATCTGCGAAGTGGCCAATGGAATGTCAAACCAGATTGAATCTTTAAGTTCTTATCAAATTTTCAGTAATCGTTTGCGGTTCTGGAATCACTTCCAGTTCTACCATACTCTCACTTCTGTTTTCTGAAAAAATTCATTTTACTAAAAACTGTGGCGAGTCAAGAACAATATCACTATTGATCTTCCAGATGGTAGAAAGTTAACCCTCGTTATACCCCGGGTCAACCCACAAACAGCCATTACAGAAAGGTGCCTTGAGTTATCCAGAGTCTGGTTTTAAGCATAAGACGGACAACTCCCCGTACCTTAACATCGTTAAGATATGAACCGTTCTATATCCAATATAGAAACATAGGCACTGATTTAATTGGAACCAGATTCAAATCACGCAGCTGTCTCCAGTGCATGTCAACTAAATGGAGAGAGGCCGATCAGCATTACTCAACTTAGGAATACATCCAGATATGAGTAACCTGAAAGAGAAGCAAGTTCTCAATAACCATTACTATCAACTGAATACCATACACAAGTATCTACATCTTCGATCACCTTGAAGAATCCTGATACTTGCAATACCTGGTTCTCTACTATATTCATATACCTATAACTTCTCAAAACTTAGACCTTGTATTACAACGAAACACTTGTCTAAGAACTAGAGAAGTCATAAGTAAACAGAATATAGTACGAGTACCAATCCCTCTGTCTTCATGGACACTGGACAACATACAATGCTCTGTATAAGTCCCCTGAGTCTAATAACTCATTCCCTGTGTGTCGTAGGTTGAAAACTGTACTTATGGTTTTTGAAGAATTACACCGCTGTTTAATGCTCCTTACCTAACCATCCATTGATATAGGTAAATGTCATAGACATAATTTCAAAAAGTTATATCTCACTTTATAAAAATAAACGTACAGATATATCAATTTGAAATTGATGCATAACAACGGATATTCAAAACCAAATATTTGCCGTCCGGCAAACAACCCAAGCGATTTCCTCAAATATCACCAATTACAACGAATCCCGATATAATGAGGATGATCACCCAATTTCCAATAACTTACTCCCACTCATCATCTGTAAAACCATACAGATGTGAGAATCAAACCTGGTAAATACATATCCTGGAGCAAGGGCTAATTGGGAAATCAGTTTTCTTTTAACAATACACAGTGAAACTGAAACATGTAAATGTTTCGAAGGGGTATCCGGGTATTCTTACTAATGCCTCTTCCATTATCCAGATTCATGACTGTAACCGTATATTTCTTTGCCATCTCTCCAAATCCCTTTATATGTCTTTAGTCATTACCTTCTGTACACCCCTTTAAGCCAAATGGTTTTCTTCCTTCCTTACCGTTCGGCACCAGCCTATGGTTTGGAAAAAGACTATCCAATAAGCATAATGGGTGTACTGTCCTAAACCTAGGAGCACTCGCAACGCGAGAGAAGGTAAAGATAAAAGACAACTGAATAAACCTCATTCTTATTTCTCCTGAACCAGAATCCATCCCCGAACTGGAACAAGTTCCTTCGAGTTCATATATAACCATACGATGGAGTATCCAAATTACTGTGGATCTTCGTAGTGATACGGAGTGTCCTGGAGAAATACAAATGTGAAGTAGGAGTGGCGATGAAATACTTGGTTTGGTCGTGAATAGCAGTCGCAATTTACTTTGCCCTCTTACTAATCCCTTTATTTGTCTTTACTTAATACCTTTTGTACACCTCTTTAGGCTAAATGGTTTTCTTCCTTCCTTACCGTTCGGCACCAGCCTATGGTTTGGAAGAAGACTATCCAATAAGCATAATAGGTGTACTGTCCTAATCCAAGGAGCACTCGCAACCCGAGAGAAGGTAAAAGGAAAAGACAACTGAATAGTCCTATTCATTTTCCCCAGAACCAGAAACCATCCTCGAATCTGGAACAAGTTCCTTCGAGTTCGTATATAACCATACGATGGTTTTATCCAATGGAAGTGGACGTTCGTAGTAATACAGGGTGTTCTGGAGAAAAGGGTAAAAGTAGGAGTGGCAATGAGGTATGCAACTCAGACAATCCAAAAGCCAGTGTTTTAAGAAGGTTCGGTAAACTTGGTCACTGAGTCATAGTCAAGGGTCGGATCATGGTCGCTGCCAAAGAGAGAGAGAGAGAGAAAAGAAACACTCAGCGTGCACTCTAACCTAGATCAGAATGGTTATCACTTTATCTAATCAGGAAACCTCCCACTGTAACTTCAAATTCTCCTCCAAACCTGAAAGAAGAATTAGTCGGGATCACCCGAGGAGTAAACCAACTCATCAGTGGGAATCGGGATTGTCACGACCCGAACTTTGGCCCGTGACCTGCACTTAACCACGTAACGTCTACAGGCGTAACGCAGCTAAGTGAACCGAAAACCAAGAAATCAAACCAGTAAAAGTATAGAGTGTTTAAGTTTTAAATGGAAGTATTTATTAAAGTGACAAGAATTCTTAAGTAAATAATCACCAAGATAGCAATATACGACGCCGTAGCGAAGATCAAGATCCACAAGTGGAAACATCACAGATGAGATAAACTGCAAAGTACAGTCGGCTCACAACGAGCTCGACACCATAATACAGATAATACACATCATCGTCCTCACACTGTCTCTAAGTCAAATACATATATGGTAGATGGAGAATACTAGATACAACAATATACATAACTGAAAGATAAACAGATACCGCACAAAACCCACCTATCAGCAAAAGAGCTAGTACACCAACTATGGGGGTATCTGTGTCAAAAGATGCAAAACGCAGCCTGCCGCGACTACTCCGAAGGGCAACCTGCAAACACTGTGGCACAACGGGGGTGAGTTGCCAACTCGTGAATAGAGATAACATATAAAGGTAATCGCGAGCATGCACGTACTGCGCTACTCTATCATATGCCAACAGATGATATCAATGTGTGATAAGCAGTATGTGCAAAAATCACGTAAGTGCTCTATCAGGTAATATAACTACAGGATGAGATGCAATAATGAATGCCGAGCAGGGGAATATAACATCTACACGAAATGTTAATGTAGAATATATATATATATATATATATATATATATATATATACACACACACACACCGCAAATCCCAACAACCCAGATGCCGACACTCCCATCGGCCCTCAAATCCTGTACATCCCTGAGAATCACGAGTGCCCAACATCAGCACCCAAATATCATAAATACTCGTGTCTAGCATCGACACGCAAATCCTCCTATATCGGGCATCCGTCAGTCCGGGTCAGCCCTCTCTCAATATATCAGGCATCCGTCAGTCCGGGTCAGTCCTCTCTCAATATATCGGGCATCCGTCAGTCCGGGTCAGCCCTCTCTCAATATATCGGGCATCCGTCAGTCCGGGTCAGCCCTCTCTCAATATATCCCTCTAGCACTGTCACGCCCCAAAAGTACGGAACATGACCGGCACTTAAACTACGAAATGTCTCGAGGCGTACGTAATCTAAGTAAGCCGAAAACCCAGAAATCCAAACCAAGAAAAGTAGTAGAGTGAAGGAAAACCAATTTAAAATCAAGTAGTTTTAACAGCATAAGCCGAGTTATGCGGTTTTAAAAACATCAAGTATTTCCTGAAAATTTCGGCAGAGACTCCTTTGTAAATACTGGCTCCCAAACGGGATACAACATGAATAATATACGAAATCAATAAAAAGGCATCCCCAAGCGGGAGCTAGCTCTTCGTCAATCGACGGTCATAACCACACAAGCAAAATAATATACAACGCCAATGGCGAGGATCAAAACTCAAAAGGAAACTCAAAACAGCAAGAAATCTACAGAAATACAACGCGCGACTCTAAGGTCGAAAGAATAAACATCACTGGTCTCTATCTGAGATAAATACAAGTTTGGTTGATGAAACTTCTAGATACAACTGAATACTAATATACAATGTATAATGATGGGTATGATACAAATAAACCCACCTACTAGCAAGTCACCCGAACGAAACTGTACCCGCAAAGCCGTAAAGAAACCTGTACGGTGAAACCTGCAAGAAACTGGGGCACAACGGGGGTGAGTTGCCAACTCGTGAATAGAAAAACATCTACGAATAGAAATCGCATGTATGACGCAATCCTAGTTCATACGATCAATATATATAATCCTCAAATAAAACCAGCAGTCTATAACAATGACTAGGGTAAATATCTAAGCCGAGTATAGTCTCATGTGCCCGTGTCAGTGCCTCAGGTAGCAATATATCATGAATGAGGTATGAATGCATGAAAACAGATTACATGTAAATGAAGAAACTGTTTTCATAATTTAGTGAGATTTCCTTTGTATTTTTAAAATGAGATATCATAAATGAAATCAGCATCAACAGTGTCTAGCATCGACACAAAACATAAACCTCAAAGTCTCGAAACCTCAGGCTCCGGCTATCCGGACTGGCCTGTATCATCAAATCTCAGTACCTCAATATCTAGGGCGCCGTCAGTCCAGACCGGCCCCTACCATCCATCTCAAGACCACGACGGTATCCTCCGGATATCCGACGCGTCGGGTAATATCACCGGTCGGTAGTGCTCCCCTGCCAGGCTCAACGTCAACAACACGGCCTTCTCGCCCCGGGGTACCGCACCGGGCCCACCATGTACGCGAAACGGTTCATCCAACTCCTCGAATCGGGTCTCGAAATCCATCAGCAAACTCATGGTGGACGACTCATACATCATGGGAAAATCGCATTTTTATTTAAAAAGAGAGAAAGCAGTTTATATATGTTTTGCGGTTTTCCTCCAAATCCAGAAAATATCATGGAAATCCGAATCATCAATAGCATGTAAAACCATGAATATAAGCATGAGAATGAATAACAGTATGCATGAAGCGACAAGTAATAACTACAATATCTAAGCTGGCATATAAGGTATGTACACTAATATTATGTCAAACTACTGGCTATCAAGCTAAGTTAAGCAATAATATTTTCTAAGGTGTACGTGACATGGCAATTACCGATGAAGATGTGTGTGAGCCGGCAAGTAAGTGTATATGGTACATACGCATCATCGGTAATGGTGCTGGTGTCCTAACAGCATAATGTCAACAATACAATATGAAATAACAATGTAAATATGCGATGCGGAGCGAGCAACCAATATGAGCGGGAGCTAAATATTAAACAATGGTGCCATTTGAAATAACACGAATCGCGGGGTTTTGAAAATAGGGGCTACGGTGGTTTTTAAGAAAGGATACGTCTTTTGAAATATCCGTAGATCCCTTTACCTGTCTTTTAAAATACCCACGATCCGCTAGTTTTGAAATAGGTAGGAGTCTAATCTAATCTAACAACTACACTAAACTATACGGCTGAACTAGCAAACTGAACTACAAGTAAGGAAACCGCCTATCATCTGAGTGGATACATATACATACCTATATATATATATATATACAGTCGGTGATCCCGCCTCAATAATATCATATCCGATACCATATCTATAAGCAGGCATCCCAAGTCAAGAGTGCGGATCAATCATCAATATAGCTCGTACGTAAATCCGTCGTACGGCATCCCAAATCTGGGTACGGGTCAATATCACATTCATCATACTATTCGCCTGGTATCCTCTTTATCAAATATCATGATCGGGGTACTGATCTACGTCTAGTACGATACTGATACCGCCTAAGTATGCATGCACATGTGTGAAACACTATGTCAAGACCCATTACAACGTCATGTCGTATCTCAAATACGAACCCTGCTATATCACCATCTCACGGCCTCAAATCAAATCTCATCGACTCATCTTAAATCCCAAGTACTATCCTCATTATCCATGCATGTGTACATGAATGTACATATGCATAATCCCATACCCACGCATATATACATATATACACATCCCAATCGGCGCACAAGAAAGTAATGTATGCAAGTCTGTGTGTGCGTATGTGGGTATAACAACTACTCTAGGGTTTCGCAACTAACCCAAAGCTAATCCATGAACACATAATCATAACATGAATAAACATTCTCGTATCATAAAACACCTATATAAACATATATATATATATATATATATATATATGAGCTACACTACGGACTGCGGAGGTGCTATACGCCATCCACCCGACTTCTCCCCGTAGATATAGATCTACTCACCTGGTCCTCGCTGGTCGGTGCCGACGTCGCCACGCGCTTACTTGTCGTCTCGAAGTCCACATGGGTTACCTACATATCATAACGTACCGTGTCGTATTAAAATCCGACTCATGACCCAAAACGACACGTGAATCCCACATAGGTCAAAACCTATGGTTTGCTTTCTCAAATCAACCCAAAAACGCTCGACATCGGCGTACAAACGCCGAGTGGTCGCTAAAAACTCAAACGCACCAATCGTGGTTTCAAAACTCATTAATTATATAAGAAATAGATTTTAATTCATCAAAACCATCAAATTAAACAAATCGTTTTATTTCCCGAAAACCTAGTTAGCGGTCGTTAACCGTTTTTACTACAAATCTTAATGTTTTAGCAAAACTAGTGGTTACAATATTCACTAATTAGCTTAAATAGGCCACATAAACATTTATTATATTTTTAATCTTGCCAAAATTCCCTTAAACCAAAACCTAGTTAGCACAAATACCCTTTTTGTTCAAAACATGATGTTTTAACCAATAAAAACATTTCAACAATTTTTGTGGCCAACATGCTCACTAAATAACATAATTAGGTCATACAAATCACTTTCATATATTAAACTTATCAATTTATAAATATTTTTAAAACCTAGTAAGCACAAAAAAATTCCAAATTTGTGCAAACATTGCGGATTTGCGATAAAGTGCACACAATATCGCGCAAACACCCAAGTTAACCATTAGAAAGCCACTACAATTAAATTAGCCCAATTACCATGCTTCAAAACCCATTTTCCATACACACCCTTTCTTGATTTTTTTCAAAATGAGCAATTCCAATCCTAACTATACATGAAAACACTAAATTAACACTAATTTGAGCCCACTAAGCAAAGTAATCTCTTAGATTTGGTTTGTATAAAACACTAGATAGCAAAATAGAATAATTAACTTAAAAAAAAGGTGTGCTAAAAACCCTAGTTTAACTCAAACCATTCTCTTGAAAATCCTAGATCAAAATAGCACCAATATTAACACTAAAACAACTCGATTAAAGAAATATAACCATAGGAATTTAAATGGGTAGAAATATACCTCAAGATCTATGGATCTAGCATGATGATTTGCCTCTAAAATTGCCTCCTTTACACATGTTTTCAACTAAATTAGACTTGAGAAGAGGTAGCACAAGGATTTGTTTTGGTTTTGTGAAGAAATTTGTGGATTTATATGGATTTTGAGAGGGATTTTTGAACCAAAAGAGAAGGAAAAAATGAGGGGGAGGGGGCTGCAGAATTTCGACCTGAAGGAGGAAGGGGGAAGTGGTGTGGTGTTGTGGGAATTTTCACAAGTCAAACCCCCCTCAAGTCAAGTACACCATACCCCAAAATAATATATATTAAAACCTACACTTTTAACTCAATTCCTCACCTAACAAATGAGTTAAAGAAAAAAATTTGAGAGGGTGAGAAATTTCTGCATTTGGGCCGGCCAAGGGAGTGAGGAGTGAGTGAGAGAGATTTTACAAAGAAATTCTATGCAAAAAGACCCCCCACAATGCCATATTTGCAAGTTTTAGTTCAAAATAATTATATTTTTGTTTTCCATAATAAAAACCCATTAAAACTTGAAATAAAATACAAACAAATTATATTACAACTAGATTTTAATTAACATTATTTTAAAGATTAAAATTAGTCCATTTAAATTTGTATTTATCGCTAATTTAATGTATTTTTTTTTACCGGCTTAAAATAATATTAAAAATGGAAAAATTAGGGAAAAATTTTAAACGACCAGAATTTCATAAGTAACTCATTAGCTATTAAAAACTAGCAATTACCTATCCAAATTAGGTATAATTAGGCCTAAACTGCAAAATAACAAAAAAGACGATTTACGGAAAAATACCAAATTTTCACCGATTTTTGGGAAAACACCAAAACGACTTTTATAGGCATTACAATCTTCCCCCCTTAAAGAAATTCGGTCCCCGAATTTAAATTAAAACTCCCCCCTAAATACTAAAACATCCAAGCCAAACCATCAAGTCGTCGGGGCTCCGAAATCATAAGTACATAAAACAAATCGTAGGGCAGCACATGCGCATGAAAAATGAGCATATAACTCAAAATCAAAACTCCGTCAAGCATCATGCAATCATCGGAGTCAAGGTGAAGACACGAATACCAAATCCAAAGCAAAACCGATATGCTATAATTTGGAACTATACATGTAAATATTTGAAAGAAATGCGTGCAAAACACACTCAGGTACTGTCCTCTGACTAGTCCTGCTCAGTATGAAACAAATCACAGTATCATGAAAATATACTGCTCCATAAGGATCAATCCCAAAAGTGCATATGAAAACCCTGTGCGTCCGGTGCGCACGGAAATCAAAATCCACGAATATGCCATACATGTGCACAGAAACAACATCAAGGTGCAACAGGTGTGCACACAACATCGGTCATAGGCAACGTGTGTGCCCGACAGCAAAATCAGGTGTATCTGACATGCACGAAAAATCTCGATTTAGTGCATCTAGTGTGCACCAAAATCGCATCTCATAACATGCGCCCGACATGCGCTAAAAATCCAAATCCGGTGCATTCATCATGCATGAAATCATGAAATCCAATATCAAGCGTCGAACACGCGCAAAATCCAATCAGGTGAATAAAATGCACAAAACAAATATCGAGCATCACCCTCGAAATCGAAGTCCAGTGCATCCAAGTGCACAGAATACGAATCACTGCACTGCATCATACGTGAACTATACCGAGTGCAAAAACCAAATCGGGTGCGTGCATACGCACGGAATCAACTCAACCGTATGAAACCCATAAAATCATAAACATGAGAATCCAAGGCACGAAAGCGATATCAAGTGAAACAACTGTGCAAAATCGTAAATACTCAATAGGTGCAACCATGGTCTACGAAAACAAATACCACGAAACTCAATCATCAAAATCAGTCATGTGAATAGATCACCCAAAACATCGAAATCAAGTATGGCGGAATAGTCCCGCTCAAGTCCACCCTCTAAGAATCTCTGGCCAACTATCGTGATCACTCATAACGTATCTCGGCGGCGATCCTGTACTCTGGCCCGCTGGTATGCGTAACATGACCACTCCTGGGTCCAAGTCTTCTCCGTGGATTACCAATCTCACGATCCATCGGCTCATCGTCCTGGTCAGGTGTGCTAACAGGGACGATCTTGTTCTGGTACTTCTCTGGTCATCTCTCGGTCAATCATCATGACCACTCGTAAGGCAGCATATCACTGGCGTCGGCCTCTGGCTCTCTGAATGCCCGTGGCATATCTGATCCTGGGTGCAAATAACATTGCAGCAGTGGCCTGGAAGGATTCCTGCTCAAGGTCTCTTCCAAGTCTCATCTCTGCCTAACTGTCCGGAAGTCATCGCCCTTTACTACATCTGCTTCTTGCACCGGAACGGCTGCATACTCATCACGACTGCTTCTGGGAGGTATATCCAAGTACAATGCTTCGGCATGCGCATCGCCTCTCTGATGTCGGCGGAGTGGAACGTCATCATATCCAGATCTTATACGAACTTCTTACCCCACTTTTCTCTAATGTCGACTGCTTCGGACTCGTCTCGTCGCGGCTGCATGGACTGAGCTCCAACGGCTATCCTCGTACCTGGAGTCTCCCAAGAAATGCATCTCACCACCTAGCATCCGAATTAAGTCGATCCATCCGATCGATTCGTCGAAACCTCATAGTCCCAAAGAGCTCAACATCTTGGGTACAGTATAATAGTATCGAGTACATACCACAGCATCGGTGGTCCAGCCGTAGAAGGGCAAACCCAAGCCTCACTAATGGCGCAGCAGAACTGCCGCAAACCCAAAGGTTCAAAGGCTTTCACACGGTCATTAAGTCGAGTTAGGGTTTCATTCTTCTAGAGGGACCATAGAATTGCCTGCATGACCTTCCGATTACTTTAAACTTGGAATAGTAGGTTTCTGACATTCGCTCGTCTCTGTCGACTCTCAACGTCTCGGCGTGAAGTCGTCTCTAGCTGGAATTAATCTATCTGATGACCTCTCATCGGGGTAGGCGAACGAATCACATGTCCTAGTCATTCATCCTCGGTGACTAGCGACCTTCTATCATTTCTTAGTATAATCTCGTACTGCAATAGCTCCAACATCTGGGGCGATATCCCGTCGTCTGCAGCAACAATTGGCTCACTCGTCCACACGCTGAACAGTGCCTCAATTATCATGAGTAAGCAATACACCAACGGTCATCAAAATCTGGCTGGCCTCTGTCAGTGGCTCAATCCTCTAGTGCTGATTGTCACGTCCAAGTAATCTCATACAGCGATCCATCCAACGCTCATGGCGCAAAAGCACAATCAAAAGACACATCTTTACAATCGTGTGTCGCCGGAATTATGCTCTGGTCAGTCCTCGTTCGTAACGAGCTCGTGCTGACCGCAACTCTAGCCGTAGCTCTCCCTGCCCGTAACCATGGCAGCAAAACCAGAACTGGTACTGATGAGGCTAGATCGGAATGAATATAATACTGAGCAAAGAAATGTACATCCTAAGGCTCCTTAAGTGGAGTGGCGTGTCGTAAATATGCCGCGGAACATACCCATGGTACGTCACTCTACTTTAGTCACCTATTCCATCAACCAAGGGTCATCCTACGCTCCGAAGGTAAAACCTAACGCTCTGATACCAACTTTGTCACGCCCCAAAAGTACGGAACATGACCGGCACTTAAACTACGAAACGTCTCGAGGCGTACGTAATCTAAGTAAGCCGAAAACCCAGAAATCCAAACCAAGAAAAGTAGTAGAGTGAAGGAAAACCAATTTAAAATCAAGTAGTTTTAACAGCATAAGCCGAGTTATGCGGTTTTAAAAACATCAAGTATTTCCTGAAAATTTCGGCAGAGACTCCTTTGTAAATACTGGCTCCCAAACGGGATACAACATGAATAATATACGAAATCAATAAAAAGGCATCCCCAAGCGGGAGCTAGCTCTTCGTCAATCGACGGTCACAACCAAACAAGCAAAATAATATACAACGCCAAGGGCGAGGATCAAAACTCAAAAGGAAACTCAAAACAGCAAGAAATCCACAGAAATACAACGCGCGACTCTAAGGTCGAAAGAATAAACATCACTGGTCTCTATCTGAGATAAATACAAGTTTGGTTGATGGAACTTCTAGATACAACTGAATACTAATATACAATGTATAATGATGGGTATGATACAAATAAACCCACCTACTAGCAAGTCACCCGAACGAAACTGTACCCGCAAAGCCGTAAAGAAACCTGTACGGTGAAACCTGCAAGAAACTGGGGCACAACGGGGGTGAGTTGCCAACTCGTGAATAGAAAAACATCTACGAATAGAAATCGCATGTATGACGCAATCCTAGGTCATACGATCAATATATATAATCCTCAAATAAAACCAGCAGTCTATAACAATGACTAGGGTAAATATCTAAGCCGAGTATAATCTCATGTGCCCGTGTCAGTGCCTCAGGTAGCAATATATCATGAATGAGGTATGAATGCATGAAAACAGATTACATGTAAATGAAGAAACTGTTTTCATAATTTAGTGAGATTTCCTTTGTATTTTTAAAACGAGATATCATAAATGAAATCAGCATCAACAGTGTCTAGCATCGACACAAAACATAAACCTCAAAGTCTCGAAACCTCAGGCTCCGGCTATCCGGACTGGCCTGTATCATCAAATCTCAGTACCTCAATATTTAGGGCGCCGTCAGTCCAGACCGGCCCCTACCATCCATCTCAAGACCACGACGGTATCCTCCGGATATCCGACGCGTCGGGTAATATCACCGGTCGGTAGTGCTCCCCTGCCAGGCTCAACGTCAACAACACGGCCTTCTCGCCCCGGGGTACCGCACCGGGCCCACCATGTACGCGAAACGGTTCATCCAACTCCTCGAATCGGGTCTCGAAATCCATCAGCAAACTCATGGTGGACGACTCATACATCATGGGAAAATCGCATTTTTATTTAAAAAGAGAGAAAGCAGTTTATATATGTTTTGCGGTTTTCCTCCAAATCCAGAAAATATCATGGAAATCCGAATCATCAATAGCATGTAAAACCATGAATATAAGCATGAGAATGAATAACAGTATGCATGAAGCGACAAGTAATAACTACAATATCTAAGCTGGCATATAAGGTATGTACACTAATATTATGTCAAACTACTGGCTATCAAGCTAAGTTAAGCAATAATATTTTCTAAGGTGTACGTGACATGGCAATTACCGATGAAGATGTGTGTGAGCCGGCAAGTAAGTGTATGTGGTACATACGCATCATCGGTAATGGTGCTGGTGTCCTAACAGCATAATGTCAACAATGCAATATGAAATAACAATGTAAATATGCGATGCGAAGCGAGCAACCAATATGAGCGGGAGCTAAATATTAAACAATGGTGCCATTTGAAATAACACGAATCGCAGGGTTTTGAAAATAGGGGCTACGGTGGTTTTTAAGAAAGGATACCTCTTTTTAAATATCCGTAGATCCCTTGACCTGTCTTTTAAAATACCCACGATCCGCTAGTTTTGAAATAGGTAGGAGTCTAATCTAATCTAACAACTACACTAAACTATACGGCTGAACTAGCAAGCTGAACTACAAGTAAGGAAACCGCCTATCATCTGAGTGGATACATATACATACCTATATATATATACAGTCGGTGATCCCGCCTCAATAATATCATATCCGATACCATATCTATAAGCAGGCACCCCAAGTCAAGAGTGCGGATCAATCATCAATATAGCTCGTACGTAAATCCGTCGTACGGCATCCCAAATCTGGGTACGGGTCAATATCACATTCATCATACTATTCGCCTGGTATCCTCTTTATCAAATATCATGATCGGGGTACTGATCTACGTCTAGTACAATACTGATACCGCCTAAGTATGCATGCACATGTGTGAAACACTATGTCAAGACCCGTTACAACGTCATGTCGTATCTCAAATACGAACCCTGCTATATCACCATCTCACGGCCTCAAATCAAATCTCATCGACTCATCTTAAATCCCAAGTACTATCCTCATTATCCATGCATGTGTACATGAATGTACATATGCATAGTCCCATACCCACGCATATATACATATATACACATCCCAATCGGCGCACAAGAAAGTAATGTATGCAAGTCTGTGTGTGCGTATGTGGGTATAACAACTACTCTAGGGTTTCGCAACTAACCCAAAGCTAATCCATGAACACATAATCATAACATGAATAAACATTCTCGTATCATAAAACACCTATATAAACATATATATATGAGCTACACTACGGACTGCGGGGGTGCTATACGCCATCCACCCGACTTCTCCCCGTAGATATAGATCTACTCACCTGGTCCTCGCTGGTCGGTGCCGACGTCGCCACGCGCTTGCTTGTCGTCTCGAAGTCCACATGCGTTACCTACATATCATAACGTACCGTGTCGTATTAAAATCCGACTCATGACCCAAAACGACACGTGAATCCCACATAGGTCAAAACCTATGGTTTGCTTTCTCAAATCAACCCAAAAACGCTCGACATCGGCGTACAAACGCCGAGTGGTCGCGAAAAACTCAAACGCACCAATCGTGGTTTCAAAACTCATTAATTATATAAGAAATAGGTTTTAATTCATCAAAACCATCAAATTAAACAAATCGTTTTATTTCCCGAAAACCTAGTTAGCGGTCGTTAACCGTTTTTACTACAAATCTTAATGTTTTAGCAAAACTAGTGGCTACAATATTCACTAATTAGCTTAAATAGGCCACATAAACATTTATTATATTTTTAATCTTGCCAAAATTCCCTTAAACCAAAACCTAGTTAGCACAAATACCCTTTTTGTTCAAAACATGATGTTTTAACCAATAAAAACATTTCAACAATTTTTGTGGCCAACATGCTCACTAAATAACATAATTAGGTCATACAAATCACTTTCATATATTAAACTTATCAATTTATAAATATTTTTAAAACCTAGTAAGCACAAAAAAATTCCAAATTTGTGCAAACATTGCGGATTTGCGATAAAGTGCACACAATATCGTGCAAACACCCAAGTTAACCATTAGAAAGCCACTACAATTAAATTAGCCCAATTACCATGCTTCAAAACCCATTTTCCATACACACCCTTTCTTGATTTTTTTCAAAATGAGCAATTCCAATCCAAACTATACATGAAAACACTAAATTAACACTAATTTGAGCCCACTAAGCAAAGTAACCTCTTAGATTTGGTTTGTATAAAACACTAGATAGCAAAATAGAATAATTAACTTAAAAAAAAGGTGTGCTAAAAACCCTAGTTTAACTCAAACCATTCTCTTGAAAATCCTAGATCAAAATAGCACCAATATTAACACTAAAACAACTCGATTAAAGAAATATAACCATAGGAATTTAAATGGGTAGAAACATACCTCAAGATCTATGGATCTAGCATGATGATTTGCCTCTAAAATTGCCTCCTTTACACATGTTTTCAACTAAATTAGACTTGAGAAGAGGTAGCACAAGGATTTGTTTTGGTTTTGTGAAGAAATTTGTGGATTTATATGGATTTTGAGAGGGATTTTTGAACCAAAAGAGAAGGAAAAAATGAGGGGGAGGGGGCTGTATAATTTCGACCTGAAGGAGGAAGGGGGAAGTGGTTGGTGTTGTGGGAATTTTCACAAGTCAAACCCCCCTCAAGTCAAGTACACCATACCCCAAAATAATATATATTAAAACCTACACTTTTAACTCAATTCCTCACCTAACAAATGAGTTAAAGAAAAAAATTTGAGAGGGTGAGAAATTTCTGCATTTGAGCCGGCCAAGGGAGTGAGGAGTGAGTGAGAGAGATTTTACAAAGAAATTCTATGCAAAAAGACCCCCCACAATGCCATATTTGCAAGTTTTAGTTCAAAATAATTATATTTTTGTTTTCCATAATAAAAACCCATTAAAACTTGAAATAAAATACAAACAAATTATATTACAACTAGATTTCAATTAACATTATTTTAAAGATTAAAATTAGTCCATTTAAATTTGTATTTATTGCTAATTTAATGTATTTTTTTTTACCGGCTTAAAATAATATTAAAAATGGAAAAATTAGGGAAAAATTTTAAACCACCAGAATTTCATAAGTAACTCATTAGCTATTAAAAACTAGCAATTACCTATCCAAATTAGGTATAATTAGGCCTAAACTTTAAAATAACAAAAAAGACGATTTACTGAAAAATACCAAATTTTCACCGATTTTTGGGAAAACACCAAAACGACTTTTATAGGCATTACAAGCACCGAGAAAACTTAGGGTGGACGCACCGAAATATCATATCAAGGGAACCGGGTTTTTAAATGATTACATATTTGAAATAGCCACGGTTCCCAAATCCAGAAATCACATGTAATCCAAACCAATATGCAAGTCAATGTGATGTGATATGTGCATCAAGTATGAATATCATGTCAAGTCACATAAAGATGAGCTACAACATAATGATCCGATGTGATATATGCATCAAGTATGAATATCCTGTCAAGTCACATAAAGATGAGCTACAACATAATGATCCGATGTGATATATGCATCAAGTATGAATATCATGTCAAGTCACATAAAGATGATCTACACATAATGATCCGATGTGATACATGCATCAAGTATGAATATCATGTCAAGTCACATAAAGATGAGCTACAACATAATGATCCGATGTGATATATGCATCAAGTATGAATATCATGTCAAGTCACATAAAGATGAGCTACAACATAATGATCATGGAAATTCTACAGTGTGAGTGTCATGGCAATTACAAACGGTATGTGTGTAACATGCAGGATAGTGCTCGTGCAACATGAACCGTTAGTAAGGGTGCGGTGTTCTATCAATTCTAGTTTATATACATACATCAGGGAATGTGGTATGCACTAAATAATAGCCATGAACAGTCAATGTATGGAAATGTAGCTATAAGATCCTATCAGCCCTGACGTAGAACGCCATGCGGGCGATATCCCCGTAGATGTTAAATCTACTCACCGTAGTCTCTCGCTAGGTATAGCCGACGACTTGTTCCCCTCCTTCGCGGCGCCCGTCGCACTCGCCTGCGAATCCTAGAATTTCACAATATATCACACATAAGCTCAAACCGTACAAACACGACATTAAAGCCGAACTAGTAACTCGTGTCGTGAACCAAGCGCGCGTGTGCGCGATACGCTAAAATGTGCGATTACGCGCCTGAAGCCACTCCGACGCGTCGCGATACGCAGAAACCCCAAACCCACACACACGTATCACGCGTGTCGCGAAAGATTAAAAATACGGGAAATAGGGTATTCTACTCCAGATTTTGATACAGAACAGATATTACAAATATATATATACCAAAATAACCCACATAGCAGCAGACTCCAGTGGACCAAACCCCAACTCCCATCTCACCCATCTGGCCGCAAATTGCGGCCAGAACGATTATTCCGGCGGCCTCACTTAGGAATTGGGCCCCCATGTTTGGTGTGTGCACTCTATACCCCCCATACATGCTACAGAAAAATCTAGTTTCACTCTGAAATATCTCGGGTAGTAGCAGATCCTACAGAGCCTTATTTCTAGTTAAAATCCACACTTTTGCACAAAAATGAAACTTTAGGGTATTTTTGTGGAACCTGAAACAAACCCAGGTCTAAACCCACACTAATAACTCATTAACAAGCTAATCAAGCCACAACAACATAAATTTTAACATATCATCACTAAATCCCTTTAATAGCACTAAAGTTGCACAAAAAGGTGACATTTTGAAACTAAACATGCAAGTTATGGAGATAGGGTGCTAGGAGTGAGATTTATACCTTCAAAAGACCCTATGAAACACCAAAAATTCCAGCTCCTCCTTCAAGTATGCAGATTTGCCTCCAAACACCTCAAAAACTCATTTTTTCCTAAGGTTTTGTGAAGGAAAAGAGTGGTTTTTGTGTAGGATTTGTGTAGAGATCAAAGAGAAGTGAAAAGGAGAGGGAAATGTGAAGAAAAGCTAGGGTTTTGCTGCTGAATTTCTGCTGGATTCAGAAATGAGGAGAAGAGAGAGAAGAGAGAAAGAAAAAGGGGTCAAAAGTCCAGTTCTCACCTAACCACCATGCTTCATTTGTTTATTTGGATTTTAGAATTCTAAAAAGGGTTTTGTTTTGATTAAAGGGTGGGGAATTAACAAGGAAACATGCAAGGAAAGAATGGCTAACACTTTAACCTAAGTCAAGGAAAATTATGCTAAGTGTGCATGTGTGCACTAACACAAGAAATTTCCCAATTAGGGTAAACACGACTAAATTATAACTAATAATCCCATGCACATATAAAATAACACGCACAATTACTAATTATCATGAAAAACATTCTAACGGAAATTTCAAAGTGTTACAATCTACCCCCTTAAAGAAATTCGGTCTCCGAATTTAAAAATCTAACTATACGCACCTTCAAAAAGATGGGGATACCTCTTCCTCACCTCGCTCTCGGTCTCCTAAGTGACCTCCTCTCTGGTCGGACCACGCCAAAGAACCTTAACGGACGGTATGTCCTTCGATCTCAATTTCTTCACTTGTCGATCCAAAATGATCACCGGCTGCTCTGCATAGGAAAGGTCACTCTCAAGCTGGATCGTCGGGTGTTGAACCGCATGCGAAGGATCATGAAGATATCTGCGGAGTATCGAAACGTGAAATACGGGGTGCACGTCTGGAAAACTGGGCGGATGGGCTAATCGATATGCAACCGCACCAACACGCTCGAGGATCTCGAAGGGGCCCACATATCTGGGACTAAGCTTCCCCTTCTTCCCAAATCTCATCACGCCTTTCATTGGGGAGACCCTCAAGAAAACATGATCACCAACAGAAAACTCAAGTCTGCGCCGACGACGGTCGGCACAAGATCTCTGCCTACTCTGGGCTGCTCTCATCGTATCGCGAATCAACTGGATCTTCGCGGTCGTCTCATCCATAATCTGCGGCCCTAGGATACCGCCCTCACTGAGCTCTGTCCAACAAGTGGGCAATCTGCATCTCCTCCCATAAAGAGCCTCAAACGGTGCCATCTGAATGGTCTCCTTGTAGCTGTTGTTGTAGGAGAACTCTACTAAGGGTAAATGATGATCCCGGCTACCTCCAAAGTCTAAGACGCACGCTCTGAGCATGTCCTCGAGAGTCTGAATAGTCCGCTCTGACTGTCCATCGGTCTGCGAATGAAATGCTGTGCTGAAACTCAAACGAGTACCCAAGGCCTCCTGAAATCTCTGCCCTAGCCGGCTGGTAAACTGGGTGCCTCTGTCGGACACGATACATGTCGGAACTCCGTGCAGTCGTACAATCTCGTCGATGTAAATCTGGGCATACTGAGCAATTCCGAAAGTCATCTTCACCGGTAGGAAGTGAGCCGCTTTCGTCAAATGATCCACGATCACCTAGATGGAGTCATACCCTCGACTAGCCCTGGGTAGACCCACAATGAAGTCCATAGAAGTCTGCTCCCATTTCCACCCCGGAATGGTTAACAACTGTAGCTCTCCCGCGGCCTCTGGTGCTCAGTCTTGACTTGCTGACAAGTCAGGCATCTCGACACAAGATCTACGATGTCTCTCTTCATTCCGTCCCACCAGTAAACACCTCTCATATCATGGTATATCTTGGTGGAACCGGGATGAACACTATATACCGATCGATGTGCCTCCTCAAGAACCTCACGCCGCAGTCTCTCAGCATCTGGTACGCACAGTCTAGCCCCAACAGTAGTATCCCCTGATCATCGATTCACGAACTCGGGAAATCTGCCCTGTCCCATCTGTGTCCTGATCTCTGAACAGCGGCCATCACCGTGCTGTGCCTCATGTATACGGTCAAGCAACTGTGGGCGTGCACGAACATGCGCAATCTGTCCTCCGATCGACGTAAACTCGAACTGTACCCGGCTGTTGCATAAGATCCGCCAATCTGCGGACGACTGCCTCTGTACTGCGCTCAAACAAGATAGACTACCACCGGGCCTCCTGCTCAAAGCATCCGCCACTACATTCGCACTGCCCGGGTGATACAAGATCTCACAATCATAGTCCTTCACTAATTCCATCCATCGGCGCTGTCTAAGGTTCAGGTCTCGCTGCTGGAATATATACCTTAAGCTCTTGTGATCAGTGAATATCTGGCACGACTCTCCATATAGGTAATGTCGCCAGATCTTAAGTGCAAGGACCACTGCAGCCATCTTCAAATCATGAGTGGGGTAATTCTGTTCATGTTTCTTTAATTGCCGCGAAGCATACGCGATCACCCTGTCATGCTGCATCAAAACGCACCCTAGCCCCACTCGTGAAGCATCACAATAGACCACAAATCTGCCTGATCCTGAAGGTAATGATAACACTGGTGTCGTAGTCAGTAGAGCCCGTAGCTGCTGAAAACTGTGCTCACACTCCTCCGTCTAATCGAAACGAACTCCCTTCCGGGTTAACCCGGTCAAAGGTGTAGCAATACGGGAGAAGTCCTGCACGAATCTCCTGTAGTAGCCTGCCAGCCCTAGAAAGCTGCGAACCTCCGTCACTGACGTGGGTCTAGGCCAACTCCGAACGGCCTCAATCTTCCTCGGGTCTACACATATACCATCTCGTGTAATCACATGCTCCAAGAAGTCTACGCTGTCTAGCCAGAAAGCACACTTTGAGAATTTGGCGAAAAGCTGATGCTCCCTCAAGGTCTGCAGTGTAATCCGCAGGTGCTGCTCGTGCTCCTCTCTACTCTGAGAATACACCAGAATATCGTCAATGAACACTATGATGAACAGATCAAGATACGGCCGGAAAATACGGTTCATCAAGTCCATAAATGCTGCTGGCGCGTTGGTGAGTCCGAACGACATCACCAAAAAACTCATAATGGCCGTAACGCGTGCGGAAAGCTATCCTAGGAATGTCCTCCTGTCGAACCCGCAGCTGATGGTAGCCTGATCGCAAATCGATCCTCGAAAAGTATCCAGCCCCCCCGAAGCTGATCGAATAAATCGTCGATGCGTGGCAAAGGATACCTGTTCCGCAATGTCACCCTGTTCAGCTGGCGGTAGTCGATACACAAACGCATACTGCCGTCCTTCTTCTTGACAAACAGGACTGGAGCACCCCAAGGAGAAACACTGGGTCGAATAAGTCCCTTATCCAGCAAATCTTGCAACTGACCCTTCAATTCTCTAAGTTCCGCCGGGGCCATCCGATAAGGCGGTACAGAAATAGGCCCCGTGCCAGGAACCAAATCAATACAGAATGAAATATCACGCTCGGGCGGTAGCCCAGGAAACTCGTCAGGGAACACATCAGGGAACTCGCTAACGACCGGAACCTGATCCAATGGAACCTCTGTAGCTCTAATATCGCAAACATAGGCGAGAAATCCCTGACATCCCTTCCTCAAAAGCAGTCCAGCGCGAAAAGAAGAAATCATACTGTGAGGGGTGGCACCACGGTCCCCCAACACAACAAAAACTGACTTGCCGGGAAAACAAAATCTAACTGTCTTCTCGCGGCAGTCAACAGAAACGTAGCACGTGGCTAACCAATCCATGCCCAAAAGAACGTCGAAGTCCAACATCTCAAGAAGGATCAAATCGACCGGCAACTCTCTCTCGCCAATACGGACGATACAGGATCGGAACACGTGCCCAGCAACAAACGACTCTCCCACGGGAGTAGTCACAACAAGCGGCTGATCAAGCAAACCAGACTCTCTACCCAAACTCGGCACAAAGTGTGTGGATACGTACGAGTACGTGGAAACATATGAGCACAAGGATCCGGATCAGACAATACGTGTGCAACAAAGGACATACTGAAAGAGTACCTGAAAGCTCTGCGTTGGATGCCCTCGCGTCCCGATGAGTCGAAGCGAAAACTTGTGCCTGTCCTTCATCTGGGACTGACCGAACTCCTCCTCTACTAACCTGACCCCTCTGTGCGAACCCTCCGCGTTCATGACGTCTCAGAATACGACCCTGACGTGGTGTGAAGGAACACTGCCTGATGAGGTGTTGAAGGCTCCCACATCGTAAACATCTATTGGCTGCCGTCCTCCCTGGGGATGAGAGCCAAACAACTGTCCTCGTCCTAAGCCTCTGCTCTAGGCTGGTACACCAGTACGATTCCTCAACTGTTCTGGAACTCTCATGGTCTCTGGAAGACGTGTCCCGTAAACTGGGGCTGCCTCCACCGGTGCTATGTAGGGGACGGAAAACTGCATGATGATCGCAAGGAACAACTGGGTAACAGGGGTGACAACCACCTGTCGATGCGCTCGAACGAGCTCCACCAATAAGCTCATCGCCTGGCGCAAGCCCTGCATCTCTAGCACTAGTCTAGCGATCTGAGCTGTCGTAGGGGGAACTATCTGTCCTGGTACAACAGGAGTACTATTCGGTCCTCGTCTCAGATGAATCAACTCGAACCTCGGCTCTCACGGCCGCTCTCTGCACCCTCGTAGTCCTTGGCTGCATAATTGCTGAAAAGAAGGTAGGATTCGATGAGGATACAGAAATCGAATCGCAAGGATGTATACAATCATAAGGGAATTTCAATCAATAAGTCCTAAGGTCGCTTAGGCGGAGTACCGTGTCGTGAGTATGCTTCGGAACATACGCACGCTACGCCACTCTGCTGCAGCTACCTACTCCATCATACCAGAGTCATCCTACACTCCGAAGGTAAAACCTATGCTCTGATACCAACTTTGTCACGACCCGAAGTTTGGCCCGTGACCGGCACTTAACCACGTAACGTCTACAGGCGTAACGCAGCTAAGTGAACCGAAAACCCAGAAATCAAACCAGTAAAAGTATAGAGTGCTTAAGTTTTAAATGGAAGTATTTATTAAAGTGACAAGAATTCTTAAGTAAATAATCACCAAGATAGCAATATACGACGCCGTAGCGAAGATCAAGATCCACAAGTGGAAACATCACAGATGAGATAAACTGCAAAGTACAGTCGGCTCACAACAAGCTCGACACCAGAATACAGATAATACACATCATCGTCCTCAGACTGTCTCTAAGTCAAATACATACATGGTAGATGGAGAATACTAGATACAACAATATACATAACTGAAAGATAAACAGATACCGCACAAAACCCACCTATCAGCAAAAGAGCTAGTACACCAACTATGGGGGTATCTGTGTCAAAAGATGCAAAACGCAGCCTGCCGCGACTACTCCGCAGGGCAACCTGCAAACACTGTGGCACAACGGGGGTGAGTTGCCAACTCATGAATAGAGATAACATATAAAGGTAATCGCGAGCATGCACGTACTGCGCTACTCTATCATATGCCAACAGATGATATCAATGTGTGATAAGCAGTATGTGCAAAAATCATGTAAGTGCTCTATCAGGTAATATAACTACAGGATGAGATGCAATAATGAATGCTGAGTAGGGGAATATAACATCTACACGAAATGTTAATGTGGAATATATATATATATATATATATATATATGCACCGCAAATCCCAACAACCCAGATGCCGGCACTCCCATCGGCCCTCAAATCCTGTACATCCCTGAGAATCACGAGTGCCCAACATCGGCACCCAAATATCATAAATACTCGTGTCTAGCATCGACACGCAAATCCTCCTATATCGGGCATCCGTCAGTCCGGGTCAGCCCTCTCTCAATATATCGGGCATCCGTCAGTCCGGGTCAGCCCTCTCTCAATATATCGGGCATCCGTCAGTCCGGGTCAGCCCTCTCTCAATATATCGGGCATCCGTCAGTCCGGGTCAGCCCTCTCTCAATATATCCCTCTAGCACCGAGAAAACATAGGGTGGACTCACCGAAATATCATATTAAGGGAACCGGGTTTTTAAATGATTACATATTTGAAATAGCCACGGTTCTCAAATCCAGAAATCACATGTAATCCAAACCAATATGCAAGTCAATGTGATGTGATATGTGCATCAAGTATGAATATCATGTCAAGTCACATAAAGATGAGCTACAACATAATGATCCGATGTGATATATGCATCAAGTATGAATATCATGTCAAGTCACATAAAGATGAGCTACAACATAATGATCCGATGTGATATATGCATCAAGTATGAATATCCTGTCAAGTCACATAAAGATGAGCTACAACATAATGATCCGATGTGATATATGTATCAAGTATGAATATCATGTCAAGTCACATAAAGATGAGCTACACATAATGATCCGATGTGATACATGCATCAAGTATGAATATCATGTCAAGTCACATAAAGATGAGCTACAACATAATGATCCGATGTGATATATGCATCAAGTATGAATATCATGTCAAGTCACATAAAGATGAGCTACAACATAATGATCATGGAAATTCTACAGTGTGAGTGTCATGACAATTACTAACGGTATGTGTGTAACATGCAGGATAGTGCTCGTGCAACATGAACCGTTAGTAAGGGTGCGGTGTTCTATCAATTCTAGTTTATATACATACATCAGGGAATGTGGTATGCACTAAATAGTAGCCATGAACAGTCAATGTATGGAAATGTAGCTATAAGATCCTATCAGCCCTGACGTCGAACGCCATGCGGGCGATATCCCCGTAGATGTTAAATCTACTCACCGTAGTCTCTCGCTAGGTATATCCGACGACTTGTTCCCCTCCTTCGCGGCGCCCGTCGCACTCGCCTGCGAATCCTAGAATTTCACAATATATCACACATAAGCTCAAACCGTACAAACACGACATTAAAGCCGAACTAGTAACTCGTGTCGTGAACCAAGTGCGCGTGTGCGCGATACGCTAAAATGTGCGATTACGCACCTGAAGCCACTCCGACGCGTCGCGATGCGCAGAAACCCCAAACCCACACACACGTATCACGCGTGTCGCGAAAGATTAAAAATACGGGAAATAGGGTATTCTACTCCAGATTTTGATACAGAACAGATATTACAAATATATATATACCAAAATAACCCACATAGCAGCAGACTCCAGTGGACCAAACCCCAACTCCCATCTCACCCATCTGGCCGCAAATTGCGGCCAGAACGATTATTCCGGCGGCCTCACTTAGGAATTGGGCCCCCATGTTTGGTGTGTGCACTCTATACCCCCCATACATGCTACAGAAAAATCTAGTTTCACTCTGAAATATCTCGGGTAGTAGCAGATCCTACAGAGCCTTATTTCTAGTTAAAATCCACACTTTTGCACAAAAATGAAACTTTAGGGTATTTTTGTGGAACCTGAAACAAACCCAGGTCTAAACCCACACTAATAACTCATTAACAAGCTAATCAAGCCACAACAACATAAATTTTAACATATCATCACTAAATCCCTTTAATAGCACTAAAGTTGCACAAAAAGGTGACATTTTGAAACTAAACATGCAAGTTATGGAGATAGGGTGCTAGGAGTGAGATTTATACCTTCAAAAGACCCTATGAAACACCAAAAATTCCAGCTCCTCCTTCAAGTATGCAGATTTGCCTCCAAACACCTCAAAAACTCATTTTTTCCTAAGGTTTTGTGAAGGAAAAGAGTGGTTTTTGTGTAGGATTTGTGTAGAGATCAAAGAGAAGTGAAAAGGAGAGGGAAAGGTGAAGAAAAGCTAGGGTTTTGCTGCTGAATTTCTGCTGGATTCAGAAATGAGGAGAAAAGAGAGAAGAGAGAAAGAAAAAGGGGTCAAAAGTCCAGTTCTCACCTAACCACCATGCTTCATTTGTTTATTTGGATTTTAGAATTCTAAAAAGGGTTTTGTTTTGATTAAAGGGTGGGGAATTAACAAGGAAACATGCAAGGAAAGAATGGCTAACACTTTAACCTAAGTCAAGGAAAATTATGCTAAGTGTGCATGTGTGCACTAACACAAGAAATTTCCCAATTAGGGTAAACACGACTAAATTATAACTAATAATCCCATGCACATATAAAATAACACGCACAATTACTAATTATCATGAAAAACATTCTAACGGAAATTTCAAAGTGTTACAATCTACCCCCTTAAAGAAATTCGGTCTCCGAATTTAAAAATCTAACTATACGCACCTTCAAAAAGATGGGGATACCTCTTCCTCACCTCGCTCTCGGTCTCCTAAGTGACCTCCTCTCTGGTCGGACCACGCCAAAGAACCTTAACGGACGGTATGTCCTTCGATCTCAATTTCTTCACTTGTCGATCCAAAATGATCACCGGCTGCTCTGCATAGGAAAGGTCACTCTCAAGCTGGATCGTCGGGTGTTGAACCGCATGCGAAGGATCATGAAGATATCTGCGGAGTATCGAAACGTGAAATACGGGGTGCACGTCTGGAAAACTGGGCGGATGGACTAATCGATATGCAACCGCACCAACACGCTCGAGGATCTCGAAGGGGCCCACATATCTGGGACTAAGCTTCCCCTTCTTCCCAAATCTCATCACGCCTTTCATTGGGGAGACCCTCAAGAAAACATGATCACCAACAGAAAACTCAAGTCTGCGCCGACGACGGTCGGCACAAGATCTCTGCCTACTCTGGGCTGCTCTCATCCTATCGCGAATCAACTGGATCTTCGCGGTCGTCTCATCCATAATCTGCGGCCCTAGGATACCGCCCTCACTGAGCTCTGTCCAACAAGTGGGCAATCTGCATCTCCTCCCATAAAGAGCCTCAAACGGTGCCATCTGAATGGTCTCCTTGTAGCTGTTGTTGTAGGAGAACTCTACTAAGGGTAAATGATGATCCCGGCTACCTCCAAAGTCTAAGACGCACGCTCTGAGCATGTCCTCGAGAGTCTGAATAGTCCGCTCTGACTGTCCATCGGTCTGCGAATGAAATGCTGTGCTGAAACTAAAACGAGTACCCAAGGCCTCCTGAAATCTCTGCCCTAGCCGGCTGGTAAACTGGGTGCCTCTGTCGGACACGATACATGTCGG
This sequence comes from Agapanthus africanus, assembly GCA_030015575.1. Lineage (NCBI taxonomy): Eukaryota > Viridiplantae > Streptophyta > Magnoliopsida > Asparagales > Amaryllidaceae > Agapanthus > Agapanthus africanus. The sequence goes on from JASDDO010000024.1 coordinate 612,565,949, forward strand.
AACTCCGTGCAGTCGTACAATCTCGTCGATGTAAATCTGGGCATACTGAGCAATTCCGAAAGTCATCTTCACCGGTAGGAAGTGAGCCGCTTTCGTCAAATGATCCACGATCACCTAGATGGAGTCATACCCTCGACTAGCCCTGGGTAGACCCACAATGAAGTCCATAGAAGTCTGCTCCCATTTCCACCCCGGAATGGTTAACAACTGTAGCTCTCCCGCGGCCTCTGGTGCTCAGTCTTGACTTGCTGACAAGTCAGGCATCTCGACACAAGATCTACGATGTCTCTCTTCATTCCGTCCCACCAGTAAACACCTCTCATATCATGGTATATCTTGGTGGAACCGGGATGAACACTATATACCGATCGATGTGCCTCCTCAAGAACCTCACGCCGCAGTCTCTCAGCATCTGGTACGCACAGTCTAGCCCCAACAGTAGTATCCCCTGATCATCGATTCACGAACTCGGGAAATCTGCCCTGTCCCATCTGTGTCCTGATCTCTGAACAGCGGCCATCACCGTGCTGTGCCTCATGTATACGGTCAAGCAACTGTGGGCGTGCACGAACATGCGCAATCTGTCCTCCGATCGACGTAAACTCGAACTGTACCCGGTTGTTGCATAAGATCTGCCAATCTGCGGACGACTGCCTCTGTACTGCGCTCAAACAAGATAGACTACCACCGGGCCTCCTGCTCAAAGCATCCGCCACTACATTCGCCCTGCCCGGGTGATACAAGATCTCACAATCATAGTCCTTCACTAATTCCATCCATCGGCGCTGTCTAAGGTTCAGGTATCGCTGCTGGAATATATACCTTAAGCTCTTGTGATCAGTGAATATCTGGCACGACTCTCCATATAGGTAATGTCGCCAGATCTTAAGTGCAAGGACCACTGCAGCCATCTCCAAATCATGAGTGGGGTAATTCTGTTCATGTTTCTTTAATTGCCGCGAAGCATACGCGATCACCCTGTCATGCTGCATCAAAACGCACCCTAGCCCCACTTGTGAAGCATCACAATAGACCACAAATCTGCCTGATCCTGAAGGCAATGATAACACTGGTGTCGTAGTCAGTAGAGCCCGTAGTTGCTGAAAACTGTGCTCACACTCCTCCGTCTAATCGAAACGAACTCCCTTCCGGGTTAACCCGGTCAAAGGTGTAGCAATACGGGAGAAGTCCTGCACGAATCGCCTGTAGTAGCCTGCCAGCCCTAGAAAGCTGCGAACCTCCGTCACTGACGTGGGTCTAGGCCAACTCCGAACGGCCTCAATCTTCCTCGGGTCTACACATATACCATCTCGTGTAATCACATGCTCCAAGAAGTCTACGCTGTCTAGCCAGAAAGCACACTTTGAGAATTTGGCGAAAAGCTGATGCTCCCTCAAGGTCTGCAGTGTAATCCGTGTTAGTTATGTATATGCCCTAGAGGCCATTGTTGTACATATGATGTATATTATAATGGATGCTTGGATATATATAGAGATGACTTTCTTGCTCGTCATGATAGTATGCTATTTGGTTTCACTTTATCTTAACATGTTGACTTGTATTGGTTTACTGTTTTACTCTCACATGTTGATAAAGCCCTTAGGATCTGTACTCGACTACTGGGACTATGATGAGATCATACTAGTGGGGCCGCGGTAGTCGATGAGTACCTCCTATAACTGTTCCTAGTCGAGGGTATATCGAGACAGGGCATCGATACACCAGAGTAGACTAGCGTATACGCATCTTGACCCATATGATGGGCGATGGATGATCCCATATCCATCGGTGTTTGACATCAGAGATGGTGTACGGGTGCTCAGTGGAGACTGGGTACACTGGACGGACTCGCCGAGAACTCCCAGATGGTGATATACCACACGTCAGATGGCAGTTCTCCGGTGACACTGGTACAGGGTAGTTTGTAGACCCGAGATCGTCATGGAGTCTTGTGTGATTCCTACTGTGCTTTGATTTCCACCTTACCACGTCCAATAGGGCGTGCAAAACGGTGGCTTTTGGGTACAGTCCCGAATCACATGGAGGCAATGAGCGATAGGAGGGGATTCGTCTCTCCCGGTATAGGGAGTTGATGTTGTGCTGTGTTCGATTGGCTATAACTGGAAGTCCCTAGCCAGGGCTGATATAGAGATTTACTGGTAAGTGTTACTAGTAGTTTCTCGACCCGTTATGAGCCACACATTGACACGACTTATCGGTTACTGGGGTCTGACGTATACAACCCCTAGACTTGATATGCGACATATCAGACGAACAGACCGGACTGTACGGGAGTGTTACTGATTGGATTCACAGGAGAACGCACAGGCTAGCTTGTTGATCTTCTGATCGCTCAATACCTGGGTGGCTGTTACGTTTAGCTGACCGCTTGCAGCTTGTGGGTGTTTGATATGATCATCACCTGCTACCGGCGTATTGACGATTCTTTAGAGTCCTACACAGAGGTTTCTTGGCTCAGGCGAAACGGAGTAGAGGCGCATATGTGATATGTGCAGGACCGAGAATAATGCGATATGAGATACCGTATTATATTCTCGCGATATTTAGATATGAACTGGGACATCGGATCAAGTGTTGATTCGATGAATCGGTACATGATATATTAGTCGGTAATATTCGATATAGCCGGATCATCGAATCAAGTGTTGATTCGATGATTTAATGTATAATAATATATATGATATATTGTATTACATTATCTAATATTGGCTCGCTTTATTATTTCATTTTCTCACTGGATGATACATTGATATATATGCGATATATGTTAATTGTATTATTTTCTTTTGTTGCAAATATATAATATATATGTGATATATATTATTGTGACATGATATGATTAATTGTTAAACATGTTTAAGGATGATTAATTGAGGTTAGGGTTTGATTAGGGTTAGATGCTTCATGCACCTTCTAGAAGCATTTTCTTTTGTCATTGTTAAGATATTTTTTGGATGACACACTTTTAACCCAACCAAACCCTAACTCTAGTTTATTCTCTACACAATCTTAGCCACTCATCCTTGACCATGGTTTATATACATCAATCATATACTTTCTTTCTATTCATCACAAAAGAAAATAATCATTATCTTTTCCATTATCATCCTCTTCTCTCTTGAAAAAGCTTACTTGATTTTCTTTAAGTGATGAATAAATATGAGAAAATGAATTAAAAAGAAAGCAAAAATACTACTCTCTCATCCTCATCTCATCTAGCCCATGAGATTAGTGTGTTCATCTCTTTAGAGTGAGAAAGCTTGAGTCTTTGCAACTTCGAGGTAGATCATCGACGATTTGGAATACTTCAAGCTAGCATGCATCGTTCGAGTCGTGGAGCCTCTCATGAGTCCGGGAGATCGTGGATCGCGGCAAAGGAACTTCTACTTGGAGCTTGTGAAGCGAAGGAGCGGACTACAAAGGTTGTAATCCCTCACACTTAGATAAAAAGTTATCATCTTGCATGTTTAACCCTAATAATCTAGCAAAGATCCCGGCTTTGGGTTGTTCGGCACGTCTAAATTTTAATCCGGGCATGTTTGATGCCTTATGAACCTTCACAAGAGTGCCTAGGAACCCTACAGTGGTATCAGAGCCTAGCTAGAGCATTAGGCGATGTGTTTACGAAGTTAAAACTCCGATCGAACCCGAACCGACGGAAAAAGCCCCCTCTCTGGAAATTTTTCAAAATTTGGGATTTTTCTGAATTAAAAATATGTAAAAAAATCAGCACGGAATTCTAAGAATTACCATAAAACCCGAGCCCCCAATTCGTCCAAACGGCGGCTGAACCGCGGCGCAAGCATGCTTGCGCGGCGGTTCCGCGGCGGATTAATGGATTGGCGACACGTGGCTTTTATGGTAATATCCGTAGGTGCTTGTTGATGCTTCTGGGTATTTTTAATCTGTTTCAGGTGTTGAATATTCTGGGGTTTGTTTTGTAATAGTAGGTTCGATAGGAATATTTAAATTCGTATTTCTTTCCGGATATTTAGAAACTGTTAAACTATTTGAACGGATATCATTAACTCTCTGTTTCCCGGTACGGCAAACTTTCAAGTGTTGAAATTTTTTCGGGTTTAAATCTTTCGGAAAAATTGTACAAGTTAAGCGGTGGACCCTCTAGAAGACAACAAACCTTAACTCGATTATGTGAGCGTCTTGAACTGCCTTTTGAACCTTCGGGTTTGGGGCAGTACGGCGTGCCACATGTGAGGCGTTGGCTTGACCCTTCTACGGCTGGATCACTGGTACTTTGACATGTTCGGGGATTATTTGAACTCTGCTCAAGAGTTGAGCACTTTGGAAAATCTTGGGTATTTGATTATCTGTTCGGAAAGTTTAATACTGTCTATTTATCTGGAATGTGATACAATATGTGGAATTCATAGAGTTAGGCATGAAATGCGAAGTATGTGATATTTCGGATTTACGATGTCTAAAGTGATTGTGGATTCCAAATGTTGTAGTTTTACACTTTCTTTTCTGTGACCGTAAGTGTAATATGTGATAACGCCGGTTTCGTTGCTATATGTCAACGACAATTGGGATGCACATATTTACTTACGTTGATGATATGAGATATTATGTGTTGCTGTGATATGTTATATTGGATCGTCGCGTTCTGAATAGCCGGGGGTTTTATGTGAGATGAGGGTTTTTATTTTCATTCATGTAAAATTCATTTGTAATGTAATATTCTTTTATTTGGGGCACTTCCAGGTTGCGGTTGCTGTCACCAATGTATATTATTTACTTTTCCGCATTAGGTAGACCCAAGGAGGGGAGCACAAGTAACCGGGTTCTAGGGTCCAGTAGGAGGCCATCTCGAGGAGTCGAGACCGGGTCTCCTAACCCTAGAATTGGCAGTGTTACTTGCCGCTCTCGTAGGGGTCTTGGGATGTGGGTTTGGCTATTCGTCGCGACCGTGGAATCCGTGTTTTATACAGGCTCGTATTGAAAACACGGACGTCCTAGTATATCCAATATTTCATATATGTTCTTCTGCTGCAATGTTCTGTGATGAGATCATATTACTGCCTGAGACGAATGCTTATACTATATATATATGCTGATATATAAATATTACTGCTTTCGTTTTTTCTGTGATGCTTAGGAAGCATAAGCTGATGGGATTTTTATTAATGTGATTAATAAAAGAAAAGAAACCTAAAGATGTTGTAGAATCAAAACTTTATAAAAAGGGTAGCTACAGTTTTGCTTTGCACAGTGATATATATGATATATCCTACACCTTATTGGATGGGGAAAGGGCCGACGATCCCTTCACCGGGAGTGACCCCTTTAGCAAAACTGGCAGATGCTACAAAACGCGGTTTGTCTTTTGATTGCTTTTAGTGTTTTGCTTTGCACAGCGGTATATATGATATATCCTGCACCTTATTCGATGAGGAAAGGGCCGACGATCCCTTCACCGGGAGTGACCCCTTTAGCAAAACTAAGAAAAGCCTCAAAAACACTCCTTTTCAAAACTTCACTTGATTCTACGACGATATCAAGTTCATTACGCTCAGGGTTTTCTGAAAAACCTGCGTAGCCCTCCGTCATTTCAGATAGATATTATTTAGTATTCGTGCTATATTTGTTGACTTAGTTAAGGCATAGTGTACGGTAGCTAAGTAATGTTTATCTGCTAAAACATGAGATGTGATTGGGTTAGGGTATTCGTACGACCTTGTTGACTCAGTTAAGGGTCGTACGGGTGGGTTTAATTCAATCGGGAAATATACGGGTTGAACTTGACTTGCGATTTATGGTTTGTTGACTTAGTTAAGGTCATAGATCGCTAGGGGCAAAAATATTATCGGGAATTTCAAGTGTTGAAATTTGCAATGAGATTGCATACCTCCTATGAGATAGTTGGATCCCGATACCCACTGCGAGTAAGTGTTACTCCTGGGAGAGTTTTACACAGGACAATTAGTCATTCAAGTAGGTGTCTAGAAAAGTGTTAACGGGGTTACGCCTCTGGGAAAACGAGGTTTACTTTAATTAGGTCCGTGCGAAAGCACGGGGAACCTCCCTCAAAGTACCGACACTGATCTGGCTGAAAGATTGACAAAATTGTAGGGTGTAATTAATCCCGGCTAATCTTACCTTTTAGGGTTTTAAGGTAGATTTGATAAAACCAGTGGGAGACATCCTGATTAGATAAGATAATAACCAATCTAATCTTGCAAGAGCATACGCTAAAGTGTTTTCTTCTCTCTCTCTCCAGGTAGAAACCATGTCAGGCCATAATCAAGATAATAATATGGATGTATTGACTGAACCCAATTATTGTACTGAGCTAGGGAATGTTGGACCCGTTCTTTCTTATAAGAGTTATAAGACTGAACATGAAACAGGCGAATATCTAGATTCTCACGCCACCTAAAAGAACATGCATGTTGATGCATCTTCTTCGGGTGTGTTAGTTATTGAGAACTGTTTCTCAGTTCACCCTACATCCTGGGTATTAGATACCGGATCAGGATCCCACATATGTAAACAGTTACATGGGCTACGTAAAGGTAGAGAACTGAGAAAAGGTGATCATTCCGTTCAAGTAGGGAACGGTGCAAGTATTGTAGCCGAAGCAGTTGGCGAATATCACCTAGTATTACCAAGTCGTAATACACCGATTCTAAATGAGTGCTATTATATACCGAACATGATGTGCAACATTATATCAGTCTCCTTATTAAGTAAAGAAGGATATAATTTTGTAGTACAGGATAATGTTATGAACATATTCCTAGATCAAAAGTTGAATGCATCAGGCTCGTTACATAATGGCATATTCATTCTAAATCAGAATACAGTCCTAAATATACAAAACACACACAAGAGGAAAAGTTCGGATATGAACGAATCCTACTTGTGGCATTGTAGACTTGGTCATATCAATGCGACACGACTGGCTAAGTTACATAAGGATGGTTATTTGAATCCGTTCGAATTATCATCTTATGATACTTGCCATTCATGTCTCAAAGGAAAAATGACCAAAGCTCCATTTAGTGGACACGGAGAAAGAGTTACTGAACTCTTAGGACTAATACATAGTGATGTATGTGGTCCCATGTCTACGCATGCCAGGAACGGTTCTTCCTACTTCATTACATTCACTGACGATCTCTCTAGATTCGGACATGTGTTCCTGATGAAACACAAGTCTGAAGCTTTTGAGAAATTCAGAGAATATAAGCACGAAGTAGAGAACCAAACGGGCAAAAGTATTAAGATTCTTCGATCTGATCGAGGAGGTGAATACTTAAGCGGTGAGTTCCTAGATTATCTAAAAGAGAATGGGATTCTCTCTCAGCTTACTCCTCCTTATACACCACAGCACAACGGTGTATCGGAACGAAGGAATCGGACCCTATTAGATATGGTGCGATCTATGATGAGCGATGCTGAGTTACCTATTTCCTTTTGGGGGTATGCGCTTGAGACAGCCATATACATATTGAATCTAGTTCCGTCTAAATCTGTACCTACCACACCATATGAGATATGGAGTGGGAAGAGACCATATTTTAAACGAGTTAAGATATGGGGTTGTCCGGCCTATGTCAAAAGACAAAATCCAGACAAACTCGAGGCACGATCAGTTCTTTGCAAATTTATGGGATATCCTAAGAATTCTCAAGAATATATTTTCTATCACGCTGAGGAACAAAAAGTGTTTATTTCTCAATATGCCACCTTTTTAGAAAAGGAATTTCTTGCAAAAGAAATTATTGGCAAAGAGGTAGATCTGGAAGAGGTTCCAGCACCACAGACTACAACTGATGATTTATTGGAACCAAAGGATTCAGTAGTATCCGACGAACCCCAGCCTCTCCGCCGATCTAATAGGGTTTCTCGTCCACCTGAGAGATACTACGGTTTTCTCATTGATGGTGGAAGCGAAGATTGCATCATGGATGATGATGACCCCACTAGTTTCGAGCAGGCCATCACGAGTGGTGACTCTGTGAAATGGCTGGATGCAATGCGATCTGAGATGGAATCCATGTACACCAATAAAGTATGGATTTTGGAAAATGCTCCTGAAGGGGTAAAACCCATTGGGAGCAAGTGGATTTTTAAAAAGAAATTTGGTGTAGATGGAAAAGTTGTGACTTTCAAAGCTAGACTTGTAGCAAAGGGTTTTCGTCAACGACCAGGTGTGGATTATGACGAAACCTTTTCTCCAGTGGCTATGCTTAAGTCCATCCGGATCTTACATGCCATTGCTGCATACCATGACTACGAAATCTGGCAAATGGATGTTAAGACCGCCTTTCTAAACGGTGATTTAGAAGAGAGCGTGTACATGACTCAGCCAGAGGGCTTCGTAGATAGTGAGAGCAGCGGAAAGGTGTGCAAGCTGCTTAAATCCATTTATGGGTTAAAGCAAGTATCGCGGAGTTGGAACATCTGTTTTGATGTTGTAGTCAAAGAGTTTGACTTCATCAAAAATATAGATGAACCTTGTATCTATAAGAAGGTAGCAGAGGGTAAGATTGGCTTCCTCGTATTGTACGTGGATGACATACTCTTGATAGGAAATGATATTCCTATGCTGCAATCAGTCAAGCTCTTCTTATCACAGAGATTCTCAATGAAAGATCTAGGTGATGCCTCCTGCGTATTGGGAATCATGATCTATAGAGATAGATCTAAACGGATACTGGGATTGTCCCAATCCAGGTACATTGACACCATACTAAAGAGGTTTAGTATGGAAGAATCCAAGCGTGGGAACCAACCCACGATCTCTGGACTCACTCTCTCCAAAGAGATGTCTCCCAAGACTGATTTGGAGAGAGCTCGCATGCAAGGGATACCCTATGCTTCGGCAGTAGGCTCTATCATGTATGCGATGCTATGTACCAGACCCGATGTAGCATACTCACTAAGTGTAGTGAGTCGGTATCAAGCAGATCCTGGAGAGAGTCACTGGACAGCTGTGAAGAACATTCTCAAGTACTTACGAAGGACTAAGGAGATGTTCTTGGTGTATGGTAACGGAGAACTCCAGGTGGAGTCCTTTACCGATTCCAGCTTCAAAAGTGATAAGGACGACTCTAAGTCGCACTCAGGATTTGTCTTTACCCTCAATGGAGGGGCGGTATGTTAGAAGAGTTCCAAACAGGATACCGTTGCAGACTCAACGATGGAGGCTGAATACATCGCTGCCAACGATGCTGCCAAGGAGGCTGTCTGGATAAAGAAGTTCATCAGTGAACTTGGTGTGGTTCCATCCATTGAGCATCCAATACCTCTGTATTGTGATAACAATGGAGCTGTGGCTTTGGCCAAGGAACCCAGGTCCCATCAGAAGTCCAGACATATTCTGAGGCGGTATCACCTGATCAGGGAGATAGTTGATCGCCGGGAGATCGAGGTCAGGAGAGTAGATACGAAGGACAACACTGCGGATCCATTCATGAAGGCTATTCCCCAGATACAGTTTGAGAGATTATTCGGGATGCTAGGTATGAGATACTACAGCAGCTGGCCTTAGTGCAAGTGGGAGATTGTTAGTTATGTATATGCCCTAGAGGCCATTGTTGTACATATAATGTATATTATAATGGATGCTTGGATATATATAGAGATGACTTTCTTGCTCGTCATGATAGTATGCTATTTGGTTTCACTTTATCTTAACATGTTGACTTGTATTGGTTTACTGTTTTACTCTCACATGTTGATAAAGCCCTTAGGATCTGTACTCGACTACTGGGACTATGATGAGATCATACTAGTGGGGCCGCGGTAGTCGATGAGTACATCCTATAACTGTTCCTAGTCGAGGGTATATCGAGAGAGGGCATCGATACACCAGAGTAGACTAGCGTATACGCATCTTGACCCATATGATGGGCGATGGATGATCCCATATCCATCGGTGTTTGACATCAGAGATGGTGTACGGGTGCTCAGTGGAGACTGGGTACACTGGACGGACTCGCCGAGAACTCCCAGATGGTGATATACCACACGTCAGATGGCAGTTCTCCGGTGACACTGGTACAGGGTAGTCTGTAGACCCGAGATCGTCATGGAGTCTTGTGTGATTCCCACTGTGCTTTGATTTCCACCTTACCACGTCCAAGAGGGCGTGCAAAACGGTGGCTTTTGGGTACAGTCCCGAATCACATGGAGGCAATGAGCGATAGGAGGGGATTCGTCTCTCCCGGTATAGGGAGTTGATGTTGTGCTGTGTTCGATTGGCTATAACTGGAAGTCCCTGGCCAGGGCTGATATAGAGATTTACTGGTAAGTGTTACTAGTAGTTTCTCGACCCGTTATGAGCCACACATCGACACGACTTATCGGTTACTGGGGTCTGACGTATACCACCCCTAGACTTGATATGCGACATATCAGACGAACAGACCGGACTGTACGGGAGTGTTACTGATTGGATTCACAGGAGAACGCACAGGCTAGCTTGTTGATCTTCTGATCGCTCAATACCTGGGTGGCTGTTACGTTTAGCTGACCGCTTGCAGCTTGTGGGTGTTTGATATGATCATCACCTGCTACCGGCGTATTGACGATTCTTTAGAGTCCTACACAGAGGTTTCTTGGCTCAGGTGAAACGGAGTAGAGGCGCATATGTGATATGTGCAGGACCGAGAATAATGCGATATGAGATACCGTATTATATTCTCGCGATATTTAGATATGAACTGGGACATCGGATCAAGTGTTGATTCGATGAATCGGTACATGATATATTAGTCGGTAATATTCGATATAGCCAGATCATCGAATCAAGTGTTGATTCGATGATTTAATGTATAATAATATATATGATATATTGTATTACATTATCTAATATTGGCTCGCTTTATTATTTCATTTTCTCACTGGATGATACATTGATATATATGCGATATATGTTAATTGTATTATTTTCTTTTGTTGCAAATATATAATATATATGTGATATATATTATTGTGACATGATATGATTAATTGTTAAACATGTTTAAGGATGATTAATTGAGGTTAGGGTTTGATTAGGGTTAGATGCTTCATGCACCTTCTAGAAGCATTTTCTTTTGTCATTGTTAAGATATTTTTTGGATGACACATTTTTAACCCAACCAAACCCTAACTCTAGTTTATTCTCTACACAATCTTAGCCACTCATCCTTGACCATGGTTTATATACATCAATCATATACTTTCTTTCTATTCATCACAAAAGAAAATAATCATTATCTTTTCCATTATCATCCTCTTCTCTCTTGAAAAAGCTTACTTGATTTTCTTTAAGTGATGAATAAATATGAGAAAATGAATTAAAAAGAAAGCAAAAATACTACTCTCTCATCCTCATCTCATCTAGCCCATGAGATTAGTGTGTTCATCTCTTTAGAGTGAGAAAGCTTGAGTCTTTGCAACTTTGAGGTAGATCATCGAAGATTTGGAATACTTCAAGCTAGCATGGATCGTTCGAGTCGTGGAGCCTCTCATGAGTCCGGGAGATCGTGGATCGTGGCAAAGGGACTTCTACTCGGAGCTTGTGAAGCGAAGGAGCGGACTACAAAGGTTGTAATCCCTCACACTTAGATAAAAAGTTATCATCTTGCATGTTTAACCCTAATAATCTAGCAAAGATCCCGGCTTTGGGTTGTTCGGCACGTCTAAATTTTAATCCGGGCATGTTTGATGCCTTATGAACCTTCACAAGAGTGCCTAGGAACCCTACAATCCGCAGGTGCTGCTCGTGCTCCTCTCTACTCTGAGAATACACCAGAATATCGTCAATGAACACTATGATGAACAGATCAAGATACGGCCGGAAAATACGGTTCATCAAGTCCATAAATGCTGCTGGCGCGTTGGTGAGTCCGAACGACATCACCAAAAAACTCATAATGGCCGTAACGCGTGCGGAAAGCTGTCCTAGGAATGTCCTCCTGTCGAACCCGCAGCTGATGGTAGCCTGATCGCAAATCGATCCTCGAAAAGTATCCAGCCCCCCCGAAGCTGATCGAACAAATCGTCGATGCGTGGCAAAGGATACCTGTTCCGCACTGTCACCCTGTTCAGCTGGCGGTAGTCGATACACAAACGCATACTGCCGTCCTTCTTCTTGACAAACAGGACTGGAGCACCCCAAGGAGAAACACTGGGTCGAATAAGTCCCTTATCTAGCAAATCTTGCAACTGACCCTTCAATTCTCTAAGTTCCGCCGGGGCCATCCGATAAGGCGGTACAGAAATAGGCCCCGTGCCAGGAACCAAATCAATACAGAATGAAATATCACGCTCGGGCGGTAGCCCAGGAAACTCGTCAGGGAACACATCAGGGAACTCGCTAACGACCGGAACCTGATCCAATGGAACCTCTGTAGCTCTAATATTGCAAACATAGGCGAGAAATCCCTGACATCCCTTCCTCAAAAGCAGTCCAGCGCGAAAAGAAGAAATCATACTGTGAGGGGTGGCACCACGGTCCCCCAACACAACAAAAACTGACTTGCCGGGAAAACAAAATCTAACTGTCTTCTCGCGGCAGTCAACAGAAACGTAGCACGTGGCTAACCAATCCATGCCCAAAAGAACGTCGAAGTCCAACATCTCAAAAAGGATCAAATCGACCGGCAACTCTCTCTCGCCAATACGGACGATACAGGATCGGAACACGTGCCCAGCAACAAACGACTCTCCTACGGGAGTAGTCACAACAAGCGGCTGATCAAGCAAACCAGACTCTCTACCCAAACTCGGCACAAAGTGTGTGGATACGTACGAGTACGTGGAAACATATGAGCATAAGGATCCGGATCAGACAATACGTGTGCAACAAAGGACATACTGAAAGAGTACCTGAAAGCTCTGCGTTGGACGCCCTCGTGTCCCGATGAGTCGAAGCGAAAACTTGTGCCTGTCCTTCATCTGGGACTGACCGAACTCCTCCTCTACTAACCTAACCCCTCTGTGCGAACCCTCCGCATCCATGACGTCTCAGAATACGACCCTGACGTGGTGTGAAGGAACACTGCCTGATGAGGTGTTGAAGGCTCCCACATCGTAAACATCTACTGGCTGCCGTCCTCCCTGGGGATGAGAGCCAAACAACTGTCCTCGTCCTAAGCCTCTGCTCTAGGCTGGTACACCAGTACGATTCCTCAACTGTTCTGGAACTCTCATGGTCTCTGGAAGACGTGTCCCGTAAACAGGGGCTGCCTCCATCGGTGCTATGTAGGGGACGGAATACTGCATGATCGCAAGGAACAACTGGGTAACAGAGGTGACAACCACCTGTCGCTGTGCTCGAACGACCTCCACCAACGAGCTCATCGCCTGGCGCAAGCCCTGCATCTCTAGCACTGGTCTAGCGATCTGAGCTGTCGTAGGGGGAACTATCTGTCCTGGTACAACAGGAGTACTATTCGGTCCTCGTCTCAGATGAATCAACTCGAACCTCGGCTCTCACGGCCGCTCTCTGCACCCTCGTAGTCCTTGGCTGCATAATTGCTGAAAAGAAGGTAGGATTCGATGAGGATACAGAAATCGAATCGCAAGGATGTATACAATCATAAGGGAATTTCAATCAATAAGTCCTAAGGTCGCTTAGGCGGAGTACCGTGTCGTGAGTATGCCGCGGAACATACGCACGCTACGCCACTCTGCTGCAGCTACCTACTCCATCATACCAGAGTCATCCTACACTCCGAAGGTAAAACCTATGCTCTGATACCAACTTTGTCACGACCCGAAGTTTGGCCCGTGACCGGCACTTAACCACGTAACGTCTACAGGCGTAACGCAGCTAAGTGAACCGAAAACCCAGAAATCAAACCAGTAAAAGTATAGAGTGTTTAAGTTTTAAATGGAAGTATTTATTAAAGTGACAAGAATTCTTAAGTAAATAATCACCAAGATAGCAATATACGACGCCGTAGCGAAGATCAAGATCCACAAGTGGAAACATCACAGATGAGATAAACTGCAAAGTACAGTCGGCTCACAACAAGCTCGACACCAGAATACAGATAATACACATCATCGTCCTCACACTGTCTCTAAGTCAAATACATACATGGTAGATGGAGAATACTAGATACAACAATATACATAACTGAAAGATAAACAGATACCGCACAAAACCCACCTATCAGCAAAAGAGCTAGTACACCAACTATGGGGGTATCTGTGTCAAAAGATGCAAAACGCAGCCTGCCGCGACTACTCCGAAGGGCAACCTGCAAACACTGTGGCACAACGGGGGTGAGTTATCAACTCATGAATAGAGATAACATATAAAGGTAATCGCGAGCATGCACGTACTGCGCTACTTTATCATATGCCAACAGATGATATCAATGTGTGATAAGCAGTATGTGCAAAAATCATGTAAGTGCTCTATCAGGTAATATAACTACAGGATGAGATGCAATAATGAATGCTGAGTAGGGGAATATAACATCTACACGAAATGTTAATGTGGAATATATATATATATATATATATATATATATATATATATATATATATATGCACCGCAAATCCCAACAACCCAGATGCCGGCACTCCCATCGGCCCTCAAATCCTGTACATCCCTGAGAATCACGAGTGCCCAACATCGGCACCCAAATATCATAAATACTCGTGTCTAGCATCGACACGCAAATCCTCCTATATCGGGCATCCGTCAGTCCGGGTCAGCCCTCTCTCAATATATCGGGCATCCGTCAGTCCGGGTCAGCCATCTCTCAATATATCGGGCATCTGTCAGTCCGGGTCAGCCCTCTCTCAATATATCGGGCATCCGTCTGTCCGGGTCAGCCCTCTCTCAATATATCCCTCTAGCACCGAGAAAACATAGGGTGGACGCACCGAAATATCATATTAAGGGAATCGGGTTTTTAAATGATTACATATTTGAAATAGCCACGGTTCTCAAATCCAGAAATCACATGTAATCCAAACCAATATGCAAGTCAATGTGATGTGATATGTGCATCAAGTATGAATATCATGTCAAGTCACATAAAGATGAGCTACAACATAATGATCCGATGTGATATATGCATCAAGTATGAATATCATGTCAAGTCACATAAAGATGAGCTACAACATAATGATCCGATATGATATATGCATCAAGTATGAATATCCTGTCAAGTCACATAAAGATGAGCTACAACATAATGATCCGATGTGATATATGTATCAAGTATGAATATCATGTCAAGTCACATAAAGATGAGCTACACATAATGATCCGATGTGATACATGCATCAAGTATGAATATCATGTCAAGTCACATAAAGATGAGCTACAACATAATGATCCGATGTGATATATGCATCAAGTATGAATATCATGTCAAGTCACATAAATATGAGCTACAACATAATGATCATGGAAATTCTACAGTGTGAGTGTCATGACAATTACTAACGGTATGTGTGTAACATGCAGGATAGTGCTCGTGCAACATGAACCGTTAGTAAGGGTGCGGTGTTCTATCAATTCTAGTTTATATACATACATCAGGGAATGTGGTATGTGTTGCGCCACGGCAGCGCCCCGGCCGTCTTACTCGAGGCCAAATTGCGGAATCAAAATTTTTCCTTGCTCGGAAACCGGCGCTACCGCGGACAAAGAAAACCCGGATCGTTAACCATTAACCTACGCTAGCTAACAAGAGATGGGAAAAGAAGTATACCAAGAGATCCGAGTCCTCCGGTCTTCTCATCATCGCCCCGATCTCCCGCGGAAAGTGTAGTCTCCGTATCGTCGCCTCCTCGCCGGAAAGGGCACCACATCGCCTTCGTCTTTTACGGGCTCCCGCCTCAATACCGAGGCAACTCGAGCATGAAGCCGGCAACTCGACATGCTCAAGAATTGCTGTAGAATATAGTATAGATGATATGTCTCATTTGGGGTTATGTTGTTGCCATTGAGGAGGTGAAGGAAGAATGAAACTTTGAGAGAAATGATGCTATCAATTTTAGCAAGCAAAAATGAGATGATCAAAAAGCAACACTCTCATTTTTTCTCTCCTCCAAAAGAGTGGCCGGCCAAAAGGGAGATGAGAATGAATGGTGGGGAAAAAGAAATCAACCATACTAAAAACTATGAAGGAGAGTGAGTGTAGGATCAAATGAAGAGGTGACCACATCCAAGGTCAACAAAACAACTACCATGCTTTTCCTCCATACCCTTTCCCATCACTTAAAAGCAAGCATGGAGCAAAGAAAAAAGAAGCCATCATAATCAATCTTTATGCAAAGAAACCCCTCCACAAAGTGTTATTTGCAAAACTGCAAATAACCCCCTCCATCGGAAAAGTCCGGCCGGGAAAGAACAAAGGAAAACCGGCCGGAACGGAATGCAAACTGGCAACTCCAGAAAACTGGTCCCGTAATAAATTACAGGAAAACCCCGACACTGTGCATACACACCCGCATCTGTATTCCGACCGGATACAAATGCAATGAGACAAAATCTACACTGTACTAAACTAGGACCGGCTTAAACCAAAACCGGCTAGTAAATCTGTTCGATCCTGATCCGTGCAATACCGCACGTATCTGATCGAACCCTGCCATATAACTATACGGCCACTAGTACAAAGCTGTCCGACCCTGATCCGTGCAATACCGCACGTATCTGATCGGACCCTGCCATATCTCCATACGGCCTCTACAGCGTTTCGCCCGAAAGCTGAGTAACTGAAAGTGTGGTGGACTCTAAAGACTCGTCAATACTATGGATGTGGATTTAACCACTGGCACGTCAGAGGTATAAGCCAATACGTGACGGGCCACCAGCTATTGACCAAAAGGGACGTCGATGAGGAAGCTCACCCCGACACCCAACTGAGCCTGTCAGTGACAATATCCGTACAGTCCGGTCCGTTCGTCTATGAGTATCGCATGGCGGGCCTAGGGGGTTGGTAAAAGTCAGACCCCCAAAAGCGGTACAAGTCGTGTCGGAGTGTAGCCCAGAACGCCCTGAGATACTACTGGAATACCTACCAGTAAATCTCCTGCCTCGGCCGAGGGCTTTGCGTAATGGCTCTCCTAGACACAGCGCGACCTCACCCCCAATACCGGGAGAGACGAACCCCTGCAGATCCGCTCACTGCCTCCATGTGGCTCGGGACTGTACCCAACTAAAACCTGTTTGCACGACTCCTTTGAGCCGTGGTAGGGTAGTAATCAAAGCACAGTGGGAACTCATACGAGACAAATGACGATCCTCAGGTCGATGAACTAACCTGTACACATGTCACCTGGGAACTGCTATCTGACATCTGGTATAAGACCAACTAGCAGGTTCCCGGCGAGTCCTGTCCGGTGTACTCATAACCCAATGAGCACCTGTATACATCTTAGGTGAACCAACTGACACCAGTGGCTTGTGAGACCGGCCACCGCCCCTCGTCGGGATCTCGACTGTATACACTAGTCTACTAATGGAGTATCGATGCCCTGTCTCGAAACTCCTACGACTAGGGACCTTTTAAGGATGTGCTTATAGACTACCAGCTCCCACGTACATGATCGCCATCATACTGCTGGTCGTCAAGCAAGAATCCTAGGGGCTCTATCAACGTGTAATAGCGACATGTCAGGTCACCTAAAGCAGTACACGATGATAAAGATAAACCAGATAGCATACTATCATCTCGAGTAAGACTGTCCTACCGGGATAGGTCCTCCCTCAATCATTGCAATCACGTGCCTGTGATCCAATAATTGACTCTGAGGGCACTAACTCCAACAGTATGCACTAAATAGTAGCCATGAACAGTCAATGTATGGAAATGTAGCTATAAGATCCTATCAGCCCTGACGTCGAACGCCATGCGGGCGATATCCCCGTAGATGTTAAATCTACTCACCGTAGTCTCTCGCTAGGTATATCCGACGACTTGTTCCCCTCCTTCGCGGCGCCCGTCGCACTCGCCTGTGAATCCTAGAATTTCACAATATATCACATATAAGCTCAAACCGTACAAACACGACATTAAAGCCGAACTAGTAACTCGTGTTGTGAACCAAGCGCGCGTGTGCGCGATACGCTAAAATGTGCGATTACGCGCCTGAAGCCACTCCGACGCGTCGCGATACGCAGAAACCCCAAACCCACACACACGTATCACGCGTGTCGCGAAAGATTAAAAATACGGGAAATAGGGTATTCTACTCTAGATTTTGATACAGAACAGATATTACAAATATATATATACCAAAATAACCCACATAGCAGCAGACTCCAGTGGACCAAACCCCAACTCCCATCTCACCCATCTGGCCGCAAATTGCGGCCAGAACGATTATTCCGGCGGCCTCACTTAGGAATTGGGCCCCCATGTTTGGTGTGTGCACTCTATACCCCTCATACATGCTACAGAAAAATCTAGTTTCACTCTGAAATATCTCGGGTAGTAGCAGATCCTACAGAGCCTTATTTCTAGTTAAAATCCACACTTTTGCACAAAAATGAAACTTTAGGGTATTTTTGTGGAACCTGAAACAAACCCAGGTCTAAACCCACACTAATAACTCATTAACAAGCTAATCAAGCCACAACAACATAAATTTTAACATATCATCACTAAATCCCTTCAATAGCACTAAAGTTGCACAAAAAGGTGACATTTTGAAACTAAACATGCAAGTTATGGAGATAGGGTGCTAGGAGTGAGATTTATACCTTCAAAAGACCCTATGAAACACCAAAAATTCCAGCTCCTCCTTCAAGTATGCAGATTTGCCTCCAAACACCTCAAAAACTCATTTTTTCCTAAGGTTTTGTGAAGGAAAAGAGTGGTTTTTGTGTAGGATTTGTGTAGAGATCAAAGAGAAGTGAAAAGGAGAGGGAAAGGTGAAGAAAAGCTAGGGTTTTGCTGCTGAATTTCTGCTGGATTCAGAAATGAGGAGAAGAGAGAGAAGAGAGAAAGAAAAAGGGGTCAAAAGTCAAGTTCTCACCTAACCACCATGCTTCATTTGTTTATTTGGATTTTAGAATTCTAAAAAGGGTTTTGTTTTGATTAAAGGGTGGGGAATTAACAAGGAAACATGCAAGGAAAGAATGGCTAACACTTTAACCTAAGTCAAGTAAAATTATGCTAAGTGTGCATGTGTGCACTAACACAAGAAATTTCCCAATTAGGGTAAACACGACTAAATTATAACTAATAATCCCATGCACATATAAAATAACACGCACAATTACTAAATATCACGAAAAACATTCTAACGGAAATTTCAAAGTGTTACAGGGATCCAACTATCATCGCATGATAACGTGATTGAATCCACTCACGTTATCACACTCCAGAAGGTATGCACATATCTGGCAAGTTTCAGTTTCTTTAGAAACCCCCGATGTGAGTTTTTACCCATAGGACCCAAGTGACCTTGACGGAGTCAACAAATCAAAGAGTCCTAGTCAAGTTCAACCCGTCATTATCTTGATTGCATTAAACCCACCCGTACGTACCCTTGACGGAGTCAACAAGGCCGCACGACTGTCCTAACCAATCGCATATCCATGCTACAAACAATCACCACTTAGCTACCGTACACTACGCCTTGACGGAGTCAACAAACGCAGCACGAATACTATGTACCACTTGTAGGAAATGACAGAGGGCTACGGATGGTTTTTGGCGAAAAACCTTTAACGTAATGAACTTGATATCGTTGAAGGAACCGGATAGCTTTTTATAAAAATATAGTGGCGAAAACCTTTGCTAAAGAGGTCACTCTCGGTGAAGGGATCTCAGCTCTTTCCCCGTAGAATAAGGTGCAGGATATTCCAACTGAATACCACGATGCAAAGCAAAAGTAATCGACTATAGTGAAGTTATTACCCTGACGCAAACTTCTGTCCAAGGGGTCACTCCCGGCGGAACAGTGTCTTTATGCAATGAAATTTTCACAGATATCTTAGAAAATCCTGCTTGTTTTTCTGCAGCATACGAAATAATTTTTTGACCACAGGAAAAATTCGACAGAAACTGATGACTTGGAAATGCAGTTTTGGAAAATTTCGTTCGATCGAAGTTCTAAACAAGTTAGAGAAAGCTAGTAAAGGTTAATGGCGTGGTTCTGATACCATGTAAGACTACGGTAGCGCCCCGACCGTCTGTCCTAGGCCAAAATACGGAAACGAAAACTTTTTCAAACTAGAAACCGGCGCTATCGTATGCTTAAAACCCGGATCGAACCATTAACCTACAACTAGCAACTAGAGAAAGGGTTGGAAAGCTATACCGATCGATCCGTGTCCTTCGGTCTTTGGCCACCATCCCAAGCTCCTCGCGGCATCTCCGGTCTCGATCTCCTCATCGGAAAAGGGGCACCACATCTTCGAGTCTTTTTACGGGCTCCCGCTTCATCCGAAGCAACTCGAGTACGAAGTGTGCTAGCCGACGTGTCCAAGGTGATGTAGAGAATGTTTGTGATCACTTTGTCTTTTGCATCCATGAGATGGATGGAGGTTGAAGGTGTTGCCATTGATGGAGATTATGAGCTAGAGGAAGAAGAAGAAGATGTTTCTTTTGCCTTTTGTGATGGAATGATAAAATGAGAGAGAGAGCTCTTTTCTTTTGTGTGTTTTCATATGATAAAAAGAGAGCAAGAAGAGAATAATACAAGAGCCAACCTTGCCCTTGGCTGCCCCTCTCTCTCCTCTCATCAAATCAACTCACAAAACCATCATATAATGTGACACATGCACAAGAAAAGAGACCATGAGTCATCACTTGCGCATGTGTCACAATTAATGATCTTAATCATGATTTAGTGTAACGTTTTAGAAATCGTTTTGCGAATTTTCCCGTTTTAGGGCAAAATTGTCGGTTTTTCCCGTTTTAACCCGATTTCGATCAAACGACCGTATACTTACCGACACCTTGTTTGGCCAAAATAAAGCTTGTGCGTGAACTTTAGGAGTATTTGGGAGGTTTTGGTTCAGATAGATTTTTTCCCGAATAAAATATTATTTTAAGCGGTATTTTGTGTACGTAAATCGGGAAAAATTTTCTTTTGTAAATAAATTAATTTTTGTCACTAGATTTATTTTAGAAGGTTCTTTTTAAATATCTAGATTTTTTTTTGGTGACTAATGGTTTCTTTTTAAAAAGAAAAGAAAAGGGTGTAATAGTGGCAAAATGCATTAATTAGCATTTATTACTCTTTTTCCTTGCTTTTTCTTCACAAAATATTACACAAACCCCCCCTCTCACCTTGGCCGAGCCTCATCCCCCCATTTCTGTCCAAAAAAATTCCAAGCTCATTTCTCACTCTTTTTCTTTCAAAAACACAAAAAGAAATCCAAAAATTCCTATATAAATATTAAACCATTTGTCCTTCACTAATCCTTCATGGATCTTCTTCAAAGCTTGATTTTTGGAGGCTAAAATGATGGATCTAATTTCTTTTTGGTGTTCTTGAGGAGCTATAATTTCTTATCTTAATCCATAATTAATTGCTTTAATCTTGAACTAGCTAATTTAGTTAACTATTTAAGTGCTTAGTTTTGCTTTTAATTCATGATTAATTCATTATATTTGGTTTAAGAAATTCATGTTAGGGTTAAATTTTGATTAAGTGATTAGTGTTTAATTCAAGTGTTAAATTGTGTTTTGGAAAAGATTAATCTAGTAGAAAGTGTTAAAATTTGCTATAAGCATTTTGTTTAATTAAGCAAAGTTGCTTACTAGATTTTTGCTAAAACATAATTAGCGAGTGTTAAAAATATAGGATTGGTTTAGATAGCTTAGTTAAGCTATTTTAAGGTATTTGTAATTGTTAGATTTGCGTTATCTTGAATCTAGTGCGATATATTGCGATAGGTTGCTTACTAGATTTCGGGGTTTTCCGACGTAGGGTTCGTTTGGTAGTTGCGAGGTTATATCCAGTGTATTCCTCGTAATTTTTGTGTTGTGTTGCGCGATCGGGACGATCGGGGTCCAGACTTGGTGTTTTGTAGTTTAGCGACCCCAATTAGGGTTTTGGCCGGTATCGTGCGCGATAGATGCGCTAAGCGCGCAGTGTAATTTTCCGGGCGTTTTCATCGCGTTTCGTTGTCTTTTCATCTTTTTAGGATATTTAGCTTATGTGTTGTATTTATGAAATTTTAGGTTCGCAAGCAGGGATTTCAGGTGCTACGGATAAGGGGAAGCAGGTGGTCGGATTTTCATAGCTCGAGACCATCGGTGAGTAGATTTTAACATCTACGGGGAAATCGCCCGTATGACGTTATGCGTCGGGGCGAATATGATATGATAGCTGCATGTATTTTCATATTAGTTACTTTCATATGAATGTCATTGCATAGCATTATCTGTTGTACTTGACTCGTAACTTTAGATATAACACATTACTGACGGTTCATGTTGCACGAGCACTAAATTGTATACTACACCCACACCGTCTGTAATTGCCATGATACGCACAAACACCTACATATATGATATGATTGTGGATAGGAATGATTGGAGTAGTAACTCTTATTCTATTGTGCTTATGAAATACTGTGGACACATACTTACGTGATATTGCATTGGGCAGGAATAGTTAAGGTAGTGAACCTTATTCCACTTCACTTATATCTTGATATAATTACTTATACATCATGCATACATATTGACATGTACACCCTCGTACTTTATTACATGTAGATACTTAAACCTTGCTACACTTACATGTACACTTTATATGATACTGCATTTATTTTTGAAGGAATTGGGAACCGCATGATATGTTTTAAGCTAGATTCAATTTAAAGAGCGGTTTTCCCTTTATATGCTCATATTGATGTTTTATGTTGCATATATCAGTTTTATATGGATTTCACGCATTGAGATATGGATTTCATATGATTTATGGATTTGAGAACCGTGGGGGATATTTTCAAGAAAAACTTGTATTATTTGAAAACCCGGTTTCTCTTGATATGATATTTGATGCGTCCACCATGTGATTTCTCGGTTCTAAGATTTGGCTTGCGATACCCGATTCGAGGAGCGGGACACACCGTCTGCGGGTACATGGTGGACCCGGTATGGTACCCCGAGGTGAGTGGTGATTTCGTGGTGTAGACGATAAACCTGACGGTGAGACCACTACCTACCGGTGATTGTATTTGGACTCGGCGGTTATCATGGAGATACCGACCGGAGTGAGGTATGACATATCGTCAGGGCTAGTCATGGTGACAGCGCCTGAGTTATGAGGATTTACGTGTCGATGCTAGACACGGGTTTCATGATGTTTCGAGTGTCGGTGTTTGACACTCAGGTTTTCGTGAGACATACAGGATGTGAGGGCCGATCTGAGGATGCGGTGCCTGAGGATTTAGGATTTGATGTGTCAGTGAGGGACACTGGTGTTTTTCCATGCTGATGATTTTTGCATGAGATTTTATATTATATCATCCCACACTCAGGATTATGTTGATATGCATTGTTTCATGTAGTTGTAGTACCCTGATGATGTACCTTTACATGATTGTTGCATATTCACCTATCATACTTATGCTATCGGATTACTTGTGATAGATAGATCGCTGTTCGTGCATACTTGCGATTACTGTATGATGTTATTTACTATTCATGAGTTGGCAACTCATCCCCGTTGTGCCACAGTGTTGTGCAGGACTTACCCTCTGAGTAGTCGCGGCAGGGCATCTTATCATCTCTACTTTTGCGGATACCGCTACGGTTGGCTGTGAAGCCTTGCTTTTAGGTGGGTTGCGGTTATCTGTTTATACTTTGTATATTTTTTTGTTGGATCTAGTATTCTCCATCTACCACTATGTTGTATATGACTTAGAGACGACTTGTGAGGATCCAGTGTTATTATTTTGTGGTGACTTTGGGAGCCGTGCTCGTGGGAGCCGGTTTTGTTGAAAAGTTTTACTTCATTATGTAGTTTCCTTTTATATTTCTTCGCTTCGGCGTCGTATATATGTTGTGGTGGTTGTCTCCGCCGTTGGGCGTGATTTGCTCCCATTTGGGATGCTTTTATTATAATCTATGTTGTACCCGTTTTCGGGGTTAGTTTTTACAAAGGAGGTGCTGCCGAAATTTTTAAGAACGAAAACTAAACTTAAAGATTTTTACGTGAAAAATTCCGAATGTTTAAAACAATGTTTTCTCCGTTGATCCAGTTTTGGGTGGTTTAGATTTCTGGGTTTCGGCTTACTTAAGTTGCGTACGCCTTTAGACGTTACGTAGTTTAAGTGCCGGTTACGGGCCAAATTTGGGTCGTGACATTTAGTGCTCATAATTTCCATTTACAAACATTAATCCAAATATTTACAACAATAAAAAGATACGGCAACATCTAAAGTAAACTCGTGACGGATCATAAGGATACCCCTCACCTGTATATACATACCTGCATCCGCATTCCGACTGAATGTGAATGCGACGAGACTAAAGTAATCCAACAAATCTAATATTAGGATCCGGCTTAAACCAAAGCCCACGAGTATGATCCGCCCGATCATGATCCGTGCACTACTGCACGTATATGATCGAACCCTGCCATATATCATACGGCCTCTACAATGCTTCGACCGAAACTTGAGAAACTGTCTGTGGGGGACTCTAAAGACTCGTCAATACTTTGGCTGTGGATTTAACCACTAGCACGTCAGAGGTACTAGCCGTACGTAACGGGCTACCAGGTATTGACCAAAAGGGAGGTCGATGAGCGAACTCATCCTGACACCCTACTGAGCCTGTCAGTGACAATATCCGTACAGTTCGGTCCGTTCGTCTATGAGCATCGCATGGCGGGCCTAGGGGGTTGGTAAAAGTCATACCCCCAAAAGCGGTACAATTCGTGTCGGAGTGTAGCCCAGAACACCATGAGATACTACTGGAATACCTACCAGTAAATCTCCTGCCTTGGCCAAGGACTTCGTGTAATGGCTCTCCTAGACACAGCGCGATCTCACCCCCAATACCGGGAGAGACGAAACCCCTGCCGATCCGCTCACTGCCTCCATGTGGCTCGGGACTGTACCCAACTAAAACCTGTTTGCACGACTCCTATAAGCCGTGGTAGGGTAGTAATCAAAGCACAGTGGGAACTCACACGAGACAAATGACGATCTCAGGTCAATGAATTAACCTGTACACATATCACCAGGGGACTGCTATCTGACGTCAGGTATAATACCAACTAGCATGTTCCCAGCGAGTCCTGTCCGGTGTACTCATAACCCAATGAGCACATGTATACATCTTAGGTGAACCAATTGACACCAATGGCTTGTGAGACCGGCCACCGCCCCTCGTCGGGGTCTCGACTGTATACACTAGTCTACTAATGGAGTATCGATGCCCACTCTCGAAACTCCCACGACTAGGGACCACTTTAAGGATGTGCTTATAGACCCCAGCTCCTACGTATATGATCGCCATCATACTGCTGGCCGTCAAGCAAGAATCCTAAGGGCTCTATCAACGTGCAATAGTGACCTGTAAGGTCACCTGAAGCAGTACACGATGATAAAGATAAACCATGGTAGCATACTATTCTCCATCAACGTGTAATAGTGAACCACAATGTCACCTAAAGCATGTACACGATGATAAAGACAAACCAGATGGTATACAATCATCCCGAGTAAGATTGTCCTACCGGCATAGGTCCTCCCTCAATCATTGCAATCACGTGCCTGCGATCCAATAATTGACTCTGAGGGCACTATATCCAACAGCAAGATCATCTACTTGCCTCCTGCTCACGGTATGGCGTCTTCTGTCTCTGGGTCCTCATTTACTCTCTGAATTACCAATCTCGCAATCCTTCGGATCGTCGGCCCGATCAGGTATACTAACGGAACAGTTCCATTCTGGCACTCCGCTGATCATCTCTTGGCCAATTATCATGACCACTCGCAAGGCAGTACGTTACCGGTGGCGGTATCTGGCCCTCTGAATAAGCGCAATATAACTGATCCTGGTGCAAATCCTCATCACTGCGGTGTCCTAGAAAGAACCTGCTCATGGTTTCTTCTGATCTCACCTATGCCGAACTATACGGAGGTTGGCACTCTGGCTTAACTCTTTTCTCATAACCGGACAGCTGTGTCCTCGGCACGGCTTCATCTGAAATTTGGCCGTATCTAACGCCTCTGTACACATATCAATCCTCTGGCATCAACGGAGAGTAACAACCGCTCGTTAACATCTCGCACGAATCTCTTATTCCAGTTGTCTTTATTATTGTCCACTTCGACGTCATCTCTTGTTGTTTGCATATTGCAATTCGTCTTCGACTACGGTCAATACGGAGTCTCTCACATGGACTCGAAATTACGAACTCAGTATCTCCATCACTCTGTAGAAGATATATAGCCGAACACGTCCTCGGAAACTCGTCCAAATCATCGGAGGAATACACTTTATTCGTCCGTTCTCGATCAACTCACAACGCATCTGGTGAGGTCCTTCTATCTGAAACTGGTCAACTTACCGATCTCACATCGGAGTATCAGACGAAGAACGTCCTTTCTTGCTCGATTTACTCTAGATCCAAGTAAGATCCTACAATTGGAATTCTTCAACTCAACTGAGCCTGCGTCGGCACATCAAATCTGGCGAATCATATCAGTCGCTCAACTCGAGATAGACTAGCTATCTCCTGTCACATCTCTGCCTGACAGCTCCAGCGGTTCCAGCTCATAAACTCTGGAAACGACATCCCATCAATCTTAGCAACAGCTGTGTCATCTATCTGCACGGTAGACAACATCACAATCTCCGAGGTAGGCTGTACATCAACAGTCCTCCCAATCTGGCAGCCTCTATCAATGGCCCGATTATCCGGTGCAAAACCGAACACTCTCCTCAACAAGAGGTCACAACACAACAATATACATACACGTTTCTATATGACCAGTAAACATCATGGTCAGACCTCAAGCAAGTATCGAAGAAGATAGATCAAATGAACGAAAGAGATCAACAGATCCCAAATGGATATATGATCATAGGAACGAATAGTATCAGAGATCTCAAGATAAGTACATCCTAAGGTTTCTTAAGTGGAGTATCGTATCGTAAGTATGTCGCGGAACATACGTACGGTACGCCACTCTACTCAAGCTACCTACTCCATCAATCAAGGTCAACCTATGTAACGAAAGTTCGGGTCTAACACCCCCCGTCAAGTCTAAGTTCCGTAAAGTCAAGCCTAGGTTCCGAAATATATATATACGCCCTAGACTCCGCATAGTCAAACCCAGACTCAAACCAAGGTTAAACCTAACGCTCTGATACCAACTTTGTCATGGCCCAAAATTTTGTACGTGACCGGCACTTAAATCACGCAACGTCCAGAGGCGAACGTAATTCAAGCAAGCCGAAGCCCAGAAAATCTAAACCCTTTTTACGGAAAATAGTGGGGGTGCAGTTTTGAAATAAAGGTATAATGAAATAAAGTTTATCTATAAATGCATAACTAATGATAGAAGAAAACGCAAGTAGAATGTACTAAAGTTGAGAACATTTTTTGTCTCTAAAATTTAGGCAGCACCTCCCTTGTATATTTTGAACTGAAACCACATATACATAACAATATAAAAGGCATCCCCAAGCGGGAGCTAGCTTTTTGCCAAATGGCGGAATCACAACCACGCAAGCAATGTATGCGACGCCCAACGACGAAGATCAACCCAGAAGGAATAATATGAATACGGAAGACTTTAAATCCATACATGGCGAACATATACCATCGCTCTAAGTCTCGCAACCACAAGTCCGTCTAAGTCCACTAAATATACAAAGTCTAGTTTCTTATTGATGGAGTTTATCTAGATACAATAAGAAATAATAAATACAAGAGTGGGCATGATCTAATGTGTCCCACCTACCATAGCAAAACACCCGAATGCAAGCTGCGTGCCAGCGATACCGCTACTGATCCCAAGCGGTCAACCTGCAAGAACTGTGGCACAACGGGGGTGAGTTGCCAACTCGTGAGTAGAAAACATCAGCAGGTAGAAATCGAATAAAACAACAATTTTCTAGGTCACTATATCAGGAAGGTAATACTATGATATCTAGGGTGACCATGTATACATATATGTCAACAATATAATCAATGGCAATGACATATACAAATAAACATCTGAATCATATGCCTATATGTAGGTGAATATCATCTACGTGTCCATCAATGACACAATCAACATCAAGGAACCTGAGTGTTCAACATCGACACTCGCAACATCATGAAGGAATATGCATGTATGTATGAGGAAACCAACCAACGTGTGTCCATCAACGACACATCAAAATCATGGAACCTGAGTGCCCAACACCGACACTCGAAACATCATGAAACCCGTGTCCAGCATCGACACGTAAATCCTCATATCTCGGGCTCCGTCAGTCCGGATCGGCCCATGGGCTCCGTCGGTCCGGATTGGCCCATATCCATCTTATGACTCCGGTCGGTATTCTACGGATAACCGCCAGGTCAAAACTATCACCAGTAGGTAGTAGTCCCTCTGCCAGGCTCATCGTCTACTGTACAACATACCTTTCTTGCCCCGGGGTACTATATCGGGTCCACCATGTACCCGCAAACGGTTCGTCCAGCTCCTCGAATCGGGTATCACATAGCTCATAACCGAGAAAACTCATGGTGGACGCATCGAAATATCATATCAAAAGAAACCGGGTTTTTAAAACAATACATATATTCTTTTGAAATATAACCACGGTTCTCAAATCCAGAATCTCATGAAAACAACATCTCAATGCGTATAATCGTAAAGCATGATGTATGCAAACATAGAACAGAAATGTGAGCATATCAATATATCATGCAACATAGAATAGTGATGTGAGCATATCAGTATGTCATGCCAACGAGTCATATGATAATACTGAACAATTAAGAGTAATAGCATGATATAGAAATTGACTACGTAAGTGACATAGCAATTACCGATGATGATTGTGTGTGAGCCGGCAAATCTGTGTAAGTGTAACATATGCATCATCGATAATTGTGCAGGTGTACTAGCATACGATATCATAACAAACAATGGAAGCACAGGTATATACAATGCAAAGAGAATATCATAAACGCAGCAGAAAAGTAAACCCTAAGCGCCGCATTATAAAATATACGTATCTAATCTAACATCTACCTGAGGGATTAAAATATCTATAACATATCCGAGTCGATGAATCTATCAATCGGCAATCCAGCCTCATAGCATCACGTACGGTATAATCCATCGTACGTCATTCTCGAGTCAAGGGTATGGATCAATCATCAGGTAAAACTCATCGCGTACGGTAATCCATCGTACGGCGGCATTAAACAAATAGGGATTCTATCAACCTATACAACAATGAGGGTATGGATCTAACGTCTCGTACGGTATATCACTCATTATTCTCATAAATATATATATATATATATATATATATATATATATATATATATCAAGTCACATCCGTATCAATCTCATATCATGTCTTGGCAACGGTATCTATATTCACATATCGCCACACATCCGCATATTGACATATTAAGCCAAGTCATCTTATTTCTTCATATTCTCTTTTCATCACATCAATATCTCACATCAAGTAATCTTATATATATTTATCTTATTTTACCGATCTTATAACACATCTATCTCAATCTTATCATATTCATCGATCTCTTATCATATCTTTATAGATCTTGTCTCATATCTTGGTATATGTATTCAATCATTCATATCATCTCCCACTAACTTTTTGATCATATCCATAGTTTCCCAGTATAGGTTTCTCCGATTATATTCTATATATCGATCTCCATTTTATAATTGCGGGGGTGCTATACGCCATCCACCCGACTTCCCCCGTAGATATAAATCTACTCACCTGCAATCTCCTTGTTTAGCCGTAGTCGATGTGCTTCGTCGTCTCGGAATCCACATAAAGGTACCTACAATCACAACACATCGTAATGCTATTAAAATCAATGTCCGGAAAACCGATACGGCACACGGTGTGCTCATAGGTTAGAACCTATAGCCTACGCATGTAAAAACAACCAAATAACCCTCGTCGTTGACGTACAAACGTCCAACGACCAAACACAATATCAAATACCAAAACCCAAGTTCAGAAATCGCAAATACCAAATTCAGCAACATAGGAAATTGCTCCCAGATTTCACCCTAGGCCAAACTAGGGAATTTTGCATATAGGGTTAATCTAGATATCAGATAACAAGACTACTGACCAAAAATCACCAAATTCTACTCTAATGTGGCCGTAATTTGCGGCCAACATGAATTAATCTACGGCCTAGTTAGGGTATTTGGGTCTCGGGTTTTAGGGGTTGCTTCAAAATTGCCTGCACGTATCACTGTCAAGGGAACATATTTTATGGTGGTCTTAGGTCATCCCAGATTTCTATATACTATCAAAATCTGTCAATTATTCGATGTCGGGAAAAATCTAACTTCGTGTTTTGGGTTCTAGTCTCTGGTCTTGACCAGTAAAATCATCACTAAGGTCTTGTAAATACTCACTACATCTCAATTTACCACTTACAAGTCAAGTCTCTCACTAAACATCATCTTGGAAAATTCTAAGATCACAATCCACACTAAAATGAACTCTAAACTAAACTATAATGTTAAGAAACTAATTACAAGATGAGAAGTGGAACTTATACCTCATGGGAGCAACTCAAGAAAAACCCTAGACGTCCAAAGTCTCCAAAATCCAAACTTGAAAGGTCCATAGGGTTTAGGAAGAGGTGGAGATAATTTTTAATGAAGGTGGCATGAGGTTTTGATGAAGATTTGTAGATGTTTTCATGGGGTAGAGGAGGTAGAGGAAGCATGAGGAAGGAGATGAAGATGATGAGGTGATGAAGGAAGAGTAAAATGGTGAAGTGAGGAAACAATGAGGAATGGTCACGGTGGAGCCATACCCCCCTCTCTCTCATTCTCTCTCATGGCATGCTCCCATGCCATCATATGGTCCTCCCATTTCTCTCTCATCAAATATCCTCCCATGTCTTCTCTTTTCTTTCTCACAAAATAAAGAAAAGCCCAAATACAAATGAAACAAACACAATGAAACAACATGCAACAAAATGCAACATGACATGGTGCACTAGCCATGGTTAATTAAAAATACGGATTTGGTATAATCGTGATTAGTAGTGCACTAATCGAGTTTAATTTAAACTTGCCTATAATTAATTATAAAAATGCCCAAATCCGATAAATATATTTTTAAATGAATAAATCATTTTAATCTCCAATTATTTCCCAAATATTGGTATATATATTTATACCATTTTACAAAAACCCCAAATTCGCAAATCGAATAGTTTTCGCGAAATATTTTATTTTAATATTAAATTCCAAAAATAATATTTTATATTTCTGAAATGTTACAATCTCCCCCCTTAAATAAATTCGGTCCCCGAATTTAAATTTAAACCCCCAAATACTAAAACATTTCAATAATCTTGCTCAGATCAACGGGGCTCCGAAATCACAGAATACACAGAAATACCACAGCGCATCATGTGCGCATGAAAATGAGTATGAAACTCAAAATCGAACTCCGTCAAGCGTAACGCAATCATCCGAGTTACAATGGAGATATAGATCTCGAAATCCACTACTGAAATCCAATATACTATTGTCAAAATCATAATACGTATATACTACGCATCCCTTTTAATTTCCTCTAAAAACTGGATAAAATACATGCAAAATCCTTTCCGAATCGTAGTACGATGCATAGCTCACGACACAAGTGGCGGACGATCATTTGTAAAGTAGTAAATATTTCTATATATGTTTTTGCTCAAATGATACGTCCCGCCTTTTCGAAATATCCCAAAAGGTTTTCCTTTGTAAAGGTTCGTGTCACTCGTGGACACGTAGGAAATAGCGAGACTATAGCTCATTTTGAAAGTGTCTTGGTAAACTTTTAATGCATGCAAAAGTACTCAGGCACTGTCCTCATATCACCTGGTTGAATGATTCTTCGTGTGTTGTGTTTTGAAATTGTATAAAGATCACAATCAAAGAATTTTTGTTGACCGCAATCAATAACGGTGTCGATGTAGCGCGTTAGTGAGTACAGATCGTCCGCAGGGAAAGTGTGATCCGTTCGAATTTGATTTAGATGAATTGAAAATTAAAGAGAAAAGAAAAGACAATTCAATTCAAGATTATAAAAGTGAATTTCAAGAATTATCTAGATCTAAATCTAATATCAAGAAAACTCAAAATCAAGAATCAAGAATTGATGATATCCAATCGAATTAGGTTTCAAGAAATTGTAATGAGGCTCGTAGGAATTGATTGAATCTATAGAAGTGATGAAAACTAGTAATTACGTTTTCTTATCCATTAATGATTTGATGCTAGATCGATGCTGATCAACGAGAATTAGGGATCTCTTGCGGAAACTAGGGTTTCATCATCTATCCCTTGTCCTTTCGTTGATTTTCATCCATATTCTAGCCTCTAGTAAATTGAATCACCAATCGTCGATCTCTAATTAAGAGCGAAAACATTCAAAAAAGTATCGCTCGAAACTAGATTGTCGAAGATTCAATTTACAAGAGTTTACAAAACTTATAGGAATTAAGAATCATTTCAAGATCTAATCATCATCATTTATTGATTCTCTCGACTCCTCCACGAGCGGAGTTTTTACTCAAGCATCATAACAAAGAACACAATCAAGAATTGAGATCTAATCATAATGCTCAAATATAAAAGTAAGAAAGATAAAGAAATTTCACCTTTTATTATTCAACAATTTTGTTACAATTCTCTCAAGATTTACAAGATTCGAGGAAAGAACTAGATCATCGATTTCGCTCCGCACCGTCTCCGTGAGTCGCGGATCGTCTTGGATTACTTGCTCTGTTGAAGATCGGCTTCGCTTCTAAAAGGTTGAAGGCTTCTTGCTTGATTTGTACTCGGAGATCTTGAATTTGGCTTTGGTTATTGGATTAGGGTTAGGATTTGAATGCACAAGTTGTGTCACTCAACTTGTGGGTGGAAATTGATCAACAATCAACAACCTTTGAGAAGAAGCCTTTGGGTCCTTTTTATAGCCTTGATTAGGATTAGCTTCCTTTAGAAGCTAAGCTAGTTTAGCTTCACTTGCAAGCTTGGTAGTTAGGTAGAAGGTTCTAGAGTTAGTTAGTTAGAGCTAGCTACCTTTGAAAGCTTGGAGGTTAGGAAGAAGCTTCTAGGCTTAGGTAGTTATGTGGCTTGCTTAAGAAGCTTGGAAGTGTTTAGCTTGAACAAAAAGCTTTGCTGTTCCGACAGAAGCTTCTGGAGTTTTCTGGAGAACGAGGTGTTTTGAAGAGGTGTGGCTACTGAAAGGAGAAGCCTGAAGATGAACTGTGCTGACGCCATCATCACGTGGCCGCAGATCCGCCGCGGGAAGGGCCATTGGGCCACGGATCCGCGGCCCATTGAAGGCCTTGGAGCCTGAAACTTCTTTGGTATTCTTGTGCTGACTTTGTGGCACTTTTCTGATGTGTGGAATCTCATATTTCTTTCTATATCACTGCCAGATCACAAGTCTTGGACTTGGCGTATTTTTATCAGCGCTTTTAACAGTTTCGGCTCTTTTTTCCTGGAATTTCCTGCACAGATTCTCGAGACAAGTGTTGCGCTATACAAAGATTATGCGTGCAATGACAAACACTCAATTTCCCTAAAAATACCGGTTATAATATATAACACAAGTTATTTGGTATTTTACAGACGTTTTGCTAATATGTGATATATTTATACCGAACACCTTTAGATGATTGCAAATAGTAGGGAAATTGATGTGTTAAAAATGCAATATTTTCGACTGATCATCACCCCTGCTCGGCTACTATATATATAGTACCGTCACGACCCGAAATTAGCACGTGACGGCCCTAATACTACGCAACGTCTACAGGCGTAACGCAGTAAAAGAAAGCCAAAACCCAGAAATCTAAACCATTAAAAGACAAGAAAAGATAATAAATATTGTTTAAAAGTCTTTGAAATCACAACCCAAATTCTTTAAAAGTCCAACTTTATTTCATTTAAAATTTTGGCAGCACCTCCTTTGTAAAAGCTTGCCCCAAAAATGGGTACAACATAAATATAAAGTAAAGCATCCCCAAACGGGAGAAAATACACGCCAAAAGGCGGAAAACAACCACCACAACAAATATACGACGCCGTAGCGAAGAAATAAAAAACGATAGAAAGGAAACTGTATAAAAGACAACAAGTCACAAATAAAATACAATATCGTCCTCACCAAGTCTCTAAGTCAACAAGAAAATATAGTAGATGGAGAGTACAAGGATACAACGAATATACAATACAACAAACGAATAACCACAAAACCCACCTAAGCAAACTGCACACTGTGAGCTGATGCGGTATCCGTAGCAAAAGATGATAGAAGAATAGCCTGCCTCGACTACTCTGGGGAACACCCTGTAAAACAAACTGTGGCACAACGGGGGTGAGTTGCCAACTCGTGAATAGTAAATAACATATGCAGGTAATCGCAAGTATGCACGTACAGCGCGAATCTAACATATGCAATTAATAGCAATAAAAGGTCATATGAATGCAATAATCATGAAAGTACACTAGCATGTACAACTAATACATGAAGCAATGATAATATGACAATCGGTATGCAATAATCATGCAATAAGGATATGAAAATGTACATGTGCAACAGTCATGAAAGGAACACTAACAGGTACAACAAACACATGAAGTACTGCATATAAGTAAAGATATGTAAATGCAACAGTCATGAAAGGTACACTAATATATGTAGCAGTGCATAAATAATAAATGTGGAGCATGGAAAGAAATATGTCATATCCACGGAATCCTGACATCGTGGTAGGATCACAATCCATCAAGACAAATCAAAATCCCAATTCCCCAAATCAGCCCCCAAATTGGCTCTCATATCATATAAGTCTTACAAATCCTGAATGTACAATATCGAATAAATCTCATATATCCTGAATGTACAAATCAGCAATCTCATAAATATCCTGTATCCAATATCAAATGAATCACCTATATCCTAAATCAAATTATCAAGTAAAAATCTAACATCCTAAATATATTTGCATGAATAAATATGATGATATGTATAAATTAAAGTCAATACACATATATTAGCGTCCCATTCCACTAATATTGGTGTAAGGGCATATATAACAGCAGCCTAATCCCCTGTTATATATACAAAGGAGTAAAAAGAAATATCATGAAACCAATGTGTCAAGCATCGACACAGAAATGCTGATCTATCAGGTGCTGTCACCATGACTGGCTCCCTGATAGGTACGTATCACACGCTATCCGAAAAGCACGAGTGCCTAGCTCTGACGCTCGTCTTTCCACGTATCTATACGTACATGACTCCCAACGGTATCCTCATGATTACCGCCGAGTCATTGGTAATGTCACCGGAAAGTATGGTTCCCCTGATACTCATCGTCTAGCACCACGACCTCATTCTTGCCTCGGGGTACCTCCGGGCCCCACCATGTACCCGCACACGGACCCCTCCGTTCCTCGCGTGGGGTATATATATATCCGAACCGATAAATCTCATGGTGGCTGCAGAAATATCATATCAAGAGAAACCGGGTTTTTCAAATAATGCATAATTTCATGAACTCCCACGGTCCCCAAATCCAGAAAACATCATGAAAAATCCATATAACAATGCGAAAATCCATGAATATAATATATGCAATATAAAACTGTAATGAAAGCATATAAAGGAAAAGCCGCTAATTAACTGCAACAAGTTAATATAAATATCACGCGGTTCCTAATTTCTCCAATTCTAAATAACATCAAGTAAAGGTAAACATGTAGCTATAACTAGATATACGTGTAAACATAAAGGTATAGCAAGGTATATGTATCTACCTATAAGTAAATGATGTAATATACCCCCTGGGTATAAATGAAATAGGTGTGCAAGGTATACCTGTAGCTATGTCATAAAGTGTGTATGTATCTATCACTAATGGTACAATACTCTATAGGTATACAGGTGTAGGGTTCCTAGGCACACCCATGAGGTTCTACAAGTGATCAAACATGGCCAATTCAAAATTTTTCTATGTGCCAAGAAACCCCTAAACTAGATCGTTACTAGAGGTAAGGCGATGCAAGCAAGTAAACGACTTTATTGCTAAAGGAAAGTGACTACAACCTTTGTAGATCCGGTCCTCCACTTCCTTGGTTCCGTGATGACGTCCCTCCGCTGTACCCATCGGAATCCTAGACTCTCGCGGTGGTTTCATCGGAGAAGAGATCGAGCTAGGTCGTCGACTTCGATGCCGAAGATGATCTACGTCGAGGCAACTCAAGATCAAGCTCCAACTTCACCAAGCCATGAAACTTGTGAAGAAAACACTCTATACTACATGGCAAGTGGTAGAGGATGAAGAAATAGGAAGTGGGTTCACTTTAGAATTGGATTTCTCACTCTTTTTCTCATTTCACCATTGAAGCTAGCAAGCTTTTATGAAGCTTGATGAAGATGATGAAGATGAAAGAATAAAAAGAATTCACTTGAAAAGAAAATTCCATTCATTCTTATCATAATGCAACCTTGGTTAAGTGTAGAGAATAAACTAGGGTTAGGTGAATGGTTAGGTTTAGGAAAGAGACAAGAATGGTCAAAGCTTCTTGAAGCTTCAAGGAAACAAACAAAAGAAGCAACCATATCTTTTCTTGCCCAAAAATGAATAAATAAAATAAATAGTTAAGAAAAGATAACAAAACCCTAACCATTCACTTAAACATGGATTAAAGTAAACATACACCCAAGCTTGCATGTATCATCAAACATGATACAAACTAGTGCACAATACTATATCATATATACAATGTGCACATCAAGTGAGAAAATCCATTTTAAGTGAACCAATACTAGTTAATGCAAAGTAATATATCAAATATATAATTATGCATTTAATCATTAAATCAACGCTTGATTTAATGATCCGGTCATACTGCATATAACCGACTAATATTTAGTGTATCAATGTATCGAATCAACACTTGATTCGGTAACCCGGCTATATCTCATATAACCATCCAATGATACAAATCGCAAGAATAGAATACAGTATCACATACTGGTATCATTCTCGGTCCCGCACATATCTCATATGCGCTCCTATTTCATTTCGCTTGAGCCAGGAAACCTCTGTGTAGGACTCTAAAGACTCGTCAATACGCCGGCAGCAGATGATGATCATATCAAGCACCCACAAGCCGCAAGCGGTCTGCTAAACGTAACGGCCACCCGAGTATTGAACGATCAGAAGATCGACGAGGAAGCCCGCTCACATTCCTGTGAATCTAACCAGCAACACTTACCGTACAGTCCGGTCTGTTCGTCTGATATGTCGCATATCTTGCCTAGGGGTGGTAAACGTCAGACCCCAGTAGCTCGATAAGTCGTGTCGATATGAGGTCTATAACAGTTGGAGAAACTACTGGTAAAACTTACCAGTAAATCTCAGCAACCCTGGCCAGGGATTTCCGGTTATAGCCAATCGAACACAGCGCAACATCAACTCCCTATACCGGGAGAGACGAATCCCCTCCTATCGCTCATTGCCTCCATGTGATTCGGGACTGTACCCAAAAGCCACCGTTTTGCACGCCCTCTTGGACGTGGTAAGGTGGAAATCAAAGCACAGTGGGAATCACACAAGACTCTATGACGATCTCGGGTCAACAGACTACTTTGTACCAGTGTCACCAGAGAACTGCCATCTGACGTAAGGTATAATACCATCTGGGAGTTCTCGGCGAGTCCGTCCTGTGTACCCAGTCTCCACTGAGCACCCGTATATCATCTCTGATGTCAAACACCAATGGATATGGGATCATCCATCGCCCATCTGTATGGGTCGAGAAGGTATACGCAAGTCTACTCTGGTATATCGATGCCCTGTCTTGATACACCCATGACTAGGGACCTTAAAGGATGTACTTATGGACTACCATGTCCCCACTAGTATGATCCGCATCATAGTCCAGGTAGTCAAGTACACATCCTAAGGGCTTTACCAACATGTAACAGAGAGACAATCAGCATACACGTTAAGATAAAGAGCAACCAGATAGCATACTATCATGTCGAGCAAGAAAGTCCTCCCTATATATGTCCAAGCATCCACTACAATATACATCCAATGTACAGTAATGGCTTCTAGGGCATACATATAACTAACAACAGGTATCTAACATGTAAGTATATGAAGGTATATGTGTAAGCATGTAGGTATATAGGTATGCTATATGTCATATGCGATAAGAAATATGAATCATTGTCCCAATGTCCCTAACCAAGCAATATCATTTCTATATGTGGGTTGTGCGTGACATGGCAATTATTGACGGTGTGTGTGGCATGCAATCAGTGCTCGTGCAACATGAATCGTCAATAATATGTGCAGTGTTCTAAGGATACTAGTCCAGGCACAACAATATCTAAGTAATAGGGTAAATGCTCAATTCTAAATATGACATAGAATATGCGACAGAAAATAACATCTCTAGCCCAGACGCATAACGCCATGCGGGCGATTCCCCTGTAAATCTACTCACCAACGCACCAAGCTAGGCGAATCCTACCATCTGTTTTCCTTCTGTAGCAGTGTTCGTAGTCCCCGCCTGCGAACCTAAAATTTCACAAACAAAACACATAAGCAAAACATCCTACAATGACGAAAAGACAACGAAATGCGATGAAAACGCCCGGAAAATTACACTGCGCGCTTAGCGCATCTATCGCGACATCGGCCAAAAACCTTAACTGGGGTCGCTAAACTAAAAAACACCAAGTCTAGACCCCGATCGTCCCGATCGTGCAACACAACATAAATAATTACGAGGAATAAAATAGATATAATCTCGCAACGACCAATCGAACCCACGTCGGAAAAACCCCGAAACCTAGTAAGCAACTTATCGCAATATTTTGCACTAGTTTCAAGCTAACGCATATCTAGCGATTACAAACACCTTATAATAGCTTAACTCAGCTATCTAAACCAATTCTATATTTTTAACACTCGCAAAATAAGTTTTAGCAAAAACCTAGTAAGCAATATATCATACTTAAACAAAGTATTCATTAACAAAAATTAACATTTTCTACTAGGATAAGCTTTTCCTAATCACAAATTAACACTTCAATAAAACATTAAACACTTAAATCAAGCTTTAACCTTAACTTGAATTTCTAAAACCATTTCTAGAATTTTGAAACATGAAATTTAAAGCTTAAATTAACATCTAATTAAGCTAGCATAAAGTATTAAGCAACAAAAAGAGATTAGAGTTAAGGTTTTATACCTTCCAGAACACCACTTGAAATAAGAATAAAACCAAATTTTAGCCTCCAAAATCCCCACTAGAATGAAGATCCAAGTAAGATTTGTGAAGAAAGATGAAGCTTTTGGATTATATTTGAATTTGTATGAATTAATTTGGATTTTTTATGAATTTTTCAAGCAAAATGAGATGAAAATGGAGTTGGGAAAAATGAGGGCAGCAGGGAATGAGGGAGGGCCGGCCAAAGCAAGAGGTGGAGGGGTTTTTGTGAATAAAGTTGAAGAAAGATCTAGAAAAATTCAATTAATGCACATTAAATGCAAAATGCCACCTTTCTTTCATTTTCTTTTCTTTTTAAAACAA
Organism: Agapanthus africanus; assembly: GCA_030015575.1. Lineage (NCBI taxonomy): Eukaryota > Viridiplantae > Streptophyta > Magnoliopsida > Asparagales > Amaryllidaceae > Agapanthus > Agapanthus africanus. The sequence goes on from JASDDO010000024.1 coordinate 612,605,733, forward strand.
AACCTTTTTGCACTCAAAAATATTTAGATATTTAGAAAAGAAGCTTCCAAAATAATTGTAGTGATGATTTCCAAGAATTTTCATTTAGAAGAAATATCTCGACTTACGTGCATAATTTTCCGGCTAAAATAATATTTTATTTGGGAAAAATTCTATCTGAACCAAAACTTTCCAAATACCCCCAAAGTTCGTGCACAAGCTTTATTTTATCTAAAATAGGTGCCGGCAAGTTTCTATGGACGTTTGATCGAAATCGGGTTAAAACGGAAAATACCGACAATTTTGCCCTAAAACGGAAAAATTCGCAAAACGATTTCTGAAACGTTACAATCTTCCCCCCTTAAAGAAATTCGGTCCCCGAATTAAAATTCATCTACGCGTACCTTCAAGAAGATGAGTATAAAACTCCCAAATCTCGCTCGCAGCCTCCTAAGTGATTACCTCACTATACGGCTACGCCTAAGAAAACCCTCCACAGATGGCAAAACCCTTGACCGAAATTTCTCCACCTGTCGAGCCATTAAAAACAATTGGCTGCGGGTGTATGAAAGATCGCGTCCAAGCTAAATGGTCTGATGCTGAATCATGTGAGAAAGGTCATGAAGGTAATTGCAAAGTATCGACACAAGGAATACGGGGTGAATACTCAATAATCTGGGCGGAAGTGCCAAGTTAAAGGCAACGGAACTAGCTCACTTTAAGGATCTTAAAAGGACCTACAATTCTGGGATAAGCTTCCCAAAACTCAACACGTCATTCATCGGAAAAGTCTGTAGGAATACATGATATCCCACTGCGAACTCAAGTCTGCGACCATCACGGTCGGCATAAGACCTCTGTCTGCACTGGGCTGCCATCATCCTGACCTGAACCAATTGGATCATCTCCGAAGTCTCTAGACTAGCCGGGGTCTAAAAATCCTAATACACGGAGTCAGAAAAACAGACTGGTGATCGACACGACCTAACCCCTAAACCTAAAGGTTGCCAATTGGAGTGACTCCTGATAACAGCTATCGAATGAGAACCCTAACGATGGCGAGTGACGATCCCCAACTGCCGAAAACAATTAGTACGCACGCACAAGCATAACCTCCAGAGTCGGTATAGCCCGCTCTCACAAAACCATCATCCTGCGGATGGAAAGATGGAGCAAAAGCTCAACCAGTACCCGAGGCTTCCTGAAACTCCTGCCAAAGACGACAAGCAAATAGGGTGCCTTTATTGGATACGACCCATGAAGGAACTCCATGCAATGCACAAACTTAACAAAGAACAACTGAGCAAACTGAGAAAAACCGGACAACAAACATCCAAATGGAGTCACACCCTGTCTAGACCTGGGTAGACACCATAACGAAATTCGTGGAGATCTGCTCCCACTCCCACTTCGGAACGGTTAAAGGCTGCAACTCTCCAGCCGGTCTCAGATGCTCAACCAAAGCACACCACAAGACAGACACCTTGAAACGAAACCCGAAACTTCTCTTTACATCCCTGCCCACCCGTAACTATCTCACAAGTCACGTCAATGTTGGTGGAACTTGAATGAGTACAGAGGGTTGACAGATGTGCCTGCTCTAGGATTTCGCGTCTCTACCCAATAGTATCATGTACACAAACGCGTCCCTAAACTTAGCACACCCTTGTCACAAATCAAGGACTCTGAATCATTACCCAGCCGAGTATGCTCAAGAATCTCTGACGAACGAGCATCGGTGGGCAGTGCCTCGCGAAAGCGATTAAGGAAAAGTGGTTGGGCGCGGACATGAGCAAGCAGTCCCCTCAGTAGAGGCGAACACAAGATGTACTCAACGAAAGCACAAGAACTGTAAATCCGCTGAAGACTGTTTCAACAATCAACACCCGCTGCAGGAAGATGTACATTAAGCTCTGGTGGTCTGTGAAAATCTGACACGACTCTAGAACAAGTAGTGTCTCTAAATCTCCAACGCAAGACCACCGCGGCCATCTCCAGATCATGAGTGGGATATCCTGCTAGTACTTCCTCTATGTGTAGGGAAGCAAAAACGATAACTCTATAATGTCACCTCAGTACACAATCGAGCCCCACTCGTGAAACATCACAGTTAAACAACAAAGTCGCCCGAACCAGAAGCAAAGAAAGAACTGATGCAGTTGTTAACCGAGTCTTGAACTACCGAAAAACTCCACACACATGCCTCAGTCCAAAGAAAAGAAACTTCCTTTCCGGTCAGTTCAGTCAACGGTGCAGCACTACAATAGCAATCCTGCACGAAACGGTGGTAAAAAACCTGCTAAGCCCAAAATCTACGGATCTCGGTTCGTACACAAGTCTGGGCCTAAGCCGTATGGTCTCGATCTTCCTCGGAACCATACGAAAACCGTCTCCCGTAACTACAAGACCTAGGAGTCAACACAAACAAGCCTGAAGAAACACTCTGAGAACCAAGCAAACCGCTGGGCTCTCCCAATGTCCGCAAAACAAATCCCCAAGTGCTACTCTTGTCCCTCACGACACATTGAATAGACCAGAATGTCATCAATAATACAACAATAACTGGTCGAGGAACGGCCTGAAGAAATCTGGTTCATCATACCTACGAATGCTGTTAGGGCATTGGTGAGTCCGACGACACCACCAAAACACACAAAGCCCGTAGCACGCACAAGGCAGTCTTCGGAATGTCATCACTCCGAACCCGCAACAATGATGACCTGATCCCAAACAAACATAGAAAAAGTCTCACACTCAGGAGCTGATCGAAGAAATCGTCAATGCGAGGTAAAGGATACCTATCCGCACCGTAAGCCGGTTCAATTAACGATCCATCAATATACAACCTCAATCTGTCGTCTTTCTCCTTAACGAACAGAAATATGAGCTCCCTAATGCGAAACACTTAAACGCACAAGCCCCCCAACAAACAACTCTGTAGCTGATCCTTAAGCTCCCTAAGCTCCGCCGACTCATGTAGAACAACGTCGGATAACTCTCGCACGAAAGGAACCCGGTCCAACATACCAACTGTGGCTCTGGTACCATGAATGAATGCCAAGAATCCACGACATCCTCTCCTCAAAAGCCGACAAGAGAAAAATGCTGAATTCGAGCTATGAGAGGTGGCACAAATATCCACCTGCACAACAAGAACTGACTCGCCGGGGAAAACAACACCTGACTGTTTTCTCACGGTAGTCCACAGACGCCTAGCACGTAGCTAACCAGTCCGTGCCCAGGAGAACGTCAAATCCAACATCTCTAGAAGGATCAAGTGACGGATGAATCTCCTACCCGATTGGCACACAACTGAAATACGTGTTGCGCAACAAAAGAATCGCTGACAGAAGTTAACACAACAAACGGCTGATCTAGCTAACACGACTCTCGTCCTAAACCACAGCTACTCCGCGAAAGTCACGAAAGCTGTCTCGACGACTAGGCCTCTGTCACTGGGCTGGTACACTGGTACGAGTCCTCCACTGCTCCGGAACTCCCAAAGTATCTGGAACGCGTGTCTCGTAAACTGGGGCTGCATCCACTGGTGCTATGTAGGTGACAGAATGCTGCATGCTGATCGCAAGGAACAACAGAGTAACAGGGGTGACAACCTCCTGTCGCTGCGCTCAAACGGTCTGAACCAAAGAACTCATCGTCTGGCGCATGTCCTGCATCTCTGCCACAAGCCTAGAGATGCTATCTGTCGAAGGAGAATCTTTCTGCTCCTGTGCAATGAGCGTGCCATCCTGGTCAGTCCTCGTCTCACCCGAGTTAATTCTGACCTAGGCCCTCGCTGCACCTTTCTGAGTCCCTACAGTCGTCGGCGGTAAAGGCTATAAATAGAGATAGGATTCGATATGAACACGGAAATCGAATCATAAGGATATGAATCATCAAGGAAGGAATTTCAAGCAAATTGTACTTAGGTCACTTTAGGTGGAGTACCGCATCGTGAGTATGCTGCAGACATACACACATTACGTTACCCTGCTTAAGCTACCTACTCCATCATACCAAGGTCATCCTACACTCCGAAAGGTAAAAACCTAGCGCTCTGATACCAACTTTGTCACGACCCGAAATTGGCACGTGACGGCCCTAATCCTACTCAACGTCTACAGGCGTAACGCAGTAAAAGAAAGCCAAAACCCAGAAATCTAAACCATTAAAAGACAAGAAAAGATAAGAAACATTGTTTAAAAGTCTTTAAAATCACAACCCAAATTCTTTAAAAGTCCAACTTTATTTCCTTTAAAATTTTGGCAGCACCTCCTTTGTAAAAGCTAGCCCCAAAAATGGGTACAACATAAATATAAAGTAAAGCATCCCCAAACGGGAGAAAATACACGCCCAAAGACGGAAAACAACCACCACAACTGTCACGACCCGAAAGTACGGAACGTGACCGACAATTAGATTACGAAACGTCAAGAGGCGCAACGTAACCTAAGTAAGCCGAAGCCCAGAAATCTAAACCATATAAAAGAAGAAGAAGTAAAAGAAAACAAGAAGAAAACAAGTCTAAAAGCACCAGCAAATTTTCCCAAAAATTTCGGCAGAGTCTCCTCTGTAAAAACTGGCCCCAAACGGGTACAACAAGTATAAAATACACAAACAATAAAAAGCATCCCCAAACGGGAGCTAGCTCTACGCCAAAAGGCGGAAACAACCACAACAATGCATAATAGTATACAACGCCAAAGGGCGAGGCTCAAAGCTCAAAGAAAACAAAACCACCAGATATCATAATAATACAAGCGCGACTCTAAGGTCGAAACGAATAAATGGTCCAGTAAACTATCAAGTAATACAAGTTTGGTTGATGGAGCTTTCTAGATACAAATGAAATAATAAAAATACAACGGCGGTTCAGATACAAATGAACCAACCTACCGTGCAAATCACCCGGGAAGAAATCATGTGCTAGCAATCTGCCAAGGAACCCTGTACATCAACCTGTAATAAAATTTGGCACAACGGGGGTGAGTTGCCAACTCGTGAGTAGAAGACATCTACGAAAAGAAATCGAATGCACAACGCTATCCTAGGTCATAATAATACACTACTAAATCCCAATCATCTAGTAATGGCAGGGTAATACTACGTGTAAATGCAAATACTCCGTGCTCGTGTAAGTGCCTCATATAGTGCTATAACATAAGAATGAGTATGCATGCACCATGAATGTAACATAACCAATCCTGAAATCTAGATATATCTGTATAAGAAATCTTTAACTTTTATCATATTAAAATGTGTATAGAAATCTGAAATAGCAACAATGAATCCATGGAAATCCGTGTCAAGCATCGTCACAAAACATGTAAATCTCAAGTCTCAATACCTCATAATCTCAATGTCTCATAGTCCCAATATCTCGGGCTCCGTCAGTCCAGATCGGCCCATATCATCAAATCTCACGACAACGGTCGGTATCTTCCAGATATCCGCCGCGCCAGACATCACCGGTAGTTAGCCTTCCCCTGCCAGGCTCATCGTCTACAACTTGATCTTCTTGCCCTGGGGTACAATACCGGGCCCACCATGTACCCGAGACGGTTCATCCACTCCTCGAATCGGGTCTCGAAATCCAACAGAAAACATGAAATCTCATGGTGGACGACACATACATCACGAGAAAACCGCATCTTATGTTTTAAAAAGAAAAGAGGAGAGAGAGAGAAGTTTTTATAGATTCTTGCGGTTTTCCCCAAAATCCAGAAATCTCATAGAAATCCAAAATCCCAAAATCATGAGTAAGTATATGATAAGTGTCGGCATATGCCTATAATACTGCATGATAACATGAAAATGTTAATGCATGAAATGTCTAAGTAATAAATGCCATGTATATACTAACACCAGAGAGTAATCACAATAATATATCGATCTAGCTGTTGGCTGATTCTATCAATAAAAGATAATATGTTCTAAAGTGTACGTGACATAGCAATTACCGATGATGATGTGTGTGAGCCGGCAAATAAGTGAGCGTGGAATATGCGCATCATCGGTAATGGTGCTGGAGTCCTAATAGGCAGAGTTTTATACTATTATAGAAACATATGAATGAACATGCACCATGATGATTACAGTCTGAAAGTAAAGACGGATGTGTATTATCCACCCATTTGATATACAAGTATATCTACAACTATATGTCTCGAGCCTAAACTAGTGTCCATCTAACCTCCTAAAGAACTAAACCTAAGAACTAGTCGATAAGAAATAAGGGTACACCTAAAGTCTGAGTCCATGTCTCTAATAGTCGGCGATCCAGCCTCAATAGCGTCACGTACGTAGTACGATTTCCTCGAAACAAGAGTGCGGATCAATCATCACATCTATGCCTCGTACGGTAAAATCCATCGTACGACATCCCAATATCGGGGTACGGGTCAAGTATCACCTACGTGTCTCATCATTCGTATAATATCATCATCAACACATGTCATGATCAAGGTGCTATACTGTAATCGCATACATCAATCATATATCATTGTCAGCATAAATATACATCGTTAATTTATCTTAAGAAACGTCATGTCACATATATCATATCTTGATCAAGTCACATATGTCAAGTCGTGATTAAGTCACGCCTATAAGATATCGAAATCAAGTTACACCTTTATGATATCGAAATCAAGTTACATCTATATGATGTCTTAATCAAGTCACACATATAACATATCAGAATATCAATCACATGTTACGGTTCGGGTACTATTTTAGAGTCCCATGTACCTCTATATCATCACCACCCTTTATTATCTATGTATACCTATTCATTATATCATTTTTTATTTAATGATCCGCTAACATCATAATACGACCGTATAGTCAAGAATCACGGCATCAAGCCCAGCTATACTGTTTCATTCCCGTGTATCATATCACATTATTGTATCCCATATACGTGTTGTATATATATATATACCTACATCTAGTCCTATATATATATATATATACACACACATACATGTATACACCACGTCGAGTTTCAGTGTGCGTGTGTGTATCTACCTGAAACCTACGAATCTCTTCCAAGGTATTCATCCTCTGGTATGGTCTTCCTAAATCAGTCTAGTCCAGCCTAGGGTCATTACTAGGGTCCCACTTATTAAGAATCTAGGGTCACATCTGGCTTCCTAATGTCAATAAGTACCGTTCCTATTCTACGTGCGGGGGTGCTAAACGCCATCCACCCGACTTCTCCCCGTAGATATACATCTACTCACCTGGTCCATGTCTGCCGAAGACGGTGTCGCCATCCTCTTCTTCATCGCCCACAGTCCACGTGAGGGGTACCTATACGCAAACATATATAGTATTGTAAACTAAATCACGGACAAAAGTCAAAAAGACATACGGAACGCGCATAGGTTAAAACCTATGTCCCGTTCACGCAAAAGAACCAAATATCGCTCGATATCGGCGTACAAACTCCGATTAATCGAGATAAACATTAACAAACAACTCATAGTTTTAAAACTCATTGCTTATAATATAAAACATGATTTAATTCATCGAAACCCTAAAATCCATCAAATCGCCCGATTTCGTAAAACCCGAAAATGCCAATTTACCGTTTTTCTTCAAAACTTGACATTTAAATGAAACCAATGGTCATAAAACTCATTAAATAGCATAACTAGACTATACAAACCATTACTATATTTTTATTACACAAATTTGTATTAATACAAAATTCCTAATTTGCAACTTTTATAAATTTTCAACATCTTACAAGCAAAATTCCACAATTCCACAACAAACTTGATTTTGCATGAATTAATGTATTAAACTATAATTTATAATGATAATGATATAATGAAACCATAATTTATATTTTAAATCTCATTTATTTAATAATTTCCAAAAACTAGTTAGCAAAAATAGCATTTTTATTAGTATTTTTCAATTATCAAAAGAAACTAGTGACCAAAATAAGTTTTTCATGCCTTAAACATGTCAATATCCTCATTTAAACAACAATCTAATGTTATAAACATTAATTGGAATTTATCTCTCCAATATATATAATATATAGAAATCTAGTTTGCAAAAATGGTTTAATTTAACAATTTTGGATAAGCAATTTACAATATAACAACCATGCATGATTTTCCATTTTCCAAAAGTGTTAAACTAGTTATTATAACCCTAATGAATTAATAAAACCACAACTTGAATTTACAAACCCTAACTTGAATTTTTAAAACTTGCAAATAGAATTAATTTAATAAATCTAATTATACTTAAAAGAAACATCTAATAAAAATAAATCAAAAGAAAAAGATTTATACCTCCACAACATAAAATCCAAACATGAAAATGAGCCTCCAAAATGAGTGCTTTCCATCTCCAAAATCCATATAAAGAAGAGCAAAGAATAGAGTGTATGAATTTATTAGGATTTTGTGGATTTTTTATTGAATTTTTATTGAATTTTGATGATTTTGGAAGTAAATTGAATTTGGAAAAATGGGGGGGGGGGCTGCCATGGGGGGTGAGGCCGGCCACTTTAGGGTGGGAAAAGATAAAAAGAATGAAGAAAGAACTGTGTAGAAAGCTCTCTCATAATATCCCTCCTTTATATTTTTTCAACCTTTTATTTAATTTTCTTTTATTTCTTTTCTAAAACAACTCAAGAAAACTCTAGAATCATGGAAAAATTTGCAAATAAATTTTGCATGATAAACACTAAATTCTAATATACAATGGTTCATTTTTACAAATTAAACCCCCTTCAAATTTGAAATTTACACTAATTTAGTGCACAAATAAGCTTATGTTAATATTTAAGATAATTAATTTAGGAAAAATATTTAATTAAACTAAAAATTTATAAGTGACTAAATAAACACCATTTACTAGTAATATCATAATTAAAATAGGTATTTTTAAATTTATAGTGAAAAATAATTACGGTTTTGTTTTACGAAAAATACGTTTTACTTTACCGAAAATCATAAAATTCACTTAAACGATTTTATTTATTTAATTATTTTTAAAACGTTACAACAACAAATATACGACGCCGTAGCGAAGAAATAAAAAACGATAGAAAGGAAACTGTATAAAAGACAACAAGTCATAAATAAAATACAATATCGTCCTCGCCAAGTCTCTAAGTCAACAAGAAAATATAGTAGATGAAGAGTACAAGGATACAACGAATATGCAATACAATAAACGAATAACCACAAAACCCACCTAAGCAAACTGCATACTGTGAGCTGATGCGGTATCCGTAGCAAAAGATGATAGAAGAATAGCCTGCCTCGACTACTCTGGGGAACACCCTGCAAAACAAACTGTGGCACAACGGGGGTGAGTTGCCAACTCGTGAATAGTAAATAACATATGCAGGTAATCGCAAGTATGTACGTACAGCGCGAATCTAACATATGCAATTAATAGCAATAAAAGGTCATATGAATGCAATAATCATGAAAGTACACTAGCAGGTACAACTAATACATGAAGCAATGATAATATGAAAATCGGTATGCAATAATCATGCAATAAGGATATGAAAATGTACATATGCAACAGTCATGAAAGGTACACTAACAGGTACAACTAACACATGAAGTACTGCATATAAGTAAAGGTATGTAAATGCAACAGCCATGAAAGGTATACTAATATATGTAGCTGTGCATAAACAATAAATGTGGAGTATGGAAAGAAATATGTCATATCCACGGAATCTTGACATCGTGGTAGGATCACAATCCATCGAGACAAATCCAAATCCCAATTCCCCAAATCAGCCCCCAAATTGGCTCTCATATCATATAAGTCTCACAAATCCTGAATGTACAATATCAAATAAATCTCATATATCCTGAATGTACAAATCAGCAATCTCATAAATATCCTGTATCCAATATCAAATGAATCACCTATATCCCAAATCAAATTATCAAGTAAAAATCTAACATCCTAAATATATTTGCATGAATAAATATGATGATGTATATAAATTAAAGTCAATACACATATATTAGCGTCCCATTCCACTAATATTGGTGTAAGGGCATATATAACAGCGGCCTAATCCCCTGTTATATATACAAAGGAGTAAAAAGAAATATCATGAAACCAATGTGTCAAGCATCGACACAAAAATGCTGATCAATCAGGTGCTGTCACCATGACTGACCCCCTGATAGGTACGTATCATACGCTATCCGAAAAGCATGAGTGCCTAGCTCTGACGCTCGTCTTTCCACGTATCTATACGTACATGACTCCCAACGGTATCCTCACGATTACCGCCGAGTCATTGGTAATGTCACCGGAAAGTATGGTTCCCCTGATACTCATCGTCTAGCACCACGACCTCATTCTTGCCTCGGGGTACCTCTGGGCCCCACCATGTACCCGCACATGGACTGTAACCCTTCGAAAATCGTTTAGGCAGTTTTTCGGTAATCGGCTAATTTTTCGGCTTTTTCCGTAAAAAGTCAAAATAGGTATTTTTCATTGTAGACCTAATTATACAAAATTTAGATAAGATATTACTATAATTTTGTCACTAAAATGTCACTTATAATTTTCTAGTTAAATAATTTTTTTTTCGTAATTAATTATTTTTTTATTTTAAGCTTTTAAAAATACATTAAATTAGTGATAAATACAAATTTAATTAGGTAAATTTCATAATTAGGAATATTTATAAACTAAAATAGAGTGTTAATAAATTGTAACATAAATTTATAAGATTTTAGTTTTAGGGTTTGAAATTTATGAAAAAAATGATGTAAAATGGGTTTTTTTTGTAAAATGTTGATGTGAAAAGCATTAAATGAGAACATAAAGGGTTTTTTTGACCTAGAAACTTCCACAAAAATCCCACAACCTCCCTCCCTTGCTCCTGGCCGAGCCTAGCTACTGCAGCTCCCCCTCTTTTCACCTCAATTCTTGCTTCAAAAATCATGAAAAATCAAGAAAAATCCATAAAAATTCACCATTTTCTTCATAAATTCAAACCACAACCCTAATACACTCTCTCCCCAAACAAATTTAGTCCAAAACTTGAAGAAAGGAGGCATCTTTGGTGGCTTGAGCAAACTAGGGTTCAATTTGTGAGGTGAAATTTCTAAACTAGTTTGTTAACTTGTAGTTTAAATGTGCTAAAATTGAATTTTGAAGTATTAATTTAGTTGTAATTACTTGTTCATGAAAATCAAGAGAGGGATTTGATTCCAAATTAGGGTTTGTAGCATGGTTGTTGGATTAAAGTTAGGGTTTGGTTATCTAATTGGTTAGAGTGGTAAATTGTGCGATATTACGCTCGCTAAATCGATAAATTGCGATATTTGCATCGAATCGGTATGCTTTTTGCTTACTAGATTTTTATAAAAATTAGGATGCGATCTAATTGCGTTATATTAGCGATATAATTAGCTTCGTATACGACTATTAGAGTGCGTGAATGCAGGGTTTTGTCTAGCCGGGTTTTAGTTTTGTCGATTGCCCCGAAATAACGATTCTAGTTAAGATTTAGCGATTTTCGTGTGTTTTTCCGCGCACCGAGTGCACGTTATGTTTAATTCGAGAGCGTCGATATTTATATACTGTGACTTGGATCGTTTTAGGATATGTAATCTTATGCTTGGTGTTGTGCAAATATAGGATCGGTCGGGGAAACATCGGACACGGCGCGTAAAGGCAAGGCGGTGGTCGGATCGGATTAGCGAGGCATTCAGGTGAGTAGATGTATTCATCTATGGGGGAATCGTCTGGATGGCGCGAGGCGCCCCCTAGTTAGGATTACCCTACTTCTTGCAAGATTTATTTTGTTAGTTAGCTTATCCCTTTATGTACATTGCATACCCTTATAGCTAACCGTATATTAGATTGCATGGACATTCATCTACACTTATGCGATATCACTTCGTAGGACACGAACACCATTACCATTGGCATCTGTTGCACGCGCACTATTCATGTGACACACACGCCTTTGGTAATTGCCATGCCACGTGCACTATAGAATCTGTTTAACTTAATATCGCCATTTGCATTCATACATGATATATGAAATTGCGTAGCATGCATATACCTCGCATTATCATCATATTTACATAGATTTCTAGCTAAAATTCACATCATATACATTGATATCATTGACATTTATCATATATAACATGTGAACATTATGATTTTCTTGAGGATTTCAGTATTGCTGCGATTTCTGGATTTTTGGGGAAAACCGCAAGAATTTAACAAAAGCTTATATTTATCATTTTAAAAAAACAAAGTTGCGGTTTTCTCGTGATGTATGTGTCGTCCACCATGAGTTTTCATGTTTTCTGTTAGATTTCGAGACCCGATTTGAGGAGTGGATGCACCGTCTCGGGTACATGGTGGGCCCGGTATGGTACCCCGGGGCAAGAAGATCGAGTTGTAGACGATGAGCCTGGCAGGGGAAGACTACCTACCGGTGATGTCTGGCGCGGCGGATATCCGGAGGATACCGACCGTTGTCGTGAGATTTGATGATTTGGGCCGATCCGGACTGACGGAGCCCGAATTTGAGACATTGGTACAGTGAGACATTGAGACAGAGGTGATTTCATATTTGGTGTCGATGCTTGACACGGATTTTAGATGATTTCTTGATGATATTTAGCTACTTCACAGATATTCTTTTTCTAAAAGTTAAGAATGCAGAACTCTTATCATTTAAAACACTTAAAGACTTAGTAATGACATTGCATACATGTGCATGCATACTAGAGGTATTACATCACATCTGGACATACATGCTGTGACGCATTTACGTGCATTCTTACGATTGCCTTACTAGATGTTATATTCTACTCACGAGCTGGCAACTCACCCCCGTTGTGCCACAGTGTTTTGCAGGTCGGACCCGTCACCCTTGTAGCGGCGGGCTATCTTGTCATCAGCTCCTTTTGCTCAGACTCGCGACATCGCTCGTAGGTGGGTTGCGAGCACACTTTATTCCTTTTTGCTCTATCATTGTATCTAGTATTCTTCATCTACCACTTTCTATTTGTATATGCGACCTAGTGATGAGACTGAGAGATTTGTATATATGTGGTTTCTTTTGGGTCGAGCTCACTTGAGCCGACGTGTGTTTTCTGATATTTTGCATTTCTTTTATGCTCTTTTTCTTGATATTACTTATATATTGCGTGTGGTTGTGATCCGCCTTGGGCGAAGAGCTAGCTCCCGCTTGGAGATGCCATTTGTTTATTACAGGTTATATATATCTTGTTGTACCCATTTTTGGGGATAGAAAATACAGGGGAGACTCTGCCGAAATTTTCGGGAATTTTTGATGTTTTTAAAAAGGGATTCTATGCAACTTAATTGATTTAAAAACCGTTCTCATTAAAGGTTTTCCTTCACTCTCTTTTGATTTTGGTTTAGATTTTCTGGGCTTTGGCTGACTTAGGTTACGGTACGCCTTTAGACGTCTCGTAATCTAAGTGCCAGTCATGTTCCGTACCTTCGGGTCGTGACACGGACCCCTCCGTTCCTCACGTGGTGTATATATTTATCCGAACCGATAAATCTCATGGTGGCTGCAGAAATATCATATCAAGGAAAACCGGGTTTTTCAAATAATGCATAATTTCATGAACTCCCACGGTCCCCAAATCCAGAAAACATTATGAAAAATCCATATAACAATGCGAAAATCCATGAATATAATATATGCAATATAAAACTGTAATGAAAGCATATAAATGAAAAGCCGCTAATTAACTGCAACAAGTTAATATAAATATCATGCGGTTCCTAATTTCTCCAATTCTAAATAACATCAAGTAAAGGTAAACATGTAGCTATAACTAGATATATGTGTAAACATAAAGGTATAGCAAGGTATATGTATCTACCTATAAGTAAATGATGTAATATACCCCCTGGGTATAAATGAAATAGGTGTGCAAGGTATACCTGTAGCTATATCATAAAGTGTGTATGTATCTATCACTAATGGTACAATACTCTATAGGTATACAGGTATCTAACATGTAAGTATATGAAGGCATATGTGTAAGCATGTAGGTATACAGGTATGCTATATGTCACATGCGATAAGAAATATGAATCATTGTCCCAATGTCCCTAACCAAGCAATATCATTTCTATATGTGGGTTGTGCGTGACATGGCAATTATTGATGGTGTGTGTGGCATGCAATCAGTGCTCGTGCAACATGAATCGTCAATAATATGTGCAGTGTCCTAAGGATACTAGTCCAGGCACAACAATATCTAAGTAATAGGGTAAATGCGCAATTCTAAATATGACATAGAATATGCGACAGAAAATAACATCTCTAGCCCAGACGCATAACGCCATGCGGGCGATTCCCCTGTAGATGTTAAATCTACTCACCAACGCACCAAGCTAGGTGAATCCTACCACCTGTTTTCCCTTTGTAGCAGTATCCGTAGTCCCCGCCTGCGAACCTAAAATTTCACAAACACAACACATAAGCAAAACATCCTACAATGACAAAAAGACAACAAAACGCGATGAAAACGCTTGGAAAATTACACTGCACGCTTAGCGTATCTATCGCGCACGACATCGGCCAAAAACCCTAACTGGGGTCACTAAACTACAAAACACCAAGTCTAGACCCCGATCATCCCGATCGCGCAACACAACACAAATAATTACAAGAAATAAAATAGATATAATCTCGCAACGACCAATCGAACCCACGTCGGAAAAACCCCGAAACCTAGTAAGCAACTTATCGCAATATTTCGCACTAGTTTCAAGCTAACGCATATCTAGCGATTACAAACACCTTATAATAGCTTAACTAAGCTATCTAAACCAATTCTATATTTTTAACACTTGCAAAATAAGTTTTAGCAAAAACCTAGTAAGCAATATATCATACTTAAACAAAGTATTCATTAACAAAAATTAACATTTTCTACTAGGCTAAGTTTTTCCTAATCACAAATTAACTCTTCAATAAAACATTAAACACTTAAATCAAGTTTTAACCTTAACTTGAATTTCTAAAACCATTTCTAGAATTTTGAAACATGAAATTTAAAGCTTAAATTAATATCTAATTAAGCTAGCATAAAGTATTAAGCAACAAAAAGAGATTAGTGTTAAGGTTTTATACCTTCAAGAACACCACTTGAAACAAGAATAAAACCAAATTTTAGCCTCCAAAATCCCCACTAGAATGAAGATCCAAGCAAGATTTGTGAAGAAAGATGAAGCTTTTGGATTATATTTGAATTTGTATGAATTAATTTGGATTTTTTATGAATTTTTCAAGCAAAATGAGATGAAAATGGAGTTGGGAAAAATGAGAGCAACAGGGAATGAGGGAGGGCCGGCCAAAGCAAGAGGTAGAGGGGTTTTTGTGAATAAAGTTGAAGAAAGATCTAGAAAAATTCAATTAATGCACTTTAAATGCAAAATGCCACCTTTCTTTCATTTTCTTTTCTATTTTAAAACAAAACCTTTTTGCACTAAAAAATATTTAGATATTTAGAAAAGAAGCTTCCAAAATAATTCTAGTGATGATTTCCAAGAATTTTCATTTAGAAGAAATATCCCGACTTACGTGCATAATTTACCGGCTAAAATAATATTTTATTTGGAAAAAATTCTATCTGAACCAAAACCTTCCAAATACCCCCAAAGTTCGCGCACAAGCTTTATTTTATCTAAAATAGGTGCCGACAAGTTTCTACGGACGTTTGATCGAAATCGGGTTAAAACGGAAAATACCGACAATTTTGCCCTAAAACGGAAAAATTCGCAAAACGATTTCTGAAACTTTACAAATACCCAACATCAAAATATAATGCTCAAGAGCAAAAATCAGTCTCAAAAGGCGTATCCAATCATCACGTGCGTCTGGTGTGCACGGAAAACCAAAACCGAATACAAGTGCCACGAATGTGCACAAAAGCCAAC
The DNA here is from genome assembly GCA_030015575.1 of Agapanthus africanus. Classification (NCBI taxonomy): domain Eukaryota; kingdom Viridiplantae; phylum Streptophyta; class Magnoliopsida; order Asparagales; family Amaryllidaceae; genus Agapanthus; species Agapanthus africanus. The sequence continues at coordinate 612,621,669 of JASDDO010000024.1, forward strand.
TAAGTGCAACGGGTGTGCACAAAAGTATCTGTCAAATGCAACTGGTGTGCATGACAACAACATCAAGTGCATCTAGAGTGCACGGAAATCCCAACCCAGTGCAACGAACCTGCACGAATGAAAATCTCAATAAAGTGCATCCGACATGCACAAATAAAATCTAAATCAAGTGCATCCAACATGCACGAATAAAATCTCAATCAAGTGCATCCAACATGCACGAATAAAATTTCAATCAAATGCATCCAACATGCACGAATAAAGTCTCAATCAAGTGCATCCGGTGTGCACAAAATCCTATACCATGCGCCTAATTATGCGCAAAAATCCAAACCAAGCGCGTCAGGTCCGTATAAAATATCTAGTGCAGTAGCGTTCACGATAATGAACGTCAAGTGCAAACGCGCACAAAAACATAAATCTAGTGAAACAAATGCTCAAAGACATAAATCGTGTGCAACCAATGTACGGAGTATAAATCTAGTGCAACCAATGCTCGAAATACCAATCTGGTGCAACAAATCCACGAAATAAAAATCTAGTGCAACAAATGCACGAAATACCAATCTGGTGCAACAAATGCACGAAATACCAATCTGGTGCAACAAATGCACGAAATACCATCAATATCTCAAATGCGTATTAAAACAACACCGAGTGTACCAAGGTGTATAAAATCATAAACGTGTACAACTGCGTGCACAAAATACGTATCAATGCACTGCAAGCACATGCGAGCTATACCGAGTGCAAAAATCAAATCGATTGCGTACCACATGCACCAAATAAAATCGACCGTATAGAATCCACGAAATCATAACCACGTGCAGCCAAGGCGCAAAACCGTTATCAAGTGAAATAGATATGCACAAATCATAAACCAATGTAGCAGTGTATAAACATAAATCGAGGGCAACAACTGTGCACAAAAATGTAATCTCCAGTAGGTGCAGCCATGGTGCACGAAAACAAGATCATGAAACTCAACCATCGAAACTCAATTCCAAGAGATAAAAGTATGAGACTCGGATCACAAAACATAATTCGCAATAAATGACATTGAGGTACACTTCCTACAATGTCGAAAAATGCCGGTGCGCCCAACGATGGCAGAGCAAGATTATCTACTTGCCTCCTGCTCACGGTATGGCATCTTCCGTATCTGGGTCCTCGTTTACTCTCTGAATTACCAATCTCGCAATCCTTCAGCTCGTCGGCCCGGTCAGGTGTACTAATGGAACAGTTCTATTCTGGCACTCCGCTGATCATCTCTTGGCCAATTATTATGACCACTCGCAAGGCAGTACATTACCGGTGGCGGTATCTGGCCCTCTGAATAAGCGCGATATAACTGATCCTGGTGCAAATCCTCATCGCTGCGGTGTCCTGGAAAGAACCTGCTCATGGTTTCTTCTGATCTCACCCATGCCGAACTATATGGAGGTTGGCACTCTGGCTTAACTCTTTTCTTATAACCGGACAGCTGTGTCCTCGGCACGGCTTCATCTGAAATTTGGCTGTATCTAACGCCTCTGTACACATATCAATCCTCTGGCATCAACGGAGAGTAACAACCGCTCGTTAACATCTCGCACGAATCTCTTATTCCAGTTGTCTTTATTATTGTCCACTTCGACGTCATCTCTTGTTGTTTGCATATTGCAATTCGTCCTCGACTACGGTCAAAACGGAGCCTCTCACACGGACTCGAAATTACGAACCCAGTATCTCCATCATTCTGTAGAAGATATATAGCCGAACACGTCCTCGGGAACTCGTCCAAATCATCGGAAGAATACACTTTATTCGTCCGTTCTTGATCAACTCACAACGCATCTGGTGAGGTCCTTCTATCTGAAACTGGTCAACTTACCGATCTCACATCGGAGCATCAGACGAACAACGTCTTTTCTTGCTCGATTTACTCTAGATCCAAGTGTAGGGTTACTAGGCACACTAACAAGGCTCTACAAGGCATCGACTATGCCAAAATTAAATTTTTATGTGCCGAAAAACCCTAAGCAAGATCGTATACTAGAGTTTAGGCGAAACTAATAGTAAGCAAATAACTTTACATCTAAGGGAACACGAAATACAACTTTTGTAGATCAGTCCTTCACTTCATTTTCTCCTTGTTGAAGTCCCTTCGTTGCGATCAAGGTTCTCCCGGGCTCTTGCATGGCTTCACGAGGCGAAAGATGCGACCTTGCTTGAAGTCTTCGAGGCCGAAGATGATCTACGTCGAGAGAATTCCGACTCAAGCTACTACTTCACTAATTTGAGAATTAGTGAAGCAAACACCCTATACTAAAGTGCTAGTCTAGTAGAGGATGGAGAAATAGGAAGTGGGTTCTCTTTGGATTTTTATTTCTCACTTTGGATCAAACCTTAGCAAGCTTTTCTTTTGAACAATGAAGAAGATGAACAAAAGAAAAGAGAAGAGGATAATGATCAAGTGTGTGATCTAACCATGGTGAGTGAGTATCATATACTAACTCTTGTAGAGACTTAACCCTAGGCTAATTGTTATGGTTGGGTTAATAAATATTCATAGTAAAATACAAACTCAAGTTGAATTAGTCAATGCATCCACAAGCTTCCACAAGCTTCATGCATTTTCTAATCCTCCACTTGATTTTGTATTTACTTTAAATATTAAAAACCCAAACTAAAAATTAGCATAGTGTAAGTCTCATACACCCATGGATGATGTATCATCAACCATGATAAAAAAAGATAACACATTTTAATATATATCATATATATAGTAAAGATGTGTACATGTGAGAAAAAAACCTAAGTGAACATGTGTTAGTAAATGTAAACTAGTATATCTAATATACAATTATACACTTAATTATTAAATCAACACTTGACTTAATAATCCGGTCATATCTCATATAACCGACTAACATCCAATGTATGGACTTATCGAATCAACACTTGATTCGATAACCCGACCATATCATATATAACCAATCGATACAATAAGTCACGAGAATAGAATACGGTATCACATACTCACCTTATTCTCGGTCCCGCACATATCACATATGCGCTCCTATTTCATTTTTCCTGAGCCAGTAAAACCTCTATGTAGGACTCTAAAGACTCGTCAATACGCCGGCAGTAGGTGATGATCACATCAAGAACCCACAAGCCGTCAGCGGTACTAGCTGGACGTAACGGCTACCCGAGTATTGAGCGATCAAAAGATCAGCAAACAAGCCCGCTCCAACTCCTGTAAAAGCCTGCCGGTAACACTTCCCGTACAGTCCGGTCTCCTCGTCTGATATGTCGCATATCAAGTCTAGGGGTGGTAAACGTCAGACCCCAATAACCGATAAGTCGTGCCGATGTGAGGCTCATAACGGGTCGAGAAACTACTGGTAACACTTACCAGTAAATCTCTAATTAGCCATGGCCAGGGACTTCCCTGTTACGGCCAATCGAGCACAGCGCAACATCAACCCCCAATACCGGGAGAGACGAAACCCCTCCTATCGCTCATTGCCTCCATGTGACTCGGGACTGTACCCAAAAACCACCATTTTGCACGCCCTCATGGACGTGGTAAGGTGGAAATCAAAGCACAGTGGGAATCACACAAGACTCTATGACGATCTCGGGTCTACAGACTAACCTGCACAAGTGTCACCAGAGAACTGCCATCTGACGTGAGGTATAATACCATCTGGGAGTTCTCGGCGAGTCCGTCCAGTGTACCCAGTCTCCACTGAGCACTCGTATACCATCTCTGATGTCAAACACCAATGGTTATGGGATGATCCATCGCCCATCTCATGGGTCGAGAAGCGTATACGCTAGTCTACACTGGTATATCGGTGCCCCGTCTCGATACACCCACGACTAGGGACCTTGAAGGATGTACTTATGGACTACCATGTCCCCACTAGTATGATCCGCATCATAGTCCAGGTAGTCAAGTACACATCCTAAGGGCTTTACCAACATGTAACTATAAAACAGTATAAAGAGACAAGTATACATGTTAAAGTAAAGTGCAACCAGATAGCATACTATCATATCTAGCAAGAAAGTCCTCTCTATATATGTCGAAGCATCCAATATAATATACATCATCTGTACAATACTGGCCTCTAGGGCATACATACAACTAACAATCTCCCACTTGCACTAGGGCCAGCTGCTGTAGTATCGCATACCAAGCATCTCGAAGTGTCTCTCAAACTGTATCTGGGGAATGGCCTTCGTGAGTGGATCCGCAGTGTTGTTCTTCGTGTCAACCCTCCTGACCTCGATCTCCCAGCGATCAACTATCTCCCGGATCAGGTGATACCGCCTCAGAATATGCCTGGATCGCTGATGGGACCTGGGTTCCTTGGCCAAAGCCACCGCTCCATTGTTATCACAATACAAAGGTATTGGATGCTCAATGGATGGAACCACTCCATGTTCAGTAATGAACTTCTTGATCCAGACAGCCTCTTTGGCAGCATCGTTGGCAGCGATGTATTCAGCCTCCATCGTCGAGTCTGCCACGGTTTCCTGCTTGGAACTCTTCCAGCTAACCGCCCCTCCGTAAAGGGTAAAGACAAATCCCGACCGCGACTTAGAGTCGTCATTATCACTCTGGAAGCTCAAATCAGTAAAGGACTCCACTTGGAGTTCTCCGTTACCATACACCAAGAGCATCTCTTTAGTCCTTCGTAAGTACATGAGAATGCTCTTCACAGCTGTCCAGTGACTCTCTCCAGGATCAGCTTGATACCTACTCACTATACTTAGTGAGTATGCTACATCGGGTCTGGTACATAGCATCGCGTACATGATAGAGCCTACAGCCGAAGCATAGGGTATCCCTTGCATGCGAGCTCTCTCCAAATCAGTCTTGGGAGACATCTCTTTGGAGAGAGTGAGCCCTGAGATCGTGGGTAAAAACCCACGTTTGGACTCTTCTATACTAAACCTCTTTATGGTGTCAATGTACCTGGATTGGGACAATCCCAATATCCTTTTAGATCTATCTCTATAGATCATAATTCCCAATATGCAGGAGGCATCGCCAAGATCTTTTATTGAGAATCTTTGTGATAAGAAGAGCTTGACTGATTGCAGCATAGGAATGTCATTTCCTATCAAGAGTATGTCGTCCACATATAATACGAGGAAGACAACCTTACTCTCTGCCACCTTCTTGTAGATACAAGGTTCATCTACATTTTTGACGAAATCAAACTCTTTGATAACGACGTCAAAGCAGATGTTCCAACTCCGCGATGCTTGCTTTAATCCATAAATGGATTTAAGCAGCTTGCACACCTTCCCGCTACTCCCACTATCTACGAAGCCTTCTGGCTGAGTCATGTACACGCACTCTTCCAAATCACCGTTTAGAAAGGCGGTCTTAACATCCATTTGCCAGATTTCGTAGTCATGATATGCAGCGATGGCAAGCATGATCCAGATGGATTTAAGCATAGCCACTGGAGAAAAGGTTTCGTCATAGTCCACACCTGGTCTTTGACGAAAACCCTTTGCAATAAGTCTAGCTTTGAAAGTCTCCACTTTCCCATCTACACCAAGTTTTTTCTTGAAGATCCACTTGCTCCCAATGGGTTTTACCCCTTCAGGAGCAACTTCCAAAGTCCATACTTTGTTGGTGTACATGGATTCCATCTCGGACCGCATTGCATATAGCCATTTCACTGAGTCCCCACTCGTGATGGCCTGTTCGAAGCTAGTTGGGTCATCATCAACCATGATGCAATCCTCGCTCCCACCGTCCATGAGAAAACCGTAGTATCTCTCAGGTGGGTGAGGAACCCTGCTAGATCGACGGAGTGGCTGGGGTTCATCGGGAACTACCGAATCTTCTGGTTCTACCAAATCTTCTGTTGTGGTTTGTACAGCTGGAACCTCTTCCAGTTCTACCTCAGAGCCACTAATCTCTTTTGCAAGAAATTCCTTTTCTAAAAAGGTGGCGTGTTGAGCAACAAACACCCTTTGTTCCTCACTGTGGTAGAAGATATACCCTCGCGAATGCTTGGGATATCCAACAAACTTACACAAAACAGACCTTGTCTCGAGTTTGTCCGGTTTTTGTCTTTTGACATAGGCCGGGCAACCCCATATCTTAATAAAATTAACATATGGTCTCTTCCCCTCCCATATCTCATATAGGGTGGTAGGCACAGATTTGGTAGGAACCCTATTCAGTAGGTATGCTGCTGTCTCCAGTGCATATCCCCAGAAGGAAATAGGTAACTCAGCTATACTCATCATAGAGCGCACCATATCTAATAGGGTGCGGTTCCTCCGTTCCGATACACCGTTGTGCTGTGGTGTATATGGAGGAGTTAGCTGAGAGAGAATCCCATTCTCTTTTAGGAAGTCCAGAAATTCATTGCTCAAGTATTCACCTCCTCGATCAGATCGAAGGATTTTAATACTTTTCCCGGTTTGGTTCTCGACTTCTTGTTTATATTCTCTAAATTTCTCAAAAGGTCTGATTTGTGTTTCATCAGGAACACATATCCGAATCTAAAGAGATCGTCAGTGAATGTAATGAAGTACGAAGAACCATCCTTGGCATGTGTAGACATGGGACCGCATACATCACTATGTATCAGTCCCAAGAGTTCGGTAACTCTCTCTCCGTGTCCCGTAAACGGAGTTTTGGTCATCTTTCCTTTGAGACATGACTGGCAAGTGTCATAAGATGAAAATTCAAACGGATTTAAATATCCATCCATATACAACTTAGCTAGTCGTGTCGCATTGATGTTACCCAGTCTACAATGCCACAAGAAGGATTTGTTCATTTCTGAACTCTTCCTCTTGTGTGTGTTTGTTATGCTTAGAACTGTTGATTGATTTAGAACATAAATGCCATTGCACAACGTGCCTGATCCAACCAACTTTTGGTTAAGGAAAATGTTCATAACATTATCCTGTAATACAAAATTATATCCCTCTTTACTCAACAAAGAAACCGATATAATGTTGCATATCAGGTTCGGCATGAAATAGCATTCATTCAGAATCAATGTATTACCAGTTGGCAATACAAGGTGATATTCCCCGACGGTTTTAGCTGCAACAATTGCACCATTTCCAACCCTTATGTCTTTATCACCTTCTCCAAGTTCTCTACCTTTCCTAAGCCCATGTAACTGATTACATATATGCGATCCCGACCCGGTATCTAATACCCAGGACGTAGAGCAAATGGAGAAACAGTTCTCTGTAACAAACACACCCGAAGAAAATGTATCAACATGTACTTTTTTCATTCGGGTGGCATGGGAATCCTGGTATTCCTCTATATCCGTCTAGTCTTATAACTCTTATAAGAAAGAACGGAACCAACGTTCCCCAGCACAGTATAACATGCGGGTTCGGTCAATACATCCATATTATTATCTTGATTAAGGCATGATATGGTCGCTACCTGGAGAGAGAGAGAGAAGAAAACACTTTAGCGTATGCTCTTGCAAGATCAGATTGGTTATTATTTTATCTAATCAGGATGGCTCTCACTGTTTTTATCAAATCTTCCTTCAAACCCTAAAAGGAAAGACTAGCCGGGATTAATTACACCCTACAATTTCGCCAATCTTTCAGCCAGGCCAGTGTCGGTACTTTGAGGGAGGTTTCCCGTGCTTTCGCACGGACCTAATTAAAGTAAACCTCGTTTTCCCAGAGGCGTAACCCCGTTGACACCTTTCTAGACACCTACTTGATCGGCTAATTGTCCTGTGTAAAACTCTCCCAGGAGTAACAATTACTCGTAGTGGGTATCGGGATCCAACTATCTCATAGAAGGTATGCAATCTCATTGCAAATCTCAACACTTGAAATTCCCGATAATATTTTGCCCCAAGCATCCCATGACCTTGACGGAGGTCAACAAACCATAGGGTGCAAATCAAGTTCAACCCGTCATTTCTTGATTGAATCAAACCCACCCGTACGACCCTTGACGGAGGTCAACAAGGTCGTACGACTACCCTAATCTAATCTGCATCATATGCATAAGCAGATAAATACTAGTTAGCTACCACACACTACGCCTTGACGGAGGTCAACAAACGTAGCACGAATACTAAGTAGGACTTATCTGAAATGACGGAGGGCTACGAAAGGTTTTTCTGAAAACCTATTGCGTAATGAACTTGATATCGTTGTAGAATCATGTGAATTTTGAAATGGAGTGATTTTGAGGCTTTTATTAGTTTTGCTAAAGAGGTCACTCCCGGTGAAGGGATCTCGGCTCTTTCCTTATGGAATAAGGTGCAGGATATATCATATACATCACTATGCAAAGCAAAACTCCAAAAGCAATCAAAAACAAACTGAGTGTTGTAGCATCTGCCAGTTTTGCTAAAGAGGTCACTCCCGGTGAAGGGATCTCGGCTCTTTCCTCATCGAATAAGGTGCGGGATATATCATATATATCGCTATGCAAAGCAAAACTGTAGCTACCCTTTTTGAAAAATTTGATTCTACAACATCTTTTAGGTTTCTTTTCTTTCATTAATCACATTAATGAATTCCCATCATTTAAGTCACCTAAACATCACAGATAAATACGACGTACACTTATGCCATCCGCATTCGCCTCGATGTCCCCTCATGCACCGTTAGGTTAGGTAACTAACGGCAGAGCGGGGCAGGGCTAGCACGGGTGTAAAACATAAGTAACGCCTATATAATATATCATATATACTATACACAATATTTATCACAGCACATCAAATGATCACATCACAGATATGGCAGCAGAAGAAACATATGAAACATTGGATATACCAGGACGTCCGTGTTTTATTTTGAGCCTTTATAAAACACGGATTCCACGGTCGCGATGAATAGCCAAACCCACACCCTAAGGCCCCTACGAGAGCGGCAAGCAACCCTACCAATTCTAGAGTTAGGAGACCCGGACTCGACTCCTCGAGTTGGTCTCCCACTGGACTCCAGAACCCTGTTACTTGTGCTCTCCTCCTTGGGTCTATCCTAGTGTGGAAAAGTAAATAATATACAAATGGTGACATCGACCTTATCCCGGAAGTGCCCCAATAAAAGAATATTACATACATTTTATTTTACATGAATAAAAATAAAAACTCTCATCTCACATAAAACTCCCGGCTATCCATAAACGCGACGATCCAATATAACATATACAACAACACATAACATCACATGTTATCAATGTAAGTAAATATGCGCATCCTAATTGTCGTTGACATATAGCAACGAAACCGGCGATATCACATATTACACTTACGGTCACAGAAAAGAAAGTGTAAAACTACAACATTTGGAATCCACAATCTCTTTAGACATCGTAAATCCGAAATATCACATATTTCGCATTTCATGCCTAACTGTATGAATTCCACATATTGTATCACATTCCAGATAAATAGACAGAATTAAACTTTCCGATCGAATAATCAAATACCCAAGATTTCCATAAATTTCTCAACACTTGAGCGGAGTTTAAAAGTTCCAGAATACATCACAGTAGCAACGGTCCAGCCGTAGAAGGGTCAAGCCAACGCCTCACATGTGGCACGCCGTACTGCCTCAAACCCTAAGGTTCAAAAGGCAGTTTTAGACGGTCACATAATCGAGTTAAGGTTTGTTGTCTTCTAGAGGGTCCATCACGTCACATGCACGTATTTCCGAAAGATTTAAACCCGAGAAAAATTCAACACTTGAATGTTTTTCGTGCCGGGAAAAATCGAGTTAATGATATCCGTTCGAACATTTTAATACTTTCTAAATTATCCGGAATAACAAAACAAAATTAAATTCTCCGATCGAATCGACGATTACAAAATAAACCCCAAAAATACTCAACACATGAGTCACAATAAAAATACCCAGAAAGATGCAGGAATGGTACTGGAAATTACTGCATGAAGAACCGTCCCCAATACTCCTTCTCTGCCGCGGAACCGCCGCAAATGGTGGCTTAGTGCCGCAGTTCCGCGGCCACGTGGAGGCTTTGAGGGCTCGTTTTTCATGGTAATTCTTAAAATTGCCTGCGGATTTTTTTAGGTATTTTTAATTCTGAAAATACACAGTTTTTAAAAAATGTACAGAGAGGGGGTTAACTTTGACGTGTTCGGGTTCGTTCGGAGTTTTAACTTCGTTAACACATCGCCTAATGTTCTAGCTAGGCTCTGATACCACTGTAGGGTTACTAGGCACACTAACAAGGCTCTACAAGGCATCGACCATGCCAAAATTAAATTTTTATGTGCCGAACAACCCTAAGCAAGATCGTATACTAGAGTTTAGGCGAAACTAATAGTAAGCAAACAACTTTACTTCTAAGGGAACACGAAATACAACCTTTGTAGATCGGTCCTTCACTTCATTTGCTCCTTGTTGAAGTCCCTTCGTTGCGATCAAGGTTCTCCCGGGCTCTTGCATGGCTTCACGAGGCGAAAGATGCGACCTTGCATGAAGTCTTAGAGGCCGAAGATGATCTACGTCGAGGGAATTCCAACTCAAGCTACTACTTCACTAATTTGAGAATTAGTGAAGCAAACACCCTATACTAAAGTGCTAGTCTAGTAGAGGATGGAGAAATAGGAAGTGGGTTCTCTTTGGATTTTTATTTCTCACTTTAGTTCTCCCTTTGGATCAAACCCTAGCAAGCTTTTCTTTTGAACAATGAAGAAGATGAACAAAAGAAAAGAGAAGAGGATAATGATCAAGTGTGTGATTTAACCATGGTGAGTGAGTATCATATACTAACTCTTGTAGAGACTTAACCCTAGGCTAATTGTTATGGTTGGGTTAATAAATATCCATAGTAAAATACAAACTCAAGTTGAATTAGTCAATGCATCCACAAGCTTCCACAAGCTTCATGCATTTTCTAATCCTCCACTTGATTTTGTATTTACTTTAAATATTAAAAACCCAAACTAAAAATTAGCCTAGTTTAAGTCTCATACACCTATGGATGATGTATCATCAACCATGATACAAAAAGATAACACATTTTAATATATATCATATATATAGTAAAGATGTGTACATGTGAGAAAAAGCCCTAAGTGAACATGTGTTAGTAAATGTAAACTAGTATATCTAATATACAATTATACACTTAATTATTAAATTAACACTTGACTTAATAATCCGGTCATATCTCATATAACCGACTAATATCCAATGTACCGACTTATCGAATCAACACTTGATTCGATAACCCGACTATATCATATATAACCAATCGATACAATAAGTCACGAGAATAGAAAATGGTATCACATACTCGCCTTATTCTCGGTCCCGCACATATCACATATGCGCTCCTATTTCGTTTTGCCTGAGCCAGTAAAACCTCTATGTAGGACTCTAAAGACTCGTCAATACGCCGGCAGTAGATGATGATCACATCAAGCACCCACAAGCTGCAGCGGTAGTAGCTGGACGTAACGGCTACCCGGGTATTTAGCGATCAGAAGATCAGCAAGCAAGCCCGCTCCAACTCCTGTAAAAGCCTGCCGCTAACACTTCCCGTACAGTCCGGTTTCCTCGTCTGATATGTCGCATATCAAGTCTATGGGTGGTAAACGTCAGACCCCAATAATCGATAAGTCGTGCCGATGTGAGGTTCATAACGGGTCGAGAAACTACTGGTAACACTTACCAGTAAATCTCTAATCAGCCCTGGCCAGGGACTTCCCTGTTACGGCCAATCGAGCACAGCGCAACATCAACCCCCAATACCGGGAGAGACGAAACCCCTCCTATCGCTCATTGCCTCCATGTGACTCGGGACTGTACCCAAAAACCACCATTTTGCACGCCCTCATGGACGTGGTAAGGTGGAAATCAAAGCACAGTGGGAATCACATAAGACTCTATGACGATCTCGGGTCTACAGACTAACCTGCACAAGTGTCACCAGAGAACTGCCATCTGACGTGAGGTATAATACCATCTGGGAGTTCTCGGCGAGTCCGTCCAGTGTACCCAGTCTCCACTGAGCACTCGTATACCATCTCTGATGTCAAACACCAATGGATATGGGATCATCCATCGCCCATCTCATGGGTCGAGAAGCGTATACGCTAGTCTACACTGGTATATCGATGCCCCGTCTCGATACACCCACGACTAGGGACCTTGAAGGATGTACTTATGGACTACCATGTCCCCACTAGTATGATCCGCATCATAGTCCAGGTAGTCAAGTACACATCTTAAGGGCTTTACCAACATGTAATTATAAAACAGTATAAAGAGACAAGTATACATGTTAAAGTAAAGTGCAACCAGATAGCATACTATCATATCGAGCAAGAAAGTCCTCTCTATATATGTCGAAGCATCCAATATAATATACATCATCTGTACAATACTGGCCTCTAGGGCATACATACCACTAACACCAAGTAAGATCCTACAATTGGAATTCTTCAACTCAACCGAGCTTGCGTCGGCACATCAAATCTGGCGAATCATATCAGTCGCTCAACTCGAGATAGACTAGCTATCTCCTGTCACATCTCTGCCTGACAGCTCCAGCGGTTCCAGCTCATAAAATCTGGAAACGACATCCCATCAATCTCAGCAACAGCTGTGTCATCTATCTGCACGGTAGAAAACATCACGATCTCTGAGTTAGGCTGTATATCAACATTCCTCCAATCTGGCAGCCTCTATCAATGGCCCGATCATCCGGTGCAAAACCGAACACTCTCCTCAACAAGAGGTCACAACACAACATTATACATACACGTTCCTATATCACCAGCAAACTTAATGGTCAGACCTCAAGCATGTATCGAAGAAGATAGATCAAATGAACGAAAGAGATCAACAGATCCCAAATGGATATATGATCATAGGAACGAATAGTATCACAGATCTCAAGATAAGTACATCCTAAGGTTTCTTAAGTGGAGTATCGTATCGTAGGTATGCCACGGAATATACGTACGGTACGCCTGTTGGATATATGTATGCCCTAGAGGCCATTATATGATAGTGGATGTATCTATACATGTATATATATATATATATATATATATATATATATATTCAGTATGCATTCTTGCTCGACATGATAGTATGCTATCTGGTTCTTCTTTATCTGACATGTTGATTTGATCATGCTTTTATTCATTCATACATGCTGATAAAGCCCTGAGCATATCGGCTTGACTGCTCTGATTATGATAGAGATCATACTAGTGGGACATCTGTAGTCTATAAGCATATCCTGGAAAGTCCCTAGTCGTAGGTATATCGAGACGGGGCATTGATATACCAGAGTAGACTAGCGTATATGATACTAGACCCATACGATGGGCGATGAATATTCCCACATTCATCGATGTTTGACATCAAGACCATATACGGGTGCTCAGTGGTGACTGGGTACACTGGACGGACTCACCGAGAACTCCTATATGGAATTATATCTATCGTCGGATAGCAGTTCTCAGGTGACACTGGTACAGGTTAGTCTGTAGACCCGAGATCGTCATAGAGTCTTGTGTGTTCTCCCACTGTATTTTGATTGCTACCCTACCACGGCTCTACTGAGTCGTGCAAACAGGTGGCCGTTGGGTACAGTCCCGAGACATACGAAGCAATGAGCGATAGGAGGGGTTTCGTCTCTCCCGGTATTGGGAGTTGATGCTGTGCTGTGCCCGACTGGTTATATCAGTAAGTCCCTGGCCAGGGCTGCTGAGATTTGCTGATAAGTGTTATCAGTAGTTTCTCGATCTGTTATAGACCATTCACCGGCACGACTTATTGAGTTATTGGGGTCGACGTGACCATCCCTAGGCTCGATATGCAGCTTATCTGACGAAGAGATCGGACTGTACGGTAGTGTTGCCGGTTGGCTCGACGGGAGTTGTAGCAGGTTCGCTTATTTTCTTCTGATCGCTCAATACCCGGGTGGCCGTTACGTTTAGCTGACCGCTTGCGGCTTGGGGGTACTTGATATGATCATCACCCTCTGCCGGCGTATTGACGAGTCTTAGAGTCCCACACAGGAGTTACCTAGTCCAGGCGAAACGTTGTGGTGCGCGTATGCGATATGCGCATGGACCCGATTAAAATGCGCGTATATGATACCGTACATTGATCGGGCGGCTTGCTTTTGGTAGGGTCATATGTGATATGGTCGGATTGATAAATCAAGTGTTGATTTATCATTTAACCATTAGTTTTCTCACTTAAAACCTTTTCTTGAATGATGGATGTGTGCATGCATGTATGTTTTACTTTCTTTCTTTCTTACTAGTTTCATGCACATATGGATGTGCATACATACATACATACATACACCCATCTATCATGGTTGTTCACACACGGAAATGGTGGAAATATAAGACTCACACCATGGATAAATATATGGATTATTATTTAATTTTATGTTTAAAACAAAATGGAAAAGGAAAGGATAATTCTTGAGTTGTTTCTACACTCTTCTTTAACCTAACCATTCTCACCTACCTCTAACCTTGAGTTATCCTTCTCTTTGTGTTTTAAAACTCAAGTTAAATAATGTCTCCATCACTTAACCATGGTTTGAAGTGAGAAGAAATAAAATATATATAAAGATATATTTCATTTCTTTTCATGGTTATCATTTTTACTCTTGTTAAAAAAAAAGCTACCATCTTCATCCTCCTTCACCATTTGCTCTCTAGTTTTTTTCTAGTGAGTAAAACACACATAAAGAAAGGTTTTTGAAGTAAGAATCTTAACCACAACATCATTCTCCACAAGTTTAGCCAACTTGTTTAGAGTGTTCTCTTCGATTCTCATCTTGATAATCGAAGTTGCGAGCTTGGACGAGGAACTCCGGGTGGATCGTCGTGGACGTGAGAGGACTTCAAGAGGACCTTCTTCCAACACCCAAGAGACCAAAGAGTCTAGCGAAAGGGAGCTACAAAGGTTGTAGTCTCGAAACCCTAGTTTTTATTGGCTTTAATTTCGAAACCCTAATTTTCTAGGATCGATTCCATTGTATGCTTGTTTAGCACCATAAAAAACTAAACTTTGAGACATGCGATGCTTCAAAACTCTACATAGGGTGCTAGGCAAACCTTTCAACGCCACTCTACTCAAGCTACCTACTCCATCAATCAAGGTCAACCTATGTAATGAAAGTTCGGGTCTAACATCCCCCGTCAAGTCTAAGTTCCCTAAGGTCAAGCCTAGCTTCCGAAATATATATATATATACACCCTAGACTCCGCATAGTCAAACCCAGACTCAAACCAAGGTCAAACCTAACGCTTTGATACCAATTTTTTCACGACCCAAAATTTAGTACGTGACCGGCACTTAAATCACGCAACGTCCAAAGGCGTAACGTAATTCAAGTAAGCCGAAGCCCAGAAAATCTAAACACTTTTTACGGAAAATAGTAGGGGTGCAGTTTTGAAATAAAGGTATAATGAAATAATGTTTATCTATAAATGCATAACTAATGATATAAGAAAACGCAAGTAGAATGTACTAAAGTTGAGAACATTTTTTGTCTTTAAAATTTGGGCAGCACCTCCCTTGTATATTTTGAACCGAAACCATATATACATAACAATATAAAAGGCATCCCCAAGCGGGAGCTAGCTCTTCGCTAAATGGCGGAATCACAACCACGCAAACAATGTATACGACACCCAACGGCGAAGATCAACCCAGAAGGAATAATTTGAATAAAGCAAGACTTTAAATCAACACATAGCGAACATATATCATCTCTCTAAGTCTCGCAACCACAAGTCCGTCTAAGTCCACTAAATATACAAATTCTAGTTTTTGATTGATGGAGTTTATCTAGATACAATAAGAAATAATAAATACAAGAGTGGGCACGATCCAATGTGTCCCACCTACCATAGCAAAACACCCGAATGCAAGCTGCGTGCCAACGAGACCGCTACTGATCCCAAGCGGCCAACCTACAAGAACTGTGGCACAACGGGGGTGAGTTGCCAACTCGTGAGTAGAAAACATCAGCAGGTAGAAATCGAATAAAACAACCATTTCCTAGGTCACTATATCAAGAAGGTAATACTATGATATCTAGGGTGACCATGTATACATATATGTCAACAATATAATCAATGCCAATGACATATACAAATAAACATCTGAATCATATGCCTATATGCAGGTGGATATCATCCACGCGTTCATCAATGACACAATCAACATCAAGGAACCTGAGTGTCCAACATCGACACTCGCAACATCATGAAGGAATATGCATGTATGTATGAGGATACCAACTAACGTGTATCCATCAACGACACATCAAAATCATGGAACCTGAGTGCCCAACACCGACACTCGAAACATCATGAAACCCGTGTCCAGCATCGACACGTAAATCCTCATATCTCGGGCTCCGTCAGTCCGGATCGGCCCATATCCATCTCACGACTCCGGTCGGTATCCTCCGGATAACCACCAGGTCAAAACTATCACCAGTAGGTAGTAGTCCCTCTACCAGGCTCATCATCTACTGCACAACATACCTTTCTTGTCCCGGGGTACCATATCGGGTCCACCATGTACCCGCAAACGGTTCGTCCAGCTCCTCGAATCGGGTATCACATAGCTCATAACCGAGAAAACTCATGGTGGATGCATCGAAATATCATATCAAAAGAAACCGGGTTTTTAAAACAATACATACTTTCTTTTGAAATATAACCACGATTCTCAAATCCAGAATCTCATGAAAATAACATCTCAATGCGTATAATCGTAAAGCATGATGTATGCAAACATAGAACTGAAATGTGAGCATATCAATATATCATGCAACATAGAATAGTGATGTGAGCATATCAGTATGTCTTGCCAACGAGTCATATGATAATACTGAACAATTAAGAGTATTAGCATGATATAGAAATTGACTGCGTAAGTGACATAGCAATTACCGATGATGATTGTGTGTGAGCCGGCAAATCTGTGTAAGTGTAACATACGCATCATCGATAATTGTGCAGGTGTACTAGCATACAATATCATAACAAACAATGGAAGCACAGGTATATACAATGTAATGAGAATATCATAAACGTAGTAGAAAAGTAAACCCTAAGCGCCGCATTATAAAATATACGTATCTAATCTAACATCTACCTAAGGGATTAAAATATCTATAACATATCCGAGTCGATGAATCTATCAATCGGCAATCCAGCCTTATAGCATCACGTACGGTATAATCCATCGTACGGCATCCTCGAGTCAAGGGTATGGATCAATCATCAGGTAAAACTCATCGCGTACGGTAATCCATCGTAATTTATAGATGCGATAACGAAACATCAAAAGAAGGAACTCCGAGAAAGGCAGTAGTGTCCTTGTCACAGCCCGAAAGTACGGAATGTGACCGGCACTTAGATTACGAAGCGTCTAGAGGCGCAACGTAACCTAAGTAAGCCGAAGCCCAGAAATCTAAACCATAAAAGAAGAAGAAGAAGGAAAACATGTAGAAAACAAGTTTAAAAGCAACATCCAATTTTCTCAAAAATTTCGGCAGAGTCTCCTTTGTAAAAACTGGCCCCAAACGGGTACAAACAAGAATAATATATATACAAACAATAAAAAGCATTCCCAAACAGGAGCTAGCTCTACGCCAAAAGGCGGAAACAACCACACCAATGCACAATATTATACAACGCCGAAGGGCGAGGCTCAAAACTCAAAAGAAAACAAAACCACCAGATATCGTAATAATACAAGCGCGACTCTAAGGTCGAAATAAATAAATGGTCCAGTAAACTATCAAGTAATACAAGTTTGGTTGATGGAGCTTACTAGATACAAATGAAGTAATAACAGTACAACGGCGGTCCAGATACAAGTGAACCAACCTACCGTGCAAATCACCCTGAATGAAAAGATGTGCCAGCAAGCTGCCAGGGAAACCTGTATATCGAATCTGTAATAAAATTTGGCACAACGGGGGTGAGTTGCCAACTCGTGAGTAGAAGATATCTGCGAAAAGAAATCGAATGCACGATGCTATCCTAGGTCATGATAATACACTACTATATCCCAATCATCTAGTAATAGCAGGGTAATACTACGTGTAAATGCAAATACTCCGTGCTCGTGTCAGTGCCTCAAGTAATAATATGTCGTGTGAATGAATATGCATGCACTATGAATGTAAAACAATCAATCTTGAAATCTAGATATATCTGTATAAGGAAAATCTTTAACTTTTATCATGGTAAATTTGTATAGAAAATCTGAAATATCATCGATGAAATCCATGGAAATCCGTGTCAAGCATCGATACAAAACATGTAAATCTCAAGTCTCAATACCTCATAGTCTCAATATCTCGGGCTATGTCAGTCCGGATCGGCCCATATCATCAAATCTCACGACAACGGTCGGTATCCTCCAGATATCCGCCGCGCCAGACATCACCGGTAGGTAGTCCTCCCCTGCCAGGCTCATCGTCTACAACTCGATCTTCTTTCCTTGGGGTACCATACCGGGCCCACCATGTACCCGAGACGGTTCATCCACTCCTCGAATCGGGTCTCGAAATCCAATAGAAAACATGAAATCTCATGGTGGACGACACATACATCACGAGAAAACCGCATCTTATGTTTTAAAAAGAGAGGATGAGAGAGAGAGAAGTTTTTATGTATTCTTGCGGTTTTCCCCAGAAAACCAGAAATCTCATATAAATCCAAAATCCCAAAAATCATGAGTAAGTATATGATAAGTGTCGGTATATGCCCCATAATACTGCATGATAACATGAAAATATGAATGCATGAATGTCTAAGTAATAAGTGCCATGTCTAGACTAACATCAGAGAGTAATCACAATATTATATCGATCTAGCTGTTTGCTGATTCTATCAATAAAAGATAATATGATATAAAGTGTACGTGACATAGCAATTACCGATGATGATGTGCGTGAGCCGGCAAATAAGTGTGCGTGGAATATGCGCATCATCGGTAATGGTGCTGGTGTCCTAACAGGCAAAGTTTTATGCTGATTATAGAATCATATGTATGAACATGCACATTATGATTACGGTATGAATGTAAAGACGGATGTGTAATAACCACTCATCTGTGATATACAAGCACAACTACAACTATATGACTCGAGCCTAAACTAGTGTCCATCTAACCTCCTAAGGACTAAACCTAAGAAACTAGTCGATAAGAAATAAGAGTACACCTAAAGTCTGAGTCCATATCTCTAATAGTCGGCGATCCAGCCTTAGTAACGTTACGTACGTAGTACGATTTCCTCGAAACAAGAGTGCAGACCAATCATCACATCTCTGCCTCGTACGGTAAAATCCATCGTACGGCATCTCAATATCGGGGTACGGATCAAGTATCACCTACGTGTCTCATCATTCGTATAATATCACCATCAACACATGTCAAGATCAAGGTGCTATACTGTAATCGCATACATCATATATCATTGCCAGAATAAATATACATCGTTAATTTATCCTCAGAAATATCATGTATATGTATCATATTGTGATTAAGTCACATTTAGATCATATCGTAATCAAGTCACACCTATATGATATCGTAATCAAGTTACATATATATCATGTCGAAATCAAGTCACACCTATATGATATCGTATCAGAATTTCAGGCACTGGTTACGGTCCGAGTTCTATTTTAGAGTCCCATGTACTTCAATATCGTCACTACCCTTTATTATTGTTCATGTATACAAATCCATTATCTCATTTTCTAATGATCCGCTAACATCAAAACACGACTGTATAGCTAAGAATCACGACATCAGCCCAGTTATATTGTTTCATTTCCGTGTATCATATCACATCCTTGTATCACATATACGTATTGTGTGTGTATATATATATACCTACACCTAGTCCTATATATATACACACATACACGTATACACCACGTTGAGTCTCAGTGTGTCTGTGTGTGTGTATCTACCTAAAACCTACGAATCTCTTCCAAATTATTCATTCTCTGGTATGGTCTTTCTAAATCAGTCAAGTCCCACCTAGGGTCATTACTAGGGTCCTACTCACCGAAATTCTAAGGTCACGTCTGGCTTCCTAATGATAATAGGTACTTATTCCTATTCTACGCTTGCGGGGGTGCTAAACGCCATCCACTCGACTTTCCCCCGTAGATATACATCTACTCACCTGGTCCTTGTCTGTCGAAAACGATGTCGCCATCCTCTTCTTCATCGCCCGCAGTCCACGTGAGGGGTACCTCCACAACATGAGATCCAAACATGAAAATAAGCCTCCAAAATGAATTCTTTCCATCTCTAAAATCCATGTAAAGATGAGCAAAGAATAGAGGGTAGGAATTTATTAGGATTTTGTGGATTTTTTATTGAATTTTTGATGAATTTTGATGATTTTTAATGCAAAAATGAGTGGGGGAAAATTTTGGGGCTGCCCATGGAGGTGAGGCCGGCCATGAGGTGAGGAAAAGAGAGGAGAGTGAGAAAAGATGAAGAAAAGTGTAGAAGGTTTCACAAAAATATCACACAATTAAGTCTTTTCATGAATTTCTTTAAAAATTCTTTATTTTCTTCACTCCATTTGACCTAGAATGGTCTAGAACCATTGTAAAATTTTGAAAATAAATTTTGCATGAAACACACTTGATTCTAAGATGCAATGGTTCATTTTTTCAAATTTAACCCATTCAAATTTGTAACTTACACTAATTTATTGTAAAAATAAAGCTTATGTTAATATTTAAAATAATTAATTTAAGAAAAATATTTAATTAAACTAAAAATTTATAAGTGGCTAAATAAACACCATTTACTATAACATAATTAAAATAGGTATTTTTAAATTTATAGTGAAGAAAAATTACGGTTTAGTTTTATGAAAACTACGTTTTGCTTTATCGAAAATCATAAAATTCACTTAAAGAATTTTATTTATTTATTTATTTATTTATTTTAAAACGTTACAGTCCTCAAGCTCGTCCCCTCGCTATCGGACCTGTAAGGGACTGTTTGTTGAATTATTGAAGTGGAATACTCAGTCCACGACAAAAAGGCAATAATCGCCTATTTATATACTACATTCGTCTTTGTCTTTGCTTTCGGCGCCGGCCGGTCTTTCGGCCGGATCCCCTTGAAAACCGTACGTACGGGGCCACCGACTAATGCGGGAGAAATGAGCAGTCCCCATTATCAAGCAAGCTGAGCCGCCACAACTCTAGGCTTTCTGAACCGAAGAAAGTCGAACGAAGGTTCGGTTCTCAAGCGTTAAGCCTGGGGAACGAAGGGTAAAGGATGGATTGAAGATTGTGAATGCTCATCTTGATGTTCACTGTGAAAACTACTATACATGCCATTCAACAACCGAGCTTGCTCGGCGACATTAAACAAATAGGGATTCTATCAACCTATACAACAATCAGGGTATGGATCTAACGTCTCGTACGGTATATCACTCATTATTCTCATATATATATATATATATATATATCAAGTCACATCCGTATCAATCTCATATCATGTCTTGGCAACGGTATCTATATTCACATATCGCCTCGCATCCGCATATTGACATATTAGGCCAAGTCATCTTATTTCATCATATTCTCTTTTCATCACATCAATATCTCACATCAAGTAATCTTATATATATTTATCTTATTTTATCGATCTCATAACACATCTATCTCAATCTTATCATATTAATCGACCTCTTGTCATATCTTTATAGATCTTGTCTAATATCTTGGTGTAAGTCCACGGTAGCGCCCCGGCAGTCTAACAGACGCCAAATGCGGAACAAAAACTTTTTAACGAAACTGGCGCTATCGTGTACCGTAACCCGGATCTGCCATTAAAGCTAAACTAACAAACTACAAAGGGGTAGAAACGTTATACCGAATGATCCGAGTCCTTCGGTCTTCAACCATCATCCCACGCTTGTTGCGGTTACTCCGATCTCCTGAATCTCCGTTCTTCTCGTCTGGGTGGCACCACGTCGACGGATCCTTAAACGGGCTCCCGCCTCTGAACCGAGGCAACTCGATCGTCAAGTTTGCTAAAAGAGACGACCAAGATGAAGTAGAGAATGAGTAGAACACTTTGTCTCGTTACGTCCAAGGTCACGGACGAACGGTTATAGAAGTTGCCTTTTGGATCGAATGAAATTGAGCTATGAAAATATATCAATTTCCATGAACCATAAACCTTAATCTTTTCTCAAAATGAACAACCTCAATCAAGCAAGGGGGCCGGCCAATTATATGGAGGTGGGGGTGAGTGTAGGAGCAAGGTGGTAACTTTAAAGGAAAAGATCAACACAAAATATCCTTAAGCATTACAAGAAAGTTTAATGCAAAAGGTGACTCACAAAAACACCTCATCATAACATTAAAGCAAATGAATGATTCACTAACCTAGTCATCATCTAAGAAGCTTCCACACTCATGACTCACCTCATGACTCACCCTCAAGAAGAAAAGATAAATCCGTATTTAACCGACTGTTAAATACGGCTGATAGAAAACTGGAAACTGGCAACTTCCAAAAGTGATCCTGAAACGAATTTCAGGATAACCCCGTATCAGTATAAATATACCCGCATTTATATTACGACCGAATATAAATGCAACTGAGACAAAGATATTATATCTACACAGTATAATACTGGGTTCCGGCTTAAACCAAAGCCTACCAGTATTATCTGCCCGAAAAACGACACGTGCGAAAACGCACGTGCTTTTTCCGAACCTTGCCATAACACCATACGGCCTCTACAACGTTTCGCCCGAACTTGGGAAAGTGTCTGTGGGGGACTCTAATGACTCATCAACACATCGGCACTGGGTATAACCACTAGCACGTCAGAGGTACAAGCTGCACGTAACGTTTTGCCTATGTATTGATTGGAAGAGAAGCTGACGAGCGAACTCATCTCTAAACCCTACTGAGCCTGACAGTGACAATGTATATACAGTCCGGTCCATTCGTCTAAAGAGTATCGCATATCGAGTCTAGGGGGGTGGATAAAGTCAGACCCCTAATAACGCGATAAATCGTGTCGGCATGAAGCCCATCACCACCTGAGAAACTACTGATCTCAATCAGTAATTCTCCACTACCTCGGCCGAGGGTTTCTAGTGATGGCCACCCGTGCACTGTGCGACATCAACCCCCAATACCGGGAGAGACGAATCCCCGAGATCCGCTCACTTGCCTCCAATGTGGCTCGGGACTGTACCCAAAAAAGACCTGTTTGCACGACTCCTTTGAGCCGTGGTAGGGTAGAAATCAAAGCACAGTGGGAACTCACACGAGACAAATGACGACCTCAGGTCGATGAACTAACCTGTACACATGTCACCAGGGAATTGCTATCTGACAATATGTATAATACCAACTAGCAGATTCCCGGCGAGTCCTGTCCGGTGTACTGATAACTCAATGAGCACCTGTATACATCTTAGGTGATCCAACTGACACCAGTGGCTTGTGAGACCGGCCACCGCCCCTCGTCGGGGTCTCGACTGTATACACTAGTCTACTCTGGAGTATCGATGCCCTGTCTCGAAACTCCCACGACTAGGGACACTTTAAGGATGTGCTTATAGACCCCAGCTCCCACGTATATGATCACCATCATACTGCTGGCTGTCAAGCAGAATCCTATGGGCTCTATCAATCATGCAATAGCGAACTAAGGCATGTATACGATGATAAAGACAAACCAGATAGCATACTATCATCTCGAGTAAGACTGTCATATCGGTATAGGTCCTGCCTCAATCATTGTAATCACGTACCTGCGATCCAATAATTGACTTTGAGGGCACTATCTCCAACAATCTCCCACTTGCACTCAAGGCTAATTATTGCGATGTCGCATACTCACAGCCCGTTTGATACCGAACATCCAACTCCTCTACTAATCAGTTTCACAAAGCTAGTTTGTAAAACTCTTGTGTTCGAGAAATAGCCTCAGTGAGTGGACTCGCACTGATGTTTCTTTCTATATCTCTCTAAATCTCAAATTCGCGGAGAAATACATCTCCCGAATTGAGTAATACCTGTCTTAGAATATGTCTGGATATCTGATGGGACCTAGTTCATAAATGAACTTCAAATCCAAACTTCTTAGACAGTATCGATAACTGAACCTAATCAGTATCCAGCACCATGCCTCCCACAGTATCCTCTTGGACCATCTGTCCATAATACTGTCCCTCATCTGAGGGAAAACTATAACTCTGATAATCACTCGGTCATCCATGTCACCTTTGAAGCCTGGAATGATAACCGTTTCCTGAAGGAGGTTGCCGTCATCATATCTGTAGAACATATACTTTTGTTCTAAAACTGCTTCCTTATGTTTCTCCAGGATTGGATTAATATAAACTTATCGCATCTAGTGCAAAAACAACATCTGGTGTGGTACTTGATATCTCATGATTGACTCAATTGCCTAAGCAAGTGATCTGCCAATCATGCACTTCCCTCTCTCCTTTAGTCTCTAAGACACCTTTAGAGAGGGTGACTCCATCACCTGCAGGTACACCACCATGCCAGGAGTTATCTATTCTAAAATACTATTAGAATACTGTCAAAGTACCCTAATTGGGAAACTGCCCAAATCTAGATCTAAAGCCATAGATCTAGTAACCAGAATGTCTGATATTATATCCATGTCCTTTGTGAAGAAACAACTGTGTGACGACCACAGTACAACCGATCGTAGTATAGGAATTTTACTTCCTACTCTGTGTATGTCATCCAAATACCAGGACATCACACCCTACTACCTTCTTAACAGATCCATCCCCTATTCTGATGAAGTCAAACCCATGACTGTCACATCAAAATTAGATGATCTTTTTCCGCTATATCTGCGGAGTGGCTAATGGAATGTCAAACCTGATTGAATATATAGGTCCTATTAAATTTTCCGTAATCGTTTGCGGTTCTGGAATCACTTCCAGTTCTACCATACTCCCACTATTTTTTTTGAAAAAATCCATTTTACTAAAACTGTGGCAAGTCAAGAACAATATCACTATTGATCTTCCAGATGGTAGAAATGTCAACCCTCGTCAAAGCCAGGGTCAACCCACAAACTGCCATTACAGAAACGTGCCTTGAGTTACCCAGTGTCTGGTTTTAAGCATAAGCTGGACAACTCCCCGTATCTTAACATCGTTAAGATATGAACCATTCTATATCTAATATAGAAACAGAGGCACTAATTTAGTTGGAACCAGATTCAAATCATGCAGCTGTCTCCAGTGTATAACAACTTAATGGAAAAAAAGGCTAATCAGCATTACTCAACTTAGAAATCCATCCAATTATGAGTAACCTGAAAGAGAAACAAGTTTCTCAAAACCATTACTTTTAACTGAATACCAATTACAAGAATCTACATCTTCAATCTCTTTGAAGAATCCCGATACTTGTGATACCTGGTTTTCTGCTTTATTCTTATACCCACAACTTCTCAAAACTTAGACATTGTATTTTTACGAAACACTTGTCTAAAAACTAGAGAAGTGATAAGTAAACAGAACATAGTACGAGGACCTACCCCTTTGTCCTGACGGATACTGGACAACATACGATACTCTGTATATGTCCGCTGAGTTGAATAACTCAAAACCTGTGCATCGTAGGTTGAAAACTGTACCCAGGGGATTTCCTCAAATATCACCAATTACAACGAATTCCGATATAATGAGGATGATCTCCTAATTCCCAATAATTTACTCCCACTCATCATCTGTAAAAACCATACAGTTATGAGAATGAAACCTGGTAAATACATACCTTGGAGTAAGTATTTAATCGGGAAATCAGTTTACTTTTAACAATGCGCAGTGAAACTGAAACATTAAAATGTCTCGTAGGGGTATCCTGGTATTCATAGTAATGCCTCTTCCATAATCCAATTCATGACTATAACCGTATGTTTCTTTGCCATCTCTCCAAATCCTTTATTTGTCTTTAGTCGTTACCTTCTGTACACCATCGTTAGGCTAAATGGTTTTCTTCTTTCCCTACCGTTCGGCACCAGCCTATGGTTTAGAAGAAGACTATCCAGTAAGCATAATAGGTGTACTCTCCTAATCCTAGGAGTACTCATAACTTGAGAGAAGGTGATGATAAAAGACAACTGAATAATACCTTATTCTATTTCTCCCGAAATGGAGAAAAAGCAAAGGTGAAATAGGAGTAGCGATGAAGTATGCGGTTTGGTCGTGAATGATAACAGTCGCAATTTACTTTGCCCTCTTTCTAATCCCTTTATTTTGTCTTTAGTTATTACCTTCTGTACACCCTACTTAGGCTAATTGGTTTTCATCATTCCCTACCTTTCGGCACCTGCCTATGTTTGGAATAAGACTATCCAATAAGCGTAATAGGTGTACTCTCCTAAACTAAGGAGCTCTCGCAACCTGAGAGAAGGTGATAATAAAAGACAACTGAATAAACTAATTCTATTTCTCGTGAACCTGGATCCATCCTCGAAGAAGTCCCTTCGAGTTCGTATATAACCATACGATGGATCTATCCAATGGAAGTGGATATCCGTAGTAATACGGGGTGTTCTGAGAAATTCAAAAGGTAAAAGAAGGAGCGGCAATGACTTATGCAACTTGGACAATCCAAAAGCCAGTATTTTAAGAAGGTTCGGTCAACTTGGTCACTGAGTCATAGTCTAGGGTCGGTCAAAGGTCGCTGCCAAAGAGAGAGAGAGAAAAGAAACACTCTGCGTGCACTCTAACCTAGATCAGAATGGTTATCATTTTATCTAATCAGGAAACCTCCCACTGTTATCTCAAATTCTCCTCCAAACCTGAAAGAAGAATTAGTCGGGATCACCCGAAGAGTATACCAACTCATCAGTGAGAATCGGGATCCAACTATCATCGCATGATAACTTGATGGAAGCCACTCAAGTTATCACACTCCAGAAGGTATGCGCATATCTGGCAAGTTTGCTTTATGTTTGAAACTCCCGATGTGATTTTTGCCTCATGCTCTTATGACCTTGACTTTAGTCAACAAATCATAAGTCACATGTCAAGTTCTACCCGTCATTGTCCAGGTTGATTTGAACCCACCCGTACATACCCTTGACTTTAGTCAACAAGGTAATACGACTGTCCCAAACCAACACATCTATCAATGCAACATACGAATACCCAGCAACTACCAAACACTATGCCTTGACTTTAGTCAACAAACATAGCTTGAATACTACTGACCACCCATAAGAAATGACGGAGGGCTACGGCTGGTTTTTGGCGAAAAAACCTTTAACGTAATGAACTTGATATCGCTGAAGGAACCTGATAGCTTTTTATAAAATATAGTGACGAAAACGTTTTGCTAAAGAGGTCACTCCCGGTGAAGGAATCTCGGCTCTTTTCTCGTGGAATGAGGTGCAGGATATTCCAACTGAATACCGCGATGCAAAGCAACTTGTAATTGACTATATTAAAGTTACTACCCTGACGTAAACTTCTACCCAAGGGGTTTTTCCCGGTGAAGGGATATCAGCCCTTGCCTCGTCGAATGAGGTGCAGGATATTCCAACTGAATATCACTATGCAAAACAAAAGTAAACATCTTTGTAATAACACTTTTTAAAATTGGTTCCAACAACATCAAATATAGGTTTGTTTTATCCTTGCATTGATAAGAATCAATGCAGTCCCATCAATCAATCACACCAGAAAAGAACGAAAAATAAAATGTACGTATAGGCCATCCGCATTCGCCACTGGGTCCCGTCATCACTCGTTAGGTTACTTAACTAACGACAGAGCGGGGACTGGACTAGCGCGGGTGTAAAACATATACAACATCTAATAGTATATATACCAATATACAATAATCGCTCCAGGCGTGATAATATGCAACATTACAGAAAAGTAATAAGCATCACAGAACAATACAGATAATCTGGGATCCCCGGGTTTCACAGAGCTGCTACTGAAACCCGACGTTCCCGTGGTCGTGTGGATAGCCTGTGCAATGAAACCTAGACCCCTACGGGTGCGGCAAGTTACCCGCCAAAACCTGAAGCGAGGTAGTCCCCACAACATAGTGAATGGAACACCCTGCACTTCACGGAATCCGGTAAATTGAGCACCCCTCCTTGGGTCAACCTGTACCCCCTACGAGTGCGGCGAATAGTCTGCCAATTCTAGAGTGGGGTCCCTTTGCCTCTCAAAGCCATGAGATACGGATCCGTTGCCCTCCAGAACCCGGCTATCCGTGCACTCCTTCGCGGGATAAACCTAGTACAGAAATAAAAATATGTACAACGGGTACATCGACCGCAACCTGGTCGTGCCCCAAAAGAATATTATACAAACAGACAGTAACGGCAGTCCACATGTTGGACGCTCGCCCCGCAATAACAAATGTACAAATAAATCCAAACTGCACTATCATTGCACCCTGCTATCCACCACGACATATCCGCAACATCACAGCACAACACAGAACATCAACGCGAATGTCACGTTCGCAAACCCGTCTAAAAGAACTATAGCAATCAGACGCGGTTTACCGATCAAATGACATTCCCGGTCGGAGATATAATGTAAATACTGTATACTAACAAATTTAAAATTTCGATCGACTAAATTTCCCGAAGTGGGCCCCACGTACATCTGGTGTACAGTAATAAAATCTGGGCCCAAAATATATATACCAAAAACCACAATTTCCCATGTAGAACTCACTGTAGAAATTTGGAGTGCCAATCTCACAATACTGCGGCAGATCCGCGGCCAAACCCATGTTTGCGCGGCGGATCCGCGGCGGTTCTGTGGAATTGGGCCACCAAATTTCACCAGTATTCTTAGAAAACCCTGCTTTGTCTTCTGTGATATGCAAAAAAAATTTTAGGACATCATTTAAAATCGACAGAAACTGATAAGCTAGAAAATTGTGTTTTTCGAAATTCGGTTCGATCGATGTTTTAAACGCGTTAGCACAAGTTAGTATAGCTTAATGGTGAGGCTCTGATACCACTGTAAGTCCACGGTAGCGCCCCGGCAGTCTAACAGACGCCAAATGCGGAACAAAAACTTTTTAACGAAACTGGCGCTATCGTGTACCGTAACCCGGATCTGCCATTAAAGCTAAACTAACAAACTACAAAGGGGTAGAAATGTTATACCAAATGATCCGAGTCCTTCGGTCTTCAACCATCATCCCATGCTTGTTGCGGTTACTCCGATCTCCTGAATCTCCGTTCTTCTCGTCTGGGTGGCACCACGTCGACGGATCCTTAAACGGGCTCCCGCCTCTGAACCGAGGCAACTCGATCGTCAAGTTTGCTAAAAGAGACGACCAAGATGAAGTAGAGAATGAGTAGAACACTTTGTCTCGTTACGTCCAAGGTCACGGACGAACGGTTATAGAAGTTGCCTTTTGGATCGAATGAAATTGAGCTATGAAAATATATCAATTTCCATGAACCATAAACCTTAATCTTTTCTCAAAATGAACAACCTCAATCAAGCAAGGGGGGCCGGCCAATTATATGGAGATGGGGGTGAGTGTAGGAGCAAGGTGGTAACTTTAAAGGAAAAGATCAACACAAAATATCCTTAAGAATTACAAGAAAGTTTAATGCAAAAGGTGACTCACAAAAACACCTCATCATAACATTAAAGCAAATGAATGATTCACTAACCTAGTCATCATCTAAGAAGCTTCCACACTCATGACTCACCTCATGACTCACCCTCAAGAAGAAAAGATAAATCCGTATTTAACCGATTGTTAAATACGGCTGATAGAAAACTGGAAACTGGCAACTTCCAAAAGTGATCCTGAAACGAATTTCAGGATAACCCCGTATCAGTATAAATATACCCGCATTTATATTACGACCGAATATAAATGCAACTGAGACAAAGATATTATATCTACACAGTATAATACTGGGTTCCGGCTTAAACCAAAGCCTACCAGTATTATCTGCCCGAAAAACGACACGTGCGAAGACGCACGTGCTTTTTCCGAACCTTGCCATAACACCATACGGCCTCTACAACGTTTCGCCCGAACTTGGGAAAGTGTCTGTGGGGGACTCTAATGACTCATCAACACATCGGCACTGGGTATAACCACTAGCACGTCAGAGGTACAAGCTGCACGTAACGTTTTGCCTATGTATTGATTGGAAGGGAAGCTGACGAGCGAACTCATCTCTAAACCCTACTGAGCCTGACAGTGACAATGTATATACAGTCCGGTCCATTCGTCTAAAGAGTAGCGCATATCGAGTCTAGGGGGGTGGATAAAGTCAGACCCCTAATAACGCGATAAATCGTGTCGGCATGAAGCCCATCACCACCTGAGAAACTACTGATCTCAATCAGTAATTCTCCACTACCTCGGCCGAGGGTTTCTAGTGATGGCCACCCGTGCACTGTGCGACATCAACCCCCAATACCGGGAGAGACGAATCCCCGAGATCCGCTCACTTGCCTCCAATGTGGCTCGGGACTGTACCCAAAAAAGACCTGTTTGCACGACTCCTTTGAGCCGTGGTAGGGTAGAAATCAAAGCACAGTGGGAACTCACACGAGACAAATGACGACCTCAGGTCGATGAACTAACCTGTACACATGTCACCAGGGAATTGCTATCTGACAATATGTATAATACCAACTAGCAGATTCCCGGCGAGTCCTGTCCGGTGTACTGATAACTCAATGAGCACCTGTATACATCTTAGGTGATCCAACTGACACCAGTGGCTTGTGAGACCGGCCACCGCCCCTCGTCGGGGTCTCAACTGTATACACTAGTCTACTCTGGAGTATCGATGCCCTGTCTCGAAACTCCCACGACTAGGGACACTTTAAGGATGTGCTTATAGACCCCAGCTCCCACGTATATGATCACCATCATACTGCTGGCTGTCAAGCAGAATCCTATGGGCTCTATCAATCATGCAATAGCGAACTAAGGCATGTATACGATGATAAAGACAAACCAGATAGCATACTATCATCTCGAGTAAGACTGTCATATCGGTATAGGTCCTGCCTCAATCATTGTAATCACGTACCTGCGATCCAATAATTGACTTTGAGGGCACTATCTCCAACACTTGGTACATGTATTCAATCATTCATATCATCTTCCACTAACTTTTTGATCATATCCATAGTTTCCTAGTATAGGTTTCTCCGATTATATTCTATATGTCGTCTCCATTTTATAATTGCGGGGGTGCTATACTCCATCCACCCGACTTCCCTTATAGATATAAATATACTCACCTGCAATCTCCTTGTTTAGCCGTAGTCGATATGCTTCGTCTTCTCGGAATCCACACGAAGGTACCTACAATCACAACACATCGTAATGCTATGAAAATCAATGTCCGGAAAACTGATACGGCACACGGTGTGCTCATAGGTTAGAACCTATAGCCTACGCATGTAAAAACAACCAAATAACCCTCGTCGTTGACGTACAAACGTCCAACGACCAAATACAATATCAAATACCAAAATCCATGTTCAGAAATCGCAAATACCAAATTCAGCAACATAGGAAATTACTCCCAGATTTCACCCTAGGCCAAACTAGGGAATTTTGCATATAGGGTTAGTCTAGATATCAGATAACAAGACTACTGACAAAAAATCACCAAATTCCACTCTAATGTGGCCGTAATTTGCGGCCACCATGAATTAATCTGCGGGCTAGTTAGGGTATTTGGGTCTCGGGTTTTAGGGGTTGCTTCAAAGTTGCCTGCACGTATCGCTGTTAAGGGAACTTATTTTATGGTGGTCTTAGGTCATCCCAGATTCCTATATACCATCAAAATCTGTCAATTATTCGATGTCGGGAAAAATCTAACTTCGTGTTTTGGGTTCTAGTCTTTGGTCTTGACCAGTAAAATCATCACTAAGGTCTTGTAAACACTCACTACATCTCAATTTACCACTTACAAGTCAAGACTCTCACTAAACATCATCTTGAAAAATTCTAAGATCACAATCCACACTAAAATGAACTCTAAACTAAACTATAAGGTTAAGAAACTAATTACAAGATGAGAAGTGGAACTTATACCTCATGGGAGCAACTCAAGAAAAACCCTAGACGTCCAAAGTCTCCAAAATCCAAACTTGAAAGGTCCATAGGGTTTATGAAGAGGTGGGGATCATTTTTAATGAAGGTGGAATGAGGTTTTGATAAAGATTTGTAGATGTTTTCATGGGGTTGAGGAGGTGGAGGAAGCATGAGTAAGGAGATGAAGATGATGAGGTGATGAAGGAAGAGGAAAATGGTGAAGTGAGGAAACAATGAGGAATGGTCAAGGTGGAGCCATACCCCCCTCTCTCTCATTCTCTCTCATGGCATGCTCTCATGCTATCATATGATCCCCCCATTTCTCTCTCATCAAATATCCTCCCATGTCTTCTCTCTTTTATTTCTTTTCTTTCTCACAAAATAAAGAAAAGCCCAAATACAAATGAAACAAACACAATGAAACAACATGCAACAAAATACAACATGACATGGTGCACTAGCCATGGTTAATTAAAAATACGGATTTGGCATAATCGTGATTAGTAGTGCACTAATCGAGTTTAATTTAAACTTGCCTATAATTAATTATAAAAGTGTCCAAATCCGATAAATATATTTTTAAATGAATAAATCATTTTAATCTCCAATTATTTCCCAAATATTGGTATATATATATTTATACCATTTTACGAAAACCCCAAATTCGCAAATCGAATAGTTTTCGCGAAATATTTAATTTTAATATTAAATTCCAAAAATAATATTTTATATTTCTGAAATGTTACACACAGCTTCCTTCAGAGTGTTTTGCTTTGGTAGGTGGGACACATTGGATCGTGCCCAATTTTGTACCTTTTATATTCTATTGTATCTGGATAAACCCCATCAAATCAGAAACTAGATTTTGTATATTGGTAGACCTAGACAGACTTGTGTTTGCGAGACTTAGAGCGATGGGTGTATGTTCGCTATTTGAGGGTTTGATATCTTACTTTATTTATTATTCTTTTTGTGTTTGATCATCGCCATAGGGCGTCGTATATTTACTGCTTTATTGCGTGGTTATGATTCCGCCAATTGGCGAAGAGCTAGCTCCTGCTTAGGGATGCCTATATATATTGCATGTATGTGGTTTTGGATCAAAATATATAAGGGAGGTGCTGCCCAAATTTTTAAAAGACGAAAAAATGTTTTCAACTAGTATTTAACCCACTTGTATTTTCATATATCATTATCTATGCATTTAAAGAAAAACTTGATTTCATTATACCTTTATTCAAAACTGCACCTCCACTATTTTCCGCAAAAAGGTTTTAGATTTCTGGGCTTCGGCTTACTTGAATTACGTTATGCCTTTAGACGTTGTGTAATTCTCATGCCGGTCACGCGCCAAATTTTCGGGTCGTGACAAAATCGCCATCGTCCTTGCTGCCTTCGCTATTGTCGTCGATTATCATCGCCACCTCGACAGCGCAACCTCTCCTCCCCAAGTCGTCAGCCCGACTCGCCGTCCAACTCACCTCTCGTCGTCGAAAACCCTAACATCAACGTCGCTGATTTCGTCGTCGATTAGCTTTTTCGTCGGCTCTTCGCCGCTTTCTCCAAAGCCATCTAGAGTCGTCCTGTCATTCTCCGTCATGAGAAGCACTTCATCAACATCAGATCCTGGCTTCTAAATCGAAGGAAAAGACGGTCATTCCGCCTGCGGCAAAATCAGTGGCTCCAGAATCAGAGAAAATGTCGGCTAAATCGACAGCAGCCGAGGAAGGAAAAATGTATAATTGAGACCCATTTTGTTGATCTTGCATTGCATTTTGAACTTGGTTCTTGTCTAAAAAATTCTGAACATCGTCGATGCTTGATTTTTGGTTCTGTAACTTTAATCAATTGCCTGTAATATGTACATATGTATGTTTTAAATTAAATTCTCATAATGATCGAGCTAGTTGCTGCTGCCAAGACATGCAAATAATTTGATATTACAGTAAATTGCTTAGATGATGCATGATGCATTAAATTGAGCACTTGCTTGTAACATCTAAGCAATTGCCTGTTGTAAGGTTGTTTAGGCTCTCTAGTTTTTGAAAAAGGCGCAGCGGAAGCGAATTTTAAAAATTCAAGAGAACAAAAACAACTCTAAACATGGATACATGTCCAAAGATCACAACTTGGTAAGAAAGGAAACTAAGCTAGTTGAGATAGGGATTACAATCTTTGTAACACCTTCAAAGCTCCTTAGATGAACTCCTTGTGTGCTCCTAGTTGAAGGAACAAGATTATGAGTTGATCTTTTAGGTCTTAGATGATCCACTTGAAGTTCTTCACTTTTCTTTTTCTTTCTTTTTTGATGGAGAATATGAGAGCTCAAGAGAAGGAGAGAGAAAATTATCTAGCAAATGAAAGAAGTTATATCAAATGAAAGAAATGAGAAGGAAAATCCTTTCATAACCTAGCCTTTTCTCTTGGTTCCACATGTCTGTTGCGCCACGGCAGCGCCCCGGCCTCGTACTCGAGGCCAAAATGCGGAATTAAAATTTTTCCTTACTCGGAAACCGGCGCTACCGCGGACAATGAAAACCCGGATCATTTACCGTTAACCTAATGCTAGCAATCAAGAGATAGGGTGAGAAGTATACCGAGTGATCCGAGTCCTCCGGTCTTCTCGTCATCGTCCCGATCTCCCGCGGAAAGTCTTGCCTTCACATCGTCGCCTCCTCGCCGGAAAGGGCACCACAATGCCTGCGTCTTTTACGGGCTCCCGCCTCAATACCGAGGCAACTCGGGCATGAAGCCGGCAACTCGACATGCTCAAGATATGCTGTAGAATGTGTAGTGTAGTGTCTCACTTGGGTTTTGGTTGCCTTGATGGAGGAAATGAGATAAGAAAAATGGTGCTTGCATTTTTCTAGCATGAATGAGATCAAGAAGATGAAACTCTCAAGAATGAAGAACTCTCTCCTTCTTCTTCTCTCTTTCTTTTTCTTATGAAAAAACTTATATTCCAAAATGAGAATGGTGGAGGAGGTAATATGAAGCATGAAGGGAGGTGAGTGTAGGGTAAAGCAAGTGGTGACCACATCAAGACATAATCATCATCAAACTTACATCAAACTTCATCTCATATCTAATCTTCATAAAGCAAGACAAGATGATAGAAAAGAATGGAATAAAAAGATGCTATCATAATTAATCATCTTACAAATAAAACCTCCACCAAATGTAATTTGCAAAACTGCAAATTACCCCCTCCATCAGAAAAGTCCGGCCGGGAAAGAACAAAGGAAAACCGGCCGGAACGGAATACAAACTGGCAACTCCAGAAAACTGGTCCCGTAATAAATTACAGGAAAACCCCGATACTGTGCATACACACCCGCATCTGTATTCCGACCGGATACAAATGCAATGAGACAAAATCTATACTGTACTAGACTAGGACCGGCTTAAGCCAAAGCCGGCTAGTAAAATCCGTTCGATCCTGATCCGTGCAATACCGCGCGTATCAGATCAAACCCTGCCATATAACTATACGGCCACTAGTAAAAAACTGTCCGATCCTGATCCGTGCAATACCGCGCGTATCTGATCGGACCCTGCCATATCTCCATACGGCCTCTACAGCGTTTTGCCCGAAAGCTTGAGTAACTGTAAGTGTGGTGGACTCTAAAGACTCGTCAATACTATGGCTGTGGATTTAACCACTAGCACGTCAGAGGTATTAGCCAATACGTGACGGGCCACCAGCTATTGACCAAAAGGGACGCCGATGAGCGAACTCATCCTGACACCCTACTGAGCCTGTCAGTGACAATATCCGTACAGTCCGGTCCGTTCGTCTATGAGCATCGCATGTCGGGCCTAGGGGGTTGGTAAAAGTCAGACCCCCAAAAGCGGTACAAGTCGTGTCGGAGTGTAGCCCAGAACGCCCTGAGATACTACTGGAATACGTACCAGTAAATCTCCTGCCTCGGCCGAGGGCTTTACGTAATGGCTCTCCTAGACACAGCGCGACCTCACCCCTAATACCGGGAGAGACGAACCCCTGAAGATCCGCTCACTGCCTCCATGTGGCTCGGGACTGTACCCAACTAAAACCTGTTTGCACGACTCCTTTGAGCCGTGGTAGGGTAGTAATCAAAGCACAGTGGGAACTCACACGAGACAAATGACGATCCTCAGGTCGATGAACTAACCTGTACACATGTCACCAGGGAACTGCTATCTGACGTCAGGTATAAGCCCAACTAGCAGGTTCCCGGCGAGTCCTGTCCGGTGTACTCATAACCCAATGAGCACCTGTATACATCTTAGGTGAACCAACTGACACCAGTGGCTTGTGAGACCGGCCACCGCCCCTCGTCGGGGTCTCGACTGTATACACTAGTCTACTAATGGAGTATCGATGCCCAGTCTCGAAACTCCCACGACTAGGGACCATTTAAGGATATGCTTATAGACCCCAGCTCCCACGTATATGATCGCCATCATACTGCTGGTCGTCAAGCAAGAATCCTAGGGGCTCTATCAACGTGTAATAGCGACCTGTAAGGTCACCTAAAACAGTACACGATGATAAAGGTAAACCAGATAGCATACTATCATCTCGAGTAAGACTGTCCTACCGGGATAGGTCCTCCCTCAATCATTGCAATCACGTGCCTGTGATCCAATAATTGACTCTGAGGGCACTATCTCCAACAATCTCCCACTTGCACTCAAGGCTAATTATTGCGATGTCGCATACTCACAGCCCGTGTGATACCGAACACCCAACTCCTCTACTAGTCAGTCGCACAAAGCCTGTTTGCGAAACTATCGCGTTCGAGGAAAAGCCTTAGTGAGTGGATCCGCCTAGATGTTTCTTTCTATGTCTCTCTATATCTCAAGTTCGCGGAGAAAGCCATCTCCCGAAATGAGCAATACCTGTCTTAGAACGTCTGGAAGTCTGATGGGACCTAGCTCATAAATGAACTTCAAATCCAAACTTCTTAGACTGTATCGTCAACTGAACTTAATCAGTATCCTGCGCCATGCCACCCTCAGTATTGCCTTGGACCACCTGTCCAAAATACTGCCCCTCGTCAGAAGGAAAACTATGACTCTGACAACCTCCTTGTCGTCCATGTCACCTTGGAAGCCTGGAATGATAACTGTCTCCCAAATGAGGCTGTCGTTATCATATCCCTAGAACATCCACTTATGTTCTAAGACTGCTTCCGACTGTTTCTCCAGGATTGGATCAATATCAACTTATTGCATCTAGTGCAAGAACAACATCTGGTGCGGTACTTGACATCTCATGATTGACTCAATTGCCTAAGCAAGTGATCTGCCAATCATGAGTATCCCTCTCCCCTTTAGTCTATAAGACACCTTTAGAGAGGGTGACTCCATCAACTGCAGGTGCACTACCGTGTCAGTAGTCGTCCATTCTAAATACTCATAGAATGCTGTCAAGGTACCCAGATTGGGAAACCACCCAAATCTAGATCTAAAACCATAGATCTAGTAACCAGTATGTCTGATATAATATCCAAGTCCCTTGTGGAGAAACCACTGTGTGACAACCAAAGTATAACCGATCGTAGTATAGGAATATCACTTCCTACTCTGTGTATGTCATCCAAATACCAGGACATCACACCCTACTACCTTCTTAACAGATCCATCCCCTATTCTGATGAAGTCAAACCTATGACTTCGCATCAGAAATAGATGATCTATCTCCGCTATATCTGCTTTAGTCTATAAATAGATATAAACCAACTGTCCACCAATGCTTCCGCTGCTCCCACTGACTACGACAACCCTCTGGTAGAGTCATATAGACGTACACTTCTAAAGCTAGTTTAGAACGACGCTATACTCATCCTCCTGCCGGGTCTCACAGTCTGGAACAACAGCAATGGTAAGTCTGGGTAAACAAGAACCTCCCTGCCACCGTCCTTGAGCATACCGAAGTACCTCTCGAGTGCCTGAGTTTACCCACCATATCTGCGGAGTGGCCAATGGAATGTCAAACATTATAGAATCTTTAGGTTCCTGTGAAATCTTCAGTAATCGTTTGTGGTTCTGGAATCACTTCCAGTTCTACCATACTCCCACTACTGTTTTCTGAAAAAATCCATTTTTATTTAAAACTGTGGCGAGTCAAGAACAATATCTCTATTGATCTTCCAGATGGTAGAAAATCAACCCTCGTCATAGCCTGGGTCAACCCACAAACAGCCATTACAGAAACGTGCCTTGAGTTATCCGGAGTCTGGTTTTAAGCATAAGCCGGACAACTCCCCGTACCTTAACATCGTTAAGATATGAACTGTTCTATATCCAATATAGAACCAGAGGCACTGATTTAATTGAACCAGATTCAAATCATGCAGCTATCTCCAGTGCATGTAAACTAAATGGAGAGAGGCCGATCAGCGTTACTCAACTTAGGAATGTTTCCAATTATGAGTAACCAGAAAGAGAAGCCAGTTCTCTTAATCATTACTATCAACTGAACACCATACACAAGTATCTACATCTTCGATCACTTTGAAGAATCCCGATACTTGCTACACCTGGTTCTCTACTCTATTCAAATACCTATAACTCCTCAAAACTTAGACCCTGTGTTCCTACGAAACACATGTCTAAGAACTAGAGAAGTTAAAAGTAAACAGAATATAGTATGAGGACCAACCCCTCTGTCCTAATGGACACTGGACAACATACAATACTCTGTATAAGTCCGCTGAGTCTAACAACTCTTTCACTGTGTGTCGTAGGTTGAAAACTGTACTTATGGTTAAGAAGAATTACACCGCTGTTTAATGCTCCTTACCTAACCATCCACTGATATAGGTAAATGTCATCGACATAATATCAAAAGGTATATCTCACTCTATGAAAATAGACGTACAGATATATCAATTTGAAATTGGTGCATAACCGCGGATATTCAAAACCAAATAATTGCCGTCCGGCAAACAACCCAGGTGACTTCCTCAAATATCACCGATTACAACGAATCCCGATATAATGAGGATGATCACCCAATTCCCAATAACTTACTCCCACTCACCATCTGTAAAACCATACAGATGTGAGAATCATACCTGGTAAATACATACCCTGGAGCAAGTGTCTAACTGGGAAATCAGTTTTCCATTAACAGTACACGGTGAAACTGAAACATTGAAATGTTTCGTCGGGGTATCCTGGTATTCCTAGTAATGTCTCTTCCATTATCCAGATTCACAACTGTAACCGTATATCTCTTTGCCATCTGTCCAAATCCCTTTATATGTCTTTAGTCATTACCGTCTGCACACCCCTTTAGGCCAAATGGTTTTCTTCCTTCCCTACCGTTCGGCACCAGCCTATGGTTTGGAAGAAGACTATCCAAAAGGCATAAAGGGTGTACTGTCCCAATCCTAGGAGCACTCGCAACGCGAGAGAAGGTGAAGATAAAAGACACCTGAATGTACTTTATTCCTATTTCTCCTGAACCAGAATCCATCCCCGAACTGGAACAAGTTCCTTTCGAGTTCGTATATAACTATACGATGGAGTATCCAATAAACTGTGGATCTTCGTAGTGATACGGAGTGTCCTGGAGAAATACAAAGGTGATTTAGGATTGGCGAAGAAATACTTGGTTCAGTCGTGAAAAGCAGTCGCAATTTACTTTGCCCTCTTACTAATCCCTTGCTTTGTCTTAATCCTAATACCTTCTGCACACCGTTTAGGCTAATTGGTTTTCTTCATTCCCTACCGGTCGGCACCAGCCTAAGGTTTGGAAGAAGACTATTCAACTTGCGTAATAGGTGTGCTATCTCCTAAACCAAGGAGTACTCACAACTTGAGAGAAGGTAAAAGGGAAAAGACAACTGAATAATCCTATTCGTTTTCTCCAGAACCAGAAACCATCCTCGAAGTCCTTCGAGTTCGTATATAACCATACGATGGTTTTGTCCAATGGAAGTGGACGTTCGTAGTAATACGGGGTGTCCTGGAGAAAAGGGTAAAATTAGGAGTGGCAATGAGGTCTGCAACTCTGACAATCCAAAAGCCTGTGTTAAGAAGGTTCGGTCAACTTGGTCACTGAGTCATAGTCCAGGGTCGGGTTAATGGTCGCTGCCAAAGAGAGAGAGAAAAGAAACACTCAGCGTGCACTCTAACCTAGATCAGAATGGTTATCACTTTATCTAATCTGGAAACCTCCCACTGTACCTCAAATTCTCCTCCAAACCTGAAAGAAGAATTAGTCGGGGTCACCCGAGGAGTAAACCAACTCATCAGTGGGAATCGGGATCCAACTATCATCGCATGATAACGTGACGGAATCCACTCACGTCACCACACTCCAGAAGGTATGCGCATGCCTGGCAAGTTTCAGTTCTTTTGAAACTCCCGATGTGATGTTTTTACCCCTAGGACTCAAGTGACCTTGACGGAGTCAACAAATCAAAGAGTCCTAGTCAAGTTCAACCCGTCATTATCTGGATTGCATTAAACCCACCCGTACATGCCCTTGATGGAGTCGCATGACTGTCCTAATCAATCCCATTTATGCAACAAACAAGCACCACTTAGCTACTGTACACTACGCCTTGACGGAGTCAACAAACGCAGCACGAATACTAAATAATACCCATAAGAAATGACGGAGGGCTACGAATGGTTTTTGGCGAAAAACCTTTAACGTAATGAACTTGATATCGTTGAAGGAACTGCATAGCCTTTTATAAAAATATAGTGACGAAAACCTTCGCTAAAGAGGTCACTCCCGGTGAAGGGATCTCGGCTCTTTCCCCGTAGAATGAGGTGCAGGATATTCCAACTGAATACCACGATGCAAAGCAAAAGTAATCGGCTATAGTGAAGTTAATGCCCTGACGCAAACTTCTGTCCAAGGGGTCACTCCCGGTGAAGGGATCTCGGCCCTTGCCTCGTCGACTGAGGAGCTGGATATTCCAAATGAATACCACGATGCAAAACAAAAGTGAACGTCCTTGCAATAACAGTTTTTTGAAAAAGTGTTCCAACAACATCAGATTAGGTTTGTTTATCTTGCATTGATCCGAATCAATGCATTCCCATCAATTGATCACACCAAAAAGAACGAAAATATACTGACGTACGTATATGCCATCCGCATTCGCCACTGGGTCCCGTCATCACCCGTTAGGTTAGCTAACTAACGGCAGAGCGGGGACTGGACTAGCGCGGATGAAAAACATATACAACATCTACTAATATATATACCAATATATAGTATTTCGCTCAAGGCGTGAAAATGCAACATCACAGAAAAGTGTAGCATCACAGAACAATACAGATATCCGGAAGCCCCGGGTTTCACAGAGCCGCTGCTGAAACCCGACGTTCCCCTGGTCGTGTGGATAG
Organism: Agapanthus africanus; assembly: GCA_030015575.1. Taxonomy (NCBI): domain Eukaryota; kingdom Viridiplantae; phylum Streptophyta; class Magnoliopsida; order Asparagales; family Amaryllidaceae; genus Agapanthus; species Agapanthus africanus. The sequence continues at coordinate 612,663,153 of JASDDO010000024.1, forward strand.
CTTGTGCAATGAAATCCTAGACCCCTACGGGCGCGGCAAGTCACCCGCCAAAACCTGAAGCGAGGCAGCCCCCTTCAGCTCCATGAATGGACCACCCAGCACTTCACGGAATCCGGTAACTTGGGCACCCCTCCTGGGTCAACCTGTACCCCCTACGAGTGCGGCGAATAGCCCGCCAATTCCAGACTGAAGCCCCCTCCGTCTCAATGCCCTGAGATGCGGGCTTGTTGCCCTCCAGAACCCGGCTATCCGTGCACCCCACCGCGGGGCAACCCTAGTACAGAAAGTAAAATATACATACACCGGGTACATCGACCGCAACCAGGTCGTGCCCCAAAAGAATAATACAATCAGGCAGTGACGGAAGTCCACATGTCGGACGCTCGCCCCGCAATATCAAATGTACATAATACAACAGCACTGTACTAGCATTGCATCCAGGCTATCCCCCACGACCGATCTGCAACATCACAGCATAAACATAGAACATCAACGTGAAAGTCACGTTCGTAAATCCGTCTAACCGGGCTATAGCAGTTAGACCGGATTTACCGATCGAGTGACATTCACGGTCGCAGATATAATGTAAATACTGTGAAATAATGTGTTTAAAATTTTCCGATTGACCAAAAATTAACAAGTGGGCCCCCAATCAAAACTGTAGCACTCACAGAAAACCTGGGCCCAATTTTAATATTCCAAAACCCCTAATTACAGCCCATAAGCCCACTGCAAAAAATTAATCACACGAACCCACACTCCTGCGGCGGAAGCGCGGCCAAAAGGGGGTTATGGCCGCGCTTCCGCGGTCGTACGGAGGAATCGTGTCACCAAATTTTTTCAGTGTTCTTAGAACTCCCTGCACATCATTCTGAGACCACCTGAAAAATTTTTAGACTCCAAAAAATTTCGACAGAAACTGATTGTGCTAGAAAAATACGGTTTTTTGGAAATTTTGGTCGATCGGAAACGCAAACACATCAAACGAAGCTAGGTAAGGTTAATGGCGTGGCTCTGATACCATGTTGCGCCACGGCAGCGCCCCGGCCTCGTACTCGAGGCCAAAATGCGGAATTAAAATTTTTCCTTACTCGGAAACCGGCGCTACCGCGGACAATGAAAACCCGGATCATTTACCATTAACCTAATGCTAGCAATCAAGAGATAGGGTGAGAAGTATACCGAGTGATCCGAGTCCTCCGGTCTTCTCGTCATCGTCCCAATCTCCTGCGGAAAGTCTTGCCTTCACATCGTCGCCTCCTCGCCGGAAAGGGCACCACAATGCCTGCGTCTTTTACGGGCTCCCGCCTCAATACCGAGGCAACTCGGGCATGAAGCCGGCAACTCGACATGCTCAAGATATGCTGTAGAATGTGTAGTGTAGTGTCTCACTTGGGTTTTGGTTGCCTTGATGGAGGAAATGAGATAAGAAAAATGGTGCTTGCATTTTTCTAGCATGAATGAGATCAAGAAGATGAAACTCTCAAGAATGAAGAACTCTCTCCTTCTTCTTCTCTCTTTCTTTTTCTTATGAAAAAACTTATATTCCAAAATGAGAATGGTGGAGGAGGTAATATGAAGCATGAAGGGAGGTGAGTGTAGGGTAAAGCAAGTGGTGACCACATCAAGACATAATCATCATCAAACTTACATCAAACTTCATCTCATATCTAATCTTCATAAAGCAAGACAAGATGATAGAAAAGAATGGAATAAAAAGATGCTATCATAATTAATCATCTTACAAATAAAACCTCCACCAAATGTAATTTGCAAAACTGCAAATTACCCCCTCCATCAGAAAAGTCCGGCCGGGAAAGAACAAAGGAAAACCGGCCGGAACGGAATACAAACTGGCAACTCCAGAAAACTGGTCCCGTAATAAATTACAGGAAAACCCCGATACTGTGCATACACACCCGCATCTGTATTCCGACCGGATACAAATGCAATGAGACAAAATCTACACTGTACTAGACTAGGACCGGCTTAAGCCAAAGCCGGCTAGTAAAATCCGTTCGATCCTGATCCGTGCAATACCGCGCGTATCAGATCAAACCCTGCCATATAACTATACGGCCACTAGTACAAAACTGTCCGATCCTGATCCGTGCAATACCGCGCGTATCTGATCGGACCCTGCCATATCTCCATACGGCCTCTACAGCGTTTCGCCTGAAAGCTTGAGTAACTGTAAGTGTGGTGGACTCTAAAGACTCGTCAATACTATGGCTGTGGATTTAACCACTAGCACGTCAGAGGTATTAGCCAATACGTGACGGGCCACCAGCTATTGACCAAAAGGGACGCCGATGAGCGAACTCATCCTGACACCCTACTGAGCCTGTCAGTGACAATATCCGTACAGTCCGGTCCGTTCGTCTATGAGCATCGCATGTCGGGCCTAGGGGGTTGGTAAAAGTCAGACCCCCAAAAGCGGTACAAGTCGTGTCGGAGTGTAGCCCAGAACGCCCTGAGATACTACTGGAATACCTACCAGTAAATCTCCTGCCTCGGCCGAGGGCTTTGCGTAATGGCTCTCCTAGACACAGCGCGACCTCACCCCCAATACCGGGAGAGACGAACCCCTGAAGATCCGCTCACTGCCTCCATGTGGCTCGGGACTGTACCCAACTAAAACCTGTTTGTACGACTCCTTTGAGCCGTGGTAGGGTAGTAATCAAAGCACAGTGGGAACTCACACGAGACAAATGACGATCCTCAGGTCGATGAACTAACCTGTACACATGTCACCAGGGAACTGCTATCTGACGTCAGGTATAAGCCCAACTAGCAGGTTCCCGGCGAGTCCTGTCCGGTGTACTCATAACCCAATGAGCACCTGTATACATCTTAGGTGAACCAACTGACACCAGTGGCTTGTGAGACCGGCCACCGCCCCTCGTCGGGGTCTCGACTGTATACACTAGTCTACTAATGGAGTATCGATGCCCAGTCTCGAAACTCCCACGACTAGGGACCATTTAAGGATGTGCTTATAGACCCCAGCTCCCACGTATATGATCGCCATCATACTGCTGGTCGTCAAGCAAGAATCCTAGGGGCTCTATCAACGTGTAATAGCGACCTGTAAGGTCACCTAAAACAGTACACGATGATAAAGGTAAACCAGATAGCATACTATCATCTCGAGTAAGACTGTCCTACCGGGATAGGTCCTCCCTCAATCATTGCAATCACGTGCCTGTGATCCAATAATTGACTCTGAGGGCACTATCTCCAACAATGTCAAGAAAATTAGGATGGGTGTATGCCCTAACCTCTAAAAACATCACATGGTCTCCAGTAAAGAATAAGGAAAAAGAATAAGAAAGAATATTATATATATATATATATATATATTCAAGTATCATATCCATCCAAATGAAACATGATAAAATGAGGAATAATATAAAGATAATTATTATTAGAAATATTAATATATATCATTTATTGTTATCTATATTAAATCATCAATTTATTTAATATCCGGCTTTTTATAAAGATCGGCTAATAATAAACAAATGTCCGACTAATCCATACGTATCAAATACACATTATTAATCGAACTCCTGCACGCATCACATGCGCACTTTACATCGTTTTGCTAGAACCAGAATAAGCTCTGTGTAGGACTCTTAAAGACTCGACAATACACTGGCAGTGAGTTACTGGATCAAATCCACAACTCACAAGCACGTCAATGGCACTAGCTGTACGTAACAGCTACCCAAGCATCTGTCGAACAGGAAGATCGACAAGCAAGCCTATCTGAACCCCTACTGAGCCTATCAGTGACATTCACCGTACAGATCGGTCTCTTCGTCTGAGAGTGTCGCATAGCGTGTCTAGGAGGTGGAAACCGTCAGACTCCCATTAACCGAATAAGTCGTGCCGATGTCTGACTCATAACCATTTGAGATACAACTGATAACACTTATCGGTTTATCTCATCCGCTCTGGCCAGGGACTTATGGTTATAGCCAATCTAGCACTGCATAATATCAACTCTTTATACAGGGAGAGACGAATCCCTTCGATCGCTCACTGCCTCCATGTGCTTCGGGACTGTACCCAACTAAAACCTGTTTGCATGGTTCTTTAAAATCGTGGTAGGGTAGTAATCAAAATACAGTGGGAATGCACACAAAACGCTATAACGATCTCAGGTCTACAGACTACCATGTACGCATGTCACCTGAGAATAGCTATCTAACAATAGGTATAATACCATCCAGGAGTTTTAGGTGGGTCCATTCGGTGAAACTCATTCTCCAATGACCATCTGTATATAATCTTTGGTGTCAAACACCAATGGCTATGGGAACAGCCATCGTCCCGGTCGGGGTCTAGAAATGTATACACTAGTCTATTTTGGAGTATCGATGTCCAGTTTCGATACTCTCACCACTAGGAACATTTAAGGATGTGCTTATAGATTATCCAGACCCTACTAGTACGATCTCTATCATAATCCTAGGAGTCAAGCAAAGATCCTACGAGCTTTATCAACATATATTAGCGATAGTAATAACAAGTAGAACTGTACACATGAATGATAAAAGGAAAACCAAATAGCACACTATCATATCGAGCAAGACTGTCCTGTACATATATATATCCAAAAATTACAATAATTGCCTATAGGGCATACATATCTAACAATCTCCCATTTGCACTTAGGCCAATTATTGGCGTATCGCATACCCAACATATCAAAAATTTGCTCGAGCCGTGTCTGAGGGAGGGCCTTAGTGAGTGGATCCGCAGTGTTATCCTTCGTGTTTACTCTACGAACTTCGATCTCGCGGCGATCAATTATCTCCCGGATCTGGTGATACCGCCTTAAGATGTGTCTGGATTGCTGATGAGACCGGGGTTCCTTGGCTAACGCTATAGACATATTGTTATCACAATACAAGTGTAAAATTTTGGAAAATTATAAATATTAATTTATAATTTAAATATGGATATAATGAGTTTACGAAAATGATATCATATATGAATTTTGGTATCGGATTGGTATCCGTAAAAATGTAATTATTTTGGGAAAAATGAAAAAATGTGTGATATCATAAAAATGATAACTGAATTGTTTTAATATGATATGAGATTTTATTATAAAATTATGGTATTTAAATGTTATGATAAGTGTTTTATTCTTTTAAAAACTTGAATTTAGATTTAGTATAACATGATGGTATTTATTTTTAAAAATAGGTCTTTTATTTTGTTAAGAGGGTGGGTATATATTTAGACCGGTTAAACCCTCACAACCTCCACACTACACACACACCCTCACCTCACTCCACCTCATCCTTCTTTATTGACACCTCCTACTTGCTCTACTTAAATTCTTGACACCTCCTTCTTCCTCAAATCATTACTCTCAACTGAACCAACACCTTCTTCTAAGCCCCATGTCCTTAGTTGCTATCTTTTACAAAACTAAAGAGAAACTTGATGGTGCCTTCATGAAAATTTCTCATACCATTTAGTTGGAGCCACAACCACTTCAAGAAACCTCACAAGCAACCAATTCATGAGCTGGAAATTCCTTATGCACCATCCTTATAGGTAAATCTCCTCCCTCCTTACAAGTTTTAATTTGGACAAATATAAGTTTTAGTGTCATATATCTGAAAATGAGATTTTGTGATATTTGTGAGGATCAATTTGAATCTGGAACTAGTAGGGCGGCCTATAGAAAAAACTAAAAATACTAGGATATGGTGAGACCAATAGGAGACAACCCCTAAAGCCCGAGCCCCTAACTCCTCAATAAAACCGCCCGTTTTCCTAAATTTCCCGTCGATGGCGGTTTTCCTGTTGATTTGTGTTTTGGGTTGTGGACTGCAGCTTTAATTGGTGATAATTAAAGCTACTGTATTATTTGTTTTGTCCCAGATTTCATATAGAGAAATCTGGGAGTGTTTTAGTATTTTTTTGACAATATTTCCGATATTTATGATACGGTTTTTCGTATTTCTATACCTCGACTGAATTGTTGACGTTCGTATGTTGATGTCGGGGGTATTTGGTCGTATTTGGAGTAAATGAGCTATAGGTTCTAACCTATGTCCGCTTAGCTTATTTAATTGCTTGTTGATATGATTTTTACGCCGTTGTGTTATAATTACGATTGTAGGATTGAACGAGGAGATTTCTTAGACGGCAAGGACGGGAAAAGCTATCATGGATTTCGACTAGCTCGACAAGTTGGTGAGTAGATTTATATCTACGGGGGAAGTCGGGTGGATGGTGTATAGCACCCCCGCAACCTTTTAACTAGGATAGTTATGCTATCTAGTTAGATTTTAACGATATGTTAGATAACTTAGTTTAATTATATTGATGTTTATTTCGTATCTAGTAGATTATACATGTTGTTATATTTCAATATATGGTTATGGTGACATACGTACGTGACGATAGATCCGTACGATATGGATATGATATTGGATGGACATTGTACGAGGAATCATACCGTACTTGTGATGATGAGAATAATGTGCCGAATACGGCTGAGGTTCATATGTACTTGTGGAGTGATGCGTTATCCCGATTTGGGACATTACGATTGATTGAGCTATACTCTTTTAAAAACCAATGATTCTTTTTCACTTTTATATGATAAATGATAAGGATGTGATGCTATTTCCAAAACAAATATCTATTTAAAAATAATGCAGCTTCCTTATTTCCAAATAACGTTTCGTTCCATTTTCAATGATAATGGTATAGCTCATAGCAATTAGTTACGTTTAATAATTACGCGATACGCTTAGATTACCTTTATATGCTCGCGATACGCTTACCGATTATATACGTTAATTACGTTATTCTTTTATATGAACACACTGATAGAACACTGCACAAATACCAATGAGTACTATGTTGCATAAGCACAGACGCATATGTTACACTACACCTCATTGGTACTGCTATGACACTGTAGGACCGCTATACCACGCAATATCTATATAGATGCCAATACGAGTTGTTATGACTTCCCTATATCCAGAGGATTGGGTCGTATTTATATGCTGTGGATAGGGATGGGATTACATTCTTCTATGAACACTTATAGAAAACTTGCACAAATAATAATGACTGCCATGTTGCACGAGCATAGATGCGTATGCTACACTACACATCATTAGTATTGCCATGACACAGTAGAACTGTTGCGTTTGTTTGCACGATTGACTATATTTATGTACGATGCATTTATTACCTGTTGATTAATTGCGAATACTATTACCATGGGTATTCGTATTTGATTGTTATGGGTTTTTATGATATTTTTATCTGCGATGATTTATATCAGTGGTATGGGACACTGCTATATATATATATATTATATCATCAGAATGATATATGCAATTCTTCTTCTTCTTCACTTGATATATTCTAGATATGATGAGTTGACATCCACCATGAGCTTGATATTTTATGATTTGATTTTATTCTGAACCGAGTGGGGGAGCTATACGATTACGGACATGTTATATATCCGGACTGAGTGGGGGAGTATACAGTCGGATACATGGTGGACCCGGTCGAAGCCGCGGAGTAGGAAAGCCGTATTTGAGGCAGGGAGCCTAGCGAGGACACTCGATACCGGAGATAGATTGAGCACGGCGGATATCCAGGGGATATTGACTGGGGCTATGGATATCAAGGGATGACTGGTTTGATGAGACGGTGTCGACGATATTTGGATTTACGTGTCGGTGATGAACATGAGAGATATGATGATTTTGCGTGTCGGAGATGGACACGAGAGATATGATGATTTTGTTGGATATATGTATGCCCTAGAGGCCATTATATGATAGTGTATGTACCAGTATGTATGTATATATATATATATTCAGGGGACATTCTTGCTCGACATGATAGTATGTTATCTGGTTGCACTTTTATCTTGACATGTTCATTTGATCAAGCTTTCATTCATTTGGTACATGTTGATATAGCCCTTAGGATATGCAGGACTACTGAGATTATGATGCAGATCATACTAGTGGGACATGTGTAGTTTATGAGCATATCCTTGAAATGTTCCTAGTCGTGGGTGTATCGAGACGGGGCATCGATATCACCAGAGTAGACTAACGTATACGTTGCTTGTCCCATATGATGGGCGATGGATGATCCTATATCCATTGGTGTGGTGACACCAAAGACCGTATACGGGTGCTCAGTGAGACTGGGTACACTGAACGGACTCGCCGAAAACTCCTATGTGGTATTATATCTATCGTCGGATAGCAGTTCTCAGGTGACACTGGTACATGTTTGTCACGACCCATAAGGTACGGAACGCGACCGGCACTTAAGTTACGGAACGTCTCAAGGCGTCCGTAAGGTAAGTAAGCCGAAGCCCAGAATACAAAACCCAATTAAGATTTAGAGTGAAGGAAGCCAATTTATTTAAAGCATTTTACTCCATTAAACCACATCAAGTTTCCTTTTAAAACAACTTTCCTTTTTTCCAAAAATTTCGGCAGAACCTCCTTTGTAAAAACAAGCCCCAAACGGGTACAACAGGAAAAAAGGCATCCCCAAGCGGGAGCTAGCTCTTCGCCTCAAGGCGGTCACAAATCCCACGCAATATAAATACAATGTGCATAAATAAGAATGGAAGCACAGATAAAATAACATGTCTACTCAAGTGAGCTCGACCCCACATAACATAATCCATAAGTCTCACAACCTCGTCTCTAGGTCAATATACAGTAATCCAAATAAACGGGTACAGCAGAAATAGTAGTAGTAGATGGAGTGCTCTAGATACAAAGATCATAATAAGGTGGTACGAAATGATAACAACCCACCTATGAGCAAAAGCCTCGAATCCAGGCAAAGAGAGCAAAAGAGGCAAAAGTGTCCGCCGCTACAGTGCTGACGGAACGAGCCTGCAGAAAAGCTGTGGCACAACGGGGGTGAGTTGCCAGCTCGCAAGTAAAAAATAACATCTACAAAGGCTATCGCATGTATGCACACAAGTATACTAGCATCTCTAAACAGGTATGGCTATAGGCACTAGCAGGTATGTATGCATCATCAGTGCTAACAAGTATGAATGTCACATGGATGTATACTATATGAGTCAGCTCAAGATCTCCACATGTAAGTACAAGAACTATTCTTTCTTTGTTTTTGAAACTCTTTTTAATATCAGCATAATATCCATGAAATCAACAAAATCCGTGTCTAGCAATGACACCTCAAAACTGTCTCAATCTCATATATCCATATCAAGTATCTCTGGTCTCAGCCATCCGGCTGATCCATCCCAAATATCCATATCTCAAACTAGCGGCCACGGTCGGTATCCTCTGGATATCCGCCGTGCCAAATGAAGTAACCGGTAGGTAGTCCGTCCCCTGCCAGGCTCAACGCCATCTCCTGCGATCTTCTTGCCCCGGGGTACTTTACCGGGCCCACCATGTACCCGAGACGGTTCATCCACCTCCTCGAAATGGGTCCTGAGAACACAGCAAACTCATGGTGGACGACACTTTACATCACTAGAAAACGCAACTTTTATATTTTAAAAGATCATAAGTTTCAAATCTTGCGGCTTTTCCCCAAAATCCAGAAATAGCATAAATCTTATGAAATCATCATGGGTGCATATGTCAATGATAATGAATGCAAATGGTATCAATGTTCAAGTTGCAATGTATGATTTTTACTAGGCATGAGAAATTGATGTAATGATATATATGCACGAGAATAGCAATTCTTATGATTTCATTTTAAATATTTATTGCAATAGCACAGGTCTAAGCAATTAAAATGTTCAGATTTATAGTTATCTAGTGTCGTGATATGGCAATTACCAGGATGCGGGTGTACACATGAATAGTGCTCGTGCTGTATATAAATACCTGGTAATAGTGCATGTGTCCTACAGAATGAGTTTGCACATATGGGTACAACATATAGATTCTAACGGCAGTAATTATTATGTAAGTATTATCATTTCTAATGTCACAAGCAAATGTTAAAGTTTATTATTTTCAAGTTTACTAAATCTATCGGGCGACTTGCGCCATCCAAACGATCGTCCCCCGTAGATGTGAAATCTACTCACTCGTGATCCCGCGCTAGGTGTGTCCGACCACCTGCTTTTCTTTCTCTGCCACGCTTGAAGTCCCTGCCGGCGAACCTAGAATTTACAACAGTCACAATATATCAGGAAAATCCTGCAAAACACGATATATCGATAAAAATGATACGCGTGCGTGAAACTAAAACGCGCGTGCACACGACATATCGCGATGCGCACAAACCCACCAGAACCTATCTGACACGCTGCGTCGCGCAGCGCGCCACAGAACCACGCGTATCACGCGCGTGTCGCACAAGTTTAAAACATCGAAAACACGTTCATAGCTCCAGATTTTGCTTCTGGGCCTAACTTAAAAAGTTACAGATGCCAACAGACCAAACTACCCAGCAGAGCCCCACACCCAAAATCCCAACACCCCACCCCCTACTCTGGCCGCAAATTGCGGTCAGATCGAATAAACCGGCGGCCAAGAGTGGGAGGTGGGTCCCCGTGTTTTGTGTGTGTGTCCCTACTAGTCTCACCATGCTACAGTCTTCATAATTTTATTCTGAAGGGCCCGGGTCAACAGCAGATCTAACAGAGGCTAAAAAGTCGCTAAAACTGCTAAATTACGCCAAGTCGGATAAATCGGGTCTATTTAAGAAATCTGGGGCAAATCTCTGGTTAGCTGGTCTCAACAGCACCTAATTAGGTTATTCTAACCATCACAACCATCACATTCTCAAAATTCCCCTAATTTACCCCAAAACTACCACTAAACATAAAATAAACACTAAATTAAGCTAGATAACCATAATTTTAGCAATTAGGAGTTGGGTTAAGGGGTTATACCTCTAGAGACCCTAGATGAAGGAGAAGAGAAGAAGTAGGAGGGTGTGTGCTGTTGCTACAGCTCTTGGTGCTGCAAAACTTGGCTGGAAATGAGCTGAACTTCACTGTTGCTGTTTTGTTTGGAGCTGAAATGTTGTTGTTGCTGTTTGTTGCAGTGGCAAGGGTTGAGGTAATGTTAAGGGAAGGGTTGTGTGTTGTGGGCGAGGTGTTATGTAAAGAGTTAGGGCTGATGTAGCAGCTGCTGCTGCTGATGTTCTGATGAAACATGCTGATGCTGATTGTAACAGCTGAAGCTGATGCTATGATGTTGGTTTGGAGGCTGATGGTGTGCTGTTTTGGTGGCATGCTGATGTTTGTTTTGATGGCTGATGATGTGCTGTTTTTGTGGCTGTAGTAGCTGCTGAAGCTAAGGGGTAGGTAGCTGATACTAATGATGTTGTTAGGAGCTGATGTGCTACTGCTGATGCTGATGCATGGCTGAAGTTTGGGCTGATGAAGTTGTTTTGGTGGCTAAAAGCTGATGTTTGGTGTGTGAGTGAGAGGGAGAGAAGAGAGTGAAATGAGAGTGTGAAAGGGAGTGTGAGAGAGACATGCAAAAAGTATTGAAATGAAATAGGGTGTGACATAACCATAGCCACCATTCTCTCTTCCCTCTTTAAATGCTTGCATGACACCCATCACAATCTCTCCTTCTCATCAAAAGTCAACCCTAACCCTAAGCACCCTTAACCAAATCTAAAACTCATAATTAACTCAATTATCTTAACCAAGGGCCTAACCCACCATGGTTGGCTAAACATGGTTAATCCACCATGCACACCCAAACTTGGTAACCCTAGGCTTAACTCTAGTTATCATGCACAAGTGTGTGTGGTCAAGATAAAATTCTACAAAAATAACCATAAAACCAGATAAATTACTAGAAACTAGTTTTGGTAAACTTTTTACCAAAAAACCCCACATTAACACTCAATTACCACTAACCCTAAACTCAGGTGTTACAATGTTAGTCTGTAGACCCGAGATCGTTATAGAGTCTTGTGTGCCTCCCACTGTACTTTGATCTCCACCCTACCATGGCTCTACTGAGTCGTGCAAACAGGTGAATTTTGGGTACAGTCCCGAGGCACATGGAGGCAATGAGCGATAGGAGGAGTTTCGTCTCTCCCGGTATTGGGGGTTGATGTTGCACCATGTACGATTGGCTATAACAGGAAGTCCCTGGCCAGGGCTGCTGAGATTTACTGATAAGTGTTATCAGTAGTTTCTCGATCTGTTATGATCCATATACCTGCATGACTTATTGGGTTATTGGGGTTGACGATACCATCCCTAGACTCACATATGCAGCATATCTGACGAAGAGACCGTACTGTACGGTAAGTGTTACCAGTTGGCTCGACGGGAGTTTTAGCAGATTTGCTTGTGTTTCTTCTGATCGCTCAATACCTAGGAGCCGTTACGTACAGCTTGTGCCACTGACGGTTTATGGGCATGTGATGTGATCATTGCCTACTGCTAGCGTATTGACGAGTCTTAGAGTTGTTAGATATGTATGCCCTAGAAGCCATTATTGTATAGTACTAGTTTGTATAATACATTTTGGAGACTTGGGATATATATATATATATATATATACGGGTTTACGACAGTCTTGCTCGACATAGTAGTATGCTACTTGGTTTGTTTCTATCTTAATATGTGTATATGTTTCTTTTAACATATCGCTAATACATATTGATGGAGCCCTTAGGATCTTTGCTTGACTACCGGCGTTGTGATGGCGATCACACTAGTGGGGGCTGGGTAGTCTATAAGCACATCCTTATTTTTGGTCCCTGGTCGTAGGATTATCGAGACAGGGCATCGATACTCCAGAGTAGACTGGTGCATACGCTTCTCTTCCCAGCAGGGGAGATGGTCTGTCCCACAGCCATCAGTACATCGTACTGGAGATAGTATGCAGGTGCTCGTTAGGTTACGAGTACACTGGACATGACTCGTCGGGAACTGTTGGTTGGTATTATACCTATCGTCATTTAACAGTTCCCAGGTGACATGAGTACAGTTTAATCCGATGACTTGACACTGTCACTTCGCCTCGAGTGTGTTCCCACTGTTCTTAGATTACTACCCTACCACGGCTCTACTGAGCGTGCAAACAGGTAGTAGTTGGGTGCAGTCCCGAAGCACTTGGAGGCAGTGACGGTTAGACAGGATTCGTCTCTCCCGGTATTGGGAGTTGATATCGCGCTGTGTCTAGGAGAGCCATTACATATAGTCGTCCCTGGCCAGGGCAAGCGAGATTGCTGGTAGTGTTACCCGTAGTTTCTCAGGGTGTTTTGGGCTACACTCCGACACAACTTGTACCGCTATTAGGGGACTGACGTTTACCGCCCCCTAGGCCCGCCATGCGATACTCTCAGACGAACAGACCAGACTGTACGGAGATTGTCACATACAGGCTCAGTAGGAGTTCGGATGGGTTCATCTCATCAGTCTTCTTATCGGTATCTACCTGGGGACCGTTACGTACAGCTAGTGCCGCTTGCGGTCTGTGTTAAACCCACTGCCAGCGTAGTGTCGAGTCTTTAGAGTCCCACACAGAGGGTTATTCTCCTTTGGGCAAAACAGAGTAGAGGTCGCATGGTTTTGCGATGGGGTTCGTTCACATCCGCGCACTTGTGCACGTTTGGTGTCCGGACAGTTATTACTAGTGGGATTTGGTTTAAGCCAGATCCTAGTATATGTTTTGGGGTTAGTTTTATCTCATTGTATTCGTGTTCCTCGGATCACGGATGCGGGTGTGTATGCACAGTTGACTGAGGTAGAGGCAGAGGATTCTCATTAGGGTTATGGTACGGGTGTGTATGCACAGTTGACTGTTGTCTTTTTCCAAACCCTAATGAGAATAGGAAATATGATTAATAATATTAGTTAACAATTATTGTGCCATGGTTGAGTTGAATTCTTGACTTTTGTTGACTTGTTGACTTAGTTGACCGGTTGACCAAAGTGGACTTGTTGACCATCATCATTTGTTTTCAAAGATGCTTCTTATTCTTTGCAAAAGCATTTAATGAATGAAATGATAATGGTCATTCATCAACTCACCATCACAAATTGTTAATTATTATTATTATTATCATTTTTCTTAATTATGAGAGCATGGTTGTAAAATGGTATCATTCTCACTTGCATCTTCTCTCTCATCCATTGCTCTCCTTCTTCCTCTAGCTCAAGGAAAAATCCCTCTCATGAGTTGTGAACCGTTTTCCTTTGAGATAAAACACCAAGACTACTCTCTACTCTTTCTAGGGTTCTAGGTTTAGCAAACCAAGCACCTTAGTTACCTCTAGGTTGAGGTAAGAGCTCAAGTTCGAACCCTCGGGTGGATCTATCTTCGACAAAGAGGAGACGACGAGGAGGAGCCGTACAAACTATTACAAGGAGAAAGTAAGGAGGAGAACAATAAGAATAGATGGAGTTCAAGACCTAGGTATAACCATTCTACATATTAGTTAGAACTTGTAGATTTTGTGTTAGTTTTGTTTAGCCAAGATCCTTCATGAACGGTCCATGTTACCTATCGAGGAAAAATTTGATTTTTACCTATTCCGCCTCCCCGAAAGATCCGGGGTGGGTAACGTGGACCTAACAAGAGTCCCACAAAGGGGTCTCCTAGCTCAGGAAAAAAGATGTGGGGTGCATATGAGATAGGCGCGGGAGCTCGATTAAATACGTGTATTGGATACCGTATTTTAATCGGGAGTTTACTATTGGGCGGGTTGTATGTGATATGACCGGGTTATTAAATCAAGTGTTGATTTAATATTAAATCCATTAGCTCATTTATTAAGACCTATTTCTTTATGATGCATGCACGAGTGTATGTATATGTTGATATGGATGGACACATGCAAGCATACATGTGTCATGGTTGATGATACATTGGTGGTGGCAATGCAAGACTTACATGGTTACATATGTGTATATTTTGTTTATTTGAGAAAAGGAAAATTGTGATTAATACCATGGTTTAATTACCCATGGTTTTAGCCCATGGTTTTGCTTAAACTCAAGTTACAAAATATCTAGATATTTTGTAACCATAGTTTAGCATGACATGACTCTCACTTACTCTCTTGAGTTTAGTTAGAGTTATTCATTATTCTCTTGAGTCAAGCTTGAGCCATCTCTTTCTTCCTCTCGCTCCTCAAAGCTCTCTAGGGATTAAAAAGAAAGAGAAGAAATTAAAAAGAAAGGTTTTTTAAGTGAGATCCAAACCCACATCACCATTCTACTTTAGTCTAGCCCATTAGTGTGGAGTGCTTGCTTCATCTTCATCCTTGATAGAGTGAAGCTTGGAGCTTGGTGCAAAGGGACTTTGTGGTGGATCATCGTGGACGCGGAAGGATACAAGCCAACTGGTTCAAACCCTACACGATCCAAGGAGTCAAGAAGGAGGTCTACAAAGGTTGTATTTCTCCCCACTTAGTGTTATACACTTGTAGTATATGATACTAGCATGATGTTACTCTATTTTTCTAGTTCGATTCATGGTTGGACTGTTTAGCACCCCCTTAAATTTTTTGTTATAGCATGTGTGATGCAATCCTAAACCTAGGCATGGTGCTAAAGAATCCCTACAGATTTTGCATGTCGGTGATGGACACGAGAGATATGATGATTTAGGGTGTCGATGTTGGACACTCATATATTGATGATTATGCAATCATTCGAGATACGTCGTTATAGTTTATGCTATATTGTAGCCGAACATGACTGATCCAGGGGACAGTACCTGAATACTATTTTTACATGTTAATATATATAAAGAGGTTTCCAAATGAGCTATAGTCTCACTATTTTGATATGTCCGGGACGACACAAGGATATTTTAAATAGAAACCCTCTTAAAACTCATTTTTAAAGAGCGAGACGTATATCTTAAATACAACACATATAATACTTCATACTACTACGTCTGCTTTTCATGCCGTGACATACGCGGCTATTAAAAAGTGGTTTTACATACCTATTTCATATACTTTATAGGCATATACATGGATGCATGTTATAAACATATGAGATGATATATTTTTGGGTTTACGCGATTGATATTAATGCGTTTATAGTGTTAGTGGTATATGCCTTAGAGGCCCAATAATAGTACTGGATTGTATATTATATTTTGGAAGCTTGGGATATACACAGATATAATAACAGTCTTGCTCAAAATGATAGTATGCTATCTGGTTTGATTCTATCTTAATATGTGTATATGTTTCTTTTAGCATATCGTTAATACATATTGATAGAGCCCTTAGGATCTTTGCTTGACTACCAGTGTTGTGATGGCAGTCACACTAGTGGGGGCTGGGTAGTCTATAAGCACATCCTTATACTTGTCCCTAGTCGTAGGATTATTGAGACAGTACATCGATACTCCAGAGTAGACTAGTGTATACGCTTCTTATCTCAGTCAGGGGAGATGGCCTGTCCTGCAGCCATTGGTATACCGTACCAGAGATAGTATACATGTCCTAACCTGTCCTACAGGTGCTCATTGGGTTATGAGTTACACTGGACGGACTCGATGGGAACTGCTGGTTGGTATTATATCTATCGTCAGTTAGTAGTTCCCGGGTGACATGAGTACAGGTTAGTCCGTTGACTTGATATCACTATTCGTCTCGAGTGTGTTCCCACTGTACTTAGATTACTACCCTACCACGGCTCAAATGAGTCGTGCAAACAGGTAGTGGTTGGGTGCAGTCCCGAAGCACTTGGAGGCAGTAGGGGTTAGATGGGATTCGTCTCTTCCGGTAATTGGAGTTGATATCGTGCTGTGTTCGGATAGCCAATACACAAAGTCTGTGGCCAGGGCAAGCGAGATTTACTGGTAGGTACACCAGTAGTTTCTCAGGGTGTATTGAGCTCTACACCGTCACGACTTATTGCGCTATTAGGAGTCTGACGGTTACCACCCCCTAGGCCTGATATGCGATACTCTTAGACGAACAGACCGGACTGTACGGAGATTGTCACAGATAGGCTCAGTAGGGGTTCAGATGAGTTCGCTCGTCGGCCTTCTTTTTGACAGGTACCTGGGTAGCCGTTACGTACAGCTAGTACCGCTGATGGACTTGTGGTTAAACCTACTGCCAGCGTACTGTCGAGTCTTTAGAGTCCCACACAGAGGGTTTCCCTGGTTCAGGCGAAACGATGTAGATGCCGTATGGTTTTACGCTCATGGTTCCGATCATATACGTGTACTGGCTACACGGATGTTGTTCAGACAGATAATACTAGTGGGCTTTAGTTTAAGCCAGATTCTAGTGTTATATTATTGGATTATTATTATCTCATCGTATTCATATTTTTACAGTACGAATACAAGTATGTATATACGGTGAGGGCATTCTTATAATTTTACAAGAGATACTTCTAGAAGGGGACACCTCATTATTGGATTTATCTATTTTTGGAAATAGATTAAAGAGGTGGAAAATGGAGATATTTGTGGCATGGGTGAAGCATGGCTTATTCATTTGTTTATTGGTCTGGACTTACTATTGAAGCATGGTTGATATTTTCTATCGAAAATAATCCATGCTTCATGTGAGAAAAAGAATGAGCCATTCTTCACTAGCCTCATCACTTGTTCATTTGTTGATTTTCTTTCTCTGTCCATTTTTCCTCTCCTTCTTCCTCAAGACCCTAACCCTCACATGTGTTGTGAACCCTAGGGTCCTTTGAGATAAAACACTCCAATTAACTCTCTACATCTCCTAAACTACATAGTTTAGCGAACTAGGTATTTTAGTTATGTAACACCTTAGAATGCGATTAGTGTTAATTAAGCGATAATGCGGATTTTTAGTAAAAAGTTTACCAAAATAGTTTTCAAATATTTTATAAAAATCAATTAATATTTTTATTAATATTTATTTCGGGCTTGCACACACTTGTGCATGTTAACCTATGCTTAGTTAGGGGTTAACTATGCTTAAGTAGCCATGGCATCTAACCCCATTCCATTAAGTTGTAATAGGTATTTATCTAAATAATTTAGTTTTAAAAATATAAGGTTTGAAATTTGTTGACTTGAGAGAGGAAGAGAGAGAGAGAGAGGGCATGATGAGCATGGGGTAAGCATGCTATGCATTAAATGAAGAGAGAGAAGAGAGAGGCATGGCTCATAGTACTCTCACCCCCTCATTCCCTCATCCCTCACTCACACATACACTCTCATTTCCCTCACTCTCTCATTCACAACTCTCTTATTCTCATATTTTCTTCACCTCATTATCTCCCTCACTCCCTCAACTGAAACCCTACCCAAAACCTTGACAAATCCTCACAAACCCAAACCAAATCTCCACCACAACTCACTAAAACCCTTCACAAAGCCAAGTTTAGCCACTAGGATCACTTGGAGCATGGAAAGCTAGGATTTTGAGCAAGTATGGATAGGTAACGATCTCTAAACTGTTAATTAGGTTTTTTTTATTGTTGTGTAGCTTAGTAGTCGCCGTTTAGAACTATAAAGATATAGTTTTGTGCACGTATCGTGTTTTTAGTGTCATTTTTGGATGTCTATGATCTGCTATGACCACGAGCTTTTACTGGAAAAACTAGCAGTGTAGTGGTGTTGTACTAGAGGCCTTGAATGTTTACCTGAAGCACGAACCCAACCCAACCTCGTTTGGCCGGCGACATGAGGGGATTTTCCGGCGAGTTCGGCTTTCCTAGAGACTGGGAAGTTGGGATTTTTAGAGTAGCTTTCTGTGGGTGTTCTGGGATGTTTGGTACTGCTAGATTTTTAGGTTCTGATAGTATGTAAAATCTGGGATCAAATTGGTAGTTTGTAGTGTTTCGACTAAGTGCGATACGATTGACCTGACGTAGTTTTAGTGTTTCGGGTAGGTTGCTGTCGTGGGTTTGTCTTGGTGATGTCGCCATACACGTTAGCCGCTAAGCGAACCCTTTTGTAGCTTAAGGGAACCGATTCGTTAAATTGGCGTTGTGTTCGTTGTTATTACGTAGTTTGCTAAATCCACGCGTTATTGTGTTTTGCGTTAATAGGATCGCAGGCGGGGACTTTGGACGCTGCGAAGAAAGGAAAGAAGGTGGTCGGATTTACTTAGCCCAAGATCATCGGTGAGTAGATTTAACATCTACGGGGAAATTGTCCGTATGGCGTTATGCGTCAGGGCTAGATATGATATTATAGCCGCATGATTATATCATATATGTTGATTATGCATGAGCATCATTGCATACCATTACCTGTTGTGCCTTGACATAGTACCTAGTGGACACTGCACCATTACCGACGGTTCATGTTGCACGGGCACTAAATTGTATGCTACACTCATACCGTCGGTAATTTCCATAACACGCACAACCTATACACATATGCAGTATTGTATTGTTATTGATGTTGACACATTGATTCTTGTTCTAATGCGATTATGAATGCATCGTGCATACATAGCTATATGTACACCTTTATATGATGTTGCATTTGATTTTGGAGAAAATGGGAACCACATGATATATTTAAAAACTGAATTCATTTAAAAGAGCGGTTTTCTCTTGATATGCTCATATTACGGTTTTATGTTGCATATATCATATTTCATGGATTTACGCATTGAGATACGGATTTCATGTGATTTATGGATTT
Source organism: Agapanthus africanus (assembly GCA_030015575.1). Classification (NCBI taxonomy): domain Eukaryota; kingdom Viridiplantae; phylum Streptophyta; class Magnoliopsida; order Asparagales; family Amaryllidaceae; genus Agapanthus; species Agapanthus africanus. Next base: position 612,682,766 of record JASDDO010000024.1, read on the forward strand.
GAGAACCATGGTATTATTTCAAGAAAGTATGCATTGTTTTGAAAACCTGGTTTCTCTTGATATGATATTTCAGTGCGTCCACCATGAGTTTTCTCGGTTCTGAGACTTGTGATAGAAACCCGATTCGAGGAGCTGGATGATCCGTCTGCGGGTTCATGGTGGACCCGGTATGGTACCCCGGGGCAAGAAAGGGATGTTGTGCAGTAGATGATGAGCCTGGTAGAGGGACTACTACCTATCGGTGATTGGTTTGACCCGGCGGTTATCCGAAGGATACCGACCGGAGTCTTGAGATGGATATGGGCCGATCTGTACCGACGGAGCCGGAGATATGTGGATTTGCGTGTCGATGTTGGACACGAGTTTTCATGATGTTTTCGAGTGCCGATGTTGGGCACTCAGGTTCCATGAGATTTACAGGATATGAGGGCCGATCAGAGTGACGGCGCCCGAGATATTGGGATTTGGGGTGTCGTTGATGGACACTGGTTTTTCCACGATGATGATGATATGTTTTATCCCATACTCAGCATTCATTTGATATGCATTGCTTCATGTATTTGTAGTACCTGATAGAGTACCTTTCATGATTGTTGCATATCCATATTACCATATTGATACTATCAGATTGCATGTGATAGATTATCGCTGTACGTGCATACCTGCGATTATCTGTACGATGTTACTTACTATTCACGAGTTGGCAACTCACCCCCGTTTTGCTACAGTGTTTTGCAGGCTTGACCCTCAGAGTGGTTGCGGCAGGGCTTCTTATTGTATCTTTTTGCAGCGGATAAAGCTACGGTTGGCTGTGAGCCGTTTTGCTGTAGGTGGGTTGCGGTTATCCGATTTTATATTCATTGTATATCTCTCATTGTATCTAGTACTCTCCATCTACCATTTAATGTATTGACTTAGTGACGAGTTGTGAGGACGATATTGTATATTTTGTGACTCTGGGTGTCGTGCTCGTGTGAGCCGGCTTTTATTATGTAGTTTGTATCTCTTTATGCTGTTTTTCACTTATATTGTCTATTTCTTCGCTACAGTGTCGTATATATGCTTGTGGTGGTTGTTTCCGCCTTTGGGCGTGATTTGCTCCCGTTTGGGGATGCTTTATTTATATTCTATATTTGTACCTGTTTCGGGGCTAGTTTTTACAAAGGAGGTGCTGCCGAAATTTTTAAGAAAATAAATTTAAACTTTAAAGATTTTTACTTGAGATTTCCAAATGTTTTTAACAATGTTTTATCACTTACTACTTTTGATGGTTTAGATTTCTGGGTTTTCAGCTTACTTAAATTGCGTTACGCCTGTTGACGTCACGTGGTTTCAGTGCCGGTCACGTGCCAAATTTTGGGCCGTGACAAGTTACCTCGGTTTAGAGGTTGGAGCTTGAACCATAGACTCTTGGGTGGATCGTCTTCGACATGAGGAGGCCGACGACCGAGTTGAAAGGTTAGCCTAGCACCTCATGAAGGGTTTGGAAGCACCACATGTGCCAAAGGTGGAGTCTTTAGGGTGCTAAGTTAACAAACATCGGATCGTTCCTAGAAAATTAGGGTTTCTAAATTTTTCACATCATCATAGGAAAGAAAGGCTAGGGTTTTGAGAGTACAACCTTTGTAGCTCCCTACGCTAGACTCCTCGGCTACTTGGGGTTTGAAAAAGCTCCGCTTGAACTCCTCGAGGTCACCGATGATCCACCCGGAGTCCGCTTTGTCCAAGCTTACAACTTTATCCGATCAAGTGAACGAAATGAAGCTAACACTCTAAACAAGTTGGCTAAACTTGTGTAGAATGATGTTGTGGTTCTTATTCTCACTTCAAAATCCAATCTTGATGAGTATATTGCTCACTACAAAAAAACTAGAGAGCAAAATGAGAGAGGAAGAAGAAGATGATGGCAATTTGAGAAGAAGATAAGTTCTACTCTCTAAAGAAAATAGAAAATATATCAATATATATTTTTTTATCTCTCATCTCAAACCATGGTTGAATCATTATTGTACTTGAGTTAAAAACTAAAAGGAAGAGAAAACCATGGTTAAATGGTGGGTGAGTAAGGTTAGGTCAAGAAGAGTGTAGAAACAATCCAAAACTAACCCATTTGTTTTTCCTTTTGTTTTTAGCTTAAATACAATAATATTCCATATAAAAAACCCATGGTGTGAGTCTTATATTGCCACCATTTTCTTTGTATAAGTAACCATAATTGATGTATGTATGTATGTATGTATGTATGCATATCCATATGTGCATGAATCTATAAAGAAACTATACATGCATGCATACATCCATCATACTCAAGAAAGGATTTCAAGTGAGAAGCTAATGGTTAAATGATAAATCAACACTTGATTTATCAATCCGGCCATATCACATACGACCCCTACCAAAAGTAAGCCGCCCGATCAATATACGGTATCCTATACACGCATTTTAATCGGGTCCATGCGCATATCGCATACGCGCACCACAACGTTTCGCCTGGACTAGGAAACTCCATTGTGGGACTCTGAGACTCGTCAATACGCCGGCAGTGGGTGATGATCATATCAAGCACCCCCAACCCGCAAGCGTTCAGCTAAACGTAACGGCCACCCGGGTATTGAGCGATCAGAAGAGAACAAGCGAACCTGCTACAACTCCTGTCGAGCCGATCGGCAACACTTCCCGTACAGTCCGGTCTCTTCGTCTGATATGTCGCATATCAAGTCTAGGGGTGGTAAATGTCAGACCCCAATAACTGATAAGTCCTGCCGATGTGAGGTTCACAACGGGTCGAGAAACTACTGGTAACACTTACCAGTAAATCTCCAATCAGCCCTGGCCAGGGACTTCCCTGTTACGGCCAATCGAGCACAGCGCAACATCAACCCCCAATACCGGGAGAGACGAAACCCCTCCTATCTCTCATTGCCTCCATATGACTCGGGACTGTACCCAAAAACCACCGTTTTGCACGCCCTCATGGACGTGGTAAGGTGGAAATCAAAGCACAGTAGGAATCACACAAGACTCTATGACGATCTCGGGTCTACAGACTAACCTGCACAAGTGTCACCTGAGAACTGCCATCTGACGTGAGGTATAATACCATCTGGGAGTTCTCGGCGAGTCCGTCCAGTGTACCCAGTCTCCACTGAGCACCTGTATACCATCTCTGATGTCAAACACCAATGGACATGGGATCATCCATCGCCCAACTCATAGGTCGAGAAGCGTATACGCTAGTCTACCCTGGTATATCGATGCCCCGTCTCGATACACCCACGACTAGGGACCTTGAAGGATGTACTTATGGACTACCCTGTCCCCACTAGTATGATCCGCATCATAGTCCAGGTAGTCAAGTACACATCCTAAGGGCTTTACCAACATGTAACTATAAGACAGTATAAAGAGACAAGTATACATGTTAAGATAAAGAGCAACCAGATAGCATACTATCATATCGACCAAGAAAGTCCTCTCTATATATGTCCAAGCATCCAATATAATATACATCATCTGTACAATACTGGCCTCTAGGGCATACATACAACTAACAATCTCCCACTTGCACTAGGGCCAGCTGCTGTAGTATCGCAAACCGAGCATCCCGAAGAGTCTCTCAAACTGTATCTGTGGAATGGCCTTCGTGAGTGGATCCGCTGTGTTGTTCTTCGTGTCAACCCTCCTGACCTCGATCTCCCGGCGATCAACTATCTCCCGGATCAGGTGATACCGCCTCAGAATATGCCTGGATCGCTGATGGGACCTGGGTTCCTTTCCCAAAGCCACCGCTCCATTGTTATCACAATACAAAGGTATTGGATGCACAATGGATGGAACCACTCCAAGTTTAGTAATGAACTTCTTGATCCAGACAGCCTCTTTGGCAGCATCGTTGGCAGCGATGTATTCAGCCTCCATCGTCGAGTCTGCCACGGTTTCCTGCTTGGAACTCTTCCAGCTAACCGCCCCTCCGTAAAGGGTAAAGACAAATCCCGACTGCGACTTAGAGTCGTCCTTATCACTCTGGAAGCTCGAATCGGTAAAGGACTCCATTTGGAGTTCTCCGTTACCATACACCAAGAGCATCTCTTTAGTCCTTCGTAAGTACTTGAGAATGCTCTTCACAGCTGTCCAGTGACTCTCTGCAGGATCAGCTTGATACCTTCTCACTACACTTAGTGAATATGCTACATCGGGTCTGGTACATAGCATCGCGTACACGATAGAACCTACAGCCGAAGCATAGGGTATCCCTTGCATGCGAGCTCTCTCCAAATCAGTCTTGGGAGACATCTCTTTGGAGAGAGTGACTCCAGAGATCATGGGTAAGTTCCCATTCTTGGATTCTTCCATACTAAACCTCTTTAGTATTGTGTCAATGTACCTGGATTGGGACAATCCTAATATCCGTTTGGATCTATCTCTATAGATCCTGATTCCCAATATGCAGGAGGCATCACCAAGATCTTTCATTGATAATCTTTGTGATAAGAAGAGCTTGACCGATTGCAGCATAGGAATGTCATTTCCTATCAAGAGTATGTCGTCCACGTACAATACGAGGAAGACAACCTTACTCTCTGCCACCTTCTTGTAGATACAAGGTTCATCTACGTTTTTGACGAAATCAAACTCTTTGATAACGACGTCAAAGCAGATGTTCCAACTCCGCGATGCTTGCTTTAATCCATAAATGGATTTAAGCAGCTTGCACACCTTCCCGCTGCTCCCACTATCTACGAAGCCCTCTGGCTGAGTCATGTACACGCACTCTTCTAAATTACCGTTTAGAAAGGCGGTCTTAACATCCATTTGCCAGATTTCGTAATCATGATATGCAGCGATGGCAAGCATGATCCGGATGGATTTAAGCATAGCCACTGGAGAAAAGGTTTCGTCATAGTCCACACCTGGTCTTTGACGAAAACCCTTTGCAACAAGTCTAGCTTTGAAAGTCTCCACTTTCCCATCTACACCAAGTTTTTTCTTGAAGATCCACTTGCTCCCAATGGGTTTTACCCCTTCAGGAGCATCTTCCAAAGTCCATACTTTGTTGGTGTACATGGATTCCATCTCGGACCGTATAGCATCCAGCCATTTCACTGGGTCCCCACTCGTGATGGCCTGCTCGAAGCTAGTTGGGTCATCATCCTCCATGATGCAATCCTCGCTCCCACCATCCATGAGAAAACCGTAGTATCTCTCAGGTTGGTGAGGAACCCTACTAGATTGGCGGAGAGGCTGAGGTTCGTTGGGAGCTACTGAATTTTCTGGTTCCACTAAATCTTCAGTTGTGTTTTGTTCAGCTGGAACCTCTTCTAGTTCTACCTCAGAGCCACTAATCTCTTTTGCAAGAAATTCCTTTTCTAAATAGGTGGCATGTTGAGCAACAAATACTCTTTGTCCTCACTGTGGTAGAAGATATACCCTCATGAATGCTTGGGATATCCAACAAATTTACACAAAACAGACCTTGCCTCGAGTTTGTCCGGTTTTTGTCTTTTGACATAGGCCGGGCAACCCCATATCTTTATAAAATTAAGATATGGTCTCTTCCCCTCCCATATCTCATATAGGGTGGTAGGCACAGATTTGGTAGGAACCCTATTCAGTAGGTATGCTGCTGTTTCTAGTGCATATCCCCAGAAGGAAATAGGTAACTCAGCTACACTCATCATAGAGCGCACCATATCTAATAGGGTGTGGTTCCTCCGTTCTGATACACCGTTGTGCTGTGGTGTATATGGAGGAGTCAGCTGAGAGAGAATCCCATTCTCTTTTAGGAAGTCCAGGAATTCAATGCTCAAGTATTCACCTCCTCGATCAGATCGTAGGATTTTAATACTTTTTCCGGTTTGGTTCTCAACTTCTTGTTTATATTCTCTAAATTTCTCAAAAGCTTCTGATTTGTGTTTCATCAGGAACACATACCTGAACCTAGAGAGATCGTCAGTGAATGTAATGAAGTATGAAGAACCATCCCTGGCATGTGTAGACATAGGACCGCATACATCACTATGTATCAGTCCCAAGAGTTCAGTAACTCTTTCTCCGTGTCCTGTAAACGGAGTTTTGGTCATCTTGCCTTTAAGACATGACTGGCAAGTGTCATAAGATGAAAATTCAAAAGGATTCAAATATCCATCCTTATGCAACTTAGCTAGTCGTGTCGCATTGATGTGACCCAGTCTACAATGCCACAAGAAGGATTCGTTCAGGTCTGAACTTTTCCTCTTGTGTGTGTTTGTTATGCTTAGAACTGTTGATTGATTTAGAACATAAATGCCATTGCACAACGTGCCTGATCCAACCAACTTTTGGTTACGGAAAATGTTCATAACATTATCCTGTAATACAAAATTATATCCCTCTTTACTCAACAAAGAAACTGATATAATGTTGCATATCAGGTTCGGCATGTAATAGCATTCGTTCAGAACCAATGTATTACCAGTTGGTAATGCAAGGTGATATTCCCCGACAGTCTTAGCTGCAACAATTGCACCATTTCCAACTCTTATGTCTTTATCACCTTCTCCAAGTTCTCTACCTTTTCTAAGCCCATGTAACTGATTACATATATGGGATCCTGACCCGGTATCTAATACCCAGGACGTAGGGCAAATGGAGAAACAGTTCTCTGTAACGAACACACCCAAAGAAAATGCATCATCATGTACTTTCTTCATTCGGGTGGCATGGGAATCCTGGTATTCCCCTATGTCCTGTTCATTCCTATAACTCTTATAAGAAAGAACGGAACCAACGTTCCCCAGCACAGTATAACATGCGGGTTCAGTCAATACATCCATATTATTATCTTGATTAGGGCATGACATGGTCGCTACCTGGAGAGAGAGAGAAGAAAACACTTTAGCGTATGCTCTTGCAAGATCAGATTGGTTATTATCTTATCTAATCAGGATGGCTCCTACTGGTTTTTATCAAATCTTCCTTCAAACCCTAAAAGGAAAGACTAGCCGGGATTAATTACACCCTACAACTTCGCCGATCTTTCAGCCAGGCCAGTGTCGGTACTTGAGGGAGGTTCCCCGTGCTTTCGCACGGACCTAATTAAAGTAAACCTCGTTTTCCCAGAGGCGTAACCCCGTTGACACCTTTCTAGATACCTACTTGATCGGCTAATTGTAATGTGTAAAACTCTCCCAGGAGTAACTCTTACTCGCAGTGGGTATCGGGATCCAACTATCTCATAGAAGGTATGCAATCTCATTGCAAATTTCAACACTTGAAATTCCCGATAATATTTTGCCCCAAGCATCCTATGACCTTGACGGAGGTCAACAAACCACAGGGAGCAAGTCAAGTTCAACCCGTCATTTCTTGATTGAATCAAACCCACCCGCACGACCCTTGACGGAGGTCAACAAGGTCGTACGACTATCCTAATCCAATCTGCATCACATGCATAAGCAGATAAATACTAGTTAGCTACCGCACACTACGCCTTGACGGAGGTCAACAAACGTAGCACGAATACTAAGTAGGATTTATCTGAAATGACGGAGGGCTACGTCAGGTTTTTCTGAAAACCTATTGCGTAATGAACTTGATATCGTTGTAGACTCAAGTGAAGTTTTTGAAATGGAGTGATTTTGAGGCTTTTCTAGTTTTGCTAAAGGGGTCACTCCCGGTGAAGGGATCGTCGGCCCTTTCCTCGTCGAATGAGGTGCGGGATATATCATATATATTACTGTGCAAAGCAGAAACTATAGAAGCAATCAAAAGACAAACCGTGTGTGTAGCATCTGCCAGTTATTGCTAAAGGGGTCACTCCCGGTGAAGGGATCTCGGCCCTTTCCTCATCGAATAAGGTGCAGGGTATATCATATATACCGCTATGCAAAGCAAAACTGTAGCTACCCTTTTATTTGAAAATTTGATTCTACAACATCTTTTAGGTTTCTTTTCTTTCATTAATCACATTAATGAAGTCCCATCATTTAAGTCACCTAAACATCACAGATAAATACGACGTACACTTATGCCGTCTGCATTCGCCTCGATGTCCCCTTGTGCACCGTTAGGTTAGGTAACTAACGACAGAGCAGGGAAGGGCTAGTGCGGGTGCAAAACATAAGTAACGTCTGTATAATATATCATATATACTATATAAAGTATCTATCACAGCACATCACATGATCACATCATAGATATCGCAGCAGAAATATAGATATAATGTGGGATATACTAGGACGTCCGTATTTAGTATCTAGCCAACAATAGAAAATACGGATTCCACAGTCGCGATGAATAGCCAAGCCCACACCCTGGACCCCTACGAGAGCGGCAAGCGACCCTACAAATTCTGGAGTTTAGGAGACCCGGTCTCGACTCCTCGAGATGCCCTCCCACTAAACCCTAGAACCCGGTCACCTGTGCTCCCCTCCTTGGGTCCATCCTAATGCGGAAAAAAAAATAATATACAACACAGGTGGCATCGACCTCAACCCGGAAGTGCCCCAAATAAAAGAATATTACATTACATTTGAATTTACATGAATGAAAATATAAAACTCTCATCTCACATAAAAAAACCCCGGCTATTCAATCGCGACAATCCTGCACATCATATCTCAGCAACACATAATATCTCATATCATCAATGTAAGTAAGTATGTATACACCGATTGTCGTCGACGTATAGCAACGACAATCGGCAATACCACTACATACTACACTTACGGTCACAGAAAAGAAAGTGTAAAACTGCAATATCTGGAATCCACATTCTCTTTAGACATCGTAAATGCGAAATATCACATACTTCGTATTTCATGTCTACTAATATGAATTCCACACATTGCATCACATTCCAGATAAATAGACAGTATTAAAGTTTTCGAACGAACGATCAAATACCCAAGATTCCCTAAAGCTCAACACTTGAGCGGAGTTCAAAAAACCCGGAGTGTGACACAGTAGTGGCGGTCCAGCCGTAGAAGGGTCAAGCCAACGCCTCACATGTGGCATGCCGTACTGCCCCAAACCCTAAGGTTCAAAGGGCAGTTCAAGACGGTCACATAATCGAGTTAAGCTTTGTTGTCTTCTAGAGGGTCCACCACAAAAAGACTTGCACCTATCTCCAAAGCATTTAAACCCCGTGAATAGTGAGAAAATGATACTCGTTCAAACACTTCAATACTTTCTAATTTACCCGGAAAAGCAACGAAATGAAAATTCCGATCGAATCTACGAGTCCAAAACCATCTCAAGAAAATACAGTACTAGATTCAGATTAAACATACTTAAAGTAACATACAAGCAGTTATAAGAGTTACTGTTTAAATAGGAGGCAATGAGGACACTGTATGGCCGCGGAGACGCGGCCTAAGCAAGAATTTGCCGCGGTTCCGCGACAGTTTGGAGGAATCATGGCTTCGTATTTCACAGGTTTTCTTAGTTTTTCCTGCTGTATTTTTTAAGTATTTTTAATTCTGAAAATAACCAGATTTTAAAAAATGTCCAGAGAGCACTCAAAAACCGTATTTTCCGGTTCGATCGGAGTTTTAACTTCGTTAGAGTGTCGCCTAATGTTCTAGGTCGGCTCTGATACCAATGAAAGGTTAGCCTAGCACCTCATGAAGGGTTTGGAAGCATCACATGTGCCAAAGGTGGAGTCTTTAGGGTGCTAAATTCCGCCTCCCTACAAGTGCGCGGGGTGTTCGACATCGACTTACATTGGTATCAGAGCTTACTCAAACCTTAACTAGCTTGTTAAATGAAGTTTAAAGTTACGAAACCGAAATAACTCCGAAACAATCAAAACGAAATCCAAGTTTCTGTTGTTTTTAAAAGAGCTTATAAATTTTTTTTAAACAAGTGCAGAATGCTCCTCATAAAGTAACTAGAACACCATAGAAAAACGAGACATAAACTCCAAAGTTTGGCCGGCGGAATTGCCATTTTTCCCGGCCTCACCAGTTCACTGTGGGAGTTGGGTCTTGGGTTTTTTGTGGTGTTCTGTACTCTTCGATTTAGGTTTTTAGGTATTGTTTGTTTTTGCCCAAATTTCATATTCTGTTATCTTTATGTTGGGGCAATACAGAGTATTTCGAAGTCATAGTTTTAACATCGTTTATTCGTTTCGGTTTGTATATGTGTTGCTAAACATCTACTAATTGCTATATGTCGATTAGTGGGGGTTGCACATATCTAGTATCTAGTTGATGGTTTGTGATATGAAGTATTGGATCATCGTGAATGAATAGCCGGGGGGATGTGAGAAGAGTGTTCTTTTCTTTCATTCATGTATATTTGTAAATTGATGTAATATTCTTTTACAGGGCACATCCGGGTTGAGGTTGTAGCCACCGTTGTATTATTTCATTTACTTTTTCTTGTACCTAGGATAGACCCAAGGTGGGGTGCACAAACTACCGGGTTCTTGAAGTGTCGAGTGGCCTACTCATTTTATTGAGGGAGGTTGCTTCACTCGGGAATTTGGCGGGTAGTTTGCCGCACCCGTAGGGGTCTAAGATGGAGTTTGGTTATTCATCACGACCGTGGAATCCGTTTTTCATTCTAGGCTAAAATGAAACACGGAAATCCTAGTATATCCAATATATTCATCTGTATTGCTGTGATTTGGAATGCCTATTATTGCGTAAGACGAATGGCTATATATATATTATATATAATAAACGTTGCTTATGTTTTGCACCCGTGCTAGTCCAGCCCCCGCTCTGCCGTTAATTAAGTAACCTAACGGTGCATGACGGGGCCCCGTGGCGAATGCGGATGGCATAAGCATACGTTCTATTTTCGTTTCTTTCTGCAATGATAGGATTAAATGATGGGACAACATTAATATTGATTAATGCAAAGAAAACAAACCAAAGTTAAATCGTTGGAACAATTTCAAAACCACTCGGTTTTCTGGAAAAACAACTTTTAAATGCGGAGCCTAAACAACTCCTTTTAAAAGCTATCATGATTCCTTTGACTATATCAAGTTCATTACGTTCACGGTTTTCGCCAAAACCAGCCGTAGCCCTCCATCATTTCAGATGTGTATTCAGTAGTATTCAAGCCATGTATTTTGACATTCGCCAAGGCATAGTGATTGGTTGCTGCTGGGTATTCATCTGTAGCATAGATAGATGCGTTAATTTGGGATAGGCGTATAGCTATTTTGGCCTTCGCCAAGGGTTTGTACGAATGGGTTCAAATTAACCTGGACAATGACGGGTAGAACTTGACTTGCGTCTTATGATATGTAGGCATTCGTCAAGGTCATAAGCGCCTGGGGAAAAAATCTACATCGAGAGTTTCAAAAGAAAAGAAAACTTGCTAGTTTTGCATACCATTTGGAGTGTGATGATTTTGGTAGGATTCCTTCAAAGTTGTCATGCAATGATAGTTGGATTCTGATCCCACCGTGAGTTTTGTTACTCCCCGGGAGAGTTTTTCTATTTTACAATCAATGCTATAAACCAAGAAGGTGCCTAGAACGGTGTTAGCGGGGCTACGCCTCCAGGGAAAAGAGCTTATGTAATTAAGGAACTTCGCGAAAGCATTGGAAAATCTCCCTCGAAGTACCGACACTAGCCTAGCCGAAAGGTTAAGCAAGAATTGTATGGTGCGATTAATCCTGACTAATTCTTCTTTTGTGATTTGAAGGAGGATTTGAGAAACAGTGGGAGCTATCCTGTTTAGATAATCTAATAACCAATCTAAACTTGCAAGAGCATCGTTACATATGACGGGCTTAAGTTACTTCTCTCTTTCCTAATTGCAGCGATCAAAATGACCGGGCTTAAGTTACTGCTAGATAAAAATATATTGACGGGGCCACACTATAAAGATTGACTATGGAATGTCCAGATGGCCATTATATATGACAAGCTGGGCTACCTCCTTACTACCAAAGCCCACGCTGTCCCAGGTCCAGATTCCACCGTCACGGATATTAAAATCCGTAAGACATGGGAAATAGACAGTGCGAAAGCCAAGTGTCTCATGCTGGCCTCAATGGATAATGAACACCAGAGGCGGCACGAGAAGATAGACTTAGCGTCCATCTTCCTCCATACCAATGATTTATATGGAGAGCAATCTCGTATCACAAGATAGGAGATCTCGAAGAAATTGTTTCAGGTGAGTTTGGCTATCGGGTCATCTGTAGGGGACATCGTCCTTAAGATGATTAGCTATATTGAAGAGATCACGGACCTTGGGACCACGTTAGAGAACGAGTTATATACAAACTTGATTCTGCAGTCCTTCCTCTCTACCTATACCCAGTTTATCTTGAATTTCAACATTCAAGATAAGGAAGTTACACTTCCAGAACTCCTCAACATGTTGAGGAGTGCAGAGGACACCCGAAAGAAAACAAGGTAGACACCCACTCTGCTTATTGGGAAATCTTCCTCCTCTAGATCCAAGGCGAAAGCCAAGGGGAAGAAGAAGAAGGCCCCCACCAAGCCGAAAGGAGGTGTCAATAAGGTACAGGGGAAGGGCAAGGCAAAAGTTTCGGGGCCGACAGTAGAGAAAGAGGAATGCTTCTATTGTCACAGGAAAGGCCATTGGAAGAAGGACTGCAGGGTCTGGATGTTAAGATGGGCGTGCCCCGCGCGTGCGCGCAGCGGAAGCGGGAACGGACGGAAAATAAAAATTCCGTAGGAGCGCGATTGACCAAACGCCAAAATTGTCAAAACACTAGTTTCTAGATAAAATTAAAAAGCATAAAGAAAAGTTCAGAGATACTACAACCATTGTAGCGTGTCCGGCTGATCCTGGAAGACCCTGTCTAAACTTTGTGAGCTCCAGAATGCGTCTGCACGCCGACTGCCTCGCCATAAATGATCCGCGTTGAAAGCGGGCTGCCTGAGCTCCAACTCCGTCACCGGTCGGAGGAACTTCCTCCAGAGACTTGCTGGGCATGGAGGAAGGCGATGCGAGTGATGGGTACTCTCTACTTTTTTCAAAGACTCACCATGGCAACACTTGCCATTTTTCTAGTGAGCTCAAGCTCTTGTTTTTGAGGAAGAAGAAGATGGCTTGATAAAGAATGGAATTGTTTTTTTAAAAAACAATTGTGTTATATTCTTTTATCAACCATGTCATGTATCATGACACATACCCTCACTCCCGACTCTCTCTCATGTGTATGTCAACACATAAGAGAGAGGGTGGGCCCCACCACCTAATTAAATATATTAAATAAATAATAATTTATATATACATTAATATATATATATATATATATATATATAAAGATATATATACATATATATATATATAATTATTTGTATATTTATTTATACTTAATATATAATAGTGGGAGTTAATATATATATATATATATATCAAATATATATACATTAAATAAGTATTAGTACTGTATCCTATACACGTACACATCATGTATCACATACACGAAATGCCATCAATATCTTCCCAGTATCATATACTGTAGAGAGTGTATGTATCATATACAATATACTAGAAACCGTATCATTAATACGGTTATCAACTCAACACTTGACTTGGTATTCCGGCTGTGAAACCGGCTAGTATAACAGTGGTCCGATTGAACACGTATATCTAATATACATGTTTTATCGAACTCATGTACGTATACCTATACATACGTCATATCGCATTTTGCCCGGGAAGGCACTTTCGTTGCGGGACTCTAAAGACCTGTCAATACGCTGACAGTAAGTTATACAAGATCGCATCCGATTGAATCTGAAACACTTTCAGATTCAACCCCCTTTCGGGTTAACCTACAAGCTCGTTAGCGGTACTAGCTGTACGCAACGGCTACCCAGGTATGAGCAAGATAAAGGCAGGTCGACGAGCGAACTCATCCGGACCCAACAAAGTCTATAAGTGACTGTCACCGTACAGTCCGATCTCTTCGTCAAGGAGTATCACATACCGGGTCTGGGGAGTGGAATCTGTCAGACCCCCAATAACCCGATAAGTCGTGCTGACAGAGGACTCATAACCAAATAGATACAACTGGTAACACTTACCAGTTTATCTATACTGTTGTGGCCATGGACTTCTGGCTATAGTCATGTCCTGCACAGTGCGATATTGACTCCCAATACCGGGAGTGACGAATTCCCTCGACCGCTCACTGCCTCCATGTTCTTCGGGACTGCGCCCAACTAAAACCTGTTTGCGTGACTCAGTAGAGCCGTGGTAGAGTAGTAATCAAAGTACAGTGGGAACACACACGAGACACTGTGGCGATTTCAGGTCTAGGGACTACCCTGTACTCATATCACTAGAGAACTGCTATCTGACATTGGTATAATACCAACCAGGAGTTCTCGGCGAGTTCATCCAGTGTAACTCAACCAATGAGCACCTGTATACAATCATCAGTGTCAAACACCAATGGCCATGGGATCAGCCATTGTCCCGTACAGGGTCATGAAACGTATACACTAAACTGGAGTACCGATGCCCTGTCTCGATATTCCTACGACTAGGGACATTTAAGAATGTGCTTATTGTTAGTGATATATGCCCTAGAGGCCATTATTGTATAGTACTAATTTGTATATTACATTTTGGAAGCTTGGGATATACACAGGTTTTATGACAGTCTTGCTCAATATAGTAGTATGCTACTTGGTTTGTTTCTATCTAAATATGTGTATATGTTTCTATTAACGTATTGCTAATAAATATTGATAGAGCCCTTAGGATCTTTTGCTTGACTACCAGCATTGTGATGGCAGTCACACTAGTGGGGGCTGGGTAGTCTATAAGCACATCCTTATTTTGGTCCCTAGTCGTAGGATATCGAGACAGGGCATCGATACTCCAGAGTAAACTAGTGTCATCCCAGCAGGGGAGATGGTCTGTCCCACAGCCATTAGTACATCGTACTGGAGATAGTATGCAGGTGCTCATTAGGTTATGAGTTACACTGGACGGACTCGTGGGGAACTGTTGGTCGGTAATATACCTATCGTCAGGTAGCAGTTCCCAGGTGACATGAGTACAGCATAGTCCGTTGACTTGACACTGCTGCTTCGCCTCGAGTGTGTTCCCACTATTCTTAGATTACTACCTTACCACGGCTCTATTGAGTCGTGCAAACAGGTAGTAGTTAGGTGCAGTCCCGAAGCACTTGGAGGCAGTGGCGGTTAGATATGATTCGTCTCTCCTGGTATCGGGGGTCGATATCGCGCTGTGTTCGGAAAGCCATTACACAAAGTCCCTGGCCAGGGCAAGTGAGATTTACCGGTAGGCATTCCAGTTTCTCAGGGTGTTTTGGGCTCTACCCCGGTATGACTTATTGCGCTATTAGGGGTCTGACGGCTACCGCCCCTAGGCCCGATATGCGATACTCTTAGACGAACAGACCGGACTGTACGGAGATTGTCACAGACAGGCTCAGTAGGAGTTGGATGAGTTATTCTCATCGTCCTTCTTATCGACATATACCTGGGGGCCGTTACGTGCAGCTAGTACCGCTTGCGGCCTGTGATTAAACCCACTGCCAGCGTAGTGTCGAGTTTTTAGAGTCCCACACAGAGGGTTTCCCTGCATCGGGCAAAAGATATAGAGGTCGTATGGTTTTACGACAGGGTTCGATCACGTGCATGTACTTATGCACGTATGATGATTCGAACAGATAATACTAGTGGGTTTTGGTTTAAACCGGATCCTAGTATTGTACTGATGGATTATTTTCGTCTCTTTTGTATTCATATTTTTCGGAATACAGATACGGGTATGTATGTACACTAGAGAGGCATTTTTGTAATTTACTCAAAGATGTTTATAGAAGATTAATCCTCAAATTATCTATTTATCATTTTATGTTAAATGGTTATTGATTTATAAGGTGGAGGAAATTAGGTGGAATTATGCATTATTTTGATTATGGCTCTTAGTGACACTTGGAGCATTTTCATCCCATGACCCACTAAGGTGATTATTGAACCTTTCTCATTTTGTAAATAGGTTTATTCTAAGAGAAAGGAGTGAGATTTCAGTTTACACCAAGGAGTTCATTCTCAATTTTATGCTAAGTTCTCACTAGCTTTTCTTCATATAGTTCTTCTTCCTCTAAGCTTTTCTTGTCTCATGTATTGAGAATCATAAAGCTAAATGAGATTTATCTATCCATCTCTATTCTCTACATCACCTAGGTCATCTAGTATAGCGAACTAGGTGCCCTAATTACTTCGGTATTGAGGTAGGAGCTTGATATACAAACTCTCGGGTGGATCATCTTCGATTCGAGAAGGCCGCTGAGGAGGCGCTATCCGTACTACTCCAAGGAGCTCGTGCAGGAGAGGAGGACAGCAAGCATAAGAAGAACCGGTTACTTGAGGTATAACATTTTCACTTGTAGTTAAAACCTCATAGTTTTGTAGTTAGTTAAAGGTTTAGTTTCGATCTTGGTGTTTAGTCGATATTACGAAGCAATATATTATCGTTTTTTACACATTCCGCCTCCCCACAAACCCGCGGGGTGCGTGGCATCGACTTACAGTGGTATCAGAGCCAACTAAACCTTTACTAGCTTATTAGCAAGTGTTAGAACTTCGATCGTCGGAAAAAACCGAAAACGAAACACCAAAACCCTAACTTGCTGTCGTTTTTTGAAACTGTCAGAAAAATTATTTCAGATGTACTAATATTGCATGCCGGGTATTGTAAGAATAGTGATGTAACGTTTTAGAAATCGTTATGCGAATTTTCCGTTAATAGGTAAAATAAATTGTGTTTTTCCGTAAAAACCTAGAAGCGAGCATTTATCTGTGTAGAATTATCTGCACCTAGTTTAATTAGAATATTGCTAGTTTGCGGGTTTTTGTGGTCACTTGGAAAATTTGGTTCACTTAAATATTTTTCCCTAATTAAAATATTATTATAAGTTGTTAATTATGCACTTAATTAGTGGTAATTACAATTTGGTTTGGTTTAATAATACTAATGTGAATCTATGCTAATTTAATCACAAGATTAACTATTTTGTTTTGTTCCAAAATATCTTGGATAAATATCTAGATATTTTGTAAGTTAATGAAGGTTTTAATTAAAGAATTATGAGGTGGCTTTATGTAAAGTGTTTTATTAAGCTTTAAATGTGTTTTAACCTACGAAACTTCCACCACATTTCCATTTCCTCATGTGTGGCCGACCTCATCCCCTTGCTCCCCCATTTTCTTATTCACCCCATTTCAACTTCTTAAAGCTTCACAAATTCATCTAAAATCATAAATTAATCCCACAAAATCAAATACAAATCAATACCCATTAATCTTTAGCCTTAATCTTGCATGGATCTTCATGAAGGATATGTAGGGTTCCTAGGCACGCTAATGAGGTCTCACAAGGCATCAACCATGTCAATTTGAAAATTTTCAAGTGCCGAGAAACCCTAATACGGATTCGTTGACTAGAGTTTAGGTGAAAAGTGAAACTAGTTAACATTTTAACTAAAAGAAAGAGGCTACAACCTTTGTAGATCCGATTCTCCACTTCCTTAGCTCCACGTAGACGTCCTCTCGCTGTCCATATCGGATCTCGGACTCTAGCATCGGCTTCATCGGAGAAATGAGCGGACTAGTCGTCGGCTACGATGCCGAAGATGATCTACGTCGGGGCAACACAAGATCAAGCTCTAACTTCACCAAGTCGTGAAACTTGTGAAGAAAACACCCTATACTACTTGGCAAGAGGTAGAGGGTGAAGAAATAGGAGGTGGGTTCACTTTAGAATTGGATTTTTCACTCTTTTACTAAAGATGCCATTAAAGCTAGTAAGCTTTTCTTCTTGTTCAAGAGGAAGAAGATGAAGAAAGAATATGATAAGTCTTTCTTTTAAAAGAAAAACAATATAAATACTTATCATATCCTAACCTTTGTTAGGTGTAGAGAATAGACCATGGTTACTTTTAGTGGTTAGGGTTAAGCATGAGACAAGAATGGTGGACTTGTTCAAAGCTTCATGAAGCTTCAACAAGCATCCAAAGAAAGCCACCAAATCATATTTATCTTTTCCATAATGGAAAAATAAATAAATAAATAAATAAGAAAATAAACAAAACCCTAATCTTTAACTTAACCATGGTTTAATTCTTTGCACAAACCCAAGTGAGTATGTATCATCAAACATGATACAATCAAGTGCACAAAAAATATATCACATATACAATGTGCACATCAAGTGAGAAAATCCTTTTAAAATGAACCAATACTAGTTAATGCAAAGTAATATATCAAATATATAATTATACATTAAATCATTAAATCAACACTTGATTCAATGATCCGGTCATGTCGCACATAACCGACTAGTATCCAATGTATCGACTTATCGAATCAATCTTTGATTCGATAACTAGGTTATATCGCATACAACCATTCGAAACATTCATCGCGAGAATAAAATACGGTATCACATACACGCATTATTCTCGGTCCCGCACATATCTCATATGTGCACCTATTTCGTTTCGCTTGAGCCAGGAAACCTCTGTGTTGGACTCTAAAGACTCGTCAATACGCTGGCAGCAGATGAAGATCATATCAAGCACCCACAAGCCGCAAGCGGTCTGCCAAACGTAACGGCCACCCAGGTATTGAGCGATCAGAAGATCGACGAGCAAGCCCGCTCACACTCCTGTGAATCCAACCAGTATTGTTAGTTATATGTATGCCCTAGAGGCCATTAATATACATAGGATGTATATTGTAGTGGATGCTTGGACATATATAGGGAGGACTTTCTTGCTCGACATGATAGTACGCTATCTGGTTACTCTTTGCCTTAACGTGTATACTGTTTGTCTCCCTGTTACATGTTGGTAAAGCCCTTAGGATGTGTACTTGACTACCTGGACTATGATGCGGATCATACTAGTGGGGACATGGTAGTCCATAAGTACATCCTTCAAAGTCCCTAGTCGTGGGTGTATCGAGACGGGGCATCGATATACCAGAGTAGACTAGCGTATACCTTCTCGACCCATACAGATGGGCGATGGATGATCCCATATCCATTGGTGTTTGACATCAGAGATGATATACGGGTGCTCAGTAGAGACTGGGTACACTGGACGGACTCGCCGAGAACTCCCAGATGGTATTATACCTCACGTCAGATGGCAGTTCTCTGGTGACACTGGTACAGAGTAGTCTGTTGACCCGAGATCGTCATAGAGTCTTGTGTGGTTCCCACTGTGCTTTGATTTCCATCTTACCATGTCCAAGAGGGCGTGCAAAACGGTGGTTTTTGGGTACTGTCCCGAGTCACATGGAGGCAATGAGCGATAGGAGGGGATTCGTCTCTCCCGGTATAGGGGGTTGATGTTGCGCTGTGTTCGATTGGCTATAACCGGAAATCCCTGGCCAGGGTTGCTGAGATTTACTGGTAAGTGTTACCAGTAGTTTCTCGAACTGTTATAGACCTCATATCGACACGACTTATCGAGCTTTTGGGGTCTGACGTTTACCACCCCTAGGCGATATATGCGACATATCAGACGATCAGACCGGACTGTACGGTAGTGTTACTGGTTGGATTCATAGGAGTGTGAGCGGGCTTGCTCGTCGATCTTCTGATCGCTCAATACCCGGGTGGCCGTTACGTTTAGCAGACCGCTTGCGGCTTGTGGGTGCTTGATATGATCATCATCTGCTGCCGGCGTATTGACGAGTCTTTAGAGTCCTACACAGAGGTTTCCTGGTTCAAGCGAAACGAAATAGGAGCGCATATGAGATATGTGCGGGACCGAGAATAATGCGTGTATGTGATACCGTATTCCATTCTCGCGATGAATGTATCGATTAGGTTATATGCGATATACCCTAGTTATCGAATCAAGGATTGATTCGATAAACCGATACATTGGATACTAGTCGGTTATATGTGATATGACCGGATCGTTAAATCAAGTGTTGATTTAATGATTTAATGTATAATTATATATTTGATATATTGCTTTGCATTAAATAGTATCGGTTCACTTTAAATGGATTTTCTCACTCGGGTGTGCGCATTGCATATGCGATATGATTTTGTGCACATGATTGTATCATGTTTGATGATACATGCTTTTTGGTTAAGTGTAAAGTATTAAACTATGGTTAAGTGGATGATTAGGGTTTTTACTTATTCATTTATTTGTTTATTTATTCATTTTTGGCAAAAGGAAAATGGTGGCTAATTTGGATATATGTTGAAGCTTCATGAAGCTTTGACTTAGTCACCATTTTTGTCTTCATACCAAACCTAACCATTCACTTAACTTGAGTTTAGTCTCTACACTTAACCATGGTTGATTATGATAAGTATTCTTTTATTTTATATTTTCTAATTGAACTTATCATAACACTTTTCTTCTTCTTCTTCATCTTCAACATTGAAGAAAGCTTTCTACCAACAATGGTGGAATGTGAAAATGAGTGAGAAATCCAATTCTAAAGTGAACCCACTTCCTATTTCTTCATCCTCTACCTCTTGCCAAGTAGTAGAGTGTGTTTCCTTCACAAGTTTTCTTGACTTGGTGAAGGTGGAGCTTGATCTAGCGATGCCTCGACGTAGATCATCTTCGGCATGGACATCGACGACCTAGCTCGCCATTTCTCCGACGAAGCCGACGCTAGAGCCCGGGAATTCATTTGGACAGCGAGGGGACTTCGTTGCGGAGCTATGGAGGTGGAGCACCGGATCTACAAAGGTTGTATTTCCGTTTACTTGTAGTTAAGTGTTAACTAGTTTTTGTTTCGTCTAGAAATCTAGCCAACGATCCGTTCTAGGGTTTCTCGGCACCGTTAAAATTTGAAATTGGCATGGTTGATGCCTTGTGAGACCTCATTAGGGTGCCTAGGAACCCTACAGTGGTATCAGAGCATAGCTAGAGCCTTAGGCGAAGTCTAGACGACGTTTGAATCCCGATCGAACCCGAAACCCCATTTTTCCCATGCTCTCTGTACTTTTTTCAAAACAGTGCATTTTTCCACATTAAAAATATGCAGAAAATTAAGCAGGGTATTATATGAATTACTGTGAAATACGGGGGCCTAATTCAATTAAACCACCGCGGAACCGCGGCACATGCTTGGCATGTGCGGCGGTTCCGCGGCCTTATGGTCACCTCTTGCGTTGACTTTTGTACAGTAATTCCTATTTTACAGTGATGAGTTCTCTGGGTATTTTTAATATTTATTCAAGAGTTGAATAATCTGGGATGTTTTGGAGCTTCGATGATTCGATCGGGTTTATCAGACTTTGTCTATTTGGCTTTCCGGATATTTTTTTGAATATGTTAAAAGGTTCGACCGGATATAAATACCCAATTTTTCCCCTGTCGGGAAATTTCCAAGTGTTGGATTTTTCCGTAGTTTAACGACGTTCTAAGTAGTGCAAGTAACGCGATGGACCCTCTAGAAGACAACAAACCTTAACTCGATTATGTGACCGTCTTGAACTGCCCTTTGAACCTTCGGGTTTGGGGCAGTACGGCGTGCTACATGTGAGGCGTTGGCTTGACCCTTCTACGGCTGGACCGTTGGTACTGAGGCATGAACTGAATGTTTTTAGACTTGTTTCATGTGTTGATCTGTATCGGGAAAACTTGGGTGTTTGACTGTTCGATCGAAAAGTTTAACATTTTCTATTTATCTGGAATATGATACAATAATTGGAATTCACAATTAGTTATGAGATAACTGAATGAATATTATAAACATAGCACTTTAGTCTCACTTGATCGGTTGCCACGGAATTTTGATGTGATCAAAAGTCCGTCGCAATCACGTAGCGTACGCGGATACTCGCCGGGTAAACTTAATAGACAGCCTCACCCCATAGCCCGACCAAGTGACTGTAGGAGAACCCGTCGCCGAAAGCATCCGTTCGGGTGCTCGCGGTGGCGGTGTTCCGCCTTGGTGCACTTCGTCGACGGCGTCGGGGGTGCGGCCGTCTACTAAAATTTGCGACGAGCATTCGATCAAAATGTCGAGAATCTTGTTGAATTGCCCGACTTGATATTGAAAAGTGTTTTCGATTTTGAGACTAAAATGCGGGGTTTATAATTGTTAGGCATGCGATGTCTAAGTAATTCATTTGGTCAGGCATGCGATGTCTGAGGTGGTTGCGGATTCCAACTGTTGTAGTTTTACACTTTCTTTTCTGTGACCGTAAGTGTAATATGTGATATCGCCGGTTTCGTTGCTATATGTCAACGACAATTGGGATGGACATATTTACTTACGTTGATGACATGTGATGTTATGTGTTGCTGGATATGTTATATTGGATCGTCGTGTTTGAATAGCCGGGGGTTTTTATGTGAGATGAGTGTTCTTCATTTTCATTCATGTAAAAACTTGTA
This sequence comes from Agapanthus africanus, assembly GCA_030015575.1. Taxonomy (NCBI): domain Eukaryota; kingdom Viridiplantae; phylum Streptophyta; class Magnoliopsida; order Asparagales; family Amaryllidaceae; genus Agapanthus; species Agapanthus africanus. Next base: position 612,705,111 of record JASDDO010000024.1, read on the forward strand.
TGTAATATTCTTTTATTGGGGCGCTTCCAGGTTGCGGAAGTTGTCACCCTTTGTATATTATTTACTTTTCCGCACTAGGATAGACCCAAGGAGGGGAGCACAAGTAACCGGGTTCTGGAGTCCAGTGGGAGACCAACTCGAGGAGTCGAGTCCGGGTCTCCTAACTCTAGAATTGGTAGGGTTGCTTGCCGCTCTCGTAGGGGTCTAGGGGTGTGGGTTTGGCTATTCATCACGACCGTGGAATCCGTGTTTTATACTGGCTCGTATTGAAAACACGGACGTCCTAGTATATCCAATATTTCATATGATTCTTCTGCTGCGATATCTGTGATGTGATCATGTGATGTTCTGTGATAGATACTGTATATAGTATATATGATATATTATATAGACGTTACTTATGTTTTACACCCACGCTAGCCCTGCCCTGCTCTGCCGTTAGTTACCTAACCTAACGGTGCACGAGGGGACATCGAGGCGAATGCGGATGGCATAAGTGTACGTCGTATTTATCTGTGATGTTTAGGTACTTAAATGATGGGACTTCATTAATGTGATTTATGAAATAAAAGAAACATAAGATGTTGTAGAATTGAATTTCAAAATAAAACAGGTAGCTACAGTTCTTGCTTTGCACAGCGGTATATGTGATATATCCTGCACCTTATTCGATGAGGAAAGGACCGAGATCCCTTCACCGGGAGTGACTCCTTTAGCAATAACTGGCAGATGCTACACACTCGGTTTGTCTTTTGATTGCTTTTAAGAGTTTTTGCTTTGCACAGTGATATATATGATATATCCCGCACCTCATTCGACGAGGAAAGGACCGACGATCCCTTCACCGGGAGTGACTCCTTTAGCAAAACTAGAAAAGCCTCGAAAGCACTCCATTTTAAAATCATTTGATTCTACAACGATATCAAGTTCATTACGCAATAGGTTTTCAGAAAAACCTGTCGTAGCCCTCCGTCATTTCAGATATATACTGGTTAGTATTCGTGCTGCGTTTGTTGACCTCTGTCAAGGCGTAGTGTGCGGTAGCTGATTAGTGCTTATCTGCATAAGCATATGATGTGATTGATTTAGGGTAGTCGTGCGACCTTGTTGACCTCTGTCAAGGGTCGTGCGGGTGGGTTTACTTCAATCAGGAAATGACGGGTTGAACTTGACTAGCAGCCTATGGTTTGTTGACCTCTGTCAAGGTCATAGGACGCTAGGGGCAAAATATTATCGGGAATTTCAAGTGTTGAAATTTGTAATGAGATTGCATACCTTCTATGAGATAGTTGGATCCCGATACCCACTGCGAGTAAGGGTTACTCCTGGGAGAGTTTTACACATTACAATTAGCCGATCAAGTAGGTGTCTAGAAAGGTGTTAACGAGGTTACGCCTCTGGGAAAACGAGGTTTACATTAATTAGGTTCGTGCGAAAGAACGGGGGACCTCCCTCAAAGTACCGACACTGGCCTGGCTGAAAGATTGGCGAACTTGTAGTGTGTAATTAATCCCGGCTAGTCTTTCCTTTTAGGGTTTGAAGGAAGATTTGATAAAAAGCAGTGGGAGCCATCCTGATTAGATAAAATAATAACCAATCTGATCTTGCAAGAGCGCACGCTGAGTGTTTTCTTCTCTCTCTCTCCAGGTAGCGACCATATCACGCCTTAATCAAGATAATAATACGGATATTTGACCGAACCCGCTTGTTATACTGAGCTGGGGAACGTTGGTCCCGCTCCAACTTATAATTGTTATAAGACAGAGCAGGAAATTGGGGAATACCAGATTTCCCGTGCCGCCCAAACGAAGAGAGTGCATGCTGATGCATCATCTTCGGGTGTGTTCATTACAAAGAACTGTTTCTCTGTATCCTCTACGTCCTGGGTATGCGATACCAGATCAGGATCCCATATATGTAATCTGTTACATAGGGCTACAGATAGGTAGAGAACTGAGAACGGGTGATAAGTTTCATGAGGCAGAAAACGGGGCAAGTGTTGCAGCCAAGTCTGTTGGTCACTGTCACCCTGTATTACCAATACATTGATTCTGAACGAATGTTATTAGATACCGAACCTGATATACAAAATCATATCTGTCTCTTTATTAGTAAAGAAACGGTAAAATTTTGTATTGTTGGATAATGTTTTGAACATTTCCTATATCAAAAGTTGATCGGTTCAGGCACGTTATCTAAAAGCGTTGATGTTCTAAATCAAACTACAGTTCTTAGTATACGGATCACACACAAGAGGAAGAGTTCAGAAATGAACGAATTCTTCTTGAGGTATTGTAGACTAGGTCATATCAATGTGACCCGACTAGCTAAGTTACATTTAGATGCATATTTAAATCAGTTTGAATTTACATCTTGTGAAACTTGCCAGTCATGTCACAGAGATAAGATGACCATAGCTCCGTTTATTGGAAACGGAGAAAGAGTTAATGAACTCTTGGGATGATACATGTTGATGTATAAAGGTCCCCTGTCTACACATGCCAAGACCGGTTCTTTGTACTTCATTACATTCTCTGATAATCTCTCAAGATTCAGACATATGTTCCTGTTGAAACACAAGTCCGAACCTTTTGAGATATTCACAGAATATAAGTTAGAAGTAGAGAACCAGAATACGGGTATAAGTATAATGTCCTATGATGAGATCAAGGAGGAGAATACTTGAGCACGGAAATACTGGACTATTTTAAAGGAGAATGAGATTCTCTCTCAGCATTACTCCTCTGAATACACCATAGCACGATGGTATATCAGGGCGGATCAATCACACCCTATATGATAAGGTGTACTCTATGATGAGTACTACTGAGTTACCTGTTTCCTTTTTGGGGGTCATGCACTTATGAAGTTGCATACCTATTGAATAGGGTTCCAATCAAATCAGTTGCCTACCACTCCATATGAGATATGATATGGAAAGAGCCCATGTCTTAAGCTAGTTAAGATTTGGGGTTGTCCGGCCTATGTCTAAAAATAAAATCCGGACAAGCTCGAGGCAAGGTCTGTAATGTAGAACTGGAAAGGTTCCAGCTATACAAACTACAGCAGATGATTTGATAGAGCCAAAGGATTCAGTAGATTCCAATGAACCTCAGCCTCTCCGCCGATCTAGTAGGGTTCCTCTCCTACCTGAGAGATACTTCGGTTTCTCTATGACAGTGGGAGCGAGGATTGCATCATGAGATGATGACCCAACTAGCTTCGAGCTGGCCATCAGGAGTAAGACTCTGTTAGAATGGCTGGATGCTTAGCGATCTGAGATGGAATCCTTATACACCAACAAAGTATGGACTTTGGTTGCTATATCTGAAGGGTTAAATCCCCATCAGGAGCAAGTATATCTTGAGAAGATTACTTGGTGTACATGGAAAAGTTGAGACTTTCAAAGCTAGACTTGTTAAAGGTTTGCATCATTGACCAGGTGTGGATCATGATGAAACTTTTTCTAAGGATCTATGCTTAAGTCCATTCAGATCCTACTTGCCACGGCTACATACCATGACTACGATATCTGGTGGTTGGGTGTAATGACAGCTTTTCTAAATAATGTTTTAGAAGAGGGAGTCTATAAGTACACAGCCAGAGGGCCTCGTGGACAGTAGGAGCAGCGGAAACGTGTGCAAGATATTTTATAGGATAAAGCAGGCATCGCGGAGTTGGAACGTCTGTTTTGATGAATTAGTCAAAGAGTTTGACATCATCAAAATGGTAGATGAACCTTGTATGAACAAAAAGGTAGTAGGGAGTATGGTGACGATCCTCGTAGAGTACGTGGATGACATACTCTTGATAGGGAAGGAGTTTCCTATGCTACGCTCGATCAATCTCCGCCAATCACAATGGTTCTCCACATAGGATCAAAGTGATACCTCCTAAATCCTGGGTTTTGGATCTATGAGATAGATCTAAATGGATGTTAGGATTCTCACTAGTTGTAGTGAGATGGTATCAATCGACCCTGGGGAGAATCACTGGAATGGTTCCAGGGTGATAATGACGACTGAGTGTCAGTCACAGGCATTGTCTTTACCCTCAGTAAAGGGACGGTATGTTGGAAGAGTTCCAAGATAGATACCGTGACATACTAGACGATAAAGGCAGGATACATCGCTACTTAAGATGCTACCAAAGAGGCAGTCTGGGTGTATTTTAGTTCATAAGATGAACTTTATTCCTCCCATTGTGTGACAATGGAGTTGTGGCTTATGCCAAGGAACGCCGGTCCCATCAGTGATCCAGACATATTCTAAGGCAGTATCACCTGATCATGGAGATAGTTGATCTCCAGGGAGATTGAGGTTAGGAGAGTAGACTCAGAGGACAACACAGCGGATCCACTCACAAAGGCCTGTTCCCAGAGAGAGACTTTTATGGGATGGTTGAGTATGAGATACTGCAACCACAGCTATCAGATGGCCCTAGTGCAAGTGGGAGATTGTTAGTTATATGTATGCCCTAGAGGCCATTACTATACATAGGATGTATATTGTAGTGGATGCTTGGACATATATAGGGAGGACTTTCTTGCTCGACATGATAGTACGCTATCTGGTTACTCTTTGCCTTAACGTGTATACTGTTTGTCTCCCTGTTACATGTTGGTAAAGCCCTTAGGATGTGTACTTGACTACCTGGACTATGATGCGGATCATACTAGTGGGGACATGGTAGTCCATAAGTACATCCTTCAAAGTCCCTAGTCGTGGGTGTATCGAGACGGGGCATCGATATACCAGAGTAGACTAGCGTATACCTTCTCGACCCATACAGATGGGCGATGGATGATCCCATATCCATTGGTGTTTGACATCAGAGATGATATACGGGTGCTCAGTAGAGACTGGGTACACTGGACGGACTCGCCGAGAACTCCCAGATGGTATTATACCTCACGTCAGATGGCAGTTCTCTGGTGACACTGGTACAGAGTAGTCTGTTGACCCGAGATCGTCATAGAGTCTTGTGTGGTTCCCACTGTGCTTTGATTTCCATCTTACCACGTCCAAGAGGGCGTGCAAAATGGTGGTTTTTGGGTACAGTCCCGAGTCACATGGAGGCAATGAGCGATAGGAGGGGATTCGTCTCTCCCGGTATAGGGGGTTGATGTTGCGCTGTGTTCGATTGGCTATAACCGGAAATCCCTGGCCAGGGTTGCTGAGATTTACTGGTAAGTGTTACCAGTAGTTTCTCGAACTGTTATAGACCTCATATCGACACGACTTATCGAGCTTTTGGGGTCTGACGTTTACCACCCCTAGGCGAGATATGCGACATATCAGACGATCAGACCGGACTGTATGGTAGTGTTACTGGTTGGATTCACAGGAGTGTGAGCGGGCTTGCTCGTCCATTTTCTGATCGCTCAATACCCGGGTGGCCGTTACATTTAGCAGACCGCTTGCGGCTTGTGGGTGCTTGATATGATCATCATCTGCTGCCGGCGTATTGACGAGTCTTTAGAGTCCTACACAGAGGTTTCCTGGTTCAAGCGAAACGAAATAGGAGCGCATATGAGATATGTGCGGGACCGAGAATAATGCGTGTATGTGATACCGTATTCCATTCTCGCGATGAATGTATCGATTAGGTTTTATGCGATATACCCTAGTTATCGAATCAAGGATTGATTCGATAAACCGATACATTGGATACTAGTCGGTTATATGTGATATGACCGGATCGTTAAATCAAGTGTTGATTTAATGATTTAATGTATAATTATATATTTGATATATTGCTTTGCATTAACTAGTATCGGTTCACTTTAAATGGATTTTCTCACTCGGGTGTGCGCATTGCATATGCGATATGATTTTGTGCACATGATTGTATCATGTTTGATGATACATGCTTTTTGGTTAAGTGTAAAGTATTAAACTATGGTTAAGTGGATGATTAAGGTTTTTACTTATTCATTTATTTGTTTATTTATTCATTTTTGGCAAAAGGAAAATGGTGGCTAATTTGGATATATGTTGAAGCTTCATGAAGCTTTGACTTAGTCACCATTTTTGTCTTCATACCAAACCTAACCATTCACTTAACTTGAGTTTAGTCTCTACACTTAACCATGGTTGATTATGATAAGTATTCTTTTATATTATATTTTCTTAATGAACTTATCATAACACTTTTCTTCTTCTTCTTCATCTTCAACATTGAAGAAAGCTTTCTACCAACAATGGTGGAATGTGAAAATGAGTGAGAAATCCAATTCTAAAGTGAACCCACTTCCTATTTCTTCATCCTCTACCTCTTGCCAAGTAGTAGAGTGTGTTTCCTTCACAAGTTTTCTTGACTTGGTGAAGGTGGAGCTTGATCTAGCGATGCCTCGACGTAGATCATCTTCGGCATGGACATCGACGACCTAGCTCGCCATTTCTCCGACGAAGCCGATGCTAGAGCCCGGGAATTCATTTGGACAGCGAGGGGACTTCGTTGCGGAGCTATGGAGGTGGAGCACCGGATCTACAAAGGTTGTATTTCCGTTTACTTGTAGTTAAGTGTTAACTAGTTTTTGTTTCGCCTAGAAATCTAGCCAACGATCCGTTCTAGGGTTTCTCGGCACCGTTAAAATTTGAAATTGGCATGGTTGATGCCTTGTGAGACCTCATTAGGGTGCCTAGGAACCCTACAAGTAACACTTACCGTACAGTCCGGTCTGTTCGTCTGATATGTCGCATATCAAGTCTAGGGGTGGTAAACGTCAGACCCCAATAACCGATAAGTCGTGCCGATGTGAGGCTCATAACGGGTCGAGAAACTACTGGTAACACTTACCAGCAAAACTCTGATCAGCCCTGGCCAGGGACTTCCCTGTTACGGCCAATCGAGCACAGCGCAACATCAACCCCAATACCGGGAGAGACGAAACCCCTCCTATCGCTCATTGCCTCCATGTGACATGGGACTGTACCCAAAAACCACCGTTTTGCACGCCCTCATGGACGTGGTAAGGTGGAGATCAAAGCACAATGTGAATCACACAAGACTCTATGACGATCTCGGGTCTACAGACTAACCTGCACAAGTGTCACCTGAGAACTGCCATCTGACGTGAGGTATAATACCATCTGGGAGTTCTCGGCGAGTCCGTCCAGTGTACGCAGTCTCCACTGAGCACCCGTATACCATCTCTGATGTCAAACACCAATGGATATGGGATCATCCATCGCCCATCTCATGGGTCGAGAAGCGTATACGCTAGTCTACACTGGTATATCGATGCCCCGTCTCGATACACCCATGACTAGGGACCTTGAAGGATGTACCTATGGACTACCATGTCCCCACTAGTATGATCTGCATCATAGTCCAGGTAGTCAAGTACACATCCTAAGGGCTTTACCAACATGTAACTATAAGACAGTTTAAAGAGACTAGTGTACATGTTAAGATAAAGAGCAACCAGATAGCATACTATCATATCGAGCAAGAAGGTCATCTCTATATATGTCCAAGCATCCAATATAATATACATCATCTGTACAATACTGGCCTCTAGGGCATACATACAACTAACAATCTCCCACTTGCACTAGGGCCAGCTGCTGTAGTATCGCATACCGAGCATCCCGAAGAGTCTCTCAAACTGTATCTGGGGAATGGCCTTCGAGAGTGGATCCGCCGTGTTGTTCTTCGTGTCAACCCTCCTGACCTCGATCTCCCGGCGATCAACTATCTCCCGGATCAGGTGATACCGCCTCAGAATATGCCTGGATCGCTGATGGGACCTGGGTTCCTTGGCCAAAGCCACCGCTCCATTGTTATCGCAATACAAAGGTATTGGATGCTCAATAGATGGAACCACTCCAAGTTCAGTAATGAACTTCTTGATCCAGACAGCCTCTTTGGCAGCATCGTTGGCAGCGATGTATTCAGCCTCTATCGTCGAGTCTGCCACGGTTTCCTGCTTGGAACTCTTCCAGCTAACCGCCCCTCCGTAAAGGGTAAAGACAAATCCCGACTGCGACTTAGAGTCGTCCTTATCACTCTAGAAGCTTGAATCGGTAAAGGACTCCACTTGGAGTTCTCCGTTACCATACACCAAGAGCATCTCTTTAGTCCTTCGCAAGTACTTAAGAATGCTCTTCACAGCTGTCCAGTGACTCTCTCCAGGATCAGCTTAATACCTGCTCACTACACTTAGTGAATATGCAACATCGGGTCTGGTACATAGCATCGCGTACATGATAGAGCCTACAGCCGAAGCATAGGGTATCCCTTGCATGCGAGCTCTCTCTAAATCAGTCTTGGGAGACATCTCTTTAGAGAGAGTGACTCCAGAGATCGTGGGTAAGTTCCCACGCTTGGATTCTTCCATACTAAACCTCTTTAGTATGGTGTCAATGTACCTGGATTGGGACAATCCCAGTATCTGTTTGGATCTATCTCTATAGATCCTAATTCCCAATATGCAGGAGGCATCACCAAGATCTTTCATTGAGAATCTTTGTGATAAGAAGAGCTTGACCGATTGCAGCATAGGAATATCATTTCCTATCAAGAGTATGTAGTCCACGTACAATACGAGGAATACAACCTTACTCTCTGCCACCTTCTTGTAGATACAAGGTTCATCTACATTTTTGACGAAATCAAACTCTTTGATAATGACGTCAAAGCAGATGTTCCAACTCCACGATGCTTGCTTTAATCCATAAATGGATTTAAGCAGCTTGCATACCTTCCCGCTGCTCCCACTGTCTACGAAGCCCTCTGGCTGAGTCATGTACACGCACTCTTCTAAATCACCGTTTAGAAAGGCGGTCTTAACATCCATTTGCCAGATTTCGTAATCATGATATGCAGCGATGGCAAGCATGATCCAGATGGATTTAAGCATAGCCACTGGAGAAAAGGTTTTGTCATAGTCCACAGTTGGTCTTTGACGAAAACCCTTTGCTACAAGTCTAGCTTTGAAAGTCTCCACTTTCCCATCTACACCAAGTTTTTCTTGAAGATCCACTTGCTCCCAATGGGTTTTACCCCTTCAGGAGCAACTTCCAAAGTCCATACTTTGTTGGTGTACATGGATTCCATCTCAGACTGCATTGCATCTAGCCATTTCACCGAGTCCTTACTCGTGATGGCCTGCTCGAAGCTAGTTAGGTCATCATCTTCCATGATGCAAACCTTGCTTCCACCATCAATGAGAAAACCGTAGTATCTCTCAGGCGGATGAGAAACCCTGCTAGATCGGCGGAGCGGCTGGGTTCGTCAGGTACTACTGAATCCTCTGGTTCTACCAAGTCTTCTGTTATAGTTTGTGTCGCTGGAACCTCTTCCAGTTCTACCTCAATGCCACTTGTTTGTTTCATAAAAAAACCTTTTTCTAAGAAAGTGGCATGTTGAGAAACAAACACCTTTTGTTCCTCGGGGTGGTAGAAGATATACCCTTGTGAATTTTTGGGATATCCTATAAACTTACATAAGACTGATCTTGCCTCGAGTTTGTCCGGATTTTGTCTTTTGACATAGGCTGGACAACCCCATATCTTAATGTAATTAAGATGTGGTCTCTTCCCTTTCCATATCTCATATGGAGTGGTAGGCACAGATTTGGTAGGAACTCTATTCAATAGGTCCATGGCTGTCTCAAGCGCATATCCCCAGAAGGAAATAGGTAACTCAGCTGTACTCATCATTGAGCGCACCATATCTAATAGGGTGCGGTTTCTTCGTTCTGATACACCGTTGTGCTGTGGTGTATAAGGAGGAGTGAGCTGAGAGAGAATCCCATTCTCTTTTAGATAATCCAGAAAATCATTGCTCAAGTATTCTCCTCCTCGATCAGATCGAAGGATCTTAATACTTTTGCCCGTTTGGTTCTCTACTTCGTGCTTATATTCTCTGAATTTCTCAAAAGCTTTAGACTTGTGTTTTATCAGGAACACATGTCCGTATCTAGATAGATCGTCAGTGAATGTAATGAAGTAGGAAGAACCGTCCCTGGCATGTGTAGACATGGGACCGCATACATCACTATGTATTAGCCCTAAGAGTTCCATAACTTTTTCTCCGTGTCCCATAAACGGAGTTTTGGTCATCTTGCCTTTGAGACATGACTGGCAAATGTCATAAGATGAAAATTCAAACGGATTTAAATATCCATCCTTATGCAACTTAGCTAGTCGTGTCGCATTGATGTGACCAAGTCTACAATGCCACAAGAAGGATTCGTTCATTTCTGAACTTTTCCTCTTGTGTGTGTTTTGTATATTGAGGACTGTATTTTGATTTAGAATGAATATGCCATTATGTAGCGAGCCTGATGCAATCAACTTTTGATCTAGGAATATGTTCATAACATTATCCTTTACTACAAAATTATATCTTTCTTTACTTAATAAAGAAACTGATATAACGTTGCACATCATGTTTGGTATATAATAGCATTCATTTAAAATCAGTGTATTACCACTTGGTAATACTAGGTGATACTCGCCAACTGCTTTGGCTGCAACATTTGCCCCATTCCCTACTTGAACGGAATGATCACCTTTTCCCAGTTCTCTACCTTTCCGTAGCCCATGTAACATTTTACATATGTGGGATCCTGATCCGGTATCTAATACCCAGGACGTAGGGTGAACAGAGAAACAGTTGTCAATAACTAACACACCTGTAGAAGATGCATCGACATGCATGTTCTTTTGGGCGGCTTGAGAATCTAGATATTCTCCTATTCCCTGTTCAGTCTTATAACTCTTATAAGAAAGAACGGGTCCAACGTTCCCCAGCACTGTATAACATGCGGGTTCAGTCAATACATCCATATTATTATCTTTATTAGGGCATGAAATGGTCGCTACCTGGAGAGAGAGAGAAGAAAACACTTTAGCGTATGCTCTTGCAAGATCAGATTGGTTATTATCTTATCTAATCAGGATGGCTCCCACTGGTTTTTATCAAATCTTCCTTCAAACCTTAAAAGGAAAGACTAGCCGGGATTAATTACACCTTACAACTTCATCGATCTTTCAGACAGGCCAGTGTCGGTACTTTAAGGGAGGTTCCCCGTGCTTTCGCACGGACCTAATTAAAGTAAACCTCGTTTTCCGAGAGGCGTAACCCCGTTGACACCTTTCTAGACACCTACTTGATCGGCTAATTGTCCTGTGTAAAACTCTCCCGGGATTAACTCTTACTCGCAGTGGGTATCGGGATCCAACTATCTCATAGAAGGTATGCAATCTCATTGCAAATCTCAACACTTGAAATTCCCGATAATATTTTGCCCCTAGCGTGCTATGACCTTGACGCATGCCAAACAACCCATAGTCCGCTAGTCAAGTTCAACCCGTACAATTCGTGATTGAATTAAACCCACCCGTACGACCCTTGACGCATGCCAAACAACGCCGTACGAATACCTTAATCCAATCGCATCTCATGCTACAGATAAGTAATAATCAGCTACCGTACACTACGCCTTGACGCATGCCAAACAACCGTAGCACGAATACTAAATATTACATATCTGAATTGACGGAGGGCTACGCAGGTTTTTCTGAAAACCATGAGCGTAATGAACTTGATATCGTTGTAGAATCAAGTGAAGTTTTTGAAATGGAGTGATTTTGAGGCTTTTATTAGTTTTTCTAAAGAGGTCACTCCCGGTGAAGGGATCTTGGCTCTTTCCTCATCGAATAAGGTGCGGGATATATCATATATATCACTGTGCAAAGCAAAACTCCAAAAGCAGTCAAAAGTCAAACCGAGTGTTGTAGCATCTGCCGGCTTCGCTAAAGGGGTCACTCCCGGTGAAGGGATCTCGGCCCTTTCCTCATCGAATAAGGTGCAGGGTATATCATATATACCGCTATGCATTGCAAAACTGTAGCTACCCTTTTATTTGAAAATTTGATTCTACAACATCTTTTAGGTTTCTTTTCTTTCATTAATCACATTAATGAAGTCCCATCATTTAAGTCACCTAAACATCACAGATAAATACGACGTACACTTATGCCATCCGCATTCGCCTCGATGTCCCCTCATGCACTGTTAGGTTAGGTAACTAACGACAGAGCAGGGCAGGGCTAGTGCGGGTGCAAAACATAAGTAACGTCTATATAATATATCATATATACTATATACAGTATCTATCACAGAACATCACATGATCACATCACAGATATCGCAGCAGAAGAAACATATGAAACATTGGATATACTAGGACGTCCGTGTTTTCAATACGAGCCAGTATAAAACACGGATTCCACGGTCGTGATAAATAGCCAAACCCACACCCCTAGACCCCTACGAGAGCGGCAAGTAACCCTACCAATTCTAGGGTTAGGAGACCCGGACTCGACTCCTCGAGATGGTCTCCCACTGGACCCTAGAACCCGGTTACTTGTGCTCCCCTTCTTGGGTCTATCCTAATGCGGAAAAGTAAATAATATACATCAACGGTGACATCTTCCGCAACCTGGAAGTGCCCCAATAAAAGAATATTACATACAAGTTTTTACATGAATGAAAATGAAAAACACTCATCTCACATAAAAACCCCCGGCTATTCAAACACGACGATCCAATATAACATATCCAGTAACACATAACATCACATGTCATCAACGTAAGTAAGTATGCATACACCGATTGTCGTCGACGTATAGCAACGACAATCGACAATACCACCACATACTACACTTACGGTCACAGAAAAGAAAGTGTAAAACTACAACAGTTGGAATCCACAACCTCTTTAGACATCGCATGCCTAGTCAAATGAAATACTTATACATCACATGCCTAACAATTATAAACCCCGCATTTTAGTCTCATTATCGAAAACTCTTTTCAATATCAAGTGAAACTAAACCGCTAGATTTATAACATTCATTTAGTTATCTCATAACTGTTTGTGAATTCCAATTATTGTATCCCATTCCGGATAAATAGAAAATATTAAACTTTCCGATCGAACATTCGAACACCCAAGTTTTCCCGAAACCGTTCAACACATGAAATAGGTTCAAATACATTCACTTCATGCCTCAGTACCAACGGTCCAGCCGTAGAAGGGTCAAGCCAACGCCTCACATGTGGCACGCCGTACTGCCCCAAACCCTAAGGTTCAAAGGGCAGTTCAAGACGGTCACATAATCGAGTTAAGGTTTGTTGTCTTCTAGAGGGACCATCGCGTTACTTGCACTACTTAGAACGTCATTAAACTACGGAAAAGTCCAACAATTGGAAATTTCCCGGCAGGGGAAAGATTGGGTATTTACATCCGGTCGAACTTTTTAACATATTCCAAATATCCGGAAAAACACATAGACGAAGTCTGATAATCCGATCGAATCTACGAACTCCCAATACAACCCAAAATACTCAACTCTTGAGTGCAAATTAAAAATTCCTAGAAAACTCAGTACCTGAAAACATGAATTACTGTGCAAAAAATGGAGGCTAATCTCATTAATTGGCCGCTGAACCGCCGCAGAAGCCAAGCTTCTGCCGCGGTTCCGCCGCGCATTAGACATATTATGAAGTAATTTTTGCACCGTAATTCTTAGAATTCCTTGCTGAATTTTTTAAGCATTTTTAATCTGGAAAAAACCCAGTTTTTGTAAAAGTCCAGAGAGCAATTTGGGTTAGGGTTTCGATGTTCGTTCAGATTTCAAACGTCGTCTACACTTCGCCTAAGGCTCTAGCTAGACTCTGATACCACTGTAGGGTTCCTAGGCACGCTAATGAGGTCTCACAAGGCATCAACCATGCCAATTTGAAAATTTTCAAGTGCCGAGAAACCCTAATACGGATTCGTTAACTAGAGTTTAGGCGAAAAGTGAAACTAGTTAACATTTTAACTAAAAGAAAGAGGCTACAACCTTTGTAGATCCGGTTCTCCACTTCCTTAGCTCCACGTAGACGTCCTCTCGCTGTCCATATCGGATCTCGGACTCTAGCATCGGCTTCATCGGAGAAATGAGCGGACTAGTCGTCGGCTACGATGCCGAAGATGATCTACGTCGGGGCAACACAAGATCAAGCTCTAACTTCACCAAGTCGTGAAACTTGTGAAGAAAACACCCTATACTACTTGGCAAGAGGTAGAGGGTGAAGAAATAGGAGGTGGGTTCACTTTAGAATTGGATTTCTCACTCTTTTACTCAAGATGCCATTAAAGTTAGTAAGCTTTTCTTCTTGTTCAAGAGGAAGAAGATGAAGAAAGAATATGATAAGTCTTTATTTTAAAAGAAAAACAATATGAATACTTATCATATCCTAACCTTGGTTAGGGTAGAGAATAGACCATGGTTACTTTTAGTGGTTAGGGTTAAGCATGAGACAAGAATGGTGGACTTGTTCAAAGCTTCATGAAGCTTCAACAAGCATCCAAAGAAAGCCACCAAATCATATTTATCTTTTCCATAATGGAAAAATAAATAAATAAGCAAATAAACAAAACCCTAATCTTTAACTTAACCATGGTTTAATTCTTTGCACAAACCCAAGTGAGTATGTATCATCAAACATGATACAATCAAGTGCACACAAAATATATCACATATACAATGTGCACATCAAGTGAGAAAATCCTTTTAAAATGAACCAATACTAGTTAATGCAAAGTAATATATCAAATATATAATTATACATTAAATCATTAAATCAACACTTGATTCAATGATCCGGTCATGTCGCACATAACCGACTAGTATCCAATGTATCGACTTATCGAATCAATCTTTGATTCGATAACTAGGTTATATCGCATACAACCATTCGAAACATTCATCGCGAGAATGAAATACGGTATCACATACACGCATTATTCTCGGTCCCGCACATATCTCATATGTGCACCTATTTCGTTTCGCTTGAGCCAGGAAACCTCTGTGTAGGACTCTAAAGACTCGTCAATACGCCGGCAGCAGATGATGATATCAAATATATATCTAGAGTAAAAACAAAATTAGTGAACTAAGTCAAGATTTCTACATACTTCTACAAGCATCCTAAACCATGCCAATTTCCACCTAATTTTGATTTATCCCTTAATAATTAAATCCCTAAATTATCTTTAGTTTGGTATGAGTTTTATACACCCATGTCCAATGTATCAACAAGCATGACACAAAAATAAATACATTAATATATATCTCATATATATTAATATGTATTTGTAGAAAACAAATTCTTACGTGAGCTAATATTAGTTAATATATATTAATATATCAAATATATAATTATATATTAAATTATTAAATTATCACTTGATTTAATAATCCGGTTATATCACATATAACCAACTAATATCATTTATATCAACTTATCGAATCAACACTTGATTCAATAACCCGGCCATATCTCATATAACCGACTGATATCATATATCGCGAGATTAGAATACGGTATCACATACACGTATTAATCTCGGTCCCGCACATATCACATATGTGCCCTACTTCGTTTCGCTTGAGCTAGGAAACCTCTGTGTAGGACTCTAAAAACTCGTCAATACGCCAGCTGTAGGTAATGATTATATTAGTCACCCACAAGCCGTCAGCGGTACTAGCTGGACGTAACGGCTACCCAGGTATTGAGCGATCAGAAGATCAACAAGCAAGCGATAGTGTTACTCGACCCGTTATGAGCCTGACATAGGCATGACTTATCAAGTTATTGGGGTCTGACGTTTACCACCCTAGACTCGATATGCGACATATAAGATGAAGAGACCGGACTGTACGATAGTGTTACTTACCGGATTCATGGGAGTTTGTACAAGCTTGCTTGTTGATCTTCTGATCGCTCAATACCTGGGTAGCCGTTACGTCCAGCTAGTACCGCTGACGGCTTGTGGGTGACTAATATAATCATTACCTACAGCTGGCGTATTGACGAGTTTTTAGAGTCCTACACAGAGGTTTCCTAGCTCAAGCGAAATGAAGTAGGGCACATATGTGATATGTGCGGGACCGAGATTAATACGTGTATGTGATACCGTATTCTAATCTCGCGATATATGATATCAGTCGGTTATATGAGATATGGCCGGGTTATTGAATCAAGTGTTGATTCGATAAGTTGATATAAATGATATTAGTTGGTTATATGTGATATAACCGGATTATTAAATCAAATGATAATTTAATAATTTAATATATAATTATATATTTGATATATTAATATATATTAACTAATATTAGCTCACGTAAGAATTTTTTTTCTACAAATACATATTAATATATATGAGATATATATTAATGTATTTATTTTTGTGTCATGCTTGTTGATACATTGGACATGGGTGTATAAAACTCATACCAAACTAAAGATAATTTAGGGATTTAATTATTAAGGGATAAATCAAAATTAGGTGGAAATTGGCATGGTTTAGGATGCTTGTAGAAGTATGTAGAAATCTTGACTTAGTTCACTAATTTTGTTTTTACTCTAGATATCAAGCACCCACAAGCCGCAAGCGGTCTGCCAAACGTAACGGCCACCCGGGTATTGAGCGATCAGAAGATCGACGAGCAAGCCCGCTCACACTCCTGTGAATCCAACCAGTAACACTTACCGTACAGTCCGGTCTGTTCGTCTGATATGTCGCATATCAAGTCTAGGGGTGGTAAACGTCAGACCCCAATAACCGATAAGTCGTGCCGATGTGAGGCTCATAACGGGTCGAGAAACTACTGGTAACACTTACCAGCAAAACTCTGATCAGCCCTGGCCAGGGACTTCCCTGTTACGGCCAATCGAGCACAGCGCAACATCAACCCCAATACCGGGAGAGACGAAACCCCTCCTATCGCTCATTGCCTCCATGTGACTCGGGACTATACCCAAAAACCACCGTTTTGCACGCCCTCATGGACGTGGTAAGGTGGAGATCAAAGCACAGTGGGAATCACACAAGACTCTATGACGATCTCGGGTCTACAGACTAACCTGCATAAGTGTCACCTGAGAACTTCCATCTGACGTGAGGTATAATACCATCTGGGAGTTCTCGGCGAGTCCGTCCAGTGTACGCAGTCTCCACTGAGCACCCGTATACCATCTCTGATGTCAAACACCAATGGACATGGGATCATCCATCGCCCATCTCATGGGTCGAGAAGCGTATACGCTAGTCTACACTGGTATATCGATACCCCGTCTCGATACACCCACGACTAGGGACCTTGAAGGATGTACCTATGGACTACCATGTCCCCACTAGTATGATCTGCATCATAGTCCAGGTAGTCAAGTACACATCCTAAGGGCTTTACCAACATGTAACTATAAGACAGTTTAAAGAGACTAGTGTACATGTTAAGATAAAGAGCAACCAGATAGCATACTATCATATCGAGCAAGAAGGTCATCTCTATATATGTCCAAGCATCCAATATAATATACATCATCTGTACAATACTGGCCTCTAGGGCATACATACAACTAACAGGATAGCATTTCGGAGGATGTTTTGTTGATATTGTTACAAGTGTTTGAATCTTGTGGAGGTATAAAATCCTAACCCTAAACTCTATTTGTTATTTTAATACATTAATCTAGCATATAAGACGCTTAATTAAAGCTTTTAATTGCATGTTTAGAAATTCAAGATATGGTTTTTGAAGATCAAGTGAGGGTTTTGATTAGTTGTAATGATTAAGTGTGTTGTTTAGACTAGGAAAAACATAACCTAGTTGTGAGAATGTTAATTGTTATTTTTCCTAATCGTCTAATTAGCTTAATTGCAAACTAAGCTTTTACTAAATCTTATTTGGGTGAGATTAAAATTGTAGTAAAGGTTTGAGTGGTTTAATCAAGCTATTATGAGATAATTGTGATTACTAATTTTTGTTAAACTTGTAGTTTTGGGCTAAAATGATTAAATGTTGCTTACTAGATTTTCGGATAATTCAGGCGTGGGTTTCTATTGACGTTGCGACGTTATGTATATTAGATTCCACGATTTATATTGTGTTATGAATGCGCGATCGGTACGATCAGGGCCTAGGCTTGGTGATTATGTCGTTTTGAGTTCCTAGCTGAGGTTGTGCTGATATCGTACGCGTTTTGTACACTGAGTGCACAGTGTGTTTATGTTGTGGACGTTATCTTTGCATTTCGTTGTCTTTGTGTCGGCGCAGGATATTTAGTCTTATGTGTTGTGTTTGTGAAATTTTAGGATCGCAAGCAGGGACTTCGGACGCTGCGAAGAAAGGGAAGCAGGTGGTCGGATTTACTTAGCTCGAGGTCATCTGTGAGTAAATTTAACATCTACATGGGAATCGCCCGCATGGCGTTATGCGTCAGGGCTAGATATGATATGATATTAGCCGCATGTTTATATTGCACATATAGAGATTGTGCATAAAACTTCATTGCATATTATTACTTGTTGTGCTTGGACTTTTACCCTTTGGGCACTGCACTATTATTGACGGCTTATGTTGCAAGAGCACTGATTGTATACCACACACACCGTCGATAATTGCCATGGCACGCACAACACCTATACATACGTGATATTGTATTGGATAGGGATAATGGAGATAGCGATTCTTATTTCTTTGTGCATATGAGATATAGCATACCTGTACACCCACATGCTTACATATATGCCTTGCTATGCCTACATGATTACACATATACCTGGAGGGTATTATATCATTATTGACAGGTATAGACACATACCTTGCTACAGCTACATGTACATCATTCACACATACCTACATGTACACCCATTTACCTGACTTGAGCTACATATACCCCTATGTGGTATTGTATTGTCATTGACAAGGGGTCATTGAGTCTTATGCGATTGCGCATATGATAGGTAGTATACCTGCATACCTACATGTTTACACATATACTTGGCTATAGCTACATGTTCACCTTTATATGATGTTGTATGGATTTCAGAGAAATTAGCATGATATACTTAATAACTTGTTGCAGTTAAATAGCGGTTTTTCCTTTATATGCTCATATTACTGTTTCATGTTGCATATATTATATTTCATGGATTTCTCATTGATATATGGATTTCATATGATGTTTTCTGGATGTTTTACTCCTGGATATATATATCAGTGGTATGGGACGCTGATATATATACATGTATATATATATCAGTGGTATGGGACGCTGTTATATATGTACACCTATATAATATATATCATCATAATGATCTATGCAAGTATTCTTATTCTTTACTTCATTTGATTTATGGATTTGAGAACCAAGGGCCGATCCGGACTGATGGAGCCCGAGGTATTGGTATGGGTCGATCCGGTGTAACGCCTTAGATTTCGGTTAGTGTTAGTTTAGACAGTATTGCGGGTTTACTATAAAAAGTTTACCAATTCGGGTTCCTCACATTTTATAACTGTAACATTTCAGAAAATATAAAATATTATTTTTGGAATTTAATATTAAAATAATATTTTTCTCGAAAACTATCCGATTTGCGAAATTGGGATTTTCGAAAAGGGTATCAATATATACCAATAATTGTTAAATAATTGAAAATTAAAATGATTTATTCATTTAATAATATAATTAAAGGATTTGGCATTTTTAAAATTTATTATATGCAGTTTCGATAAAAACCCGATTAGTGTACTGCTAATCGCGATTAAGTCAAATCCACATTTCTATAGTTTTTCGTGGCCAGTGCATCATGTCATATTGCATTTGGTTACATGTAATTTTCTTGTGATGGTTTGGGTATTTTTTGTATTGGTTTTAAAGTTATAGGAGAAAAGCAAAGAAAAAGGGAATGACAAAAGGGTAATTAGTGAGAGTGGGTGAGAATAAAAGAGAGAGGAGAGAGAGGGGCAACAACAAAATCGCTTCCCCATTATTTCTTCCATCTTCTTCTTCCTCTCTTCCCTCCACAATCAACCCCAAGATCCACCCCAAAAACTCCATCAAAACCCTAATTCCCTTTCACAAAAATTGATCCCCTCTACACCCTCTACACATTGGACCAAGAAAAGTGAGATTTCGACCACCTTGAGGAGCTAGGGTTTTTCTTGGGTTGCCCAAGTGAGGTAATTTCATCACCCTTAGCATAGTATTTCATTCACTTTACCTTTCATGTAAGTTTAGAGGTGAATTTGTGATGTTTAGTGAACCTTGGGAAACCCTAGTAAAGGGTTTGAGTGTTGTTTGAAATTGGGTGATGCCTAGTGGCTGTTAACTAGACTTGGGTGCTGTTTTAATAACCTGGACCAGAGCTTAGAAACCCAAACACGGATTTAGAAACCCCGACATCGGAAAAATGTGTGATTTGTGAGGGTATTTTGGAATCTGGAGCAACCCGGGGACACTCGAAATGATTTTGCAATTACTGTGAGTCGTGCAGGCACCTAGGAAGCTACCACTGAGACCCGAGCCCCTAACTCAAACCCCAGGCTGCAGATAAATTCAATCTGGCCGCAATTTGCGGCCAGAGTAAGTTGGAATTGGTTCGTATTTGTTCTGGGGTCCCTTTAGATGTAAATTAGACCCTCCATATATGCAGAATCGACCAATTTGGCATAGGGTAAAATCTGGGAGCATATTAGGGTGTTTTTGGCTATGATTTCCGTATTTTGAAATGTTAATTCTTGATATTTGGATTTGTATTGGGTTGTTGGATGTTTGTACATCGACAACAAGGGTTGTTTGATTGTTTTTGCATGTGTAGGCCATAGGTTCTAACCTATGAGCGCACCGTGCGCCGTATCGGTTTTCCGCCTTAATTTTAATACGCATTGCTATGGTTTATTATTGTAGGTACCTTCATGTGGATTCCGAGGCGACGGAGCGTAGCGTCATTGACTTCGGCGAACAAGAACCAAGGTGAGTGGATCTATATCCACGGGGGAAGTCGAGTGGATGGCGTATAGCACCCCCGCAAAGTTTTGGTGGAAACCGATTATAGAATATGGTTAAGGAAACCTAGATTAAGAAACTAGGGTTAGAATGAGATAGCTATGAAACCATATTAGAAACTAGGGGATAGTTAGAAGTGATATGTTACTACTATCATAGGATGACGTGTAGCGATATTGCCGTTTAGGGTATTGTAGGACTAGATAGTCGATATAGATGCGTCATCCGAACCATACCTTTTTCTAAAACCAAGAGTCGTATGTATCTTTTAAATATATACCTTGAGGGATGTTACGGATTTTCAAATGATATCTTTTCTTAGAAAACACCGTAACCCCTATTTTCAAAACTACGATTCACTTCTTTAAAAATCTGATTGTATGGTTCGGGTGTGCGTGTGTGTGTGTTAGATTAGATACTTATACTTAGTAGAGATAGAATGTTTATGTAAATTCGATTTGTTGTGTAATATAAATGCGATGAAAGAATATAGGACGGAGATGTTGATATGATGATATGATGACATGATGACCTGATGATATGTTGTATACGGATGCGAGTTGATCAAGATGATTTATACTCTGCCGGTCCCCTGATATGAGATTATTGCGGATGTGACGTGGGACATAGGTATATAGAGATATATACATATATAGAATGTTGTGAATCATGGATGATAGGCCGTACCTGATATTTAGGCCGTACCCTCATTTGTCATATAGGATGATAGGATCCCCTTTAGCTTAATGCCGCCGTACGATAATTTTCCGTGCGTGATGAGTTGACTTGATGGTTGATCCTTACCCTTGACTAGAGGTTGTCGTACGATGGATTATACCGTACGCGATGTTGTTTAGGCTGGATGCCGATTGGTAGATTCACCGACTCGATAATGTTAGATACGTATACCCGTCAGCATTTGGATATGTTTTACCTTATGTTGCATTCATATTATTTCCACTGCATTGCTTATACCTGTGCTAGTACACTTGCACCATTATCGATGATGCGTATGTTACACATACACAGATTTGCCGGCTCACACACTCCATCATCGATAATTGCCATGTCACTACACAGTAGGATTGCTGTATCATGATATGACTCTTCACATGACATGTTTACATATACATTGATATATCTATATTTGCGCACATACACATTGTACATCTATATTGGTGCACACATACATTGGTATATCTATACTTGCGCATATACATATTGCACTTACATAGATAACTGGTTTTATTGGGAGATTGGGAACTGCAAGACATATTTTAAAAACTGGAATCATTTAAAAGAGTGGTTTTCCCTTAATATGTCATATCACTGTTCCATGTTGCATGATATATTGATATGCTTACATTTCTGTTATATGTCGCATACATCATGCTCTATGATTTTTACGCATTGAGATATGCTGTTTTCATGAGGTTTCTGGATTTGAGAACCGTGGATATTTTAAAAGAGATTATGTGTTGTTTTAAAAACCCGGTTTCTCTTGATATGATATTTCAGTGCGTCCACCATGTGTTTTCTCGATTCTGAGAGCGACATGTGAAACCCGATTCGAGGAGGCGGATGAGGCCGATTGCGGGTACATGGTGGACCCGGTATGGTACCCCGAGGCGAGAACAGATCGCTGTGCAGTAGACGGTGAGCCTGGCAGAGGGACTACTACTTACCGGTGATAGTATTTGGGCTCGGCGGATATCCGGAGGATACCAACCGAAGTCGAGAGATGATATGGGCCGATCCGGACTGACGGGGCCCGATATATGAGGATTTACATGCCGATGCTGGGCACGGTTTTCATGATGTTTTCGGGTGTCGATGCTAGGCATCCAGGTTCCATGATTTTGATGTGTCGCGAGGGACACCGTCGATTTATATCCTCATACCTTCATGCACACTCTTTTATGCTATTTACGTGCATACATACATTGATTATATGGGTGGACGAGATCCACATGCATACATACCTTGATTATGGTTGGACGAGATCCACGTGCATGCATGCATTGATTATTACTGTTGGATGTTATCCGCATGCACATAGGTATTGACTACCTTGTTGGCACACATACAGACCCGGTCACCCTAGATATCATAGTATTACCTTTATGATATAGTTGACCTAGGAGTCGTTGTTTATTCAATTTCTATCTGTTGATATTTTTCTACTCATGAGTTGGCAACTTACCCCCGTTGTGCCACAGTTCTTGCAGGTTGACCGCTTGGATCAGTAGCAGCTTCACTGGCATACAGTTGCATTCGGGTGTTTTGCATTAGTAGGTGGGACATTTGTATCATTCTCACTCTTGTATCTACATTTCATATTGTATCTATTTAACTCCATCAATCAAATTAGTAAATTGTATAAGTAATGAGACTTAGTGAGATTGGGGTTGCGAGACTTAGAGCGAGGTTTTTTTTCGCTACTTGTGGTTTTGTATGTCTTGCTTTTCTTTAACTTTTGTGGTGAACTTCGCCGTTGGGGCGTCGTATAATTATTTATATTGTATTGCATGGTTGTGATCCGCCGTTTGGCTAAGAGCTAGCTCCCGCTTGGGGATGCCATTATTCTTATTATGTATTTGTGGTTTTGGATCAAAATATACAAAGGAGATGCCGCCAAAAATTTTAAAAGACGAAACATGTTTTCAAACTAGTAAATTTCACTTGCATCATTCATGTTCCTTTTCTATTCATTAAGAAAACTTGATTTCATATACCTTTATTTCAAAAACCTCACCTCCTTTATTTTTCTAAAAGGTTTAGATTTCTGGGTTTCAGCTTACTTGAATTCCGTTACGCCTTTAGACGTTGCGTGATTCAAATGCAGGTCACGAGCTAATATTTCGGGTCGTGACAATAACATTTAATTAATAATTTATTATTATTTGTTATAGGCATGCACGCACGTGTGCACGTAAATATGAGGGTTTGTTTGTACTAATCTAGTATTAGTGACCATGACACTTAACCCAAATTCTAATTCTTTGCTTTAATCCTTTAGATATTTCTCTTTTGGGTTTTGTTTGAGAGAAAGGTGGCATGGTGGGCTTTAATGATGGTGTGAATGCATTAATGTGAAGTTAATGCATAGGGTTGCACTCACCTCTCACTCTCACCCCACACTCACCTCCCTCTCTCATTTCCTCACACTCTCTCATTCTTTCTCACTTAATTTCTTTCATATTTCTCTATCTCCTCTAAGTCTAAACTGAACACTTCATATTTCATCACAAATCCATCTCAAAAATTCACAAAATCTCACCAAAATCACACCTTTTGCTTGGATTTGCCTCTTGGATGCCTAGGAGCTTGGAAAGCTAGGGTCTTTGAGTCCTTTTGGTTAGGTAATGATCTCTATCTGTTAGTTAAGTCTTATTAGTGTTGTGTAGTCTTGTAGTTTCAGTTTAGATAGTGTAAAGTTAAGTTTTGTGCAAATATCATATTTTTAGTGCCTATATGTGACATCTGTGATCTGCTGTGACCCTGGGATTTTACTAAAAAACCAAACAATGTAGCTGTGTTGTACCTGAGACCCTAAGCCAGCACCTGGAGCACGAACCACCCTGCTCGGACCTCGGCCGGCGACGAGAAGTGGAATTCCGGCGACATCGGTTTTTGGGTGGAGTTGGGGTTTGGGTTTTTGTGGGTAGGTGTATGCTTTGGTTTAGGTGTGTTTGGTTCTGTTTGATTGTTGATTTTTCTCTGTATGCAAAATATGGGATCACATAGCTAGTTTCTTGTGTTACGACTACGCGCGATACGTTATCCGACACGACCCGTGCACTTTGTGCTGGTTTTGCTCTTGGGTTGGTTTCGTAGTGTTGCTACGCACGTTAGCCACTAAACGAACACTTGGGAGTATGTTTGGAGTTGGTGTGTCGGTAAAACGTAGTTTGTACGTGTTTTGGTCGTTTTCTAATATATATACCTGTTATATTGATTTATGTTTCAGGATCGCAGGCGAGGATTTCGGACGCTGCGAAGAGGGGGACACAGGTGGTCGGCTTTACTTAGCCAGGACGGTTGGTGAGTAGATTTAATATCTACAGGGGAATCGTCCGCATAGCGTTATGCGTCTGGGCTAGAGATGTTATGTTTTGTGGCATATTCTAGTGCATATATAGAGTTGCGCATACACTTTACTGCTTAGTTATTGTTGTGCTTGGACTAGTACCCTTAAGACACTGCACTATTATTGACGGCTTATATTGCACGAGCACTGATTGTATACCCCCCACACCGTCAATAATAGCCATGACACGCACAACACCCTTATAGATATGAGATTGTTTGGTTAGGGACATTGAGACATTGATTCATATTTCTTTATGCATATGACTTATAGCATACCTGTATACCTATATGCTTACACATATGCCGTGACTTGCTTACATGCTAGTTATCTGTATTACCTATAGAGTATTGTACCATTAGCGATAGGTACATACACACATAATGACATAACTACGTGTATACCTTGCATGCATACCTTACTTATACCTGGAGGGTATATTACATCATTAGTGATAGGTAGATACATATACCTTGCTATACCCTTATGTTTACACATATATCTGGCTATAGCTACATGTTCACCTTTATTTGATGTTCTATAGACTTGGAGAAATTATGAACCGCATGAATTATATTTTAACTGGTTGCAGTTAAATAGCGGCTTTTCCTTTATATGTTCGCATTTCAGTTTCATGTTGCGTATATTATATTCATGGATTTTCATATTGAGATATGGATTTTTCATGATGTTTTCTGGAATTTGGGGACCGTGGTAGTTTCATGAAATTATGCATTATTTGAAAAACCCGGTTTCCCTTGATATGATATTTCAGCACCCACCATGAGTTTTATTGGTTCTGGTATATATACCCCACGTGAGGAAAGGAGGGGTCCGTATGCGGGCACATGGTGGGGGCCGGAGGTACCCCGGGGCAAGAATCTCAGTGAGGAGATGAGTTAGTGGGGGAACCATACCTACCAGTGAAATTACCTATGACTCGGCGGTTATCGTGGAGATACTGACGGGAGTCATGTGCGTATGCATACGTCGATAGGCGAGGGTCAGAGCTAGGTATTCGAGCTTTCGGTATAGCGTATGATACGTACCTATCAGGGGGCCAGTCGTGGTGACAACACCTGATAGATCGGTATTTCGGTGTCGTTGCTTGACACTTGTTTCATGATGTTTTGGGTGTCGATGTTGGACACTCACGTTATATGAAACTTACTTGATACTGATATTGTACACATAGGATATGTGGGATATACTGATATTGTACACACAGGATATGTGGGATATACTGATATTGTACATACAGGATATGTGAGATCTACTTGATGTTGTACATTCGGAATATGTGAGATATACTTGATGTTGGACATTTAGGATATATGAGATTTACTTGATGTTGTACATTAAGGATTTATGAGACTTACATGATATGAGAGCCAATTTGGGGGCTGATTTGTGGAAATTGGGATTTGGATTGTCTTGTTGGATTTTGGTCCTACCACGAGTTTAGGATTTCCGTGGAAATGACCTGTTTTATTTCATACTCCACATTTATTGTTTATGCACTGTTTCATGTATTAGTAGTATCTGATAGAGTACCTCCATAACTGTTGCGTTTACATACCTTATTTTATATGCATTGCTTCATGTACTAGTAGTATCTGATAGAGTACCTTACATGATGGTCGCATACATATTGTTATATTATTGCTTCATGTATTAGTAGTACCTGCTAGTGTACCTTTCATGATTGTTGCATTACTTATGACCATTCATTGCTACTGTTGCATATGTTAGATTCACGCTGTACGTGCATACTTATGATTACCTGCATATGTTATTTACTATTCACGAGTTGGAAACTCACCTCCGTTGTGCCACAGTGTTTTGCAGGTGTTCCTCAGAGTAGTCAGAGGCAGGGCTATTTTCATCCATCATACCATCTTTTGCTGCGGATACCGCTTCACCTGACAATATGCAGTTTTGCTTAGGTAGGTTTTGCGGTTATCCGATATTGCTTGTTGTATATTCGTTGTATCCTGTACTCTCCATCTACCATTACTTGTATGACTTAGAGACTTGTTGTGAGGACGATATTGTATTTCATTTTGTGACTTGGTGGTCTTTTATGCAGTTTTGTTTGTATCGTCTCTTTCTTCGCTACGGCGTCGTATTTCTGTGGTGGTGGTTGTTTTCCACCATTGGACGTGGATTTTGCTCCCATTTGGGATGGTTTTACTTATATTATGTTGTACCCATTTTTGGGGGCTTGTTTTACAAAGGAGGTGCTGTCAAAATTTTAAAGGAAGAAAAGTTCAACTTTAAAGAATTTAGTTTGAGATTTCAAAAGTTTTAACAATGTTCTTATTTCTTACTACTTTTGATGATTTAGATTGCTGGGTTTTCGGCTTACTTAAATTGTGTTACGCCTGTAGACGTTGCGTGGTTTAAGGGCCATCACGTTCCATTTTCAGGTCGTGATAAAGTTGGTATCAGAGCGCTAGATTTTACCTTTCGGAGTGTAGGATGACCTTGGTATGATGGAGTAGGTAGCTTAAAGCAGAGTAACGTAGTGTGTGTATGTCCGCGACATACTCACGATGCGGTACTCCGCCTAAATTGACCTAAGCACAAATTGCTTGAAATTTCTTTCTCGATGATACATATCCTTATGATTCGATTTTCGTGTTCTCATCGAATCTTATTTCCATTTTTAGCCTTTGCCGCCGATGACTATGGGGACTCAGAGTGATGCAACGAGAGTCAAGGTCAGAGTTGACTCGTGTGGGACGAGGACTGACCAGGATGGCATGCTCATTGCACCAGAGAAGATGGATCCGCCTTCGATAGATCGTATTGATAGGCTTGTGGCAGAGATGCAGGACTTGCGTCAGACGATGAGTTCTCTGGTTGAGGCCATTCGAGCGCAGCGACAGGAGGTTGTCACCCCTATTACCCAGTTGTTCGTGCGATCAGCACACCGCATTTCATCACTTACACAGCACCAGTGGATGCAGCCCTAGTTGACGAGGAGCGTCTTTCCGAGACTTTGGGAGTCCCGGAACAGAGAAGGGCTCGTACAGGTGTACCAGCCCAGAGACACAGGCTTAGGCGTCGAGACAGATTTCGTGACCGTCGTGGGAGTAGCAGAGGTTTGGGACGAGGACAGTCGTTCAGCTCTCATCCCCAGGAGGGTCAGCAGCCATCGTATGGATGTTTTCGATGCGGGAGCCTTCATCACCACATTATGGATTGTTCCTTAGTACCGCGTCAGACCCTTGTTCAGAGAGGTCGTGGTCGCGGAGGGTTGGTTCCGAGAGAACGGTCTGGCAGAGGAAGAGTTCTGACAGTTCCGGGTAGAAGGCAGACACGAGAGTTTGCTTCTACTCATCGGGACGCGCGGGCGTCCAATGCAGAGTGTTCAGGTATTCTCAATTTATATGTTCTTTGATTCATTTGTTGGTTTTTTCCGGGATCTATGCACTTGTTGTTTTACACACTTTGTGCCTTGGTTGGGCCGAGAGTCGTGTTAGCTAGATCAGCCGTTGTTGTGTTAACTTCTGTCAGCGATTCTTTTGTTGCGCGTCGCGTGTTTCAGTCGTGTGCCAATCAGATAGGAGATAGAGATTCGTCCGTCGTTTTGATCCTTCTAGAGATGTTGGATTTGACGTTCTCCTGGGCACAGACTGGTTAGCTACGTGCTAGGAGTCTGTGGATTGCCGTGAGAAAATGGTCAGGGTTTTGTTTTCCCGGCAGGTCATGTTTTGTTTTCCCGGCGAGTCAGTTCTTGTTGTGCAGGGGGAAAGTGGTGCCGCCTCTCACAGCTTGAATTCAGCCTTTTTCGCTTGTCGGCTTTTTGAGGAGAGGATGTCGAAAATTCTTAGCTTTCATTCGTGATACCGGAGCCACAGTGGGTTTGTTGGACCGGGTTCCTGTCGTGCGAGAGTTTTCCGATGTTGTTCCAGATAAGCCGACGGAGCTTAGGGAGCTTAAGGATCAGCTGCAGAGTTGTTTGTTGGGGGACTTATGCGTCCGAGTGTTTCGCTTGGGGAGCTCCTTTTCTGTTCTTCAGGAAGAAGACGGCAGTTTGAGGTTGTGTATTGATTGATCGTCAATTGAACTGGCTTACGGTGCGGATAGGTATCCTTTACCTCGCATTAACGATTTCTTCGATCAGCTCCAGTGTGCGAGACATCTTTCTAAGTTTGTTTGGGATCAGGTCATCATTGTTGCGGTTTCGGAGTGATGACATTCCGGAGGCTGCTTTTGTGCGTGCTACGGGCTTTATGTGTTTTGGTGGTGTTTATGGACTCACCAGTGCCCTAGCAGCATTTGTGGATGTGATGAACCAGATTTCTTCAGGCCGTTCCTCGACCAGTTTTTTTTGTTGTGTCATTGATGACATCCTTGTCTTTTCCAAGAGTCGTGAGGAACGTGAGCAGCACTTGGGGATTTGTTTTGCAGATACTGGGAGAGCACCAGCTGTTTACTAAATTCTCGGAGTGTTCCTTCAGGCTTGATTGTGTTGACTCCTAGGTCTTGTAGTTTCGGGAGACGATTTTCGTATGGTCCCGAGGAAGATCGAGGCCGTACAGCTTTGGCCCAGACTTATGTGCGGGACGGAGGTCCCTAGATTTTAGGCTTAGCAGGTTTTTACCACTGTTTCGTGCAGGATTGCTAGTGTATCGCTTCACCGTTGACTGGACTGACCGGGAAGGAGGTTCTTTTTCTGTGGACTGAGGCATGTGTGCGGATTTTTCTGCAATTAGAGATTCGGTTGACAACTGCACCGGTTCTTTCTTGTTTTCTGGTTCGGGCGACTTTATTATTTAACTGTGATGTTTCGTGAGTAGGGCTCGATTTTGCGCTGATGTGGCCCTATAGAGTTATCGCTTATGCTTCCCGACAGTTGGAGAAAGTACGAGCAGGATATCCCACTCATGATCTGGAGATGGCCGCGGTGGTTATGCGTTGAAGATCCGAGGACACTACTTGTGTGGGGAGTTGTGTCAGATTTTCATGGACCACCAGAGCTTAATGTACATCTTCCTGCAACGGGTTTTGATTGTTGAGACAGCGCCGTTGGATAGATCTTGTCGAGGATTGTGTTTGTGAGATCCTTTATTACCCGTTGCAAGGCGATTGTGGTAGCTGATGCTTTGAGTCATAGGCCCGGGGGTAGTTTGTTCCTGTTGTGTGCAGTTCTGAGACAGTCTTCTGCAGATTTACAGTTCTTGTGCGATCGTTGAGTACTGCTTAAGTTCGCCTCTACTGAGGGCACAACTTGCTCGTGTCTGCGCCCATCCAGTTTTACTTAATCGTTTTCGTGAGGCACAGCCCATCGATGCTCGTTGCCTGTGATACTTGAGCATGTTCGGCTGGGTAAAGATTCGGAGTTCTTGATTTGTGACCAGGGTGTGCTACGTTAGGGACGCGTTTGTGTGTACCTGTTGATGGGTAGAGACGCGAAATCCTAGAGCAGGTACATCAGTCAGCCTTTTGTGTTCATTCAGGTTCCACCAATTTGTGATGTGACTTGTGAGTTAGTTACCGGTGGGCAGGATGAAGAGTGAAGTTTCGGATTTCATTCAAGGTTTCTGTTTTGTTGTGAGCTTAGGTTGAGCATTTGAGACCGGCTGGAGAATTGTGATCTTTAACCGTTCTGGAGAGGGAATGGGAGCAGATCTCCAAGGTTTTCGTTGTGGTGTCTACCCAGGTCTAGACAGGGTGCGACTCCAGTTAGGTGTTTGTTGACCGGTTATTCTCAGTTTGCTCAGTTGTTCTTTGTTAAGTTTGTGCGTTGCACGGAGTTCCTTCATGTGCTGTATCCAATGGGGGCATCCTGTTCGCTTGCCATTTTAGACAGGAGCTTCAGGAAGCCTTGGGTACTGGTTGAGCTCTAGCTCCGTTTTTCCATCCGCGGGATGATGGTTCTGTGAGAGCGGGCTATACCGACCCTGGAGGTTATGCTTGTGTGTACGTACTTGTTGTGGTTGGCTGTTGGGATCGTCACTTACCATCGTTTGGGTTCTCCTTCGATAGCTGTTATCAGGAGACACTCCAATTGGCAACCTTTAGGTTCTGTTGTTAGGTTGTGTCGATCGCCATTCTGTTTTTCTGACTATGCGTGAGTAGGATTTTTGGACCCCAGCTAGTCTTGAGACTTCGGAGATTATCCAATTGGTTCGGGTCAGGATGAGGACAACCCAGTGCAGACAAAGGTCTTATGTTGATCGTGGTGGTCGCAGACTTGAGTTCGCAGTGGGAGATCTTGTATTCTTAAGGATTTTCCGATAGATGACGTATTGAGTTTTGGGGAGCTTATCCCAGGATTTTAGGTCCTTTTGAGATCCTTAAAGCGAGTTAGTTCCGTTGCCTTTAATTTGGCACTTCCGTCCAGATTATCGAATTTTCACCCCGTATTCCTTGTGTCGATACTTTCCAAATACCTTCTTGACCTTTCTCACATGATTCAGCACCAGACCATTTAGCTTGGACGCGATCTTTTCGTTCACCGGCAGCCATTTGTGTTAGTGGCTCGGCAGGTGGAGAAGTTTCGGTCAAGGGTCTTGCCATCTGTGGAGGGTTTTCTTGGGCGTAGACGTATATTGAGGTGATCACTTGGGAGGCTGCGAGCGAGATTTGGAAGTTTTGTACTCTTCTTTTTGAAGGTACGCTTAGTGAGAATTTTAAATTCGGGGACGAATTTTTATAAGGGGGGAGATTGTAACGCCTTAGATTTTGGTTAGTGTTAGTTTAGACGGTATTGAGGTTTTACTGTAAAAATTTTACCAATTCGGGTTCCTCACATTTTATAACATGTAATTAATAATTTATTATTATTTGTTATGGGCATGCATGCACGTGTGCACGTAAATGTGAGGGTTTGTTTGTGCTAATCTAGTATTAGTGACCATGACACTTAACCCAAATTCTAATTCTTTGCTTTAATCCTTTAGATATTTCTCTTTTGGGTTTTGTTTGAGAGAAAGATGGCATGGTGGGCTTTAATGGTAGTGTGAATGCATTAATGTGAAGTTAATGCATAGGGTTGCACTCACCTCTCACTCTCACCCTACGCTCACCTCCCTCTCTCATTTCCTCACACTCTCTCATTCTTTCTCACTTAATTTCTTTCATATTTCTCTATCTCCTCTAAGTCTAAACTGAACACTTCATATTTCATCACAAATCCATCTCAAAAATTCACTAAATCTCACCAAAATCACACCTTTTTCTTGGATTTGCCTCTTAGGATGCCTAGGAGCTTGGAAAGCTAGGGTCTTTGAGTCCTTTTGGTTAGGTAATGATCTCTATCTGTTAGTTAAGTCTTATTAGTGTTGTGTAGTCTTGTAGTTTCAGTTTAGATAGCGTAAAGTTAAGTTTTTGTGCAAATATCGTATTTTTAGTGCCTATATGTGACATCTGTGATTTGCTGTGACCCTGAGATTTTACTAGAAAACCAAACAATGTAGCTGTGTTGTACTTGAGATCCTAAGCCAGCACCTGGAGCACGAACCACCCTGCTTGGACCTCGGCCGGCGACGAGAAGTGGAATTCCGGCGACATCGGTTTTTGGGTGGAGTTGGGGTTTGGGTTTTTGTGGGTAGGTGTATGCTTTGGTTTAGGTGTGTTTGGTTCTGTTTGATTGTTGATTTTTCTCTGTATGCAAAATCTGGGATCACATAGCTAGTTTCTTGTGTTATGACTACGCGCGATACGTTATTCGACACGGTCCATGCACTTTGTGCTGGTTTTGCTCTTGGGTTGGTTTCGTAGTGTTGCTACGCACGTTAGCCACTAAACGAACACTTGGGAGTATGTTTGGAGTTGGTGTGTCGGTAAAACGTAGTTTGTACGTGTTTTGGTCGTTTGCTAATATATATATACCTGTTATATTGATTTATGTTTCAGGATCGCAGGCGAGGACTTCGGACGCTGCGAAGAGGGGGAAACAGGTGGTCGGCTTTACTTAGCCAGGATGGTTGGTGAGTAGATTTAACATCTACAGGGGAATCGCCCGCATGGCGTTATGCGTCTGGGCTAGAGATGTTATGTTTTGTCGCATATTCTTTTGCATATATAGAGTTGCGCATACACATTACTACTTAGTTATTGTTGTGCTTGGACTAGTACCCTTAGGACACTGCACTATTATTGACGGCTTATGTTGCACGAGCACTGATTGTATGCCACCCACACCGTCAATAATAGCCATGACACGCACAACACCCTTATAGATATGATATTGTTTGGTTATGGACATTGAGACATTGATTCATATTTCTTTATGCATATGACTTATAGCATATCTGTATACCTATATGCTTACACATATGCCGTGACTTGCTTACATGCTAGTTACCTGTATTACCTATAGAGTATTGTACCATTAGCGATAGGTACATACACACATAATGACATAGCTACGTGTATACCTTGCATGCATACCTTACTTATACCTGGAGGGTATATTACATCATTAGTGATAGGTAGATACATATACCTTGCTATACCCTTATGTTTACACATATATCTGGCTATAGCTATATGTTCACCTTTATTTGATGTTATATAGACTTGGAGAAATTATGAACCGCATGAATTATATTTTAACTGGTTGCAGTTAAATAGCGGCTTTTTCTTTATACGCTCGCATTTCAGTTTCATGTGGCGTATATTATATTCATGGATTTTCGCATTGAGATATGGATTTCTCATGATGTTTTCTGGAATTTGGGGACCGTGGTGGTTTCATGAAATTATGCATTATTTGAAAAACCCGATTTCCCTTGATATGATATTTCAACACCCACCATGAGTTTTATTGGTTCTGGTATATATACCCCATGTGAGGAAAGGAGGGGTCCGTGTGCGGCTACATGGTGGGGGCCAGAGGTACCCCGGGGCAAGAATCTCAGTGAGGAGATGAGTTAGTGGGGGAACCATACTTACCGGTGATATTACCTATGACTCGGCGGTTATCGTGGGGATACCGACGGGAGTCATGTGCGTATGAATACGTCAAGAGGCGAGGGTCAGAGCTAGGCACTCGAGCTTTCGATATAGCGTATGACACGTACCTATCAGGGGGCTAGTCGTAGTGACAGCGCCTGATAGATCAGTATTTCAGTGTCGATGCTTGACACTTGTTTTATGATGTTTTGGGTGTCGATGTTAGACACTCATGTTATATGAAACTTACTTGATACCAATATTGTACACACAGGATATGTGGGATATACTGATATTGTACACACTGGATATGTGGGATATACTGATATTGTATATACAGGATATGTGAGATCTACTTGATGTTGTACATTCGGGATATGTGAGATATACTTGATGTTGGAAATTCAGGATATGTGCGATTTACTTGATGTTGTACATTAAGGATATATGAGACTTACATGATATGAGAGTCAATTTGGGGGCTGATTTGTGGAAATTGGGATTTGGATTGTCTTGTTGGATTTTGGTTCTACAACGAGGTTAGGATTTCCGTGGAAATTACATGTTTTATTCCATACTCCACATTTATTGTTTATGCACTGTTTCATGTATTAGTAGTACCTGATAGAGTACCTTCCATGACTGTTGCATTTACATACCTTATTTTATATGCATTGCTTCATGTACTAGCAGTACCTGATAGTGTACCTTACATGATGGTCGCATACATATTGTCATATTATTGCTTCATGTATTAGTAGTACCTGCTAGTGTACCTTTCATGACTGTTGCATTACATATGACCATTCATTGCTACTGTTGTATATGTTAGATTCACGCTGTACGTGCATACTTGTGATTACCTACATATGTTATTTACTATTCATGAGTTGGCAACTCACCCCCGTTGTGCCACAGTATTTTGCAGGTGTTCCTCAGAGTAGTCAGAGGCAGGGCTATTTTCATCCATCGTACCATCTTTTGCTGCGGATACCGCTTCGCCTGACAGTATGCAGTTTTGCTTAGGTAGGTTTTACGGTTATCCGATATTGCTTGTTGTATATTCGTTGTATCCTGTACTCTCCATCTACCATTACTTGTATGACTTAGAGACTTGTTGTGAGGACGATATTGTATTTCATTTTGTGACTTGGAGGTCTTTTATGCAGTTTTGTTTGTATCGTCTCTTTCTTCGCTACGGCGTCGTATTTCTGTGGTGGTGGTTGTTTTCCGCCGTTGGGCATGGATTTTGCTCCCGTTTAGGATGATTTTACTTATATTATGTTGTACCCATTTTTGGGGGCTTGTTTTACAAAGGAGGTGCTTTCAAAATTTTAAAGGAAGAAAAGTTGGACTTTAAAGAATTTGGTTTGAGATTTCAAAAATTTTAACAATGTTCTTATTTCTTACTACTTTTGATGGTTTAGATTGCTGGGTTTTCGGCTTACTTAAATTGCGTTACGCCTGTAGACATTGCGTAGTTTAAGGGCCATCACGTGCCATTTTCGGGTAGTGACATCCGGACTGACGGAGCCTGAGGTATTGGTATGGGCCGATCCGGACTGACGGAGCCCGAGGGCCGATCCGGACCGACGGAGCCCGAGGGCCGATCCGGACCGACGGAGCCCTATATATATATATCATCTGGGCCGATCCGGACTGACGGAGCCCTATATATATATGAGTATTTATGTGTCGATACTGGACACTATTTTTCATGATATTTTTGGGTGTCGATGTTTAACACTCAGGTTCCATGAGACTTACAGGATATGTTTTATTCATACCCCGCATTTATTTGATATGCATTGCTTCATGTATTAGTAGTACCTGATACAGTACCTTTCATGACTGTTACATACACATATTGCTATTTATTGCTATCAGCTTGCATGTGATAGATTAGCGCAGTACGTGCATACTTGCGATTACCTGGTTATGTTATTTACTATTCACGAGTTGGCAATTCACCCCCATTGTGCCACAGGGTTGTACAGGTTGTCCCTCAGAGCAGTCAGAAGCAGGGCTTTCTTCTTCCTATCGTATCATCTTTTGCAGCGGATACCGCTACGGCTGGCTGGGTGAAGTTTTGCTATAGGTGGGTTTTGCGGTTATCCGATGTTGCTCATTGTATATTCGTTGTATTCAGTACTCTCCATCTACCACCTTCATGTATTTGACTTAGAGACGAGTTGTGAGAATCGATGTTGTATATTATTTTGTGACTTTGGATGTCTTTTATGCTGTTTTTATTTACATCGTCCATTTTTCTTCGCTACGGCGTCGTATATCTGTTGTGGTGGTTGTTTTCTGCCTTTGGGAATGGATTTGCTCCTGTTGGGGATGCTTTACTGCAGGGTTACTAGGCACTCTAAGAAAGTTCTACAAGGCATCAATCATGCCCGATCAAAATTTTAGCCGTGCCGAATAACTCTAAACAAGATCTTTGCTAGATAATTAGGGTAACACAAGCTAGTAAATAACAATTGTCACTAAGTGAATACGAAATACAACCTTTGTAGATCGTTCCTTCACTTCTAAAGCTCCTTGTTGTAGTCTCTTCGCTGCGATCATCGAACTCCCGGACTCTCGGACGGCTCCATGAGAAGATTGCAACGGTATTGCTTGAAGTCTTCGAGGCCGAAGATGATCTACGTCGAGGGAATACGAACTCAAGCTTCTACTTCACTAACTAGAGAACTAGTGAAGCAAACACCCTAAACTAAAGTGCTAGTCTAGTAGAGGATGATGAAATAGGAAATGGGTACACTTTAGAATTTCTTTTCTCACTATATATCTCTCTCTTTATCAAACCCTAGAAAGAAATTGAAGGAGGAAGAAGATGAGCTCAAAATGAGAATAAAAACTAATCAAGAGAGAGAGTTAGCTAACCATGGTGAGTGAGTATCATATACTAACTCATGTAGAGACTTAATCATGGCTAAGTGTGATGGTTAGGTTAACAAAAAACCAAAGTAAAAACAAACTTAGTGGACTTTAGTCAATGCATCCACAATCTTCCACAAGCTTCATGCATTTTCTAATTTTCCACTAATTTTGTAATTACTTTAAATACATTAAACCCAACATAACAAATAGCATGGTATAAGTCTCATACACCCATGAAAATTGTATCAACAACCATGATACAAAATGTGCACAAATAAATATATATCACATATATATTAAGTTGTGCACAAGTGAGAAAAACAAATGTTTAAGTGAACCAATGTTAGTTAATGTAAATTAGTATATCATATATACAATTATACACTAAATTATTAAATCAACACTTGACTTAATAATCCGGTTATATCACATATAACCGACTAACATCCAATGTATCGACTTATCGAATCAACCCTTGATTCGATAACTTGGTTATATCTCATATAACCGATCGATACAAACATCGTGAGAATAGAATACGGTCTCACAAACTCGCATTATTCACGGTCCCGCACATATCACATATGCGCTCCTAATTCGTTTTGCCTGAGCCAGTAAAACCTTTATGTAGGACTCTAAAGACTCGTCAATACGCCGGCAGTAGATGATGATCATATCAAGCACCCACAAGCCGTCAGCGGTACTAGCTGGACGTAATGGCTACCCGGGTATTGAGCGATCAGAAGATTAGCAAGCAAGCCCCCTCCAACTCCTGCAAAAAGCCTGACAGTGACACTACCGTACAGTCCGGTCTCCTCGTCTGATATGTCGCATATCAAGTCTAGGGGTGGTAAACGTCAGACCCCAATAACCGATAAGTCATGCCGATATAAGGCTCATAACGGGTCGAGAAATTACTGGTAACACTTACCAGTAAATCTCTAAACCGGCCCTGGCCAGGGACTTCCCTGTTACGGCCAATCGAGCATAGCGCAACATCAACCCCTAATACCGGGAGAGAAAAAACCCCTCCTATCGCTCATTGCCTCCATGTGACTCGGGACTGTACCCAAAAACCACCGTTTTGCACGCCCTCTTAGACGTGGTAAGGTGGAAATCAAAGCACAGTGGGAATCACACAAGACTCTATGACGATCTCGGGTCTACAGACTAATCTTCACCAGTGTCACCAGAGAACTGCCATCTGACGTAAGGTATAATACCATCTGGGAGTTCTCGGCGAGTCCGTCCAGTGTACCCAGTCTCCACTGAGCATCCGTATATCATCTCTGATGTCAAACACCAATGGATATGGGATCATCCATCGCCCATCTATATGAGTCGAGAAGCTATACGCTAGTCTACTCTGGTATATCGATGCCCCGTCTCGATACACCCACGACTAGGGACCTTGAAGGATGTACTTATAGACTACCATGTCCCCACTAGTATGATCCGCATCATAGTCCAGGTAGTCAAGTGCACATCCTAAGGGCTTTACCAACATGTAACAGAGAGACAATCAGTGTACCCGTTAAGGTGAAGAGTAACCAGATAGCATACTATCATGTCGAGCAAGAAAGTCCTCCCTATATATGTCCAAGCATCCACTACAATATACATCTCATGTATAGTAATGGCCTCTAGGGCATACATATAACTAACAATCTCCCACTTGCACTAGGGCCATCTGATAACAGTGGTTGTAGTATCTCATACTCAACCATCCCATAAAAGTCTCTCTCTGGGAAAAGGCCTTTGTGAGTGGATCCGCCGTATTGTCTTCTGAGTCTACTCTCCTAACCTCAATCCCCTGGAGATCAACCATCTCCATGATCAGGTGACACTGCCTTAGAATATGTCTGGATCACTGATGGGACGGGCGTTGCTAGGCATAAGCCACAACTCCATTGTCACACAATGGAAGGAACGAAGTTCATCTCTTGAACTAATATACACCCAGACTTCCTCTTTGGTTGTATCTTTGGTAGCGATGTATCCAGCCTTTATCGTCTAGTATGCCACGGTATCTAGCTTGGAACTCTTCCAACATACCGTCTCTTTACTGAGGTTAAAGACAATGCCTGTGACTGACTTTCAGTCGTCCTTATCACTCTGGAACCTTTCCAGTGATTCTCCCCAGGATCGATTGATACCATCTCACTACAACTAGTGAGTATCCTAACATCCAATTAGATCTATCTCATAGATCCAAAACCCAGGATTTAGTAGGTATCACTTTGATCCTATATGGAGAATCATTGTGATAAGCGGAGATTGACTGAGCGTAGCATAAGAAACTCCTTCCCCATCTAGAGTATGTCATCCACGTACTCTATAAGGATAACCACCATACTCCCTACTACCTTTTTGTATATACAAGGTTCATCTACCATTTTGATGATGTCAAACTCTTTGACTAACACATTAAAACAGACGTTCCAACTCCGCGATGCCTGCTTTATCACATAAAACATCTTGCACACGTTTCCGCTGCTCCCACTATCTACGAAGCTCTCTGACTATGTACTTATAGACTCTCTCTTCTAAAACATCATTTAGAAAAGCAGTCATGACACCCAACCGCCAGATATCGTAGTCTTGGTATGTAGCCGTGGCAAGTAGGATCTGGATGGATTTAAGCATAGCTACTTAGAAAAGGTTTCATCATAATCCATACCTGGTCAATGATGCAAACCTTTAACAAGTCTAGTTTTGAAAGTCTCAACTTTTCCATGTACACCAAGTAATATTCTCAAGATATACTTGCTCCTGATGGGGATTTAACCCTTCAGATAAAACAACCAAAGTCCATACTTTGTTGGTGTATAAGGATTCCATCTCAGATCGTTAAGCATCCAGCCATTCTTACAGAGTCCCACTCCTGATGGCCAGCTCGAAACTAGTTAGGTCATCATCTCATGATGCAATCCTTGCTCCCACTGTCATAGAGAAATTGAAGTATCTCTCAGGTGGGTGAAGAATCCTACTAGATCGGCGGAGAGGCTGAGGTTCGTTAGAAACTATTGAATTCTTTGGTTCTACCAAATCATCAGCTGCAGTTTGTATAGCTGGAACTCCTTCCGGTTCTACCTCATGTCCACTAATTTCTTCACAAGAAATTCCCTTTCACAAAGGTGGCATGCTGAGAAACAAAACATCTTTTGTTTCTCGGTTTGGTAGAAGATATTCCCTTGTGAATGCTTGGGATATCCAACAAACTTCTACAGAACTGACTTTGCCTCGAGCTTGTCCGGATTATGCTTTTAGACATAGGCTGGACAACCCCAAATCTTAACAAACTTAAGATATGGGCTCTTCCCTTTCCATATCTTAT
Source organism: Agapanthus africanus (assembly GCA_030015575.1). Classification (NCBI taxonomy): domain Eukaryota; kingdom Viridiplantae; phylum Streptophyta; class Magnoliopsida; order Asparagales; family Amaryllidaceae; genus Agapanthus; species Agapanthus africanus. The sequence continues at coordinate 612,745,202 of JASDDO010000024.1, forward strand.
ATGAAGTGGTAGGTAACTGATTTGATGGGAACCCTATTCAATAGGCATGCAACTTCTCAAGTGCATAACTCCCTAAAGGAAATAGGTAACTCAGTAGTACTCATCATAGAGCATACCTTATCACATAGGGTGTGATTGCTCCGCCCCGATACACCGACGTGCTGTGGTGTATACGGAGGAGTAATGCTGAGAGAGAATCTCATTCTCCTTTAGAATAATCCAGGAATTCCATGCTCAAGTATTCTTCTCCTTGATCTCATCAAAGGACATAATACTTATACCCGTTTTGGTTCTCTACTTTCTAACCTATATTCTGTGAATATCTCAAAAGCTTCAAACTTGTGTTTCAACATGAACATATGTCTGAATCTTGAGAGATCATCAGAGAATGTAATAAAGTACAAAGAACCGGTCTTGGCATGTGTAGACAGGGGACCTTCATACATCAACATGTATCATCCCAAGAGTTCACTAACTCTTTCTCTGTTTCTAAAAACAGAGCTATGGTCATCTTATCTCTGTGACATGACCGGCAAGTTTCACAAGATGTAAATTCAAACAAATTTAAATATGCATCTAAATGCAACTTCAGCTAGTCGGGTCGCATTGATATGACCTTGTCTACAATGCCTCAAGAAGGATTCGTTCATTTCTGAACTCTTCCTCTTGTGTGTGTTCTGTATACTAAGAACTGTAGTTTGATTTAGAACGTTAATGCTTTTAGATAACGTGCCTGAACCGATCAACTCTTGATATAGGAAATGTTCAAAACATTATCCAACAATACAAAATTATATCCTTCTTTACTAATAAAGAGACTGATATGATATTGTATATCAGGTTCGGTATCTATTAAAATTAGTTCAGAATCAATGTATTCTGGTAATACAGGGTGACAACTACCAACAGACTTGGCTGCAACACTTGCACCGTTTCTATCTCATTAAACTTATCACCCGTTCTCAGTTCTCTACCTATCTGTAGTCCATGTAACAAATTACATATGTGGGATCCTGATCCGGTATCACATACCCAGGACGTAAAGGATACTGAGAAACAGTTCTTTGTAATGAACATACCCGAAGAAGATGCATCAGCATGCACTTTCTTCGTTTGGGCGGCACGGGAATTCTGGTAATCCCCTATTTCCTGCTCTGTCTTATAACAATTATAAGTTGGAGCGGGACCAACGTTCCCCTAGCTCAGTATAACAAGCGGGTTCGGTCAATACATCCGTATTATTATCTTGATTAAGGCGTGATATGGTCGCTATCTGGAGAGAGAGAGAAGAAAACACTCTGCGTGCGCTCTTGCAAGATCAGATTGGTTATTATTTTATCTAATCAGGATGGCTCCCACTGTTTTTATCAAATCTTCCTTCAAACCTTAAAAGGAAAGACTAGCCGGGATTAATTACACCCTACAATTTTGCCAATCTTTCAGCCAGGCCAGTGTCGGTACTTTGATGGAGGTTCCCCGTGCTTTCGCACGGACCTAATTAAAGTAAACCTCGTTTTTCCAGAGGCGTAATCTCGTTGACACCTTTCTAGACACCTACTTGATCGGCTAATTATAATGTGTAAAACTCTCCCAGGAGTAACAATTACTCGCAGTGGGTATCGGGATCCAACTATCTCATAGAAGGTATGCAATCTCATTGCAAATTTCAACACTTGAAATTCCCGATAATATTTTACCCCTAGCGTGCTATGATCTTGACGAAAGCCAACAAACCATAGCCCGCTAGTCAAGTTCAACCCGTACATTTCATGACTGAATTAAACCCACCCGCACGACCCTTGACGAAAGCCAACAAAACCGTACGACTACCCTAATCCAATCGCATCATATGCAGCAGATAAGCAGCATATAGCTACCGCACACTACACCTTGACGAAAGCCAACAAATGTAGCACGAATACTACATACAACTTATCTGAAATGACGGAGGGCTACGATAGGTTTTTCAGAAAACCTATTGAGTAATGAACTTGATATCGTTGTAGAATCAAATGATTTTAAAATGGAGTGTTTTTAGGCTTTTACCAGTTTCGCTAAAGAGGTCACTCCCGGTGAAGGGATCTCGGCTCTTTCCTTGTCGAATGAGGTGCAGGATATATCATATATATCACTGTGCAAAGCAAGAACTAGAAAAGCAATCAAAAGACAAAACCGAGGGGTGTAGCATCTGCCAGTCATTGCTAAAGGGGTCACTCCCGGTGAAGGGATCTCGGCCCTTTCCTTATCGAATAAGGTGCAGGATGTTCTACAAGGAACACCGCGATGCAAAGCAAGAACTGTAGCTACCTGTTTTTGAATATTCGATTCCATAAAATCTTTTTGGTTTCTTTTCTTTCATTAATCACATTAATGAAGTCCCATCATTTAAGCACCTAAACATCACAGATAAATACGACATACACTTATGCCATCCGCATTCGCCTCGATGTCCCCTTATGCACCGTTAGGTTAGGTAACTAACGGCAGAGCGGGGCAGGGCTAGCGCGGGTGTAAAACATAAGTAACGTCTATATAATATATCATATATACTATATACAGTATTTATCACAACATATCAAATGATCACATCACAGATAACGCAGCAGAAGAAACATATGAAATAATGGATATACTAGGACGTCCGTGTTTTATTTTGGGCCTCTATAAAACCCGGGTTCCACGGTCGCGATGAATAGCCAAACCCACACCCCTAGACCCCTACGAGAGCGGCAAGCAACCCTACCAATTCTAGAGTTAGGAGACCCGGACTCGACTCCTCGAGTTGGTCTCCCACTGGACTCTAGAACCCGGTTACTTGTGCTCTCTTCCTTGGGTCTATCCTAGTGCGGAAAAGTAAATAATATACAAATGGTGACAGCAACCTCATCCCGGAAGTGCCCCAATAAAAGAATATTACATACATTTAATTTTACATGAATGAAAATAAAAACCCTCATTTCACATAAAACCCCCGGCTATTCAGAACGCGACGATCCAATATAACATATCCAGCAACACATAACATCACATGTCATCAACGTAAGTAAATATGCGCATCCCAATTTTCGTTGACATATAGCAACGAAACCGGCGATAACACATATTACACTTACGGTCGCAAAAAAAAAAAGTGTAAAACTACAACAGTTGGAATCCGCAACCTCCTTAGACATCTCATGCCTAACCAAATGAATTCCTTAGACATCGCATGCCTAACAATTATAAACGCCGCATTTCAGTCTCATTATTGAAAACTCTTTTCAATACCAAGTCGGGAAATTCAACAAGATTCCCGACATCCTGATCGAATGCTCGTCGCAAACTTTAGTAGACGGTCGCACCCCCAGATTCCATCGACGAAGTGCACTAAGGCGGAACACCGCTGCCGCGAGAACCCGAACGGATGCTTTTGGCGACGGGGTTCTCCTACAGTCACTTGGTCGGGGCTTTGGGGCGTGGCTGTCTATTAAGTTTACCCGGCGAGTATCCGCGTACGCTACGTGATTGCAACGGACTTTTGATCGCATCAAAATCCCGTGGCAACCGATCATTTGAGACTAAACTGCTATGTTTATAACATTCAAATTAGTTATCTCATAACTACTTGTGGATTCCAAATATTGTATCACATTCCAGATAAATAGACAATGTTAAACTTTCCGATCGAATGATCAAACACACAAGTTTTCCTAAATAGTTCTCAACACTTGAGGGGAGTTTAAAAACATCCATCACATGCCACAGTACCAATGGTCCAGCCGTAGAAGGGTCAAGCCAACGCCTCACATTTGGCAACGCCGTACTGCCCCAAACCCTAAGGTTCAAAAGGCAGTTCAAGACGGTCACATAATCGAGTTAAGGTTTGTTATCTTCTAGAGGGTCCATCGCATTACTTGCATGACTTAGAACGTTCTTAAACTACGGAAAAATCCAACACTTGGAAATTTTCCGGCAGGGGAAAAAGTGAGTTATTGATATCCGTTCAAACTTTTTAACACGTTTTAAAAATTACCCGGAATAACACATAGACGAAGTTAAATTTTCCGATCGAATCAATGAGCTCCCAATACAACCCAGAAAACTCAACACTTGAGTATAAATTAAAAATACTCAGAAATATCAGGAAATTAAATAGGAACATTACTGTGCAAAAAGATAAGCGTGACGTCACCTTATGGCCGCGGAACCGCCGCGGGAGCCATGCTCGTGCCGCAGTTCGGCGGCGCTTTGGGCGCCAAACGTTGTCGTTTTGCACAGTTTTCCATATAATTGCCTGCTGATTTTTTTAAGCATTTTTAATCCAGAAAAAACCAACATTTTCAAAAATGTCCAGAGAGGGGTAAAATCGGGGGATTCCAGGTTCGATCGGACTTTAAACTTCGTCTAGACTTCGCCTAAAGATCTAGCTTGGCTCTGATACCACTGTAGGGTTACTAGGCACTCTAAGAAGGTTCTACAAGGCATCAACCATGCCCGATCAAAATTTTAGCCGTGCTGAATAACTCTAAACAAGATCTTTGCTAGATAATTTGGGTAACATAAGCTAGTAAATAACAATTATCACTAAGAGAATACAAAATACAACCTTTGTAGATCGGTCCTTCACTTCTAAAGCTCCTTGTTGTAGTCCCTTCGCTGCGATCATCGAACTCCCAGACTCTCGGACGGCACCATGAGAAGATTGCAACGGTATTGCTTGAAGTCTTCGAGGCCGAAGATGATCTACGTCGAGGGAATACGAACTCAAGCTTCTACTTCACTAACTAGAGAACTAGTGAAGCAAACACCCTAAACTAAAGTGCTAGTCTAGTAGAGGATGATGAAATAGGAAATGGGTACACTTTAGAATTTCTTTTCTCACTATATATCTCTCTCTTTATCAAACCCTAGAAAGAAATTGAAGGAGGAAGAAGATGAGCTCAAAATGAGAATGAAAACTAATCAAGAGAGAGAGTTAGATAACCATGGTGAGTGAGTATCATATACTAACTCATGTAGAGACTTAATCATGGCTAAGTGTGATGGTTAGGTTAACAAAAAACCAAAGTAAAAACAAACTTAGTGGACTTTAGTCAATGCATCCACAAGCTTCCACAAGCTTCATGTATTTTCTAATTTTCCACTAATTTTGTAATTACTTTAAATACATTAAACCCAACATAACAAATAGCATGGTATAAGTCTCATACACCCATGAAAGTTGTATCAACAATAATGATACAAAATGTGCACAAATAAATATATATCACATATATATTAAGTTGTGCACAAGTGAGAAAAACAAATGCTTAAGTGAACCAATGTTAGTTAATGTAAATTAGTATATCACATATACAATTATACACTAAATTATTAAATCAACACTTGACTTAATAATCCGGTTATATCACATATAACCGACTAACATCCAATGTATCGACTTATCGAATCAACCCTTGATTCGATAACTTGGTTATATCGTATATAACCGATCGATACAAACATCGCGAGAATAGAATACGGTATCACATACTCACATTATTCTCGGTCCCGCACATATCACATATGCGCTCCTAATTCGTTTTGCCTGAGCCAGTAAAACTTCTATGTAGGACTCTAAAGACTCATCAATACGCCGACAGTAGATGATGATCATATCAAGCACCCACAAGCCATCAGCGGTACTAGCTGGACGTAACGGCTACCCGGGTATTGAGCGATCAGAAGATCAACAAGCAAGCCCGCTCCAACTCCTGCAAAAAGCCTGACAGTGACACTACCGTACATTCCGGTCTTCTCGTCTGATATGTCGCATATCAAGTCTAGGGGTGGTAAATGTCAGACCCCAATAACCGATAAGTCATGCCGATATGAGGCTCATAACAGGTCGAGAAACTGCTGGTAACACTTACCAGTAAATCTCTAAACCAGCCCTGGCCAGGGACTTCCCTGTTACGGCCAATCGAGCATAGCGCAACATCAACCCCCAATACCGGGAGAGACAAAACCCCTCCTATCGCTCATTGCTTCCATGTGACTCGGGACTGTACCCAAAAACCACCATTTTGCACGCCCTCTTGGACGTGGTAAGGTGGAAATCAAAGCACAGTGGGAATCACACAAGACTCTATGACGATCTCGGGTCTACAGACTAATCTGCACCAGTGTCACCAGAGAACTGCCATCTGATGTAAGGTATAATACCATCTGGGAGTTCTCGGCGAGTCCGTCCAGTGTACCCAGTCTCCACTGAGCACCCGTATATCATCTCTGATGTCAAACACCAATGGATATGGGATCATCCATCGCCTATCTATATGGGTCGAGAAGCTATACGCTAGTCTACTCTGGTATATCGATGCCCCGTCTCGATACACCCACGACTAGAGACCTTAAAGGATGTACTTATGGACTACCATGTCCCCACTAGTATGATCCACATCATAGTCCAGGTACTCAAGTACACATGCTAAGGGCTTTACCAACATGTAACAGAGAGACAATCAGTGTATACGTTAAGGTAAAGAATAACCAGATAGCATACTATCATGTCGAGCAAGAAAGTCCTCCTTATATATGTCCAAGCATCCACTACAATATACATCTCATGTATAGTAATGGCCTCTAGGGCATACATATAACTAACATTTACTTATATCTTTGTATGTACCCATTTTTGAGGCAAGTTTTTTCAAAGGAGGTGCTGCCAAATTTTTTAAGAAAGTAAATTTGGACTTTAAAGAATTTGTACTTGAGATTTTCAAAAGTTTTAGCAATGTTCTTATCACTTACTACTTTTGATGGTTTAGATTGCTGGGTTTTCAGTTTACTTAAATTGTGTTACGCCTGTAGACGTTACGTGGTTTAAGGGCCGTCACGTGCCAAATTTCGGGTCGTGACAAAGTTGGTATCAGAGCGCTAGGTTTTACCTTTCGGAGTGTAGGATGACCTTGGTATGATGGAGTAGGTAGCTTAAGCAGAGTGATGCAGCGTATGTATGTCCGCGGAATACTTATAACACGGTACTCCACCCAAAGTGACCTAAGTACTAATTTCTTGAAATTCCTTCCTTGATGATACATATCCTTGTGATTCGATTTCCGTGTTCATATCGAATCCCATTTCCATTTATAGCCTTTTTCCGCCAATGACTATGAGGGCTCAGAGAGAGGCAGCGAGGGCCGAGGTCAGAGTTGACTCGTTTGGGACGAGGACTGACCAGGATGGTATGCTCGTTGCACAGGAGCAGATTGATCCGCCTGTTAGTTATATGTATGCCAGAGAGGCCATTACTGTACATTGGATGTATATTGTAGTGGATGCTGGGACATATATAGGTAGGACTTTCTTGCTCGACATGATAGTAAGCTATCTGGTTGCTCTTTATCTTAACATGTATACTTTCTGTCTCTCTGTTACATGTTGATAAAGCCCTTAGGATGTGTACTCGACTTCCAGTACTGTGATGCAAATCATACTAGTGGGGCCTGGGTAGTCCATGAGTACATCCTTCAATGTTCTTAGTCGTGGGAATATCGAGACGGGGCATCGATATTCCAGAGTAGACTAGCGTATATCTTCTCGACCCATATGATGGGCGATGGATGATCCCATATCCATTGGTGTTTGACGTCAGAGATGGTATGCGGGTGCTCAGTGGAGACTGGGTACACTGAACGGACTCGCCGAGAACTCCCAGATGGTATTATACCTCACGTCAGATGGCAGTTCTCTGGTGATACTGGTACAGCTTAGTCTGTTGACCCGAGATCGTCATAGAGTCTTGTGTGTCTCCCACTGTGCTTTGATTTCCACCCTACCACGGCTCTACTGAGTCGTGCAAACAGGTGGTTTTTGGGTACAGTCCCGATTCACATGGAGGCAATGAGCGATAGGAGGGGATTCGTCTCTTGCGGTATTGGGGGTTGATGTTGCGCTATGCTCGACTGGCCATAACTGGAAATCCCTGGCCAGGGTTGCAGTGATCTACTGGTAAGTGTTATCAGTAGTTTCACACATGTTATGGACCTCACGTCAGCATGACTTATCAAGCTATTAGGGTCTGACGTTTACCACCCCTAGGCGAGATATGCGACATATCAGACGAACAGATCGGACTGTACGGTAAGTGTTACTGGTTGGATTCACAGGAGTGTGAGCGGGCTTGCTCGTCGATCTTCTGATCGCTCAATACCCGGGTGGCCGTTACGTTTAGCAGACCGCTTGCGGCTTGTGGGTGTTTGATATGATCATCACCTGCTGCCGGCGTATTGACGAGTCTTTAGAGTCCTACACAGAGGTTTCCTGGCTCAAGCAAAACGAAATAGGAGCGCATATGAGATATGTGCGGGACCGAGAATAATACCAGTATGTGATACTGTATTCGATTCTCGCGATTTGTGACATTGATCGGTTATATGCGATATAGCCGGGTTATCGGATCAAGTGTTGATTCGATAAGTTGTTACTATTGATATTAGTCGGTTATATGCAGTATGACCGGATCATTAATTCAAGCGTTGATTTAATGATTTAATTCATAATTATATATTTGATATATTACTTTGCATTAACTAGTATTGGTTCACTTAAGATGGATTTTCTCACTCGAATGTGCACATTGTATATATGATATAGTTTTGTGCACTAGTTTGTATCATGTTTGATGATACATGCAAACTTGGTTGTGTGTATGCTTTAAACTATAATTAGGTTAATGGTTAGGGTTTCATATGCTTTATTTACTTATTAAATTATTTATTTGTTCATTTAGGCAAGAAAAGAAATGGTTGCTTTTTTGGATTTATCTTGAAGCTTCTTGAAGCTTTGAAAAAGCTTTGACCATTTTGTTTCTTTCCTTAACCCTAACCATTTGCTTTAACCATAGTTCATTCTCTACACACTACCATGGTTGCATTATGATAACTTGACTTGATTTTATCATTTGAAAGATAATTCTTATCATATTCTTTTTCTTCTTCTTCTTCTTCTTCTTCAAGAAGAAGAAAGCTTGCAACCTTCAATGGTGACTTGATGAAAAGAGTGAGAAATCCAATTCTAAAGTAAACCCACTTCCTATTTCTTCATCCTCTACCACTTGCCAAGTAGTATAGGGTGTTTTCTTCACAAGTTTCATGACTTGGTGAAGTTGGAGCTCGAGTTAGAGTCGCCTCGACGTAGATCATCTTCGGCATCGAAGTCGACGATCTAGCCCGATCATTTCTTCGACTAAACCATTACTAGAGTACGGGATCCGATGATCGCAGCGGAGGGACGTCAACGCGGAGCTATGGAGGTGGAGGACTGGATCTACAAAGGTTGTATTTCCGTTCACTTAGTTAAGTTGTTAACTAGTTGCATGTTTCGCCTAATTTCTAGTTAACGATCCGTATTAGGGTTTTTCAGCACCGGAAATTTTTGAAATTGGCATGGTTGATGCCTTATGAGACCTCATTAGCATGCCTAGGAACCCTACAGTGGTATCAGAGCCTAGCTAGAGCCTTAGGCGATGCGTAGACGGAGTTAGAAGTCCGATCGAACCGAAACCCTAATCACAAATTGCTCTCTGTACATTTTTTGAAATCGGGGAGTTTGGAGAATTAAAAATATGCAGAAAAATCAGCAGGAGTTTCTAAGAATTACTGTGAAGCCCGTAGTCCTGATTCCATCAAAGCGCGGCGGAACCGCGGCATTAGCATGGCTAATGCGGCGGTTCCGCGACCACTTAGTCTCTTCTTCAATTGATTTTTGCACAGTAATTCCTATATTTTGGTGCTGTATTTTCTGGGAATTTTTAAATCTTACTCAAGAGTTGAGTTTTCTGGGTTGTATTGGGAGTTTGGAGATTCGATCGGATTATCAAAATTTTGTCTATGTGTTTTTTCCGGGTAATTTTAAAATATGTTAAAAGTTCGACCAAATATAAATACCCACTTTTTCCCCTGCCGGGAAATTTCCAATTGTTGGACTTTTCCGTAGTTTAATGACGTTCTAAGTAGTGCAAGTAACGCGATGGTCCCTCTAGAAGACAACAAACCTTAACTCGATTATGTGACCCTCTTTAACTGCCCTTTGAACCCTAGGGTTTGGAGCAGTACAGCGTGCCACATGTGAGGCGTTGGCTTGACCCTTCTACGGCTGGACCGTTGGTACTGAGGCACGAAATGAATGTTTTTTAAACTTATTTCATGTGTTGAGCTATTTCGGGAAAACTTGGGTGTTCGATTATTCGATCGAAAAGTTTAACATTTTCTATTTACCCGGAATGTGATACAACATTTGGAATTCACAAGTAATTATGAGATAACTGAATGAATGTTATAAACATAGCAGTTTAGTCTCACTTGATCGGTTGCCACGGAATTTTGATGTGATCAAAAGTCCGTCGCAATCACGTAGCGTACGCGGATACTCGCCGGGTAAACTTAATAGACAGCCTTACCCCATAGCCCCGACCAAGTGACTGTAGGAGAACCCCGTCCCCGAAAGCATCCGTTTGGGTGCTCACGGCAGCGGTGTTCCGCCTTGGTGCACTTCGTCGACGGCGTCGGGGGTGCAGCCGCCTACTAAAGTTTGCGACGAGCATTCTATCAGGATGTCGGGAATCTTGTTGAATTGCCCGACTTGATATTGAAAAGAGTTTTCGATAATGAGACTAAAATGCGGGGTTTATAATTGTTAGGCATGTGATGTCTAAGGAATTCATTTGATTAGGCATGCGATGTCTGAAGAGTTTGCGGATTCCAACTGTTGTAGTTTTACACTTTCTTTTCTGTGACCGTAAGTGTAATATGTGATATCGCCGGTTTCGTTGCTATATGTCAACGACAATTGGGATACGCATGTTTACTTACGTTGATGACATGTGATGTTATGTGTTGCTGGATATGTTATATTAGATCGTCGTGTTTGAATAGCCGGGTTTTTTTTATGTGAGATGAGTTTTTTTCCTTTTTCATTCATGTAAAAACTTGTATGTAATATTCTTTTATTGGGGCACTTCCAGGTTGCGGATGATGTCACCATTTGTATATTATTTACTTTTCCACATTAGGATAGACCCAAGGAGGGGAGCACAAGTAATCGGGTTCTAGGGTCCAGTGGGAGACCATCTCGAGGAGTCGAGTCCGGGTCTCCTAACCCTAGAATTGGTAGGGTTGCTTGCTGCTCTTGTAGGGATCTAAGGGTGTGGGATTGGCTATTCATCACGATCGTAGAATCCGTGTTTTATACTGGCTCGTATTGAAAACACGGACATCCTAGTATATCCAATATTTCATATGATATTTTCTGCTGCGTTATCTGTGATGTGATCATGTGATTTGTTCAGATAGATATAGTATATAGTATATATGATATATTATATAGACGTTGCTTATGTTTTACACCCGCGCTAGCCCTGCCTCGCTCTAGCGTTAGTTACCTAACCTAACGGTGCAGACGGGACATCGAGGCGAATGCGGATGGCATAAGTGTACGTTATATTTATCTGTGATGTTTAGGTGGACTTAAATGATGGGACATTCATTAATGAGATTAATGAAAGAAAATAAACCTAATTGATGTTGTGGAATCGAATTTCAAAAATAAAACAGGTAGCTACAGTTCTTACTTTGCATCGCGGTGTTCATTGTAGAACATCCTGCACCTTATTCGATGAGGAAAGGACCGAGATCCCTTCACCGGGAGTGACTCCTTTAGCAATAACTGGTAGATGCTACACACTCGGTTTGTCTTTTGATTGCTTCTATAGTTTCTGCTTTGCACAGTGATATATATGATATATCCCGCACCTCATTCGACGAGGAAAGGGCCGACGATCCCTTCACCGGGAGTGACCCCTTTAGCAAAACTAGAAAAGCCTCAAAAACATTCTATTTAAAAACCATTTGATTCCGCAACGAGATCAAGTTCAAAGCGTTAAAGGTTTTCATAAAAACCATTCGCAACCCTCCGTCATTTTAGGAAGTAGAGTACTTAGTATTCGTGCTGTGTTTGTTGACCTTAGTTAAGGCACAGTGTACGGTAGCTAAGTGATGTCTTCCTACACCGCATATGATGCGATTAGTTAGGACAGTCGCGTGACTTTATTGACCTTAGTTAAGGGTCATGTGGGTGGGTCTAATTAATCACGAAATGACGGGTAGAACTTGACTAGCGCTTATGTTTTGTTGACCATAGTTAAGGTCATGAGTGCTACGGGTAAAAACCTTTATCGGGAGTTTCAAGTGTTGAAATTTGCAATGAGATTGCATACCTTCTATGTGATAGTTGGATCCCGATACCCACTGCGAGTAATTGTTACTCCTGGGAGAGTTTTGCACTTTGCAATTAACCGATCAAGTAGGTGTCTAGAAAGGTGTCAACCGGGTTACGCCTCTGGGAAAACGAGGTTTACTGTAATTAGGTCCGTGCGAAAGCACGGGGAACCTCCCTCAAAGTACCGACACTGGCCTGGCTGAAAGATTGGAGAACTTGTAGAGTGTAATTAATCCCGGCTAGTCTTTCCTTTTAGGGTTTGAAGGAAGATTTGATAAAAACAGTGGGAGAGGGCAGGCACGAGCGTTTGCTTCTACTCATCGGAACGCGCGGGGCGTCCAATGCTGAGTTTCAGGTAATCTTATTCGTATGTTCTTTTGTTGCGCATGTTGTTTAATTCGGGATCTATGCACTCGTTTGTTCTACACACTTCGTGCCGAGGTTGGGCCGAGAGTCGTGTATTCTAGATCAGCCGTTTGTTGTGTTTACCCCTGTTAGCGATCCTTTGGTTGCGCGACACGTATTTCGGTCATGTGCCAATCGGATAGGAGATAGAGATTCGTCCATCGATTTGATCCTTCTAGAGATGTTTGACTTTAACGTTCTCCTGAGCATGGACTGGTTAGTTACGTGATATGCGTCTGTGGACTGCCGTGAGAAAATAGTCAGGTTTTGTTTTTCCGGCGAGTCAGTTCGTGTTGTGCAGGGGGGACTGTGGTGCTGCCCCTCACAGCTTGATTTCAGCCTTTTTCTCTATTCGGCTTTTGAGGAGAAGATGTCGAGGATTCTTAGCTTGCATTAGTGATACCGGAGTCATAGTGGATTCGTTGGACCGGGTTCCTATCGTGCGAGAGTTTTCCGACGTTGTTCCAAATGAGCCGGCGGAGCTTAGGGAGCTTAAGGATCTGCTGCAGAGTTGCTAGATAGGGGGACTTGTACGTCCAAGTGTTTCGCTTTGGGGAGCTCCTACTCTGTTCATCAAGGAGAAGGACGTTTGAGGTTGTGCATTGATTGATCATCAATTGAACCGAGTTATGGTGCGCATAGGTATCCTTTACCTCGCATTGACGATTTCTTTGATCAACTCCAGGGTGCGAGACAATTTTTCTAAGTTTGTTTTGGGATCAGGTCATCATTAGTTGTGGGTTCGGAGTGATGACATTCCGAAGACTGCTTTTGTGCGCGCTACGGGCATTATGAGTTTTGGTGGTTTCGTTGGACTCACCAATGCCGCAGCAGCATTCGTGGATGTGATGAACCAGATTCTTCAGGCCGTTCCTCGACAAAAGTATTGTTGTGTTATTGATGACATTCTGGTCTTTTCCAAGAGTCGTGAGGAACATGAACAACACTTGAGGATTTTCTTTGCAGGCATTGGGAGAGTACCGGCTGTTTGCTAAATTCTTGAAGTGTTCCTTCAGGCTTGATAGTGTTGACTTCCTAGGTTATGTGGTTACGGGAGACGGTATTCGTATGGACCCAAGGACGATCGAGGTTGTACAACTTTGGCCCAGACCTGTTCAGTGATAGAGGTCCGCAGCTTTTGGACTTAGCCGGTTTTTACCGCCGTTTCGTGCAGGATTTCTTGTGTATCGCTGCATCGTTGACCGGACTGACCAGGAAAGGGGTTCCTTTTCTTTAGACTGAGGCATGCGAGTTGATTTTTCAGCAGTTGAAGGTTCGGTTGACGACTGCACCGGTTCTATCTTTGCTTTCTGGATCAGGCGACTTTGTCGATTATTGTGATGTTTCGCGAGTGGGGCTCGATTGGGTACTGATGTATTACGACAGAGTTATCACTTATGCTTCCCGACAGTTGAAGGAGCATGAGCAGATTTATCCCACTCATGATCTGGAGATGGCCGTGGTGGTCGTGCGTTGAAGATTTGGAGACAATACTTGTACGGAGAGTCGTGTCAGATTTTCACAGACCACCCGAGCTTAATCTTCCTGCAGCGGGATATGAGTTTGAGACAGCGCCGTTGGATAGAGTTTGTGAAGGATTATGATTTGTGAGATTCTTTATTACTCATGGCAAGACGATTGTGGTAGCTGATGCTTTGAGTCGTAGGCCGGGGGTTAGCTTGTTCCAGTTGAGCGCAGTTCAGAGACAGTCTTTTGCAGATTTGCAGTTCTTGTGCGACAGATGAGTACAGTTTGGTTCACCTCTACAGAGGGGAAAGCTTTCTCATGTCCGCGTCCGTCCACTTTTACTTAATCTTTTTCATGAGGCACAGCCCGCCGATGCTCGTTTGTCTGAGATTCTTGAGCATGTTCGGCTGGGTAAAGATTTGGAGTTCTTGATTTATGAACAGAGTGTGCTACGTTGTGGGACTCGCTTGTGTATACCAGATACTGATGGGTAAAGACGCGAGGTCCTAAAGCAGGCACATCAGTCAGCTTTCTGTGTTCTCCCCAAGTGCCACCAAGATGTAACGTGACTTGAGAGTTAGTTACGGGTGGGCAAGGATGAAGAGTGAAGTTCCAGATTTCTTTTTAAAGTGCTTGGCTTGTCAGCGAGCTAAGGTTGAGCATTTGAGACCGGCTGGAGAGTTGCAATCCTTAACCGTTCCGGAGTGGGAAAAGGGGGGCGGATCTCCATGAATTTCGTTGTGGTGTCTAGACAGGGTGTGACTCCATTTGGGGGAATTGCTGTCCGGTTATGCTCAGTATGCTCAGTTTGCTCGTTGCTCTTCGATAAGTTTGTACGTTTGCACGGAGTTCCTTCATGCGTTGTATCCAATAGAGGCACCCAGTTCGCTAGCCGTCTTTGGCAGAAGCTTCAGGAAACCTTGGGTACTGGTTGAGCTTTAGCTCCGCTTCCCATCCGTAGGCCGATGGTCAGATAGAGCGGACTATACAGACTCTGGAGGATATGCTTGTACGTACGTACTTGTGTTTGTTGGCGGTTGGGATCGTCACTTGCCATTGATAGGGTTCTCCTACGATAACAGTTATCAGGAGACATTTCAAACGACAACTTTCAGGCCTTGTGTAGTAGGTTGTGTCGATCGCCAGTCTGTTTTACTGACTCCGCATGAGTAGGATTTTGGACCCCATCTAGTCATGAGACTACGGAGAAGATCCAGTTGATTCAGGACAGGATGAGAGCAGCCCAGTACAGACAAAAGTCTTATGCCGACCGTAGTTGTCGCAGACTTGAGTTCGCAGTGGGAGATCATGTATTCCTACGGATTTTTCCGATGAATGGCGTGTTGAGTTTTAGGAAGCTTGGTTCCAGATTATAGGTCCTTTTGAAATCCTTGAAGCGAGTTAGTTCTGTTGCCTATCGTTGGCACTTCCGCCCAGATTTCTGAGTATTCACCCCGTATTCCTTGTGTTGATTTTTCGCAAATACCTTCATGACCCTTTTCACATGATTCAGCACCAGACCATTCTTTGAGATGCGATCTTTCGTCACCAGCAGCCGATCGTTATAGTGGATCGGCAGGAGGAGAAACTTCTGTCAAAGTTCTTGCCATCTGTGAAGGTTCTTTGGTATAGCCCGTCCAGTGAGGAGATCACTTGGGAGGCTGCGAGTGAGATACAGAAGAGTTTTTCCCTCATCTCTTCGAAGGTACGCGTAGATGAAATTTTAAATTCGGGGACCGAATTTCTTTAAGTGGAAAGATTGTAACATTTTAGAAATCGTTATGTGAATTTTCCGTTAATAGGTAAAATAAATTTTGTTTTTCCGTAAAAACTTAAAAGCGAGCATTTATCTGTGTAGAATTATCTGCACCTAGTTTAACTAGAATATTGCTAGTTCGCGGGTTTTTGTGGTCACTTGGAAAATTTAGTTCACTTAAATATTTTTCCCTAATTAAAATATTATTATAAGTTGTTAATTATACACTTAATTAGTGGTAATTACAATTTGGTTTGGGTTAATTATGCTAATGTGAATCTATGCTAATTTAATCACAAGATTAACTATTTTGTTTTGTTCCAAAATATCTTGGATAAATATCTAGATATTTTGTAAGTTAATGAAGGTTTTAATTAAAGAATTATGAGGTGGCTTTATGTAAAATGTTTTATTAAGCTTTAAATGTGTTTTAACCTAGGAAACTTCCACAACATTTCCATTTCCTCATGTGTGGCCGACCTCATCCCCTTGCTGCCCCATTTTCTTTTTCACCCCATTTCAACTTCTTAAAGCTTTACAAATTCATCTAAAATCATAAATTAATCCCATAAACTCAAATACAAATCAATACTCATTAATCTTTAGCCTTAATCTTGCATGGATCTTCATGAAGGATAGCATTTCGGAGGATGTTTTGTTGATCTTGTTGCAAGTTTTTGAATCTTGTGGAGGTATAAAATCCTAACCCTAAACTCTATTTGTTATTTTAATACATTAAGCTAGCATATAAGATGCTTAATTAAAGCTTTTAATTGCTTAATTAAAGCTTTTAATTGCATGTTTAGAAATTCAAGATATGGTTTTTGAAGATCAAGTGAGGGTTTTGATTAGTTGTAATGATTAAGTGTGTTGTTTAGACTAGGAAAAACATAACCTAGTTGTGAGAATGTTAATTGTTATTTTTCCTAATCATCTAATTAGCTTAATTGCAAACTAAGCTTTTACTAAATCTTATTTGGGTGAGATTAAAATTTTAGTAAAGGTTTGTGTAGTTTAATCAAGCTATTATGAGATGATTGTGATTACTAGTTTTGGTTAAACTTGTAGTTTTGGGCTAAAATGATTAAATGTTGCTTACTAGATTTTCGGATAATTCAGGCATGGGTTTCTATTGACGTTGTGACGTTATGTATATTAGATTCCATGATTTATATTGTGTTGTGAATGCGCGATTGGTACGATCAGGGTCTAGGCTTGGTGATTATGTCGTTTTGAGTTCCTAGCTGAGGTTGTGCCGATATCGTACGCGTTTTGTGCACTGAGTGCACAGTGTGTTTATCTTGTGGACGTTATCCTTGTGTTTCGTTGTCTTTGTGTCGGCACATGATATTTAGTCTTATGTGTTGTGTTTGTGAAATTTTAGGATCGCGAGCAGGGACTTCGGACGCTGTGAAGAAAGGGAAGCAGGTGGTCGGATTTACTTAGCTCGAGGTCATCCGTGAGTAGATTTAACATCTACAGGGGAATCGCCCGCATGACGTTATGCGTCAGAGCTAGATATGATATGATATTAGCCACATGTTTATATTTCACATATAGAGATTGTGCATAAAACTTCATTGCATATTATTACTTGTTGTGCTTGGACTTGTACCCTTTGGACACTGCACTATTATTGACGGCTCATGTTGCATGAGCACTGATTGTATACCACACACACCGTCGATAATTGCCATGGCACGCACAACACCTATACATACGTGATATTGTATTGGATAGGGATAATGGAGATAGCGATTCTTATTTCTTTGTGCATATGAGATATAGCATACCTGTACACCCATATGTTTACACATATGCTTTGCTATGCCTACATGATTACACATATACCTGGAGGGTATTATATCATTATTGACAGGTATAGACACATACCTTGCTACAACTACATGTACATTATGCACACATACCTACATGTACACCCATTTACCTGACTTGAGCTACAAATACCCCTATGTGGTATTGTATTGTCATTGACATGGGGTTATTGAGTCTTATGCGATTGCGCATATGATAGGTAGTATACCTGCATACCTACATGTTTACACATATACTTGGCTATAGCTACATGTTCAGCTTTATATGATGTTGTATGGATTTCGGAGAAATTAGGAACCGCATGATATACTTAATAACTTGTTGCAGTTAAATAGCGGTTTTTCCTTTATATGCTCATATTACTGTTTCATGTTGCATATATTATATTTCATGGATTTCGCATTGATATATGGATTTCATATGATGTTTACTGGATGTTTTACTGCTGGGCTTTCGGCTTACTTAAATTGTGTTACGCCTGTAGATGTTACGTGGTTTAAGGGCCGCCACGTGCCAAATTTCGGGTCGTGACAAGTGAAGAAAAACGAGTGCATTAATCTCTAAGACAGCCGCGGAAACGCAGCGAATCGGTGCAATTGAACCGCTGAGTCAAGGCCGATTCACCTCTTTTTTCTTCTGTTATTTATAATTTTTGATGTTATGTTTTTAGGGATATTTGTTTTCTACCCAGTATTTTTTGTGTGCTGGTTTGCACTTGGGGTAGACTCGGAAAATATGTTTCGATCGAATTTCTATCGTTCTTGGGTAATTGGTTCTTCTGTATTGTTATATGTGTTTTTTAAACTTCCGCTAATTGCTATATGTCGGTTAGTGGGGGTTGCACATATCTGTGATTGGTTTGTGTATATGAACAGTGTTAGATCATCATGAATGAATAGCCGGGGATGTGAGAAAATAGTTGTTTTTCTTTCATTCGATGTAAATTGTAATTTGATGTAATATTATTTTTGCGGGGAACATCCGGGTTGAGGTTGTAGCCACCATTGTATTATTTCTTTTTACTGTTTTCTGCTCCTAGGATAGACCCAAAGTGGGGTGCACAAACTACCGGGTTCCTTGACGTGCCGAGTGGCCTACTCACTTTATTGAGGGAGGTTGCTTCACTTCGGGAATTTGGCGGGTAGTTTTCCGCACCCGTAGGGGTCTGGGGTAGGGTTTGGCTATTCATCATGACTGTGGAATCCGTCTTTCGTTACAGGCTTAAACGAAACGCAGAATTCCTCGTATATCTAATATGTTCATCTGTGATCTGGAATACCTTTTATTGCATGAGACGAATGATAATTATATATATGTTATTTATTAGACGTTGCTTATGTTTTGCATCTGCGCTAGTCCAGCCCCCAGCTTTGGCGTTAGTTAAGTAACCTAACGGTGTAAGACGGGGCCCCGTGGCGAATACAGATGGCATAAGCGTACGCCATATTTTCGTTTCTCTCTGTAATGATAGGTGTAAATGATAGGACTGCATTAGATTAATGCAAAGCAAACAAACCAAAGCTTAATCGTTGGAACATTATTTAAAACCACTCGGTTTTTCAAAACAACAGACTTTTAAATGCGGAGCTTAAACCACTCCTTTAAAAAGCTATCACGTTCCTTCGATTATATCAGGTTCACTACGTTCACGGTTTCGCCAAAACCGGCCGTAGCCCTCCATCATTTCAGTTAAATATTCAGTAGTATTCAAGCTATGTATTTTGACCTTCGCCAAGGCATAGTGATTGGTAGCTGCTGGATATTCATCTGTTGTATAGATAGATGCGTTGGTTTGGGACAGTCGTACTACTATTTTGGCCTTCGTCAAGGGTGTGTACGGGTGCGTTCAAATTAACCTGGACAATGACGGGTAGAACTTGACATGTGACTTATGATATGTTGGCCTTCATCAAGGTCATAAGAGCATGGGGCAAAAATCCACATCGGGAGTTTCTAAAGAAACCGAAACTTTCTAGTCTTGCATACCATTTGGAGTGTGATAATTTTGGTAGGATTCTTTCAACTTTATCACACAATGATATTTGGATCCCGATCCTACTGTGAGTGTAGCGTCTTGAAAAGTCGTTTTGGTGTTTTCCTGAAATTCGGTGAAAATTCGGTATTTTTCCGAAAACCGTCTTTCTCGATATTTTGCAGTTTAGGGCTAATTATACCTTAAATGGGTAGGTAATTACTTGTTTTTAGTAGCTAATGAGTTAATTATGAAATTTTGGTCATTTAAAATTTTTTCCCTATTTTTCAATTTTTTTATATTATTTTAAGCCGGTAAGAAAATACATTAAATAAGCGATAAATACAAATTTTTCCGGGCTAATTTTAATCTCTAAAATTATGATAATTATAATCTAGTGATAACATGAATTTTTAGTAATTTATTTTGATTTGTAACAAATTTTTATGTTATGAAACGAATTTATTGAATTTTGAGCTAAAACTTGCAATTTTTGAGTTGTAGGGGGCCTTTTTGCATAAAATTTCTTTTGTAAAACCCCTCTCTCTTTTTCCTCAGCCCTAGGACAGCCCCACCTTGTGTGAGACCAGAAAATTCTGATCTCTTTTCTTTAGTTGCTTTCTTGAGTGATTTAAGGGGTTTTTTGGATTTATTTTAATTAAAATGAATAAAGTATGATACATTGACTTTGTGGACTTGACCCATGACCTTCGCCACTTGCCCACACCCTCCCCCATTCCTCCTCTGGCCGAAAATCCTGCACACCCTCTTCTTCCTCTCTTTTCTTTTCATTTTCTTCAATTTCTTCAAGAAAATACATCAAAATCCATGATTTAATTCAAAAATCCAAACAAAATCCTTAAGCTATCATTATCCTTAGCCATTCTTGCTTGGATCTTGATGTTGAGGCCATCATTTGGAGCAAAATTTTCTTGCTTGATCCATAGATCAAGAGGTATAATTTCTATCATGTTAAATTCTTTTGTTTAAGTTCTTATGTTAGATGGTTTAGTGTTAATTTAGTGTAGTTTAATCTAGTTTCTTAGGTTTTGCTTGAAAATTTTAGCTAGGGTTTTGAAGCCATAATACTTAATTAGATTGTTTTATAGTTAATCTAGTGGTTAATTAACTAATCCATATAGTTATCTTGTTGATGTAGTTTTCAATTATGCTAATTTGATTAAATTTAGAAGTGTGAAATTGCTTTTTAGGATTTTCAAGAGAGGGTTTTTGTATGGAATTGGTTTGTGAAGCTTGATTAGTGAGTGGATTAAGTTTTAGAAAGCATTATTTAATTGATTAAACCTAACTTGTTATCTAGTATTTTGCTAACCTAACCTAAGAGGTTAATTTTCTTAAGTGGGCTTTGTTGTGTTAATTTAAAGTTTCAAGTGAGGAAATTGATTGGATTTTGCTAAGTTATAAATTCAAGAAGGGTTGTTTATGGAAAATAGGATTGGAATCATTGTTGTTGTGTTATAATTAGTGTTTGTAGATTGTTTGTAGTGTGGTTGGGCGATTGTGCTAGATTGTAGTCGTTTTGTCGCAAATCGGCAATTGTTGCACCGATTTTTGGAATGTATATGCTTACTAGATTTTTATATAAATTATGTGATGGATTAATTTTGATATCTTGATGATTGTAATGGCTTGTCCTGCGACTTTTAGGATGCGTGAGTGCGGTTTTTGGGTAGTCGGGTTTTAGTTTTGCCGGGCGACCAAATCGGCGTTTTTCGGCAGTTTTTGCGATTTTCGCGTGTGTCCGCGCACCTTGTGCACGTTGTACCTAGCTAGCGAACTTTAGTAGTTTCGTTGGGGTTTTGCGTTGTTCTTGATATGTAACCTTATATTTGGTACTGATGTAAATTCCAGGTTCGGTCGCGGAAACGTCAGACGCGGCGCGAAAGGGAAAGGCGGTGATTGGACACAGCTAGCCAGGGATTCCGGTGAGTAGATTTAACATCTACGGGGGACGATCGTTTGGATGGCGCAAGTCGCCCGATAGATTTAGTAAACTGGAAAATAGTAAATTGGATAATCACTTGTGATATTAGAATAATAATACTGGCATGATAATTGCTGCAATTAGATCAATATGTTATATCCATATACGCAAACTCAATTGTAGGACACATGCACCATTACCAGGTTTTTATATGCAGCACGAGCACTATTCATGTTTACACACACACCCTGGTAATTGCCATGCCACCACACTAGATAACCTTTAATTTAAACCTTTTACTAATTGATACTTAAATTGTGCTATTTCCTTAAAATGAAACCGTAGGATTGCTATTCATGTGCATGTACTTCATCATATTCCTTGTTCATGCTTAATACATTAATCACACATCGCAACTTGATTATTGATATCATACGCATTCATTATCATTGATATATGCACTTATGAGGATTTCTTGAGATTTTATGATATTGCTGGATTTCGGGGGAAAGCCGCAAAATTTCCAAACTTATGATATTTTTAAAACATGTAAATTGCGGTTTTCTAGTGATGTAAGTGTCGTCCACCATGAGTTTGCTGTGGTTTCTGGAGACCCGTTTCGAGGAGTTGGATGAACCGTTTCGGGTACATGGTGGGCCTGGTAGGGTACCTCGGGACAAGAAGCTCGTGGTGTTGACGATGAGCCTGGCAGGGGACGGATTACCTACCGGTGACTTCATTGGGCACGGCGGATATCCAGAGGATACCGACCGGGGCCGCGAGAGGATGAGATATTGATATTGAGCTGGGTCAGCCGGATGGCTGAGGCCAGAGACACTATGACATGGATTTATGAGATTTGAGACAGCTTTTGGGTGTCGTTGCTGGACACCGATTTTCGTCGATTCATTGACATTATGCTGGCATTCTAAAAGAGTTTCAAAAACAAAAAGAGAATAAATATTTCTTATATATACATATTGAGACCTCAGATATTCATGTTGCATACATATTAGCACACTGATATGATATACACACCTGCTAGCGCATCCAGTCATACCTGTATTATAGATGCTAGGATGCTTGTGTGCATGCATACGATAGCCTTTGTAGATGTTATTTATCACTCACGAGTTGGCAACTCACCCCCGTTGTGCCACAGTCTTTTGCAGGTCCGCTCCGTCAGTTCAGTAGCGGCGGACGCACTTGTCTTTTGCCTCTTTTGCCTGAGCTCGAGATTTGCTCATAGGTGGGTTATGTTATTATTTTGTACCACTTGTATATTCTTTGTATCTAGTGTACTCCATCTACTGTTTCTACCAGATTTATTGTATATTGACCTAGAGATGAGACTGTGAGGTTTGTGGATTTTATGCTGTATTTTGGGGTCGAGCTCACTTGAGCCGACATGCTGCTTTTCTCATGCTTTATTATGATTATTATGCTTGCTGTCATTTACATTGCGTGGGATTTGTGACCGCCTTATGGCGAAGAGCTAGCTCCCGCTTGGGGATGCCCTATTTTGTTGGATTCATGTATATATTTTGTTGTACCCATTTTTGGGGGTCAGTATTTACAAAGGAGACTCTGCCGAAATTTTCGGGAAAAATTGGTATTGTTTTTAAAAGGGGTTTTACATGACTTATTTGATGACTTGCTTTCAAATGATTGGGTTTTCTTCACTCTTTTGCTTCATTGGTTTTGTTTTCTGGGCTTTGGCTTACTTATTTTACGGACGTCTTTAGACGTTTCGTAAACTTAAGTGCCAGTCACGTTCCGTACCCTGCGGGTCGTGACAGTGAGTATATGCTACTCCTCGGGAGATTTTTCCACTTAACGATCAATGCTATAAACCGAGTAGGTGTCTAGAACGATGTTAGCAGGGCTATGCCTCCAAGGAAAGGAGGTTATTTAATTAAGGAACTTCGCGAAAGCGTCGTAAAACCTCCCTCGAAGTACCAACACCAGCCTTCCTGAAAGGTTAAGCAAGTATTGTAAGGTGAGATTAATCCTGACTAATTCTTTTTTTATGGTTTGAGGAAGGATTCGAGAAACAGTGGGAACCATCCTGTTTAGATAAAACTAAAAACCAATCTAAACTTGCAAGAGCATCATGCTGAGTGTTTCTTCTCTCTCTCCTAATTGCAGCGACCAAGTGACCAAGATTAGGTTACAGTTAGATAATATGATGACTAAGTTTTACTATATTTAATGGCAAAGGTTTGTCCAGTTGTCCATTACCTATGATAAGTTGGACCACCTTCTTACTACTAAAGCCCATGCCGTCCCAGGTTCAGATTCCACCGTCGCGGATGATATCTATAAGGTAAGGGAAAAAGACTGTGCGAATGCCAAGTGCCTCGTGTTGGCCTCAGTAGATGGTGTATACCAGAGGCTACACGAGAAGATGGACTTAGTTTCCATCTTTCACCATAACAAGATTTATATGGAGAGCAATCTCGCATCGCAAGATGTGAGACCTCGAAGGAATTGCTTCAAGCGAGATTGGCTATCGGGTCATCTGTAGGGGACCACATCCCTACAATGATCAGCTGTATTAAAACAGCTCACGGACCTGGAGACCACATTGGAGAACAGGTCATATTCTGACTTAATTCTATAGTCCCTGCCTTCTACTTACGCCCAGGGGAAGAAAGTTGTAATTCTAGTTGAGGGCACCCTGAAGGAAACCAAGGAGACACCCGCTCAGCTTATTGGGGAATCTTCCTCTTCTGGATCCAAGGCGAATGCCAAGGATGAGAAGAAGAAGACCTCCACAAAGCCGATAGGCGGTGTCAGTAAGGTAGAAGGAAAGGGCAGGGCAAAAGATTCAGGGCTAACAGCAGGGAAGGAGGGATGTTCCTATTGTCACGGGAAAGGGTATTGGCAGAAGAAATGCAGGGCTTGGAAATCCAGAATCCAGGATCCGAAGCATGTTGTGGCTTCGGCTTCGGGTGTTTTTGTGATTGAAAATTGTCTGTCAATTAACGCTACTTCATGGGTACTAGATACCGGATCAGGATCTCATTTCTGTAATTCTTTACAGGTTTTGAGAAACCGTAGAGTTATCGTGGCAGGTGATATAACTCTCAGGATTAACGGAATGAGCGTGGACGTTGTATCCGTAAGGGTTTATAACCTAGGATTTACAAGTGGGCAGATATTGATTTTACGTAACTGTTTGTGTGTACCTAGTCTAGCTTGTAAGCGATGTGGTCCACATCCACCTAAATCAAAGTTTGATTGGGTCAGGTACATTAGAGGATGGTATATACGTATTAAATCAAGCTCAGGTTTTCAACGTCCAGAACACACTTAAAAGAAAGTCTTCAGAATTAAATATGGCTTTCTTATGACATTATAGACAGGGTCACATCAATGAAACAAGGTTGACGAAGTTACATAGAGAGGGTTATTTAGATCCGTTCGAATATCAGTCTTATACAACTTGTCAATCATATCTCATAGGAAAGATGACAAAGAATCCGTTCACTGGACACGGAGTAAGAGCGAGCGAGCTCTTGGGACTCATACACAATGACGTGTGTGATCCAATGTCTACAAATGCAAGAAGTGGTTATTCCCATTTCATTACTTTTATGGATGATTTCTCTAGGTATGGACATGTCTTCTTGATAAAGCATAAATCTAAGGCCTTTGAGAAATTCCGGAAATATAAGAATGATGTGGAAAAATAAACCGGCAAAAGTATCAAGACACTAAGTTCTGATCGAGGTGGTGAATACTTGAGTGCCAAGTTCCTGGATTATCTAAAAGAGAATGGAATTCTCTCTCAGCTTACTCCTCCATACACACCACAATACAACGGTGTATCGGAAAGGCGGAACTGAACCTTATTAGATATGGTACGTTCCATGATGAGTAACGTTAAGTTACCACGATCTTTCTGGGGCTATGCACTAGAATCAACTGCATATCTTTTGAACAAGGTTCCTACCAAGACAATGCCTACCACACCATATCAGACGTGGAGTGGGAAGAAACCCTATCTTCAGTACCTGAAGATATGGGGATGTCCAGCTTTTGTCAAAAAGCAGCATGCGGACAAGCTCGAGGCACTCTCAGTACTGTGCAAATTTGTGGGATACCCAAAGAACTCCAGGGGTATCTTTTCTATTACGCAGAGGAACAAAAGGTTTTTGTTTCTCGTCATGCCCACTTTTTAGAGAATCATTTTTTAAAAGGAGACTAGTGGGAGCGCAATAGAACTGGAAGAAATTCTAGAACCACAAGCTATTACTGAAAGCATGGTAGAACCAGAAGTTTCAGAAGAACCGAACATCCCTGCGCCACTCCGCAGGAGTAGTAGGCTGTCTCATCCGCCCGAGAGAAACTATGGTTTTCTCATAGACGGGGATAGAGAAGATTGTATCATTGATAATGATGAGCCAACTAACTTCCAGCAAGCCATTCAGAGCGGAGACTCAGTAAAATGGCTAGATGCAATGCGGGCCGAGATAGAGTCCATGTACACCAACAAAGTATGGACTCTGGACTTTGCTCCAGAAGGGGTAAAACCCATAGGCTGCAAATGGATGTTCAAAAAGAAGATTGGTGTAAATAGACAGGTTGAAACCTATAAGGCTAAACTTGTTGCAAAAGGTTTTTGTCAAAGACCTGGTTTGGACTATGGTGAAACCTTTTCTCCAGTGGCTATGCTCAAATCCATTCGGATCATTCTTGCCATTGCTGCCTTCCACGATTATGAGATCTGGCAGATGGACGTAAAGACGGCTTTCCTAAATGGACATTTGGAAGAGTGCGTCTATATGGATCAGCCAGAGGGTTTCAATCAGAGTGGGAGCAGCAGGAAAGTGTGCAAGTTGCTTAAGTCCACTTTTGGACTAAAGCGGGCATCGCGGAGTTGGAACATCTGTTTTAATGAAATGGTCAAGGAATTCGACTTTATCAAAAATCCAGATGAACCATGAATTTATAGTAAGATTGTAGCGAGAACTGTGGGATTCCTCATCTAGTACGTGGATGACATTCTCTTGATAGGAAATGACATTCCTATACTACAATCAGTCAAAGGATTCTTGTCACTAAGGTTCTCCATGAAAGATCTGGGTGATGCCAACTACATTCTGGGGATCCAGATCTATCGTGATAGATCAAAGAGGATGGTGGGACTTTCACAGTCAAGGTACATCAACACCGTACTGAAAAGATTTAGTATAGAAGATTCAAAGCGTGGAAATCTACCAACTTATCACGGAATCACCCTCTCCAAAGAGATGTATCCCAAGACTGATTTGGAAAGGGATCGCATGTCTATTATACCCTACGCTTCTGTGGTAGGCTCTATAATGTATGCGATGTTGTGTACCAGACCAGATGTTTCTTACGCACTAAGCGTGGTAAGACGATATCAGTCAAACCCAAGGGAGAAGCACTGGATAGTAGTAATGAACATTCTCATGTACCTGAGAAGGACTAAGGAGATGTTCTTGGTGTATGGAGGATAGGACCTCCAGATCGAGGCCTTTGCTGATTCCAGCTTCCAAAGTGATAAGGATGACTCCACGATGGAAGTGGAGTATATCGCTGCATGAAACGCCGCAAAAGAGGCAGTCTGGATGAGGAAGTTCTTTACTGAACTTTAGATGGTTCCTTCCATTGTTGATCCAATACTTTAGTATTGACAACAAACGACGCTATAGCTTTAGGGAAGGAACCCAAGTCCCATCAGAGGTCCAGACATATATTGAGGCGGTACTACCTGATCAGGGAGATCGTTGATCACCAGGAGATCGAGGTGAGGAGGGTTGATTCGGAGAACAACACTGCAGTCCACTCACAAAAACCATATCTCAGACACTGTTCACATCGGGTATTTGATGAATACATGTTAACTACAAGTCTGGCCTTTGTAGGGTGTTTTTCATCACCCCATTGAGATGGGAATACACACGCGCTTGTCAGGCGTACTACAGATTCCCCCTGCTCAGGGTAAGCGGGGGTTTATTGATTGTGGGGATCCGAATCTCCGGCAGCCGTGGACTAAGCTGTCGTTAATTACCCCTCGCCTTTGGAGCGAGAGAACCTCCGATTGACGGGTCAAACTGGTCATGCGAACTCAATGTGCCGTGTGCGTATGTTGTGTTTTGAAGGGTTTTGGATATACCGGGGGCCTCGCAAAGTTACGGGGGTCCCGCTACCCGGATAGCGGGCTGGGGGTCAAGGGGGCTAGTAGACCCCTTACGGGGTGCGGGGCAGCGCCCCGTTAGAAATTTTTTCTAACGGGGGAAGTATATTTAGTGTGAAGTGCATATAAAATAGGGGAGGAGGAGCGTCTTAAAGACGCGTGCATGGCACGTGGGCGCTGGGCACCCACGGGTCACGTGCCTGACGTGTGGACGTTGGAGCCCGCGGGTCACATGCCTGGCGCGTGGGCGTTGGCGCCTGCGGGTCATGTATCTGGCGCGTAAGCGCTTGGCACCCATGGGTCACGTGTCTCGCACGTGGGCACCGAGTGCTAGTGGGTCACGTGCGCAGCACGCAACCGCTGGGCGTTGAGCGCCCGTGGGTCGCATGAGGCGCACGTGGGCGCTTAGTGCACGCGGGCAATGTGCCTTGCATGCGACCGCGGGGCGCCCGTGGGTCACGTTCCTGGCACGTGAGCGCTTGGCGCTCACGGGTCACGTGTCTCGCACGTGGGCGCTGGACACCAGCGGGTCAGTTGCGCAACACACGACCGCTGGGCGCCGCGGGTCATGTGCGCTGCACGTGACTGCTGGGCGCTGAGCGTACACGGGTGACGTGCGCAGCACACGATCGCTGGGCGCCAGCCGGTCACGTGTGCTGCAAGCGACCGCGGGTCGCGCGAGGAGCACGTGGGCGCTTAGCGCCCGCGGGCCATGTGCCTTGCATGCGACCGCGGGACGCCCTACGGTCGCATGAGGCGCACGTGGGCGCTTTAGCGCCCGCGGGTCACATGCCATGCATACGACCGCTGGACACCCGCAGGTCACGTGCGCGACACTTGAACGCTGGGAACACCAGCGGAAAAGGGGCTTAACCCCTGGGTTAGGAGTTAAACTCCCAAAGGGTGGCTTTGAAGTTGAACTCCTAATAGGGATTATATATAGAATTGGAGTTAAACCCCTAAAAAAGGGTTTGCTTTATGGAGTTAAACTCCAACAGATCTTGAATGGAGTTAAACTCCTAGAGATCTTTGGATCTTCTTTTGAGCCTTAGATCCTCCCGGAATGGGATTTTTGGAGATGAGCCTCCTTCTTCTTACTCTCTGTGGGCTGGATCTTAGGGGAAAAAAAGGAGGCGAGACTTAAAATCTCCCATTTTTAGGATTTGATGGGAGATCCGAGCTCTCCTTTGTGGGTTTTATGGTGAAAAACTATTTCTTTTTGGAAAAGGAAGAGTTAAACTCTTGATTTAATTCCAAAGGGGAAGAAGGTTTTAGAACCTTGAGGAAGGAGGCACATACCCTAATTTTTTGGGGAGAATGAATTGTTATTTTTTATTTCATCATCATGTTGCCTTTTATTGGCTTACAAACTTACATATAGCCCTTTGGGCTTTACAAAATGGCATCTTGCCCATCCCATGCCTCATGTGCTCATTTCTTTTGCACATGAGCTATGGGCTTTACAAAAATTTAGCTTTATGCCCATTTTTCTTACATCCATGCATAAAAAAATCACATCAAAATTATTTATTACATGATTTTTATTTTGTCATGGGGGAGGCCGGCTGCTTCATGTTCGGGCTCGACTCGGGCATGAGCCCACTTGATCTGGGCCTGGGCCCACTTAGCTTGGGCTTGACTTTGACTTTGACTTGGTCAACCGGGATGTAATTTTTGACCCCAACAACGTGCCCCCATCAATAAATGCACACCACACATGTGGGTCGTGTGCATGAAATTGATGGATCTTCTTTCACGTGGAGGCAACCTGATTTGGTTCCCGTTTTTGGGAAGCTGGCACTGCCCTTTTTACGACATGGACGGTCGATGCTTGACGTGTCTCCGAGACGGAGTGTCGCTGGTCGACGTTTCCCCTTCATGGAGTGTCGCTGGCTGTTCGACTTGTCCCCGGCATGGAGTGTCACTGGTCGTTCGACTTGTCCCCGGCACGGAGTGTCGCTGGCTGACGTTTCCCCGGCATAGAGTGTCGCTGTTTGACTTGTCCTCGGCACGGAGTGCCGCTAGTTGACTTGTCCCCGGCATGAATTTTTTGTAAGGAGTGTCGTTGTAACAACTCCAATTTCTATGTACATAAAATTCATTTAAAGTCGATGTACAATTGGGGTATTTACATTTCCTGTGAGTACTATAAAAATTTGTTTTGCTTTTGAACAGCAAGAAAGAGGTTGTAGCTCACTGGTAAGACCTTGCACTGCTGATCCATAGCACCAGAGTTCAAATCCCATCAGCCACACATTCTTTTTAATTAAATTTCTTTTAATCTTTTAGAAGTCCAAAAGTCTATACGTGCACAACACGTAAAACCAAGAGTCACACTTAAAACAAACATGTGCAAATTAGTATTCAGACCGACCTGGACACGTGGACTCAATCCGAACCCCACCCCATTGATCTGACCGGCGAGAATCCATATTGGGCCGACGCCGCCGGTTTTGTGAAGCCCAAACCCTAATTTTCATTAACCCTAACAACCCTTGGACTCCCCCTGTTAACCCCTGACAGTTTGTTATCCCACATTTTCCAGAGAATTAAAATTTAGCATTACTCCATGTTTTAATGCATTTTAATTCTAAAATTTATCACACCCTAAATCCTAATTTTCCTTATAAAGACCCACTCTATTTTTACACCCCTTCACAATGAAATTTCCTACAAAAACTATACAAAATTTCCAAGTTCCCATAGTGTGCAAAAGGAGTTAACAAAGGGCGAAGCTCCGACGAACTTCCGAGGAGTTTCCGACGACGAAACGACGCACCGGCACCTCCCACCTCTTTCTCTTTCTCTCTTTTAGCTAAACAACCAGTAAGTTCCATTCTTCTTGTAAGTCTATGTGCAACACCCCACGAGTTGCGGGGAGGCGGAAATATGAAAAATGATCTTGTTCTTTAAGCATACATCGACTAACCGAAGATCTTTGCTAAATGATAATTAACAATAACCATAGAAGTTCTTAGCTACTATGTAAAGAGATTATACCTAGTGAATCGTGTCCTTCGTCTTTTCGATCTCTACGTCCTCCTCGGCCTCCTCTAAGTGATAGATGATCCACCCGAGAACCCTAATCTAAGCTTCACCTCCAAACTTGAGGTAACTAAGTTTCTCTAGTTGCTAATCAAAGGAACTTAGATCATATAGAGTTAGGTTATGGAGTGTTTAGTCTATTCTAATCCTTGATCTCAACTTATGAGTGGTAGGATTAGAGTTTGAAGAGAGAGTGAGCTTAAGGAGAGAGAAGGTGAAGAAGATAATGATAATGATATTGTTTCTCACTTGAGTATATGAAGCATAATGAATAAACAAATAATTGAATAAATATGATTATTCATCATGCTACATTAATTCAATATGAGTGATTCACTATGTGAGTCATTAAGCATTTAATAATGCATTAATGACATGATGAATCACACTAAATGAGTCACAATATCGTTTAATGATAATGCCACCTAAACCATCAAGTCACCATGCTTCTAGAAGCATCCCGTATAATTACGAGAACGCCCTTCCTATCCGTGAAAATACGGAAAAACTTTAGATTGTATAAATCCAATAACCTGATACTAGAATCTGGCTTAAACCAAAGGCGTCTAGTAAAAACTATCCGAATGTCGTACGTGCGTTTAAACACGTATTCGTCCGAACCCTTTGTCGTAAAACCATACGACCTCTATATCGTTTCGCCTGGAGTTGGGAAATCTCTGTGTGGGACTCTAAAGACTCGACTACTACGCTGGCAGTGGGTTTAACCACAGACCGTAAGCGGCACTAGCTGTACGTAACGATCCCCAGGTAGATGTCGATAAGAAGGCCGATGAGGAAACCCATCCGAACTCCTACTGAGCCTGTCCGTGACAATATCCGCGCAGTCCGGTCTGTTCGTCTAAGAGTATCGCATGTATGGTCTAGGGGGGTGGTGAACGTCAGACCCCTAATAACCATACAAGTCGTGCCAGCATGGCTCAAGACCATCCCAGAATCTACTGATCAGTCCATCAGTATTTCTCAATTAGCCCTGGCCAGGGACTTATGGTAATGACCAACCGATCACCGTGCGATATCAACTCCCTATACCGGGAGAGACGAATCCTTAACAGTCGCTCACTGCCTCCACGTGGCTCGGGACCGTGCCCAACTAAAACCTGTTTGCATGACTCCTTTGAACTGTGGTAGGGTAGTAATCAAAGCACAGTGGGAACTCACACGAGACAAATGACGACCTTAAGTCAACGGACTATCTGCACACATGTCACCTGAGAACTGCTATCTGACGTTAGGTATAAATACCATCCAGTCAGTTCTCGGCGAGTCCTGTCCGGTGTACTCACACCCAGTGAGCATCTGTATACAATCTTAGGTGCACATCACCAATGGCTGCGGGACCAATCCATCGCCCCTCGTCAGGGTCTAGATATGTATACACTAGTCTACTCTGGAGTATCGATGCCTAGTCTCGATACTCCAGAGACCAGGGACATCTAAGGATGTGCCTATTGACTATCCAGCTCCCACAAGTATGACTGCCATCACAACACCGGGAGTCAGGAAAACACCTTATGGGCTTTATCAACATGTTTATAAATACAAAGTAAAATATATCACACGTTAAGATAAAGTCAAACCAAATAGCGTACTATCATATTAAACAAGATTGTCATGTACATACATATCCCTAGCATCCTATACAATGAAGGCCTCTAGGGCATATATATCCAACAATCTCCCACTTGCACTAAGGCCTATAATTGGTGCAATGAGTACCCACTGTCTGCACTAGATCCAGTTGCCGGCGTACCGCATGCCCAACATCTCAAACAGCCTATCAAACTGGACTTGAGGGATGGCCTTGGTGAATGGATCTGCCGTGTTGTCTTTTGTGTCCACTCTCCGTACCTCGATCTCCTGACGATTCCTGATCAGGTGAAACTGCCTTAAGATATGCCTGGATTTCTGATGGGACCTTGGTTCCTTCGCTAATGCTACAGCCCCATTGTTATCATAATACAAAGGTATTGGATTGGCAATGGACGGAACTACCTGAAGTTCAGAGATGAACTTCCTCATCCAGACAGCCTCTTTTGCGGCTTCACTAGCAGCTATATACTCGGCCTCCATAGTTGAGTCTGCGACGGTATCCTGTTTGGAACTCCTCCAACATACCGCCCCTCCATTGAGGGTAAACACAAAACCCGAAATGGATTTAGAATCATCTTTGTCACTTTGGAATCCGGAGTCAGTAAAAGCCTCAACCTGGAGGTCCCCATTACCGTAAATCAAGAACATCACCTTAGTCCTTCTCAGGTACTTGAGAATGTTCTTTACCGCTATCCAATACTTCTCACCTGGGTCAGACTGATACCTGCTTACTACACTAAGTGCGTAAGCTACATCTGGTCTGGTACATAACATCACATACATTATAGATCCTACTGCCGAAGCGTAGGGTATAATGCCCATGCGAGCCCTCTCTTCATCAGTCTTTGGAGACATCACTTTGGAGAGGGTAATCCCGTGACAAGCGGGTATATTACCATGCTTGTAATCTTCCATACTAAATCTCTTTAGTATAGTGTCAATATACCTGGACTGTGAAAGTCCCAACATTCTATTAGATCTATCACGATAGATCTTAATGCCCAAAATGTAGGTTGCATCACCTAAGTCTTTCATGGAGAATTTCTGTGATAAGAAGAGCTTTACTAATTGTAGCATAGGGATATCATTCCCTATCAGTAGTATGTCGTCGACGTACAAAACGAGGAAGACTACTGCTCCTTCTACAATCTTCTTATAAATGCATGGTTCATCTACATTTTTGATAAAGTCAAATTCTTTGACTGTCTCATCAAAGAAGATGTTCCAACTCCGCGATGCTTGCTTTAATTCATAGATGGATTTAAGCAACTTGCACACTCTTCCGCTGCTCTCACTGTCTAAGAAACCTTCTGGTTGATCCATGTAAACACTCTCTTCTAAATGTCAATTTAGAAAAGTTGTTTTTACGTCCATCTGCCAGATTTCATAGTCATGGAAGGCAGCAATGGCAAGCAGGATCCGAATGGATTTAAGCATAGCTACAGGTGAAAAGGTTTCATCATAGTCCAATCCTGGTCTTTGACGAAAACCTTTTGCAACGAGTCTAGCTTTGTAGGTTTCCACTTGTCCAAGTGCACCAATCTTCTTTTTGAAGATCCATTTGCATCCAACTGGTTTCACCCCAGGAGGAGCAACTTCTACTTAATTGGTGTACATGGATTCCATTTCGGATCTCATAGCATCCAGCCACTTCACCGAGTCAATACTCGTGATAGCCTGCTGAAAACTAGTAGGCTCATCATTATCGATGATGCAATCCTCTTGATCCCCATCTAGAAGAAAACCATAGTATCTTTCAGGAGGATGAGAAAGCCTACTAGATCTGCGTAGTGGCGTTGGTTCGTCGGGTTCTATTGAAACCTGAGATTCCACTATGTCCTCGGCAGCAGTTTGAGGTTCTGGAATTTCTTCCAGCTCTACCGCGCTCCCACTAATTTCTTTTGCAAGAAATTCGCTTTCTAAGAAGACAATGTGGCGAGCAACAAACACTTTTGTTCTTCAGTGTGGTAGACCATGTACCCCCTTGAATGTTTGGGGTATCCTACAAACTTGCACAAAACCGATCGTGCCTCGAGCTTGTCCGGACTATGCTTTTTAACATATGCCGGACACCCCCATATCTTGATATACTTGAGACATGGTCTCTTCCCGCTCCACATTTCATATGGAGTGGTAGGCACAGATTTAGTTGGAACTCTATTCAATAAGTATGCTCCTGATTCTAGAGCAAATCCCCAGAAGGAAAGTAGCAACTCAGCACTACTCATCATTGAACGCACCATATCTGATAGCGTGCGATTCCTCCTTTCTGATACACCATTATGCTGAGGTGTATAAGGCGGAGTAAGCTGAGAGAGAATTCCATTCTCTTTTAAGCATTCAAGGAAACTGGTACTTAAGTATTCTCCACCTTGATCAGATCGAAATGTCTTGATGCTTTTACCAGTTTGTTTCTCTACTTCATTTTTATACTCCTTAAACTTCTCAAAGGCCTCGGATTTATGTTTCATTAAGAACACATGTCCATACCTAGAGAAGTCATCAGTAATAGTGATGAAGTAGGAGTGACCACTTCTCGCATGCGTAGACATTGGACCACATACATCACTGTGTATAAGTCCCAAGAGTTCTGTGGCTCTTTCTCCGTGTCCGGTGAACGGAGATTTGGTCATTTTTCCTTTGATACATGATTGACAAGTTGCATATGATGAATATTAAAACGGATCTAGATATCCATCTTTATGTAACTTAGTCAACCTTGTTTCGTTTATATGACCAAGTCTACAATGCCATAGGAAGGCTTGATTTGAATCTGGACCCTTTCTTTTAAGTGTGTTTTGAATATTGAAAATTCGAGGTTGATTAAGTATGTATATGCCATTTTCCAGTGTGCCATACCCAATCAGTTCTTGATTTAGGAGAATGTTCATGACATTTCTTTCAAGCGTAAAATTATATCCTTCATTAGATAACAAAGATACTGATATAATATTACACAACATACCGGGAATACAAAAACAGCTGTACAATACCAAAATGTGCCCACTAGTCAACCCTAGGTGATATTCCCCTATTGCAATAGCATCTACATGCATTCCATTGCCCATCCGGAGAGTCATATCACCTGTCCCTAGTACTCTACTATTTCTCAGATCCTGCAATGAATTACAGATGTGAGAACCAGAACCGGTATCAAGTACACATGATGTAGAGTTTACTGAAAGACAATTTTCGATTACTAACACACCTGAAGCAGAAGCAACAGCTTGCTTCTTGTCCTTGGCTTTGAAGGCTATACAATCCTTCTTCCAGTGCCCTTGCTTGTGACAATAAAAGCATTCGTTTATGTCCGACTTCACCCTTCCTACCTTGTTCGTTCCATGCACTTTCTTGACCCTACCCTTCGGTTTAGTGGCTTTCATCTTCTTCTTCCCTTTAGCTTTCGCTTTAGATTTAGAAGAGGATGATTGGCCAACATACAGAATAGGGGTCTTCTCCTTTTTCAAGGAGGTCTCTGCTACCCTCAATATGTTGAGGAGATTTGGAAGATCAACTTCCATTTTGTGCATGTTGAAGCTTAGCACGAACTGAGAGAAGGTGTGGGGAAGGGACTGCAAAATCAAGTCGATATACAAATCATTCTCTAGCACGCATCCCAGGTTTGCGAGTTCCTCAATGAGGCTGATCATTTTAAGGACGTGCTCTCCTACAGGCGATTCTGGAGCTAACCTCATCTGGAAGAGTTTCCTTGAGGTCTCGTACCTCGCGATACGGGA
Organism: Agapanthus africanus; assembly: GCA_030015575.1. Taxonomy (NCBI): domain Eukaryota; kingdom Viridiplantae; phylum Streptophyta; class Magnoliopsida; order Asparagales; family Amaryllidaceae; genus Agapanthus; species Agapanthus africanus. The sequence continues at coordinate 612,781,382 of JASDDO010000024.1, forward strand.
GTGCTCCCTATACAATTCCTTGCAATGGAGAAACATGGATATAATATCCATACTCTCGTGCTGTTTCTGGAGTTCATTGTTCGTGGACGCCAGCACGATACACTTAGCTCGCTCACAATCTAGATCCCAGGTTTTGCGAACTTTCTTGTCCACAACTGAGGAATCTGGTCCTGGGATAAGGGGAGGAACAGCGGTGGTAACATATACTACTTTGTCATAAGTCAGTGCAATGTTGACGTTCCTTAGCCAATCTTTATAGTTCTGCCCGGTCAGTATATTTTTTTCAAGTAATAGTTTTAGTCCTGTCATGGTAGCTGCCAGAGAGAGAGAAAAGAAAACACTTAGCATATGCTCTTGCAAGTTTAGATTGGTTATCAATTTATCTAAACAGGATGGCTCCCACTGTTTCCTCAAATCCTTCTTCAAAACCTAAAAGAAGAACTAGTCAGGATTTAATCACACGTCACAATACTTGCTTAACCTTTCAGCCAGGCTAGTGTTGGTACTTCGAGGGAGCTTTTCCAAAGCTTTCGCGAAGTTCCTTAATTAAATAACCTCTTTTCCCTGGAGGCGTAGCCCCTCTAACACCTTTCTGGACACCTACTTGGTTTATAGCATTGATTGTTAAGTGAGAAAGTTTCCCGAGAGTAATCCTACTCATAGTGGGATCGGGATCCAACTATCATTGCATGATGCCCTAGATGGAAGCCACTCTAGTCACCACACTCCAGAAGGTATGCTAAATCTGCAAGTTTCCTTTATGTTTGAAACTCCCGATATGATTTTTACCCCAAGCTCTTATGACCTTGACGTAGGCCAACAAATCATAAGACACAAGTCAAGTTCTACCCGTCGTTTCCTGATTAATTTAGGTACATCGTACATGCCCTTGACGTAGGCCAACAAGGCTGTACGTCTGTCCTATACTAATGCATCTATCTATGCAACAAATAAGCAAACACACTGCTACCATACACTATGCCTTGACGTAGGCCAACAAACATAGCATGAATACGATGTGCTGTCTATTTGAAACGACGGAGGGTTACGGCTGGTTTTTGGCAAAAAACCGTTAACGTAGTGAACTTGATATGATCGAAGGAACGATGATAGCCTTTATTAAAAGGAGTGGTTTAAGCTCCGCATTTAAAATTTGCTATTTGAAGAAAACCGAGTGGTTTTGAAATTGTTCCAACGATTCAGTTTAGGTTTTATTTTTCACTGCATTAAAAAATAATGCGTCCCATCATTAACCTATCATTACAGATAACAACGAAAATACAACGTCCTATTATGCCATCCGCATTCGCCACTGGGTCCTGTCATCACCCGTTAGGTTACTTAACTAACGGCAGAGCGGGGGCTGGGCTAGTGCGGGTGTAAAACATAAGTGACGTCTAAATAGCTATCATATATAGATATTGTACATTCGTCAGACGCAATAATAGGCATTCCAGATCACAGATAAACTTTATTGGATATACAAGCAATCCGCGTTTCTTTTGAGCCTGCAAGGAAAGACGGATTACACAGTTGTGATGAATAGCCATTACCCCACCCCAGACCCCTATGGGTACTGCAAACTACCCGCAAAGTACCCGAAGTGAAGCGGTCTCCCTCAACAACGTGAGTAGGCCACTAAACACTTCGAAATACCCGGTAGTTTGTGCACCCCACCTTGGGTCTATCCTAGGAGCAAAAACAGTAAAAAGAAATAATACAACGGTGGCTACAACCGCAACCTGGATGTGCCCCGCAAAATAATATTACAACTTATTACAATTACATCGAATGAATTAATACAATAACCCATCACAAAACCCCGGCTAATCATCACAACAAACCAATACAGTTCATAATCACAAACAGTTAAAACATTACAGATATGTGCAACCCCTTGCCAACCGACATACCAGCAGTTAGGGGAGGTTTATGAACACATAATACAGTTCATAGATATAATAAAACTAGCAAACATCGTATAATTTCGATCGGTCAAACACATTAGATTCTACTCCAAAACATCTCTGTAAATCTGAAACTTGAGCAGAAAATAAATCATTCCAGAAAAGACAAAACATCACAGAAGATTCACAGGGAAAAACTGGGCTGAATCGGCTCCAACTCGGCAGCGGTTCCGCGGCGGATAGGTGGGATCGGCCGCGGATCCGCGGCTCTGTGGCCTATTCAGGAGCCCATTTTTTTCAAGTGTTCTTATAATTTCATGTAGGTTATTCTGGAGGTCCCTGAAAAATTTTTAGGCCTCATTTTAAAATCGACAGAAACTATGTGATATCCGTGTATTTTCCGGTGCGTTTTGCGTTCGAAATTCATACCACTTTGCAAGTGAGTTAATTATTGTTTAGTGAGGCTCTGATACCACTGTAAGTCGATGTGCAACACCCCACGAGTTGCGGGGAGGCGGAAATATGAAAAACGATCTTGTTCTTTAAGCATACATCGACTAACCGAAGATCTTTGCTAAACAATAATTAACAACAACCATAGAAGTTCTTACCTACTATGTAAAGAGATTATACCTAGTGAATCGTGTCCTTCATCTTTTCGATCTCTACGTCCTCCTTGGCCTCCTCTAAGTGATAGATGATCCACCCGAGAACCCTAATCCAAGCTTCACCTCCAAACTTGAGGTAACTAAGTTTCTCTAGTTGCTAATCAAAGGAACTTAGATCATATAGAGTTAGGTTATGGAGTGTTTAGTCTATTCTAATCCTTGATCTCAACTCATGAGTGGTAGGATTAGAGTTTGAAGAGAGAATGAGCTTGAGGAGAGAGAAGGTGAAGAAGATAATGATAATGATATTATTTCTCACTTGAATATATGAAGCATAATGAATAAACAAATAAATGAATAAATCTGATTATTCATCATGCTACATTAATTCAATATGAGTGATTCACTATGTGAGTCATTAAGCATTTAATAATGCATTAATGACATGATGAATCACACTAAATGAGTCATAATATCGTTTAATGATAATGCCACCTAAACCCTCAAGTCACCATGCTTCTAGAGGCTTCCCGTATAATTACGAGAATCCCCTCCTATCCGTGAAAACACGGAAAAACTTTAGACTGTATAAATCCAATAATCTGATACTAGAATCTGGCTTAAACCAAAGCCGTCTAGTAAAAACTGTCCGAATGTCGTACGTGCGTTTAAACACGTATTCGTCCGAACCCTTTGTCGTAAAACCATACGACCTCTATATCGTTTCGCCTGGAGTTGGGAAATCTCTATGTGGGACTCTAAAGACTCAACTAGTACGCTGGCAGTGGGTTTAACCATAGACCGCAAGCGGCACTAGCTGTACGTAATGGTCCCCAGGTAGATGTCGATAAGAAGGCCGATGAGGAAACCCATCCGAACTCCTACTGAGCCTGTCCGTGACAATATCCGCGCAGTCCGGTCTGTTCATCTAAGAGTATCGCATGTATGGTCTAGGGGGGTGGTGAACGTCAGACCCTTAATAACCGTACAAGTCGTGCCGGCATGGCTCAAGACCATCCGAGAATCTACTGATCAGTCCATCAGTAATTCTTAATCAGCCCTGGCCAGAGACTTATGGTAATGACCAACCGATCACCGTGCGATATCAACTCCCTATACCGGGAGAGACAAATCCCTAACAGTCGCTCATTGCCTCCATGTGGCTCGGGACTGTGCCCAACTAAAACCTGTTTGCACGACTCCTTTGAACCGTGGTAGGGTAGTAATCAAAGCACAGTGGGAACTCACACGAGACAAATGACGAGCTTAAGTCAACGGACTATCTGCACACATGTCACCTGAGAACTGCTATCTGACGTTAGGTATAAATACCATCCAGTCAGTTCTCGGCGAGTCCTGTCCGGTGTACTCACACCCAGTGAGCATCTGTATACAATCTTAGGTGCACATCACCAATGGCTGCTGGACCAATCCATCGCCCCTTGTCAGAGTCTAGATATGTATACACTAGTCTACTCTGGAGTATCGATGCCCAGTCTCGATACTCCTGTGACCAGGGACATCTAAGGATGTGCCTATTGACTATCCAGCTCCCACAAGTATGACTGCCATCACAACGCCGGTAGTCAGGCAAACACCCTATGGGCTTTATCAACATGTTTATAAATACAAAGTAAAATATATCACACGTTAAGATAAAGTCAAACCAAATAGCGTACTATCATATTAAGCAAGATTGTCATGTACATACATATCCCTAGCATCCTATACAATGAAGGCCTCTAGGGCTTATATATCCAACACTTCTCTCTCATCTTGATATCTAAAAAGTTCTATTTCTAAAACACAACGGAAGCGGAGTTAATCCGACTTCCAAATCGGTTTCCTTTGAAAACTTGATTTTTCTTAATCAAGATAACTTCATATTCTCACATATTGTTAAGAAAACATTAACATGATTAGTAAATCAAGTTTCACCTCAAAATAACTATTATGGTAACTTTTATCGTATTTTTACATTAAAATACCTTTATGTTTCAATTCGACATGCTTATACATTTTAACCGTATTACCTTAGAAAAACTCATGGGGCAATGACCTACCTCATCACAACACACATATCTATCATAGCACTATGAATCTTGGGACAATAGAATACGGGAAATACGACCTTGCAAATAAATACCTTTAACTTATAAAACCGTTTTCTTTAAAAAAAAAAGTGTATTTAACTTTCCATGCAATTGCGCCTCTACAACCCACTTTTGGGGACCCGTTTGGTATGGTGCGGATTATCGTACATCCTCGGGTTTAGTAGAGCGAGATGCAGATCTCCGCAAGGAGCATTCGATTTCAATGGAATTTTTATACATTTTTCTTTAGAATATGAGATTTTTACAAGAAAATAAATAAATTATTTTCATTAATTATGTATATATAAATATTACCAAAATACTTATTTTAAATATATCTATTATTCCATGTTTTCAAAACTCAAGAAAAGAATTCCAATATTACATGAAACTACCACGATAATTCAAACAATATTTATATTACAAATAAATAACATATATTATGAAATTAGGTTTTATTCACTAGAAATTTCACATTTATAAAATATACATCAATAAAAACCTTAAAGACGATAATTAAATGCTTGAGGTGTATTTTGAAATTATACAAAAAAAATATTTTTACATAAAACCCCCTCAAGTTATGCTAAATTACAATAAAGACCCTAGTAAACATAGGTTTAGGCGGGACCAGTCTCTTGAGCCTCAGGGAGCCGGAGATATGGGTGCTTGCCTATTTAAGGTAGACAATCTAACAAACGATGTTATCAACACGGTAATTGTCTTTGAAAAAGACATAAATCCTGCCGTCTATGTGCAGCAGTTACCGTTAACATCAAAACAATCAGGATTTCAAGTTTTTTAAAGTGTCTGACTCAGACTGAGTCTCAACCTAATCAATCTGACTTGAATGAGATTCAAGTACAAACTACAATACAACAAGATTCAATATGAATCCATCTATTCAATCTATATCAATCTGTATTGACCGAACCGAACCATGGATATATTCTATTTACATGTTCATCCATTATATCCGTTCAATTACTGATATCATGGTTTCGGCAAGTCATCTATCTATACAATTTACAATACAAGACAATACAATACAATCAACACAAACCAAGACATCGCGGGGTTTATAAGTGGTAGATTGGTACAAAAGGTGTTAGAAGCGGCACGAGACTGCAACCATAAGACACCTAACCCCAATCTCCATTGCCGTTGTTCCATGGCTGAACGGTTCCTTGTATTCCATATACCGTAGTCTCTGGTATAGTGAGACTCCTCTCGTATACACTGGCCTCTTCTATACCAAGCTACAAACAACAGCGTTAACAATATAATACAACTTTAAAAGTTGCACTCTCTCTGTGTTTATTCTATTTCTCCCTCATCTTTAGGACTTACCATGCGATTGTTCGCTGATGACATTCCTTTTCTTTCTTCTTTGGAATGTTGTCAGGTGGATCGGACCTTCAGGAGATCGAGCCCACCAGCGAGGACTTGGACCAGCTAGCTTACGACCCAGAGCTTTAGATTCCTTGTACATATTTACATTTCTGTATTTTTCATTTCTGTTATGCCACTGTTTAGGCATTGCTTTCCATTCCATGTATTTACTATTCAGATGTATTATAAAATGAATGTTAATAAATAAAGTTGCTGTTTATTTACATCTTGTATCTTGTGTACATTTCATTTTATATTGCTTAGATACGCTTAGCGTGTTTACTTCTGAGTAAATACGTAGCGGCCCGTCGCATCCTCTGCCCGTACACTGGGAAGCAGGGCGTGACAGGTTTTGTTGGTGGCCCATGTAGGTCAGCTCTGTGTGGACATACAGGTCAGTTCTATATGGACATACAGTTCAGCACTGTATGGACAACCTAAGCAATATAACACAAGAACCATCAACTGAAAACATTCTTTACAATTCATATTCCTTGAATCTTATATTTTGAATCTGTCCTAACCCAAATTTTCTTTCCAGGTTATGGATTCCTCAAACAACACCAGCACGAATGTCAATAACACTCCCCCACTACTACCACTCACACCTGCCGTAGTTGCTCCGATCAACGAGCAGACGGTTTTACTTGAGGCTATCCGCAGCCTCCTGGAGGGACAACAGCAACAGACTGCTATCCTGATGAATCGACCTGAGGAAGAAGTACCTGGGGTGAAACAATTCAGGGCCTTGCACCCCAAGAAATTCTCAGGAAAAGAGAGCCCTCTAGAAGCTGAGGAATGGGTTCAAAGAATTGAAGATGACCTGGCAGCGGCACAAGTGCCAGAGATAGCTTGGGTTTGTGTTGCGAAGTTGCAGCTCACGGACAATGCACGGGTTTGGTGGAATGCAGAAGAAAGCTGTCTTGATCAACCCATCGAATGGAAGACTTTCCGTGACATGTTCGATGCAAAGTACTTCCCAAAGACTGCCCGCTTTGATATGGAATAGCAGTTCATCCATCTGCAACAAGATTCAATGTGGACCAAGTCAGTAGATGAATATAACGCTGAGTTCACCATGCTCAGTCGGTAAGATACGTCTCAATATTTAGATTTTGAAATATCACATAATACACAGCTAACACAATACCTTAACAGATTTGCGGCACACTTGATACCGACGGATGAGATCAGAGCCCGCCGATTTCAACAAGAGTTAGATCCGGAGATCCAGGCTGCATTAGCCACAGGAGATTTTCCGACCCACGAATCGGCTCTGAAAGCTGCCCGCGTAAAGATGAGAGACGGATCTCAATCTGCTAGAGTTAAGCGCCCTGCCTGTAAGTCCATGTCATGCACCCTATGTGTTCGTGGGGAGGCGGAATATATGAATTTTTTTTATCAAAGCTTCGTAACACGGACTTGAGCACACGGATCGTATCTAAACCATTACTAGAAAACTATGAGAGGTTTAACTACTCTGATTTGAAGTTATACCTCACGTTACTTGTCCTTCGGGTCTTCATCGCTGTCCTCCACACCTTGTAGGCTCTATGGAATATGGGCACCTCAACGGCCTCCTCGAGTCAAAGACGATCCACCCGAGAGTCTATAATCTGAGCTCCTATCTTGAATCTGAGATAACCACGGCTTCTAGTTTGCTAATCTAGAAGTCCTAGAGGGTGTAGAGTATTTAGATGGATTACTTAGTCACTTAAACCCTAGGATTCTCAACTCATGAGAGTTTTTAGGGTTTGAGGAAGAAGATGATAACTTGAGGAGAGAGAAAGCTTTTTTGATAATCCAATGAATAATACTCATGCAAGAATAATATGAAGCATAATAATATTATCAAAATAAATATCTATCTAATATTCATCATGCTTCATTTAATTCTAAGGGTGAATCACCTCATGAGTCATTAAGCATTTAATATAAACATACACCTCATCCTCCACCTCATTTATTTAAATCCTAAAAAGAATTAAACACAAATGAGTCACCTTCTTCTAGAAGCTTCCCGAGAAATTACGAGACTGCCCCTCCCATCCGTATTTCCGAAAAACACGGATAATCTTTGACTGAATAAATCCATCTGTATAATACTAGAATCTGGTTTAAACCAAAGCCCGCTAGTATTATCTGCCCGATCATAGTACGTGCACAAGTGTACGTAAGTGATCGCGGCGCTGCCGTAAAACCATACGGCCTCTACACCTTTTGCCCGGTGCAGGGAAACTCTCTGTGTGGGACTCTAAAGACTCGACACTACGCTGGCAGTGGGTTTAACCACAGGCCGCAAGCGGTACTAGCTGTACGTAACAGTCCCCAGGTAGATGTCGATAAGAAGGACGATGAGGAAACCCATCCGAACTCCTACTGAGCCTGATGTGACAATCTCTGTACAGTCCGGTCTTTTCGTCTAGGACTATCACATATCGGGCCTAGGGGCGGTAAACGTCAGACCCGTTATAGCGGTATAAGTCGTGTCGGAGTGTAGCCTATTACACCTTGAGAAACTACTGGAAGCCTACCAGTAAATCTCGCTTGCCCTGGCCAGGGACCTTGCGTAATGGCTCTCCATACACAGCGCGATATCAACCCCCAATCCTGGGAGAGACGAATCCTGTCTAACCGCCACTGCCTCCAAATGCTTCGGGACTGCACCCAACTACTACCTGTTTGCACGACTCCTTTGAGCCGTGGTAAGGTAGTAATCTAAGTACAGTGGGAACACACTCGAGGCGAAGCAGCAGTGTCAAGTCGACGGACTAAGCTGTACTCATGTCACCTGGGAACTGCTATCCGACGATGGGTATAAAACCAACCTGCAGTTCCCGGCGAGTCCTGTCCTGTGTACCCGTAACCTAACGAGCACCTGCATACTATCTCCAGTACGACGTATTGATGGCTGTGGGACAGACCATCTCCCCATGCTGGGATGAGAAGCGTATACACCAGTCTACTCCGGAGTATCTGTAACATTTCAAAAAAAAAATAAAATATTATTTTTGGGAATTTTTATAATTTAATATTATTTTATTGAATATAATAATATTTTGGTATAATTAAATACAAATAAATGGGAAAATTTTTGGAAAATTTTGGAAAATTCTAAAATAGGGTAAATTAGATAATTATGCCATTTTTAAGTTTTATGATTAGTTATATGCTAATTTAATGCTAATCGCGATTAAAAATTGCTAATCGGCTTTTAAGCAGTTTTGTGCAAAACATGCACATATCTTTTCTACACTTGTGCATCTTCACCATGGTTTGTTTTGGGGTTACTATTTGAGTGAGAGGGAATTATTGAAGAAAAGAAAAGGAAAAGAATTTGAATTAGAATAATGGGGTAGTAGGTGAGTGAGAGAGAGAGTGAGGTGAGGGGTCTTTTGACTTAGTCTCCTTTCATTTCTCCTTCATTTTCTCTCCCTCTCCTCTCCTTCTTCTGCTGCCGCAGCTCCCCCTCTTTCTCCCCCTTTCCAAGCCTCCAAAACACCACAAAAATCACTCCAAAACCCCATCTTCCCTTCACTAAAAAGGTGCACGAGCTCGAGAGGATCGTATTGGACTAAGAAATAAAGGATTTTGAGAACCTTGGGTAACTCAAGAATTTTCTTGAGTTGCCAAGGGAGGTAATTTCTACACCCCTAGTTTAGTATTTCAATTCTTATTGCATCCATACTAGTTTCATGTCGATATGGTGTAGTTTTGATGGACTTTGGGAATTCTAGTTAGGGTTAGGGTTAGACCTGAAATCAAAAGTGAAATTGAGGCTTGTGGTGACCTTAAAACCCCTGGTGTGATGCTAGATTGGACCCAAACCTGAACTAAAAACCAGAATACGGATTTATGGAACCGATATCGAAAAAATTATGAAATCTGTTGCTGTTTTTGGGAATCTGCTATCACCCGAGACATCCTAAATTAAAATTGATTGGACAGTGACATGTGCAGGTACCCTAGAACTACCACACAAAGCCCTAGCCCCCACCTCCTTTTCCAGGACGCAGATTTAATCTGTTTGGCCGCAATTTGCGGCCTGGGTCCCACCATTTTGTCTCGTGTTTGTTCTGTTGCTCCTACATGTATATTTTAGGCCCCTGGCATGTATAGATTTTTCTAAACTGACCTAGGGTGAAATCTGGAGCCTATTTCCCTAGTTGCTGTTTTGGATTCGTGTTTCCGTATTCCGTATTTCTAATTCTGAATTTATGTATTGTGTTTTACCTCGACTATTTAGCGTTTATACGACGATATCGAGGATTGATTGATGGTTTTGAAGGCGTGCCCATAGGTTCTAACCTATATGCCCCTTATCGTATCGTTTTGGGATTCGTATGCCGTTTTAGTTTTGAATTGGTTTTAATGCGCATATACGACACTTTGATGTGTAGGTACCCCATGAAGGCTTCGGGATGACAAGCAAACTCGTGGTGACATCGACAGATAAAGGCGCAAGGTGAGTAGATTATATCTATAGGGGGAAGTCGGGTGGATGGCGTATAGCACCCCCGCAGTCCGTAGTTGGTATACCTTATGTGTTTATATATGATAGTATAGTGTCGTGGATTATTTGAGATGTGTTAGATGTGATAGGGTTAGAAGTAAGATAGAATATTTCCTAGTTGCGAACCCTAGAATAGATTTACACCTACACGCACCCCCTTGCATATTCATTATACTTGCACTGTGTTTGATGATATTGGGTGACATTGGAGATGAGTCGATGATGTTGGGCATTGTGCCGTGAGATCGGTGATTTGATGTGATTCGTATTTGGGATACGATACGTGATCTCTAGCGGGCCTTGGGACGTGTGCTTGCACACGCAGTATATAGATGGTATCGATTTGTACTAGACTTAGATCAGTACCCTAGATTATGTGTTATGATGATAATGATACCTGATATCTGATGAAAGGAATGCGATATTGACCGTACCCAGCTATTGGGATGCCGTACGACGATTTACCGTACGAGCTTATATTGATGATGGATCCACACTCATGGCTCGAGGATGTCTTACGATATATTGTATCGTACGCGATATTATTGAGGCGGGATCACCGACTATTATATCTATATATATATCGACTCAGATTTAGGTGGTTTCCATACATCTCCCGTTTGACTTGATACTTAGATCTGTAGTTTGCATAGTAGATTCTTCACTGTGGTGTTGATTATTTGATTTCCGCATATTCATGCTATTCGCATTGCTTGCATATGTTTATTGCTATATTATTATCATGCTGCTAGGACACCAGCACCATTATCGATGATGCGTATGTTCCACGTATACTATTTGCCGGCTCACACACTTCATCATCGATAATTGCCATGCCCCTACACTGTAGTACTGTTGCATTCATGATATGATTCTTGCATGGCATATTGTACACTTATACCTGTACACAAACATAAATGATTCTGACTTGATTAGGGATTTGGGAACCGCAAGATATTCTTCAAAACTGATTCGTTTTAAAAGAGCGGTTTCCCTCGACATGTGCACATTATTATTCCATGTTGCATGACTTCTGATATGCTTACCTTTCTTTACATGTCGCATACATCATGTTTTGATTATACGCATTGAGATATGTTGTTTCCATGATATTTCTGGATTTGGGAACCGTGGGTATTTCAAAAGAGAATATATAATTGTTTTAAAAACCCGGTTACCCTTGATATGATATTTCAGTGCGTCCACCAAGTGTTTTCTCGGTGCTGAGAGCGACATGTGAAACCCGATTCGAGGAGGCAGATGAGGCCGATTGCGGGTACATGGTGGACCCTGTTCCCCTCCGAAAGACGGCGCACAAGACTGCGATGTCTTGGCACTGAGATTCGGGACAGATGCTAATTGGTGCTATCCGTTCACCTCTCCGAAGATGCCAAGTTGATTTATGGCACCATATATCGAAGGTTGAAACAGATGCGGCCGATGTAGCAGACTTCGTCAGATTCCCCCTCGTTTGAGGGGTTTTTGATTGTGGGGACGCTCTTCCCTGCAGGCGCAAGCCCCTACAGTTAATTACGCTACCGTATCGCGGTAACAACTTTCTCCTTCTCCAGATGGTCACTTCGTGTCGTGGGTGTTTATTATGTTTTTGGTTGCCCGTGGATTGTATACGGAGACTAATTTATGTCGTCGCCCGTAGGACGTGGATTAGTCCAAATCCGTATTTTCTTAGATTTGGTTTTGGGGTTTTGGTTTGAGGATACGTTAGCCATATTTGAGGCTAAGATCAATTCAAACGTTTGTTAAGGATACGTTAGTCCAGTTTGGGACTAAGATCGACTTAACGGGATCGTTTAGATCCGACAAAAAAGCGTTTGAGCTCTATTGTTCCAGTTTAGGGACATAGTGGTCCATTGAATGTATGGCCGTCGGGACCCGTCACCTCTCTGACCACGTTGAAGGATTACAACGACAGGTGTCAGAGGAGTTCAGAGATGTACCTTTGGACCAAAGTTGGTTGGGTGATCCATAGTCCAATTTGGGACTAAAGTCTGTTTGAAGGTTTAAGGATGCGTTGCCATATTTGAAGCTAAGATCAACTTAAACGGTTGTTAAGGATACGTTAGTCCAGTTTGGGACTAAAATCGACTTAACGGGATCGTTTAGATCCGACAAAAGAGCGTTTGGGCTCTATTGTTCCAGTTTAGGGACATAGTGGTCCATTTCGAGTTTAGGGACGTAGTGGTCCATTACCAGTTTAGGGACATGGTGGTCCATTACCAGTTTAGGGACATGGTGGTCCATTACCAGTTTAAGGACGCATAAGTCCATGGGTTTAAGGACCCCACAGTCCATATGGGTGTGTTTAAGGACGCACTAGTCCGTTAGTTTAAGGACGCATAAGTCCGCGGGTTTAAGGACCCCACAGTCCGTATCTTGGTTTAGGGACGCATAAGTCCATGAGTTTAAGGACCCCACAGTCCGTGTTGATGTGTGGTTGTCGGGACCCGTCACCTCTCTGAAGACGTTGAAGGATTACAACGACAAATATCAGAGGAGTTCAGAGATGTACCCTTGAACCAATGAGTGGGTTGAAAGAGCAGATGTGCTCAGTTCAAGATGATTTGAGGACTTATGGCCAGTTTGGGCTAAGTCCAAAATATTGGCCCTCTGTTGGTCCATTGAAGGAAAGGCTTTGCCTCTGGCCATTTTGCCAATTGGGCCAATGCCTAGTGTTAAACACTAAAGACCAATCAGTGTTGAACACTGGGAATGAGATTGATAAGTTAGTGTTTAACACTAAAAGATAGTTGGTGTTAAACACCAGCAACAAGGCTTTCAAATTAGTGTTAAACACTAAAACAGATCAAAACACTGGCAGCAGAGATCTCAAATTAGTGTTAAACACTAAGGTAATCAGTGTTGAACACTGCAAATAAAGCTCTTTGATTAGTGTTGAACACTAAGGCCAAACAGTGTTTTAACACTGGATTCAGGGGTTCCAATTTAGCGTTAGACGCTAAGGCAAGAGGGGTCACGTGGTAGCACGTGAGGGCGCCCTCCCTTCATTTGTTATGCTGAGAATATCGCATCTTTTGGAGCATCACGTGCCATCACGTGACGGGTGTTTAAATGGAGTATGTTAAAGCCTCTGCTAAGGGTCACGTGGGTCACGTGAGGCACTGCCTCAAAGGGGCTTTTCTGTAGATCTTTTTGGGGGTCACGTGTTGACACGTGACCCTGCCTCTATATATGTTTTTTTTAGAAGATCTGTTAATCCCTTTCAGGAATTAAATTCCTCGTAGGGTTGAACCCTGGCAATAATTTCAGAGGAATTAAATTCCTACTTCCTTTTGAAGATTTATATTCTGGGATAGAGTTGAACTCTGAATTTTCTGTAGAATTAAATTCCTCATATATGTGAAGAACTGAATAGGGTTAAACCCTAATAAAAGCTTTAAGAAATTAAACTCCCACTCTCTGTTAAAGAATTATTCTGGGGAATGAGATTAAGGGAATTAAATTCCTGTTGTTTTAACAGAACTAAGTTCTTAACTAGGGTTAAACCCTGATTCTGCTCATTCACAGGGTCAAACCCTAATTTTATTTTAAAGGAATTAAATTCCTATAGTTCTGTGAGAATTAAATTCTCGTGCTTCCATTCCCTCTCTATGCTTTGGATCTGCATGGCAGGATCTCAACCCATTGAGAATTAAATTCTCAACTCAAGGGGAGATGTGCACTTTACAGATCCTCCACCAAAGAGAGAACTATGTTCTTCTGTTTTTATATCAGAGTTAAACTCTGTTGAGAATTAAACTTTCTTTTCCTTTCAAAAAGGCCTTCCCCTTCTTACCTAGGGTTTTCTTTTGCAGAAGATCCAAATTTCTCCTAAGTATCAAGGCTCCCCTCTTTTTTGTCTCGATTCCTTTCTGCCTTTTATCTCTATCTTTTTCTCTCTCCCTCGCTGTGTCTCTTGGCTCCTATTTATAGGAGAAGCAGCAGAATCTATTAGTTTTGGCGAATCTTTCATTGAGAGATTTGATTTGTATTCACCATTTGTTTTGGGACCTTTGGATTATTAGGTGAATTTTATTCACCATTGGATTTTAAATCCAGATATTCTCCTTTGTTATTTCGGTTAGATTTAAAGAGGAAATCTTTCCAAATTCGAGATTTTCCCATAGATAGATGGTATTTAATCACCTTTAAATCTTTAATTGAATCGGTTGCTTTGGAAAGATTTAAGAGGTCTTTTCTCAGAATTTAATTTCTGTTAGCAGATAGGCTTTGAAAGCCGGTCGCGTGTGACCACGTGACCCTTGGTCACGCGTAGGCACGTGACCCCCTTGGAACGAGCCCTCTTCTTTCTTTCTGCGCTCTGCTTTCTGGTCGCTGCTTAGCTGTCACGTGCCACCACGTGACAACTGGTCACGTGTGAGCACGTGACCCTGGCCTGGAGCCTTTTTCTTGATTCAATCAGGGAATTGAGTCTGCTGCTTTCAAGTGTCACGTGCCAACACGTGACCCTGGTCACGTGGGAGCACGCGACCCTTTCTGAAGCCCTTTTTTTGATGTGGTTGGGAAACTGAATTTGCCTTGCCGATGCATTTAGATGTCACGTTCCAACACGTGACTGCTGGTCACGTGTGAGCACGTGACCCTTTTCTGAAGCCTCTTCCGCGGGCTTTCCTGATTTTAAATCAGGAAACAAATGCCCCCACAACGTTGTTCTCACGTGTCTGCACATGAGTGCAACGCTGTCACCTTTTGTGACCGTTGGATTTCTCTAGGGATTTGGGGAGATGAAACGTTTCCATCACCTCCTATAAATACCCATGTCTCTTCAGAAGAGCCTTCACTTTGCTCATCTTCTTCCTTTGAGAACTTTTTTCCCTTGAGAATTTAATTCTCGTTTCCAGAGCTTAGTTCTCTGTCTCAGACATTTTCCAGAGTTTAACTCTGTTGAAGGATCCCTTTTCCTCAGGTAATAATGTTGAACGGTTGAAACCCCTTTGTTTTAAAAGAACTCTCTGGATTTAAATCCACATTAAGGGTTTCACAAGGAACCCATTTTTCTTCAATTTCTTTAACCAAATATGAGACCACTTAACCTCCAACAGTAGATCTCTTAGGGTCGGATGATCCTTGGGGAGATGATGATGACAGTTCGACTCCATGGAATTTAATTCCATCCAAAAATGTCTCTTGGAATTTAATTCCCTTCTCTTAATAAGGAATTTAATTCCTATGAAGATCTCAGTTTCTTCACACGGAGGCTTCTTGGGGTCTCTTGACCCGAGGAGCTTTGTAATGATGTCTTCTGTGGGAATTTAATTCCTTTGATCTTGTTGGATCCATTGTAGAGCCCGAGACAGATCCTGTTGGGGGAATGTGTAGGGTTACCATTCTTTATTTAATGAGGATATTCCCTTTGTTTTATTGTAACTATTTGGTCTCATTATTAATGAGCCGTCATCCTGATTCTGTGGGGCCCATGTGTTTTGTAGCCAATGGTCCCAGAAAAATCTGCTGTTGCTTTCTTTAACTAGTCTTCATGTTCATGCATGGATATATATCGCTGACTTTGCTTTTAACGGTCTTCTTTTATTAGATTTCACGTGCGATGGCTTCTGTTCCATGCTTTCCCTTTTCTCGCTCGGAGGCTGCTTTTCCTCAGTCACCATCTGATGAGGAAGCGATGGCGATGATCCGGGCCCATGACCCGAACTGCACCAACCTTCTTCAATGGGGATCTTGGTATAGTCAGATTATTCAGGGTCGCCGGAGTTTTCTTTGCGCGGTACCGACGGAGCCCACTTTCCCATTCTTACCGATGGACCCTCCGAGAACGGTTTTTGCTGTGGAAATGCCCAACTGGAATCCAACGGGGAGGCTCGAGCCTTCGACGACCGGTATTCCGAACCATCCGATCCCGGCCATAGACATCTTGGGGCGGCGTATTTGCCAGGGTGAGGCCCACCCGTAGGGGAAAATTTATAAGATAGGGCTCACTCCTCGACACCCTACGGGCTACCTTCTCTGGGCTCGCTACATCCTTTCTGCCCATCGTGCGCGGCTGCAGAAAGTCGGGCTTTATCAGGCAATATACACGTCACTCTTCCATTATAAGTCCCCGCATGTCTGGTGGGTTAAGGCGTTTTTGAACCAATGGAATCTTCCCACCAACACTTTCATTCTAGGAGATCGCGAGGTCTCGATCTCTCAAGCAGAATTCTATGACATCTCGGGGTTGCCAATCAGGGGTAGTCTGTATGAGGAGTTGCTGCCTTCTGACGAGTACATTTTTGAACCCGAGCCCGCCCCAGTTGACGGCCTGTCTGCTGAGAATGCCGTTCACCACAAGCGTCCCAGTTTAATCAAGGCGCTAGGTATCTTCGACCGATTATTCACCGAATCCGAAGAGCAGGGTGTTACTTTCAAGAGCTTTATTGCTCGTTTCCTTCGCGAGGACGCCTTATCGAAGACAGCTCCGAAGTTTGCCAACATTGGAGACCCCTTTGGGTTCGGTCCGAAGAAGCTGCCGACCACTGAATCGGATTTACCTCAGTACTACATCCCTATTATGTCACCGACATCTTTTGAATCTATTGCTGTTCCAGGCATGGACGAGGAGACGTTCTTCGTGGGGTTTGTTAGTGTCTGGCTCAGTTGGTTCGTTATCCCTATGCATCGCCGCTTCATGAGAGCCTCGGTCATCTACCCGGCTCATCGTATTGCTGAGGGGACGCGGTTGGCCATCGGCATCCCGGCCTTGGCCCACCTCTATCATGGATTGGGCACCGCAGCTAATACCTCTACACCCGGCGTGGATGTAGTGAACTTTTCGCTTCATTATTTCACGTCCTGGGTCGAAATGCATGTGCTGGGGGCTTTCGCTATGCATCAGAGGCCCGCGTTTTACGACGCCTATCCCTTCCCGCGACTTATGCGATTGGTGGGTGCTTCTGCCGCTGACCCGACTCAATCTGGGGCTATTCGGGTGCTGATTTCTCCTCACGCCGCCGCTGGTGGGCTGGTTTTTAATGATCGGGTCTTGTCTACTCCCTCGGGTCCAGTTCAACAACTCTGGGACCAGTCGAAAGACAACGCACCTTCTTTGAAGCCCCGGGAGGCCGCCCATTTGTATACAATTAGACCGGGCTACTTGGTGTTTCGCCAGGACAGTGCATCTCTTTTCATGCGGTACAATCCGCATCGATTTGCCCGATAGCTTGGATATGACCAAGGTGTTCCTTTCGAGGCTTTTATAGTCGCCCCGATCCCTTCGCTCGATGCCGTTCGCGATGCCGCTCATCATTTCATGAGGCTAAACACCGGCTCCCGTTTCATGGTCCCTGAAGCTGAGTACATGCCCCGGTGCGTGGGTGCATTTACGGGTTGGTATCTTCATCGGATCAGCCCAATTATTCTTGAGGAAAGAAGGGTGCTTCTTGGTCATGATGCCCCTCCTCAGGTTCCGGGGGCTAAGCTGCGACCGAGGGTTCCGGTCCGCTTCCCTCTGAGGGAGATTGGCACCGTGCTCATTCCGGGGGAGTCAGGGGTAGACCTTACTCCAACAGCTGGTATGCCCTTGGGTTCCCGATCGCGGGGTAGACGGGCCCTAGTAGTAGCACTCCTGCCGGTGGCGGCACCACCCCCTATGGCGTCGACAATGGCGATGTCATCCTCGGTTGTAGCACCGAGCGAGAGTAATAGGGATGAGGGCGCCGAGGGCGATGTGGGCCAACGCCGCCCTAAGGCTTCGCGAGGGAGGAAGCGGTCATCCTCAGCGACCGGCTCTGGGTCTAAGCGGCGGAGGAAAGCGGCCACCAACCTGCTCGATTCTTTGGCGGAGTCTGAGCCTATTCTTGAAGATGAACCATTGGCCCTGCAAGAGTCAGACGCTGGACTTCTCTTCCCGAGTTCGGCTGATGACGAGGCCGCACAGTTGGCTGAGGCCATACGGCGTTCAAAAGACGCGTCTCATAACGCCAAGGTTCCGAAGAAGTCTTATCCCGCTGTAATTTTTTACGAAGACCCTTCGTGGATTCGGCGGCGATTTATCGGTCCTTTGGAGGAATGGGGGGAAAGGGCTTTGAAGCAGGCCGCTTCAGAGGACGTAGCAGACGCACTTTCTTTATGGACCGGTGGTCATGAGTCTACCCTTGAACCCCGGCGAGCCCACCTCCTTGAGAAGGAGCAGCGGCTTGAAGAAGCCATATTGAGGGCTTCTTTGCGTATAGGTACGTTGTGCTTCTTTTGTAGTCTTTCCGATTATTTATGCTCGTGCATATGTATCATTATTCTTATTCGAATCGTGCAGAATCTTCGACGCTGGGGGAGCTCTCTACGGGCCCATTAAAGCTAAAGCCCGCCGAAATTCTCAATGAAGCCTTGCTTGATGTGGAGGGGGCTGATGAGGCTGCTCCTCTCATGGAAGAGCCTCCAGCGGCGGTTCTCGATCAGGGAGCGCTTGCCCCTTTGGGGGAAGCTCCTTTGGAGGTCGCCGCCCCAATGACCCTTACTGAGGGCGGCTCAGAGGCTGGAAGAGAGGTAGTCGGGACTACCCTTCCTTTGTTGAATCCTGATGTTACGGCGGAGACCGTTGAAGCTGCTATCCCCCCGGCTCAGAATGGGAGGAGCGTTGGAGGTAACCCTCTGCGTTTTAATTTAGCAACCCTTTCATAGTCTGAACTCTTTTATCTTTCCCAAAATTGCGCGATCTGGCGGCCACTATCGCTGATATGTCGCCTCGACAGTCATTTCAGCGTTTATTGGAGATGGCAGCTCCGCAGGCGATCTCCCCTCAGCGTATTGTCTTTTCCTCCGGGCGAGGTTATCTTTTACCATAGCATTGTTACTATTTCGCGAAATGACGTTGATGTCTCTCATAGTTTTGAAAGCTGACAATGAGGTCGAGGTCATTGAAGGGCCAGGGGAACCTTCAGCTCCTACTTGCATGACTGTCGGTGAGTGACATTTTATTATAATCCCGTTCATTCTGTGCTTAAGAATTTTACTAACATTTGTCAAATTTGAACAGCCCTGCCAGTCTCCATGGCTTTGGAATCGCGCATCGTGATGCCGCCCGGCCCTTACGCTTTGCGGGCTTCAGAACGCTTGGCCCAATTGAGCCTTGTCTCCCTATCATCTTTCGTCGAGGAGCTCCGTGCTGGTAGCGCGACCACAGCCGAAGCATTTGCCGCTGAAGCTAACGGTTCTCTTCCTTTTCTCGCCACCTATCATAGTGAGGAGGTGGTGCGGGTCTGGGTGGAGTTCTGTAGGAAGGTGGAGGCTTGTTTGCACGCTCTTGAATGTTCTCGCCTTTCCTCGGAAGCCGTGGCTGCGAAAGCGGAGTTGCGGGGTCTGATAGCACGATGTGCGGCCAACATGACGTCATGCGAGAAGATGCTTGGCCGCAAATTCTCGGAGAGGGAATTGGCTTCTAAGGCGCTGAGCGAGCTTCAGGCCAGCCTCACAGCCAAGGCCAACAAAGCATACGAACTCTGGCGAGTGCTCCAGGAGTCTATAAAAGAGGTGGTGGCCCTCGATAAAGCTGCCACGTTCACTCATGAGAGGGTCGAGTCTCATAAAGCCACCGAGAAAGAGCTCGAGGCTCGGCTTGCTTCGTATCAGGCTCAGCAAGCTCAGGCGGAGGCTCGTCTTCTGGAGATCTTGCTTCATGAAGCCGTGGCTCAGCGACAAAACGATGAGCTGGTAAAATTACTACACCGCCCGCCAGCTTGAGGACTTGTATCTTTTCCCTTTTTTTTGTACATACTCATGGATGAGAGTATCTTTCTTTTTTGTTTCTTTCATAGATTGTACTTTGTATCTATTTTGGTTTATGAATAAAAGATACATTTTTTCCTCTCAACGGTGTGTCCCCTTTCTATTGAATGTATTCTGCGGATATTCTATCTTGATCTCCTTGCAGGACAGCGATGGCTCAGGATTCAGGGTTAAGATCTGCTTCCTAAGACTTTTGCATTTTATGAGCCACGGGGGTCTCATAAAGAGTCTTTCCCCCTACAGGTCGAGAGGATCCCATAGGTGTAAGTTCTTCTTAAGAATCATGAGGATTCTTAAGCGGGTTTTCCCTTGAGAGTCGTAAGGGATCTCACAAGAGAGTTTTTCTTCCTTACAGGTCGTGAGGACTTGTAAGTGCTGGATGTGGTCACCCTTGTCCGTGTTTTACGGAATCAGGGGTTTCTCCAGGTATCGTAGTTTAAAGATGTCGCGGTCAAGGTTAAGGACCTCATAGTCCGTGGATTTAAGGACTCCACAGTCCGATATTAGTTTTAAGACATCACGGTCAAGGTTAAGGACTTCATAGTCCGTGGATTTAGGGACTCCACAGTCCGATGTTAGGTTGCAGGGACCCGTCACCTCTTTGAAGACGTTGAGGAATTACAGCGTCAAGCATCAAAGGAGTGAAGAGATGTACCCTTAAACCAAGGCAGAATCCGTAGGGAATCGGGGTGGTTGATCGTTAGTTTTAAGACATCACGGTCGAGGTTAAGGACATCATAGTCCGTGGATTTTAAGGACTCCACAGTCCGGTATTTGCTCTGGATGCTTCACACGGGTTCACTGCCGTGCTTGGCGAGGACCAGGCTCCGCTCTGGGCGTTTTCCGCGGGGTCAAAGAGTGACGTTATCCGCGTTCCACGTAACCAGGAATTTTGCACTAGATGCTTCACACGGGTTCACTGCCGTGCTCGGCGAGGACTAGGCTCCGCTCTGGATGCTTCACACGGGTTCACTGCCGTGCTCTGCGAGGACCAGGATCCGCTCTGGACGTTTTCCACGGGGTCAAAGAGTGACGTTATCCGCGTTCCACATAACCAGGAATTTTGCACTAGATGCTTCACACGGGTTCACTGCCGTGCTCGGCGAGGAGTAGGCTCCGCTTTGGATGCTTCACACGGGTTCACTGCCGTGCTCTGCGAGGACCAGGATCCGCTCTGGAGGTTTTCCACGGGGTTAAAGAGTGACGTTATCCGCGTTCCACGTAACCAGGAATTTTGCACTAGATGCTTCACACGGGTTCACTGCCGTGCTCGGCGAGGACTAGGCTCCGCTCTGGATGCTTCACACGGGTTCACTGCCGTGCTCTGCGAGGACCAGGATCCGCTCTGGACGTTTTCCACGGGGTCAAAGAGTGACGTTATCCGCGTTCCATGTAACCAGGAATTTTGCACTAGATGCTTCACACGGGTTCACTGCCGTGCTCAGCGAGGACTAGGCTCCGCTCTGGATGCTTCACACGGGTTCACTGCCGTGCTCTGCGAGGACCAGGATCCGCTCTGGACGTTTTCCACGGGGTCAAAGAGTGACGTTATCCGCGTTCCACGTAACCAGGAATTTTGCACTAGATGCTTCACACGGGTTCACTTCCGTGCTCGGCGAGGACTAGGCTCCGCTCTGGATGCTTCACACGGGTTCACTGCCATGCTCTGCGAGGACCAGGATCCGCTCTGGACGTTTTCCACGGGGTCAAAGAGTGACGTTATCCGCGTTCCACGTAACCAGGAATTTTGCTGATTGTATCCGCATTTCACGGGATGGAGGTTTGACTGTTGGCGATATGTATACCACCGAGCCATGGAACTGGGAGCTGCCGCTGCTTCGCTTTGTTTGAAGTTGTGTCCGTCGTTATGAGACGAGTGTTGGGATGATCTCTAGGTCGCTTGTGGCCCGTTAAGATTTAGCTTCTTTCTTTGGTGAAACATGGGGGGAGGTATGTCACCTCTTTGTTTACGCTCTTGGATTGTGTACAGGGTGTGATGGAACATCGCCTGTAGGGCATAAATTTTATTTTTATTTTATCTCTTTTTCCGCGATGCTCTATCGTTTCAGCTTTTATATCGCGAAGGTCGCGATTGCCCCATCATTTCGGCTATTTTTCGCGGTGCCCAATCATTTCGGCTATTTATTTATTTTCTACTCGCTGCTTTTTTATTGCGAGTTGCCCTATCATTTCGGCTATTTTTCATGCATACATTTTTACTTGCTGCTTTTTATTACAAGTTGCCCCATCATTTCGGCTATTTCGTATGCATGCGTGGCTCGCTAGCTTTTTCCCCGCAAGCTTGGATTTTAGACACCGATTTCGGCATCAGCACCGCTGCAACTGGGATGTTGCCAGGAGCGAATCATCATTTGCCTCTGTCGATGTCGAACAAAGGTGGCTTAGTAAACAGGGTCGAGGGTCCTGTCGACCAAGGCTTTTGACTTCATGAGCCGTAAGGGTCTCACAAAGGTATTTCTTCCTACAAGTCGTGAGGATCTTGTAGGTGTATTTTCTCCCTAGGAATCGTGAGGATCCCTAAGTGTATGCTCCTCTGTAAGTTGTAAGGATCCTACAAGAGGGTTTTCTCCTTATAAGTCGAGAGAAATTATAAGGGTTGTTCACCATATGGACATATCCCTAGTCACGGGTGCGACTTTGCTGGGGAAATGTTTATTCGCGCCCGTGGATTGTATACAAAGGCCAGTATTGAGCCACTTGTAGGGCAATATCGAAGGTTGTGGGGGATTTGCTTAAGAACAGGTTTAGGTTTCTGCAACTTAAGACTTTCAAATCTCATGAGCCGTGAGGGTCCCATAAGAGAATTCTCCTTACGAGTCGTAAGGATCTCGCAAGTGTATTTTCTCCTTAGGAATCGTGAGGATCCCTAAGTGTGTTTCTCCTTTGTGAGTCGTAAGGATCTCACGCGGGTGGTTTCTCCTTACAAGGTCGAGAGGACCCTGTAAGTGTCTTTTAACGAGGTTGCGCCCTTTCAGGTTTTCACAAACACTCGCCGGTAGTCCTGCTGTTTTTACTCATGGAGCCCTTTCAGGTTTTCATCCGTGCCCATTTTGCTTATGGACATACCGTTTTTTTTTTATTCTTTTTATTTTTTTTTTATATTTTTTTTCTTTACTCTCTTTTTGTCCATCTCGTCAGCCTAAGGATGCTACGGTAGTAGTTTTAGGGACGTTTCGGTCCGTCGTCAGTTTGAGGACATTTTGGTCCGTCGTTAGTTTAAAGACGTTTCGGTCCATCGTTAGTTTAAAGATGTTTCGGTCCATCGATAGTTTAGGGACGTTTCGGTCCGTTGATAGTTTAAGGACGTTTCGGTCCGTTATTAGTTTAAGGACATTTCGGTCCATCATTAGTTTAAGGACGTTTCGGTCCGTCGTTAAGGGGAAGGTCGGCTACTGCTTATAAGGTCTGAGCTTAGGAAGATAGCGAGCGGACATAGTCGTCGTCATCTATCATTGACCCAGGTTGTGGCTCATTAAGCATAGTATTTCTTTAAGAAGCGGCCGTTTATTGGCCTGAAAGGCCTTCCACCGTGCATGTCCATGGGTAGATAGGCTCCACCCTGGTAGACCTTGTCTATGATATACGGGCCTTCATAGTTCGGCTCAAATTTTCCCCGCTTGGCACGATTGGGGATCATAGGTCTTTTGACCACTAGTACGAGTTCGCCCTGGCAGAATGTCCTTGGCCTGGTCAATCTTTCGTACGAGCGCGTCATCTTTGCTTTGTAGGCCTCTAGATTTTATTGCGCTATGAGCCGGGTTTCATCGAGGGCATCGAGCTCCTCAAGCCGAAGGTGAGCATTTTCTTCGTCCGTCAGCTCGTAGTGGGCTGCAACTCGTAGAGAGGGTAACTCTATCTCGAGGGGGAGCACTGCTTCCATCCCAAATACCAACGAGTACGACGTTGTGTTCGTGGCCGTCTTGAACGTAGTTCGATAGGCCCAAAGGGCCTCTTGCAGCCTCTCATGCCAGTCCTTCTTATTTCGGGACACCGTCTTTTTTATGATCTTTGTCAAGGTCTTATTGAAGGCCTCGGCCAGACCGTTAGCTCGCGGATTGTAAACTGAAGAATATCTCGAGTCTATATTGTGCTGCTGCGTGAAGCGGCTAATCTTATGGCTTCTGTAGGCTGGCCCGTTATCGGAGATAATCCGCCGTGGAGTTCCAAACCGATAGATGACGTGCGTCTTGAAGAAGTGTAGGATATTCTCCGTCTTCACTTCCCTCAATGTATTGCTTCCGCCCATTTGGAGAAGTAATCAGTCGTCGCCAAGATGAAACGATGTCCCCTGGACGATGCTGGTTCAATAGGGCCGACTATGTCAGTCCCCCACATTTCGAATGGCCAGCTAGCCATCGTTGGATGTAGTGGATTCGGATGCTGGTGGATGAAATCCCCGTGGATTTGGCACGAGTGGCACTGCTTCGCATATTCGAGGCAGTCCTGGATCATCGTGGGCCAGTAGTAACCCATCCGTTTAATTTTTAACTTCATCTTTGGGCCTGCTTGATGAGAACCACAGATTCCGTCATGAACCTCTTGAACGACTCTTTCTGCTTCGCCAGGTCCTAAACATCTCAGCCACAGAGAATCAAACGACCTCTTATATAGAGTATTATTGACGAAAGCGAAAGATAGAGCTCGTTTCATGAGCTGATGTCTTGAGGACGCTTCTTCGGGCATTCGGTGGGACTTAAAGTAGTCTATGAAGACTTCCCTCCAGTCCTCAACCTTCTCACGGTCTTTTATTTATAGGGTCGTTTGCTCAGTCGCACCCTTTTCTTCGTATGACTCGGGAGATATTTTTGCTGGGGCGAGCACTCGACGGCTTTGTACCATGATTTTGACGTCATCGAGGTTCTCGTCAGCCAGTTCTTTAGCGAGCTTAGCTAGCGTGTCTGCTTTGCTATTTCCCGCACGTGGTATACTTTCCAAAGTGTAGGAGGGAATTTGGGTCAATAGTTGTTGCACCTTTTCGCCGTACTTCACCAGCTTCGGTTTGTACGTTTGGTAGTCGCCATTTACTTGACTAACGACCAGTTGAGAATCCCCGTATATAAGGAGGTCTTCAATTCCCATGCCAATGGCGATCTCGAGGCCTGCTATCAAAGCTTCGTATTCGGCTTCATTGTTCGTCCTCGATTCCGTTAAGGAGAAAGCAAAGCGCATTATCCCTCCTTGTGGGGTTACGAAGATAAGGCCTACTCCCGATTTGATTATGGGGGTACATTATTTGCGCTTCTTCATGGAAGATGCCCCGTCAAAATAGAGTTCATATCGGGTATCACCGCCGCCGATCGCATCGAATGCATGTTCGTCCGGCAAATCGCAGTTCAGAGGAGAACCGGCAGGTACTGGATGCTCAGCAATGGCCTGGCCTTTCACTGCCTTAAGAGGTCGATACGTTATCGAGAACTCCATCAGGAGTAGAGCCCATTTAGCGAGTCGACCCGTCAATATAGCCTTTGACATCAAATATTTAAGGGGGTCCACCTTCGAGATGAGACGGACTTCGTGCGCCAACGCATAGTGCCTGAGTTTTGTTATTGCGAAGATTAACGCCAAGCAGTGTTTTTCAATGGGAGAGTAGTTACTTTCTGCCCCCAGCAGAACTCGACTTAGGTAGTAGAGTGCTCTCTCTTTTCCTTGATCGTTCTCTTGTGCCCACAATGCGCCTAAGGAACCTTCGAGGGCGGTTGTATAAAGAATGAGGGGTTTTCCCTTGACCGGCGCAGCCAACACCGGAGGGTTCTGCAGGTACTGCTTGATCTCGTCTAGTGCACCTTGGCATTTGTGATCCCAAACGAATGGAGTTCCCTTCTTCATCAGGTGGCTGTAAGGACGGCACTTGCCTGAAAGATTGGCGATAAACCTCCGAATGTATGCAAGCTTCCCTTGGAGAGACCGCAACTGTTTGAGGGTTCTTGGCGGAGGCATTTCCATGATCGCCTTGATCTTAGATGGATCTATTTCGATACCTCGGTGTCGGATGATGAATCCCAGGAATTTACCCGAGGAGACTCCAAACGCGCATTTGAGGGGATTCATCTTCAAATTATATTGCCGAAGGCGTTGAAATACAGTCTCCAGATGCTTTAAATGCTCTTCGTATGACATACTCTTTACTACAAGGTCATCGATATAGCACTCGACGATGTCATGTATGAGGTCGTCGAAGATCTTTGGCATGGCCCTTTGATAGGTAGCGCCAGCGTTCTTTAGACCAAAGGGCATAACCCTGTAGCAGAATATACCCAAAGGGGTCCGGAAAGCGGTGTTCTTCTGGTCTTCGGGATGCATTTTTATTTGATTATACCCTGATGAGCCGTCCATAAAGGAGAAAACCTCGTGAGTGGACGTGTTATCTATCATTAGCTCGGTTACCGGTACTGGGAAATCGTCCTTCGGGCAGGCTTTGTTGAGATCCCTGAAATCCACGCATATGCGTACCGTCCCATTTTTCTTCATTACCGGGACGATGTTGGCGATCCAATCGGGATACTGGACTTCTTGGATAAATCCAGAATCGATCAGCTTCTTGACTTCGGCGTTGATGTTCATCTCAAGCTCGAGCCGCATCCTTCTCGGCGCCTGCTTGACTGGCTTGATATCTGGGGATATTGCTAATTTATGCACAGCAATCTCCGGATCCAATCCTGGCATTTCGGAATAGTTCCACACGAAGCAGTCTTTATGTTGTAGAAGCACGTTCTTTAACGCGGCCACCCTTTCTTCAGATAGCAGCTCGCTAACAAATGTCGGTCGCGGATCATCTGCCGCTCCCAACTCAATCTTCTTGAGGTTATCTGCAGTAGTATGTATTCCATCTTCCAGTTCTTTCGGAGCTGGCGGAAATTCTGAGATCGCCTCATCATCGCTGTTCTCAAAGCACCAGGGAAGGTCATCCATGTTCTCGGACTCTTCTTTTAATATCGTAATCGTGTAACATGTGCGAATCCGCTTCCAGGACTGAGGTGGACCTGATTCTGCTTTTTCGGTTTTGAGTTCGTGCTTTTGTGGCGGCGTTACCCTCCAGCCGTCGGATAAAGCGAATCTGCCCTGTTGGTACTGGTCCTCGACCCAGTTCTTGAAGGTGAAGCAGTCTTCGGTAGGATGTCCTATGGCTCGGTGATAAGAGCAATAGCACAGATGAGACGCCTTGTTAGCTTTCTCAGGGTGCTTAGACTCTGGAAGCGCGATCATTTGATGTTTTATAGCGAGCTCGAGTAACCTCTCCATCTTGTCTCGGGGGAAGGAGTACGCTCGACTCATCTTCTTCATGAGGGACAAATCCGAGCCGCGCAATATCCGATCACGTAACTCTCTAATCCTGCGTCGTTGTTGTCGGCTCCCCTTTCTGCTTCTTGATTTATTTCTGCCTCTGCATCGGGCCTTTCGTACAACGGGTTGACAGGGATGAGCAACTTCGTCTTTTGCAGCCTGTTGAAATAGACGTTGCGCCTTGGCCTTCTCGTAGATGGCCATCTCGCGGTTGTAGTCTTCCCAAGCTTTTTGACCCACTTTCCTGATAAGCTTGTCCATCCGTTCTTCAAATGACGGACTCGGCACTTCAATCGCGGGCTCTAGTTTTTATGAGGGGTTGGCATTTTCCGACAGGGCGTCCTCTTCTTCATCAAAGGTATATATGGCGTAGCTACTATGGGTCCGTTCCCGTTTTCCGGTTCTCATGTATCCAAGCCCAAGTGTTTCCATTTTCCCGTTGGGCAATTTGCGTTGGGTCCCAGGGACATCCCAAATCCTGTTGTAGAACCGAGCTTGTCGAACAGTCTGTTTTAAGGGTACTCCTTGGCGCTTCAATAGCCTCTTTAGTCCATTTGTGTAATATTTGGGCAAACGGATGGGTTGGAGCCTGTCGAGTGTAGCATCCGCGCCATGCCATATCTCTTTCTCCACTCTCGTTTCTGTGGATTGGTAGAATAGGATCACCTTTTCACCCTTTCGCCTGGGAGGGACGTAAAACGTCTGCAGGTCCTACACATTGTAAGCTTGAAGTGCGTCGAGATCCTTGTAGTGTTTCCGCGGCACCATGGTGATTTGCAAACTCTGATCATCGCTAGGGGATGCTTGTATTGACGGCCGACTGGAGAACACGGTATTAACCTCATCTTCCGAGTCACTTCCGAAGATCAACATGGGGGTGGACGTTCCCGGGTTGTTGCGTCGAGACGGCCCAGCGTAAACTATCTCTTCTTCTTCTTCGGTATCGCTCCCGAAAACAGGGATGGTGGCGGCAGCTTTGTTCTCCGGCTTGCGACTCTTTTCTGTATCCTCGAAGTCTGGCAAAAAGTATTTTGCATATTCGTACTTGCGGACTTCGTTCATGGAGAATGGGTTCAGCTCACATGTTACGGTATACTCGAAACCATCCTTAAAGTACTTCATACACTGATGCTGTGTAGAAGGGATGATGTTGTACTCGTGTAACCAAGGACGACCGAGCAAGGCGTTGTAGCAGGCTTGGCGTCAATGACATGGAATTTGATGTCTGTGACGAGCAGTCCGAAGCTTAGTGTTAGTATTACAGATCCGAGAGTCCGTGACGATTATGAATCGAAACCGGAAATGGTAATTTTGTCACGAGCGAGGTGTTGCACACTCATGCAAATTTCCTTTAACACCCGAACGTTAAGGAGATTGACGGAGGATCCATTATCCACTAGGATCTTGCCTATCTTGATATCATGGCAGTATCCAGAGACATATAGGGGACGGTTGTGGTCGCACGTCCCGAGAAGGAGGTCTTCGTCACCGAAAGTGATGTCGGCCGTATGCACTTCCTCCAGTTCATCCTTCATCCTTTCAGTGGCGAGGAAGGCTTGGAATTGCTCAGGTTGTTGTAACGCCTTAATCAGTGACTCTCGCGCTTCTTTTGATAATAGGAGGGCATCGAGAATGCTAAGTTGAGAAGGTAGCTTTCTTAGGTGTGCCAGGATATTGTAGTCCACCTTACCCTTCCTGGGAGGGTCTTTGGTAGTCAGCTCTTTCATGACTTGGTCATCTAAAGCGATATCCTCAGTGACCTTTTCCTTTCCTTTATCTTTTCTATTTGCGGGCCCGAGATTCTTTTCTGGGAGCGTGCGATTGCGCAGCTGACTGTTCTCGCAGGCCTCCGATTCCTCCTCTTTCCCTAAAACGGATTCTTTAAAGAGAGGGCCCAGAGCCATTTCTTCATCAGAGTCGCTCCCAAAGGTGAGAACTTGTGACCCTCCGGCATTAACCATGCAACAGTTGCCAGTGGTTCTGTTGTGCCCGTCGGCAGTACTTCTTTGTTCCCGACGAGTCTTGCGTTTCATGCGCTTAAAATGTTGCCGATGAGCAACATATCCTTGCCACCATATCCTAAAGGCGTCGCACTCCTCTGTGGGGTGTGAAATTTTCCGATGATATGCGCAATAATTAGGGTGCCTCTCCGCCCCATTGAGCGTGTTTTCTTCCGAGGGTGGTAGCTTCATTCCCATTGACATGGCTTTGGCAAACCTTTTCCTCGTCTTGAATATCTTCTTGTCTGCCTCGGATGCCTTTCGATCTGGCGGGAGTACTTCAACTCTTTCGTTCAGTCGCCTGCATTTGGCTCCTTCCGATGCGGCCATCTCACGCTCGTGATGCGCTTTACTTTTTAGACGAATCTCGTCTAGAAAAGCGTCGATCATTTCATCTGTTGGCCACACATGCTCTGGTTCAGGCTCTGTCCCCAGTTTCCTAGCGCCAGGAGTTTTTTCATCGTCGGTAAACGAATGGGAGATTACGTTACAACTCGCCACATATCCTTCGGATTCATCCGACGAGCTTTCTCCATCATCTTCCTCTTGAAAGATGTGGTTTAGGAACTCTTGCAGCGTGACGGGAGTCCGCGCCTTTTGATTGTACTCTTCCATCACGTCGATCTGCTTCTGCAAGTTAGTGCGCTTGTCTCCAGGCTTCACGGGCTTCTTGGATTTCTTCTTCTTTTTCTTCAAAGATTTTGACGGTTGGGTGTGAGTATTTAGGTCATCACCACGAGTCTTCGTAGTCGGGCACGGCTTCAACGTCCCTTCGATAATTTAAGGTTCAAGCAGGTCCTTCCATTCGATTGCAGGGCACGCATGAAGGTCCCTCAGCATTCTTTTGGTTTTAGTTGACAGCACGACCTCCCATGGAGCTTCTTCAATAAAGGAACAGGTTGCCCCCGGTGTATCTGCTTTCTTAGGAGTATGCGGCTGTGGTGGGTCCACCTTCCACTTTTCGGACAGTGCAAACTTCCCCTGGAGGTATTGATCTTCAATCCATCCTTTGAAGACGAAGCAATCCTCAATCGGATGACTTACCGTTTGATGATAAGGGCAATAGTTAGGGTTATTCACCTCAGTGGGTTGTGGTGGTCGCCTTGGATTTGGTAGGTTTATAAGTCTGTTGCGTACTGCCAGCTCGAATAACCGTTTCGTCTTGTCTCGTGGGAACGAGTAGGGACGCTTCATCTTCTCATTATAATACCGGCGTCTTTTTTCTAATTGATCCGCCAGCTTCGGGGCGTTGGGTTGCTGCTGGGCATTCGCGATGAAGGTTGCCCTTCCTTTACCCTTGTCGTTCCGAGGTTCCGACTTCGGGGGAGGTGGTCTATGACCCATCTGGTCCATCTGAGCCAACTTGTCGATTAAAGCCTGGAATGTGGTTGGCTTAAAGAACATCATAAACTGGGAGATAGTTGCGTGAGGGTCTAGGGTTCCCACGAACGTGCCCACTGCGGGCGCTTCCTCAATGCGTTGCTTGCATTTCGACCATAAATTCCGCCAGCGTATAGCATACTGGACCCAAGTTTCTCCTGGTTTTACCCTGGCGTTAATCAATGCCGTTATTGGAGTGCGTTCGCTGGCGCTTGCGAATCGCTGAGTGAATAGCAACTCCATTTCAGCGAACGTCTTGATAGAATCGTTCGGGAGTTCCGAATACCATTCGAACGCTGTTTCTGATAGGCTGCCCACGAACTGGCGAAGCAACAGTTTATCATCACCGCCGGTGTTACCGCAAAGGGCCCTGAACTGGGCGACATGTTGGTGGGGATTGCCGGCCCCTTTGTAAACATGGAACTTGGGAATTGTGTAACCCGGCGGGTACCTGATTTGGTCGTACCAGCTTGGATACGGCAGGCCCGTTTTTACGACTTGACCAACTGCCTCAGTCGCGTGATGAACCCGGATTTGCTGGGCTATATAATCGACCAAATCAGCCTTAGAGATTGTCTCCTCCTTGGCCGTTGAGAGGGTCGGTGGTAGATTTGACGTTTCCCCCCTGTCGTCTTCAAGGACGATCGGGGGATCCTCAGCGGGTGGGTCTTGTTGGATCATCATTCCTATCATAGCTTGGAAGAGAAGGCCCATACGCTGTATGTTGGCTGCTTGTTCAGCGGCCTCTTTATCCTTCTTCTCCAATATTCGGCGAAGGAACTCAGCGTCGTTTTCTTCCTCCTGGCGTTCGTCTGAGGACGTTTCTGGGTTTTCTTTTGGCCCGGTAAGTGCGGCCATAGCGTTCATCATTTCCTGGAGCTTTTGCTGTTGCTCCTGAGCTTTGGTTACCGACCGTGTAAGCGGTCTATGACCCGTAGACGCACGGCTGTCTTCCTTTCCTGACGCCATGTATACGGTATGGACCATCATGCCCCCAAACTTAGGGCGTCTGGGCTTAGTGCCTTTAGCTGTCGTTGCAGGCTGGGGGATCTTCTCTGGCTTCCTCCTTTTATGAGCAGTGGCAGTTGAGGGGGCCGTTGAGGCGGGCACCCAGACAGTGTTTCGTGGTTTAGCCTGGTGACTGGCTTCCTGTTGGATTTTCAGCTTCTTGTGTTGGTGGGAGAAGTTTGGATCGATCATCGAGTCTCGGGCCTGCCGCCAAACCTTATAGATTCTGGAAGACAGCCATTGTGGGGATCGGGGCTGTTCTGGCTTTATTTCCGCAACCTTTTTTAGTGGAGGAGGAGACCTCTTTAGCATCGCGGTAGGAGAATTCCTACGCACCTTATTTAGCATCTCAAAGCTGTTCCCAGTGGAAACAGCAGCATTAACTTCTGCCATCGGGGCTGGTGGAGTTAGCCCAGATGGGGAGTTGCCCCCAGCCTTCCTTACTCGGCGCCAGTGGCGACGTCGAGCGTGTCGAGCGGACGACGTTGGTTCAGCGGTGAGAATAGCTTCGTCTTGCCCCTTGTGTAGGTGGGGGGTCGTTGCTGGTGTTATCCTGTCAAAGACCGACGTCCTTTGGATAGCAGGAGCTGGAGCTGGAGCCGTCAATCTTGTAAAGACCGACTTTGTGGCAGGGGAAGCCGCTTTGACGACTTCAGGAGCAGGACCGGTCACTTTCTTAGAAGCAACCTTCTCTGGGATTGTAGGCCTCATTGTGGGTCCACAGGAGTCTTGGCCCAATCTAGAGAAAACCGAGGCGCAGGTGTTGGGCGACCCGTTGAGAGGGGCCGCGGCAGGGGTAAGACGATCAAAGACCGACTTCTTGGGAGCTTCCTCTGTCAGCACCGGCGCGGTGAAGCTTGTCGGTGGGAGCATGGTCCCAAAAAACAATCTTGTGGTGGCTCGAGTGACCTGTTCCACGGGCATTGTGAATAGCGAAGCAGCTTGGGGCCCGTAGGCTATACCTCCTGGCGAGGCGGAGCGCCGGTCGCAGTTGCAGTTGGAGTCTTTCGCACAAGTGGAAGCCATTGATTCTTTGCTTTCTGCAATAAGCAAAATGCCAAATCTTAGTACCTTGAAACCCAAGGGCAACCATTAGCGAACCGCGATTGGTTCGCGAATCACGACACACGAAGTGTGGAGTGGAAAGAGGAAAAGGTCCCACCGGGCGTGCCAGAATCTGTTCCCCTCCGAAAGACGGCGCACAAGACTGCGATGTCTTGGCACTGAGATTCGGGGCAGATGCTAATTGGTGCTATCCGTTCATCTCTCCGAAGATGCCAGGTTGATTTATGGCACCATATATCGAAGGTTTAAACAGATGCGGCCGATGTAGCAGACTTCGTCAGATTCCCCCTCGTTTGAGGGGTTTTTGATTGTGGAGACGCTCTTCCCTGCAGGCGCAAGCCCCTGCAGTTAATTACGCTACCGCATCGCGGTAACAACTTTCTCCTTCTCCAGATGGCCACTTCGTGTCGTGGGTGTTTATTATGTTTTTGGTTGTCCGTGGATTGTATACGGAGACTAATTTATGTCGTCGCCCGTAGGACGTGGATTAGTCCAAATCCGTATTTTCTTAGATTTGGTTTTGGGGTTTTGGTTTGAGGATACGTTAGCCATATTTGAGGCTAAGATCAACTCAAACGTTTGTTAAGGATACGTTAGTCCAGTTTGGGACTAAGATCGACTTAACGGGATCGTTTAGATCCGACAAAAGAGCGTTTGGGCTCTATTGTTCCAGTTTAGGGACATAGTGGTCCATTGAATGTATGGCCGTCGGGACCCGTCACCTTTCTGATGACGTTGAAGGATTACAACGACAGGTGTCAGAGGAGTTCAGAGATGTACCCTTGGACCAAAGTTGGTTGGGTGATCCATAGTCCAATTTGGGACTAAAGTCTGTTTGAAGGTTTAAGAATACGTTAGCCATATTTGAAGCTAAGATCAACTTAAACGGTTGTTAAGGATACGTTAGTCCAGTTTGGGACTAAGATCGACTTAACGGGATCGTTTAGATCCGACAAAAGAGCGTTTGGGCTCTATTGTTCCAGTTTAGGGACATAGTGGTCCATTTCCAGTTTAGGGACGTAGTGGTCCATTACCAGTTTAGGGACATGGTGGTCCATTGGTAGTTTAAGGACGCATAAGTCCATGGGTTTAAGGACCCCACAGTCCATATGGGTGTGTTTAAGGACGCATTAGTCCGTTAGTTTAAGGACGCATAAGTCCGCGGGTTTAAGGACCCCACAGTCCGTATCTTGGTTTAGGGACGCATAAGTCCATGAGTTTAAGGACCCCACAGTCCGTGTTGATGTGTGGTTGTCGGGACCCGTCACCTCTCTGAAGACGTTAAAGGATTACAACGACAAATATCAGAGGAGTTCAGAGATGTACCCTTGAACCAATGAGTGGGTTGAAAGAGCAGATGTGCTCAGTTCAAGATGATTTGAGGACTTATGGCTAGTTTGGGCTAAGTCCAAAATATTGGCCCTCTGTTGGTCCATTGAAGGAGAGGCTTTGCCTCTGGCCATTTAGCCAATTGGGCCAATGCCTAGTGTTAAACACTAAAGACCAATCAGTGTTGAACACTGGGAATGAGATTGATAAGTTAGTGTTTAATACTAAAAGATAGTTGGTGTTAAACACCAGCAACAAGGCTTTCAAATTAGTGTTAAACACTAAAACAGATCAAAACACTGGCAGCAGAGATCTCAAATTAGTGTTAAACACTAAGGTAATCAGTGTTGAACACTGCAAATAAAGCTCTTTGATTAGTGTTGAACACTAAGGCCAAACAGTGTTTTAACACTGGATTCAGGGGTTCCAATTTAGCGTTAGACGCTAAGGCAAGAGGGGTCACATGGTAGCACGTGAGGGCGCCCTCCCTTCATTTGTTCTGCTGAGAATATCACATCTTTTGGAGCATCACGTGCCATCACGTGACGGGTGTTTAAATGGAGTATGTTAAAGCCTTTGCCAAGGGTCACGTGGGTCACGTGAGGCACTGCCTCAAAGGGGCTTTTCTATAGATCTTTTTGGGGGTCACGTGGTGACACGTGACCCTGCCTCTATGTATGTTTTTTTTAGAAGATCTGTTAATCCCTTTCAGGAAATAAATTCCTCGTAGGGTTGAACCCTGGCAATAATTTCAGAGGAATTAAATTCCTACTTCCTTTTGAAGATTTATATTCTGGGATAGAGTTGAACTCTGAATTTTCTGTAGAATTAAATTCCTCATATATGTGAAGAGCTGAATAGGGTTAAACCCTAATAAAAGCTTTAAGGAATTAAACTCCCACTCTCTGTTAAAGAATTATTCTGGGGAATGAGATTAAGGGAATTAAATTCCTGTTGTTTTAACAGAACTAAGTTCTTAACTAGGGTTAAACCCTGATTCTGCTCATTCACAGGGTCAAACCCTAATTTTATTTTAAAGGAATTAAATTCCTATAGTTTTGTGAGAATTAAATTCTCGTGCTTCCATTCCCTCTCTATGCTTTGGATCTGCATGGCAGGATCTCAACCCAATGAGAATTAAATTCTCAACTCAAGGGGAGATGTGCACTTTACAGATCCTCCACCAAAGAGAGAACTATGTTCTTCTGTTTTTATATCAGAGTTAAACTCTGTTGAGAATTAAACTTTCTTTTCCTTTCAAAAAGGCCTTCCCCTTCTTACCTAGGGTTTTCTTTTGCAGAAGATCCAAATTTCTCCAAAGTATCAAGGCTCCCCTCTTTTTTGTCTCGATTCCTTTCTGCCTTTTATCTCTCTCTTTTTCTCTCTCCCTCGCTGTGTCTCTTGGCTCCTATTTATAGGAGAAGCAGCCGAATCTATTAGTTTTGGCGAATCTTTCATTGAGAGATTTGATTTGTATTCACCATTTGTTTTGGGACCTTTGGATTATTAGGTGAATTTTATTCACCATTGGATTTTAAATCCAGAGATTCTCCTTTGTTATTTCAGTTAGATTTAAAGGGGAAATCTTTCCAAATTCGAGATTTTCCCATAGATAGATGGTATTTAATCACCTTTAAATCTTTAATTGAATCGGTTGCTTTGGAAAGATTTAAGAGGTCTTTTCTCAGAATTTAATTTCTGTTAGCAGATAGGCTTTGAAAGCCGATCACGTGTGACCACGTGACCCTTGGTCACGTGTGGGCATGTGACCCCCTTGGAACGAGCCCTCTTCCTTCTTTCTGCGCTCTGCTTTCTGGTCGCTGCTTAGCTGTCACGTGCTACCACGTGACAACTGGTCACGTGTGAGCACGTGACCCTGGCCTGGAGCCTTTTTCTTGATTCAATCAGGGAATTGGGTCTGCTGCTTTCGAGTGTCACGTGTTGGTCACGTGGGAGCACGTGACCCTTTCTGAAGCCCTTTTCTTTGATGTAGTTGGGAAACTGAATTTGCCTTGCCGATGCATTTAGATGTCACGTGCCAACACGTGACTGCTGGTCACGTGTGAGCACGTGACCCTTTTCTGAAGCCTCTTCCGTGGGCTTTCCTGATTTTAAATCAGGAAACAGACCCGGTATGGTACCCGGGGCGAGAATGGT
This sequence comes from Agapanthus africanus, assembly GCA_030015575.1. Classification (NCBI taxonomy): domain Eukaryota; kingdom Viridiplantae; phylum Streptophyta; class Magnoliopsida; order Asparagales; family Amaryllidaceae; genus Agapanthus; species Agapanthus africanus. The sequence goes on from JASDDO010000024.1 coordinate 612,817,889, forward strand.
TTCGCTGTGTAGTAGACGGTGAGCCTGGCAGAGGGAATACTACCTACCGGTGATTGGTTGGATCTGGCGGTTATCCATAGGATACTGACCAGAGTCGATAGATGGATATGGGCGTACTGCCAGGGCCGAGGGCCGATTCCGCAGACATAGCCCGTGGGCTGATCCGGACTGACGGAGCCCGATAGATGAGGATTTACGTGTCGATGCTAGGCACGGGTTTCATGATGATTTCCATGATTTTGATTATATCCTCATATTTGCATGCATGATGCTTATTGTCATTGGGTGACGGGTGGACGGGTTCCACGTTTATTGTCATTGGGTGACGGGTGGACGGGTTCCACGTTTATTGTCATTGGGTGACGGGTGGACGGGTTCCACATTTATACAGACTTGATCACATACAGACTGGATTTACATTGATCATACTTCATGCAGACATACCTTGTACTGATGACATGTTATTACCTGAGTACTTGGCACTATATACATGTTTAGATGTTACATTGCCACCTTATCATGCTTCAGACGTACTCTTGTGGTTTATATTTTACTGATCGTATTGACTTAGGATTATGTCTTGCATTCGGTTTCTGCTTGTAGATATTTCTATTCACGAGTTGGCAACTCACCCCCGTTGTGCCACAGTTCTTGCAGGTTTTGCCGTACAGGTTCCATTGCGGAATTTTTGGCACACTGCTTCCTTGCGGGTGAATTGCTTTTGGTAGGTGGATTCTTTGCGTCAAGAACCACCATTGTACTTGTATTATTCATTGTATCTAGAAATTCCATCAACCAAAACTTGTATATTGTTTCAGACTCAGACACTAGTGATGTATTATTTCGACCTTAGAGTCGCGCTTAGTAGTGTTACAGTTTTCATGCTTATCTGGGTTTCTTTTGAATTTTGATTCTCGCCATTCGGCGTTGTATAGTTTATTTCTTGTTGTTTATTTATCCTTAATATGGTTTTAGATTTCTGGGCTTTTGGCTTACTTGGATCAGATGGAGTCCTATAGACTTCATATGGTTCAAGGGCCAGTCACGTACTCTTTTGGGTCGTGACAGTATCGATGCTCCATCTCGATAATCCTACGACCAGGGACCTGTATAGGATGTTGCTTATAGATACCCAGCCCCCATTAGTGTGACTGCCATCACAACGCTGGTAATCAAGCAAAGATCCTAAGGGCTCTATTAATATGTATAAGCGATATGTTAAAAGAAATATATGCACATATTAAAGTAGAAATAAACCAAGTAGCATACTACCATTTTTAGCAAGACTGTCAATACAACTGTGAATATCCCAAGCTTCCATTAAGTAATATACAAACTAGTATGATACAGTAATGGCCTCTAGGGTATAAACACTAACGATCTCCTACTTGCATTAGGGCCATATATTGGCATATCGTAGACCTATCATCTCGAATAGCCTCTCGAACTGCGTCTGAGTCATGGCCTTTGTGAATAGATCAGCGGTGTTATTCTCCGGATCTACTCTCTTCACCTCGATCTCCCGGCGATCTACGATCTCCCTGATCAGGTGATACCGCCTTAAAACGTGTCTGGACTTCTGATGGGACCTGGGTTCCTTCTCTAAAGCTATAGCGCCGTTGTTGCCGCAATACAGAGGTATTCGATCAACACTGGTAGGAACCACCTGAAGTTCTGTGAGGAACTTCTTCATCCAGACAGCCTCTTTTGCGGCATCGCAAGCAGCTATGTACTCCGCTTCCATCGTCGAGTCAGCAACGGTGTCCTGCTTGGAACTCTTCCAACAGACCGCCCCTCCATTGAGGGTAAAGACATAACCCGACATGGACTTGGAGTCATCCTTATCACTCTGGAAGCTGGAGTCAGCAAAGGCCTCGATCTGGAGGTCCTTTCCGCCATATACCAAGAACATCTCTTTAGTCCTCCTCAGGTACTTGAGAATGTTCTTTACTGCTATCCAGTGCTTCTCCCCTGGGTTTGCCTGATACCGTCTTACAACGCTCAATGCGTATGCTACATCTGGTCTGGTACATAACATCGCATACATTATAGAGCCTACCGCAGAAGCATAGGGTATAATCGACATGCGAGCCCTTTCCAAATCAGTCTTGGGAGACATCTCTTTGGAGAGAATGATTCCGTGACAAGCCGGTAGGTTACCGCGCTTAGAATCTTCCATACTGAATCTTTTCAATATGGTGTCTATGTACCTGGACTGTGAAAGTCCCAATATCCTCTTTGATCTATCACGATAGATCTGGATCCCCAGAATGTAGGTGGCATCACCCAGGTCCTTCATGGAGAACTTCTGTGATAAGAATCCTTTGACTGACTGTAGCATAGGAATATCATTTCCTATTAGGAGAATGTCATCCATGTATAAGACGAGGAATACTACAGCTCTCCCTACAATCTTACTGTATATGCATGGTTCATCTGGATTCTTGATAAAGTCGAATTCTTTAACAGTATCATCAAAACAGATGTTCCAACTCCGCGATGCCTGCTTTAGTCCATAAATGGACTTAAGTAACTTGCACACTTTACCGCTGCTCCCACTCTGAATGAATTCCTCTGGCTGATCCATATAGACGTACTCTTCCAAATTACCATTTAGAAAAGCCGTCTTTACGTCCATCTGCCAGATCTCATAATCGTGGAAGGCAGCAATGGCAAGAAGGACCCGAATGGATTTGAGCATAGCCACTGGAGAAAAGGTTTCGTCATAGTCCAAACCAGGTCTTTGACGAAAACCCTTTGCAACAAGTCTAGCCTTATAAGTTTCAACCAGTCCATCTACACCAATCTTCTTTCTGAAGATCCATTTGCATCCTACGGGTTTTACCCCATCTGGAGCAATGTCCAAAGTCCATACTTTGTTAGTGTACATGGACTCCATTTCGGTCCTCATTGAATCCAGCCATCTTACTGAGTAGCCGCTCTGAATGGCTTGCTGGAAGCTAGTAGGGTCATCATTCTCAATGATGCAATCCTCTCGATCCCCGTCTATGAGAAAACCGTAGTATCTCTCGGGCGGATGAGACTGCCTACTACTTCTGCGGATAGGCGATGGGATGTCCCTTTCTTCTGAAACTTCTGGTTCTACCATACTTTCAGTAACAGCTTGTGGTTCTGGAATTTCTTCCAGTTCTATTGCTCTCCCATTCTTCTGATTTTCTAAAAATTCAGCTTCCAAGAAGTGGGCATGACGAGAAACAAAAACCTTTTGTTCCTCTGCGTAATAGAAATAATACCCCTTGGAGTTCTTTGGATATATCACAAACTTACACTGTACCGAGCGTGCCTCGAGCTTGTCCGCATGCTGCTTTTTAACAAAAGTTGGACATCCCCATGTCTTCAGGTACTGAAGATAGGGTTTCTTCCTACTCCACATCTGATATGGTGTGGTAGGCACAATCTTGGTTGGAACCTTGTTCAAAAGATATGCAGCTGATTCTAGTGCATAACCCCAGAAAGATCGCGGTAACTCAGCCTTACTCATCATGGAATGAACCATATCCAATAGGGTTCGATTCCGCCTTTCCAATACACCATTGTGTTGTGGTGTGTATGGAGGAGTAAGCTGAGAGAGAATTCCATTCTCTTTTAAGTAACCCAGGAACTCGGCACTTAAGTATTCACCACCTCGATCAGATCTTAGTGTCTTGATACTTTTGCATGTTTGGTTTTCCACTTCATTCTTGTATTCCCAGAATTTCTCAAAGGCCTCGGATTTATGCTTCATCAAGAAGATATGTCCGTACCTAGAGAAATCATCCGTAAAAGTAATGAAGTAGGAATAACCACCTATTGCATGTGTAGACATTGGACCGCACACGTCACTGTGTACGAGTCCCAAGAGCTCGCTCACTCTTACTCCGTGTCCAGTAAACGGAGTCTTTGTAATCTTTCCCATGAGACAAGATTCATAAGTAGCATAAGATTGTTATTCGAACGGATTCAAATATCCTTCTCTATGTAACTTAGTCAACCGTGTTTCATTGATGTGACCTAGTCTACAATGCCATAAGAAAGCCTGATTTATTTCCGGAGACTTTCTTTTAAGTGTGTTCTGGACAATGAAAACCTGAGCTTGATTCAATACGTATATACCGTCATCTAATGTACCGAACCCAATCAGAACTTGATTTAGGTGGATGTGAACCACATCGCTTACGAATGTAAAATCATATCCCTCTCTCGAAAGTGAGGATACTGATATGATATTACAAGTCAAACTAGGTACATACAAACAGTTACGTAGAATCAATATCTGCCCACTTGTCAAACCTAGGCGATATTCTCCCACGGATTCAGCGTCCACGCTCATTCCGTTCGCAACTCTGAGAGACAAATCGCCTACCCTGATAACTCTGCGGTTTCTCAAAGCATGTAATGAATTACATATATGAGATCCTGCTTCGATATCTAGTACCCAGAAAGTAGAGTTAATTGACAAACAATTCTCAATAACAAACACACTTGAGGCCGAAGCCACAACATGCTTCGAATCCTGGCTACTGGTTTCCAAAGCCCTACAATCCTCCTGCCAATGCTCCTTCCCACAACAATAGGAACAACCCTCCTTACCTACACCAAGTGTCACGACCCGAAAATGGCACGTGATGGTCCTTAAACTACGCAACGTCTACAGGCGTAACACAATTTAAGTAAGCCGAAAACCCAGTAATTTAAACCATAAAAAGTAGTAAGAAATAAGAACATTGTTAAAACTTTTGAAATCTCGAACCAAATTCTTTAAAGTCGAACTTTTCTTCCTTTAAAAATTTTGGCAGCGCCTCCTTTTTAAAACAAGCCCCCAAAAATGGGTACAACATAAATATAACTAAAGCATCCCCAACGGGAGCAAATCCACGCCCAACGGCGGAAAACAACCACCACAACAGATATACGACGCCGTAGCGAAGAAATAAAAGACGATAGAAGTAAAACTGCATAAAAGACCTCCAAGTCACAAAATAATACATAATTTCGTCCTCACATCAAGTCTCTAAGTCATACAAGATAATGGTTGATGGAGAGTACATGATACAACGAATATACAACAAGCAACATTGGATAACCGCAAAACCTACCTAAGCAAAACTGCACACTGTCAGGCGAAGCGGTATCCGCAACAAAAGATGATACGATGGATGGAAATAGCCCTGCCTCTGACTCCTCTGAGGAACACCTGCAAAACACTGTGGCACAACGGGGGTGAGTTGCCAACTCATGAATAGTAAAAACATATGCAGGTAATCGCAAGTATGCACGTACATCGCGAATCTAAAACATTACAAGCTGATAGCAATAAGATGGCAGTATGTATGTGCAATAGTCATGAAAAGTACTCTAGCAGGTACTTCAATACATGAAGCAATAAATGACAATATGTATATGCAACAGTCATGAAAAGTACTCTATCAGGTATTACTAATACATGAAGCAGTGCATAAACAATAAATGTGGAGTATGGAATAAAACATGTCATTCCCACGGAATCCTAACCTCGTGGTAGGACCAAAATCCAACAAAACAATCCAAATCCCAATTTCCACAAATCAGCCCCCAAATTGGCTCTCATATCATGCAAGTCTCATATATCCTTAATGTACAATATCAAGTAAATCTCATATATCCTGAATGTCCAACATCAAGTATATCTCATATATCCCGAATGCACAACATCAAGTAGATCTCACATATCCTGTATGTACAATATCAGTATATCCCACATATCCTGTGTGTACAATATCAGTATCAAGTAAGTTTCATATAAGGTGAGTGTCTAATATCGACACCCAAAACATCATGAAACAAGTGTCAAGCATCGACACCGAAATACTGATCTATCAGGTGCTGTCACTATGACTGGCCCCCTGATAGGTACGTATCATACGCTATACCGAAAGCACGAGTGCCTAACTCTGACCCTCGCCTTTCGATGTATCCATACGTACATGACTCCCGTCGGTATCCCCACGATAACCGCCGAGTCATAGGTACTGTCACCTGTAGGTATGGTTCCCCCACTAACTCATCTCCTCACTGAGATTCTTGCCCCGGGGTACCTCCGGCCCCCACCATGTACCCGCACACGGACCCCTCCTTTCCTCGCGTGGGGTATATATTTCAGAACCGATAAAACTCATGGTGGGTGCTGAAATATCATATCAAGGAAAACCGGGTTTTTCAAATAATGCATAATTTCATGAAACTACCACGGTCCCCAAATCCATATAACATCATGAAAAATCCATATCTCAATGCGAAAATCCATGAATATAATATATGCAACAGAAAACTGTAATGTGAGCATATAAAGGAAAAGCCGCTATTTAACTGCAACAAGTTAAATATAAATCATGCGGTTCCTGATTTCTCCAAGTTTATATAACATCAAGTAAAGGTGAACATTTAGCTATAGCCAGATATATGTGTAAATATAAGGGTATAGCAAGGTATAGGTATCTACCTATCAGTAATGATGTAATATACCCTCTAGGTATAAGTAAGGTATGCATGCAAGGTATACACGTAGCTATGTCATTATGTGTGTATGTACCTATCGCTAATGGTACAATACCCTATAGGTAATACAGGTAACTAGCATTTAAGCATGTCACGGCATATGTGTAAGCATATAGGTATACAGGTATGCTATATATCATATGCAACAAGGAATATGAATCAATGTCCCTAACCAAACAATATCATATAAGTATGGGTGTTGTGTGTGTCTTGGCAATTATTGACGGTGTGTGTGGCATACAATCAGTGCTCGTGCAACATAAGCCGTCAATAATAGTGCAGTGTCCTAAGGGTACTAGTCCAAGCACAACAATAACTAAGCAATAATGTGTATGCGCAACTCTATATATGAAATAGAATATGTGACAATAACATCTCTAGCCCAGACGTATAACGCCATGCAGGTGATTCCCCTGTAGATGTTAAATCTACTCACCAACCGTCCTGGTTAAGTAAAGCCAACCACCTGCTTTCCCCTGTTCGCAGCGCTCGAAGTCCCGCTTGCGATCCTGAAAGCATATAACAATATAACAAGTATATATTAGCAATCGACCAATAACACGTACCAACTCCAAACATACTCTCAAGTGTTCGTCAAGTGGCAAACGCGCGTAGCGACACTACGAAACCAACTCAAGAGCAAAAGCTACACAAAGACACAAGCGACATCGGCACGACCCTAACTAGTAACGCAAAGCGACACAACTACCAAGCCTAGACCCTGATCGTACCGATCGCGCATTCAAAACACAATAATAAACGTGGAATCAATATAATTAACGTCGCAATGTCAAAAGAAACCCATGCCTAAAAGTTACCGAAATCTAGTAAGCAGCATATCGCAATATTTTGCACAAGTCTAAAACTAAAACCATTCTAGCGGTTCCAAACATCGCAATGCGGTTCAACTATGTTATCCAAGCTGTTTCCATAATTTTAAACCCACCCAATTAGATTTTATTAAAACCTAGTAAGCAAAAACTTCATTAGTTAATTTAGGAATTATCAATAATTATCATTTTAGCACCAAATTACAACTTTTACCGAAACTAGAATTTACAAACATCACAAAATGGCAAAGTTAAACCATTTAAACCTTTACTATAATTTTAATCTTACTTAAAATAGGGTTTAGTAAAACTTTAGTTTGCTATTTAGCTTACAATTAGGAAAATAACATTTAACAAACTAGTTTAAGTTTTTATTTGGTTAAAACTAACAATTAACCTATTCACTAATCAAAACCCTAATTAATTATCCAAAAACCATATCTAGAATTTTAAACATGAAATTAAATAGCTTAATTTTAACAACTAATAAGCTAATTAAAGTATTAGAGCAACAAGAGATTAGGGTTAGGTTTTTATACCTCCAGATTTGATTTGAAACTCAAGTTTGCTCGCTCACAAGTCCAAGATTGAAGTAGAGAGTGTTGGATGTAGTGCCCTCAAAGTCAATTATTGGATCGCAGGTACGTGATTGTAATGATTGAGGGAGACCTATACCGGTAGGACAGTCTTACTCAAGATGATAGTATGCTATCTGGTTTGTCTTTATCAGTCGTGTACAACTTTAGGTGACATGATCACTATTACACGTTGATAGAGCCCTTAGGATCCTGCTTGACTACCAACAGTATGATGGCGATCATATACGTGAGAGTTGGGTAGTCTATAAATACATCCTTAAAAGTGGTCCCTAGTCATGGGAGTTTCGAGACAGGGCATCGATACTCCGGAGTAGACTAGTGTATACAGTCGAGACCCCGACGAGGGGCGGTGGCCGGTCTCACAAGCCACTGGTGTCAGTTGGATCACCTAAGATGTATACAGGTGCTCATTAGGTTATAAGTACATCGGACAGGACTCGCCGGGAACCTGCTAGTTGGTATTTATACCTAGCGTCAGATAGCAGTTCCCTGGTGACATGTGTACAGGTTAGTTCATCGACCTGAGGTCATCATTTGTCTCGTGTGAGTTCCCACTGTACTTTGATTTCTACCCTACCACGGCTCAAAGGAGTCGTGCAAACATATTTTTTTTGGGTACAGTCCCGAGCCACATGGAGCCAAGTGAGCGGATCGGCAGGGGATTCGTCTCTCTGGGTATTGGGAGTGAAATCGTGCTGTGTCTAGGAGAGCCATTACACCAAGTCCTTAGCCAAGGCAGGTGAGAATTACTGGTAAGTATTCCAGTAGTTTCTCAGGGTGTTCAGGGCTACTCTCCGACACGACTTATACCGCTATTGGGGGTCTGACGTTACCAGCCCCCTAGGCCCGATATGCGATACTCATAGACGAACGGGCCGGACTGTATGTATATTGTCACTGATAGGCTCAGTAGGGTTCCAGGATGAGTTCGCTCATCAGGCTTCCCTTTCGGTCAGTACATGGGCAGCCGTTACGCACAGCTAGTGCCGCTGACGTGCTTGTGCTTAAACCCACTGCCAGGGTACTGACGAGTCTTTAGAGTCCCTCACAGATAGTTTCCCAAGTTCGGGCGAAACGTTGTAGAGGCCGTATGGTTTTATGGCAGGGTTCGAAAATGCACGTGCACTTATGCACGTGTTATATTTCGGACAGATAATACTGGTGGGCTTTGTTTAAGCCGGATCCAAGTATTATATTGTGTTGGAATATTTTAGTCTCTCGTATTAGTATTCTGTCGGAATACGGATACAGGTATGTATATACAGGTGAGGGGTATTTTCGTAATCCGTTACGAGAATATTTTAAAAGATGTATTTCTTTTTGGATTAATCATTTTGGTTTAAATGATTATGGATTTGGAAAGTGTGACGCATAAGGATGACACATTTCTTCTACCATGTTCATTAGTGACTCATGCTAATGAGTCACTGAGTGAGTCATGATAGAATTAATGGTAGTTTGTTTTGGGTGTAGATATTTAGGGTTTATGGAGATATTTTTGGGAGATATTTTTTCATGAGATATTTTCTTTGCACAACCTTATATATATCTACTCACAAAAGAAATAATCATCACAAGTTTATTATGCTTGAGTTCTTGCTCTCTTGAGATTTTCTTGAGTTCACAATTTCCAATCCTTAGCATCTTCTTTAACCTCCACCCTAACCCTTTCATGTGATGAGAACCCTAGGGTGTTTGAGACAAAGTATTCTACTCATTCTCTACTTCATCTTGGTCATCTCTTTTAGCAGACTTGATGACCGAGTTGTCTCGGTATAGAGGCGGGAGCCTGTTTAAAGATCCGTTGACGTGGTGCCACCTCGATGAGGAGACATGAGATCGGGGTTGCCGCAAGGAGCTTGGGATGACGGCTAAAGACCGAAGCACTCGGATCGATCGGTATAGCCTTTCTACCTCTTTATAGTTTGTTAGTTTAGCGTTAATGGCAAGATCCGGGTTATAGTATGCGATAGCGCCAGTTATAAAAGTTTTTGTTCCGCGTTTGGCGTCAGATTGGCGGCCGGGGTGCTACCGTAGACTTACATGGTATCAGAGCCACGCCATTAACCTTTACTAATATGTTCTAACGTGTTTAAAATATCAATCGAATGAAATTTCCAAAACCGCGATTTCAATGTTAAAGTTTCTGTCGATTTTGTTTTGTCGTCTAAAAATTATTTTGAGCATCTCAGAAAATCGAGCAGGATTTTTTAAGAATACTGTAGAAATTTGATCCACTGTCTCTACAGTACTGCCGCGGAACCGCCGCATAAACCATGGTTTGGCCGCGGTTCCGCCGCCGTTTTGGAGCTACAAAGCACCATTTTTCTACAGTAATGTCTTGCATAGGGAATTGTGGTTTCTGGAATATTTTGTTTGGGCCCAGATTTTGTTTGAGTATTGCAGTTGTACTTAGGGCCCGCTTCGGAAAATTTTGTCGATCGAATTTTTAAATATGTTAGTTTACAGTACTTACATTATATCTCCAACCGTGAATGTCATTCAAGCGGTAAATTGCGTCTAATTGCTATAGTTCTTTTAGACGGGTTTGCGAACGTGACATTCGCGTTGATGTTCTGTGTTGTGCTGTGATGTTGCGGATTTGTCGTGGTGGATAGCTGTGTGCAATGGTAGTGCAGTTTGGATTTATTTGTACATTTGATATTGCGGGGCGAGCGTCCAACATGTGGACTGTAGTCACTGCCTGTTTGTATAATATTCTTTTGGGGCACGACCGGGCTGAGGTCGATGTACCCGTTGTACATATTTTTCATTTCTGTACTAGGTTTACCCCGCGACGGAGTGCACGGATAGCCGGGTTCTGGAGGGCAACGGGTCCGCATCTCATGGCTTTGAGAGGCAGAGGGCCTCACTCTAGAATTGGCAGACTATTCGCCGCACTTGTAGGGGATACAGGTTGACCCAAGGAGGGGTGCTCAAGTTACCGGATTCCGTGAAGTGCAAGGTGGTCCATTCACTTTGCTGTAGGGGGCTGCCTCGCTTCAGGTTTTGGCGGGTAACTTGCCGCACCCGTAGGGGTCAAGGTTTCATTGCACAGGCTATCCACACGACCAGGGGAATGTGGGGTTTCAGTAGCGGCTCTGTGAAACCCGGGGATCCCAAATTATCTGTATTGTTCTGTGATGCTTATTACTTTTCTGTAATGTTGCATTTATCACGCCTAGAGCGATTATTGTATATTGGTATATATACTAGTAGATGTTGTATATGTTTTGCACCCGCGCTAGTCCAGTCCCCGCTCTGTCATTAGTTAAGTAACCTAACGGGTGATGACGGGACCCAGTGGTGAATGCAGATGGCATATACGTACATTATATTTTTGTTCTTTTCTGGTGTAATTAATTGATGGGACTGCGTTGATTCCGATCAATGCAAAGAGAAAACAAACCTGTTTGGACGTTGTTGGAACGGTTTTAAAAGGTGTTATTATAAGGACGTTTTCTTTTGTTTTGCATAGTGGTATTCAGTTGGAATATCCTGCACCTCATTCGACGAGGCAAGGGCCGAGATCCCTTCACCGGGAGTGACCCCTTAGGCAGAAATTTACGTCAGGGTAATGACTTCACTATAGTCGATTACTTGTTGCTTTGCATTGCGGTATTCAGTTGGAATATCCTGCACCTCATTCCACGAGGAAAGAGCCGAGATCCCTTCACCGGGAGTGACCTCTTTAGCGAAGGTTTTCGCCACTATATTTTCTAAAAAGCTATCAGGTTCCTTCAGCGATATCAAGTTCGTTACGTTAAAGGTTTTTCGCCAAAAACCAGCCGTAGCCCTCTGTCGTTTCATTTGGGTATTCAGTAGTATTCAAGCTATGTATTTTGACCAACGCCAAGGCATAGTGTTTGGTAGCAGCTGGGTATTCATCTGTTGTATAGATAGATGAGTTAGTTTGGGGCAGTCGTTCTGCCATTTGGCCAACGTCAGGGGCATGTGCGGATGGGTTCAAATTGACAAGATAATGATGGGTAGAACTTGACATGTGACTTATGGCATTTTGGCCAACGTCAAGGTCATAAGAGCATGGGGCAAAAATCCATATCGGGAGTTTCTAAAGAAACTGAAACTTTCCAGGCATGTGCATACCTTCTGGAGTGTGATAACGTGAGTGGATTCCTTCACGTTATCATGCGATGATAGTTGGATCCCGATTGTTAGTTATATGTATGCCATAGAGGCCATTACTGTACATACGATGTATATTGTAATGGATGCTTGGACAAATATAGGGAGGACTTTCTTGCTCGACATGATAGTATGCTATCTGGTTGTACTTTATCTTAACATGTACTCTGATTGTCTCTATATTACATGTTGATAAAGCCCTTAGGATATGTACTCGACTACTGGGACTATGATGAGATCATACTAGTGGGGCCACGGTAGTCGACGAGTACATCCTATAACTGTTCCTAGTCGAGGGCGTATCGAGACAGGGCATCGATACACCAGAGTAGACTAGCGTATACGCATCTTGACCCATATGATGGGCGATGGATGATCCCATATCCATCGGTGTTTGACATCAAGGATGGTGTACGGGTGCTCAGTGGAGACTAGGTACACTGGACGGACTCGCCGAGAACTCCCAGATGGTATTATACCTCACGTCTGATGGCAGTTCTCCGGTGAGACTGGTACAGAGTAGTCTGTTGACCCGAGATCGTCATAGAGTCTTGTATGATTCCCACGGTGCTTTGATTACCATCATACCACGTCCAAGAGGGCGTGCAAAAAGGTGGCTTTTGGGTACAGTCCCGAATCACATGGAGGCAATGAGCGATAGGAGGGGATTCGTCTCTCCCGGTATAGGGAGTTGATGTTGCGCTGTGTTCGATTGGCTATAACCGGAAATCCCTGGCCAGGGTTGCTGAGATTTACTGGTAAGTGTTATCAGTAGTTTCTCGAACTGTTATAGACCTCATATCGACACGACTTATCGAGCTACTGGGGTCTGACGTTTACCACCCCAGGCGAGATACGCGACATATCAGACGAAGAGACCGGACTGTACGGGAGTGTTACTGTTTGGATTCACAGGAGAAGTTACAGGCTTGCTTGTTGATCTTCTGAGCGCTCAATACCTGGGTGGCTGTTACGTTTAGCTGACCGCTTGCATCTTTTGGGTGTTTGATATGATCATCACCTACTGCCGGCGTATTGACGATTCTTTAGAGTCCTACACAGAGGTTTCTTGACTCAGGCAAAATGGAGTAGGGGCACATATGTGATATGTGCGGGACCGAGGATAATGCGATATGAGATACCGTATTCTATTCTCGCGATATATGATATCAGCCGGGTCATCGGATCAAGTGTTGATTCGATGAATCGGTACGGATAATTATTAGTCGGTTATATGCGATATAGCCGGATTGTCGGATCAAGTGTTGGTTCGATAATTTAATGTATAATAATATATATGATATATTAAATTACATTAACTAATACTAGCTCACTAAAAGATTCTTTTTCTCACTAGGGTAATACATTGATATATATGCGATATATGTTAATTATATTATTTTATTTTGTTACGATAAATATTATATATGTGATATATAATATTGTAACATGATATGATAACTAATGCAACATGTTTAGTGGAGTTTAAACATGATTAGGGTTTGGATTAGGGTTAAGACTTCTAGAAGGTTTCTTTTTGTCATGATAAAGATATTTTGTTATGACTCATGCTTTAACCCAACCCAAACCCTAACCCTAGTTAATTCTCTACATGCGTTTAGTTGACCATGGTTGCATTATTCATCATATTAATCCTTTCATTATTCATCACAAAAGTTTTGATGATATTGTTCATCTTCTTCCTTCTTTCTTTTCATGAAAAAGCTTTCTAGCTTTTTCTAAGTGATGAAAATATATGAGAAAAAGATAATAAAAGAGAGCAAAAATCCCACTTCATCATTCTCATCTATCCTTGCCCTTTAGATGAGAGTGTTCACTTCATATTATGAGTGTTAGCTTGTGTTAACAAAACTTCAAGGTAGATCATCTTTGTATCGAAGATCGGAAGCAAGACTGCATCTTTCTCTTCGTGAAACCTCTCGAGAGTCCGGAATACGATGATCGCAGCGAAGGGACTTCAACACGGAGCTTAAGAAGTGAAGGACCGGATCTATAAAGGTTGTAATCCCTCTCACTTAGTGGTAAAGAGTTTAACATGCATGTTTTCGCCTAAACTCTAGTTTAAAGATCCGGCTTCGGGTTGTTCGGCATGGCTAATTTTTAAATCGGGCATGGTTGATGCCTCGTAGAACTTTGTGAGCGTGCCTAGCAACCCTACAGTGGTATCAGAGCCAAGCTAGAGTTTTAGGCGAAGTCTAGACGAAGTTTAAAGTCCGATCGAACCCGAAAACCCTGATAAAACCCCTTCTCTGGAAATTTTTCAAAAACTGTGATTTTTTCATATTAAAAATACTCAAAAAAAAATCAACAGGGAATTACATGAGTTACTGTGAAGCACGCGCCTCAAATTCCTCTAAAGCGCCACGGAACCGCGGCCGTACCATGGTATTGGCGGCGGTTCCGCGGCCAAAAAGTCGCCTCATGTTTTCAATTTTGCACAGTAACCTCCGTATGTGATTCCTGATTTTTTCTGGGAATTTTTTTATTCCACTCAAGTGTTCAGTTTTCTAGGGTTGTATTGGGGACTCGTTGATTCGATCGGATAATTTAACTTTGTTTAGTTTGTCCGGGTAATTTATAGAAACTGTTAAAAAGTTCGAACGGATATCAATAACTCACATTTTCCCCTGTCGGAAATTTTTTCAAAAGTTGGATTTTTCCTCGAGTTTAAGAACGTTCTAAGTCGTGCAAGTAATGCGGTGGACCCTCTAGAAGACAACAAACCTTAACTCGATTATGTGACCGTCTTGAACTGCCTCTGAACCTTAGGGTTTGTGGCAGTACGGCGTGCCACATGTGAGGCGTTGGCTTGACCCTTCTACGGCTGGACCATTGGTACTGTGGCATGTGATGGATGTTTTTAAACTGATTTCAAGTGTTGAGATATATTGGGGAAATCTTGGGTGTTTGATTATTCGATCGAAAAGTTTAACATTGTCTATTTATCTGGAATGTGATACAATATTTGGAATCCACAAGTAGTTATGAGATAACTAATTTGAATGTTATATATCTAGCAGTTTAGTCTCAGATGATCGGTTGCCACAGAATTTTGATGTGATCAAAAGTCCGTCGCAATCACGTAGCGTACGCGGATACTCGCCGGGTAACTTAACAGACAACCATGCCCCATAGCCCCGACCAAGTGACTGTAGGAGAACCCCGTCACCAAAAGCATCCGTTCGGGTGCTCGCGGCAGCGGTGTTCCGCCTTAGTGCACTTCGTCGACGGCATCCGGGGGTGCGGCCGTCTACTAAAGTTGCGACGAGCATTCGATCAGGATGTCGGGAATCTTGTTGAATTGCCCGGCTTGATATTGAAAAGAGTTTTCGATAATGAGACTAAAATGCGGGGTTTATAATTGTTAGGCATGCGATGTCTAAGGAATTCATTTGGTTAGGCATGCGATGTCTAAAGAGGTTGCGGATTCCAACTGTTGTAGTTTTACACTTTCTTTTCTGTGACCGTAAGCGTAGTATGTGGTGTATCGCCGGCTTCGTTGCTATACATCAATGACAATCGGGATAAGCATACTTGCTTACGTTGATGATATGAGATATTATGTGTTGCTGTGATATGTTATATTGGATCGTCGTGTTTGAATAGCCGGGGGTTTTATGTGAGATGAGAGTTTTTTTCTTTTTTATTCATGTAAAATTCATTTGTATGTAATATTCTTTTATTGGGGCACTTCCGGGCTGAGGATGATGTCACCGTTGTATATTATTTACTTTTCCGCATTAGGTAGACCCAAGGCGGGGAGCATAAGTAACCGGGTTCTGGGGTCCAGTGGGAGACCATCTCGAGGAGTCGAGACCGGGTCTCCTAACCCTAGAATTGGCAGTGTTGCTTGCCGCTCTCGTAGGGGTCTAGGGATGTGGGTTTGGCTATTCATCGCGACCATGGAATCCGTGTTTTATACAGGCTCATATTTAAAACACGAACGTCCTAGTATATCCAATATTTCATATATGTTCTTCTGCTGCAATGTTCTGTGATGAGATCATATTACTGCCTGAGATGAATGTTTATATTATATATATGAGATATATGTTAATATTGCAGATTTCATTTCAAAAGAGATGCTTGCGAAGCATAATAAAATGGGACCTCATTAATGAGATTAATGAAACTAAAAGAAACCTAAGATGTTGTAGAAACTTTTTTCAAAAACAGGTAGCTACGGTTCTTACTTTGCATCGCGGTGTTCCTTGTAGAACATCCTGCACCTTATTCGATAAGGAAAAGGCCGAGATCCCTTCACCGGGAGTGACCCCTTTAGCAATGACTGGCAGATGCTACACCCCTCGGTTTGTCTTTTGATTGCTTTTGGAGTTTTTGCTTTGCATAGTGGTATATATGATATATCCTGCACCTTATTCGATGAGGAAAGGGCCGACGATCCCTTCACCGGGAGTGACCCCTTTAGCAAAACTAGAAAAGCCTCAAAAACACTCCATTTAAAAATCACTCGATTCTACAACGATATCAAGTTCATTACGCAAAGGGTTTTCTTAAAAACCTGTCGTAGCCCTCCGTCATTTCAGATAAGTAATAGTTAGTATTCGTGCTGCGTTTGTTGACCTCTGTCAAGGCGTAGTGTGCGGTAGTTGATTAGTGCTTATCTGTATAAGCATATGATGTGATTGATTTAGGGTAGTCGTGCGACCTTGTTGACCTCTGTCAAGGGTCGTGCGGGTGGGTTTACTTCAATCAGGAAATGACGGGTTGAACTTGACTAGCAGCCTATGGTTTGTTGACCTCTGTCAAGGTCATAGGACTCTAGGGGTAAAATATTATTGGGAATTTCAAGTGTTGAAATTTCCAATGAGATTGCATACCTTCTATGAGATAGTTGGATCCCGATACCCGCTGCGAGTAAGAGTTACTCCTGGGAGAGTTTTACACATTACAATTAGCCAATCAAGTAGGTGTCTAGAAAGGTGTTAACGGGGTTACGCCTCTGGGAAAATGAGATTTACTTTAATTAGATTCGTGCGAAAGCACGGGGGACCTCCCTCAAAGTACCGACACTGGCCTGGCTGAAAGATTGGCGAACTTGTAGCGTGTAATTAATCCCGTCTAGTCTTTCCTTTTAGGGTTTGAAAGAAGATTTGATTAAAACAGTGGGAGATATCCTGATTAGATATATTAGATAACCAATCTAATCTTGCAAGAGCATACGCTGAGTGTTTTCTTCTCTCTCTCTCCAGGTAGCGACCATATCACGCCTTAATCAAGATAATAAAACGGATGAATTGACCGAACCCGCTTGTTATACTGAGCTGGGGAACGTTGGTCCCGCTCCAACTTATAATTGTTATAAGACAGAGCAGGAAATTGGGGAATGCCAGATTTCCCGTGCCGCCCAAACGAAGAAAGTGCATGCTGATTCATCTTCTTCGGGTGTGTTCATTACAGAGAACTGTTTCTTAGTATCCTTTACGTCCTGGGTATTTGATACCGGATCAGGATCCCACATATGTAATTTGTTACATGGGCTACTGAAAGGTAGAGAACTGAGAACGGGTGATAAGTTTCATGAGATAGAAAATGGTGCAAGTGTTGCAGCCAAGTCTGTTGGTCACTATCACCCTGTATTACCAGAATACATTGATTCTGAACAAATGTTATTAAATACCGAACCTGATATACAACATCATATCAGTCTCTTTATTAGTAAAGAAAGGATATAATTTTGTATTGTTGGATAATGTTTTGAACATTTCCTATATCAAGAGTTGATCGGTTCGGGCACGTTATCTAAAAGCATTGATGTTCTAAATCAAACTACAGTTCTTAGTATACAGAACACACACGAGAGGAAGAGTTCAGAAATGAACGAATCCTTCTTGAGGCATTGTAGATTAGGTCATATCAATGCGACACGACTAGCTAAGTTACATTTAGATGCATATTTAAATCTGTTTGAATTTACATCTTGTGAAACTTGCCGGTCATGTCACAAAGATAAGATGACCAAAGCTCTGTTTATTGGAAACAGAGAAAGAGTTAGTGAACTCTTGGGATTGATACATGCTAATGTATGAAGGTCCCTGTCTATACATGCCAAGACCGGTTCTTTGTACTTCATTATATTCTCTGATGATCTCTCAAGATTCAGACATATGTTCCTGTTGAAACACACGTCCGAAGCTTTTGAGATATTCACAGAATATAAGTTAGAAGTAGAGAACCAAAAATGGGTATAAGTATTATGTCCTTTGATGAGATCAAGGAGGAGAATACTTGAGCACGGAAATCCTGGACTATTCTAAAGGAGAATGAGATTCTCTCTCAGCATTACTCCTCCGTATACACCATAGCACGATGGTATATCGGGACGGAGCAATAACACCCTATGTGATATGGCGTGCTCTATGATGAGTACTACTGAGTTTCCTATTTCCTTTTGGGAGTTATGCGCTTGAGAAGCTGCATACCTATTGAATAGGGTTCAAATCAAATCAGTTGCCTACCACTTCATATATGATATGGAATGGGAAGAGCCCATATCTTAAGTTTGTTAAGATTTGGGGTTGTCCGGCCTATGTCTAAAAGCAAAATCCGGACAAGCTCGAGGCAAGGTCTGTTATGTAGAACTGGAAATGTTCCAGCTATACAAACTGCAGCTGATGATTTGGTAGAACCAAAGGATTCAATAGTTTCCAACGAATCTCAGCCTCTCCGCCGATCTAGTAGGGTTCCTCACCTATCTGAGAGATGCTTCGGTTTCTCTATGACAGTGGGAGCGAGAATTGCATCATGAGATGATGACCCAACTAGTTTCGAGTTGGCCATCAGGAGTGTGACTCTGTAAGAATGGCTGGATGCTTATTGATCTGAGATGGAATCCTTATACACCAACAAAGTATGGACTTTGGTTGCTTTATCTGAAGGGTTAAATCCCCATCAGGAGCGGGTATATCTTGAGAAGATTACTTGGTGTACATGGAAAAGTTGAGACTTTCAAAGCTATGCTTAAGTCCATCTAGATCCTACTTGCCACGGCTACATACCATGACTACGATATCTGGTGGTTGGGTGTCATGGCTGCTTTTCTAAATGATGTTTTAGAAGATAGCATCTATAAGTACACAGCCAGAGGGCTTCGTAGACAGTGGGAGCAGCAGAAACGTGTGCAAGATGCTTTATAGGATAAAGCAGGCATCGCGGAGTTGGAACGTCTATTTTGATATGGTAGTCAAAGAGTTTGACTTCATCAAAATGGTAGATGAACCTTGTATACACAAAAAAGGTAGTAGAGAGTATGTTGGTGATCCTTGTAGAGTACGTGGATGACATACTCTTGATAGGGAAGGAGTTTCCTATGCTACGCTCGGTCAATCTCCGCTTATCGGAAGGATTCTCCATATAGGATCAAAGTGATACCTCCTAAATCTTGGGTTTTGGATCTATGAGATAGATCTAATTGGATGTTAGGATACTCACTAGTTGTAGTGAGATGGTATCAATCGATCCTGGGGAGAATCACTGGAATGGTTCCAGGGTGATAAGGACGACTGAATGTCAGTCGCAGGCATTGTCTTTACCCTCAGTGGAGGGACGGTATGTTGGAAGAGTTCCAAGCTAGATACCATGACATACTAGACGATTAAAGGAAAGATACATCGTTACCAAGGATGCTACCAAAGAGGCAGTCTGGATACATATAAGTTCATGAGATGAACTTCGTTCCTCCCATTGTGTGACAATGGAGTTGTGGCTTTAGCCAAGGAACTACCGTCCCATCTGAAATCCAGGTATAATTCTTAGGCAGTATCACCTGATCATGGAGATGGTTGATCTCCAGGGAGATCGAGGTTAGGAGAGTAGACACAGAGGACAACAGCGCGGATCCACTCACGAAGGCCTTATTCCTAGTAGAGACTTTTATGGGATGGTTGAGTATGAGATACTTCAACCGTAGCTAATTGTTGGGTATGTGATACCACAACTGATGGCCCTAGTGCAAATAGGAGATTGTTAGTTATATGTATGCCCTAGAGGCCATTACTGTACATACGATGTATATTGTAATGGATGCTTGGATATATATAGGGAGGACTTTCTTGCTCAACATGATAGTATGCTATCAGCTTGTACTTTATCTTAACATGTACTCTTATTGTCTCTATATTACATGTTGATAAAGCCCTTAGGATATGTACTCGACTACTGGGACTATGATGAGATCATACTAGTGGGGCCACGGTAGTCGACGAGTACATCCTATAACTGTTCCTAGTCGAGGGTGTATCGAGACAGGGCATCGATACACAAAAGTAGACTAGTGTATACGCATCTTGACCTATATGATGGGTGATGGATGATCCCATATCCATCGGTGTTTGACATCAAGGATGGTATACGGGTGCTCAGTGGAGACTGGGTACACTGGACGGACTCGCCGAGAACTCCCAGATGGTATTATACCTCACGTCAGATGGTATAGAGTAGTCTGTTGACTCGAGATCGTTATAGAGTCTTGTGTGATTCCCACTGTGCTTTGATTTCCATCATACCACGTCCAAGAAGGCGTGCAAAAAGGTGGCTTTTGGGTACAGTCCCGAATCACATGGAGCCAATGAGCGATAGGAGGGGATTCGTCTCTCCCGGTATAGGGAGTTGATGTTGCGCTGTGTTCGATTGTCTATAACCGGAAATCCCTGGCTAGGGTTGCTGAGATTTACTGGTAAGTATTATCAGTAGTTTCTCGAACTGTTATAGACCTCATATC
Organism: Agapanthus africanus; assembly: GCA_030015575.1. Classification (NCBI taxonomy): domain Eukaryota; kingdom Viridiplantae; phylum Streptophyta; class Magnoliopsida; order Asparagales; family Amaryllidaceae; genus Agapanthus; species Agapanthus africanus. The sequence continues at coordinate 612,838,759 of JASDDO010000024.1, forward strand.
GACACGACTTATCGAGCTACTGGGGTATGACGTTTACCACCCCTAGGCGAGATATGCGACATATCAGACGACGAGACCGGACTGTATGGGAGTGTTACTGTTTGGATTCACATGAGAAGTTACAGGCTTGCTTGTTGATCTTCTGAGCACTCAATACCTGGGTGGCTGTTACGTTTAGCTGACCGCTTGCATCTTGTAGGTGTTTGATATGATCATCACCTACTGCCGGCGTATTGACGATTCTTTAGAGTCCTACACAGAGGTTTCTTGACTCAGGAAAAACGGAGTAGGGGCACATATGTGATATGTGCGGGACCGAGGATAATGCGATATGAGATACCGTATTCTATTCTCGCGATATATGATATCAGCCGGGTCATCGGATCAAGTGTTGATTCGATGAATCGGTACGGATAATTATTAGTCGGTTATATGCGATATAGCCGGATTGTCGGATCAAGTGTTGGTTCGATAATTTAATGTATAATAATATATATGATATATTAAATTACAATAACTAATACTAGCTCACTAAAAGATTCTTTTTCTCACTAGGGTAATACATTGATATATATGTGATATATGTTAATTGTATTTTTTTATTTTGTTACGATAAATATTATATATGTGATATATAATATTGTAACATGATATGATAACTAATGCAACATGTTTAGTGGAGTTTAAACATGATTAGGGTTTGGATTAGGGTTAAGACTTCTAGTAGATTCTAGAAGGTTTCTTTTTGTCATGATAAAGATATTTTGTTATGACTCATGCTTTAACCCAACCCAAACCCTAACCCTAGTTAATTCTCTACTTGAGTTTAGTTGACCATGGTTGCATTATTCATCATATTAATCCTTTCATTATTCATCACAAAAGTTTTGATGATATTGTTCATCTTCTTCCTTCTTTCTTTTCATGAAAAAGCTTTCTAGCTTTTTCTAAGTGATGAAAATATGTGAGAAAAAGATAATAAAAGAGAGCAAAAATCCCACTTCATCATTCTCATCTATCCTTGCCCTTTAGATGAGAGTGTTCACTTCATATTATGAGTGTTAGCTTGTGTTAACGAAACTTCAAGGTAGATCATCTTTGTATCGAAGATCGGAAGCAAGACTGCATCTTTCTCTTTGTGGAACCTCTCGAGAGTCCGGAACACGATGATCGCAGCGAAGGGACTTCAACACGGAGCTTAAGAAGTGAAGGACCGGATCTACAAAGGTTGTAATCCCTCTCACTTAGTGTTAAAGAGTTTAACATGCATGTTTTCGCCTAAACTCTAGTTTAAAGATCCGGCTTCGGGTTGTTCGGCACGGCTAATTTTTAAATCGGGCATGGTTGATGCCTCGTAGAACCTTGTGAGCGTGCCTAGCTACCCTACACCGATTCCCACTGATGAGTTGGTTTACTCTTTGGGTGATCCCGATTAATTCTTCTTTCAGGTTTGGAGAAGAATTTGACAGTACAGTGGGAAGTTTCCTGATTAGATAAAGTGATAACCATTCCGATCTAGGTTAGAGTGCACGCAGAGTGTTTCTTTTCTCTCTCTCTCTTTGGCAGCGACCTTTGACCGACCCTTGACTATGACTCAGTGACCAAGTTGACCGAAGCTTCTTAAAATACTGGCTTTTGGATTGTCCGAGTTGCATAAGTCATTACCGCTCCTTCTTTTACCCTTTGAATTTTTTAGAACACCTCGTATCACTACGAACATCCACTTTCATTGGATAGATCCATCGTATGGTTATATACGAACTCGAAGGGACTTCTTCGAGAATGGATCCAGGTTTAAGAGAAATTGAATTAGTTTATTCAGTTGTCTTTTATCATCACCTTCTCTCAGGTTGCGAGGGCTCCTTGGTTTAGGAGAGTACACCTATTACGCTTATTGGATAGTCTTCTTCCAAACCATAGGCAGGTGCCGAAGGGTAGGGAATGAAGAAAACCAATTAGCCTAAGTAGGGTGTACAGAAGGTAATACGTAAAGACAAATAAAGGGATTAGAAAGAGGGCAAAGTAAATTGTGACTGCTATCATTCACGACCAAACCGCGTACTTCATCGCCACTCCAACTTCACCTTTGCTTTTTTCCCCAGTTCGGGAGAAATAGAATAAGGTATTATTCAGTTGTCTTTTATCATCACCTTCTCTTAGGTTGCGAGTACTCCTAGGATTAGGAGAGTACACCTATTATGCTTACTGGATAGTCTTCTTCCAAACCATAGGCTGGTGCAGAACGGTAGGGAAGGAAGAAAACCACCTTGCCTAAAGGGGTGTACAAAAGGTAACGATTAAAGACAAATAAAGGGATTTGGAGAGATGGAAAAGAAATATACGGTTATAGTCATGAATTGGATTATGGAAGAGGCATTACTAGGAATACCAGGATACCCCTACGAAACAATTTAATGTTTCAGTTTCACTGTGCATTGTTGAAGGAAAATTGATTTCCCGATTAGATACTTACTCCAGGGTATGTATTTACCAGGTATGATTCTCACATCTGTATGGTTTTACAGATGATGAGTGGGAGTAAGTTATTGGGAATAAGGTGATCATCCTCATTATATCGGAATTCGTTGTAATCGGTGATATTTGAGGAAATCGCCTGGGTTTTTGCCGAACGGCAAGTATTTGGTTTTGAGTATCCGTTGTTGAGCACCAATTTCAAAATGATATATCTGTACGTTTATTTTTATAAAGTGAGATATAACTTTTTGATATTATGTCCGTGACATTTACCTATATCTGTTGATGATTGGGTAAGGAGCATTGAACAATGGAGTAGTTCTTAACCATAAGTACAGTTTTCAACCAATGATGCACTGGTTTTGAGTTATTCAACTCAGCGGACTTATACAGAGTATTGTATGTTGTCCAGTGTCCATCAGGATAAAGGGGTTGGTCCTCGTACTGTGTTCTGTTTACTTATGACTTCTCTAGTTTTTGGACAAGTGTTTCGAAGAAATACAAGGTCTAAGTTTTGAGAAGTTGTGGGTATAGGAATAAAGTAGAGAACCAGATGTCGCAAGTATCGGGATTCTTCAAAGAGATCGAAGATGTAGATACTTGTGATTGGTATTCAGATGATAGTAATGGTTTTGAGAAACTAGTTTCTCTTTCAGGTTAATCATAATTGGATGTATTCCTAAGTTGAGTAATGCCGATTAGCCTCTCTCCATTAGGTTAATATGCACTGGAGACAGCTGCATGATTTGAATCTGGTTCCAATTAAAATAAGTGCCAAAGTTTCTATATTGGATATAGAATGGTTCATATCTTAACGATGTTAAGGTACGGGGAGTTGTCCGGCTTATGATTAAAACCAGATTCTGGATAACTCAAGGCACGTTTCTGTAATGGCAGTTTGCGGGTTGGCCCAGGCTATGACGATGGTTGACTTTCTACCATCTGGAAAATCAATGGTAATATTGTTCTTGACTCACCACAGTTTTAGTAAAATGGATTTTTTTCAGAAACACAGTAGTGGGAGTATGGTAGAACTGGAAGTGATTCCAGAACCACAAACGATTACGGAAAATTTAATAGGACCTAAAGATTCAATCAGGTTTGACATTCCATTAGCCACTCCGCAGATATGGTGGGTAACCTCAGGCACCCGAGAGGTACTCCGGTAGCCTCAAGGACGGTGACAGGGAGGTTCTTGTTTACCCAGATTCGACACTACTGTTGTTCCAGGCTATGAGACCCGGCAGGAGGTTAAGTATAGCGTCGTTCTAAACTAGCTTTAGAAGTGCACGTATATATTATTCTGCCAGAGGGTTGTTGTGGTCAGTGGGAGCAACGGAAGCATAGTGGGCAAACAGCTTATGTCTATTTATAGACTCGAGCAGATATAGCGGAGAGAGATCATCTAATTTTGATGTGACAGTCATGGGTTTGACTTCATCAGAATAGGGGATGGATCTGTTAAGAAGGTAGTAGGGTGTGATGTCCTAGTATTTGGATGACATACACAGAGTAGGAAGTAAAATTCCTATACTATGATCGGTTATACTGTGGTTGTCATACAGTTGTTTCACCACACAGGATATGGATATAATATCAGACATTATGGTTACTAGATCTATGGTTTTAGATCTAGATTTGGGTAGTTTCCCAATTTAGGTACTTAGACAGTATTCTAAAGGTAATTAGAATAGATGACTCCTGGCATGGTGGTGTACCTGCAGGTGATGGAGTCACCCTTTCTAAAGGTGTCTAACAGACTAAAGGGGAGAGGGATGTGCATGATTGGTAGATCACTTGCTTAGGCAATTGAGTCAATCATGAGATGTCAAGTACCACACCAGATATTGTTTTTGCACTAGATGCAATAAGTTTATATTAATCCAATTCTGGAGAAACATTCGGAAGCAGTTTTAGAACATAAGTGGATGTTCTAGGGATTTGATGACGGCAGCCTCCTTCGGGAGACGGTTATCATTCCAGGCTTCAAAGGTGACATGGATGACAGAGTGATTGTCAGAGTTATAGTTTTCCCTCTGAAAAAGGGGCAGTATTATGGACATGTGGTCCAAGAGGATACTGTGGGAGGCATGGTGCTGAATACTGATTAGTTTCAGTTGACGATACAGTCTAAGAAGTTTGGATTTGGAGTTCATTTATGAACTAGGTCCCATCAGATATCCAGACATATTCTAAGACGGGTATTACTCAATTCGGGAAATGGCTTTCTCCGCGAACTTGAGATTAAAAGAGACATAGAAAGAAACATCAGGGCGGATCCACTCATTGAGGCTATTTCTCGAACACAAGAGTTTTACAAACGAGCTTTATGAAACTGATTAGTAGAGGAGTTGGATGTTCGGTATCACACGGGCTGTGAGTATGCAACATCGCAATAATTAGCCTTAAGTGCAAGTGGGAGATTGTTGGATGTAGTGCCATCAAAGTCAATTATTGGATCGCAGGTACGTGATTGCAATGATTGAGGGAGGATCTATACCGGTAGGACAGTCTTACTCAAGATGATAGTATGCTATCTGGTTTGTCTTTATCAGTCGTGTACAGCTTTAGGTGACATGATCACTATTACACGTTGATAGAGCCCTTAGGATCCTGCTTGACTACCAACAATATGATGGAGATCATATACGTGAGAGTTGGGTAGTCTATAAGCATATTCTTAAAAGTGGTCCCTAGTCATGGGAGTTTCGAGACAGGGCATCGATACTCCGGAGTAGACTAGTGTATACAGTCGAGACCCCGACGAGGGGCGGTGGCCGGTCTCACAAGCCACTGGTGTCAGTTGGATCACTTAAGATGTATACAGGTGCTCATTGGGTTATGAGTACACCGGATAGGACTCGCCGGGAACCTGCTAGTTGGTATTTATATCTAGCGTCAGATAGCAGTTCCCTGATGACATGTGTACATGTTAGTTCATCGACCTGAGGTCGTCATTTGTCTCATGTGAGTTTCCACTGTGCTTTGATTTTTACCCTACCATGGCTCAAAGGAGTCGTGCAAACAGGTTTTTTTGGGTATAGTCCCGAGCCACATGGAGCCAAGTGAGCGGATCGGCAGGGGATTCGTCTCTCCCGGTATTGGGAGTGAGATCGTGCTATGTCTAGGAGAGCCATTACACCAAGTCCTTGGCCAAGGCAGGTGAGAATTACTGGTAAGTATTCCAGTAGTTTCTTAAGGTGTTCAGGGCTACCCTCCGACACGACTTATACCGCTATTGGGGGTCTGACGTTACCAGCCCCCAGGCCCGATATGCGATACTCATAGACGAACGGACCAGACTGTATATATATTATCACTGATAGGCTCAGTAGGGTTCCAGGATGAGTTCGCTAATCAGGCTTCCCTTTCGGTCAGTACATGGGCAGCCGTTGCGCACAGCTAGTGCCGCTGATGTGCTTGTGGTTAAACCCACTGCCAGGATACTGACGAGTCTTTAGAGTCCCCCACAGATAGTTTCCCAAGTTCGGGCGAAACGTTGTAGAGTCCGTATGGTTTTATGGCAGGGTTCGAAAATGCACGTGCACTTGTGCACGTGTTATATTTCGGACAGATAATACTGGTAGGCTTTGGTTTAAGCCGGATCCAAGTATTATATTGAGTCGGAAATTTTAGTCTCCCGTATTCGTATTCGGTCGGAATACGGATACAGGTATGTATATACAGGTGAGGGGTATTTTCGTAATCCGTTACGAGAATATTTTAAAAAATGCATTTCTTTTTGGATTAATCATTTTGGTTTAAATGATTATGGATTTGGAAAGTGTGACTCATAAGGATGACACATTTCTTCTACCATGTTCATTAGTGACTCATGCTAATGAGTCACTAAGTGAGTCATGATAGAATTAATGGTAGTTTGTTTTGGGTGTAGATATTTAGGGTTTGTAGAGATATTTTTGGGAGATATTTTTTCATGAGATATTTTCTTTGCACAACCTTATATATATCTACTCACAAAAGAAATAATCATCACAAGTTTATTATGCTTGAGTTCTTGCTCTCTTGAGATTTTCTTGAGTTCACAATTTCCAATCCTTAGCATCTTCTTTAACCTCCACCCTAACCCTCTCATGTGATGAGAACCCTAGGGTGTTTGAGACAAAGTATTCTACTCATTCTCTACTTCATCTTGGTCATCTCTTTTAGCATACTTGATGACCGAGTTACCTCGGTATAGTGGCGGGAGCCCGTTTAAAGATCCGTTGACGTGGTGCCACCTCGATGAGGAGATAGGAGGTCGGAGTTGCCGCGAGGAGCGTAGGATGAAGGCTAAAGACCGAAGCACTCGGATCGATCGGTATAGCCTTTCTACCTCTTTACAGTTTGTTAGTTTAGCGTTAATGGAAAGATCCGGGTTATATTATGTGATATCGCCAGTTATAAAAGTTTTTGTTCTGCGTTTGGCGTCAGATTGACGGCCGGGGCGCTACCGTAGACTTACAGAGAGAATGTAGAATACTTTGCCTCAAGGCACCCAACGAATCGGGCGAAGGTTTGAGAAGTTGCCTTTTTGGTGAAGGAATAAGCTTGGAAAATTAGCAAATGAATCATATTTCCACCAAAATTAGGCTCGGCCAATTAAGGAGGGGGGCTGAACTGTGCTCGGCCAAGATGAGGTGGGGGTGAGCACATCATGAAGGAGGTGACCACAACCATAAAATCTCCACATAATATCTACAAATATCCTAAGCTTAGCCAAAAGCAATTAATGAAAACCATGAGTCACAAAACACCTTACCATTATAGAAACATGATAGCTGCTAGGGTCCCAGGTTACCGCAAAAAAACCCCTCCCAACAAAATATTCTACACTCACAACAAAAGAATTTATACAAAAACTACCTTTTAAATCAATTTCTTTTCTAATTAAAATTTTCCATTAAAACAACAAATATCTAGATATTTTGGATGGATATTTTTCAAAGATGGATTAGTGCTAATCTAGTGATTGACTTAGCATAGATCCATATAAGAACCAATTAACCCAAACAAAAAATGTAATTACCACTAATTAAGTGTATAATTAACAACTTAAAATAATATTTTATTAGGGAAAATTCTATGTGAACCAAAACTTCCCATTGATCCCCAAAGTTCGCGCATTAGCTTTATTCTAGCTAAACTAGGTGCCGGCAAGTCTATATTGAAGTTTGATCACAATCGGGTTAAAACGGAAAATACCGACTATTTTGCCCTAAAATGGAAAATTCGCAAAACGATTTCTAAAACGTTACACCAAGTCCTGAAACTTTTGCTCTTCCCTTTCCTTCTGCTTCACTGACACTGTATATCGGCTTTGTGGAGGTCTTCTTCGTTTCACCCTTTGCTTTCGCCTTGGATGCAGAAAAAGAAGGTCCCCCATTAAGCAGAGCGGGTGTCTCCCTGGTTTCCTTCAGGGTGTAAGTAGAGGGTAGGGACTGTAGAAATAAAGTCAGCATATGACCTGTTTCCTAACGTGGTCTCTAGGTCCATGAGCTCATTAATATAGCTAGTCATCGTAAGGACGTCGTCCCCTACAGATGACCCGACAACCAACTTCGCTTGAAGCAATCCGTTCGATGTCTCATATCTTGCGATACGAGATTGCTCTCCATATAAATCTTTGTTATGTTAGAAGATGGAAACTAACTCCATCTTCTTATGCTGCTTCTGGTATACACCATCAACTGAAGCCAACACGAGACACTTGGCTTTCGCACTGTCCTTTTCTAATGTCTGACGGATATTCATATCCGCGACTGTGGAAACTGGACCTGGGACGGCGGGGGCTTGAGTAGTAATAGGGTGGTCCAGCTTGTCATAGGCAATGGACATCTGGACAGACCTTTACCAGTCATAAAAGTTAGATCCAGTCAACTTGTTATCTAGATGTAACCTAGTCATGGTCACATGGTCGCTGCAATTAAGAGAAAGAGAAGAAAACACTTTAGCATGATGCTCTTGCAAGTTTAAATTGGTTTTTAGTTTATCTAAACTGGATGGCTCCCACTGTTTCTCGAATCATTCCTCAAACCATAAAAGAAGAATTAGTCAGGACTTATCTCACCGTACAATACTTGCTTAACCGTTCAGCCAGGCTAGTGTTGGTACTTCGAGGAAGGTTTTACGACGCTTTCGCGAAGTTTCTTAATTAAATAACCTCTTTTCCCTTAAGGCGTAGCCCCGCTAACATTGTTCTAGACACCTACTTAGTTTATAGCATTGATCATTAAGTGACGAATCTCCCGATAAGTAGCATATACTCACAGTAGGATCGGGATCCAAATATCATCGTGTGATAATGCTGAAGGAATCCTACCAACATTATCAAACTCCAAATGGTATGCAACACTAGCAAGTTTCAGTTTCTTTAGAAACTCCCGATGTGGATTTTTACCCCATGCCCTTATGACCTTGACGAAGGCCAACAAATCATAAATCACATGTCAAGTGTAAGTGCACGGCGGCGCCCCGACCTCCATCCCGAGGCCAAATGCGGAAGTGATGGTTAACTTTAATTTTTCAAACCGGCACCACCGCGCACTAAAACCCAGATCGGGCCATTAACTAGTCCTAGCTAACTACAAGATGGGGAAGAGAGATATACCAACTGATCCGTGTCCTCCGGTCTTCTCGTCGTCGTCCCGATCTCCCATGGAAGCTCCGGTCTCCACCTCGTCGCCGGAAGGGCACCACGTCGCCGGCTTCTTTTACGGGCTCCCATCTCTATACCGAGGCAACTCGGGCACGAAGTTGGCGAATCAACGTGCCCAAGGTTTGCTGCAGAATGGTGTAGAACCATGTCTCATTTTGGGGTTTGTGGAATTGCCATATGGTGGAGGTATGAACTATGGAGTTTTTCTTGGGAATTTTGGTGAAGGAAAATGATATGAGATCATCCAAATATCACCCACTACAAAATGGGACAGCCCCCTCTATGTGGCCGGCCATGACCAAAATGGTGAGAGAGTGGTGAGTGAATGGGGGAGAGCCACTCAATAATAATGCAAGAGGGAAAACAATGTTATCATGAAAAAGAAATGATTACAAAAACAAACCCATACTCCAAAACAACCATCATCACAAGCATGATGACTCCAAAAGGTCAAGCCATCATGAACAAAGAAAGTCAAGTGATGGTGCATCATCATGATCCAACAAAATGCAAAGAACACCCTCCACAAAAACTTATTTGCACAAATGCAAATAAGCCCTCCTCCACCAATCTTCGGCCAATGAACGATACAAAGGAAATTGGCCGAAACGGAAAGCAAACTGGCAACTCCAGAAAACTGGTCCCGTAATAAATTACAGGAAAACCCCGATACTGTGTATACACACCCGCATTTGTATTCTAACCGAAATACAAATGCAATGAGACAAAATCTACACTGTACTATACCAGGATCCGGCTTAAACCAAAGCCGGCTAGTATTATCCGTTCGATCCTGATCCGTGCAATACCGCACGTATCTGATCGAACACTGCCATATCTCCATACGGCCTCTACAGCGTTTCGCCCGAAAACTTGAGCACCAGAATGTGGGGGACTCTAAAGACTCGTCAACACCGTGGTTGTGGATTTAACCACTAGCACATCAGAGGTATAAGCCAATACGTAACGGGCTACCAGGTATTGACCAAAAGGGACGTCGATGAGCGAACTCATCCTGACACCCTACCGAGCCTGTCAGTGACAGTCTCCGTACAGTCCGGTCCGTTCGTCTATGAGCATCGCATGGAGGGCCTAGGGGGTTGGTAAAAGTCAGACCCCCAAAAGCGGTACAAGTCGTGTCGGAGTGTAGCCCAGAATACCCTGAGATACTACTGGAATACCTACCAGTAAATCTCCTGCCTCGGCCGAGGGCTTTGTGTAATGGCTCTCCTAGACACAGCGCGACCTCACCCCCAATACCGGGAGAGACGAACCCCTGAAGATCCGCTCACTGCCTCCATGTGGCTCGGGACTGTACCCAACTAAAACCTGTTTGCACGTCTCCTTTGAGCGTGGTAGGGTAGTAATCAAAGTACAGTGGGAACTCACACGAGACAAATGACGATCCTCAGGTCGATGAACTAACCTGTACACATGTCACCAGGGAACTGCCATCTGACGTCTGGTATAATCCCAACTAGCAGGTTCCCGGCGAGTCCTGTCCGGTGTACTCATAACCCAATGAGCACCTGTATACATCTTAGGTGAACCAACTGACACCAGTGGCTTGTGAGACCGGCCACCGCCTCTCGTCGGGGTCTCGACTGTATACACTATTCTTCTCTGGAGTATCGATGCCCTGTCTCGAAACTCCCATGACTAGGGACCTTTTAAGGATGTGCTTATAGACCACCAGCTCTCACGTATATGATCGCCCTCATACTGCTGGAAGTCAAGCAAGAATCCTAGGGGCTCTATCAACGTGTAATAGCGACCTGTCTGGTCACCTAAAGCAGTACACGATGATAAAGATAAACCAGATAGCATACTATCATCTCGAGTAAGACTGTCCTACTGGGACAGGTCCTCCCTCAATCATTGCAATCACGTGCCTGTGATCCAATAATTGACTCTGAGGGCACTATCTCGAACAATCTCCCACTTGCTCTCAAGGCTAATTATTGCGATGTCGCATACTCACAGCCTGTGTGATACCGAACACCCAACTCCTCTACTAGTCAGTCTCACAAAGCCTGTTTGCGAAACTATTGCGTTCGAGGAATAGCCTCAGTGAGTGGATCCGCTTTGATGTTTCTTTCTATGTCTCTCTATATCTCAAGTTCTCGGAAAAACCTATCTCCCAAAATGAGCAATACTTGTCTTAGAATATGTCTGGATGTCTGATGGGACCTAGCTCATAAATGAACTCCAAATCCAAACTTCTTAGACTGTATCGTCAACTGAACTTAATCAGTATCCTGCGCCATGCCTCCCTCAGTATTTCCTTGGACCACCTGTCCAAAATACTGTCCCTCGTCAGAAGGAAAAACTATAACTCTGACAACCTCCTTGTCATCCATGTCACCTTGGAAGCCTGGAATGATAACTGTCTCCCGAATGAGGCTGTCGTTATCATATCCCTAGAACATCCACTTATGTTCTAAAACTGCTTCCGACTATTTCTCCAGGATTGGATCAACTTATTGCATCTAGTGCAAGAACAACATCTGGTGTGGTACCTGACATCTCATGATTGACTCAATTGCCTGAGCAAGTGATCTGCCAATCATGCACATCCCTCTCCCCTTTAGTCTGTAAGACAACTTTAGAGAGGGTGACTCCATTACCTGCAGGTACACTACCGTGCCAGGAGTCGTCCATTCTAAATACTCTTAGAATGCTGTCTAAGTACCCAGATTGGGAAACTACCCAAATCTAGATCTAAAACCATAGATCCAGTAACCAGTATGTCTGATATAATGTCTAAGTCCCATATGGAGAAACCACTGTGTGACGACCAAAGTGTAACCGATTGTAGTATAGGAATATTGCTTCCTACTCCGTGTATGTCATCCAAATACCATGACATCACACCCTACTACCTTCTCAACAGATCCATCCCCTATTCTGATGAAGTCAAACCTATGACTGTCATACCAGAAATAGATGATCTATCTCCGCTACATCTGCTTTAGTCTATAAATAGACATAAGCAACGTGTCCACCAATGCTTCCGCTGCTCCCACTGACCACGACAACCCTCTGGCAGAGTCATATACACGTACACTTCTAAAACTAGTTTAGAACGACGCTATACTCATCCTCCTGCCGGGTCTCACAGTCTGGAACAACAGCAATGATAAATCTGGGTAAAGAAGAACTTCCCTGTCACCATCCTTGAGGCTACCGGAGTACCTCTCGGGTGCCTGAAGTTACCCACCAAATCTACGGAGTGGCCAATGGAATGTCAAACCAGATTGAATCTTTAGGTTCCTATGAAATCTTCAGTAATCGTTTGTGGTTCTGGAATCCCTTCCAGTTCTACCATACTCCCACTACTGTTTTCTGAAAAAAAACATTTTTATTAAAACTGTGGCGAGTTTAGAACAATATCGCTATTGTTCATCCAGATGGTAGAAAGTCAACCCGCGTCATAGCCTGGGTTAACCCACAAACAGCCATTACAGAAACGTGCCTTGAGTTGTCCAGTGTCTGGATTTAATCATAAGCCGGACAACTCCCCGTACCTTAACATCGTTAAGATATGAACTGTTTTATATCCAATATAGAACCAGAGGCACTGATTTAATTGAACCAGATTCAAATCATGCAGCTGTCTCCAGTGCATGTCTACTAAATGGAAGGAGGCCGATCAGCGTTACCCAACTTAGGAGTGCTTCCAATTATGAGTAACCTGAAAGAGAAGCAAGTTCTCTTAATCATTAGTATCAACTGAATACCATACACAAGTATCTACATCTTCGATCACTTTGAAGAATCCCGATACTTGTAGCACCTGGTTGTCTACTTTATTCATATACCTATAACTTCTCAAAATTCGGACCCTGTGTTTCTACGAAACACCTGTCTAAAAACTAGAGAAGTCATAAGTAAACCGAATATAGTACGAGGACCAACCCCTCTGTCTTGATGGACCCTGGACAACATACAATACTCTGTATAAGTCCCTTGAGTTTGATAACTCATTCCCTGTGTGTCGTAGGTTGAAAACTGTACTTATGGTTAAGAAAAATTACACCGCTGTTTAATGCTCCTTACCTAACCATCCACTGATATAGGTAAATGTCATAGACATAATTTCAAAAAGGTATATCTCACTCTATGAAAATAGACGTACAGATATATCAATTTGAAATTGGTGCACAACAGTGGATATTCAAAACCAAATATTTGCCGACCGGCAAACAACCCAGGCGATTTCCTCAAATATCACCAATTACAACGAATTCCGATATAATGAGGAAGATCACCTAATTCCCAATAACTTACTCCCACTCATCATCTGTAAAACCATACAGATGTGAGAATCAAACATGGTAAATACATACCCTGGAGTAAGGACTAATTGGGAAATCAGTTTTCCTTTAACAGTACAAAGTGACACTGAAACATTGAAATGTTTCGATGGGGTATCCCGGTATTAGTAATGCCTCTTCCAGATTCACGACTGTAACCGTATAATTCTTTGCCACCTCTCCAAATCCCTTTATATGTCTTTAGTCATTACCTTCCGCACACCCCTTTAGGCCAAATGGTTTTCTTCCTTCCCTACCGTTCGGCACCAGCCTATGGTTTGGAAGAAGACTATCCAATAAGCATAATGGGTGTACTGTCCTAATCCTAGGAGCACTCGCAATGCGAGAGAAGGTGAAGATAAAAGACAACCGAATAAACCTTATTCCTATTTCTCCTGAACCAGAATCCATCCCCGAACTGGAACAAGTTCCTTTCGAGTTCGTATATAAGCATACGATGGAGTATCCAATAAACTGTGGATCTTCGTAGTGATACGGAGTGTCCTGGAGAAATACAAAGGTGAAGTGGGAGTGGTAATGAAATACCTGGTTTGGTCGTGAATATCAGTTGCAATTTACTTTACCCTCTTACTAATCCCTTGCTTTGTCTTAACTTAATACCTTCTTTACACCATCGTTAGGCTAATTGGTTTTCTTCATTCCCTACCGGTCGGCACCTGCCTATGGTTTGGAAGAAGACTATCCAATTTGCGTAATAGGTGTACTATCTCCTAAACCAAGGAGTACTCGTAACCTGAGAGAAGGTAAAAGGAAAAGACAACTGAATAGTCCTATTCGTTTTCTCCAGAACCGGAAACCATCCTCGAATAAATTCCTTCGAGTTCGTATATAACCATACGATGGTTTTGTCCAATGGAAGTGGACGTTCGTAGTAATACGGGGTGTCCTGGAGAAAAAGGGTAAAAGTAGGAGTGGCAATGAGGTTTGCAACTCTGACAATCCAAAAGCCAGTGTTCAAGAAGGTTCAGTCAACTTGGTCACTGAGTCATAGTCTTAGGGTCGGGTCAATGGTCGCTGCCAAAGAGAGAGAGAAAAGAAACACTCAGCGTGCACTCTAACCTAGATCAGAATGATTACCAATTTATCTAATCTGGAAACCTCCCACTGTACCGTCAAATTCTCCTCCAAACCTGAAAGAAGAATTAGTCGAGATCACCCGAGGAGTAAACCAACTCATTAGTGGGAATCGGGATCCAACTATCATCGCATGATAACGTGACGGAATCCGCTCACGCTATCACACTCCAGAAGGTATGCGCATATCTGGCAAGTTTCAGTTCTTTTGAAACTCCCGATGTGATTTTTGCCCCATGCTCTTATGACCTTGACTTTGGCCAACCAATCATAAGTCACATGTCAAGTTCTACCCGTCATTCTCCAGGTTAATTTGAGCCCACCCGCACAAGCCATTGACTTTGGCCAACAAGGCTGTACGACTGCCCCAAACCAACGCATCTATCTATGCTGCATATGAATACCCCAATAGCTACCAAGCACTGTGCCTTGACTTTGGCCAACAAACACAGCTTGAATACTATTGACCACCCATATGAAACGACGGAGGGCTACGAATGGTTTCTGGCGAAAACCTTTAACGTAAAGAACTTGATATCGTTGAAGGAACGGATAGCTTTTAAAAATATAGTGACGAAAACCTTTGCTAAAGAGGTCACTCCAGGTGAAGGGATCTCGGCTCTTTCCCCGTAGAATGAGGTGCAGGATATTCCAACTGAATACCACGGTGCAAAGCAAAAGTAAACGGCTATAGTGAAGTTATTGCTCTGACGCAAACTTTTGTCCAAGGGGTCACTCCCGGTGAAGGGATCTCGGCCCTTGCCTCGTCGACTGAGGAGCAGGATATTCCAACTGAATACCACGATGCAAAACAAAAGTGAACGTCCTTACAATAACAGCATTTTGAAAAGTGTTCCAACAACATCAGATTAGGTTTGTTTTTAACTTGCATTGATCCGAATCAACGCAGTCCCATCAATTGATCACACCAAAAAGAACGAAAATATACTGATGTACGTATATGCCATCCGCATTCGCCACTGGGTCCCGTCATTACCCGTTAGGTTAGCTAACTAACGACAGAGCGGGGACTGGACTAGCGCGGATGCAAAACATATACAACATCTACTAATATATATACCAATATATAATATTTCGCTCAAGGCGTGATAAAAATGCAACATCACAGAAATGTACAGCATCACAGAATAATACAGATATCTGGGATCCCCGGGTTTCACAGAGCCACTACTGAAACCCGACGTTCCCCTGGTCGTGTGGATAGCCTGTGCAATGAAATCCTAGACCCCTACGGGCGCGGCAAGTTACCCGCCAAAACCTGAAGCGAGGCAGCCCCCTTCAGCAACGTGAATGGACCACCCAGTACTTCACGGAATCCGGTAACTTGGGCACCCCTCCTGGGTCAACCTGTACCCCCTACGAGTGCGGCGAATAGCCCGCCAATTCTAGAGTGAAGCCCCCTTCGTCTCAATGCCATGAGATGCGGGCTCGTTGCCCTCTAGAACCCGGCTATCCGTGCACCCCTTCGCGGGGCAATCCTAGTACAGAAAGTAAAATATACATACAACGGGTACATCGACCGCAACCTGGCCGTGCCCCAAAATAATAATACAAACAGGCAGTGACGGCAGTCCACATGTCGGACGCTCGCCCCGCAATATCAAATGTACATAATACAACAAAACTGTACTAGCATTTCATTCAAGCTATCCCCACGACCAATCCGCAACATCACAACAAAATCACAGAACATCAACGTGAATGTCACGTTCGCAAATCCGTCTAACCGGGCTATAGCAGTTAGACAGGATTTACCGATCAAGTAACATTCACGGCCGCAGATATAATGTAAATACTGTGAACTAATGTGTTTAAAATATCCGATCGATCAAATTTTACCAAGTGGGCCCCCAAGCAATACTGTAGCAGTTAAAGAAATTCTGGGCCCAAACAAAGTATACCAAAACCCCTATTTTCCGCCCACAAGCCCACTGCAAAAAATTGGTGACGTGAATCCAAATTCCTGCGGCGGAACCGCGGCCAAAAAGGGGTTATGGCCGCGGTTCCGCGGTCGTACGGAAGGATCAGGTGACCAAATTTCTACAGTGTTCTTAGGATTCCCTGCACATCATTCTGCAACACCCTGAAAAAAATTTCGAGACAAAAATTTCGACAGAAACTGATATGCATGAAAACGCAGGCTTTGGGATTTTTGTTCGATCGGAAATGTAAACATGTTAGACCAAGCTATACTATGTTAATGGCGAGGCTCTGATACCACTGTAAGTGCACGGCGGCGTCCCGGCCTCCATCCCGAGGCCAAATGC
Source organism: Agapanthus africanus (assembly GCA_030015575.1). NCBI lineage: Eukaryota > Viridiplantae > Streptophyta > Magnoliopsida > Asparagales > Amaryllidaceae > Agapanthus > Agapanthus africanus. The sequence continues at coordinate 612,855,591 of JASDDO010000024.1, forward strand.
GGAAGCGATGGTTAACTTTAATTTTTCAAACCGGCACCACCGCGCACTAAAACCCGGATCGGGCCATTAACTAGTCCTAGCTAACTACAAGATGGGAAAGAGAGATATACCAACTGATCCGTGTCCTCCGGTCTTCTCGTCGTCGTCCCGATCTCCCGCGGAAGCTCCGGTCTTGTAGCGTCTTGAAAAGTCATTTTGGTGTTTTCCTGAAATTCGGTGAAAATTCGGTATTTTTCCGAAAACCGTCTTTCTCGATATTTTGCAGTTTAGGGCTAATTATACCTTAAATGGATAGGTAATTACTTGTTTTTAGTGACTAATGAGTTAATTATGAAATTTTGGTCATTTAAAAAATTTTCCCTATTTTTCATTTTTTAATATTATTTTAAGCCGGTAAGAAAATACATTAAATAAGCGATAAATACAAATTTTTCCGGGCTAATTTTAATCTCTAAAATTATGATAATTATAATCTAGTGATAACATGAATTTTTAGTAATTTATTTTGATTTTTAACAAATTTTTATGAATTGAAACGAATTTATTGAATTTTGGGCTAAAACTTGCAATTTTTGAGTTGTAGGGGGCCTTTTTGCATAAAATTTCTTTTGTAACACCCCTCTATCTTTTCCCTCAGCCCAAGAACAGCCCAAACCTTGGCCAAGACCAGAAATTTCTGGCCTCTCTCTTCTTGGTTTCTTTCTTGAGTTAATTTGATAGTTTATGGTATTATTTTAATTAAAATGGTTAAAATATGATACATTTGACTTTGGAAACTTGCCCATGACTTTCCCCACTTGCCCACACCCTCCCCCATCCCTCCATTCTGGCCGAAACCTGCACCATTTCCCACCTCCATTATTTTCCTTCTCTTTCTCTCTCATTTTCTTCAAAATTTGCAACAAAATTCAATAAAAATCCACAAATCCTTCTCTTTTTCAACATAAAATCCTTGTGCTACCTCTTCTCAAGCCTAATATAGTTGAAATCATGTGGAAAGGAGGCATTTTTGGAGCAAACTTTCTTGCTTGATCCATTGATCAAGAGGTATAATTTCTATCTTGTTAAATTCCTTGTTTAAGTGCTTATGTTTTATGGTTTAGTGTTAAATTAGTGTAGTTTAATCTAGTTTTCTTAGATTTTGTTTGAAAATTCTAACTAGGGTTTGAAAGCCATAATAGTTAATTAAGTTATTTTATAGTTAATCTAGTTGTTAATGACTAATCTATATAGTTACCTTGTTGATATAGCTTTCAATTTTGCTAAATTAGTTAATTTTAGAAGGGTGGAATTGTTGTTTTGAAATTTCAAGAGAGGGTTTATGTTGGTTTTGGTTTGTGAAGCTTGATTAGTGAGTGGATTAAGTTTTTGAAAGCATTATTTAAGTGATTAAACCTAATTTGCTATCTAGTGTTTTGCTAACCTTAATCTAAGTGGTTAATTTGCTTAGTAGGCTAAAATATAGTGTTAAATTAAGGTTTTTCATATATAGTTTGGTTTATGTTTGCTAAGTACAAAGATCAAGAGAAGGTTTTGTTATGTAAATTAGTTTTTTTTTTTAAGCTTAGTTAATGGTTTAGAAATTGTGTATTGGCTAGCTATTTGGTTAGTTTGGATGTTGGTGTTGGGTGGTGTTGACTTTGTCGCTAAATTGTCGATGTTTGCATCAAATTGCAATTTCTGCTTACTAGATTTTTATAAAAGTTATGTGATGAATTAATTGTGGCATCTCGATGATTGTGTTGGCTTGTCCTACTAGTTTTAGGATGCGTGAGTGCGGTTTTTGGGTAGTCGGGTTTTAGTTTTGCCGGGTGACCCAAATCGGCGTTTTTGGCAGTTTTTGCGATTTTCGCGTGTGTTCCGCGCACTTTGTGCACGTTGTACCCAGCTAGCGAACTTTAGTAGTTTCGTTGGGGTTTTGCGTCGTTCTTGATATGTAACCTTATATTTGGTATTGATATAAATTCCAGGTTCGGTCGCGGAGACGTCAGACGCGGCGCGAAAGGGAAAGGCGGTGATCGGACACAGCTAGCCAGGAATCCCAGTGAGTAGATTTAACATCTACGGGGGGACGATCGTTTGGATGGCGCAAGTCGCCCGATAGATTTAGTAAACTGAAAATAAAATAGTAAACTGGATAACCACTTGTGACATTAGAATAATAATACTGGCATGATAATTGCTGCAATTAGATCAATCGGTTATACCCATATACGCAAACTCAATTGTAGGACACATGCACCATTACCAGGTTTTTATATGCAGCACGAGCACTATTCATGTTTACACACACACCCTGGTAATTGCCATGCCACCACACTAGATAACCTTTAATTTAAACCTTTTACTAATTGATACTTAATTTGTGCTATTTCCTTAAAATGAAACCGTAGGATTGCTATTCATGTGCATGTACTTCATCATATTCATTGTTCATGCTTAATACATTAATCACACATCGCAGCTTGATTTTTGATATCATACGCATTCATTAGCATTGATATATGCACTTATGAGGATTTCTTGAGATTTTATGATATTGCTGGATTTCGGGGGAAAGCCGCAAAATTTCCAAACTTATGATATTTTTAAAACATGTAAATTGCGGTTTTCTAGTGATGTAAGTGTCGTCCACCATGAGTTTGCTGTGGCTTTGGAAATCCGTGTCGAGGAGTGGAGGAACCGGCACGGGTACATGGTGGGCCCGGTAAGGTACCCCGGGGCAAGAGGAATGTGGTGATGACGTTGAGCCTGGCAGGGGACGGATTACCTACCGGTGACTGTTTGGAACGGCGGATATCCAGAGGATACCGACCGTGGCCGCTAGATGATGAGATATTGATATTTGAGATGGGTCAGCCGGACGGCTGAGGCCAGAGATACATTTATGAGATTTGAGACAGCTTTTGGGTGTCGTTGCTGGACACCGATTTTCGTCGATTCATTGACATTATGCTGGCATTCTAAAAGAGTTTCAAAAAAAAAAAAAGAGATAAAATGATTCTTATATATACCTATTGAGACCTCAGATTTTCATGTTGCATACATATTAGCACACTGATATGATATACACACCTGCTAGTGCATCCAGTCATACCTGTATTTTAGATGCTAGGATGCTTGTGTGCATGCATACGATAGCCTTTGTAGATGCTATTTATTACTCACGAGTTGGCAACTCACCCCCGTTGTGCCACAGTCTTTTGCAGGTCCGCTCCGTCAGTTCAGTAGCGGCGGGCGCACTTGTCTTTTGCCTCTTTTGCCTGAGCTCGAGATTTGCTCATAGGTGGGTTATGTTATTTTTTGTACCACCTTGTATATTCTTGTATATTCTTGTATCTAGTGTACTCCATCTACTGTTCTACCAGATTATTGTATATTGACCTAGAGATGAGACTGTGAGGTTTGTGGATTTTATACTGTATTTGGGGTCGAGCTCACTTGAGCCGACATGCTACTTTTTCATGCTTCCTTATGCTTTTTTATGCTTGTTGTCATTTACATTGCGTGGGATTTATGACCGCCGTATGGCGAAGAGCTAGCTCCCGCTTGGGGATGCCCTATTTTGTGGACATGTATATATTTTGTTGTACCCATTTTTGGGGGCCAGTATTTACAAAGGAGACTCTGCCGAAATTTTCGGAAAAATTAATATTGTTTTTAAAAGGGGTTTTATATGACTTATTTGATAAGCTTGCTTTCAAATGTTTGGGTTTTCTTCACTCTTTTGCTTAATTGGTTTTGTTTTCTGGGCTTTGGCTTACTTATTTTACGGACGCCTTTAGACGTTTCGTAAACTTAAGTGCCAGTCACGTTCCGTACCCTGCGGGTCGTGACAAAGTTGGTATCAGAGCGATAGGTTTTACCTTTGTGAGTGTAGGATGACCCTTGGTAGATGGAGTAAGTGACTTAAGCAGGGTAACGTAGCGTGCGTATGTCCGCGGCATACTTACGATACGGTACTCCGCCTAAGTGACTTTAGGATATACTTGCTTGGAAAATTCCTTCTTCAATTCCGTGTATCCTATGATCCTATTGCACTGTTCTTACTATCCGTTTTCCTGTAACAGCCACTATGCCGCCGAAGGCTACGAGGGCACAGAGGGCTGCCGCCAGAGACGAGATTCGAGCTGGCTCGTCCGAGACTAGGACTGAGCAGGGTGGTATGCCTACGCCGCAGGGACAGACCGATCCACTTTCCCCAGGCCGTATGGATAGGCTCGAGACGGGTATGGAGGAGTTGCGACAGATGATGGGAGGCATGCAGGAGCTGCGTCAGATGGTAGGATCCCTAGTTGCAGCCAGTCGTACACCGAGGCAGGATGACGTACCTACTACGTCACAGACGACCATGATACCTGCTCCTACTACTACCATCGTGTCCATTCCGGTTTCACTACAGGACTTCATGAGGCTGAGACCTCCAGTATTCACCGGCACCGAGGCAGCGGAGGACCCACAGACGTTCCTTGACAGTTTAGCCAGGATCTGCCGTTCACTGAGATGTTCGGATGATCGATGGGTAGAGCTTGCGAGTTTCCGACTAGAGGGTCTCGCGCAGACATGGTGGGAGTCAGTCTTGAGAGGTCGAGCTGCAGATCTACCGCCTATGACTTGGGCCGAGTTTACAGCGGTCTTTCTAGCCCGTTTCCTTCCAGAGAGCGTTCGTGACGCCAGAGCTCGCAGTTTCGAGGCCTTAGTCAAGACACTTGGGATGACGGTGTCTGAGTATGATATCCAGTTTACACAGTTGTCCCGATATGCTCAGTATTTGGTGGATACCGAGGAGAAGATGGTGAAGAGGTTCGTACAGGGACTTGATGCCCAGCTATACCTTGCCATTGGCGCCCAGCACTACGACACTTATTCAGCGGCTAGGGATACGGCATTACGGATGGAGGCACGCATATCACGGACTTCGGCCGTTTCTGGGCCGAAGAGGATGCGCACCGATGTACCGCCTCAGAGGCAGCGCACCAGATTCTTTCCGAGAGATAGGCCTGGCAGAGGATTTGGGCGGGGACAGTTATATGGTTCTTATCCCCAGGGGCAGCAGCCGTCACCAGGATGTTTTGGGTGCGGGAGTCTGCATCATCTTGTCAGAGACTGTCCGGTGAGACGACAGGGAGCAGCGACAGTTCCGCACGTGACTCTACCACCATCACCACCCCCTCCTCAGAGAGCCCTACTTCCTACCCCAGGCGATGCTCCACGCCAGTTAGGTGCACCGAGAGGCCGAGGACGTGGCGGTCCTGTTCAGAGAGGACGAGGAGGCAGAGGCCGAGGTCGAGGTCAGCCCGCTATCGGTGGAGGACAGGCCCGAGTTTTTGCTTTGACACCGCAGGATGCGCAGGCATCCAGTGCCGTCGTGACAGGTACCTTGCCAGTTTGTTCTTTCGACGCACGGGTATTATTCGACCCAGGTTCTACACATTCGTACGTCTCTACACACTTTGCACCGATGTTGGGCCGTGAGTCGTCGTCGTTAGATCAGCCGCTTGTTGTTGTTACTCCGGTAGGTGAGTCGTTTGTCGCTCGGTTTGTATTTCGTTTGTGTTCCGTTCGTATTGGGGAGAGGGATTCATCAGTTGATTTGATACTCCTCGATACGTTGGACTTTGATGTGCTTCTGGGCATAGATTGGCTAGCCACTTGTTATGCTTCGGTGGACTGCCGTGAGAAGGCAGTCAGATTTAGCTTTCCGGGAGAGCCAGTCCTTGTTATTCAGGGAGACCGTAGTGTCGCCCTTCCCAGCTTAATTTCGTCTCTTCGCGCTGGTCAGCTCTTGCGGAAGGGATGTCAGGGATTCTTAGCGTTTGTTTGTGATACTCGAGCTGCAGAGGTTCCGTTGGACCGGGTCCCGATAGTTTGTGAGTTCCCTGATGTCTTCCCTGATGAGCTACCTGGGCTACCGCCTGAGCGCGATGTTGAGTTCTGCATTGATTTGATTCCCGGTTCGGGGCCTATTTCTATACCGCCTTATCGGATGGCCCCGGCAGAGCTTCGAGAGCTGAAGGAGCAGTTGCAGGATTTGTTGGATAAGGGGCTTATTCGACCGAGTGTTTCTCCGTGGGGTGCTCCGGTCCTGTTTGTCAAGAAGAAGGATGGAAGTTTGCGCTTATGTATCGACTACCGCCAGCTGAACAAAGTTACCGTTCGGAACAGATATCCGTTGCCGCGCATTGATGATTTGTTCGACCAGCTTCAGGGTGCGGGGTATTTTTCGAGGATCGACTTGCGATCAGGATACCATCAGCTGCGAGTTCGACAGGAGGATATACCGAGGACAGCTTTCCGTACACGCTATGGCCACTACGAGTTTTTGGTGATGTCGTTCGGACTCACCAACGCCCCAGTAGCATTCATGGATTTGATGAACCGTACATTCAGGCCGTATCTTGACTTGTTCATCATCGTGTTTATCGACGATATCTTGGTGTACTCCCGGAGCAGAGAGGAGCACGAGCAGCACTTGCGGATTACGTTACAGACTCTGAGGGAGCACCAGCTGTTCGCGAAGTTCTCCAAGTGTGCTTTCTGGCTGGACAGCGTCGGATTCTTGGGTCACGTGGTTACGAGAGACGGCATTTGTGTGGACCCGAAGAAGATTGAGGCTGTTCAGCAGTGGCCCCGACCTACATCGGTTACTGAGATCCGTAGTTTTCTAGGCTTGGCGGGCTACTACAGGCGTTTTGTTCAGGACTTCTCCCGTATAGCTGCACCGTTGACCGGTTTGACCCGGAAGGGAGTTCCTTTCGTCTGGACGGAGGAGTGCGAGCGCAGTTTTCAGCAGCTGCGGACATGTTTGACTACGGCGCCGGTATTATCTTTACCTTCGGGATCAGGCGGATTTGTTGTCTACTGTGATGCTTCGCGAGTGGGATTAGGATGCGTTTTGATGCAGCATGGCCGGGTGATCGCTTATGCTTCTCGGCAGTTGAAGAAGCATGAACAGAACTACCCCACTCATGATTTGGAGATGGCTGCAGTGGTCTTTGCACTGAAGATTTGGCGACATTACCTATACGGCGAGTCGTGTCAGATATTCACCGATCACAAGAGCTTAAAGTACATATTTCAGCAGCGAGACCTGAACCTCAGACAGCGTCGTTGGATGGAGTTGGTGAAAGACTACGACTACGAGATCTTATATCACCCCGGCAAGGCAAATGTGGTGGCAGATGCGTTGAGTAGGAGGCCCGGGGGTAGTCTATCCTTTTTGCGCGCAGTGCAGAGGCAGTCGTCAGCAGATTGGCAGATGTTATGCGACAGCCGAGTGGAGTTCGAGTTCACTCAGACAGGGGGACAGCTCGCGCATGTTCGTGCACGCCCACAGTTGCTTGACCGTATATATGAGGCACAGCGCAGTGACGACCGTTGCTCAGAGATCATGGCACAGATGGGACAGGGCAGATTTTCCGAGTTCGTGATTGACGATCAGGGGATTTTACGATATGGATCTAGACTGTGCGTACCAGATGCTGATGGATTGCGGCGCGACATTCTTGAGGAGGCACACCGATCAGTGTATAGTGTCCACCCCGGTTCCACCAAGATGTACCATGATATGAGAGAGACCTACTGGTGGGACGGGATGAAGAGGGACATTGCGGAGTTCGTTTCGAGATGCCTGACTTGTCAGCAAGTCAAGGCCGAGCACCAGAGGCCCGCAGGAGAGCTACAGCCGTTACCCATTCCGGAGTGGAAATGGGAGCAGATTTCGATGGACTTCATTGTGGGTCTACCCAGGACCAGTCGAGGGTACGACTCCATCTGGGTGATCGTGGATAGATTGACGAAAGCGGCTCACTTCCTTCCAGTGAAGACGACTTTCAGCTTCGCTCAGTATGCTCAGCTCTATATTGACGAGATCGTGCGACTACATGGCGTACCGACTTGTATCGTGTCAGATCGAGGCACTCAGTTCACCAGCCGACTTTGGCAGAGACTTCAGGAGGCTTTGGGCACTCGATTGAGCTTCAGCACAGCGTTTCATCCGCAGACAGATGGACAGTCAGAGCGGACCATTCAGACTCTCGAGGACATGCTCAGAGCGTGCGTTTTAGACTTTGGTGGTAGCTGGGATCGTCATTTACCTCTAGTGGAGTTCTCCTACAACAACAGCTTCCAGGATACTATTCAGATGGCACCTTTCGAGGCATTGTATGGGAGGAGATGCAGATCGCCCGTTTGTTGGACAGAGCTCAGCGAGAGCAGCATTTTGGGGCCGCAGCTTGTTGAGGAGACGACAGCGAAGATACAGTTGATCCGAGACCGGATGAGAACGGCTCAGAGCAGGCAGAAATCCTATGCAGACAGACGCCGTCGCAGATTAGAGTTCGCAGTTGGCGACCATGTTTTTCTGAAGGTCTCACCGATGAAGGGCGTGATGCGTTTTGGGCGAAAGGGGAAGCTTAGCCCTAAATTCGTAGGTCCCTTCGAGATCCTCGAGCGTGTTGGCGCTGTTGCATATCGTTTGGCTCTTCCTCCCAGCTTTCCCGATGTTCACCCCGTCTTCCATGTTTCGATGCTCCGCAAGTACCTTCACGACCCTTCGCATGCGATTCAGCACCCGACAGTCCAGCTAGAGCGCGACCTTTCTTTTGCAGAGCAGCCGGTGGCCATCTTGGATCGGCAGGTGAAGAAGTTGAGGTCGAAGGTTATACCAACCGTCAAGGTCCTTTGGCGTAGCCCAAGCAGCGAGGAGGTTACCTGGGAGACCGAGGGCGAGATGAGGAAGAAGTATCCCCATCTCTTTGAAGGTACGCGTAGCTATATTTTTAAATTCGGGGACCGAATTTCTTTAAGGGGGGAAGATTGTAGCGTCTTGAAAAGTCATTTTGGTGTTTTCCTGAAATTCGGTGAAAATTCGGTATTTTTCCGAAAACCGTCTTTCTCGATATTTTGCAGTTTAGGGCTAATTATACCTTAAATGGATAGGTAATTACTTGTTTTTAGTGACTAATGAGTTAATTATGAAATTTTGGTCATTTAAAAATTTTTCCCTATTTTTCATTTTTTAATATTATTTTAAGCCGGTAAGAAAATACATTAAATAAGCGATAAATACAAATTTTTCCGGGCTAATTTTAATCTCTAAAATTATGATAATTATAATCTAGTGATAACATGAATTTTTAGTAATTTATTTTGATTTTTAACAAATTTTTATGAATTGAAACGAATTTATTGAATTTTGGGCTAAAACTTGCAATTTTTGAGTTGTAGGGGGCCTTTTTGCATAAAATTTCTTTTGTAACACCCCTCTATCTTTTCCCTCAGCCCAAGAACAGCCCAAACCTTGGCCAAGACCAGAAATTTCTGGCCTCTCTCTTCTTGGTTTCTTTCTTGAGTTAATTTGATAGTTTATGGTATTATTTTAATTAAAATGGTTAAAATATGATACATTTGACTTTGGAAACTTGCCCATGACTTTCCCCACTTGCCCACACCCTCCCCCATCCCTCCATTCTGGCCGAAACCTGCACCATTTCCCACCTCCATTATTTTCCTTCTCTTTCTCTCTCATTTTCTTCAAAATTTGCAACAAAATTCAATAAAAATCCACAAATCCTTCTCTTTTTCAACATAAAATCCTTGTGCTACCTCTTCTCAAGCCTAATATAGTTGAAATCATGTGGAAAGGAGGCATTTTTGGAGCAAACTTTCTTGCTTGATCCATTGATCAAGAGGTATAATTTCTATCTTGTTAAATTCCTTGTTTAAGTGCTTATGTTTTATGGTTTAGTGTTAAATTAGTGTAGTTTAATCTAGTTTTCTTAGATTTTGTTTGAAAATTCTAACTAGGGTTTGAAAGCCATAATAGTTAATTAAGTTATTTTATAGTTAATCTAGTTGTTAATGACTAATCTATATAGTTACCTTGTTGATATAGCTTTCAATTTTGCTAAATTAGTTAATTTTAGAAGGGTGGAATTGTTGTTTTGAAATTTCAAGAGAGGGTTTATGTTGGTTTTGGTTTGTGAAGCTTGATTAGTGAGTGGATTAAGTTTTTGAAAGCATTATTTAAGTGATTAAACCTAATTTTCTATCTAGTGTTTTGCTAACCTTAATCTAAGTGGTTAATTTGCTTAGTAGGCTAAAATATAGTGTTAAATTAAGGTTTTTCATATATAGTTTGGTTTATGTTTGCTAAGTACAAAGATCAAGAGAAGGTTTTGTTATGTAAATTAGTTTTTTTTTTTAAGCTTAGTTAATGGTTTAGAAATTGTGTATTGGCTAGCTATTTGGTTAGTTTGGATGTTGGTGTTGGGTGGTGTTGACTTTGTCGCTAAATTGTCGATGTTTGCATCAAATTGCAATTTCTGCTTACTAGATTTTTATAAAAGTTATGTGATGAATTAATTGTGGCATCTCGATGATTGTGTTGGCTTGTCCTACTAGTTTTAGGATGCGTGAGTGCGGTTTTTGGGTAGTCGGGTTTTAGTTTTGCCGGGTGACCCAAATCGGCGTTTTTGGCAGTTTTTGCGATTTTCGCGTGTGTTCCGCGCACTTTGTGCACGTTGTACCCAGCTAGCGAACTTTAGTAGTTTCGTTGGGGTTTTGCGTCGTTCTTGATATGTAACCTTATATTTGGTATTGATATAAATTCCAGGTTCGGTCGCGGAGACGTCAGACGCGGCGCGAAAGGGAAAGGCGGTGATCGGACACAGCTAGCCAGGAATCCCAGTGAGTAGATTTAACATCTACGGGGGGACGATCGTTTGGATGGCGCAAGTCGCCCGATAGATTTAGTAAACTGAAAATAAAATAGTAAACTGGATAACCACTTGTGACATTAGAATAATAATACTGGCATGATAATTGCTGCAATTAGATCAATCGGTTATACCCATATACGCAAACTCAATTGTAGGACACATGCACCATTACCAGGTTTTTATATGCAGCACGAGCACTATTCATGTTTACACACACACCCTGGTAATTGCCATGCCACCACACTAGATAACCTTTAATTTAAACCTTTTACTAATTGATACTTAATTTGTGCTATTTCCTTAAAATGAAACCGTAGGATTGCTATTCATGTGCATGTACTTCATCATATTCATTGTTCATGCTTAATACATTAATCACACATCGCAGCTTGATTTTTGATATCATACGCATTCATTAGCATTGATATATGCACTTATGAGGATTTCTTGAGATTTTATGATATTGCTGGATTTCGGGGGAAAGCCGCAAAATTTCCAAACTTATGATATTTTTAAAACATGTAAATTGCGGTTTTCTAGTGATGTAAGTGTCGTCCACCATGAGTTTGCTGTGGCTTTGGAAATCCGTGTCGAGGAGTGGAGGAACCGGCACGGGTACATGGTGGGCCCGGTAAGGTACCCCGGGGCAAGAGGAATGTGGTGATGACGTTGAGCCTGGCAGGGGACGGATTACCTACCGGTGACTGTTTGGAACGGCGGATATCCAGAGGATACCGACCGTGGCCGCTAGATGATGAGATATTGATATTTGAGATGGGTCAGCCGGACGGCTGAGGCCAGAGATACATTTATGAGATTTGAGACAGCTTTTGGGTGTCGTTGCTGGACACCGATTTTCGTCGATTCATTGACATTATGCTGGCATTCTAAAAGAGTTTCAAAAAAAAAAAAAAGAGATAAAATGATTCTTATATATACCTATTGAGACCTCAGATTTTCATGTTGCATACATATTAGCACACTGATATGATATACACACCTGCTAGTGCATCCAGTCATACCTGTATTTTAGATGCTAGGATGCTTGTGTGCATGCATACGATAGCCTTTGTAGATGCTATTTATTACTCACGAGTTGGCAACTCACCCCCGTTGTGCCACATTCTTTTGCAGGTCCGCTCCGTCAGTTCAGTAGCGGCGGGCGCACTTGTCTTTTGCCTCTTTTGCCTGAGCTCGAGATTTGCTCATAGGTGGGTTATGTTATTTTTTGTACCACCTTGTATATTCTTGTATATTCTTGTATCTAGTGTACTCCATCTACTGTTCTACCAGATTATTGTATATTGACCTAGAGATGAGACTGTGAGGTTTGTGGATTTTATACTGTATTTGGGGTCGAGCTCACTTGAGCCGACATGCTACTTTTTCATGCTTCCTTATGCTTTTTTATGCTTGTTGTCATTTACATTGCGTGGGATTTGTGACCGCCGTATGGCGAAGAGCTAGCTCCCGCTTGGGGATGCCCTATTTTGTGGATTCATGTATATATTTTGTTGTACCCATTTTTGGGGGCCAGTATTTACAAAGGAGACTCTGCCGAAATTTTCGGAAAAATTAATATTGTTTTTAAAAGGGGTTTTATATGACTTATTTGATAAGCTTGCTTTCAAATGTTTGGGTTTTCTTCACTCTTTTGCTTAATTGGTTTTGTTTTCTGGGCTTTGGCTTACTTATTTTACGGACGCCTTTAGACGTTTCGTAAACTTAAGTGCCAGTCACGTTCCGTACCCTGCGGGTCGTGACAGGTCTCCACCTCGTCGCCGGAAGGGCACCACGTCGCCGGATTCTTTTACGGGCTCCCACCTCTATACCGAGGCAACTCGGGCACGAAGTTGGCGAGTCGACGTGCCCAAGGTTTGCTGCAGAATGGTGTAGAACCATGTCTCATTTTGGGGTTTGTGGAATTGCCATATGGTGGAGGTATGAACTATGGAGTTTTTCTTGGGAATTTTGGTGAAGGAAAATGATATGAGATCATCCAAATATCACCCACTACAAAATGGGACAGCCCCCCTCTATGTGGCCGGCCATGACCAAAATGGTGAGAGAGTGGTGAGTGAATGGGGGAGAGCCACTCAATAATAATGCAAGAGGGAAAACAATGTTATCATGAAAAAGAAATGATTACAAAAACAAACCAATACTCCAAAACAACCATCATCACAAGCATGATGACTCCAAAAGGTCAAGCCATCATGAACAAAGAAAGTCAAGTGATGGTGCATCATCATGATCCAACAAAATGCAAAGAACACCCTCCACAAAAACTTATTTGCACAAATGCAAATAAGCCCTCCTCCACCAATCTTCGGCCAATGAACGATACAAAGGAAATTGGCCGAAACGGAAAGCAAACTGGCAACTCCAGAAAACTGGTCCCATAATAAATTACAGGAAAACCCCGATACTGTGTATACACACCCGCATTTGTATTCTAACCGAAATACAAATGCAATGAGACAAAATCTACACTGTACTATACTAGGATCCGGCTTAAACCAAAGCCGGCTAGTATTATCCGTTCGATCCTGATCCGTGCAATACCGCACGTATCTGATCGAACACTGCCATATCTCCATACGGCCTCTACAGCGTTTCGCCCGAAAACTTGAGCACCAGAATGTGGGGGACTCTAAAGACTCGTCAACACCTTGGTTGTGGATTTAACCACTAGCACGTCAGAGGTATAAGCCAATACGTAACGGGCTACCAGGTATTGACCAAAAGGGACGTCGATGAGCGAACTCATCCTGACACCCTACTGAGCCTGTCAGTGACAGTATCCGTACAGTCCGGTCCGTTCTTCTATGAGCATCGCATGGCGGGCCTAGGGGGTTGGTAAAAGTCAGACCCCCAAAAGCGGTACAAGTCGTGTCGGAGTGTAGCCCAGAACACCCTGAGATACTACTGGAATACCTACCAGTAAATCTCCTGCCTCGGCCGAGGGCTTTGTGTAATGGCTCTCCTAGACACAGCGCGACCTCACCCCCAATACCGGGAGAGACGAACCCCTGAAGATCCGCTCACTGCCTCCATGTGGCTCGGGACTGTACCCAACTAAAACCTGTTTGCACGTCTCCTTTGAGCGTGGTAGGGTAGTAATCAAAGTACAGTGGGAACTCACACAAGACAAATGACGATCCTCAGGTCGATGAACTAACCTGTACACATGTCACCAGGGAACTGCCATCTGACGTATGGTATAATCCCAACTAGCAGGTTCCCGGCGAGTCCTATCCGGTGTACTCATAACCCAATGAGCACCTGTATACATCTTAGGTGAACCAACCGACACCAGTGGCTTATGAGACCGGCCACCGCCCCTCGTCGGGGTCTCGACTGTATACACTAGTTTACTCTGGAGTATCGATGCCCTGTCTCGAAACTCCCACGACTAGGGACCTTTTAAGGATGTGCTTATAGACCACCAGCTCTCACGTATATGATCGCCCTCATACTGTTGGCAGTCAAGCAAGAATCCTAGGGGCTCTATCAACATGTAATAGCGACCTGTCTGGTCACCTAAAGCAGTACACGATGATAAAGATAAACCAGATAGCATACTATCATCTCGAGTAAGACTGCCCTACTGGGAGAGGTCCTCCCTCAATCATTGCAATCACGTGCCTGTGATCCAATAATTGACTCTGAGGGCACTATCTCCTACATCAAGTTCTTCCCATCATTATCCTTGTTAATTTGAACCCACCCGTACATACCCTTGACGAAGGCCAACAGAGTAATACGACTGTCCCAAACCAACGCATCTATCTATGTAACATGTGAATACCCCAGCAACTACCAAACACTATGCCTTGATGAAAGCCAACAAACATAGCTTGAATACTACTGACCATCTATATGAACTGACGGAGGGCTACGACTTGTTTTGGCGAAACCGTGAACGTAGTGAACTTGATATAATCGAAGGAACCTGATAACCTTTTTAAAAGGAGTGGTTAAAGCTCCGCAATTAAAATCTGTTGTTTTTAAAATAAACGAGTGGTTTCTTTTAAATTGTTCCAATGATTTAGCTTTGGTTTGTTTTCTTTGCATTAATATAATTCGTCCCATCATTTATCCTATCATTGCAGAAAATAACGAAAATACAACGTCCGCTTATGCCATTCGCATTCGCCACTAGGCCCCGTCATTCACCCGTTAGATTACTTAACTAACGACAGAGCGGGGGCTGGGCTAGCGCGGATGCAAAACATAAGCAACGCCTACTAGATATCATATATAGATATAGTACATTCGTCAGACGCAATAATAGGCATTCCAGATGACAGATGAACATATTGGATATACTAGGAATCCGCGTTTCGTTTGAGCCTGCAACAAAAGACGGATTACACGGTCGTGATGAATAGCCAAACCTCACCCTAGACCCCTACGGGTGCGGCAAACTACCCGCCTAGTACCAGAAGTGAAACGTCTCCCTCAACGACGTGAGTAAGACATTAAACACTTCAAAATACCCGGTAGTTTGTGCACCCCATCTTGGGTCTATCCTAGGAGCATAAAACAGTAAATGAAATAATACAACGGTGGCTACAACCTCACCCCGGATGTGCTTCGCAAAAGAATATTACAACATATTACAATTTACATCGAATGAAAGATAAAAACTCTCATCTCACATCCCCAGCTATTCATCCACGACAATCCAATGAAGTTCATACCCACAAACCAAGTAACCATTACAGAAATGTGCAACCCCCAACTAACCGACATACTAGCAATTAGGGGAGGTTTACGAACACATCAAAAACACAATTAGCAAATAACTTCGAATTTCGATTGACAACCTTTTTCCATGTCTACTCCAAATGCAAGCCAACACTGAAATAACCTGGGTAGAAACAAAATATACAGGAAAACAGAACACACAAAAATAAGAGTTACTGTGTAAATATGAGTCAACTCGGAGTTGACTCGGCCGCGGATCCGCGGCGGATTGCACTAATCCACCGCGCTTCCGCGGTCGTCTCACCGAGTTGGGATCTCGTATTTCTCCAGTATTCTTAGAATTCCCTGTTGTGAATTCTCATACCTCTGAAATAATTTTTTTGACTAGTTTAAAATCGACAGAAACTTTAGGGAAGCGGGGTTATGTTTTCTTGTTTTTCTGACGATCGAAGTTCTAATTAGTTGCTAATAAGCTAGTAAAGGTTTAGTAGGCTCTGATACCACTGTAAGTCCATGTTACGCACCCCACGTGTTCGCGGGGAGGCGGGATATATGAAAAACAATTATCAAAGCTTTGTAACACGGACTTGAGCACACGGATCGTATCTAAACCATTACTAGCAAACTACGAGAGGTTTAACTACTCTGATTCAAAGTTATACCTCACGTTACTTGTCCTTTGGGTCTTCATCGCCGTCCTCCACACCTCGTAGGCTCTAAGGAACATGGGCACCTCAACGGCTTCCTTGAGTCAAAGACGATCCACCCGAGGGTCTATAGTCCGTGCTCCTATCTCGAATCTAAGATAACTACGGCTTCTAGTTTGCTAATCTAGAAGTCCTAGAGGGTGTAGAGTATTTAGATGGATTAATTAGTCACTTAAACCCTAAGATTCTCAACTCATGAGAGATTTTAGGGTTTGAGGAAGAAGATGATGACTTGAGGAGAGAGAAAGCTTTTGTGATAATCCAATGAATAATACGCATGCACGAATAATATGAAGCATAATAATATTATCGAAATAAATATATATCTAATATTCATCATGCTTCATTTAATTCTAAGGGTGAATCACCTCATGAGTCATTAAGCATTTAATATAAACATACACCTCATCCTCCACCTCATTTGTTTAAATCCTAAAAAGAAGTAAACACAAATGAGTCACCTTCTTCTAGAAGCTTCCCGAGAAATTACGAGACTGCCCCTCCCATCCGTATTTCCGAAAAACACGGATAATCTTTGACTGAATAAATCCATCTGTATAATACTAGAATCTGGCTTAAACCAAAGCCCGCTGGTATTATCTGCCCGATCATAGTATGTGCACAAGTGTACGTAAGTGATCGCGGCCCTGCCGTAAAACCATATGGCCTCTACACCTTTTGCCCGGTGCAGGGAAACTCTCTGTGTGGGACTCTAAAGAATCGACACTACGCTGGCAGTAGGTTTAACCACAGGCCGCAAGCGGTACTAGCTGTACGTAACGGTCCCCAGGTAGATGTCGATAAGAAGGACGATGAGGAAATCCATCCAAACTCCTACTGAGCCTGATGTGACAATCTCTGTACAGTCCGGTCTGTTCGTCTAGGACTATCGCATATCGGGCCTAGGGGGCGGTAAACGTCAGACCCCTAATAGTGGTATAAGTCATGTCGGAGTGTAGCCCATTAAACCTTGAGAAACTACTGGAAGCCTACCAGTAAATCTCGCTTGCCCTGGCCAGGGACCTTGCGTAATGGCTCTCCATACACAGCGCGATATCAACCCCCAATCCTGGGAGAGACGAATCCTGTCTAACCGCCACTGCCTCCAAATGCTTCGGGACTGCACCCAACTACTACCTGTTTGCACGACTCCTTTGAGCCGTGGTAGGGTAGTAATCTAAGTACAGTGGGAACACACTCGAGGCGAAGCAGCAGTGTCAAGTCGACGGACTAAGTTGTACTCATGTCACCTGGGAACTACTATCCGACGATGGGTATAAAACCAACCTGCAGTTCCCGGCGAGTCCTGTCCGGTGTACCCGTAACCTAACGAGCACCTGCATACTATCTCCAGTACGACGTACTGATGACTGTGGGACAGACCATCTCCCCATGCTGGGATGAGAAGCGTATACACCAGTCTACTCCGGAGTATCGATGCCCCATCTCGATAATCCTACGACCAGGGACCTGTATAGGATGTTGCTTATAGACTACCCAGCCCCCACTAGTGTGACTGCCATCACAACACTGGTAATCAAGCAAAGATCCTAAGAGCTCTACTAATATGTATAAGCGATATGTTAAAAGAAACATATGCATATATTAAAGTAGAAACAAACCAAGTAGTATACTACCATTTTTAGCAAGTCTGTCAATACAACTGTGAATATCCCAAGCTTCCATTAAGTAATATACAAACTAGTATGATACAGTAATGGCCTCTAGAGCATAAACACTAACACTGCCACCCAGATGGCAGGAGGAGCCTCTTCAAGGCCACCATTTATGCCCAGGAGACCGGGAGTACCAATCAACCGACCCATCCCAGCATTTTGCATATACTGCAGGAGAGATGGACATCTGATGAAAAACTGTCGGCGTGCAAATCGCCTTTGCTTAGTCTGCGGCTCAGCTACTCACGATATTGGGTCTTGTCCTCTTAGACAAAACACATATGCTGCACCCAGGCTAGCAATCATATACCCGCAGCGCCCAGCCATTCAGGCACCTGCTTCGAGACTTGTACTACCTGCTCCACCTCATCGTGGACCGACTGCACCTCCTCCCGTCAGTTCCATCAAACTCAAAAGAACCCACCTCAAGGACTAAGTAACGGACAGAGGAATGCTCCTCCAGCAAGGAGGAATGTGCCAAGGCGACAGGCTTTCACGATGACTGTAGAAGAGGCTGAAGCCACCGGCCAAGTCATCACTAGTAACACTTCCTTTTCAAATTCTCTTTTAGTTCATAGACATACCTATATATCTTCTCCCTTATACCTAAAATATATCCCATATACCTTAGGTACAATCTTATGTTGGATATATGTATGCCCTAGAGGCCATTATGTGATAGTGGATGTATCTATACATGTATATATATTCAGTTTGCATTCTTGCTCGACATGATAGTATGCTATCTGGTTCTTCTTTATCTGACATGTTGATTTGATCATGCTTTTATTCATTCATACATGCTGATAAAGCCATGAGGATATCGGCTTGACTACTCTGATTATGATGGAGATCATACTAGTGGGACATCTGTAGTCTATAAGCATATCCTGGAAAGTCCCCAGTCGTAGGTATATCGAGACAGGGCATTGATATACCAGAGTAGACTAGCGTATATGATACTAGACCCATACGATGGGCGATGGATGTTCCCACATTCATCGATGTTTGACATCAAGATCATATACGGGTGCTCAGTGGTGACTGGGTACACTGGACGGACTCACCGAGAACTCCTATATGGAATTATATCTATCGTCGGATAGCAGTTCTCAGGTGACACTGGTACAAGTTAGTCTGTAGACCCGAGATCGTCATGGAGTCTTGTGTGTTCTCCCACTGTACTTTGATTGCCACCCTACCACGGCTCTACTGAGTCGTGCAAACAGGTGGCCGTTGGGTACAGTCCCGAGACACACGAAGACGATGAGCGATAGGAGGGGTTTCGTCTCTCCCGGTATTGGGAGTTGATGCTGTGCTGTGCCCGACTGGTTATAACAGCAAGTCCCTGGCCAGGGCTGCTGAGATTTGCTGATAAGTGTTATCAGTAGTTTCTCGATCTGTTATAGACCATTCACCGACACGACTTATTGAGTTATTGGGGTCGACGTGACCATCCCTAGGCTCGATATGCAGCATATCTGACGAAGAGACCGGACTGTACGGTAGTGTTGCCGGATGGCTCGACGGGAGTTGTAGCGGGTTCGCTTGTTGTCTTCTGATCGCTCAATACCCGGGTGGCCGTTACGTTTAGCTGACCGCTTGCGGCTTGAGGGTACCTGATATGATCATCACCCTCTGCCGGCGTATTGACGAGTCTTAGAGTCCTACAAAGGAGTTACCCAGTCCAGGCGAAACGTTGTGGTGCGCATATGCGATATGCGCATGCACCCGATTGAAATGTGCGTATATGATACCGAACATTGATCGGGTGAACTGCTTTTGGTGGGGTCATATGAGATATGACCGGATTGATAAATCAAGTGTTGATTTATCATTTAACCATTAGTTTTCTCACTTAAAACCTTTTCTTAGATGATAGATGTGTGCATGCATGTGTGCTTTTCTTTCTTTCTTTCATGCTAGTTTCATGCACATGTGGATGTGCATACAAGCACACATACATACACTCATCCATCATGGTTGTTAGCATATGGAAATGGTGGCAATATAAGACTCACACCATGGATTATATAATGAATTATTATTTAATTTTGGATTTAAAAGAAAATGAAAAAGGAAAGGATAATCATTCTTGCTTCTACATTCTTCCTTTGACCTAATCATGCTCAACTACCACTAACCTAAGCTTATCCTTCTCTTTATCATTCCAAACTAAAGTTAAATAATGTCTCCATCACTTTAACCATGGTTCATAGCATGAAGGAATAAAATATATATTGATATATTTCTTTTTCTTCACTTGAGTTATCGTTTTTTTACCTCTTGTCAAAAATTGCCACCATCTTCTTCCTCTTTCTCTTTTGCTCTCTAGTTTTTTCTAGTGAGCAAATACCACTTAAAGATAGGTTTTTGAAGTGAGAAACCTAACCACAACATCATTCTACACAAGCTTAGCCGTTTTGTTTAGAGTGTTCTCTTCGGTTTGACGAAGTTGCGAGCTTGGACGGAGATCTCCGTGGTGGATCGTCGTGGACACAAGGGGACTTCAAGAGGACCTTCGTTCAACACCCTAGAGACCAAGGAGTCCAGCGAAAGGGAGCTACAAAGGTTGTAGTCTCGAAACCCTAGATTAGTTCGCTTTTTATTTCGTAACCCTAATTTTCTAGGATCGATCCCTTTGCATGTTAGTTTAGCACCATAAAAATTAAAACTTTGGGTCATGTGATGCTTCAAAACTCTTCATAGGGTGCTAAACAAACCTTTCATCTTAGTATCCTCATTCCCTGCACTCGCACTATTTGATACTAGAGTATCTCATTGCTTTATGTCACAACGGTTCGTCCAAACTCATGCGATTCCAGTCACACTGCTTGTATCCAGCTGGAATGTCAGTTCAGGAAATGGCGTTCTAAAGGCAACAATAGGATACAGCCTGTGTCCAGTGGTCCTCTGCAGCAGAGAATTCTAAGCTGACTTCAAAGTGCTGGACATACCGAACTTCGACGTGGTTCTGGGTATGGATTGGCTTGGAACCTTCTACGCTACCATCGACTGTCGTCAAAGGAGGGTAGTGTTCGAGATTCCAGACTATCCGGTTTTCTATTCAAAAGTGGAGATCGTACCCTGGAGCCAAGTACATAAAAGGCGAAACCAAAGAAGGCGGTCATTGTGGCAATTGAAGTGGAGGAAGGATCAAAGCCAGAAGTAGTTCGAGAGTTTGACGATGTGTTTCTTGATGATATATCAGGTTTGCCTCCCGATTGAGCTCTTGAATTCATCATTGATTTAGTACCCGGAGCACATCCGGTGATCAAAGCACCGTGTCGATTAAGTCTGGAAGGTTTAAAGGAGGCCTGAACTCAGTTGGACGAATTATTGGCGAAAGGATGGGTTCATCCCAGCACTTCAAGTTGGGGATCTCCAGTTCTGCTCGTGAAGAAGAAGGAAGGTTCATATAGAATGTGCATTGATTATAGAGCCTTGAACGAAGTAACGATAAAGAACAAGTATCCACTCCTGCGCATCGACGATTTATTCGATCAGCTAAGTGGATCTTGCGTTTTCTCCAAGTTAGATCTTCGTTCGGGTTATCATCAGGTGAAGGTCAAGGAATCTGATATCCATAAAACGGCATTCAGAACTCGCTATGGTCATTACGAATTTCTAGTGATGCCATTTGGAGTGACCAACGCACCAGCAATATTCATGAACCTGATGAATCAAGTTTTCCGAGAGTACTTAGACAGATTTGTTGTCATCTTCATCGACGACATCCTGGTGTATTCTAAGAGTCGGAAAGAGCATGCTGAGTGCCTACGAATTGTCTTGGATACTTTATGACAACATCAATTATATGCCAAGTACAGCAAGTGCGAGTTTTGGCTAGATCAAGTTGGTTTTCTTGGACATATCGTATCAGGTGATGGAATCTCTATAGATCCAGCGAAAGTTTCAGTAGTAAGTGAATGGTCGACACAAAAGTTAGTGAAGGACATTCGAAGTTTCTTGGGTCTGGCTGTATATTACAGACGGTTCATCGAAGATAGCAACACCTTGATCAAGCTCACACGTAAAGATGAAGACTTTGTGTGGTCAGAAGCATGCGAGCAAGCTTTCGTAGAACTCAAGTCAAGATTGACATCAGCGCCTATTCTCGTCATACCGGATCAAACCAGAGGTTTTGAAGTGCATTGCGATGCATCCGGTAAGGGATTATGATGTGTTCTACATCAACAAAGAAAGGTTGTGGCTTATGCTTCTAGACAGCTGAAGATTCATGAGCGAAATTATCCGACGCATGATTTGGAATTGGCAGCCGTTATCTTTGCTCTTAAGATTTGGCGCCATTATCTTCTTGGTGAGCGAGTGAACATATACACAGATCACAAGAGTCTGAAATATGTGTTTACTCAGAAGGAGCTTAATATGCGGCAGAGACGATGGTTAGAACTCATGGCGGACTTCAACCTCAACCTGCAATATCACCCAGGGAAGGTCAATGTAGTATCTGATGCCCTTAGTCGCCAACCATTAGCAATGAATCTCACCGCTCAGTGGAAGATTCAACAAGACTTTCATCAGATGGAGATTGAAGTGGTCATGCCAGTTAACGCTTTAGGTTTGATGAACTTACAAGTTCAATCTACCATTGTCAATCAGATCAAAGCAGCTCAATCAAATCATGCCAAGTTGCAAAAGATCAGGGAACAAGTAGAGAATGGACTCAGAACAGACTTCATCATTCATGAAGACGGATCTTTAAGATACGGCAGCAGACTGTGTGTACCAAAAGGTTCTGTTCGGAAAGAGTTAATGAAAGAAGCTCACAGCTCTCTCTACCCAGTACACCCTGGAGGTACAAAGATGTACAAGGATCTGCGACAAAATTACTGGTGGCATGGAATGAAGCGTGAAGTAGCCAGAAGCGTCGCTAAATGCTTGGTGTGTCAGCAAGTAAAGGCTGAACATTACAGGACAGCTGGATTACTTCAACCGTTACCTATCTCAGAATGGAAGAGGAAACACATCACGATGGATTTTTGTGACTGCTCTTCCTCACAGCACAAAGAGTAATGATGCGGTATGGGTTATTGTAGATCGACTCACAAAGTCGGGTCACTTCATCCCATTTCGAGTTGGCCAATCAACTGAGACATTACCAAAGAAGTACATGGAGGTAAGAATCTACTTAAGATTTAAACTCTTCATAGTGTACTATCTCTGATATCCATGAACTCATGCAGGAAATCGTGAGACTTCATGGAGTACCGGTCTGCATTGTCTCCGATCGTGATATCGGGTTCCGATCGCAATTTTGGCAGAGCCTGCAAGCGAGCTTGGGAACAAGTCTGAACTTCAGCATAGCTTATCATCCACAAACAGATGGTCAGTTTGAGAGAACTATTCAGATCTTGGAAGATATGCTCAGAGCGTGTATGCTAGATTTCGGAGGATCGTGGGAAGATCACCTACATCTTGTGGAGTTTTCATACAACAACAGCTACCAAGCATGTATAGGAATGATACCTTTTGCAGCTCTATATGGAAGGAAGTGTCGATCACCTTTAAGTTGGGAAGACATCGGAGATAGAGAACTCCTTGGACCAGAGATAATAGTAGCAACCGTAGATGTGGCCCGCACTATCAAGGAAAGAATGCGCATAGTCCAAGATCGATAGAAGCACTGGGCTGATGCGAAGAGGCGTCATTTGGAGTTCCAGCCGGGAGATCATGTATTTCTGAAGATATCTCCAAACCGCGGAGTGATTCGTTTTGGAAGACGGGGTAAACTAAGTCCGAGATATATTGGACCGTTCGACATACTCGAACGAGTCGGTGAAGTGGCTTATCGCTTGGCACTTCCACCTTCATTGGAAGGAGCGCACAACGTGTTCCACATATCCTAAATCAGAAGGTATGTGAGTGTCCCCAGCCATATTCTCGATCATTCTGAGCTCACTGTACAGCCCGACTTATCTTGTGAGCAGCAACCTATTGAGATCCTAGACAGGAAAGTGAAGTCACTTCGGAACAAGGAAGTCAACTTGGTTCGAGTGATGTGGAGAAAAGACACTCCAGGAGAATCGAAATGGGAAAGGGAAGATGTGATGCGTGCAAGTTACCCTCACCTATTTGTAAACTAGTCCTTAAAATAAATTGTAAATTTCGAGGACGAAATTTTTGTAAGGAGGGTAGACTGTAACAACTCCAATTTCTATGTATATAAAATTAATTTAAAGTTGATGTACAATTGGGGTATTTACATTTCCTGTGAGTACTATAAAAATTTGATTTGCTTTTGAACAGCAAGAAAGAGCTTGTAGCTCACTGGTAAGAGCTTACACTGCTGATCCATAGCACCAGAATTCAAATCCCATCAGCCACACATTCTTTTTAATTAAATTTCTTTTAATCTTTTAAAAGCCCAAAATTCTACACGTGCACAACACGTAAAACCAAGAGTCACACTTAAAACAAACATGTGCAAATTAGTATTCAGACCGACCTGGACACGTGGCCTCAATCCGAACCCCCACCCCATTGATCCGACCGGCGAGAATCCATCTTGGGCCGGCGCCGCCGGTTTTGTCAAGCCCAAACCCTAATTTTCTTTAACCCTAACAACCTTTGGACTCCCCTTGTTAACCCATGACTGTTTGTTTTCCTGCATTTTCCAGAGAATTAAAATTTAGCATTACTCTATGTTTTAATGCATTTTAATTCTTAAATTTATCACACCATAAACCCTAATTTTCCCTATAAATACCCACTCTATTTTTACACCCCTTCACACTGAAATTTCCTACAAAAACCATATAAAATTTCCAAGTTCCCATAGTGTGCAAGTGGAGTTAACAAAGGGCGAAGCTCCAACGAACTTCCAAGGAGTTTCCGACGACGAAACGACGCACCGACACCTCCCACCTCTTCCTCTTTCTCTCCTTTAGCCAAAAAACCAGTAAGTTCCACTCTTCTCTCATCTTGATATCTAAAAAGTTCTATTTCTAAAACCTGACGGAAGCGGAGTTAATCCGACTTCCGAATCGGTTTCTTTTGAAAAATAGATTTTTCTTAATCAAGATAACTTCATATTCTCACATATTGTTAAGCAATCATTAATAGGACTAGTAAATCAAGTTTCACCTCAAAATAACTATTATGGTAACTTTTATCGGATTTTTACATTAAAATACCTTTATGTTTCAATTCGACATGCTTATACCTTTTAACCGAATTACCTTAGAAAAACTCATAGGGTAATGGCCTACCTCATCACAACACACATCTATCATAGCACGATGAATCTTGGGACAATATAATACGGAAAATACGACCTCGCAAATAAATACCTTTAACTTATAAAACCGTTTTCTATATAAAAAAAGTGTATTTGACTTTCCATGCAATTGCGCCTCTACAACCCACTTTTGGGGACCCCGTTTGGGATGGTGCGGATTATCGTACATCCTCAGGCTTAGTAGAGCGAGATGCAGACCTCCGCAAGGAGCATTCGATCTCGATGGAATTTTTATACATTTTTGTTTAGAAAATGAGCTTTTTACAAGAAAATAAATAAATTATTTTCATTAATTATGTATATATAAATATTACCAAAATACTTATTTTAAATATATCTATTATTCCATGTTTCCAAAACTCAAGAAAAGAATTCCAATATTACATGAAACTACCATGATAATTCAAACAATATTCATATTACAAATAAATACCATATATTATGAAATTAGGTTTTATTCACTAGAAATGTCACATTTATAAAATATACATCAATGAAAACCCTAAAAACGATAATTAAATACTTGAGGTGTATTTTGAAATTATACAAAAAATTATTTTTATATAAAACCCCCTCAAGTTATGCTAAATTACAATAAGGACCCTAGTAAACATAGGTTTAAGCGGGACCAGTCTCTTGAGCCTCAGGGAGCCGGAGATATGGGTGCTTGCCTATTTAAGGTAGACAATCTAACAAACGGTGTTATCAATACGGTAATTTTTTTTGAAAAAGATACAAATCCTGCCGTCCATGTGCAGCAGTTACCGATAACATCAAAACAATCAGGATTTCAAGTTCTTTTAAAGTGTCTGACTCAGACCGAGTCTCAACCTAATCAATCTGACTTGAATGAGATTCAAGTACAAACTACAATACAACATGATTTAATATGAATCCATCTATATCAATCTGTATTGACTGAACCGAACCATGGATTTATTCCATTTACATGTTCATCCATTATATCCATTCCATTACTGATATCATGGTTTCGTCAAGTCATCCATCTATACAATTTACAATACAATACAATCAACACAAACCAAGACATCGTGGGGTTTATAAGGGGTAGATTGGTACGGAAGGTGTTAGAAGTGGCACGAGACTGCAACCATAAGACACCTAACCTGAATCTCCATTGCCGTTGTACCGTGGCTGAACGGTTCCTTGTACTCCGTATACCGTAGTCTCTGGTATAGTGAGACTCCTCTCGTATACACTGGCCTCGTCTGTACCAAGCTACAAACAACAACGTTAATAATATAATACAACTTTAAAAGTTGCACTCTCTCTCTGTTTATTCTATTTCTCCCTCATCTTTGGGACTTACCGAGTGATTGATCGCTGACGACATTCCTTTTCTTTCTTCTTTAGAATGTTGTCAGGTGGATCGGACCTTTAGGAGATCGAGCCCACCAGCGAGGACTTGGACCGGCTAGCTTACGACCCAGAGCTTTAGATTCCTTGTACATATTTACATTTCTGTATTTTTCATTTCTGTTATGCCACTGTTTAGGCATTGCTTTCCATTCCATGTATTTACTATTCAGATGTATTGTAAAAAGAATGTTAATAAATAAAGTTGTTGTTTATTTACATCTTTTCTTTTGTGTACATTTCATTTTATATTGGTTAGATACGCTTAGCGTGTTTACTTCTGAGTAAATACATAGCGGCCCGTCGCGTCCTCTGCCCGTACACTGGAAAGCGGGGCGTGACCGTCGTTGTTCGACTTGATTCCGAGGTGGAGCATAATTCCGACAGGGAAGGTAGATATCCCGAGGCGAAGCATGATTTCGACACGGGGTACATTCTGGAATGAAGCATGATTCCGCCGCAGAGGTTGTTGGTTTGATTTGGGTTGACATCAGCATCGCTACACTGGAATATGGTACCATGAGCGAATCATCATTTTCCATGAGTGGATTTGGGGATTTTGGTTTTGGTCAGAATCTGCATTGCTGCTCTGGAATAATACCAGGAGCAACTCATCATTTGTCCCCGGAGGATTTGGGAATTGGTTTTTGGGTCGGCATCTGCATTGCTACACTGGAATAATACCAGGAGCAACTCATCATTTGCCTTTGCGTATTGGGGAGTGATGGCTTAGGAGACAGGTTTAGATCTCTATCAGCTAAGGCTTTTCAATTTTATGAGCCGTAAGGGTCCCATAAAAGCATTTTCTCCCTACGATTCGAAAGGGTCTCGTAGGTGTACTTTCTCCTTAGGAGTCATGAAGACCCCCAAGTGTGTTTTTCCTTTGTGAGTCGTAAGGATCCCACGAAGGTGTTTTCTTACGAGTCGAGAGGATCTCGTAAGTTTTGTTCTCCTCATATATCGTGAGGACACATGAGTGGGTCTTCCCAAATGGAGCATAATTCCAAGGGCGGAGACCGTCCGCTGGATAGGTGATTGCAGTAGGGTATAGGTATGATGAGAATTATTTGATCCCGTGGATTGTATACGGTATTCAACTTGGGGACCAACCGTAGGGCTGGGAGAATTTTGGAAAATTGGATTTTAGTTGGCGTTTGCATCGCTGCACTGGAATATGGTACCAGGAGCAACTCATCATTTGCCTCGGGAGGATTTGGGAATTGGTTTTTGGGTCGGCATCTGCATTGCTGCATTGGAATAATGCCAGGAGCAACTCATCATTTGCCTTGGGAGGATTTGGGAATTGGTTTTTGGGTCGGCATCTGCATTGATGCACAGGAATAATGCCATGAGTAACTCATCATTTGCCTTTGCCTATTGGGGAGCGATGGTTTAGGAGACAGGTATAGATCCCTATCACCTAAGACTTTTCAATTTTATGAGCCGTAAGAGTCCCATAAAAGCATTTTCTCCCTACGAGTCGAAAGGATCTCGTAGGTGTATTTTCTCCTTAGGAGTCGTGGGGACTCCTAAGTGTGTTTTTCCTTTATGAGTCGTAAGGATCCCACGAAGGTGTTTTCTTACGAGTCGTGAGGATCCCGTAAGTTTGTTCTCCTCATGTATCGTGAGGACACATGAGTGTGTCTTCCAAAATGGAGCATAATTCCAAGGGCGGAGACCGGCCGCTGGACGGGTGATTGCAGTGAGGTATGGGTATGATGAGAATTATTTGAGCCCGTGGATTGTATATGGTAGTCAGTTCGGGGACCAACCGTAGGGTTGGGAGAATTTTAGGATTTTGTTGGTGTCTGCATCGCTACACTGGAATATGGTACCAGGAGCGACTCATCATTCGCCGTTTGGGAACTTGGATTTTGGTTGGCGTCTGCATCGTTACACTGGAATATGGTACCAGGAGCGAGTCATCTTTCGCCGTTGGGACATTCGGAGTTTGGTTGGCGTCTGCATCACTGCACTGGAATATGGTACCAGGAGCGACTCATCATTCGCCGTTGGGGATTTGAGTTTTGGACGGCGTCTGCATCGCTGCACTGGAATATGGTACCAGTAACGACTCATCATTCACCGTTGGGACATTGGATTTTTGTTGGCGTCTGCATCGCTACACTGGAATATGGTACCAGGAGCGACTCATCATTCGCCATTGGGATTTTCGTTTTGGACGGCGTCTGCATCGCTGCACTGGAATATGGTACCAGGAGCGACTCATCATTCGCCGTTTTTTTTACCGCGATTGCTCTATCATTTCATCTTTTCTTATCGCGAAGGTCACGATTGCCCTATCATTTCGGCTATTCATTCACGGTTTCCCCATCATTTCGGCTTTATTTTCATCTTTATTTTTACTCGCTGATTTTTATTGCGAGTTTCCTCATCATTTTGGCTTTTTATTTTTTTTATTTTTGTTTTATTTACACATTTTTACATCCCCAGTTTAACGACTTAGAGGTCGATTGTTCCCAGTTTAACGACGTGGTGGTCGGTTGTTTGCTTATCCCAGCTCCTCAAACTTTGATCTTGGCGGAGCTGTGTTGATGACCGTAGCTCTGTGGCTTGTCGGGACAACTGCCTATTGTGAGGCTTTCCTATGTTTGTATTGGTTCTCCACTCAATCTTTAAAAACATAGCAGTCTTTAATGGTATGACTCACCATTCTATGATATGGGCAGTATATAGGATTGCCGGTCATGTTCATTTCATGTGGCCTCTTTAGAATAGGCAGTTGCAGACCGTTGTTCAAGGCGTCCTCGAATATTTTGTAGACTTCATCCTTCCTGAAGGAGTATGCCTTCTTCTTTCTCTCCATTGGAGTAGGTGCCTTTACTAATACTGGTCCTTGAGGCCGATCAGTCTTTAGTTCGCCTGCTGTCCGCTTAGCCCATTCAGTGTACGCATCAGAGAGACTGGAAGCTTATTGCGGCCGTTTTCCGCAAAAGTGCTATGCTTTTGGGGTAGAGGGAGTATCGGTTGGCTGCTTCCGGATACCAATCCCTGGCTCATGAACCAAAATTTGATTTTGCTGTGATTGAATTAGGCGACTTGGGTCGTGAGATCTGCCACGGCGTTTGCCAGCTCGTCGACTTTGGAATGGACCTTGGCCATCTTCTCGTTCCTGTTCTGAAGCTGCTTTTGAAGCCATTGGAATAATGCTTGTTCTATAGTTCTGGGTACGACAATGGGGTCATCCTTACCGCCTGAGCTTGATTCAGCAAGCGCCATGGGTTCCTTTAGCTCAATGGTTTGAGCGGGCTCTTCATCATTTGGATCAAGCCGATGCTGGGTAGCGTCAACCATATCATCACCATGGCTCTGAAGCATAGGAGGGTTCGTTTGTTCATGTCCGACCATGTAGACAGTGTGGACCACATATCCAGCCGCCTCTTTATCTTTAGCGACTGATTTTTCGGACCATCGTCGTGACCCTTCGTCTTCTGGAAAGGACAGGCGACTGAAGACGGTTGGCCCGGCTGGGTCCTTGGGCGGCGCTGTCTGGATCGCAACTTTCTTGACCCCCGCGGTAATGTCATTCTTCTAAATCAATTTCAGCGGTTCAAAAGAGTTAGCGAGATTTACAACCATTTCAGTTGTCGTTGCTGGGTAACCTCGTTCTTGGAACCCTACGATGTTCAAATCAGCAGGAGCCCAAACCTTTTTGTTGGCTCTGTATCTGAACCTTTTCTGTCTTAGCTTCTCGATTTTGAGGGCTTGGCTGGCATCCGTCCTCCAGGAAGCCATCATGAGCAGATTAACGGGGAGCTTAGAGAAGATACCCAATTGAGCAGTTGTCAGGGGCGCCGCTAGAGCCTGCTCGAGATGCCTTGTTGCTTTGGTGGTATTGATGGCCTTGCCCCAGCTGGGGCCAAGGAAAGTCGTTCAAACACCAACTTGCGTTTGGATTGGGGCGCCTTCGAGACCACCACATTTGGCCTCCTACCTTTCGAGGCCGGTCTATTTGTTACTGGAGTTTGAAGAGCTGGGATAGCGTTTGCTGGCATGAACAGAATATAGC
This sequence comes from Agapanthus africanus, assembly GCA_030015575.1. Lineage (NCBI taxonomy): Eukaryota > Viridiplantae > Streptophyta > Magnoliopsida > Asparagales > Amaryllidaceae > Agapanthus > Agapanthus africanus. Next base: position 612,886,076 of record JASDDO010000024.1, read on the forward strand.
CGAATGGTAGCGGTGGCTTCTCCCACTGTCGCCCGAGACTGGCCGGGAGGACAGTCCTAGCGTCCATCTTCATCGTGTAGGAGATGAGAGCTGTGTCGAGAGCTGAGCTTGTCCTTGGAGAAATTTTTGCTGCGTCCGAAGATTGCAATTGGAAATTTTTAACCTGTACAAAGAAGCATGATTTCAGTATAGGCAATCGATATGTATATTGATTGAGTTCGCATGAACGTTTAACCCGAAATATGGGAGGAGAAATTGGGTCCCACCGGGCGTGCCAGAATCTTTAGGGTGTTTTTCGTCACCCCATTTAGATGGGAAAACGCGCGCGCTTGTTAGGCATACTACAGATTCCCCCTGCTTAGGGTAGGCGGGGGTTTATTGATTGTGGGGATCTGAATCTCCGGCAGCCGCGGACTAAGCTGCCGTTAATTACCTCTCGCCTTTGGAGCGAGAGAACCTCCGATTGACGGGTCAAACTGGTCATGTGAACTCAATGTGCCGTGTGCGTGTGTTTTGTTTTGAAGGGTTTTGGATATATCGGGGGCCTCACAGAGTTTACGGGGGTCCCGCTACCCGGATAGCGCGTTTGGGTCAAGGGGGCATATAAAATGGGGGGAAGGAGGAGCGTCTTAAAATGGGGGGTCCTCGCAAATTTTTTCTGACGGGGGAAGTATATTTAGTGTGGAGTGCATATAAAATGAGGGGAGGAGGAGCGTCTTAAAGATGCATGCATGTCATGTAGGCGCTGGGTACCCACGGGTCACGTGCCTGGCGCGTGGGCGTTGGAGCCCACGGGTCACGTGCCTGGCGTGTGAGCGCTTGGCGCCTACGGGTCACGTGTCTCGCATGTGGGCTCTTGGCGCCAGCGTGTCACGTGCGCAGCATGCGACCGCTGGGCGCTGAGTTTCCGTAGGTCGCGTGAGGCGCACGTGGGCGCTGAGCGCCCGCGGTCCATGTGCCTTTCATGCGCCCGCGGGTTACGTGCGTTGCACGCGACCGCTGGGCGCTGAGCGCCCGCGGGCCATGTGCCTTTCATGCGCCCGCGGGTTACGTGCGTTGCACGCGACCACTGGGCGCTGAGCGCCCGAGGGTTGCGTGAGGCGCACGTGGGCGCTTTAGCGACCGCGGGCCCCGAGCGCGGCACACGAATGCTAGGAGTACCAGCGGAAAAGGGGCTTAGCCCCTAGGTTAGGAGTTAAACTCCCAAAGGGGGGCTTTGGAGTTGAACTCCTAACAGAGATTATGTATAGAATTGGAGTTAAACTCCTAAAAAAGGGTTTGATTTATGGAGTTAAACCCCAACAGATCTTGAATGGAGTTAAACTCCTAGAGATCTTTGGATTTTCTTTTGAGCCTTAGATCCTCCCGGAATGGGATTTTTAGAGACGAGTCTCCTTCTTCTTCCTCTTTCTGGGCTGGATCTTAGGGAAAAAAAGGGACGCGAGACTTAAAATCTCCCCTTTTTGGGATTTGATGGGAGATCCGAGCTCTCCTTTGTGGGTTTTATGGTGAAAAACTATTTGTTTTTGGAAAAGAAAGAGTTAAACTCTTGATTTAATTCCAAAGGGGAAGAAGGTTTTAGAACCTTGAGGAAGGAGGCACAGACCCTAATTTTTTTAGGGAGAATGAATTGTTATTTTTTATTTCATCATCATGTTGCCTTTTATAGGCTTACAAACTTACATATAGCCCCTTGGGCTTTACAAAATGGCATCTTGCCCATCCCACCCCTCATGTGCTCATTTCTTTTGCACATGAGCCATGGGCTTTACAAAAATTTGGCTTTATGCCCATTTTTCTTACATTCATGCATAAAAAAATTACATCAAAATTATTTATTACATGATTTTTATTTTGTTATGGGGGAGGCCGGCCGCTTCATGTTCGGGCTCGACTCGGGCATGAGCCCACTTGATCTGGGCCTGGGCCCACTTGGCTTGGGGTTGACTTTGACTTGGTCTACCGGGGTGTAATTTTTGACCCCAACAGCCTTATTAGGTTAACACCTTTTCCATCAGCACTGATCTCGAAAGATCTGATTGCTCCTTATGGGTTTTACCTTTTTCAGGAGAACACAACAAAGTCTATAATTTGTTGTAGTGTATGGAGTCCAACTTGGATAACTTGACATTCAGCCATCAGTCGGAAGTCACCACTTCTTATGGCATGCTGATAACTAATAAGGTCATCATCACATGATGCAAGCTTCCTAGTCACCGTCTATGAGAAAATCGAAGTATCTCTCGAGTGGCTGAGGTCACCTACTAGATCTGCGGAGTAGCATGGTCTGTCAGGGCCAATTGGATCATCAGGTTCTACTAAACTTTCGGTAACTGTTTGTGGTTCTGGAACCATTTCCAGTTCTACCATACTCCCACTAATTTCTTTTGCAAGAAATTCCTTAACCAAGGATGTGGCGAGTCAAGAACAAAACACTTCTGAACTTGAAAAATGGTAGAAGCTATCCCTCGCAAAATCTTAGGATAACCCACAGACTGTTATTTCCGAAACGTGCCTCAAGTTTATCCGGGTTATGGTTTTAAACACAAACCGGATAACCCCATATCTTAACAATTTTAAGATGAACACTATTCTGTATCCCATATAGAAAAGAGGCACTTGTTTAGGTGGAACTAGTATCAATTGATATGCATCTATTTCTAATGCATCCCCAAAATTGAAGAAGGCAACTCAACATTACTCATCATGGAGCGCACCTGCGGATGAGCAATCTGAAAGAGAATCGCATTCTCAATATGGAATACCTAGAACCAACCCCATGTCCTTATAGACAGTGGACAACATACATTAATATGTATAAGTCCCTAGAGTTCACTAACTCATTTTCTGTGTGCTGTTAATTGAAAAAAAACATTCTTTTAGTTAAATGAAACCAAAAATTTGCTGTTTAGGCAAAACTTGATGCTTTTCCTCAATAGCAACAATTGCTCCGAAAACCGACATCGACGAAAAAATCATCCATTCTCAATTCTCTGCTCCTTCTCAGCATCTGTAACGCCCTACAGATATGGGATCCTAATCCGGTATCTTTATACCTAGGAGTTAGAGTTTATTGAGAAATAGTTTCTCAAAACACAGAAGCATGGGAAATCTGAATCATCAAAAATGTTTCGGTGGGGTTAGTCGAGTATTCACAGTATTGCCTTTTTCATTGCTCAGGCTCTTGATAGTAGTCGAAATTTCCTTTTCTCACTTCAACCACTTTTGATATCTCTTCATCTTACCTTCTTGTATACCGAACTTATGCTATTTGGTTTTCCCCTTTCCATTCCTTCAGCACCAGCTTCGGAATTGGAAGAAGACTATCCAATAAGCGTAACTGGTATACACTCCTTATATGTAACGAGATCTCGAGCTCGAGATAAGGTAGGAGGGATAGACAAACAAACAATTCATCTAATCCAGAACCAGTGGCCATCCTCAGATTGAAACAGTTTCATCGAGTTCGTATCTAACTATACGATGGCCTTCCAACCAATATGGATCTCTGTACCGAATACAGAGGGTTCTGGAGTAGCAGAAGGGGAAGTAGGATATGTGAGGACATATGTGACTATGCCATGGATTAGGGCAATCCAGACATTCCAAACCTGTCGATTTGGAAGAAAGGTCGGTCAACTTAGTTAATAAGTCTTAGTTAAAGGTCAGTCCAGGGTTGCTGCCAGAGAGAGAGAAAAGAAACACTCTGCATGCACTCTAATCTAGATTAGATTGGTATATTAATCTATTCAGGATGGCTCCTACTGTTCTGCCAAATTCTCTTTCAAACGCTAAAAGGAGAACTAGCCGGGATTTTGTATAGAAAATCCCCCGGGAGTAACTATTACTCACAGTAGGAATCGGGACCCAATCTATCATGGCATGGTAACCTTGACTAAAATCAACAAATTACCCTACTCCATAGAAGTTATACAATCTCATTGCAAGTTTCAACACTTGAAACTCCCGATGTCGTTTTTTCCCCTAGGACTCTATGACCTTGACTAAAGATCAACAAATCAAAGAGTCCTAGTCAAGTTCGGCCCATCATTTCGTGATTAATTTAGACCCACCCGTACGACCCTTGACTAAAGATCAACAAAATCGTACAAATGTCCTAGCTAATCGCATCATATGCAAGCAGGAAGACATCATTTAGCTACCGTACAAAATGCCTTGACTAAATATCAACAAAGGCAGCACGAATACTAAGTACTCTTCTTCCTGAAATGACAGAGGGCTACGACTGGTTTTGAAGAAAACCATCAACGTAATGAACGTGATCTCATCATAGGAACCAAGTGGTTTTGAAAGTTTATAGTCGCGTAGACCTTTGCTTAAGAGTGAACTCCCCATGAAGTGATTTAGACTCTTTTCCTCATCGAATGAGGTGCAGGATATTCCTAATCGAATAGCACGACGAAAAGCAAAAGAATAAGGCTACAAAAACAATTTTAGTAACAAAAACTTTTGCCCAAGAGCGAACTCCCAGTGACGGGATCAAGGCACTTTCCTCATCGAATAAGGTGCAGGACATTCCAAACCGAATGTCTTGATGCAAAGCAAAAGAATCGACTAAAATTTTCTCGTTATAAAAATTTGGTTCCTACAACGTATTGGTTTATTTTACTTTGTATTAATGCAATTAATAAAATCCCTGTAGGGTTCCCTAGTGCCCGCGGTGCAACAGAGGCGCGGATGGCGAACAAAAATTTCAAGCAAACACGAAGAAACCCAGAACCTAGAATCGATCCAAACGCTTAAACTTGAAAAACAAGCATGCAAATATACGGAATACTACCTTCGACGCGTGTCCACCCAATCATGGAATACCCCTCCATGCTCTGTTTATGCTGTCCGGATCAAGCTTGAGTGGCGACCGCCCTTGCCGAAGAAGATCCACCTGAGGGAAACCGATCCAAGCTCCGGCAGCACCTAGTGAAGTGACCAATGCTCCAATCTCGCTACGAATGGAGAGTGGGGATGTAGGAATATTCTGTTGGCTATAGTGCCCTCAGGTCAGTTATTTAATCGCAGGCACGCGATTGCGATGATTGAGGGAGGACCTATACGGATAGAACAGTCTTACTCAAAATGACAGTATGATATCTGGTTTGCCTTTATCATCATGTACATGCTTTATATGGTATTACAGATCACTATTACATGTTGATAGAGCCCATATGATTCTTTCTTGATTACCAGTATTATGATGGCGATCATATACATGGGAGCTGGGTGGTCAATAAGCACATCCTTAAATGTCCCTAGTCGTGGGAGTATCGAGACTGGGCATCGATACTTCAAAATAGACTAGTGTATACTGATCGAGACCCTGACGAAGGGCGGTGGCAAGTGTTGGGTTTACTTAGCACCTAGTTTAGGGTTTGGAAACATCACACATGCCACAATTAAAATTTTAAAGGTGCTAAGTAAACTAACCATGAATCTTTAACTAGAATATTTAGAGTAACAAGCAAAGTGTCATTTACTAATAAGAAACTATCACTAAGTGAAGAGATTACAATCTTTGTAGACCTCCCTTGGTGACTCCTTAGACCTTTGAGGGTTTGGAACGGATCGCTAGAGTCATTACTCGTCCACGATGATCCACCCGAAGTTCCTTTGCCCAAAGCTCCTTGCTTTACTTGATCTTTCAATGAAGTGTAGCAAACACCTTACACAAATAGGCTAGATGTGTGTAGAATGATGAGGTGGTTTGTATTCTCTAATCAAAACCCTTTCTTTTTTACTACCTCACTCAAAGAAAATCTCAAGAGAGAGAGGAAGAAGAAGATAATGGAAAAACTAGAGCTCAAAGTGTTTTGTGATGAATAATGAGATGAGAATGAATAATCAATATTAAAACATTCGCTCCTCAAACCATGGTTAGTAATTATCTAGATATTTACTATTAAGTTTAAAAGCCAAAAGAAAACTAACTCATGGTTAATAGTTAGGTGAAGTTTAGTCAAAAGAAGATAAACATTAACCATGAGTAAATTATCTCTTCTTTAACTCAATATAAATAAATATATACATATTTACAATAATGTGAGTCTTGCATTACCACCATATGTGTATCAACAACCATGATACAATGTATGTATATATGTGTCCATGCACATCGTCATGTACATACATGCATGCATACATCAACAAAGAAAAAGGTTTAATAAAGAATTAATCTAAAAGTTAATTGTTAAATCAACACTTGATTTAAAAAATCGGTCATATCACATACAACCTGACCAATAGAAAAACTCCCGATTAATATACGGTATCACATACTTGCATTTAATCGGGTCCCCGCGCATATCTCATATGCACACCATATCTTTTCGCCTGAGCTAGGAAACTCCTGTGTGGGACTCTAAGACTCGTCAATACGCCAGCAGTAGGTGATGATCATATCAAACACCCACAAGTCGCAAGTGGTCAGCTAAACATAACGGCCACCCGGGTATTGAACGATCAGAAGAAAACCAGCGAAGCTGTCAAAACTCCCGTCGAGCCAACTGGCAACACTTACCGTACAGTCCGGTCTCTTCGTCAAATATGCTGCATATCGAGTCTAGGGATGGAATCATCGACCCCAATAACTCAATAAGTCATGCCGGTATATGGCTCATAACAGATCGAGAAACTACTGATAACACTTATCAGTAAATCTCAGCAGCCCTGGCCAGGAACTTCCTGTTATAGCCAATCGAGCATAGCACAACATCAACCCCCAATACCGGGAGAGACGAAACCCCTCCTATCGCTCATGTAGGGTTCCTAGGCACACAAGTGAGGTCTCACAAGGCATCGATCATGCCAAATTAAAATTTTAACGGTGCCGAGAAACCCGACTACGGACCGTTGGCTAGAAGTTTAGGCGAAAAAGCTAACTAGTTAACACTTAACTAATGGGATATCGGAAATACAACCTTTGTAGATCCGGTGCTCCACCTCCATAGCTCCGCAACGAAGTCGTCTCCGCTGTCCAAAAGAATTCCCGGGCTCTAGCGTCGGCTTCGTCGGAGAAATGGCGAGCTAGGTCGTCGATGTCCATGCCGAAGATGATCTACGTCGAAGCATCGCAAGATCAAGCTCTCACTTCACCAAGTCATGAAACTTGTGAAGAAAACACACTCTACTACTTGGCAAGAGGTAGAGGATGAAGAAATAGGAAGTGGGTAGACTTTAGAATTGGATTTCTCACTCATTTCATCAAGTTGCCATTGATGGTCAAGCTTTTCTTCACTTGAAGGAAGAAGAAGAAGAAGCTAAAATATTATGATAAGAATAATTAGAAAAGAAAAGAAAAACCAATCCTTATCATATAATGAACCATGGTTAGATGTAGAGAGTTAACTAAGGTTTAAGTGAGTGGTTAGGGTTAAGCATGAGACAAAATGGTCATAAAGTCAAAGTCTTCATGAAGGTTCATGAATGAACAAAAAAAAGCAACCATTTTCCTCATTTTGCCTTTTCTTTTTCCAAAAAGATAAATGAATAAAATGAAATCAAAAACCCTAATCACCCACTTAACTATAGTTTAATTCTTTACACTTAACCATAAGGCATGTATCATGAAACATGATACAAGCAAGTGCACAAAACTATATCGAATATACAATGTGCACACCCGAGCGAGAAAATCCATTTAAAGTGAACCGATACTAGTTAATGCAAAGTAATATATCAAATATATAATTATACATTAAATCATTAAATCAACACTTGATTTAACGATCCGGTCATATCGCATATAACCGACTAGTATCATTAGTAACAACTTATCGAATCAACACTTGATCCGATAACCCGGCTATATCGCATATAACCGATCAATGTCACATCGCGAGAATCGAATACAGTATCACATACTGGTATTATTCTCGGTCCCGCACATATCTCATATGCGCTCCTATTTCGTTTCGCTTGAGCCAGGAAACCTCTGTGTAGGACTCTAAAGACTCGTCAATACGCCGGCAGCAGATGATGATCATATCAAGCATCCACAAGCCGCAAGCGGTCTGCTAAACGTAACGGCCACCTGGGTATTGAGCGATCTGTAGATCGACGAGCAAGCTCGCTCACACTCCAGTGAATCCAACCAGTAACACTACCGTACAGTCCGGTCTGATCGTCTGATCTGTCGCATATCTCGCCTAGGGGTGGTATACGTCAGACCCCAATAGCTCGATAAGTCGTGTCGATATGAGGTCTATAACAATTCGAGAAACTACTAGTAACACTTACCAGTAAATCTCTGCAACCCTGGCCAGGGATTTCCTGTTATAGCCAATCGAACACAGCGCAACATCAACTCCCTATACCGGGAGAGACGAATCCCCTCCTATCGCTCATTGCCTCCATGTGACTTGGGACTGTACCCAAAAACCACCGTTTTGCACGCCCTCTTGGACGTGGTAAGATGGAAATCAAAGCACAGTGGGAACCACACAAGACTCTATGACGATCTCGGGTCAACAGACTACTCTGTACCAGTGTCACCAGAGAACTGCCATCTGACGTGAGGTATAATACCATCTGGGAGTTCTCGGCGAGTCCGTCCAGTGTACCCAGTCTCTACTGAGCACCCGTATATCATCTCTGATGTCAAACACCAATGGATATGGGATTATCCATCGCCCATCTGTATGGGTCGAGAAAGTATACGCTAGTCTACTCTGGTATATCGATGCCCTGTCTCGATACACCCACGACTAGGGACTTTGAAGGATGTACTTACGGACTACCCTGTCCCCACTAGTATGATCTGCATCATAATCCAGGTAGTCAAGTACAGATCCTAAGGGCTTTACCAACATGTAACAGAGAGACAAACAGTATACACGTTAAGGTAAAGATCAACCAGATAGCATACTATCATGTCGAGCAAGAAAGTCCTCCCTATATATGTCCCAGCATCCACTACAATATACATCCTATGTATAGTAATGGCCTCTAGGGCATACATATAACTAACAATCTCCCACTTGCACTAGGGCCATCTGTAGCAGTGGTTGTAGTATCTCATACTCAACCATCCCATAAAAGTCTCTCTCTGGGAACAGGCCTTTGTGAGTGGATCCGCTGTGTTGTCCTCTGAGTCTACTCTCCTAACCTCGATCTCCCTGGAGATCAACCATCTCCATGATCAAGTGATACTGCCTTAGAATATGTCTGGATCACTGATGGGACCGGCGTTCCTAGGCATAAGCCACAACTCCATTGTCACACAATGGGAGGAACAAAGTTCATCTCATGAACAAATATATATCCAGACTGCCTCTTTGGTAGCATCTCAAATAGAGATGTATCCAGCCTTTATCGTCTAGTATGTCACGGTATCTAGTTTGGAACTCTTCCAACATACCGCCCCTTTACTGAGGGTAAAGACAATGCCTGTGACTGACACTCAGTCGTCTTTATCACCCTGGAACACTTCCAGTGATTCTCCCCAGGATCGGTTGATACCATCTCACTACAGCTAGTGAGTAGCCTAACATCCATTTAGATCTATCTCATAGATCCAAAATCCAGGATTTAGTAGGTATCATTTTGATCCTATATGGAGAATCATAGTGATAAGCGGAGATTGATCGAGCGTAGCATAGGAAACTCCTTCCCTATCAAGAGTATGTCATCCACGTACTCTACGAGGATCGTCACCATACTCCCTCTACCTTTTTGTTTATATAAGGTTCATCTACCATTTTGATGATGTCAAACTCTTTGACTACTACATCAAAACAGACGTTCCAACTCCACGATGCCTGCTTTATCATATAAAACATCTTGCACACGTTTCTGCTGCTCCCACTGTCTACGAGGCCCTCTGGCTGTGTACTTATAGACGCACTCTTCTAAAACATCATTTAGAAAAGCAGTCAGGGCACCCAAACGCCAGATATCGTAGTTATGGTATGTAGCCGTGGCAAGTAGGATCTGGATGGACTTAAGCATAGCTACTTGAAAAGGTTTCATCATTATCCGTACCTGGTCAATGATGCAAACTTTTAACAAGTCTAGCTTTGAAAGTCTCAACCTTTCCATGTACACCAAGTAATCTTCTCAAGATATACTTGCTCCTGATGGGGATTTAACCCTTCAGATATAGCAGCTAAAGTCCATACTTTGCTGGTGTATAAGGATTCCATCTCAGATCACTAAGCATCCAGCCATTCTTACAGAGTCTTACTCCTGATGGCCAGCTCGAAGCTAGTTGGGTCATCATCTTATGATGCAATCCTTGCTCCCACTGTCATAGAGAAACCGAAGTATCTCTTAGGTGGGTGAGGAACCCTACTAGATCGGCGGAGAGGCTGAGGTTCGTTGGTTACTACTGAATCCTTCGGTTCCACCAAATCATCAGCTGCTGTTTGTATAGCTGGAACCTTTCCAGTTGTACATAACAGACCTTGCCTCGAGCTTGTCCGGATCATACTTTTAGACATAGGCCGGACAACCCCAAATCTTAACTAACTTAAGACATGGGCTCTTCCCATTCCATATCACATATGAAGTGGTAGGCAACTGATTTGATTGGAACCCTATTCAATAGGTATGCAACTTCTCAAGTGCATAACCCCCTTAAGGAAAAAGGTAACTCAGTAGTACTCATCATAGAGCACACCATAACAAATAGGGTGTATCTGCTCCGCCCCGATATACCATCGTGCTATGGTGTATACGGAGGAGTAATTCTAAGAGAGAATCTCATACTCCTTTAGAATAGTCCAGGATTTCCGTGCTCAAGTATTCTCCTCCTTGATCACATCAAAGGACATAATACTTATACCCGTATTTTGGTTCTCTACTTCTAACTTATATTCTGTGAATATCTCAAAAGGTTCGGACTTGTGTTTCAACAGGAACATAGGTCTGAAACTCGAAAGATCATCAGAGAACGTAATGAAGTATAAAGAACCATTCCTGGCATGTGTAGACAGGAGACCTTACATACATCATCATGTATCAGTCCCAAGAGTTCATTAACTCTTTCTCTGTTTCCAGTAAACGGAGCCATGGTCATCTTATCTTTGTGACATGACTGGCGAGTTTCACAAGATGTAAATTCAAACTGATTTAAATATGCATCTATATGTAACTCTAGCTAGTCGGGTCACATTGATCTGACCTAGTCTACAATGCCTCAAGAAGAATTCGTTCATTTCTGAACTCTTCCTCTTGTGTGTGATCCGTATACTAAGAACTGTAGTTTGATTTAGAACATCAATGCTTTTAGATAACGTGCCTGAACCGATCAACTTTTGATATAGGAAATGTTCAAAACATAATCCAACCATACAAAATTTTATCATTTCTTTACTAATAAAGAGACTGATATGATTTTGTATATTAGGTTCGGTATCTAACAACATTCGTTCAGAATCAATGTATTGGTAATACAGGGTGACAGTGACCAACAGACTTGGCTGCAACTCTTGCCCCGTTTTCTGCCTCATGAAACTTATCACCCGTTCTCAGTTCTCTACCTATCTGTAGCCCTATGTAACAGATTACATATCTGGGATCCTGATCCGGTATCATATACCCAGGATATAGAGGATACAGAGAAACAGTTCTTTGTAACGAACACACCCGAAGATGATGCATCAGCATGCACTCTCTTCGTTTGGGCGGCACGGGAAATCTGGTATTCCCCAATTTCCTGCTCTGTCTTATAACAATTATAAGTTGGAGCGGGACCAACGTTCCCCAGCTCAGTATAACAAGCGGGTTCGGTCAATAATCCGTATTATTATCTTGATTAAGGCGTGATATGGTCGCTACCAGGAGAGAGAGAGAAGAAAACACTCAGCGTGCGCTCTAGCAAGAATAGATTGGTTATTATTTTATCTAATCAGGATGGCTCCCACTGCTTTTTATCAAATCTTCCTTCAAACCCTAAAAGGAAAGACTAGCCGGGATTAATTACACACTACAAGTTCACCAATCTTTCAGCCAGGCCAGTGTCGGTACTTTGAAGGAGGTCCCCCGTGCTTTCGCACGAACCTAATTAATGTAAACCTCGTTTTCCCAGAGGCTTAACCTCGTTAACACCTTTCTAGACACCTACTTTATCGGCTAATTGTAATGTATAAAACTCTCCCAGGAGTAACTCTTACTCGCAGCGGGTATCGGGATCCAACTATCTCATAGAAGGTATGCAATCTCATTGCAAATTTCAACACTTGAAATTCCCGATAATATTTTGCCCCTAGCTCGCTATGACCTTGACGGAGGCCAAACAACCCATAGTCCGCTAGTAAAGTTCAACCCGTCATTTCCTGATTGAATTAAACCCACCCGCACGACCCTTGACGGAGGCCAAACAACACCGTACGAATACCCTAATCCAATCGCATCATATGCAAGAAGATAAGCACTAGTTAGCTACCGTACACTACGCCTTGACGGAGGCCAAACAACCGCAGCACGAATACTAACTAGTACTTATCTGAAATGACGGAGGGCTACGACAGGTTTTTCTGAAAACCTATTGCGTAATGAACTTGATATCGTTGTAGAATCAAATAATTTTAAAATGGAGTGCTTTTGAGGCTTTTCTAGTTTTGCTAAAGGAGTCATTCCCGGTGAAGGGATCGTCGGTCCTTTCCTCGTCGAATGAGGTGCGGGATATATCATATATATCACTGTGCAAAGCAAAAACACTTAAAAGCAATCAAAAGACAAACCGAGTGTGTAGCATCTGCCAGTTATTGCTAAAGGAGTCACTCCCGGTGAAGGGATCTCGGTCCTTTCCTTATCGAATAAGGTGCAGGATATATCATATATACCGCTGTGCAAAGCAAGAACTGTAGCTACCTGTTTTATTTTGAAATTCGATTCTACAACATCTTAGGTTTCTTTTATTTCATTAATCACATTAATGAAGTCCCATCATTTAAATACCTAATCATCACAGATAAATACGACGTACACTTATGCCATCCGCATTCGCCTCGATGTCCCCTCGTGCACCGTTAGGTTAAGTAACTAACGGCAGAGCAGGGCAGGGCTAGCACGGGTGTAAAACATAAGTAACGCCTATATAATATATCATATATACTATATACTGTATCTATCACAGAACATCACATGATCACATCACAGATATCGCAGCAGAAGAATTATATGAAATATTGGATATACTAGGACGTCCGTGTTTTCAATACGAGCCAGTATAAAACACGGATTCCACGGTCGTGATGAATAGCCAAACACACACCCCTAGACCCCTACGAGAGCGGCAAGCAACCCTACCAATTCTAGAGTTAGGAGACCCGGACTCGACTCCTCGAGTTGGTCTCCCACTGGACTCCAGAACCCGGTTACTTGTGCTCCCTTCCTTGGGTCTATCCTAGTGCGGAAAAGTAAATAATATACAAACGGTGACATCTTCCGCAACCTGGAAGTGCCCCAATAAAAGAATATTACATACAAGTTTTTACATGAATGAAAATGAAAAACACTCATCTCACATAAAAACCCCCGGCTATTCAAACACGACGATCCAATATAACATATCCAGCAACACATAACATCACATGTCATCAACGTAAGTAAATATGTCCATCCCAATTGTCGTTGACATATAGCAACGAAACCGGCGATATCACATATTACACTTACGGTCACAGAAAAGAAAGTGTAAAACTACAACAGTTGGAATCCGCAACCTCCTCAGACATCGCATGCCTGACCAAATGAATTACTTAGACATCGCATGCCTAACTATTATAAACCCCGCATTTTAGTCTCAAAATCGAAAACACTTTTCAATATCAAGTCGGGTAATTCAACAAGATTCCCGACATCCTGATCGAATGCTCGTCGCAAACTTCAGTAGGCGGCCGCACCCCCTTGACGCCGTCGACGAAGTGCACCAAGGCGGAACACCGCTGCCGCGAGCACCCGAACGGATGCTTTCGGCCACGGGGTTCTCCTACAGTCACTTGGTCGGGGCTATGGAGTGAGGCTGTCTATTAAGTTTACCCGGCGAGTATCCGCGTACGCTACGTGATTGCGACGGACTTTTGATCACATCAAAATTCCGTGGCAACCGATCAAGTGAGACCAAACTGCTATGTTTATAACATTCATTCAGTTATCTCATAACTCATTGTGAATTCCAATTATTGTATCCCATTCCGGATAAATAGAAAATGTCAAACTTTCCGATCGAACAATCGAACACCCAAGTTTTCCCGAAACTGATCAACACATGAAACAAGTATAACAACATTCCGTTCGTGCCTCAGTACCAACGGTCCAGCCGTAGAAGGGCCAAGCCAACGCCTCACATGTGGCACGCCGTACTGCCCCAAACCCGAAGGTTCAAAGGGCAGTTCAAGACGGTCACATAATCGAGTTAAGGTTTGTTGTCTTCTAGAGGGTCCATCGCGTTACTTGCACTACTTAGAACGTCGTTAAACTACGGAAAATCCAACACTTGGAAATTTCCCGACAGGGGAAAAATTGGGTATTTATATCCGGTCGAACTTTTTAACATATTCTAAAAATTTATCCGGAAAGCCAAATAGACAAAATTTGATACCCCGATCGAAACACCGAATCCCCAAAACAACTGCAGAAAATTCAACTCTTGAAAAAATATTAAAAATTCCCAGAAAACTCAGCATAATTTATCAGGAATTACTGTGCAAACAAAGTGGGCTGACGTCACCAGATTGCCGCGGAACCGCCGCAGAAGCTAGGCTTCTGCCGCGGTTCCGCCGCAATAAATACTGTTCATGGAAATATTTTTGCATCGTAATTCTTATTTTTCCCTGCTGAATTTTTTAGCAATTTTTAATTTGGAAATATCCCAGTTTTTGAAAAAAGGACAGAGAGCATGTTAGGGTTTGGGTTTTCGGGTCGTTCGGACTTCAAATTCCGTCTAGACTTCGCCTAAGGCTCTAGCTAGTCTCTGATACCACTGTAGGGTTCCTAGGCACACAAGTGAGGTCTCACAAGGCATCGATCATGCCAAATTAAAATTTTAACGGTGCCGAGAAACCCGACTACGGACCGTTGGCTAGAAGTTTAGGCGAAAAAGCTAACTAGTTAACACTTAACTAATGGAATATCGGAAATACAACCTTTGTAGATCCGGTGCTCCACCTCCATAGCTCCGCAACGAAGTCGTCTCCGCTGTCCAAAAGAATTCCCGGGCTCTAGCGTCGGCTTCGTCGGAGAAATGGCGAGCTAGGTCGTCGATGTCCATGCCGAAGATGATCTATGTCGAAGCATCGCAAGATCAAGCTCTCACTTCACCAAGTCATGAAACTTGTGAAGAAAACACACTCTACTACTTGGCAAGAGGTAGAGGATGAAAAAATAGGAAGTGGGTAGACTTTAGAATTGGATTTCTCACTCATTTCATCAAGTTGCCATTGATGGTCAAGCTTTTCTTCACTTGAAGGAAGAAGAAGAAGAAGCTAAAATATTATGATAAGAATAATTAGAAAAGAAAAGAAAAACCAATCCTTATCATATAATGAACCATGGTTAGATGTAGAGAGTTAACTAAGGTTTAAGTGAGTGGTTAGGGTTAAGCATGAGACAAAATGGTCATAAAGTCAAAGTCTTCATGAAGGTTCATGAATGAACAAAAGAAAGCAACCATTTTCCTCATTTTGCCTTTTCTTTTTCCAAAAAGATAAATGAATAAAATGAAATCAAAAACCCTAATCACCCACTTAACTATAGTTTAATTCTTTACACTTAACCATAAGGCATGTATCATGAAACATGATACAAGCAAGTGCACAAAACTATATCGAATATACAATGTGCACACCCGAGCGAGAAAATCCATTTAAAGTGAACCGATACTAGTTAATGCAAATTAATATATCAAATATATAATTATGCATTAAATCATTAAATCAACACTTGATTTAACGATCCGGTCATATCGCATATAACCGACTAGTATCATTAGTAACAACTTATCGAATCAACACTTGATCCGATAACCCGGCTATATCGCATATAACCGATCAATGTCACATCGCGAGAATCGAATACAGTATCACATACTGGTATTATTCTCGGTCCCGCACATATCTCATATGCGCTCCTATTTCGTTTCGCTTGAGCCAGGAAACCTCTGTGTAGGACTCTAAAGACTCGTCAATACGCCGGCAGCAGATGATGATCATATCAAGCATCCACAAGCCGCAAGCGGTCTGCTAAACGTAACGGCCACCCGGGTATTGAGCGATCTGAAGATCGACGAGCAAGCCCGCTCACACTCCAGTGAATCCAACCAGTAACACTACCGTACAGTCCGGTCTGATCGTCTGATCTGTCGCATATCTCGCCTAGGGGTGGTATACGTCAGACCCCAATAGCTCGATAAGTCGTGTCGATATGAGGTCTATAACAATTCGAGAAACTACTGGTAAAACTTACCAGTAAATCTCTGCAACCCTGGCCAGGGATTTCCTGTTATAGCCAATCGAACACAGCGCAACATCAACTCCCTATACCAGGAGAGACGAATCCCCTCCTATCGCTCATTGCCTCCATGTGACTCGGGACTGTACCCAAAAACCACCGTTTTGCACGCCCTCTTGGACGTGGTAAGATGGAAATCAAAGCACAGTGGGAACCACACAAGACTCTATGACGATCTCGGGTCAACAGACTACTCTGTACCAGTGTCACCAGAGAACTGCCATCTGACGTGAGGTATAATACCATCTGGGAGTTCTCGGCGAGTCCGTCCAGTGTACCCAGTCTCTACTGAGCACCCGTATATCATCTCTGATGTCAAACACCAATGGATATGGGATCATCCATCGCCCATCTGTATGGGTCGAGAAGGTATACGCTAGTCTACTCTGGTATATCGATGCCCTGTCTCAATACACCCACGACTAGGGACTTTGAAGGATGTACTTACGGACTACCCTGTCCCCACTAGTATGATCTGCATCATAATCCAGGTAGTCAAGTACAGATCCTAAGGGCTTTACCAACATGTAACAGAGAGACAAACAGTATACACGTTAAGGTAAAGATCAACCAGATAGCATACTATCATGTCGAGCAAGAAAGTCCTCCCTATATATGTCCCAGCATCCACTACAATATACATCCTATGTACAGTAATGGCCTCTAGGGCATACATATAACTAACAGCTCATTGCCTCTATGTGCCTCGGGACTGTACCCAAAATCCACATGTTTGCACGACTCAGTAGAGCCGTGGTAGGGTGGAGATCAAAGTACAGTGGGAGAACACACAAGACTCTATGACGATCTTGGGTCTACAGACTAACCTGTACCAGTCTCACTTGAGAACTGCTATCCGACGATAGATATAATACCACATAGGAGTTCTCGGCGAGTCCGTTCAGTGTACCCAGTCTCCACTGAGCACCCGCATACAATCTTTGGTGTCACCACACCAGATGGATATGGGATCATCCATCGCCCATCATATGGGACTAGAATGGTATACGCTAGTCTACTCTGGAATATCGATGCCCTGTCTCGATACACCCACGACTAGGAACAGTTAAAGGATATGCTTATAAACTATAGGTGTCCCACTATTATGATTTGCATCATAGTCCCAGTAGTCAAGCAAATATCCTATGGGCTTTATCAACATGTACTAAATGAATAAGATGCATGATCAAATGAACATGTCAAGATAAAGTAAACCAGATAGCACACTATCATGTCGAGCAAGAAATTCATCTATATACATATATACATGTCCAAGCATCCACTATACATATAATGGCCTCTAGGGCATACATATATCCAACAATCTCCCACTTGCACTAAGGCTAATTATTAGCGTATCTCATACCCAACATCTCAAAATGTCGCTCATGCTACGGCTGTGGAAGGGCCTTGGTGAGTGGATCCGCGGTGTTATTCTTTGTATATACTCTCCGAATCTCGATCTCATGGTGATCTAGTATCTCCCGGATCAAATGATATCGTCTCAGGATGTGTCTAGACTTCTGATGGGACCTTGGTTCTTTGGCTAACGGCATAGCCCCATTATTATCACAATACAATGGTATTGGATCAACAATGGTTGGAACTACTCCTAGTTCCGCGATGAACTTCCTCATATAGATGGATTCCTTGGCAGCATCATTTGCAGCAATATACTCAGCTTCCATCGTGGAGTCTGCAACGGTATCCTGTTTGGAACTCTTCCAACTAACCGCCCATCCATTGAGGGTAAATACAAACCCTGAGATAGATTTGCTGTCATCCTTATCACTTTGGAAGCTGGAATCGGTAAAGGCCTCCATTTGGAGATCCCCATTACCATACACCAAGAACAATTCCTTAGTCCTTCGCAAGTACTTAAGAATGTTCTTCACTGCTATCCAATGTTTCTCCCCTAGGTTGGATTGATACCTGCTTACTACAGCTAGTGCATAAGCTACATCAGGGCTAGTACATAACATCTCATACATAATAGATCCTACGGCTGAAGCGTAGGGTATAATGCTCATGCGAGTTCGCTCTTCATCAGTTTTCGGATAGAAGTCCTTGGAGAGAGTGATTCCATGACAAGCGGGCAAGGCACCACGCTTAGAATCTTCCATACTAAACCTTTTTAGGATGGTGTCAATGTACTTTGATTGGGACAATCCCAATAACCTCTTGGATCTATATCTATAGATCCTAATGCCCAAAATGCACGAGGCATCACCCAGGTCCTTCATGGAGAACCTTTATGATAAGAATAGTTTGACCGATTGTAGCATAGGAATATCATTTCCTATCAAGAGAATGTCATCCACGTACAATATGAGGAATGTGACAGTACTCACTACAATCTTCTTATAAATGCATGGTTCATCTATATTTTTGATAAAATCAAACTCTTTGATTATATCATCAAAGCAGATGTTCCAGCTCCGTGAGGCCTGCTTTAATCCATAAATGGATTTGAGCAACCTACATGCTTTCCCACTGCTCCCACTGTCAATGAAGCCTTCTGGCCGATCCATATAAACGCATTCTTCTAAATCACCATTTAGAAATGCAGTTTTAACGTCCATCTGCCAGATTTCATAGTCGTAGTGAGCAGCAATAGCAAGTAGGATCCGAATGGATTTAAGCATTGCTACTGGAGAGAAAGTTTCATCATAGTCCAATCCTGGTCTTTGATGAAAACCTTTCTCTACAAGCCTTGCTTTATAGGTCTCTACCTGTCCACCTACACCAATCTTTCTCTTAAAAATCCATTTGCACCCTACGGGTTTTATCCCAGGAGGTGCAACGTCCAAAGTCCATACTTTTTTGGTGTACATGGACTCCATTTCGGATCTCATGGCGTCCAGCCACTTCATTGAGTCACCACTCGTGATAGCTTGCTGAAAACTAGTAGGATCATCATTGATGCAATCTTCTCTGTCACCATCAATGAGAAACCCATAGTATCTCTACGGTGGGCGAGAAGTTCTACTAGATCTCCGGAGTGGCTGAGGTTCTTGAAGTTCTACTGCAACATCAGTTTCAACCAATTCGTCATGAGTAATTTGTGTCTCTAGAACCTCTTCTAGTTCTACCGTATTGCCATCATCACCTTTTGTAAAAATCTCATTTTCTAAAAATGTGGCATGTTGAGAAACAAACACCTTTTGTTCCTCCTTGTGGTAGAATATATATCCATATGAATGTTTTGGATATCCCATAAATTTACACATGACCGATCATGTTCGAGTTTGTCTGGATTATGCTTTTTGACAAAGCCGGACAACCCCATATCCTAACTCTTTTAAGAGATGGTCTCTTTCCACTCCATATCTCATATGGATTGGTAGACACGGTCTTGGTTGGAACCCTGTATAACAGATACATTACTGTCTCCAATGCATGTCCCCAAAAGGAAAGCGGTAACTCAGCATCACACATCATGGACCGTACCATATCTAACAGGATACAATTCCTCCGTTCTGACATACCGTTGTGCTGTGGTGTGTAAGGAGGAGTGAGCTGAGAGAGAATCCCATTCTCTTTCAAGAAATCTGAAAACTTTATACTCAAATACTCTCCACCTCGATCTGATCGAAGTTTCTTGATACTCAAGCCTGTTTGTTTTTCTACTTAAAGTTTGTACTCCTTGAATTTCTCGAAAGCTTCGGATTTGTGCTTTAATAAAAACACATGTCCGAATCTTGAGAAATCATCAGTAAAAGGAATGAAGTATGAAATACCGCCTCTAACATGTGTAGACATTGGTCCGCATACATCACTATGTATGAGGCTTAAGAGTTCCACAGCTCTTTCTCCGTGTCCAGTAAACGGAGTTTTGGTCATTTTACCTTTGATACAGGACTGACAAGTCGCATAAGATTTATATTCAAAAAGATTCAAATATCCATCTTTATGTAGCTTGTTTAGTCTTCTTTCATTAATATGACCAAGTCTACAATGCCAAAGAAAAGCTTCATTTATATCTGAAAACCTTCTTTTATTAGTATGTTGTATATTGAAAACTGTGAGTTGGTTCAGGACGTAAATGCCGTTATTTAGTGTACCATACCCAATCAACTGTTGATTCAAGTTAATATTCATAACATTATTCTGCAACACAAAATGATATCCTTCATTGTCCAACAAAGAAACGGATATTATATTACATAGCATACTTGGTACATAATAACAAGGGTTCAAAACCATAATACAACTCGAAGGCAACCCCAGATGATACTTTCCTACGGATACAGCATGTACATTGGAACCATTTCCAACCCGCAGAGTATGGTCACCAGTCATCAAAACTCTACTGTTTCTCAATCCCTGCATACAATTGCAGATGTGAGAACCAGAACCAGTATCTAATACCCAAGATGTGGAGTTTATAGAAAAACAGTTTTAAGTTACAAACACACCTGAAGCGGAAGCATCAGTATGCTTCTTCTTCTTGAGATCAGCAAGATACACAGCACAATTGCGTTTCCAATGTCCCGACTTGTGGCAGTAAAAACATTCTCCTTTTCCACTTCCTGCGGCCCCAAATTTGTCTTTCCCCTTCGCCTTTTTAACTCCACCTTTCGGTTTGATGGGTTTCTTCTTCTTCTTTCCCTTGGCCTTAGCTTTTGGGACGGAAGAGGAAGATGGCCCAGTAAGAAGAGCGGGAGTTTTCACTGTCTTAAGCGTGCTCTCTACACTTCTCAACATATTGAGAAGTTCAGGCGATGATTTCTCCAAATCGTTCATATTGAAATTCACAATGAACGGACCAAAGGCGGGGGGGGGGGGGAGGGGGAGACTGCAGAACAATATCTGTATATTGCTCATTATCCATGGTCCATCCCGGTTCCTCAAGTTCTTCTATAAGACCAATCATCTTCAGAACATGATCTCCTACCGATGTGCTAGGGGCCATCCGCATCTGAAACAACTTTCGAGATGCCTCGTATTGTAAAGTCCGAGATTGCTCTTCATACAAATCCTTTGTATGAAGAAAGATAGATTGAACATCCATCTTCTCGTGCCGTTTCTGATGGATACTGTCTATAGAAGTAAGCGTGAGTCACTTAGCCATGTTGCAATCAATATCCCATGTTTTTCGGATCTCCCTATCCGAAACAGATGATTCAGGTCCTGGGATAGGTAGGGCTTTGGTAGTGAGGACATATGATACTTTATCATATGTGAGTGCAATGTTCAAGTTCCTCAACCATTCTTTATAATTCGGTCCTGTCAGTTTATTTTTCTCTAAAAGAAGCTTAAGTCCCGTCATCGGTATCTGCCATTAGGAGAGAGAAAAGAATACACTCAGCGAAATGCTCTTGCAAAGAATTAGATTGGTTATTATCTTATCTAATCGATGTCTCCCACTGCTTTTATCAAATTTTCTTTCAAAACCTGAAAAGAAAACTAGCCAAGATTAATTACATTCTACAGTTTCGCTAACCGGTCAGCCAGGACAGTGTCGGTACTTTGAGGGAGGTTCTCCGTGCTTTCGCACGGACCTAATTAAAATAAACCTCGTTTTCCCAGAGGTTAAACCCCGTTGACACCTTTCTAGACACCTACTGGATTAGCTAATTGTAAAGTGCAAAACTCTTCTGGGAGTAACTCTTACTCACAGTTGGTTCGGGATCCAACTATCATATAGATGGTATGCAATCTCATTGCAAATCTCAACTCTTGAAACTCCCGATATGGTTTTTACCCTTAGCTGCTTATGACCTTGGCTATGGTCAACATATCGTAAGCACTAGTCAAGTTCTACCCGTCATTTCGTGATTAACCAGACCTACCCATATGACCCTTGACTATGATCAACATAATCACATGAATGTCCTAACTAATCGCATCATATGCTTTGTAGAAAGACATCACTTAGCTACCGTACACTACGCCTTGACTATGATCAACATACATAGCACGAATACTAAGTACACTGCTTCCTAAAATGACGGAGGGTTGCGGATGGTTTTTATGAAAACCTTTAACGCTTTGAACTTGATCTCGTTGAAGAATCAAAACAGTTTAGAAAAAGAGTGGATTAAGCTACGCATCTTTTGAAACTTGCATTTTTCATAAAAAGGCCGAGTGGGTTTCAAATCCGATTCTACAACATCTTTAGGTTTCTTTCTCTTTACATTAATCTTATTAATGTAGTCCCATCATTTAAGTTGCTAAGCCATCACAGAAAAAAAAAGAAAATAGAACGCACACTTATGCCATCTGCATTCGCCACAGTGTCCCGTTATGCACCGTTAGGTTACTTAACTAACGGCATAGCGGGGAGGCACTAGCACGGGTGTAAAACATAAGCAACATTTATTCTATATCATATATGTATATAATAATAATCCATTCTCTCAGATACTAAGTAATCTCATTACAGAATATCAACAGCAGAAGCCTATGAAAATAAAAGGATATCTAGAAGGTCCGTATTTTGTATTTAGAGAACAATAGAAAATACAGATTCCACGGTCGCGATGAATAGCCAAGCCCACAACCCTAGACCCCTACAAGAGCGGCAAGTGACCCTGCCAATTCTAGAGTTTAGGAGACCCGGTCACGACTCCTCGAGATGGCCTCCCACTGAACCCTAGAACCCGATCACCTGTGCTCCCCTCCTTGGGTCTATCCTAATGTGGAAAAGTAAATAATATACAATAATGGTGACATCATCCTCAACCCGGAAGTGCCCTAAATGAAAGAATATTACATACAATTAATATTTACATGAATGAAAATAAAGTCTCTCATCTCACATAAAACCCCCGGCTATTCAATCGCGACAATCCTGCACATCATATCTCAGCAACACATAATATCTTATATCATCAACGTAAGCAAGTATGCGTATCCCGATTGTCGTTGATGTATAGCAACGAAACCGGCGACACATCACATACTACACTTACGGTCGTAGAAAAGAAAGTGAAAAACAACAATTGCAATTATCACATTCACAGATATCAAGACGATGTTAAACGTTTCGATCGAATCAACTAGCATCCACAAATTACCCCGAGAGCTCAACACTTGAGCAAAGTCAAAATACTCAAAAAACGTGCCACAGTGTCTATGGACCAGCAGTAGAAGGGGTTAACCAACACCTCACCTATGACACCACGGAACTACGGCAAACCCTAAGGTTCGATCGCGGTTCCGTGGGCATAGAATCGAGTTAAGGTTATTATATTCTTCTAGAGGGGCCATAGGGATACTTGCACGACTATTAAATATAATCAACTTAGGAAAATTACAACACTTCAAAATTTCAGCGGGGTACTTGATGTGGAGTTCGAAGTTTGTTCGAACTGTTAAACATTGTCCAGGTTACCAATACAGTGTTAAAATATACGACTACGAAACACTACGAATTAGCCCATAATCTAAATAAACATCACATGAATATTTGGGAAAAATAAACAATACATGAAACCCAAAAATATACATATTAGAACACTGTGTGAAAACGAAGCAAAGAGGAGGCAGGGAGGCCGAGCTCGCCGGCCATGGGCCATTGGTGCTCGAGTCAAATCCGAGCAGGGGGGTCCGTATTCACACTGTGTTCTAGTTACATCACATGCAAGCTTCTGCAGTTGTTTAAATAATTTTTCAACGACTTTTTAAAAAATTTCCAGAGAGCAAATTAGGGTTTCATAATAGCGTATTTTCGGAGTCGATTTTGTTTTCGTAATATTTTTAACACCATGTCTAAAATTCTAGCTTGGCTCTGATTCCACTGTTGGGTTTACTTAGCACCTAGTCTAGGGTTTGGAAGCATCACACATGCCACAATTAAATTTTTAAAGGTGCTAAGTAAACTAACCATGAATCTTTAACTAGAATATTTAGGGTAACAAGCAAAGTATCATATACTAATAAGAAACTATCACTAAGTGAAGAGATTACAACCTTTGTAGACCTCCCTTGGTGACTCCTTGGACCTTTGAGAGTTTGGAACGGATCGCTAGAGTCCTTCCTCGTCTACGATGATCCACCCGAAGTCCCTTTGCCCAAAGCTTCTTGCTTTACTTGATCTTTCAAAGAAGTGTAGCAAACACCCTACACAAATGGGATAGATGTGTGTAGAATGATGAGGTAGTTTGTATTCTTTAATCAAAACCCTTTCTTTTTTACTACCTCCCTCAAAGAAAATCTCAAGAGAGAGAGGAAGAAGAAGATAATGGCAAAACTAGAGCTCAAAGTGTTTTGTGATGAATAATGAGATGAGAATGAATAATCAATATTAAAACATTCTCTCCTCAAACCATGGTTAGTAATTATCTAGATATTTACTATTGAGTTTAAAAGCCAAAAGAAAACTAACTCATGGTTAATAGTTAGGTGAAGTTTAGTCAAAAGAAGATAAACATTAACCATGAGTGAATGAATTATCTCTTCTTTAACTCAATATAAATAAATATATACATATTTACAACCATGTGAGTCTTGCATTGCCACCATATGTGTATCAACAACCACGATACAATGTATGTATGTATGTGTCCTTGCACATCATCATGTGCATACATGCATGCATACATCAACAAAGAAAAGGGTTTAATAAAGAATTAATCTAAAAGTCAAATGTTAAATCAACACTTGATTTAACAAACCAGTCATATCACATACGACCCGACCAATAGAAAAACGCCCGATTAATATACGGTATCACATACTCGCATTTAATTGGGTCCCCGCGCATATCTCATATGCACACCACATCTTTTTGCTTGAGCTAGGAAACTCCCGTGTGGGACTCTAAGACTCGTCAATACGCCGGCAGTAGGTGATGATCATATCGAACACCCATAAGCCGCAAGCGGTCAACTAAACATAATGGCCATCCGGGTATTGAACGATCAGAAGAAAACCAGCGAAGCTGTCAAAACTCCCATCGAACCAACTGGCAACACTTACCGTACAGTCCGGTCTCTTCGTCAGATATGCTGCATATCGAGTCTAGGGATGGCATCGTCGACCCCAATAACTCAATAAGTCATGCCGGTATATGGCTCATAACAGATCGAGAAACTACTGATAACACTTATCAGTAAATCTCAGCAGCCCTGCCCAGGGACTTCCTGTTATAGCCAATCGAGCATAGCACAACATCAAACCCCAATACCGGGAGAGACTGTAACATTTCAAAAAAATAAAATATTATTTTTGGGAATTTTTATAATTTAATATTATTTTATTGAATATTTTAATATTTTGGTATTATTAAATACAAATAAATGGGAAAAATTTTAGAAAAATTATGGAAAATTCTAAAATAGGGTAATTTATAGAATTATGCCATTTTTAAGTTTTTATGATTAGTTATATGCTAATTTAGTGCTAATCGCGATTAAAAATCGCTAATCAGTTTTTTTGCAATTTTGTGCAAAACATGCACATATCACTTTTTTCACACTTGTGCATTTTCTATCATGTTATTTGGGGTTACTATTCTAGTGAGAAGGTTTTGGAGAAAAGGGAAAGAAGAAAAGGAAAAGAAAATGGAAAAGAGAATAAAATATGAAGCATGGTGTGAGAGAGAGAGGTATGGCCTTCTTTGACCTTGGACTTAGCCATCTCTTCATTTCTCCTCTCATCTTCTCTCTCCCACTTCCTCCATCTCCTGCTGAAGCTGCTGCCCCTCTTCATCCTCCCCACTTCAAGCCCCAAATCATCTCACAAACTTCACTAAAACCCCACTCTCATTTCACAAAAAATGTGCACAAGCTTGCAAGCTATAGGATGGACTAAGAAAGTTTCCATTTTGGCGCTGTTGAGGATTCATGTGGGTCTTATGAGGTAATTCCTCCACAATTAGAGTGTTATTTCTTGTGCTTAAGTTTCGATTCAAGTTTCATATCGATATTGTGTGTTTTTGTGGATTTGAGGATAACCTAGTTAGGGTTTGAGGAAAAATTGAGTTGTGAAGTGAAACTAAGACTTGTTGTGACCTTAGAATCTTGGTGGGATGTTATATTGGACCCTAACCAGAAGCTTTAACCCAGAATACGGATTTATGAGATGATGTCGGGAAAAACTGCAATTCTGGGATTGTATTTGGGAATCTGCTATCACCCGAGACATCCTAAAATAAAATTGATTGGATAGTGAGATATGCAGGCACCCAGGAACCACCACACAAGACCCCAGCCCCCACTTCTATTTCCAGGCCGCCAATTTATTCCCATTGGCCGCAATTTGCGGCCATACCTGCACCAAACTTGCTCGTTTTGGTTCTGTAGCCCCTGCATGCATAGATTAGACCCCTGGTATATATAGATTTGTCTAATTTGACCTAGGGTGAAATCTGGAGCATATTTTCTTAGTTGCTTCTTTGGATTCGTGTTTCCGTATTCCGTATTCCGTATTTTTAATTCTGAATTTGTGTCTTGTGTTTTACCTCGACTATTTGGCGTTTATACGACGATATAGAGGATTTATTGATGGTTTTGAAGGCGTGCCATAGGTTCTAACCTATATGCCCCTTATCGTATCGTTTTGGGATTCGTATGCCGTTTTAGTTTTGAATTGGTTTTGATACGCATTTGCGATACGTTAATGTGTAGGTACCCCATGGAGACTTCGGGACGACAAGAAAGCGCGTGGCGACGTCAACAAATAAAGACACAAGGTGAGTAGATTATATCTACAGGGGGAAGTCGGGTGGATGGCGTATAGCACCCCCGCAGTCCGTAGTTGGTATACCTTATGTGTTTTTATATGATAGTATAGTGTCGTGGATTATTTGAGATGTGTTAGATGTGATAGGGTTAGAAGTAAGCTAGAATATTTCCTAGTTTCAAATCCTAGGATAGGTTTACACCCATACGCACACACTTGCATATTCCTTATATTTACACTGTGTCGATGATGATATTGGATGACATTGGAGATGAGTCGATGGTTTTGGGCATTGTGCCGTGAGAACGGTGATTGATATGATTCGTATTTGGGATACGGCATGTGATTCTTGCGGGCTTTGGATGTGTGTTTACCCCCGCATTCATACTTTATAGATGGTATCGATTTGTACTAGACTTAGACCAGTACCCCAGATTATGTGATATGATGATAATGATACCTGATATTTGATGAGAGGAATGTGATACTGACCCGTACCCAGCTATTGGGATGCCGTACGACGATTTACCGTACGAGCTTTATATTGATCATAGATCCGCACTCATGACTTGAGGATGTCATATGATTTACTGTATAGTACGCGATACTACTGAGGCGGGATCACCGACTACTATATATATACATATCGACTCAGACTTAGGTGGTTTCCATACCCCTCCCGGTTTACTTGATACTTAGATCTGTAGATTCTTTACTGTTGCGTTGATTATTCGATTTCCGCATATTCATGCTATTCACATCGCTTTGCATGTGTTTATTGCTATATTACCATCATGCTGTTAGGACACCAGCACCATTATCGATGATGCATATGTTCCACGTACACTGCTTACCGGCTCACACACTTCATCATCGATAATTGCCATGTCACTACACAGTAGTATTATTGCATCAGGATATGACCTTGTATGTGCATACCGTTATTCTATGTTGCATGATATGCTGTTATACTTGCATTTCATCTATATGTCGCATACATCATGCTTTCTGATTATGCGCATTGGGATATTTGTTTTCATGATATTTCTGGATTTGGGGAACCGTGGGTATTTCAAGAGATTATGTAAATGTTTTAAAACCCGGTTACCCTTGATATGATATTTCAGCTTCCACCATGAGTTTTATCGGTTCTGATTTATAAACCCCTACGAGGAGGCGTCGAGGCCGTATGAGGGTACATGGTGGGGCCCGGAGTACCCCGGGACAAGAATGGGATGTCGATGTGCTATGAGCCGATGAGCCCGGCTGGGGAACCATATTGTCCAGTGATATTACCTTTTACTCGGCGGTTATCTTGGGGATACCGACCGGAGCTTGTACGTATGCATACGTCGCAATTCGAGGGTCGAAGCTGGGCACTTGGGTTTCGATATAGCGTATGATACGTACCTATCAGGGCTAGTCTTGGTGACAGTGCCTGATAGATGAGGATTTTCGTGTCGATGCTAAGCACAGGTTTCGTGATGTTTTCCATGATTTTGTTTATATCCTCATATTTACATACATGATGTTTGTTGTCATTGGGTGACGGGTGGACGGGTTCGACGTTTATTGTCATTGGGTGATGAGTGGACGGGTTCCACGTTTATACAGACTTGATCACATACAGACTGGATTTACATTGATCATACTTCATTTGTATATATAACAGGGTATGAGGGCGCTGTTATATATACCCATACACCAATATTAGTGGAATGGGACGCTAATATATGTGTATTGATATCCATTTGATACTTCATCATATTTACTTCGTGCAGACATACCTTATACTAATGACATGTTACTACCTGAGTACTTGGCACTACATACATGTTTAGATGTTATATTGCCACCTTATCATGCTTCAGACGTACTCTTGTGGTTTATATTATACTGATCGTATTGACCTAGGATTATGTCTTGCATTCGGTTTCTTCTTGTAGATATTTCTATTCACGAGTTGGCAACTCACCCCCGTTGTGCCACAGTTCTTGCAGGTTTTGCCGTACAGGTTCCATTGCGGCATTTCTGGCACACTGCTTCCTTGCGGGTGAATTGCATTTGGTAGGTGGATTCTTTTGCATCAAGAACCAGCATTGTACCTGTATTATTCATTGTATCTAGAATTCCATCAACCAAAACTTGTATATTGTTTCAGACTTAGACACTAGTGATGTATTATTCGACCTTAAAGTCGCGCTTAGCTGTATTACGGTTTTCATGCTTATTGGGTTTCTGTTGTGTTTTGATCCTCGCCATTTGGCGTTGTATATTATATTGCTTGCGTGGTTGTGACCGTCGATTGACGAAGAGCTAGCTCCCGCTTGGGAATGCCTTTTGTCATTGCATATATATATTGTTCTTGTTGTACCCCGTTCGGGGCCAGTATTTACAAAAGAAACTCTGCCGAAATTTTTAGAAAAGACCGTACATTTTTAAAATGCATATTCGGCTTAGTTATTTAAAAAAACCTTGACTTTCAAACATGTTTTTCTTCACTTCTTTAAACCAGTTTTCTTTATTTACTCTTAAAATGGTTTTAGATTGCTGGGCTTTTGGCTTACTTGGATCAGATGGAGTCCTATAGACTTCATATGATTCAAGGGCCAGTCACGTGCTCTTTCGGGTCGTGACAAAGTTGGTATCAGAGCGCTAGGTTGACCTTGGTTCGAGTCTAAGTTTGACTATGTGGAGCCTAGGGCGTCTATATATATACGGAACTTAGGCTTGACCTTACGGAACTTAGACTTAGTCGAGGGGGTATTAGACCCGAACTTTCGTCGCGTAGGATGACCCTTGGTTGATGGAGTAGGTGACTGCAGTAGAGTGACGTACCGTGTGTATGTTCCGCGGCATACTAACGATACACTACTCCGCTTAAAGAGCCTTAGGATATACATTTCCTTGCACAGTATTATATTCATTCCTGATCTATCTTCATCGATACTGGTTATGATTTTGCTGCCGCGATCACACGGGCAGAAAGAGCTACGGCTCGAGTTGCGTCAACTTGAGCTCGTCGTGGACGAGAACTGACCAGGATGTGATTCCAGAGACTTACGATCGCATTGAGAGGCATCGTCTTTTTGTGTTTTCATGCCATGAGCGTTTGACAGATGGCTTTCACGAGATTTCTCGGACATGCCGATGGGTACCAGAGGAACAGGCTACTGCTAGAGGCCAGCCAGGATGTGATGGCCATTGACATACCGCTTATTCAGAATGATTGAGGCGTTGTTTGGCGTACATCGAATGAGCCAGTTGTTGCTGCCAATAACGAGATATTGCCCAGATGATTGGAGCTACTGCAGCATGAGTACATACTTGGAGATATGATAGACGGTCGCTAGTCACCGAGGGTGGATGACTAGGGCATGTGGTTCGTTCGCTTACCGAGGCGAGGTCATCAGATAGATTGCTTCCAGCTAGAGACGACTTCACACGGAGACGTTGAGAGTCGACAGAGACGATCGAATGTCAGGAGCCCCTTTTCCAAGTTTAAAGTATACGGAAAGACATGCAGGCGATTCTATGGACCCTCTAGAAGAATGAAACCCTAACTCGACTTAATGACCGTGTGAAAGCCTTTGAACCTTAGGGTTTGCGGCAGTTCCGCGGCGCCATTAGTGAGGCTTGGGTTTGCCCTTCTACGGCTGGACCACCGACGCTGTGGCATGTACTCGATACTATTAAACTGTACTCAAGATGTTGATCTCTTGGGGGATTATGAGGTTCTGACGAGTCGATCAAATGTTTTGACATCATTCGGATATCATGTGATGGGATGCTTTGCTTGGGAGACTCCAGATACGAGTATAGCCGTTGGAGCACAGTCCATGCAGCCATGATGAGACGAGTCCGAATCAGTCGACATTGAAGCAGAGTGAAGTAAAGAGTTCGCTAGAGATTTCGACGAGATGACGTCCCACTCCGCCGACATCAGTGATGCGATACGCACGCAGAGGCATGGTATATGGATATAGCTTCCAGAAAAAGGCGCGATGAGTATGCAGCCATTCAGGAACAAGAATTAGCTTCGGCAAAGGACGATGACTTCCGGGAAATTCGGCAGAAAAGAGATATGCGAGAGATTTTGGATGGACCGTAGCCGAGAACGTTGCGGTGCGCAGATAAAGACGTGACGTCGAAGTGGACGATGATACAGACAAGTGGAACCAGAGGTTCGTGCGAGACGCTGACGAGCTGTCATTACTTTCCGTCGAGACCAGAGCCCTGATATGCTTACAGAGGCGTTGGGATGCGACCAATTTCCGAGAAATGCTATGCTGAGGACGCAGATGTCCATTGAGCGAGAAGAGATTATGCAAGAGTACCAGCTTCCGTACAGATCGGCATAGGCAAGATCGGCAGAGACCTTGAACAGGATTCCTTCCAGGACATTGCTGCAAAGATGTTTGCACCCAGGATCAGATGTGTGATGTGCATTCGGAGACCAGAGGCCGACGTCAGTGATATGCTGCTTTATGAGTGGTCATGATGATTGACCAAGAGATGACCAGAGAAGTACCAGAACGGAATTGTCCCCGTTAGCACACCTAACATGGCCGATGAGCCGATTGATTACGAGATAGGTAATCCGCAGAGAAGATAAGGACCCAGAGGCAGAGGACGCCAGACCGTGAGCAAGAGGCAAGTGGATATCTTGCGCTGCTAGCATTGGATGCACTGACTCCTTCTCGACTTTGAAGGAGGAACTACCGACGACGGTATTTATGATTTGTGATTCGATTATCACGTATCCGTCATCTTGGATTTTGGTATTTTGGGCGTTCTATTGCATGATTTAGTTTTGATGACCGAGTTTCATGATATTTGTTTTATGCACCCACTGGGTATTTATATTTTACGCATAGTTATTACATTTGAGGTATTGATTGTGATTTCACGCCTATTGATTTGATTTACACTTCCAGCA
Organism: Agapanthus africanus; assembly: GCA_030015575.1. NCBI lineage: Eukaryota > Viridiplantae > Streptophyta > Magnoliopsida > Asparagales > Amaryllidaceae > Agapanthus > Agapanthus africanus. The sequence continues at coordinate 612,918,108 of JASDDO010000024.1, forward strand.
TAGCTTTCATGCACCTTTAGTGTTTTGATATACGATTTTGGTGCATGCCAGATGCACTAAATCAAAATTCTTCATGCATGTCAAATGCGCCTGATTTTGCTGTCAGGCATATACGTTGCCTATGACAGATGTTTCGTGCACACCAGTTGCACCTAGATGTTGTTTTGTACACCTGTAGGATACATATATGGATTTTGATTTCCGTGCGCACCAGACGCACCGGATATTCTTATATACATTTTTGGGGATTGATTTCTTATAGAGCAGTACATTTTTTATGATATTCGCTATGTATTGATGTTTTCGGAACCCCGACAATTTGGATTTTTACTGAAATGTTTTTGTATTTTGGGGTTTAAATTTAAATTCGGGGACCAAATTTATTTAAGGGGGGTAGATTGTAACATTTCAAAAAAATAAAATATTATTTTTGGGAATTTTTATAATTTAATATTATTTTATTGAATATTTTAATATTTTGGTATTATTAAATACAAATAAATGGGAAAAATTTTAGAAAAATTATGGAAAACACTAAAATAGGGTAATTTATAGAATTATGCCATTTTTAAGTTTTTATGATTAGTTATATGCTAATTTAGTGCTAATCGCGATTAAAAATCGCTAATCGGTTTTTTAGCAATTTTGTGCAAAACATGCACATATCACTTTTTTCACACTTGTGCATTTTCTATCATGTTATTTGGGGTTACTATTCTAGTGAGAAGGTTTTGGAGAAAAGGGAAAAAAGAAAAGGAAAAGAAAATGGAAAAGAGAATAAAATATGAAGCATGGTGTGAGAGAGAGAGGTATGGCCTTCTTTGACCTTGGACTTAGCCATTTCTTCATTTCTCCTCTCATCTTCTTTCTCCCTCTTCCTCCATCTCCTGCTGAAGCTGCTGCCCCTCTTCATCCTCCCCACTTCAAGCCCCAAATCATCTCACAAACTTCACTAAAACCCCACTCTCATTTCACAAAAAATGTGCACAAGCTTGCAAGCTATAGGATGGACCAAGAAAGTTTTCATTTTGGCGCTGTTGAGGATTCATATGGGTCTTATGAGGTAATTCCTCCACAATTAGAGTGGTATTTCTTGTGCTTAAGCTTCGATTCAAGTTTCATATCGATATTGTGTGTTTTTGTGGATTTGAGGATAACCTAGTTAGGGTTTCAGGAAAAATTGAGTTGTGAAGTGAAACAAAGACTTGTTGTGACCTTAGAATCTTGGTGTGATGTTATATTGGACCCGAACCTGAAGCTTTAACCCAAAATACGGATTTATGAGACGATGTCGGGAAAAAATGCAATTCTGGGATTGTATTTGGGAATCTGCTATCACCCGAGACATCCTAAAATAAAATTGATTGGACAGTGAGATGTGCAGGCACCCAGGAACCACCACACAAGACCCCAGCCACCACTTCTATTTCCAGGCCGCCAATTTATTCCCATTGGCCATAATTTGCGTCCATACCTGCACCAAACTTGCTCATTTTGGTTCTGTAGCCCCTACATGCATAAATTAGACCCCTGGTATATATAGATTTGTCTAATTTGACCTAGGGTGAAATCTGGAGCATATTTCCTTAGTTGCTGTTTTGGATTCGTGTTTCCGTATTCCGTATTTTTAATTCTGAATTTGTGTCTTGTGTTTTACCTCGACTATTTGGCGTTTATACGACGATATAGAGGATTTATTAATGGTTTTGAAGGCGTGCCATAGGATCTAACCTATATGCCCTTTATCGTATCGTTTTGGGATTCGTATGCCGTTTTAGTTTTGAATTGGTTTTGATACGCATTTGCGATACGTTAATATGTAGGTACCCCATGGAGACTTCGGGACGACAAGAAAGCGCGTGGCGACGTCGACAAATAAAGACACAAGGTGAGTAGATTTTATCTACAGGGGGAAGTAGGGTGGATGGCGTATAGCACCCCCGCAGTCCGTAGTTGGTATACCTTATGTGTTTTTATATGATAGTATAGTATCGTGGATTATTTGAGATGTGTTAGATGTGATAGGGTTAGAAGTAAGCTAGAATATTTCCTAGTTGTGAACCCTAGGATAGGTTTACACCCATACGCACACACTTGCATATTCCTTATATTTACACTGTGTCGATGATGATATTGGATGACATTGGAGATGAGTCGATGGTTTTGGGCATTGTGCCGTGAGAACGGTGATTGATATGATTCGTATTTGGGATACGACATGTGATTCTTGCGGGCTTTGGATGTGTGTTTACCCCCGCATTCATACTTTATAGATGGTATAGATTTTTACTAGACTTAGATCTGTACCCCAGATTATGTGATATGATGATAATGATACCTGATATTTGATGAGAGGAATGTGATACTGACCCGTACCCAGCTATTGGGATGCCGTACGACGATTTACCGTATGAGCTTTATATTGATGATAGATCCGCACTCATGACTTGAGGATGTCATATGATTTACTGTATAGTACGCGATACTACTGAGGCTTGATCACCGACTACTATATATATACATATCGACTCAGACTTAGGTGGTATCCATACCCCTCCCGGTTTACTTGATACTTAGATCTGTAGATTCTTTACTGTTGCGTTGATTATTCGATTTCCGCATATTCATGCTATTCACATCGCTTTGCATGTGTTTATTGCTATATTACCTTCATGCTGTTAGGACACCAGTACCTTTATCGATGATGCATATGTTCCACGTACACTGCTTGCCGGCTCACACACTTCATCATCGATAATTGCCATGTCACTACACAGTAATATTATTGCATCAGGATATGATCTTGTATGTGCATACCATTATTCTATGTTGCATGATATGCTGTTATACTTGCATTTCATCTATATGTCACATACATCATGCTTTCTGATTATGTGCATTGGGATATTTATTTTCATGATATTTCTGGATTTGGGGAACCATGGGTATTTCAAGAGATTATGTAAATGTTTTAAAACCCGGTTACCCTTGATATGATATTTCAGCTTCCACCATGAGTTTTATCGGTTCTGATTTATATACCCCTACGAGGAGGCGTCGAGGTCGTATGAGGGTACATGGTGGGGCCCGGAGTACCCCGGGGTAAGAAAGGGATGTCGATGTGCTATGAGCCGATGAGCCCGGCTGGGGAACCATACTGTCCGGTGATATTACCTTTTACTCGGCGGTTATCTTGGGGATACCGACCGGAGCTTGTACGTATGCATACGTCGCAATTCGAGGGTCGAAGCTGGGCACTTGGGTTTCAATATAGCGTACGATACGTACCTATCAGGGCTAGTCTTGGTGACAGTGCCTGATAGATGAGGATTTTCGTGCCGATGCTAGGCACGGGTTTCGTGATGTTTTCCATGATTTTGTTTATATCCTCATATTTACATACATGATGTTTGTTGTCATTGGGTGACGGGTGGACGGGTTCCACGTTTATTGTCATTGGGTGATGGGTGGACGGGTTCCACGTTTATACAGACTTGATCACATACAGACTGGATTTACATTGATCATACTTCATTTGTATATATAACAGGGTATGAGGGCGCTGTTAGATATATTCTTACACCAATATTAGTGGAATGGGACGCTAATATATGTGTATTGATATCCATTTGATACTTCATCATATTTACTTCATGCAGACATACCTTATACTGATGACATGTTATTACCTGAGTACTTGGCACTACATACATGTTTAGATGTTACATTTCCACCTTATCATGCTTCAGACGTACTCTTGTGGTTTATATTATACTGATCGTATTGACCTAGGATTATGTCTTGCATTCGGTTTCTTCTTGTAGATATTTCTATTCACGAGTTGGCAACTCACCCCTGTTGTGCCACAGTTCTTGCAGGTTTCGCCGTACAGGTTCCATTGCGGCATTTCTGGCACACTGCTTCCTTGCGGGTGAATTGCATTTGGTAGGTGGATTCTTTTGCATCAAGAACCACCATTGTACCTGTATTATTCATTGTATCTAGAATTCCATCAACCAAAACTTGTATATTGTTTCAGACTTAGACACTAGTGATGTATTATTCGACCTTAGAGTCGCGCTTAGCAGTATTACGGTTTTCATGCTTATTGGGTTTCTGTTGAGTTTTGATCCTCGCCATTTGGCATTGTATATTATATTGCTTGCGTGGTTGTGACCGTCGATTGACGAAGAGCTAGCTCCCGCTTCGGGATGCCTTTTATCATTGCATATATATATTGTTCTTATTGTACCCCGTTCGGGGCCAGTATTTACAAAAGAAACTCTGCCGAAATTTTTAGAAAAGACCGTACATTTTTAAAATGCATATTCGGCTTAGTTATTTAAAGAAACCTTGACTTTCAAACATATTTTTCTTCACTTCTTTAAACCAGTTTTCTTTATTTACTCTTAAAATGGTTTTAGATTGCTGGGCTTTTGGCTTACTTGGATCAGATGGAGTCCTATAGACTTCATATGGTTCAAGGGCCAATCACGTGCTCTTTCGGGTCGTGACAGAGACGAAACCCCTCCTATTGCTCATTGCCTCCATGTGCCTCGAGTCTGTACCCAAAATCCACCTGTTTGCACGACTCAGCAGAGCTGTGGTAGGGTGGAGATCAAAGTACAGTGGGAGAACACACAAGACTCTATGACGATCTTGGGTCTACAAATTAACCTGTACCAGTGTCACCTGAGAACTGCTATCCGACAATAGATATAATACTACATAAGAGTTCTTGGCGAGTCCGTTCAGTGTACCCAGTCTCCACTGAGCACCCGCATACAATCTTTGGTGTCACCACACCAGATGGATATGGGATCATCCATCGCCCATCATATGGGACAAGAATGGTATACGCTAGTCTACTCTGGAATATCGATGCCCCGTCTCGATACACCCACGACTAAGAACAGTTAAAGGATATTCTTATAAACTACAGGTGTCCCACTTGTATGATCTGCATCATAGTCCCAGTAGTCAAGCAAATATCCTATGGGCTTTATCAACATGTACTAAATGAATAAGATGCATGATCAAATGAACATGTCAAGATAAAGTAAACCAGATAGCATACTATCATGTCGAGCAAGAAAGTCATCTATATACATATATACATGTCCAAGCATCCACTATACATATAATGGCCTCTAGGGCATACATATATCCAACAGCAAGGTCTCACAAGCCCTTGGTGTTAGTTTGTTCACCTGAGATAGTATACAGGTGCTCATTGGGTTATGAGTACACTGGACGGACTCGCCGGGAACATGCTAGTTGGTACTATACCTATTGTCATATAGAAGTTCCCAGGTGACATGTGTACAGGTTAGTCTGTCGACCCGAGATCATCATTTGTCTCGTGTGAGTTCCTACTGTGCTTTGATTACTACCCTACCATGGCTTAAAAGAGTCATGCAAACAGGTTTTAGCTGGGTACAGTCTCGAGCCTCATAGAGGCAGTGAGCGGAACGTTGGGGATTCGTCTCTCCTAGTATTGGAGGTTGATGTCGCGCAGTGCATGGGTGGCCATCACCAGAAATCCTTAGCCAAGGTAGTCGAGAATTACTGATTTGGATCAGTAGTTTCTCAGTTGGTGATGGGCTTCATACAAACACGAAATGTCGCGTTATTAGAGGTTTGACTTTATCCACCCCTCAAACTCGATATCCGATACTCTTAGACGAACTGACCGGACTGGACGGATATTGTCACGGACAGGTTCAGTAGGGGTCAGGATGAGTTTGCTCGTCGGCCTTCCATTCGCTCAATACCTGGGTAGCCGTTATGCACAGCTAGTGCCGCTGATGTGCTTGTGGTTAAACCCACTGACAGCATATTGATGAGTCTTTAGAGTCCCACATAGAGGGTTTCCCTGCTTTGGGCGAAACGATGTAGAGGCCGTATGGTTTTACGGCAGGATTCAATCATATACGTGCACTTATGCACGTATCATGATTCGGACGGATAATACTTATGGGCTTTGGTTTAAGCCGGATTCTAGTATTATATTGATGGATTATTTTCGTCTCTTTGTATTCGTATTTTTCGGAATACGGATACAGGTATGTATATACGGATGAGGGGTATTCTTATAATTTATTACAAGGTGCTTCTAGAAGATTTTAGTTTTAACCATTTAGGATTAAATGGTTAATGGGGTGGAGAGGATGAGGTGTTGTATGCATTTATTCAAGTATGACTCATGGGGTGACTCATGGATTCACTATTGAGGCATGCTTGATATTCGTTTGGGTTGTGAGATATTTTGGAGACTTGAGATATTTTGGAGACTTAAGATATTTATTGTATACTTCATTATTGCTCACAACACACTTAGCCATTTTTTTCTTGAGTTGCCTCACACTCTCATCCTCAAGCTTCTTCTTCTACCTCCACCCTTCAAGTCTCATGTGTTGAGAAACCTAGGGTGTTTGGAGACAAAATAATCCATCATTAGACTCTACATCTTCTAGGCTATCTAGTTTAGCGAACTAGGTATCCTAGTTTCCTCGGCTATGAGGTTGGAGCTCGAAATACAAATCCTCAGGTGGATCATCTTCGATGGTGGGAGACCGGAGATCAAGCTTGATCATGGAGGCCTCTAGAAGCTTGGGATGATGGTTAAAGACCGAAAGACACGGATCATTTGGTATAACCATTCTTAACTCTTTTTATGTTTGCTAGCTTATGGTTAATGGTCGATCCGTATTATGGGGTTGTTCTAGCGCCAGTTTGTAAAATTTTTATTCCGCAATCGACCACGGTTTGATGGCCATGGCGCTTGCATAACCCAACATGGTATCAGAGACAACCCATAGCCTATGCTAGCAGTTTAAACGATGTTTTAAATATCGAAACCGAAAAAAACTCCGAAACAATACGCATATATTCCAGTTTTTGTCGATTTTAAAATAGTCTTTAAAAATTATTTAAACAATTGCAGAAGACCGCCCTTGTAACTACAAGAACACACCCCAAAAACGAGCCCCAAAATCCTTTGTACGGCCGACGAGATCGGCAAGAAACCCCAGAGCCGCCGGTTCTTCTTTGGAGTTGGGTTTTGTGTTTTGAGTGGTGTTCCGGTCTTTGGAATATTTAGTTTTTGGTATTGTTTTTTTTTTCCCAGATTGCATATTATGTAATCTTTGGTTTGGGGGCAATACGGAGTATTTCGAAGTCGCTATTTTTATCACTGTTTAAAAGTTTTTAGTACATACATTACTATCTGTGACCGTGAATGTCATTAGAGTGGTACAACTCGTCTAATTGGTATATGTCTTTTAGACGGGTTTGCGAACATGGCATTCACATTGATGTTCTGTGTTGTGCTGAGGTTGTGGTTGGATCGTCATGGTGGATAGACAGTGGTGCAATGATAGTTGTACAGTTCAGATTCATTTGTATATTTGATATTGCGGGGTGAGCGTCCGACATGTGGACTTCCATCTCTGCCAGTTTGTATATTATTTGTTTGGGGCACGACCGGGTTGAGGTCGATGTCACCCTTGTACATATATTTCTTTTCTTTTCTGTACTAGGATTACCCCGCGGTGGAATGTTCGAATAGCCGGGTTCTAGAGAGCAACGGGCCCGCATCTCATAGCGTTGAGACGGTGGGGGACTTACTCTAGAATTGGCGGGCTATTCGCCGCACTCGTAGGTGGTATAAGTTGACCTACGGAGGGGTGCCCAAGTTACCGGATTCCGTGAATTGCTGGGTGGCCCATTCACGTTGTTGATTGGGGTTGCCTCACTTCTGGGATTGGCGGGTAACTTGCCGCACTCGTAGGGGTCTAAGTTTTTATTGCGCAGGCTATCTACATGACAGGGAACGTCGGGTCTCATTTGCGGCTCAAATGAAACCCGAGGCTCCAGCATTATCCACCATTATGTGTTGCTTGCTGAGATTCTGTGATGTTGCTTTATATCATGCCTGGGATGAATGTTATATATATTTATATATATACTAGTAGATGTTGTATATGTTTTGCACCCGTACTAGTCCAGCCCCCGCTCTGCCGTTAGTTAAGTAATCTAACGGGTGATGACGGGGCCCAGTGGCGAATGTGGATGGCATATAGGTACATTATATTTTTCGTTCCTTTATCTGGTGTGATATGTTTAATTGATAGGACTGCATTAATTTTGATTAATGCAAGGAAAACAAACCTATATGATGTTGTTGGAACCAAGTTTTTTTGAAAACTGACATTAAGGACGTTTCCTTTTGCTTTGCATAGTGATATTCGGTTATGAATATCCAGCACCTCATTCGACGAGGCAAGAGCCGAGATCCCTTTATCGGGAGTGACCTCTTGAGTGAAAGTTTGTGTCATCGTAATAACTTCACTATAGTCGATTCTTTTGATTTGCATCGTGGTATTCAGTTTAGAATATCCTGCACCTCATTCGATGAGGAAAGAGCCAAGATCCCTTCACAGGGAGTGACCTCTTTAGCAATAGTTTGTGCCACTATATTTTTAAAAAAACCACTTGGATTCCTTCAATGATATCAAGTTCATTACGCTAAAGGTTTTTCGCCAAAAACCAGCCGTAGCCCTCCATCATTTCTTATAGGTATCACTTAGTATTCATGCTATGTATGTTGGCCTACGTCAAGGCATAGTGTATGGTAGTTGGGTAATGCTTGTTTGCTGCATGGATATGCGATTATTTAGGATAGTCGTACAGTTATTTTGGCCTACGTTAAGGACTTGTACGGGTGGGTCTAAGTCAATCCAGGATAATGACGGGTTGAACTTGACTAACGACTTATGATATGTTGGCCTACGTCAAGATCGTAAGTGTTAGTTATATATATGCCCTAGAGGCCATTGTTGTACATATGATGTATATTATAGTGGATGCTTGGATATATATAGAGAGGACTTTCTTGCTCGACATCATAGTATGCTATTTGGTTTCACTTTATCTTAACATGTTGACTTGTATTGGTTTACTGTCTTGCTCTCATATGTTGATAAAGTCCTTAGGATATGTACTCGACTACTAGGACTATGATGCAGATCATACTAGTGGGGATAGGGTAGTCAAAGAGTACATCCTATAACTAATCCTAGTCGAGGGAGTATCGAGACAGGGCATCGATACTCCACAGTAGACTAGCGTATACGCTTCTCGACCCATATGATGGGCGATAAATGATCCCATATCCATTGGTGTTTGACATCAGAGAAGGTATACGGGTGCTCAGTGGAAACTGGGTAACTGAACGGACTCGCCGAGAACTCCTAGATGGTATTATACTTATCGTCAGATAGCAGTTCTCTGGTGATAATGGTACAGGTTAGTCTGTAGACCCGAGATCGTCATAGAGTCTTGTGTGATTCCCACTGTGCTTTGATTTCCACCTTACTACGTTCACGAGAATGTGCAAAACGGTGGCTTTTGGGTACAGTCCCGAATCACATGGAGGCAATGAGCAATAGGAGGGGTTTCGTCTCTCCCGGTATTGGGAGTTAATGTTGCACTGTGTTCGATTGGCTATAACTGGAAGTCCCTGGCCAGGGCTGATATAGAGATCTACTGGTAAGTCTTATTAGTAGTTTCTCGACCCGTTATGAGCCTCACATCGGCACGACTTATCGGTTACTGGGGTCTGACGTTTACCACCCCAAGACTGGATATGCGAAATATCAGACGAAGAGACCGGACTGTAAGGGAGTGTTACTGGTTGGATTCACGGGAGAATGTACAGGCTTGCTTGTTGATCTTCTGATTGCTCAATACCTGGGTGGCTGTTACGTTTAGCTAACCGCTTGCAGCTTGTGGGTGTTTGATATGATCATCACCTACTGCCGGCGTATTGACGATTCTTTAGAGTCCTACACAGAGGTTTCCTGGCTCAGGCAAAACGGAGTAGGAGCACGTATGTGATATGTGCGGGACCGAGAATAATATGTTTATGTGATACCGTATTCGATTCTCACGATATGTGATATCGGCCGGGTATATGTGATATAGCCGGGTCATTGGATCAAGTGTTGATTCGATGAACTGATACAGATTATATTAGTCGGTTATTTGCAAAATAGCCGGATTATCGGATCAAGTGTTGATTCTATAATTTAATGTATAATTATATATTTGATATATTACATTACAATAACTAATATAAGCTCACTTAAAGATTCTTTTTCTCACATGATGATACATTGATATATATGTGATATATGTTAATTGTATTATTTTATTTTGTTACAAAATATTGTATATGTGATATATAATATTGTAATATGTTAGGGTTACAAATGCAACTAGGGTTAAAACCATGTTAGGGTTTAAACTTGGGTTAACATTTTCTTTTTAGGGTTAATTCTTTTTGGATGGATTAAGTTTTGGATGAGCTTTGAGGAAGCTTCATGATCCTTTGACAAAGTCCACCCTCTTTGTTTTATCCTTGATATTTGTTAACCTAACTTTAACCCTAGCCTATGGTTTATTCTCTACATGAATTAGCCATGACACATATCTAACTATGGTTGCATTTCTAACCTCAACAATAATTCATTCATCACTTCTTCATCTTCTTCTTGCTATTGAAAAAAGCTTTCTAGAATTTTCCTTTGTGGTGATTGTTTGTGAGAAAAAGAAAACTAAAGAGAGCAAAATTCCTACTTCATCATCCTCATCTATTCTAGCCACTTAGATTAGGGTGTTTGCTTCACTGATACCTTATTAGTAAAGTGAGAGCTTGGGTTTATGATTCTTCAAGGTAGATCATCTTTGAAAGTGAAGACTTCAAGCTAGCATGGATCATTCACCTCATAGAGCCTCTCGAGAGTTCGGGAGCTTGATGATCACAGCGAAGGGACCTCAACTCGGAGCTTATGAAGCGAAAGAACGGACTACAAAGGTTGTAATCCCAAACTCTTAGAAGTAAAGTTGTTTACTTGTAGTTTTAGTTTGATTCTCTAGTTAAAGATCTAGGGTTAGGGTTATCTAAAATGGCAAAATTTTTAACTTGGCATGGATGATGCCTCCCGAAACCTTGCTTCCGTTGTAGGTATCCCAACAATAAGTGTTAGGGGTAAAAACCACATCGGGAGTTTCAAACATACAAGAAACTTGCCAGGTATGCGCATACCTTTTGGAGTGTGGTGACTTGAGTGGCTTCTATCAAGTTATCATGTGATGATAGTTGGACTCCGATTTCCACTGATGAGTAGGTGTTACTCCTCGGGTGATTTTATATGATCCCGACTAATTCTCCTTTTAGGGTTTGAAGGAGAATTCGAGGAAACAGTGGGAGCCATCATGATTAGATAAAGTGATTAACCATTCTGATCTTGGTTAGAGTGCACGCCGAGTGTTTCTTTTCTCTCTTTCTTTGGCAGCGACCATGGCCTGACCCTAAACTAAAACTTATGAACTAAGTTAATCGAACCTTCTTAAAACACTTTGGTTTTTGGATTGCCACGGAGTCGCATATATCATTGCCAATCCTACATCACTTTTGCACTTCTCCGGAACACTTCGTATCACTACGAAAATCCATATTGCTTGGATATTCCATCGTATAGTTTCATACGAACTCAAAGGAACTTGTTCCAGTTTGAGGATGGATTATGGTCCTGAAGAAATTGAATAGGATTATTCGGTTGTCTTTTCCCTTTACATTCTCTCTGGTTGTGATAGCTCCTAGTATTAGGAGAGTACACCTATTGCGCTTATTGGATAGTCTCCTTCCAAACTATAGGCAGGTGCCGAAAGGTGGGGAAGGAAGAAAACCAATTAGCCTAAGTGTGGTGTATAGAAGGTAATAAGTAAAGACATATAAAGAGATTATAGTAAGGGCAAAGGAAATTGTGACTACTATCATTCACGACAAAACCACGTATACCCCTAACACTCCTACTTCACCTTTGGATTTCTCCAGAACACTTCGTATTACTACGAAAATCCATATAGCTTGGATATTCTATCGTATAGTTACATACAAATTCGAAGGAACTTGTTCCAGTTCGAGGATGGATTCTGGAGAAATAGAATAAGGATTATTCAGTTGTCTTTTCCCTTTACCTTCTCTCAGGTTGTGAGAGCTCCTAGGATTAGGAGAGTACACCTATTACGCTTATTGGATAGTATTCTTCTAAACCTTAAGCTGGTGCCGAAGGGTAGGGAAGGAAGAAAATCAATTAGCCTAAGTGTGGTGTACAGAAGGTAATAAGTAAAGACATATAAAAGGATTGGAGTGAGGGCATGGAAATATACGGCCACAGTCATGAATCAGGATAGTGGAAAAGGCATTACTAGGAATACCTGGATACCCCTTCGAAATATTTTCATGTTTCAGTTTCACTGTGCGGTGTTAATTGAAAACTATTTTCCCAATTAGATCCTTACTTCAGGGTATGCATTTACCAGTTTTGATTCTCACATCTACATAGCGTTACAGATGATGAGTAGGAGTAAGATATTGGGATTGTTTTCCTATTTTGATTCAGACTCCAAGGTATGTATTTACCAGATTTGATTCTCACATCTGTATAGCGTTACAGATGATGAGTGGGAGTAGAATAATGGGAATTAGGTGATTATATCCTCATTATATCGGAATTCTTTGTAATTGGTGATATTTGAGAAAATCGCCTGGGTTTTGCCTGACGACAAATATTTGGTTTTGAATATCCGTTGTTATGAACCAATTTCAAACTGATATATCCGTACGTTTATTTTATAAAGTGAGATATAACTTTTTGATATTATGTCTATGACATCTACCTATATCAGTTGGTGGTTAGGTAAGGTGCATTCAACAGCGGTGTAATTCTTCTTAACCACGGTACAGTTTTCAACCTATGACGCACAGGATTTGAGTTATTAAACTCAGGAGACTTATACAAAGTATTGTATGTTGTCCAATGTCCATTAGGACAAAGGGGTTGGTACTCGTACTATATTCTATTTACCCATGACTTCTCTAGTTTTAGACAAGTATTTCGTTGAAATATAGGGTCCAAATTTTGAGAAGTTATAGGTATAAGAATAAAGTAGAGAACCATATGTTGCAAGTATCAGGATTCTTCAAGGTGATCGAAGATGTAGATACTTGTGTTAGGTATTCCGTTGTAAGTAATAGTTTTGAGAACTTGCTTCTCTCTCAGGTTACACATATGTGGATGCACTCCTAGATGAGTAATTCTGCTTGGCCTCCTTCCATTTAGATGATATGCACTGGAGACAGCTGCATGTATATTGAATCTAGTTCCAATTAAATATGTTCCTTAGTTTCTATAGTGGATATAGAATGGATCATATCTTAATGATGTTAAGGTATATGGAGTTGTCCGGCTTATGCTTAAAACCAGAATCTGGACAAACTCATTGCACGTTTCAGTAATGGCAGTTTGTGGGTTATTCCGGGCTTTGACGAGGGTTAACTTTCTACCATCAGGAAGATCAATAGTTATATTGTTCTTGACTCACCACAGTTTTAGTAAAATGGATTCTTTTCAGAAAACATTAGTGGGGGTATGGTAGAACTGGAAGTGATTCCAGAACCACAAACGATTACTGAAAATTTAATAGAACCTAGAGATTCAAGTGGTTTCGACAATCCATTAGCCGCTCCGCAGATTTGGTGGGTAACCTCACACACCCGAGAGGTATTTCGGTCTTCTCAGAGACGGTGACAGAGAGGTTCTTGTTTACCCAGACTTGCCATTGCTGCTGTTCTAGACTATGAGACCTGGCAGGAGGATGAGTCTAACGTCGTTCTAAATTAGTTTTAGAAAGTGCAAGTGTATATGACTCTGCCAGAAGGTTGTTGTAGTCGGTGGGAGCAGCGGAAGCATAGTGGGCAAGTAGCTTATGTCTATTTATAGACTAAAGCAGGTATAGCAGAGATAGATCATATATTTTTGATGTGACAGTCATAGAATTTGATTTCATCAGAATAAGAGATGGATCTGGTAAGAAGGTAGTAGAGAGTGATGTCCAGGTATTTGGATGACATGCACTTCATAGGAAGAGATCTTCCAATACTACGGCCGGTTATATACTGTGGTTGTCACAAAGTGTTTCTGAACATTGGATCTAGATAAAATATCAGGGATTCTGGTTACTAGATCTATGGTTTTAGATCTAAATTTGGGAAGTGTCTCAATTTGGGTACTTTGACATTATTCTAAAGGTGTTTTAGAATGGATGACTCCTGACATGGTGGTGTACCCACAGGTGATGGAGTCACCCTCTCTAAAGAGATGTCTTACAGACTGATGGGGAGAGGGAGTTGTATGATAGGCATATTACTTGCTTAGGCAATTGAGTCAATCATGAGATGTCAAGTACCACACCAGATTTTGCTTTTGCACTAGTTTCAATAAACATATATTAATCCAATACTGGAGAAACATTGGGAAGCAGTTATGAACATAAGTGGATGTTCTTGGTATATGGTAACGACAGCCTCCTTCGGGAGGGGGTTATCATTTCAGGCTTCCAAGGTGACCTGGATGACAGAGTGACTGTCAGAGTTATAGTTTTCTCTCTTTTGAGGGGCAGTATGTTGGACAGGTGGTCCAAGCGGATATCGTGGAAGGCATGGCGCAGGATACTGATTAAATTCAGTGGATGATACAGTCTAAGAAGTTGTTGGATTTGGAGTTCATTTGTGAACCGGGTCCCATCAGATATCCAGGAAAATTCTAAGACAGGTATTGCTCATTTCGGGAGATAGTCTTTCTCCGTGAAGTTGAGATATAGAGAGATATAGAAAGAAACATTGGAGAGGATCCACTCACTGAGGTTATTTCTCGAACACAATAGTTTCACAAACGAGCTTTGCGAAACTGATCAGTAGAGAAGTTAGGTGTTCGGTATCACACGAGCTGTGAGTATGCGACACTATAATAATTGGCCTTGAGTGCAAGTGGGAGATTGTTGGCTATAGTGCCATCAAGTCAATTATTGAATCGTAGGCTCGCGATTGCGATGATTGAGGGAGGACCTATACGGATAAAACAGTCTTACTCAAAATGATAGTATGCTATCTGGTTTGTCTTTATCATCATGTACATGCTTTATGTGGTATTACAGACCACTATTACATGTTGATAGAGCCCATAGGATTCTTGCTTGACTACCAACATTATGATGGCGATCATATATATGGGAGCTGGGTGGTCTATAAGCACATCCTTAAATGTCCCTAGTCGTGGGAGTATCGAGACTGAGCATCGATACTCCAGAGTAGACTAGTGTATACAGATCGAGACCCTGACAAGGGGCGTTGGCAAGGTCTCACAAGGCATTGGTGTTAGTTTGTTCACCTAAGATAGTATACAGGTGCTCATTGGGTTATGAGTACACTGGACGGACTCGCCGGGAAAATGCTAGTTGGTACTATACCTATTGTCAGATAGCAGTTCCCAGGTGACATGTGTACAGGTTAGTCTGTTGACCTGAGATCGCCATTTATCTCGTGTGAGTTCCCAATGTGCTTTGATTACTATCCTACCATGGATCAAAGGAGTCTTGCAAACCTGTTTTAGTTGGGTACAATCCCGAGCCACATGAAGGCAGTGAGCGGATCATCGGGGATTCGTCTCTCCCGGTATTAGGGGTTGATGTCGCGCAGTGTACGGGTGGCCATCACCTGAAATCCTTGGCCAAGGTAGTCGAGAATTACTGATTTGGATCAGTAGTTTCTCAGTTGGTGATGGGCTTCATACCGACACGAAATGTCGGGTTATTAGGGGTCTGACTTTACCACCGCCCCAGACTCGATATGCGATACTCTTAGACGAACAGACCGGACTGGATGGATATTTTCACGAACAGGCTCAGTAGGGGTCAGGATGAGTTTGCTCGTCGGCCTTCCTTTCGCTCAATACCTGGGTAGCCGTTACGTACAGCTAGTGCCGCTGACGTGCTTTTGGTTAAACCCACTGCCAGCGTACTGACGAGTCTTTAGAGTCCCACACAAAGGGTTTTCCTGCTTCGGGCGAAACGATGTAGATGTCGTATGGTTTTATGACAGGGTTCAATCATATACGTGCACTTGTGTACGTATCATGATTCAGACGGATAATATTAGTGGGCTTTGGTTTAAGCCAGATTCTAATATTATATTAATGGATTATTTTCGTCTCTTTGTATTCGTATTTTCGGAATACGGATACGGGTATGTATATACAGATGAGGGGTATTCTTGTAATTTATTATAAGGTGCTTCTAGAAGATGCCACCTTATTTAGTTTTAACCTTTTAAGATTAAATGGTTAATAAGGTGGAGAGGATGAGGTGTTGTATGCATTTATTCAAGCATGACTCATGGGGTGACTCATGGATTCACTATTGAGGCATGCTTGATATTTGTTTAGGTTGTGAGATATTTTGGAGACTTGAGATATTTTGGAGACTTAAGATATTTATTGGATGCTTCATTATTGCTCACAACACACTTAGCCATTTTTTTTCTTGATTTGCCTCACACTCTCATCCTCAAGCTTCTTCTTCTACCTCCACCCTTCAAGTCTCATGTGTTGAGAAACCTAGGGTGTTTGGAGACAAAATAATCCATCATTAGACTCTACATCTTCTAGACTATCTAGTTTAGCGAACTAGGTACCCTAGTTGTTAGTTGTATGTATGCCCTAGAGGCCATTGTTGTACATGATTGTATATTACAATGAATACTTAGACATATATAGGGAGGACTTTCTTGCTCGACATGATAGTATGCTATCTGGTTGTTCTTTATCTTAACATGTAGACTAGTATTGTGATATTGTCTTGCTCTCACATGTTGATAAAGCCCTTAAGATGTATACTTGACTACCAGGACTATGATGCAGATCATACTAGTGGGGCCAGGGTAGTCCACAAGTTTATCCTTTATTTGTTCCTAGTCGAGAGTGTATCGAGACGGGGCATCGATATTCCAGAGTAGACTAGCGTATACGCTTC
This sequence comes from Agapanthus africanus, assembly GCA_030015575.1. NCBI lineage: Eukaryota > Viridiplantae > Streptophyta > Magnoliopsida > Asparagales > Amaryllidaceae > Agapanthus > Agapanthus africanus. Next base: position 612,935,043 of record JASDDO010000024.1, read on the forward strand.
TTGACCCATTTGATGGGCGATGGATGATCCCATATCCATTGGTGTTTGACATCAAAGATGGTATACGGGTGCTCAGTGGAGACTGGGTACACTGAACAGGACTCGCCGAGAACTCTTAGATGGTATTATACCTAACGTCAGATAGCAGTTCTCTGGTGATACTGATACAGGTTAGTCTGTAGACCCGAGATCGTCATAGAGTCTTGTGTGATTCCCACTGTGCTTTGATTTCCACCTCACCACGTTCAAGAGAACGTGCAAAACGGTGGCTTTTAGGTACAGTCCCAAATCACATGGAGGCAATGAGCGATAGGAGGGGTTTCCTCTCTCCCGGTATTGGGAGTTGATGTTGCGCTGTGCTCGATTAGCGATAACAGGAAGTCCCTGGCCAGGGCTGCTTTAGAGATATACTAGTAAGTGTTATCAGTAGTTTCTCAACCCGTTATGAGCCTTATATCGACACGACTTATCGAGTTACTGGGGTCTGACGTTTACCACCCCTAGACTAGGTATGCGACATATCAGACGAAGAGACCGGACTGTACGGTAGTGTTGTTGTTGGATTCACAGGAGTATGGACAAGCTTGCTTGTTGATCTTCTGATCGCTCAATACCCGGGTAGCCTTTACGTCCAGCCAGTACCGCTGACGACTTGTGGGTGACTGATATGATCATCACCCACTGCCGGCGTATTGACGAGTCATTAGAGTCCTACACAGAGGTTTCATAGCTCATGCGAAACGAAGTAGGGCACATATGTGATATGTGCGGGACCGAGATTAATACGTGTATGTGATACCGTATTCCAATCTCGCGATACAGGTTATATGTGATATTACCGGATTGTTGAATCAAGTGTTGATTCAATGATATGTTATATGTATATGTGATATGCATATAAATGATATTAGTCGGTTGTGTGTGATACAGCCGGGTTATTAAATCAAGTGTTGATTTAATAATTTAATGTGTAATTATATATTTGATATATTAATATACATTAACTAATATTAGCACATTTAAGAAAATGTTTTTCTCTTTTTACATTTAATATATATGTGATATATGTTAATGTATTTATTTTTTATGCCATGCTAGATGATACATTGGACATGAGTGTATGAGACTCACACCACACTTAAGATAATGTGGGGTTTTAATTATTAAGGGAAAATCAAAATTAGGTGGAAATTAGTCATGGTTGTGAAGATTGTAGAAGTTTGTAGTAACCATTGACTTAGTCCACTAATTTTGTTTTTACTCTAGATATTTATTAACCTAACCATTATCTTTTGGCCATGGTTTAGTCTCTACATGAGTTATATATGATATTTCTCACCCATGGTCTCCATTCTACACTTGATTGCATCTTCTTCTTCATCTCCATTTTAGCTCTCTAGCTTTTTGAGAGGTGAAGAAAAAGTGAGAGAAAATTAATTCTAAAGTGAGAAAAATTCCTACTTCACCAATCTATACCAAACTAGCCATTTAGTATAGGTTGTTTCTTCACTAGTTCATCAATTAGTGAAGAGGTAGCTTGAGTTAAAGATTCTTCGACGTAGATCATCTTCGGCCTCGAAGATCCTCGAGCAAGCTCGTTCCTTTCACCTAGTGGAGCCAAAGGAGAGTCCGGGAGACCACTACTTGGAGCAAAAGGACTATTACACGGAGCTTTAGAAGTGAAGGACCGGTCTACAAAGGTTGTATTCCTTGTTCACTTAGTGTAAAGTTGTTTACATGTTAGATAAACCCTAATCCTCTAGTTAGATCGTTGGTTATGGGTTGCTTAGCACTCTAGGTTTTTTAAAATTGCATGCTTGATGCCTTAGAAAACATAGCGAGGGTGCTAAGGAACCCCGCAGTGGTATCAGAGCCAAGCTAGAGAATTAAATGATATTAGTAGAATTACGAAACCGAAACAACTCCGAAAACTTCGAAACCAAAACCCTACTTTCTGTCGATTTTAAAACGTTCTCTGAAATCTTTTTAAACAGTTAGAGAATGTTACATGTTATGTAACATGAACACCAGAGGAAAATGAGCCCAATCAACCGGATTTGACCCGGCGAAATTCTTCATAAAACTGGCCTGGTCGGTTTTTGGGTGAGATTTTGGCTTCATTTTTTTTCGGTGTTCCAGTCTCTGGGGTTTGGTGTTTCAGGTATTGTTCGTTTTTGCTAAAGATTACATTTGATGTTATCTTTCTGTAGTGGCTATTCGGGGTGTTTCGTATTTGTAATTTTAACATCGTTTCGGGTTTTATATTGATATGTGATACAATATTTGGAATCCACAATAATTAGTTTTGTGAAAACTAGTTTGAATTTTATAAACCTAGCAATTTAGTCTCATTTGATCGGTTTCCACGGGATTTTGATATGGATCAAAACTCTGTCGCAATCATGTAGTGTACGGGGATACTCGCCGGGTGACATTACTAGATAGCCACGCCCCAAAGCCCCGACCAAGTGATTGTAGGAGAATCCCGTTGCCAAAAGCATCCCCCGGGTGCTCGCGGCCGCGGTGTTCCGTCTAAGTACACTTCGTCGACGGCATCAGGGGGTGCGGCCGTCTACTAAAGTTTCCATGAGCATTCGATCAGTCTGTCAGGAATCTTGTTGAATTACATGACTGGTTATTGAAAAGTGTTTTCAATATTGAGACTAAAATGCGGGGTTTATAAGGTTAGGAATTTAATTCGGAATATGAGATATTCCGGGTTTATGATGTCTAAAGAATTCATTTGGTTACGCATGAAATCTGAAGTATGTGATATTTCTGGTTTATGATGTCTAAGGTGGTTGCGGATTCCAATTGTTGTGGTTTTCACTTTTTTTTTCTGCGACCATAATTGTAATATGTGATGTATCACCGGTTTCGTTGCTATACGTCAACGAGAATTGGGATACGTATATTTACTTACGTTGATGACATATGATGTTATGTGTTGCTGTGATATGTTATATTGGATCGTCGTGTTTGAATAGCTGGGGTTTTTTGCGTGAGATGAGAGTTTTTCATTTTCATTCATGTAAAAACTTGTATGTAATATTCTTTTATTGGGGCACTTCCGGGTTGAGGATGGTGTCACCATTGATGTATATTATTTAGTTTTCCGTATTAGGATAGACCCAAGGCGGGGAGCACAAGCATCCGGGTTCTAGAGTCCAGTGGGAGACCATCTCGAGGAGTCGAGACCGGGTCTCCTAACTCTAGAATTGGTAGGGTTGCTTGCCGCTCTCGTAGGGGTCTAGGGATGTGGGTTTGGCTATTCATCGCGACCGTGGAATCCATGTTTTTTACTGGCTTAATTTAAAACGCGGAACTCCTAGTATATCCAATATTTCATATGTTGACTTCTACTGCAATGTTCTGTGATGTGATCACTTTATTTGATGAGACGAATGCTTTATATTATATATATGATATATAATAAACGTTGCTTATGTTTTGCATCCGCGCTAGTCCTACCCCCGCTCTGCCGTTAGTTATCTAACCTAACGGTGCATGACGGGACCCCGTGGTGAATGAGGATGACATTAGCGTATGTTGTTTAAGTATTTTCGTTTCTTCTGTGATACTTAGGAAGCATAAATGATGGGGCTTCATTAATGAGATTAATGAAAAAGAAAGAAACCTAAAGATGTTGTAGAATCAAATTTTCAAAAAGGTAGCTCTACATGAGTTATATATGATATTTCTCACCCATGGTTGCCATTCTACACTTGATTGCATCTTCTTCTTCATCTTCATTTTAGCTCTCTAGCTTTTTGAGAGGTGAAGAAAACCGAGAGAAAATTAATTCTAAAGTGAGCAAAATTCCTACTTCACCAATCTATACCAAACTAGCCATTTAGTATAGATTGTTTCTTCACTAGTTCATCAATTAGTGAAGATGTAGCTTGAGTTAGAGATTCTTCGACGTAGATCATCTTCGGCCTCGAAGATCCTTGAGCAAGATCGTTCCTTTCACCTAGTGGAGCCAAAAGGGAGTCTGGGAGACCACTACTTAGAGCAAAGGGACTATTACACGGAGCTTTAAAAGTGAAGGACCGGTTTACAAAGGTTGTATTCCTTATTCACTTAGAGTAAAGTTGTTTACATGTTAGATAAAACCTAATCCTCTAGTTAGATCCTTGGTTATGGGTTGCTTAGCACTCTAGGTTTTTTAAAATTGCATGCTTGATGCCTTAGAAAATATAGCGAGGGTGCTAAGGAACCCAACCGAGTTACCTCGGCACTGAGGTTGGAGCTTGAAATACAATCCTCAGGTGGATCATCTTCGTTGGAGGGAGACCGGAGATCAAGCCTGATCATAGAGGCCTCTAGGAGCTTGGGATGATGCATAAAGACCGAAGGACACAGATCATTCGGTATAACCATTCTTAACTCTTTTTATGTTTGCTAGCTTAGGTTAATGGTCGATCCGTATTATGGGGTTGTTCTAGCGCCAATTTGTAAAAATTTTGTTCTGCAATCGGCCACGTTTTGATGGCCAGGGCGCTTGCATAACCCAACATATTCTCAACAACTTTTTCTCTTTTTTCTAAACTCAAGAGAGCTACCTAGAAGGAGGAGGAGGAGGTGAAGAAGAAGAGGCCATGGAAAATGGCTATGTCTTTTGTGTGAAGAAAAACTAGCAAGCATTGAAAAAGAATGGCTTGATATTTTGCAACTATGGAAAAATAATAACCACAAATGATTTTATCAATTTTTAAAAGCAAGGCCATACCTCTCTACACCATACTTCTTTACACCTCATCCTCCACCTCATTTTTGATTTTCTATAAAAGAAAAATCAAGAAATGAAGTGTTCATCTTCTAGAATAAATTCCGTATAAATACAGAATACAACCCAGTATACGTACATAAATACATATACGCGTATTCGTACAAAAATACGAATAGCCAAGAGAGAGAAAATGAATAGTGAACAATAATACTAGAATATTCATATTAAAAAAATATATATAAATTATTAAATTAAAACCTGATTTAATAATCCGGCTTAATCCTAAGCCGCTAGTATTATCAACCGTCCGATTAAAGTCTATGTAGCCTGTACACGTATCTAATCGGACACCCTGTATGCACCAACATACGTCATCTACATCATATTGCCTGAACCAGGAAAACCCTCTGTGTGGGACTCTAAAGACTCGACAATACGCTGACAGTGATTTACTGGATAAATCCAAAAACCACAAGCACGTCAGCGGCACTAGCTGTACGTAACGGCTACCCAGGTATCTGTCGAAAGGGAGGTTGACAATTAAGTCCGTCTGAACCCTACTGAATGTGACAATCTTCGTACAGTCCGGTCTCTTCGTCTGAGAGTATCGCATACCGGGTCTAGGGGGTGGAAACGTCAGACCCCTAATAACCCGATAAGCCGTGTCGGAGTCAAGCTCATCACCAACCGAGAAACTACTGAACTCATATCAGTAAATCTCATCTACCGTGGCCACGGATTTTAGGGTGATAGCCAATCGAACACAGTACGCCATCGACTCTTAATATCAGGAGAGACGAATCTCTGACAATCGCTCACTGCCTCCATGTGGCTCGGGACTATACCCAACTAAAACTTGTTTGCACGACTCCTTTGAGCTATGGTAGGGTAGTAATCAAAGTACAGCGGGAACTCACACGAGACAAATGACGATCTCAGGTCAAAAGACTAACCTGTACTAATACTACTCGAGAACTTCCATCGGACGATAGATATAATGCCATCTAGAAGTTCTCGGCGATTCCGTCTCATGTACTCACCTCCAGTGAGCACCTGTATACTATCTTAGGTGACATAACACCAATGGCTTGTGAGACCGGCCACCGCCCCTCGTTGGGGTCTCGAAATGTATACACTAATAGTCTACTCCGGAATATCGATGCCCAGTCTTGATACTCCCACGACTAGAGACATTTAAGGATGTGCTTATAGACCACCCAGCTCTCACGTATATGATTAACATCATAATGCTGGTAGTCAAACAAGAATCCTACGGGCTTCATCATTATGTATTAGCGATACGTAATAACAAGTAAAACGTGTACACATCAATGATAAAGACAAACCAGATAGCATATTATCATTTCGAGTAAGATTGTTCTACTTATATAGGTCCTCCCTCAATTATCATAATCGCGTGTCTGCAACTACAATAATTGCCTTGAGGGCACTATATCCAACAATCTCCCACTTGCACTTAAGGCAAATTATTGCAGTATCGCATACTCAAATCCCGTGTGCTATCGAATACCCAACTTCTCTACTAATTAGTTTCTCAAATCTCGTTTGAGGAACATCCATGTTTGAGAAATGGCCTCAGTGAGTGGATCCACTATAATGTTTCAACTTCCTCTCTCTATATCTCAACTTCTTGGAGATGAACAATCTCCCGAACTGAGCGATACCCCGCCTCAAGAATTTTGTCTGGATACATGATGGGACCAAGTTCATAAATGAACAACCTTATCCTACAAACTTCTTAGGCTGTATCCTCTGTTGAGTCATAACCAGCATCCTGAACCATACCAACCTCAGTATCCTTATTGGAACGCTATCCAATATACCAATCCTCAGAAGAGATAAAACCCAAAACTTTGACAGTATTACCATCATCCAGGTCACCTTGGAAGCCTAAACCGATAACCGCTTCCCGGAGGAGGCTGCCGTCAACAAATACCAAGAACATCCTCTAATGTTCATAATTGCTTCCCTTTGTTTCTCTAGAATTGGATTAATATCTTCTTATTACAACAAGTGTATAAGAAATATCTGGTTTTGTACAAGACATTGAATGATTGACTCAATTGCTTAAGCAAATGATATGTCATTCATGTCAGTCTCTCTTCTCATCAGTCTAGAATACATCTCTTTAGAGAGGGTGACTCCATCACCTGCGGGTACACCACCACGTCAGGAGTCGTTCATTCTAAAATACTTTTAGAATGCAGTCTAATTACCCGATTGGGGAACTTCCTAAATCTAGATCTAAAACTATAGATCTAGTCACCAGAATCCCTGATATATTATCCATATACAACGTGGAGAAAACACTATGTGACAACCAAAATTTGACCGATTATAGTATAGAAATATCACTTTCTATTTGGAGTATGTCATCCAAATCTTAGGAAAGTACTCCCTACACCCTTCTTACTAGATTCATCTATTGTTTTGATAAAGTCAAGCACCTTGACCGTCACATCAAAAATAGATGATCCGTCTCCGCTATATATGCTTTAGTCTATGAATAGACATATGCAACTTGCACACCTTCCGCTGCTCCCACTGACTACGATAACCCTCTGGTAGAGTCATATGCACGTGCACTTCTAAATTCCCATTTGGAAAGACGTTATAGTCATCCTCTTGCCAGATATAATAGTCTAGAGCAGCAGCAGTGCCATGTCATATCCGTATGGACTTCAGCGTAGACACTGAAGTAAAAGTCTCATCACAATCCACAACGGGTATTTGATGAAAATATTTACAACATGTCTAGCCTTATTAGGTTAATACCTTTCCACCTGCACAGATCTCGAAAAATCTACTTGCTCCTAATGGGTTTTACCCCTTCAGGAGCACCCAGCAAAGTCCAAAATCCATAATTTGCTGAAGTGCGTGGAGTCCATCTTGGATATAAAGTATCTGGTCACCTGGAAATTACCACTTTCTATGACCTACAGATAACTAGTAGGGTCATCATAACCATGATGTCGACCTCCCTGTCACCGTCACCAAGAAAACCGAAGTATCTCTCGGGTGGCTGATGTCACCTACTAAAATCTGCGGAGTGGCTAATGGATTGTCAAGTCCAATTGAATTCATAGGTTCTACTAAATTTTCGATAACCGTTTATGGTTCTGGAATCACTTCCAGTTCTACCATTTTCCCACTAGTTTCTTTTGCAAAAAGATTCCTTTTATAAAAAGGTAGCGAGTTAAGAACAATGTAACTATTGATCTTGAAAATGGTAGAAGCAAAACCCTAGCAAATGCTTGGGATAATCCACAAACAGCCATTACCGAAGCGTGCCTTGAGTTTGTCCAGATTTTGCATTTAAACAGGAATCAGATAACTCTATATCTTTATAACCTCAAGATATGTAACTAATCTATGTCCATAAAGAATCAAAGGCACTAATTTAGATGGAACCGGATTCAAATATCATGCAGCTTTTTCCAATGCATATCACCTATATGGAAAATGGCCAACATAACATTACTCAACAAGGAGCGAACCCGTGGATGAATAACCTGAGAGAGAATCAAGTTCTCAATATTACTATGATGGAATACCTAGCATAAGTATCTATATCTTCGATCACTTCGAAAAATCCTGATACTTCCAATGTATGGTTCTCCACTTTATTCTTATACCTATAAATTTCTCAAATTCTTTGGACCTTACATTACAACGAATGCGTGTCTAAAATCAGAGAACTCATAGGTAAACCTGAATGAAGTAAGAGTACCAATCCCTTGTCCAGAAGAACACTGGACAACATACATTTTCATGTATAAGTCCCAAGGGTATACTAACTCAAATTCCCTGTGTTGTAGATTGAAAACTGTATTTTGGTCGAGAATGTCATACACCGTTATTCAATGCACCTTACCTTATTCTCGACTGATAAAGGTAAATGTTTGGAACACAATTTTCAAAATTTATATCTCACTTTATAAAATAAAGATACAGATATTTCATTTTAAAAATTGGTGCATAACAATGGTTATTCGAAACCAAATATTTTGTCGTTAGGCAAAACCAGGCGATTCAATCTAATATCACCAATTACAACGAATTCCGATATTGAGGATCAGATCGCCCATTTCCCAATATTCTACTCCTACTCAGCATCTGTAACGCTGTACAGATGTAAGATCCAAATCCGGTAAATACATACCCTAGAGTGAGGATTAACTGGGAAAACAATTTTCATTTACAAGTACACAGAAAATCTAAAACATAAATGTTTCACGGGGGTGGCCGGGTATTCCTAGTAATGCCTTTTTCCAATCCAGATTCATGACGGTAGTGTTAGTGTATATGCCCTAGAGGCCATTACTGTATCATACTAGCTTGTATATTACTTGATGGAAGCTTGGGATATTCACAGTTGTATAGACAATCTTGCTCAAAATGGTAGTATGCTACTTGGTTTGTCTCTACTTCAATATGTGCATGTGTTTCTTTTAGCATATCGCTTATATACATATTAGTAGAGCCCTTAGGATCTTTGCTTGATTGCCAGCGTTGTGATGGCGCTCACACTCGTGGGGGCTGGGTAATCCATAAGCACATCCTTATACAGGTCCCTAGTCGTAGGACTATCGAGACAGGGCATCGATACTCCGGAGTAGACTAGCGTATGCGCTTCTCATCCCAGCGGGGGAGACGGTCTGTCCCACAGCCGTCAGTACGTCGTACTTGAGATAGTATGCGGGTGCTCGTTAGGTTATGAGTACACTGGACAGGACTCGTCGGGAACTGTTGGTTGGTATTATACCTATCGTCAGTTATCAGTTCCCAGGTAACATGAGTACAGCTTAGTCCGCCGACTTGACACTGTCACTTCGCCTCGAGTGTGTTCCCACTGTACTTAGATTACTACCCTACCACGGCTCAAAGGAGTCGTGCAAACAGGTAGTTGTTGGGTGCAGTCCCTAAGCACTTGGAGGCAGTGACGGTTAGACAGGATTCGTCTCTCCCGATATTGGGGGTTGACAACGCGCTGTGTCTAGGAGAGCCATTACACGAGTAGTCCCTGGCCAGGGCAAGCGAGATATACTGGTAGGTTTCCAGTGTTATCTCCGGGTGTTCTAGGCTTCACTCCGACACGACTTGTACCGCTATTAGGGGACTGACGTTCACCGCCCCCCTAGGCCCGCCATGCGATGTATCAGAAGAACAGACCGGACTGTACGGAGATTGTCACATACAGGCTCAGTAGGAGTTCGGATGGGTTTACCTCATCGGCCTTCTTATCGACATCTAACTGGGGACCGTTACGTACAGCTAGTGCCGCTTGCGGTCTATGGTTAAACCCACTGCCAGCGTAGTGTCGAGTCTTTAGAGTCCCACACAGAGAGTTTTCCTGCATTGAGCGAAACGTGTAGAGGCCGTATGGTTTTACGGCAGGGCTGTGATCACTTACGTGCACTTGTGTGCGTATGCTGTTCGGGCAGGCAATACTAGTGGGCTTTGGTTTAAGCCAGATCCTAGTGTTGCACAGATGGATTTGATTTGTCTTCTGTGCATTCGCATTCTACGGAATGCGGATGCGGGTGTGTATGCACAGTTTTGAGGAGCGATGAAGGAGGAGGTGCCTCATTAGGGTTTTGACAGTTGGTTCGGTCAAAACCATTATGAGCCGGGGACATTATTTACTAATCCTCTTATTGATAATTATGTTGTGGCTAATTGCATTGACCATTTGACCATCTTGACTTTGTTGACCGTTTGACCAAAGTTGACTAAGATCGATCTAAAGTATTCTTTGGTTTTCTTTTTCTTTTTGTTATGATAATGGTCATGTCATTTGTAGCCATCAACTTTTTCATGATGGGATTAGTAATGATGAAAATGAGTGTTATTGCAACCATGGTTGTGTTTTCTCTTGGTTAAGCTTTTCATTTTGTTCATTCTCATTCTCTCTCTTAAAATGAGAAGCTCCATGGTTGCTAACCTTTCTCCTTCTTCTTCCTCTTCTTGATCTCATCTTTTGATCTCATGTGTTGAGAGAAAAAGATCCTACAAAGACAAATACATCCATACATCTCCTCTATACATTCTAGGGCTTCTTGACTAGCAATCAGTTTGCCCTAGTTGCCTCGGCTTGAGGCGGAGCTCAGTGTACATCTCTCGGGTGGATCGTCTTCGACTCAAGAAGGCCGCGGAGGTGCCCAAGGTCCGGATCGACGCTTGGAGCTTGGATGCACGAGTGGGACAGCGGAATGAAGACCCGAAGGACCGGTTCCGTGAGGTATATTTTCTACAAGCATAGTAGTTAAACCTCTTAGTGTTTACTAGTTTCTAGTTTAGCAAAGATCCGACTTTTAGTCCATGTTGCCTTGCGCCAAAATTATTGTTTTTCGCCGTTTCCGCCTCCCAGTAAGAACCGGGGTGAGCAACGTGGACTTACAGTGGTATCAGAGCCTAGTTAAACATAAACTAGTAAGTTAGCAAAGTGTTAAGAACATCGATCGGAAAAAAAGTCGCAAAACACATCCGCAAAACCTCAAGTTTCTGTCGATTTTTATACTGCTCAAAAAGTGTTTTAAAATATATGAAAATTGTCTCAGGGTTTTGTGAAAACACTGCAGAAAAACGATCCAGTGATTCGATCAAACGACCGCGGTTCCGCGGCAATGACATGCTCATTGCCGCGGTTCCGCCGCCGTTTTGACTCGTCACTGGATCGGGTTTTGTGCAGTGTTTTAGTTTGGATGTTTTGGGATTTTTAATACATGTTTTTTCTTCCCAGATTTTCCAGAGAGCAAATTGACTTTTGGGGTAGTTAAAAATCCGTATTTTGATCGATATTCCGTACTCTTTGACTAATGTATATTATCTGTAATGTGATATATGTATTGAACGTCCGCTAGTCGCTATACGTCGATTAGTGGGGGTTATACAAATCTGTGATCTGTAATGTTGTTGGTTTGTGGATATGAACTCGGTGGATTGTCACGGATGAATAGCCGGGAATGGGTGTGAGATGAGAGTTTCCTTTTCTTTCATTCATTGTAAAATATGTAAATTGATGTAATATTATTTGTATGGCCGCACAACCGGGTCGAGGTTGTAGCCGTCATTGTATAATTTCTTTTCACTGTTTTTGCTCCTAGGATAGACCCAAGGAGGGGTGCACGAACTACCGGGTATCTCGAAGTGCCGAGTGGCCTACTCACGGTGTTGAGGGAGGTTGTTTCGCTTCGGGTACTTGGCGGGTAGTTTGCCGCACCCGTAGGGGTCTAGGGTGGGATTTGGCTATTCATCGCGACCGTGTAATCCGTTTTTCGTTGCAGGCTCGAACGAATCGCGGATTCCTAGTATATCCAAAGTGTTCATCTGTGATCTGTAATGGCTATCATTGCTATATATCTATATATGATATCTATTTAGGCGTTGCTTATGTTTTTCAGCCGCGCTAGCCCATCCCCCGCTCTGTCGTTAGTTAAGTAACCTAACGGGTGATGACGGGGCCCCGTGGCGAATGCGAATGGCATAAGCGTACATCATATTTTGGTTGTTTTCTGCAATGGTAGGGTTTAAATGATGGGACACATTAAAAGAACTAATGCAAGAAAATAAACCAAGTAAAAGTCGTTGGAACACTTTTAAAACCACTCGGTTCTTTTCAAAAACCAGCATTTTAAACGCGGAGCTTGAACCGCTCCTTTTAAAAGCTATCTCGTTCCATCGATTATATCAAGTTCACTACGTTCACGGTTTCGCCAAAACCATCCGTAGCCCTCCGTCATTTTGTATGGATAGTCAATAGTATTCAAGCTGTGTTTGTTGGCCAAAGTCAAGGCACAGTGTTTGGTAGCTATTGGGTATTCATATGTAGCATAGATAGATGCGTTGGTTTGGGACAGTCGTACTGCCTTGTTGGCCAAAGTCAAGGGTATGTGCGGGTGGGTTCAAATTAACCTGGATAATGACAGGTAGAACTTGACATGTGACTTATGATTTGTTGGCCAAAGTCAAGGTCATAAGAGCATGGGGCAAAAATCCACATCGGGAGTTTCATAAGTACTGAAACTTGCTAGCGCTGCATACCATTTGGAGTGTGATAATTCTGGTAGGATTCCTTCGGTTTTATCACGCGATGATATTTGGATCCCGATCCTACTGTGAGTATATGCTACTCCTCGAGAACTTTTTCACTTAACGATCAATGCTATAAACCAAGTAGGTGTCTAGAAAGGTGTTAGCGGGGCTACGCCCATAGGGAAAAGAGGTTACTTAATTAAGGAACTTCGCGAAAGCGTTGGAAAACCTCCATCGAAGTACCGACACTGGCCTGGCTGAACGGTTAAGCAAGTATTGTACGGTGAGATTGATCCTGACTAATTCTTCCTTTATGGTTTGAGGAGGGATTCGAGAGACAGTGGGAGCCATCCTGTTTAGATAAATTAAAAACCAATCTAAACTTGCAAGAGCATCATGCTGAGTGTTTTCTTCTCTCTCTCTTAATTGCAGCGACCCAGTGACCGCACCTAGGTTACATCTAGATAATAAAATGACTGAATCTGACTGTTATGACTGGCAAAGGTCTGTCCAGATGTCCATTGCCCATGACAAGCTGGGACACCTTTTGACTGATCCAACCCCTGCCGTCTCAGGTCCAGTTTCCCATGTCACGGATATTCATATCCGCGAGACATCGGAAAAGGAATATGCGAAAGCCAAGCGCCTCGTGTTAGCCTCAGTTGATGGTGCATACCAGAGACAGCACGAGAAGATGGACTTAGTTTCTATCTTCCTCCATAACAAAGATTTATATGGAGAGCAATCTCGTATCGCAAGATATGAGACCTCGAACGAATTACTTCCAGCGAGGTTGGCTATCGGGTCATCTGTAGGGGGCAACGTCCTTACAGAGACCAGCTCTTTCGAGCTCATGGACCTGAAGACCACGTTGAAGAACGGGTCAGATGCTGACTTAGTTCAACAGTGCCTACCTACTACCCTGAAGGAAACCAGGGAAGTAGAAAGAAAGGGAAGGGCAGAAGTTTCGGGACTGGATGTAGTAAAAGAGGGATGTTCCTATTGTTACGGGAATGAACATGGGCAGAAGGATTGCAGGGCTTGCAAAGCCAGTAGCCAGAATTCGAAACATGTTGTGGCTTCGGCTTCGGGTGTGTTTGTAATAGAGAATTGTATGTCAGTTAACCCTACTTTCTGGGTATTGGATACCGGATCAGGATCTCATATCTGTAATTCGTTACAGGCTCTGAGAAACCGTAGGGTTATCAGGAAAGGTGATATGACTCTCAGGGTTGCTAACGGAATGAGCATGTATGATGTATCCGTAGGGGAATATCATCTAGGACTGACAACTGGGCAGATATTGATTCTGCATGACTGTTTTTATGTACCGGGTGCGACTTGTAACATCATATCTGTATCCTTACTTTCTAAGGAAGGATATGATTTTACTTTTGTAAGCGATGTAGTAAATATCCACCTAAATCAAGTACTGATTGGGTCAGGTACATTGAAAAACAGTATATACGTTTTGAATCAAGCTCAGGTCTTCAGTGTCCAGAACACACTTAAAAGAAAGTCTCCGGAATTAAATCAGGTTTTCTTATGGCATTGTAGACTGGGTCACATTAATGAGACACGGTTGACTAAGTTACATAAAGAAGGATACTTGGATCCGTTCGAGTACCAGTCTTATGCCACTTGTGAATCTTGTCTCATGGGAAAGATGATAAAGACTCCGTTCACTGGACACGGAGAAAGAGCGAGCTAGCTCTTGGGACTCATACACAGTGACGTATGTGGTCCAATGTCTACACATGCGTGAAGTGGTTATTCATACTTCATTACTTTCACAGACGATTTCTCTAGGTATGGATATGTCTTCTTGATGAAGCACAAATCCGAGGCCTTTGAGAAATTTCAGGAATACAAGAATGAAGTTGAAAAACAAATAGGCAAAAGTATCAAGACACTGAGATCTGATCGAGGTGGTGAATACTTGAGCGCCGAGTTTCTGGGCTTCTTAAAAGAGAATGGAATTCTCTCTCAGCTTACTCCTCCATACACACCACAACACAACGGTGTATCGGAAAAGAGGAATCGAACCCTATTGGATATGGTTCATTCCATGATGAGTAGGGCTGAGTTGCCGTGATCCTTCTGGAGTTATGCACTAGAAACAGCTGCATACCTTTTGAACCGAGTTCCAACTAAGACTGTGCCTACTACACCATATCAGATGTGGTGTGGAAAGAAACCCTATCTTAATCACATTAAGACATGGGGATGTCCAGCTTTTGTAAAAAAGCAGCATGCGGACAAGCTCGAGGTACGTTCAGTACAGTGTAAGTTTGTGGGATACCCAAAGTACTCCAAGGGGTATCTTTTCTATTACGCAGAGGAACAAAAGGTTTTTGTTTCTCGTCATGCCCGCTTCTTGGAAACTGAGTTTTTGGAAAATCTGATAAGTGGGAGCGCAATAGAACTGGAAGAAAATCCAGAACCACAAGCTATTACTGAAAGCTTAGTAGAACCAGAGGGTTCGAAAGATCAGGACATTCCTATGCCGCTCCGCAGAAGTAGTAGGCAGTCTCATCCGCCCGAGAGATACTACGGTTTTCTCATAGACGGGGATAGAGAGGATTGCACCATGGATTATGGTGAGCCTACTAGCTTCCAGCAAGCCATTCAGAGCGGCGACTCGGTAAAATGGCTGGATGCAATGCGGGCCGAGATGGAGTCTATGTACACCAACAAAGTTTGGACTTTGGACTTTGCTCCAGAAGGGGTAAAACCCGTAGGCTGCAAATGGATCTTCAGAAAGAAGATTGGTGTAGATGGGCAGGTTGAGACCTATAAAGCTAGACTTGTTGCAAAGGGTTTTCGTCAAAGACCTGGTTTGGACTATGACAAGACCTTTTCTCCAGTGGCTATGCTGAAATCCATTCGGATCCTTCTTGCCATTGCTGCCTTCCACGATTATGAAATCTGGCAGATGGACGTAAAGACGGCTTTCCTAAATGGAAATTTGGAAGAGTGCGTCTATATGGATCAGCCGGAGGGATTCATTCAGAGTGGGAGCAGCGGTAGAGTGTGCAAGTTGCTCAAGTCTATTTATGGACTTAAGCAGGCATCGCGGAGTTGGAACATCTGCTTCGATGATACTGTCAAAGAATTCGACTTTATCAAAAACCCAGATGAACCATGTATTTACAGTAAGATTGTAGGGAGAACTGTGGTATTCCTCGTCTTGTACGTGGATGACATTCTCCTAATATGAAATGATATTCCTATGCTACAGTCAGTCAAAGGATTCTTGTCGCAGAGGTTCTCCATGAAGGACCTGGGCGATGCCAACTACATTCTGGGGATCCAGATCTATCGTGATAGATCTAAGAGGATGTTGGGACTTTCACAGTCAAGGTACATCGACACCATACTGAAAAGGTTCAGTATGGTAGATTCCAAGCGCGGTAATTTACCGGCTTGTCACGGGATCACCCTCTCCAAAGAGATGTCTCCCAAGACTGATTTGGAAAGGGATCGCATGTCTATTATACCCTACGCTTCTGCGGTAGGCTCTATAATGTATGCGATGTTGTGTACCAGACCAGATGTAGCATACGCATTGAGCGTTGTAAGCCGGTATCAGTCGAACCCAGGGAAGAAACACTGGATAGCGGTAAAGAACATTCTCAAGTACCTAAGAAGGACTAAGGAGATGTTCTTGGTGTATGGCGGAAAAGACCTCCAGCTCGAGGCCTTTGCTGACTCCAGCTTCCAGAGTGACAAGGATGACTCCAAGTCCATGTCGGGTAATGTCTTTACCTTCAATGGAGGGGCGGTTTGCTGGAAGAGTTCCAAGCAGGAGACCGTTGCAGACTCAACTATGGAAGCGGAGTACATAGCTGCTTGTGATGCCGCAAAGGAAGCTGTCTGGATGAAGAAGTTCCTCACGGAGCTTCAGGTGGTTCCTACCATTGATGATCCAATACCGCTGTATTGCGACAACAACGGAGCTATAGCTTTAGCGAAGGAACCCAGGTCCCATCAGAAGTCCAGGCACATTTTGAGGCGGTACCACCTGATCAGGGAGATCGTAGATCGCCGGGAGATCGAGATGAAGAGAGTAAATACGGAGAATAACACTGCAGATCCACTCACGAAGGCCCTACCCCAGACTCAGTTCGAGCGACTGATCGAGATGATAGGTCTTCGATACGCCAGTACATGGCCTTAGTGCAAGTGGGAGATTGTTAGTGTATATGCCCTAGAGGCCATTACTGTATCATACTAGCTTGTATATTACTTGATGGAAGCTTGGGATATTCACAGTTGTATAGACAATCTTGCTCAAAATGGTAGTATGCTACTTGGTTTGTCTCTACTTCAATATGTGCATGTGTTTCTTTTAGCATATCGCTTATATACCTATTAGTATAGCCCTTAGGATCTTTGCTTGATTACCAGCATTGTGATGGCGCTCACACTCGTGGGGGCTGGGTAATCCATAAGCACATCCTTATACAGGTCCCTAGTCGTAGGACTATCGAGACAGGGCATCGATACTCCGGAGTAGACTAGCGTATGCGCTTCTCATCCCAGCGGGGGAGACGGTCTGTCCCACAGCCGTCAGTACGTCGTACTTGAGATAGTATGCGGGTGCTCGTTAGGTTACGAGTACACTGGACAGGACTCGTCGGGAACTGTTGGTTGGTATTATACCTATCGTCAGTTATCGGTTCCCAGGTGACATGAGTACAGCTTAGTCCGCCGACTTGACACTGTCACTTCGCCTCGAGTGTGTTCCCACTGTACTTAGATTACTACCCTATCACGGCTCAAAGGAGTCGTGCAAACAGGTAGTAGTTGGGTGCAGTCCCGAAGCACTTGGAGGCAGTGACGGTTAGACAGGATTCGTCTCTCCCGGTATTGGGGGTTGACATCGCGCTGTGTCTAGGAGAGCCATTACACGAGTAGTCCCTGGCCAGGGCAAGCGAGATATACTGGTAGGTTTCCAGTGTTATCTCAGGGTGTTCTGGGCTTCACTCTGACACGACTTGTACCGCTATTAGGGGACTGACGTTCACCGCCCCCTAGGCCCGCCATGCGATGTATTAGACGAACAGACCGGACTGTACGGTGATTGTCACATACAGGCTCAGTAGGAGTTCGGATGGGTTTACCTCATCGGCCTTCTTATCGACATCTACCTGGGGACCGTTACGTACAGCTAGTGCCGCTTGCGGTCTGTGGTTAAACCCACTGCCAGCGTAGTGTCGAGTCTTTAGAGTCCCACACAGAGAGTTTCTCTGCATTGAGCGAAACGTGTAGAGTCCGTATGGTTTTACGGCTGGGCTGCGATCACTTACGTGTACTTGTGTGCGTATGCTCTTCGGGCAGGCAATACTAGTGGGCTTTGGTTTAAGCCAGATCCTAGTGTTGCACAGATGGATTTGATTTGTCTTCTGTGCATTCGCATTCTACGGAATGCGGATGCGGGTGTGTATGCACAGTTTTGAGGAGGGATGAAGGAGGAGGTGCCTCATTAGGGTTTTGACAGTTGGTTCGGTCAAAACCATTATGAGCCGGGGACATTATTTACTAATCCTCTTATTGATAATTATGTTGTGGCTAATTGCATTGACCATTTGACCATCTTGACTTTGTTGACCGTTTGACCAAAGTTGACTAAGATCTTCTTGAAAGATCTAAAGTATTCTTTGGCTTTCTTTTTCTTTTTGTTATGATAATGGTCATGTCATTTATAGCCATCAACTTTTTCATGATGGGATTAGTAATGATGAAAATGAGTGTTATTGCAACCATGGTTGTGTTTTCTCTTGGTTAAGCTTTTCATTTTGTTCATTCTCATTCTCTCTCTTAAAATGAGAAGCTCCATGGTTGCTAACCTTTCTCCTTCTTCTTCCTCCTCTTGATCTCATCTTTTGATCTCATGTGTTGAGAGAAAAAGATCCTACAAAGACAAATACATCCATACATCTCCTTTATACATTCTAGGGCTTCTTGACTAGCAATCACTTTGCCCTAGTTGCCTCGGCTTGAGGCGGAGGTTAGTGTACATCTCTCGGGTGGATCGTCTTCTACTCAAGAAGGCCGCGGAGGTGCCCAAGGTCCGGATCGACGCTTGGAGCTTGGATGCACGAGTGGGACAGCGGAATGAAGACCCGAAGGACCGGTTCCATGAGGTATATTTTCTACAAGCATAGTAGTTAAACCTCTTAGTGTTTACTAGTTTCTAGTTTAGCAAAGATCCGACTTTTAGTCCATGTTGCCTTGCGCCAAAATTATTGTTTTTCGCCGTTTCCGCCTCCCCGTAAGAACCGGGGTGAGCAACGTGGACTTACAAGTAGTAGAAATTTCGTTTTCCCTCGCTTCAATACCTTTATAGGTCTCTACATCTTACCATATGTATACCACACTTGTGCTAATCGGTTTTCTTCTTTCCCTACCTTTCGGCACCTGCCTAAGGTTTGGAAGAAGACTATCCAATAAGCGTAATAGGTGTACTCTCCTAATACAAGGAGCTCTTGCAACCCGAGAGAAGGTAAAAAGAAGAGACAACGGAATAATACAATCTAAATTCTCCAGAACCAGTGACCATCGTCGACTGAAATAATTTCTTCTAGTTCGTATGTAACTATACGACGACCATTTTCAAGCAATATAGATCATCATAGTGATACGGAGTGTTCTGGAGAAATGCAAAGGGAAAGTAGGAGTAGCAGGGATATTTGCGACTTTGTCATGAATCATGACAATCCAAAGCCAACGTGTGTAAGAAGGTTCGGTTAACTTGGTTAATGAGTTTTAGGTAAGTCATGGGTCACTGTACCAGAGAGAGAGAAAAGAAACACTCGGCATGCACTCTATCAAGATTAGATTGGTTATCATTTTATCTAATCAGGATGGCTCCCACTGTTTCCTTGAATTGTCCTTCAAACCCTAAAAAGAGAACTAGTTGGGATCATATACACCTTACAAGTTCGCTAACCGTTCAGCCGAGTCAGTGTTGGTACTCCGAGTGAGGTCTCCCGTGCTTTCGCACAGACCCAATTAATAACCTCATTTTTGCACAGGCATAACCTCTTTAACACTTTATAGACACGTAATAGGTTAGCTAATTGTGAAGTGAAAAATCTCCCGAGGAGTAGTACCTACTCATCAGTGGGAATCGGGACCCAACTATCATCGTGTGATAACCTGATGAAATCCACTCAAGTCACCAGACTCCAGAAGGTATGCGCATGCCTGGAAAGTTTCCTTTATATTTGAAACTCCCAATATGGTTTTTGCCGAAGCACTTATGACCTTGAAGAAGGTCAAAACATCATAAGTCAAGTTCATCCCTTCATTGTCCAGATTAATCTAGACCCATTCGTACAAGCCCTTGACGAAGGACAAAACAGCTGTACATCTATCCTAGATTAATGGATCTACCGATGATATAGATAAGTATCCCCTAGATACCAAACACTATACCTTAGCGAAGGTCAAAACACATAGCATGAATACTAGTTGATACTCATCTGAAACGACGGAGGACTACGGCTGGTTTTGGCAAAAAAACCTATAACGTAATGAACTTGATATCGTTGAAAGAACACGAGTGACTTTGAAATGGAGTGGTTTAAGCTCCGCTTTTTAAAACTGGTAACATAAACCTTTGATTAAGAACGAATTCTTAATGAAGAGATCAAGGCTCTTCCCTCATAGATTGAGGTGCCGGATATTCCTAACCGAATACCTCTATTCAAAGCAAAAGAATATGACAGTTGTTTTGAAGAAAACCGAGTAGTTTTAAAAAATGGTTCCGACAACATCAAATAGGTTTGTTTTCCTTTGCATTAAAAATATAATGCAGTCCCATCAAATCTAGTTTCTAAGCCACAAAAGAAACAACTAAAATAGCATGCTTTTATATGCCATCCGCATTCGCCACGGGGTCCCGGGTCTTCACCGTAAGGTTACTTAACTTATGGCAGGGCGGGGACCAGGCTAGCGCGGATGCAAAACATATAGAAGCATCTACTAATATATATATATAATATATATATATATATCACATCGCAGGCAGATAATAGTCATCACAGGTAGATAAGAATCATCACAGGCATGTGAACAACAATATGGAATAGCGGATAAACTTGGAGCCCCGCGTTTCATCTGAGCCTTAAATGAAATGCGACGTTCCCTGGTCGTGTGGATAGCCCATACATAGTCGATCCTAGACCCCTATGAGTGCGGCAAGCCACCTTCCAATTCTAGAAACTGGGTAACACGCCCTCAATGAAATGAGTCGATCACCCGCCGCTTTCTAGAATCCGGTAACTTGTGCACCCCTCCATGGGTCGAATCCTATAACCCCTGCAAATGCGGCGAGCAACCCGCAAATTCTAGAGTGAGACGGCCCGGTCTCAATTCCATGAGATGGACACCTGCTACACTCTAGAACCCGGTTACTCGAGCACTTCTCTTGGGTTAATCCTAGTACAGAAATGAAATATATATACAATGGTGACATCGACCGCATCCTGGTCGTGCCTCAATAAAATAATATACATAATACGGAAACGGCGGCTATATGTTGGAGCTGGTCCCGAACAAATGAATACAACATAATAAATCAAAACCGTACAAGCAACGTACGAGGGGCTATCCGACACGACAATCCGACTAAGCCACAATCAAAATATATATCCACAGAAACAAGTAACCGAAACAAGTGTGTAAACCCGTCTAATTGAGAATATAGAAATTAGACAACGTTAACAACACATCCACGCACGCAAACGAAATCACGATATTAGAATTCCAAAACACAATTAGCGTACATCCCAAATTTACCAAGGATAAAAAAACCAAGTGCACTAAACATCCAAAAAAGTCGAGTTTTGAGCCAATTCGGAAGTCCGAATCAAAACGAAACGCGTCCGAATCTTCATGGGGAGTTAGAGCATGAAATTAATTTTGAGTCGGAGAGCCTAAGGGGGGTACCCCACCCACCTATTCCACCACGAGGTGGCCATAGGGTGTGGCAGACCCGAAACTGCCCATGGAGGGGCAGTTTCGGGTTCCCACCCCCAAGACCACATTGTGGTAGTCTTGCAGAGTGGGCCCAGTCGTTCGGTTCCCCCCGGGTCTCGCCGGGGTGCCCACGCACCACCCCGCGGCTTCTCGGTTCAAACCGTGAGCCCGCGGGGTGTGCAAACTTGTCAAAACTCAAAATTTCGAGATTGTTTTTTCCTACAGTTTTCGATGTCCGAAAAAACAAAATTTCTAATGTCGTAACTAGCTGGTTTAAGGTGTTTGGAAGGCTCTGATACCACTGTAGGGTTCCATAGTGCCCGCGGCGCAGCGGAGGCGTGGATGGATAACAAAAATTTCAAGCAAATACGAAGGAACCCTGAACCTAGAATCGATCCAAACGCCTAAACTAGGAAACCAAGCATGCAAAGATACGGAATACTACCTTCGACGCGTGTCCACCCAATCGTTGAAGACCCCTCCATGATCCGTGTACGCTGTCTGGATCAAGCTTGAGTGGCGACCGCCCTTTCCGAAGAAGATCCACTTGAGGGAAACGATCTAAGCTCCGACTCCACCTAGTGAAGCGACCGACGCTCCAAGCTCGCTACGAATGGAGAGTGGGGATGTAGCAATATTCTCACCATCTTTTTCTCTCTTTTCAAAGCTCAAGAGAGCTACCTAGAAGAAGGAGGAGGAGGTGAAGAAGAAGAAGCTATGGAAAATGGCAAGTCTTTTGTGTGAAGAAAAACTAGCAAGCATAGAAAAAGAATGGCTTGATATTTTGCAACCATGGAAAAATAGTAACCACAAATGATTTTATCAATTTTTAAAAGCAAGGCCATGCCACTCTACACCGTACTTCTTTACACCTCATCCTCCACCTCATTTTTTTATTTTCTATAAAAAAAATCAAGAAATGAAGTGTCTATCTTCTAGAACAAATTCCGTATAAATACGGAATACAACCCAGTATACGTACATAAATACATATACGCATATTCGTACTAAAATAAGAATAGCCAAGAGAGAGAAAATGAATAGTGAACAATAATACTAGAATATTCATATTAAAAATATATATATAAATTATTAAATAAAAACCTGATTTAATAATCCGGCTTAATCCTAAGCCGCTAGTATTATCAACTGTCCGATTAAAGCCCGTGTATTGTACACGTATTTAATCGGACACCCTGTATGCACCAACATACGTCATCTACATCATATCGTCTGAACTGGGAAAACCCTCTGTGTGAGATTCTAAAAACTCGACAATACGCTGACAGTGATTTACTGGATAAATCCAAAAACCACAAGCACGTCAGCGGCACTAACTGTACGTAACGGCTACCCAGGTATCTGTCGAAAGGGAGGTCAATAATCAAGTCCGTCCGAACCCTACCGAGCCTGAATGTGACAATCTTCATACAGTCCGGTCTCTTCATATGAGAGTATCGCATACCAGGTCTAGGGGGTGGAAACGTCAGACCCCTAATAACCTGATAAGTCATGTCGGAGTCAAGCTCATCACCAACCGAGAAACTACTGAACTCATATCAGTAAATCTCATCTACTGTGACCACGGATTTAGGGTGATAGCCAACCGAACACAGTACGACATCGACTCCTAATATCAGGAGAGACAAGTCCTCGACAATCGCTCGCTGCCTCCATGTGGCTTGGGACTGTACTCAACTAAAACCTGTTTGCACGACTCCTTTGAGCCGTGGTAGGGTAGTAATCAAAGTACAGTGGGAACTCACACGAGACAAATGACAATCTCAGGTCAAAATACTAACCTGTACTAATGCCACTCGAGAACTTCCATCCGACGATAGATATAATACCATCTAGAAGTTCTCGGTGAGTCCGTCCAGTGTACTCATCTCCAGTGAGCACCTGTATACTATCTTAGGTGACATAACACCAATGGCTTGTGAGACCGGCCACCGCCCCTCGTTGGGGCTCGAAACATATACACTAGTCTACTCCGGAATATCGATGCTCAGTCTCGATACTCCCGCGACTAGGGACATTTAAGGATGTGCTTATAGACTACCCAGCTCTCACGTATATGATCGCCATCATAATGCTGGTAGTCAAGCAAGAATCCTACGGTCTTCCTCATTATGTATTAACGACACATAATAACAAGTAAAACGTGTACACATCAATGATAAAGACAAACCAGATAGCATACTATCATTTCGGGTAAGATTGTTCTACCTGTATATGTCCTCCCTCAATTATCATAATTGCGTGCCTGCAATTACAATAATTTCCTTGAGGGCACTATATCCAACAATCCCATCATTTAGATAATCTCATTATCTAGTATTATCCTCCTCACACAAACATTACAGAAAAGTATGAAAAGAAAAAATATAATGCACATATACGCCATCCGCATTCGCCACGGGGCCCCGTCATACACCGTTAGGTTACTTAACTAACGGCAGAGCAGAGGCAGGGCTAGAGCGGATGCAAAACATATATAGAATTAATAAATATATATACTATATATCACATATATAAATATACCATCACACGCAAATAATCACATTACAACATGAGGAAAAACAACACCACAGAGTTTGGAATGGTCGGATCACCTAAGAATCCCGCGTTTTGTTCGAGCCACAAACGAAGCATAAAATACCCCGGTCATGTGAATAGCCCCTGCGTAGCCAAAAGCAGACCCCTAAGAGTGCGGCAAGTCATCCGCTAACCCGAAAAACGTGGCAACCCGGCATCATCACCATGATGAGGCCACTGTTAGTGTATATGCCCTAGAGGCCATTACTGTATCATACCGGTTTGTATATTACTTAATGGAAGCTTGGGATATTCACAGTTGTATAGACAATCTTGCTCAAAATAGTAGTATGCTACTTGGTTTGTTTCTACTTTAATGTGTACATGTGTTTCTTTTAGTATATCACCTATACACATTAGTGGAGCCCTTAGGATCTTTGCTTGATTACCAGCGTTGTGATGGCAGTCACACTCGTGGGGGCTGGGTAATCCACAAGCGCATCCTTATACAGGTCCCTAGTCGTAGGACTATCGAGACAGGGCATCGATACTCCGGAGTGTTGGAGATAGTGCCCTCAGAGTCAATTATTGGATCATAGGCACGTGATTGCAATGATTGAGGGGAGGACCTGTCCCAGTAGGACAGTCTTACTCGAGATGATAGTATGCTATCTGGTTTATCTTTATCATCGTGTACTGTTTTAGGTGACCTTACGAGTCGCTATTACACGTTGATAGAGCCCCTAGGATTCTTGCTTGACTACCAGCAGTATGAGGGCGATAATATACGTGAGAGCTGGGGTCTATAAGCACATCCTTAAATGGTCCCTAGTCGTGGGAGTTTCGAGACAGGGCATCGATACTCCGGAGTAGACTAGTGTATACAGTCGAGACCCCGACGAGGGGCGGTGGCCGGTCTCATAAGTCACTGGTGTCAGTTGGTTCACCTAAGATGTATACAGGTGCTCATTGGGTTATGAGTACACCGGGCAGGACTCGCCGGGAACCTGCTAGTTGGGATTATACCTGATGTCAGATAGCAGTTCCCTGGTGACATGTGTACAGGTTAGTTCATCGACTTGAGATCGTCATTTGTCTCATGTGCGTTCCCGCTGTGCTTTGATTACTACCCTACCACGGCTCAAAGGAGTCGTGCAAACAGGTTTTAGTTGGGTACAGTCTCGAGCCATATGGAGGCAGTGAGCGGATCTGCAGGGGTTCGTCTCTCTCGGTATTGGGGGTGAGGTCGCACTGTGTCTAGGAGAGCCAGAACATGAAAAGTCCTTGGCCAAGGCAGGAGATTTGCTGGTAGGTATTCCAGTAGTATCTCAGGGTGTTCTGGGCTACACTCCGACACGACTTGTACCGCTATTGGGGGTCTGACTTTTACCAACCCCCTAGGCCCGCCATGCGATGCTCATAGACGAACGGACCGGACTGTACGGATATTGTCACTGACAGGCTCAGTAGGGTGTCAGGATGAGTTCGCTCATCGACGTCCCTTTTGGTCAATAGCTGGTGGCCCGTCACGTATGGCTAATACCTCTGACGTGCTAGTGGTTAAATCCACAGCCATAGTATTGACGAGTCGTTAGAGTCCACCACACACAGTTACTCAAGTTTCGGGCGAAACGCTGTAGAGGCCGTATGGAGATATAGCAGGGTTCGATCAGATACGTGCGGTATTGCACGGATCATGATCGGACGGTTTTTACTAGCCGGCTTTGGCTTAAGCCGGATCCTAGTATTAGACAGTGTAGATTTTGTCTCTTTGCTTTTGTATTCAGTGGGAATACAAATGCGAGCATGTATATGCAGTCGCGGGGTTTTTCTGTAATTTATTACGGGATCAGTTTTTCTGAAGTTGCCAGTTTGCATTCCGTTCCGGCTTGTTTTTCTTTGTTCCTTTGCGGCCGGACTTTCTGATGGAGGGGGTTATTTGCAAGTTTGCAAATAACTCTTTGTGGAGGTGTTATTTGTGAAATGGGAGATTATGAAAGCATCTTTTGATACCATTCTTTTCTATCATCATTTCTTGCTTTATTGTGATTGGAATTTGATTTGATATGGTTATCATTTCCATTTGCTTATGGTCACCTTGCCTTTTCCTACCATCACCTCCCTTCATATTTTGTTGATTCCTCCACCATTTGAGAAAGGTGGGCCGGCCACATATTGGGGAGAATGAGAGAGTTCATTTTATATGTGAGGGATTAATTCATCTCATATTCATTCTTTGCTTGCTAAAATTCCAAACCTCTCTCTCCATTGTTCATTCTCTTCTCCATCCATAGCAACTTCACTACCCCAAAGAGACATAGAATCTACACTTATCTACAGCAAGTCTTGGACGCGTCGGCTAGCCAACTTTGCGTCCGAGTTGCCTCGGTCCAGAGGTGGGAGCCCGTAAAAGTATTCGGCTACATGGTGCCCTTTCCGACGAGGACGTGACGGACGGAGATTCCGTGGGAGATCGGAGTGGAGACGAAGACCGAAGGACACGGATCGCTTGGTATAGCTTCTCTACTCTTTTCTTGTTTGCTAGTAGCTAGGTTAATGGCCCGATCCGGGATAAAAGTGCGCGGTGGTGCCGGTTTGCTAGTTTGCAAAGTTTTTTTTTTCCGTGTTTCGGGCGTCGGATTGACGGCCGGGGCGCCGCCGCGGACTTACATTGGTATCAGAGACACGCCATTAACTTAGCCTAGCTTGGTCTAGCGTGTTTAGAACTCTATCGAACAAAAAAAAAATTCCAAAAACCGTATTTTTCCTAGCATCAGTTTCTGTCGAATTTTTTTTTGCTCTAAAATTTTTTCAAGTAGTTGCAGAATGATGTGCAGGGAAGTATAAGAATTCTGGTAAAATTTGGTCGCCTGAATCCATCATCCCACTGCGGAACCGCGGCCAAAGCCATGCTTGGGCCGCGGTTCCGCCGCCACTTAGGCTCCTCACTGCACCAAATTTTTCTAGATTGTCTTATACTTGAAAATAGGGTTTCTGGAATATTATTTTTGGGCTTAGATTTTCTGTAAGTGCTACAGTACTGCTAGGGGCCCACTTCGATAAATTTGTTCGATCGGATATTTTAAACATGCTAGTTCACAGTATTTACATTATATCTGCGACCGTGAATGTCATTCGATCGGTAAATCCAGTCTATCTGCTATAGCGCTTTTAGACGGATTTGTGAACGTGACATTCACGTTGATGTTTTATGTATTGCTGTGTTGTTGCGGATTGGTCGTGGGGATAGCCTGGATGCAATGTTAGTACAGTTTTGTTTTATATGTACATTTGATATTGCGGGGCGAGCGTCCGACCTGTGGACTTCCGTCACTGCCTATTTGTATTATTCTTTTGGGGCACGACCAGGTCGAGGTCGATGTACCCGTTGTATGTATATTTTACTTTCTGTACTAGGATTACCCCGCGGAGGGGTGCACGGATAGCCGGGTTCTAGAGGGCAACGAGCCCGTATCTCATGGCTTTGAGACGGAGGGGGCTTTACTCTAGAATTGGCGGGCTATTCGCCGCACTCGTAGGGGGTATAGGATTGACCCAGGAGGGGTGCCCAAGTTACCGGATTCCGTGAAGTGCCGGGTGGTCCATTCACGTTGCTGAAGGGGGCTTCCTCGCTTCAGGTTTTGGCGGGTGACTTGCCGCGCCCGTAGGGGTCTAGGATTTCATTGCACAGGCTATCCACACGACCAGGGGAACGTCGGGTTTCAGTAGCGGCTCTATGAAACCCGGGGATCCCAGTTATCTGTATTGTTCTGTGATGCTGTACATTTCTGTGATGTTGCATTTTATTACGCCTTGAGCGAAAATTATATATTATATATATACTAGTAGGTGTTGTATATGTTTTGCATCCGCGCTAGTCCAGTCCCCGCTCTGTCGTTAGTTAGCTAACCTAATGGGTGATGACGGGACCCAGTAGCGAATGCGGATGGCATATACGTACGCCATTATTTTCGTTCTTTGTGGTGTGATCAATTGATGGGACTGCGTTGATTCGGATCAATGCAAGATAAATAAACCTATTTGATGTTGTTGGAACACTTTTCAAAAAGCTGTTATTGCAAGGACGTTCACTTTTGTTTTGCACAGTGGTATTCAGTTAGAATATCCTGCTCCTCAGTCGACGAGGCAAGGGCCGAGATCCCTTCACCGGGAGTGACCCCTTGGACAGAAGTTTGCGTCAGGGCAATAACTTCACTATAGCCGATTACTTTTGCTTTGCATCGTGGTATTCAATTGGAATATCCTGCACCCCATTCTACGGGGAATGAGCCGAGATCCCTTCACCGGGAGTGACCTCTTTAGCGAAGGTTTTCGTCACTATATTTTTCTAAAAAGCTATCCGTTCCTTCAACGATATCAAGTTCATTACGTTAAAGGTTTTCGCCAGAAACCATTCGTAGCCCTCCGTCGTTTCATATGGATAGTCAATAGTATTCAAGCTGTGTATGTTGGCCAAAGTCAAGGCACAGTGTTTGGTAGTTGTTGGGTATTCATATGCAGCATAGATAGATGTGTTGGTTTGGGACAGTCATATAGCCTTATTGGCTAAAGTCAAGGGCTTGTACGGGTGGGTTCAAATCAACCTGGAGAATGACGGGTAGAACTTGACATGTGACTTATGATATGTTTGCCAAAGTCAAGGTCATAAGAGCATGGGGCAAAAATCCACATCGGGAGTTTCTAAAGAAACTGAAACTTGCCAGATATGCGCATACATTCTGGAGTGTGATAACGTGAGCGGATTCCGTCACGTTATCATGCGATGATAGTTGGATCCCGATTCCCACTGATGAGTTGGTTTACTCCTCGGGTGATCCCGGCTAATTCTTCTTTCAGGTTTGGGGAAGAATTTGACGTTGCAGTGAGAGGTTTCCAGATTAGATAAAGTGATAACCATTCTGATCTAGGTTAGAGTGCATGCTGAGTGTTTCTTTTCTCTCTCTCTTTGGCAGCGACCATTGACCCGACCCTAGACTATGACTCAGTTACCAAGTTGACCGAACCTTCTTAACACTGGCTTTTGGATTGTCAAAGTTGCAGACCTCATTGCCACTCCTACTTTTACCCTTTTCTCCAGGACACCCCGTATTACTACGAACGTCCACTTCCATTGGACAAAACCATCGTATGGTTATATACGAACTCGAAGGAATTCGAAGATGGTTTCCGGTTCTGGAGAAAACGAATAGGACTATTCAGTTGTCTTTTCCTTTTACCTTCTCTCTCAGATTGCGAGTACTCCTTGGTTTAGGAGACAGTACACCTATTACGCAAATTGGATAGTCTTCTTCCAAACCATAGGCAGGTGCCGATCGGTAGGGAATGAAGAAAACCAATTAGCCTAAACGGTGTACAGAAGGTATTAAGTTAAGACAAAGAAAGGGATTAGTAAGAGGGCAAAGTAAATTGCGACTGCTATTCACGACCAAACCAAGTATTTCTTCGCCAATCCTAAATCACCTTTGTATTTCTCCAGGACACTCCGTATCACTACGAAGATCCCAGGTTTATTGGATAATCCATCGTATGGTTATATACGAACTCGAAAGGAACTTGTTCCAGTTCGGGGATGGATTCTGGTTCAGGAGAAATAGGAATTCATTCAGGTGTCTTTTATCTTCACCTTCTCTCGCATTGCGAGTGCTCCTAGGATTAGGACAGTACACCCATTATGCTTATTGGATAGTCTTCTTCCAAACCACAGGCTGGTGCCGAACGGTAGGGAAGGAAGAAAACCATTTGGGCTAAAGGGGTGTGCAGAAGGTAACGACTAAAGACATATAAAAGGATTTGGAGAGGTGGCAAAGAATTATACGGTTATAGTTCTGAATCGGATAATGGAAGAGGCATTACTAGGAATACCCAGATACCCCATCGAAACATTTCAATGTTTCAGTTTCACTGTGTATTGTTAAAAGAAAACTGATTTCCTAATTAGACACTTGCTCCAGGGTATGTATTATGTCTATGACATTTACCTATACCAGTGGATGGTTAGGTAAGGAGCATTGAACAAGCGGTGTAATTCTTCTTTACCATAAATACAGTTTTCAACATACGACACACAGTGAATGAGTTATTAGACTCAGCGGGCTTATACAGAGTTTTGTGTATTGTCCAGTGTCCATTAGGACGGAGGGGTTGGTCCTCGTACTATATTCTGTTTACTTATGACTTCTCTGGTTCTTAGACAGGTGTTTCGTAGAAACACAGGGTCCAAGTTTTGAGAAGTTATAAGTATAAGAATAAAGTAGAGAACTAGGTATTGCAAGTATCGGGATTCTTCAAGGAGATCGAAGATGTAGATACTTGTGGATGGTATTCAGTTGATAGTAATGGTTAAGAGAACTTGCTTCTTTTTCAGGTTGCTGTTCATAACAGAATACTGCATTTTATACCGCCCATTCTTATGCTCGTGTGTTTATAGGTAGGTGCTTTTAATCCGTGTTTGTTACATATTTATAGAGTACAGGTTTCCAGTACAAATATTGCAATTCAAGATAAAATCTCCACAGTTACGCCAAAAGCAGAACATCTGTTGACAGCAGATAAAAGCCGGGTTCCGGTCATCCATATCCGTCCAGTGCCGAGTACCAGTTCCAGAGACAAGACATATGACAGTGGTCATTCGTGTCTAGGACAAGCACAGAGCACGAGGGGGGCTGCACAAGAATCAATGGGTGCGCGGAGCTCGAGGGAGATAAAGTCAAAAGTGAAGAAAAGAATGCAATCTTGGACTAAGAAATCTGCTGATATTCTGGAAGACTTTTGTGCAGTTTGAAGTTTTCAAACACGAGGAAAAAGTAAACCAGGGAACACGACAAAACGCCATGACCCAACTCCACCATACGGCCGCGGATCCGCGGCCAATAGGGGGTCTAGGCCGCGGATCCGCGGCCGTTCTGTCTCCTCACTCTGTCATCTTTTGGGGGCATTTTGGTACATTCATTTTATGGCAGATTGTTGCCTTAGGTTCTCAGTTCACCTCCTATAAATACCCCAGAACTTGCCAAGCTTTGGTGTTCATTTTTTTGTTCCTCTTTTGTAGTTTTTTGTGTAGTTCTTCTTCTTCTTCTTCATTCTTTCTCCATGAAAATTTTAGTGAGAGCTTTTTGAGTGGAAGATCAATGAAGATGAAGGTTTTTGTATCATTCTCTTTTCTTTAGTTTCCCCTTGAGATTTTTGCTTTCTCTTGATCATTCAACCTCTTCATTGAGCTTGAATGGTTAAGGGTTAGTTATTGATCTCAAAGGTCGTATTTTCTTATGGAATTAGCGCTTCATTTTACATGCGTTCTCTACCCTTCTCTTGATCTTGCAACCTCTTGATTGAGCTTGCAAGTTTAAGGGTTGGCTATTGATCCCATGCTTGTCTTGAGTTCTAGTTTCTTGTTCTTTTTATCGTTTTTTTTATTACTTGCTTATTATTATCTTGCTTTACTTTCTTGCATTTTAATTCATGCACTTAATTACTTGTAATCTTTTCTTTTCTTTGTTCTTTTCTTTTGCTCTCTTTTGTTCATTTTGTGAATGGTTGTAATTATCGTTGTTAAGAAGAAATACGATTTTGTAAGTTAAGATTTTCTTTTCTCATTTCCTTTTCCCGTTATTTTCCATTGAACTCCGCCCAAACCATACGCAAGCGCTCCGTTAGGCATCCTACCCTGACAAGGTAACGGTGATTCCTAACCACGACCGGTTGCGTTCGGTTTGGCCAGAGGCGAAAGCAAGAGACAAGAACGGAAGGAAAAGGGTAAATAAGCCGTATTCCACGAATACCGCGCTTAAATCCCCTAATCCACGTTGTTGCCGATTGCTCTAGCTTCAATCGGTCAAGACTCGGCTCAAAGGTTTTGAGTACGGATTTCTTTAGCTTACAATCTCGTATCTTTTTCTTAACAACTTCATACTTGCAAATAAATACACATAGGTTAGAATCGAACAAACTAATACAGATTCTTTATTGACTCGTCTAAGACAAGAAAGGACATACAACCATCTCCCTGTGGATCGACTCGTGCTCAACCGGCTAGCTGCATAGCGACACCGTCTTGATTGCGGTTAACTTTAATTCTTCCAATCAAATGGCGCCGTTGCCGGGGAGACGGTAACGTATTTCTTTTCTTGTTATTCGGGTTAATATTCTTTTTGTATATATATATATATATATATATAAAATATTTTTATCATTTTTGTGGGCAAGAGTGCAGATTTTTGCGGATTTGCAAACTGCGATTGTGGGGAGCAAAGTGTACGTTCAAGGCTAAGGTGATTGCAAAGTACAGTGCCAAAGATCCGGGTAGTTTGACCCGCGCAAGCGAACTTTTCAAGCTTACCGGATTTGATTCAACGGGGGTTTCCTAACCCAAAAACTTAACGGTACGTACTTTACTAACACCTTCTTCTCAAATCCGACGCATCCAATATACTATTCTTTGCAGGATTCTTTGCAAGTTCGCTGGCAAACGCTAAAAATTGACTAACCCGTATTTGTTGCAGTGCCGCGCTTAAACTAAAAAACGATTTTTTGATTCTTTATAGAATTTTTATTGAATTGCGCATTGCATCAATTAATACGGACTTAAGGGCAAGCGAACCCCACAATATACGGTAAAGGATTTCATCACCTTTTCCGTGGCCCACAAATCACGAACATGAGCATAACGTTTACCCGCACAAAATTTAAAAGAAGCTAGACTTTAAGCCTTAAGGACTTCGCGCTCACTAGGAGAAGTTAACCGTGTTTAGAACCTCGCTTAACGGTACATTGTTTACGGGGTGTCTAGGAAAGTGTTAACGGCGAAACCGCCAAAAGAGAAAGGGTTATTTAATTAAGGAACTTCGCGAAAGCGTTGGAAAACCTCCCCTTATCTCTGCACTTACCTGGCCTCGTGATCAGTGTATCTTGAGCCCGTTTCTCGACACAGTTTTACTTCGACAATCAAGTTCTGGAGCAGGTCTAGTTGACCTAGGTGAACCCTAGAACGATTAGGTGTGTGGTATTTTTGTGTCGTGATTGTTTTTTTCCATATTCTTTTTGTGTGTATATTTCATTCTTTTGTTAATAATTATAAAAAATAAAAAATCATATTCTTTTTTCCCCTCCTTTTCTCTTCCTTTCTTTCCTTCTCTCTTCATATCATGGGTACCCCACCTCGCAAAACTCTTGCCGAACTTTGGTACCCACAACCAGACATTACTTCTTACAGTTCTTGCTTTGGCCGAACATCGAACGACCCCTCCATGCCCAAAATCTCTTTGAAAGATCGGATAGACGCGTCTAGAACAAACACTTGCCCTTCGCAATCCACTTTGTATCAACCTTTTCAACCTCCCCCACCCTCTTATGTTGATACCCCTTTTGCAAGTCGTCCTTTGTCCATCGCTGAACGTATTGAACAATCCTGTAGCCGATCTTTCACTCCTTTCACCACTACAGATTCTTGGGATCAACACTTCCATTCACCTTCTTATCCAAATGTTGATCCTGCTCCTGTCCAGCCATTCAATTCCTATCAATCCTACCCAACTTTTGCACCTTCCCTAGACATTGCTTCAGAACCGCCATTTGGGAGTTTCCAGTATCCAAACAACTTCGAATCTTTTACTGAAACTCCATCACAACACATGTCTAGTCTGGAACAGTCGTTGGAAGACTTTAGGGTAGCGTCATGCCAACAGATGATGGATTTGAATGCGTCCATGGCCGCCCTCATACAACCTAGTGACCCGGTAGCTAGTTTTCAACTAGTTCCAAATTTTCCAATGTATGAAGAGGCGGTAGGACAGGCTGTGAATTTGAGTGGTGAGAGTGAGCTGTACCCCCTTCCGAATCAAGCCTACCCATTTCAACTTGAATCCCACAACTCCAGTTTTGAATGTCTATCTAGTGTTCCCAACGATTCACCGATTGAAGATAGAATGATTAATGAGTTGTGCGACTTTGTAGTGTTTGATTTACCCGATTGTGAAGGGACCTTGCCAAGTGAAACCACACCCAATCCTTTTGACCTCTACATCTCCACTCTAGAACCTGAATTGATTAATATCCATGCTTCTGTTGAGGTGTCTGAGAATATTGATTTTCACTTGATCGAGGATATTGACGCCGGGAATATTTTGGATGATGAACCTGTAGATTTGGCAGAGTTTTTCTCTCCAATTCATCATCCCGAGTCATTAACTGTTTTTCCCGAACCCCATATGCGTCTTGATTTTGATGAAAATTGCATGGATGAGATAAATTTTGAGGAGAATATTGAGGATAGTACTGAGGATGAAACAGTTTTAATTGATGAGTCGGATTTTCCAATTCATCCTATCCCTTCCACTAACTGTGTACACCCTCCTGAACCTTCAACCGATAACCTTCCTCAATCACTTCCCCCCACCCTTTCCATCGTTCCGACCTTGCAAGAACCCGTCTCACTTTCATTTCATATGTCTGGTTTACCAAGTTCAGCGTACCCATGGTTTCTCACGAATCTTGAGGGATTTGACCCCATTTCCCGACGGGTAAATATATTAGCACAATCGCTTTTCACACATCGGTCATCACAGATTGTGCTAATCTATTTACTCAATTTGCACCCTCAAGTTCGTATTCCACTTCTTTTTCCCTTCCGCCATTCTTCTTCCTCTCATATATCGAGACCATATCCCGCTTCTCTCTGCATATGGTCTCGCGTATTCTCCATCTCTTTTCTCTACGCCTTCTTCCACCAACCGGTACATTATAGCGATGAAATCTTTGAATGGTTGGTGTTAACTTTTGGCCTGTGTAAGGCCTTGTATAGCTTGATACTGTTCTTTCCCCCCTAAGCCTGAACTTCAACGCCTAACAGTGGAAACACTGTTTTACTTAAGTTTGGGGGGAACACCTTTTTTGTATATATTTTTGGTTTTTCTTTTTGTATATAATTTGTTTTTAGGGGGAGCGCCGACAATTTTGACCCTCTTGGTATAGCCTGACAGTGAGGGCACTGTCAAGTTTAAGTTTGGGGGTGTGCTCGGTAAGCCTTCTTCCTTCGCATTCATTTGTATATTTTGCATTTGCATACCCTATTAAAAATCCACAAAAATTAAAAATTTTCCAAAAAATATAAAAACTTTGTCGTCAAGTTAGCTAATAGGGTAACTTAGATCTTTATTCCGAAAGTTTAGTTGATATAATAGAAATAACTAAATTCTAGGCTTAGGGATTGAAAACCCTAAAAATAACCCTCATTCTGTCTAACTTTGGTAAGTATACGTCCTTACAGTTTTTTTGAGAAATAGGTAATCTTGAGTTCAGTTCTTGAGTTAAGTCAAGATGAAGGGAAAGTATTGATGCTTTACTGAAGGATAAGTCTGAAAAATAGTTTCTTTTCTCGAGTTCAAATTTAGAAAGTATATACCCTACAAACTGCACTTACACGCACCTTGAAACTTGGGATAGTAGAGGATACCTTGAAATACTCTTGCCTGAAAGCCTAGTATGAAAGAAAAAACGGTATTTAAAGCTAAACACCAAAAGAGCATGTTGAAAAATATATCCGGTCTTGAAAAAGAAAAAGAAAAAGAAAAATAGAATAAAGTCAAGACCTGGAAACTGCTATTTACGCTTTAAGTTCACACATTCAGTAATCGGTCGTTAGTGCCTCAAGAAGCATTAATAGTCGCATGAAAGGTGTGTGAGCAAATCCGTCCATCCTTAATGAAAAGAAGTAGTATTAGGTATTAGGGCAAGGGTATTATAGCTTGAATTGAATTCTCAAGTGTAGGGGTGCAAATATACACACACGTAGGGGTATACAATCGATGTTTGAATAAAAGATAGAAATAAAGAATAAGACTTGTGTTTTCTGTAAAGTTGATAAAAATCCCTGATTTGAGGCCGCGCTTTAGAAGGAAAACTCAGGTGAACCGACATCTATCTAAACTTTTTTGGAACGTATATGATCTAAGGTTAAATAGATAGGAGGTGTGAAAAATAAGGGTTGGATATTTCTGACTTAGGATAATAGAGTTTCTAACGTAAATACTAAACTGTAGGAGTAGAATCGACATTAACTTATGACACTAGCTTGACGGGATTTTGTGGGTAGTATCCGCTGAAAACCGTCAGGAGACAACACTCCTCCTACTAGGGACACCTAGAGGTTTAACGGCTTGTTGCACATGCTCAGTGCAATCGCCTTCCCTGCGAAAGTGCGGTTAGGATTTTCTTTTTTGTGAATAATTGGTTTTGCTCGGGACGAGCAAAAGTTAAGTTTGGGGGTATTTGTTCATAACAGAATACTGCATTTTATACCGCCCATTCTTATGCTCGTGTGTTTATAGGTAGGTGCTTTTAATCCGTGTTTGTTACATATTTACAGAGTACAGGTTTCCAGTACAAATATTGCAATTCAAGATAAAATCTCCACAGTTACGCCAAAAGCAGAACATCTGTTGACAGCAGATAAAAGCCGGGTTCCGGTCATCCATATCCGTCCAGTGCCGAGTACCAGTTCCAGAGACAAGACATATGACAGTGGTCATTCGTGTCTGGGACAAGCACAGAGCACGAGGGGGGCTGCACAAGAATCAATGGGTGCGCGGAGCTCGAGGGAGATAAAGTCAAAAGTGAAGAAAAGAATGCAATCTTGGACTAAGAAATCTGCTGATATTCTGGAAGACTTTTGTGCAGTTTGAAGTTTTCAAACACGAGGAAAAAGTAAACCAGGGAACACGACAAAACGCCATGACCCAACTCCACCATACGGCCGCGGATCCGCGGCCAATAGGGGGTCTAGGCCGCGGATCCGCGGCCGTTCTGTCTCCTCACTCTGTCATCTTTTGGGGGCATTTTGGTACATTCATTTTATGGCAGATTGTTGCCCTAGGTTCTCAGTTCACCTCCTATAAATACCCCAGAACTTGCCAAGCTTTGGTGTTCATTTTTTTGTTCCTCTTTTGTAGTTTTTTGTGTAGTTCTTCTTCTTCTTCTTCATTCTTTCTCCATGAAAATTGTAGTGAGAGCTTTTTGAGTGGAAGATCAATGAAGATGAAGGTTTTTGTATCATTCTCTTTTCTTTAGTTTCCCCTTGAGATTTTTGCTTTCTCTTGATCATTCAACCTCTTCATTGAGCTTGAATGGTTAAGGGTTAGTTATTAATCTCAAAGGTCATATTTTCTTATGGAATTAGCGCTTCATTTCACATGCGTTCTCTACCCTTTTCTTGATCTTGCAACCTCTTGATTGAGCTTGCAAGTTTAAGGGTTGGCTATTGATCCCATGCTTGTCTTGAGTTCTAGTTTCTTGTTCTTTTTATCGTTTTTTTTATTACTTGCTTATTATTATCTTGCTTTACTTTCTTGCATTTTAATTCATGCACTTAATTACTTGTAATCTTTTCTTTTCTTTGTTCTTTTCTTTTGCTCTCTTTTGTTCATTTTGTGAATGGTTGTAATTATCGTTGTTAAGAAGAAATACGATTTTGTAAGTTAAGATTTTCTTTTCTCATTTCCTTTTCCCGTTATTTTCCATTGAACTCCGCCCAAACCATACGCAAGCGCTCCGTTAGGCACCCTACCCTGACAAGGTAACGGTGATTCCTAACCACGACCGGTTGCGTTCGGTTTGGCCGGAGGCGAAAGCAAGAGACAAGAACGGAAGGACAAGGGTAAATAAGCCGTATTCCACGAATACCGCGCTTAAATCCCCTAATCCACTTGTTGCCAATTGCTCTAGCTTCAATCGGTCAAGACTCGGCTCAAAGGTTTTGAGTACGGATTTCTTTAGCTTACAATCTCGTATCTTTTTCTTAACAACTTCATACTTGCAAATAAATACACATAGGTTAGAATCGAACAAACTCATACAGATTCTTTATTGACTCGTCTAAGACAAGAAAGGACATACAACCATCTCCCTGTGGATCGACCCGTGCTCAACCGGCTAGCTGCATAGCGACACCGTCTTGATTGCGGTTAACTTTAATTCTTCCAATCAGTTGCTCATAATTGGAAGTACTCCTAAGTTGAGTAACGCCGATCTGTCTTCTTCCATTTAGTTGACATGCACTAGAGACAGCTGCATGATTTGAATTTGGTTCAATTAAATCAGTGCCTCTGTTTCTATATTGGATATAGAACAGTTCATATCTTAACGATGTTAAGATACGGGGAGTTGTCCGGCTTATGCTTAAAACCAGACTCCGGATAACTCAAGGCACGTTTCTGTAATGGCTGTTTGTGGGTTGACCCGGGCTATGACGAGGGTTGACTTTCTACCATCTGGAAGATCAATAGTGATATTGTTCTTAACTCGCCACAGTTTTAACAAAAATGGATTTTTTCAGAAAAAACAGTAGTGGGAGTATGGTAGAATTGGAAGTGATTCCAGAACCGCAAACGATTACTGAAGATTTAATAAGAACCTAAAGATTCAATCCGGTTTGACATTCCATTAGCCACTCCGCAGATATGGTGGGTAACCTCAGGCACTCGAGAG
Organism: Agapanthus africanus; assembly: GCA_030015575.1. Classification (NCBI taxonomy): domain Eukaryota; kingdom Viridiplantae; phylum Streptophyta; class Magnoliopsida; order Asparagales; family Amaryllidaceae; genus Agapanthus; species Agapanthus africanus. The sequence continues at coordinate 612,973,852 of JASDDO010000024.1, forward strand.
GTACTTCGGTATGCTCAAGGACGGTGACAGGGAGGTTCTTCTTTACCCAGACTTGCCATTGCTGTTGTTCCAAACAGTGAGACCCGGCAGGACGATGAGTATAGCGTCGTTCTAAACTGGCTTTAGAAGTGTACGTCTATATGACTCTGCCAGAGGGTTGTCGTGGTCAGTGGGAGCAGCGGAAGCATTGGTGGACATCATGCTTATGTCTATTTATAGTATAAAGCAGATATAGCGGAGATAGATCATCTATTTCTGATATGACAGTCATAGGTTTGACTTCATCAGAATAGGGGATGGATCTGTTGAGAAGGTAGTAGGGTGTGATGTCCTGGTATTTGATGACATACACAGAGTAGGAAGTGATATTCCTATACTACGATCGGTTATACTTTGGTCGTCACACAGTGGTTTCTCCACATAGGACTTGGATAATATATCAGACATTCTGGTTACTAGATCTATGGTTTTAGATCTAGATTTAGGTGGTTTCCCAATCAGGGTACTTAGACAGCATTCTAAGAGTATTTAGAATGGACGACTCCTGGCATGGTGGTGTACCTGCAGGTAATGGAGTCACCCTCTCTAAAGGTGTCTTACTGACTAAAAGGGAGAGGGATGTGCATGATTGGCTGATCACTTGCTTAGGCAATTGAGTCATTCATGAGATGTCAAATACCACACCGGATGTTGTTTTTGCAGTAGATGCAATAAGTTGATGTTGATCCAATCCTGGAGAAACAATCGGAAGTAGTTTTAGAACATAAGTGCATGTTCTAGGAATATGATAACAGCATTCTCCTTCGGGAGAGAGTTATCATTCCAGGCTTCCAAGGTGACCTGGATGGCAGAGTGGCTGTCAGAGTTATAGTTTTCCCTTTGACGAGGGGCAATATTTTGGACAGGTGGTCCAGGTGGATACTGAGGGAAGGCATGGCGCAGGATACTGATTAAGTTCAGTTCACGATACAGTCTAAGAAGTTTCGATTTGGAGTTCATTTATGAGCTAGGTCCCATCAGACATCCAGACATTCTAAGACAGGTATTACTTATTTCGGGAGATGGCTTTCTCCGCGAACTTGAGATAGAGAGAGACATAGAAAGAAACACCAAAGCGGATCCACTCACTGAGGCTATTCCTCGAACGCAATAGTCTCGCAAACGAGCTTTGTGAGACTGACTAGTAGAGGAGTTGAGTGTTCGGTATCACACCTGCTGTGAGTATGCGACATCGCAATAATTAGCCTTGAGTGCAAGTGGGAGATTGTTGGAGATAGTGCCCTCAGAGTCAATTATTGGATCACAGGCACGTGATTGCAATGATTGAGGAGAGGACCTGTCCCAGTAGGACAGTCTTACTCGAGATGATAGTATGCTATCTGGTTTATCTTTATCATCGTGTACTGCTTTAGGTGACCTTACGAGTCGCTATTACACGTTGATAGAGCCCCTAGGATTCTTTCTTGACTACCAGCAGTATGAGGGCGATCATATACGTGAGAGCTGGGGTCTATAAGCACATCCTTAAATGGTCCCTAGTCATGGGAGTTTCGAGACAGGGCATCGATACTCCGGAGTAGACTAGTGTATACAGTCGAGACCTCGACGAGGGGCGGTGGCCGGTCTCACAAGCCACTGGTGTCAGTTGGTTCACCTAAGATGTATACAGGTGCTCATTGGGTTATGAGTACACCGGACAGGACTCGCCGGGAACCTGCTAGTTAGGATTATACTTGATGTCAGATAGCAGTTCCCTGGTGACATGTGTACAGGTTAGTTTATCGAGCTGAGATCATCATTTGTCTCGTGTGAGTTCCCACTGTGCTTTGATTACTACCCTACCACGGCTCAAAGGAGTCGTGCAAACAGGTTTTAGTTGGGTACAGTCCCAAGCCACATGGAGGCAGTGAGCGGATCTGCAGGGGTTCGTCTCTCCCGGTATTGGGGGTGAGGTCGCGCTGTGTCTAGGAGAGCCAGAACATGAAAAGTCCTTGGCCAAGGCAGGAGATTTGCTGGTAGGTATTCCAGTAGTATCTCAGGGTGTTCTGGGCTACACTCCGACACGACTTGTACCGCTATTGGGGGTCTAACTTTTACCAACCCCCTAGGCCCGCCATGCGATGCTCATAGACGAACGGACCGGACTGTATGGATATTGTCACTGACAGGCTCAGTAGGGTGTCAGGATGAGTTCGCTCATCGACGTCCCTTTTGGTCAATAGCTGGTGGCCCGTCACGTATGGCTAATACCTCTGACGTGCTAGTGGTTAAATCCACAGCCATAGTATTGACGAGTCTTTAGAGTCCACCACACACAGTTACTCAAGTTTCGGGCGAAACGCTGTAGAGGCCGTATGGAGATATGGCAGGGTTCGATCAGATACGTGCGGTATTGCACGGATCGTGATCGGACGGTTTTTACTAGCCGGCTTTGGCTTAAGCCAGATCCTAGTATTAGACAGTGTAGATTTTGTCTCTTTGCTTTTGTATTCAGTGGGAATACAAATGCGGGCATGTATATGCAGTCGCGGGGTTTTTCTATAATTTATTACGGGATCAGTTTTTCTGAAATTTCCAGTTTGCATTCCGTTCCGGCCGGTTTTCCTTTGTTCCTTTGCGGCCGGACTTTCTGATGGAGGGGGTTATTTGCAAGTTTGCAAATAACTCTTTGTGGAGGTGTTATTTGTGAAATGGGAGATTATGAAAGCATATTTTGATACCATTCTTTTCTATCATCATTTCTTGCTTTATTGTGATTTGAATTTGATTTGATATGGTTATCATTTCCATTTGCTTATGGTCACCTTGCCTTTTCCTACCATCACCTCCCTTCATATTTTGTTGATTCCTCCACCATTTAAGAATGGTGGGCCGGCCACATATTGGGGAGAATGAGAGAGTTCATTTTATATGTGAGGGATTGATTCATCTCATATTCATTCTTTGCTTGCTAAAATTCCAAACCTCTCTCTCCATTGTTCATTCTCTTCTCCATCCATGGCAACTTCACTACCTTAAAGAGATATAGACTCTACACTTATCTACAGTAAGTCTTGGATGCGTCGGCTAGCCAACTTCGCGCCCGAGTTGCCTCGGTCCAGAGGTGGGAGCCCGTAAAATTATTCGGCTACGTGGTGCCCTTTCCGACGAGGACATGACGGACGGAGATTCCGCGGGAGATCGGAGTGGAGACGAAGACCGAAGGACACGGATCGCTTGGTATAGCTTCTCTACTCTTTTCTTGTTTGCTAGTAGCTAGGTTAATGGCCCGATCCGGGATAAAAGTGCGCGGTGGTGCCGGTTTGCTAGTTTGCAAATTTTTTGTTTCCGCGTTTCCGGCGTCGGATCGACGGCCGGGGCGCCGCCGCCGACTTATACGGAGTAGACTAGCGTATGCGCTTCTCATCCCAGCAGGGGAGACGGTCTGTCCTACAGCCGTCAGTACGTCGTACTTGAGATAGTATGCGGGTGCTCGTTAGGTTATGAGTACAGTGGACAGGACTCGTCGGGAACTGTTGGTTGGTACTATACCTATCGTCAGTTATCAGTTCCCAGGTGACATGAGTACAGCTTAGTCCGCTGACTTGACACTATCACTTCGCCTCGAGTGTGTTCCCACTATACTTTGATTACTACCCTACCACGGCTCAAAGGAGTCGTGCAAACATGTAGTAGTTGGGTGCAGTCCCGAAGCACTTGGAGGCATTGACGGTTAGACAGGATTCGTCTCTCCCGGTATTGGGAGTTGATATCGCGCTGTGTCAAGCCATTACACATAGTCGTCCCTGGCCAGGGCAAGCGAGATATACTGGTGGGTTTCCAGTGTTATCTCAGGGTGTTCTGGGCTACACTCCGACACAACTTGTACCGCTATTAGGGGACTGACATTTACCGCCCCCTAGGCCCGCCATGAGATATTCTCAGACGAACAAACCGGACTGTACGGAGACTGTCACATTCAGGCTCGGTAGGAGTTCGGATGGGTTTCACCTCATCAGTCTTCTTATCGGCATCTACCTGGGGGCCGTTATGCACAGCTAGTGCTGCTTGCGGTCTGTGGTTAAACCCACTGCCAGCGTAGTGTCGAGTCTTTAGAGTCCCACACAGAGAGCTATTCGCCTTTGGGCAAAAAGAGTAGAGGTCACATGGTTTTGCGACACGGTTCGGTCACATCCGCGCACTTGTGCACGTTTGGTGTCCGGGCAGTTATTACTAGCGGGCTTTGGTTTAAGCCAGATCCTAGTATACGTTTTGGGATTGGTTTTATCTCGTTTGTGTTCGTGTTCCTCGGAACGCGGATGCGGGTGTGTATGCACGGTTGACCGAGACAGAGGCAGAGGATTCTCATTAGGGTTGTTGACTGTTGACTTTTTCTAAACCCTAATGAGAATAGGAAATATGATTAGTAATAATATTAATTAAGTATTATTGTGCCATGGTTGGGTTGAAAGTTTGACTTTGTTGACTTGTTGACTTTGTTGACCGGTTGACTAGCTTGGACCTGTTGACCATCATCATTACAATGGCTATCATTTCATGGCTATGACTTTTGCTTGCTTGTGTGTTCACAAAATGCATTATTTGCATTAAATGATATTGCCATTGAAATGAACCAACACAAAATACTTGATTACAATTATTATTATGATTATTTTGGTTTTTGATAGCATGGTTGGAAAAGTCTACATTCATTCTATCATTCTCACTCTCTCTCATCCAAGCTCTCTCCTTTGCTCTCCCTCTTCCTATAGCTCAAGGAAAAATCCCTCACATGAGTTGAGAACCATTTTCCTTTGAGATAAAACACCAAAACCACTCTCTACTCATCCTAAGGTTGAAGGTTTAGCAAACCTAACACTTTAGTTTCCTATAGATTGAGGTTGGAGCCAAAGGTAGAAGCTTTCGGGTGGATCCATCTTCGGCACAAGGAGACGACGAGGTGAGGCCGATCCGACCACCACAAGGAGTCGAAGAGAAGGAGTTCAAGTTTAGGTATAACCCCTAACATAGTAGCTAAACTCTTAGTTAGGTTGCTAGATAGTTTGTTTAGCAAAGATCCGGTTTTTTGAGTCCATGTTACCTCCACCGAAAAATCGTTTTTCACCGCTTCTGCATCCCCGAAAGAACCAGGAAGGGTAACGTGGACTTACAGTGGTATCAGAGCCTAGCTAAACACTATCTTGCATGTTAGCAAAGTAACTAGAAGTTCGATCGGAGAAAAAAAACCCAAAACACGTCTAAAATATGAACTTTCTGCCGATTTTTATTTCTGTTCAAAAAATGATAAATCATATACTAAAAATCGGCTCAAGGTTTTTAAAGCACACCTAAGAAAAATGGTCCAGTGACTCGGTCAACGCGCCGCGGATTCACGGCCGAGTTGACGCGGCCGTGTGCAATTTTTCATGCAGTGTGTTCAGTGGGATGTTTTGGGATTTTTACAATATGTTTTTTCTGCCCAGATTTTCCAGAAAACAAATTTGTGTTTTGGGGTGGTTACAAATCCGTATTTTGATCGAACTTCTATAGACTTTAGCTAACGGGTTATATCTGTGATGTGATATATGTATTGAACGTCTGCTAATCGCTATACGTCGATTAGTGGGGGTTATACATATCTGTGATCTGTAATGTTAATGGTTTGTGTATATGAATTCGTTGGATTGTCGCGGATGAATAGCCGGGGGGTTGTGAGATGAGAGTTTTCTTTACCTTTCAATTCATGTAATTTGTAATTGATGTAATATTATTTATATGGCCGCACATCCGGGATGAGGTTGTAGCCGCCATTGTATAATTTCTTTTACTGTTTTTGCTCCTAGGATAGACCCAAGGTGGGGTGCACAAACTACCGGGTACCTCGACGTGCCGAGTGGCCTACTCATGTTGTTGAGGGAGGTTGCTTCACTTTGGGTATTTGGCGGGTAGTTTGCCGCACCCGTAGGGGTCTAGGGTGGGGTATTGGCTATTCATCGCGACCGTGTAATCCGCTTTTCGTTACAGGCTTGAACGAATCGCAGATTCCTAGTATATCCAAAGTATTCATCTGTGATCTGGAATGGCTATCATTGCATGTGACAAATGTATATATCTATATATGATATCTATTTAGGCGTTGCTTATGTTTTGCATCCGCGCTAGTCCAGCCCCCGCTCTGTCATTAGTTAAGTAACCTAACGGGTAATGACGGGGCCCCGTGGCGAATGCGGATGGCATGAGCGTACATCATATTTTTGTTGTTTTCTGCAATGGTAGGATTAAATGATAGGACGCATTAAATTAATGCAAGAAAATAAACCAAAGTAAATTCGTTGGAACAATTTCAAAAAAAAATAAAAAAAACCACTCGGTTTCTTTTCAAAAACCAACTTTTAAACGCGGAGCTTAAGCCACTCCTTTTAAAAGCTATCTCGTTCCATCGATTATATCAAGTTCACTACGTTCACGGTTTTGCCAAAACCATTCGTAGCCCTCCGTCATTTCACATGGATAGTCAATAGTATTCAAGCTATGTTTGTTGGCCAAAGTCAAGGCATAGTGATTGGTAGCTATTGGGTATTCATGTGCAGCATAGATAGATGCGTTGGTTTGGGACAGTCGTACTGCCTTGTTGACCAAAGTCAAGGGTAGGTACGGGTGGGTTCAAATTAACCTGGAGAATGACGGGTAGAACTTGACATGTGACTTATGATTTGTTGGCCAAAGTCAAGGTCATAAGAGCATGGGGCAAAAATCCACATCGGGAGTTTCTAAAGAAACTGAAACTTGCTAGCGCTGCATACCATTTGGAGTGTGATGATTCTGGTAGGATTCCTTCAGTTTTGTCTTGCGATGATATTTGGATCCCGATCCTACTGTGAGTATATGCTACTCCTCGGGAAATTTCTCACTTAAAGATCAATGCTATAAACCAAGTAGGTGTCTAGAAAGGTGTTGGCGGGGCTACGCCCCCAGGGAAAAGAGGTTATTTAATTAAGGAACTTCGCGAAAGTGTTGGAAAACCTCCCTCGAAGTACCAACACTGGCCTGGCTGAACGGTTAAGCAAGTATTGTACGGTGAGATTGATCCAGACTAATTCTTCCTTTTTGGTTTGAGGAGGAATTCGAGAAACAGTGGGAGCCATCCTGTTTAGACAAACTAAAAACCACTCTAAACTTGCAAGAGCATCATGCTGAGTGTTTCTTCTCTCTCTCCTAATTGCAGCAACCAATCGTCATGACCGGACTTAAGTTATTTCTAGATAAAAACATACTGACAGGGCCAAACTATAAAGATTGGCTCAGGAATGTCAAAATGGCAATCACTTATGACAAGCTGGGGTATCTTCTTACCACCAAAGCTCCCCTTGTCCCAGGTCCCACCTCCAGCGTCGCGGATAAGGAAATCCGTAAGACCTGGGAGATCGACCGCGCGAAGGCCAAGTGCCTCGTGCTTGCTTCTATGGACAATGAACATCGGAGGAGGCACGAGAATATGGACCTTGAATCCATATTTCTCCATACAAAAGAACTATATGGAGAGCAATCCCGTATCGCCAGATACGAAGTCTCGAAAAAGCTGTTTTCGGCGAGATTGGCCGTCAGATCATCGGTAGCGGAACACGTGCTTAAGATGATTGGATATATTGAAGAGCTCGCGGACCTTGGGACCACGTTAAAGAACGAGCTCTATACTGACTTGATTCTCCAGTCCCTTCCTTCCACTTACGCCCAGTTTATCCTGAACTTCAACTTGCAAGAAAAAGAAGTTGAACTTTCAGAACTCCTCAACCTGTTGAGGAGTGCAAAGGGCACCCTACAGAAAGGTAGGGAAACATCCACTTTGTTTGTTGGAGGACCTTCCTCTTCTAGGTCCAGGGTGAAAGCCAAGGGAAAGAAGAAGAAAACCCCCACCAAACCAAGGGGCGGTGTTAGTAAAGTGGAAACGAGGGAAAAGTAAAGGCAACAAAGATAGCGGGGTAGCTTATGGGAAAGGAAGAGTGCTTCTATTGTCATAAGAAAGGACACTGGAAAAAGGATTGCAGGGATTGGAAGGCCAAGAGCCAGGACCCGAAGCAAGTTGCGGCTTCGGCTTCAGGTGTGTATGTTATTGAAAACTGTCTATCAATAAACTCTACTTCCTGGGTATTGGATACCGGATCAGGATCTCATATTTGTAATTCTTTGCAGGCATTGAGAAAGCGTAGGGTTTTGAAGGCAGGTGATATGACCCTCAGAGTTGCAAACGGAGCTGGCATGGATGCTGAGTCCGTGGGGGACTATCACTTGGGATTGTCAGATGGACATGTTTTGGTTTTGCGTAATTGTTATTTTGTACCCAATGCAACTTGTAATATCATTTCTGTATCTTTAATATCTAAAGAAGGTTATGAATTTGCATTTGTAAGCAATATTGTAAACATTCACCTTAATTAAGTTCTGATTGGGTCAGGTACATTAAGCAATGATATATACGTATTAAACCAACCACAGATTTTCAATGTCCAGAATACACACAAAAGAAAGTCTCCAGAAATCAATCATGCTTTCTTATGGCATTGTAGACTGGGTCACATCAATGAGAGAAGGTTGACGAAGTTACATACAGAAGGATATTTGGATCCGTTCGAATATCAATCATATGCAACTTGTCAATCCTGTCTCAAAGGAAAGATGACAAAGACTCTGTTCACTGGACACGGAGTAAGAGCGAGCGAGCTCTTGAGGCTCGTACACAGCGATGTGTGCGGTCCAATGTCTACATATGTACGAAGCGGTTATTCTTACTTCGTTACTTTTACGGATGATTTTTCAAGGTACGGATATGTCTTCTTAATGAAATATAAATCTGAAGCCTTTGGAAAATTCCAGGAATACAAGAATGAAGTAGAAAAACAAACCAGCAAAATTATCAAGACACTGAGATCTGATCGAGGTGGTGAATACTTGAGTGCCGAGTTCCTGGATTACCTAAAAGAGAATGGAATTATCTCTCAGCTTACTCCTCCATACACTCCGCAACATAACGGTGTATCGGAGAGACGGAACCAAACCCTATTGGATATGGTACGTTCCATGATGAGTAATGCTGAGTTGTCGCGATCATTCTGGGGATATGCACTAGAATCAGCTGCATACCTTTTGAACTGAGTTCTAACTAAGACTGTGCCTACCACACCATATCAGATGTGGTGTCGGAAGAAATCCTATCTTAAGCACATTAAGACATGGGGATGTCCAGCTTTTGTCAAAAAGCAGCATGCGGACAAACTCGAGGCCCGCTCAGTACAGTGCAAGTTTGTGGGATATCCAAAGAACTCCAAGGGATATTTCTTCTATTGCGAAGAGGAACAAAAGGTTTTTGTTTCTCGTCATGCCCACTTCTTGGAAATTGAATTTTTGGAAAATCAGATAAGTAGGAGCGCAATAGAACTGGAAGAAATTCTAGAACCACAAGCTATTACTGAAAGCTTAGTAGAACCAGAGGGTTCGAAAGAACAGGACATTTCTACGCCGCTCCGCAGGAGTAGTAGGCAGTCTCATCCGCCCGAGAGATACTACGGTTTTCTCATAGACGGGGATAGAGAGGATTGCATCATTGATAGTGATGAGCCGACTAGCTTCCAGCAGGCCATTCAGAGCGTTGACTCGGTAACTGGATGCAATGCGGACCGAAATGGAGTCCGTGTACACCAACAAAGTATGGACTTTGAACATTGCTCCAGATGGGGTAAAACCCGTAGGATGCAAGTGGATCTTCAAGAGGAAGATTTGTGTAGATGGACAGGTCGAGACCTATAAGGCTAGACTTGTTGCAAAGGGTTTTCGTCAAAGACCTGGTTTGGACTATGATGAAACCTTTTCTCCAGTGGCTATGCTGAAATCCATTCGGATCCTTCTTGCCATTGCTGCCTTCCACGATTATGAGATTTGGCAGATGGACGTAAAGACCGCTTTTCTAAATGGAAATTTAGAGGAGTGTGTCTATATGGACCAGCCAGAGGGTTTCATTCAGAGTGGGATCAGCGGAAAGGTGTGCAAGTTGCTTAAGTCCATCTATGGACTAAAGCAGGCATCGCGGAGTTGGAACATCTGTTTTGATGAAACAGTCAAAGAATTTGGCTTTATCAAAAATCCAGATGAACCATGCATCTATAGTAGATTTGTAGCAAGAACTGTCGTATTCCTCGTTTTATACGTGGATGACATTCTCTTGATAGGAAATGACATTCCTATGCTACAATCTGTCAAAGGGTTCTTGTCACACAGGTTCTCCATGAAAGACCTGGGTGATGTCTCTTACATTCTGAGGATCCGGATCCATCGTGATAGATCCAAGAGGATATTAGGACTTTCACAGTCCAGGTACATCGACACCATACTAAAAAGATTCAGTATGGAAGATTCCAAGCGCGGTAATCTACCAGCTTGTCACGGGATCACCCTCTCCAAAGAGATGTCTCCCAAGACTGATTTGGAAAGGGATCGCATGTCTATTATACCCTACGCTTCTGCGGTAGGCTCTATAATGTATGAGATGTTGTGTACCAGACCAGATGTAGCTTATGCACTGAGTGTGGTAAGCCGGTATCAGTCAAACCATGGGGAGAAGCACTGGATAGCGGTAAGAACATTCTCAAGTACCTGAGAAGGACTAAGGAGATGTTCTTGGTGTATGGTTGAAAAGACCTCCAGATCGAGGCCTTTGCTGACTCCAGCTTTGAAAGTGACAAGGATGATTCCAAGTCCATGTCAGGTTATGTCTTTACCCTCAATAGAGGGGCGGTGTGTTGGAAGAGTTCCAAACAGGAAACCGTTGCTGACTCGACGATGGAAGCGGAATATATCGTTGCTGCTGATGCCGCAAAAGAAGCCGTCTGGATGAGAAAGTTCTTAACGGAACTTCAGGTGGTTCCGTCCATTGTTGATCCAATACCACTGTATTGCGACAACAACGGGGCTATAGCTTTAGCGAAGGAACCCAGGTCCTATCAGAAGTCCAGACATATCTTAAGGCGGTATCACCTGATCAGGGAGATCGTGGGTCGCCAGGAGATCGAGGTTCGGAGAGTTGCTACGGAAGATAACACTGCTGATCCACTCACGAAGGCCTTACCCTAGACTCAGTTCGAGCGGCTGATCGAGATGATAGGTCTTCGATACGCCAGTACATGGCCTTAGTGCAAGTGGGAGATTGTTAGTGTATATGCCCTAGAGGCCATTACTGTATCATACTAGTTTGTATATTACTTAATGGATGCTTGGGATATTCACAGTTGTATAGACAATCTTGCTCAAAATAGTAGTATGCTACTTGGTTTGTTTCTATTTTAATGTGTACATGTGTTTCTTTTAGTATATCACCTATACACATTAGTGGAGCCTTTAGGATCTTTGCTTGATTACCAGCGTTGTGATGGCAGTCACACTCGTGGGGGCTAGGTAATCCACAAGCACATCCTTATACAGGTCCCTAGTCATAGGACGATCGAGACAGGGCATCGATACTCTGGAGTAGACTAGCGTATGCGCTTCTCATCCCAGCAGGGGAGACGATCTGTCCCACAGCCGTCAGTACGTCGTACTTGAGATAGTATGCGGGTGCTCGTTAGGTTACGAGTACACTGGACAGGACTCATCGGGAACTGTTGGTTGGTACTATACCTATCGTCAGTTATCAGTTCCCAGGTGACATGCGTACAGCTTAGTCCGCTGACTTGACACTGTCACTTCGCCTCGAGTGTGTTCCCACTGTACTTTGATTACTACCTGACCACGGCTCAAAGGAGTCGTGCAAACAGGTAGTAGTTGGGTGCAGTCCCGAAGCACTTGGAGGCAGTGACGGTTAGACAGGATTCGTCTCTCCCGGTATTGAGAGTTGATATCGCGCTGTGTCAAGGAGAGCCATTACACATAGTCGTCCCTGGCCAGGGCAAGCGAGATATACTGGTGGGTTTCTAGTGTTATCTCAGGGTGTTCTGGGCTACACTCCGATACGACTTGTACCGCTATTAGGGAACTGACGTTTACCGCCCCCTAGGCCCGCTATGCGATATTCTCAGACGAACAGACCGGACTATGAAGACTGTCACATTCAGGCTCAGTAGGAGTTCGGATGGGTTTCACCTCATCAGTCTTCTTATCGGCATCTACCTGGGGGTCGTTACGCACAGCTAGTGCCGCTTGCGGTCTGTGGTTAAACCCACTGCCAGCGTAGTGTCGAGTCTTTAGAGTCCCACACAGAGAGTTATTCGTCTTTAGGCAAAAAGGGTAGAGGTCGCATGGTTTTGCGACAGGGTTTGGTCACATCCGCGCACTTGTGCACGTTTGGTGTCCGGGCAGTTATTACTAGCGGGCTTTGGTTTAAGCCAGATCCTAGTATACGTTTTAGGATTGGTTTTATCTCGTTTGTGTTCGTGTTCCTCGGAACGCGGATGCGGGTGTGTATGCACGGTTGACCGAGGCAGAGGCAGAGGATTCTCATTAGGGTTGTTGACTGTTGACTTTTTCTAAACCCTAATCAGAATAGGAAATATGATTAGTAATAATATTAATTAAGTATTATTGTGCCATGGTTGGGTTGAAAGTTTGACTTTGTTGACTTGTTGACTTTGTTGACCGGTTGACTAGCTTGGACTTGTTGATCATCATCATTACAATGGCTATCATTTCATGGCTATGACTTTTGTTTGCTTGTATGTTCACAAAATGCATTAAATGCATGAAATGATATTGCCATTGAAATGAACCATCACAAAATACTTGATTACAATTATTATTATGATTATTTTGGTTTTTTAGAGCATGGTTGCAAAAGTCTTCATTCATTCCATCATTCTCACTCTCTCTCATCCTAGCTCTCTCTATTGCTCTCCCTATTCCTCTAGCTCAAGAAAAATCCCTCTCATGAGTTGAGAACCATTTTCCTTTGAGATAAAACACCAAAACCACTCTCTACTCATCCTAAGGTTGAAGGTTTAGCAAACCTAACACTTTAGTTTCCTCTAGATTGAGGTTGGAGCCAAAGGTAGATACTTTCGGGTGGATCCATCTTCGGCACAAGGAGACGACGAGGTGAGGCCGATCCGACCACCACAAGGAGTCGAAGAGAAGGAGTTCAAGTTTAGGTATAACCCCTAACATAGTAGCTAAACTCTTAGTTAGGTTGCTAGATAGTTTGTTTAGCAAAGATCCGGTTTTTTGAGTCCATGTTACCTCCACCGAAAAATCGTTTTTCACTGCTTCCGCATCCCCGAAAGAACCGGGAAGGGTAACGTGTACTTACAGCCACCCAACACTTTCTTGAATCCGATGAAAAGAGCACTCTTCCGTAGGTCTATCCTAACCCCTTACAAGCGCGGCAAGCAGCCCGCCAATCCTAGAATCGAGCGGCCTGGTCTCAGCTCCTTGAGATGGCCACCCGCTGCAATTTAGAACCCGGCTGCAGTGCGCTTCTACGTGGCGTAATCCTAATACCTGTATTAATACAACGGTAATATCGATCGCAACCTAATCGAGTCCCGACAAATAATAATACAATAAGCGGAAACGATGGCTACATGTCGACCGCTCGTTCTGAATAAAAGAATATACATTTTGACTACACTATGAATGAAATGAAACATATAACATCACAACATCCAAATATGCACAGGGCTACTCATTTCGCGACGATCCAATCCACACCAAACAAACTTAACATAGAACATCTCACACTCACAAATACATATCAACAAGTATGTATTATTGTATCAACCGAGTTAAACACTTTAACATCATGAATATGGAAACGCTACGATGTTATAGTTTTGATCGATAACTTTCCAATGCAATACGAGATCAAATCTCAATACTGGGAAAAAACAAACAATACCAAAAATCCTATTTCTACAAGTTTAAGCCCTCAGAGAAAATTGGGGGCAAATTGAAAATAATTGGCCGGTGGATTCCCGATATAGCCGGCTATAATATCACAAACCCCCCAAATTTTACTCCTGTCATTTTCACATCAAAATCAACATTCTGCAGTTGTTTCAAAAAATTTTAAAACACTTGAAATTCAGACAGAGAAGGGCTTAAACTAGGAAATCAGAATCGGAAAATTGTCGATCGAAACTAAAATGTCGCTAAAGGTAGTCCTAGTGCTTGGTTAGATCTAATACCACTTTTAGGACGGGCGCGCCGCACGCGTAAGGGTAGCGGAAGCGGGAACAGACGGAAAACAAAAATTTCGCAGGAGCGCGATCGACCAAACGCCAAAATCGTCCAAACACTAGTTTCTAGCTAAAATTAAAGAGCATAAAGAAAAGTTAAGAGATGCCACAACCTTTGTAGCGTATCCGACTGATCCCGGAAGACCCCGTCTAAACTCCATGAGCTCCCGAATGCGTCTGCACATCGACTGCTTTGTTGTAGATGATCCACGTTAAAAGCGGGCTGCCCGAGCTCCAACCCCGTCATCGGTCGGAGGAACTTCCTCAGAGACTTGCTGGGTATGGAGGAAGGCGATGCGAGCATTGGGTACTCTCTACTTTTTACAAATACTCACCATGGCAACACTTTCCATTTTTCTAGTGAGCTCAAGCTCTTGTTTTTGAGGAAGAAGAAGATGGCTTGATAAAGAATGGAATTGTTTTTTTTAAAAACAATTGTGTCATATTCTTTTATCAACCATGTCATGTATCATAACACATAACCTCACCCTCCACTCTCTCTCATGCGTGTGTCAACACATAAGAGAGAGGGTGGGCCCCACCACCTAATTAAATATATTAAATAAATAAAATTTTATATATACATTTATATATATATAAAGATATATATACATATACATATATGTAATTATTTGTATATTTATTTATACTTAATATATAATGGTGGGAATTAATATATATATATATATATATATCAAATATATATACATTAAATAAGTATTAGTACTGTATCCTATACACGTACACATCATGTATCATATACACGAAATGCCATCAATATCTTCCCAGTATCATATACTGTAGAGAGTGTGTGTATCATATACACTATACTAGAAACCGTATCATTAATACAGTTATCAAGTCAACACTTGACTTGGTATTCCGGCTGTGAAACCGGCTAGTATAACAGTCGTCCGATTGAACACGTATATCCAATATACATATTTTATCGAACTCATGTACGTATCCCTATACGTACGTCACATCGCGTTTTGCCTAGGCAAGCACTTTCGTTGCGGGACTCTAAAGACCTGTCAATACGCTGGCAGTAGGTTATACAGGATCGTATTCGATTGAATCTGAAACACTTTTAGATTCAACCCCCTTTCGGGTTAACCCACAAGCTCGTCAGCGGTACTAGCTGTACGTAACGGCTATCCAGGTATGAGAAAGATAAAGGCAGGTCGACGAGCGAACTCATCTGGACCCAACAAAGTCTATAAGTGACAGTCACCGTACAGTCCGTACTAGCTATACGTAACGGCTACCCAGGTATGAGAAAGATAAAGGCAGGTCGACGAGCGAACTCATCTGGACCCAACAAAGTCTATAAGTAGCAGTCACCGTACAGTCCGGTCTCTTCGTCAAGGAGTATCACATACCGGGTCTGGGGAGTGGAATCTGTCAGACCACAAATAACCCGATAAGTCGTGCTGACAGAGGACTCATTACCAAAGAGATAAAATTTGTAACACTTACCAATTTATCTCTACTTTCATGGCTACAGACTTCTGGCTATAGTCGTGTCCTACACAGTGCGATATCGACTCCCAATACCGAGAGTGACGAATTCCCTCGACCGCTCACTGCCTCCATGTGCTTCGGGACTGTACCCAACTAAAACCTGTTTGCACGACTCAGTAGAGCCGTGGTAGGGTAGTAATCAAAATACAGTAGGAACACACATGAGACACTGTGGCGATTTCAGGTCTAGGGACTACCCTGTACCCATGTCACCAGAGAACTTTTATCTTACATTGGTATAACACCAACTAGGAGTTCTCGGCGAGTCCGTCCAGTGTAACTCAACCAATGAGCATCTGTATACAATCATTAGTGTCAAACACCAATGTCTATGGGATCAGCCATTGCCCCGTATAAGGTCATGAAATGTATACACTAGTCTAAACTGAAGTACCGATGTCCTGTCTCGATACTCCTATGACCAGGGACATTTAAGGATGTGCTTATAAGCTACCAGGCCCCACTAGTATGATCCTTATCATAATTCTGGTAGTCAAGCAAGGATCCTATGGGCTTTATCTCATGTATTTGTGATATGTGATAACCAGTATCGTGCATTCACATGATAGATAAAGACAAACCAGATAGCATACTATCATCTTGAGTAAGACTGTTCTTGGTATAGGCCCTCCTCGAATTCAGTAACTGCATTCCCGCAATTACGATAATTGCCTTGAGGGAACAAATATCCAACAATGGAAAGCCCAAAACCAGGATTCGAAGCAAGTTTTGGTTTCCGCTTCAGGTGTATTTATGATTGAAAGCTGTCTGTCAATCAACTTTACTTCCTGGGTATTGGATACCGGATCAGGATCTCATATCTGTAAATCATTGCAGGTACTGAGAAGCCGAATAGTTTTGAAGGCAGGTGATATGACCCTCAAGGTTGCTAACGGAGCGAGCGTGGATGCTGTGTCTGTAGAGGAATATCACCTAGGATTGACATGTGGACACATTTTGGTTTTGCGCAACTGTTTTTGTGTACCAAGTTTATTATGTAATATCATCTATGTATCTTTACTATCTCTAGACGGTTATGATTTTACATTTGTAAGCGATATTGTAAATATCCACCTTAATCATGGTTTGATTGGGTCCGGTACAATAGACAACTGTATATACGTATTAAATCAACACCAAGTTTTCAATGTCCAGAATGTTGGATATGTATGCCCTAGAGGCCATTATTGTATAGTACTAGTTTGTATAATACATTTTGGAAGCTTAGGATATATATACGGATTTGCGACAGTCTTGCTCAATATAGTATTATGCTACTTGGTTTGTTTCTATCTTAATATGTGTATATGTTTCTTTTAACATATCACTAATACATATTGATGGAGCCCTTATGATCTCTGCTTGACTACCGGCGTTGTGATGGCGATCACACTAGTGGGGGCTGGATAGTCTATAAGCACATCATTACTCAGGTCCCTAGTCGTAGGATTATCGAGACGGGGCATCGATACTCCGGAGTAGACTAGCGTATACGCTTCTCATCCCAGCAGGGGAGATGGTTTGTCCTACAACCATTAGTACGTCGTACTGGAGATAGTATGCGGGTGCTCATTAGGTTACGAGTACACTGGACATGACTCGTCGGGAACTGTTGGTTGGTACTATATTTATCGTCAGATAACAGTTCCCAGGTGACATGAGTACAGCTTAGTCCGTTGACTTGACACTGTCACTTCGCCTCGAGTGTGTTCCCACTGTACTTAGATTACTACCCTACCACGGCTCTATTGAGTCGTGCAAACAGGTAGTAGTTGGGTGCAGTCCCGAACCGCTTGGAGGCAGTGACGGTTAGACAGAATTCGTCTCTCCCGGTATTGGGGGTTGATATCACGCTGTGTCTAGGAGAGCCATTACACATAGTCGTCCCTGGCCAGGGCAAGCGAGATTTACTGGTAGTGTTTCCAGTAGTTTCTCATGGTGTTCTGGGCTACACTCCAACACGACTTGTACTGCTATTAGGGGTCTGATGTTTACCACCCCCTAGGCCCTCCATGTGATACTCTCAGACGAACAGACTGGACTGTACGGAGATTGTCACGTTCAGGCTCAGTAGGAGTTTGGATGGGTTCACCTCGTCGGTCTTCTTATCGGCATCTACCTGGGGACCGTTACGTATAGCTAGTACCGCTTGCGGCCTATGGTTAAACCCACTGCCAGCGTAGTGTCGAGCCTTTAGTGTCCCATATAGAGGGTTATTCGCCTTTGGGCAAAACAGAGTAGAGGTTGCATGGTTTTGCGACGGGGTTCGTTCACATCCGCGCACTTGTGCACGTTTGGTGTCCGGACAGTTATTACTAGCGGGATTTGGTTTAAGCCAGATCCTAGTATTTGTTTTGGGATTGGTTTTGTCTCATTGTATTCGTGTTCCTCGGAACACGGATGCGGGTGTGTATGCACAGTTGACAGAGGCAGAGAAACCTCATTAGGGTTATTGACCGTTGACTTTTCCTTAACCCTAATGAGAATGAGAAATATGATTAATGATATTAATTAAGGATAATTGTACCATGGTTAGGTTGACCATTTGACTTTTGTTGACCTTTTGACTTTGGTTGACCGGTTGACTTTTGTTGACCTTTTGACCATCATCATTTCACTTGCAAGATGCTTCTTGTTTCTTGCAAAATGCATTTAATGTTGAAATGATAATGGTCATTCAAAACTAACCATCACATTTTCCTTAATTATTATTATTATTATTATTATTATTCTCATTTGAGAGCATGGTTGTAGATTTTCTAGTTCATTTTTTCTCTCAAGCTCTTTCTCTCTCTTGAAAAAGCTCTCCCTCTTCCTCTCTCAAAGCTTAAGTGTTTTATGTGTTGAAAATCACAAGCTTTTGAGACTAAACCTTTAAAACATCTTTCTACTCTTTCTAGGGTTCTTTGTCTAGCAAACCAAGCACTCTAGTTACCTCTTGGTCGAGGTAGAGGCCTTCGGGTGGATCTTTCTTCGGCAAAGAGAAGACGGAGAGGAGGAGCCGTCTACACCACTCCAAGGAGCAAGCAAGAAGGAGGACCACAACAAGAAGAGAAGGAGTTCAAGATCTAGGTATAACCATTCAACATAGTAGCTAGAACTTGTTGTTAGTATGTTAGTTTTGTTTAGCAAAGATCCTTCATAGTTGGTCCATGTTACCTTGTGAGAAAATTTTGATTTTTACCTATTCCGCCTCCCCGAAAGAACCGGGGTGGGTAACGTAGACCTAACAGTGGTATCAGAGCCTAGCTAAACAACAACTAACTGTTAGCAAAGTGTTTAGAACTTCGATCCAGAAAAAATCCCGAAAACACATCAAAATATTGTATTTTCTGTCGAATTTCAAAACTGGCCTAAAAATATTTCCACAGACATGAAAAATACAAGCAGGCTTTTTTGAGAAATCTGTAGAATTTTGGGCACCTGAATCGCTCATAGGACCGCGGATCCGCGGCCCATCCAAGCAATCCGCCGCGGTTCCGCGGCCGAGTCAACTCGGCGGCGCACCAAAATTCTTCTGGGGTTCTCTGTGTTGGTTTTGTGTATTCTGGGAATTTTTGTTTCTGCCCAGATTTGTCTGAGTACTGGATTTTACTTGGGGTAGATTCAAATACAGTTATTGATCGAAATTCTATAAACTTTAGCTAAATGGTTATATCTGTAATGTTATATATGTACTGAACGTCGACTAATCGCTATACGTCGATTAGTGGGGGTTGTACATATCTGTGATCTGTGATGTTGGATTGTGTATATGAACTTGTTGGATTGTCGCGGATGAATAGCCGGGGTTTGTGAGATGAGAGTTTATTTATCTTTCATTTGATGTAAATTGTATATTGATGTAATATTATTTTTATGGCCGCACATCCGGGATGAGGTTGTAGCAGCCATTGTATATTATTTCTTTTACTGTTTTTGCTCCTAGGATAGACCCAAGGAGGGGTGCACAAACTACCGGGTACTTTGAAGTGCCGAGTGGCCTACTCACGTTGTTGAGGGAGGTTGCTTCACTTCGGGTACTTGGCGGGTAGTTTGCCGCACCCGTAGGGGTCTTGGGTGGGGTGTGGCTATTCATCGCGACCGTGTAATCCGTCTTTCGTTGCAGGCTCGAACGAAATACGGATTCCTAGCATATCCAATGTGTTCATCTGTTATCAGGAATGGCTATCATTGCATCTGACGAATGTATATATCTATATATGATATCTAGTAGGCGTTGCTTATGTTTTGCATCTACGCTAGTCCAGCCCCCGCTCTGTCGTTAGTTAAGTAATCTAACGGGTAATGACGGGGCCCCGTGGCGAATGCGAATGGCATAAGCGTACGTCATATTTTCGTTGTTTTCTGCAATGGTAGGATTAATTGATGGGACGCATTATATTAATGCAAAGAAAAAAAAACCTAAAAGATGTTGTTGGAACAATTTTCAAAAAGCTGTTATTGCAAGGACGTTCTCTTTTGTTTTGCACAGAGGTATTCGGTTATGAATGCCTAGCACCTCATTCGACGAGGCAAGGGCCGAGATCCCTTCATCGGGAGTGACCCCTTGGACAAAAGTTTGCGTCAGGGTAATAACTTCACTATAGTCGATTATTCTTGCTTTGCATCAAGGTATTCAGTTTGGAATATCCTGCACCTCATTCGACGATGAAAGAGCCGAGATCCCTTCATATAGAGTGACCTCTTTAGCAAAAGTTTTCGCCACTATATTTTTAAAAAGGCAATCATGTTCCTTCAACGATATCAAGTTCATTACGTTAACGGGTTTTTTCGCCAAAAACCCAGCCGTAGCCCTCTGTCATTTCCTACAAGTACTACTTAGTATTCGAGCTACGTATTTTGGCATTGTCAAGGCGTAGTGATCGGTAGCTAAGTATTGCTTGTTTGCAGTTTTATTTTCAGATTATTTAGGACAGTCGCATAGCTATGTTGGCATTGTCAAGGGATATGCGGGTGGGTCTAAATTAATCAAGATAATGACGGGCCGAACTTGACTAGCGGTTTATGATACGTTGGCATTGTCAAGGTCATAAACTGTTAGGGGCAAAAACCACATCGGGAGTTTCAAACATACAGGAAACTTGCAGATTCAGCATACCTTCTGGAGTGTGGTGACTAGAGTGGATTCCATCTAGGTCATCACATAATGATAGTTGGATCCCGATCCCACTGATGAGTTGGATTACTCTCGGGAGATAATTTCACTTAACAATCAATGCTATAAACCAAGTAGGTGTCTAGAACGGTGTTAGCGGGGCTACGTGTAGCGTTTTGAAAATCGTTTCGGTGAAATTTCGGAAAATCGGTAAAATAAGGGGGTTTTCTGTAAAAAGTCAAAATGCAAATATCTTATTATAAAAATTAAATATACATATTCTAGCTATGTAATTGCTAGTATTTGGTGTTTATTGAGCCACTGGTGAAATTTCAAATTTTCTGAAAAAAATTTATTTTATTATTATTTTAAGCCGTCACTAATACATTTAATTAGGGAAAATTACAAATTGGAATGAGTTGAAACAAATTTTGTGCATCATAACACATTAAACAAAATTTTATCATGTGGTTTTTGAAATGAAATGGTTTGCCAAAACGGTTTAGAAAATATCGAAGAAAAAGGCTTAAATAGTGAATTTAGTGTTAATGGATGTTTGGGGGTATAGTATTTATCATTTTCCATCACCCCACACCCATACCCACACTCACACACCCCCATTTTCCCTCCCCCTTGGCTGAATTCAGCAGCCCCCTCTCTTGTCCCCACTTGTTTTGCAAAAGAAAAGAAAAGAAAAGAAAAAGGAAATGTAGAAATGAGAGTGGACTTTGACTAGGTTGACTAGATGTTATCTTTCCCCACCTCACTCTCTCTCCTCTTCCCTCAATTTCAGCTGAGCCCTCCCATTTCCTGCACCACCAACAGCCCCTCTCTCTCCCTCTCTCATTTTGCATCAAAAATTCATCAAAATACCTCAAAAATCAAGCTAAAATCCAAATCCGACTCCTACCCATTTTCGCTCATCTCCTTTAGCATGGATCTTGGTGCAAGGATTTCAAATTGGAGCTTTAGATCTCAAGTTTCATCCATGGTTCATGAGGTATAAATCTTTGCCTTTTGTTTAAATTGTTGCTAAATACTTTAGTCTAGCCTAATTATACGTTTAATTATGGGTTAATTTAAAGATGTGGGTTTTCAAGAGGAGGTTTAGATTAGGTTTTGTTGTGAAATTGTGTTGTGATATATTGTGCATGGTTTAGTGATGTGGATCAACATTTTAAGTTTAGTAGAAAGCTAATCTAGTTGTTAATTACAAACCATTACTTATAAAATGTCCTAATTAAGTTATTTTGCTAACTAGGGTTTTTGGAAAATTGTTAAATGCTTTAGATTAAAATATAATTATGGTTTCATGTCATTATTAATATTATAATGAGTGGTTTAATGACTTTGGATCATGCAAAACCAAGCTTAATTGTTAAATTGTGAATTTTGCTTTAAAAAGAGTTAAAATCGGTATTTTTGCAAACTAGTTTTTTTGAACATATATGGTTTGGTGAAATTAAATTATGGAAATGATTTATATGACTTATTTAAGATATTTAATAAGTATATTGGCCGCTACATTCATTTAAACGTCGAGTTTTGTACTAAAACGGGTAATTTTGCTTGCTAGTTTTTCGGAAAAACGGCTTTTAAAATGAATTTGGGGTTTTTGTGAGTTTTAACCTATTTTATATTAAAATTAGTGTTTGTGAATGTGCAAATGAGTGTATTTGGGTTTTTCTCGATGGTCTGGCGTTTGTACGCCGACGTCGAGGGTTTTTGGGTTGATTTGTGGAAGCAACCATAGGTTTTGAACTATGTGGGATTCGTGTGTTGTTTTGGTCATGAGTCGGATTTTAATGCGATACGATGCGTTATGATATGTAGGTACCCCATGTGGACTTCGAGACGACAAGCAAGCGCGTGGCGACGTCGGCACCGGCGAGCGAGGACCAGGTGATGTAGGGTTCCTAGGCATCCTAATTAGGTCTCACAAGGCATCAACCATGCCAAATTCAAAAATCTAGGTGCCGAGAAACCCGACTACGGACCGTTGGCTAGAAATCTAGGCGAAAAACAATCTAGTTAACAACTTAACTAATGGGATATCGGAAATACAAGCTTTGTAGATCCGGTGCTCCACCTCCATAGCTCCGCAACGAAATCGTCTCCGCTGTCCAAAAGGAATCCGGGCTCTAGAGTCGGCTTCGTCGGAGAAAAAGCGAGCTAGGTCGTCGATGTCCATGCCGAAGATGATCTACGTCGAGGCATCGCTAAATCAAGCTCCACCTTCACCAAGCCCTAAAAACTTGTGAAGGAAACACACTCTACTACATGGCAAGAGGTAGAGGATGAAGAAATAGGAAGTGGGTAGACTTTAGAATTGGATTTCTCACTCTTTATCATCAATCACCATTGATGACCTTGCTTTCTTCACTTGAAGAAAAATGAGGAAGAAGAAGATAATAGTTATGATAAGTTGATTAAAAATGAAATGAATAATCAAACCTTATCATAACAAGACCATGGTTAATTGTAGAGAGTTAACTCAAGTTAGATGAATGGTTAGGGTTTGTATAAGAAGACAAAATGGTTGCTATGGTCAAAGTTCATGAAGCTTCAAAGAATACAAACAAAATAGCAACCATTTTCTCATTTCCTTTTTCCTTTTTCCAAAAAGAAAAAGATTAATAAATGAATAAGGAAATCAAAACCCTAATTATCCACTTAAAACATGGTTTAATTCTTTACATTTAACCAAAATGCATGTATCATCAATCATGATACAATCTAGTGCACAAAAATCATATCGCATATGTAATGCGCACATCCGAGTGAGAAAATCCATTATAAAGTGAACCGATACTAGTTAATGCAAAGTAATATATCAAATATATAATTATGCATTAAATCATTAAATCAACACTTGATTTAACGATCCGGTCATATCGCATATAACCGGCTAGTATCATTAGTAACAACTTATCGCATCAACACTTGATCCGATAACCCGGCTATATCACATATAACCGATCAATGTCACATCACGAGAATCGAATACAGTATCACATACTCGTATTATTCTCCGTCCCGCACATATCTCATATGCGCTCCTATTTCGTTTCGCTTGAGCCAGGAAACCTCTGTGTAGGACTCTAAAGACTCGTCAATACGCCGGCAGCAGGTAATGATCATATCAAACACCCACAAGCCGCAAGTGGTCTGCTAAACGTAACGGCCACCCGGGTATTGAGCGATCTGAAGATCGACGAGCAAGCCCGCTCACACTCCAGTGAATCCAACCAGTAACACTACCGTACAGTCCGGTCTGATCGTCTGATATGTCGCATATCTCGCCTAGGGGTGGTAAACGTCAGACCCCAATAGCTCGATAAGTCGTGTCGATATGAGGTCTATAACAATTCGAGAAACTACAGGTAACACTTACCAGTAAATCTCAGCAACCCTGGCCAGGGATTTCCTGTTATAGCCAATCGAACACAGCGCAACATCAACTCCCTATACCGGGAGAGACGAATCCCCTCCTATCGCTCATTGCCTCCATGTGACTCGGGACTGTACCCAAAAACCACCGTTTTGCACGCCTTCTTGGACGTGGTAAGATGGAAATCAAAGCACAGTGGGAACCACACAAGACTTTATGACGATCTCGGGTCAACAGACTACTCTGTACCAGTGTCACCAGAGAACTGCCATCTGACGTGAGGTATAATACCATCTGGGAGTTCTCGGCGAGTCCGTCCAGTGTACCCAGTCTCTACTGAGCACCCGTATATCATCTCTGATGTCAAACACCAATGGATATGGGATCATCCATCGCCCATCTGTATGGGTCGAGAAGGTATACGCTAGTCTACTCTGGTATATCGATGCCCTGTCTCGATACACCCACGACTAGGGACTTTGAAGGATGTACTTATGGACTACCATGTCCCCACTAGTATGATCCGCATCATAGTCCAGGTAGTCAAGCACACATCCTAAGGGCTTTACCAACATGTAACAGAGAGACAATCAGTATACACGTTAAGGTAAAGTTCAATCAGATAGCATACTATCATGTCGAGCAAGAAAGTCCTCCCTATATACGTCCCAGCATCCACTAATATATACATCCTATGTACAGTAATGGCCTCTAGGGCATACATATAACTAACAATCTCCCACTTGCACTAGGGCCATCTGTAGCAGTGGTTGCAGTATCTTATACTCAACCATCCCATAAAAGTCTCTCTCTGGGAAAAGGCCTTTGTGAGTGGATCCGCTGTGTTGTCCTCTGAGTCTACTCTCCTAACCTCGATCCCTTGGAGATCAAGCATCTCCATGATCAGGTGACACTGCCTTAGAATATGTCTGGATCACTGATGAGACCGGCGTTCCTTGGCATAAGCCATAACTCCATTGTCACACAATGGGAGGAACAAAGTTCATCTTATGAACTAATATATACCCAAACAGCCTCTTTGGTAGCATCATAAGTAGCGATGTATCCTGCCTTTATCTTCTAGTATGCCACGGTATTTAGCTTGGAACTCTTCCAACATACCGTCCCTTTACTGAGGGTAAAGACAATGCCTGTGACTGACATTCAGTCGTCTTTATCACCCTGGAACACTTCCAGTGATTCTCCCCAGGATCGATTGATACCATCTCACTACAACTAGTGAGAATCCTAACATCCATTTAGATCTATCTCATAGATCCAAAACCCAGGATTTAGGAGGTATCACTTTGATCCTATATGGAGAATCATTGTGATAAGCGGAGATTGATCGAGCGTAGCATAGGAAATTCCTTCCCTATCAAGAGTATGTCATCCACGTACTCTACGAGGATCGTCACCATACTCCCTACTACCTTTTTGTTTATACAAGGTTCATCTACCATTTTGATGATATCAAAATCTTTGACAAACACATCAAAACAGATGTTCCAACTCCGCGATACCTGCTTTATCCTATAAAGTATCTTGTACACGTTTCCGCTGCTCCCACTGTCTACGAAGCCCTCTGGCTGTGTACTTATAAACGCACTCTTCTAAAACATCATTTTAGAAAAGCAGTCATGACACCCAACCACCAGATATCGTAGTCATGGTATGTAGCCGTGACAAGTAGGATCTGGATGGACTTAAGCATAGCTACTTGAAAAGGTTTCATCATTATCCACACCTGGTCAATGATGCAAACTTTTAACAAGTCTAGCTTTGAAAGTCTCAACTTTTCCATCAACACCAAGTAATCTTCTCAAGATATACTTGCTCCTGATGGGGATTTAACCCTTCAGATATAGCATCCAAAGTCCATACTTTGTTGGTGTACATGGATTCCATCTCAGATCGCTAAGCATCCAGCCATTCTTACAGAGTCTCACTCTTGATGGCCAGCTCGAAACTAGTTGGGTCATCATCTCATGATGTAATCCTTGCTCCCACTGTCATAGAGAAACTGAAGTATCTCTCAGGTGGGTGAGGAACCCTACTAGATCGGCGGAGAGGCTGAGGTTCGTTGGAATCTACTGAATCCTTTGGTTCTACCAAACCATCTGCTGTAGTTTGTATAGCTGGAACCTTTCCAGTTCTACATTACAGACCTTGCCTCGAGCTTGTCCGGATTTTGCTTTTCAGATATAGGCTGGACAACCCCAAATCTCAACTAACTTGAGAGATGGGCTCTTCCCTTATCATATCAAATATGAAGTGGTAGGCAACTGATTTGATTTGAACCCTATTCAATAGGTATGCAGCTTCTCAAGTGCATAACTCCCAAAAGGAAAATAGAAAACTCAGTAGTACTCATCATAGAGCACACCTTATCATATAGGGTGTGATTGCTTCACCCCGATATACCATCGTGCTATGGTGTATACGGAGGAGTAATGCTGAGAGAGAATCTCATTCTCCTTTAGAATAGTCCAGGATTTCCGTGCTCAAGTATTCTCCTCCTTGATCACATCAAAGGACATAATACTTATACCCGTATATTGGTTCTCTACTTCTAACTTATATTCCGTGAATATCTCAAAAGGTTCGGACTTTTGTTTCAACAAGAACATATGTCTGAATCTAAAGAGATCATCAGAGAACGTAATGAAGTATAAAGAACCAGTCTTGGCATGTGTAGACAGGGGACCTACATACATCAACATGTATCATCCCAAGAGTTTACTAACTCTTTCTCTGTTTCCAGTAAACGGAGCTATGGTCATCATATCTTTGTGACATGACTGGCGAGTTTCACAAGATGTAAATTCAAACTAATTTAAATATGCATCTTTATGTAACTCTAGCTAGTCGGGTCACATTGATCTGACCTAGTCTACAATGCCTCAAGAAGAATTCGTTCATTTCTGAACTCTTCCTCTTGTGTGTGATCCGTATACTAAGAACTGTAGTTTGATTTAGAACATCAATGCTTTTAGATAACGTGCCTGAACCGATCAGCTTTTGATATAGGAAATGTTCAAAACATTATCCATCAATACAAAATTATATCCTTTCTTTTCTAACAAAGAGAGTGATATGATTTGGTATATCAGGTTCGGTATCTAATAATATTTGTTCAGAATCAATGTACTGGTAATACAGGGTGACAGTGACCAACAGACTTGGCTGCAACACTTGCCCCGTTTTCTGCCTCATGAAACTTATCACCCGTTCTCAGTTCTCTACCTTTCTGCAGCCCTATGTAACAGATTACATATCTGGGATCCTGATCTGGTATCACATACCCAGGACGTAAAGAATACTGAGAAACAGTTCTGTATAATGAACACACCCGAAGATGATGCATCATCATGCACTCTCTTCGTTTGGGCGGCACGGGAATTCTGGTAATCCCCAATTTCCTGCTCTGTCTTATAACAATTATAAGTTGGAGCGGGACCAACGTTCCCCAGCTCAGTATAACAAGCGGGTTCGGTCAATATTCCGTATTATTATCTTGATTAAGGCGTGATATGGTCGCTACCTGGAGAGAGAGAGAAGAAAACACTCAGCGTGCGCTCTTGCAAGAATAGATTGGTTTTTATTTTATCTAATCAGGATGGCTCCCACTGCTTTTTATCAAATCTTCCTTCAAACCCTAAAAGGAAAGACTAGCCGGGATTAATTACACACTACAAGTTCGCCAATCTTTCAGCCAGGCCAGTGTCGGTACTTTGAGGGAGGTCCCCCGTGCTTTCGCACGAACCTAATTAATGTAAACCTCGTTTTCCCAGAGGCGTAACCTCGTTAACACCTTTCTAGACACCTACTTGATCGGCTAATTGTAATGTATAAAACTCTCCCAGGAGTAACTCTTACTCGCAGCGGGTATCGGGATCCAACTATCTCATAGAAGGTATGCAATCTCATTGCAAATTTCAACACTTGAAATTCCCGATAATATTTTGCCCCATGCGATCTATGACCTTGACTGAGTCAACAAACCATAGACCGCAAGTAAAGTTCAACCCATCATTTCTCGATTGAATTAAACCCACCCGCACGACCCTTGACTGAGTCAACAAGGCCGCACAACTACCCTAATCCAATCGCATCATATGCTTTGCAGATAAGCACTAATCAGCTACCGCACACTATGCCTTGACTGAGTCAACAAACGCAGCACGAATACTAACTATTACCTATCTGAAATGACGGAGGGCTACGACAGGTTTTTAAGAAAACCTTTTGCGTAATGAACTTTATATCGTTGTAGAATCAAATGATTTTAAAATGGAGTGTTTTTGAGGCTTTTCTAGTTTTGCTAAAGGAGTCATTCCCGGTGAAGGGATCGTCGGTCCTTTCCTCGTCGAATGAGGTGCGGGATATATCATATATATCACTGTGCAAAGCAAAAATACTTAAAAGCAATCAAAAGACAAACCGAGTGTGTAGCATCTGCCAGTTATTGCTAAAGGAGTCACTCCCGGTGAAGGGATCTCGGTCCTTTCCTCATCGAATAAGGTGCAGGATATATCACATATACCTCTGTGCAAAGAAAGAACTGTAGCTACCTGTTTTTATTTGAAATTCGATTCTACATCTTAGGTTTCTTTTATTTCATTAATCACATTAATGAAGTCCCATCATTTAAATACCTAAACATCACAGATAAATACGACGTACACTTATGCCATCCGCATTCGCCTCGATGTCCCCTCGTGCACCGTTAGGTTAGGTAACTAACGGCAGAGCAGGGCAGGGCTAGCGCGGGTGTAAAACATAAGTAACGCCTATATAATATATCATATATACTATATACTGTATCTATCACAGAACATCACATGATCACATCACAGATATCGCAGCAGAAGAATCATATGAAATATTGGATATACTAGGACGTCCTTGTTTTTAATACGAGCCAGTATAAAACACGGATTCCACGGTCGTGATGAATAGCCAAACCCACACCCCTAGACCCCTACGAGAGCGGCAAGCAACCCTGCCAATTCTAGAGTTAGGAGACCCGGACTCGACTCCTCGAGTTGGTCTCCCACTGAACTCCAGAACCCGGTTACTTGTGCTCCCCTCTTTGGGTCTATCCTAGTGCGGAAAAGTAAATAATATACAAACAGTGACATCTTCCGCAACCTGGAAGCGCCCCAAATAAAAGAATATTACATACAAGTTTTTACATGAATGAAAATGAAAAACACTCATCTCACATAAAAACCCCCGGCTATTCAAACACGACGATTCAATATAACATATCCAGC
The DNA here is from genome assembly GCA_030015575.1 of Agapanthus africanus. NCBI lineage: Eukaryota > Viridiplantae > Streptophyta > Magnoliopsida > Asparagales > Amaryllidaceae > Agapanthus > Agapanthus africanus. Next base: position 613,003,336 of record JASDDO010000024.1, read on the forward strand.
AACACATAACATCACATGTCATCAACGTAAGTAAATATGCGCATCCCAATTGTCGTTGACATATAGCAACGAAACCGGCGATATCACATATTACACTTACTGTCACAGAAAAGAAAGTGTAAAACTACAACAGTTGGAATCCGCAACCATCTCAGACATCTCATGCCTGACCAAATGAATTCTTTAGACATCGCATGCCTAACAATTATAAACCCCGCATTTTAGTCTCAAAATCGAAAACACTTTTCAATATAAAGTCAGGCAATTCAATAAGATTCCCGACATCCTGATCGAATGCTCGTCGCAAACTTTAGTAGGCGGCTGCACCCCCGATACCGTCGACGAAGTGCACCAAGGTGGAACACCGCTACCGCGAGCACCCGAACGGATGCTTTCGGCGACGGGGTTCTCCTACAGTCACTTGGTCGGGGTTATGGAGTGAGGCTGTCTATTAAGTTTACCCGGCGAGTATCCGCGTACGCTACGTGATTGCGACGGACTTTTGATCGCATCAAAATTCCGTAGCAACCGATCAAGTGAGACTAAAGTGCTATGTTTATAACATTCATTCAGTTATCACATAACTTTTGTGAATTCCAATTATTGTATCCCATTCCAGATAAACAGAAAACGTTAAACTTTTCGATCGAACAATCGAACACCCAATTTTTCCCGATACAGATCAACACATGAAATAAGTCTAACAACATTCAGTTCGTGCCTCAGTACCGACGGTCCAGCAGTAGAAGGGTCAAGCCAACGCCTCACATGTGGCACACCGTACTGCCCCAAACCCGAAGGTTCAAAGGGCAGTTCAAGACGGTCACATAATCGAGTTAAGGTTTGTTGTCTTCTAGAGGGACCATCGCGTTACTTGCACTACTTAGAACGTCGTTAAACTACGGAAAAATCCAACACTTGGAAATTTCCCGACAGGGGAAAAATTGGGTATTTATATCCGGTCGAACTTTTTTAACATATTCCAAAAAATTATCCGGAAAGCCACACAGACAAAATTTGATACTCCGATCGAAACACCAAATCCCCAAATCAACTCCAGAAAATTCAACCCTTGAATAAATATTAAAAATTTCCAGAAAATCCAGCATAATATAATAGGAGTTACTGTGCAAACAGTGTACGATGACGTCATCATTCCGCCGCGGAACCGCCGCAGAAGCCAGGCTTCTGCCGCGGTTCCGCCGCGGTTTGTACTGTTCATAAGTAAATTTTTGCATCGTAATTCTTATTTTTCCCTGCTGAATTTTTTAGCAATTTTTAATTTGGAAAAATCCACGTTTTCAGAAAACGTCCAGAGAGCATTTTCCGGGTTGGTTTCGGGTTCGTTCGGGCTTCAAATTCCGTCTAGACTTCGCCTAAGGCTCTAGCTAGGCTCTGATACCACTGTAGGGTTCCTAGGCATCCTAATTAGGTCTCACAAGGCATCAACCATGCCAAATTCAAAAATCTAGGTGCCGAGAAACCCGACTACGGACCGTTGGCTAGAAATCTAGGCGAAAAACAATCTAGTTAACAACTTAACTAATGGGATATCGGAAATACAACCTTTGTAGATCCGGTGCTCCACCTTCATAGCTCCGCAACGAAATCGTCTCCGCTGTCCAAAAGGAATCCGGGCTCTAGAGTCGGCTTCGTCGGAGAAAAAGCGAGCTAGGTCGTCGATGTCCATGCCGAAGATGATCTACGTCGAGGCATCGCTAAATCAAGCTCCACCTTCACCAAGCCCTAAAAACTTGTGAAGGAAACACACTCTACTACATGGCAAGAGGTAGAGGATGAAGAAATAGGAAGTGGGTAGACTTTAGAATTGGATTTCTCACTCTTTATCATCAATCACCATTGATGACCTTGCTTTCTTCACTTGAAGAAAAATGAGGAAGAAGAAGATAATAGTTATGATAAGTTGATTAAAAATGAAATGAATAATCAAACCTTATCATAACAAGACCATGGTTAATTGTAGAGAGTTAACTCAAGTTAGATGAATGGTTAGGGTTTGTATAAGAAGACAAAATGGTTGCTATGGTCAAAGTTCATGAAGCTTCAAAGAATACAAACAAAATAGCAACCATTTTCTCATTTCCTTTTTCCTTTTTCCAAAAAGAAAAAGATTAATAAATGAATAAGGAAATCAAAACCCTAATTATCCACTTAAAACATGGTTTAATTCTTTACATTTAACCAAAATGCATGTATCATCAATCATGATACAATCTAGTGCACAAAAATCATATCGCATATGTAATGCGCACATCCGAGTGAGAAAATCCATTATAAAGTGAACCGATACTAGTTAATGCAAAGTAATATATCAAATATATAATTATGCATTAAATCATTAAATCAACACTTGATTTAACGATCCGGTCATATCGCATATAACCGGCTAGTATCATTAGTAACAACTTATCGAATCAACACTTGATCCGATAACCCGGCTATATCACATATAACCGATCAATGTCACATCACGAGAATCGAATACAGTATCACATACTCGTATTATTCTCGGTCCCGCACATATCTCATATGCACTCCTATTTCGTTTCGCTTGAGCCAGGAAACCTCTGTGTAGGACTCTAAAGACTCGTCAATACGCCGGCAGCAGGTGATGATCATATCAAACACCCACAAGCCGCAAGCGGTCTGCTAAACGTAACGGCCACCCGGGTATTGAGCGATCTGAAGATCGACGAGCAAGCCCGCTCACACTCCAGTGAATCCAACCAGTAACACTACCGTACAGTCCGGTCTGATCGTCTGATATGTCGCATATCTCGCCTAGGGGTGGTAAACGTCAGACCCCAATAGCTCGATAAGTCGTGTCGATATGAGGTCTATAACAATTCGAGAAACTACATGTAACACTTACCAGTAAATCTCAGCAACCCTGGCCAGGGATTTCCTGTTATAGCCAATCGAACACAGCGCAACATCAACTCCCTATACCGGGAGAGACGAATCCCCTCCTATCGCTCATTGCCTCCATGTGACTCGGGACTGTACCCAAAAACCACCGTTTTGCACGCCCTCTTGGACGTGGTAAGATGGAAATCAAAGCACAGTGGGAACCACACAAGACTCTATGACGATCTCGGGTCAACAGACTACTCTGTACCAGTGTCACCAGAGAACTGCCATCTGACGTGAGGTATAATACCATCTGGGAGTTCTCGGCGAGTCCGTCCAGTGTACCCAGTCTCTACTGAGCACCCGTATATCATCTCTGATGTCAAACACCAATGGATATGGGATCATCCATCGCCCATCTGTATGGGTCGAGAAGGTATACGCTAGTCTACTCTGGTATATCGATGCCCTGTCTCGATACACCCACGACTAGGGACTTTGAAGGATGTACTTATGGACTACCATGTCCCAACTAGTATGATCCGCATCATAGTCCAGGTAGTCAAGCACACATCCTAAGGGCTTTACCAACATGTAACAGAGAGACAATCAGTATACACGTTAAGGTAAAGTTCAACCAGATAGCATACTATCATGTCGAGCAAGAAAGTCCTCCCTATATACGTCCCAGCATCCACCACTATATACATCCTATGTACAGTAATGGCCTCTAGGGCATACATATAACTAACAGGTGAGTAGATTTATATCTACGGGGAGAAGTCGGGTGGATGGCGTATAGCACCCCCGCAGTCCGTGGTGGTGTATACGGATGCGTATACAAACCAGCAATTATTATATGTTATTTGGGATTAATAACGATGTTTAGGATGGATATTGGTGTGTTGGATTATTTTAGTGTCGCGAACCCTAGGGTAGTGTTGCACTACACATACACGCATACATACTTGCATACATTCTTATTTATATGTGCTCATGGGATTCTTTATAGTTATGTGATCACATGGGTATGGGACTATGTGTTCACATACGGATTTGAGGATGATACTTGGGATTGAGCTGAGTCGATGAGATTTGTTTGTGGTTGTGATAGCGGTGATATGGCAGGATTCGTACTTGAGGTACGTCCTGGTGTTATAGCGGATCTTGGGATGACGATACGGGTGAATAGTGTTATAAATAAAATGGTCGTCATGTGATCGTGATATGAGGCATGATTTGCTAGGATATTGATATTTGGCCGTATAGGGCGATGTATACCCCTTGATGATGATATGTGCTGACGGTATCAGTTTGTACGAGATTGTCGATCAGTAGTCAGATCATGAGTATATTGAGGATATTAGTATTGTACTAGACATAGGTCAGTACCCTAGACTATGATCTTGAATAAAGAGGATACCATAGGAATGGTGTGAGGAATATGATATCGACCCGTACCCAGATTTGGGGATGCCGTACGACGGATTTACGTACGAGCTATATCTTGATGATTGATCCGCACTCTTGACTTGGGATGTCTGATTGTAGATATGGTATCGGATATGATATTACTGAGGCGGGATCACCGACTAATATATATACAGGTATGTATATGGATCGACTCAAATGTTAGTCGGTTTCCTTACCTGTAGTCCAGCTTGTTAGCTTAGCCCTTTAGTTTAGTTTAGTTGTTAGATTAGATTCGATTCTTACCTATTTCAAAAACTAACGAATCGTGGGTATTTTAAAAGACAGCCCAAAGGATCCTACGGATATTTCAAAAGACGTATATTTTCATAAAAACACCGTAGCCCCTATTTTCAAAACCCCATGATTCGTGTTATTTCAAAAGGCACCATTTGTAGGACTTATATTAGATTAATGCAGGTTAGTTACAGTTGCGTCTAGTATTCAGCTCTCGCGTATTATTGTGGTTCGCTTCGCATCGCATACTTATGTTATAATTTCTTATTGCAATGTTGATATCATATTGTTAGGACACCAGCACCATTACCGATGATGCGTATGTACCACGTACACTTACTTGCCGGCTCACACACATCTTCATCGGTAATTTCCATGTCACGTACACCTTAGAAAATATTATTGCTTGACATAGCGTACTTGCCTTATATGTTAGTTTAGACATTGTAGTTATTACCTGCTACTTCATGCATACTGTTATTCATTGTTATGCCGCATTCATGGATTCTCATGCATATATTCACTATTTTACGTGTTATTGAGGTTTTGGATTCGGATTTCCATGAGATTTTCTGGATTTGGAGGAAAACCGCAAAAACATAAATAAACCTTTTCTCTCTTTTAAAATAAAAAGTGCGGTTTTTCCGATGATGTATGAGTCGTCCACCATGAGTTTGCTGATGGATTTCGAGACCCGATTCGAGGAGACGGATGAACCGTTTCGGGTACATGGTGGACCCGGTAAGGTACCCCGGGGCAAGAAGCGCGTGATGATGACGATGTGAGCCTGGCAGGGGAGCACTACCTACCGGTGATTTTACCCGACGCGTCGGATATCCGGAGGATACCGTCGTGGTCTTGAGATGGATGGTAGGGGCCGGTCTGGACTGACGGCGCCCTAGATATAGTGATTGAGACATTGAGATTTCGAGATATTGAGGTATAGAGACTGTGATACAGAGATATCGAGATATTGGGATTACGTTTTGTGCCGATGCTAGGCACTGTTTTATGCTGATTTCATTATGATACCTCATTTTAAAAATACAAAGGAAATCTCACTAAATTATGAAAACAGTTCTTCATTTACATGTATTCTGTTTTCATGCATTCATACCTCATTCATATGATATATTGCTATCTGAGGCACAGACACGGGCACATTAGATTACACTCGGGTTAGATATTTACCCTAGCCTTGTTATAGGTTGCATGTTATATATATTGAGGATATATTATGATCTTTGACCTAGGTTGCGTTATTTATGCGATTTCTGTGCGTAGATGTTTTTCTATTCATGAGTTGGCAACTCACCCCCGTTGTGCCCCAGTTTCTTACAGGTTTGCCGTACAGGTTTCATTACGGCTTGTGGGCATAGTTTCCTTCGGGTGATTTGCTAATAGGTGGGTTTACTTGTATCGTACCCCCCATTATATAACTTGTATATTATTACTCTGTTGTATCTAGAAGTTCCATCAACCAAACATGTATTTATTTCAGAGATAGAGACCAGTGATGTTATTCTTTCGACCTTAGAGTCGCGCGTTTTATTTCTGTGGTTTTCTTGTGGTTTTGAGTTTTGATCCTCGCCGTTGGCGTTGTATATTATATTGCTTGTGTGGTTGTGACCGTCGATTGATGAAGAGCTAGCTCCCGCTTGGGGATGCCTTTTTATTGATTTCGTATACTATTCATGTTGTATCCCGTTTGGGGGCCAGTATTTACAAAGGAGACTCTGCCGAAATTTTCAGTAAATTTTGATGTTCTTAAAAACCGCATAATTCGGCTTATGCTATTAAAACTACTTGTTTTAAATTGGTTTTCCTTCATTCTACTACTTTTCTTGGTTTGGATTTCTGGGTTTTCGGTTTACTTAGATTACGTATGCCTCGAGACGTTTCGTAGTTTAAGTGCCGGTCATGTTCCGTACTTTCAGGACGTGACAAAGTTGGTATCAGAACGTTAGGTTTTACCTTCGGAGCGTAGGATGACCCTTGGTTGATGGAATAGGTGACTAAAGTAGAGTGACATACCGTAGGTATGTTCCGCGGCATATTTACGATATACTACTCCACTTAAGAAGCCTTAGGATGTACATTTCTTTGCTCAGTATTATATTCATTCCGATCTAGCCTCATCAGTACCAGTTATGGTTTTGCTGCCACGATTACGGGCAGGGAGAGCTACAGCTAGAGTTGCGGTCAGCACGAGCTCGTCACGAACGAGGACTGACCAGGGAGAAATTCCGGTGACACACGATTACAGAGATGTGTCTTTTTATTGTGTTTCACGCCCCGATCGTTTGATGGATCGCTGTATGAGATTACTTGGACGTGCCGATCAGCACTAGAGGATTGAGCCACTGACAGAGGCCAGCCAGATTTTGATGACCGTTGGTGTATTGCTTACTCATGATGATTGAGGCACTGTTCAGCGTGCAGACGAGTGAGCCAGTTGTTGCTGCGAGTGACGAGATATCGCCCCATATGTTGGAGCTATTGCGGGACGAGTTATACTAATAGATGCTAGAAGGTCGCTAGTCACCCGATGATGAATGACTAGGATAGGTGGTTCGTTCGCCTACCCCGATGCGAGGTCATCAGATAGATTGATTCCAGCTAAAGACGACTTCACGCGGAGACATTGAAAGTCGACAGAGACGATCGAATGTCAGAAACCTATTATTCCAAGTTTAAAGTAGTCGGAAAGACATGCAGGCAATTCTATGGTCCCTCTAGAAGAATGAAACCCTAACTCGACTTAATGACCGTGTGAAAGCCTTGGAACCTTCGGGTTTGCGGCAGTTCTGCGGCGCCATTAGTGAGACTTGGGTTTGCCCTTCTACGGCTGGACCACCGATGCTGTGGTATGTACTCGATACTATTAAACTGTGCCCAAGATGTTGAGCTCTTGGGGGATTATGAGGTTTTGACAACTCGATCGGATGGCTCGACTTAATTCGGATGCTAGGTGGTGAGATGCATTCTTGGGAGACTCCAGATACGAGGATAGTCGTTGGAGCTCAGTCCATGCAGCCACGACGAGACGAGTCCAGAGCAGTCGACATTAGAAAAGTGGAGTAAGAGGTTCATACGAGATCCTGATGAAACGACGTTCCACTCCGCCGACATCAGAGATGCGATACGCATGCCGAGGCATTGTGCATGGATATACCTTCCAGAAGGAGTCGCGATGAGTATGCAGCCGTTCCGGAACAAGAAACAGATATAGTAAAGGACGATGACTTCCGGACGGTTCGGCAGAGACGAAATTTGGGAGAGATCTCGACAGGACCTTTCTGGAATGAATTACGAGAAGACCAGGACCCAGGAGTGGTCATGTTGCACACACCGGCAGGCCAGAGTTCAGGATCGTCGACAAGATATGTTATGAGTGACCCCGACAGTTGGCCAGAGATTCTTGGAGGATGTTCTTGAGCGGGACTATTCCGCCATACTTGATTTTGGTATTTTGAGCGATATATTCGCATGATTTGGTTTTGATGATTGAGTTTCATGATATCATTTTCATGCGCCATGGTTGCACCTACTGAGTATTTATGATTTCTGCACAGTGTTGCACTTGATATCGTTTTCTTGCCTTGATTTCTCATGTTTATGATTTTATGGGTTTCATACAGTTGAGTTGATTTTGTGCGCATGTAAGCACACGATTTGGTTTTTGCACTCGGTATAGTTCATATATGCTTGCAGTGCAGTGATACGCATTTTGTGCACTTAGAAGCACTGGACTTCGATTTCGATTGTGATGTTTGATATTTGTTTCGTGCACTTTGTGCACTTGATTGGATTTTGCGCATGTTCGGTGCTTGATATTGGATTTCATGATTTCGTGCATGATGGATGCACCTGATTTGGGGTTTTTCGCGCATGTTGGGCGCATGTTATGAGATACAATTTTGGTGCACACCAGATGCACTAAATCGAGATTCTCGTGCGTGTCAGACGCACCTGTCCTTGCTGTCAGGCACACACGTTGCCTATGACAGATGTTGTGTGCACAACCGATGCACTTAGATGTTGTTTCTGTGCGCTTGTATGGCACGTATATGGATTTTGATTTCCGTGCGCACCAGACGCACGTAGTATTCATACGCGTATTTTGGGATTGATTTAACCTATAGAGCAGTGCGTTTTTATGATATTTGCTAAGTGTTTTCGTACTGGGCAGGACTAGCCAGAGGACAGTACCTGAATATATTTGGCATTCATTTCCTTCAGATATTTACATATATAGATTCGATATTTACATGTATAGTTTCGAGTTATATCATATTGGTTTTGCTTTGGATTTGGCATTGATGTCTTCCCCATGACTCCGATGATTGCGGGATGCTTGACGGAGTTTTGATTTGAGTTATATGCTCATTTTTCATGCGCATGCGCTGCGCTACGATTTGTTTTATGTATTTACAATTTCGCAGCCCCGACGACTTGATGGTTTTGGTTTAGATGTTTTAGTATTTGGGGGGAGTTTTACTTTAAATTCGGGGACCAAATTTTTTTAAGGGGGGAAGATTGTAGCGTTTTGAAAATCGTTTCGGTGAAATTTCGGAAAATCGGTAAAATAAGGGGGTTTTCTGTAAAAAGTCAAAATGCAAATATCTTATTATAAAAATTAAATATACATATTCTAGCTATGTAATTGCTAGTATTTGGTGTTTATTGAGCCACTGGTGAAATTTCAAATTTTCTGAAAAAAAATTATTTTATTATTATTTTAAGCCGTCACTAATACATTTAATTAGGGAAAATTACAAATTGGAATGAGTTGAAACAAATTTTGTGCATCATAACACATTAAACAAAATTTTATCATGTGGTTTTTGAAATGAAATGGTTTGCCAAAACAGTTTAGAAAATATCGAACAAAAATGCTTAAATAGTGAATTTAGTGTTAATGGATGTTTGGGGGTATAGTATTTATCATTTTCCATCACCCCACACCCATACCCACACTCACACACCCCCATTTTCCCTCCCCCTTGGCTGAATTCAGCAGCCCCCTCTCTTGTCCCCACTTGTTTTGCAAAAGAAAAGAAAAGAAAAGAAAAAGGAAATGTAGAAATGAGAGTGGACTTTGACTAGGTTGACTAGATGTTATCTTTCCCCACCTCACTCTCTCTCCTCTTCCCTTAATTTCAGCCGAGCCCTCCCATTTCCTGCACCACCAACAGCCCCTCTCTCTCCCTCTCTCATTCTGCATCAAAAATTCATCAAAATACCTCAAAAATCAAGCTAAAATCCAAATCCGACTCCTACCCATTTTCTCTCATCTCCTTTAGCATGGATCTTGGTGCAAGGATTTCAAATTGGAGGTCTAGATCTCAAGTTTCATCCATGATTCATGAGGTATAAATCTTGGCCTTTTGTTTAAATTGTTGCTAAATACTTTAGTCTAGCCTAATTATACGTTTAATTATGGGTTAATTTAAAGATGTGGGTTTTCAAGAGGAGGTTTAGATTAGGGTTTTGTTGTGAAATTGTGTTGTGATATATTGTGCATGGTTTAGTGATGTGGATTAACATCTTAAGTTTAGTAGAAAGCTAATCTAGTTGTTAATTACAAACCATTACTTATAAAATGTCCTAATTAAGTTATTTTGCTAACTAGGGTTTTTGGAAAATTGTTAAATGCTTTAGATTAAAATATAATTATGGTTTCATGTCATTATTAATATTATAATGAGTGGTTTAATGACTTTGGATCATGTAAAACCAAGCTTAATTGTTAAATTGTGAATTTTGCTTTAAAAAGAGTTAAAATCGGTATTTTTGCAAACTAGTTTTTTTGAACATATATGGTTTGGTGAAATTAAGTTATGGAAATGATTTATATGACTTATTTAAGATATTTAATAAGTATATTGGCCGCTACATTCATTTAAACGTCGAGTTTTGTACTAAAACGGGTAATTTTGCTTGCTAGTTTTTTGGAAAAACGGCTTTTAAAGTGAATTTGGGGTTTTTGTGAGTTTTAACCTATTTTACATTAAAATTAGTGTTCGTGAATGTGCAAATGAGTGTATTTGGGTTTTTCTCGATGGTCTGGCGTTTGTACGCCGACGTCGAGGGTTTTTGGGTTGATTTGTGGAAGCAACCATAGGTTTTGAACTATGTGGGATTCGTGTGTCGTTTTGGTCATGAGTCGGATTTTAATGCGATACGATGCGTTATGATATGTAGGTACCCCATGTGGACTTCGAGACGACAAGCAAGCGCGTGGCGACGTCGGCACCGGCGAGCGAGGACCAGGTGAGTAGATTTATATCTACGGGGAGAAGTCGGGTGGATGGCGTATAGCACCCCCGCAGTCCGTGGTGGTGTATACGGATGCGTATACACACCAGCAATTATTATATGTTATTTGGGATTAATAACGATGTTTAGGATGGATATTGGTGTGTTGGATTATTTTAGTGTCGCGAACCCTGGGGTAGTGTTGCACTACACATACACGCATACATACTTGCATACATTCCTATTTATATGTGCTCATGGGATTCTTTATAGTTATGTGATCACATGGGTATGGGACTATGTGTTCACATACGGATTTGAGGATGATACTTGGGATTGAGCTGAGTCGATGAGATTTGTTTGTGGTTGTGATAGCGGTGATATGGCAGGATTCGTACTTGAGGTACGTCCTGGTGTTATAGCGGATCTTGGGACGACGATACGGGTGAATAGTGTTATAAATAAAATGGTCGTCATGTGATCGTGATATGAGGCATGATTTGCTAGGATATTGATATTTGGCCGTATAGGGCGATGTATACCCCTTGATGACGATATGTGCTGACGATATCGGTTTGTACGAGATTGTCGATCAGTAGTCAGATCATGAGTATATTGAGGATATTAGTATTGTACTAGACATAGGTCAGTACCCTAGACTATGATCTTGAATAAAGAGGATACCATAGGAATGGTGTGAGGAATATGATATTGACCCGTACCCAGATTTGAGGATGCCGTACGACGGATTTACGTACGAGCTATATCTTGATGATTGATCCGCACTCTTGACTTGGGATGTCTGATTGTAGATATGGTATCGGATATGATATTACTGAGGCGGGATCACCGACTAATATATATACTGGTATGTATATGGATCGACTCAGATGTTAGGCGGTTTCCTTCCTGTAGTCCAGCTTGTTAGCTTAGCCCTTTAGTTTAGTTTAGTTGTTAGATTAGATTCGATTCTTACCTATTTCAAAAACTAACGAATCGTGGGTATTTTAAAAGACAGCCCAAGGGATCCTACGGATATTTCAAAAGACGTATCTTTTCATAAAAACACCGTAGCCCCTATTTTCAAAACCCCATGATTCGTGTTATTTCAAAAGGCACCATTTGTAGGACTTATATTAGATTAATGCAGGCTAGTTACAGTTGCGTCTAGTATTCAGCTCCAGCGTATTATTGTGGTTCGCTTCGCATCGCATACTTATGTTATAATTTCTTATTGCAATGTTGATATCATATTGTTAGGACACCAGCACCATTACCGATGATGCGTATGTACCACGTACATTTACTTGCCGGCTCACACACATCTTCATCGGTAATTTTCATGTCACGTACACCTTAGAAAATATTATTGCTTGACATAGCGTACTTGCCTTATATGTTAGTTTAGACATTGTAGTTATTACCTGCTACTTCATGCATACTGTTATTCATTGTTATGCCGCATTCATGGATTCTCATGCATATATTCACTATTTTACGTGTTATTGAGGTTTTGGATTCGGATTTCCATGAGATTTTCTGGATTTGGAGGAAAACCGCAAAAACATAAATAAACCTTTTCTCTCTTTTAAAATAAAAAGTGCGGTTTTTCCGATGATGTATGAGTCGTCCACCATGAGTTTGCTGATGGATTTCGAGACCCGATTCGAGGAGACGGATGAACCGTTTCGGGTACATGGTGGACCCGGTAAGGTACCCCGGGGCAAGAAGCGCGTGATGATGACGATGTGAGCCTGGCAGGGGAGCACTACCTACCGGTGATTTTACCCGACGCGTCGGATATCCGGAGGATACCGTCGTGGTCTTGAGATGGATGGTAGGGGCCGGTCTGGACTGACGGCGCCCTAGATATAGTGATTGAGACATTGAGATTTCGAGATATTGAGGTATAGAGACTGTGATACAGAGATATCAAGATATTGGGATTACGTTTTGTGCCGATGCTAGGCACTGTTTTATGCTGATTTCATTATGATACCTCATTTTAAAAATACAAAGGAAATCTCACTAAATTATGAAAACAGTTCTTCATTTACATGTATTCTGTTTTCATGCATTCATACCTCATTCATATGATATATTGCTATCTGAGGCACAGACACGGGCACATTAGATTACACTCGGGTTAGATATTTACCCTAGCCTTGTTATAGGTTGCATGTTATATATATTGAGAATATATTATGATCTTTGACCTAGGTTGCGTTATTTATGCGATTTCTGTGCGTAGATGTTTTTCTATTCACGAGTTGGCAACTCACCCCCGTTGTGCCCCAGTTTCTTGCAGGTTTGCCGTACAGGTTTCATTACGGCTTGCGGGCATAGTTTCCTTCGGGTGATTTGCTAGTAGGTGGGTTTACTTATATCGTACCCCCAATTATATAACTTGTATATTATTACTCTGTTGTATCTAGAAGTTCCATCAACCAAACATGTATTTATTTCAGAGATAGAGACCAGTGATGTTATTCTTTCGACCTTAGAGTCGCGCGTTTTATTTCTGTGGTTTTCTTGTGGTTTTGAGTTTTGATCCTCGCCGTTGGCGTTGTATATTATATTGCTTGTGTGGTTGTGACCGTCGATTGACGAATAGCTTGCTCCCGCTTGGGGATGCCTTTTTATTGATTTCGTATACTATTCATGTTGTATCCCGTTTGGGGGCCAGTATTTACAAAGGAGACTCTGCCGAAATTTTCAGTAAATTTTGATGTTCTTAAAAACCGCATAATTCGTCTTATGCTATTAAAACTACTTGTTTTAAATTGGTTTTCCTTCACTCTACTACTTTTCTTGGTTTGGATTTCTGGGTTTTCGGTTTACTTAGATTACGTACGCCTCGAGACGTTTCGTAGTTTAAGTGCCGGTCATGTTCCGTACTTTCGGGACGTGACACTACGCCTCAGGGAAAAGAGGTTATGTAATTAAGGAACTTCGCGAAAGCGTTGGAAAACCTCCCTCGAAGTACTAACACTAGCCTGGCTGAAAGGTTAAGCAAGTATTGTGCCGTGCAATTAATCCTGACTAGTTCTTCTTTTAAAGGTTTGAAGAAGAATTTGAGGAAACAGTGGGAGCCATCCTGATTAGATAAATTAATAAACAAATCTAATTTTGCAAGAGCGCACGCTGATTGTTTCTTTTCTCTCTCTCCAGGTAGCAACCATTTCATGGCCTAACAAGATAATAAAATGTATCGCTTGACCGATCCGAATTCTTATTCGGGGCTGGGGAACGTAGGTTCGGCTCTAACTTATGACAACAGTCATAAGTATGAGCAAGGGAAAGAGGATTGTATGGATTCCAAGGATACCCAGTTGAAGAAGAAGCATAGTTTTGCATCTACTTCAGGTGTTCTTGTAATTGAGAACTGCTTTACGGTCAGCTCTACCTCCTGGGTACTTGATACCGGATCAGGATCTCATATCTATAATTTATTGCAGGGACTGAGAAAAAGTAGGAAAGTTGCACCTAGTGATATGTCGCTCAGAATAGCGAACGGAGCACAAGTTAATGCTGCAGCCATCGGTGAATATCACCTAGTGTTGCCAAATGGCAATACTATGATTTTGAACAATTGCTACTATGTACCTTCCATGGTTTGCAACATAATATCAGTATCTTTACTTAATAAAGATGGGTATAACTTTGTTCTTGATAGAAATATCATGAACATTTACCTTCATAAGGTACTGGTTACAGAAGGTACACTGTGTAATGGTATCTATGTTCTAAATCAGAATACAGTTCTCAATGTACAAAACACACGCAAGAGGAAGAATTCAGATACGAATGAATCCTACTTGTGGCATTGTAGACTTGGTCATATCGGAGAGAAAAGACTAAGTAAGTTGCATAAAGATGGACTCTTGAATACGTTCAAGTTTTCATCTTATAAAACTTGTCAGTCTTGTCTCATAGGAAAGATGACCAAATCTCCGTTCACCGGATATGGAGAAAGAGCAACAGAACTCTTGGGACTCATACAAAGTGATGTATGTGGTCCAATGTCTATACATGCAAGGGGTGGGTTCTCGTACTTCATCACATTCACTGACGATCTCTCTAGGTTCGGATATGTGTATCCGAGGAAACACAAATCTGAAGCTTTTGAGAAATTCAAGGAATTCGGAAACGAAGTAAAGAACCAGACTGGAAAAAGTATCAAGATCCTCCGATCGGATAGGGGAGGGGAGTACTTAAGCAAGGAATTCCTAGATTACTTAAAAGAGAATGGAATTCTCTCTCAGCTTACTCCTCCTACACACCTCAGCACAACGGCGTATCGGAGCGGAGGAACCGTACCCTATTGGACATGGTTCGCTCCATGATGAGTAATGCTGAGTTACCTATTTCATTCTGGGGACTTGCGCTAGAAACAGCAGCGTACTTGCTGAATCAGGTTCCGTCTAAATCTGTGCCTAAGAATCCATATGAAATATGGAGTGGTAAAAGACCGTATCTTGAACGTATTAAGATATGGGGTTGTCCGGCCTATGTAAAGGTACAAAATCCGGACAAGCTTAAGGCACGATCAGTTTTGTGCAAGTTTGTGGGATATCCTAGAAATTCTCTGGGATATCTGTTCTACCACACTGAGGAACAGAAGGTGTTCGTTGCTCGTCGCGCCACCTTTTTAGAGTGGCAATTTCTTGCAAAAGAAATAAGTGGGAGCACGGTAGAACTGGATGAAATATCTGATCCACAAACTCAAACTGAGGATTTAGTAGAACCAGAAAATTCAATAGTCCCAGACGAACCTCAGCCACTCCGCAGATTTGGTAGGATTTCTCATCCGCCCGAGAGATACTATGGTTTTTCTCATAGACGGGGATCGAGAGAATTGCATCTTGGAAGAAGATGACCCTACCAGTTTCAGGCAGGCCATTATCGGTAGGGACTCTGATAAGTGGTTGGATGCTATGCGATCCGAAATGGAGTCCATGTACACCAATAAAGTGTGGACCTTGGATATTGCTCCTCCTGGGGTAAAACCCGTTGGATGCAAATGGATCTACAAAAGGAAACTTGGTGTAGATGGGCAGGTGGAAACCTATAAGGCTAGACTCGTTGCAAAAGGTTTTCGTCAAAGACCTGGTGTGGACTATGACGAAACTTTTTCTCCAGTGGCTATGCTCAAATCCATTCGAATCCTACTTGCCATTGCTGCCTTCCATGACTATGAGGTCTGGCAGATGGACGTAAAAACGGCTTTTCTAAACGGCAGTTTGGAAGAGTGTATTTATATGGATCAGCCAGAAGGTTTTGTAGACAGTGGGAGCATCGGGAAGGTGTGCAAGTTGCTTAAATCCATTTATGGATTAAAGCAGGCATCGCGGAGCTGGAACATCTGTTTTGATGAAGCAATCAAGGAATTTGATTTCATCAAGAACGAAGATGAGCCATGTATATATAAGAAGATTGTAGGATGAACTGTCGTGTTCCTAGTCTTGTATGTGGACGACATTCTTTTGATAGGAAATGATATTCCTATGCTACAATCGGTCAGGCTATTCTTATCACAAAGGTTCTCCATGAAAGACCTGGGTGATGCCTCATACATTCTGGGGATCAAGATCTACAGAGATAGATCCAAGAGATTACTGGGACTTTCACAGTCCAGGTACATAGAGACCGTACTAAAGAGATTTAGTATGGAAGATTCCAAACGCGGTAATATACCCGCATTGCACGGAATCACCCTCTCCAAAAAGATGTCCTCTAAGACTGACGAGGAGAGGGTTCGCATGAGCACTATACCCTACGCTTCGGCGGTAGGATCTATAATGTATGTGATGCTGTGTACAAGACCAGATGTAGCTTACGCGCTGAGCGTGGTGAGCCGGTATCAGTCAGACCCAGGTGAGAACCACTGGACGGCAGTAAAGAACATTCTCAAGTACCTAAGAAAGACTAAGGAAATGTTCCTGGTTTATGGTAATGGAGACCTCAGGGTCGAGTCCTATACCGATTCAAGCTTCCAGAGTGACAAGGACGATAGAAAATCTGTCTCGGGTTTTGTGTTTACCCTCAACGGAGGGGCGGTGTGTTGGAGGAGTTCCAAACAGGATACCGTCGCAGACTCGACGATGGAGGCTAAATACATTGCTGCAAGTGATGCTGCAAAAGAGGCGGTCTGGATGAAGAAGTTCATTAGTGAACTTCAGGTGGTTGCGTCCATTGTTGACCCAATACCTTTGTATTGCGATAACAATAGGGTTATAGCTTTAGCGAAGGAACCAAGATCCCATCAGAAGTCCAGTCACATCTTAAGGCAGTATCACCTGATCAGGGAGATCATTGATCGCCAAGAGATCGAGGTACAGAGAGTGGACACAAAAGACAACACGGCGGATCCATTCACAAAAGCCCTCCCTCAAACACAGTTCAAGCGACTTTTTGAGCTATTGGGTATGCGATACGCCAGCAGCTGGCCTTAGTGCAGACGTTGGGTATGCGGTACACCAATTACTAGCCTTTAGTGCAAGTGGGAGATTGTTTGATATGTATGCCCTAGAGGCCATTATTGTATAGTACTAGTTTGTATAATACATTTTGGAAGCTTGGGATATATACACGGGTTTGCGATAGTCTTGCTCAATATAGTAGTATGCTACTTGGTTTCTTTCTATCTTAATATGTGTATATGTTTCTTTTAACATATCACTAATACATAATGATGGAGCCCTTAGGATCTTTGCTTGACTACCGGTGTTGTGATGGCGATCACACTAGTGGGGGCTGGATAGTCTATAAGCACATCCTTACTCAGGTCCCTAGTCGTAGGATTATCGAGACGGGGCATCGATACTCCGGAGTAGACTAGCGTATACGCTTCTCATTCCAGCAGGGGAGATGGTCTGTCCCACAGCCATTAGTATGTCGTACTGGAGATAGTATGCGGGTGCTCGTTAGGTTACGAGTACACTGGACAGGACTCATCGAGAACTGTTGGTTGGTACTATACCTATCGTCACATAACAGTTCCCAGGGGACATGAGTACAGCTTAGTCCGTTGACTTGACACTGTCACTTCGCCTCGAGTGTGTTCCCACTGTACTTAGATTACTACCCTACCACGGCTCTATTGAGTCGTGCAAACAGGTAGTAGTTAGGTGTAGTCCCAAAGAGCTTGGAGGCAGTGACGGTTAGACAGGATTCGTCTCTCCCGGTATTGGGGTTGATATCGCGCTGTGTCTAGGAGAGCCATTACACATAGCGTCCCTGGCCAGGGCAAGCGAGATTTACTGGTAGTGTTTCCAGTAGTTTCTCATGGTGTTCTGGGCTACACTCCGACACGACTTGTACCGTTATTAGGGGTCTGACGTTTACCACCCCCTAGGCCCGCCATGCCATACTCTCAGACGAACAGACCGGACTGTACGGAGATTGTCACGTTCAGGCTCAGTAGGAGTTCGGATGGGTTCACCTCGTCGGTCTTCTTATCGGCATCTACCTGGGGACCGTTACGTACAGCTAGTACCGCTTGCGGCCTGTGGTTAAACCCACTGCCAGCGTAGTGTCGAGCCTTTAGAGTCCCACACAGAGGGTTATTCGCCTTTGGGCAAAACAGAGTAGAGGTCGCATGGTTTTGCGACGGGGTTCGTTCACATCCGCGCACTTGCGCACGTTTGGTGTCCGGACAATTATTACTAGCGAGATTTGGTTTAAGCCAGATCCTAGTATTTGTTTTGGGATTGGTTTTGTCTCATTGTATTCGTGTTCCTCAGAACACGGATGCGGGTGTGTATGCACAGTTGACAGAGGCAGAGGAACCTCATTAGGGTTATTGACCGTTGACTTTTCCTTAACCCTAATGAGAATGAGAAATATGATTAATGATATTAATTAAGGATAATTGTACCATGGTTAGGTTGACCATTTGACTTTTGTTGACCTTTTGACTTTGGTTGACCGGTTGACTTTTGTTGACCTTTTGACCATCATCATTTCACTTGCAAGATGCTTCTTGTTTCTTGCAAAATGCATTTAATGTTGAAATGATAATGGTCATTCAAAACTAACCATCACATTTTCCTTAATTATTATTATTATTATTATTATTATTATTATTATTATTATTATTATTATTATTATTATTATTCTCATTTGAGAGCATGGTTGTAGATTTTCTAGTTCATTTTTTCTCTCATGCTCTTTCTCTCTCTTGAAAATGCTCTCCCTCTTCCCCTCTCAAAGCTTAAGTGTTTCATGTATTGAAAATCACAAGCTTTTGAGACTAAACCTTCAAAACATCTCTCTACTCTTTCTAGGGTTCTTTGTCCAGCAAACCAAGCACTCCAGTTACCTCTTAGTCGAGGTAGGAGCTCAAGGTAGAGGCCTTTGGGTGGATCTTTCTTCGGCAAAGAGAAGACGACGAGGAGGAGCCGTCTACACCACTCCAAGGAGCAAGCAAGAAGGAGGACCACAACAAGAAGAGAAGGAGTTCAAGATCTAGGTATAACCATTCAACATAGTAGCTAGAACTTGTTGTTAGTATATTAGTTTTGTTTAGCAAAGATCCTTCATGGTTGGTCCATGTTTCCTTATGAGAAAATTTTGATTTTTACCTATTCCGCCTCACTGAAAGAACCGGGGTGGGTAACGTAGACCTAACACAGAACACACTTAAAAGAAATTCTCAAGAATTAAATCAAGCTTTCTTATGGCATTGTATACTAGGTCACATCAATGAAACACGGTTGACGAAATTACATAAAGAGTGATATTTGGATCCGTTTGAATATCTGTCTTATGCAACTTGTCAATCATGTCTCAAAGGAAAGATGAAAAAGACTTCGTTCACTGGACACAAAGTAAGAGCCACCGAGATCTTGGGACTCATACACAGCGATGTGTGTGGTCTAATGTCTATACATGCAAGAAGTGGTTATTCCTCTTTCATTACTTTTACGGATGATTTCTTAAAATATGGAAATGTATTCTTGATTAAACATATGTTAGTTATGTATATGCCCTAGAGGCCATTATTGTACATGTGATGTATATTATAGTGGATGCTTGGATATATATAGAGAGGAATTTCTTGGTCGACATGATAGTATGCTATCTGGTTGCTCTTTGTCTTAACATGTTGACTTGTATTGTGATACTGTCATGCTCTCACATGTTGATAAAGCCCTTAGGATTTGTACTTGACTACCAGGACTGTGATGGAGATTATACTAGTGGGGCCAAGGGTAGTCCACAAGTACATCCTATAATTTTTCCTAGTCGAGGGTGTATCGAGACAGGGCATCGATATTCCAGAGTAGACTAGCGTATACGCTTCTTGACCCATATGATGGGCGATGGATGATCCCACATCCATTAGTGTTTGACATCAAAGATGGTATACGGGTGCTCAGTGGAGACTGGGTACACTGAACGGACTCGCCGAGAACTCCTAGTTGGTATTATACCTATCGTCAGATAGCAGTTCTCAGGTGACACTGGTACAGGTTAGTCTGTAGACCCAAGATTGTCATAGAGTCTTGTGTGATTCCTACTGTGCTTTGATTTCCACCTTACCATATCCAAGCGAACGTGCAAAATGGTGGTTTTTGGGTACAGTCCTGAATCACATGGAGGCAATGAGTGATAGGAGGGGATTCGTCTCTCCCGGTATACGGGGTTGATGTTGCACTGTGCTCGATTGGCTATAACAGGAAGTCCCTGGCCTGGGCTGATATGGAGATCTACTGGTAAGTGTTATCAGTATTTTCTCGACCCGTTATGAGCCTTACATCGGCACGACTTATCGGTTACTGGGGTCTGACGTTTACCACCCCTAGACTAGATATTCGACATATCTGACGAAGAGACCGGACTGTACGGTAGTGTTACTGACAGGCTTTACAAGAGTTAGAGCGGGCTTGCTTGTTGATTTTCTGATCGCTCAATACCCGGGTAGCTATTACGTCCAGCTAGTACCGCTGACGGCTTGTGGGTACTTGATGTGACATCACCTACTGCCGGTGTATTGACGAGTCTTTAGAGTCCTATACAGAAGTTTACTGGCTCAGGCAAAACGAAGTAGGAGCGCATATGTGATATGTGCGGGACCGAGATTAGTACGAGTATGTGATATCGTATTATATTCTCGCGATATTAGTAACGGTCGGTTATATGTGATATAGCCGGGTTATCGATTCAAGTGTTGATTCGATAACATGATACATATGATATTAGTCGGTTATATGTGATATAGCCGGATTATTAAATCAAGTATTGATTTGATAATTTAATGTATAATTGTATATTTGATATACTAAATTACATTAACTAATATTAGCTCACATAAACATTTCTTTTTCTCACTTGTGTGCATATAGTATATATGTGATATATATTAATGTACAATTTTGTGTCATGCTTGATGATACACACTACATGGGTGTGTGAGACTTACACCATGCTCATGATAATTTGAGGATTATTTATTTAAAGTAAATCCAAATTAGATGGAAATTAGTTATATGCATGAAGCTTGTAGAAGCTTGTAGATGCATTGACTTAGTCCATTAATTTTGTTTTACTTAAGATATTTATTAACCCAACCATACTCATTAGCCATGGTTATGTCTCTACATGAGTTAGTATATGATACAAACCCACCCATGGTTGCCATTCACTCTCTCATCCATTATTTTGCTTCATCTTCCTCTTCACAAGAGAGAGCTCTCTAGGTTAATGAGAGGTGATGAAAATTAGTGAGAAAATCAATTCTAAAGTGAGCAAAAATCCTACTTCATCATCCTATACTAGATTAGCTATTTAGTTTAGGGTGTTAGCTTCATTAATCCCTCATTAGTGAAGAGGTAGCTTGGGTTAGTGTCTCCTCGACGTAGATCATCTTCGGCCTTGAAGACTTTGTGCAAGCTCGTACTTTTCACCTTGTGGAGCTGTTCTAGAGTCCACAAGATCACTACTTGGAGCGAAGGGACTACCACACGGAGCTATTGAAGTGAAGGACCGGTCTACAAAGGTTGTATTCCTAATTCACTTAGTTGTAAAGTTGTTTACACTTTGTTTCGTCTAAATCTTTAGTTAAGATTCTAGGGTTAGGGTTAAGTAGCATGGCAAAAATTTGAATTTGGCATGGACGATGCCTCCCGAAACCTTGTCGTCGTGCTAGGTAACCTTACAGTGGTAACAGAGCCAAGCTAGAGAATTAGACGATGTTTTTTAGATTACGAAACCGAAACTACTCCGTAACATGAAACATTGAAATCAAGTTTCTGTCGAATTTTAAATGGGCTCTAAAAATTTTTTTAGCAATTGCAGAATGTTGTATATGATATAACATGAACACCATCGAAATTTGAAGCAAACCCACCTATTTTTGGCCGGCCACATGCATCAAAATTCCGAGCAGGCAGGTTTTGTGAAGGAATTTTGGCTTCAAAATTTTTTGGTGTTCCAGTTTCTGGGTTTTGGTGTTTCAGGTGTTGCTTGTTTTTTTCTAAAATTTCATGAGATGTTAATTATAAAGGCAATTCGGAGTGTTTCGTAGTCGTAATTCTAACTTTATTTCGGGTTATTTAGACAGCGTTAAAAAGTTCGAACGGATATCAAATACCCACTTTAACTCTCACCGGAAAATTTTCCAAGAGTTGGATTTTTTCATAGTTAAAGAACATTCAAATATCATGCAAGTGATTCGATGGACCCACTAAAAGAACCAAACCCTAACTCGATTCTATGACCGTAAGAACTGCCGCCAAACCCTAGGGTTTGTGGTAGTTCTGCGGCGCCATAGGTGAGGCAAGGGTTGACCCTTCTACGGTTGGTCCATAGGTATTGTGACATGTACTGAGTATTTTTAAACTACGCTCAAGTGTTGAGCTTTTTGGGAAATTTTTGGGTGTTTGTTGATTCGATCGGAATGTTTAATATCGTCTAGCTTTTTCTGGAATGTGATACAATATTTGGAATCCATATTGTTAGGCATGAAATCCGAGGTATGTGATATCTCGGGTTTATGATGTCTAAGGTGATTGTAGATTCCAAATGTTGTAGTTTAACATTTTCTTTTTCTGCGGCCGTAGGTGTAATATATGGTGTATCACCGTTTTCATTGCTATATGTCAACGATAATTGGGATACGCATATTTACTTACGTTGATGACATGTGATGTTATGTGTTGCTGGGATATGTTATATTGGATCGTCGTGTTTTGAATAGCCAGGGTTTTTATGTGAGATGGGAGTTTTTATTTTCATTCATGTAAATTCATTGTATGTAATATTCTTTTATTGGGGCACTTCCGGGTTGAGGATGATGTCACCATTGTTGTATATTATTTACTTTTCCGCATTAGGATAGACCCAAGGAGGGGAGCACAAGTAACCAGGTTCTAGAGTCCAGTGGGAGACCATCTTGAGGAGTCGAGTCCGGGTCTCCTAACTCTAGAATTGGTAGGGTTGCTTGCCGCTCTCGTAGGGGTCTAGGGATGTGGGTTTGGCTATTCATCGCAACCATGGAATCCGTGTTTTATACTGGCTTAATTTAAAACACGGAATTCCTAGCATATCCAATATTTCATATGTTATCTTCTACTGCTGATATTCTGTGATGTGATCACTTTATATGTCTGAGAAGAATGCTTTATTATTGTATATATGATATATAATAAACGTTGCTTATGTTTTGCACCCGTGCTAGTCCCGCCCCGCTATGCCGTTAGTTAAGTAACCTAACGGTGCATAAATGGACATTGTGGCAGATGCGGATGGCATAAGCGTACGTTGTATTTTATTTTCTTCTGTGATGCTTAGGAAGCATAAATGATGGGACTTCATTAATGAGATTAATGAAAGAGAAGAAACCTAAAAGATGTTGTAGAATCAAATTTTCAAAAAGGGTAGCTCTAGTTTTTGCTTTGCATAGTGGTATTCCTTGTAGAATATCCAGCACCTTATTCGATAAGAAAAGAGCCGGGATCCCTTCACCGGGAGTGACTTTAGCGAAACTAGCAGATGCTACAACCCACTCGGTTTCGTCGTTTTGATTGCTTCTTTGAGTTCTTGCTTTGCATAGTGATATTTGTAAAATATCCTGCACCTTATTCGATAAGGAAAGAGCCGAGATCCCTTCACTGGGAGTGACCTCTTTAGCAAAACTAGTAAAAGCCTCAAAAAAGACGCTCCTTTTCAAAAATCACTTGATTCTACAACAATATCAAGTTCAATACGTAAAAGGTTTTCTTAAAAACCTGACGTAGCCCTCCGTCATTTCAGATAAGTAATACTTAGTATTCGTGCCACGTTTGTTGACTATGTTAAGGCGTAGTGTGCGGTAGCTAATTAGTGTTTATCTGCTAAAGCATGAGATGTGATTGGATTAGGGTAGTCGTACGACTTTGTTGACTATGTTAAGGGTCGTGCAGGTGGGTTTAATTCAATCAGGAAATGACGGGTTGAACTTGGCTAGCGCTTATAGTTTGTTGACTATGTTAAGGTCATAAGTTGCTAGGGGCAAAATATTATCAGGAATTTCAAGTGTTGAAATTTGCAATGAGATTGCATACCTTCTATGAGATAGTTGGATCTCGATACCCACTGCGAGTAAGAGTTACTCCTGGGAGAGTTTTACACATCACAATTAGCCGATCAAGTAGGTGTCTAGAAAGGTGTTAACGGGGTTACGCCCATGGGAAAACGAGGTTTATTTTAATTAGATCCATGCGAAAGCACGGGGAAGCTCCCTCAAAGTACCAACACTGGCCTGGCTGAAAGATTGGCGAATTTGTAAGGTGTGATTAATCACGGCTAGTCTTACCTGTCTCGATACACCTACGACTAGGAACATTTGAAGGATGTACTTTGCGACTACATTGTCCCCACTAGTATGATCTGCATCATAGTCCTGGTAGTCAAGTACTCATCCTAAGGGCTTTATCAACATGTAACATAGAGACAATCAGAGTACATGTTAAGATAAAAAGAAACCATATAGCATAATATCATGTCGAGCAAGAAAGTCCTCCCTATATATGTTCAAGCATCCACTACAATATACATCGTATAGACAGTAATGGTCTCTATGGCATACATATCACTAACAATCTCCCACTTGCACTAGAACCATCTGTTGTAGTATCTAATACTCAACCATCCCATAAAAGTCTCTACTGGGAAATAGGTGTCACGACCCAAAATTGGCCCGTGACGGCCCTAATACTACGCAACGCCCAAAGACATAACGCAGTAAAAGAAAACCAAAACCCAGAAATCTAAACCAAGAAAATACGAAAAAGATAATATAAGTTTTTGAAAACATTTGAAATCGCAACCCAAATTCTTTAAAAGTCCTACTTTATTTCTTTAAAATTTTGGCAACACCCATTTTTGTAAAAACTAACCCAAGATGAATACAACACAAATATACAACGCCGCAGCGAAGAAGTAAGACAAAAGAGAGAAAGCTGAATATAAAAGACAACAAAACCACAAATAATATACAATATCGTCATCACCAAGTCTCTAAGTCAACAACATAATAGTAGATGGAGAGTACAAGATACAACGAATGTACAATACAAAATACAGATAACCACCAAAACCCACCTAAGAAAAATAGTACTGTGAGCTGATGCGGTATCTGTAGCAAAAGATGATAGCTGAATAGCGGAATAGCCTGCCTCGACTACTCTGGGGAACAACCTGAAACACCTATGGCACAACGGGGGTGAGTTGTCAACTCATGAATAGTAGATAACATATGCAGGTAATCGCAGGAATGCACGTACATCATGAATCTAAGATATGCGATTACAGTAATAACATGTCATGCAAATGCTGAATAAAGGAAAGTACACTAGCAGGTACAATCAATATGTGAAGCAATAGTAACATGACAATAGTATGCAATAACCATGCAATATGGATATGAGAATGTAAATATGCAACTATCATAAGGGTACACTAACAGGTACTACAAATATATGAAACTGTGCATAAAATAGATAAGTGTGAGGTATAGGGTGGAATATGTCATTTCCACGGAAACCTGACATCGTGGCAGGATCACAATCCATCAAGACACTCAAATCCACAATTCCTCAAATCAGACCCCAAACTGGGATCTCACATCATATAAGTCTTACATCACCTCATTGTACAATATCGAATAGCTCTCGTATATCTCGAATGTACAAATCAACAATCTCGTTCATATCCAATATCCAATCTCAATGAATCACCTATATTCCAAGTCGAATCTCAAGTAAGTTTCTAACATCCTAAATAAATATATATGCAGAAATAAGTATGATGGGGTCAATACACATATATTAGCGTCCCATTACACTAATATTGGTGTAAGGGTATATATAACAACAGCTAAATCCCATGTTATATATACAAAGGTATTAAAGAAATATCATGAAAACAATGTTCCAAGCATCGATACAGAAATCCTGATAGGTACGTATCATACGCTGTCCCGAAAGCACGAGTGCCTAGCTCTGACCCTCGCCTTTCGACGTATACATACGTGCATGACTCCCAACGGTATCTCCATGATCCCCGCCGAGTCATTAGTACTGTCACCGGATGGTATGGTACCCCTGCCGGGCTCATCGGCTCATAGCACATCGACATCCCTTTCTTGCCCCGGGGTACCTCTGGGGCCCACCATGTACCCTCTACGGCCTCGACGCCTCTTCATAGGGGTATATATATAATCAGCACCGATAAAACCCATGGTGGATGCGCAAATATCATATCAAGGAAACCGGGTTTTTCAATGTATGCATAATTTCATGAACTCCCGCGGTTCCCAAATCCAGAAAACATCATGTAAAATCCAAATAATAATGCGCAATCCAGGAATAAATATATACGATATATCTGAAATGCGAGCATATAACAGAGAATATGTAGCTGAAACCAGATGTATGCGAAACCAATAAGGTACAGCTAAGTAACATCAGTAAAGGTAAATATGTGACTGCAACTGAATATGTGTGTAACATACAAGTGTAGCAATGTATAGGTATCTACCTATAAGAACTGATGTCGTATACCCCCGTGGATATAAGTAAAATATGTTGGATATCCCCCCGGTATAAGTAAAATATGTGCAAGGTATACCTGTAGCTGTATCGCAAGGTGTATATGTACCTATCACAAAAGGTGTGATACACTATAGGTATACCGATAAGCTAGATGTCATGTGTGACAAACAATAGTATCTATAATGGTTAGTGTGTGACATGACAATTATTGACGGTGTGTGTAGCATACAATTCGTGCTCGTGCAACATGAACCGTCAATAATGTGTGCAGTGCCCTACGGCTATTAGTCACAGTACAACTATATCTAAGTAAATAGGGTAAAGGCGCAATTCTAACAATGACGTAGAATATGCGACAAGTATTAGAATCCTAGCCCAGACGCATAACGCCATGCGGGCGATTCCCCTGTAGATATTAAATCTACTCACCTACGCTTCACGCTAGGTGAATCCTACCATCTGCTCCCCCCTGTAGCACTGTCCGTGGTCCCTGCCTGCAAACCTGCAAATAAGACATGGAAATCATATATAAGCTAAATATTCCGCAAAACGCGATATCGAACCCAAACGAGAAACTTGTGTCGCGAACTAAACGCGCGTGTGCACGATACGCTGAATCGTATGTATACGCGTCTAAAACCATCGCGACACACCGCGATACGCTGGATCACAGAACCCACTCACGTATCGTGCGTATCGCGCAAACAAACAGACATGCAAAATGATATAATGCCCCAGATTTTCCTACAGGCCAAATCTTACAAAACTATACATGACAAAACACTAGATAACACAGCAGAGAACCCTAGCCAAGACCCCAACACCCCAGACCCCAACTTGGCCGCAATTTGCTGCCAAACCAAATAAATCTGCGGCCTGGAAATTGAATGAGGGGCTCATGTTCTGGTGGTGTGTTCTAGACCTAGTAAGCATGCTCCAGTATTCTCAAATTTATCCTGAAGGTCCCGGGTCAAAAGCAGATCTCAGATTGCCAAAATATCGCATAAAAACGACAATTTAGCCTAAAAGGCAAACCCTATGGTATTTTAGTGAAATCTGGGTTAAACTCAGTTCAAGTGACCCTAATAACACTTAAATAGGTAAGGTTAACTAACACAATCATCACTATATCAAACTTCCTCACAAAACACCATAATTAGCACTAAACTAGCTAATTAACACTAACCGACACCAATTATCACATAAACTAAGCAACTAGGAGATTGGGTTCAGAAAATATACCCTAACGAACCCTAAGAAGCAGGAGAATGAGTGTATTGGGGAGATGAGAGCTGCTGCAGTTGCTGGAGTTCCTGCTGTTGCTCCCAGAAGCTGCTGCTGATGCTGTTTGCTGATGCTGCTGCTGTTGCTTTCTGCTGCTGCTGGAGCTGAAGTGTGGGCTTTTGAGAGTGACAGAATGAGAGTGAGAAAGGAAAATGAGAACAACAAACACACACACACCCTTCTCTTTCTCTTTCTTCATTAAATGGGCATAGGACAAGCCATATAGCCCCATGCCCATCTCTCTCTCTCCTTGGTCAACCATGAATAATAAAACCAATATTAAAACCTTTTTCAAATTCATTTTCATTTTAAAACAACCATGAACAAATAAAACCCAAAAGCACCTAAACAAAACATAAAACTAGATTAAGCAATGGTTAAACCACACTTAACACCCTAGTTTACATCCACAAGTGTGTGTGTGCCTAGAAAAATTCTAATAAAATACTCATTAAATAGGATAAAATAATTAAAACCCAATTTGATAAAATTTTTATTAAAAACCATATATTAAAATATAATTAGCTACAAAACACAATCTAAGGTGTTATAATCTCCCCCCCCCCCCCTTAAAAGAAATTCGTCCCCGAATTTAAAAATATACTAAGCGTACTTTCAAAGAGAAGATTACAACTCCCAAATCTCGCTCGCAGCCTTCCAAGTGACTATCTCACTATACAGCTACGTCCAAGAAAACCCTTCACAGATAGCAAGACCCTTGACCAATGTTCCTCCACCTGCTGAGCCATTAACACAATTGGCTGCTGGTGAACGAAAGATCGCATCTAAGCTAAATGGTCTGGTGCTAAATCATGTGAGAAAGGTCAAGAAGGTAATTGTAAAGTATCATCACAAGGAATGCAGGGTGAAAATTCAATAATCTGGGCGAAAGTGCCAATTTAAAGGCAACGAAACTAACTCGCTTACAGGATCTCAGAAGGACCTAAATCCTGGGACAAGCTTCCCAAAATCCAACACGTCATTCATCGGAAAGTCCGTAGGAATACATAATCTGTCCCTGCGAACTTGAGTCTATTACCAACACAGTCGGCATAAGTCCTCAGTTCGCAATGGACAATTTCCATCCTGACCAAACACAACTGGACCATCTCCGAAGTCTCTAGACTAGCTGGTGTCCAAAGTCCAACTTACACAGAGTCAGAAAACAACAGACTGGTGATCGACACGACCTAACCCCTAAACCTAAAGGTGGCCAATTGGAGTGTCTCCTGATAACAGCTATCGAAGGAGAACCCTAACGATAGCGAGTGACGATCCCCAACTGCCGACAACAATTAACACAACACACAACTTTAACAAAAACAACTGAGCAAACTAAGTATAACCGGACGACAAGAATCCGAATGGAACCACACCCTGACTAACCTGGGTAGACACCATAACGAAATTCATGGAGATCTGCTCCCATTCCTACTTCGGAACGGTTAAAGGTTGCAACTCTCCAGCCGGCCTCAGATGCTCGACCCAGGCACACAACAAGACAGACACCTTGAAACGAAACCTGAAACTTCTCTTTACATCCTTGTCCACCCGTAACTATCTCACAAGTCACGTTAAATGTTGGTGGAACTTGAATGCATAGAGAGAGTTGACAGATGTGCATGTTCTAGGATTACACGTCTCTACCTGATAACATCAGGTATACCCATGCGTCCCTAACTTAGCACACCATGTCACAAATCAAGGACTCCGAATCATTACCCAGCCGAGTATGCTCAAGTATCTCGGATGAACGAGCATCGGCGGACAGTGTCTCGCGAAAACGATTTAAGGAAAGTGGTCGGGCGCGGACATGAGCAAGCTGTCCCCTCCGTAGAGACGAACTTAAGCTGTACTCGACGATCACACAAGAACTGTAAATCTGCAGAAGACTATCACAACAATCAAAATCCGCTGCAGGAAGATGTACATTAAGCTCTACTGGTCCATGAAAATCTGACACGACTCCCGAACGAGTAGTGTCTCTAAATCTCCAACGCAAAACCACCGCGTCCATCTCCAGATCATGAGTGGAATATCCTTCTCGTACTTCTTCCAAATGTAGGGAAGAAAAAGCGATAACTCTATAGTGTCACCTCAGTACACACTCGAGCCCCACTCAAGAAACATTACAGTTAAACAACAAAGTCGCCCGAACCAAAGGCAAAGAAAGAACTGATGCAGTTGTTAACTGAATCTTCAACTGCTGAAAACTCCACACACATGCCTCAGTCCACAGAAAAGAAACCTCCCTTCAGGTCCATTCAGTCGACGGTGCAGCACTACTCTAGCAATCCCGCACGAAACGGCAGTAAAACCTGCTAAGCCCAAAAATCTGTGGATCCCGTCCTGCACACAAGTCTGGACCTAAGCTGTACGGCCACGATCTCCCTCGGAACCATACAAAACCGTCTCCCGTGACAACAAGACCTAGGAGTCAACACAAACAAGCCTGTAGAAACACTCCAAGAATTTAGCAAACTGCTGGTACTCTCTCAGTATCTGCATAACAAATCTTCAAGTGCTACTCCTGTCCCTCAAGACACATTAGATAGACCAGAATGTCGTAAATAACACAACAAAAACTGGTCGAGGAACGGCCTGAAGAAATCTGGTTCATCACATCTACGAATGCTGCTAGGGCATCAGTGAATCCAA
This sequence comes from Agapanthus africanus, assembly GCA_030015575.1. Taxonomy (NCBI): domain Eukaryota; kingdom Viridiplantae; phylum Streptophyta; class Magnoliopsida; order Asparagales; family Amaryllidaceae; genus Agapanthus; species Agapanthus africanus. The sequence continues at coordinate 613,034,154 of JASDDO010000024.1, forward strand.
CGACTCACAAAAACACACAAAGCCCGTCGCACGCATAAGGCAGTCTTCGGAATGCCATCACCCCGAATCCGCAATAATGATGACCTGATCCTAAACAAACTTAGAAGATGTCTCGCACTGTGGAGCTGATCGAAGAAATCGTCACGGCGAGGTGAAGGATACCTATCCACACCATAAGCCGGTTCAAGTAACGATCCGTCGATACACAACCTTAAACTGCCGTATTTCTCCTTGACGAACAGAAATAGGAGCTCTCTAATGCGAAACACTCAGACGCACAAAACTCCCCAAACAAACAACTCTGCAGCTGATCCTTAAGCTCCCTAAGCTTCGCCGGCTTATCCGGAACAACGTCGGAAAAACTCTCGCACGAAAGGAACCCGGTCCAAAAATCCCACTGTGGCTCCAGTATCACGAATGAACGCCAAGAATCCACGGCATCTCCTCAGTAGCCGACTAGCGAAAAAGGCTGAATTCAAGCTGTGAGAGGCGGCACAACTATCCACCTGCACAACAAGAACTGACCTGCCGAGAAAAACAAACCTGACTGTTTCCTCACGGTAGTCCACAGACGCCTAGTACGTAGTTAACCAGTCCGTGTCCAGGAGAACGTCAAATCCAACATCTCTAGAAGGATCAAAACGATGGAAGAATCTCTATCTCCTATCCGATTGGCACACAACTGAATACGTGTCGCGCAACAAAAGAATCTCTGACAGAAGTTAGCACAACTATGACTAATCTACCCAACTACGGTACAAGCATGAAAAACAAACGAACACATCAAAAGAACATGCGAAATAAGGATACCTGAAAACTCTGCATTGGACGTCTGCGCGTCCCGATGAGTAGAAGCAAACTCCTGTGTCTGCCCTCTACCCGCAACTGGCTGAACTCCTCTGGTAGACTGAGCCCTCTAAGCGAACCTTCCACGTCCACGGCCTCTCTGAATACGATCATGACGAGGTGCTAAGGAACAATCCCTGACGAAGTGCTGAAGGCTTCCGCATCGAAAACATCCACGCGCTGACTGCTGACCATCCTAGGGATGACAGCTGAACGACTGTCCTCGCCCTAAGCCTCTGCTACTCCCGCGACGGCCACGAAATCTGTCTCGATGACCAAACCTCTGTCTCTGGGCTGGTATACTGGTACGAGTCCTCCACTGTCCTGGAACTCTTTGAGCCTCTGGAATATGCCCCTCATCAACTGGAGCTGCAACCACTGGTGCTATGTAGGTGACGGACTGCTGCATGCTGATCGTAAGTGACAACTGAGTAACAGGGGTGACAACCTCCTGTCGTAGCTCCCGAACGACCTCAACCAATGAACTCATCGTCTGGCGGAAGTCCTGAATCTCTACCAAAAGCCTATCAATAGTATATGTCTTAGGCTGATCCGTCTGCACTTGTGCAACTAGAGTGCCATCCTGGTCAGTACTCGTCTCACCCGAGCCAACTCTGACCTCGGCCCTCGTTGCATCACTCTGAGTCCCCATAGTCATCGGCGGCAAGGCTATAAATAGATATAAGATTCGATGAGAATAAGGAATCGAATCTCAAGGATATGAACCGTCAAGGAAGGAATTTCAAGCAAATTGTACTTAGGTCACTTAAGGTGAAGTACCGCATCGTGGGTATGCTGCAGATATACACACACTACGTTACTTTGCTTAAGCTACCTACTCCATCATACTAAGGTCATCCTACACTCCGGAAGGTAAAACCTAGCGCTCTGATACCAACATTGTCACGACCCAAAATTGGCACGTGACGGCCCTAATACTACGCAACGCCCAAACACGTAACGCAGTAAAAGAAAACCAAAACCCAGAAATCTAAACCAAGAAAATACGGAAAAGATAATATAAGTTTTTGAAAACATTTGAAATCGCAACCCAAATTCTTTAAAAGTCCTACTTTATTTCTTTAAAATTTTGGCAACACCCCTTTTTGTAAAAACTAACCCAAGATGAATACAACACAAATATACAACGCCGCAGCGAAGAAGTAAGACAAAAGAGAGAAAGCTGAATATAAAAGACAACAAAACCACAAATAATATACAGTATCGTCCTCACCAAGTCTCTAAGTCAACAACATAATAGTAGATGGAGAGTACAAGATACAACGAATGTACAATACAAAATACAGATAACCACCAAAACCCACCTAAGAAAAATAGTATTGTGAGCTGATGCGGTATCTGTAGCAAAAGATGATAGCTGAATAGCGGAATAGCCTGCCTCGACTACTCTGGGGAACAACCTGAAACACCTGTGGCACAACGGGGGTGAGTTACCAACTCGTGAATAGTAGATAACATATGCAGGTAATCGCAGGAAAGCACGTACATCATGAATCTAAGATATGCGATTACAGTAATAACATGTCATGCAAATGCTGAATAAAGGAAAGTACACTAACAGGTACAATCAATATGTGAAGCAATAGTAACATGACAATAGTATGCAATAACCATGCAATAGGGATATGAGAATGTAAATATGCAACTATCATAAGGGTACACTAACAGGTACTACCAATATATGAAACTGTGCATAAAATAGATAAGTGTGAGGTATATGGTGGAATATGTCATTTCCACGGAAACCTGACATCGTGACAGGATCACAATCCATCAAGACACTCAAATCCACAATTCCTCAAATCAGCCACCAAACTGGGCTCTCACATCATATAAGTCTCACATCACCTCAATGTACAATATCGAATAGCTCTCCTATATCTCGAATCTACAAATCAACAATCTCTTTCATATCCAATATCCAATCTCAATGAATCACCTATATCCCAAGTCGAATCTCAAGTAAGTTTCTAACATCCTAAATAAATATATATGCAGAAATAAATATGATGGGGTCAATACACATATATTAGCGTCCCATTCCACTAATATTGGTGTAAGGGTATATATAACAACGGCTAAATCCCCTGTTATATATACAAAGATATTAAAGAAATATCATGAAAACAATGTGCCAAGCATCGACACAGAAATCCTGATAGGTACATATCATACGCTGTCCCGAAAGCACGAGTGCCTAGCTCTGACCCTCGCCTTTCGACGTATGCATACGTGCATGACTCCCAACGGTATCTCCATGATCCCCGCCGAGTCATTGGTACTGTCACCGGATGGTATGGTTCCCCTGCCGGGCTCAACGGCACATAGCACATCGATATCCCTTTCTTGCCCCGGGATACCTCCAGGCCCCACCATGTACCCTCTACGGCCTCGACGCCTCCTCGTAGGGGTATATATATAATCAACACCGATAAAACCCATGGTGGATGCACAAATATCATATCAAGGAAACCGGGTTTTTCAATGTATGCATAATTTCATGAACTCGCGCGGTTCCCAAATCCAGAAAACATCATGTAAAATCTAAATAATAATGCGCAATCCAGGAATAAATATATACAATATATCTGAAATGCGAGCATATAACAGAGAATATGTAGCTGAAAACAGATGTATGCGAAACCAATAAGGTACAGCTAAGTAACATCAGTAAAGGTAAATATGTGACTGCAACTGAATATGTGTGTAACATACAGGTGTAGCAATGTATAGGTATCTACCTATAAGAACTGATGTCGTATACCCCTCTGGGTATAAGTAAAATATGTTGGATATCCCCCGGTATAAGTAAAATATGTGCAAGGTATACCTGTAGCTGTATCGCAAGGTGTATATGTACCTATCACTAAAGGTATGATACACTATAGGTATACCGATAAGCTAGATGTCATGTGTGACAAGCAATAGTATCTATAATGGTTAGTGTGTGACATGGCAATTATTGACGGTGTGTGTAGCATACAATCCGTGCTCGTGCAACATGAACCGTCAATAATGTGTGCAGTGCCCTACGGCTACTAGTCACAGTACAACTATATCTAAGTAAATAGGGTAAAGGCGCAATTCTAACAATGACGTAGAATATGCGACAAGTATTAGAATCCTAGCCCAGACGCATAACGCCATGCGGACGATTCCCCTGTAGATGTTAAATCTCCTCACCTACGCTCCACGCTAGGTGAACCTACCATCTGCTCCCCCTGTAGCAGTGTCCATAGTCCTTGCCTGCAAACCTGCAAATAAGACATAGAAATCATATATAAGCCAAATATTCCGCAAAACGCGATATCGAACCCAAACGAGAAACTCGCGTCGCGAACTAAATGCGCGTGTGCACGATACGCTGAATCGTGTGTATACGCGTCTAAAACCATCGCGACACGCCGCGATACGCTGGATCACAGAACCCACTCACGTATCGCGCGTATCGCGCAGACAAACGGACATGCAAAACGATATATTGCCCCAGATTTTCCTACAGGCCAAATCTTACAAAACTGTACATGCCAAAACACTAGATAACACAGCAGAGAACCCTAACCAAGACCCCAACACCCCAGACCCCAACTTGGCCGCAATTTGTGGCCAAACCAAATAAATCTGCGGCCTGGAAATTGAATGAGGGGCTCGTGTGTTCTAGACCTAGTAAGCATGCTCCAGTATTCTCAAATTTATCCCGAAGGTCCCGGGTGAAAAGCAGATCTCAGATTGCCAAAATATCGCATAAAAACGACAATTTAGCACAAAAGGCAAACCCTATGGTATTTTAGTGAAATCTGGGTTAAACTCAGTTTAAGTGACCCTAATAACACTTAAATAGGTAGGGTTAACTAACACAATCCTCATTATATCAAACTTCCTCACAAAACACCATAATTAGCACTAAACTAGCTAATTAACACTAACCGACACCAATTATCTTATAAACTAAGCAACTAGGAGATTGGGTTCAGAAAATATACCCTAACGAACCCTAAGAAGTAGGAGAATGAGTGTATGGGGGAGATGAGAGCTGCTGCAGTTGCTGGAGTTCCTGCTGTTGCTCCCAGAAGCTGCTGCTGATGCTGTTTGCTGATGCTTCTGAAGCTACTTCTGGTGTTGCTACTGCTGTTGCTTTCTGCTGCTGCTGGAGCTGAAGTGTGGGCTTTTGAGAGTGAGAGAATGAGAGAATGAGAGTGAGAAAGGAAAATGAGAACAACAAACACACACACACCCTTCTCTTTCTCTTTCTTCATTAAATGGGCATGGCACAAGCCATGTAGCCCCATGCCCATCTCTCTCTCTCCTTGGTCAACCATGAATAATAAAACCAATATTAAAACCTTTTTCAAATTCATTTTCATTTTAAAACAACCATGAACAAATAAAACCCAAAAGCACCTAAACAAAACATAAAACTAGATTAAGCAATAGTTAAACCACACTTAACACCCTAGTTTACATGCACAAGTGTGTGTGTGCCTAGAAAAATTCTAATAAAATACTCATTAAATAGGATAAAATAATTAAAACCCAATTTGGTAAACTTTTTTTTAAAAACCATACATTAAAATATAATTAGCTTCAAAACACCATCTAAGGTGTTACAATAGGCCTTTGTGAGTGGATCCGTGCTGTTGTCCTCTGTGTCTACTCTCCTAACCTCGATCTCCCTGGAGATCAACCATCTCCATGATCAGGTGATACTGCCTAAGAATATGTCTGGATCTCTGATAGGACGGGGGTTCCTAAGGAAAAGCCACAACTCCATTGTCACACAATGGTAGGAACGAAGTTCATCTCTTGAACTTATATTTACCCAGACTGTTTCTTTGGTAGCATCCTAAGGTAGCAATGTATTAGCCTTTAATCGTCTAGATTTGTCACGGTATCTAGCTTGTAACACTTCCAACATACCGTCCCTCTACTGAGGGTAAAGACAATGCCTGTGACTGACATTCAGTCGTCCTTACCATCCTGGATCTTATCCAGTGATTCTCCCCAAGATCGATTGATACCATCTCACTACACCTAGTGAGAATCCTAACATCCACTTAGATCGATCTCATAGATCCAAAACCCTGGATTTAGGAGGTATCATCTTGATCCTATATGGAGAATCTATGTGATAAGAGGAGATTGACCGAGCGTAGCATAGGAAACACCTTTCCTATCAAGAGTTTGTCATCCACGTACAATACGAGGATCACTACCATACTCCCTATTACCTTTTTTTGTATATACAAGGTTCATCTACCATTTTGATGAAGTCAAACTCTTTGACTACCACATCAAAACAGATGTTCCAACTCCGCGATGCCTGCTTTAACTCATAAAGCAACTTGCACACGTTTCCGCTGCTCCCACTGTCTACTAAGCCCTCTGGCTGTGTACTTATAGATGCTCTCTTCTAAATCATCATTTAGAAAAGCAATCATGACACCCAACCGCCAGATATCGTAGTCATGGTATGTAGCATGGGCAAGTAGGATCCGGATGGACTTAAGCATAGCTTCTAGAGAAAAGGTTTCATCATAAAACACACCCGGTCAACGACGAGAACCTTTTGCAATAAGCCTAGCTTTGAAAGTCTCAACTTTTCCATGTACACCAAGTAATCTTCTCAAGATATACTTGCTCCTGATGGGGATTTAACCCTTCAAATAAAGCAACCAAAGTCCATACTTTGTTGGTGTACACAGATTCCATCTCAGATCGCTTAGCATCCAGCCATTCTCACAGAGTCCGCACTCCTGATGGCCTGCTCGAAACTAGTTGGGTCATCATCTCATGATGCAATCCTTGCTTCCACTGTCATAGAGAAAGCCGAAGAATCTCTCAGGTGGATGAGGAACCCTACCAGATCGGCGGAGAGGCTGAGGTTCGTTGGAAACTATTGAGTCCTTCGGTTCTACCAAATCATCAGCTGCAGTTTGTATAGCTGGAACTCCTTCCAGTTCTACCTCATAACCACTAATTTCTTCACAAGAAATTCCCTTTCCCAAAGGTGGTATGCTGAATAACAAAACACATTTTGCTCCTCAGTGTGGTAGAAGATATTCCCTTGCGAATGCTTAGGATATCCAACAAACTTCCACAGAACTGACCTTGCCTCGAGCTTGTCCGGATTTTTCTTTTAGACATAGGCCGGACAACCCTAAATCTTAACATCCTTAAGATATGGGCTCTTCCCATACCATATCACATATGGAGTGGTAGGTATCTGATTTGATTGGAACCCTTTTCAATAGGTATGCAGCTTTTCAAATGCATAACCCCCAAAAGGAAATAGGCAACTCAGTAGTACTCATCATAGAGCACACCATATCACATAGGGTGCGATTGCTCCGCCCCGATACACCGACGTGCTGTGGTGTATACGGAGGAGTAATGCTGAGAGAGAATCTCATTCTCCTTTAGAATAGTCCAGGAATTCCGTGCTCAAGTATTCTCCTCCCTGATCATATCATATGACATAATACTTATACCCATTGTGATTCTCTACTTCTAACTTATATTCTTTGAATATCTCAAAAGGTTCAGACTTGTGTTTCAACAGGAACACATATGCGAATCTTGAGAGATCATCAGTGAATGTAATGAAGTACAAATAACCGGTCCTGGCATGTGTAGACAGGGGACCTACTGTCGCGACCCAAAGTTTGGCCCGTGACCGGCACTTAACCACGTAACATCTACAGGCGTAACGCGACTAAGTGAGCCGAAAACCCAGAAATCAAACCAGTAAAAGTATAGAGTGTTATAAGTTTTAAATGAAAGCACTTACTAACATGTTAAGAAATCTAAGTAAACAATCACCAAGATAACAATATACGACGCCGTAGCGAAGATCAAGATCCATAAGTGGGAACATCACAGATAGAATAAAAAGCAAGTACAGTCGGCTCACAACGAGCTCGACACCAGAATACAAATAATATACATCATCGTCCTCACACTGTCTCTAAGTCAAATACATACATGGTAGATGGAGAATACTGGATACAACAATGTACATAACTGAAAGATAAACAGATACCGCACAAAACCCACATATCAGCAAAAGAGTTAGTACACCAACTATGGGGGTATCTATGTCAAAAGATGCAAAACGCAGCCTGCCGCGACTACTCCGAAGGGCAACCTGCAAACACTGTGGCACAATGGGGGTGAGTTGCCAACTCGTGAATAGGAAATAACATATAAAGGTAATTGCGAGCATGCACGTACTGCGCTACTCTATCATATGCCAACAGATGATATCAATATGTGATAAGCAGTATGTGCAATAATCATGCAAGTGCTCTATCAGGTAATATAACTACAGGATGAGGTACAATAATAAATGCTGAGCATGGGCAATATAACATTGACACGGAATGTCAACGTGAAATATATAATCGGTGTCCATCAATGCACCCAGATCCCCCAAATAGCTCAGGTGCCGGCACTCTCATCGGCCCTCTAATCCTGTAAATCTCTGAGAATCACGAGTGCCCAACATCGGCACCGAAATATCATAAATACTCGTGTCCAGCATCGACACGCAAATCCTCATCCATCGGGTCCCGTCAGTCCGGATCAGCCCACGGGCTCCGTCTGCGGTATCGGCCCTCGGCCCCGACAGCACGGATCACCCCGCATCCATCTATCGACTCTGATCAGTATCATCCGGATAACTGTCAGGTCCAACCAATCACCGGTAGGTAGTAGTCCCTTTTCCATGCTCACCGTCTACTACACAGCGAAACCGTTCTCTCCCCGGGGTACCATACCGGATCCACCATGTACCCGTAATCGGCCTCAACCAGCTCCTCGATTCGGGTTCACATATATCACTCTAGCACCGAGGAAACACATGGTGGACGCACCGAAATATCATATCAAGGGAACCGGGTTTTTAAATAATTACATATTTGAAATAGCCACGGTTCCCAAATCCAGAAATCACATGTAATCCAAACCAATATGCAAGTCAATGATCCGATATGATATGTGCATCAAGTATGAATATCATGTCAAGTCACATAAAGATGAGCTACAAAATAACGATCCGATGTGATATATGCATCAAGTATGAATATCATGTCAAGTCACATAAAGATGAGCTACAACATAACGATCCGATGTGATATATGCATCAAGTATGAATATCATGGCAATTACTAACGGTGTGTGTGTAACATGCAGGATAATGCTCGTGCAACATGGACCGTTAGTAATGGTGCGGTGTTCTATCAATTCTAGTTTATATCCATATAGCAGGGAATGTAGTATGCATTAAACAGTAGCCATGAACAGTCAATGTATGTAAATGTAGCTATAAGGTCCTATCAGTCCTGACGTAGAACGCCATGCGGGCGATATCCCCGTAGATGTTAAATCTACTCACCGCAGTCTCTCGCTAGGTATAGCCAACAATTTGTTTCCCCTTCTGCGCGGCGTCCGCCGTACTCGCCTGCGAACCTAGAATTACACAATATATCACACATAAGCTCAAAGTCATATAAACACGGCATTAAAGACGAACTAGTAACTCGTGTCATGAACTAAGCGCGCGTGTGCGCAATATGCTAAAACGTGTGATTACGCGCCCGAAGCCACTCCGACGCGTCGCAATACGCAGAAACCCAAAACCCATACACACGTATGACGCGTGTCGCGAAGATTAAAATACGGGAAAATAGGTATTCACCTCCAGATTTTGATACAGAAATGATATTGTAAAACTATATATACAAAAATAACCCACATAGCAGCAGACTCCAGTGGCCCAAACCCCAAATCCCAACTCACCCATCTGGCCGCAAATTGCGGCCAGAATGAATATTCCGGCGGCCTGGGTAGGGGGTGGGCTCCCAGCTTTGGTGTGTGCACTCTATACCTCCCATACATGCTACAGTAACATCTAGTTTTGTTCTGGAACATCTCGGGTAGTAGCAGATCCTACAGAGCCTTAAATCAAGTTAAAAACCACACTTTTGCACTAAAATGGAACTTTATGGTATTTCTGTGCAAACTGAAACAAACCTGGCCTAAAATAGTTCTAATAACACATAATAGAGCTAACCAAACTAACAAAACCCTAATATAACATGTGAATCACAAATATCCTTTAATATCACTAAAAATGCACAAAAAAGAGATTTTTGCTAAAGAATACTACAAGTTTAAGGGAAAAGAGTGCTTATATGAGTTAATACCTTCAAAAGACCCTATGAAACACCAAAAATCCCATCTCTAACATCAAGTGTGCAGATTCGCCTTCAAACACCTCAAAAAGCTCACTTTTCCATGGTTTTGTGATGAAAATGTGTTGATTTGTGTATGTTTTTGTGTAGGGATCAAAGGAAAATGAAAAAGGAGAAGAAAAGATGGAGAAAAGCAAAGTTTTCTTGCTGGAATTCTGCAGAATTCTGAAGTGAGGAGAAGAGAGAGAGAAGAGGGGGAAATGGGGTCAAAAGTCAATCCTCTTTACCTAACACCATGCTCTCAATTGTTTAATTGAAATTTTGGGAATTTTAAAAAGGATTTTGTTTTAATTAAAAATGGTGGGGAATTAAAAAGAACCATGCACAAAAGAATGGTTAACATGTTACCAAAACCCTAAGTCTCAAAAATGGCTAAGTGTGTAAGTGTACACTACAAAGGAAAATTTTCCAATTTGCTAACACGACTAAATATAATTAGTAAACCCGACTAAAATAACTAATAATCCTATGTACACATATATAATAACACGTACAATTACTAATTATCACGAAAAACACTCTAACGGAAATTCAAAGTGTTACAATCTACCCCCCTTAAAGAAATTCGGTCCCCGAATTTAAAAATCTAACTGTACGCACCTTCAAAAAGATGGGGATACCTCTTCCTCATCTCGCTCTCGGTCTCCCAAGTGACCTCCTCGCCGCTCTGGCCACGCCAAAGTACCTTGATGGACGGTATCTCTTTCGACCTCAATTTCTTCACTTGTCGATCCAAGATCATCACCGGCTGCTCTGCATAGGAAAGGTTGCGCTCAAGCTGGATCGTCGGGTGCTGAATCGCATGCGAAGGATCATGAAGATATCTGCGGAGCATCGAAATGTGAAATACGGGGTGCACGTCTGGAAAACTGGGCGGAAGGGCAATTCGATACGCAACCGCACCAACACGCTCGAGGATCTTGAAGGGGCCCATATATCTGGGACTAAGCTTCCCCTTCTTCCCAAACCTCATCACGCCTTTCATTGGGGAGACCCTTAAGAAAACATGATCACCAACAGAAAACTCAAGTCTGCGCCGACGACGGTCCGCATAAGACCTCTGCCTACTCTGGGCTGCTCTCATCCTATCGCGAATCAACTGGATCTTCGCGGTCGTCTCCTCCACAATCTGCGGCCCTAAGATACTGCTCTCACTGAGCTCCGTCCAACAGGTGGGCGATCTGCATCTCCTCCCATAAAGAGCCTCAAACGGTGCCATCTGAATGGTCTCCTGGTAGCTGTTGTTGTAGGAGAACTCTACTAAGGGCAAATGATGATCCCAGCTACCTCCGAAGTCTAATACGCATGCTCTGAGCATGTCCTCGAGAGTCTGAATAGTCCGCTCTGACTGTCCGTCGGTCTGCGGATGGAATGTTGTGCTGAAACTCAAGCGAGTGCCCAAAGCCTCCTGAAGCCTCTGCCATAGCCGGCTGGTAAACTGGGTGCCTCTATCGGACACGATACATGTCGGAACTCCGTGCAGTCGTACAATCTCGTCAATGTAAATCTGGGCATATTGAGCAAATCCGAAAGTCGTCTTCAACGGTAGGAAGTGAGCCACTTTCGTCAGACGATCCACGATCACCCAGATGGAGTCATACCCTCGACTAGTCCTGGGTAGACCCACAATGAAGTCCATAGATATCTGTTACCATTTCCACTCCGGAATGGGTAACGGCTGTAGCTCTCCCGCGGGCCTCTGGTGCTCAGCCTTGACTTGCTGACAAGTCAGGCATCTCGACACAAAATCCGCGATGTCTCTCTTCATTCCGTCCCACCAGTAAACACCTCTGAAGTCATAGTACATCTTGGCGGAACCGGGATGAACACTATATACCGATCGATGTGCCTCTTCAAGAATCTCGCGCCGCAATCCCTCAGCATCTGGTACGCACAGTCTAGTCCTAAATCGTAATATCCCCTGATCATCGATCACGAACTCGGAAAATCTGCCCTGTCCCATCTGTGTCCTGATCTCTGAACAGCGGTCATCACTGTGTTGTGCCTCATGTATATGGTCAAGCAACTGTGGGCGTGCATGAACATGCGCAATTTGTCCTTCGATCGGCGTAAACTCGAACTGTACCCGGCTGTTGTAAGTCTACGCTAGCGCCCCGGCCGTCTACAGACGCCAAATGCGGAACAAAAACTTTTTAACTGGCGCTATCGTATACTTTAACCCGGATCTTCCATTATTGCAAAACTAATAAACTGTAAAGAGTGTAGAAAGGTTATACCGAACGATCCGAGTCCTTCGTTCTTTAACCATCATCCCACGCTCCGTTGCGGCTGCTCCGATCTCGTCGATCTCTGATCTGCTCGTCCAGGTGGCACCACATCACTGATTCTTTAAACGGGCTCCCGCCTCTGACTCGAGGCAACTCGGTCGTCAAGTTTGCTAAAAGAGACGACCAAGATTGATGTAGAGAATGAGTAGATGACTTTGTCTCGTTCCATCCAAAGCTATGAACGGACGGTTAATGAAGTTGCCGTGGGAATCGGGTGATGGAATGAAATGAACTGTGAAATTCCATACACCGATAAAACCTATCATAATCTTTTCCAAGTGAAAACTTCAAGCAAGTGAGAGGGGGGAGGGGCCGGCCACTTTAAAGGAGGAGGAGGGTGAGTGTAGGAGCAAGTGGTGACCATAAGAGGATGAAGCTTATCTTGAAGAAAAGATCAAGAACAAATATCTTAAGCTTAACAAAAAATGGTTGAAATCAAAGCATGAGTCATAAACACCTAGTCATCATGTAATCAATGTAAGCAAAGGTTCATGAACCTAGTCACCATCCTAGAAACTTCTAGAACCTTCTAGAAGCTTGACTCACCCTCATCCAAGAAAAGATAAATCCGTCTTTAACCGAATGTTAAAAGACGGCTGATAGAAAACTGGAAACTGGCAACTTCCAAAAGTGATCCTGAAACGAATTTCAGGACAACCCCGTAACTGTATAAATATACCCGCATTTGTATTACGACCGAATAAAAATGCAACTGAGACAAAGATATTATACCTACTCAATATAATACTCGGATCTGGCTTAAACCAAAGCCGACCAGTATCATCTGCCCGAAAACTGACACGTGCGTAAACGCACGTGCATTTTTCGAACCCTGCCATAAAACCATACGGCCTCTACAACGTTTCGCCCGAACTTGGGAAACTGTCTGTGGGGGACTCTAATGACTCGTCAGTACCCTGGCAGTGGGTTTAACCACAAACCGTCAGCGGCACTAGCTATGCGTAACGGCTGCCCATGGACTGACCTCAAGGGAGGCTGATGAGCGAACTCAAGGGAGGCCGATGAGCGAACTCATCCAGAAACCCTACTGAGCCTAACAGTGACAATGTATATACAGTCCGGTCCGTTCGTCAATGAGTATCGCATATCCGCCTAGGGGGCTAGTAACGTCAGACCCCCAATAGCAGTATAAGTCGTGTCGGAGTGTAGCCCAATAACACCCTGAGATACTACTGGAGTACCTACCAGTAAATCTCCTGCCATGGCCATGGACTTTGTGTAATGGCTCTCCTAGACACAGCACGACCTCGCCCCCAATACCGGGAGAGACGAATCCCCTGCCGATCCGCTCACGTGCCTCCATATGGCTCGGGACTGTACCCAAAAGCTACCTGTTTGCACGACTCCTTTGAGCCGTGGTAGGGTAGAAATCAAAGCACAGTGGGAACTCACACGAGACAAATGACGACCTCAGGTCGATGAACTAACCTGTACACATGTCACCTGGGAACTGCTATCTGACGATAGGTATAGTACTAACTAGCAGATTCCTGGCGAGTCCTGTCCGGTGTACTCATAACCCAATGAGCACCTGTATACATCTTAGGTGATCCAACTGACACCAGTGGCTTGTGAGACCGGCCACCGCCCCTCGTCGGGGTCTCGACTGTATACACTAGTCTACTCCGGAGTATCGATGCCCTGTCTCGAAACTCCCACGACTAGGGACCACAATTAAGGATATGCATATAAACTACCCAACTCTCACGTATATCATCGCCATCATACTGTTGGTAGTAAAGCAAGATCCTAAGGGCTCTATCAAAGTGTAACATGCAATCAGTCACCTGAACATGTACACGACTGATAAAGGCAAACCAGATAGCATACTATCATCTCGAGTAAGACTGTTCTACCGGTATAGGTCCTCCGCAATCATTCCAATCACGTACCTGCGATCCAATAATTGACTATGAGGGCACTATCTCCAACAATCTCCCACTTGCACTCAAGGCTAATATTGCGATGTCGACTACTCACAGCCCGTGTGAAACCGAACATCCAACTCCTCTACTAATCAGTTTCATAAAGCCCGTTTGTAAAACTATTGTGTTCGAGAAATAGCCTCAGTGAGTGGATCCGCCTAGATGTTTCTTTCTATATCTCTCTTAATCTCAAGTTCGCGGAGAAAGCCATCTCCCGAATTGAGTAATACCTGTCTTAGAATATGTCTGGATATCTGATGGGACCCAGTTCATAAATGAACTCCAAATCCAAACTTCTTAGACTGTATCGATCACTGAACCTAATCAGTATCCGGCACCATGCCACCCACAGTATCCTCTTAGACCACCTGTCCATAATACTGTCCCTCTTCGTCAGAGGGAAAAACTAAAACTCTGACAATCACTCTGTCATCCACGTCACCTTTGAAGCTTGGAATGATAACCGTCCCCCGAAGGAGGCTGCCGTCATCAAATCCGTAGAACATCCACTTATGTTCTAAAACTGCTTCCTTATGTCTCTCCAGGATTGGATTAATACAAACTTATCGCATCTAGTGCAAAAACAACATCTGGTGTGGTACTTGACATCTCATGATTGACTCAATTGCCTAAGCAAGTGATCTGCCAATCATGCACTTCCCTCTCCCCTTTAGTCTATACGACACCTTTAGAGAGGGTGACTCCATCACCTGCAGGTACACTACCATGCTAGGAGTCAACTAATCTAAAAACCATTAGAATATCTGTCAAAGTACCCACATTGGGAAACTACCCAATTCCAGATCTAAAACCATAGATCCAGAAACCCTAATGTCAAATATTATATCCATATCCTGTCTGGAGAAACAACTGTGTGACGACCACAGTACAACCGATCGTAGTATAGGAATTTTACTTCCTACTCTGTGTATGTCATTCAGATACCATGACATCACACCCTACTACCTTCTTAACAGATCCATCCCCTATTCTGATTGAAGTCAAACCCATGACTGTCACATCAAAATTAGATGATCTATCTCCGCTATAACGGCTCTAGTCTATAAATAGACATAAGCTACTTGCCCACTATACATCCGATGCTCCCACTGACTACGACAACCCACCTACCGGGTCTCATATCCTGGAACAACAGTAGTGTCAAGTCTGGGTAGATAAGAACCTCCCTGTCACCGTCCTTGAGGCTACCGAAGTACCTCTCGGGTGTCTGAGGTTACCCACCATATCTGCGGAGTGGCTAATGGAATGTCAAACCTGATTGAATATATAGGTCCTATTAAATTTTCCGTAATCGTTTACGGTTCTGGAATCACTTCCAGTTCTACCATACTCCCACTACTGTTTTCTGAAAAAGATCCATTTTACTAAAACTGTGGCGAGTCAAGAACAATATCACTATTGATCTTCCAAATGGTAGAATATCAACCCTCGTCATTGCCAGGGTCAACCCACAAACAGCCATTACAGAAACGTGCCCTGAGTTATCCAGAGTCTGGTTTTAAGCATAAGCTGGACAACTCCCCATACCTTAGTATCTTTTAAGGTACGATCCATTCTATATCCAATATAGAAACTTTGGCACTTATTTAATTGGAACCATATTCAAATCATGCAGCTGTCTCCAATGCATATCACTTTAATGGAAAGAGGCCAATCAGCATTACTCAACTTAGGAATCCATCCAATTATGAGTAACCTGAAAGAGAAACACGTTTCTCAAAACCATCACTATCATCTGAATACCAATCACAAGAATCTACATCTTCGATCTCTTTGAAGAATCCCAATACTTGTGACACCTGGTTCTCTACTTTATTCTTATACCCATAACTTCTCAAAACTTAGACCTTGTATTTCTACGAAACACTTGTCTAAATACTAGAGAAGTTATAAGTAAACAGAACATAGTACGAGGACCTACCCCTTTGCCCTGATGGACACTGGACAACATACAATACTCTGTATCAGTCCGCTGAGTTTAAACAACTCATAACCTGTGCGTCGTAGGTTGAAAACTGTACCCTGGCGATTTCCTCAAATATCACCAATTACAACGAATTCCGATATAATGAGGATAATCACCTAATTCCCAATAACTTACTCCCACTCATCATCTGTAAAACCATACAGATATGAGAATGAAACCTGGTAAATACATACCCTTGGAGTAAGTATCCAATCGGGAAAACAGTTTTCCTTTAACAATGCACTGAAACATGAAAATGTTTCGTAGGGATATCCTGGTATTCATAGCAATGCCTCTTCCATAATCCAATTCATGACTTCAACCGTATATTTTATTGCCATCTCTCCAAATCCCTTTATTTGTCTTTAGTTGTTACCTTCTGTACACCATTGTTAAGCTAAATGGTTTTCTTCCTTCCCTACCGTTCGGCACCAGCCAATGGTTTGGAAGAAGACTATCCAGTAAGCATAATAGGTGTACCCTCCTAAACCAAGGAGTACTCGCATCTCGAGAGAAGGTGATGATAAAAGACAACTGAATAATACCTTATTCCTTTAAAGGTGAAATAGGAGTGGCGATGAAGTACGCGGTTTTGGTCGTGAATGATATCAGTCGCAATTTACTTTATCCTCTTTCTAATCCCTTTATTTTGTCTTTACATATTACCTTCTGCACACCCTACTTAGGCTAATTGGTTTTCTTCATTCCCTACCTTTCGGCACCTGCCTATGGTTTGGAATAAGACTATCCAATAAGCGTAATAGGTGTACTCTCCTAAACCAAGGAGCTCTCGCAACCTGAGAGAAGGTGATAATAAAAGACAACTGAATAAACCAATTCTATTTCTCCTGAACCTTGATCCATCCTCGAAGAAGTTCCTTCGAGTTCGTATATAACCATACGATGGATCTATCCAATGGAAGTGGATATCCGTAGTAAAACGGGTGTTGTGAGAAATTCAAAGGGTAGAAGAAGGAGTGGCAATGACTTATGCAACATAGACAATCCAAAAGCCAGTATTTTAAGAAGGTTCGGTCAACCTGGTCACTGAGTCATAGTCTAGGGTCGGTCAAAGGTCGCTGCCAAAGAGAGAGAGAGAAAAGAAACACTCTGCGTGCACTCTAACCTAGATCAGAATGGTTATCACTTTATCTAATCCGGAAACCTCCCACTGTCCTGTCAAATTCTCCTCCAAACCTAAAGAAGAATCAATCGGGATCACCCGAAGAGTAAACCAACTCATCAGTGGGAATCGGGATCCAACTCTCATCGCATGATAACGTGACGGAATCCACTCGCGTTATCACACTCCAGAAGGTATGCGCATGCCTGGCAAGTTTCAGTTTCTTTAGAAACTCCCGATATGATTTTTACCCCATGCTCTTATGATCGTGACTAAGGGCCAGCCCATCATAAGTCACATGTCAAGTTCTTCCCATCATTATCTTGTTAATTTGAACCCACCCGTACTCGCCCTTGACTAAGGGCCAACAAGGCTGTACGACTGTCCCAAACCAACGCATCTATCTATGCAACATGTGAATACCCCAGCAGCTACCAATCACTATGTCCTGGCTAAGGGCCAGACCAACATAGCTTGAATACTACTGACCATTCATATGAAATGACGGAGGGCTACAGCTGGTTTTTGGCGAAAAACCTTTAGCGTAATGAACTTGATCTCGTTGAAGGAACCTGATAGCTTTTTAAAATATAGTGGCGAAAACCTTTTGCTAAAGAGGTCACTCCCGGTGAAGGGATCTCGGCTCTTTCCTCGTGGAATGAGGTGCAGGATATTCCACTGAATACCTCTATGCAAAGAAACATGTAATCGACTATAGTGAAGTTATTACCCTGACGCAAACTTCTGCCCAAGGGGTCAGTCCCGGTGAAGGGATATCGGCCCTTGCCCCGTCGAATGAGGTGCAGGATATTCCACTGAATACCGCTATGCAAAACAAAAGGAAATGTCTTTGCAATAACACTTTTTAAATTTGTTCCAACAACATCAAACAGGTTTGTATAACTTTTTGCATTGATCAGAATCAACGCAGTCCCATCAATCAATCAATCACACCAGAAAAGAACGAAAATAAAATGTACGTATATGCCATCCGCATTCGTCACTGGGTCCCGTCATCACCCGTTAGGTTACTTAACTAACGACAGAGCGGGGACTGGACTAGCGCGGGTGTAAAACATATACAACATCTAATAGTATATAAACCAATATACAATAATCGCTCCAGGCGTGATAATATGCAACATTACAGAAAAGTAATAAGCATCACAGAACAATACAGATAATCTAGGATCCCCAAGTTTCACAGAGCCACTGCTGAAACCCGACGTTCCCCTGTCGTGTGGATAGCCTGTGCAATGAAACCTAGACCCCTACGGGTGCGGCAAGTTACCCTCCAAAACCTGAAGCGAGGCAGTCCCCACAACATAGTGAATGGAACACCCGGCACTTCACGGAATCCGGTAAATTGAGCACCCCTCCTTGGGTCAACCTGTACCCCCTACGAGTGCGGCGAATAGTCTGCCAATTTTAGAGTGGGGCCCCTCTGCCTCTCAAAGCCATGAGATGCGGACCCGTTTCCCTCCAGAACCCGGCCCCAAAAGAATATTATACAACAGGCAGTGACGGCAGTCCACATGTTGGACGCTCGCCCCGCAATATCAAATGTACAAATAAACTCAAACTGTACTACCATTGCACACTGCTATCCACCACGACAAATCCGCAACATTACAGCACAACACAGAACATCAACGCGAATGTCACGTTCGCAAACCCGTCTAAAAGAACTATAGCAATCGGACGCGGTTTACCGATCAAATGACATTCCCGGTCGGAGATATAATGTAAGCACTGTAAACTAACATGTTTAAATTTCGATCGACTAAATATCAGAAAGTGGGCCCCACGCAAATCTGGAGAACAGAAACAAAACCTGGGCCCAAAAGATATATACCAAAAACCCCAATTTCCAGAGAAGAACCCACTGAGCAAATTTGGGGGCATGATGACACAGAATGGCCGCGGATCCGCGGCCAAACCATGGGTTTGGCCGCGTTTCCGCGGCAGTCTTGTCGAATCATGATCCCAAATTTGTACGTCGTTCTTAAAAAACCCTGCACAGTTTTCTGAGATATGTGAAATATTTTTAGGACACCGTTTAAAATCAACAGAAACTGTCAAAATGAAAATTGTGATTTTTGATTTCCGGTTCGATCGATGTTTTAAACGCGTTAGCACAAGTTAGTATAGCAAAATGGTGAGGCTCTGATACCACTGTAAGTCTACGCTAGCGCCCCGGCCGTCTACAGACGCCAAATGCGGAACAAAAACTTTTTAACTGGCGCTATCGTATACTTTAACCCGGATCTTCCATTATTGCTAAACTAACAAACTGTAAAGAGTGTAGAAAGGTTATACCGAACGATCCGAGTCCTTCGTTCTTTAACCATCATCCCACGCTCCGTTGCGGCTGCTCCGATCTCGTCGATCTCTGATCTGCTCGTCCAGGTGGCACCACATCACTGATTCTTTAAACGGGCTCCCGCCTCTGACTCGAGGCAACTCGGTCGTCAAGTTTGCTAAAAGAGACGACCAAGATTGATGTAGAGAATGAGTAGATGACTTTGTCTCGTTCCGTCCAAAGTTATGGACGGACGGTTAATGAAGTTGCCGTGGGAATCGGGTGATGGAATGAAATGAACTGTGAAATTCCATACACCGATAAAACCTATCATAATCTTTTCCAAGTGAAAACTTCAAGCAAGTGAGAGGGGGGAGGGGCCGGCCACTTTAAAGGAGGAGGAGGGTGAGTGTAGGAGCAAGTGGTGACCATAAGAGGATGAAGCTTATCTTGAAGAAAAGATCAAGAACAAATATCTTAAGCTTAACAAAAAATGGTTGAAATCAAAGCATGAGTCATAAACACCTAGTCATCATGTAATCAATGTAAGCAAATGTTCATGAACCTAGTCACCATCCTAGAAACTTCTAGAACCTTCTAGAAGCTTGACTCACCCTCATCCAAGAAAAGATAAATCCGTCTTTAACCGAATGTTAAAAGATGGCTGATAGAAAACTGGAAACTGGCAACTTCCAAAAGTGATCCTGAAACGAATTTCCCGTAACTGTATAAATATACCCGCATTTGTATTACGACCGAATAAAAATGCAACTGAGACAAAGATATTATACCTACTCAATATAATACTCGGATCTGGCTTAAACCAAAGCCGACCAGTATCATCTGCCCGAAAACTGACACGTGCGTAAACGCACGTGCATTTTCCGAACCCTGCCATAAAACCATACGGCCTCTACAACGTTTCGCCCGAACTTGGGAAACTGTCTGTGGGGGACTCTAATGACTCGTCAGTACCCTGGCAGTGGGTTTAACCACAAACCGTCAGCGGCACTAGCTATGCGTAACGGCTGCCCATGGACTGACCTCAAGGGAGGCTGATGAGCGAACTCAAGGGAGGCCGATGAGCGAACTCATCCAGAAACCCTACTGAGCCTAACAGTGACAATGTATATACAGTCCGGTCCGTTCGTCAATGAGTATCGCATATCCGCCTAGGGGGCTAGTAACGTCAGACCCCCAATAGCAGTATAAGTCGTGTCGGAGTGTATCCCAATAACACCCTGAGATACTACTGGAGTACCTACCAGTAAATCTCCTGCCATGGCCATAGACTTTGTGTAATGGCTCTCCTAGACACAGCACGACCTCGCCCCCAATACCGGGAGAGACGAATCCCCTGCCGATCCGCTCACGTGCCTCCATATGGCTCGGGACTGTACCCAAAAGCTACCTGTTTGCACGACTCCTTTGAGCCCTGGTAGGGTAGAAATCAAAGCACAGTGGGAACTCACACGAGACAAATGACGACCTCAGGTCGATGAACTAACCTGTACACATGTCACCTGGGAACTGCTATCTGACGATAGGTATAGTACTAACTAGCAGATTCCCGGCGAGTCCTGTCCGGTGTACTCATAACCCAATGAGCACCTGTATACATCTTAGGTGATCCAACTGACACCAGTGGCTTGTGAGACCGGCCACCGCCCCTCGTCGGGGTCTCGACTGTATACACTAGTCTACTCCGGAGTATCGATGCCCTGTCTCGAAACTCCCACGACTAGGGACCACAATTAAGGATATGCATATAAACTACCCAACTCTCACGTATATGATCGCCATCATACTGTTGGTAGTAAAGCAAGATCCTAAGGGCTCTATCAAAGTGTAACATGCAATCAGTCACCTGAACATGTACACGACTGATAAAGGCAAACCAGATAGCATACTATCATCTCGAGTAAGACTGTTCTACCGGTATAGGTCCTCCGCAATCATTCCTATCACGTACCTGCGATCCAATAATTGACTATGAGGGCACTATCTCCAACAGCTGTCGCATATGATCTGCCAATCTGCCGACGACTGCTTCTGCACTGTGCTCAAACAAGATAGACTACCCCCGGGCCTCCTGCTCAAAGCATCCGCCACTACATTCGCCCTGCCCGGGTGATACAAGATCTCACAATCATAGTCCTTCACTAACTCCATCCATCGGCGCTGTCTAAGGTTCAGGTCTCACTGCTGAAATATATACTTTAAGCTCTTGTGGTCAGTGAATATCTGGCACGACTCTCCATACAAATAATGTCGCCAGATCTTAAGTGCAAAGACCACTGCAGCCATCTCCAGATCATAAGTGGGGTAATTCTGTTCATGTTTCTTTAATTGCCGCGAAGCAAACGCGATCACCCTGTCATGCTGCATCAAAACGCACCCTAGCCCCACTCGTGAAGCATCACAGTAGACCACAAATCCTCCTGATCCTGAAGGCAATGATAGCACTGGTGTCGCAGTCAGTAGAGCCTGTAGCTGCTGGAAACTGTGCTCACACTCCTCCGTCCAATAGAAGCGAACTCCCTTCCCGGTTAACCCGGTCAAAGGTGTAGCAATGCGAGAGAAGTCCTGCACGAATCGCTTGTAATAGCCTGCCAGCCCTAGAAAGCTGCGAACCTCCGTCACTGACGTGGGTCTAGGTCAACTCTGAACTGCCTCGATCTTCCTCGGGTCTACACATATACCATCTCGTGTAATCACGTGCCCCAAGAAGTCTACGCTGTCTAGCCAGAAAGCACACTTGGAGAATTTGGCGAAAAGCTGATGCTCCCTCAAGGTCTGCAGTGTAATCCGCAGGTGCTGCTCGTGCTCCTCTCTACTCCGAGAATACACTAAGATATCGTCAATGAACACTATGATGAGCAGATCAAGATACGGCCGGAAAATACGGTTCATCAAGTCCATAAATGCTGCTGGCGCGTTGGTGAGTCCGAACGACATCACCAAAAACTCATAATGGCCGTAGCGCGTGCGGAAAGCTGTCCTGGAAATGTCCTCCTGTCGAACCCGCAGCTGATGGTAGCCTGATCGCAAATCGATCCTCGAAAAGTATCCTGCCCCCTGAAGTTGGTCGAACAAATCGTCGATGCGTGGCAAAGGATACCTGTTCCGCACTGTCACCCTGTTCAGCTGGCGGTAGTCGATACACAGACGCAAACTGTCGTCCTTCTTCTTGACGAACAGGATTGGAGCACCCCAAGGAGAAACACTGGGTCGAATAAGTCTCTTATCCAGCAAATCTTGCAACTGACCCTTCAATTCTCTAAGTTCCGCAGGGGCCATCCGATAAGGCGGTACAGAAATAGGCCCCGCGCCAGGAACCAAATCAATACAGAAAGAAATATCACGCTCGGGCAGTAGCCCAGGAAGCTCGTCAGGGAACACATCAGGGAACTCGCTAACAACCGGAACCTGATCCATCGGAACCTCTGTAGCTCTAGTATCGCAAACATAGACGAGAAATCCCTGACATCCCTTCCGCAAAAGCTGTCCAGCGTGAAAAGAAGAAATCACACTGTGAGGGGTGGCACCACGGTCCCCCAACACATCAACAACCGATTCGCTGGGAAAACAAAATCGAACTGTCTTCTCACGGCAGTCAACAGAAGCATAGCACGTGGCTAACCAATCCATGCCCAAAAGAACGTCGAAGTCCAACATCTCAAGAAGGATCAAATCGACAGGCAACTCTCTCTCGCTAATACGGACGGTACAGGATCGGAATACGTGCCTAGCAACAAACGACTCTCCCACAGGAGTAGTCACAACAAGCGGCTGGTCAAGCAAACCGGACTCTCTACCCAAACTCGGCACAAAGTGTGTGGATATGTACGAGTGCGTGGATCCGGGATCGAATAACACGTGTGCATCAACCGAACATACAGGAAGGATACCTAAGACCACCGCATTGGACGCCTGCGCGTCCTGATGCGTCAAAGCAAAAACTCACGCCTGTCCTCCACCTGCAACTAACTGTCCCCTGCCGGCTGCTGGCTGCCCTCTGCCTCGGTCACCTCGTCCTCCATGAACAAATCCTCCGCGACCACGACCTCTCTGTGCATGCGTCTGACGCAGAGTAAAAGTAGGTACTATCGGCAATGCCGTCTGGGGTGGTGAAGGTGGTAATGTAACATGCGGTGCTGCCGGCTCACTCCGGGGTACCTCCGGACAATCTTGCACACGATGATAAGAGCTCCCGCAATGGTAACATCCCGATGATGGTCGCTGACCCTCCTAGGGATAGGAGCTAAACAATCGGCCTCGCCTCGAATCTTTGCCACCTGCATGGTGCCTGTCACGACGCCGAAAAGGCCGTCTCTGCACTGACGTATCTGCACGAACTCTCTTCGGCTCTGGGACTGCCGAAGTCTCAGCAAGGCACTCCTCAACCAATAATGCCGCATCTACTGCCACTGCGTAGGTCTCGTAGTGCTGTGCGCTAATCGCAAGGAACAGTGGTGTGAGCAAGCCTCGGACAAATCTCTTAACTCGCAACTCCTCAGTAGCCACTAGGTAAGGAGCATAAACTGATAGCTCGGTGAACAGCACATCGTACTCTGCCACTGACATCTCCGGAGTCTGGCGTAAGGACTCGAACCTGCGTGCTCTAGCATCTCTGACACTCATGGGAAGAAAGCGGGCAAGGAATAGCGCCACGAACTCTATCCAGGTCATAGGAAGAAGACTTGCTGCTCTACCCTTCTCGACGGATTCGCACCATTTCTGCGCAAGACCTTCCAGGCGAAAGCACGCGAACTCAACCCATCTCGCATCTGCGCATCTAAGTGAATGACATATCCGCGCCATCCTATCAATGAAAGACTATGGGTCCTCGGCCACATCGGTGCCTGTGAAGACCGGAGGCTTCAGCCTCATAAACTCTGACAGCGATACTGTAATAACCTCTGTAGTCACAGGTGCAACTGCCTGTTAGTGTATATGCCCTAGAGGCCATTACTGTATCATACTAGTTTGTATATTACTTAATGGAAGCTTGGGATATTCACCTTGTATATACAATCTTGCTCAAAATAGTAGTATGCTACTTGGTTTGTTTCTACTTCAATGTGTACATGTGTTTATTTTATTATATCACCTATACGCATTAGTGGAGCCCTTAGGATCTTTGCTTGATTACCAGCGTTGTGATGGCAGTCACACTAGTGGGGGCTGGGTAATCTATAAGCACTTCCTTATGCAGGTCCCTAGTCGCAGGACTATCGAGACAGGGCATCGATACTCCGGAGTAGACTAGCGCATGCGCTTCTCATCCCAGTGTGGGAGACGGTCTTCTAATTGAATTCTAAACTTGCAAGAGCATCAAGCTGAGTGTTTCTTCTCTCTCCTAACTGAAAGATAAACATATACCGCACAAAACCCACCTATCAGCAAAAGAGCTAGTACACCAACTATGGGGGTATCTATGTCAAAAGATGCAAAACGCAGCCTGCCGCGACTACTCCGAAGGGCAACCTGCAAACACTGTGGCACAACGGGGGTGAGTTGCCAACTCGTGAATAGAAATAACATATAAAGGTAATCGCGAGCATGCACGTACTGCGCTACTCTATCATATGCCAACAGATGATATCAATATGTGATAAGCAGTATGTGCAATAATCATGCAAGTGCTCTATCAGGTAATATAACTACAGGATGAGATACAATAATAAATGCTGAGCATGAGCAATATAACATCTACACGGAATGTCAACGTGGAATATATAATCGGTGTCCATCAATGCACTTAGATCCCCCAAATAGCTCAGGCGCCGGCACTCTCATCGGCCCTCTAATCCTGTAAATCTCTGAGAATCACGAGTTCCCAACATCGGCACCCAAATATCATAAATACTCGTGTCCAGCATTGACACGCAAATCCTCATCCATCGGGCCTCGTCAGTCCGGGTCAGCCCATAGGCTCTGTCTGCGGTATCGGCCCTCGGCCCCGGCAGCACGGATCACCCCGCATCCATCTATCGACTCTGATCAGTATCCTCCAGATAACTGTCAGGTCCAACCAATCACCGGAAGGTAGTAGTCCCTCTGCCAGGCTCACCGTCTACTACACAGCGAAACCGTTCTCGCCCCGGGGTACCATACTGGGTCCACCATGTACCCGTAATCGGCCTCAACAAGCTCCTCGATTCGGGTTCACATATATCACTCTAGCACCGAGGAAACACATGGTGGACGCACCGAAATATCATATCAAGGGAATCGGGTTTTTAAATAATTACATATTTGAAATAGCCACGGTTCCCAAATCCAGAAATCACATGTAATCCAAACCAATATGCAAGTCAATGATCCGATATGATATGTGCATCAAGTATGAATATCATGTCAAGTCACATAAAGATGAGCTACAACATAACGATCCGATGTGATATATGCATCAAGTATGAATATCATATCAAGTCACATAAAGATGAGCTACAACATAACGATCCGATGTGATATATGCATCAAGTATGAATATCATGTCAAGTCACATAAAGATGAGCTACAACATAACGATCCGATGTGATATATGCATCAAGTATGAATATCATGGCAATTACTAACGGTGTGTGTGTAACATGCAGGATAGTGCTCGTGCAACATGGACCGTTAGTAATGGTGCGGTGTTCTATCAATTCTAGTTTATATCCATATAGCAGGGAATGCAGTATGCATTAAATAACAGCCATGAACAGTCAATATATGTAAATGTAGCTATAAGGTCCTATCAGCCCTGACGTAGAACGCCATGCGGGCGATATCCCCGTAGATGTTAAATCTACGCACCGCAGTCTCTCGCTAGGTTTAGCCAACAACTTGTTTCCCCTTCTGCGCGGCGTCCGCCGTACTCGCCTGCGAACCTAGAATTACACAATATATCACACATAAGCTCAAAGTCACATAAACATGGCATTAATGCCGAACTAGTAACTCGTGCTGTGAACCAAGCGCGCGTGTGCGCGATACGCTAAAACGTGTGATTACGCGCCTGAAGCCACTCCGACGCATCGCGATACGCAGAAACCCAAAACCCATACACACGTATCACGCGTGTCGCGAAGATTAAAATACGGGAAAATAGGTATTCACCTCCAGATTTTGATACAGAAATGATATTGTAAAACTATATATACCAAAATAACCCATATAGCAGCAGACTCCAGTGGCCCAAACCCCAAATCCCAACTCACCCATCTGGCCACAAATTGCGGCCAGAATGAATATTCCGGCGGCCTGGGTCGGGGAGTGGGCTCCCAGGTTTGGTGTGTGCACTCTATACCCCCCATACATACTACAGTAACATCTAGTTTTGTTCTGGAACATCTCGGGTAGTAGCAGATCCTACAGAGCCTTAAATCAAGTTAAAAACCACACTTTTGCACTAACATGGAACTTTATGGTATTTCTGTGCAAACTGAAACAAACCTGGCCTAAAATAGTTCTAATAACACATAATAGAGCTAACCAAACTATTAAAACCCTAATCTAACATGTGAATCACAAATATCCTTTAATATCACTAAAAATGCACAAAAAAGAGATTTTTGCTAAAGAATACTACAAGTTTAAGGAAAAGGAGTGCTAACATGAGTTAATACCTTCAAAAGACCCTATGAAACACCAAAAATCCCAGCTCTAACATCAAGTGTGCAGATTCGCCTTCAAACACTTCAAAAAGCTCACTTTTCCATGGTTTTGTGATGAAAATGTGTTAATTTGTGTATGTTTTTGTGTAGGGATCAAAGGAAAATGAAAAAGGAGAAGAAAAGATGGAGAAAAGCAAATTTTTTTTGCTAGAATTCTGCAGAATTTTGAAGTGAGGAGAAGTGAGAGAGAAGAGGGGGAAATGGGGTCAAAAGTCAATCCTCTTTACCTAACACCATGCTCTCAATTGTTTAATTGAAATTTTGGGAATTTTAAAAGGGATTTTGTTTTAATTAAAAATGGTGGGGAATTAAAAAGAACCATGCACAAAAGAATGGTTAACATGTTACCAAAACCCTAAGTCAGAAAAATGGCTAAGTGTGCAAGTGTACACTACAAAGGAAAATTTTCCAATTTGCTAACACGACTAAATATAATTAGTAAACCCGACTAAAATAACTAATAATCCTATGTACACATATATAATAACACGTACAATTACTAATTATCATGAAAAACACTCTAACGGAAACTCAAAGTGTTACACCTACATACATCATCATGTATCAATCCCAAGAGTTCAATAACTCTTTCTCTGTTTTCAATAAACGGGGCTATGGTCATCTTATTTTTGTGACATGACTGGAAAGTTTCACAAGATGTAAGTTCAAACTGAATTAAATATGCATCTCTATGTAACTTAGCTAGTCGGGTCGCATTGATATGACCCAGTCTACAATGCCTCAAGAAGTATTCGTTCATTTCTGAACTCTTCCTCTTGTGTGTGTTCTGTACGTTAAGAACTGTGGTTTGATTTAGAATGTATATGCTTTTAGATAACGTGCCTGAACCGATCAACTCTTGATATAGGAAATGTTCAAAACATTATCCAACAATACAAAATTATATCTTTCTTTAATAATAAAGAGACTGATATGATGTTGTATATCAGGTTCGGTATCTATTAACATTCGTTCAGAATTAATGTATTTGGTAATACAGGGTGATAACTGCCAACAGACTTGGCCGCAACACTTGCACCATTTTTAACTCTTAAAACTTATCACCCGTTCTCAGTTCTCTACCTGTTTTATAGCTCGTGTAACTGATTACATTTGTGGGATCCTGATCCGGTATCTCATACCCAGGACGTAAAGGTAACTGAGAAACAGTTCTCAGTAATGAACACACCCGAAGAAGATGCATCATCATACACTTTCTTCGTTTGGGCGGCACGGGAATTCTGGTAATCCCCTATTTCCTGCTCTGTCTTATAACAATTATAAGTTGGAGCGGGACTAACGTTCCCCAGCGCAGTATAACAAGCAGGTTCGGTTAATACATCCATATTATTATCTTGATTAAGGCGTGACATGGTCGCTACCTGGAGAGAGAGAGAAGAAAACACTCAGCGTATGCTCTTGCAAGATTAGATTGGTTATTAATATATCTAATCAGGATGGCTCCCTCTGTTTTTGGCAAATCTTCCTTCAAACCCTAAAAGGAAAGATTAGCCGGGATTAATTACACCCTATAAGTTCGTCGATCTTTCAGCCAGGCCAGTGCTGGTACTTTGAGGGAGGTTCCCCGTGCTTTCGTACGGACCTAATTAAAATAAACCTCGTTTTTCCAGGGGCGTAACCCCGTTGACACATTTCTAGACACCTACTTGATCGGCTAATTGTAATGTGTAAAACTCTCCCAGGAGTAACTCTTACTCGCAGTGGGTATCGGGATCCAACTATCTCATAGGAGGTATGCAATCTGATCGCAAATTTCAACTCTTGAAATTCCCGATAATATTTTGCCCCTAACCTCCTATAACCTTGACAAAGGCCAACAAACCATAGAATGCTAGTCAAGTTCAACCCGTCATTTCCTGATTGAATTAAACCCACCCGCACGACCCTTGACAAAGGACAACAAGATCGCACGACTACCCTAACTTAATCGCATCATATGCTTATGCAGATAAGCAGTAATCAGCTACTGCAGACTACGCCTTGACAAAGGCCAACAAACGCAGCACGAATACTAACTATTACTTATCTGAAATGACGGAGGGCTACGACAGTTTTTAAGAAAACCCTTTGCGTAATGAACTTGATATCGTTGTAGAATCAAATGATTTTAAATGGAGTGTTTTTTGAGGCTTTTGCTAGTTTCGCTTAAGAGGTCACTCCCGGTGAAGGGATCGTCGGCTCTTTCCTTATCGAATAAGGTGCAGGATATTTCACAAATACCACTATGCAGAGCAATAACTAGAAAATCAATCAAAAGACAAAACCGAGGGTTGTAGCATCTGCCAGTTATTGCTAAAGAGGTCACTCCCGGTGAAGGGATCTCGTCTCTTTCCTTATCGAATAAGGTGCTTGATGTTCTACAAGGAACACCGCTATGCAAAGCAACAACTAGAGGTACCTGTTTTTGAAAATTCGATTCCACAACATCAATTTCTTTTATTTCATTAATCTCATTAATGAAGTCCCATCATTTTAGGTTACCTAAACATCACAGATAAATACAACGTACGCTTATGCCATCCGCATTCTCCTCGATGTCCCCTCGTGCACCGTTAGGTTAGGTAACTAACGGCAGAGCGGGGCAGTGCTAGCGCGGGTGTAAAACATAAGCAACGTCTATATAATATATCACATATACTATATCCTGTATCCATCTCAACATATCAAATGATCACATCACAGATATCGCAGCAGAAGAACAACATATGACATATTGGATATACTAGGATTTCCGTGTTTTAAATTAAGCCTGTATAAAACACGGATTCCACGGTCATGATGAATAGCCAATCCCACAGCCCTAGACCCCTACGAGAGCGGCAAGAAACCCTACAAATTCTAGAGTTAGGAGACCCGGTCTCGACTCCTCGAGATAGTCTCCCATTGGACTCCAGAACCCGGTTACTTGTGCTCCCCGCCTTGGGTCTATCCTAATGCGGAAAAGTAAATAATATACAATGGTGACATCATCCTCAACCCGGAAGTGCCCCAATAAAAGAATATTACATACAATGAATTTAACATGAATGAAAATGAAAAACTCTCATCTCACATAAAACCCCTCGGCTATTCAATCACGACGATCCAATATAACATATCCCGGCAACACATAACATCACATGTCATCAATGTAAGTAAATATGCATATCCCAATTGTCATTGACATATAGCACCAAAACTGGCGATACACCACATATTACACTTACGGTCGCTGAAAAGAAAATGAAAAACTACAACAGTTGGAATCCGCAACCACCTTAGACATCGCATGCCTAACCAAATGAATATCTTAGACATCGCATGCCTAACAATTATAAACCCCGCATTTTAGTCTCAGTCTCGAAAACACTTTTCAATATCAAGTCGGGCAATTCAACAAGATTCCCGACATCCTGATCGAATGCTCGTCGGAAACTTCAGTAGATGGCCGCACCCCCCCGATGCCGTCGACGAAGTGCACTAAGGCGGAACACCGCTGCCGCGAGCACCCAAACGGATGCTTTTGGCGACGGGGTTCTCCTACAATCACTTGGTCGAGGCTATGGAGCATGGCTATCTATTAAGTTTACCCGGCGAGTATCCGCGTACACTACGCGATTGCGACGGACTTTTGATCGCATCAAAATCCCGTGGCAACTGATCAACTGAGACTAAACTGCTAAATTTATAACATTCAAATTAGTTATCTCATAACTACATGTGGATTCCAAATATTGTATCCTATCACATAATATCCAGACGACGTTAAACTTTTCGATCGATTCATTAAAGTCCCACAATTTCTCGACAGCTCAACACTTAAGCACAGTTTTAATAAAACCCAGAAGATGCCTCAGTACCTATGAACCAGCCGTAGAAGGGTCAAACCAACGCCTCACATGTGAAACGCTAAACTACCACAAACCCTAGGGTTCAAGTAGTGGTTTTGACGGCCACATAATCGAGTTAAGGTTTCGTTCTTCTAGAGGGTCTACGGAATCACTTGCATGTTTTTCCGAGTACGTTAAACTTGGAAAAATGGGTTTTTAACATTCGATCGAACCTTTTAATTTCTCCTAGACAATACGTGAAACACCCGAAACAATGTTAAAACTACGAATACGAAACACTCCGAATTGTTTATAGTGTAAGATTACATCACATGCAAAATTAGCCAAAATAAACAACACCTGAAACATCAAAACCAAGTCACTGGAACACAGGAAAAATTTCAGGGGGGTGCTCGGTTTTGGCCGATATGGACTAGGTGGTGGCCGGCCCAATTTGTATGGAATGCCTTGAAATTTTGTGTGTGTTCATGATATATCCTATACATCACTCTATACTTGTTTAAAAAAAATTTGACAACTTTTAAAATCAACATAAACTATGATTTTCCGTTTCAAGTTTCGGAGTTGTTTCGGTTTCGTGATCTTAACAAAATCCGTATTTATTTCTAGCATGGCTCTGATACTACTGAAGGGTTACTTATGACGGCAGCAAGGTTTGGGGAGGCATCGTCCATGCCAAATTAAAATTTTGTCGATTTAGATAACCCTAACAAGAATCGTTAAATAGAAATAATACGGAAAACTTATGCAAACACTTTGCAATATTTAGTGAGCAAGGAATACAACCTTTGTAGACCGGTCCTTCAATTCAAATAGCTCCGTGTAGTAGTCCCCTCCGCTGCGATCTTAAGATCCGGACTCTAGAGAGGCTCCGTGGAAGAAACGAACGTGCTTGCTTCGAAGACTTCGAGGCCGAAGATGATCTACGTCGGGGAGACACTAACTCAAGTTATTCCTTCACTAGGTCAAGAACTTTGTGAAGAGAAGACCCTATACTACATGGCAAGTAGTAGAGGATGATGAAGTAGGAAGTGGGCTCACTTTAGAATTGACTTTCTCACACTTTTTCTCATAGCACCATTAGAGCTAGCAAGCTTTTTCATGGAGCTTGAAGAAGAAGAAGTCATCACAATAATTCATCCAAATGAATTAAGTAACCATGGGTGAGTTAAAACTCTCATGCTTAACTCATGTAGAGAATAAACCCAAGGCTAAGGTTAAGGTTTGGGTTAAGGAAAATATCCTAAGGAATGACAAAAGAGTGGACTTTGTCAAAGTTCTACAAGCTTGTTCCAAGCTTGATAACTTTGACCAAGTTTATCTCTTTTATTAAATCTTAAGAAATAATCAAAACCCTAATTTAATCTTAGCATGGTATAAGTCTCATACACCCATCTTGCATGTATCATCAACCATGACACAATGCATGTATACAAACATACATATCACATATGTACAATGTGCACACAATGTGAGAAAAAAAATCATAAGTGAGCTAATACTAGTTAATGCAATGTAATATATCAAATATATAATTATACATTAAATTATTAAATCAACTCTTGATTTAATAATCCGGCTATAACCGACTAATATCAAGTGTAACAACTTATCGAATCAACACTTGATCCGATAACCCGGCTATATCGCTTATGATAAGTCGTGTCGATATGAGGCTCATAACGGGTCGAGAAACTACTGATAACACTTACCAGTATATCTCTGAAGCTGCCTTGGCCAAGGACATCCTGTTATAGCCAATCGAACACATCGCAACATCAACTCCCTATACCGGGAGAGACGAAACCCCTCCTATCGCTCATTGTTTCCATGTGATTCGGGACTGTACCCAAAAGCCGCCGTTTTGCACGCCCTTTTGGACGTGGTATAATGGAAATCAAAGCACAGTGGGAATCACACAAGACTCTATGACGATCTCGGGTCTACAGACTAACATGTACCAGTGTCACCAGAGAACTGCCATCTGACGATAGGTATAATACCATCTGAGAGTTCTCGGTGAGTCCTTCCAGTGTACCCAGTCTCCACTGAGCACCCGTATACTGTCTCTGATGTCAAACACCAATGGATATGGGATCATCCATCGCCCATCTACATGGGTCGAGAAGCTATACTCTAGTCTACTCTGGTATATCGATGCCCTGTCTCGATACACCTACGAATAGGAACATTTGAAGGATGTACTTAGCGACTACATTGTCCCCACTAGTATGATCTGCATCATAGTCCTGGTAATCAAGTACTCATCCTAAGGGCTTTATCAACATGTAACATAGAGACAATCAGAGTACATGTTAAGATAAAGAGAAACCAGATAACATACTATCATGTCGAGCAAGAAAGTCCTCCCTATATATGTCCAAGCATCCACTACAATATACATCGTATAGACAGTAATGGCCTCTAGGGCATACATATCACTAACAAAGAATACTTGAGTAATGAGTTCCTGGACTATTTAAAAGAGAATGGGATTCTCTCTCAGCTTACTCCTCCGTATACACCACAGCACAACGGTGTATTGGAGCGGAGGAATCGCACCCTATTAGATATGGTGCGCTCTATGATGAGCACCACTGAGTTGCCTATTTCCTTTTGGGGTTATGCGCTTGTGACAGTAGCATGCCTATTGAATCAAGTTCCCTCTAAATCTGTACCTACCACACCATATGAGATATAGAGTGGGAAGAGACCGTATCTTAAACGAGTTAAGATATGGGGTTGTCCAACATATGTCAAAAGACAAAATCCGGACAAACTCGAGGCACGATCAGTTCTTTGCAAGTTTGTGGGATATCCAAAGAATTCATAAGGATATATATTTTACCACGCTGAGGAACAAAAGGTGTTTGTTTCTCAATACGCCACATTTTTAGAAAAGGAATTTCTTGTAAAAGAAATTAGTGGCAAAGAGGTAGAGCTGGAAGAAGTTCCAGCGGCACAAACTGCAACTGATAATTTATTGGAACCAGAGAATTTGGTAGTCTCTAACGAACCCCAGCCTCTCCGCCGATATAGTAGGGCTCCTCATCCACCTGAGAGATACTACGGTTTTCTCGTTGATGGTGGGAGCGAAAATTGCATCATGGAAGATGATGACCCAACTAGCTTCGAGGAGGCCATTACGAGTGGGGACTTTATGAAGTGGCTGGATGCAATGCGATCTGAGATGGAATCCATGTACACCAACAATGTATGGACTTTGGAAGTTGCTCCTGAAGGGGTAAAACCCATTGGGAGCAAATGGATCTTTAAGAAGAAACTTGGTGTAGATGGAAAAGTTGAGACTTTCAGAGCTAGACTTGTTGCAAAAGGTTTTCGTCAATGACCAAGTGTGGATTATGATGAAACCTTTTCTCCAGTGGCTATGCTTAAGTCCATCAGGATCCTACTTGCCATTGCTGCATACCATGACTAAGTAATCTGGCAAATGGATGTTAAGACCGCCTTTCTAAATGGTGATTTAGAAGAGAGCATGTACTTGACTCAGCCAGAGGGCTTCGTGGACAGTGGGAGTAGAGGGAAGGTGCGCAAGCTGCTTAAATCCATTTACGAGTTGAAGCAGGCATCACGGAGTTGGAACATCTGTTTTGATGTCGTAGTCAAAGAGTTTGACTTCGTCAAAAACGTAGATGAACTTTGTATATACAAGAAGGTGGTAGAGAGTAAGGTTGTCTTCCTCGTATTGTACGTGGATGACATACTCTTGATAGGAAATGATATTCCTATGCTGCACTCGGTCAAGCTCTTCTTATCATAAAGATTCTCAATGAAAGATCTAGGTGATGCCTCCTACATCTTGGGGATTAAGATCTATAGAGAAAGATCTTAACGGATACTGGGATTGTCCCAATCCAGGTACATTGACACCATACTAAAGAGGTTTAGTATGGAAGAATCCAAGCATGGGAATTTACCCACGATCTCTGGACTCATTCTCTCCAAAGAGATGTCTCCCAAGACTGATTTGGAGAGAGCTCGTATGCAAGGGATACCCTATGCTTCAGCAGTAGGCTCTATCATGTATGTGACGTTATATACCAGATCCGATGTAGCATACTCACTAAGTGTAGTGAGTAGGTATCAAGCAGATCCAGGAGAGAGTCACTGGACACCTGTGAAGAACATTCTCAAGTACTTGAGAAGGACTAAAGAGGTGTTCTTGGTGTATGGTAACGGTGAACTCCAAGTGGAGTCCTTTACCGATTCAAGCTTCAAGAGTGATAAGGACGACTCTAAGTCGGTCTTGGGATTTTTCTTTATCCTCAATGGAGGGGCGGTTTGTTGGAAGAGTTCCAAACAGGAAACCGTGGCCGACTTGACAATGGAGGCTGAATACATCGCCGCCAACGATGCTGCCAA
This sequence comes from Agapanthus africanus, assembly GCA_030015575.1. Taxonomy (NCBI): domain Eukaryota; kingdom Viridiplantae; phylum Streptophyta; class Magnoliopsida; order Asparagales; family Amaryllidaceae; genus Agapanthus; species Agapanthus africanus. The sequence goes on from JASDDO010000024.1 coordinate 613,069,819, forward strand.
AGAGGCTGTCTGGATGAAGAAGTTCATAACTGAACTTGGTGTGGTTCCGACCATTGAGTATCCAATACCTTTGTATTACGATAACAAAGGAGCAGTGGCGTTGGCCAAGGAACCCAGGTCCCATCAACGATCCAGGCATATTCTGAGGCGGTATCACCTGATCCGGGAGATAGTTGATCGCCGGGAGATCGAGGTCAGGAGAGTTGACACGAAGAACAACACAGCGGATCTACTCACGAAGACCATACCCCAGATACAATTTGAGAGACTCTTCAGGATGTTGGGTATGAGATACTACAACAACTGGCCTTAGTGCAAGTGGGAGATTGTTAGTTATGTATATGCCCTAGAGGCCATTATTGTACATGTGATGTATATTATAGTGGATGCTTGGATATATATAGAGAGGACTTTCTCGCTCGACATGATAGTATGCTATCTGGTTGCTCTTTTTCTTAACATGTTGACTTGTATTGTGATACTGTCATGCTCTCACGTGTTGATAAAGCCCTTAGGATTTGTACTTGACTACCAGGACTGTGATGGAGATCATACTAGTGGGGCCAAGGGTAGTCCACAAGTACATCCTATAATTGTTCCTAGTCGAGGGTGTATCGAGACAGGGCATCGATATTCCAGAGTAGACTAACATATATACTTCTTGACCCATATGATGGGTGATGGATGATCCCACATCCATTGGTGTTTGACATCAAAGATGGTATACGGGTGCTCAGTGGAGACTGGGTACACTGAAAGGACTCGCCGAGAACTCCTAGTTGGTATTATACCTATCGTCAGATAGCAGTTCTCAGGTGACACTGGTATAGGTTAGTCTGTAGACCCAAGATCGTCATAGAGTCTTGTTGTAACAACCCCAAACTTTCTGTACAATTTTTTCAAAATTACAGAAAGGGGTATTTTTGCCTGAGCACAAGTTATAAGTTTGTTTTGCTTTATAATAGCAAGAAGGAGCTTGTAACTCATTGGTAAGACATTGCACTGCTGAACCAAAGCACCAGAGTTCAAATCCTATCCCCTACATTATTTTTTAATATTGTTTTGTTTTGAATTTTTAGAAGTCCAAGGGTCTACACGTGCATAACTCGTAAAAACCCCACTACACATATAAAACAAACTGACCCAGGGGCTACACCAAGTGAAGAGGGACACGTGGCAGCGAGCCTCGATCCGACTCGGCCGACTCGGGCAGGCTACTCGGTCGACTCGGCCCGCCGCCGCTGGCCGGACTCGGCCGGACCGCCGAGTCGTCAACACAAAAGTCATGCCTTTTCACCTCCCCATCACTCCTGCATACTTTAATTCCTTGGATCGCTTGCAGGGCTCTTTAAAATCATATTAAATCCTATTTTTATTAAAAATTAATACAATTTTCAATACACCCCATCACCTACCCTGTTGGAGATAGTGCCCTCAGAGTCAATTATTGGATCACAGGCACGTGATTGCAATGATTGAGGGAGGACCTATCCCGGTAGGACAGTCTTACTCAAGATGATAGTATGCTATCTGGTTTATCTTTATCATCGTGTGCTTTAGGTGACCTTACGAGTCGCTATTACACGTTGATAGAACCCCTAGGATTCTTGCTTGACTACCAGCAGTATGAGGACGATCATATACGTGGGAGCTGGGGTCTATAAGCACATCCTTAAAAGGTCCCTAGTCGTGGGAGTTTCGAGACAGGGCATTGATACTCCAGAGTAGACTAGTGTATACAGTCGAGACCCCGATGAGGGGCGGTGACCGGTCTTACAAGCCACTGGTGTCAGTTGGTTCACCTAAGATGTATACAGGTGCTCATTGGGTTATGAGTACACCAGACAGGACTCGCCGGGAGCCTGCTAGTTGGTATTATACCTGACGTCAGATAGCAGTTCCCTGGTGACATGTGTACAGGTTAGTTCATCGACCTTAGATCGTCATTTGTCTCGTGTGAGTTCCCACTGTACTTAGATTACATCCCTACCACGCTCAAAGGAGACGTGCAAACAGGTTTTAGTTCGGTACAGTCCCGAGCCACATGGAGGCAGTGAGCGGATCTGCAGGGGTTCGTCTTTCCCGGTATTGGGGGTGAGGTCGCGCTGTGTCTAGGAGAGCCAGTACATGAAAAGTCCTTGGCCAAGGCAGGAGATTTACTGGTAGGTATTCCAGTAGTATCTCAGGGTGTTCTGGGCTGCACTCCGACACGACTTGTACCGCTTTTGGGGGTCTGACTTTTACCAACCCTCTAGGCCCGCCATGCGATGCTCATAGACGAACGGACCGGACTGTACGGATATTGTCACTGACAGGCTCAGTAGGGTGTCAGGATGAGTTCGCTCATCGACGTCCCTTTTGGTCAATAGCTGGTAGCCCGTCACGTATGGCTAATACCTCTGACGTGCTAGTGGTTAAATCCACAGCCATAGTATTGACGAGTCTTTAGAGTCCACCACACACAGTTACTCAAGTTTCGGGCGAAACGCTGTAGAGGCCGTATGGAGATATGGCAGGGTTCGATCAGATACGTGCGGTATTGCACGGATCGTGATCAGACGGTTTTTACTAGCGGGCTTTTGTTTAAGCCGGATCCTAGTATTAGACAGTGTAGATTTTATCTCTTTGCAATTGTGTTCAGTGGGAATACAAATGCGGGCATGTATATGCAGTTGCGGGGTTTTCCTGTAATTTATTATGGGATCAGTTTTCTGATGTTTCCAGTTTGCATTCCGTTCCGGCCAGTTTTTCTTTGTTCCTTCGCGGCCGGACTTTCCGATGGAGGGGGTAATTTGCAATTGTTCAAATTACTTTTTGTGGAGGGGGTTTCTTGCATTTGTGGCTTCATCATCATGAGATTCCATTTTAGTCTCTTCTATTGCATTTAATGTGATGGTGTGTGAAATGCTTTGATGAGAAATGGTGTGACCATTTTCTTTTCCTCTTTTTATATTATCATGCCTTTTTCTCATTATGAGGTGGGATTCTTTTTCCACCACCATTCCATATAGGGCCGGCCACATTAGGAGGAGAAAGGAGAGAAGTTCATTTTGATATGTGGCATTTTTTTTCATCATCTCATTTTCTTGCTATGAAAAATGAAAGCACCATTTTTCCTTATCTTCATTCCTCCACATCCATGGCAACTTCCAAAATCTCAAAGAGACAAGTTTCTACACTACACCTACAGTACCCTTGGACGCGTCGGCTTGCCAACTTCGCGCCCGACTTGCCTCGGTCCAGAGGTGGGAGCCTGTAAAAGAATTTGGCTACGTGGTGCCCTTTTCGATGAGGAGGCGACGACCGGAGATTCCGCGAGGAGATCGGAGTAGAGACGAAGACCGAAGGACACGGATCGCTTGGTATAGCTCTCTACCCATCTTTTAGTTTGCTAGTAGTTAGGTTAATAGCCCGATCCGGGTTAATAGTGCGCGGTGGTGCCGGTTTGCAAGTTTCGCAAAGTTTTTCGTTTCCGCGTCTCCGGCGTAGGATCGACGGCCGGGGCGCCGCCGTGCACTTACATTGGTATCAGAGCCACGCCATTAACCTAGCCTAGCTTTCTCTAGTATGTTTAAAGTCTCGATCGAACAAAAATCCCAAAAACCGTATTTCGTGTGCATCAGGTTTCTGTCGAATTTTTTTGGGCTCCAAAAATTTTTCAGGTTGTTGCAGAAACACATGCAGGCAAATATAAGCATTCTGCAAAAAATTGGTTGAGTGATGCTTTAGTACGGCCGCGGAAACGCGGCCAAACCCCTGGTTTGGCCGCGGTTCCGCAGTTGAATAAAGTCAACGCAACACCAAATTTTTCCAGTGGGCTTTTGGGTTGGAAATAGGGGTTTGGGGATATTCTTTTTGGGCTCAGATTTTCTGTGAGTGCTACAGTAGTGCTTGGGGCCCACTTGGATAAATTTAATCGATCGAGAATTATAAACATGTTAGTTCACAGTATTTACATTATATCTGCGACCGTGAATGTCATTTGATCGGTAAATCCTGTCTATCTGCTATAGCCCTTTTAGACGGATTTGCGAATGTGACATTCACGTTGATGTTCTGTGTTGTGCTGTGATGTTGCAGATTGGTCGTGGGGGATAGCCTGGATGCAATGTTAGTACAGTTTTGTTTTATATGTACATTTGATATTGCGGGGCGAGCGTCCGACATGTGGACTGCCGTCACTGCCTGTTTGTATTATTCTTTTAGGGCACGACCAGGTTGAGGTCGATGTACCCGTTGTATGAATATTTTACTTTCTGTACTAGGATTACCCCGCGGAGGGGTGCACGGATAGCCTGGTTCTAGAGGGCAACGGGCCCGCATCTCATGGCATTGAGACGGAGGGGGCATCACTCTAGAATTGGCGAGCTATTCGCCGCATTCGTAGGGGGTATAGGTTGACCCAGGAGGGGTGCCTGTAGCGTTTTGAAAATCGTTTCGGTGAAATTTCGGAAAATCGGTAAAATGAGGGGGTTTTCTGTAAAAAGTCAAAATACAAATATCTTATTATAAAAATTAAATATACATATTCTAGCTATGTAATTGCTATTATTTGGTGTTTATTGAGCCGCTGGTGAAATTTCAAATTTTCTGAAAAAAATATTATTTTATTATTATTTTAAGCCGTCACTAATACATTTAATTAGGGAAAATTACAAATTGGAATGAGTTGAAACAAATTTTGTGCATCATAAAACATTAAATAAAAATTTATCATGTGGTTTTTGGAACGAAATCATTTGCCAAAACGGTTTAGAAATTATTGAAGAAAAAAAGCTTTTTTTTTACGTAAATGGATGTTTAGGGTATTGTATTTATCATTTTTCATCACCCCACACCCGTGCCCACACCCACACACCCCCACTTACTCCTTCCCATGGCTGAATTCAGTACCCACCATATTTTTCCCCACTTGATTTTCAAGGAAAATGAAATGAAAGAAAAGAAAAGAAAATGAGTGAAGTAGTTAGACTTTTGACTTTGTTTGACCTTGACCTTGTCCCCCCCCCCCCATTTTCCTCACCTCCCTCTCTCTCCCCCACCCACTTTTCTGGCCGAAAATTCCTTCTCCCCACAGCAGCCCCCCCCCCTCCATTTTCCCCTCTCTTTTCCCTTCAAAACTTCATGAAAAATTGCATCAAAAATCCACCAAAAATCCCACAAAATCAAAATCAAAGTCCTACCCATTTTAGCTTAGCCCGTCTAGCATGGATCCTTGTGAAAAGAGAGCATTTTGGGAGGCCATGGAGTCTTGTGGACCTTCATATATTTTTGGGTATAATTCTAAAACTTTTTGTTGCTTAAATTGTTACTAATTTCTTAAGCTAATTTAATTAAGTGTTATTTGGATATGTGAGTTTAATTGCAAGTTTTGGAATTCAAGTTGTGAAATTGAATGCAAGTTAGGGTTTATAAAATTGGTGTATGGTTGTGTGTTATAATTAGGCTTTGTTGTCATGTTAATACAAGTTTAGTAGCTAGTGCTAATGGCTAGCTTAAAAATTTTGTTATTTTGCTAATTTGCTTACTAGGTTTTTGAAATTTGTTAAATTCTTGGGATTAAAAATGTGATTAGGTTTTTCTTGGCTTCATTAACTTTATTAAGTGTGGTTTAATGCTTTGGATCATGCAATTCTAAGCTAGATTGTAGTTTGTGCATTTTGCTTTGAAATTGTTAAAAAGGGTATTTTTGTAAACTAGAATATTAGGATTTTTGGAATTTAATGAGATTAAATTCCGGAAATTGTTTATACGACTTATTTAAGATATTTAATAAATATATTGACCGCTACATTCATTTAAACATCGTGTTTTGTACAAAAACGGCGAATTGTGCTTGCAAGATTTTCGGAAAAATGACTTTTAAGTGAAATTGGCGTTTTTGTGAGTTTTAACCTAGTTTATATTAAAATTAGTGTTCGTGAATGTGCAAATGAGTGTGATTGGATTTTCTCGATGGTTTAACGTTCGTACATCGACATCGAGGGTTGGTTTGACTATTCCTGCATGCGTGGGCGATAGGTTTGGACCTATGCGTGATACGCGTGCCGATTTGATTTTCGTATGCCGTTTCGATTTCGAATTTAGTTTTAATGCGATATGGTACGTTATGATATGTAGGTACCCCCATGTGGACTTCGAGACGACAAGCAAGCGCGTGGCGACGTCGGCACCGGCTAGCGAGGACCAGGTGAGTAGATTTATATCTACGGGGAGAAGTCGGGTGGATGGCGTATAGCACCCCCGCAGTCCGTGGTGGTGTATACGGATGCGTATACACACCAACAATTATTATATGTTTTTGGGATTAATAACGGTGCTTAGGATGGATATTAGTGTGTTGGATTTTTTTAGCATTGCGAACCCTAGGGTAGTGTTGCACTACACATATACACATACATACTTGCATACATTCCTATTGATATGTGCTCATGGGAGTCATTATAGCTATGTGTTCACATGGGTATGGGACTATGTGTTCACATACGGATTGAGGATGATACTTGGGATTGAACTGAGTCGATGAGATTCGATTTGAGGCCGTGAGATCGGTGATATAGCAGGGTTCGTATCTTAGATACGACATGACGTTGTAGCGGGTCCTTGACGTAGTGTTTCACACACGTCCATGCTTACGTAGGCGGTATCAGTATGGTACTAGACGTAGATCAGTACCCCGATCATGATATTTGATAAAGAGGATACCAGGTGAATAGTATGATGAATGTGATATTGACCCGTACCCAGATTGGGATGCCGTACGACGGATTTACGTACGAGCTATATTGATGATTGATCCGCACTCTTGACTTGGGATGCCTGATTATAGACATGGTATCGGATATGATATTATTGAGGCGGGATCACCGACTATACATATACAGGTATGTATATGTATCGACTCAGATGATAGGCGTTTTCCTTACCTGTAGTTCAGCTTGTTAGTTCAGCCGTATAGTTTAGTGTAGTTGTTAGATTAGATTAGACATCTTACCTGTTTCAAAAACTAACGAATCGTGGGCATTTTTAAAGACAGCTCAAGGGAATCTACGGATATTTCAAAAACGACGTATCTTTTCATAAAAACACCGTAGCCCCTATTTTCAAAACCCCATGATTCGTGTTATTTCAAAAGGCACCATTCGTAGGACTTATATTAGATTATTGCAGATTAGTTATCGTTGTGTCTAGTATTCAGCTCCCGCACATTATTGCTGTTCGCTCTGCCTCGCATATTTATTTTGCTGCATATTCCATTATCGATATCATGCTGTTAGGACACCAGCACCATTACCGATGATGCGTATGTACCACGTACACCTACTTGCCGGCTCACACACATCTTCATCGGTAATTGCCATGTCACGTACACTTTAGAGAATATAATTGCTTGACTTAGATTGTTAGCTGGTAGTTTGGACATGATATTAGTGTACTTCCCTTATATGCCATATTAGACATTGTAGTTATTACCTACCACTTCATGCATACTGTTATTCAGTTGTTCATGCCTAGTTCATTATCATTGACATATGCACTTGTGATGATTTCTTGAGATTTATGATATTTCTGGATTTCGGGGAAAGCCGCAAAATTTACAACTTATGATCTTTTAAAATATAAAATGTTGCGGTTTTCTAGTGATGTAAAGTGTCGTCCACCATGAGTTTGCTGTGGTTTTGGAGATCCGTGTCGAGGAGTGGAGGAATCGTCACGGGTACATGGTGGGCCCGGTATGGTATCCCGGGGCAAGATGAATGTGGTGTTGACGTTGAGCCCGGCAGGGGAGCACTACCTACCGGTGATATTACCCGACGCGTCGGATATCCGGAGGATACCGTCGTGGTCTTGAGATGGATGGTAGGGGTCGGTCCGGACTGACGGCGGCCTAGATATTGAGATTGAGACATTGATATTTCGAGACAGTGAGATTTATGTTTTGTGTCGATGCTAGACACTGTTGATACTGATTTCATTATGATACCTCAGTTTAAAAATACGAAGGAAATCTCACTAATTTATGAAAACAGTTTCTTCATTTACATGTATTCTGTTTCATGCATTCATACCTCATTCATATGATATATTGCTACCTGAGGCACTGACACGGGCATATGAAATTATACTCGGGTTAGATATTACCCTAGTCATTGTTATAGGCTGCCTGTTATAGTTATATTTGAGGATATATTATGATCATTGACCTAGGTTGCGTTATTTATGCGATTTCTGTGCGTAGATGTTTTTCTATTCACGAGTTGGCAACTCACCCCCGTTGTGCCCCAGTTTCTTGCAGATTTGCTGTACAGGTTTCATTACGGCTTGCGGGCTCAGTTTCATTCGGGTGATTTGCTAGTAGGTGGGTTTACTTGTATCATACCCCCATTATATATCTTGTATATCATTATTCTGTTGTATCTAGAAGTTCCATCAACCAAACATGTATCTATTGAGATAGAGACCAGTGTTGTTTATTCTTTCGACCTTAGAGTCGCTCGTTATATTTCTGGTGGTTTTGAGTTCCCTTTTGAGTTTTTGATCCTCGCCGTTGGCGTTGTATATTATTGCTTGTGTGGTTGTGACCGTCGATTGACGAAGAGCTAGCTCCCGCTTGGGGATGCCTTTTTCTTGATTTCGTATACTATTCATGTTGTATCCCGTTTGGGGGCCAGTATTTACAAAGGAGACTCTGCCGAAATTTTCGTTAAATTTTTGATGCTTTTAAAAACCGCATAATTCGGCTTATGCTATTGAAACTACTTGCTTTAATTTGGTTTTGCCTGCACTCTACTACTTTTCTTGGTTTGGATTTCTGGGTTTTCGGTTTACTTAGATTACGTACGCCTCGAGACGTTCGTAGTTTAAGTGCCGGTCATGTTCCGTACTTTCGGGTCGTGACAAAGTTGGTATCAGAGCGTTAGGTTTTAACCTTCGGAGCGTAGGATGATCCTTGGTTGATGGAATAGGTGACTAAAGTAGAGTGACGTACCGTTGGTATGTTCCGCGGCATATTTACGACACGCCACTCCACTTATGAAGCCTTAGGATGTACATTTCCTTGTTCAGTATTATATTCATTCCGATCTAGCCTCATCGGTATCAGTTTGGTTTTGCTGCTACGGTTACGGCAGGGAGAGCTACGGCTAGAGTTACGGTCAGCACAAGCTCGTCACGAACGAGGACTGACCAGGGCGAAATTCCGGCGACACACGATTGCAGAGATGTGTCTTTTTACTGTGTTTCCGCGCCACGAGCGTTTGGCGGATCGCCTTTATGAGGTTACTCGGATGTGCTGATCGACACTAGAGAATTGAGCCACTGACAGAGGCCAGCCAGATTTTGATGACCGTTGGTGTGTTGCTTACTCCTGATGATTGAGGCACTGTTCAGCGTGCAGACGAGCGAGCCTGTTGTTGCTGCGAGCGACGAGATATCGCCCCATATGTTGGAACTATGGCGGGGCGAGTTGTACGAATAGATGATAGAAGGTCGCTAGTCACCCGATGATGAATGACTAGGAAAGGTGGTTCGTTCGCTTACCCCGATGCGAGGTCATCAGATAGATTGATTCCAGCTAGAGACGACTTCACGCGAAGACGTTGGGAGTCGACAGAGACGATCGAATGTCAGAAACCTATTTATCCAAGTTTAAAGTAGTCGGAAAGACATGCAGGCAATTATATGGTCCCTCTAGAAGAATGAAACCCTAACTCGACTTAATGACCGTGTGAAAGCCTTTGAACCTTCGGGTTTGCGGCAGTTCTACGGCGCCATTAGTGAGGCTTGGGTTTGCCCTTCTACGGCTGGACCACCGATGCTGTGGTATGTACTCGATACTATTAAACTGTGCCCAAGAGATTGAGCTCTTGGGGGATTATAAGGTTTTGACGACTCGATCGGATGGCTCGACTTAATTCGGATGCTAGGTGGTGAGATGCATTCTTGGGAGACTCCAGATACGAGGATAGTCGTTGGAGCTCAGTCCATGCAGCCGCGACGAGACGAGTCCAAAGCAGACGACAGTAGAGAAAAGTGAAGTAAGAGGTTCGTACCAGATCTAGATGAGATGACGTTCCACTCCGCCGACATCAGAGATGCGATGCGCATGCCGAGGCATAGTACTTGGATTTACCTTCCAGAAGGAGTCGCGATGAGTATGCAGTCGTTCCAGAGCAAGATGCAGATATAGGAAAGGACGATGACTTCCGGACAGTTGGCAAAGACGAGACATGGACGAGACCGTGAGCAGGATTCCTTCCAGGACACTGCTGCAATGATACTTGCACCCAGGATCAGATGTGTCAAGTACATTCAGAGAGCCAGAGGCCGACGCCAGTGATATGCTGTCTTACGAGTGGTCGCGATGATTGACCAAGAGATGACCAGAGAAGTGCCAGAACGGAATCGTCCCCGTTAGCACACCTGATAGGGCCGATGAGCCGATGGACCGAAAGATCGGTAATTCATAGTGAAGACCTTGACCCAGGAGTGGTCATGGTTACGCACGCCAGCAGGACAGAGTTCATGATCATCGACGAGACGTCCCACTAGTGACCGCGACAGTTGGCCGAGATTCTTAGAGGATGCGCTTGAGCAGTACTATTCCGCCATTATTGATTACGATGTTTTGGGTGATTTATTTGTATGATTTGATTTTGATGATTGAGGATTTACGATCTTTGCACAGTGTTGCACTTGATATCGTTTTCGTTCTTTAGTTTCACATGTTTGTGATTTTACGGTTTTAAACAGTTGAGTTGGTTTTGTGCGTATGCATGCACACGATTTTGTTCCTGCACTCGGTATAGTTTATATATGCTTGCGGTGCAGTGATACGCCTTTTGTTCACTTAGATGCACTGGACTTCGATTTTGATTGTGATACTCGATATTTGTTTTGTGCACCTTGTGCACCTGATTGCTTTTGCGCACGTTCGGCGCTTGATATTGGATTTCATGATTTCATGCACGATAGATGCACCTGATTTGGATTTTCGCGCATGTTGGGCGCATGTTTTGAAGGGTGATTTTGGTGCACACCAGAGGCACTAAATCGAGATTTTTTTTTTCGTGCATGTCAGATGCACCTGATTTTGTTGTCAGGCACACATGTTGCCTACGACAGATGTTTCGTGCACACCTGATGCACTTAGATGTTGTTTCTGTGCACATGTATGGCACATTCATGGATTTTGATTTCCGTGCGCACCAGACGCACGTAGTATTCATGTGCATATTTTGGGATTGATTTCTTATAGAGCAGTACGTTTTTATGATATTGCTATGTGTTTTCGTACTGAGCAGGACTAGTCAGAGGACAGTACCTGAATACATTTTGCATGCATTGATAGTTATTGAAGGGATTTCCAAAAAGCGAGCTATAGCCTCAGTATTTACCTACGCGTCTGATATGACACGAAATGTTTAAAATAAGGAGACCCTTCTAAATTGTTTCCAAAACGGCGGAACGTACATTTCAAACAAAGGTATATATATATATATATAGTTATTTTCTTATGATAGACGTCCGCCACTGTGCAGTGTTATACGCGTTGTACAGCGACTTAAAGAGATTGGCATGCATTTCCTTCAGACACTTACAAATATAGCTTCGATATTTACATGTATAGTTTCGAGTTATGTCATATCGGTTTTGATTTGGATTTGGCATTGATATCTTCTCCATGACTCCGATGATTGCGGGATGCTTGACGGAGTTTTGATTTGAGTTATATGCTCATTTTTCAAGCGCATGCGCTGTGCTACGATTTGTTTTATGTATTTATGATTTCGGAGCCCGACGACTTGATGGTTTTTCTTAGATGTTTTAGTAATTGGGGGAGTTTGAATTTAAATTCGGGGACCGAATTTCTTTAAGGGGGGAAGATTGTAGCGTTTTGAAAATCGTTTCGGTGAAATTTCGGAAAATCGGTAAAATGAGGGGGTTTTCTGTAAAAAGTCAAAATACAAATATCTTATTATAAAAATTAAATATACATATTCTAGCTATGTAATTGCTATTATTTAGTGTTTATTGAGCCGCTGGTGAAATTTCAAATTTTCTGAAAAAAATATTATTTTATTATTATTTTAAGCCGTCACTAATACATTTAATTAGGGAAAATTACAAATTGGAATGAGTTGAAACAAATTTTGTGCATCATAAAACATTAAATAAAAATTTATCATATGGTTTTTGGAACTAAATCATTTGCCAAAACGGTTTAGAAATTATTGAAGAAAAAAGGCTTTTTTTGCGTAAATGGATGTTTGGGGTATTGTATTTATCATTTTTCATCACCCCACATCCGTGCCCACACCCACACACCCCCACTTACTCCTCCCCATGGCTGAATTCAGCACCCACCATATTTTTCCCCACTTGATTTTCAAGGAAAATGAAATGAAAGAAAAGAAAAGAAAATGAGTGAAGTAGTTAGACTTTTGACTTTGTTTGACCTTGACCTTGTCCCCCCCCCCCCCATTTTCCTCACCTCCCTCTCTCTCCCCCACCCACTTTTCTGGCCGAAAATTCCTTCTCCACACAGCAGCCCCCCCCTCCATTTTCCCCTCTCTTTTCCCTTCAAAACTTCATGAAAAATTGCATCAAAAATCCACCAAAAATCCCACAAAATCAAAATCAAAGTCCTACCCATTTTAGCTTAGCCCGTCTAGCATGGATCCTTATGAAAAGAGAGCATTTTGGGAGGCCATGGAGTCTTGTGGACCTTCATATATTTTTGGGTATAATTCTAAAACTTTTTGTTGCTTAAATTGTTACTAATTTCTTAAGCTAATTTAATTAAGTGTTATTTGGATATGTGAGTTTAATTGCAAGTTTTGGAATTCAAGTTGTGAAATTGAATGCAAGTTAGGGTTTATAAAATTGGTGTATGGTTGTGTGTTATAATTAGGCTTTGTTGTCATGTTAATACAAGTTTAGTAGCTAGTGCTAATGGCTAGCTTAAAAATTTTGTTATTTTGCTAATTTGCTTACTAGGTTTTTGAAATTTATTAAATTCTTGGGATTAAAAATGTGATTAGGTTTTTCTTGGCTTCATTAACTTTATTAAGTGTGGTTTAATGCTTTGGATCATGCAATTCTAAGCTAGATTGTAGTTTGTGCATTTTGCTTTGAAATTGTTAAAAAGGGTATTTTTGTAAACTAGAATATTAGGATTTTTGGAATTTAATGAGATTAAATTCCGGAAATTGTTTATACGACTTATTTAAGATATTTAATAAATATATTGGCCGCTACATTCATTTAAACATCGTGTTTTGTACAAAAACGGCGAATTGTGCTTGCTAGATTTTCGGAAAAATGACTTTTTAAGTGAAATTGGCGTTTTTGTGAGTTTTAACCTAGTTTATATTAAAATTAGTGTTCGTGAATGTGCAAATGAGTGTGATTGGATTTTCTCGATGGTTTGACGTTCGTACATCGACATCGAGGGTTGGTTTGACTATTCCTGCATGCGTGGGCGATAGGTTTGGACCTATGCGTGATACGCGTGCCGATTTGATTTTCGTATGCCGTTTCGATTTCGAATTTAGTTTTAATGCGATATGGTACGTTATGATATGTAGGTACCCCCATGTGGACTTCGAGACGACAAGCAAGCGCGTGGCGACGTCGGCACCAGCTAGCGAGGACCAGGTGAGTAGATTTATATCTACGGGGAGAAGTCGGGTGGATGGCGTATAGCACCCCCGCAGTCCGTGGTGGTGTATACGGATGCGTATACACACCAACAATTATTATATGTTTTTGGGATTAATAACGGTGCTTAGGATGGATATTAGTGTGTTGGATTTTTTTAGCATTGCGAACCCTAGGATAGTGTTGCACTACACATACACACATACATACTTGCATACATTCCTATTGATATGTGCTAATGGGAGTCATTATAGCTATGTGTTCACATGGGTATGGGACTATGTGTTCACATACGGATTGAGGATGATACTTGGGATTGAACTGAGTCAATGAGATTCGATTTGAGGCCGTGAGATCGGTGATATAGCAGGGTTCGTATCTTAGATACGAAATGACGTTGTAGCGGGTCCTTGACGTAGTATTTCACACACGTCCATGCTTACGTAGGCGGTATCAGTATGGTACTAGACGTAGATCAATACCCCGATCATGATATTTGATAAAGAGGATACCAGGTGAATAGTATGATGAATGTGATATTGACCCGTACCCAGATTGGGATGCCGTACGACGGATTTACGTACGAGCGATATTGATGATTGATCCGCACTCTTGACTTGGGATGCCTGATTATAGATATGGTATCGGATATGATATTATTGAGGCGGGATCACCGACTATACATATACAGGTATGTATATGTATCGACTCAGATGATGGGCGTTTTCCTTACCTGTAGTTCAGCTTGTTAGTTCAGCCGTATAGTTTAGTGTAGTTGTTAGATTAGATTAGACTTCTTATCTATTTCAAAAACTAACGAATCGTGGGCATTTTTAAAGACAGCTCAAGGGAATCTACGGATATTTCAAAAACGACGTATCTTTTCATAAAAACACCGTAGCCCCTATTTTCAAAACCCCATGATTCGTGTTATTTCAAAAGGCACCATTCGTAGGACTTATATTAGATTATTGCAGATTAGTTATCGTTGTGTCTAGTATTCAGCTCCCGCACATTATTGCTGTTCGCTCTGCCTCGCATATTTATTTTGCTGCATATTCCATTATCGATATCATGCTGTTAGGACACCAGCACCATTACCGATGATGCGTATGTACCACGTACACCCACTTGCCGGCTCACACACATCTTTATCGGTAATTGCCATGTCACGTACACTTTAGAGAATATAATTGCTTGACTTAGATTGTTAGCTGGTAGTTTTGACATGATATTAGTGTACTTCCCTTATATGCCATATTAGACATTGTAGTTATTACCTACCACTTCATGCATACTGTTATTCAGTTGTTCATGCCTAGTTCATTATCATTGACATATGCACTTGTGATGATTTCTTGAGATTTATGATATTTCTGGATTTCGGGGAAAGCCGCAAAATTTACAACTTATGATCTTTTAAAATATAAAATGTTGCGGTTTTCTAGTGATGTAAAGTGTCGTCCACCATGAGTTTGCTGTGGTTTTGGAGATCCGTATCGAGGAGTGGAGGAATCGTCACGGGTACATGGTGGGCCCGGTATGGTACCCCGGGGCAAGATGAATGTGGTGTTGACGTTGAGCCCGGCAGGGGAGCACTACCTACCGGTGATATTACCCGACGCGTCGGATATCCGGAGGATACCGTCGTGGTCTTGAGATGGATGGTAGGGGCCGGTCCGGACTGACGGCGCCCTAGATATTGAGATTGAGACATTGATATTTCGAGACAGTGAGATTTATGTTTTGTGTCGATGCTAGACACTGTTGATACTGATTTCATTATGATACCTCAGTTTAAAAATACGAAGGAAATCTCACTAATTTATGAAAACAGTTTCTTCATTTACATGTATTCTGTTTCATGCATTCATACCTCATTCATATGATATATTGCTACCTGAGGCACTGACACGGGCACATGAAATTATACTCGGGTTAGATATTACCCTAGTCATTGTTATAGGCTGCCTGTTATAGTTATATTTGAGGATATATTATGATCATTGACCTAGGTTGCGTTATTTATGCGATTTCTGTGTGTAGATGTTTTTCTATTCACGAGTTGGCAACTCACCCCCGTTGTGCTCCAGTTTCTTGCAGATTTGCCGTACAGGTTTCATTACGGCTTGCAGGCTCAGTTTCATTCGGGTGATTTGCTAGTAGGTGGGTTTACTTGTATCATACCCCCATTATATATCTTGTATATCATTATTCTGTTGTATCTAGAAGTTCCATCAACCAAACATGTATCTATTGAGATAGAGACCAGTGTTGTTTATTCTTTCGACCTTAGAGTCGCTCGTTATATTTCTGGTGGTTTTGAGTTCCCTTTTGAGTTTTTGATCCTCGCCGTTGGCGTTGTATATTATTGCTTGTGTGGTTGTGACCGTCGATTGACGAAGAGCTAGCTCCCGCTTGGGGATGCCTTTTTCTTGATTTCGTATACTATTCATGTTGTATCCCATTTGGGGGCCAGTATTTACAAAGGAGACTCTGCCAAAATTTTCGTTAAATTTTTGATGCTTTTAAAAACCGCATAATTCGGCTTATGCTATTGAAACTACTTGCTTTAATTTGGTTTTGCCTGCACTCTACTACTTTTCTTGGTTTGGATTTCTGGGTTTTCGGTTTACTTAGATTACGTACGCCTCGAGACGTTCGTAGTTTAAGTGCCGGTCATGTTCCGTACTTTCGGGTCGTGACAGTGCCCAAGTTACCGGATTCCGTGAAGTGCTGGGTGGTCCATTCACGTTGCTGAAGGGGGCTGCCTCGCTTCAGGTTTTGGCGGGTAACTTGCCGTGCCCGTAGGGGTCTAGGATTTTCATTGCACAGGCTATCCACACGACCAGGGGAACGTCGGGTTTCAGTAGCGGCTTTATGAAACCCGGGGATCCCAGATATCTGTATTGTTCTGTGATACTGTATATTTATGTGATGTTGCATTTTATCACGCCTTGAGCGAAATATTATATATTGATATATATACTAATAAATGTTGTATATGTTTTGCATACGCGCTAGTCCAATCCCCGCTGTGTCGTTAGTTAAGTAACCTAACGGGTGATGACGGGACCTTGGGCACAGTTTAACCTAACGCCGTGAATGGACCACCCAGCACTTCACGGAATCCGGCAACTTGGGCACCCCTCCTGGGTCAACCTGTACCCCCTACGAGTGCGGCGAATAGCCCGCCAATCCTAGAGCGAAGCCCCCTCCGTCTCAATGCCATGAGATGCGGGCTTGTTGCCCTCCAGAACCCGGCTATCCGTGCACCCCTCCGCGGGGCAATCCTAGTACAGAAAATAAAATATACATACACCGGGTACATCGACCGCAACCAGGTCGTGCCCCAAAAGAATAATACAAACAGGCAGTGACGGCAGTCCACATGTCGGACGCTCGCCCCGCAATATCAAATGTACATAATACAACAGAACTGTACTAGCATTGCATCCAGGCTATCCCCCACGACCGATCCGCAACAACACAGCAAATACATAGAACATCAACGTGAAAGTCACGTTCGCAAATCCGTCTAACCGGGCTATAGCAGTTAGATAGGATTTACCGATCGAGTGACATTCACGGTCGCAGATATAATGTAAATACTGTGAAAAATGTGTTTAAGATTTTCCGATTGACCAAAAATTAACAAGTGGGCCCCAAACTAATACTGTAGCACTCACAGAAATAATTGGCCCAATTTTAATATTCCAAAACCCCTGAAATAAACCCAGAAGGCATCTGTAAAAATTCGATGATGTGACGTGCACAGTGCGCCGCGGAAGGGCGGCATGTATGGGGTTTACGCGGCGGTTCCGCGCTCACACTGCAGCTTTACATCGTCGAATTTTTACAGAACTCTTATATTTTTTGGTAGATCACTTTTCTGTCACCTGAAAAAATTTTGGACACCAAAAAATCTTAACAGAAAACTGATGTGAACATAAATTGGGTTTTCGGAATTTTGGTCGATCGGAACTGAAAAACACATCAAACGAAGCTAGACGAAGTTAATGGCTAGGCTCTGATACCACTGTAAGTGCACGGCGGCGCCCCGGCCGTCAATCCGACGCCGGAATGCGGAAGCGGTGAATAACTTAAAATTTGCGGACTTTGCAAACCGGCACCACCGCGCACTATCACCCGGATCGTTACCATTAACTAGTCTAAGCTACTTAACAAGATGGGTTAGAGATATACCGACGATCCAAGTCCTCCGGTCTTCTCGCCATCATCCCGATCACTTGGGGAATGTCCCGTCTCCTCCTCGTCGCCGGAAGTGCACCACATCGCCTTCTTCGTTTACGGGCTCCCACCTCAATGCCGAGGCAACTCGGGCACGAAGCCGGCTACTCGACGTGCCCAAGGTTCGTTGTAGAATGTGTAGTAGAAGAAGTCTCATTTGGGGTTTATGGAGATGCCATTGTGGTGGAGGATTGATACAAGCTTTTGGAGGAGAAGCTAATATGATTTTTTTCAAGCCAAAAGAGTGTAAATCCCTACACTAGAATTTTGGACAGCCCTTGAGGGGAGAGGCCGGCCATGCAAGTGAGGGGTGAGTGAAAAAGGAGAGAGAGCCTCAACTCAAGAGAGTGAATCAAGAGAATAAGCAAGTGAAAGGCTATCATCAAAAGAAATGATCACAAGCCTAAACTAACACTCCACCAACCTCATCATCAACAACCATGATGACAAAGGAAAAACCAACACTCCACCTCAACCATCACCTCACCAAGTCAAGCAATCATGAAAAAGGAAAGTCAAGTGATGGTGCTCATCATGAAAACCATCATGATGCAACAAGATGCAAAGAACCCCCTCCACTAATGCTTATTTGCAACAATGCAAATAAGCCCTCCTCCACCAATCTTCGGCCAATGAACGGAACAATGGAAATTGGCCGAAACGGAAAGCAAACTGGCAACTCCAGAAAACTGGTCCCGTAATAAATTACAGGAAAACCCCGATACTGTGCATACACACCCGCATTTGTATTCCGACCGAAATACAAATGCAATGAGACAAAATCTACACTGTACTATACTAAGATCCGGCTTAAACCAAAGCCGGCTAGTAATATCTGTTCGATCCTGATCCGTGCAATACCGCACGTATCTGATCGAACCCTGCCATATATGCATACGGCCTATAGTACAGACTGTCCGATCCTGATCCGTGCAATACCGCACGTATCTGATCGGACCTTGCCATATCTCCATACGGCCTCTACAACCTTTCGCCCGAAAGCTGAGTAACTGTAAATGTGGTGGACTCTAAAGACTCGTCAACACCTTGGTTGTGGATTTAACCACTAGCACGTCAGAGGTATAAGCCAATACGTGACGGGCTACCAGGTACTGACCAAATGGGACGTCGATGAGGAAGCTCACCCCGACACCCAACTGAGCCTGTCAGTGACAATATCCGTGCAGTCCGGTCCGTTCGTCTATGAGCATCGCATGGCGGGCCTAGGGGGTTGGTAAAAGTCAG
Organism: Agapanthus africanus; assembly: GCA_030015575.1. Lineage (NCBI taxonomy): Eukaryota > Viridiplantae > Streptophyta > Magnoliopsida > Asparagales > Amaryllidaceae > Agapanthus > Agapanthus africanus. Next base: position 613,088,977 of record JASDDO010000024.1, read on the forward strand.
ACCCCCAAAAGCGGTACAAGTCGTGTCGGAGTGTAGCCCAGAACACCCTGAGATACTACTGGAATACCTACCAGTAAATCTCCTTGCCTTGGCCAAGGACTTTGTGTAATGGCTCTCCTAGACACAGCACGACCTCACCCCCAATACCGGGAGAGACGAACCCCTGAAGATACGCTCACTGCCTCCATGTGGCTCGGGACTGTACCCAACTAAAACCTGTTTGCACGACTCCTTTGAGCCGTGGTAGGGTAGTAATCAAAGTACAGTGGGAACTCACACGAGACAAATGACGATCCCCAGGTCGATGAACTAACCTGCACACATGTCACCAGGGAACTGCCATCTGACGTCTGGTATATGACCAACTAGCATGTTCCCGGCGAGTCCTGTCCGGTGTACTCATAACCCAATGAGCACCTGTATACATCTTAGGTGATCCAACTGACACCAGTGGCTTGTGAGACCGGCCACCGCCCCTCGTCGGGGTCTCGACTGTATACACTAGTCTACTAATGGAGTATCGATGCCCAGTCTCGAAACTCCCACGACTAGGGACCTTTTAAGGATATGCTTGTAGACCCCCAGCTCCCACTTATATGATCGCCCTCATACTGCTGGTGGTCAAGCAAGAATCCTAGGGGCTCTATCAACGTGTAATAGCGACATGTCAGGTCACTTAAAGCAGTACACGATGATAAAGGTAAACCAGATAGCATACTATCATCTCGAGTAAGACTGTCCTACCGGGATAGGTCCTCCCTCAATCATTACAATCACGTACCTGTGACCTAATAATTGACTCTGAGGGCACTATCTCCAACAATCTCCCACTTGCACTCAAGGCTATTTATTGCGATGTCGCATACTCACAGCCCGTGTGATACCGAACACCCAACTCCTCTACTAGTCAGTCTCACAAAGCTCGTTTGCGAAACTATTGCGTTCGAGGAATAGCCTCAGTGAGTGGATCCGCTTAGTTGTTTCTTTCTATGTCTCTCTCTAAATCTCAAGTTCGCGGAGAAACCCATCTCCCGAAATGAGCAATACCTGTCTTAGAATGTGTCTGGATGTCTGATGGGACATAGCTCATAAATGAGCTCCAAATCCAAACTTCTTAGACTGTATCGTCAACTGAACTTAATCAGTATCCTGCGCGCCATGCCTCCCTCAGTATTGCCTTGGACCACCTGTCCAAAATACTGCCCCTCATCAGAAGGAAAAATATAACTCTGACAACCTTCTTGTCGTCCATGTCACCTTGGAAGCCTGGAATGATAACCGTCTCCTGAATGAGGCTGTCGTTATCATATCCCTAGAACATCCACTTATGTTCTAAAACTGCTTCCGACTGTTTCTCCAGGATTGGATTAATGTCAACTTATTGCATCTAGTGCAAGAACAACATCTGGTGTGGTACTTGACATCTCACGATTGACTCAATTGCCTGAGCAAGTGATCTGCCAATCATGCCCGTCCCTCTCCCCTTTAGTCTGTAAGACACCTTTGGAGAGGGTGACTCCATTACCTGCAGGTACACTACCGTGCCAGGAGTCGTCCATCCTAAATACTCTTAGAATGCTGTCAAGTACCCTGATTGGGAAACCACCCAAATCTAGATCTAAAACCATAGATCTAGTAACCAGTATGCCTGATATAAAATCCATTTTCTTTGTGGAGAAACAACTGTGTGACGACCAAAGTATAACCGATCGTAGTGTAGGAGTTTCCTTTCCTACTCTGTGTATATCATCCATATACCAGGATATCACACCCTACTACCTTCTCAACAGATCCATCCCCTATTCTGATGAAGTCAAACCCATGACTGTCACGTCAGAAATAGATGATCTTTCTCCGCTACATCTGCTCTAGTCTATAAATAGACATAAGCAACCTGTCCACCAATGCTTCCGCTGCTCCCACTGACTACGACAACCCTCTGGCAGAGTCATATAGACGTACACTTCTAAAACTGGTTTAGAACGACGCTATACTCATCCTCCCGCCGGGTCTCGTAACCTGGAACAACAACAATGGCAATTGTGGGTAAACAAGAACTTCCCTGTCACCGTCCTTGAGGCTACCGTAGTGCCTCTCGGGTGCCTGAAGTTACCCACCTTATCTGCGGAGTGGCCAATGGAATGTCAATCCAGATTGAATCTTTAGGTTCCTCATCAAATCTTCAGTAATCGTTTGTGGTTCTGGAATCACTTCCAGTTCTACCATACTCCCACTACTGTTTTCTGAAAAAATCCATTTTTATTAAAACTGTGGCGAGTCTAGAACAATATCGCTATTGTTCATCTAGATGGTAGAAAGTCAACCCGCGTCATAGCCTGGGTCAACCCACAAACAGCCATTACAGAAGCGTGCCTTGAGTTATCCAGTGTCTGGTTTTAATCATAAACCGGACAACTCCCCGTACCTTAACATCGTTAAGATACGAACTATTCTATATCCAATATAGGAACAGAGGCACTGATTTAATTGAACTAGATTCAAATCATGCAGCTGTCCCCAGCGCATGTCAACTAAATGGAAGGAGGCCGATCAGCGTTACTCAACTTAGGAATACTTCCAATTATGAGTAACCTGAAAGAGAAGCAAGATCTCTTTATCATTACTATCAACTGAATACCATACACAAGTATCTACATCTTCGATCTCTTTGAAGAATCCCGATACTTGCTATACCTGGTTCTCCACTCTATTCAAATACCAATAACTTCTCCAAATTCGGACCCTGTGTTTCCACGAAACACCTGTCTAAAAACTAGAGAAGTCATAAGTAAACTGAATGTAGTACGAGGACCAACCCCTCTGTCCTGATGGACCCTGGACAACATACAATACTCTGTATAAGTCCCTTGAGTCTGATAACTCATTCACTGTGTGTCGTAGGTTGAAAACTGTACTTATGGTTAAGAAGAATTACACCGCTGTTTAATGCTCCTTACCTAACCATCCACTGATATAGGTAAATGTCATCGACATAATATCAAAAGGTATATCTCACTCTATGAAAATAGACGTACAGATATATCAATTTGAAATTGGTGCATAACAGCGGATATTCAAAACCAAATATTTGCCGACCGGCAAACAACCCAGGTGATTTCCTCAAATATCACCGATTACAACGAATCCCGATATAATGAGGATAATCACCCAATTCCCAATAACTTACTCCCACTCATCATCTGTAAAACCATACAGATGTGAGAATCGTATCCGGTAAATACATACCCTGGAGTAAGTATCTAATCGGGAAATCAGTTTTCTATTAACAGTACACAGTGAAACTGAAACATTGAAATGTTTCGATGGGGTATCCTGGTATTCCTAGTAATGCCTCTTCCAGATTCACGACTGTAACCGTATAGTTCTTTGTCACCTCTCCAAATCCCTTCATATGTCTTTAGTCTTTACCTTCTGCACACCCTTTTAGGCCAAATGGTTTTCTTCCTTCCCTACCGTTCGGCACCAGCCTATGGTTTGGAAGAAGACTATCCAATAAGCATAATGGGTGTACTGTCCCAATCCTAGGAACACTCGCAATGAGAGAGGGTGAAGATGAAAGACAACCGAATAAACCTTATTCCTATTTCTCCTGAACCAGAATCCATCCCCGAACTGGAATAAATTCCTTTCGAGTTCGTATATAACCATACGATGGAGTATCCAATAAACTGTGGATCTTCGTAGTGATACGGAGTGTTCTGGAGAAATACAAAGGTGATTTGGGAGTGGTAATGAAATACCTGGTTTGGTCGTGAATATCTGTTGCAATTTACTTTGCCCTCTTACCAATCCCTTGCTTTGTCTTAACTTAATACCTTCTGCACACCATCGTTATGCTAATTGGTTTTCTTCATTCCCTACCGGTCGGCACCAGCCTAAGGTTTGGAAGAAGACAATCCAATTTGCGTAATAGGTGTACTACCCCTAAACCAAGGAGTACTCGTAACCTGAGAGAGGGTAAAAGGAAAAGACAACTGAATAATCCTATCCGTTTTCTCCAGAACCGGAAACCATCCTCGAATAAATTCTTTCGAGTTCGTATCTAACCATACGATGGTTTTGTCCAATGGAAGTGGACGTTCATAGTAAAACGGGGTGTCCTGGAGAAAAGGGTAAAAGTAGGAGTGGCAATGAGGTTTGCAACTCTGACAATCCAAAAGCCAGTGTTTAGAAGGTTCGGTCAACTTGGTCACTGAGTCAAAGTCTTAGGGTCGGGTCAATGGTCGCTGCCAAAGAGAGAGAGAAAAGAAACACTCAGCGTGCACTCTAACCTAGATCAGAATGGTCACCAATTTATCTAATCTGGAATCCTCCCACTGTACCTCAAATTCTCCTCCAAACCTGAAAGAAGAATTAGTCGGTGTCACCCGAGGAGTAAACTAACTCATCAGTGGGAATCGGGATCCAACTATCATTGCATGATAACGTGACGGAATCCGCTCACGCTATCACACTCCAGAAGGTATGCGCATATCTGGCAAGTTTCAGTTCTTTTGAAACTCCCGATGTGATTTCTGCCCCATGCTCTTATGACCTTGACTTTGGCCAACAAATCATAAGTCACATGTCAAGTTCTACCCGTCATTCTCCAGGTTGTTTTGAATCCACCCGTACATACCCTTGACTTTGGCCAACAAGGCAGTACGACTGTTCCAAACCAACGCATCTATCTATGCTGCATATGAATAACCAACAGCTACCAAACACTGTGCCTTGACTTTGGCCAACAAACACAGCTTGAATACTATTGACTACCCATATGAAACGACGGAGGGCTACGAATGGTTTCTGGCGAAAACCTTTAACGTAATGAACTTGATATCGTTGAAGGAACGGATAGCTTTTTAAAAATATAGTGACGAAAACCATTGCTAAAGAGGTCACTCCCGGTGAAGGGATCTCGGCTCTTTCCCCGTAGAATGGGGTGCAGGATATTCCAAATGAATACCGCGATGCAAAGCAAAAGTAATCGGCTATAGTGAAGTTAATGCCCTGACGCAAACTTCTGTCCAAGGGGTCACTCCCGGTGAAGGGATCTCGGCCCTTGCCTCGTCGACTGAGGAGCAGGATATTCCAATGAATACCTCGATGCAAAACAAAAGTGAACGTCCTTGCAATAACAGCTTTTTGAAAAGTGTTCCAACAACATCAGATTAGGTTTGTTTTTAACTTGCATTGATCCGAATCAACGCAGTCCCATCAATTGATCACACCAAAAGAACGAAAATATACTGATGTACGTATATGCCATCCGCATTCGCCACTGGGTCCCGTCATTACCCGTTAGGTTAGCTAACTAACGACAGAGCGGGGACTGGACTAGCGCGGATGTAAAACATATACAACATCTACTAATATATATACCAATATATAGTATTCGCTCAAGGCGTGAATAAAATGCAACATCACAGAAATGTACAGCATCACAGAAACAATACAGATATCTGGGATCCCCGGGTTTCACAGAGCCGCTGAAACCCGACGTTCCCCTGGTCGTGTGGATAGCCTGTGCAATGAAATCCTAGACCCCTACGGGCGCGGCAAGTCACCCGCCAAAACCTGAAGCGAGGCAGCCCCCTTCAGCGCCGTGAATGGACCACCCAGCACTTCACGGAATCCGGCAACTTGGGCACCCCTCCTGGGTCAACCTGTACCCCCTACGAGTGCGGCGAATAGCCCGCCAATCCTAGAGCGAAGCCCCCTCCGTCTCAATGCCATGAGATGCGGGCTTGTTGCCCTCCAGAACCCGGCTATCCGTGCACCCCTCCGCGGGGCAATCCTAGTACAGAAAATAAAATATACATACACCGGGTACATCGACCGCAACCAGGTCGTGCCCCAAAAGAATAATACAAACAGGCAGTGACGGCAGTCCACATGTCGGACGCTCGCCCCGCAATATCAAATGTACATAATACAACAGAACTGTACTAGCATTGCATCCAGGCTATCCCCCACGACCGATCCGCAACAACACAGCAAATACATAGAACATCAACGTGAAAGTCACGTTCGCAAATCCGTCTAACCGGGCTATAGCAGTTAGACAGGATTTACCGATCGAGTGACATTCACGGTCGCAGATATAATGTAAATACTGTGAAAAATGTGTTTAAGATTTTCCGATTGACCAAAAATTAACAAGTGGGCCCCAAACTAATACTGTAGCACTCACAGAAATAATTGGCCCAATTTTAATATTCCAAAACCCCTGAAATAAACCCAGAAGGCATCTGTAAAAATTCGATGATGTGACGTGCACAGTGCGCCGCGGAAGGGCGGCATGTATGGGGTTTACGCGGCGGTTCCGCGCTCACACTGCAGCTTTACATCGTCGAATTTTTACAGAACTCTTATATTTTTTGGTAGATCACTTTTCTGTCACCTGAAAAAATTTTGGACACCAAAAAATCTTAACAGAAAACTGATGTGAACATAAATTGGGTTTTCGGAATTTTGGTCGATCGGAACTGAAAAACACATCAAACGAAGCTAGACGAAGTTAATGGCTAGGCTCTGATACCACTGTAAGTGCACGGCGGCGCCCCGGCCGTCAATCCGACGCCGGAATGCGGAAGCGGTGAATAACTTAAAATTTGCGGACTTTGCAAACCGGCACCACCGCGCACTATCACCCGGATCGTTACCATTAACTAGTCTAAGCTACTTAACAAGATGGGTTAGAGATATACCGACGATCCAAGTCCTCCGGTCTTCTCGCCATCATCCCGATCACTTGGGGAATGTCCCGTCTCCTCCTCGTCGCCGGAAGTGCACCACATCGCCTTCTTCGTTTACGGGCTCCCACCTCAATGCCGAGGCAACTCGGGCACGAAGCCGGCTACTCGACGTGCCCAAGGTTCGTTGTAGAATGTGTAGTAGAAGAAGTCTCATTTGGGGTTTATGGAGATGCCATTGTGGTGGAGGATTGATACAAGCTTTTGGAGGAGAAGCTAATATGATTTTTTTCAAGCCAAAAGAGTGTAAATCCCTACACTAGAATTTTGGACAGCCCTTGAGGGGAGAGGCCGGCCATGCAAGTGAGGGGTGAGTGAAAAAGGAGAGAGAGCCTCAACTCAAGAGAGTGAATCAAGAGAATAAGCAAGTGAAAGGCTATCATCAAAAGAAATGATCACAAGCCTAAACTAACACTCCACCAACCTCATCATCAACAACCATGATGACAAAGGAAAAACCAACACTCCACCTCAACCATCACCTCACCAAGTCAAGCAATCATGAAAAAGGAAAGTCAAGTGATGGTGCTCATCATGAAAACCATCATGATGCAACAAGATGCAAAGAACCCCCTCCACTAATGCTTATTTGCAACAATGCAAATAAGCCCTCCTCCACCAATCTTCGGCCAATGAACGGAACAATGGAAATTGGCCGAAACGGAAAGCAAACTGGCAACTCCAGAAAACTGGTCCCGTAATAAATTACAGGAAAACCCCGATACTGTGCATACACACCCGCATTTGTATTCCGACCGAAATACAAATGCAATGAGACAAAATCTACACTGTACTATACTAAGATCCGGCTTAAACCAAAGCCGGCTAGTAATATCTGTTCGATCCTGATCCGTTCAATACCGCACGTATCTGATCGAACCCTGCCATATATGCATACGGCCTATAGTACAGACTGTCCGATCCTGATCCGTGCAATACCGCACGTATCTGATCGGACCTTGCCATATCTCCATACGGCCTCTACAACCTTTCGCCCGAAAGCTGAGTAACTGTAAATGTGGTGGACTCTAAAGACTCGTCAACACCTTGGTTGTGGATTTAACCACTAGCACGTCAGAGGTATAAGCCAATACGTGACGGGCTACCAGGTACTGACCAAATGGGACGTCGATGAGGAAGCTCACCCCGACACCCAACTGAGCCTGTCAGTGACAATATCCGTGCAGTCCGGTCCGTTCGTCTATGAGCATCGCATGGCGGGCCTAGGGGGTTGGTAAAAGTCAGACCCCCAAAAGCGGTACAAGTCGTGTCGGAGTGTAGCCCAGAACACCCTGAGATACTACTGGAATACCTACCAGTAAATCTCCTTGCCTTGGCCAAGGACTTTGTGTAATGGCTCTCCTAGACACAGCACGACCTCACCCCCAATACCGGGAGAGACGAACCCCTGAAGATACGCTCACTGCCTCCATGTGGCTCGGGACTGTACCCAACTAAAACCTGTTTGCACGACTCCTTTGAGCCGTGGTAGGGTAGTAATCAAAGTACAGTGGGAACTCACACGAGACAAATGACGATCCCCAGGTCGATGAACTAACCTGCACACATGTCACCAGGGAACTGCCATCTGACGTCTGGTATATGACCAACTAGCATGTTCCCGGCGAGTCCTGTCCGGTGTACTCATAACCCAATGAGCACCTGTATACATCTTAGGTGATCCAACTGACACCAGTGGCTTGTGAGACCGGCCACCGCCCCTCGTCGGGGTCTCGACTGTATACACTAGTCTACTAATGGAGTATCGATGCCCAGTCTCGAAACTCCCACGACTAGGGACCTTTTAAGGATATGCTTGTAGACCCCCAGCTCCCACTTATATGATCGCCCTCATACTGCTGGTGGTCAAGCAAGAATCCTAGGGGCTCTATCAACGTGTAATAGCGACATGTCAGGTCACTTAAAGCAGTACACGATGATAAAGGTAAACCAGATAGCATACTATCATCTCGAGTAAGACTGTCCTACCGGGATAGGTCCTCCCTCAATCATTACAATCACGTACCTGTGACCTAATAATTGACTCTGAGGGCACTATCTCCAACAGTCACCTGGGTTGTTTGCCGGACGGCAAATATTTGGTTTTGAATATCCGTTGTTATGCAACAATTTCAAATTGATATATCTGTACGTCTATTTTTATAGAGTGAGATATACCTTTTTGAAATTATGTCTATGACATTTACCTAAATCAGTGGATGGTTAGGTAAGGAGCATTGAACAGCGGTGTAATTCTTCTTAACCATAAGTACAGTTTTCGACCTACGACACACAGGGAATGAGTTATTAGACTCGGGGGACTTATATAGAGTATTGTATATTGTCCGGTGTCCATTAGGACAGAGGGGTTGGTACTCGTACTATATTCTGTTTACTTTTGACTTCTCTAGTTCTTAGACAGATGTTTCGTAGAAACACAAGGTCTGAGTTTTGAAAAGTTATAGGTATAAGAGTAAAGTAGAGAACCAGATATTGCAAGTATCGGGATTTTTCAAGGTGATCGAGGATGCAGATACTTGTATATGGTATTCAGTTGATAGTAATGATTAAGAGAACTCGCTTCTCTTTCAGGTTACTCATAATTGGAAGTACTCCTAAGTTGAGTAACGCTGATCGGCCTCTCTCCATTTAGTTGACATGCACTGGTGACAGCTGCATGATTTGAATCTGGTTCAATTAAATCAGTGCCTCTATTTCTGTATTGGATATAGAACAGTTCATATCTTAACGATGTTAAGGTACGGGGAGTTGTCCGGCTTATGCTTAAAACCAGACTCTGGATAACTCAAGGCACATTTCTGTAATGGTTGTTTGTGGGTTGACCCGAGCTATGACGAGGGTTGACTTTCTACCATCTGGAAGATCAATAGTGATATTGTTCTTAACTTGCCACAGTTTTAACAAAAAATGGATTTTTTCAGAAAACAGTAGTGGGAGTATGGTAGAACTGGAAGTGATTCCAGAACCGCAAATGATTACTGAAGATTTGATAAGAACCTAAAGATTCAATCTGGTTTGACATTCCATTGGCCACTCCGCAGATATGGTGGGTAACCTCAGGCGCTCGAGAGGTACTTCGGTAGCCTCAAGGACGGTGACAGGGAGGTTCTTGTTTACCCAGACTTGCCATTGCTGTTGTTCCAGACTGTGAGACCCGGCAGGAGGATGGGTATAGCGTCGTTCTAAACGTCTATATGACTCTGCCAGAGGGTTGTCGTGGTCAGTGGGAGCAGCGGAAGCATGGTGGACAAGTGGCTTATGTCTATTTATAGACTAAAGCAGATATAGCGGAGATAGATCATCTATTTCTGATGTGACAGTCATAGGTTTGACTTCATCAGAATAGGGGATGGATCTGTTAAGAAGGTAGTAGGGTGTGATGTCCTGGTATTTGATGACATACACGGAGTAGGAAGTGATATTCCTATACTACGATCGGTTATACTTTGGTTGTCACACAGTGGTTTCTCCACATGGGACTTGGATATTATATCAGACATTCTGGTCACTAGATCTATGGTTTTAGATCTAGATTTGGGTGATTTCCCAATAAGGGTACTTAGACAGCATTCTAAGAGTATTTAGAATGGACGACTCCTGGCATGGTGGTGTACCTGCAGGTAATGGAGTCACCCTCTCTGAAGGTGTCTTACAGACTAAAGGGAAGAGGGATATGCATGATTGGCAGATCATTTGCTTAGGCAATTGAGTCAATCATGAGATGTCAAGTACCACACCAGATGTTGTTCTTGCAGTAGGTGCAATAAGTTGATATTGATCCAATCCTGGAGAAACGATCGAAAGCAGTTTTAGAACATAAGTGAATGTTCTAGGGATTTGATAACGGCAGCCTCTTTTAGGAGACGGTTATCATTCCAGGCTTCCAAGGTGACCTGGATGGCAGAGTGGTTGTCAGAGTTATAGTTTTCCCTCTGACGAGGGGCAGTATTTTGGACAGGTGGTCCAGGTGGATACTGAGGGAAGGCATGGCGCAGGATACTGATTAAGTTCAGTTGAAGATACAGTCTAAGAAGTTTGGATTTGGAGTTCATTTATGAGCTAGGTCCCATCAGATATCAAGACATATTCTAAGACAGATATTGCTCATTTCGGGAGATGGGTTTCTCCGCGAACTTGAGATAAGGAGAGACATAGAAAGAAACATCAGAGCGGATCCACTCACTGAGGCCATTCCTCGAACGCAATAGTTTCGCAAACGAGCTTTGTGAGACTGACTAGTAGAGGAGTTGGGTATTCGGTATCACACGGGCTGTGAGTATACGACATCGCAATAATTAGCCTTGAGTGCAAGTGGGAGATTGTTGGAGATAATGCCCTAAGAGTCAATTATTGGATCACAGACACGTGATTGCAATGATTGAGGGAGGACCTATCCCAGTAGGACAGTCTTACTCAAGATGATAGTATGCTATCTGGTTTATCTTTATCATCATGTACTGCTTTAGGTGACCTTACGAGTCGCTATTACACGTTGATAGAGCCCCTAGGATTCTTGCTTGACTACCAGCAGTATGAGGGTGATCATATACGTGGGAGCTGGGGTCTATAAGCACATCCTTAAAAGGTCTCTAGTCATGGGAGTTTCGAGACAGGGCATCGATACTCCAGAGTAGACTAGTGTATACAGTCGAGACCCCGACGAGGGGCGGTGGCCGGTCTCACAAGCCACTGGTGTCAGTTGGTTCACCTAAGATGTATACAGGTGCTCATTAGGTTATGAGTACACCGGACAGGACTCGCCGGGAACCTGCTAGTTGGTATTATACCTGACGTTAGATAGCAGTTCCCTAGTGACATGTGTACAAGTTAGTTCATCGACCTGAGATCGTCATTTGTCTCGTGTGAGTTCCCACTGTACTTAGATTACTACCCTACCACGCTCAAAGGAGACGTGCAAACAGGTTTTAGTTGGGTACAGTCCCGAGCCACATGGAGGCAGTGAGCGGATCTGCAGGGGTTCGTCTCTCCCGGTATTGGGGGTGAGGTCGCGCTGTGTCTAGAAGAGCCAGTACATGAAAATTCCTTGGCCAAGGAAGGAGATTTATTGGTAGGTATTCCAGTAGTATCTCAGGGTGTTCTGGGCTGCACTCCGACACGATTAGTACCGCTTTTGGGGGTCTGACTTTTACCAACCCCCTAGGCCCACCAAGCAATGCTCATAGACGAACGGGCCGAACTGTACGGATATTGTCACTGACAGGCTCAGTAGGGTGTCAGGATGAGTTCGCTCTTTGACGTCCCTTTTGGTCAATAGCTGGTAGCCCGTCATGTATGGCTAATACCTCTGACGTGCTAGTGGTTAAATCCACAGCCATAGTATTGACGAGTCTTTAGAGTTCACCACACACAGTTACTCAAGTTTCGGGCGAAACGCTGTAGAGGCCGTATGGAGATATGGCAGGGTTCGATCAGATACGTGCGGTATTGCAGGGATCGTGATCGGACGGTTTTTACTAGCGGGCTTTGGTTTAAGCCGGATCCTAGTATTAGACAGTGTAGATTTTGTCTCTTTGCATTTGTGTTCAGTGGGAATACAAATGCTGGCATGTATATGCAGTTGCGGGGTTTTCCTGTAATTTATTACGGGATCAGTTTTCTGAAGTTGCCAGTTTGCATTCCGTTCCGGCCAGTTTTCCTTTGTTCCTTCACGGCCGGACTTTCCGATGGATGGGGTAATTTGCAATTGTGCAAATTACTTTTTGTGGAGGGGGTTTCTTGCATTTGTGGCTTCATCATCATGAGATTCCATTTTAGTCTCTTCCATTGCATTTAATGTCATGGTGTGTGAAATGCTTTGATGAGAAATGGTGTGACCATTTTCTTTTCCTCTTTTTATATTATCATGCATTTTTCTCATTGTGAGGTGGGATTCTTTTTCCACCACCATTCCATATAGGGCCGGCCACATTAGGAGGAGAAAGGAGAGAAGTTCATTTTGATATGTGGCATTTTTTTTTCATCATCTCATTTTCTTGCTAGGAAAAATGAAAGCACCATTTTTCCTTATCTTCATTCCTCCACATCCATGGCAACTTCCAAAACCTCAAAGAGACAAGTTTCTACACTACACCTACAGTACCCTTGGACGCGTCGGCTTGCCAACTTCGTGCCCGAGTTGCCTCGGTCCAGAGGTGGGAGCCCGTAAAAGAATTTGGCTACGTGGTGCCCTTTTCGACGAGGAGGCGACGACCGGAGATTCCGCGAAGAGATCGGAGTGGAGAAGAAGACCGAAGGACACAGATTGCTTGGTATATCTCTCTACCCATCTTTTAGTTTGCTAGTAGTTAGGTTAATGGCCCGATCCGGGTTAATAGTGCGCGGTGGTGCCGGTTTGCAAGTTTCGTAAAGTTTTTCGTTTCCGCATCTCCGGCGTCGGATCGACGGCCGGGGCGCCGCCGTGCACTTACATACCTTAACCTTAATCTTTCCCTATAAATATCAACCCTAAACACACCCTCCTTAGTTCAAATTTCTGTCCAAAACTCTCAAGAAAATCCCTAGAACTTTTGTGTACAAGTGGAGTTAGCGATGGGAGAACTTCCGACGACGACCCTAGGAGCTTCCGGCAACGAAATGACGCATCGGCGAATCCTACTTCCTCCTATACCTCTTCTCTTGATTCTAAGCCAGTAAGTCCCACCTCTCTCTTCTCTAATCTATTCTTAAAACTTCTTTTATTAAAACCCGACGGAAGTGGAGTTAAATCCGACTTCCGATTCGGTTTTCTTTATAAAGTTCAATTTTTCTTAACACAACCATGTTAAGCTCTTAAATCTTGACTATTAATCATTAGCAAACCATGTTGAACAAGTTCCATAGCAAAATATTTCGTTTTGTAACTTTTACCGCTCTTTTTCAATAAAATACCATACAGTATAGTTTCTACTTTAAAAAATCATTAATCTTGCTATACATTTAGATAGATCACGAGGTAATGACCTACCTCTTCACAACACTCATATGCAATATAGCACAATACCTTTTGGGAAATATAGATTCGGGAAATACCGTTTTACACAAAACTACTTTTAACTTATAAAAAACCATTTTCTACAAGATTACGTATTTTTAAACAAATCTTTACAAAGTGCCGCTACAACCCATTTTGAGGAACCCGACTGGGATGGTGCGGATTATCGCACATCCCTGGGCTTAGTAGTGCGATATGCAGACCTCTGCAAGGAGCATTCGGTCTCGAGAGATTTAAAATACAAATATCTTAAGAAAATGAGATTTCTAGAATTATAATATATATTAAAATTATTTTTATATAAATATATATATATGTATCATTAAAATATCTATTTCCACTTTTTTCTAAAATCGCAAGAATCACTTTACATTAAAATACCATAAATTCCATACAAGTTCAATATTACAATTAAATAGCCTATGTTATGAAATTAGGTTATTTTCACTAGAAATATCACAAATATAAAATCTACATTTATGATAACTCTAAAGACAATAATTAAATACTTGGGGTGTATTTTGAAAATTATACAAAAGTATTTTTACATAAAACCCCCTCAAGTTCTATAAATTACCCTAAGGACCCTAGTAAATATAGGTTTAAGCGGGACCAGTCTCTTTAGCCTCAGGAAGCCGGAGATATGGGTGCTTGCTTATTTACGGTAGAAAACTTAACAAACGGTGTTATCAATACGGTAATTGTCTTTGAAAAAGACACAAATCCTGCCGCCCATATGCAGCGGTTATCGATAACATCAAAACCTAATTCAGGATTTCAATTTTCTTTTCTAACTGTTCTGACTCATACTGAGTCTCATTAATAATCTGACTTGAATATGATTCAAGTACAATCTATAATCTACAATCCAACATGAATCCTTGAATACATATATTCAATCTATTCAATCTGTATTGACTGAACCGAACCATGAATATACATCCATTTACATGATTCTCCAGTTACATCCATGATTCTCCAGTTACATCCATTTACTGATATCATGGTTTCGGCAAGTCATCCAATTATACAATTTATATTACAAGACAATACAAGTTGCAATACAATACAAACACCACAAACAAAACATCACGGGGTTTAAGGGGGTAGATTGGTACGGAAGGTGTTAGAAGTGGCACGAGACATCAACCATAAGACGTAATTACATCCATGCCGTTGTTCTGTGGTATTATCGACGGAGCCTTGTACTTCCATTTGCATTAGTCTCTGGCATATAGAGACTCATCTCGTATACACTGGCATCCTTCTGTACCAAACTACAAACAACAGCGTTAACACTAAATACAACAGTATACCAAAATAATACAACTTTAAAAGCTATACTCTCTCTCCCTCTCTCTCTGTCGATTCTATTTCTCCCTTATCTTTGAGACTTACCGAGCGATTTGTTCACTGACGACATTCTCTTTCTTTCTTCTTTGAATGTCGTCAGGTGATTCGGACCTTCCAGAGATCGAGCCTAGCACTGAAGACCTGGACCAGTTTATTGAAGTTCCCAAGCAGTAATTACACTTGTACACATTTCATTTCAGTACTTTCCATTTCTGTTATGCCACTGTTTAGGCATTGCTTTCATTCAGATGTATTTACCTTTCCATGTACTGTAAAAGAATGTTAATAAATAAAGTTGTTGTTCATTACATTTGTCTCTTGTGTATATTTCTTTTATATTGCTTAGTTACGCTTAGCGTATTTACTTCAGAGTAAATACGTAGCGGCCTCGTCACGTCCTCTGCCCATACACTGGGAAGCGAGGCGTGACACTTGTGTGATTCCCACTGTGCTTTGATTTCCACCTTACAACGTTCAAGAGAACGTGCAAAACGGTGGCTTTTGGGTACAGTCCCGAATCACATAGAGGTGTTAGTTGTATGTATGCCTTAAAGGCCATTATTGTACATGAGATGTATATTATAGTGGATGCTTGCACATACATAGGGAGGACTTTCTTGCTCGACATAATAGTACGCTATCTGGTTGCTCTTTACCTTAACATGTACACTTATATCGTCTCTCTGTGACATGTTGGTAAAGCCCTAAGGATTTGTACTTGACTTCCAGGATTATGATAGGGATCATACTAGTGGGGTCTGGATAGTCGGTAAGTACATCCTACAATTGTTCCTAGTCGTGGGAATATTGAGATGGGGCATCGATATTCCAAAGTAGACTAGCGTATATCTTCTCGACCCATGTGATGGGCGATGGATAATCCCATATCCATTGGTGTTTGACATCAGAGATGATATACGGGTGCTCAGTGGAGACTGGGTACACTGAACGAACTCACCGAGAACTCCTAGATTGTATTATACCTCACGTCAGATAGCAGTTCTCTGGTGACACTGGTACAGGTTAGTCTTTCGACCCGAGATCGTCTTAGAGTATTGTGTGTCTCCCACTGTGCTTTGATTTTCACCCTACCACGGCTCTACTGAGTCGTGCAAACAGGTGGTTTTTGGGTATAGTCCCGAGTCACATGGAGGCAATGAGCGATAGGAGGGGATTCGTCTCTCCCGGTATAGGGGTTGATGTTGCGCTATGCTCGATTGGCCATAACTAGAAATCCCTGGCCAGGGTTGCTGAGATTTACCGGTAAGAGTTATCAGTAGTTTCTCGACCGTTATGGACCTTACATCGGCATGACTTATCAACCTACTGGGATCTGACGTTTACCGCCCCTAGGCGAGATATGCGACATATCAGACGAAGAGACCGGACTGTACGGTAGTGTTACTGATTGGATTCGCAGGAGTATGAGTGGGCTTGCTTGTTGATCTTCTGATCGCTCAATACCCGGGTGGCCATAACGTTTAGCACGCCTCTTGCGGCTTGTGGGTGTTTGATATGATCATCACCTACTGCCGGCGTATTGACGAGTCTTTAGAGTCCTACACAGAGGTTTCCTGGCTCAAGCGAAATGGAGTAGGAGCACGTATGTGATATGTGCAAGACCGAGATTAATACGAGTATGTGATACAGTATTCTGTTCTCGCGATTTGTATCATCGGTCGGCTATATGCGATATAGCCGGGTTATCGAATCAAGTGTTGATTCGATAAATTGATACACATAATATTCGTAAGTTATATGTGATATGACCGGATCATTAAATCAAGTGTTGATTTAATGATTTAATGTATAATTATATATTTGATATATTATTTTACAAGTATAGGCTCACTTAAGATTGTTTTTCTCACTTGATGTGCACAAAGTGTATATGTGATATATAATTGTGTACACGTTTGTATCATGCTTGATGATATATGCAAACTTGGGTGTGTGTATGACTTACACCATGCTTACTTATAATTGTGAGGTTTTTATTTATTTTAAGTAAATTCAAAATGGTGGCATATTTTGTCATGGCTTGAAGCTTCATGAAGCTTGGATAACCATTGACCAAGTCCACACATTTTGTTTTACTTAAGATATTTTTAAACCAAACTATTAGAGTTATCCATGGTTAAGTCTCTACAATGGTTTACTATTAGATACTAACTCACCCATGGTTGCAAATTAATTGATTCACTTGATTTTTCTTGAGCTTTTTCTTCATCTCCTTCCTCTTGCTTTCTAGCTCCAAGGAAAATGGTGAAATCAAGTGAGAAATTAAAATCTAAAGTGAGCCCACTTCCTATTTCATCATCCTATACACTTGCTTGGGTAGTAAAGGGTGTTCTCTTCATAAAGTTCTTGACCTAGTGAAAGGGGCAGCTTGAGTTTAGGTCTCCTCGACGTAGATCATCTTCGGCCTCGAAGACTACGAGCAAGATCGTTCATTTCTCCAAGGGAAACCATTCTAGAGTTCAGGAAATCTTCACTTGGAGCGATCGCAGCGAAGGGACGACTACACGGAGCTTTAGAAGTGAAGGACCGGGTCTACAAAGGTTTTATTCTTGTTCATTTCTTATGTAATGTATGATTGCATGTTTTATTGTCTTTTCACTCTAGCTTGATCCTAGCTTAGGATTGATTAGCACCTTAGAATTTTTGAAATTGGCATGGTTGTTGCTGTGAAAACCCAGTAGGGTGCTAAGGAATCCCATCGGTGTTATAAGAGCCGGGCTAGAGTATTAGACGATGTGTGTTAGACTACGAAACCGAAACTACTCCGAAACGTGAAACATCGAGACCCAGTTTCTGTCGATTTTTAAACGACCTCTGAAAATTATTTAAATAAGTGCAGAATACTGTATGAGCTATTAGCTGAACATGACAAAAATTGGGGACCATCTGCTCGGATTTTAACCTAGCAGATTGGGGTTATGGCCGAGCAGGCCAGCCCAAGGAGTTTGTTTTGGGTTCAAATTTTTATCATGTTCCATGCTCTGGGTTTTGGTGTTTCAGGTGTTGTTTGTTTTTTCTACAATTGCATGTGATGCAGTGTTACTGTGTAGGCAACTTCGGAGTGTTTCGTATTCTTAGTTTAACATTGTATTTGGGTTTTCACATGTTATCTAGGAGAAGTTAAAGAGTTCGATCGAATGTCAAAAGCCCATTTTTCCAAGTTTAGGGTATTCGGAAAATCATGCAAGTAACTCTATGGACCCTCTAGAAGAACAAAAACCTTAACTATATTCTATGCCCTCGGAACCGCGACTGAACCCTAGGGTTTGCCGTAGTTCCGCGGTGTCATAGGTGAGGCGTTGGTTTGGCCCTTCTACGGCTGGATCATAGGTACTGTGGCATGTTTTGGGTACTTTAACTTTGCTCAAGTGTTGAGTTTTCGGGAAATTGTGGGACTTTGATTATTCGATCGAAAAGTTTAACGCCGTCCGGATATTTGTGATAGGATACAATACTTGGAATCCACAATATTTGAATTTTATAAATCTAGCAATTTAGTCTCATTTGATCAGTTGCCACGTGATTTTGATGCGATCAAAAGTCCGTCGCAATCACGTAGTGTATGCGGATACTCGCCGGGTAACATTACTAGATAGCCACACCCCATAACCCCGACCAAGTGACTGCAGGAGAACTCCGTTGCCAAAAGCATCCGTCCGGGTGCTCGCGGCCGCGGTGTTCCGCCTTAGTGCACTTCGCGTCGGTATCGGGGGGTGGGGCCGTCTACTAAAGTTCCTGACGAGCATTCGACCAGGATGTCGGGAATCTTGTTGAATTGCCCGACTTGTTATTGAAAAGTGTTTTCAATATCGAGACTAAAATGCGGGGTTTATAATTGTTAGGCATGTGATGTCTAAGGAATTCATATTGTTAGGCATGAAATCTGCAATATGAGATATTATAGGTTTATGATGTCTAAGGTGGTTGCGGATTCCAACCGTTGTAGTTTTCACTTTCTCTTCTGCGACCGTAAGTGTAATATGTGGTGTATCTCCGGTTTCGTTGCTATACATCAAGGACAATTGGGATACGCATATTTACTTACGTTGATGACATGTGATGTTATGTGTTGCTGGATATGTTATATTGGATCGTCGTGTTTGAATAGCCGGTGGTTTTATGTGAGATGAGAGTTTTTCATTTTCATTCATGTAAAATTTAATTGTATGTAATATTCTTTTATTGGGGCACTTCCGGGTTAAGGAAGATGTCACCGTTGATGTATATTATTTACTTTTCCGTATTGGGATAGACCCAAGGAGGGGAGCACAAGTAACCGGGTTCTAGAGTCCAGTGGGAGACCGTCTTCGAGGCATCGAGACCGGGTCTCCTAACTCTAGAATTGGTAGGGATGTAGGTTTGGCTATTCATCACAACCGTGGAATCCGTGTTTTATACAGGCTTAATATAAAACCCGGAAATCCTAGTATATCCAATATTTCATATGTTGTTTTCTGCTGCGATATCTGTGATGTGATCATTTGATATGTTGAGATAGATACTGTATATAGTATATATGATATATTATATAGATGTTGCTTATGTTTTACACCCGCGCTAGCCCTGCCCCGCTCTGCCGTTAGTTACCTAACCTAACGGTGCATGACGGGACATCGAGGCGAATGCGGATGGCGTAAGCGTACGTTGTATTTATCTGTGATGTTTAGGTGACTTAAATGATAGGACATTCATTAATGAGATTAATGAAAGAAAATAAACCTAAGGATGTTGTGGAATCGAATTTTCAAAAACAGGTAGCTCCAGTTGTTGCTTTGCATAGCGGTGTTCCTTGTAGAACATCTTGCACCTCATTCAACGAGGAAAGAGCCGAGATCCCTTCACCGGGAGTGACCTCTTTAGAAATAACTGGCAGATGCTACAACCCTCGGTTTCGTCTTTTGATTGCTTTTCTAGTTCTTGCTTTGCATAGTGGTATTGTGAATATCCTGCACATCATGCGACGAGGAAAGAGCCGAGATCCCTTCACCGGGAGTGACCTCTTTAGCGAAACTAGCAAAGGCCTCAAAAACACTCCATTTTAAACCATTTGATTCTACAACGAGATCAAGTTCAAAGCGTTATAGGTTTTCTTAAAAACCATCCGCAACCCTCCGTCATTTTAAGAAGTAGAGTACTTAGTATTCGTGCTGTGTTTGTTGACTATAGTTAAGGCAAAGTGTACGGTAGCTAAGTGATGTCTTCCTACATAGCATATGATGCGATTAGTTAGGACAGTCATGTAACTTTGTTGACCATAGTTAAGGGTCATGTGGGTGGGTATAATTAATCATGAAATGACGGGTAGAACTTGACTAGTGCTTATGATTTGTTGACCATAGTTAAGATCATAAGTCACTAGGGGTAAAAACCATTATCGGGAGTTTCAAGTATTAAAATTTGCAATGAGATTGCATACCTTCTATGAGATAGTTCGATCCTGATACCCATTGCGAGTAATTGTTACTCCTGGGAGAGTTTTGCACTTTACAATTAGCCGATCAAGTAGGTGTCTAGAAAGGTGTCAACGGGGTTACGCCCCTGGGAAAATGAGGTTTATTTTAATTAGTTCCGTGTGAAAGCGCGGGGAACCTCCCTCAAAGTACCGGCACTGGCCTAGCTGAAAGATTGGCGAACTTGTAGAGTGTAATTAATCCCGGCTAGTTTTTCCTTTTAAGATTTGAAGGAAGATTTGATAAAAACAGTAGGAGCCATTCTGATTAGATAAAATATATAACCAATCTAATCTTGTAAGATCGCACGCAGAGTGTTTTCTTCTCTCTCTCTCCAGGTAGCGACCATGTCACGCCTTAATCAAGATAATAATATGGATGTATTGACCAAACCCGCTTGTTATACTGAGCTGGGGAACGTTGGTCCCGCTCCAACTTATAATTGTTATAAGACTAAGCAGGAAATAGGGGATTACCAGAATTCCCGTGCCGCCCAAACGAAGAAAGTGCATGATGATGCATCTTCTTCGGGTGTGTTCATTACCGAGAACTGTTTCTCAGTATCCTCTACGTCCTGGGTATGAGATACCGGATCAGGATCCCACATATGTAATCTGTTACATAGGCTAAAGAAAGATAGAGAACTGGGAATGGGTGATATGTCTCTAAGTATAGAGAATGGTGCAATTGTTGCAGCCAAAACAGTTGGCAGATATCACCTTGTATTACCAAATACATTGATTCTGAACGAATGTTATTAGATACCGAACCTGATATACAACATTATATCAGTCTCTTTATTACATAAAGAAGGATATAATTTTGTATTGATGGATAATGTTTTGAACATTTCCTATATCAAAGTGTTGATCGGTTCAGGCGCGTTATCTAATGGCATATACGTTCTAAATCAAACCACAGTTCTCAACGTATAGAACACACACAAGAGGGAAAGTTCAGAAATGAATGAATCTTTCTTGAGGCATTGTAGACAAGGTCATATCAATGCGACCCGATTAGATAAGTTACATTTAGATGCATATTTAAATCAATTTGAATTTGAATCTTGTGAAACTTGCCAGTCATGTCACAAAGATAAAATGATCATAACTCCGTTTGCTGGAAATAGAGAAAGAGTTAGTAAACTCTTGGGACTGATACATGATGATGTATGTGATCTCTTGTCTACATATGCCAGGACTGGTTCTTTGTACTTCATTACATTCACTGAAGATCTCTCAAAATTCAGACACATGTTTCTGTTGAAACACAAGTCTGAAGCTTTTGAGAAATTCATAGAATATAAGTCAGAAGTCGAGAACCAAAACTGGTATAAGTATTTAAGTCCTATGATGAGATCAGGGAGGAGAATACTTAAGCATGGAGATCCTGGACTATTCTAAAGGAGAATGAGATTCTCTCTCAACATTACTCCTTCGTATACACCACAGCACAACGATGTATCGGGGCGGAGCAATCGCACCCTATTAGATATGGTGCGCTCTATAATGAGTACTATTGAGTTGCCTATTTCATTTTGGGAGTTATGCACTTGAGAACCTGCATACCTATTGAACAGGGTTCCAATCAAATCAGTGCCTACCACTCCATATGTGATATGGTATGGGAAGACCCCATCTCTTAAGTAAGTTAAGATTTGGGGTTATCCGGCCTATGTCTAAAAGCAAAATCCGTACAAGCTCGAGGCAAGGTCTGTTCTGTGGAAGTTTGTTGGATATCCCAAGCATTCGCAAGGGAATATCTTCTACTGCACCGAGGAACAAAAGGTGTTTTATTTCTCGGCATGCCACCTTTTAGAAAAAGAAATTTGTGGACATGAGGTAGAACTGGAAAGAGTTCCAGCTATACAAACTACAGCTGATGATTTGATAGAACCAGAGGACACAATAGTTTCCAACGAACCTCAGCCTCTCCACCGATCTGGTAGGGTTCCTCATCCGCCTGAGAGATACTTCGATTTCTCGATGACAGTGGGAGCGAGGATTGCATCATGAGATAATGACCCAACTAGTTTCGAGCAGGCTATCAAGAGTGGGGACTCTGTAAGAATGGCTGGATGCTAAGCGATCTGAGATGGAATCCATATACACCAACAAAGTATGGAGTTTGGTTGCTATATCTGAAGGGTTAAATCCCCATCAGGAGCAAGTATATCTTGAGAAGATTACTTGGTGTAGATGGATAAGTTGAGACTTTCAAAGCTAGACTTGTTGCAAAAGGTTCTCGTCATCGACCATGCATGGATAATGATGGAACCTTTTCTCCAGTACCTATGCTTAAGTCTATCCAGATCCTACTTTCCATTGCTACATACCATAACTACGATATCTGGTGGTTGGGTGTCATGAATGCTTTTCTGAATAGTGATTTAGAAGAGAGCGTCTATAAGTACACAGCCAGAGGGCTTCGTAGACAGTGGGAGCAGCGGAAATATATGCAAGTTACTTTATGGGATAAAGCAGGCATCGTGGAGTTGGAACATCTGTTTTGATGTGATAGTCAAAGCGTTTGACTTCATCAAAATGGTAGATGAACCTTGTGTATACAAAAAGGTAGTAGGGAGTATGGTGCTCTTCCTCGTATAGTACGTGGATGACATACTCTTGATAGGAAAGGAGTTTCTTATGCTACGCTCTGTCAATCTCCTCTTATCACAAAGATTCTCCATATAGGATCAAGGTGATACCTCTTAAATCCTGGGTTTTGGATCTATGAGATAGATCTAAATGGATGTTAGGATTCTCACTAGATGTAGTGAGATGGTATCAATCGATCATGGGGAGAATCACTGGATAGCTTCCAGGGTGGTAACGACGACTGAATGTCAGTCACAGGCATTGTCTTTACCCTCAGTGGAGGGACGGTATGTTGGAAGAGTTCCAAGCTAGATATCGTGACAAACTAGACGATAAAGGCTGGTGACATCGCTATCAAAGATGCTACCAAATGGAAGTCTGTGTGTTTATTTGTTCATGAGATGAACAAGGTTCCTACCATTGTGTGACAATGGAGATGTGGCTTTGGCCTAGGAACCCCGGTCCCATCAGTGATCCATACATATTCTTAGGCAGTATCACCTGATCGTGGAGATGGTTGATCTCCAGGGGATCGAGGTTAGGAGAGTAAATTCTGAGGACAACAGGGAGGATCCACTCACAAAGGCCTTTTCCTAGAGAGAGACTTTTATGGGATGGTTGAGTATGAGATACTTCAACCACTGCTATATGATAGCCCTAGTGCAAATGGGAGATTGTTAGTTGTATGTATGCGCTAGAGGCCATTATTGTACATGAGATGTATATTATAGTGGAGGCTTGCACATACATAGGGAGGACTTTCTTTCTCGACATGATAGTACGCCATATGGTTGCTCTTCACCGTAACATGTACACTTATATCGTCTCTCTGTGACATGTTGGTAAAGCCCTTAGGATTTGTACTTGACTTCCAGGATTATGATAGGGATCATACTAGTGGGGTCTGGATAGTCAATAAGTACATCCTACAATTGTTCCTAGTCGTGGGAATATCGAGACGGTGCATCGATATTCCAGAGTAGACTAGCGTATATCTTCTCGACCCATGTGATGGGCGATGGATGATCCCATATCCATTGGTGTTTGACATCAGAGATGGTATATGGGTGCTCAGTGGAGACTGGGTACACTGAACGGACTCGCCGAGAACTCCTAGATTGTATTATACCTCACGTCAGATAGCAGTTCTCTGATGACACTGGTACAGGTTAGTCTGTCGACCCGAGATCGTCATAGAGTCTTGTGTGTCTCCCACTGTGCTTTGATTTCCACCCTACCACGGCTCTACTGAGTCGTGCAAACAGGTGGTTTTTGGGTACAGTCCCGAGTCACATGGAGGCAGTGAGTGATAGGAGGGGATTCGTCTCTCCCGGTATAGGGGTTGATGTTGCGCTATGCTCGATTGGCCATAACTGGAAATCCCTAGCCAGGGTTGCTGAGATTTACTAGTAAGAGTTATCAGTAGTTTCTCGACCATTATGGACCTTACATCGGCATGACTTATCAAGCTACCGGGGTCTGACATTTACCACCCCTAGGAGAGATATGCGATATATCAGACGAAGAGACAGGACTGTACGGTAGTGTTACTGATTGGATTCGCAGGAGTATGAGCGGGCTTTCATGTTGATCTTCTGATCGCTCAATGCCCGGGTGGCCGTAACATTTAGAACGCCTCTTGCGGTTTGTGGGTGTTTGATATGATCATCACCTACTGCCGGCGTATTGACAAGTCTTTAGAGTCCTACACAGAGGTTTCCTGGCTCAAGCGAAACGGAGTAGGAGCACGTATGTGATATGTGCGGGACCGAGATTAATACGAGTATGTGATACCTTATTCTATTATCGCGATTTGTATCATCGATTGGTTATATGCGATATAGCCGGGTTATGGAATCAAGTGTTGATTCGATAAATTGATACACATAATATTAGTCGGTTATATGTGATATGACCGAATCCTTAAATCAAGTGTTGATTTAATGATTTAATGTATAATTATATATTTGATATATTACTTTACATTAACTAGTATAAGCTCACTTAAGATTGTTTTTCTCACTTGATGTGCACAAAGTGTATATGTGATATATAATTGTGTACATGTTTGTATCATGCTTGATGATACATGCAAACTTGGGTGTGTGTATGACTTACACCATGCTTACTTATAATTGTTAGGTTTTTATTTATTTTAAGTAAATTCAAAATGGTGGCATATTTTGTCGTGGCTTGAAACTTCATGAAGCTTGGATAACCATTGACCAAGTCCACACATTTTGTTTTACTTAAGATATTTTTAAACCAAACCATTAGAGTTGGCCATGGTTAAGTCTCTACAATGGTTTAGTATTAGATACTAACTCACCCATGGTTGCAAATTAATTGATTCACTTGATTTTTCTTGAGCTTTTTCTTCATCTCCTTCCTCTTACTTTCTAGTTCCAAGGAAAATGGTGAAATCAAGTGAGAAATTAAAATCTAAAATGAGCCCAATTCCTATTTCATCTTCCTATACACTTGCTTGGGTAGTAAAGGGTGTTCTCTTCACAAAGTTCTTGACCTAGTGAAGGGGGTAGCTTGAGTTTAGGTCTCCTCGACGTAGATCATCTTCGGCCTCGAAGATTACGAGCAAGATCGTTCATTTCTCCAAAGGAAACCATTCTAGAGTTCGGGAAATCTTCACTTGCAGCGATCGCAGCGAAGGGACGACTGCACGGAGCATTAGAAGTGAAGTACCGGGTCTACAAATGTTGTATTCTTGTTCACTTCTTATGTAATGTATGATTGCATGTTTTATTGTCTTTTCACTCTAGCTTGATCCTAGCTTAGGATTGATAAGCACCTTAGAATTTTTGAAATTGGAATTTTTGAAATTGGCATGGTTGTTGCTGTGAAAACCCAGTAGGGTGCTAAGGAATCCTATCAGGAGGCAATGAGCGATGGGAGGGGATTCCTCTCTCCCGGTATAGGGGGTTGATGTTGCGCTGTGCTCGATTGGCTATAATAAGAAGTCTCTGGCCAGGGCTGATATGGAGATCTACGTGTAAGTGTTATCAGTAGTTTCTCAACCCGTTATGAGCCTTACATCGGCACGACTTATCGGTTACTGGGGTCTGACGTTTACCACCCCTAGACTAGATATGCGACATATCAGACGAAGAGACCGGACTGTACGGTAGTGTTACTGACAGACTTTACAAGAGTTAGAGCGGGCTTTCTTGTTGATCTTCTGATCGCTCAATACCCGGGTAGCCGTTACGTCCAGCTAGTACCGCTGACGGCTTGCAGATGCTTGATATGATCATCACCTACTGCCGGCGTATTGACGAGTCTTTAGAGTCCTACACAGAAGTTTACTGGCTCAGGCAAAACGAAGTAGAAGCGCATATGTGATATGTGCGGGACAGAGATTAGTACGAGTATCTGATACCGTATTATATTCTCGGGATATTAGTATCGGTCGATTATTTGTGATATAGTCGGGTTATCGATTCAAGTATTGATTTGATAACATGATACATATGATATTAGTCGGTTATATGTGATACAGCCGGATTATTAAATCAAGTATTGATTTGATAATTTAATGTATAATTGTATATTTGATATACTAGATTACATTAACTAATATTAGATCACTTAAACATTTCTTTTTCTCACTTGTGTGCATATAGTATATATGTGAAATATATTAATGTACATTTTTGTGTCATGCTTGATTATACACACTACATGGGTGTATGAGACTTACACCATGCTCATGATAATGTGAGGATTCTTTATTTAAAGTAAATCCAAATTAGATGGAAATTAGTCACATGCATGAAGCTTGCAGAAGCTTGCAGATGCATTTACTTAGTCCACTAATTTTGTTTTACTTAAGATATTTATTAACCCAACCATACTCATTAGCCATGGTTATGTCTCTACATGAGTTAGTATATGATACAAACTCACCCATGGTTGCCATTCATTCTCTCATCCATTATTTTGCTTCATCTTCCTCTTCACAAGAGAGAGCTCTCTAGGTTAATGAGAGGTGAGGAAAATTAGTGAGAAAATCAATTCTAAAGTGAGCAAAAATCCTACTTCATCATCCTCTACTCGATTAGCCATTTAGTTTAGGGTGTTAGCTTCACTAATCCTTCATTAATGAAGAGGTAGCTTGCGTTAGTGTCTCCTTGACGTAGATCATCTTCGGCCTCGAATACTTCGTGCAAGCTCGTACCTTTCACCTTGTGAAGCCGTTCTAGAGTCCGCAAGATCACTACTTAGAGCGAAGGGACTACTACACGGAGCTATTGAAGTGAAGGACCGGTCTACAAAGGTTGTATTCCTAGTTCACTTAGTTGTAAATTTGTTTACACTTTGTTTCATCTAAATCTTTAGTTAAGATTCTAGGGTTAAGTAGCATGGAAAAAATTTGAATTTGGCATGGACGATGCCTCCCGAAACCTTGCTGTTGTGCTAGGTTACTCTACAACATAAATCCGAGGCCTTTGAGAAATTCCAAGAATACAAGAATGAAGTGGAAAAACAAACAGGCAAAAGTATCAAGACACTTAGATCTGATCAAGGTGGTGAATACTTAAGTGCCGAGTTCTTGGATTACTTAAAAGAGAATGGAATTCTCTCTCTCAGCTTAATCCTCCATACACACCTCAACACAACGGTTTATCGGAATGGCGGAATTGCACCTTATTGGATATGGTGAGTTCCATGATGAGTAACACTGAGTTACCGTGATCCTTCTATGGTTATGCACTAGAATCTGCTGCATATCTTTTGAACAAGGTTCCTACTAAGTCAGTGCCTACCACACCATATGAAATGTGAAGTGAGAAGAAACCCTATCTTAAGTATCTTCTAGAATTGGCGGGCTATTCGCCGCACTCGTAGAGGGTACAGGTTGACCCAGGAGGGGTGCCAAAGTTACCGGATTCCGTGAAGTGCTGGGTGGTCCATTCACGTTGCTGAAGGGGGCTGCCTCGCTTCAGGTTTTGGCGGGTAACTTGCCGCGCCCGTAGGGGTCTAGGATTTCATTGCACAGGTCTATGGTTTTAGATCTAGATTTGCATGGTTTCCCAATTAAGGGTACTTAGACAGCATTCTAAGAGTATTTAGAATGGACGACTCCTGGCACGGTAGTGTACCTGCAAGTGATGGAGTCACCCTCTCTAAAGGTGTCTTACAGACTAAAGGGGAGAGGGATGTACATGATTGGCAGATCACTTACTTAGGCAATTGAGTCAATCATGAGATGTCAAGTACCACACCAGATGTTGTTCTTGCACTAGATGCAATAAGTTGACATTGATCCAATCCTAGAGAAACAGTCGGAAGCAGTTATAGAACATAAGTGGATGTTCTAGGGATATGATAACGACAGCCTCATTCGGGAGACAGTTATCATTCCAGGCTTCCAAGGTGACCTGGACGACAAGGAGGTTGTCAGAGTTATAGTTTTTCCTTCTGACGAGGGGCAGTATTTTGGACAGGTGATCCAAGGCAATACTGAGGGAGGCATGGCGCAGGATACTGATTAAGTTCAGTTGACAATACAGTCTAAGAAGTTTGGATTTGGAGTTCACTTATGAGCTAGGTCCCATCAGACATCCAGACATATTCTAAGATAGGTTTTGCTTATTTCGGGAGATGGGTTTCTCCGCGAACTTGAGATATAGAGAGACATAGAAAGAAACATCAAATCGGATCCACTCACCGAGGTTATTCCTCGAACGCAATAGTTTCGCAAACGAGCTTTGTGAAACTGACTAGTAGAGGAGTTGGGTGTTCGATATCACACGGGCTGTGAGTATGCGACATCGGAATAATTAGCCTTGAGTGCAAGTGGGAGATTGTTGGAGATAGTGCCCTCAGAGTCAATTATTGGATCACAGGCACATGATTGCAATGATTGAGGGAGGACCTATCCCGGTAGGACAGTCTTACTCAAGATGATAGTATGCTATCTGGTTTATCTTTATCATCGTGTACTGCTTTAGGTGACCTGACATGTCGCTATTACACGTTGATAGATCCCCTAGGATTCTTGCTTGACTACCAGCAGTATGAGGGCGATCATATAAGTGGGAGCTGGGGTCTATAAGCACATCCTTAAAAGGTCCCTAGTCGTGGGAGTTTCGAGACAGGGCATCGATTCTCCAGAGTAGACTAGTGTATACAGTCGAGACCCCGACGAGGGACGGTGGCCGGTCTCACAAGCCACTGGTGTCAGTTGGTTCACCTAAGATGTATACAGGTGCTCATTGGGTTATGAGTACACTGGACAGGACTCGCCGGGAACATGCTAGTTGGTCTTATACCTGACGTCAGATAGCAGTTCCCTGGTGACATGTGTACAGGTTAGTTCATCGACCTGGGGATCGTCATTTGTCTCGTGTGAGTTCCTACTGTACTTTGATTACTACCCTACCACGCTCAAAGGAGACGTGCAAACAGGTTTTAGTTGGGTACAGTCCCGAGCCACATCGAGGCAGTGAGCGGATCTTCAGGGGTTCGTCTCTCCCGGTATTGGGGGTGAGGTCGCGCTGTGTCTAGGAGAGCCATTACACAAAGCCCTCGGCCGAGGCAGGAGATTTACTGGTAGGTATTCCAGTAGTATCTCAGGGTGTTCTGGGCTACACTCCGACACGACTTGTACCGCTTTTGGGGGTCTGACTTTACCAACCCCCTAGGCCCGCCATGCGATGCTCATAGACGAACGGACCGGACTGTACGGATATTGTCACTGACAGGCTCAGTAGGGTGTCAGGATGAGTTCGCTCATCGACGTCCCTTTTGGTCAATACCTGGTAGCCCGTTACGTATTGGCTTATACCTCTGACGTGCTAGTGGTTAAATCCACAACCAAGGTGTTGACGAGTCTTTAGAGTCCCCCACATTCAGTTGCTCAAGTTTTCGGGCGAAAAGCTGTAGAGGCCGTATGGAGATATGGCAGGGTTCGATCAGATACGTGCGGTATTGCACGGATCAGGATCGGATGGATAATACTAGCCGGCTTTGGTTTAAGCCGGATCCTAGTATAGTACAGTGTAGATTTTGTCTCATTGCATTTGTATTTCGGTCGGAATACAAATGCGGGTGTGTATACACAGTATCGGGGTTTTCCTGTAATTTATTACGGGACCAGTTTTCTAGAGTTGCCAGTTTGCTTTCCGTTTCGGCCATTTTCTTTGTTTCTTTCATTGGCCGAAGATTGGTGGAGGAGGGCTTATTTGCATTTGTGCAAATAAGCATTTGTGGAGGGTGGTCTTTGCATATTCTTGTGTCATGATTATTCTTCCACCCTTGACTTTCATGATGGTTCATGATAGCTTGACTTTGGAGTTACGATGAGGTTGGTGGAGTGTTGTTCTTGTTTGATGATGATTTCTTTTCATCATCTCCTTTTCTCTCTCTTGGATATGGTTGAGACTCACTCATTTTTTTCCACTCCACTCTCACATTCCCTTAGGCATGGCCGGCCACACTTGAAGGGGGGCTGTCCCAATTTGTTGTGGGGGTTTTCATCTCTTTTGGCTTGGTAAAATCCCCACAAGTTCCATCTCCAAAAGCCAAATTCATTACCTCCACCATAGGGTAACTTCTATAAACCCCAAATGAGACACAAGGTTCTACACACATTCTACAGCAAACTTTGGGTACGTCGGCTCGCCAACTTCGTGCCCGAGTTGCCTCGGTATAGAGGCGGGAGCCCGTAAAAGAAGCCGGCGACGTGGTGCCCTTCCGGCGATGAGGTGGAGACCGGAGATTCCGCGGGGAGATCGGGACGACGACGAGAAGACCGGATGACTCGGATCACTCGGTATATCTCTCTTCCCATCTTGTAGTTAGCTAGGAGTAGTTAATGGTATGATCCGGGTTTTAGTGCGCGGTGATGCCGGTTCAAGAAAATTAAAGTTAACCATCGCTTCCGCATTTGGCCTCGGGATGGAGGCCGGGGCGCCGCCGTGCACTTACATTAGTAGTCTCTGATACCACTGTAAGTCGATGTCGCGTACCCCGCGGGTTCGCGGGGAGGCAGAATATGCAAAAAACAATTTTTCAAAGCTCACAACACCGACTTGAACTCCATGATCGATGTTAAACCCTAACTAGCCAAACTACTAAGAGGTTAACTACTCGGAAAGAAGTTATACCTCACGATACCATGTCCTGCGGGTCTTCTTTGCGGTCCTCCTCCTAGTCATAAGCTCTGAGGATCGTAACGGATCGATGCCTCCTCGTCGGCCTCCTCGAATCAAAGACGATTCACCCGAGAGTCTATAGTCCGAGCTCCTACCTCAAATCTGAGGTAACTAGGGCACCTAGTTCGTTAAACTAGATGGCCTAGATGATGTAGAGAGTGAAGATGGATTAGTATGTCTCTTATAGCCTTAGGTTTCTCAACTCATGAGACATGAAAGGCTAGAGGAAGAAGAAGGGGATTTGAGGAAAAACTAGTGAAGAAATGAGCATAGAATAAAGATGGCTCTCTTGTGAAGAATAATGAAGCATACTAATAATTGAGGAGATAAAAATGTCTAACCAAAATATCAAGCATGCTTCAAAAATATCTAAGGAGTGAGTCATCACAATGAGTCACTAAGAGACATGCTTCATTTAATACAAACCTCCACCTCATTTCCTCCACCTCATTAATATTTAATCAAAAGATTAAAAGCCAAATGAAGAGTCTTCTTCTAGAAGCTTTCTCCAGTAAATTACGAGAATGCCTCTCAACCGTATATACATACCCGTATCCGTATTCCGAAGAATATGAATACAAAGAGACGAAAATAATCCATCAATATAATACTAGGATCTGGCTTAAACCAAAGCCCACTAGATTTATCCGCCCAAACATCGTACATGCACAAGTACACGTAAGTGATCGAAGCCCTGCCGTAAAACCATACGGCCTCTACAACTTTTGCCCGATGTAGGGAAATCCTCTGTGTGGGACTCTAAAGACTCGACACTATGCTGGCAGTGGGTTTAACCACAAGCACGTCAGCGGTACTAGCTGCATGTAAATGCTACCCAGGTATCTGTCGATAAGAAGGCCGATGAGCAAACTCATCTGAACTCCTACTGAGCCTATCTGTGACAATCTTCGTACAGCCTGGTCTGTTCGTCTAAGAGTATCGCATATAAGTCATGTCGGAGTGTAGCCCAAAACACCCAGAGAAACTACTGGAGTACCTACCAGTAAATCTCGCTTGCCTTGGCTATGGACTTTGTGTAATGGCTTTCTGAACACAGCGCGATATCAACCCCCAATACCAGGAGAGACGAATCCTATCTAACCGCCCCTACCTCCAAGTGCTTCGGGACTGCACCCAACTACTACCTGTTTGCATGACTCCTTTGAGTCGTGGTAGGGTAGGAATCTAAGAACAGTAGGAACAAACTCGAGGCGTAGTAGCAGTGTCAAGTCGACGGACTAAGTTGTACTCATGTCACCTGGGAACTGCTACCCGACGATAGGTATAACACCCACCAGTAGCTCCCTACGAGTCCTGTCCAGTGTACTCATAACCCAATGAGCACCTGCATACTATCTCCAGTACGAAATACTAATGGTTATGGGACAGACCATCTCCCCTGCTGGGATGAGAAGCATATACACTAGTCTACTCTGGAGTATCGATGCCCCGTCTTGATAATCCTACGACTAGAGACCTGTATAGGATGTGCATATAGACTACCTGATTGGTTAGTTTTAAAGTTGTGTTTGTAGAATAACCGCAATCAATAACGGTGTCGCGTGTAGCTAGACCGAGATGAGTACGGGTCGTCCTCAGGGAAACGTTGAATCTTTTAATCTTACTTTAGGCATGTTGATTAGGAAAGGAGGAAGAATAAAGAATGGTGAAGAATGATTGTAGGTTCTAGATCTACGTCAAACATGGATGCAGGATATAGATATAGATTAACTATGGATGTAGGTTTTATATTAGAAGGGGGCTTGTAAGGTTCGTTAAGATTTAGTAGTCATAGATGATTAATTAAAGCTTACTCTTTTTATCCTTTAATAGATTTAAAACTGGATCGACAGTGATGCATGTAGATTAGGGTTTCTGGAGGGAAAAGGGTTCCCACTCTTAACCCCTATCTTGACATGGATCTCCGTTCATGTCTAGCCTTTACCAAA
Organism: Agapanthus africanus; assembly: GCA_030015575.1. Lineage (NCBI taxonomy): Eukaryota > Viridiplantae > Streptophyta > Magnoliopsida > Asparagales > Amaryllidaceae > Agapanthus > Agapanthus africanus. Next base: position 613,122,291 of record JASDDO010000024.1, read on the forward strand.
ACAATTGTTAATCTAATCTCTAATCGTGGTCGTGAATATCCATGAATTGATAGCGCACCCGATTAGGATGTTAACTATTCTTTTGATAAAGTTTATAAACTTTATAGGACGTAAAAAGAGTTTAAGGATCTTCATCATCCATTAATCTACCCTAATCCTACGAACCCTAACAAGCAGAGAATTACTCACGCATGTTGGGAAAAGAAAAGATAGAAAGGGAAATCATATTGAAAACTACAGAAAATAAAATGATATAAGAAAACAACTACCTTTATTAATCAACAAGATCAAGTACACTTTGTTCCTTTAGAAAATGATTACAAAACCCTAGTTTGCTTCTCGATCTGTTCTAAAGAGGTAGATGAACCATCGATGATCAACCAGGATTCTTAAGCAATCGTGGACTTCGTGATCGCGTCGGTTTGATGATTTTTCCAAGAGGCTCTCGATCTTTATTTATAGTCACAGAGCCAGAATATTTAGTTTCCTAATAAGGCAACTAGCTGTTAGGATCTTACCCAAAAAATCCAAGATCCCAACTCCTCAGAAGTGCGGTGGAACTCAGAAGTGCGGCAGAACCACGGCCATTAGGTAGGTTTGGCCGTGGATCTGCTGTTGGTTAGGGGATTTAGAGCTTCATTTTTCTGGGGCATCATCTCTGTAGTACTTGGTGATCTTTTGAGTATCTAGACTTTAAAAATCTTTTCTACGTTTCTGCCAGAATTAGTTTCTTCAATTTACTTGCATATCTTCGGCAGATTTGATCTCGCCAACTTGGATTTCCTTGAAACTTCAGTCATGATATAATTCCTGCACAATTATCTTAATAAATGATATTAGTAGAATTTGTTTTTATTGAGATATTATGTTAACCATTTGTCATGATATGTTAGTTTTAAGAGAATTGGTCAAAGATATTTAATAAGGTAAGCATATTTAAATAGACCAAATATTACATGAATATTATATGCTTACATTTTCCTTCATAATATTAATTATAATATATAAACACATGAAAATAGTATTTTTATGGATAAACCCTTATATGTGTCATATTTATAATAAACATCTTTTATTATATATATATATATATAGTAAGGAAAATGTCATATTAAAAGTGTTGTTTTATCAACTGAACAAATACCCCCAACTTAACTTTGATCGTCCCGAGCAAACTAGTTTTTCAAGAGAAGGAGAAAAAGAAAAAAGAAAAACTAAGTAGCACACTTTCATAGGCAACACGATTGCACTGAGCACGTGCAACAAGTCGTTAAACCTCTAGGTGTCCCTAGTAGGAGGAGTGTTGTCTCCTGAGGGTTTTCAGCGGATTACACCCACAAAATCCTATAATAAAAAAAAGATGGTGAAAGTTACATATAAAGATAAGAATTATGAAAGAAAGAATTTGAAAATAAGAGTTTTCAACTACACCAGTTTTTCAGTTGCTATGAGCCCTATCTTAATGGTCATGAAAAAATGTTAGAAATCACATCATCCCTCAATAAAACATCGCCTTTAGTCTTCCTCCCGATCTTTCTTCCAAACATTGATCATATACCCCTACGTGTGTGTAAAAGACATTCTTACACTTAGAGAATTCAATTCAAGCTATCATACTCTTGTCCATCTTCCAAAGTACTATTTAGTCGGTGAAAAAAAATTTATGAAATTGCTCACACATCCTTCATGTGGCCGTTAATACTTCTTAAGGTACTAACCGACCAATTACAAAATGTGCTCGCGCATTTAGGCGTAATTCCTCGTTTCGCAACACTTAAGGCTTAGCAGTGGCTCCCAAACCAGCTGGTCTAAGGCACTAGGTGATAACACCCTCGCTATATTTTTTTATGCTGCCTTGGTAATTACAAAACCAGTGTTCATTTTTTTTCTTCATCGCCATTTATACTTCTTCTTCTTCTTCTTTTTTTTATATATAAGGATTTTAGACAAGAGCATTTCAAGGTATCCTCTACTATCCCAAGTTTCAAGATGTGTGTAAGTGCGTATAGTAGGGTATCAACGTTCAAATGTTTGGCCTCAAGAATAGGGGCTATTTTTCAGACTTATTTTTATCCTCAGATTAGCAATTTCCTTTATCTTACTAACCCTTGGGACAACAGCTCATAACTACTTATTAATAGTTTCGTTTAAGAAAACCTCTAACTTTCTTGTTTTTTCTCAAACTATTCATATCTTTCATATATAAATTTTCACTTTCTACTCTTTTATTATAAAAAAAAAATTTATGCCCAGTGCCAAAGATAATTCAGTGAATACAAACCTTCCTCCCAAACCTGTTTTCAGCAGTGTCCTCACTGATGTTGTCCTTTGAGAGCATAGACCTGTAGACTTGAAGAGAGACAATAATAGGGCTAAAATAATAGTTAAATGACGAGTACCCCCAAACTTGTTCTTTGGCACGCACAGATATTCAGTTAAGTCCTTTTTCACTCACCTCCATTCTTTAAGATGATACAATGTTACCGAAACATGGAGGTGAGGCAGAGGAATTTAGTTATGATAAAGTGGCTCTTGTAAAAATAGGGGCTCCTCCGCTGGGTCAGCAGAGAAATACGGTTTTAATATATGCCCATTTACTTTAAAAATTGAACCGTTTTTTATATTTTCAACTTCTACTGCCCCGTGCGAGTGTACATACCGCACCACAAAAGGTCATTTCCAACGAGATTTAAGCTTACCCGGATGAAGATGGAGTCGTGAGTCGCAAAGAAGGACTTGTTGTCCCGGTGTGAAAGTTTTTCTAAAAGGGTTTTTTTATCGTGGAACACTTTAGTCCGGTTCTTTACTATCACTGCATTATCGTAAGCTCTATCGCGGAGTTCGCTTAGCTCATTCAATTGCAGCTTCCGATAACTGCTAGCTTGATCAAAATCGAAGTTTAGCTCTTTAATAGCCCACATTGCCTTATGTTCGATCTCGACAAGAAGGTGGCATGCCTTCCCAAACACAAGACGGTATGGAGACATACCAAGATCGGTCTTATATGCGGTGCGAAATGACCAAAGAGCATCCGTCAATTTGGTTGACCAATTTTTACGGTTTTTAGAAACCGTCTTCTCTAAAATTTGTTTGATTTGCCTATTTGAGATCTCAGCTTGCCCGCTTGTTTGGGGAAGGTAGGGCGTAGAAAGTTTGTGGTTGATAGTATATTTCCGCATTAAAGCCTCAAAAGACTGATTACAGGAATGCGTCCCGTTGTCGCTAATTATAGCGCGAGGGTGTCTGAATCACGAAAAGATATTTTCTTTAAGGAACTTAATGACAACCTTGTTGTCATTAATGCGACACGGTATTGCTTCCACCCATTTCGAGACGTAATCAACCGCTAACAAGATATATAAATTCCTAAAAGAGTTGGGAAAAGGGCCCATAAAATCAATACCCCAAACATCGAATATTTCCACAACCAAGATAGGTTGGAGAGGTATCTCATTTCTTCGTGAAATCCGACCCAAGTGCTGACACCGCGGGCAAGTTTTGCAATGATCATAAGCATCTTTAAATAGTGTTGGCCAATAAAAGCCACATTGCAAAACTTTCTCCGCCGTTTTTCGAGGTCCAAAGTGACCGCCGCATGCCTGATCATGACAAAAGGATAACACACTCTTGAATTCATCGTTAGGGACACGCCTGCGAATGATTTGATTGGAACAATACTTAAACAAATAAGGTTCATCCCAGTAAAAGTATTTTACTTAGGATAGAAATCGAAGTTTGTCTTGTTTCGACCAATTGCTAGGAATAAGTCTCGTCACTAGATAATTCACAATATCCATGAACCAAGGTTCGTAGGATACGGTCAAGAGCTGTTCGTCGGAAAATGAGTCATTTATCAGCACGGTCAACGTTGGTGAAGAAGAGATGCATGAAAGATGGTCAGCTACTATGTTTTCACATCCACTCTTGTCTCGGATGACAAGATCAAATTCTTGTAACAACAGGATCCAACGTATTAGCCTGGCCTTAGCTGTTAGTTATATGTATGCCCTAGAGGCCATTACTGTACATACGATGTATATTGAAGTGGATGCTTGGACATATATAGGGAGGACTTTCTTGCTCGACATGATAGTATGCTATCTGGTTACTCTTTATCTTAACATGTACTCTGATTGTCTCTATGTTACATATTGATAAAGCCCTTAGGATGAGTACTTGACTACCAGGACTATGATGCAGATCATACTAGTGGGGACCGTGTAGTCGCCAAGTACATCCTTCAAATGTTCCTAGTCGTGGGAGTACCGAGACAGAGCATCGATACTCCAGAGTAGACTAGCGTATGCGCTTCTTGACCCATATGATGGGCGATGGATGATCCCATATCCATTGGTGTTTGACATCAGAGAAGGTATACGGGTGCTCAGTGGAGACTGGGTACACTGGACAGACTCGCTAAGAATTCCCAGATGGTATTATACCTCACGTCAGATGGCAGTTCTCTGGTGACACGGGTACAAAGTAGCCTGTAGACCCGAGATCGTCATAGAGTCTTGTGTGATTCCCACTGTGCTTTGATTTCCATCATACCACGTCCAAGAGGGCATGCAAAACGGTGGCTTTTGGGTACAGTCCCGAATCACATGGAGGCAATGAGCGATAGGAGGGGATTCGTCTCTCCCGGTATAGGGAGTTGATGTTGCGCTGTGTTCGATTGGCTATAACTGGAAATCCCTGGCCAGGGTTGCTGAGATTTACTGGTAAGTGTTATCATTAGTTTCTCGAACTGTTATGGACCTCATATCGACACGACTTATCAAGCTACTGGGGTCTGACGTTTACCACCCCTAGGCGAGATATGCGACATATCAGGCGAAGAGACCGGACTGTACGGGAGTGTTACTGGTTGGATTCATGGGAGAATGTACAGGCTTGCTTGTTGATCTTCCGATTGCTCAATACCTGGGTGGCTGTTACGTTTAGCTGACCGCTTACAGCTTGTGGGTGTTTGATATGATCATCACCTACTGCCGGCGTATTGACGATTCTTTAGAGTCCTACACAGAGGTTTCCTGGCTCAGGCAAAACGGAGTAGGAGCACATATGTGATATGTGCAGGACCGTGAATAATACGTGTATGCGATACCGTATTATATTCTCGCGATATGTGATATCGGCCGGGTATATGTGATATAGCCGGGTCATCGGATCAAGTGTTGATTCGATGAACTGATACAGATTATATTAGTCGGTTATTTGTGAAATAGCCGGATTATCGGATCAAGTGTTGATTCGATAATTTAATGTATAATTATATATTTGATATATTAAATTACATTAACTAATATAAGATCACTTAAAGATTCTTTTTCTCACTCGGGTAATACATTGATATATATGTGATATATGTTAATTGTATTATTTTATTTTGTTACAATAAATATTGTATATGTGATATATAATATTGTAACTTGTTATGGTTATAAATGCAACATGATTTGTGGAGTTTAAATATGGTTAAGGTTTGGATTAGGGTTAAACTTTCATGATGCTTTCAAGAAGTTTCTTGAAGCTTTGACTTTGACCTTGATATTTTATGATATTTTGCAAAGATATTTCTTTAAGCCAACCCAACCCTTTAACCATAGTTAATTCTCTACATGGGTTATGTCTTCATACTTAACCCATGGTTGCATTTCTAACCACACACTTGATTTCATTATTCATCACAAAAGGATTTGATCATCTCTTCTTCTTCTTTCTTGCTTGATGAAAAGCTTCACTAGCTTTTTCATATGTGATGATTTTGAGTGAGATAAAGAAAACAAATGAGAGCTAAATTCCTACTTCATCATCCTCATCTATTCTAGCCACTTAGATTAGGGTGTTTGCTTTGCTAATACTTGATTAGTGAAGCAAAAGCTTGCGCTTGAGTTTCTTCAAGGTAGATCATCTTTGTTATCGAAGATCGGAAGCAATCTTGGATCTTTCTCTTCATGGAGCCTCTCTTGAGTCCGGGTACTCGATGATCACAGCGAAGGGACCTCAACACGGAGCTTTAGAAGTGAAGGAACGGACTACAAAGGTTGTAATCCCTAACTCTTAGAAGTAAAGTTGTTTACTTGCTTTGTTTCGCCTAATCTCTAGTTTAAGATCTTGGTTAGGGTTGTTCGGCACATGAAAATTTTGATTTTGGCATGGTTGATGCCTTGTAGAACCTTGTGACAGTTCCTAGTAACCCTACAGTGGTATCAGAGCCAAGCTAGAGCTTTAGGCATCGTGTAGACGAAATTTAAAGTCCGATCGAACCCCGAAACGTCGATATACACCCCCTCTCTGGAAATTTTTTTAAAATGTTGATTTTTTCTGTATTAAAAATACTCAGAAAATTAAGCAGGGAATTCTAAGGATTACTGTGAAAAACGAGCCCCTAATCCCTTTAAAGCGCCACGGAATCGCGGCAATACCCTGCTATGCGCGGCGGTTCCGCGGCCGTACAGGGGAATTAGGGTTAGTTGTTTCTACAGTAACATCCGTAGGTACTTTTGCATGCTTCTAGGAATTTTTAATTCTACTCAAGTGTTGAATTTTCTGGAGATCTTTTGCATTCATTGATTCGATCGGAAAGTTTAACTTCGTTTATGTTTTTTTCCGGATAATTTAGAACGTGTTAAAAGGTTCGGCCGGATATCAATAACTCACTTTTTCCCCAGTCGGAAAATTTTCAAATGTTGGATTTTTCCTCGGGTTTGAAACTTCCGGAAAATCATGCAAGCGTATCTGTGGACCCTCTAGAAGAACACAAACCTTAACTCGATTATGTGACCATCTGAACCGCCTCTAAACCTTAGGGTTTGGGGCAGTACGGCGTTGCCACATGTGAGGCGTTGGTTTGACCCTTCTACGGCTGGACCATTGGTACTGTGGCATGTGATGGATACTTTTTGAACTCCGCTCAAGTGTTGAGCTATTTGGGAAATCTTGGGTGTTTTTTTATTTGATCGGAAAGTTTAACACTGTCTATTTATCTGGAATGTGATACAATATTTGGAATCCACAAGTAGTTATGAGATAACTAATTTTGAATGTTATAAATCTAGCAGTTTAGTATCATTTGATCGGTTGCCACGGGATTTTGATGTGATCAAAAGTCCGTCGCAATCACGTAGCGTACGCGGATACTCGCCGGGTAAAATTAATAGATATCCACGCCCCATAGCCCCGACCAAGTGACTTTAGGATAACTCCGTCGCCAAAAGCATCCGTTCGGGTGCTCGCGGCAACGGTGTTCCGCCTTAGTGCACTTCGTCGACGGCATCCGGGGGTGCGGCCGTCTACTAAAGTTTGCGACGAGCATTCGATCAGGATGTCGGGAATCTTGTTGAATTGCCCGACTTGATATTGAAAAGAGTTTTCGATATTGAGACTAAAATGCGGAGTTTATAATTGTTAGGCATGCGATGTCTAAGAAATTCATTTGGTTAGGCATGAGATGTCTAAGGAGGTTGCGGATTCCAACTGTTGTACTTTTACACTTTCTTTTCAGTGACCGTAAGCGTAGTATGTGGTGTATCGCCGGCTTCGTTGCTATACATCAACGACAATCGGGATACGCATACTTGCTTACGTTGATGATATGAGATATTATGTGTTGCTGTGATATGTTATATTGGATCGTCGTGTTTTGAATAGCCGGGGGTTTTATGTGAGATGAGAGTTTTTCATTTTCATTCATGTAAAATTCATTGTATGTAATATTCTTTTATTGGGGCACTTCCGGGCTGAGGATGATGTCACTTTTGTATATTATTTACTTTTCCGCATTAGGTAGACCTAAGGCGGGGAGCACAAGTAACCAGGTTCTAGGGTCTAGTGGGAGACTATCTCGAGGAGTCGAGACAGGGTCTCCTAACCCTAGAATTGGCAGTGTTGCTTGCAGCTTTCGTAGGGGTCTAGGGATGTGGGTTTGGCTATTCAACGCGACCGTGGAATCCGTGTTTTATACAGACTCGTATTAAAATACGGACCTCCTAGTATATCCAATATTTCATATATGTTCTTCTGCTGCAATGTTCTGTGATGAGATCATATTACTGCCTGAGACGAATGTTTATATTATATATATAACATATATGTTATATTGCAGATTTCGTTTCAAATGTGATGCTTGTGAAGCATAATAAAATGGGACTTCATTAATGAGATTAATGAAAAAAAAGAAACCTAAAGATGTTGTAGAAACTTGTTTAAAAACTGGTAGCTCTAGTTCTTGCTTTACATAGCGGTATTCCTTGTAGAATATCCAGCACCTTATTCGATAAGGAAAGAGCCGAGATCCCTTCACCGGGAGTGACCTCTTTAGCGAAACCAGCAGATGCTACATACTCGGTTTGTCTTTTGATTGCTTCTATAGTTTTTGCTTTGCACCGTGGTATTTGCGAAATATCCTGCACCTTATTCGATAAGGAAAGAGCCGAGATCCCTTCACCGGGAGTGACCTCTTTAGCAAAACTAGTAAAAGCCTCAAAAACACTCCATTTAAAATCACTCGATTCTACAACGATATCAAGTTCATTACGCAAAGGGTTTTCTTAAAAACCTGTCATAGCCCTCCGTCATTTCAGATAAGTACTTCATAGTATTCGTACTGCGTTTGTTGACCTTGTCAAGGTGTAGTGTGCGGTAGCTATTTATGCTTATCTGCAAAAGCATATGATGCGATTGAGTTAGGGTAGTCGTATGACTTTGTTGACCTTGTGAAGGGTCATGCGGGTGGGTTTAATTCAATCAGGAAATGACGGGTTGAACTTGACTAGCATCCTATGGTTTGTTGGCCTTTGTCAAGATCATAGGAGGTTAGGGGCAAAATATTATCGGGAATTTCAAGTGTTGAAATTTGCAATGAGATTGCATACCTCCTATGAGATAGTTGGATCCCGATACCCACTGCGAGTAAGAGTTACTCCCGGGAGAGTTTTACACATTACAATTAGCCGATCAAGTAAGTGTCTAGAAAGGTGTCAACGGGGTTATGCCCCTGGAAAAACGAGGTTTATTTTAATTAGGTCCGTGCGAAAGCACGGGGAACCTCCCTCAAAGTATCGGCACTGGCTTGGCTGAAAGATTGGCGAACTTGTAGGGTGTAATTAATCCCGGCTAGTCTTTCCTTTTAGGGTTTGAAGGAACATTTGACTAAAACAGTGGGAGACATCCTAATTAGATATATTAATAACCAATCTAATCTTGCAAGAGCATACGCTGAGTGTTTTCTTCTCTCTCTCTCTCTCCTGGTTATGACTATGTCACGCCTTAATCAAGATAATAATACGGATGTATTGACCGAACCTGCTTGTTATACTGCGCTAGGGAACGTTGGTCCCGCTCCAACTTATAATTGTTATAAGATAGAGCAGGAAATAGGGGATTACCAGAATTCCTATGCCGCCCAAACGAAGAAAGTACATGTTGATGCATCTTCTTCGGGTGTGTTCATTACCGAGAACTGTTTCTCAGTATCCTTTACGTCCTGGGTATGAGATACCGGATCAGGATCCCGCAAATGTAATTTTTTACATGGGCTACAGATAGGTAGAGAACTGAGAACGGGTGATAAGTTTCAAGAGTTGGAAATGATGCAAGTGTTGCAGCCAAGCCTGTTGGCAGTTATCACCCTGTATTACCAGAATACATTGATTCTGAACGAATATTATTAGATACCGAACCTGATATACAACATCATATCAGTCTCTCTATTTAATAAAGAAGGATATAATTTTGTATTGTTGGATAATGTTTTGATCATTTCCTATATCAAGAGTTGATCGGTTCAGGCACGTTATCTAAAAGCATAGACGTTCTAAATCAAACTACAGTTCTTAACGTACAGAACACATACAAGAGGAAGAGTTCAGAAATGAACGGATCCTTCTTGAGGTATTATAGACTAGGTCATATTAATGTGACCCGACTAGCTGAAGTTACATTTAGATGCATATTTAAATTAGTTTGAATTTACATCTTGTGAAACTTGCCGGTCATGTCACAAAGATAAGATGACCACAGCTCAGTTTATTAGAAACAGAGAAAGAGTTAGTGAACTCTTGGGATTGATACATTATGATGTAAGTAAGGTCCCCTGTCTATACATGCAAGGACCGGTTCTTTATACTTCATTATATTCACTGATGGTCTCTCAAGATTCGTACATGTGTTCTTGTTGAAACACAAGTCTGATCCTTTTGAGAAATTCAATGAATATGAGTTAGAAGTAGAGAACCAAAACGGGTATAAGTATTATGTCCTTTGATGTGATCAAGGAGGAGAATACTTGAGCACGGGATTCCTGGACTATTCTAAAGGAGAATGAGATTCTCTCTCAGCATTACTCCTCCGTATACACCACAGCACGTCGGTATATCGGGGCGGAGCAATCACACCCTATTTGATATGGTGCGCTCTATGATGAGTACTACTGTTTTGAGAGTTATGCACTTGTGAAGCTGCATACCTATTGAATAGGGTTCCAATCAAATCAATTGCCTACCACTCCATATGTGATATGGTATGGGCAGAGCCCATATCTTAAGTAAGTTAAGATTTGGGGTTGTCCGGCCTATGTCTAAAAGCATAATCCAGACAAGCTCAAGGCAAGGTCAGTTCTGTGGAAGTTTGTTGGATATCCCAATCATTCGCAAGGGAATATCTTCTACCAAACCGAGGAACAAAAGATGTTTTGTTTCTCAGCATGCCACCTTTGTGAAAGGGAATTTCTTGTGAAGAAATTAGTGGTCATGAGGTAGAACTGGAAAGAGTTCCAGCTATACAAACTGCAGTTGATGATTTGGTAAACCCGAAAGATTTAATAGTTTCCAACGAACCTCAGCCTCTCCACCGATCTGGTAGGGTTCCTCATCCACCTGAGAGATACTTCGGTTTCTCTATGACAGTGGGAGCAAGGATTGCATCATGAGATGATGACCCAACTAATTTCGAACAGGCCATCTGGAGTGGGGACTCTGTGAGATGGCTGGATGCTTAGCGATCTGAGATGGAATCCTTATACACCAACAAAGTATGGACTTTGGTTGCTTTATCTGAAGGGTTAAATCCCCATCAGGAGCAAGTATATCTTGAGAAGATTACTTGGTGTACATAGAAAAGTTGAGACTTTCAAAGCTATGCTTAAGTCCATCCAGATCCTACTTGCCACGGCTACATACCATGACTACGATTTCTGGCGGTTGGGTGTCATGACTGCTTTTCTAAATAGTGATTTAGAAGAGAGCACCTATAAGTACACAGCCAGAAGGCTTCATAGACAGTAGGAGTAGCAGAAACGTGAGCATGATGTTTTATGGGATAAATCAGGCATCGCGGAGTTGGAACGTCTGTTTTGATGTGGTAATCAAAGAGTTTGACTTCATCAAAATGGTAGATGAAACTTGTATATACAAAAAGGTAGTAGAGTGTATGGTGGTGATCCTCGTATAGCACATGAATGACATACTCTTGATAGGGAAGTAGTTTCCTATGCTACGATCGGTCAATCTCCTCTTATCACAAAGATTCTCTATAGGATCAAGGTGATACCTCTTAAATCCTGGGTTATGGATCAATGAGATAGATCTAATTGGATGTTAGGATTCTCACTAGTTGTAGTGAGATGGTATCAATCGATCCAGGGGAGAATCACTGGAATGGTTCCAGGATGATAAGAACGACTGAATGTCAGTCGCAGGCATTGTCTTTACCCTCAGTGGAGGGACGGTATGTTGGAAGAGTTCCAAGCTAGATACCGTGACATACCAGACGATAAAGGCAGGATAAATCACTACTAAGGATGCTACCAAAGAGGCGGTCTGGATATATATATATAATAGTTCATGAGATGAACTTAGTTCCTACCATTGTGTGACGATGGAGTTGTGGCTTATGCCTAGGAACCCCCGTCCCATCAGAGATCCAGACATATTCTTAGGCAGTATCGCCTAATCATGGAGATGGTAGATCTCCAGGGAGATCGAGGTTAGGAGAGTAGACACAGAGGACAACAGCGCGGATCCACTCACGAAGGCCTATTTCCCAGTAGAGACTTTTATGGGATGGTTGAGTATGAGATACTTCAACCACAGCTGTATGATGGGTATACGATACCACAACAGATGGCCCTAGTGCAAGTAGGAGATTATTAGTTATATGTATGCCCTAGAGGCCATTACTGTACATACGATGTATATTGTAGTGATGCTTAGACATATATAGGGAGGACTTTCTTGCTCGACATGATAGTATGCTATCTGGTTACTCTTTATCTTAACATGTACTCTGATTGTCTCTATGTTACATGTTGATAAAGCCCTTAGGATGAGTAATTGACTACCAGGACTATGATGCGGATCATACTACTGGGGACAGTGTAGTCGCCAAGTACATCCTTCAAATGTTCCTAGTCGTGGGAGTACCGAGACAGGGCATCGATACTCCAGAGTAGACTAGCATATGCGCTTCTTGACCCATATGATGGGCGATGGATGATCCCATATCCATTGGTTTTTGACATCAGAGAAGGTATACGGGTGCTCAGTGGAGACTGGGTACACTGGACGGACTCGCCGAGAACTCCCAGATGGTATTATACCACACGTCAGATGGCAGTTCTCTGGTGACACAGGTACAGAGTAGTCTGTAGACCCGAGATCATCATAGAGTCTTGTGTGATTCCCACTGTGCTTTGATTTCCATCATACCACGTCCAAGAGGGCGTGCAAAATGGTGGCTTTTGGGTACAGTCCCGAATCACATGGAGGCAATGAGCGATAGGAGGGGATTCGTCTCTCCCGGTATAGGGAGTTGATGTTGTGCTGTGTTCGATTGGCTATAACTGGAAATCCCTGGCCAGGGTTGCTGAGATTTACTGGTAAGTGTTATCAATAGTTTCTCGAACTGTTATGGACCTCATATCGACACGACTTATCAAGCTACTAGGTTTTGACGTTTACCACCCCTAGGCGAGATATGCGACATATCAGGCGTAGAGACCGGACTGTACAGGAGTGTTACTGGTTGGATTCACGGGAGAATGTACATGCTTGCTTGTTGATCTTCTGATTGCTCAATACCTGGGTGGCTGTTACGTTTAGCTGACCACTTGCAGCTTGTGGGTGTTTGATATGATCATCACCTACTGCCGGCGTATTGACGATTCTTTAGAGTCCTACACAGAGGTTTCCTGGTTCAGGCAAAACGGAGTAGAAGCACATATGTGATATGTGTGGGACCGAGAATAATACGTGTATGCGATACCGTATTATATTCTCGTGAAATGTGATATCGGCCGGGTATATGTGATATAGCCGGGTCATCGGATCAAGTGTTGATTCGATGAACTGATACAGATTATATTAGTCGTTTATTTGTGAAATAGCCGGATTATCGGATCAAGTGTTGATTCGATAATTTAATGTATAATTATATATTTGATATATTAAATTACATTAACTAATATAAGCTCACTTAAAGATTCTTTTTCTCACTCGGGTAATACATTGATATATATGTGATATATGCTAATTGTATTATTTTATTTTGTTACAATAAATATTGTATATGTGATATATAATATTGTAACATGTTATGGTTATAAATGCAACATAATTTGTGGAGTTTAAATATGGTTAGGGTTTGGATTAGGGTTAAACTTTCATGAAGCTTTCAAGAAACTTCTTGAAGCTTTGACTTTGACCTTGATATTTTATGATATTTTGCAAAGATATTTCTTTAACCCAACCCATCCCTTTAACCATAGTTAATTCTCTATATGGGTTAAGTCTTCATACTTAACCCATAGTTGCAATTCTAACCACACACTTGATTTCATTATTCATCACAAAAGGATTTGATCATCTTCTTCTTCTTTCTTGCTTGATGAAAAGCTTCACTAGCTTTTTCATATGTGATGATTTTGAGTGAGATAAAGAAAACAAATGAAAGATAAATTCCTACTTCATCATCCTCATCTATTCTAGCCACTTAGATTAAGGTGTTTGCTTTGCTAATACTTGATTAGTGAAGCAAAAGCTTGGGCTTGAGTTTCTTCAAGGTAGATCATCTTTGTTATCGAAGATCGGAAGCAAGCTTGCATCTTTCTCTTCATGGAGCCTCTCTTGAGTCCGGGTACTCGATGATCGCAGCGAAGGGACCTCAACACGGAGCTTTTGAAGTGAAGGAACGGACTACAAAGGTTGTAATTGAAAGGTTCCTAGGCACCCTATAGAGGTCTCATAAGGCATCAACCATGCCAATTTATAAAAATTATGGTGCCGAGAAACCCTAATACGGATCGTCGGCTAGAATCCTAGGCGAAAAACAAATCTAGTTAACATATTAACTAAAGGAGAGAGGCTACAACCTTTGTAGATCCGGTTACCCTCTTCCTTGGCTCCACGTAGGTGTCCTCTCGCTGTCCATCTCGAATCCTAGACTAGATCGTCGGCTTCATCGGGAAAATGAGCGGGCAATGTCGTCGGCTTCGTGCCGAAGATGATCTACGTCGAGGTTGCACAAGTTCAAGCTCCAACTTCACCAAGTTGTGAAACTTGTGAAGAAAACACCCAAAACAACTTGGCAAGAGGTAGAGGGTGAAGAAATAGGAGGTGGGTTCACTTTAGAATTGGATTTCACTCACTTTTGCTCAAGTTGCCATTGATGGCATCAAGCTTTTCTCTTGAAGATGAAGATGAAGAAGCAAATAGAATATGATAAGTATTATTTAAAATGAAAAGAAAAATACATACTTATCATAATCTAACAAGGGTTAAGTGTAGAGAATAAACCATGGTAAGTGGATGAGTTAGGGTTAAGCATGAAGACAAAATGGTCTCTTTGGTCAAAGCTTCAACAAGCTTCATGACAAAAACAAACCATTTCATTTTCATTTATCCAATAAAATAAATAAAGAAATGAATAAATAAATGATAAGGCAAAACCCTAATTATCATTTAACCATGGTTTAATTCTTCACACTTAACCAAATGATCAAGTATCATCAAACATGATACATATATGTGCACAAAAGTATATCACATATACAACTTGCACATCAAGTGAGAAAATCCGTATAAAGTGAACCAATACTAGTTAATGCAAAGTAATATATCAAATATATAATTATACATTAAATCATTAAATCAACACTTGATTTAACGATCCGGTCATATCGCATATAACCGACTAGAATCCAATGTATCGATTTATCGAATCAATGATTCGAAAACTAGGTCATATCGAATATAACCAATCGAAACATATATCGCGAGAATGAAATGCGGTATCACATACATCCATTATTCTCGGTCCTGCACATATCTCATATGCGCTCCTATTTCGTTTTGCTTGAGCCAGGAAACCTCTGTGTAGGACTCTAAAGACTCGTCAATACGCCGGTAGCAGATGATGATCATATTAAGCACCCACAAGCCGCAAGCGGTCTGCTAAACGTAACGGCCATCCGGGTATTGAGCGATCAGAAGATCGACGAGCTAGCCCGCTCACACTCCTGTGAATCCAACCAGTAACACTTACCGTACAGTCCGGTCTGTTCGTCTGATATGTCGCATATCAAGTCTAGGGGTGGTAAACGTCAGACCCCAATAACCGATAAGTCGTGCCGATGTGAGGCTCATAACGGGTCGAGAAACTACTGGTAACACTTACCAGCAAATCTCTGATCAGCCCTGGCCAGGGACTTCCCTGTTACGGCCAATCGAGCACAGCGCAACATCAACCCCCAATACCGGGAGAGACGAAACCCCTCCTATCGCTCATTGCCTCCATGTGACTCGGGACTGTACCCAAAGACCACCGTTTTGCACGCCCTCATGGACGTGGTAAGGTGGAGATCAAAGCACAGTGGGAATCACACAAGACTCTATGACGATCTCGGGTCTACAGACTAACCTGCACAAGTGTCACCTAAGAACTGCCATCTGACGTGAAGTATAATACCATCTGGGAGTTCTCGGCGAGTCCGTCCAGTGTACCCAGTCTCCACTGAGCACCCGTATACCATCTCTGATGTCAAACACCAATGGATATGGGATCATCCATCGCCCATCTCATGGGTCGAGAAGCGTATACGCTAGTCTACACTGGTATATCGATGCGCCGTCTCGATACACCCACGACTAGGGACCATGAAGGATGTACTTATGGACTACCATGTCCCCACTAGTATGATCTGCATCATAGTCCAGGTAGTCAAGTACACATCTTAAGGGCTTTACCAACATGTAACTATAAAACAGTTTAAAGAGACTAGTGTACATGTTAAGATAAAGAGTAACCAGATAGCATACTATCATATCGAGCAAGAAAGTCATCTCTATATATGTCCAAGCATCCAATATAATATACATCATCTGTACAATACTGGCCTCTAGAGCATACATACAACTAACAATCTCCCACTTGCACTAGGGCCAGCTGCTGTAGTATCGCATATCGAGCATCCCGAAGAGTCTCTCAAACTGTATCTGGGGAATGGCCTTCGTGAGTGGATCCGCCGTGTTGTTCTTCGTGTCAACCCTCCTGACCTCGATCTCCCGGCGATCAACTATCTCCCGGATCAGGTGATACCGCCTCAGAATATGCCTGGATCGCTGATGGGACCTGGGTTCCTTGGCCAAAGCCACCGCTCCATTGTTATCACAATACAAAGGTATTGGATGCTCAATGGATGGAACCACTCCAAGTTCAGTAATGAACTTCTTGATCCAGACAGCCTATTTGGCAGCATCGTTGGCAGCGATGTATTCAGCCTCCATCGTCGAGTCTGCCACGGTTTCCTTCTTGGAACTCTTCCAGCTAACCGCCCCTCCGTAAAGGGTAAAGACAAAGCCCGACTGCGACTTAGAGTCGTCCTTATCACTCTGGAAGCTCGAATCGGTAAAGGACTCCACTTGGAGCTCTCCGTTACCATACACCAAGAACATATCTCTAGTCCTTCGTAAGTACTTGAGAATGCTCTTCACAGCTGTCCAGTGACTCTCTCCAGGATCAGCTTGATACCTGCTCACTACACTTAGTGAGTATGCTACATCGGGTCTGGTACATAGCATCGCATACATGATAGAGCCTACTGCCGAAGCATAGGGTATCCCTTGCATGCGAGCTCTCTCCAAATCAGTCTTGGGAGACATCTCTTTGGAGAGAGTGACTCCAGAGATCGTGGGCAAATTCCCACGCTTGGACTCTTCCATACTAAACCTCTTTAGTATGGTGTCAATGTACCTGGATTGGGACAATCCCAAAATTCGTTTTGATCTATCTCTATAGATCCTAATCCCCAATATGCAGGAGGCATCACCAAGATCTTTCATTGAGAATCTTTGTGATAAGAAGAGCTTGACCGATTGCAGCATAGGAATATCATTTCCTATCAAGAGTATGTCGTCCACGTACAATACGAGGAAGACAACCTTACCCTCTGCCACCTTCTTGTAGATACAAGGTTCATCTGGGTTTTTGACGAAATCAAACTCTTTGATAACGACGTCAATGCAGATGTTCCAACTCCGCGATGCTTGCTTTAATCCATAAATGGATTTAAGCAGCTTGCACACCTTCCCGCTGCTCCCACTGTCTACGAAGCCCTCTGGCTGAGTCATGTACACGCACTCTTCTAAATCACCATTTAGAAAGGCGGTCTTAACATCCATTTGCCAGATTTTGTAATCGTGATATGCAGCGATGGCAAGCATGATCCGGATGGATTTAAGCATAGCCACTGGAGAAAAGGTTTCGTCGTAGTCCACACCTGGTCTTTAACGAAAACCTTTTGCAACAAGTCTAGCTTTGAAAATCTCCACTTTCCCATCTACACCAAGTTTCTTCTTGAAGATCCACTTGCTCCCAATGGGTTTTACCCCTTCAGGAGCAACTTCCAAAGTCCATACTTTGTTGGTGTACATGGATTCCATCTCAGACCGCATAGCATCCAGCCATTTCACTGAGTCCCTACTCGTGATGGCCTGCTCGAAGCTAGTTGGGTCATCATCCTCCATGATGTAATCCTCGCTTCCACCGTCAATGAGAAAACCGTAGTATCTCTCAGGTGGACGAGATACCCTACTAGATCGGCGGAGAGGCTGGGGTTCGTCGAGTTCTACTGAATCCTCTGGTTCTACCAAGTCTTCTGTTGCAGTTTGTGTTGCTGGAACCTCTTCCAGTTCTACCTCAATGCCACTAATCTGTTTCATAAGAAAACCTTTTTCTACGAAAGTGGCATGTCGAGAAACAAACACCTTTTGTTCCTCGGGGTGGTAGAAGATATACCCTTGTGAATTTTTGGGATATCCTACAAACTTACATAAGACAGATCTTGCCTCGAGTTTGTCCGGATTTTGTCTTTTGACATAGGCTGGACAACCCCATATCTTAACATACTTAAGAGATGGTCTCTTCCCTTTCCATATCTCATATGGAGTGGTAGGCACTGATTTGGTAGGAACCATATTCAATAGATGTATGGCTATCTCAAGCGCATACCCCCAGAAGGAAATAGGTAACTCAGCTGTACTCATCATTGAACGCGCCATATCTAATAGGGTGCGATTCCTTCGTTCCGATACACCGTTGTGCTGTGGTGTATAAGGTGGAGTAAGCTGAGAGAGAATCCCATTCTCTTTTAGATAATCTTGGAACTCATTGCTCAAGTATTCTCCTCCTCGATCATATCGGAGGATCTTAATACTTTTGCCCGTTTGGTTCTCTACTTCGTGCTTATATTCTTTGAATTTCTCAAAAGCTTCAGACTTGTGTTTCAATAGGAACACATGCCCGTATCTAGAGAGATCGTCAGTGAATGTAATGAAGTAGGAAGAACCGTTCCTGGCAAGGGTAGACATGGGACCGCATACATCACTATGTACCAGTCCTAAGAGTTCAGTAACTCTTTCTCCGTGTCCACTAAACGGAGCTTTGGTCATTTTTCCTTTGAGACATGAATGGCAAGTATCATAAGATGATAATTCGAACGGATTCAAATAACCATCCTTATGTAACTTAGCCAGTCGTGTCACATTGATATGACCAAGTCTACAATGCCACAAGAAGGATTCGTTCATTTCTGAACTTTTCCTCTTGTGTGTGTTTTGTATATTGAGGACTGTATTTTGATTTAGAATGAATATGCCATTATGTAGCGAGCCTGATGCAATCAACTTTTGATCTAGGAATATGTTCATAACATTATCCTTTACTACAAAATTATATCCTTCTTTACTCAATAAAGAAACTGATATAATGTTGCACATCATGTTTGGTATATAATAGCATTCATTCAGAATTATAGTATCACCACTTGGTAATACTAGGTGATATTCGCCAACTGCTTTGGCTGCAACATTTGCACCGTTCCCTACTTGAACGGAATGATCACCTTTTCCCAGTTCTCTACCTTTTCGCAGCCCATGTAACATCTTACATATGTGGGATCCTGATCCGGTATCTAATACCCAGGACGTAGGGTGAACTGAGAAACAGTTCTCAATGACAAACACACCCGAAGATGATGCATCAACATGCATGTTCTCCGTTTGGGCGGTGTGAGAATCCAGATATTCTCCTGTTTCCTGTTCATTCTTATAACACTTATAAGATAGAACGGGTCCAACGTTCCCCTGCACAGTATAACATGCGGGTTCGGTCAATACATCCATATTATTATCTTGATTAAGGCATGAAATGGTCGCTACCTGGAGAGAGAGAGAAGAAAACACTTTAGCGTATGCTCGTGCAAGATCAGATTGGTTATTATCTTATCTAATCAGGATGGCTCCCACTGGTTTTTATCAAATCTTCCTTCAAACCCTAAAAGGAAAGACTAGCCGGGATTAATTACACACTACAAGTTCGCCAATCTTTCAGCCAGGCCAGTGTCGGTACTTTGAGGGAGGTCCCCCGTGCTTTCGCACGAACCTAATTAATGTAAACCTCGTTTTCCCAGAGGCGTAACCTCGTTAACACCTTTCTAGACACCTACTTGATCGACTAATTGTAATGTGTAAAACTCTCCCAGGAGTAACTCTTACTCGCAGTGGGTATCGGGATCCAACTATCTCATAGAAGGTATGCAATCTCATTGCAAATTTCAACACTTGAAATTCCCGATAATATTTTACCCCTAGTGTTCTATGACCTTGACGAATGCCAAACAACCCATAGTCCACTAGTCAAGTTCAACCCGTACATTTCTTGATCGAATTAAACCCACCCGCACGACCCTTGACGAATGCCAAACAACGCCGTACGAATACCCTAATCCAATCTGCATCATATGCATAAGCAGATAAATACTATTTAGCTACCGTACACTACGCCTTGACGAATGCCAAACTACCGTAGCACGAATACTAAGTAGTACTTATCTGAAATGACGGAGGGCTACGCAGGTTTTCATAAAACCATGAGCATAATGAACTTGATATCGTTGTAGAATCAAATGAAGTTTTGAAATGGAGTGATTTTGAGGCTTTTCTAGTTTTGCTAAAGGGGTCACTCCCGGTGAAGGGATCGTCGGCCCTTTCCTCGTCGAATGAGGTGCGGGATATATCATATATATCGCTATGCAAAGCAAAAGTCAAAAGCAATCAAAAGCAAACCGAGTGCGCAGCATCTGCCAGTTATTGCTAAAGGAGTCACTCCCGGTGAAGGGATCTCGGTCCTTTCCTCATCGAATAAGGTGCAGGGTATATCATATATACCTCTATGCAAAGCAAGAACTGTAGCTACCTGTTTTATTTTGAAATTTGATTCTACAACATCTTAGGTTTCTTTTCTTTCATTAATCACATTAATGAAGTCCCATCATTTAAATACCTAAACATCACAGATAAATACGACGTACACTTATGCCATCCGCATTCGCCTCGATGTCCCCTCGTGCACCGTTAGGTTAGGTAACTAACGACAGAGCAGGGCAGGGCTAGTGCGGCTGTAAAACATAAGTAACGTCTATATAATATATCATATATACTATATTCTATATTCATCACAGAACATCACATGATCGCATCACAGATATCGCAGCAGAAGAAACATATGAAACATTGGATATACTAGGACGTCCGTGTTTTCAATACGAGCCAGTATAAAACACGGATTCCACGGTCGTGATGAATTGCCAATCCCACACCCCTAGACCCCTACGAGAGCGGCAAGCAACCCTGCCAATTCTAGGTTTAGGAGACCCGGACTCGACTCCTCGAGTTGGTCTCCCACTGGACCCCAGAACCCGGTTACTTGTGCTCCCCTCCTTGGGTCTATCCTAAAGCGGAAAAGTAAATAATATACAAAGGGTGACAACTTCCGCTACCTGGAAGTGCCCCAAATAAAAGAATATTACATACAAGTTTTTACATGAATGAAAATGAAAAACACTCATCTCATATAAAAACCCCCGGCTATTCGAACATGACGATCCAATATAACATATCCAGCAACACATAACATCACATGTCATCTACGTAAGTAAATATGCGCATCCCAATTGTCGTTGACATATAGCAACGAAACCGGCGATATCACATATTACACTTACGGTCACAGAAAAGAAAATGTAAAACTACAACAATTGGAATCCGCAACTTCTTTAGACATCGCATGCCTAATCAAATGAAATACTTAGACATCACATGCCTAACAGTTATAAACCCCGCATTTTAGTCTCATTATCGAAAACTCTTTTCAATATCAAGTGAAACTAAACCGCTAGATTTATAACATTCATTCAGTTATCTCATAACTGTTTGTGAATTCCAATTATTGTATCACATTCCAGATAAACAGAAAATGTTAAACTTTCCGATCGAACAGTCGAATACCCAAGTTTTCCCGATACAGCTCAACACATGAAATAAGTCTAACAACATTCAGTTCATGCCGCAGTACCAACGGTCCAGCCGTAGAAGGGTCAAGCCAACGCCTCACATGTGGCACGCCGTACTGCCCCAAACCCGAAGGTTCAAAGGGCAGTTCAAGACGGTCACATAATCGAGTTAAGGTTTGTTGTCTTCTAGAGGGTCCATCGCGTTACTTGCACTACTTAGAACGTCGTTAAACTACGTAAAAATCCAACACTTGGAAATCTCCCGACAGGGGAAAAATTGGGTATTTATATCCGGTCGAACTTTTTAACATATTTTAAAAATTATCCGGAAATACACAAAAGACGAAATTTGATAATCCGATCGAAATACCGAATCCCCAAAACAACCCTGAAAATTCAACTCTTGAAAAAATATTAAAAATTCCCAGGAAAATCACCACTGGAAACTAAGAGTTACTGTGCAAAAAACTTTACATACTGTGGCCGTACGGCCGCGGAACCGCGGTGATAAAGTGGAATTAGGCTCACGAATTTCACAGTAAACCTTAGAATTTCCTGCTGATTTTTCTGCATATTTTTAATATCGAAAAACTCCAGATTTTGGAAAAAGTCCAGAGAGCATGTTTGGTTTAGGGTTTCGGGTTCGTTCGGGCTTCAAATTGCGTCTAGACTTCGCCTAAGGCTCTAGCTAGGCTCTGATACCAGTGAAAGGTTCCTAGGCACCCTATAGAGGTCTCATAAGGCATCAACCATGCCAATTTATAAAAATTATGGTGCCGAGAAACCCTAATACGGATCGTCGGCTAGAATCCTAGGCGAAAAACAAATCTAGTTAACATATTAACTAAAGGAGAGAGGCTACAACCTTTGTAGATCCGGTTACCCTCTTCCTTGGCTCCACGTAGGTGTCATCTCGCTGTCCATCTCGAATCCTAGACTCGATCGTCGGCTTCATCGGGAAAACGAGCGGGCAATGTCGTCGGCTTCGTGCCGAAGATGATCTACGTCGAGGTTGCACAAGTTCAAGCTCCAACTTCACCAAGTTGTGAAACTTGTGAAGAAAACACCCAAAACAACTTGGCAAGAGGTAGAGGGTGAAGAAATAGGAGGTGCGTTCACTTTAGAATTGGATTTCACTCACTTTTGCTCAAGTTGCCATTGATGGCATCAAGCTTTTCTCTTGAAGATGAAGATGAAGAAGCAAATAGAATATGATAAGTATTATTTAAAATGAAAAGAAAAATACATACTTATCATAATCTAACAAGGGTTAAGTGTAGAGAATAAACCATGGTAAGTGGATGGGTTAGGGTTAAGCATGAAGACAAAATGGTCTCTTTGGTCAAAGCTTCATGAAGCTTCAACAAGCTTCATGACAAAAACAAACCATTTCATTTTCATTTATCCAATAAAATAAATAAAGAAATGAATAAATAAATGATAAGGCAAAACCCTAATTATCATTTAACCATGGTTTAATTCTTCACACTTAACCAAATGATCAAGTGTCATCAAACATGATACATATATGTGCACAAAAGTATATCATATATACAACTTGCACATCAAGTGAGAAAATCCGTATAAAATGAACCAATACTAGTTAATGCAAAGTAATATATCAAATATATAATTATACATTAAATCATTAAA
Source organism: Agapanthus africanus (assembly GCA_030015575.1). Classification (NCBI taxonomy): domain Eukaryota; kingdom Viridiplantae; phylum Streptophyta; class Magnoliopsida; order Asparagales; family Amaryllidaceae; genus Agapanthus; species Agapanthus africanus. The sequence continues at coordinate 613,145,788 of JASDDO010000024.1, forward strand.
TCAAAACTTGATTTAACGATCCGGTCATATCGCATATAACCGACTAGAATCCAATGTATCGATTTATCGAATCAATGATTCGATAACTAGGTCATATCGAATATAACCAATCGAAACATATATCGCGAGAATGAAATACGGTATCACATACACGCATTATTCTCGGTCCTGCACATATCTCATATGCGCTCCTATTTCGTTTTGCTTGAGCCAGGAAACCTCTGTGTAGGACTCTAAAGACTCGTCAATACGCCGGTAGCAGATGATGATCATATCAAGCACCCACAAGCCGCAAGCGGTCTGCTAAACGTAACGGCCATCCGGGTATTGAGCGATCAGAAGATCGACGAGCTAGCCCGCTCACACTCCTGTGAATCCAACCAGTAACACTTACCGTACAGTCCGGTCTGTTCGTCTGATATGTCGCATATCAAGTCTAGGGGTGGTAAACTTCAGACCCCAATAACCGATAAGTCGTGCCGATGTGAGGCTCATAACGGGTCGAGAAACTACTGGTAACACTTACCAGCAAATCTCTGATCAGCCCTGGACAGGGACTTCCCTGTTACGGCCAATCGAGCACAGCGCAACATCAACCCCCAATACCGGGAGAGACGAAACCCCTCCTATCGCTCATTGCCTCCATGTGACTCGGGACTGTACCCAAAGACCACCGTTTTGCACGCCCTCATGGACGTGGTAAGGTGGAGATCAAAGCACAGTGGGAATCACACAAGACTCTATGACGATCTCGGGTCTACAGACTAACCTGCACAAGTGTCACCTAAGAACTGCCATCTGACGTGAGGTATAATACCATCTGGGAGTTCTCGGCGAGTCCGTCCAGTGTACCCAGTCTCCACTGAGCACCCGTATACCATCTCTGATGTCAAACACCAATGGATATGGGATCATCCATCGCCCATCTCATGGGTCGAGAAGCGTATACGCTAGTCTACACTGGTATATCGATGCCCCGTCTCGATACACCCACGACTAGGGACCATGAAGGATGTACTTATGGACTACCATGTCCCCACTAGTATGATCTGCATCATAGTCCAGGTAGTCAAGTACGCATCCTAAGGGCTTTACCAACATGTAACTATAAGACAGTTTAAAGAGACTAGTGTACATGTTAAGATAAAGAGTAACCAGATAGCATACTATCATATCGAGCAAGAAAGTCATCTCTATATATATCCAAGCATCCAATATAATATACATCATCTGTACAATACTGGCCTCTAGGGCATACATACAACTAACAGTAATCCCTAACTCTTAGAAGTAAAGTTGTTTACTTGCTTTGTTTCGCCTAATCTCTAGTCTAAGATCTTGGTTAGGGTTGTTCGGCACTTGAAAAATTTGATTTTGGAATGGTTGATTCCTTGTAGAACCTTGTGACAGTGCCTAGTAACCCTACATTAGCATCCTTTTTCGATAAAAGGTGTCGTGGGGCGGAGTGATCAGTGTAAACCACAATTGGCGAGCTAATCAAGTAGGGCCTGAATTTTTCTAATGCAAATACAACTGCCAAGAGTTCTTTTTCGGTAGTTGTGTAATTAATTTGTGCATCGTTCAAGGTCCTACTTGCATAGTAATTACATGTGGCATCTTATCAATGTGCTGTCCTAAGACCGCACCAATAGCAAAATCTGATGCATCACACATAAGCTCGAACAGGTGGTTCCAATCCGGAGATGATAGAACTGGGGCTGTCGTGAGAGTTCTTTTAAGCGACTCAAAAGCAGCCTCACAATCCGAATCGAAGTGAAATGTTGTATCCTTGGCCAAGAGAAGAGTTAAGGGTCTAGCAATTTTGCTAAAGTCCTTAATGAATCTCCTATAAAATCATGCATGAGCAAGGAAGGATCATATATCTTTGACGCATTTGGGACGAGGGAGGTTATGGATGACATCTATTTTAGCTCTGTCAACCTCAATGCCTTTTCGTGAAATTATATGTCCAAGGACAATACCTTCTTGGACCATAAAATGGCATTTTTCCCAATTCAAAATTAAGTTCTTATCCTTACAGCGGGTAAGAAACGCGTCAAGATGACGAAGGCAGTCCTCAAAGGAGTCCCCAAATATGGAGAAATCGTCCATAAATATTTCCAGAAAATTCTCAACCATGTCTGAGAATATCCCCATCATACACCGCTGAAATGTAGCGGGAGCATTGCATAACCCAAAGGGCATGCGTCTATAAGCAAATGTACCTAAAGGACAAGTAAATGTGGTTTTATCTTGATCCTTTTTGGCGATGGGGACCTGGTTATAGCCAGAGCATCCGTCTAAGAAACAATAGTATTCATGTCCAGCTAATCGTTCCAACATCTGGTCAATGAAAGGTAGAGGGAAGTGATCTTTCCTCATTGCGGTATTGAGTTTCCTATAATCAATACATACGCGCCACCCAGTTTGGGTGCGTGTTTGGATCAACTCATTAGCCTCATTAGTTATGACCGTGATGCCAGACTTTTTAGGGACCACGTGAATAGGACTTACCCATTGGCTATCAGATATCGGGTAAATTGTACCACTATCAAGGCACTTGACGATTTCTTTCTTTACTGCCTCCTTCATAATAGGATTTAACCATCTTTGTGGGTCTCGGGTTGGCTTGGCTTCATCCATCAGATGTATATAATGTTCAACAATTAAGGGACTAACCCCTTTGATGTCAGCCATTGTCCAACCAAATGCTTGCCGATTTGATCTCAATACCGCCAAAAGTGCGTTCTCTTGCTCTAATGCTAGAGAAGCGGATATGATCACGGGCAAAAACTCATTCTCACATAAATACGCATATTTAAGATGAGAAGGTAGCGGCTTGAGATCTAGTATTGGCGAAGAGACAATAGAAGGTGGGGTAAGGAAATGATGCCCGGACTCCCTAAGAGGTTCATATTTTGCATAGGATATTGACTCGGAAAGTGCTACTAACTTTTGTGACGAGTCAACGGATTCAAACTCAGGGATGGACTCATTGAAGATATCCTCACTATAAGAATTTTCCAAATCAAACAATGTCGCACTAGTGTTGTCGAGATCATCATAGCAAAATGCTTCCACTTCGCAGCTGTCGGAAGCTATCTCGTTGATGGAACAGACATCAAGCAAATGAGTCGAAGGTTCAGATGGTTGACTTCCTAGATTGTAAATATTAAGCTCAATTGTCATCTTCCCAAAGGATAAGTTCATAGAACCGTTACGACAATTAATTACAGCGTTGGAAGTTGCTAGGAAAGGTCGACCGAGTATCACCGGGATTTGGTTGCGTGGGTTAGCCACAGGTTGTGTATCTAAAATAATAAAGTCCACAGGAAATATGAATTCCCCGACTTTAATTAACACATCCTCTAGTTCACCCCTAGGTTTGGTGAGTGCCATCTGGAGAGTACAATGGGCAGGTTTCAACTCTCCAATCCCTAACTGCTCATATACGGAATATGGAAGCAAGTTAACGCTAGCGCCAAGGTCGAGTAAAGCAAGATTAATATTTTTACCCCCAATAGAAATAGAGATGGTAGGACAGCCAGTGTTCTTACGTTTCTTTGGTATTTGCTGGGTAAAAGCTGTGCTAACATTACTCGTCATGAAAACTTTTTTCGGCACTTGTGTTTTTCTCTTCCTAGTGCACAAGTCTTTAAGGATTCTTGCATAAGATGGGACATATTGAATAGCATCTAGGAGAGGAATATTGACGTTAACTTGCTTAAACATGTCCACAATCTTCTCCATTTGTGGGTTAGGTTTGTTGGCCCTCAATCTGTTTGGAAACGGAGCATTATCAATAAAGGTTGGGTCCAACATTGGAGAAGATTGTGGGGATGGAATGGATCCAAAAATTGGAGTGGGGATCGCTTTAGATAGATTCGAGGAAGTGGGCTGAGGGTTCGAGCCTTGTAGGAAGCGTAGAATAGGCTCGGAAGTAGGTGGGAGACTAGACGAATTAGGGGAAGAAGTAGAAGCCGGGGTATCATTGGTATCACTAACGTCATCAACTTGTTCACCCACTCGGTTATCCAGCACTCTTCCCGATCTCAACGTAGTAGCGACACTCACATTATGATGTTGTGAGTGGCCAGGATTCGGTAGGGGCTGAGATGGGAGTTTCCCTTTTTCTCTTGCACTCATCGCGGCATTCAACTGTGCAATTTGAGCTTCTATTGATTTAATACTCTCACTGTGGGAGGCGGAGTCTTTCTTTATGGAATCAATAGAAGACCTCATATCGGCCGACATTTGGATCGAATGTTTCATAAATAAATCCAAAGTCTGTGCGAGTGAAGAGGAGTTATCGGTACCGGTCGTTTGGAAAGAATTATTGGCCGGGTTTTGAACAGGTTGTGATTGAAAGGGGTGCTGACTCTGTGGTGGTGGTTGCTGTTGCTGTGGAGGAGCTCTTTGGTAATTGCTTTGCAACTGGTTTTGATTTTGAGGTTGGTTTTGGTTCCAAGCAAAATTAGGATGATTCCTCCATCCCTGATTGTATGTGGAAGAATAAGGATCGTTTCTAGGTCGCTGCTGAAAAGCAGCATTAGTTTGCTCATGACCTTGAAACGGTGCATTCATAGGACATTCTTCCGTCAAGTGTGATGGATTGGAACAGCAACCACACATGGTTTTGGGAAGCATTACCTAGTTTAGGGAGACTGATGAGAATTTATTTTCAATAGCGTCGAGTTTCTTTTGCATCGCCGCCATTTCGGCTTTTACTGTGATGGAAACATCGAGCTGGTGAATACCTCCCCTAGATGAAGGTGGTCTAACGCTTTCCCACTGCAAAGTGTTTTCAGCGAGATCTTCCAGATATTTCCAAGCTTCACCATCGTCTTTAGACATGAAATTGTATTAACACATTATTTCAAGCATCTGCTTTGTCGCTAGATTAATGCCCTCATATATAATTTGGCACAGATCCCATCTATGTATTCCATGATGAGGACATTGGACAAGCAGATCCTTGAAACGTTCAAAGCACTTCCAAAATGGTTCATTAGGAAGCTGGGTAAACTGGTTGATTTCGCTTCGAACACGGGCGGTCTTATGATTTGGGTAAAATTTCTTAAGGAATGCTATCACGAACTCATCCCAATGGGTAATAGAGTGTGCGGCAGTATTATAAAGGCATTTTTCTGCCAATTCGCACAAAGTGAATGAGAGAAAACGCAAGCGCATAGCATCCACGGACAGTTGTGAAGTACCCATCATTGCGCATACGTTTTTAAATTTAGTGATGAAAACGTACGCGTCTTCAGACTCAAGCCCGTGAAATTTGGGCAACAGATTGATATAGTGGGGTTTAATTTCAAAATTATCCTCGTTGGCTGGTGGAATGGATAGACAGGTAGGAAGTGGACCACGGATAGGATAGAGTCTCTCTTGGAGAGAGATGCGCGGTTGATTCTGCTCACCTACGGGCGGTGGCACGGTGGTATTATAATTTGATGGAGTACTGTCCATCTCGGTCGATGTGGTGGGTGGTGGGGAAAAAGAAAACGAAGAAGTACCGACTTCGGAGTCGATAGCAGAAACGCGGACAAGACGGGCACTAGAATCCCGTGTCCAACCGAGCATGCACTAAGCGGGTTTAGCGCAAGTGGCAGCGTGTGTGTTATTTAAAAATCGGTTTGTTTTTGAAAAAGTGGGACTTAAGACAAATCACACAAAAATGCACAAACAATCCTAGAACTAAGGTTACCTAGATCAAGTCTCTAGACCGCTCCTAGACTTCCAAAGGACAAGCCGCAGGATCAATCCTCTAACACCTCTTTACTACTCTTGTGGTCAGGTAAGTGCCGGGTAAGTGGGAGGTACCCTCTATACGAATCACCAAAAATAGCGGGCCTAATTAAGTAACCACTTGCCTTAGACACACTTGCCTAGGCACCACAAAAGTAATGCAGATAAGCGATAGATTACCCACGACCTTCCTCTGTCCTTATTGAGCGCGACAGTCCTTAGAGTCTTGTCTAGATATTTTTTAAATTAATGTAGGGTTGATGCGGATGCTCGTTTTGTGATTTGTGGGGCTTAGGAAGGGTGATAAAATCCCCACCTAATCTGAATTTTGGTCTAGCCCCTTAAAATCCGTATTACAATATGAATAAACAAACCAAGTACAAAACTTTGCAAAAAGATTTTTGAGCGGCGATATTTTGCAAAGAATCCTGCAGGAAAGATATTTTATTAGATTTCAGAGGAGAGAGAAAGAGTTGAGAAATTTACCAGAGAAGTTTGGAACCCTAATCCCTCAAATCCGCCGCGCTTCTGCCGCACTTTTGCTTATTTGCCGCGGTTCCACCGCGAAGTGGAGGGATATCGTGATGATTTTTGCTACGTGGCCTCTTGTGCTCCTCTGGATCTTGATGAATGTCTCTGGCTCTCTGTTTCCTCAATTCTGTGACTCCAGATCCCCTTGCAAAATTCACACAATAATCGTTAAATATACAATTTGCAGTTTTGTTTTGTTTATGATATGGATCGAATAAGAATTCAACATGAATAGTAAGAAAAATAAATTACGAACGTATCCCCGGCAACGGCGCCATTTGATTGGTTTGTTTTAAAGTTTTGTTTGTAGAATAACCGCAATCAATAACGTTGTCGCGTGTAGCTAGACCGAGATGAGTACGGGTCGTCCTCAGGGAAACGTTGAATCTTTTAATCTTACTTTTTGCGTGTTGATTAGGAAAGGAGGAAGAATAAAGAGTGGTGAAGAATGGTTGTAGGTTCTAGATCTACATCAAACACGGATGCAGAATATAGATCTAGATTAACTACGGATGTAGGTTTTATATTAGAAGGGGCTTGTAGGGTTCGTTAAGATTTAGTAGTCATGGATGATTAATTAAATATTACTCATTTTATCCTTCAATAGATTTAAAACTGGATCGACAGTGATGCATGTAGATTAGGGTTTCTGAAGGGAAAAGGGTTCCCACTCTCAACCCCTATCATGACATGGATCTCCGTTCATGTCTAGCCTTTACCAAAACAATTGTTAATCTAATCTCTAATCGTGGTCGTGAATATCAATGAATTGATAGCACGCCCGATTAGGATGTTATCTATTCTTTTGATAAAGTTTATAAACTTTATAGGACGTAAAAAGAGTTTAAGGATCTTCATCATCCATTAATCTATCCTAATCCTACGAACCCTAACAAGCGGAGAATTACTCGTGCATGTTGGAAAAAGAAAAGATAGAAAGGGAAATCATATTGAAAACTACAGAAAATAAAATGATATAAGAAAACAACTACCTTTATCAATCAACAAGATCAAGTACACTTTGTTTCTTTAGAAAATGATTACAAAACCCTAGTTTGCTTCTCGATCTCTTCTAAGGAGGTAGATGAACCGTCGATGATAAACCAGGATTCTTGAGCCGTCGTGGACTTCGTGATCGCGTCGGTTTGATAATTTTTCCAAGAAGCTCTCGGTTCTTATTTATAGTCACAGAGCCAGAATATTTAGTTTCCTAATAGGGCAACTAGCTGTTAGGATCTTACCTAAAAAAATCCAAAATCCTAACTCCTCAGAAGTGCGGCGGAACCGCGGCCATTAGGTAGGTTCGGCCGCGGATCCGCTGTTGGTTAGGGGATTTAGGGCTTCATTTTTCTGGGGCTTCATCTCTTTGGTACTTAGTGATCTTTTGAGTATCTAGACTTTAAAAATCTTTTCTACGTTTCTGCCAGAATTGGTTTCTTCAATTTACTTGAATATCTTCGGCAGATTTGATCTCGCCAACTTGGATTTCCTTGAAACTTCAGTCATGATATAATTCCTGCACAATTATCTCAATAAATGATATTAGTAGAATTTGTTTTTATTGAGATATTATCTTAACCATTTGTCATAATATGTTAGTTTTAAGTAAATTGGTCAAAGATATTTAATAAGGTAAGCATATTTAAATAGACCAAATATTACATGAATATTATATGCTTACATTTCCCTTCATAATGTTAATTATAATATATAAACACATGAAAATAGTATTTTTACGGATAAACCCTTATATGTGTCATATTTATAATAAACATCTTTTATTATATATATATATATAGTAAGGACAATGTCATATTAAAAGTGTTGTTTTATCAACTGAACACTACCCAACCCCACTAGTGTGACTGCCATCACAACGATGGTAATCAAGCAAAGATCCTAAGGGCTCTACCAATATGTATAAGCGATATGCTAAAATAAACACATGCACATATTGAGGTAGAAACAAACCTGGTAGCATACTACCATTTCGAGCAAGACTGTTACTATATCCGTGTATATCCCAATCTTCCATTAAGTAATATACAAACCAGTATGATACAATAATGGCCTCTAGGGCATATATCACTAACATATATATATATATATATATATATATATATATATATATATCCATTCGTCTCACGCAATAATAGGCATTCCAGATCACAGATGAATATATTGGATATACTAAGAATTCCACGTTTCGTTTAAGCCTATAACGAAAGACGGATTCCACGGTCGTGATGAATAGCCAAACCCCACCCTAGACCCCTACGGGTGCGGCAAACTACCCGCCAAATTCCCGAAGTGAAGCAACCTCCCTCAATAAAATGAGTATGCCACTCGGCACTTCAAGAACCCAGTAGTTTGTGCACCCCATCTTAGGTCTATCCTAGGAGCAGAAAACAGTAAATGAATTAATACAATGGTGGCTACAACCTCAATCCGGATGTGCCCCTCAAAATAATATTACATCACATTTACAAATTACATGAATGAAAGAAAAGAAAACACTCTTCTCACATCCCCCCGGCTATTCATCCACGACGATCCAATACTCTATATATACAAACCATCATAGCATCACAGATATGTGCAACACCCACTAATCGACATATAGCAATTAGCGGACGTTTCGAAACACATATATAAACTGAAATATGTAAACGATGTTAAAACTGCGACTTCGAAACACTTCGAAATTGCCCCAACAGAAAGATAACTAAATATGCAACCTGGGCAAAATCAAACATAACCTGAAACCCTAAATCCAAGTGATAAGAACAACAAACGAATCACGAAACCCAAATCAATATTGTGGCCGGCCAGGCCTGTCAAAATGCTTATGTGGCCAGCCAAAGTGGGGTGTTTGGATCTCGTTTTTCTCTTGTGTTCTAAATTAGCAAGAAGAGCACTCTGCAGTTGTTTAAAAAAATTTAGAGGCTCTGCAAATTCCGACAGAAACTTGGATTCTAGTTTTCTTGTTTCGGAGTTATTTCGGTTTTGTAGTTCTACTTATCATCCAATCTGTTAGTTAAGGTTTACTAGGCTCTGATACCACTATAAGTCGATGTCGCGCACCCCGCGGGTTCGCCGGGGGGGGCGGAATTTTCAAAAAACGATTTTGACAAAGCTTGCAACACCAACTAAACTCCAGGATCTATTCGAAAACCTTAACTAACATAAACTTCAAGGAGGTTTAGCTACTCGGTAGAAAGTTGTACCTCCTTGAACCATGTCCTTCGGGTCTTGTTCTCCTCCTCTCCTTGGCTCCTCGAAGATTGGATCGAGCTTGCGAAGTCGGCCTCCTCGTGTCAAAGATGGTCCACCCGAGAGTATGTACTTTGAGCTCCAACCTCTAAATCAAGGTAACTAAGATACTTAGTTCGCTAATCTAAGTAGCCTAAGTGATGTAGAGTAGCTAGTGGAGTGTTTTATCTTATTAGATCTTTTGTTTCACAACACATGTGAGGGTTAGGATCTTTGAGGAAGGAGAGGAAACTTGGAGAGAGAATGAGAGATGAACAAATGAGCTAGAGCTTTATGAGTGAAGAATGGCTCAAGACTTTTACTCATTGAAGCATGGAATAAATCACAATATAAAATCCCACCCATGCTTCAATAGTAAGGCCAAACCAATAAATAAATACCTAAGCCATTCCTCATACCAAGCCACAAAAATCTCCTCCAATTTCCACCTCATTAATCCATTTAAGAAAATAGATAAATCAATAATGAGGTGTCCCCTTCTAGAAGCATGTCTTGCCAAATTACAAGAATGCCCTTACCGTATATACATACCCGTATTCGTATTCCGAAAAATACGAATACAATGAGATGATAACAATCCAATAATATAATACTAGGATCCAGCTTAAACCAAAGGCCACTAGTATTATCCGCCTAAACATCATTCGTGCATAAGTACACATATGTGATCGAAACCCTGCCGTAAAACCATACGACCTCTTCATCTTTTGCCCGAAGCAGGGAAACCCTCTGTGTGGGACTCTAAAGACTTGACAGTACACTGGCAGTGGGTTTAACCACAAGCACGTCAGCGGTACTAGCTGCACGTAATGGCTACCCAGGTATCTGTCGATAAGAAGACCCCGACGAGGGGCGGTGGCCGGTCTCACAAGCCATTGGTGTTAGTTGGTTCACCTAAGATGTATACAGGTGCTCATTGGGTTATGAGTACACCGGAAGGACTCGCCGCGAACATGCTAGTTGGTAGTATACCTATTGTCAGATAGCAGTTCCCCGGTGACATGTATACAGGTTAGTCTATCGACCTGAGATCGTCATTTGTCTCGTGTGAGTTTCCACTGTGCTTTGATTACTACTCTACCACGGCTCAAAGGAGTCGTGCAAACAGGTTTTAGTTGGGCACAGTCCCGAGCCACAATGAGGCGGTGAGCGGATCATCAGGGGATCCATCTCTCCCAGTATTGGGGGTTGTTGTCGCGGAGTGCACGGGTGGCCATCACCAGAAATCCTCGACCGGGGTAGACGAGAATTACCGATCTAGTGTCGGTACTTTCTCAGTTGGTGATAGGTTTCATGCCGACACTAAATGTCAAGTTATTAGGGGTCTGACTTTATCCACCCCTCTAGACTCGATATGCGATACTCATAGACGAACGGACAGGACTGTACGGATATTTTCACTGTCAGGCTCAGTAGGGTTTCAGGATGAGTTTGCTCGCCGGCCTCCCTTTCGCTCAATACCTAGGTAGCCATTACGTACAGCTAGCACCGCTGACGTGCTTGTGGTTAAACCCACTGCCAGTGTATTGACAAGTCTTTAGAGTCCCACACAGAGGGTTTCCCTAGTTCGGGTGAAACGTTGTAAAGGTTGTATGGTCTTATGGCAGGGTTCGATCATATACGTGCACTTGTGCACGGATCATGATCGGACGGATAATATTAGTGGACTTTGGTTTAAGCCGGATCCTAGTATTATATTGTTGGATTATTTTCGTCTCGTTGTATTCGTATTCAGTCGGAATATGGATGCAGGTATGTATATACGGATGAGGATTATTCTTGTAATTCGTTACGAGTTTACTTTTGGAGTTGCCATTTCTTTTCTTGGCTTTAAACATTTAGTTTGATGTTTAAAGTTGAAAATGTGAGTCATGTTTTATTGGCTAATTCTTGTGCTGCCAAATTCGTGAGTCGTGGATGGTGCATGCATGTGTGTATTGATGGTTTTTGTTTAGTTTAGGATATTATGTATGAGATATTTTAGCGGTTGTTGGTTTTTGTTGTGTGGTTTTTTTTCTTTGAGTGCTAATTAAAACCACAACAACACACAACACTATATAAAATCCACAGAGAACGTTTTTGTTTGAGCAGCCCATTTTTTCACAAGCAAAATTCTTTAGCTCACATTTTTTATCCATGGCAACTTCATTCACCTCCACCCATGTCCTTGGGTGCATTGAAACAAAGTATTCACACACTATCTCAACTTCACCTTGGGTATCTAGGCTAGCAAACTGGATGCCCGAGTTGCTTCGGTTTTGAAACGGGAGCCTGTATTACTAATCCTTAACGTGGATCGTCTTCGACGAGGGAGACCGGAGAACAAACTTGATCGAGGAAGCTGCGAAGAGTTTGGGACAGAGGTTGAAGACCGAAGGATACGGATCGATCGGTATAACCTCTCTAAACTCCTTTTATAGTTAACTAGTATATGGTTAATGGTTCAATCCGGGAATCGGGTTCCGTTAGCGCCGGGTTTTAAAAAGTTTTTGTTTCGCGTTTGGCCATAGATTGATGGCCAGAGCGCTGGCGTAGCCTTACATGGTATCAGAGCAAACCCATTAATATCGAAACCGAAACAACTCCGAAATATCACTCGATATATTCTAGTTTCTGTCGAAATTTTATGTGTCTTCTAAAATTTTTTTAAGCAACTGCAGAAGACTACCTAGGCGACTACTAGAGCACACACCAAACACGAGCCCCTAATTCAACTATGGGACCGGCCACATTGGCCAAAAATCCGAGCTGGCCAGTCTGGTGTTGGAGTTGGAACTTGGATTTTTGTAGTGTGGTCTGGTCTCTGGAATATTGGTTCAGTGGTATTGCTAGTTTAGCCCAGTTTGGATATGGTTTTATCTAGTTGTTTGGGACTATTCGGGGTTATTTCGAAGTCGATATTTCTAACATTGTTTAAAGTTTACAGTACTTACATTACTATCTGCGACCGTGAATGTCATTAAAGCGGTACAACTTGTCTTTTTGCTAAAGTTATTTTAGACGGGTTTGCGAACGTGACATTCACGTTGATGTTCTGTGTTGTGCTGTATTGTTGCGGATTCGTCGTAGTGGATAGCTTGGTTGCAATGATAGTACAGTTTAGTTTTATTTGTGTAAGGTTTCCTAGCACGGTGATCGCACACATTTGGCGTGTCGCGTATTCAAAATTCTAAAGTTTACCGCGATCAAGGACAGTGTCGCTTTGCAGCAAGCCGGTTGAGCACGGGTCGATCCGCAGGGATATGTTTGTATATCCGTTCGAGTCTTAGACGAGTCAATAAAGAATGTATATGTGTATGTTCAGGACTAGCCTAAGTGTTCGTATTTATGTTCAAGTAAGCTTGTTAAGGTTAAGGTTGGTTAGTAGAGTTAGGATTAGTCTTGTGCTAATCTTTTGCCATTCTTAAAATGATGTTGGGATAATCGAAAGTAGCGGGGATTAGGAGGACATAGGAATGGGATTTGCGATTTTAAGCGAGCTTTCCAATGCTAAATCCATTCCTAGTGCCCCTTGTCCGTCCGCTAAATACGCTTATCCCAACCCTCGGCCAAACACCCGCAACCATGTATCCAATTAAGTCACAACTACATGCCACGTTGTAGTGCGCTTAAAGGACTTCTCGACTTAGGTCATGGCTATATGTCATGTATAGCGCGTCTAAGTGAGGGGGTTGCGTTTGTTTGGACGGGGTTCGTTTCAAGATGTTTGGCAAAGAGAAGCACAAGAGATTTTTCCGTCCCTCATACCACCTTCCTTAGGCTTAACAAGTGTGGAATTATTCACACATAGTAAATGAAAATAAAACAAAACAAGTGTAGGGTTCCTAGGCACTCCCAAGAGGTCTCACAAGGCATCAACCATGCCACTTTCAAATTTTACGGGTGCCGAGAAACCCTAATACGGATCGTTAACTAGATTTTAGGCGAAACAATAAACTAGTTAACAACTTAACTACGAGTAAACGGAAATACAACCTTTGTAGATCCGGTCCTCCACCTCCATAGCTCCGCAATGAAGTCTCCTCGCTGTCCAAATGGAAACCCGGGCTCTAGCGTCGGCTTCATCGAAGAAATGGGCGGGCTAGGTCATCGACAACGATGCCGAAGATGATCTACGTCGAGGCATCACAAGATCAAGCTCCCACTTCACCAAGTCATGAAACTTGTGAAGAGAACACCCTATACTACTTGGCAAGAGGTAGAGGATGAAGAAATAGGAGGTGGGTTCACTTTAGAATTGGATTTCTCACTTGATTTCTCAAGTTGCCATTGGTGTAGAAAGCTTTTCTTTTTCTTGCTCATGAAGAAGAAGAAAAAGATATGATAAGTGTTGAATAAAATAGATAAATAAATCAATACTTATCATTTACTAACCCTTGGTTAAGTGTAGAGAATGTACTATGGTTAGTTCATATGGTTAGGGTTAAGCATGAGACAAGAATGGTGACTTAGTCAAAGTTTCATGAATGTTCAACTAAAAACAAATAAAGCCACCATTCATCTTTCTCTTTTCCAAAATGAATAAGATAAATAAATAGATAAATAAGTAAATGGAAAAACAAAACCCTAATCATTAGTTTAACCATGGTTTAATTCTTTACACTTAACCAAGTAAGCATGTATCATCAAACATGATACAATCATGTGCATAAATGTATATCACATATACAACTTGCACAATTCAAGTGAGAAAATCCATTTAAAGTGAACCAATACTAGTTAATGCAAAGTAATATATCAAATATATAATTATGCATTAAATCATTAAATCAACACTTGATTTAACGACCCGGTCATATCGCATATAACCGACTAATATTCAATGTATCGGCTTATCGAATCAATGCTTGAATCGATAACTAGGTTATATCGCATACAACCAATCGATACATTTATCGCGAGAATGGAATACGGTATCACATACACGCATTATTCTCGGTCCCGCACATATCTCATATGCGCTCCTATTTCGTTTCGCTTGAGCCAGGAAACCTCTGTGTAGGACTCTAAAGACTCGTCAATACGCCGGCAGCAGGTGATGATCATATCAATCACCAACAAGCCGCAAGCGGTCTGCTAAACGTAACGGCCACCCGGGTATTGAGCGATCAGAAGATCGACGAGCAAGCCCGCTCACACTCCTGTGAATCCAACCAGTAACACTTACCGTACAGTCCGGTCTCGTCGTCTGATATGTTGCATATCTTGCCTAGGGGTGGTAAACGTCAGACCCCAGTAGCTCGATAAGTCTTGTCGATATGAGGTCTATAACAGTTCGAGAAACTACTGGTAACACTTACCAGTAAATCTCAGCAACCCTGGCCAGGGATTTCCGGTTATAGCCAATCGAACACAGCGCAACATCAACCCCCTATACCGGGAGAGACGAATCCCCTCCTATCGCTCATTGCCTCCATGTGATTCGGGACTGTACCCAAAAACCACCGTTTTGTACGCCCTCTTGGACGTGGTAAGGTGGAAATCAAAGCACAGTGGGAACCACACAAGACTCTATGACGATCTCGGGTCAACAGACTACTCTGTACCAGTGTCACCAGAGAACTGCCATCTGACGTAAGGTATAATACCATCTGGGAGTTCTCGGCGAGTCCGTCCAGTGTACCCAGTCTCCACTGAGCACCCGTATATCATCTCTGATGTCAAACACCAATGGATATGGGATCATCCATCGCCCATCTGTATGGGTCGAGAAGGTATACGCTAGTCTACTCTGATATATCGATGCCCTGTCTCGATACACCCACGACTAGGGACCTTGAAGGATGTACTTATGGACTACCATGTCCCCACTAGTATGATCTGCATCATAGTCCAGGTAGTCAAGTACACATCCTAAGGGCTTTACCAACATGTAACAGAGAGACAATGAGTATACACGTTAAGGTAAAGGGCAACCAGATAGCATACTATCATGTCGAGCAAGAAAGTCCTCCCCATATATGTCCAAGCATCCACTACAATATACATCCCATGTATAGTAATGGCCTCTAGGGCATACATATAACTAACAATCTCCCACTTGCACTAGGGCCATCTGATAGCAGTGGTTGCAGTATCTCATACTCAACCATCCCATAAAAGTCTCTCTCTGGGAAAAGGCCTTTGTGAGTGGATCCGCCGTGTTGTCCTCTGAGTCTACTCTCCTGACCTCGATCACCCTGGAGATCAAACATCTCCATGATCAGGTGACACTGCCTTAGAATATGTCTGGATCACTGATGGGACCGGCGTTCCTTGGCATAAGCCACAACTCCATTGTCTCATAATGGTTGGAACGTAGTTCATCTCATGAACCAATATACACCCAAACATCCTCTTTGGTAGCATCTTAAGTAGCGATGTATCCTGCCTTTATCGTCTAGTATGCCACGGTATCTAGCTTGGAACTCTTCCAACATACCGTCCCTTTACTGAGGGTAAAGACAATGCCTGTGACTGACATTCAGTCGTCTTTATCACCCTGGAACCCTTCCAGTGATTCTTCCCAGGATCGATTGATACCATCTCACTACAACTAGTGAGAATGCTAACATCCAATTAGATCTATCTCATAGATCCAAAACCCAGGATTTAGGAGGTATCACTTTGATCCTATATGGAGAATCATTGTGATAAGCGGAGATTGACCGAGCGTAGCATAGGAAACTCCTTCCCTATCAAGAGTATGTTATCCACGTACTCTACGAGGATCATCACCATACTCCCCACTACCTTTTTGTTTATACAAGGTTCATCTACCATTTTGATGATGTCAAACTCTTTAACTACTTCATCAAAACAGATGTTCCAACTCCGCGATGCCTGCTTTATCCTATAAAGCATCTTGCACACGTTTTCGCTGCTCCCACTGTCTACGAGGCCCTCTGGCTGTGTACTTATAGACGCTCTCTTCTTAAACATCATTTAGAAAAGCTGTCATGACACCCAACCACCAGATATCGTAGTCATGGTATGTAGCCGTGGCAAGTAGGATCTGGATGGACTTAAGCATAGGCACTGGAAAAGGTTTCATCATTATCCACGCCTGGTCAATGACGAAAACCTTTAACAAGTCTATCTTTGAAAGTCTCAACTTTTCCATCTACACCAAATAATCTTCTCAAGATATACTTGCTCCTGATGGGGATTTAACCCTTCAGATATAGCAACCAAAGTCCATACTTTGTTGGTGCATAAGGATTCCATCTCAGATCGATAAACATCCAGCCATTCTTACAGAGTCTTACTCTTGACGGCCAGCTCGAAACTAGTTGGGTCATCATCTCATGACGCAATCCTCGCTCCCACTGTCATAGAGAAACCGAAGTATCTCTCAGGTGGGTGAGGAACCTTACTAGATCGGCGGAGAGGCTGAGGTTCGTTGGAATCTACTGAATCCTTTGGTTGTACCAAATCATCTGCTGTAGTTTGCATAGCTGGAACCTTTCCAGTTGTACATAACAGACCTTACCTCGAGCTTGTCCGGATTTTGTTTTTAAATATAGCCCGGACAACCCCAAATCTTAACTAACTTAAGATATGGGCTCTTCCCTTTCCATATCACATATGAAGCGGTAGGCATAGATTTGATTCGAACCCTATTCAATAGGTATGCAGCTTCTCAAGTGCATAACTCCCAAAAAGGAAATAGGTAACTCAGTAGTACTCATCATAGAGCACACCTTATCATATAGGGTGTGATTGCTCCGCCCCGATATACCATCGTGCTATGGTGTATACGGAGGAGTAATGCTGAGAGAGAATCTCATTCTCCTTTAGAATAGTCCAGGAATTTCGTGCTCAAGTATTCTCCTCCTCGATCTCATCAAAGGACATAATACTTATACCCTTATTGGTTCTCTACTTCTAGCTTATATTCTGTGAATATCTCAAAAGGTTCGGACTTGTATTTCAACAGGAACATATGTCTGAATCTAAAGAGATCATCAGAGAATGTAATGAAGTACAAAGAACCGGTCTTGGCATGTGTAGACAGGGGACCTTACATACATCAACATGTATCATCCCAAGAGTTCACTAACTCTTTCTCTGTTTCCAATAAACAGAGCTGGTGTCATTATATCTTTGTGACATGACTGGCAAGTTTCACAAGATGTAAATTCAAACAGATTTAAATATGCATCTATATGTAACTTCAGCTAGTCGGGTCGCATTGATATGACCTAGTCTACAATACCTCAAGAAGAATTCGTTCATTTCTGAACTCTTCCTCTTGTGTGTGTTCCATTTACTAAGAACTGTAGTTTGATTTAGAACATCAATGCTTTTAGATAACGTGCCTGAACCGATCAACTTTTGATATAGGAAATGTTCAAAACATTATCCAACAATACAGAATATTATCATTTCTTTATTAATAAAGAGACTGATATGATTTTGTATATCAGGTTCGGTATCTAATAACATTCGTTCAGAATCAATGTATAGGTAATACAGGGTGACAGTGACCAACAGACTTGGCTGCAACACTTGCCCTGTTTTCTGCCTCATGAAACTTATCACCCGTTCTCAGTTTTTCTACCCTTTTGTAGCCCTATGGAACAGATTACATATCTGGGATCCTGATCCGGTATCATATACCAAGGATGCGGAGGATACTGAGAAACAGTTATTTATAATGAACACACCCGAAGATGATGCATCAGCATGCACTCTCTTCGTTTGGGCGGCACGGGAAATCTGGTATTCCCCAATTTCCTGCTCTGTCTTATAACAATTATAAGGTGGAGCGGGACCAATGTTCCCCAGCTCAGTATATCAAGCGGGTTTGGTCAATATTCCGTATTATTATCTTGATTAAGGCGTGATATGGTCGCTACCTGGAGAGAGAGAGAAGAAAACACTCAGTGTGCGCTCTTTCAAGAATAGATTGGTTATTATTTTATCTAATCAGGATGGCTCCCACTGCTTTTTATCAAATCTTCCTTCAAACCCTAAAAGGAAAGACTAGCCGGGATTAATTACACACTACAAGTTCACCAATCTTTCAGCCAGGCCAGTGTCGGTACTTTGAAGGAGGTCCCCCGTGCTTTCGCACGAACCTAATTAATGTAAACCTCGTTTTCCCATAGGCGTAACCTCGTTAACACCTTTCTAGACACCTACTTGATCGGCTAATTGTAATGTGTAAAACTCTCCCAGGAGTAACTCTTACTCGCAGCGGGTATCGGGATCCAACTATCTCATAGAAGGTATGCAATCTCATTGCAAATTTCAACACTTGAAATTCCCGATAATATTTTGCCCCGAACGATCTATGACCTTGACAAGGTCAACAAACCATAGACCGCAAGTCAAGTTCAACCCGTCATTTCTTGATTGAATCAAACCCACCCGCACGACCCTTGACAAGGTCAACAAGGCCGCACGACTACCCTAACCCAATCTGCATCATATGCATAAGCAGATAAATACTGGTTAGCTACCGCACACTGCGCCTTGACAAGGTCAACAAACGCAGCACGAATACTAAACAGGACTTATCTGAAATGACGGAGGGCTACGACAGGTTTTTCTGAAAACCTATTGCGTAATGAACTTGATATCGTTGTAGAATCAAATGATTTTGAAATGGAGTGTCTTTGATGCTTTTCTAGTTTTGCTAAAGGAGTCACTCCCGGTGAAGGGATCGTCGGTCCTTTCCTCGTCGAATGAGGTGCGGGATATATCATATATATCGCTGTGCAAAGCAAAAACTCTTAAAAGCAATCAAAAGACAAACCGAGTGTGTAGCATCTGCCAGTTATTGCTAAAGGAGTCACTCCCGGTGAAGGGATCTCGGTCCTTTCCTCATCGAATAAGGTGCAGGATATATCATATATACCGCTGTGCAAAGCAAGAACTGTAGCTACCTGTTTTATTTTGAAATTCAATTCTACAACATCTTAGGTTTCTTTTATATCATTAATCTCATTAATGAAGTCCCATCATTTGAGTACCTAAACATCACAGATAAATACGACGTACACTTATGCCATCCGTATTCGCCTCGATGTCCCCTCGTGCACCGTTAGGTTAGGTAACTAACGGCAGAGCTGGGCAGGGCTAGCGCGGGTGTAAAACATAAGTAACGCCTATATAATATATCATATATACTATATAAAGTATCCATCACAGAACATATCACATGATCACATCACAGATATCGCAGCAGAAGAATCATATGAAATATTGGATATATTAGGACGTCCGTGTTTTCAATACGAGCCAGTATAAAACACGGATTCCACGGTCGTGATGAATAGCCAAACCCACACCCCTAGACCCCTAAGAGAGCGGCAAGCAACCCTACCAATTCTAGAGTTAGGAGACCCGGACTCGACTCCTCGAGTTGGTCTCCCACTGGACTCCAGAACCCGGTTACTTGTGCTCCCCTCCTTGGGTCTATCATAGTGCGGAAAAGTAAATAATATACAAATGGTGACATCTTCCGCAACCTGGAAGTGCCCTAATAAAAGAATATTACATACAGATTTTACATGAATGAAAATGAAAAAACACTCATCTCACATAAAAAAAAACCCGGCTATTCAAACACGACGATCCAACATAACATATCCAGTAACACATAACATCACATGTCATCAACGTAAGTAAATATGCGCATCCCAATTGTCGTTGACATATAGCAACGAAACCGGCGATATCATATATTACACTTACGGTCACAGAAAAGAAAGTGTAAAACTACAATAGTTGGAATCCGCAACCTCCATAGACATCACATGCCTAATCAAATGAATTCCTTAGACATCGCATGCCTAACAATTATAAACCCCGCATTTTAGTCTCATTATCGAAAACTCTTTTCAATATCAAGTCGGGCAATTCAACAAGATTCCCGACATCCTGATCGAATGCTCGTCGCAAACTTCAGTAGGCGGCCGCACCCCCGACGCCGTCGACAAAGTGCACCAAGGCGGAACACCGCTGCCGCGAGCACCCGAACGGATGCTTTCGGCGATAGGGTTCTCCTACAGTCACTTGGTCGGGGCTATGGAGTGAGGCTGTCTATTAAGTTTACCCGGCGAGTATCCGCGTACGCTACGTGATTACGACGGACTTTTGATCACATCAAAATTCCGTGGCAACCGATCAAGTGAGACTAAACTGCTATGTTTATAACATTCATTCAGTTATCTCATAACTACTTGTGAATTCCAAATATTGTATCACATTCCGGATAAATATAAAATGTTAAATTTTCCGATCGAACAATCGAACACCCAATTTTTTTCGAAACAGCTCAATTCATGAAATAAGTTCAAAGACATTCACTTCGTGCCTCAGTACCAACGGTCCAGCCGTAGAAGGGTCAAGCCAACGCCTCACATATGGCACGCCGTACTGCCCCAAACCCTAAGGTTCAAAGGGCAGTTCAAGACGGTCACATAATCGAGTTAAGGTTTGTTGTCTTCTAGAGGGTCCATCGCGTTACTTGCACTACTTAGAACGTCTTTAAACCACGGAAAAATCCAACACTTGGAAATTTCCCGACAGGGGAAAAGTTGGGTATTTATATCCGGTCGAACTTTTTAACATATTCAAAAATTATCCGGAATCCACATAGACAAAATCTGATAATCCGATCGAATCATTGAATCCCCAATACAACCCAGAAAACTCAACTCTTGAGTTCAGGAAAAAAAAATATCCCAGGAAAACCAGAACTGCAAAATAGGAATTACTGTGCAAAATTCAATGGGAGAAGAGACAAAATGGCCGCGGAACAGCCGCATTAGCACGCTAATGCCGCGGTTCCACCGCACTTTAGACAGATCATTAAGTAATTTTTGCACCGTAATTCTTAGAATTTCCTGCTGAATTTTCTGCATATTTTTAATCTGGAAAAAACCCAATTTTTGGAAAAAGTCCAGAGAGCAAATTTGTGTTAGGGTTTCGTTTTAATCGGACTTCTAACTCCGTCTACGCATCGCCTAAGGCTCTAGCTAGGCTCTGATACCACTGTAGGGTTCCTAGGCAACGTTCCAAGAGGTCTCACAAGGCATCAACCATGCCACTTTCAAATTTTATGGGTGCCGAGAAACCCTAATACGGATCGTTAACTAGATTTTAGGCGAAACAATAAACTAGTTAACAACTTAACTACGAGTAAACGGAAATACAACCTTTGTAGATCCGGTCCTCCACCTCCATAGCTCCGCAATGAAGTCTCTTCGCTGTCCAAATGGAAACCCGGGCTCTAGCGTCGGCTTCATCGGAGAAATGGGCGGGCTAGGTCATCGACAACGATGCCGAAGATGATCTACGTCGAGGCATCACAAGATCAAGCTCCCACTTCACCAAGTCATGAAACTTGTGAAGAGAACACCCTATACTACTTGGCAAGAGGTAGAGAATGAAGAAATAGGAGGTGGGTTCACTTTAGAATTGGATTTCTCACTTGATTTCTCAAGTTGCCATTGGTGTAGAAAGCTTTTCTTTTTCTTGCTCATGAAGAAGAAGAAAAAGATATGATAAGTGTTGAATAAAATAGATAAATAAATCAATACTTATCATTTACTAACCCTTGGTTAAGTGTAGAGAATGTACTATGGTTAGTTCATATGGTTAGGGTTAAGCATGAGACAAGAATGGTGACTTAGTCAAAGTTTCATGAATGTTCAACTAAAAACAAATAAAGCCACCATTCATCTTTCTCTTTTCCAAAATGAATAAGATAAATAAATAGATAAATAAGTAAATGGAAAAACAAAACCCTAATCATTAGTTTAACCATGGTTTAATTCTTTACACTTAACCAAGTAAGCATGTATCATCAAACATGATACAATCATGTGCATAAATGTATATCACATATACAACTTGCACAATTCAAGTGAGAAAATCCATTTAAAGTGAACCAATACTAGTTAATGCAACGTAATATATCAAATATATAATTATGCATTAAATCATTAAATCAACACTTGATTTAACGACCCGGTCATATCGCATATAACCGACTAATATTCAATGTATCGGCTTATCGAATCAATGCTTGAATCGATAACTAGGTTATATCGCATACAACCAATCGATACATTTATCGCGAGAATGGAATACGGTATCACATACACGCATTATTCTCGGTCCCGCACATATCTCATATGCGCTCCTATTTCGTTTCGCTTGAGCCAGGAAACCTCTGTGTAGGACTCTAAAGACTCGTCAATACGCCGGCAGCAGGTGATGATCATATCAATCACCCACAAGCCGCAAGCGGTCTGCTAAACGTAACGGCCACCCGGGTATTGAGCGATCAGAAGATCGACGAGCAAGCCCGCTCACACTCCTGTGAATCCAACCAGTAACACTTACCGTACAGTCCGGTCTCGTCGTCTGATATGTCGCATATCTTGCCTAGGGGTGGTAAACGTCAGACCCCAGTAGCTCGATAAGTCGTGTCGATATGAGGTCTATAACAGTTCGAGAAACTACTGGTAACACTTACCAGTAAATCTCAGCAACCCTGGCCAGGGATTTCCGGTTATAGCCAATCGAACACAGCGCAACATCAACCCCCTATACCGGGAGAGACGAATCCCCTCCTATCGCTCATTGCCTCCATGTGATTCGGGACTGTACCCAAAAACCACCGTTTTGCACGCCCTCTTGGACGTGGTAAGGTGGAAATCAAAGCACAGTGGGAACCACACAAGACTCTATGACGATCTCGGGTCAACAGACTACTCTGTACCAGTGTCACCAGAGAACTGCCATCTGACGTAAGGTATAATACCATCTGGGAGTTCTCGGCGAGTCCGTCCAGTGTACCCAGTCTCCACTGAGCACCCGTATATCATCTCTGATGTCAAACACCAATGGATATGGGATCATCCATCGCCCATCTGTATGGGTCGAGAAGGTATACGCTAGTCTACTCTGGTATATCGATGCCCTGTCTCGATACACCCACGACTAGGGACCTTGAAGGATGTACTTATGGACTACCATGTCCCCACTAGTATGATCTGCATCATAGTCCAGGTAGTCAAGTACACATCCTAAGGGCTTTACCAACATGTAACAGAGAGACAATAAGTATACACGTTAAGGTAAAGGGCAACCAGATAGCATACTATCATGTCGAGCAAGAAAGTCCTCCCTATATATGTCCAAGCATCCACTACAATATACATCCTATGTATAGTAATGGCCTCTAGGGCATACATATAACTAACAACAAGAAGGAAGAAATGAGAGAAAAGGAAAATACGGTTTTACAAATGGTGCAAGCTAACACTTGGGTCCTCACCTTAGAAAGGAATTCCGTCGAGTATCACGGCTTGAAAATAATACGGAAAAGAGAAAAGAAAAAGAGAAAGAAATAACAACAACTAGTTAACAACAAATAATAAAAGTTACACTAGAATTAAAATTACAATGCAAGAATTAAAAGATACAAAATAAAAAACTCTCATATTCATTTCATCATCCACTCAATACTCTCACTACATTTTAATGGAGGAATACATGAAGAAGAAGAAGAAGAACTAAAGCTAAACTAAATCCTAACTAAAAAGAAGCATCCTAACTTGGCACAAAACTGGGTTATTTATAGGCAGAGAGCTGAAACCCTAGGGCAAGATTCTGAGCCCAAATGAAATGACCAAACTACCCCAAAATTCCGAGTTGACACTGAGTCAACTCGGCCGCAGATCCGCGGCCGAGTCGCCACTTTGGCCGTGGTTTCGCGGCTAATTTGAGGAGCTGACTCTTCGTTTTTTGTGGAGTTTCTTATGTTGCTCTCTTATGTTGTTCTACATGTTCCAAATTGCAAATTGCATCCTCAATTTCTTCAGATCTGCAACAGTCCAAATTGGCATCAAAAATAATTCTTTTGACCTCATCTCCCTCGAGCTCCACACACCCATTGATTCTTGTGCTGCCCCTCTCGTGCTCTATGCTTGTCCGAGACACGAATGACCACTGTCATTTGTCTTGTCTCTGGAACTGGTAAGCGGCACTGGACGGATACGGATGACCGGAACCTGGCTTTTATCTGTTGGCAACAGATGTTCTGGATTTTGACGTAACAGTGGAGATTTTGTATCATTTGCGTTATTTTGGACTAGGAACCTGTAGCCTGTAAATATGTAGCAAACACAGATTAAAAGCACCTTCCTATAAACAAACGAGCATAAAAATGGACGGTATTAAATGCAATATTCTGGTATGAACAAATACCCCAAAACTTAACTTTTTCTCGTCCCGACCAAAACCAATTATTCACAAAAATTCCTAACCTCACTTTCGCAGGGAACGCGATTGCACTGAGCTCGTGCAACAAGCCGTTAAACCTCTAGGTGTCTCTAGTAGGAAGAGTGTTGTCTCCTGAGGGTTTTCAGCAGATACTACCCGTAAAATCCCGTCAAGCTAGTTTCATAAGTTAACATCGATTCTACTCTTACAGTTTAGTATCTAGATTAGAAATCCTATCATCCTAAATTAGAAATATCCAACCCTTATGTTTCACGCCTCCTATTTATTCAACCCCAGATCCTACACGTTTTACAGTTTAGAAAGATCTCGGTCTCTCCTGAGTTTTCCTTCTAAAAGTGCGGTCTCCAATCAAGGATTTTTATCAACTTTACAGAAAACATAAGTCTTATTCTTTATTTCTATCTTTCCTCCAAACATCGATCGTATACGCCTACGTGTGTGTAAATTTTCACCCCTACACTTAAGAATTCAATTCAAGTTATAGTACCCTTTCCTTAATACCTAATACTACTTCTTTTCATTAATGATGGACGGTTTTGCTCACACACCTCTCATGCGACTATTAATGCTTCTTGAGGCACTAACAGTCGATTACTGAATGTGTGGGCTTAAGACGTAATTAGCAGTTTCCAGGTCTTGAATTTATTTATTTATTTTTCTTTTCTTTATTTTTTTTCTTTTTCAAGAACGGATATATTTTTCAATATGCTCTTTTTGGTGTTTAGCTTTAAATACCGTTTTTTTCTTTCATACTAGGTTTTCAGGCAAGAGTATTTCTAGGTATGCTCTACTATCCCAAGTTTCAAGGTGCGTGTATGTGCAGTTTGTAGGGTATATACTTTCTAAATTTTGACTCAAGAATAGGAACTATTTTTCAGACTTATCCTTCAGTAAAACTTCAATATTTTCCCTTCATCTCGACTTAACTCAAGAACTGAACTCAAAATTACCTACTTCTAAAAAAACTGCATGGACGTATAATTACCAAGGTTAAACAGAAAGAGGGTTATTGTTAGGGTTTTCAATTCCTAAGCCTAGGATTTAGTTATTTCTAACATATCAACTAAATTTTCGGAATAAAAATCTAAGTTACCCTACTAGCTAACTTGAAGACAAAGTTTTTATATTTTTTTTGGAAAAATTTTCGATTTTTTGTGGGTTTTAAATAAGTATGCAAATGCAGAATATAAAAATGAATGTGAAGGATGAAAGCTTACCGAGCACACCCCCAAACTTAAACTTGACAGTGCCCTCACTGTCAGGCTACACCAAGAGGGTCAAAACTGTCGGCGCTCCCCTGTTTGTTATTTTTTTATTTATTTATGAACAAAATATATATACACAAAAAGGTTCCCCCAAACTTAAGTGAAACAGTGTTTCCACTGTTTAAGCGTTAAAGTTCAGAGTTAGGGGGGAGAGAATAATATCAATCTATACAAGGCCTTACACAGGCCAAAAGTTAGCACCAACCATTCAAAAGAGTTAGGGGGGAGAGAATAATATCAATCTATACAAGGCCTTACACAGGCCAAAAGTTAGCACCAACCATTCAAAAATTTTATCCTGATAATGCAGCGGTTGGTGAAAGAATGCGGAGAGGAAAGAAATGGAGAATACACGAGACCGTATGGGGATGGAAGCGGCGTATGGTCTCAGTAGAGAAGAAGAATGGTGGAGGGGAGAAAGAAATGGACTACGAACTTGAGGGTGAAAATGGAGTGAATAAATTAGTACAAGCTGTAATGACCGATGTCTAAAAAGTGATTGTACTAGTCTATCAACCCGTTGAGAAATGGGGTCAAACCTCTCATGATTCATAAGAAAACATGGGTAGACCGGACTTGGTAAACCAGACATAGGAAATGAATGTGTTACGGTGTCTTGCAAGGTCGGAACGATGGAAAGGATGGAGGGAAGTGATTGAGAAATGGTATCGGTTAAAGGTTCTGGAGGGTGTGCACAGTCGATGAAAGGGACAGGATGAATTGGAAAATCCGACTCATCAAATAAAACTGGTTCATCCTCAATACTATCCTCAAAATTCACCTCAAAAATTAGCTCATCCATGCACTTATCATCATCAATATCAAGACGCATATGGAGTTCGTGAAAAACAACTAATGACTCGGGATGATGTCCATACGGAAGTGAAAGGACATGATGAATTGGAGAGACAAACTCATCTAAAACTGTGGGTTCATCATCCAAAATATTCCCAGCGTCAATATCCTCAATCAAGTGAGAATCAATATTCTCAGACACCTCGTTAAAAGAATGATTTCAATCAATTCAGGTTCTAGGATGGAGGTGTAGAGGTCAAAGGGTTTGGGTGTGGTTTCACTTGACAGGTCCCTTCACAATCCGGTAAATCAAACACTACAAAGTCGCACAACTCATTAAACATTCTATCGTCAATTGGTAAATCATTTGGGACACTTGATAGGCATTCAAAACCGGAGTTGTGGGATTCAATTTGCACTGGGTAGGTTTGATTTGGAAGGGTGTACCGCTCACTCCCACTACTCAAATTCTCAACATGTCCTACCGCCTCATCATATATTGGAAAATTTGGAGTTGGTTGAAAACTAGCTACCGGGTCACTAGGTTGTATGAGGGCGGCCATGGACGCATTCAAATCCATCATCTGTTGGCACGACGCCACCCGAAATTCTTCTAACGACTGTTCAAGACTAGACATGGGTGGTGAAGGGGTTTCAGTAAAAGATTCAAATTCGTGTGGATACGTGAAACTCCCAAATGGCTGGTCAGAAGCAATATCTAGGGAAGGTGTAAAAGTCAGGTAGGAGTGATAGGAATCGAATGGTTGGACAGGATTAGGATCAATATTCTGATATGAATGTGATTTGAATTGTTGATCAAAAGAATTGGAAGTGGTGAAAGAAGTGAATGATCGGCTACGAGATTGGTCGATTCTGTCGGCAATGGACATGGGTCTTGGAATCGAAATGTGACTCTCAAAAGGGGTATCAATGCAAGAAGGTGGGGTAGGTTGTAATGGTTGATACAAATTGGATTGCCGAGTCTAATAGTTTGTCCTGGACGCGTCTATTCGATCTTTCAATAAAATTTTGGGCATGGATGGATCGTTCGAAGTTCGGCCAAAGCAAGAACCGTAAGAAGAAATGTCTGGTTGTGGGTACCAAAGTTCGGCAACAGTTGGTCATTTTGGGGTACCCATGTTATGAAAAGTAGGCAGTGTAGAAGTGGAAAATTTTTATAAATTTTTGAATTTTTATTTTTATTTTTATTTTTTTTAGCAGTTTTAGAAATTGTTTGTTTAGAAAGAATACAGAATTATGGGACTAAACTTTACATAAGCACAATCTGTAACATTTCAAAAAAATAAAATATTATTTTTGGGAATTTTATAATTTAATATTAATTTTTAATGAATATTTTAATATTTCGGTATAATTAAATACCGATAAATAGGGAAAATTTTGGAAAAATTTTGGAAAATTCTAAAATAGGGTATTTTATGGAATTATGCCATTTTTAAGTTTTTATGGTTAGTTATATGCTATTTTAGTGCTAATCGCGATTAAAAATCGCTAATCGGGTTTTCAGCATTTTTGTGCAAAAATGTGCACATATCATTTTTCCACACTTTTTACATTTTCCTACATGTTTTGGGTGTATGGTTGCTTAGGGTTTGCCATTGAGTGAGAAGGAAAAGAAAGGAAAAGAAAAGAAAAAAAAGAGTAAAGAATGATGATGAGAGAGAAAGTGAGGGTCAACTTTCCTTTTTGAACCATGCCTCCCCCATCATTTCTCACACCATTTCTCTCTCCCTCTCCCATATGAGCTGCTGCTGCTCCAGCCCTTCCCTTTCCCCTCCTTCATTTTCAATCCCCAAATACTACATGAAAACAAACACAAAACCCCATTCCCTCTTCACAAAACTTGCTCACAAGCTCAAGAGGATCGCAATGGACTAAGAAAGAGTGGATCTTGAGGACTTTGAGCAACTCAAGAATTTTCTTGAGTTGCCAAAGGAGGCAATTTCTACACCTTTAGAGTAATATTTTGATTTCTTGTGCATCAATACTTGTTTCATGTCGATATTATGGGTTTTGATGGATTTTGGAAATTTCTAGTTAGGGTTAGGAGTTGAATTGAGTTGTAAAGTGAAATTGAGGCTTGTTGTGACCTTAAAACCCCTGGTGTGATGATATTTTGGACAAAACCTAAAGCTTAAACCGAAAATACGGAATTAAGAAAACGATATCGGGAAAACTGTAAATCTGGGAGTATATTTGGAAATCTGCCTTAACCCCGAAACTCCTAAAATAATTTTGGTTGGACAGTGAGATGTGCAGGCACCCTGGAACCACCACACAAAACCCTAGCCCTTATCTCCTTCCCCAGGCCACAGATAAATCCCTTCTGACCGCAATTTGTGTAGGGTTCCTAGGCATCCTATAGAGGTCTCACAAGGCATCGAACATGCCAAATTTAAAAATTATGGTGCCGAGAAACCCTAACACGGATCTTAGACTAGAATTCTAGGCGAAAAACTAAACTAGTTAACATATTAACTAAAGGTTAGATGCTACAACCTTTGTAGATCCGGTTACCCTCTTCCTTGGCTCCACGAAGACATCCTCTCGCTGTCCATCTCGATTCCCAAACTCGAACGTTGGCTTCATCGGAGAAACGGGCAAGCTAGGTCGTCGGCTTTGTGTCAAAGACGATCTACCTCGAGGCATCGCAAGTTCAAGCTCCGACTTCACAAACTTGTGAAACTTGTGAAGAAAACACCCAAAACAACTTGGCAAGAGGTAGAGGGTGAAGAAATAGGAGGTGGGTTCACTTTAGAATTGGATTTCTCACTTTAGAAATCAAGTTGCCATTGATGGCATCAAGCTTTCTCTTTGAGGAAGAAGAAGAAGATCAAGAAAGAATGATAAGTCTTCTAATTTTAAAATAAAACTAATATGAATACTTATCATATCTTGACCATGGTCAAGTGTAGAGATTAAACCAAGGTTAGTTAGAGTGGTTAGGGTTAAGGATGAGATAAGGATGGTGGACTTTGTCAAAGCATCAAGAAGCTTCAACATAGCTCCAAAATAAGCCACCATTCTTAACTTAATCCTTTCCAAATAAATAAACAAATAAATAAATGAAAAACCAAAACCCTAATCATCACTTAACCATGGTTTAAACCTTTACACTTAACCACATCATCAAGTATCATCAAACATGATACAAAAAAATGTGCACAAAAGTATATCACATATACCTTTTGCACATTAAGTGAGAAAATCCATTTAAAGTGAACCAATACTAGTTAATGCAAATTAATATATCAAATATATAATTATACATTAAATCATTAAATCAACACTTGATTTAACGATCCGGTCATATCGCATATAACCGACTAGTATCCTATGTATCGGCTTATCGAATCAATGATTCGATAACTAGGTCATATCAAATATAACCAATCGAAACATATATCGTGAGAATGAAATGCGGTATCACATACACGCATTATTCTCGGTCCCGCACATATCTCATATGCGCTCCTATTTCGTTTCGCTTGAACCAGGAAACCTCTGTGTAGGACTCTAAAGACTCGTCAATACGCCGGTAGCAGATGATGATCATATCAAGCATCCACAAGCCGCAAGCGGTCTGCTAAACATAACGGCCATCCGGGTATTGAGCGATCAGAAGATCGACGAGCTAGCCCGCTCATACCCATGTGAATCCAACCGGTAACACTCACCGTACAGTCCGGTCTCTTCGTCTGATATGTCGCATATCAAGTCTAGGGGTGGTAAACGTCAGACCCCAATAACCCGACAAGTCGTGCCGATGTGAGGCTCATAACGGGTCGAGAAACTACTGGTAACACTTACCAGCAAATCTCTGATCAGCCCTGGCCAGGGACTTCCCTGTTACGGCCAATCGAGCACTGCGCAACATCAACCCCCAATACCGGGAGAGACGAAACCCCTCCTATCGCTCATTGCCTCCATGTGACTCGGGACTGTGCCCAAAGACCACCGTTTTGCACGCCCTCATGGACGTGGTAAGGTGGAGATCAAAGCACAGTGGGAATCACACAAGACTCTATGACGATCTCGGGTCTACAGACTATCCTGTACAAGTGTCACCTGAGAACTGCCATCTGACGTGAGGTATAATACCATCTGGGAGTTCTCGGCGAGTCCGTCCAGTGTACCCAGTCTCCACTGAGCACCCGTACACCATCTCTGATGTCAAACACCAATGGATATGGGATCATCTATCGCCCATCACATGGGTCGAGAAGCGTATACGCTAGTCTACACTGGTATATCGATGCCCCGTCTCGATATACCCACGACTAGGGACCTTGAAGGATGTACTTATGGACTACCATGTCCCCACTAGTATGATCCGCATCATAGTCCAGGTAGTCAAGTACACATCCTAAGGGCTTTACCAACATGTAACTATAAGACAGTATAAAGAGACTAGTGTACATGTTAAGATAAAGAGTAACCAGATAGCATACTATCATATCGAGCAAGAAAGTCATCTCTATATATGTCCAAGCATCCAATATAATATACAACATCTGTACAATACTGGCCTCTAGGGCATACATACAACTAACAATCTCCCACTTGCACTAGGGCCAGCTGCTGTAGTATCGCATACCGAGCATCCCGAAGAGTCTCTCAAACTGTGTCTGGGGAATGGCCTTCGTGAGTGGATCCGCCGTGTTGTTCTTCGTGTCAACTCTCCTGACCTCGATCTCCCGGCGATCAACTATCTCCCGGATCAGGTGATACCGCCTCAGAATATGCCTGGATCGCTGATGGGACCTGGGTTCCTTGGCTAAAACCACCGCTCCATTGTTATCGCAATACAAAGGTATTGGACGCTCAATGGATGGAACCACTCCAAGTTCAGTAATGAACTTCTTGACCCAGACAGCCTCTTTGGCAGCATCGTTGGCAGCGATGTATTCAGCCTCCATCGTCGAGTCTGCCACGGTTTCCTGCTTGGAACTCTTCCAGCTAACCGCCCCTCCGTAAAGGGTAAAGACAAAGCCCGACTGCGACTTAGAGTCGTCCTTATCACTCTGGAAGCTCGAATCGGTAAAGGACTCCACTTGGAGCTCTCCGTTACCATACACCAAGAACATATCTCTAGTCCTTCGCAAGTACTTGAGAATGCTCTTCACAGCTGTCCAGTGACTCTCTCCAGGATCATCTTGATACCTGCTCACTACACTTAGTGAGTATGCTACATCGGGTCTGGTACATAGCATCGCATACATGATAGAGCCTACTGCCGAAGCATAGGGTATCCCTTGCATGCGAGCTCTCTCCAAATCAGTCTTGGGAGACATCTCTTTGGAGAGAGTGACTCCAGAGATCGTGGGCAAGTTCCCACGCTTGGACTCTTCCATACTAAACCTCTTTAGTATGGTGTCAATGTACCTGGATTGGGACAATCCCAAAATCCGTTTGGATCTATCTCTATAGATCCTAATTCCCAATATGCAGGAGGCATCACCAAGATCTTTTATTGAGAATCTTTGTGATAAGAAGAGCTTGACCGCTTGCAGCATAGGAATATCATTTCCTATCAAGAGGATGTCGTCCACGTACAATACGAGGAAGACAACCTTACTCTCTGCCACCTTCTTGTAGATACAAGGTTCATCTGGATTTTTGACGAAATCAAACTCTTTGATAACGACGTCAAAGCAGATGTTCCAACTCCGCGATGCTTGCTTTAATCCATAAATGGATTTAAGCAGCTTGCACACCTTCCCGCTGCTCCCACTGTCTACGAAGCCCTCTGGCTGAGTCATGTACACGCACTCTTCTAAATCACCATTTAGAAAGGCGGTCTTAACATCCATTTGCCAGATTTCGTAGTCATGATATGCAGCAATGGCAAGCATGATCCGGATGGATTTAAGCATAGCCACTGGAGAAAAGGTTTCGTCATAGTCCACACCTGGTCTTTGACGAAAACCCTTTGCTACAAGTCTAGCTTTGAAAGTCTCCACTTTCCCATCTACACCAAGTTTCTTCTTGAAGATCCACTTGCTCCCAATGGGTTTTACCCCTTCAGGAGCAACTTCCAAAGTCCATACTTTGTTGGTGTACATGGAATCCATCTCGGACCGCATAGCATCCGGCCATTTCACTGAGTCCCCACTCATGATAGCCTGCTCGAAGCTAGTTGGGTCATCATCCTCCATGATGCAATCCTCACTGCCACCATCAATGAGAAAACCGTAGTATCTCTCAGGTTGGCGAGGAACCCTACTAGATCGGCGGAGAGGCTGGGGTTCATCGGGAACTACGGAATCCTCTGGTTCAACCAAATCTTCTGTTGTAGTCTGTATTGCTGGAACCTCTTCCAGTTCTACCTCAATGCCACTTATCTGTTTCATAAGAAAACTTTTTTCTAAGAAAGTGGCATGTCGAGAAACAAACACTTTTTGTTCCTCGGAGTGGTAGAAGATATACCCTCGCGAATGTTTGGGATATCCAACAAACTTACATAGAACAGACCTTGCCTCGAGCTTGTCCGGATTTTGTGTTTTAACATAGGCCGGACAACCCCATATCTGAATAAAATTAAGACATGGTCTCTTGCCATTCCATATCTCATATGGAGTGGTAGGCACTGTTTTGGTCGGAACTCTATTCAGTAGGTATGCAGCAGTCTCCAGTGCATATCCCCAGAAGGAAATAGGTAACTCAGCTGTACTCATCATAGAGTGCACCATATCTAATAGGGTGCGATTTCTCCGCTCCGATACACCGTTGTGCTGTGGTGTATATGGAGGAGTCAGCTGAGAGAGAATCCCATTCTCTTTTAGGAAGTCCAGGAATTCATTGCTTAAGTATTCTCCTCCTCGATCAGATCGAAGGATTTTAATACTTTTTCCGGTTTGGTTCTCAACTTCTTGTTTATATTCCCTAAATTTCTCAAAAGCTTCTGATTTGTGTTTCATCAGGAACACATACCCGAACCTAGAGAGATCGTCAGTGAATGTAATGAAGTATGAAGAACCATCCCTGGCATGTGTAGACATGGGACCGCATACATCACTATGTATCAGTCCCAAGAGTTCGGTAACTCTTTCTCCGTGTCCCGTAAACGGAGTCTTGGTCATCTTGCCTTTGAGACATGACTGGCAAGTGTCATAAGATGAAAATTCGAAAGGTTTCAAATATCCATCTTTATGCAACTTAGCCAGTCGTGTCGCATTGATGTGACCTAGTCTACAATGCCACAAGAAAGAATCGTTCATTTCTGAACTCTTCCTCTTGTGTGTGTTTGTTATACTCAGAACTGTTGATTGGTTTAGAACATAAATGCCATTGCACAACGTGCCTGATCCAACCAACTTTTGGTTATGGAAAATGTTCATAACATTGTCCTGTAATACAAAATTATATCCCTCTTTACTTAATAAAGAAACCGATATAATGTTGCATATCAGGTTCGGCATGTAATAGCATTCGTTCAGAACCAATGTATTACCAGTTGGTAATACAAGGTGATATTCCCCGACAGTCTTAGCTGCAACAATTGCACCATTTCCAACTCTAATGTCTTTATCACCTTCTCCAAGTTCTCTACCTTTCTTAAGCCCATGTAACTGATTACATATATGGGATCCTGACCCGGTATCCAATACCCAGGACGTAGAGCAAATGGAGAAACAGTTCTCAGTAACGAACACACCCGAAGAAAATACATCAGCATGTACTTTCTTCATTCGGGTGGCATGGAAATCCTGGTATTCCCCTATATCCTGTTCATTCCTATAACTCTTATAAGAATGAACGGAACCAACGTTCCCCAGCACAGTATAACATGCGGGTTCGGTCAATACATCCATATTATTATCTTCATTAGGGCATGAAATGGTCGCTACCTGGAGAGAGAGAGAAGAAAACACTTTAGCGTATGCTCGTGCAAGATCAGATTGGTTATTATCTTATCTAATCAGGATGGCTCCCACTGCTTTTTATCAAATCTTCCTTCAAACCCTAAAAGGAAAGACTAGCCGGGATTAATTACACACTACAAGTTCGCCAATCTTTCAGCCAGGCCAGTGTCGGTACTTTGAGGGAGGTCCCCCGTGCTTTCGCACGAACCTAATTAATGTAAACCTCATTTTCCCAGAGGCGTAACCTCGTTAACACCTTTCTAGACACCTACTTGATCGGCTAATTATAATGTGTAAAACTCTCCCAGGAGTAACTCTTACTCGCAGCGGGTATCGGGATCCAACTATCTCATAGAAGGTATGCAATCTCATTGCAAATTTCAACACTTGAAATTCCCGATAATATTTTGCCCCTAGCATCCTATGACCTTGACGGAGGCCAAACAACCCATAGTGTGCTAGTCAAGTTCAACCCGTCATTTCCTGATTGAATTAAACCCACCCGCACGACCCTTGATGGAGGCCAAACAACGCCGTACGAATACCCTAATCCAATCGCATCATATGCTAGCAGATAAGCACTAGTTAGCTACCGTACACTGCGCCTTGACGGAGGCCAAACTACCGCAGCACGAATACTAACTAATACTTATCTGAAATGACGGAGGGCTACGCAGGTTTTTCATAAAAACCATGAGCGTAATGAACTTGATATCGTTGTAGAATCAAATGAAGTTTTAAAATGGAATGATTTTGAGGCTTTTCTAGTTTTGCTAAAGGGGTCACTCCCGGTGAAGGGATCGTCGGCCCTTTCCTCGTCGAATGAGGTGCGGGATATATCATATATATCGCTGTGCAAAGCAAAAACGCAAAAGCAGTCAAAAGCAAACCGAGTGTGTAGCATCTGCCAGTTATTGCTAAAGGAGTCACTCCCGGTGAAGGGATCTCGGTCCTTTCCTCATCGAATAAGGTGCAGGGTATATCATATATACCACTGTGCAAAGCAAGAACTGTAGCTACCTGTTTTATTTAAAATCTGATTCTACAACATCTTAGGTTTCTTTCCTTTCATTAATCACATTAATGAAGTCCCATCATTTAAATACCTAAACATCACAGATAGATATGACGTACGCTTATGCCATCCGCATTCGCCTCGATGTCCCCTCGTGCACCGTTAGGTTAGGTAACTAACGACAGAGCAGGGCAGGGCTAGCGCGGGTGTAAAACATAAGTAACGTCTATATAATATATCATATATACTATATACTATATCCATCATAGAATCTCATCTCAGAAATCGCAGCAGAAGAAACATATGAAATATTGGATATACTAGGACGTCCGTGTTTTCAATACGAGCCAGTATAAAACACGGATTCCACGGTCGTGATGAATAGCCAATCCCACACCCCTAGACCCCTACGAGAGCGGCAAGCAACCCTGCCAATTCTAGGGTTAGGAGACCCGGACTCGACTCCTCGAGTTGGTCTCCCACTGGACCCCAGAACCCGGTTACTTGTGCTCCCCTCCTTGGGTCTATCCTAATGCGGAAAAGTAAATAATATACAAAGGGTGACATCTTCCGCTACCTGGAAGTGCCCCAAATAAAAGAATATTACATACAAGTTTTTACATGAATGAAAATGAAAAAACACTCTTCTCACATAAAAACCCCCGGCTATTCAAACACGACGATCCAATATAACATATCCAGCAACACATAACATCACATGTCATCAACGTAAGTAAGTATGCATACCCCAATTGTCGTTGACGTATAGCAACGAAACCGGCGATATGAACATACTACACTTACGGTCACAGAAAAGAAAGTGTAAAACTATAACAATTGGAATCCGCAACTTTTTCAGACATCGCATGCCTAATTAAATGAAATACTTAGACATCACATGCCTAACAGATATAAATCCCGCATTTTAGTCTCATTATCGAAAACTCTTTTCAATATCATATGGGACTAAACTGCTAAATTTATAACATTCATCCAGTTATCTCATAACTGTTTGTGAATTCCAATTATTGTATCACATTCCAGATAAACAGAAAATGTTAAACTTTCCGATCGAACAGTCGAATACCCAAGTTTTCCCGATACAGCTCAACACATGAAATAAGTCTAACAACATTCAGTTCGTGCCTCAGTAGCAACGGTCCAGCCGTAGAAGGGTCAAGCCAACGCCTCACATGTGGCACGCCGTACTGCCCCAAACCCGAAGGTTCAAAGGGCAGTTCAAGACGGTCACATAATCGAGTTAAGGTTTGTTGTCTTCTAGAGGGTCCATCGCGTTACTTGCACTACTTAGAACGTCGTTAAACTACGGAAAAATCCAACACTTGGAAATTTCCCGACAGGGGAAAAATTGGGTATTTATATCCGGTCGAACTTTTTAACATATTCTGAAAATTATCCGGAAATACACAAAAGACGAAATTTGATACTCCGATCGAAACACCGAATCCCCAAAACAATTCCACAAAATTCAACTCTTGAATAAATATTAAAAATTCCCAGAAAATCCAGCATAATTAAATATGAGTTACTGTGCAAACATTATTGCGCAATATGAACAGTGAGCGGCGGAAGCGCGGCAGAAGGCATGCTTCTGCCGCGTTTCCGCGGCTGTTTAGATGAATCAAGAGATCGTGTTTCACCATAACTCTTAGATATTCCTGCTGAATTTTTTAGGCATTTTTAATCTGGAAAAATCCCGGTTTTTAGAAAATGTACAGAGAGCATTATAGAATTGGGGTTTCGGGTTCGTTCGGACTTCAAACTCCGTCAGGACTTCGCCTAAGGCTCTAGCTCGGCTCTGATACCACTGTAGGGTTCCTAGGCATCCTATAGAGGTCTCACAAGGCATCGAACATGCCAAATTTAAAAATTATGGTGCCGAGAAACCCTAACACGGATCTTAGACTAGAATTCTAGGCGAAAAACTAAACTAGTTAACATATTAACTAAAGGTTAGATGCTACAACCTTTGTAGATCCGGTTACCCTCTTCCTTGGCTCCACGAAGACATCCTCTCGCTGTCCATCTCGATTCCCAAACTCGAACGTTGGCTTCATCGGAGAAACGGGCAAGCTAGGTCGTCGGCTTTGTGTCAAAGACGATCTACCTTGAGGCATCGCAAGTTCAAGCTCCGACTTCACAAACTTGTGAAACTTGTGAAGAAAATACCCAAAACAACTTGGCAAGAGGTAGAGGGTGAAGAAATAGGAGGTGGGTTCACTTTAGAATTGGATTTCTCACTTTAGAAATCAAGTTGCCATTGATGGCATCAAGCTTTCTCTTTGAGGAAGAAGAAGAAGATCAAGAAAGAATGATAAGTCTTCTAATTTTAAAATAAAACTAATATGAATACTTATCATATCTTGACCATGGTCAAGTGTAGAGATTAAACCAAGGTTAGTTAGAGTGGTTAGGGTTAAGGATGAGATAAGGATGGTGGACTTTGTCAAAGCTTCAAGAAGCTTCAACATAGCTCCAAAATAAGCCACCATTATTAACTTAATCCTTTCCAAATAAATAAACAAATAAATAAATGAAAAACCAAAACCCTAATCATCACTTAACCATGGTTTAAACCTTTACACTTAACCACATCATCAAGTATCATCAAACATGATACAAAAAAATGTGCACAAAAGTATATCACATATACCTTTTGCACATTAAGTGAGAAAATCCATTTAAAGTGAACCAATACTAGTTAATGCAAATTAATATATCAAATATATAATTATACATTAAATCATTAAATCAACACTTGATTTAACGATCCGGTCATATCGCATTTAACCGACTAGTATCCTATGTATCGGCTTATCGAATCAATGATTCGATAACTAGGTCATATCAAATATAACCAATCGAAACATATATCGCGAGAATGAAATGCGGTATCACATACACGCATTATTCTCGGTCCCGCACATATCTCATATGCGCTCCTATTTCATTTCGCTTGAACCAGGAAACCTCTGTGTAGGACTCTAAAGACTCGTCAATACGCCGGGAGCAGATGATGATCATATCAAGCATCCACAAGCCGCAAGCGGTCTGCTAAACGTAATGGCCATCCGGGTATTGAGCGATCAGAAGATCGACGAGCTAGCCCGCTCATACCCCTGTGAATCCAACCGGTAACACTCACCGTACAGTCCGGTCTCTTCGTCTGATATGTCGCATATCAAGTCTAGGGGTGGTAAACATCAGACCCCAATAACCCGACAAGTCGTGCCGATGTGAGGCTCATAACGGGTCGAGAAACTACTGGTAACACTTACCAGCAAATCTCTGATCAGCCCTGGCCAGGGACTTCCCTGTTACGGCCAATCGAGCACTGCGCAACATCAACCCCCAATACCGGGAGAGACGAAACCCCTCCTATCGCTCATTGCCTCCATGTGACTCGGGACTGTGCCCAAAGACCACCGTTTTGCACGCCCTCATGGACGTGGTAAGGTGGAGATCAAAGCACAGTGGGAATCACACAAGACTCTATGACGATCTCGGGTCTACAGACTATCCTGTACAAGTGTCACCTGAGAACTGCCATCTGACGTGAGGTATAATACCATCTGGGAGTTCTCGGCGAGTCCGTCCAGTGTACCCAGTCTCCACTGAGCACCCGTACACCATCTTTGATGTCAAACACCAATGGATATGGGATCATCCATCGCCCATCACATGGGTCGAGAAGCGTATACGCTAGTCTACACTAGTATATCGATGCCCCGTCTCGATATACCCACGACTAGGGACCTCGAAGGATGTACTTATGGACTACCATGTCCCCACTAGTATGATCCGCATCATAGTCCAGGTAGTCAAGTACACATCCTAAGGGCTTTACCAACATGTAACTATAAGACAGTATAAAGAGACTAGCGTACATGTTAAGATAAAGAGTAACCAGATAGCATACTATCATATCGAGCAAGAAAGTCATCTCTATATATGTCCAAGCATCCAATATAATATACAACATCTGTACAATACTGGCCTCTAGGGCATACATACAACTAACAATTTGCGGCCGGACCAGGTTGGAACCCCCTCGTTTTTGTTTCTGGGTCATATTTCCAGTAAACTTGACCCTTGGCATGTGCAATTTTGACCGATTCCATATATGGTAGAATCTGGGGTAATTTTCATGAGTTGGGGCATGGTTTACGACTTGTTTTAGCATGGATTTTGGTATTTTGGTGATTCGTTTCTGTCGGGTGGCGTTTGAACGTCAATGGCAAAGGGTTATTGGTCGTGTTTGCATGCAAGACCATAGGTTTGTACCTATGGGCGTAGCGTATGCCGTTTTGGTTTTCGATGTGATTTTCATATGCTTTAGCGTTTGTGATATCCTTGTAGGTACCCCGCGTGACGTCGAGGCATTGAAGATAAAGATGGAGACATCGGCATCGGCACACAAGAAGCAAGGTGAGTAGATTTATATCTACGGGGAGAAGTCGGGTGGATGGCGTATAGCACTCCCGCAGTTCGTGGTGATGTATATGAATACGTATACACACATATATATTGATTATATATTGTTGAGTTTATTGATGATAAAGATAGATTTTTGGTGTGATCGGATTAGTTTAGTGTTGCGAAGCCCTAGAGTAGTGGTTGCGCCACACCTACACACACACCCATACTTGCATACATTCTTCTTTCATTTGTGCTTATGTGGGAATATATATTCATGTGTTCACATACTGGATTTGAGGTGAGTCGATGAGATTGATTTGAGACCGTGAGATCGGTGATATAACAGGATTTGTATTTGAGATACGTCTGTAAGTCCACGTTGCCCACCCCGGTGCTTACGGGGAGGCGGAAATGTTATGAAAAATTCAATTTTTACAACACTAGGCAACATGGACTATACTAAAGGAGGATCTTTACTAAACATAAACTAACTACCAAGCTAAAAGTGTTAGCTACTCGGTTAAGGGGTTATACCTAAGTCTTGAAGTCCTTCTCTTCTTGCTCCTTGGAGTGGGATGAACGGGTTCTCCTCGTCGCCTTCTCTTGCCGAAGAAAGATCCACCCGAGGGCCTCTACCTTTGGCTCCAACCTCAAACTAGAAGTAACTAAGGTGCTTGGTGTGCTAAACCTAGAACCTTAGAAAGAGTAGAGAGTAATTTTGAAGGTTTTATCTCAAGCTTAACGGTTCTCAACTCATGAGAGGGGAGAGCTTTGAGAGAGAGGAAGAGGATGAGAGAGAATGAAAATGATAGAATGAGAAGATAAAGCCAACCTTCTCTCATATATGTGAATTATGATAATTAAATAATTAGCTAAAGATAATTGTGATGGTTAATCTTGAAATGACCATTATCATTTCACATTAATTACTTTTGCAAGAATCAAAGAGCATCTTTGATATGAAATGATGATGGTCAATATGTCAACATAGGTCAACAAGTCAACCATAGTCAAATGGTCAACAACCCTAACCATGACACAATTATAATTAACTAATATTAATAATCATATTTCACACATAAACATTAGGGTTAAGAAAATGACAATGGTCATCAACCCTAATGAAAGTCCTCTGCCTCTGCCTCAGTCAACTGTGCATACACACCCGTATCCGTGTTCCGAGGAACACGAATACAAAGAGATAAAACCAATCCCCAAAACCCATACTAGGATCTGGCTTAAACCAAAGCCCGCTAGTATAAGCTGTCCGGACACCAAACGTGCACAAGTGTGCGGATATGAACGAACTCCGTCGCAAAACCATGCGACCTCTACTCGTTTTGCCTAAAGGCGAATAACCCTCTGTGTGGGACTCTAAAGACTCGACACTACGCTGGCAGTGGGTTTAACCACAGACCGCAAGCGGCACTAGCTGTACGTAACGGTCCTCAGGTAGATGCCGATAAGAAAACTAACGAGGTAAACCCATCTGAACTCCTACTGAGCCTGAATGTGACAGTCTCCGTACAGTCCGGTCTGTTCGTCTAAGAGTATCGCATGGCGGACCTAGGGGGCGGTAAACGTCAGTCCCCTAATAGCGGTACAAGTCGTGTCGGAGTGTAGCCCAGAACACCCTGAGATAACACTGGAAACCTATCGGTATATCTCGCTTGCCCTGGCCAGGGACTTTGTGTAACGGCTCTCCTAGACACAGCGCGATATCAACCCCCAATACCGGGAGAGACGAATCCTGTCTAACCGTCACTGCCTCCAAGTGCTTCAGGACTGCACCCAACTGCTACCTGTTTGCACGACTCCTTTGAGCCATGGTAGCGTAGCAATCTAAGAACAGTGGGAACACACTCGAGGCGAAGTGACAGTGTAAAGTCAACGGACTAAGCTGTACTCATGTCATCTGGGAACTGATAACTGACGATAGGTATAATACCAACCAACAGTTCCCGACGAGTCCTGTCCAGTGTACTCGTAACCTAACGAGCACCCGCATACTATCTCAGGTACGACGTACTGACGGTTGTGGGACAGACCGTCTCCCAAGCTGGAATGAGAAGCGCATACGCTAGTCTACTCCGGAGTATCGACGCCCTGTCTCGATAGTCCTACGACTAGGGACCTGCATAAGGATGTGCTTGTGGATTACCCAGCCCCCACGAGTGTGACTGCCATCACAACGCTGGTAATCAAGCAAAGATCCTCAGGGCTCTACTAATGTGTAAAGGCAATATGCTATAAGAAACACATGCACACATTAAAGCAGAAACAAACCAAGTAGCATACTACTATTTTGAGCAAGAATGTTAATACAAGGTGAATATCCCAAGCTTCCATTAAGTAATATACAAACTAGTATGATACAGTAATGGCCTCTAGGGCATATACACTAACAATCTCCCACTTGCACTAAGGCCATGTACTGGCGTATCGAAGACCTATCATCTGTTGGATATAGTGCCCTCAAAGTCAATTATTGGATCGCAGGTACGTGATTGCAATGATTGAGGAGGACCTATACCGGTAGGACAGTCTTACTCGAGATGATAGTATGCTATCTGGTTTGCCTTTATCAGTCGTGTATAGGTTCAGGTGACTGATCACGATTACACTTTGATAGAGCCCTTAGGATCTTGCTTGACTACCAACAGTATGAGGGCGATCATATACGTGAGAGTTGGGTGGTTCATAAGCATATCCTTAATTGTGGTCCCTAGTCGTCGGAGTTTCGAGACAGGGCATCGATACTCCGGAGTAGACTAGTGTATACAGTCGAGACCCCGACGAGGGGCGGTGGCCGGTCTCACAAGCCACTGGTGTCAGTTGGATCACCTAAGATGTATACAGGTGCTCATTGGGTTATGAGTACACCGGACAGGACTCGCCGGGAATCTGCTAGTTGGTATTATACATATCGTCAGATAGCAGTTCCCTGGTGACATGTGTACAGGTTAGTTCATCGACCTGAGGTCGTCATTTGTCTCGTGTGAGTTCCCACTGTGCTTTGATTTCTACCCTACCACGGCTTAAAGGAGTCATGCAAACAGGTAGTTTTTGGGTACAGTCCCGAGCCACATGGAGGCACGTGAGCGGATCGGCAGGGGATTCGTCTCTCCCGGTATTGGGGGTGGAGGTCGCGCTGTGTCTAGGAAAGCCATTACACCAAGTCCTTGGCCAAGGCAGGTGAGATTTACTGGTAGGTACTCCAGTAGTATCTCAGGGTGTTCAGGGCTTGTCTCCGACACGACTTATACAGCTATTGGGGGTCTGACGTTACTAGCCCCCTAGGCCGGATATGCGATACTCATAGACGAACGGACCGGACTGTATATACATTGTCACTGTTAGGCTCAGTAGGGTTTCTGGATGAGTTCGCTCATCAGCCTCCCTTGAGGTCAGTCCATGGGCAGCCGTTACGCATAGCTAGTGCCGCTGACGGCTTATGGTTAAACCCACTGCCAGGGTACTGACGAGTCATTAGAGTCCCCCACAGATAGTTTCCCAAGTTCGGGCGAAACGTTGTAGAGGCCGTATGGTTTTATGGCAGGGTTCGGAAAATGCACGTGCGTTTACGAACGTGTCATTTTTCGGGCAGATAATACTGGTGGGCTTTGGTTTAAGCCGGATCCATGCATTATACAGAGTAGATATAATATCTTTGTCTCAGTTGCATTTGTATTCGGTCGTAATACAAATGCGGGTATATTTATACAGTTACGGGGTTATCCTGAAATTCGTTTCGGGATCACTTTTGGAAGTTGCCAGTTTCCAGTTTTCTATCAGCCGTCTTTTAACATTCGGTTAAAGACGGATTTATCTTTTCTTGAGATGAGTGTGGAAGGTTCTAGAAGTTTCTAGAAGAGGTGACTAGGTTAGAATGGTGTTGAGTTTTCATTGGTTGCTTTCTTTGTGTTCACACTTTGTGTTCACACTATGTGTTCACACTTTGTGTTCACACTTAAGATATTTTCTTATTGTCACCTCCCCCTCTCCTACACTCACCCCCCCACCT
The DNA here is from genome assembly GCA_030015575.1 of Agapanthus africanus. NCBI lineage: Eukaryota > Viridiplantae > Streptophyta > Magnoliopsida > Asparagales > Amaryllidaceae > Agapanthus > Agapanthus africanus. Next base: position 613,190,017 of record JASDDO010000024.1, read on the forward strand.
CTATATATGTGGCCGGCCCCTTCCCCCTCTCTCACACTCTCACACTTGATGTTTTATGTGGTAAAAAGATTATGATAGATTTTGGGGTGTATGGAATTTCACAGCTCATTTCATTCCATCACCCGATTCCCACGGCAGCTTCATTAACCGTTCGTCCATGGTTTTGGACGAAGCGAGACAAAGTATTCCACTCATTCTCTACATCAATCTTGGTCGTCTCTTTTAGCAAACTTGACGACCGAGTTGCCTCGAGTCAGAGGCGGGAGCCCGTTTAAAGATCCGATGACGTGGTGCCACCTGGACGAGGAGATCGGAGCAGCCGCAACGGAGCGTGGGATGATGGTTAAAGAACGAAGGACTCGGATCGTTCGGTATAACCTTTCTTCCCTCTTTGTAGATTGTTAGTTTAGCGTTAATGGCAGATCCGGGTTTTAGTATGCGATAGCGCCAGTTATAAAAGTTTTTGTTCCGCATTTGGCATCTGAAAGACGGCCGGGGCGCTACCGTAGACTTACATGGTATCAGAGCCACGCCATTAAGCTTTACTAACTTGTGCTAACACGTTTAAAAGATCGATCGAACGGATTTTCAAAAACTACAATTTTCAAGTCTAAAGTTTCTGTTGAATTTAAATCCGGTCTAAAATTTTTTTTGAGCATCTCAGAAATTCAAGCAGGCTTTTTAAAGAACACAGAAGAAATTCGACCCACTGATCCGACCGTACGGCAGCGGAACCGCCGCCAAAGCCATGCTTTGGCCGCGGAACCGCGGCCGTCTAGGTGAATCAATGGACCATCTTTCTTCTGTGGATTCTACTTGGGAAATTGTGGTTTCTGGAACTGTTCATTTGGGCCCAGTGTTTTTTACTGTACAGCAGATTTGCGTGGGGCCCACTTCGGGAAATTTAGTCGATCGAAATTTAAATGTGTTAGTTTCCAGTGCTTACATTATATCTCCGACCGTGAATGTCATTTGATCGGTAAACCGCGTCTGATTGCTATAGTTCTTTTAGACGGGTTTGCGAACGTGACATTCGCGTTGATGTTCTGTGTTGTGCTGTGATGTTGCGGATTTGTCGTGGTGGATAGCAGTGTGCAATGGTAGTGCAGTTTGGATTTATTTGTACATTTGATATTGCGGGGCGAGCGTCCAACTTGTGGACTGCCGTCACTGCCTGTTGTATAATATTCTTTTGGGGCACGACCAGGTTGCGGTCGATGTACCTGTTGTACTATTTTTCCATTTTCTGTACTAGGTTTTACCCCGTGACGGAGTGCACGGATAGCCGGGTTCTGGGGACAACGGGTCCTCATCTCATGGCTTTGAGAGGCAGAGGGGCCCCACTCTAAAATTGGCAGACTATTCGCCGCACTCGTAGGGGGTACAGGTTGCCCAAGGAGGGGTGCTCAAGCTACCGGATTCCGTGAAGTGATGGGTGGTCCATTCACTATGCTGTAGGGGGCTGCCTCGCTTCAGGTTTTGGCGGGTAACTTGCCGCACCCGTAGGGGTCTAGGTTTCATTGCATAGGCTATCCACACGACAGGGGAACGTCGGGTTTCAGCAGCGGCTCTGTGAAACCCGGGGATTCCAGATTATCTGTATTGTTCTGTGATGCTTATTACTTTTCTGTAATGTTGCATATTATCACGCCTGGAGCGATTATTGTATATTGGTTTATATACTATTAGATGTTGTATATGTTTTACACCCGCGCTAGTTCAGTCCCCGCTCTGTCGTTAGTTAAGTAACCTAACGGGTGATGACGGGACCCAGTGACGAATGCGGATGGCATATACGTACATTTTATTTTCGTTCTTTTCTGGTGTGATTAATTGATGGGATGCGTTGATTCTGATCAATGCAAAGTAAAACAAACCTGTTTAGATGTTGTTGGAACAATTTAAAAGGTGTTATTACAAAGACGTTTCCTTTTGTTTTGCATAGTGATATTCGGTTGGAATATTCTGCACCTCATTCGACGGGGCAAGGGCCGATATCTCTTCACCGGGACTGACCCCTTGGGCAGAAGTTTGCGTCAGGGTAATAACTTCACTATAGTCGATTACATGTTGCTTTGCATCGCGGTATTCAGTGGAATATCCTGCACCTCATTCCACGAGGAAAGAGCCGAAATCCCTTCACCGGGAGTGACCTCTTTAGCAAAGGTTTTCGCCACTATATTTTTATAAAAAGCTATCAGGTTCCTTCAACGAGATCAAGTTCATTACGTTAAAGGTTTTTTCGCCAAAAACCAGCCGTAGCCCTCCGTCATTTCTTATGGATGGTCAGTAATATTCAAGCTATGTTTGTTGGCTTTCGTCAAGGCATAGTGTTTGGTAGTTGCTGGGGTATTCATTTGTTGCATAGATAGATGAGTTGGTTTGGGACAGTCGTATTACCTTGTTGGCTTTCGTCAAGGGTATGTACGGGTGGGTTCGAATTAACAAGATAATGACGGGCAGAACTTGACATGTGACTTACGATTTGTTGGCTTTCGTCAAGGTCATAAGAACATGGGGTAAAAGTCATATCGGGAGTTTCTAAAGAAACTGAAACTTGCCAGGCATGCGCATACCTTCTGGAGTGTGATAACGTGAGTGGATTCCGTCACGTTATCATGCGATGAGAGTTGGATCCCGATTCCCACTGATGAGTTGGTTTACTCTTCGGGTGACCCCGATTGATTCTTCTTTCAGGTTTGGAGGAGAATTTGACAGTACAGTGGGAGATTTCCGGATTAGATAAAGTGATAACCATTCTGATCTAGGTTAGAGTGCACGCAGAGTGTTTCTTTTCTCTCTCTCTCTTTGGCAGCGGCCTTTGACCGACCCTAGACTATGACTCAGAGACCAAGTTGACCGAACTGTAGGGTTCCTAGGCACACTGATGTGGTGTCACAAGGCATCAACCATTCCAAATTCAAATTTTACATGTGCCGGGAAACCCTAATACGGATCGTTGACTAGAATTTTAGGCGAAAAAGAAACTAGTAAACAACTTTACTAAGAAGTGAACGGAAATACAACCTTTGTAGATCCGGTCCTCCACCTCCATAGCTCCATGATGAAGTCCCCTCGCTGCGATCATCGGATCCTGGGCTCTAGCGTCGGCTTCATCGGAGAAAAGGGCGGGCTAGGTCGTCGACTTCGATGCCAAAGATGATCTACGTCGAGGCAACACAAGATCAAGCTCCCACTTCACCAAGTCATGAAAATTATGAAGAAAACACCCTATACTACTTGGCAAGTGGTAGAGGATGAAGAAATAGGAAGTGGGTTCACTTTAGAATTGGATTTCTCACTCTTTTTGTCAAGGCACCATTGTTGGTAGCAAGCTTCTTCATCTTGAAGAAGGAGAAGAAGAAGAAGATAATATGATAAGTATTGTCTCAAATAGAAAATAAAAGGAATACTTATCATATAGCAACCATGATTAGGTGTAGAGAATAGACTATGGTTAGTGGGAATGGTTAGGGTTAAGCATGAGACAAATATGGTGGACTTGTTCAAAGCTTCATGAAGCTTCAACAAGCAAACAAAGAAAGCCACCATATCATTTTCCTTTCCAAAATAAATAAATAAATAAATAGATATGAAAATCAAAACCCTAACCATTTAAATAACCATGGTTTAATCTTTACACAAACCCAAGAAAGCATGTATCATCAAACATGATACAATCAAGTGCACACAAAAATATATCACATATACAATGTGCACATCAAGTGAGAAAATCCAATTTAAGTGAACCAATACTAGTTAATGCAAATTAATATATCAAATATATAATTATACATTAAATCATTAAATCAACACTTGATTTAATGATCCGGTCATATCGCATATGACAGACTAATATCCAATGTATCGATTTATCGAATCAATCCTTGATTCGATAACTAGGTTATATCGCATACAACCAATCGATACATTCATCGCGAGAATAGAATACGGTATCACATACACGCATTATTCTCGGTCCTGCACATATCTCATATGCGCTCCTACTTCGTTTCGCTTGAGCCAGGAAACCTCTGTGTAGGACTCTAAAGACTCGTCAATACGCCGGCAGCAGATGATGATCATATCAAACACCCACAAGCCGCAAGCGGTCTGCTAAACGTAACGGCCACCCTGGTATTGAACGATCAGAAGATCGACGAGCAAGCCCGCTCACACTCCTGTGAATCCAACCAGTAACACTTACCGTACAGTCCGGTCTCGTCGTCTGATATGTCGCATATCTCGCCTAGGGGTGGTAAACGTCAGACCCCAATAGCTCGATAAGTCGTGTCGATATGAGGTCTATAACAGTTCGAGAAACTACAGGTAACACTTACCAGTAAATCTCAGCAACCCTGGCCAGGGATTTCCGGTTATAGCCAATCGAACACAGCGCAACATCAACTCCCTATACCGGGAGAGACGAATCCCCTCCTATCGCTCATTGCCTCCATGTGATTCGGGACTGTACCCAAAAGCCACCGTTTTGCACGCCCTCTTGGACGTGTTAAGATGGAAATCAAAGCACAGTGGGAATCACATAAGACTCTATGGACTACCCTGTCCCCACTAGTATGATCCGCATCATAGTCCAGGTAGTCAAGTACACATCCTAAGGGCTTTACCAACATGTAACAGAGAGACAATCAGTGTACACGTTAAGGTAAAGAGCAACCAGATAGCATACTATCATGTCGAGCAAGAAAGTCCTCCCTATATATGTCCAAGCATCCACTACAATATACATCCTATGTATAGTAATGGCCTCTAGGGCATACATATAACTAACAATCTCCCAATTGCACTAGGGCCATCTGATAGCAGTGGTTGCAGTATCTCATACTCAACCATCCCATAAAAGTCTCTCTCTGGGAAAAGGCCTTTGTGAGTGGATCCGCCGTGCTGTCCTCTGAGTCTACTCTCCTAACCTCGATCTCCTTGGAAATCAACCATCTCCATGATCAGGTGATACTGCCTTAGAATATATCTGGATCATTAATGGGACTGACGTTCCTTGGCATATGCCACAACTCCATTGTCACACAATGGGAGGAACTAAGTTCATCTCATGAACAAATATACATCCAGACTGACTCTTTTGTAGCATCTTAAGTAGCGATGTATCGAGCCTTTATCGTCTAGTTAGCCACGGTATCTAGCTTGGAACTTTTCCAACATACCGTCCCTTTACTGAGGGTAAAGACAATACCTGTGACTGACTTTCAGTCGTCCTTATCACTCTGGAACCCTTCCAGTGATTCTCCCCAGGATCGATTGATACCATCTCACTACAACTAGTGAGAATCCTAACATCCAGTTAGATCTATCTCATAGATCCAAAACCCAGGATTTAGGAGGTATCACTTTGATCTTTTATGGAGAATCATTGTGATAAGCGGAGATTGACCGAGCGTAGCATAGGAAACTCCTTTCCTATCAAGAGTATGTCATCCACGTACTCTACGAGGATCATCACCATACTCCCTACTACCTTTTTGTATATACAAGGTTCATCTACCATTTTGATGATGTCAAACTGTTTGACTACTACATCAAAACAGATGTTCCAACTCCGCGATGCCTGCTTTATCCTATAAAGCATCTTGTACACGTTTTCGCTGCTCCCACTGTCTACGAAGCCCTCTGGCTGTGTACTTACAGACGCTCTCTTCTAAAACATCATTTTAGAAAAGCAATCATGACACCCAACCGCCAGATATCGTAGTCATGGTATGTAGCCGTGGCAAGTAGTATCCAGATGCACTTAAGCATAGCCACTGAAAAAGGTTTCATCATTATCCACGCCTGGTCGATGACGAAAACCTTTAACAAGTCTAGCTTTGAAAGTCTCAACTTTTCCATCTACACCAAGTAATCTTCTCAAGATATACTTGCTCCTGATGGGGATTTAACCCTTCAGATATAGCAACCAAAGTCCATACTTTGTTGGTGTATAAGGATTCCATCTCAGATCGCTAAGAATCCAGCCATTCTTACAGAGTCGCACTCCTGATGGCCTGCTCGAAACTAGTTGGGTCATCATCTCATGAAGCAATCCTCGCTCCCACTGTCATCGAGAAACCGAAGTATCTCTCAGGAGGATGAGGAACCTTACTAGATCGGCGGAGAGGCTGAGATTCGTTGGTAACTATTGAATCCTTTGGTTCTTTCAAATCATCAGCTGCAGTTTGTATAGCTGGAACATTTCCAGTTCTACATAACAGATCTTGCCTCGAGCTTGTCCGGATTTTGCTTTTCAGACATAGGCTGGACAACCCCAAATCTTGACTAACTTAAGAGATGGGCTCTTCCCTTATCATATCAAATATGAAGTGGTAGGCAACTGATTTGATTTGAACCCTATTCAATAGGTATTCAGCTTCTCAAGTGCATAACTCCCAAAAAGGAAATAGGTAACTCGGTAGTACTCATCATAGAGCACACCTAATCATATAGGGTGTGATTGCTCCGCCCCGATATACCATCGTGCTATGGTGTATACGGAGGAGTAATGCTGAGAGAGAATCTCATTCTCCTTTAGAATAATCCAGGATTTCCGTGCTCAAGTATTCTCCTCCTCGATCTCATCAAAGGACATAATACTTATACCCGTGTTTTGGTTTTCTACTTCTAAATCATATTCTGTGAATATCTCAAAAGGTTCGGACTTGTGTTTCAACAGGAACATATGTCTGAATCTTGAGAGATTATCAGAGAATGTAACGAAGTACAAAGAACCAGTCCTGGCATATGTAGACAGGAGACCTTACATACATCAACATGTATCATCCCAAGAGTTTACTAACTCTTTCTCTGTTTCCAGTAAACAGAGCTATCGTCATCGTATCTTTGTGACATGACTGGCAAGTTTCATAAGATGTAAATTCAAACTGATTTAAATATGCATCTAAAATGTAACTTCAGCCAGTCGAATCGCATTGATATGACCTAGTCTACAATGCCTCAAGAAGGATTCGTTCATTTCTGAACTCTTCCTCTTGTGTGTGTTCCGTATACTAAAGAACTGTAGTTTGATTTAGAACATCAACGCTTTTAGATAACGTGCCTGAACCGATCAACTTTTGATATAGGAAATGTTCAAAACATTATCCAACAATACAAAATTTTATCATTTCTTTGCTGATAAAGAGACTGATATGATTTTGTATATCAGGTTCGGTATCTAATAACATTCGTTCAGAATCAATGTATTGGTAATACAGGGTGACAGTGACCAACAGACTTGGCTGCAACTCTTGCCCCGTTTTCTGCCTCATGAAACTTATCACCCGTTCTCAGTTCTTTACCTCTATAGCCCATGTAACATATTACATATGCGGGATCCTGATCCGGTATCATATACCCAGGACGTAAAGGACACTGAGAAACAGTTCTATATAATGAACACACCCGAAGATGATGCATCAGCATGCACTTACTTCGTTTGGGCGGCACGGGAATTCTGGTAATCCCCAATTTCCTGCTCTGTCTTATAACAATTATAAGTTGGAGCGGGACCAACGTTCCCCAGCTCAGTATAACAATCGGGTTCGGTCAATAGTCCGTATTATTATCTTGATTAAGGCGTGACATGGTCGCTACCTGGAGAGAGAGAAAAGAAAACACTCTGCGTATGCTCTTGCAAGATCAGATTGGTTATTATTTTATCTAATCAGGATGGCTCCCACTGTTTTTATCAAATCTTCCTTCAAACCCTAAAAGGAAAGACTAGCCGGGATTAATTACACACTACAAGTTCGCCAATCTTTCAGCCAGGCCAGTGTCGGTACTTTGAGGGAGGTCCCCCGTGCTTTCGCACGAACCTAATTAATGTAAACCTCATTTTCCCAGAGGCGTAACCCCGTTGACACCTTTCTAGACACCTACTTGATCGGCTAATTGTAATGTGTAAAACTCTCCCAGGAGTAACTCTTACTCCCAGTGGGTATCGGGATCCAACTATCTCATAGAAGGTATGCAATCTCATTGCAAATTTCAACACTTGAAATTCCCGATAATTCTTTTGCCCCTAGCGTCCTATGACCTTGACGGAGGCCAAACTACCCACAGGGCGCTAGTCAAGTTCAACCCGTCATTTCTTGATTGAATTAAACCCACCCGTACGACCCTTGACGGAGGCCAAACTACGCCGTACGAATACCCTAATCCAATCGCATCATATGCTGGCAGATAAGCACTAGTTAGCTACCATACACTACGCCTTGACGGAGGCCAAACTACCGCAGCATGAATACTAAGTAGTACTTATCTGAAATGACAGAGGGCTACGCAGGTTTTTCAGAAAAACCATGAGCTTAATGAACTTGATATCGTTGTAGAATCGAGTGAAGTTTTGAAATGGAGTGATTTTGAGCCTTTTCTAGTTTTGCTAAAGGGGTCACTCCCGGTGAAGGGATCGTCGGCCCTTTCCTCGTCGAATGAGGTGCAGGATATATCATATATATCGCTGTGCAAAGCTGAAACTATAGAAGCAATCAAAAAGACAAACCGAGGGTTGTAGCATCTGCCAGTTATTGCTAAAGGAGTCACTCCCTGTGAAGGGATCTCAGTCCTTTCCTCATCGAATAAGGTGCAGGATATATCACATATACCGCTGTGCAAAGCAAGAACTGTAGCTACCTATTTTATTTTGAAATTTGATTCTACAACATCTTTAGGTTTCTTTTATTTCATTAATCACATTAATGAATTCCCATCATTTAAATACCTAAACATCACAGATAAATACGACGTACACTTATGCCATCCGCATTCGCCTCGATGTCCCCTCGTGCACCGTTAGGTTAGGTAACTAACGACAGAGCGGGGCAGGGCTAGCACGGGTGTAAAACATAAGTAACGCCTATATAATATATCAAATATACTATATACAGTATCTATCACAGAACATCACACGATCACATCACAGATATCGCAGCAGAAGAATCCTATGAAATATTGGATATACTAGGACGTCCGTGTTTTTAATACGAGCCAGTATAAAACACGGATTCCACGGTCGTGATGAATAGCCAATCCCACACCCCTAGACCCCTACGAGAGCGGCAAGCAACCCTACCAATTCTAGGGTTAGGAGACCCGGACTCGACTCCTCGAGATGGTCTCCCACTGGACCCTAGAACCCGGTTACTTGTGCTCCCCTCCTTGGGTCTATCCTAGTGCGGAAAAGTAAATAATATACAAAAGGTGACAACATCCGCAACCTGGAAGTGCCCCAATAAAAGAATATTACATACAAGTTTTTACATGAATGAAAAAGAAAAACACTCATCTCACATAAAAAAAAAACCCGGCTATTCAAACACGACGATCCAATATAACATATCCAGCAACACATAACATCATATGTCATCAACGTAAGTAAATATGCGCATCCCAATTGTCGTTGACATATAGCAACGAAACCGGCGATATCACATATTACACTTACGGTCACAGAAAAGAAAGTGTAAAACTACAACAGTTGGAATCCGCAACTTGCATAGACATCGCATGCCTAATCAAATGAATTTCTTAGACATCGCATGCCTAACCATTATAAACCCCGCATTTTAGTCTCATTATCGAAAACTCTTTTCAATATCAAGTCGGGCAATTCAACAAGATTCCCGACATCCTGATCGAATACTCGTCGCAAACTTTAGTAGGCGGCCGCACCCCCGATACCGTCAACGAAGTGCACCAAGGCGGAACACCGCTACCGCGAGCACCCTTACGGATGCTTTCGGCGACGGGGTTCTCCTACAGTCACTTAGTCGGGGCTATGGAGTGAGGCTGTCTATTAAGTTTAACCGGCGAGTATCCGCGTACGCTACGTGATTGCGACGGACTTTTGATCACATCAAAATTCCGTGGCAACCGATCAAGTGAGACTAAACCGCTAGATTTATAACATTCATTCAGTTATCTCATAACTACTTGTGAATTCCAAATATTGTATCACATTCCAGATAAATAGAAAATGTTAAACTTTCCGATCGAGCAATCGAACACCCAAGTTTTCCCGAAACAGCTCAACACATGAAACAAGTTTAAAAACATTCACTTCATGCCTCAGTACCAACGGTCCAGCCGTAGAAGGGTCAAGCCAACGCCTCACATGTGGCACGCCGTACTGCCCCAAACCCTAAGGTTCAAAGGGCAGTTCAAGACGGTCACATAATCGAGTTAAGGTTTGCTGTCTTCTAGAGGGACCATCGTGTTACTTGCACTACTTAGAACGTCCTTAAACCACGGAAAGATCAAACACTTGGAAATTTCCCGATAGGTGAAAGATTGGGTATTTACATCCGGTCGAACTTTTTAACATATTCTAAAATTATCCGGAAAAACACATAGACAAAGTTTGATAATCCGATCGAATCTTCGATTCCCAATACAACCCCAGAATACTCATCTGTTGAGTGCATATTAAAAATTCCCAGAAAACTCAGCACCTGAAAACATGAATTACTGTGCAAATATTGGAAGCTGATCCCATCATTTGGCCGCGGAACCGCCGTAGAAGCCAGGCTTCTGCCGCGGTTCCGCCGCGCTTTGAACATATCATGAGGTAATTTTTGCACCGTAATTCTTAGAATTCCCTGCTGAATTTTTTAAGCATTTTTAATCTGGAAAAAACCCAGTTTTCGAAAAAAGTCCAGAGAGCATGAAAAAATAGGGTTTCGATGTTCGTTCGGATTTCAAACATCGTCTAGACATCGCCTAAGGCTCTAGCTAGGCTCTGATACCACTGTAGGGTTCCTAGGCACACTAATGGGGTGTCACAAGGCATCAACCATGCCAAATTCAAATTTTACATGTGCCGGGAAACCCTAATACGGATCGTTGACTAGAATTATAGGCGAAAAAGAAACTAGTAAACAACTTTACTAAGAAGTGAACGGAAATACAACCTTTGTAGATCGGTCCTCCACCTCCATAGCTCCATGATATAGTCCCCTCTCTGCGATCATCGGATCCCGGGCTCTAGCGTCGGCTTCATCGGAGAAAAGGGCGGGCTAGGTCGTCGACTTCGATGCCGAAGATGATCTACGTCGAGGCAACACAAGATCAAGCTCCCACTTCACCAAGTCATGAAACTTGTGAAGAAAACACCCTATACTACTTGGCAAGTGGTAGAGGATGAAGATATAGGAAGTGGGTTCACTTTAGAATTGGATTTCTCACTCTTTTTGTCAAGGCACCATTGTTGGTAGCAAGCTTCTTCATCTTGAAGAAGGAGAAGAAGAAGAAGATAATATGATAAGTATTGTCTCAAATAGAAAATAAAAGGAATACTTATCATATAGCAACCATGATTAGGTGTAGAGAATAGACTATGGTTAGTGGGAATGGTTAGGGTTAAGCATGAGACAAATATGGTGGACTTGTTCAAAGCTTCATGAAGCTTCAACAAGCAAACAAAGAAAGCCACCATATCATTTTCCTTTCCAAAATAAATAAATAAATAAATAGATATGAAAATCAAAACCCTAACCATTTAAATAACCATGGTTTAATCTTTACACAAACCCAAGAAAGCATGTATCATCAAACATGATACAATCAAGTGCATACAAAAATATATCACATATACAATGTGCACATCAAGTGAGAAAATCCAATTTAAGTGAACCAATACTAGTTAATGCAAAGTAATATATCAAATATATAATTATACATTAAATCATTAAATCAACACTTGATTTAACGATTCGGTCATATCGCATATGACCGACTAATATCCAATGTATCGATTTATCGAATCAATCCTTGATTCGATAACTAGGTTATATCGCATACAACCAATCGATACATTCATCGCGAGAATAGAATACGGTATCACATACACGCATTATTCTCGTTCCTGCACATATCTCATATGCGCTCCTATTTCGTTTCGCTTGAGCCAGGAAACCTCTGTGTAGGACTCTAAAGACTCATCAATACGCCGGCAGCAGATGATGATCATATCAAACACCCACAAGCCGCAAGCGATCTGCTAAACGTAACGGCCACCCGGGTATTGAACGATCAGAAGATCGACGACCAAGCCCGCTCACACTCCTGTGAATCCAACCAGTAACACTTACCGTACAGTCTGGTCTCGTCGTCTGATATGTCGCATATCTCGCCTAGGGGTGGTAAACGTCAGACCCCAATAGCTCGATAAGTCGTGTCGATATGAAGTCTATAACAGTTCGAGAAACTATAGGTAACACTTACCAGTAAATCTCAGCAACCCTGGCCAGGGATTTCCGGTTATAGCCAATCGAACACAGCGAAACATCAACTCCCTATACCGGGAGAGACGAATCCCCTCCTATCGCTCATTGCCTCCATGTGATTCGGGACTGTACCCAAAAGCCACCGTTTTGCACGCCCTCTTGGACGTGGTAAGGTGGAAATCAAAGCACAGTGGGAATCATACAAGACTCTATGACGATCTCGGGTCAACAGACTACTCTGTACCAGTGTCACCAGAGAACCGCCATCTGACGTAAGGTATAATACCATCTGGAAGTTCTCGGCGAGTCCGTCCAGTGTACCCAGTCTCCATTGAGCACCCGTATATCATCTCTGATGTCAAACACCAATGGATATGGGATCATCCATCGCTCATCTGTATGGGTCGAGAAGGTATACGCTAGTCTACTCTGGTATATCGATGCCCTGTCTCGATATACCCACGACTAGGGACCTTGAAGGATGTAATTATGGACTACCCTGTCCCCACTAGTATGATCCGCATCATAGTCCAGGTAGTCAAGTACCCATCCTAAGGGCTTTACCAACATGTAACAGAGAGACAATCAGTGTACACGTTAAGGTAAAGAGCAACCAGATAGCATACTATCATGTCGAGCAAGAAAGTCCTCCCTATATATGTCCAAGCATCCACTACAATATACATCCTATGTATAGTAATGGCCTCTAGGGCATACATATAACTAACACGAACCTTCTTAAAATACTGGCTTTTGGATTGTCTATGTTGCATAAGTCATTGCCACTCCTTCTTCTACCCTTTGCATTTCTCAGAACACCCGTATTACTACGGACATCCACTTCCATTGGATAGATCCATCGTATGGTTATATACGAACTCGAAGGGACTCCTTCTAGGATGGATCAAGGTTCAGGAGAAATAGAATTGGTTTATTCAGTTGTCTTTTATTATCACCTTCTCTCAGGTTGCGAGGGCTCCTTGGTTTAGGAGAGTACACCTATTACGTTTATTGGATAGTCTTCTTCCAAACCATAGGCAGGTGCCGAAAGGTAGGGAATGTAGAAAACCAATTAGCCTAAGTAGGGTGTGCAGAAGGTAATATGTAAAGACAAAATAAAGGGATTAGAAAGAGGGCAAAGTAAGTTGCGACTGTTATCATTCACGACCAAACCACGTACTTCATCGCCACTCCTATTTCACTTTTAAAAGAATAAGGTATTATTCAGTTGTCTTTTATCATCACCTTCTCTCAGTTGCGAGTACTCCTTGGTATAGGAGGGTACACCTATTATGCTTACTGGATAGTCTTCTTCCAAACCATAGGCTGGTGCCGAACGGTAGGGAAGGAAGAAAACCATTTAGCCTAACGATGGTGTACAGAAGGTAACGACTAAAGACAAATAAAGGGATTTGGAGAGATGGCAAAGAAATATACGGTTAAAGTCATGAATTGGATTATGGAAGAGGCATTACTATGAATACCAGGATACCCCTACGAAACATTTTCATGTTTCAGTGCATTGTTAATGAAAAACTGTTCTCTCGATTAGATACTTACTCCAGGGTGTGTATTCACCAGGTTTCATTCTCATATCTGTATGGTTTTACAGATGATGAGTGGGAGGAAGTTATTGGGAATTAGGTGATTATCCTCATTATATCGGAATTCTTTGTAATTGGTGATATTTGAGGAAATCGCCTGGGTACAGTTTTCAACCTACGACGCACAGGTTTTGAGTTATTCAACTCAGGAGACTTATACAGAGTATTGTATGTTGTCCAATGTCCATCAGGACAAAGGGGTAGGTCCTCGTACTATGTTCTGTTTACTTATGACTTCTCTAGTTTTTAGACAAGTGTTTCGTAGAAATGCAAGGTCTAAGTTTTGAGAAGTTGTGGGTATAAGAATAAAGTAGAGAACCAGATATCGCAAGTATCGGGATTCTTCAAAGAGATCGAAGATGTAGATACTTGTGATTGGTATTCAGTTGATAGTAAAAGTTTTGAGAAACTCGTTTCTCTTTCGGGTTACTCATAATTGGATGGATTCCTAAGTTGAGTAATGCTGATTAGCCTCTCTCCATTAAAGTTAATATGCACTGGAGACAGCTGCATGATTAGAATCTGGTTCCAATTAAAAAAGTGCCAAAGTTTCTATATTGGATATAGGTGAGTTGTCCAGCTTATGCTTAAAACCAGACTCTGGATAACTCAGGGCACGTTTCTGTAATGGCTGTTTGTGGGTTGGCCCAGGCTACGACGAGGGTCGACTTTCTACCATCTGGGAGATCAATAGTGATATTGTTCTTGACTCGCCACAGTTTTAGTAAAATGGATTTTTTTCAGAAAAACGGTAGTGGGAGTATGGTAGAACTGGAAGAGATTCCAGAACCACAAATGATTATGGAAAATTTAATAGGACCTAAAGATTCAATCAGGTTTGACATTCCATTAGCCACTCCGCAGATTTGGTGGGTAACCTCAGACACCCGAGAGGTACTCCGGTAGCCTCAAGGACGGTGACAGGGAGGTTTTTATCTACCCAGACTTGACACTACTGTTGTTCCAGGCTATGAGACCCGGTAGGAGGGTTGTTGTGGTCAGTGGGAGCAGCGGAAGCATAGTGGGCAAGTAGCTTATGTCTATTTATAGACTAGAGCAGTAATAGCGGAGATTGATCATCTAATTTTGATGTGACAGTCATGGTTTTGACTTCATCAGAATAGGAGATGGATCTGTTAAGAAGGTAGTAGGGTGTGATGTCCTGGTATTTGGATGACATACACAGAGTAGAAAGTAAAATTCCTATACTACGATCGGTTGTACTGTGGTCGTCACACAGTTGTTTCTCCAGACAGGATATGGATATAATATTTGACATTCTGGTTTCTAGATCTATGGTTTTAGATCTGGATTTGGGTAGTTTCCCAATGTGGGTACTCTGACAGCATTCTAATGGTTTTTAGAATAGATGACTCCTAGCATGGTGGTGTACCTGCAGGTGATGGAGTCACCCTCTCTAAAGGTGTCTTACAGACTAAAGGGGAGAGGGATGTGCATGATTGGCAGATCACTTGCTTAGGCAACTGAGTCAATCATGAGAAGTCAAGTACCACACCAAATGTTGTTTTTGCACTAGATGCAATAAGTTTTTATTAATTCAATCCTGGAGAAACATAAGGAAGCAGTTTTAGAACATAAGTGGATGTTCTACGGATTTGATGACGGCAGCCTCTTTCGGGAGACGGTTATCATTCCAGGCTTCAAAGGTGACATGGATGACAGAGAGATTGTCAGAGTTATAGTTTTCCCTCTGATAAAGAGGGACAATATTTTGGACAGGTGGTCCAAGAGGATACTGTGGGAGGCCTGGTGCCGGATACTGATTAGGTTCAGTTTTCGATACGGTCAAAGAAGTTTGGATTTGGAGTTCATTTATGAACTAAGGTCCCATCAGATATCCAGACATATTCTAAGACAGGTATTACTCAATTCGGGAGATGGCTTTCTCCGCGAAATTGAGATTAAGAGAGACATAGAAAGAAACATCCTGCCGGATCCACTCACTGAGGCTATTTCTCGAACACAATAGTTTTACAAACGGGCTTTGTGAAACTGATTAGTAGAGGAGTTGGGTGTTGGTTTCACACGGGCTGTGAGTACGCAACATCGCAATAATTAGCCTTAAGTGCAAGTGGGAGATTGTTGGATATAGTGCCCTCAAAGTCAATTATTGGATCGCAGGTACGTGATTGCAATGATTGAGGAGGACCTATACCGTTAGGACAGTCTTACTCGAGATGATAGTATGCTATCTGGTTTGCCTATATCAGTCGTGTATAGGTTCAGGTGACTGATCACGATTACACTTTGATAGAGCCCTTAGGATCTTGCTTGACTACCAACAGTATGAGGGCGATCATATACGTGAGAGTTGGGTGGTTCATAAGCATATCCTTAATTGTGGTCCCTAGTCGTGGGAGTTTCGAGACAGGGCATCGATACTCCGGAGTAGACTAGTGTATACAGTCGAGACCCCGACGAGGGGCGGTGGCCGGTCTCACAAGCCACTGGTGTCAGTTGGATCACCTAAGATGTATACAGGTGCTCATTGGGTTATGAGTACACCGGACAGGACTCGCCGGGAATCTGCTAGTTGGTATTATACATATCGTCAGATAGCAGTTCCCTGGTGACATGTGTACAGGTTAGTTCATCGACCTGAGGTCGTCATTTGTCTCGTGTGAGTTCCCACTGTGCTTTGATTTCTACCCTACCACGGCTCAAAGGAGTCGTGCAAACAGGTAGTTTTTGGGTACAGTCCCGAGCCACATGGAGGCATGTGAGCGGATCGGCAGGGGATTCGTCTCTCCCGGTATTGGGGGTGGAGGTCGCGCTGTGTCTAGGAAAGCCATTACACCAAGTCCTTGGCCAAGGCAGGTGAGATTTACTGGTAGGTACTCCAGTAGTATCTCAGGGTGTTCAGGGCTTGTCTCCGACACGACTTATACAGCTATTGGGGGTCTGACGTTACTAGCCCCCTAGGCCGGATATGCGATACTCATAGACGAATGGACCGGACTGTATATACATTGTCACTGTTAGGCTCAGTAGGGTTTCTGGATGAGTTCGCTCATCAGCCTCCCTTGAGGTCAGTCCATGGGCAGCCGTTACGCATAGCTAGTGCCGCTGACGGCTTATGGTTAAACCCACTGCCAGGGTACTGACGAGTCATTAGAGTCCCCCACAGATAGTTTCCTAAGTTCGGGCGAAATGTTGTAGAGGCCGTATGGTTTTATGGCAGGGTTCGGAAAATGCACGTGCGTTTACGCACGTGTCATTTTTCGGGCAGATAATACTGGTGGGCTTTGGTTTAAGCCGGATCCATGCATTATACAGAGTAGATATAATATCTTTGTCTCAGTTGCATTTGTATTCGGTCGTAATACAAATGCTGGTATATTTATACAGTTATGGGGATATCCTGAAATTCGTTTCGGGATCACTTTTGGAAGTTGCCAGTTTCCAGTTTTCTATCAGCCGTCTTTTAACATTCGGTTAAAGACGGATTTATCTTTTCTTGAGATGAGTGTGGAAGGTTCTAGAAGTTTCTAGAAGAGGTGACTAGGTTAGAATGGTGTTGAGTTTTCATTGGTTGCTTTCTTTGTGTTCACACTTTGTGTTCACACTTTGTGTTCACACTTAAGATATTTTCTTATTGTCACCTCTCCCTCTCCTACACTCACCCCCACACCTCTATATATGTGGTCGGCCCCTTCCCCCTCTCTCACACTCTCACACTTGATGTTTTATCTGGTAAAAAGATTATGATAGATTTTGGGGTGTATGGAATTTCATAGCTCATTTCATTCCATCACCCGATTCCCACGGCAGCTTCATTAACCGTTCGTCCATGGTTTTGGACGAAGAGAGACAAAGTATTCCACTCATTCTCTACATCAATCTTGGTCGTCTCTTTTAGCAAACTTGACGACCGAGTTGCCTCGAGTCAGAGGCGGGAGCCCGTTTAAAGATCCGATGATGTGGTGCCAACTGGACGAGGAGATCGGAGATCGACGAGATCGGAGCAGCCGCAACGGAGCGTGGGATGATGGTTAAAGAACGAAGGACTCGGATCGTTCGGTATAACCTTTCTTCCCTCTTTGTAGATTGTTAGTTTAGCGTTAATGGCAGATCCGGGTTTTAGTATGCGATAGCGCCAGTTATAAAAGTTTTTGTTCTGCATTTGGTGTCTGAAAGACGGCCGGGGCGCTACCGTAGACTTACATCATCTCGATCAGCCGCTCGAACTGAGTCTGGGATAAGGCCTTCGTGAATGGATCAGCAGTGTTATCTTCCATAGCAACTCTCCGAACCTCGATCTCCTGGCGACCTACGATCTCCCTGATCAGGTGATACCGCCTCAAGATGTGTCTGGACTTCTGATGGGACCTGGGTTCCTTCGCTAAAGCTATAGCCCCGTTGTTGTCGCAATACAGAGGTATTGGATCAACAATGGACGGAACCACCTGAAGTTCTGTCAAGAACTTCTTCATCCAGACGGCTTCTTTTGCGGCATCTGCAGCAGCGATATATTCCGCTTCCATCGTCGAGTCAGCAACGGTTTCCTGTTTGGAACTCTTCCAACACACTGCCCCTCCATAGAGGGTAAAGACATAACCCGACATGGACTTGGAATCATCCTTGTCACTCTGGAAGCTGGAGTCAGCAAAGGCCTCGATCTGGAGGTCTTTTCCACCATACACCAAGAACGTCTCCTTAGTCTTTCTCAGGTACTTGAGAATGTTCTTTACCACTATCCAGTGTTTCTCCCTAGGGTTTGACTGATACCAGCTTACCACACTCAGTGCATAAGCTATATCCGGTCTGGTACACAACATCGCATACATTATAGAGCCTACCGCAAAAGTGTAGGGTATAATAGACATGCGATCCCTTTCCAAATCAGTCTTGGGAGACATCTCTTTGGAGAGGGTGATCCCGTGACAAGCCGGTAGATTACCGCGCTTGGAATCCTCCATGGTGAATCTTTTCAGTATGGTGTCGATGTATCTGGACTGTGAAAGTCCTAATATCCTCTTAGATCTGTCACGATGGATCCGGATCCCCAGAATGTAAGAGGCATCACCCAGGTCTTTCATAGAGAACCTGTGTGACAAGAACCCTTTGACAGATTGTAGCATAGGAATGTCATTTCCTATCAAAAGAATGTCATCCACGTATAAAATGAGGAATAGTACAGTTCTTGCTACAAATCTACTATAGATGCATGGTTCATCTGGATTTTTGATAAAGCCAAATTCTTTGACCGTCTTATCAAAACAGATGTTCCAACTCCGCGATGCCTGCTTTAGTCCATAGATGGACTTAAGCAACTTGCACACCTTTCCGCTGCTCCCACTCTAAATGAAACCCTCTGGCTGGTCCATATAGACACACTCCTCTAAATTTTCATTTAGAAAAGCGGTCTTTACGTCCATCTGCCAAATCTCATAATCGTGGAAGGCAGCAATGGCAAGAAGGATCCCAATGGATTTCAGCATAGCCACTGGAGAAAAGGTTTCGTCATAGTCCAAACCAGGTCTTTGACGAAAACCCTTTGCAACAAGTCTAGCTTTATAGGTCTCAACCTGTCCATCTACACCAATCTTCCTTTTGAAGATCCACTTGCATCCTACGGGTTTTACCCCATCTGGAGCAATGTCCAACGTCCATACTTTGTTGGTGTACATGGACTCCATTTCGGTCCGCATTGCATCCAGCCATTTTACTGAGTCGACGCTCTGAATGGCCTGCTGGAAGCTAGTCGGCTCATCATTATCAATGATGCAATCCTCTCTATCCCCGTCTATGAGAAAACCGTAGTATCTCTCGGGCGGATGAGACTGCCTACTACTTCTGCGGAGCGGCGCAGGAATGTCCTGATCTTTTGAACCCTCTGGTTCTACTAAGCTTTCAGTAATAGCTCGTGGTTCTGGAATTTCTTCCATATCTCATCATGGAACGTACCATATCCAATAGGGTGCGGTTACTCACTCCGATACACCGTTACATTGCGGAGTGTATGGAGGAGTAAGCTGAGAGAGAATTCCATTCTCTTTTAAGTAATCCAGGAACTCGGCACTCAAGTATTCACTACCTCGATCAGATCTCAGTGTCTTGATACTTTTTCCTGTTTGTTTTTCTACTTCATTCTTATATTCCTGGAATTTTCCAAAGGCTTCGGATTTATGTTTCATTAAGAAGACATATCCGTACCTTGAAAAGTCATCCGTAAAAGTAATGAAGTAAGAATAACCGCTTCGTGCATGCGTAGACATTGGACCGCACACGTCGCTGTGTACGAGTCCCAAGAGCTCGCTCGCTCTAACTCCGTGTCCAGTGAACGGAGTCTTTGTCATCTTTCCTTTGAGACAGGATTGACAAGTTGCATATGATTGATATTCGAACGGATCCAAATATCCTTCTGTATGTAACTTCGTCAACCTTCTCTCATTGATGTGACCCAGTCTACAATGCCATAAGAAAGCCTGATTTGTTTCCGGAGACTTTCTTTTATGTGTATTCTGGACATTAAAAATCTGTGGTTGGTTTAATACGTATATACCATTGCTTAATGTACCTGACCCAATCAGAACTTGATTAAGGTGAATGTTTACAACATTACTTACAAATGCAAATTCATAACCTTCTTTAGATATTAAAGATACAGAAATGATATTACAAGTTGCATTGGGTACAAAATAACAATTACGTAAAACCAAAACATGTCCATCTGACATTCCCAGGTGATAGTCCCCCACGGCCTCAGCATCTATGCTAGCTCCGTTTGGAACTTTGAGGGTCATATCACCTGCCTTCAAAAACCTACGCTTTCTCAATGCCTGCAAAGAATTACAGATATGAGATCCTGACCCGGTATCCAATACCCAGGAAGTAGAGTTTATTGATAGACAGTTTTCAATAACATACACACCTGAAGCTGAAGCCGCAACTTGCTTCAGATCCTGGTTTCTGGCCTTCCAAGCCCTGCAATCTTTCTTCCAGTGTCCACTCTTGTGACAGTAAAGGCATTCTTCCTTCTCCACAAGCTTTCCCGCTACCTTTGTTGCCTTTGCCTTTCCCTTCGTATCCACTTTACTAACACCGCCCCTTGGTTTGGCGGGGGGTTTCTTCTTCTTTCCCTTGGCTTTCGCCTTGGACCTAGAAAAGGAAGATCCTCCGACAAACAAAGTGGATGTTTCCCTACCTTTCTGTAGGGTGCCCTCTGCACTCCTCAGCATGTTGAGGAGTTCTAAAAGTTCAACTTCCTTTTCTTGCAAGTTGAAGTTCAGGATAAACTGGGCGTAAGTGGAAGGGAGGGACTGGAGAATCAAGTCCGTATAGAGCTCATTCTCCAACGTGGTCCCAAGGTCCGCGAGCTCCTCTATGTAGCCAATCATCTTAAGCACTTGAGATGTGCAGGCACCCTGGAACCACCACACAAAACCCTAGCCCCTATCTCCTTCCCCAGGCCGCAGATAAATCCCTTCTGGCCGCAATTTGCGGCCAGACCAGGTTGGAACCCCCTCGTTTTTGTTTCTGGGCCATATTTCCAGTAAACGTGACCCTTGGCATGTGCAATTTTGACTGATTCCACATAGGGTAGAATCTGGGGTAATTTTCATGAGTTGGGGCATGGTTTACGACTTGTTTTAGCATGGATTTTGGTATTTTGGTGATTCGTTTCTGTCGGGTGGCGTTTGAACGTCAACGGCAAAGGGTTATTGGTCGTGTTTACATGCGAGACCATAGGTTTGTACCTATAGGCATAGCGTATGCCGTTTTGGTTTTCGATGTGATTTTCATGTGATTTAGCGTTTGTGATATCCTTGTAGGTACCCCGCGTGACATCGAGGCGTTGAAGATAAAGATGGCGACATCGGCATCGGCACACAAGAAGCAAGGTGAGTAGATTTATATCTACGGGGAGAAGTCGGGTGGATGGCGTATAGCACTCCCGCAGTTCGTGGTGATGTATACGAATACGTATACACACATATATATATTGATTATATATTGTTGAGTTTATTGATGATAAAGATAGATTTTTGGTGTGATCGGATTAGTTTAGTGTTGCGAAGCCCTAGAGTAGTGGTTGCGCCACACCTACACACACCCATACTTGCATACATTCTTCTTTCATTTGTGCTTATGTGGGAATATATATTCATGTGTTCACATGGGTATGGGACTATGTGTTCACATACTGGATTTGAGTATAGTATTTGGGATTTGTGGTGAGTCGATGAGATTGATTTGAGACCGTGAGATCGGTGATATAGCAGGATTCGTATTTGAGATACGTCATGATGTCATAGCGGATCTTTGGACGACGATACCATGTGAATAGTGGTAATAATGAAATGATCGACATGTGATCGTGTTATGAGATATGATATGTTAGGATGTTTATGATAGGCCGCATTGGGCGATGTATACTTCTTTATGATGATATGTGCTGATGATATCGGTTTGTACTAGACTGTCGATCAGTGGTCAGATCATGATTATATTGATGATATTAGTATTGTACTATGCATAGATCAGTACCCGGATTATGATCTTTGATAAAGAGGATACCAGATGAATAATATGATGAATGTGATATTGACCCGTACCTAGATTTGGGATGTCGTACGACGGATTTACGTACAGGCTATATATTGATGTTTGATCCGCACTCTTAACTTGAGAATATTTGATTATAGATATAGTATCGGATGTGATATTATCGAGGCGGGATCACCGACTAATATATATATATATATATATATATATATATATATATATATATATATATATATATATATATATATATATATATCGACTCAGATGTTAGGCGGTTTCCTTACCTTCAGTTAGCCTGTTAGCTCAGCCCTATAGTTTAGTGTAGTTGTTAGACTAGATTTATATTAAATGTAGATTAGTTATAGTTGTGTCTAGTATTCAGCTCCCGCTCATTATTGTTGTTCGCTCCGCATCGCCTGCTTACATTATGATTCATATTCTATTGTTGATATCATGATGTTAGGACACCAGCACCATTACCGATGACGCGTATGTACCACGTACACTTACTTGCCGGCTCACACACATCTTCATCGGTAATTGCCATGTCATGAACACTTTAGAAAATACCATTTCATTAACATAGGTTGTTAGCTAATAGTTTAGACGTGATATTAGTGTACTTGCCTTATATGCTAGTTTAGACATTGTAGTTATTACTCGCTACTTCATGCATGTTATTATTCACTGTTATGCCGCATTCATGGATTTTTTTTATGCTTATATTCACTGTTTACATGCTATTGAGGATTTGGATTCGGATTTTCATGAGATTTCCTGGATTTGGTGGAAAACCACAAAAACATTTATAAACTTCTTCTCTCTTTTTAAAAGAAAAGTGCGGTTTTCCCATGATGTATGAGTCGTCCACCATGAGTTTGCTGATGGATTTCGAAGCCAGATTCGAGGAGTTGGATGAACCGTTTCGGGTATATGGTGGACCCGGTAAGGTACCCCGGCGCAAGAAGCACGTGGTGATGACGATGTGAGCCTGACAGGGGGAGACTACCTACCGGTGATTTTACCCGACGCGTCGAATATACGGAGGATACCGTCGTGGTCTTAAGATTGATGGTAGGGGCCGGTCTGGACTGACGGTGCCCTAGATAGTGAGATTGATACTGAGATTTTGAGATATTGAGGTACTGAGATTTGATGATACAGGACAGTCCGGACAGCCGGAGCCTGAGATATTGAGATATTGGGATTTATGTTTTGTGTCGATGCTAGACACTGTTTATGCTGATTTCATTTATGATACCTCGTTTGAAATATACAGAAAATCTCACTGAGTTATGAAATCAGTTTCTTCGTTCTCATGTATTCTGTTTTCATGCATTCATATCTCATCCATATGACAAATTGCTACCTGAGGCACTGACACAAGCACTTGGTGTTACAGTTGTTTAGATGTACACCCTAGCCATTATTATAGGCTTCTGGTTATATATTTGAGGATATATTATGATCATATGACCTAGGATTGCGTTGTTCATGCGATTTCTGTTCATAGATGTTTTTCCACTCACGAGTTGGTAACTCACCCCCGTTGTGCCACAGTTTCTTGCAGGTTTTGCCGTACAGGTTTCATTACGGCTTTGCTGGCACTGCTTCTTTTCGGGTGACTTGCTAGTAGGTGGGTTTATTTGTATCGTACCCATCATTATACCTTGTATATTATTATTCTGTTGTATCTAGAAGTTCCATTAACCAAACATGTATTTATTTCAGAGATAGAGACCAGTGTTGTTTATTCTTTCGACCTTAGAGTCGCGCGTTATATTTCTTTGGATTTCATGTTGTTTTGAGTTTCCTTTCTGTTGTGATCCTCGCCTTTCGGCGTTGTATATTATATTGCTTGCATGGTTGTGACTGTCGATTGACGAAGAGCTAGCTCCCGCTTACGGACGCATTTTCATTATATATGCTTTATCAGGTTTTGTACCCGTTTGGGGTCTGTTTTTACAAAGGAAACTCTGGCGAAATTTTTAGAAAAGACTGGTGAGTTTAAAATGCACATTTCGGCGTATGTTGCAAACTATTTGATTTAAAAATGGTTTTTCCTTCACTCTACTACTTTTCTTGGTTTGGATTTCTGGGTTTTCGGCTTACTTAGATTACGTACGCCTCGAGACATTTCGTAGTTTAAGTGCCGGTCATATTCTGTACTTTCGGGACGTGACACAATCATAATCACAATATGCACAAACAATCACCTAGAGTTAGGGTCTTCAAAGTCCAACTAGACCGCTCCTAGACTTCCAAACGACAAGTTGCAGGATAACCCTCGAATCGTCTCTTCACTGCCAATTGTGGCCAGGTAAGCACAAGTGAGGTAAGGAGGGTTCCGCTCACGAATCACCGTGAGACGCGACTTTTAAAATTACCTCCTCACTTATCTAGCCTAGGCACCACAAAGTCAAGTTTAGATAAACGACCGATTCCCCGCAACCTTCAGTTGTCCTAATTGAGCGCGACAAGTCCTTATAGGTTTGATCTAGATATTTTTTATTAACTCAAAGTGATGCGTATGCATTTTGTGATTTGTGGGGTCTTAGGAAGGGTGATGAAATCCCCACCCAATCTTAATTGGTGTTATAACCCCTTAATGTCCATATTATTATATGCAAAGCGGTAAACAAACAAAATCTAAAACAACAAAAAATTTATTTGGCGGCGGCGCAATATGTGCAAAGAAACCTGCATGAAATATAGTTTAGTGGAATTCATAGATAAGAATAGAGGAAAGAGAAGGGGTATAAAAAAATTGGGGCCAAGAAACCATAATATAACCGCGGAACAGCCGCGCAACCCAAGCTTTGGCCACGGTTCCGCGGTCAAAATTTGGAATTGGGGACTTAAGTTTTGGTCCCTGCACTCCTCTTGTTCTGTACAACAGAATAAAAACCTCTATCTCTTGATTTGATTACTGTAATTGCTCCAGATCGCCTGCACACTTGCACACAAAAAAAAAATCAAAAATAACAAAAAGGTTTTCTTTTTATATTATATTTATAATTTTATATATATACAAAAAAAATATTAACCCGAATAACAAGAAAGAAAATACGTTGCCGTCTCCCTGGCAACAGCGCCATTTGATCGCACGCTTTTGGCGTGTCGCGTATTCAAAATTCTAAAGTTAACCGCGATCAAGGACGGTGTCACTTTGCAGCTAGCCGGTTGAGCACGGGTCGATCCGCAGGGAGATGGTTGTATGTCCGTTCGAGTCTTAGACGAGTCAATAAAGAATTTATATGTGTATGTTCAGGACTAGTCTAAGTGTTCGTATTTATGTTCAAGTAAGATTGTTAAGGTTAAGGTTGGTTGGTAGAGTTAGGATTAGTCTTGTGCTTATCTTTTTCCATTCTTAAAACGATGTTGGGATAATCGAAAGTAGCGGGGATTAGGAGGACATAGGAATGGGTTTGCGAGTTTAAGCGAGCTTTCCAAAGCTAAATCCGTTCCTAGTGCCCCTTTTCCATCCGCAAAATACGCTTATCCCAACCCTCGGCCATACACCTGCAACCATGTATCCAATTAAGCCACAACTACATGTCACGTTGTAGTGCGCTTAAAGGACTTCTCGACTTAGGTCGCGGCTATATGTCACGTATAGCGCGCCTAAGTGAGGGGGTTGCGTTTATTTGGTCGGGGTTCGTTTCAAGATATTTGGCGAAGAGAAGCACAATGGATTTTTCCGTCCCTCGAACCACATTCCTTAGCTTTAACAAGTGTGGAATTATTCACACATGGTAAATGAAAATAAAACAAAACAAGAAGGAAGAAAAGAGAGAAAAGGAAAATACGGTTTTACAAATGGTGCAAGCTAACTCTTGGGTCCTCACCTTAGCAAGGAATTCCGTCGAGTATCACGGCTTGAAAATAATACGGAAAAGAGAAAAGAAAAAGAGAAAGAAATAACAACAACTAGTTAACAACAAAAAATAAAAGTTACACTAGAATTAAAATTACAGTGCAAGAATTAAAAGATACAAAATAACAAATCTTCATCTTCATTTCATCATCCACTCAATACTCTCACTACATTTTAATGGAGGAATGCAAGAAGAAGAAGAAGAACTAAAGCTAAACTAAATCCTAACTAAAAAGAAGCATCCTAACTTGGCACAAAACTCGGCTATTTATAGGCAGAGAGCTGAAACCTTAGGGCAAGATTCTGAGCCCAAATGAAATGACCAAACTACCCTAAAATTTCGAGTTGACACTGAGTCAACTCGGCCGCGGATCCGCGGCGGAGTCGCCACTTTGGCCGCGGTTCCACGGCTATTTTGAGGAGTTGGCTTGTCGTTTTTTGTGGGGTTTTTTGTATTGCTCTCTTCTGTTGTTCTACATGTTCCAAATTGCAAATTGCATCCACAATTTCTTCAGATCTGCAACAGTCTAAATTGGCATCAAAAATAATTCTTTTGACCTCATCTCCCTCGAGCTCCGCGCACCCATTGATTCTTGTGCTGCCCCTCTCGTGCTCTGTGCTTGTCCGAGACACGAATGACCACTATCATTTGTCTTGTCTCTGGAACTGGTAAGCGGCACTGGACAGATACGGATGATCGGAACCCGTCTTTTATCTGTTGGCAACAGATGTTCTGGATTTTGGCGTAACAGTGATGATTTTGTATCATTTGCCTTATTTTGGACTAGGAACCTGTAGCCTGTAAATATGTAGCAAACACGGATTAAAAGCACCTTCCTATAAACAAACGAGCATAAGAATGGGCGGTATTAAATGCAATATTCTGGTATGAACACACGGCAGCAAGGTTTCGGGAGGCATCGTCCATGCCAATTTCAAAAAATTTCCATAATAGCTAACCCTAACCCTGGAATCATAACTAGAAAATCCGACGAATCAATATGTAAACAACTTTACATACTAGTGAATGAGGAATACAACCTTTGTAGACCGGTCCTTCACTTCAAATGCTCCGTGTAGAAGTCCCTTCGCTGCGAGTAAGAATCTCCCGAAATCTTGAGAAGCTCCACAAGGTGAAAGATGCAAACTTGCTCGAAGTCTTCGAGGCCGAAGATGATCTACGTCGAGGAGTCTCAAGCTCATGCTATCTCTTCACTAAATTAGGGTTTAGTGAAGCAAACACCCTAAACTAAATGGCTAATAGTAGAGGATGATTAAGTAGAAAATGGGATCTCTTTAGTTTTCTTTTTCTCACAATATTTTCTCCATTTTCCAAAAGCTAGTGAGCTTTTTCAATGAAGAAGAAGATGAAGAATAAACAAGATGAGAATGAACTCATGAGGTGAGAATAGAAACCATGGGTGAGTTGGTGTCATACACTAACTCATGTAAAGACTTAACTAAACTAAGGATAATGGTTAGGTTAAATGAATATCTACAAGTAAAACAAAGTGAGTGGATTAAGTCAATGAACACTTGAAGCTTCTCCAAGCTTCTAGCCATAAGATAATGCCACTTCTTTTGTAAATTACTTGGATAAATATAAACCCTAGATTATCACTAGCATGGTGTAAGTCTCACACACCCATGAAGCGTGTATCATCAAGCATGACACAAAACTATGTACACTAATATATATCACATATATACTATGTGCACAATTAAGTGAGAAAAGAAATCATAAGTGAGCAAATATTAGTTAATGTAATGTAATATATCAAATATATAATTATACATTAAATTATTAAATCAACACTTGATTTAATAATCCAGCTATATCCTGTATAACCGACTAATATCTAATGCAACAACTTATCGAATTAACACTTGATCCGATAACCTGGCTATATCACATATAACCGACCAATGTCACAAGTCGCGAGAATAGAATGCGGTATCACATACATGCATTAATCTCGGTCCCGCACATATCACATATGTGCTCCTACTCCGTTTCGCATGAACCAGGAAACCTCTGTGTAGTACTCTAAAGACTCGTCAATACGCCGGCAGTAGGTGATGATCATATCAAACACCCACAAGCCGCAAGCGGTCTGCTAAACTTAACGGCCATCCGGGTATTGAACGATCAGAAGATCAACAAGCAAGTCTACTCATACTCCTGCGAATCCAATGAGTAACACTACCGTACAGTCCGGTCTCTTCTTCAGATATGTCGCATATCATAGCCTGGGGGTGGTATAACGTCAGACCCCAATAGCCTGATAAGTCATACCGATGCAAGGTCCATAACGGTCCGAGAAACTACTGATAACACTTACCAGTAGATCTCAGCAACCCTGGCCAAGGATTTCGTGTTATGGCCAATCGAGCATAGCGCAACATCAACTCCCAATACCGGGAGAGACGAAACCCCTCCTATCGCTCATTGCCTCCATGTGACTCGGGACTGTACCCAAAAACCACCTTTTTGCACGGACCGTGGTATAGTGGAAATCAAAGCACAGTGGGAATCACACAAGACTCTATGACGATCTCGGGTCTACAGACTAACCTGTACCAGTGTCACCGGAAAACTGTTATCCGACGATTGGTATAATACCATCTAGGAGTTCTCGGCGAGTCCGTTCAGCGTACCCAGTCTCCACTGAGCACCCGTGTACCTTCTCTGATGTCAAACACCAATGGATATGGGATCATCCATCGCCCATCATATGGGTCGAGAAGCGTATACGCTAGTCTACTCTGGAGTATCGATGCCCTGTCTCGATACTCCCACGACTAGGAACATTTGAAGGATGTACTTGCCGACTACCTATGTCCCCACTAGTATGATCTTCATCATAGTCCTGGTAGTCAAGTACTCATCCTAAGGTCTTTATCAACATGTAATAGAGAGACAATAAGTGTACATGTTAAGATAAAGAGCAACCAGATAGCATACTATCATGTCGAGCAAGAAAGTCCTCCTTATATATGTCCAAGCATCCACTACAATATACATCACATGTACAGTAATGGCCTCTAGGGCATACATATAACTAACAATTTGTACAATTGATATCGCGGCGCGAGCGTCCGACATGTAGACAGTTGGGTTTACCTAGCACCTTATGAAGGGATTGGAAGCATCACATGTACCAAAGATTAAATTTTTAGGGTGCTAAGTGAACACACAAGGAATCATTCCTAGAAAAATTAGGGTTTCAAGACAACACATCATCACAAGTAAGAAAAGCTAGGGTTTTGAGAGTACAACTTTTGTAGCTCCCTACGCTAGACTCCTCGGCCACTTGGGGTTTGGAAAAGGTCCGCTTGAACTCCTCTAGGTCCACGATGATCCACCCGGAGTCCGCTTTGTCCAAGCTTGCAACTTCACTTGATCAAGAGAAAGAAATGAAGCTAACACTCTAAACAAGTGGGCAAGACTTGTGTAGAATGATGTTGTGGTGGCTTTTCTCACTTCAAAATCCTAACTTGGTGAGTAATTTGCTCACTAGAGAAATCTACAGAGCAAAAGAAGAAGGAGGAAGAAGATGATGGCTATTTTTGAACAAGAGCAAAAGATAAACTCTTATGAGAAAAGAGAAAATATATCTATATATATTTTCCCTCTTCATCTCAAACCATGCTTATATATTATGGATATTTATTTCACTTGAGTTAAAAACACAAGAGGAAGATTAAATCATGGTTAATAAGTAGGTGAACATGGTCAATTCAAGGAAGAGTGTAGAATATAACCATTTATTAATCTTTTCTCTTTTCTTTTGTTTTAACATAAATAGAAATAATAATCCATACATATAAACCATGGTGTGAGTATTATGTTTCCACCATTTTCAATGTATATGCAACCATGAAGGATGATGTATGAATGTATGTGTCCATGCACATCCATATGTGCATGAATCAAGAAAGAATGCATACATGCATGCATACATCCCAAAAATACAAGAAAGGATTTCTAGTGAGAAACTAATGGTTAAATGATAAATCAACACTTGATTTATCAGTCCGGTCATATCATATACGACCCAACCAAAAGCAAGCCTCCCGATTAATATACGGTATCTCATACGCGCATTTTAACCGAGTCCATGCGCATATCGCATACGCGCACCACAACGTTTCTCCTGGACTAGGTAACTCCTTTGTGGGACTCTAAGACTCGTCAATACGCCGGCAGTGGGTGATGATCATGTCAAGCACCCCCAAGCCGCAAGCGGTCAGCTAAACGTAACGGCCACCCGGGTATTGAGCGATCAGAAGAAAACAAGCGAACCTGCTATAACTCCCGTCGAGCCAACCGGCAACACTACCGTGCAGTCTGGTCTCTTCGTCAGATATGCTGCATATCGAGCCTAGGGATGGTAAACATCAGACCCCAATAATCGATAAGTCATGCCGATGTGAGGCCCATAATGGGTCGAGAAACTACTGGTAACACTTACCAGTAAATCTCTAATCAGCCCTGGCCAGGGACTTCCCTGTTACGGCCAATCGAGCACAGCGCAACATCAACCCCCAATACCGGGAGAGACGAAACCCCTCCTATCGCTCATTGCATCCATATGACTCGGGACTGTACCCAAAAACCACCATTTTGCACGCCCTCATTGACGTGGTAAGGTGGAAATCAAAGCACAGTGGGAATCACACAAGACTCTATGACGATCTCGGGTCTACAGACTAACCTGCACAAGTGTCACCAGAGAACTGCCATCTGACGTGAGGTATAATACCATCTGGGAGTTCTCGGCGAGTCCGTCCAGTATACCCAGTCTCCACTGAGCACCCGTATACCATCTCTGATGTCAAACACCAATAGATATGAGATCATCCATCGCCCATCTCATGGGTCGAGAAGCGTATACGCTAGTCTACACCGGTATATCGATGCCCTGTCTCGATACACCCATGACTAGGGACCTTGAAGGATGTACTTATGGACTACCATGTCCCTACTAGTATGATCCGCATCATAGTCCAGATAGTCAAGTACACATCCTAAGGGCTTTACCAACATGTAACTATAAGACAGTATAAAGAGACAAGTATACATGTTAAGATAAAGAGCAACCAGATAGCATACTATCATATCGAGCAAGAAAGTCATCTCTATATATGTCCAAGCATCCAATATAATATACATCATCTGTACAATACTGGTCTCTAGGGCATACATACAACTAACAATCTCCCAATTGCACTAAGGCCAGCTGCTGTAGTATCGCATACCGAGCATCCCGAAGAGTCTCTCAAACTGTATCTAGGGAATGGCTTTCGTGAGTGGATCCGCTGTGTTGTTCTTCGTGTCAACCCTCCTGACCTCGATCTCCCGGCGATCAACTATCTCCCGGATCAGGTGATACCGCCTCAGAATATGCCTGGATCGCTGATGGGACCTGGGTTCCTTGGCCAAAGCCACCGCTCCATTGTTATCACAATACAAAGGTATTGGATTCTCAATGGATGGAACCACTCCAAGTTCAGTAATGAACTTCTTGATCCAGACAGCTTCTTTGGCAGCATCATTGGCAGCGATGTATTCAGCCTCCATCGTCGAGTCTGCCACGGTTTCCTGCTTGGAACTCTTCCAGCTAACCGCCCCTCCATAAAGGGTAAAGACAAATCCCGACTGCGACTTAGAGTCGTCCTTATCACTCTGGAAGCTCGAATCGGTAAAGGACTCCACTTGGAGTTCTCCGTTACCATACACCAAGAGCATCTCTTCAGTCCTTCGTAAGTACTTGAGAATGCTCTTCACAGCTGTCCAGTGACTCTCTCCAAGATCAGCTTGATACCTGCTCACTACACTTAGTGAGTATGCTACATCGGGTCTGGTACATAGCATCGCGTACATGATAGAGCCTACAGCCGAAGCATAGGGTATCCCTTGCATGCGAGCTCTCTCCAAATCAGTCTTGGGAGACATCTCTTTGGAGAGAGTGACTCCAGAGATCGTGGGTAAGTTCCCACACTTGGATTCTTCCATACTAAACCTCTTTAGTATGGTGTCAATGTACCTGGATTGGGACAATCCTAATATCCGTTTGGATCTATCTCTATAGATCCTAATTCCCAATATGCAGGAGGCATCACCAAGATCTTTTATTGAGAATCTTTGTGATAAGAAGAGCTTGACCGATTGCAGCATAGGAATGTCATTTCCTATCAAGAGTATGTCGTCCACGTACAATACGAGGAAGACAACCTTACTCTCTGCCACCTTCTTGTAGATACAAGGTTCATCTATGTTTTTGACGAAATCAAACTCTTTGATAACGACGTCAAAGCAGATGTTCCAACTCCGCGATGCTTGCTTTAATCCATAAATGGATTTAAGCAGCTTGCACACCTTTCCGCTGCTCCCACTATCTACGAAGCCCTCTGGCTGAGTCATGTACACGCACTCTTCTAAATCACCGTTTAGAAAGGCGGTCTTAACATCCATTTTCCAGATTTCGTAATCATGATATGCAGCGATGGCAAGCATGATCCGGATGGATTTAACCATAGCCACTGGAGAAAAGGTTTCGTCATAGTCCACACCTGGTCTTTGACGAAAACCCTTTGCAACAAGTCTGGCTTTGAAAGTCTCCACTTTCCCATCTACACCAAATTTTTTCTTGAAGATCTACTTGCTCCCAATGGGTTTTACCCCTTCAGGAGCATCTTCCAAAGTCCATACTTTGTTGGTGAACATGGATTCCATCTCGGACATCATAGCATCCAGCCATTTCACTGAGTCACCACTCGTGATGGCCTGCTCGAAGCTAGTTGGGTCATCATCCTCCATGATGCAATCCTCGCTCCCACCATCCATGAGAAAACCGTAGTATCTCTCAGGTTGGCGAGGAACCCTACTAGATGGCGGAGAGGCTGAGGTTCGTTGGGAGCTACTGAATCCTCTGGTTCCACTAAATCTTCTGTTGTGGTTTGTACAGCTGGAATCTCTTCCAGTTCTACCTCAGAGCCACTAATCTCTTTTGCAAGAAATTTCTTTTCTAAAAAGGTGGCATGTTCAGCAACAAACACTCTTTGTTCCTCACTATGGTAGAAGATATACCCTCGCGAATGCTTGGGATATCCAACAAACTTACACAAAACAGACCTTGCCTCGAGTTTGTCCGGTTTTTGTCTTTTGACATAGGCCGGGCAACCCCATATCTTAATAAAATTAAGATATGGTCTCTTCCCCTCCCATATCTCATATGGGGTGGTAGGCACAGATTTGGTAGGAACCCTATTCAGTAGGTATGCTGCTGTCTCCAGTGCATATCCCCAGAAGGAAATAGGTAACTCAGCTATGCTCATCATAGAGCGCACCATATCTAATAGGGTGCGGTTCCTCCATTCTGATACACCGTTGTGTTGTGGTGTATATGGAGGAGTCAGCTGAGAGAGAATCCCATTCTCTTTTAGGAAGTCCAGGAATTCAATGCTCAAGTATTCTCCTCCTCGATCAGATCGTAGGATTTTAATACTTTTTCCGGTTTGGTTCTCGACTTCTAGTTTATATTCTCTAAATTTCTCAAAAGCTTCTGATTTGTGTTTCATCAGGAACACATACCCGAACCTAGAGAGATCGTTAGTGAATGTAATGAAGTACGCAGAACCATCCCTGGCATGTGTAGACATGGGACCGCATACATCGCTATGCACCAGTCCCAAGAGTTCCGTAACTCTTTCTCTGTGTCCCGTAAACGGAGATTTGGTCATCTTTCCTTTGAGACATGACTGGCAAGTGTCATAAGATGAGTATTCAAACGAATTCAAATATCCATCTTTATGCAACTTAGCTAGTCGTGTCGCATTGATGTGACCTAGTCTACAATGCCATAAGAAGGATTCATTCAGTTCTGAACTCTTCCTCTTGTATGTGTTTGTTATGCTCAGAACTGTTGATTGATTTAGAACATAAATGCCATTGCACAACGTGCCTGATCCAACCAACTTTTGGTTACGGAAAATGTTCATAACATTATCCTGTAATACAAAATTATATCCCTCTTTACTCAACAAAGAAACCGATATAATGTTGCATTCGTTCAGAATCAATGTATTACCAGTTGGTAATACAAGGTGATATTCCCCGACGGTTTTAGCTGCAACAATTGCACCATTTCCAACTCTTATGTCTTTATCACCTTCTCCAAGTTCTCTACCTTTCTTAAGCCCATGTAACTGATTACATATATGGGATCCTGACCCGGTATCCAATACCCAGGACGTAGAGGAAATGGAGAAACAGTTCTCTGTAACGAACACACCCGAAGAAAATGCATCATCAAGTACTTTCTTCATTCGGGTGGCATGGGAATCCTGGTATTCCCCTATGTCCTGTTCAATCCTATAACTCTTATAAGAAAGAACGGAACCAACGTTCCCCAGCACAGTATAACATGCGGGTTCGGTCAATACATCCATATTATTATCTTGATTAAAGCATGACATGGTCGCTACCTGGAGAGAGAGAGAAGAAAACACTTTAGCGTATGCTCTTGCAAGATCAGATTGGTTATTATTTTATCTAATCAGGATGGCTCCCACTGTTTTTTATCAAATCTTCCTTCAAACCCTAAAAGGAAAGACTAGCCGGGATTAATTACACCTTACAATTTCGCCAATCTTTCAGCCAGGCCAGTGTCGGTACTTTAAGGGATTCCCCCGTGCTTTCGCACGGACCTAATTAAAGTAAACCTCGTTTTCCCATAGGCGTAACCCCGTTGACACCTTTCTAGACACCTACTTAATCGGCTAATTTTCCTGTGTAAAACTCTCCCAGGAGTAACAATTACTCGCAGTGGGTATCGGGATCCAACTATCTCATAGAAGGTATGCAATCTCATTGCAAATTTCAACACTTGAAACTCCCGATAATGTTTTGCCCCAAGCATCCCATGACCTTGACGGAGGTCAACAAACCACAGGATGCAAGTCAAGTTCAACCCGTCATTTCTTGATTGAATCAAACCCACCCACACGACCCTTGACGGAGGTCAACAAGGTCGTACGACTACCCTAATCCAATCTGCATCATATGCAAAAGCAGATAAATACTAGTTAGCTACCGCACACTACGCCTTGACGGAGGTCAACAAACGTAGCACGAATACTAAGTAGGACTTATCTGAAATGACGAAGGGCTACGACAGGTTTTTCTGAAAACCTATTGCGTAATGAACTTGATATCGTTGTAGAATCATGTGAATTTTGAAATGGAGTGATTTTGAGGCTTTTATTAGTTTTGCTAAAGAGGTCACTCCCGGTGAAAGGATCTCGGCTCTTTCCTCATCGAATAAGGTGCGGGATATATCATATATATCACTATGGAAAGCAAAACTCCAAAAGCAATCGAAAACCAAACCGAGTTTTGTAGCATCTGCCAGTTTTGCTAAAGAGGTCACTCCCGGTGAAGGGATCTCGGCTCTTTCCCCATTGAATAAGGTGCAGGGTATATCATATATACCGCTATGCAAAGCAAGACTGTAGCTACCCTTTTATTTGAAAATTTGATTCTACAACATCTTTTAGGTTTCTTTTCTTTCATTAATCACATTAATAAAGTCCCATCATTTAATTCACCTAAACATCACAGATAAATACGACGTACACTTATGCCATCCGCATTCGCCTCGATGTCCCCTCGTGCACTGTTAGGTTAGGTAACTAACGACAGAGCAGGGCAGGGCTAGTGCGGGTGTAAAACATAAGTAACGTCTATATAATATATCATATATACTATATACTGTATCCATCACAACATATCAAATGATCATATCACAGATATCGCAGCAAAAACATAGATATAATGTGGGATATACTAGGACGTCCGTATTTAGTATTTAGCCAACAATAGAAAATACGGATTCCACAGTCGCAATGAATAGCCAAGCCCACACCCTGGACCCCTACGAGAGCGACAAGCGACCCTACCAATTCTGGAGTTTAGGAGACCCGGTCTCGACTCCTCGAGATGGCCTCCCACTGAACCCCAGAACCCGGTCACCTGTGCTCCCCTCCCTGGGTCCATCCTAATGTGGAAAAGTAAATAATATACAACACTGGTGGCATCAACCTCAACCCGGAAGTGCCCCAAATAAAAGAATATAACATTACATTTGAATTTACATGAATGAAAATATAAAACTCTCATCTCACATAAAACCCCCGGGCTATTCAATCGCGACAATCCTGCATATCATATCTCAGCAACACATAATATCATATATTATCAACGTAAGTAAGTATGCGTACCCCAATTGTCGTTGATGTATAGCAACGAAACCGGCGATATCGACATACTACACTACGGTCACAGAAAAGAAAGTGTAAAACTACAATATTTGGAATCCACATACTCTTTAGACATCGTAGATGCAAAATATCACATATTTCGTATTTCATGCCTAACTATATGAATTCCACATATTGTATCACATTCCAGATAAATAGACAGTATTAAAGTTTTCGAACGAATGACCAAATACCCAAAATTCCCTAAAGCTCAACACTTGAGCGGAGTTCAAAAACCCGGAGTGTGACACAGTAGTAGCGGTCCAGCCGTAGAAGGGTCAAGCCAACGCCTTACATGTGGCACGCCGTACTGCCCCAAACCCTAAGGTTCAAAAAGCAGTTCAAGACGGTCACATAATCGAGTTAAGGTTTGTTGTCTTCTAGAGGGTCCACCACAAACAAACTTGCATGTATTTCCGAAAGATTTAAACTCCGTGAAAAAGTGAGTAAATGATACTCGTTCGAACAATTCAATACTTTCGAAATTACCCGGAAAGAAACACGAAATCAAAATTCCGATCGAATTGTAGAGTCCAAAACTATCCCCAGAACATTCAGCACTAAATTCAGATTAAAAATACCTAAAAATATATACATACAGTTCTAAACATTACTGTATAAAAACGAGTCATCATCTCTTTTGTACGGTCGCGGAACCGCGGCCCAAGCAAGCTATTTCCGCGGTTCCGCGGTGATATTTACTGTTCATGTCCTCGTGTTTCACAGTACTGCTTAGATTTGCCTGCTGTATTTTTTACATATTTTTAATTCTGAAAAACAACAGTTTTGAAAAAATGTCCAGAGAGTGCTAAAAATCCGTATTTTTCGGTCGATCGGAGTTTTAACTGTAGGGTTCCTAGGCATCCTAATGGAGTCTCACAAGGCATCGAACATGCCAAATTCAAAAATTATGGAAGCCGAGAAACCCTAACACGGATCGTTTACTAGATATTTAGGCGAAACGGAAAACTAGTTAACTATTTAACTAAAGTTGAGATGCTACAACCTTTGTAGATCCGGATTTCCGCCTCCTTAGCTCCACATGGTCATGTCCTCGCTGTCCATCATGAATCCTCGACTCGATCATCGGCTTCATCGGGAAAACAAGCAGAATAGGTCGTCGGCTTTGTGTCAAAGACGATCTACGTCGAGGTTGCACAAACTCAAGCTCCGACTTCACAAACTTGTGAAACTTGTGAAGTAAACACCCAAAACAACTTGGCAAGAGGTAGAGGGTGAAGAAATAGGAGGTGGGTTCACTTTAGAATTGGATTTATCTCACTAGATCTCAAGTTGCCATTGTTGTAGCAAGCTTGAAGAAGAAGAAGAAGATGAGCTCAAGAAAAGAATATGATAAGTCTTCTTATAAAAATAAATTTAAATCAAATACTTATCATAACTTGAACTAGGGTTAAGTGTAGAGAATTAACCATGGTCACTTGGATGGGTTAGGGTTAAGCATGAAGATAAGGATGGTTAGCAAAGTCAAAGCTTCATGAAGCTTCAATATAAAACAAACTTAGCCACCATTCTTATCATAACTCATTTCAAATAAATAAATAAACAAATAAATAAATAAATGAATATGCAAAACCCTAATTATCAAATTAACCATGGATTAATTCTATAAACTTAACTAAATGATCAAGTATCATCAAACATGATACATAAAAGTGCACGAAAGCATATCACATATACAATGTGCATCAAGTGAGAAAAATCCGTTTAAAGTGAACCAATACTAGTTAATGCAAAGTAATATATCAAATATATAATTATACATTAAATCATTAAATCAACACTTGATTCAATGATCCGGTCATGTCGCACATAACCGACTAGTATTCAATGCATCGATTTATCGAATCAATGATTCGATAACTAGGTCATATCGAATATAACCATTCGAAACATATATCGCGAGAATGAAATGCGGTATCACATACACGCATTATTCTCGGTCCTGCACATATCCCATATGCGCTCCTATTTCGTTTCGCTTGAGCCAGGAAACCTCTGTGTAGGACTCTAAAGACTCGTCAATACGCCGGTAGAAGATGATGATCATATCAAGCACCCACAAGCCGCAAGCGGTCTGCTAAACGTAACGGCCACCCGGGTATTGAGCGATCAGAAGATCGACGAGCTAGCCCGCTCACACTCCTGCGAATCCGACCAGTAACACTTACCATACAGTCCGGTCTCTTCGTCTGATACGTCGCATATCAAGTCTAGGGGTGGTATACGTCAGACCCCAATAACCCGATAAGTCGTGCCGATGTGAGGCTCATAACGGGTCGAGAAACTACTGGTAACACTTACCAGCAAATCTCTGATCAGCCCTGGCTAAAGACTTCCCTGTTACGGCCAATCGAGCACAGCGCAACATCAACTCCCAATACCGGGAGAGACGAAACCCCTCCTATCGCTCATTGCCTCCATGTGACTCGGGACTGTACCCAAAGACCACCGTTTTGCACGCCCTCATGGACGTGGTAAGGTGGAGATCAAAGCACAGTGGGAATCACATAAGACTCTATGACGATCTCGGGTCTACAGACTATCCTGTACAAGTGTCACCTGAGAACTGCCATCTGACGTGAGGTATAATACCATCTGGGAGTTCTCGGCGAGTCCGTCCAGTGTACCCAGTCTTCACTGAGCACCCGTATACCATCTCTGATGTCAAACACCAATGGATATGGGATCATCCATCGCCCATCACATGGGTCGAGAAGCATATACGCTAGTCTACTCTGGTATATCGATGCCCCGTCTCGATACACCCACGACTAGGGACCTTGAAGGATGTACTTATGGACTACCATGTTCCCACTAGTATGATCTGCATCACAGTCCAGGTAGTCAAGTACAAATCCTAAGGGCTTTACCAACATGTAACTATAAGACAGTATAAAGAGACTAGTGTACATGTTAAGATAAAGAGTAACCAGATAGCATACTATCATGTCGAGCAAGAAAGTCATCTCTATATATGTCCAAGCATCCAATATAATATACATAATCTGTACAATACTGGCCTCTAGGGCATACATACAACTAACAATCTCCCACTTGCACTAGGGCCAGCTGCTGTAGTATCTCATACCGAGCATCCCGAAGAGTCTCTCAAACTGTATCTGGGGAATGGCCTTCGTGAGTGGATCCGCCGTGTTGTTCTTCGTGTCAACTCTCCTGACCTCGATCTCCCGGCGATCAACTATCTCCCGGATCAGGTGATACCGCCTCAGAATATGCCTGGATCGCTGATGGGACCTGGGTTCCTTGGCCAAAGCCACCGCTCCATTGTTATCGCAATACAAAGGTATTGGACGCTCAATGGATGGAACCACACCAAGTTCAGTAATGAACTTCTTGATCCAGACAGCTTCTTTAGCAGCATCGTTGGCAGCGATGTATTCAGCCTCCATTGTCGAGTCTGCCACGGTTTCCTGCTTGGAACTCTTTCAGCTAACCGCCCCTCCGTAAAGGGTAAAGACAAAGCCCGACTGCGACTTAGAGTCGTCCTTATCACTCTGGAAGCTCGAATCGGTAAAGGACTCCACTAGGAGTTCTCCGTTACCATACACCAAGAACATATCTCTAGTCCTTCGCAAGTACTTGAGAATGCTCTTCACAGCTGTCCAGTGACTCTCTCCAGGATCAGCTTGATACCTGCTCACTACACTTAGTGAGTATGCTACATCGGGTCTGGTACATAGCATCGCATACATGATAGAGCCTACTGCCGAAGCATAGGGTATCCCTTGCATGCGAGCTCTCTCCAAATCAGTCTTGGGAGACATCTCTTTGGAGAGAGTGACTCCAGAGATCGTGGGCAAGTTCCCACGCTTGGACTCTTCCATACTAAACCTCTTTAGTATGGTGTCAATGTACCTGGATTGGGACAATCCCAAAATCCTTTTGGATCTATCTCTATAGATCCTAATTCCCAATATGCAGGAGGCATCACCAAGATCTTTCATTGAGAATCTTTGTGATAAGAAGAGCTTGACCGATTGCAGCATAGGAATATCATTTCCTATCAAGAGTATGTCGTCCACGTACAATACGAGGAAGACAACCTTACTCTCTGCCACATTCTTGTAGATACAAGGTTCATCTGGATTTTTGACGAAATCAAACTCTTTGATAACGACGTCAAAGCAGATGTTCCAACTCCGCGATGCTTGCTTTAATCCATAAATGGATTTAAGCAGCTTGCACACCTTCCCGCTGCTCCCACTGTCTACGAAGCCCTCTGGCTGAGTCATGTACACGCACTCTTCTAAATCACCATTTAGAAAGGCGGTCTTAACATCCATTTGCCAGATTTCGTAGTCATGAAAGGCAGCAATGGCAAGCATGATCCGGATGGATTTAAGCATAGCTACTGGAGAAAAGGTTTCGTCATAGTCCACACCTGGTCTTTGACGAAAACCCTTTGCTACAAGTCTAGCTTTGAAAGTCTCCACTTTCCCATCTACACCAAGTTTCTTCTTGAAGATCCACTTGCTCCCAATGGGTTTTACCCCTTCAGGAGCAACTTCCAAAGTCCATACTTTGTTGGTGTACATGGATTCCATCTCGGACCGCATAGCATCCAGCCATTTCACTGAGTCCCTACTCGTGATGGCTTGCTCGAAGCTAGTTGGGTCATCATCTTCCATGATGCAATCCTCGCTCCCACCGTCCATGAGAAAACCGTAGTATCTCTCAGGTTGGCGAGGAACCCTACTAGATCGGCGGAGAGGCTGAGGTTCGTCGGGTACTACCGAATCTTCTGGTTCCACTAAATCTTCAGTTATAGTTTGTGTTTCTGGAACTTCTTCCAGTTCTACCTCAGAGCCACTAATCTCTTTTGCAAGAAATTCCTTTTCTAAAAAGGCGGCATGTTGAGCAATAAACACCTTTTGTTGTTCACTGTGGTAGAAATAATATCCATTTGAATGTTTAGGATATCCCACAAACTTACATAAAACTGACCGTGCCTCGAGTTTGTCTGGATTTTGCCTTTTGACATAGGCCAGACAACCCCATATCTTAACTCGTTTAAGACATGGTCTCTTCCCACTCCATATCTCATATGGTGTGGTAGGTACAGATTTAGATGGAACTTGATTCAATAGGTATGCCGCTGTCTCAAGTGCATACCCCCAGAAGGAAATAGGTAACTCAGCTGTACTCATCATAGAGCGCACCATATCTAATAGGGTGCGATTTCTCCACTCCGATACACCGTTGTGCTGTGGTGTATATGGAGGAGTCAGCTGAGAGAGAATCCCATTCTCTTTTAGGAAGTCCAGGAATTCATTGCTCAAGTATTCACCTCCTCGATCAGATCGAAGGATTTTAATACTTTTTCCGGTTTGTTTCTCGACTTCTTGTTTATATTCTCTAAATTTCTCAAAAGCTTCAGACTTGTGTCTTATCAAGTACACATGTCCGTATCTTGAGAGATCGTCAGTGAATGTAATGAAGTACGAAGAACCATCCCTGGCATGTGTAGACATTGGACCGCATACATCACTATGTACTAGTCCCAAGAGTTCGGTAACTCTTTCTCCGTGTCCCGTAAACGGAGTTTTGGTCATCTTGCCTTTGAGACATGACTGGCAAGTGTCATAAGATGAAAATTCGAAAGGTTTCAAATATCCATCTTTATGCAACTTAGCCAGTCGTGGCACATTGATGTGACCCAGTCTACAATGCCACAAGAAGGATTCGTTCAATTCTGAACTCTTCCTCTTTTGTGTGTTTGTTATACTCAGAACTGTTGATTGGTTTAGAACATAAATGCCATTGCACAACGTGCCTGATCCAACCAACTTTTGGTTACGGAAAATGTTCATAACATTGTCCTGTAATACAAAATTATATCCCTCTTTACTTAATAAAGAAACCGATATAATGTTGCATATCAGGTTCGGCATGTAATAGCATTCGTTCAGAACCAATGTATTACCAGTTGGTAATACAAGGTGATATTCTCCGACAGTCTTAGCTGCAACAATTGCACCATTTCCAACTCTAATGTCTTTATCATCTTCTCCAAGTTCTCTACCTTTCCTAAGCCCATGTAACTGATTACATATATGGGATCCTGACCCGGTATCTAATACCCAGGACGTAGAGCAAATGGAGAAACAGTTCTCTGTAACGAACACACCCGAAGAAAATGCATCAACTTGTACTTTCTTCATTCGGGTGGCATGGGAATCCTGGTGTTCCCCTATTTCCTGTTCATTCCTATAACTCTTACAGGAAAGAACGGAACCAACGTTCCCCAGCACAGTATAACATGCGGGTTCGGTCAATACATCCATATTATTATCTTTATTAAGGCATGAAATGGTCGCTACCTGGAGAGAGAGAGAAGAAAACACTTTAGCGTAAGCTCGTGCAAGATCAGATTGGTTATTATCTTATCTAATCAGGATGGCTTCCACTGCTTTTTATCAAATCTTCCTCCAAACCCTAAAAGGAAAGACTAGCCGGGATTAATTACACACTACAAGTTCGCCAATCTTTCAGCCAGGCCAGTGTCGGTACTTTGAGGGAGGTCCCCCGTGCTTTCGCACGAACCTAATTACTGTAAACCTCGTTTTCCCAGAGGCGTAACCCCGTTGACACCTTTCTAGACACCTACTTGATCAGCTAATTGCAATGTGTAAAACTCTCCCAGGAGTAACTCTTACTCGCAGTGGGTATCGGGATCCAACTATCACATAGAAGGTATGCAATCTCATTGCAAATTTCAACACTTGAAATTCCCGATAATCTTTTGCCCCTAGTGTACCATGACCTTGACAGAGGTCAACAAATCATAGTGCACTAGTCAAGTTCAACCCG
Organism: Agapanthus africanus; assembly: GCA_030015575.1. Classification (NCBI taxonomy): domain Eukaryota; kingdom Viridiplantae; phylum Streptophyta; class Magnoliopsida; order Asparagales; family Amaryllidaceae; genus Agapanthus; species Agapanthus africanus. The sequence goes on from JASDDO010000024.1 coordinate 613,233,435, forward strand.
TCATTTCTTGATTGAATCAAACCCACCCGCACGACCCTTGACAGAGTTCAACAAAGTCGCACGACTACCCTAATCCAATCACATCACATGCTTTGCAGATAATTACTAGTTAGCTACCGCACACTACGCCTTGACAGAGGTCAACAAACGCAGCACGAATACTAAATAGTCTTTATCTGAAATGACGGAGGGCTACGTCAGGTTTTTCTGAAAACCTATTGCGTAATGAACTCGATATCGTTGTAGAATCAAATGAAGTTTTGAAATGGAGTGATTTTGAGGCTTTTCCAGTTTTGCTAAAGGGGTCACTCCCGGTGAAGGGATCGTCGGCCCTTTCCTCGTCGAATGAGGTGCGGGATATATCATATATATCACTGTGCAAAGCAGAAACTATAAAAGCAATCAAAAACAAACCGAGTCTGCAGCATCTGCCAGTTATTGCTAAAGGAGTCACTCCCGGTGAAGGGATCTCGGTCCTTTCCTCATCGAATAAGGTGCAGGGTATATCATATATACCGCTATGCAAAGCAAGAACTGTAGCTACCTGTTTTATTTTAAAATTTGATTCCACAACATCTTAGGTTTCTTAGCTTTCATTAATCACATTAATGAAGTCCCATCATTTAAATACCTAAACATCACAGATAGATATGACGTACACTTATGCCATCCGCATTCGCCTCGATGTCCCCTCGGGCACCGTTAGGTTAAGTAACTAACGACAGAGCAGGGCAGGGCTAGCGCGGGTGTAAAACATAAGTAACGTCTATATAATATATCATATATACTATATACTATATCCATCACAGAATCATCTCATGATCACATCACAGATATCGCAGCAGAATAAACATATGAAATATTGGATATACTAGGACGTCCGTGTTTTCAATTCGAGCCAGTATAAAACACGGATTCCACGGTCGTGATGAATAGCCAATCCCACACCCGTAGACCCCTACGAGAGCGGCAAGCAACCCTGCCAATTCTAGGGTTAGGAGACCCGGACTCGACTCCTCGAGTTGGTCTCCCACTGGACCCCAGAACCCGGTTACTTGTGCTCCCCTCCTTGGGTCTATCCTAATGCGGAAAAGTAAATAATATACAACGGGTGACAACTTCCGCTACCTGGAAGCGCCCCAAATGAAAGAATATTACATACAAGTTTTTACATGAATGAAAATGAAAAAACACTCATCTCACATAAAAACCCCCCGGCTATTCAAACACGACGATCCAATATAACATATCCAGCAACACATAACATCACATGTCATCAACGTAAGTAAACATGTCCATCCCAATTGTCGTTGACATATAGCAACGAAACCGGCGATATCACATATTACACTTACGGTCACAGAAAAGAAAGTGTAAAACTACAACAGTTGGAATCCGCAACCTCTTTAGACATCACATGCCTAACAGTTACAAACCCCGCATTTTAGTCTCATTATCGAAAACTCTTTTCAATATCGTACGGGACTAAACTGCTAGATTTATAACATTCATCCAGTTATCTCATAACTGTTTGTGAATTCCAATTATTGTATCCAATTCCGGATAAATAGAATATATCAAACTTTCCGATCGAACATTCGAACACCCAAGTTTTCCCGACACCGATCAACACATGAAATAGGTTCAAAGACATTCACTTCATACCTCAGTACCAACGGTCCAGCCGTAGAAGGGTCAAGCCAACGCCTCACATGTGGCACGCCGTACTGCCCCAAACCCGAAGGTTCAAAGGGCAGTTCAAGACGGTCACATAATCGAGTTAAGGTTTGTTGTCTTCTAGAGGGACCATCGCGTTACTTGCACTACTCAGAACGTCTTTTAACCACAGAAAAATCCAACACTTGGAATTATTCCGGCAGGGGAAAACCTGGGTATTTATATCCGGTCGAACTCTTTAACATATTCTACAGTTATCTGGAAAAACACTTAGACAAAGTTTGATATTCCGATCGAATCGTCGATTCCCAATATAACCCCAGAGCACTCAACCTTTAAATCAATTTAAAAATACCCAGAAAACTCACCAGAATTTATCAGGTATTACTGTGCAAAGAAGTGGGGCTGACGTCACTATCTGACCGCGGAACAGCGGCAGAAGCCATGCTTCTGCCGCGTTTCCGCGGCTCATTGAACTGTTCATGGGAAACGTTTTACACAGTAATTCTTAGAATTCTTTGGTGAATTTTTTAAGCATTTTTAATATCAAAAATTCCCAGATTTCATGAAATGTCCAGAGAGCTCTTAGGCATCGGGGTTTCGGGTTCGTCCGGACTTCAAACTCCGTCTAGACTTCGCCTAAGGCTCTAGTTAGGCTCTGATACCACTGTAGGGTTCCTAGGCATCCTAATGGAGTCTCACAAGGCATCGAACATGCCAAATTCAAAAATTATGGAAGCCGAGAAACCCTAACACGGATCGTTTACTAGATATTTAGGCGAAACGGAAAACTAGTTAACTATTTAACTAAAGTTGAGATGCTACAACCTTTGTAGATCCGGATTTCCGCCTCCTTAGCTCCACATGGTCATGTCCTCGCTGTCCATCATGAATCCTCGACTCGATCATCGGCTTCATCGGAAAAACAAGCGGAATAGGTCGTCGGCTTTGTGTCAAAGACGATCTACGTCGAGGTTGCACAAACTCAAGCTCCGACTTCACAAACTTGTGAAACTTGTGAAGTAAACACCCAAAACAACTTGGCAAGAGGTAGAGGGTGAAGAAATAGGAGGTGGGTTCACTTTAGAATTGGATTTATCTCACTAGATCTCAAGTTGCCATTGTTGTAGCAAGCTTGAAGAAGAAGAAGAAGATGAGCTCAAGAAAAGAATATGATAAGTCTTCTTATAAAAATAAATTTAAATCAAATACTTATCATAACATGAACTAGGGTTAAGTGTAGAGAATTAACCATGGTCACTTGGATGGGTTAGGGTTAAGCATGAAGATAAGGATGGTTAGCAAAGTCAAAGCTTCATGAAGCTTCAATATAAAACAAACTTAGCCACCATTCTTATCATAACTCATTTCAAATAAATAAATAAACAAATAAATAAATAAATGAATATGCAAAACCCTAATTATCAAATTAACCATGGATTAATTCTATAAACTTAACTAAATGATCAAGTATCATCAAACATGATACATAAAAGTGCACGAAAGCATATCACATATACAATGTGCATCAAGTGAGAAAAATCCGTTTAAAGTGAACCAATACTAGTTAATGCAAAGTAATATATCAAATATATAATTATACATTAAATCATTAAATCAACACTTGATTCAATGATCCGGTCATGTCGCACATAACCGACTAGTATTCAATGCATCGATTTATCGAATCAATGATTCGATAACTAGGTCATATCGAATATAACCATTCGAAACATATATCGCGAGAATGAAATGCGGTATCACATACACGCATTATTCTCGGTCCTGCACATATCTCATATGCGCTCCTATTTCGTTTCGCTTGAGCCAGGAAACCTCTGTGTAGGACTCTAAAGACTCGTCAATACGCCGGTAGCAGATGATGATCATATCAAGCACCCATAAGCCGCAAGCGGTCTGCTAAACGTAACGGCCACCCGGGTATTGAGCGATCAGAAGATCGACGAGCTAGCCCGCTCACACTCCTGCGAATCCGACCAGTAACACTTACCATACAGTCCGGTCTCTTCGTCTGATACGTCGCATATCAAGTCTAGGGGTGGTATACGTCAGACCTCAATAACCCGATAAGTCGTGCCGATGTGAGGCTCATAACGGGTCGAGAAACTACTGGTAACACTTACCTGCAAATCTCTGATCAGCCCTGGCCAGGGACTTCCCTGTTACGGCCAATCGAGCACAGCGCAACATCAACTCCCAATACCGGGAGAGACGAAACCCCTCCTATCGCTCATTGCCTCCATGTGACTCGGGACTGTACCCAAAGACCACCGTTTTGCACGCCCTCATGGACGTGGTAAGGTGGAGATCAAAGCACAGTGGGAATCACATAAGACTCTATGACGATCTCGGGTCTACAGACTATCCTGTACAAGTGTCACCTGAGAACTGCCATCTGACGTGAGGTATAATACCATCTGGGAGTTCTCGGCGAGTCCGTCCAGTGTACCCAGTCTTCACTGAGCACCCGTATACCATCTCTGATGTCAAACACCAATGGATATGGGATCATCCATCGCCCATCACATGGGTCGAGAAGCATATACGCTAGTCTACTCTGGTATATCGATGCCCCGTCTCGATACACCCACGACTAGGGACCTTGAAGGATGTACTTATGGACTACCATGTTCCCACTAGTATGATCTGCATCACAGTCCAGGTAGTCAAGTACAAATCCTAAGGGCTTTACCAACATGTAACTATAAGACAGTATAAAGAGACTAGTGTACATGTTAAGATAAAGAGTAACCAGATAGCATACTATCATGTCGAGCAAGAAAGTCATCTCTATATATGTCCAAGCATCTAATATAATATACATAATCTGTACAATACTGGCCTCTAGGGCATACATACAACTAACATTAACTTCGTTAAAGTGTCGCCTAATGTTCTAGGTCGGCTCTGATACCAATGTTGGGTTTACCTAGCACCTTATGAAGGGATTGGAAGCATCACATGTACCAAAGATTAAATTTTTAGGGTGCTAAGTGAACACACAAAGAATCATTCCTAGAAAAATTAGGGTTTCAAGACAACACATCATCACAAGTAAGAAAAGCTAGGGTTTTGAGAGTACAACCTTTGTAGCTCCCTACTGTAACGTTTTGAAAATCGTTTCGGTGAAATTTCGAAAAAACGGTAAGATAAGGGGGTTTTCTGTAAAAAGTCAAAATACAAATATCTTTATTATAAAATTAAATATACATATTCTAGATATGTAATTGCTAGTATTTGGTGTTTATTGAGCCACTGGTGAAATTTCAAATTTTCTGAAAAATTTTCCGAAATTAATTATTTTAATATTATTTTAAGCCGTCACTAATACATTTAATTAGGGAAAATTACAAATTGGAATGAGTTGAAACAAATTTTGTGCATCATAATACATTAAACAAAATTTTATCATGTGGTTTTTGAAATGAAATGAAACTGTCAAACGGTGTTAGAAATTATTGAAGAAAAAAGGCTTTTTTGGTGAAATTAGTGTAAATGGATGTTTGGGGTATAGTATTTATCATTTTCCATCACCCCACACCCATACCCATACTCACACACCCTCATTTATCTTTTCTATTGGCTGAATTCAGCATCCCCTTTCTCAATCTTTTCCCCACTTGTGTTGCAAAAGAAAAGAAAAGAAAAGAAAAAGGAAATGTAGAAATGAGAGTGGACTTTGACTAGGTTGACTAGGCATCATTTTCCCCACCTCCCTCTCTCTCCACTTTCCCTCTACTTGCAGCCGAGCCCCCCCCTTCTTGCTGTCCAGATTTCCCCCCCCTAACCCCACGTCATTTCCCCTCAAAAAAATGTCCAAATTCCATCAAAAATCAAGCTAAAATCCAAATCCGACTCCTACCCATTTTCCTTCATCTTCTTTAGCATGGATCTTGGTGCAAGGATTTCATATTGGAGGTCTAGATTTCAAGTTTGATTCATGGTTGTGAGGTATAACTTTTGACCCATTGTTCAATTATTGGTTTAATTTCTTAATGAAGCTTATTAGGTGCTAATTTATGGTTTAATTGAAAGATGTGGGTTTGCAAGAGAAGATTTAGATTAGGGTTTGTGAAAATCTAATTAGGGTTTTGTGTTGTGAGACTATGGTTGTGTGATGTTTTTAGGCTCTTATGACATGTTAAAACAAGATTAGTAGCTAGTTGTTAATGATTAGTTTAAAAATTATGTTAATTATGCTAATTTGTAAACTAGGTTTTTAAAATAATTATATTCTTGTGAGATAAAATTCAAATTAAGGTTTCATGCCATTATAAATATTATATTGAGTGGTTTAATGTATTTAGTTCATGAAAATCCAAGCTAAAATGTTATTTGTGCATTTTTGCTATAAAATTGTTAAAATTTGGGTATATTGTAAACTAGAATTTCGGGATTTATGGAAATTGATGAGAATAAATTATAGGAATGGTTTATATGACTTTGTTATGATATTTAGTGAATAATTTGGCCGCTAGATTCGTTTAAACATCAAGATGTTGTATTAAAGCGGTTAATTTTGCTTATTAGGTTTTCGGAAAAATAGCTTTAAAGCGAATTTGAAGTTTTGGTGATTTTAACCCTATTTTATATATATAATTAAGGTGTTGTGAAACCACGATCGATACGTTTGAGTTTTTTCTCGATGGTTTGGCGTTTGTACGCCGACGACGAGGATTTTTGGGTTGATTTGTGAAAGCAACCATAGGTTTTGACCTATGTGGGATTCACGTGTCGTTTTTGGGTCATGAGTCGGATTTTCATACAACACGGTGCGTTATGATATGTAGGTACCCCATGTGGACTTCGAGACGACAAGCAAGCGCGTGGCGACGTCGGCACCGGCTAGCGAGGACCAGGTGAGTAGATTTATATCTACGGGGAGAAGTCGGGTGGATGGCGTATACACCCCCGCAGTCCGTAGTGTAGCTCATATATATATGTTTATATAGGTGTTTTATGATACGAGAATGTTCATTCATGTTATGTTTATGTGTTCATGGAGTACCTTTGGGTTAGTTGCGAAACTCTAGAGTAGTTGTTATACCCACATACGCACACACAGACTTGCATACTTTACTTTCTTGTGTGCAGATTGGGATGTGTATATATGTATATATGCGTGGGTATGGGACTATGCATATGTACATTCATATACACATGCATGGATAATGAGGATAGTACTTGGGATTTAAGACGAGTCGATGAGATTTGATTTGAGGCCGTGAGATCAGGATATAGCAGGGTTCGTATTTGAGATACGACATGACGTTGTAGCGGGTCCTTGACGTAGGGTTTCACACACGTGCATGCATACTTAGGCGGTATCAGTATTGTACTAGACGTAGATCAGTACCCCGATCATGATATTTGACAAAGAGGATACCAGATGAATAGTATGATGAATGTGATATTGACCCGTACCCAGAATTGGGGATGCCGTACGACGGATTTACGTACGAGCTATATCTTGATGATTGATCCGCACTCTTGACTTGGGATGTCTGATTATAGATATGGTATCGGATATGATATTATTGAGGCGGGATCACCGACTAATATATATACAGGTATGTATATGTATCGACTCAGATGTTAGGCGGTTTCCTTACCTGTAGTCCAGCTTGTTAGCTTAGCCCTTTAGTTTAGTTTAGTTGTTAGATTAGATTCGATTCTTACCTATTTCAAAAACTAACGAATCGTGGGTATTTTAAAAGACAGCCAAAGGGATCCTACGGATATTTCAAAAGACGTATCTTTTCATAAAAACATCGTAGCCCCTACTTTCAAAACCCCATGATTCGTGTTATTTCAAAAGACACCATTTGTAGGACTTATATTAGATTAGTGCAGATTAGTTATAGTTGCGTCTAGTATTCAGCTCCCGCTCATTATTGTGGTTCGCTTCACATCGCATGCGTATATTATGTTTCATACTCCATTATTGATATCATGCTGTTAGGACACCAGCACCATTATCGATGATGCGTATGTACCACGTACACTTACTTGCCGGCTCACACACATCTTCATCGGTAATTGCCATGTCACGTTCACCTTAGAAAATATTATTGCTTGACATAGCGTACTTGCCTTATATGTTAGTTAGACATTGTAGTTATTACCTGCTACTTCATGCATACTGTTATTCATTGTTATGCCGCATTCATGGATTCTCATGCATATATTCACTATTTTACGTGTTATTGAGGTTTGGATTCGGATTTCCATGAGATTTTCTGGATTTGGAGGAAAACCGCAAAAAAATAAATAAACCTTTTCTCTCTTTTAAAATAAAAAGTGCGGTTTTCCCATGATGTATGACTCGTCCACCATGAGTTTGCTGATGGATTTCGAGACCCGATTCGAGGAGTGGAGGAACCGTTTCGGGTACATGGTGGGCCCGGTGCGGTACCCCGGGGCAAGAGGAATGTGTTGTTGACGTTGAGCCCGGCAGGGGAGCACTACCGACCGGTGATATTACCCGACGCGTCGGATATCCGGAGGATACCGTCGTGGTCTTGAGATGGATGGTAGGGGCCGGTCTGGATTGACGGCGCCCTAGATATTGTGATTTGAGATATTGAGGTACAGCGATTGTGATACAGAGATATCGAGATATTTGGACACTTGTTTTGTGTCGATACTGGGCACTGTTTTATGCTGATTTCATTTATGGTACCTCACTTTTAAAATACAGAAATCTCACTGATTTATGAAAGCGGTTTTCGTCAGTACATGCATTCTGTTCTATGCATTCATACCTTATTCATATGATATATTGCTACCTGAGGCACTGACACGGGCACATGAGATCACACTCGGGTTAGATATTACCCTAGCCATTGTTATAGGCTGCATGTTATTCATATATTTGAGGATATATTCTGATCATTGACCTAGGTTGCGTTATTTATACGATTTCTGTGCGTAGATGTTTTTCTATTCACGAGTTGGCAACTCACCCCCGTTGTGCCCCAGTTTCTTGCAGGTTTGCCGCACAGGTTTCATTACGGCTTGCGGGCATAGTTTCCTTCGGGTGATTTGCTAGTAGGTGGGTTTACTTGTATCGTACCCCCCATTATATAACTTGTATATTATTACTCTGTTGTATCTAGAAGTTCCATCAACCAAACATGTATTTACTTTGAGATAGAGACCAGTGATGTTATTCTTTCGACCTTAGAGTCGCACGTTATATTCTGTGGTTTCTTGTTGTTTTGAGTTTCCTTTTGAGTTTTGATCCTCGCCCTTGGCGTTGTATTTTTTTTTTGCTTGTGTGGTTGTGACCGTCGATTGACGAAGAGCTAGCTCCCGCTTGGGGATGCCTTTTTATTGATTTCGTATACTATTCATGTTGTATCCCGTTTGGGGGCCAGTATTTACAAAGGAGACTGCTGAAATTTTCGGGAAATATTTGATGTTTTTTTTAACCGCATAATTCGGCTTATGCTATTAAAACTACTTGTTTTAAATTGGTTTTCCTTCACTCTACTACCTTTCTTGGTTTTGGATTTCTGGGTTTTCGGCTTACTTAGATTATGTACGCCTCTAGACGTTCGTGGTTTAAGTGCCGGTCATATTCCGTACTTTCGGGACGTGACAAAGTTGGTATCAGAGCGTTAGGTTTTACCTTCGGAGCGTAGGATGACCCTTGGTTGATGGAATAGGTGACTAAAGTAGAGTGACGTACCGTAGGTATGTTCCGCGGCATATTTACGATACGCTACTCCACTTAAAAAGCCTTAGGATGTACATTTCTTTGCTCGGTATTTTAATCATTCCGATCTAGCCTCATCAGTACCAGTTATGGTTTTGCTGCCACGATTACGGGCAGGGAGAGATACAGCTAGAGTTGCGGTCAGCACGAGCTTGTCACGAACGAGGACTGACCAGGGCGAAATTCCGGCGACACACGATTGCGGAGATGTGTCTTTTTACTGTGTTTCCGCGCCACGAGCGTTTGGCGGGTCGCCTTTATGAGGTTACTCGGATGTGCTGATCGACACTAGAGGATTGAGCCAATGATAGAGGCCAGCCAGATTTTGATGACCGTTGGTGTATTGCTTACTCATGATGATTGAGGCACTGTTCAGCGTGCAGACGAGTGAGCCAGTTGTTGCTGCGAGCGACGAGATATCGCCCCATATGTTGGAGCTATTGCAGTACAGGTTATACTCAGAGATGATAGAAGGTCGCTAGTCACCCGAGGATGAATGACTAAGACATGTGGTTCGTTCGCCTACCCAATGAGAGGTCATCAGATAGATTGATTCCAGCTAGAGACGACTTCACGCGGAGATGTTGGGAGTCGACAAAGACGATCGAATGTCAGAAACCTATTATTCCAAGTTTAAGGTATTCGGAAGGGCATGCAGGCAATTCTATGGACCCTCTAGAAGAATGAAACCCTAACTCAACTTAATGACCGTGTGAAAGCCTTTGAACCTTCAGGTTTGCGGCAGTTCTACGGCGCCATTAGTGAGGCTTGGGTTTTCCCTTCTACGGCTGGACCACCGATGCTGTGGTATGTACTCGATACTATTAAACTGTGCCCAATATGTTGAGCTCTTGGGGGATTATGAGGTTTTGACGACTCGATCGGATGGCTCGACTTAATTCGGATGCTAGGTGGTGAGATGCATTTCTTGGGAGACTCCCGATACGAGGATAGCCGTTGGAGCTCAGTCCATGCAGCCGCGACGAGGCGAGTCCAAAGCAGACGACATTAGAGAAAAGTGAAGTAAGAGGTTCGTACCAGATCTAGATGAGATGACGTTCCACTCCGCCGACATCAGAGATGCGATGCGCATGCCGAGGCATGGTACTTGGATTTACCTTCCAGAAGGAGTCGCGATGAGTATGCAGTCGTTCCCGAGCAAGATGCAGATATAGGAAAGGACGATGACTTCCGGACAGTTGGCAGAGACGAGACATGGAAGAGACCGTGAGCAGGATTCCTTCCAGGACACTGCTGCAATGATACTTGCACCCAGGATCAGATGTGTCACGTACATTCAGAGAGCCAGAGGCCGACGCCAGTGATATGCTGTCTTACGAGTGGTCGCGATGATTGACCGAGAGATGACCAGAGAAGTGCCAGAACGGGATCATCCCCGTTAGCACACCTGACAGGGCCGATGAGCCGATGGACCGAGAGATTGGTAATTCACAGTGAAGACCTTGACCCAGGAGTGGTCATTGTTACACACACCAGCAGGCCAGAGTTCATGATCATCGACGAGACGTCCCACTAGTGACCGCGACAGTTGGCCCGAGATTCTTAGAGGATGCACTTGAGCGGTACTATTCCGCCATTATTGATTTCGATATTCTGGGTGATTTATTCGCATGATTTGATTTTGATGATTGTGGATTTACGATCTTTGCACAGTGTTGCACTTGATATCGTTTTCGTGCTTTGGTTTCACATGTTTGTGATTTTACGGTTTTAGACATTTGAGTTGATTTTGTGCGTATGCACGCACATGATTGGTTTTGCACTCGGTATGATTCACATATACTTGCAGTGTAGTGATTCGCATTTGGTGCACTTAGATGCACTGGATTTCGACTACGATTATGATGTTCGATATTTGTTTTGTGCACCTTGTGCATATGATTGAATTTTGCGCATGTTCGGCGCTTGATATTGGATTTCATGATTTCGTGCATGATGGATGCACCGGATTTGGATTTTCGCGCATGTTGAGCGCATGTTTTGAGATGCGATTTTGGTGCACACCAGACGCACTAAATCGAGATTTTTAGTGCTTGTCAGATGCACCTGATCTTGCTGTCAGGCTCACACGTTGCCTATGACAGATGTTTCGTGCACACCCGTTGCACCTTGATGTTGTTTTGTGCACATGTATGGCACATCCATGGATTTTGATTTCCGTGCGCACCAGACGCACGTAGTATTCATATGCATATTTTGGGATTGATTTCTTATGGGGCAGTACGTTTTTATGATATTGGCTATGTGTTTTTGTACGGAGCAGGACTAGTCAGAGGACAGTACCTGAATATATTTTGCATGCATTGATAGTTATTGAAGGGATTTCCAAAAAGCGAGCTATAGTCTCAGTATTTACCTACGTGTCTGATATGACGCGAAACGTTTAAAACAAGGAAAACCCTTCTAAATTGTTTCCTAAAACGGCGGAACGTACATTTCAAACAAAGATATATATGTATATAGTTATTTTCTTATGATAGACGTCCGCCACTGTGCAGTGTTATGTGCATTGCACAACAACTTAAAGGATTTGGCATGCATTTCCTCCTGATATTTGCATGTATAGTTCCGATTTATAGCATATCGGTCTTGCTTGAGATTTGGCATTCGTGTCTTCACCTTGACTCCGATGATTACGGGATGCTTGACGGAGTTTTGATTTCGAGTTATCTACTCATTACTCATGCGCATGCATTGCGCTATGATGTGTTTATATATTTATGATTTCGGAGCCCCGGCGATTTGATGGTTTTGGCTGAAATATTTTAGTATTTGGGAGGGGATTTTTAATTTAAATTCGGGGACCGAATTTCTTTAAGGGGGGAAGATTGTAACGTTTTGAAAATCGTTTCGGTGAAATTTCGAAAAAACGGTAAAATAAGGGGGTTTTCTGTAAAAAGTCAAAATGCAAATATCTTTATTATAAAATTAAATATACATATTCTAGCTATGTAATTGCTAGTATTTGGTGTTTATTGAGCCACTGGTGAAATTTCAAATTTTCTGAAAAATTTTCCGAAATTAATTATTTTAATATTATTTTAAGCCGTCACTAATACATTTAATTAGGGAAAATTACAAATTGGAATGAGTTGAAACAAATTTTGTGCATCATAATACATTAAACAAAATTTTATCATGTGGTTTTTGAAATGAAATGAAACTGTCAAACGGTGTTAGAAATTATTGAAGAAAAAAGGCTTTTTTGGTGAAATTAGTGTAAATGGATGTTTGGGGGTATAGTATTTATCATTTTCCATCACCCCACACCCATACCCTTACTCACACACCCTCATTTATCTTTTCTCTTGGCTGAATTCAGCATCCCCTCTCTCAATCTTTTCCCCACTTGTGTTGCAAAAGAAAAGAAAAGAAAAGAAAAAGGAAATGTAGAAATGAGAGTGGACTTTGACTAGGTTGACTAGGCATCATTTTCCCCACCTCCCTCTCTCTCCACTTTCCCTCTACTTGCAGCCGAGCCCCCCCTTCTTGCTGTCCAGATTTTCCCCCCCATAACCCCACCTCATTTCCCCTCAAAACAATGTCCAAATTCCATCAAAAATCAAGCTAAAATCCAAATCCGACTCCTACCCATTTTCCCTCATCTTCTTTAGCATGGATCTTGGTGCAAGGATTTCAAATTGGAGGTCTAGATTTCAAGTTTGATTCATGGTTGTGAGGTATAACTTTTGACCCATTGTTCAATTATTGGTTTAATTTCTTAATGAAGCTTATTAGGTGCTAATTTATGGTTTAATTGAAAGATGTGGGTTTGCAAGAGAAGATTTAGATTAGGGTTTGTGAAAATCTAATTAGGGTTTTGTGTTGTGAGACTATGGTTGTGTGATGTTTTTAGGCTCTTATGACATGTTAAAACAAGATTAGTAGCTAGTTGTTAATGGTTAGTTTAAAAATTGTGTTAATTATGCTAATTTGTAAACTAGGTTTTTAAAATAATTATATTCTTGTGAGATAAAATTCAAATTAAGGTTTCATGTCATTATAAATATTATATTGAGTGGTTTAATGTATTTAGTTCATGAAAATCCAAGCTAAATTGTTATTTGTGCATTTTTGCTATAAAATTGTTAAAATTTGGGTATATTGTAAACTAGAATTTTGGGATTTATGGAAATTGATGAGAATAAATTATAGGAATGGTTTATATGACTTTGTTATGATATTTAGTGAATATTGTGGCCGCTAGATTCGTTTAAACATCAAGATGTTGTATTAAAGCGGTTAATTTTGCTTATTAGGTTTTCGGAAAAATAGCTTTAAAGCGAATTTGAAGTTTTGGTGATTTTAACCCTATTTTATATATATAATTAAGGTGTTGTGAAACCACGATTGATACGTTTGAGTTTTTTCTCAATGGTTTGGCGTTTGTACGCCGACGACGAGGGTTTTTGGGTTGATTTGTGAAAGAAACCATTGGTTTTGACCTATGTGGGATTCACGTGTCGTTTTTGGGTCATGAGTCGGATTTTCATACAACACGGTGCGTTATGATATGTAGGTATCCCATGTGGACTTCGAGACGACAAGCAAGCGCGTGGCGACGTCGGCACCGGCTAGCGAGGACCAGGTGAGTAGATTTATATCTACGGGGAGAAGTCGGGTGGATGGCGTATAGCACCCCCGCAGTCCGTAGTGTAGCTCATATATATATGTTTATATAGGTGTTTTATGATACGAGAATGTTCATTCATGTTATGTTTATGTGTTCATGGAGTACCTTTGGGTTAGTTGCGAAACCCTAGAGTAGTTGTTATACCCACATACGCACACACAGACTTGCATACTTTGCTTTCTTGTGCGCAGATTGGGATGTGTATATTTGTATATATGCGTGGGTATGGGACTATACATATGTACATTCATATACACATGCATGGATAATGAGGATAGTACTTGGGATTTAAGACGAGTCGATGAGATTTGATTTGAGGCCGTGAGATCGGGATATCGCAGGGTTCGTATTTGAGATACGACATGACGTTGTAGCGGGTCCTTGACGTAGGGTTTCACACACGTGCATGCATACTTAGGCGGTATCAGTATTGTACTAGACGTAGATCAGTACCCCGATCATGATATTTGACAAAGAGGATACCAGATGAATAGTATGATGAATGTGATATTGACCCGTACCCAGAATTGGGGATGCCGTACGACGGATTTACGTACGAGCTATATCTTGATAATTGATCCGCACTCTTGACTTGGGATGTCTGATTATAGATATGGTATCGGATATGATATTATTGAGGCGGGATCACCGACTAATATATATACAGGTATGTATATGTATCGACTCAGATGTTAGGCGGTTTCCTTACCTGTAGTCCAGCTTGTTAGCTTAGCCCTTTAGTTTAGTTTAGTTGTTAGATTAGATTCGATTCTTACCTATTTCAAAAACTAACGAATCGTGGGTATTTTAAAAGACAGCCAAAGGGATCCTTCGGATATTTCAAAAGACGTATCTTTTCATAAAAACACCGTAGCCCCTACTTTTAAAACCCCATGATTCGTGTTATTTCAAAAGGCACCATTTGTAGGACTTATATTAGATTAGTGCAGATTAGTTATAGTTGCGTCTAGTATTCAGCTCCCGCTCATTATTGTGGTTCGCTTCGCATCGCATGCGTATATTGTTAGTTATATGTATGCCCTAGAGGCCATTACTGTACGTACGATGTATATTGTAATGGATGCTTGGACATATATAGGGAGGACTTTCTTGCTCGACATGATAGTATGCTATCTGGTTGTACTTTGTCTTAACATGTATTCTTATTGTCTCTATGTTACATGTTGATAAAGCCCTTAGGATATGTACTCGACTACTGGGACTATGATGAGATCATACTAGTGGGGCCACGGTAGTCGACGACTACATCCTATAACTGTTCCTAGTCGAGGGTGTATCGAGACAGGGCATCGATACACCAGCGTAGACTAGCGTATACGCATCTTGACCCATATGATGGGCGATGGATGATCCCATATCCATCGGTGTTTGACATCAAGGATGGTGTACGGGTGCTCATTAGAGACTGGGTACACTGGACGGACTCGCCGAGAACTCCCAGATGGTATTATACCATACGTCAGATAGCAGTTCTCCGGTGACACTGGTACAGAGTAGTCTGTTGACCCGAGATCGTCATAGAGTCTTGTGTGATTCCCACTGTGCTTTGATTTCCATCATACCACGTCCAAGAGGGCGTGCAAAAAGGTGGCTTTTGGGTACAGTCCCGAATCACATGGAGGCAATGAGCGATAGGAGGGGATTCGTCTCTCCCGGTATAGGGAGTTGATGTTGTGCTGTGTTCGATTGGCTATAACCGGAAATCCCTGGCCAGGGTTGCAGAGATTTACTGGTAAGTGTTATCAGTAGTTTCTCGAACTGTTATAGACCTCATATCGACACGACTTATCGAGCTACTGGGGTCTGACGTTTACCACCCCTAGGCGAGATATGCAACATATCAGACGACGAGACCGGACTGTACGGGAGTGTTACTGTTTGGATTCGCAGGAGAATGTACAGGCTTGCTTGTTGATCTTCTGAGCGCTCAATACCTGGGTAGCTGTTACGTTTAGCTGACCGCTTGCAGCTTGTGGGTGTTTGATATGATCATCACCTACTGCCGGCGTATTGACGATTCTTTAGAGTCCTACACAGAGGTTTCTTGACTCAGGCAAAACGGAGTAGGAGCACATATGTGATATGTGCGGGACCGAGGATAATGCGATATGTGATACCGTATTATATTCTCGCGATATTTGATATCAGCCGGGTCATCGGATCAAGTGTTGATTCGATGAATCGGTACGGATAAATATTAGCCGGTTATATGCGATATAGCCGGATTGTCGGATCAAGTGTTAATTCGATAATTTAATGTATAATAATATATATGATATATTAAATTACATTAACTAATATTTGCTCACTAAAAGATTCTTTTTCTCACTCGGATAATACATTGATATATATGCGATATATGTTAAATGTATTATTTTATTTTGTTACGATAAATATTATATATGTGATATATAATATTGTAACATGATATGATAACTTATGCAACTTGTTTAGTGGAGTTTAAACTTGATTAGGGTTTGGATTAGGGTTAAAACTTCTAGTTGTTTCTAGAAGGTTTTTATTTTGTCATGATGAAGATATTTGCAAGTGACTCATGCTTTAACCAAACCCAAACCCTAACCCTAGTTAATTCTCTACAATGGTTAAGTGAACCATGGTTGCATAATCTATCATATTATTTCATTTCCTATTCATCACAAAAGGATAATGGATATTGTTCATCTTCTTCCTTCATTTTTCTTTCATGGAAAAAGCTTTCTTGATTTTTCCAAGTGATGAATAATTGTGAGAAAAAGATAAATAAATAGAGCAAAAATCCTACTTCATCATCCTCATCTTCCCTTGCCATTTAGATGAGGGTGTTCACATCATTTCATGAGTGTTAGCTTGTGTTAAAGAAACTTCGAGGTAGATCATCTTAGTATCGAAGATCGGAAGCAAAGGTTGCATCTTTCTCTTCGTGGAACCTCTCGAGAGTCCGGATCCCGATGATCGCAGCGAAGGGACCACAACACGGAGCATATGAAGTGAAGGACCGGATCTACAAAGGTTGTAATCCCTCTAACTTAGTGTTAAAGTTGTTAACATGCTTGTTTTCGCCTAATCTCTAGTTTAAAGTTCCGTATTCGGGTTGTTCGGCACGGCTAAATTTTTATTCGGGCATGGTTGATGCCTCGTAGACCCTTGTGCGCGTGCCTAGCAACCCTACAGTGGTATCAGAGCCAAGCTAGAGCTTTAGGCGAAGTCTAGACGAAGTTTAAAGTCCGATCGAAACCCGAAACCTCGTTAAAACCCGCTCTCTGGACTTTTTCTAAAAACTGGGATTTTTCCAAATTAAAAATGCTTAAAAAATTCATCAGGGAATTCTAAGAATTACGGTACAAAAAATTTTTGATGAACAGTAATAAACGCGGCGGAACCGCGGCAGAAGCATGCCTTCTGCGGCGGTTCCGCAGCGCAATGGTGACGTCATCAACTCCTGTTTGCACAGTAACTTCTATTTAATTATGCTGGATTTTCTGGGAATTTTTAATATTTATTCAAGAGTTGAATTTTCTGAGGTTGTTTTGGGGATTCGATGTTTCGATCGGAGTATTAGATTTTGTCTATGTGGTTTTCCGGATAACTTTTAGAAACTGTTAAAAAGTTCGAACGGATATCAATAACTCAATTTTTTCCCCTGTCGGAAAATTTTTCAAAAGTTGGATTTTTCCTCGTGTTTAAGAATGTTCTAAGTCGTGCAAGTAACTCGATGGACCCTCTAGAAGACAACAAACCTTAACTCGATTATGTGACCGTCTTGAACTGCCTTTTGAACCTTAGGGTTTGGGGTAGTACGGCGTGCCACATGTGAGGCGTTGGCTTGACCCTTCTACGGCTGGACCATTGGTACTGTGGCATGTAATGGATGTTTTTAAACTGATTTCAAGTGTTGAGATATATTGGGGAAATCTTGGGTGCTTGATGGTTCGATCGGAAAGTTTAACTTTTTCTATTTATCTGGAATGTGATACAATATTTGGAATCCACAGGTAGTTATGAGATAACTAATTTGAATATTATAAACATAGCAGTTTAGTCTCAGATGATCGGTTGCCACGGAATTTTGATGTGATCAAAAGTCCGTCGCAATCACGTAGGGTACGCGGATACTCGCCGGGTAAACTTAATAGACAGCCTCATTCCATAGCCCCGACCAAGTGACTGTAGGAGAACCCCGTCGCCGAAAGCATCCGTTCGGGTGCTCCCGGTAGCGGTGTTCCGCCTTAGTGCACTTCGTCGACTGCATCTGGGGGTGCGGCCGTCTACTAAAGTTTGCGACGAGCATTCGATCAGGATGTCGGGAATCTTGTTGAATTGCCCGACTTGATATTGAAAAGAGTTTTCGATAAATGAGACTAAAATGCGGGGTTTATAATTGTTAGGCATGTGATGTCTAAGGAATTCATTTGGTTAGGCATGCGATGTCTAAGGAAGTTGCGGATTCCAACTGTTGTAGTTTTACACTTTCTTTTCTGTGACCGTAAGCGTAGTATGTGGTGTATTGCCGGCTTCGTTGCTATACATCAACGACAATCGGGATACGCATACTTGCTTACATTGATGATATGAGATATTATGTGTTGCTGTGATATGTTGTATTGGATCGTCGCGTTTGAATAGCCGGGGGTTTTATGTGAGATGAGAGCTTTTTCTTTTTCATTCATGTAAAATTCATTTGTATGTAATATTCTTTTATTGGGGCACTTCCAGGTAGCGGAAGATGTCACCGTTGTATATTATTTACTTTTCTGCATTAGGATAGACCCAAGGCGGGGAGCACAAGTAACCGGATTCTAGGGTCCAGTGGGAGACCATCTCGAGGAGTCGAGACCGGGTCTCCTAACCCTAGAATTGGCAGTGTTACTTGCCGCTCTCGTAGGGGTCTAGGGATGTGGGTTTGGCTATTCATCGCGACCGTGGAATCCATGTTTTATACAGGCTCGTATTGAAAACACGGACGTCCTAGTATATCCAATATTTCATATATGTTCTTCTGCTGCAATGTTCTGTGATGAGATCATATTACTGCCTGAGACGAATGTTTATATTATATATATGAGATATATGTTATATTGCAGATTTCGTTTCAAAAGAGATGCTTGTGAAGCATAATAAAATGGGACTTCATTAATGAGATTAATGAAATAAAAGAAACCTAAGATGTTGTAGAAACTTGTTTATAAAAACTGGTAGCTACAGTTCTTGCTTTGCATAGCGGTGTTCCTTGTAGAACATCCAGCACCTTATTCGATAAGGAAAGGACCGAGATCCCTTCACCGGGAGTGACTCCTTTAGCAATAACTGGCAGATGCTACAAACTCGGTTTGTCTTTTGATTGCTTCTATAGTTTCTGCTTTGCATAGTGATATTTTTGAAATATCCTGCACCTTATTCGATAAGGAAAGGGCCGACGATCCCTTCACCGGGAGTGACCCCTTTAGCAAAACTAGAAAAGCCTCAAAAACACTCCATTTAAAATCACTCGATTCTACAACGATATCAAGTTCATTACGCAATAGGTTTTCTTAAAAACCTGTCGTAACCCTCCGTCATTTTAGGAAGTAGAGTACTTAGTATTCGTGCTGTGTTTGTTGACCATAGTTAAGGCACAGTGTACGGTAGCTAAGTGATGTCTTCCTATATAGCATATGATACGATTAGTTAGGACAGTCATATGACTTTGTTGACCTTAGTTAAGGGTCATGTGGGTGGGTCTAATTAATCAAGAAATGATGGGTAGAACTTGACTAGTGCTTATGATTTGTTGACCATAGTTAAGGTCATAAGTCACTAGGGGCAAAATATTATTGGGAATTTCAAGAGTTGAAATTTGCAATGAGATTGCATACCTTCTATGAGATAGTTGGATCCCGATACCCGCTGCGAGTAAGAGTTACTCCTGGGAGAGTTTTACACATTACAATTAGCTGATCAAGTAGGTGTCTAGAAAGGTGTTAACGGGGTTACGCCCCTGGGAAAACGAGGTTTACTTTAATTAGGTTCGTGCGAGAGCACGGGGGACCTCCCTCAAAGTACCGACACTGGCCTGGCTGAAAGATTGGCGAACTTGTAGCGTGTAATTAATCCCGGCTAGTCTTTCCTTTTAGGGTTTGAAGGAAGATTTGATTAAAACAGTGGGAGACATCCTGATTAGATATATTAGATAACCAATCTAATCTTGCAAGAGCATACGCTGAGTGTTTTCTTCTCTCTCTCTCCAGATAGCGACCATATCACGCCTTAATCAAGATAATAATACGGATATATTTGACCGAACCCGCTTGTTATAATGAGCTGGGGAACGTTGGTCCCGCTCCAACTTATAATTGTTATAGGACAGAGCAGGAAATTGGGGATTGCCAGAATTCCCGTGCCGCCCAAACAAAGAAAGTGCATGTTGATGCATCATCTTCGGGTGTGTTCATTATAGAGAACTGTTTCTCAGTATCCTTTACGTCCTGGGTATGTGATACCGGATCAGGATCCCGCATATGTAATCTGTTACATGGGCTACAGATAGGTAGAGAACTGAGAACGGGTGATAAGTTTCATGAGACAGAAAACGGTGCAAGTGTTGCAGCCAAGTCTGTTGGTCACTATCACCCTGTATTACCAGAATACATTGATTCTGAACAAATGTTATTAGATACCGAACCTGATATACAAAATCATATCAGTCTCTTTATTAGTAAAGAAAGGATATAATTTTGTATTGTTGGATAATGTTTTGAACATTTCCTATATCAAGAGTTGATCGGTTCGGGCACGTTATCTAAAATCATTGACGTTCTAAATCAAACTACAGTTCTTAGTATACAGAACACACACAAGAGAAAGAGTTCAGATATGAATGAATCCTTCTTGAGGTATTGTAGACTAGGTCATATCAATGCGACCCGACTGGCTGAAGTTACATTTAGATGCATATTTAAATTTGTTTGAATTTACATCTTGTGAAACTTGCCGGTCATGTCACAAAGATAAGATGACTATAGCTCTGTTTATTGGAAACAGAGAAAGAGTTAGTGAACTCTTGGGATTGATACATGCTGATGTATGAAGGTCCCCTGTCTACACATGCCAAGACAGGTTCTTTTTACTTCATTACGTTCTCTGATAATCTCTCAAGATTCAGACATGTGTTCCTGTTGAAACACAAGTCCGAACCTTTTGAGATATTCACAGAATATAAGTTAGAAGTAGAGAACCAAAATACGGGTATAAGTATTATGTCCTTTGATGAGATCAAGGAGGAGAATACTTGAGCACGGAATTCCTGGACTATTCTAAAGGAGAATGAGATTCTCTCTCAGCATTACTCCTCCGTATACACCATAACACGATGGTATATCGGGGCGGAGCAATAGCACCCTATGTGATATGGTGTGCTCTATGATGAGTACTTCTGAGTTGCCCATTTCCTTTTGGGAGTTATGCACTTGAGAAGCTGCATACCTATTGAATAGGGTTCAAATCAAATCAGTTGCCTACCACTTCATATGTGATATGGAAAGGGAAGAGCCTATATCTTAAGCTTGTTAAGATTTGGGGTTGTCCGGCCTATGTCTAAAAAGCAAAATCCGGACAAGCTCGAGGCAAAGTCTGTTATGTAGAACTGAAAGGGTTCCAGCTATACAGCAGATGATTTGGTACAACCAAAGGATTCAGTAGATACCAACGAACCTCAGCCTCTCCGCCGATCTAGTAGGGTTCCTCACCCAACTGAGAGATACTTTGGTGTCTCTATGACAGTGGGAGCGAGGATTGCATCATGAGATAATGACCCAACTAGTTTCGAGCTGGCCATCAGGAGTGGGACTCTGTAAGAATGGCTGGGTGCTTATCGATCTGAGATGGAATCCTTATACACCAACAAAGTATGGACTTTGGTTGCTTTATCTGAAGGGTTAAATCCCTATCAGGAGCAAGTATATCTTGAGAAGATTACTTGGTGTACATGGAAAAGTTGAGACTTTCAAAGCTAGACTTGTTAGAGGTTTGCATCATAGACCAGATGGATTATGTTGAAACCTTTTTCTAAGGATCTATGCTTAAGTCCATCCAGATCCTACTTGCCACGGCTACATACCATGACTACGATATCTGGTGGTTGGGTGTCATGACTGCTTTTCTAAATGATGTTTTAGAAAAGAGCGTCTATAAGTACACAGCCAGAGGGCTTCGTAGACAGTGGGAGCAGCGGAAACGTGTGCAAGATGTTTTATATGATAAAACAGGCATCGCGGAGTTGGAACATCTGTTTTGATGTGGTAGTCAAAGAGTTTGACTTCATCAAAATGGTAGATGAACCTTGTATATACGAAAAGGTAGTAGAGAGTATGGTGGTGATCCTCGTAGAGTACGTGGATGACATGCTCTTGATAGGGAAGGAGTTTCCTATGCTACGCACGGTCAATCTCCGCTTATCACAAGGATTCTCCATATAGGATCAAAGTGATACCTACTAAATCCTAGGTTTTGGATCTATGAGATAGATCTAATTGGATATTAGGATACTCACTAGTTGTAGTGAGATGGTATCAATGGATCCAAAGGAGAATCACTGGAAAGGTTCCAGGCTGATAAGGACGACTGAATGTCAGTCGCAGGCATTGTCTTTACCCTCAGTGGAGGGACGGTATGTTGGAAGAGTTCCAAGCTAGATACCGTGACATACTAGACGATTAAAGGCAAGATACATCGTTACTAAGGATGCTACCAAAGAGGCAGTCTGGATATATATAAGTTCATGAGATGAACTTCGTTCCTACCATTGTGTGACAATGGAGTTGTGGCCTTAGCCAAGGAACTACCGTCCCATCAGAAATCCAGATATAATTCTTAGGCAGTATCACCTGATCATGGAGATGGTTGATCTCCAAAGTGATCGAGGTTAGGAGAGTAGACACAGAGGACGACAGCGCGGATCCACTCACAAAGGCCTTTTTCCCAGTAGAGACTTTTAATGGGATGGTTGAGTATGAGATGCTACAACCGCAGCTAAGTGTTGGGTATGTGATACCACAACAGATGGCCCTAGTGCAAGTGGGAGATTGTTAGTTATATGTATGCCCTAGAGGCCATTACTGTACATACGATGTATATTGTAATGGATGCTTGGACATATATAGGGAGGACTTTCTTGCTCGACATGATAGTATGCTATCTGGTTGTACTTTGTCTTAACATGTATTCTTATTGTCTCTATGTTACATGTTGATAAAGCCCTTAGGATATGTACTCGACTACTGGGACTATGATGAGATCATACTATTGGGGCCACGGTAGTCGACGACTACATCCTATAACTGTTCCTAGTCGAGGGTGTATCGAGACAGGGCATCGATACACCAGAGTAGACTAGCGTATACGCATCTTGACCCATATGATGGGCGATGGATGATCCCATATCCATCGGTGTTTGACATCAAGGATGGTGTACGGGTGCTCAGTAGAGACTGGGTACACTGGACGGACTCGCCGAGAACTCCCAGATGGTATTATACCATACGTCAGATGGCAGTTCTCCGGTGACACTGGTACAGAGTAGTCTGTTGACCCGAGATCGTCATAGAGTCTTGTGTGATTCCCACTGTGCTTTGATTTCCATCATACCACGTCCAAGTGGGCGTGCAAAAAGGTGGCTTTTGGGTACAGTCCCGAATCACATGGAGGCAATGAGCGATAGGAGGGGATTCGTCTCTCCCGGTATAGGGAGTTGATGTTGTGCTGTGTTCGATTGGCTATAACCGGAAATCCCTGGCCAGGGTTGCAGAGATTTACTGGTAAGTGTTATCAGTAGTTTCTCGAACTGTTATAGACCTCATATCGACACGACTTATCGAGCTACTGGGGTCTGACGTTTACCACCCCTAGGCGAGATATGCAACATATCAGACGACGAGACCGGACTGTACGGGAGTGTTACTGTTTGGATTCGCAGGAGAATGTACAGGCTTGCTTGTTGATCTTCTGAGCGCTCAATACCTGGGTAGCTGTTACGTTTAGCTGACCGCTTGCAGCTTGTGGGTGTTTGATATGATCATCACCTACTGCCGGCGTATTGACGATTCTTTAGAGTCCTACACAGAGGTTTCTTGACTCAGGCAAAACGGAGTAGGAGCACATATGTGATATGTGCGGGACCGAGGATAATGCGATATGTGATACCGTATTATATTCTCGCGATATTTGATATCAGCCGGGTCATCGGATCAAGTGTTGATTCGATGAATCGGTACGGATAAATATTAGCCGGTTATATGCGATATAGCCGGATTGTCGGATCAAGTGTTGATTCGATAATTTAATGTATAATAATATATATGATATATTAAATTACATTAACTAATATTTGCTCACTAAAAGATTCTTTTTCTCACTCGGATAATACATTGATATATATGCGATATATGTTAAATGTATTATTTTATTTTGTTACGATAAATATTATATATGTGATATATAATATTGTAACATGATATGATAACTTATGCAACTTGTTTAGTGGAGTTTAAACTTGATTAGGGTTTGGATTAGGGTTAAAACTTCTAGTTGTTTCTAGAAGGTTTTTATTTTGTCATGATGAAGATATTTGCAAGTGACTCATGCTTTAACCAAACCCAAACCCTAACCCTAGTTAATTCTCTACAATGGTTAAGTGAACCATGGTTGCATAATCTATCATATTATTTCATTTCCTATTCATCACAAAAGGATAATGGATATTGTTCATCTTCTTCCTTCATTTTTCTTTCATGGAAAAAGCTTTCTTGATTTTTCCAAGTGATGAATAATTGTGAGAAAAAGATAAATAAATAGAGCAAAAATCCTACTTCATCATCCTCATCTTCCCTTGCCATTTAGATGAGGGTGTTCACATCATTTCATGAGTGTTAGCTTGTGTTAAAGAAACTTCGAGGTAGATCATCTTAGTATCGAAGATCGGAAGCAAAGGTTGCATCTTTCTCTTCGTGGAACCTCTCGAGAGTCCGGATCCCGATGATCGCAGCGAAGGGACCACAACACGGAGCATATGAAATGAAGGACCGGATCTACAAAGGTTGTAATCCCTCTCACTTAGTGTTAAAGTTGTTAACATGCTTGTTTTCGCCTAATCTCTAGTTTAAAGTTCCATATTCGGGTTGTTCGGCACGGCTAAATTTTTATTCGGGCATGGTTGATGCCTCGTAGACCCTTGTGCGCGTGCCTAGCAACCCTACATATATTATGTTTCATACTCCATTATTGATATCATGCTGTTAGGACATCAGCACCATTACCGATGATGCGTATGTACCACGTACACTTACTTGCCGGCTCACACACATCTTCATCGGTAATTGCCATGTCACGTACACCTTAGAAAATATTATTGCTTGACATAGCGTACTTGCCTTATATGTTAGTTTAGACATTGTAGTTATTACCTGCTACTTCATGCATACTGTTATTCATTGTTATGCCGCATTCATGGATTCTCATGCATATATTTACTATTTTACGTGTTATTGAGGTTTGGATTCGGATTTCCATCAGATTTTCTGGATTTGGAGGAAAACCGCAAAAACATAAATAAACCTTTTCTCTCTTTTAAAATAAAAAGTGCGGTTTTCCCATGATGTATGAGTCGTCCACCATGAGTTTGCTGATGGATTTCGAGACCCGATTCGAGGAGTGGAGGAACCGTTTCGGGTACATGGTGGGCCCGATGCGGTACCCCGGGGCAAGAGGAATGTGTTGTTGACGTTGAGCCCGGCAGGGGAGCACTACCGACCGGTGATATTACCCGACGCGTCGGATATCCGGAGGATACCGTCGTGGTCTTGAGATGGATGGTAGGGGCCGGTCTGGATTGACGGCGCCCTAGATATTGTGATTTGAGATATTGAGGTACAGCGATTGTGATACAGAGATATTGAGATATTTGGACACTTGTTTTGTGTCGATGCTGGGCACTGTTTTATGCTGATTTCATTTATGGTATCTCACTTTTAAAATACAGAAATCTCACTGATTTATGAAAGCGGTTTTCGTCAGTACATGCATTCTGTTCTATGCATTCATACCTCATTCATATGATATATTGCTACCTGAGGCACTGACACGGGCACATGAGATCACACTCGGGTTAGATATTACCCTAGCCATTGTTATAGGCTGCATGTTATTCATATATTTGAGGATATATTCTGATCATTGACCTAGGTTGCGTTATTTATACGATTTCTGTGCGTAGATGTTTTTCTATTCACGAGTTGGCAACTCACCCCCGTTGTGCCCCAGTTTCTTGCAGGTTTGCCGCACAGGTTTCATTACGGCTTGCGGGCATAGTTTCCTTCGGGTGATTTGCTAGTAGGTGGGTTTACTTGTATCGTACCCCCCATTATATAACTTGTATATTATTACTCTGTTGTATCTAGAAGTTCCATCAACCAAACATGTATTTACTTTGAGATAGAGACCAATGATGTTATTCTTTCGACCTTAGAGTCGCACGTTATATTCTGTGGTTTCTTGTTGTTTTGAGTTTCCTTTTGAGTTTTGATCCTCGCCCTTGGCGTTGTATATTTTTTTTGCTTGTGTGGTTGTGACCGTCGATTGACGAAGAGCTAGCTCCCGCTTGGGGATGCCTTTTTATTGATTTCGTATACTATTCATGTTGTATCCCGTTTGGGGGCCAGTATTTATAAAGGAGACTCTGCCTAAATTTTCGGGGAATATTTGATGTTTTTTTTAACCGCATAATTCGGCTTATGATATTAAAACTACTTGTTTTAAATTGGTTTTCCTTCACTCTACTACCTTTCTTGGTTTTGGATTTCTGGGTTTTCGGCTTACTTAAATTATGTACGCCTCGAGACGTTCGTGGTTTAAGTGCCGGTCATATTCCGTACTTTCGGGACGTGACACCTACGCTAAACTCCTCGGCCACTTGGGGTTTGGAAAAGGTCCGCTTGAACTCCTCTAGGTCCACGATGATCCACTCGGAGTCCGCTTTGTCCAAGCTTGCAACTTCACTTGATCAAGAGAAAGAAATGAAGCTAACACTCTAAACAAGTGGGCAAGACTTGTGTAGAATGATGTTGTGGTGGCTTTTCTCACTTCAAAATCCTAACTTGGTGAGTAATTTACTCACTAGAGAAATCTAGAAAGCAAAAGAAGAAGGAGGAAGAAGATAATGGCTATTTTTGAACAAGAACAAAAGATAAACTCTTATGAGAAAAGAGAAAATATATCTATATATATTTTCCCTCTTCATCTCAAACCATGGTTATATATTATGGATATTTATTTCACTTGAGTTAAAAACACAAGAGGAAGATTAAATCATGGTTAATAAGTAGGTGAACATGGTCAATTCAAGGAAGAGTGTAGAATATAACCATTTATTAATCTTTTCTCTTTTCTTTTGTTTTAACATAAATAGAAATAATAATCCATACATATAAACCATGGTTTGAGTCTTATATTGCCACCATTTTCAATGTATATGCAACCATGAAGGATGATGTATGAATGTATGTGTGCATGCACATCCATATGTGCATGAATCAAGAAAGAATGCATACATGCATGCATACATCCCAAAAATACAAGAAAGGATTTCTAGTGAGAAACTAATGGTTAAATGATAAATCAACACTTGATTTATCAGTCCGGCCATATCACATACGACCCAACCAAAAGCAAGCCTCCCGATTAATATACGGTATCTCATACGCGCATTTTAACCGGGTCCATGCGCATATCGCATACGCGCACTACAACGTTTCGCCTGGACTAGGTAACTCCTTTGTGGGACTCTAAGACTCGTCAATACGCCGGCAGTGGGTGATGATCATATCAAGCACCCCCAAGCCGCAAGCGGTCAGCTAAACGTAACGGCCACCCGGGTATTGAGCGATCAGAAGAAAATAAGCGAACCTGCTACAACTCCCGTCGAGCCAACCGGCAACACTACCGTGCAGTCCGTTCTCTTCGTCAGATATGCTGCATATCGAGCCTAGGGATGGTAAACGTCAGACCCCAATAACCGATAATTCGTGCCGATGTGAGGCCTATAACGGGTCGAGAAACTACTGGTAACACTTACCAGTAAATCTCTAATCAGCCCTGGCCAGGGACTTCCCTGTTACGGCCAATCGAGCACAGCGCAACATCAACCCCCAATACCGGGAGAGACGAAACCCCTCCTATCGCTCATTGCCTCCATGTGACTCGGGACTGTACCCAAAAACCACCGTTTTGCACGCCCTCATGGACGTGGTAAGGTGGAAATCAAAGCACAGTGGGAATCACACAAGACTCTATGACGATCTCGGGTCTACAGACTAACCTGCACAAGTGTCACCAGAGAACTGCCATCTGACGTGAGGTATAATACCATCTGGGAGTTCTCGGCGAGTCCGTCCGGTGTACCCAGTCTCCACTGATCACCCGTATACCATCTCTGATGTCAAACACCAATGGATATGGGATCATAAATCGCCCATCTCATGGGTCGAGAAGCGTATACGCTAGTTTACACCGGTATATCGATGCCCCGTCTCGATACACCCACGACTAGGGACCTTGAAGGATGTACTTATGGACTACCATGTCCCCACTAGTATGATCCGCATCATAGTCCAGGTAGTCAAGTACACATCCTAAGGGCTTTACCAACATGTAACTATAAGACGGTATAAACAGACAAGTATACATGTTAAGATAAAGAGCAACCAGATAGCATACTATCATATCGAGCAAGAAAGTCATCTCTATAAATGTCCAAGCATCCAATATAATATACATCATCTGTATAATACTGGCCTCTAGGGCATACATACAACTAACATAGACTGTCGTCACTGCTTGCTTGTATATTATTTGTTTGGGGCACGACCGAGTTGATGTCGATGCCACCGTTGTACATATTTTCTTTTCAGAACTAGGATTATGCCGTGGTGGAGTGCATGGATAGCCGGGTTCTGGAGGACAACGGGTCCGCATCTCATGGCATTGAGACGGAGGGGGCCTCACTCTAGAATTGCAGGGCTATTCGCCGCACTCATAGGGGGTATAGGTTGACCCAAGGAGGGGTGCCCAAGTTACCGGATTCCGTGAAGTGCCGGGTGTCCCATTCACTTTGCTGAAGGGAGCTGCCTCGCTTCTTGTTTAGGCGGGTAACTTGCCGCACTCGTAGGGGTCTGGGTTTTCATTGCACAGGCTATCCACACGACCAAGGGAACGTCGGGTTTCACTTGCGGCTCAAAGGAAACCCGGGGTCCCGGATTATCTGTATTGTTCTGTGATGCTTATTGCTTTTCTGTGATGTTGCCGTCACTGCCTACTTCAAAGGTGACCTGGATGACAGAGTGACTGTCAGAGTTATAGTTTTCCCTCTTAACGAGGGGCAGTAGTTTCGACAGGTGGTCCAAACGGATACCGAGGGAGGCATGGCGCAGGATACTGATTAAATTTAGTTGATGATACAGTCTAAGAAGTTTACTGGATTTGGAGTTCATTTGTGAACTGGGTCCTATCAGATATCCAGACATATTCTAAGACAGGTATTGCTCATTTCGTGAGATAATTTTCTCCACGAACTTGAGATAAAGAGAGACATAGAAAGAAACATTGGAGCGAATCCACTCACTGAGGCTATTTCTCGAACACAATAGTTTTACAAACGAGCTTTGTGAAACTGATTAGTAGAGATGTTGGGTGTTCGGTATCACATGGGCTGTGAGTATGCGACATCGCAATAATTAGCCTTAAGTGCAAGTGGGAGATTGTTGGCTATAGTGCCCTCAAGTCAATTATTCGATCGCAGGCACGTGATTGCAATGATTGAGGGAGGACCTATACCAGTAGAACAGTCTTATTCAAGATGATAGTATGCTATCTGGTTTGTCTTTATCATCGTGCACATGCTTCAGGTGACATTACAGATTACTATTACATGTTGATAGAGCCCATAGGATTCATGCTTGACTACCAGCAGTATGATGGCGATCATATACGTGAGAGTTGGGTGGTCTATAAGCACATCCTTAAAGTGTCCCTAGTCGTAAGAGTTTTGAGACTGGTCATCGATACCCTAAGAGTAGACTAGTGTATACGGATCGAGACCCCGACGAGGGGTGGTGGCCGGTCTCACAAGCCATTGGTGTTAGTTGGTTCACCTAAGATGTATACAGGTGCTCATTGGGTTATGAGTACACCGGACGGACTCGCCGGGAACATGCTAGTTGGTATTATACCTATTGTCATATAGAATTTCCCGAGTGACATGTGTACAGGTTAGTCTATCGAACTGAGATCGTCATTTGTCTCATGTGAGTTCCCACTGTGCTTTGATTACTACCCAACCACGGCTCAAAGGAGTCGTGCAAACAGGTTTTGGTTGGGCACAGTCCCGAGCCACAAGGAGGCAGTGAGCGGATCGTCAGGAGATTCGTCTGTCCCGGTATTGGGGGTTGTTGTCGCGGAGTGCACGGATGGCCATCACCAGAAATCCTCGGCCAGGGTAGATGAGAATTATCGATCTTGGATCGGTAGTTTCTCAGTTGGTGATAGGTTTCATGTCGACACTAAATGTCAAGTTATTAAGGGTCTGACTTTATCCACCCCCCTAGACTCGATATGCGATACTCATAGACGAACGGACCGGACTGTACGGATATTGTCACTGTCAGGCTCAGTAGGGTTTCAGGATGAGTTTGCGCGTCGGCCTCCCTTCTGTTAGTTATATGTATGCCCTAGAGGCCATTACTGTACATACGATGTATATTGTAGTGGATGCTCGACATGATAGTATGCTATCTAGTTGCTCTTTATCTTAACATGTACACTGATTGTCTCTATGTTACATGTTGATAAAGCCCTTAGGATGAGTACTTGACTACCAGGACAATGATGCAGATCATACTAGTGGGGACAGAGTAGTCGCTAAGTACATCCTTCAAATGTTCCTAGTCGAGGGTGTATCGAGACAGGGCATCGATATACCTGTATAGACTAGCGTATAGCTTCTCGACCCCTGTAGATGGGCGATGGATGATCCCATATCCATTGGTGTTTGACATCAGAGACAGTATACGGGTGCTCAGTGGAGACTGGGTACACTGAACGGACTCGCCAAGAACTCCCAGATGGTATTATACCTAACGTCAGATGGCAGTTCTCTGGTGACACTGGTACAGGTTAGTCTATAGACCCGAGATCGTCATAGAGTCTTGTGTGATTCCCACTGTGCTTTGATTTCTACCTTACCACGTTCAAGAGAACGTGCAAAACGGTGGCTTTTGGGTACAGTCTCGAATCATATGGAGGCAATAAGCGATAGGAGGGGTTTCGTCTCTCCCGGTATTGGGAGTTGATGTTGTGCTGTGCTCGATTAGCTATAACAGGAAGTCCCTGGCCAGGGATGCTTCAGAGATATACTGGTAAGTGTTATCAGTAGTTTCTCGACCCGTTATGAGACTCATATCGACATGACTTATCGAGTTACTCGGGTCTGACGTTTACCACTCCTAGACGAGATATGCGACATATCATACGAAGAGACCGGACTGTACGGTAGTGTTACTGATTTGATTCGCAGGAGTATGAGCAGGCTTGCTTGTTGATCTTCTGATCGCTCAATACCCAGGTGGCCGTTACGCTTAGCAGACCGCTTGCGACTTGTGGGTGTTTGATATGATCATCACCTACTGCCGGTGTATTGACGAGTCATTAGAGTCCTACACAGGAGTTTCCTGGCTCAAGCGAAACGGAGTAGGAGCACATATGTGATATGTGCGGGATCGAGATTAATGCGATATGTGATACTGCATTCTATTCTCGCGATGTGTGACATGATTGGTTATATGTGATATAGCCGGGTTATCGGATCAAGTGTTAATTCGATAAGATGTTACATTTGATATTAGTCGGTTATATGTGATATAGCCAGATTATTAAATCAAGTGTTGATTTAATAATTTAATGTATAATTATATATTTGATTCATTATATTATATTAACTAATATTAGCTAACTTAAGATTTCTTTTCTTATTTTGGATACATTGATGTATATGTGATATATGTTAAATGTATCAAGCTAAGTTACAAATGCAACTAGGGTTAATGAGGGTTAAACAATGCTAGGGTTAAGATTAGGGTTTATATTTATCATTAAGTAATTCAAATATTGTGGATATTTGTCATGGTTGATATTTGTTGAAAGCTTGCAGAAGCTTGTAAGCATCTTTGACTTTGTCCACTCTCTTTGTCTTGCTTAAGATATTTCTTGACCTAACCTTTAACCCTAGCTCATGGTTAACTCTCTACAAGGGTTAAGCATGACATGCTTAACCCTTGGTTGCATTTCTAACCTCACACAATTATTCATTTTCATCACTTGTTCTTCTTCTTCTTCTTCTTCTTCACAAAAGCTTTCTAGCTTTTTCAATGGTGATGATTTTGAGTGAGAAAATGAAATCTAAAGTGAACAAAATTCCTACTTCATCATCCTTTACTTCTTTCCATTTAGTATAGGGTGTTTGCTTCACTAATTTCATAATTAGTGAAGAGATAGCTTGGGTTAGTGTCTCCTCGACGTAGATCATCTTCGGCCTCGAAGACTTCGAAGCAAGCATGTTCGTTTCTTCAAGGAAGCCTCTATAGAGTCCGAGACTTCAAGATCGCAGCGAAGGGACTACTACACGGAGCTAATGAAGTGAAGGACCGATCTACAAAAGTTGTATTCCTTGTTCGCTTTTACTTATAAAGTGTTTGTATATTATTCCGTCGATTTCTAGTAAACGATTCTATGTTTAGGGTTAGCTAGAACGACAAAATTTTAATTTGGCATGGACGATGCATCCCGAAACCTTGCTGCCGTACTAGGCAACCCTGCAGTGGTATCAGAGCCATGCTATAAATTTAGACGGATTTTGTTAAGATTACGAAACCGAAATACTCTGAAACTTGAAACGTGAAAATGAAGCTTCTGCCGATTTTAAAATGTTGTCAAAAAATTTTTTAATCAAGTACAGAGTGATGTATGAGATATATCATGAACACAGTCAAAATTTCAGGGGGTTCTGCTCGGTTTTAGCCGAGATCATGCATGTAGAGGCTGGCCACTTTGTCATAGAATTTCCTGAAATTTTTTGTGTGTTCCAGAGACTTGGTTTTGATGTTTCAGGTGTTGTTTGTTTTTGCTAATTTTGCATGTGATGTAATCTTACACTATAAGCAATTCGGAGTGTTTCGTATTCATAGTTTTAACAATGTTTTGGGTTATTCACATATTTTCTAGGCGAAGTTAAAAAGTTCGATCGAATGTCAAAAACCCATTTTTCCAAGTTTAACATATTCGGAAAAACATGCAAGTAATCATATGAACCCTCTAGAAGAATGAAACCCATACTCGACTTTTTGGATCGCGGAACCTCGGTCAAATCCTAGGGTTTGCCGTAGTTCCGTGGCGACATGAGTGAGGCTTGGGTTTGCCCTTCTACGGCTGGTGCATAGGTACTGTGGCATATTCTGGGTATTATTGAACTGTGCTCAAGTGTTGAGCTGTCGGGAAATTGTGGGACTTTGATGAATCGATCGAAAAGTTTAACGTTCGTCCGGATATTATGTGATGGGATACAATATTTGGAATCCGCAAAAGTAATTATGAGATAACTAATTTGAATATTATAAATCTAGCAATTTAGACTCAATTGATCGGTTGCCACGGGATTTTGATGTGATCAAAAGTCCGTCGCAATCACGTAGTGTATGCGGATACTCACCGGGTAAACATTATTAGATAGCCACACCCTATAGTCCCGACCAAGTGACTGTAAGAGAACCCCGTCGCCAAAAGCATCCGTTCGGGTGCTCGCGGCAGCGGTGTTCCACCTTAGTGCACTTCATCGACGGCATCGGGGGGTGAGGCCGTCTACTAAAGTTTCCGACGAGCATTCGATCAGGATGTCGGGAATCTTGTTGAATTGCCCGACTTGATATTGAAAAGTGTTTTCGAAATCGAGACTAAAATGCGGGGTTTATAATTGTTAGGCATGTGATGTCTAAGGAATTCATTTGGTTAGGCATGAAATCCAAAGTACGTGATACGTTGGGTTTATGATGTCTATGGTGGTTGCGGATTCCAACTGTTGTAGTTTTTCACTTTCTTTGCTGCGACCATAAGTGTAATATGTGGTGTATTGCCAGTTTTGTTGCTATATGTCAACGACAATTAGGATACGCATATTTACTTACGTTGATGACATGTGATGTTATTTGTTGCTGTGATATGTTATATTAGATCGTCGTGATTGAATAGCCGGGGGTTTTATGTGAGATGAGAGTTTTTCATTTTCATTCATGTAAAATTCATTGTATATAATATTCTTTTATTGGGGCACTTCCGGGTTGAGGATGATGTCACCATTGTATATTATTTATTTTTTCGCATTAGGATCGACCCAAGGCGGGGAGCACAAGTAACCGGGTTCTAGGGTCCAGTGGGAGACCATCTCGAGGAGTCGAGACCGGGTCTCCTAACTCTAGAATTGGCAGGGTTGCTTGCCGCTCTCGTAGGGGTCTAGGGATGTGGGTTTGGCTATTCATCACGACCGTGGAATCCGTATTTTATACAGGCTTAATCTAAAACACGGAAATCCTAGTATATCCAATATTTCATATGTTGTATTCTGCTACGATATTCTGTGATGTGATCATTGATTATATTCTAAGACGAATGCTTATATTATATATATGTGTGATATATATTATATATTACTGCTTTCGTTTCATATGTGATGCTTGGGAATCATAATTAAATAGGACCTCATTAATGAGATTAATGAAATAAAAGAAACCTAAAGATGTTGTAGAAACTTGTCTCGAAAACTGGTAGCTCTAGTTGTTGCTTTGCATAGCGGTATTCCTTGTAGAATATCCAGCACCTTATTCGATAAGGAAAGAGCCGAGATCCCTTCACCGGGAGTGACCTTTTTAGTGAAACTAGCAGATGCTACAAAACCCTGGTTTGTCTTTTGATTGCTTTTATAGTTTTTGCTTTGCACAGTGGTATTTATGAAATATCCTGCACCTTATTCGATAAGGAAAGAGCCGAGATCCCTTCACCGGGAGTGACCTTTTTAGCAAAGCTAGTAAAAGCCTCAAAAACACTCCATTCAAAATCACTCGATTCTACGACGATATCAAGTTCATTATACAAAAGGTTTTCTTAAAAACCTGTCATAGCCCTCTGTCATTTCAGATAAGTACTAGTTAGTATTCGTGCTACGTTTGTTGACTAAGTTAAGGCGTAGTGTGCGGTAGCTAATTAATGCTTATCTGCATAAGCATATGATGCGATTGGATTAGGGTAGTCGTGCGACTTTGTTGACTATGTTAAGGGTTGTGCGGGTGGGTTTAATTCAATCAAGAAATGTATGGGTTGAACTTGACTAGCACTTATGATTTGTTGACTATGTTAAGGTCATATAGCTGCTAGGGGTAAAATATTATCGGGAATTTCAAGTGTTGAAATTTGCAATGAGATTGCATACCTTCTATGAGATAGTTGGATCCCGATACCCACTGCGAGTAAGAGTTACTCCTGGGAGAGTTTTACACATTACAATTAGCCGATCAAGTAGGTGTCTAGAAAGGTGTTAACAGGGTTACGCCCCTAGGAAAATGAGGTTTATTTTAATTAGGTCCGTGCAAAAGCATGAGGAACCTCCCTCAAAGTACCGACACTGGTCTTGCCGAAAGATTGGCGAACTTGTAAGCTGTAATTAATCCCGGCTAGTCTTTCCTTTAAGGGTTTGAAGGAAGATTTGACTAAAACAGTGGGAGCCATCCTGATTAGATAAATTAATAACCAATCTAATCTTGCAAGTGCATACACTGAGTGTTTTCTTCTCTCTCTCTTCAGGTAGCGACCATGTCACGCCTTAATCAAGATAATAATATGGATGTATTGACCGAACCCGCTTGTTATACTGAGCTGGGGAACGTTGGTCCCACTCCAACTTATAATTGTTATAAGACTGAGCAGGAAATAGGGGATTACCAGGATTCCCGTGCCACCCAAACGAAGAAAGTGCATGCTGATGCATCTTCTTCGGGTATGTTCATTATTGAGAACTGTTTTTCAGTATCATCTACGTCCTGGGTATGTGATACCGGATCTGGATCCCACATATGTAATATGTTACATGGGCTACAGATAGGTAAAGAACTGGGAATGGGTGATAAGTTTCAAGAGTTGAAAACGGTGCAAGTGTTGAAGCCAAGTTTGTTGGCAGTTATCACCCTGTATTACCAAATACATTGATTCTGAACAAATGTTATTAGATACCGAACCTGAAATACAACATCATATCAGTCTCTTTATCATGTAAAGAAGGATATAATTTTGTATTGTTGGATAATGTTTTGAACATTTCCTATATCAAGAGTTGATCGGTTCAGGCACGTTATCTAAAAGCATATACGTTCTGAATCAAACCACAGTTCTTAACGTATAGAACATACACAAGAGGAAGAGTTCAGATATGAACGAATCCTTCTTGAGGCATTGTAGACTAGGTCATATCAACTGCGACCCGACTAGCTAAGTTACATTTAGATGCATATTTAAATCAGTTTGAATTTACATCTTGTGAAACTTGCCAGTCATGTCACAAAGATAAGATGACCATAGCTCCGTTTATTGGAAACAGAGAAAGAGTTAGTGAACTCTTGGGATTGATACATGATGATGTATGTAGGTCCCCTGTCTACACATGCCAGGAATGGTTCTATATACTTCATTACATTCACTGATGATCTCTCAAAATTCGCACATGTGTTTCTGTTGAAACACAAGTCTGAACCTTTTGAGAAATTCAAAGAATATAAGTTAGAAGTAGAGAACCAAACGGGTATAAGTATTATGTCCTTTGATGTGATCAAGGAGGAGAATACTTGAGCACGGAATTCCTGGACTATTCTAAAGGAGAATGAGATTCTCTCTCAGCATTACTCCTCCGTATACACCACAGTACGTCGGTATATCGGGGCGGAGCAATCGCACCCTAGTGATATGGTACGCTCTATGATGAGTACTACTGAGTTGCCTATTTCCTTTTGGGAGTTATGCACTTGAGAAGCTGCATGCCTATTGAATAGGGTTCCAATCAAATCGGGTGCCTACCACTCTATATGCGATATGGTATGGGAAGAGCCCATCTCTTAAGGATGTTAAGATTTGGGGTTATCCGGCCTATGTCTAAAAGTAAAATCCGGACAAGCTCGAGGCAAGGTCAGTTCTGTGGAAGTTTGTTGGATATCCCAAGCATTCGCAAGGGAATGCCTTCTACCATACTAAGGAGCAAAAGGTGTTTTGTTTCTAAGCATGCCACCTTTGGGAAAGGGAATTTCTTGTGAAGAAATTAGTGGTCATGAGGTAGAACTGAAACGAGTTCCAGCTATACAAACTGCAGCTGATGATTTGGTGGAACCGGAGGATTCAATAGCTCCCGACGAACCTCAGCCTCTCCGCCGATCTGGTAGGGTTCCTCACCTGCCTAAGAGATACTTCGGTTTTCTCTATGACAGTGGGAGCGGGGATTGCATCATGAGATGATGACCCAACTAGTTTCGAGCAAGCCATCAGGAGTGGGGACTCTGTAAGAATGGCTGGATGCTAAGCGATCTGTGATGGAATCCATATACACTAACAAAATATGGACTTTGGTTGCTTTATCTGAAGGGTTAAATCCCCATCAGGAGCAAGTATATCTTGAGAAGATTACTTGGTGTACATGGAAAAGTTGAGACTTTCAAAGCTAAGACTTGTTGCAAAAGGTTCTTGTCATCGACCAGATGTGGATAATGATGAAACCTTTTCTAGTCCCTATGCTTAAGTCCATCCAGATCCTACTTGCCATTGCTACATACCATGACTACGATATCTGGCGGTTGGGTGTCATGACTGCTTTTCTAAATAGTGATTTAGAAGAGAGCATCTATAAGTACACAGCCAGAGGGCTTCTTAGACAGTGGGAGCAGCGGAAACGTGTGCAAGTTGCTTTATGAGTTAAAGAAGGCATCGCGGAGTTGGAACATCTGTTTTGATGTGGTATTCAAAGAGTTTGACTTCATCAAAAGAGTAGATGAACCTTGTATATACAAAAAGGTAGTAGGGAGTATGGTGGTGATCCTCGTATTGTACGTGGATGACATACTCTTGATAGGAAAGGAGTTTCCTATGCTACACTCGGTCAATCTCCTCTTATCACAAGGATTCTCCATATAGGATCAAGGTGATACCTCCTAAATCCTGGGTTTTGGATCTATGTGATAGATCTAAGTGGATATTAGGATTCTCACAAGGTGTAGTGAGATGGTATCAATCGATCCTGGGGAGAATCACTGGATAGCTTCCAGGGTAGTAAGCTCGACTAAATGTCAGTCACATGCATTGTCTTTACCCTCAGTGGAGGGACGGTACGTTGGAAGAGTCCAAGCTAGATACCATGGCATACTAGACGATAAAGGCTGGATACATTGCTATCAAGGATGCTACCAAAGAGGCAGTCTGGATATATATATAAGTTCATGAGATGAACTTCGTTCCTACCATTGTGTGACAATGGAGTTGTGGCTTTGGCCTAGGAACCCCCATCCCATCAGTTATCCAGACATATTCTTAGGCATATCACCTGATCATGGAGATGGATGATCTCCAGGGAGATCGAGGTTAGGAGAGTAGACTACAAAGGACAACACGGCGGATCCACTCACAAAGGCATATTCCCATAAGAGACTTTTATGGGATGGTTGAGTATGAGATACTTCAACCACTACTGATTGTTAGGTATGGGATACTACAACAGATGGACCTAGTGCAAGTGGGAGATTGTTAGTTATATGTATGCCTAGAGGCCATTACTGTACATACGATGTATATTGTAGTGGATGCTTGGACATATATAGGAAAGACTTTCTTGCTCGACATGATAGTATGCTATCTGGTTGCTCTTTATCTTAACATGTACACTGATTGTCTCTATGTTACATGTTGATAAAGCCCTTAGGATGAGTACTTGACTACCAGGACTATGATGCAGATGATACTAGTGGGGACAGAGTAGTTGCTAAGTACATCCTTCAAATGTTCCTAGTCGAGGGTGTATCGAGACAGGGCATCGATATACCAGAGTAAACTAGCGTATAGCTTCTCGACAAATGTAGATGGGCGATGGATGATCCCATATCCATTGGTGTTTGACATCAGAGACAGTATACGGGTGCTCAGTGGAGACTGGGTACACTGAACGGACTCGCCGAGAACTCCCAGATGGTATTATACCTAAATCAGATGGCAGTTCTCGGGTGACACTGGTACAGGTTAGTCTGTAGACCCGAGATCATCATAGAGTCTTGTGTGGTTCCCATTGTGCTTTGATTTCCACCTTACCACGTTCAAGAGAACGAGCAAAATGGTGGCTTTTGGGTACAGTCCCGAATCACATGGAGGCAATGAGCGATAGGGGGGTTTCGTCTCTCCCGGTATTGGGAGTTGATGTTGCGATGTGCTCGATTAGCTATAACAGGAAGTCCCTGGCCAGGGCTGCTTCAGAGATATACTGGTAAGTGTTATCAGTAGTTTCACGACCCGTTATGAGCCTCATATCGACACGACTTATCGAGTTACTGGGGTCTGACGTTTACCACCCCTAGACGAGATATGCGACATATCATGCGAAGAGACTGGACTGTACGGTAGTGTTACAGATTGGATTCGCAGGAGTGTGAGCAGGCTTGCTTGTTGATCTTCTGATCGCTCAAAACCCGGGTGGCCGTTACGTTTAGCAGACCGCTTGCGACTTGTGGGTGTTTGATATGATCATCACCTACTGTCGGTGTATTGACGAGTCTTTAGAGTCTTACACAGGGGTTTCCTGGCTCAAGTGAAACGGAGTTGGAGCACATATGTGATATGTGCGGGACCGAGATTAATGTGATATGTGATTATGCATTCTATTCTCGCGATGTGTGACATGATTGGTTATATGTGATATAGTCGGGTTATCGGATCAAGTGTTGATTCAATAAGATGTTACATTTGATATTAGTCGGTTATATGTGATATAGCCGGATTATTAAATCAAGTGTTGATTTAATAATTTAATGTATAATTATTTATTTGATATATTACATTACATTAACTAATATTAGCTAACTTAAGATTTCTTTTCTCATTTTGGATACACTGATGTATATGTGATATATGTTAAATGTATCAAGCTAGGTTACAAATGCAACTAGGGTTAATGAGGGTTAAACCATGCTAGGGTTAAGATTAGGGTTTATATTTATCATTAAGTAATTCAAATATTATGGATATTTGTCATGGTTGATATTTGTTGAAAACTTGTAGAAGCTTGTAAGCATCTTTGACTTTGTCCACTCTCTTTGTCTTGCTTAAGATATTTCTTGAAGTAACCTTTAACTCTAGCTCATGGTTAACTCTCTACAAGTGTAAGTGCACGGCGGCGCCCCGGCCGTCAATCCGACGGCCAATTGCGGAAGCGGTGATAAACTTAAATTTTGCGGACTTAGCAAACCGGCACCACCGCGCACTAAACACCCGGATCGTAACCATTAACAAGTCTAAGCTAACTAGAAGATGGGTTAGAGATATACCGACGATCCAAGTCCTCCGGTCTTCTCGTCATCGTCCCGATCTCCTGCGGAATGTCCCGTCTCCTCCTCGTCACCGGAAGTGCACCACATCGCCTACTTTGTTTACGGGCTCCCACCTCAATGCCGAGGCAACTCGGGCACGAAGCCGGCTACTCGACGTGCCCAAGACATGCTGTAGAATGTGTAGTAGAACTTGTGTCTCACTTTTGGGGTTATCGGAATCACCCTTTTGGTGGAGGAATGATACAAGGAGTTTTTGTGGAGGAACTTGTGAATTTTGGAACATCAAAATGAACAACCAAAACCCTACTACCTTTTTGGACAGCCCCAAATGGACTTGGCCGGCCACACACTATCAAGAATGGAGAGAATGAGAGGGATAGCAAAAAGAATGGGGGGGGGGGAAACTCTATCATGCAAGAGAGAGGAAAAGACAATCATGTGAACCAATGATAGCAAGGTGAAAACCACACTCTTCTATCACTCATCAACCATGATGATATCCAAAGTCAATCCATCATGAAGTATGAAGTCAAGCAAGTCAATGGATGGTGCTATAATCATGACATGATAATATGCAAGGACCCCCTCCACAAAAGTCTATTTGCAACAATGCAAATAAACCCTCCTCCACCAATCTTCGGCCAATGAACGGAACAAAGGAAATTGGCCGAAACGGAAAGCAAACTGGCAACTCCAAAAACTGGTCCCGTAATAAATTACAGGAAAACCCCGATACTGTGCATACACACCCGCATCTGTATTTCGACCGAAATACAAATGCAATGAGACAAAATCTACACTGTACTATAC
This sequence comes from Agapanthus africanus, assembly GCA_030015575.1. NCBI lineage: Eukaryota > Viridiplantae > Streptophyta > Magnoliopsida > Asparagales > Amaryllidaceae > Agapanthus > Agapanthus africanus. The sequence continues at coordinate 613,275,022 of JASDDO010000024.1, forward strand.
TAGGATCCGGCTTAAACCAAAGCCGGCTAGTAATATCTGTTCGATCCTGATCCGTGCAATACCGCACGTATCTGATCGAACCCTGCCATATAACCATACGGCCTATAGTACAAACTGTCCGATCCTGATCCGTGCAATACCGCACGTATCTGATCGGACCTTGCCATATCTCCATACGGCCTCTACAACCTTTCGCCCGAAAGCTGAGTAACTGAAATGTGGGGGACTCTAAAGACTCGTCAACACCTCGGTTGTGGATTTAACCACTAGCACGTCAGAGGTATAAGCCAATACGTAACGGGCTACCAAGTATTGACTAAAAGGGACGTCTGTGAGCGAACTCAGCCTGACAACCCTACTGAGCCTGTCAGTGACATTATCCGTGCAGTCCGGTCCGTTCGTCTATGAGTATCGCATGGCGGGCCTAGGGGGTTGGTAAAAGTCAGACCCCCAAAAGCGGTACAAGTCGTGTCGGAGTGTAGCCCAGAACACCCTGAGATACTACTGGAATACCTACAAGTAAATCTCCTTGCCTTGGCCAAGGACTTTGTGTAATGGCTCTCCTAGACACAGCACGACCTCACCCCCAATACCGGGAGAGACGAACCCCTGAAGATACGCTCACTGCCTCCATGTGGCTCGGGATTGTACCCAACTAAAACCTGTTTGCACGACTCCTTTGAGCCGTGGTAGGGTAGTAATCAAAGTACAGTGGGAACTCACACGAGACAAATGACGATCCCCAGGTCGATGAACTAACCTGCACACATGTCACCAGGGAACTGCCATCTGACGTCTGGTATATGACCAACTAGCATGTTCCCGGCGAGTCATGTCCGGTGTACTCATAACCCAATGAGCACCTGTATACATCTTAGGTGATCCAACTGATACCAGTGGCTTGTGAGACCGGCCACCGCCCCTCGTCGGGGTCTCGACTGTATACACTAGTCTACTAATGGAGTATCGATGCCCGGTCTCGAAACTCCCACGACTAGGGACCTTTTAAGGATATGCTTGTAGACCCCCAGCTCTCACTTATATGATCGCCCTCATACTGCTGGTGGTCAAGCAAGAATCCTAGGGGCTCTATCAACGTGTAATAGCGACGTGTCAGGTCACCTAAAGCAGTACACGATGATAAAGGTAAACCAGATAGCATACTATCATCTCGAGTAAGACTGTCCTACCGGGATAGGTCCTCCCTCAATCATTGCAATCACGTACCTGTGATCCAATAATTGACTCTGAGGGCACTATCTCCAACAATCTCCCACTTGCACTCAAGGCTAATTATTGCGATGTCGCATACTCACAGCCCGTGTGATACCGAACACCCAACTCCTCTACTAGTCAGTCTCACAAAGCTCGTTTGCGAAACTATTGCGTTCGAGGAATAGCCTCAGTGAGTGGATCCGCCTTGTTGTCTCTTTCCATGTCTCTCTATATCTCAAGTTCGCGGAGAAAACCATCTCCCGAAATGAGCAATACCTGTCTTAGAATGTGTCTGGATGTCTGATGGGACATAGCTCATAAATGAGCTCCAAATCCAAACTTCTTAGACTGTATCGTCAACTGAACTTAATCAGTATCCTGCGCCATGCCACCCTCAGTATTGCCTTGGACCACCTGTCCAAAATACTGCCCCTCATCAGAAGGAAAACTATAGCTCTGACAACCTCCTTGTCGTCCATGTCACCTTGGAAGCCTGGAATGATAACTGTTTCCCGAATGAGGCTGTCATTATCATATCCCTAGAACATCCACTTATGTTCTAAAACTGCTTCCGACTGTTTCTCCAGGATTGGATTAATATCAACTTATTGCATCTAGTGCAAGAACAGCATCTGGTGTGGTACTTGACATCTCATGATTGACTCAATTGCCTAAGCAAGTGATCTGTCAATCATGCACATCCCTCTCCCCTTTAGTCTATAAGACACCTTTAGAGAGGGTGACTCCATCTTCTGCAGGTACACTACCGTGCATGGAGTCGTACATTCTAAATACCCTTAGAATGCTGTCTAAGTACCCAGATTGGGAGACTCCCCAAATCTAGATCTAAAACTATAGATCTAGTAACCAGTATGTCTGATATAAAATCCATTTCCTTTGTGGAGAAACCACTGTGTGACGACCAAAGTATATCCGACTGTAGTATAGGAGTTTCTTTTCCTACTCTGTGTATGTCATCCAAATACCATGACATCACACCCTACTACCTTCTCAACAGATCCATCCCCTATTCTGATGAAGTCAAACCCATGACTGTTACGTCAGAAATAGATGATCTATCTCCGCTACTGGTGCTTCAGTCTATAAATAGACATAAGCTACCTGTCCACCAATGCTTCCGCTGCTCCCACTGACTATGACAACCCTCTGGCAGAGTCATATACACGTACACTTCTAAAACTAGTTTAGAACGACGCTATACTCATCCTCCCGCCGGGTCTCGCAGCCTGGAACAACAGCAATGGTAATTGTGGGTAAACAAGAACTTCCCTGTCACCGTCCTTGAGGCTACCGTAGTACCTCTCGGGTGCCTGAAGTTACCCACCGTATCTGCGGAGTGGCCAATGGAATGTCAAACCAGATTGAATCTTTAGGTTCCTTATCAAATCTTCAGTAATCGTTTGTGGTTCTGGAATCACTTCCAGTTCTACCATACTCCCACTACTGTTTTCTGAAAAAATCCATTTTTATTAAAACTGTGGCGAGTCTAGAACAATATTGCTATTGTTCATCCAGATGGTAGAAAATCAACCCGCGTCATAGCCCGGGTCAACCCACGAACAGCCATTACAGAAACGTGCCTTGAGTTGTCCAGTGTCTGGTTTTAAGCATAAGCCGGACAACTCCCCGTACCTTAACATCGTTAAGATATGAACTGTTCTATATCATATATAGAACCAGAGGCACTGATTTAATTGAACCAGATTCAAATCATGCAACTGTCTCCAGTGCATGTCAACTAAATGGAAGGAGGCCGATCAGCGTTACTCAACTTAGGAATGCTTCCATTTATGAGTAACCTGAAAGAGAAGCAATTTCTCTTAATCACTACTATTAACTGAATACCATATACAAGTATCTACATCTTCGATCACTTTGAAGAATCCCGATACTTGCTACACCTGGTTCTCTACTCTATTCAAATACCTATAACTTCTCCAAATTCGGACCCTGTGTTTCCACGAAACACCTGTCTAAAAACTAGAGAAGTCATAAGTAAACCGAATATAGTACGAGGACCAACCCCTCTGTCCTGATGGACCCTGGACATCATACAATACTCTGTACAAGTCCCTTGAGTCTGATAACTCACTCACTGTGTGTCGTAGGTTGAAAACTGTACTTATGGTTAAGAAGAATTACACCGCTGTTTAATGCTCCTTACCTAACCATCCACTGATATAGGTAAATGTCGTAGACATAATTTCAGAAAGGTATATCTCACTCTATGAAAATAGACGTACAGATATATCAATTTGAAATTGGTGCACAACAGCGGATATTCAAAACCAAATATTTGCCAACCGGCAAACAGCCCAGGTGATTTCCTCAAATATCACCGATTACAACGAATCCCGATATAATGAGGATAATCACCCAATTCCCAATAACTTACTCCCACTCATCATCTGTAAAACCATACAGATGTGAGAATCGTACCTGGTAAATACATACCCTGGAGTAAGTATCTAATTGGGAAATCAGTTTTCCTTTAACAGTACACAGTGAAACTGAAACATTGAAATGTGTTAGTGTTTATGCCCTAGAAGGCCATTACTGTATCATACTAGCTTGTATATTACTTAATGGAAGCTTGGGATATTCACATGTATATAACAGTCTTGCTAAACATGGTAGTATGCTACTTGGTTTTTCTATCTTAATATGTGAGTGTACGTATTGATAGAGCTCTTAGGATCTTGCTTGTCTACCAGCGTTGTGATGGCAGTCACACTAGTGGGGCTGGGTAGTCTACAAGCACATCCTTATTCAGGTCCCTGGTCGTTGGATTATCGAGACAGAGCATCGATACTCCGGAGTAGACTAGTGTGTACGCTTCTCATCCCAGTTGGGGAGATGGTCTGTCCCACAGCCGTCAGTACGTCGTACTGGAGATAGTATACAGGTGCTCGTTAGGTTACGGGTACACCAGACAGGACTCACAGGGAACTGTTGGTTGGTTTGATACCAGTCGTCAGTGAACAGTTCCCAGGTGACATGAGTACAGCGTAGTCCGCAGACTTGACACTGCTACTTTGCCTTGAGTGTGTCCCACTGTTCTTAGATTGCTACCCTACCACGGCTCAAAGGAGTCGTGCAAAAAGGTAGCAGTTGGGTGCAGTCCCGAGCACTTGGAGGCAGTGGCGGTTAGACAGGATTCGTCCCTCCCGGTATTGGGAGTAGATATCGTGCTGTGTCAGAGAGCCATTACGCAAAGTCCCTGGCCAGGGCAAGCGAGATTTGCTGGTAGGTTCCAGTAGTTTCTCAGGGTGTAATGGGCTTCCCTCCGACACGACTTATACCGCTATTAGGGGACTGACGCTTGCCGCCCCCCTAGGCCCGATATGCGATAGTCTTGGACGAACGGACCGGACTGTATGGAGATTGTCACATCAGACTCAGTAGGAGTTCGGATGGGTTTACTCATCGGCCTTCTTATCGACAACTACCTGGGGACCGTTACGTACAGCTAGTGCCGCTTGCGGTCTGTGGTTAAACCCACTGCCAGCGTAGTAGTCGAGTCTCTAGAGTCCCACACAGAGAGTTTCCTACTCCAGGCGAAACGATATAGAGGTTGCATGGTTTTGCGACAAAGGGTTCGGACGCATACGTGCGTTTACGCGCGTACGACTTTCGGACAGTTTTTACCAGTCGGCTTTGGTTTAAGCCAGTTACTGGTATCCGGTTATTGGATTTTTACAGTCTAAAGTTTTTCCGTATTTTTTACGGATCGGAGGGCGTTCTCGTAATTGTTCGAGAAGCTTCTAGAAGATGGTGACTAAGGAGGGTTATGTGTCATATTCATTAAATGAGGTTATGAGTCATGGTGGTGATTCATTCATTTCATTAATGCACATTTATTGCTTAATGACTCATGCTAATGAATCACCACTAGATATTTTATGAAGCATGATTTATCATCACTCTTTATTCTTTTCTCATTATTAGAAAATGCTTCATAATATATTATGATAGACTCTCTCTCATCTCATTATCATATCTCACATTCTCTTTCCTCAAGCTCTCATCTTCAAACCCTAATCCTTACACCTCATGAGTTGAGATCAAAGGATTAGTTAGACTAAACAATCCATAACCATCACTCTATATCATCCTTTCATCTTTGATTAGCAATCAAAGTTGATTAGTTACCTCAAGTTAGAGGTTTAGCTTGGAGTTTTGCTCTCGGGTGGATCGTCTACTACCTAGAGAAGGCCGAGGAGAACAAGGAGATCGTAAATACGAAGGACTAGTATCGATAGGTATAATCCCTTAACACTATAGTTTAGTATAGCTATGTGTTCGGTTATTAGTTGTTTAGCTTCGATTTAAGCGGTTAGTCGATGTTCGTTCTTTAAACTTGATCGTTTTTGAAAATTCCGCCTCCCCACAAGTACTGGGGTGTACTACATCGACTTACAGTGGTATCAGAGCCTCGCTAAACACTAAATAACTTAATTGCAAATTTGTACGAATTTCGAACGGAAAAACAAAGCCGGAAAACCCTAAATCTGTTCAGTTTCTGTCGAACTTAAAATGAAGTCCTAAAATTTTTCAGGTGATCTCAGAAAGCTAGAAAAGAGTCCAAGAGAACACCCAAAAAATTTGGGGTTCTGATTCGTCTACAGTGCCGCGGAAGGGCGGCGGATCCCACCGATCCGCCGCGCAACCGCGGCCGAGTTGACGAGTCAGGAACTCGTTTTTTTTGGGTGGGTCCCCTGTGGTGTTTTGGGTTTTCTGGAATGTTTAATTATTGCTCATGTTACTGTTTAACAGAGCAGATTTTGGAGCAATATTGATGTTGTTTATTCGATCGAAATTGTACAGTATTTGCATATGGATTATATCTGTGATTGTTTAATGTGTTCGTAAACCTCCCCTAACTGCTAGTATGTCGGTTGGCAGGGGGTTGCACATTTCTGAAATGGTTATATCTGTTTGTGCATATAAACTGTATTGGACTGTTGTGGTGTATAGCCGGGGTTTGCAATGGGTTATTGTTTAATTCATTTGTTGTAAATGTAATTTGTTGTAATATTATTTTTGCGGGGCACTTCCAGGTTGCGGTTGTAGCCACCGTTGTATTATTTCATTTTACTGTTTTTGCTCCTAGGACTGACCCAAGGTGGAGTACACAAACTGCCGGGCGGGTAGTTTGCCGTACCCGTAGGGGTCGAGGGTGGGGTATCGGCTATTCATCACAACTGTGTAATCTGTCTTTTCTTGCAGGCTCAAAAGAAATACAGATTGCTTGCAAATCCAATATTGTTTATCTGTGTTCTGGAATGAATATCATTGCGTCAGACGAATGTAAAATATCTATATTTATGATAGCTATTTAGACGTCATTTATGTTTTACACCCGCGCTAGCCCAGCCCCCGCTCTGTCGTTAGTTAAGTAACCTAACGGGTGATGACGGGACCCAGTGGCGAATGCGGATGGCATAAGAGGACGTTGTATTTTCGTTGTTTTCTGCAATGATAGGTTAATGATGGGACGCATTATCTGTAATGCAAAGAAAATAAACCAAGTTTAAATCGTTGGAACAATTTAAAAGAAACCACTCGGTTATTTTTAAAAACAGATATTTTTAAATGCGGAGACTTAACCACTCCTTTTAAAAGCTATCAAGGTTCCTTCGATTATATCAAGTTCACTACGTTCACGGTTTCGCCAAAACCAGTCGTAGCCCTCCGTCATTTCTTATGGATAGTCAGTAGTATTCAAGCTATGTTTGTTGGCTTTCGTCAAGACATAGTGTTTGGTAGCTGCTGGGGTATTCATTTGTTACATAGATAGATGTGTTGGTTTGGGACAGTCGCATTACCTTGTTGGCTTTCGTCAAGGGTATATACGGGTGGGTTCAAATTAACAAGATAATGATGGGCAGAACTTGACATGTGACTTATGATTTGTTGGCTTTCGTCAAGGTCATAAGAGCATGGGGCAAAAACTTATATCGGGAATTTCTAAAGAAACTGAAATTTGCAAAGAGATGCATACCATTTGGAGTTTGATGAATGTTGGTAGGATTCCTTCAACATTATCATACGATGATATTTGGATCCCGATCCTACTGTGAGTATATGCTACTTATCAGGATATTCGTCACTTAACGATCAATGCTATAAACCTAGTAGGTGTCCAGAAAGGTGTCAGCGGGGTTACGCCCCCAGAGAAAAGAGGTTATTTAATTAAGGAACTTCGCGAAAGCGTTGGAAAACCTCCCTCGAAGTATCGACACTGGCCTGGCTGAACGGTTAAGCAAGTATTGTACGGTGAGAATAGTCCTGGCTAATTCTTCTTTTATGGTTTGAGGAAGGATTCGAAAAACAGTGGGAGCCATCCAGTTTAGATAAACTAAAAACCACTCTAAACTTGCAAGAGCATCATGCTAAAGTGTTTTCTTCTCTCTCTCCTAATTGCAGCGACCCTGAAAATGACTGGACTTAAGTTACTTTTAGAAAAGAATATACTGACTGGGCCAAACTATAAAGATTGGCTGCGGAATGTCAAAATGGCCTTGACCTATGACAAACTGGGGTACGTCCTCACCGCTACGGCACCTGCTGTCCTTGGTCCCAAATCCAGCAATGCGGATAAGGAAATCCACAAAACCTGGGATTTAGATTGCGCGAGAGCCAAGTGCATCGTGCTTGCCTCTATGAACAACGAACATCAGAGGAGGCACGAGGATATGTCTCTAGATGGCATATTTCTCCATACAAAGGAACTTTATGGAGAGCAATCTCGTATTGCTAGATACGAGACCTCGAAGAAATTATTTCGAGCGAGGTTGGCTGTCGGGTCATCGGTAGGTGAACATGTCCTACAGATGATCGGCTATATTGAGGAGCTCGCAGACCTTGGGACGACTTTGGATAATGAGCTCTATACAGACCTTATTCTCCAGTCCCTTCCTCCCACCTACGCCCAGTTTATCCTCAACTTCAACCTTCAAGGAAAAGAAGTTGAACTTGCGGAACTCCTGAACATGTTAAGGAGTGCAGAGGGCACCTTACAGAAGGTAAGGGAAACACCCGCTATGTTTGTTGGCGGTTCATCTTCTTCAGGGTCCAAGGCTAGGGCCAAAGGAAGGAAGAAGAAGGCCGCACCCAAACCTAGACGAGGTGTTAGTAAGGTGGGAAAGAAGGGAAAGAAAAAGCTTGCAGCACCGGTAGTTGGCCAGGATGAGTGCTTCCATTGTCACAGGAAAGGGCACTGGAAGAAGGATTGCAAGGCGTGGAACGCCAAGAACCAGGAACCGAAGCAAGCTGTGGCTTCGACTTCAGGTGTGTTTGTAATTGAGAATTGTCTGTCAATCAACTCTACTTCCTGGGTATTGGATACCGGATCAGGATCTCATATTTGCAATTCATTGCAGGCACTGAGAAACCGTAGGGTGCTGAAGGAAGGTGATATGATCCTCAGGGTTGCTAACGGAGCTAGCGTGGGAGCTGCGTCCGTCGGGGATTATCACCTAGGATTGACGAGTGGACATATTTTGGTTTTGCATAACTGTTATTTTGTACCAAGCTTAACGTGTAATATCATATCAGTTTCCTTGTTATCAAATAAAGGTTATGATTTCACGTTTGTAAGAGATGTTGTTAACATCCACCTTAATCATGGTTTGATTGGGTCCGGTACTCTAAATAACGGCATATATGTTCTAAACCAACTCCAAATTTTCAATGTCCAGAACACACTAAAAAGAAAGTCTCCAGATTTAAATAAAGCTTTCTTATGGCATTGTAGACTGGGTCACATCAATGAGAGAAGGTTAACTAAGTTGCATAGAGAAGGATATTTAGACACGTTCGAATATCAATCTTATGACACTTGTCAATCCTGTCTCAGAGGAAAGATGACAAAGACTCCATTTACTGGACAAGGAGTAAGAGCGAGCGAGCTCTTAGGACTCATACACAGCGATGTATGCGGTCCAATGTCTACACATGCGAGAGGTGGTTATTCCTACTTCATTACTTTTACAGATGATTTCTCTAGGTATGGACATGTTTTCTTAATGAAGCATAAGTCCGAGGCTTTTGAGAAATTCAAGGAATACAAGAGTGAAGTGGAAAACCAAACAGGCAAAAGTATTAAGACACTAAGATCTGATCGAGGTGGAGAATACTTAAGTGCCGAGTTCCTAGGTTACCTAAAAGAGAAAGGAATTCTCTCTCAGCTTACTCCTCCATACACTCCACAGCATAACGGTGTATCGGAGAGACGGAATCGAACCCTATTGGATATGGTACGATCCATGATGAGTAATGCTGAGTTACCGCGATCTTTCTGGGGTTATGCGCTAGAATCGGCGGCATATCTTTTGAACAAAGTTCCAACCAAAACTGTGCCTACCACACCATATCAGATATGGAGTGGGAAGAAACCCTGTCTTCAGTACCTGAAGACATGGGGATGTCCAGCTTTTGTTAAAAAGCAGCATGTGGACAAGCTCGAGGCACGCTCAGTAGAGTGTAAGTTTGTGGGATATCCAAAGAACTCTATGGGATATTATTTCTATTACGCAGAGAAACAAAAGGTTTTTGTTTCTCGTCATGCCCGCTACTTAGAAACTGAATTTTTGGAAAATTAGAAGAGTGGGAGCGAAATAGAACTGGAAGAAATTCCAGAACCACAAACTGCTACTGAAAGTTTGGTAGAACCAGAGGTTCAAGAAGAACAGAACATTCCCGCACCCCTCCGCAGGAGCAGTAGGCCGTCTCATCCGCCTGAGAGATACTACGGTTTTCTCATAGATGGGGATAGAGAGGATTGCATCATAGATGATGATGAACCTACTGACTTCCGGCAGGCCATCCAGAGCGGCGACTCGGTACGATGGCTAGATGCAATGCGGACCGAAATGGAGTCCATGTACACCAACAAAGTATGGACTTTGGACTTTGCTCCAGATGGGGTAAAACCCATAGGATGCAAATGGATCTTCAAGAAAAAGATTGGTGTAGATGGACAGGTGGAAACCTATAAGGCTAGACTTATTGCAAAGGGTTTTCGTCAAAGACCTGGTTTGGACTATGACGAAACTTTTTCTCCAGTGGCTATGCTCAAATCCATTCGGGTCCTTCTTGCTATTGCTGCCTTCCATGATTATGAAATCTGGCAGATGGACGTAAAAACGGCTTTTCTGAATGGAAATTTAGAAGAGAGCGTCTATATGGATCAGCCAGAGGGTTTCAATCAGAGTGGGAGCAGCGGGAAAGTATGCAAGCTGCTTAAGTCTATTTATGGACTAAAGCAGGCATCGCGGAGTTGGAACATCTGTTTTGATGAGACAGTCAAAGAATATGACTTTATCAAAAATCCAGATGAACCGTGCATATATAGTAAAGTTGTGGCCAGAAGTGTCGTATTCCTCGTCTTGTACGTGGATGACATTCTATTGATAGGAAATGACGTTCCTATGCTACAATCTGTCAAAGGATTCTTGTCACACAGATTCTCCATGAAAGACCTGGGTGATGCCTCTTACATTCTGGGGATCCGGATCTATCGTGATAGATCCAAGAGGATGTTGGGACTTTCACAGTCCAGGTATATCGACACTATACTGAAAAGATTCAGTATGGAAGATTCTAAGCGCGGTAATCTACCGGCTTGTCACGGAATCACCCTCTCCAAAGAGATGTCTCCCAAGACTGATTTGGAAAGGGAACGCATGTCTATTATACCCTACGCTTCTGCGGTAGGCTCTATAATGTATGCGATGTTGTGTACCAGACCAGATGTAGCTTACGCACTGAGCGTGGTAAGCCGGTATCAGTCAGACCCAGGGGAGAAACACTGGATAGCAGTAAAGAACATTCTCAAGTACCTGAGGAGGACTAAGGAGATGTTCTTGGTTTACGGAGGAAAAGACCTCAGGTTGGAGGCCTTTGCTGATTCCGGCTTCCAGAGTGATAAGGACGATTCCAAGTCCATGTCGGGTTATGTCTTTACCCTCAATGGAGGGGCGGTGTGCTGGAAGAGCTCCAAGCAGGACACCGTTGCTGACTCGACGATGGAAGCGGAGTATATTGCTGCTTGCGATGCCGCAAAAGAAGCAGTCTGGATGAAGAAGTTCCTAACAGAACTTCAGGTGGTTCCTACCATAGTTGATCCAATACCTCTGTATTGCGACAACAACGGAGCTATAGCTTTAGCGAAGGAACCAAGGTCCCATCAGAAGTCCAGACACATCTTGAGGCGGTATCACCTGATCAGGGAGATCATTGATCGTCAGGAGATCGAGGTTCGGAGAGTTGCTTCAGAAGAGAACATTGCTGATCCATTCACGAAGGCCCTTCCTCAGATTCAGTTCGAGAGGCTACTCGAGATCATTGGTCTGCGATATGCCAGTACATGGCCCTAGTGCAAGTGGGAGATTGTTAGTGTTTATGCCCTAGAAGGCCATTACTGTATCATACTAGCTTGTATATTACTTAATGGAAGCTTGGGATATTCACATGTATATAACAGTCTTGCTAAACATGGTAGTATGCTACTTGGTTTTTCTATCTTAATATGTGAGTGTACGTATTGATAGAGCTCTTAGGATCTTGCTTGTCTACCAGCGTTGTGATGGCAGTCACACTAGTGGGGCTGGGTAGTCTACAAGCACATCCTTATTCAGGTCCCTGGTCGTTGGATTATCGAGACAGAGCATCGATACTCCGGAGTAGACTAGTGTGTACGCTTCTCATCCCAGTTGGGGAGATGGTCTGTCCCACAGCCGTCAGTACGTCGTACTGGAGATAGTATACAGGTGCTCGTTAGGTTACGGGTACACCGGACAGGACTCACAGGGAACTGTTGGTTGGTTTGATACCAGTCGTCAGTGAACAGTTCCCAGGTGACATGAGTACAGCGTAGTCCGCAGACTTGACACTGCTACTTCGCCTTGAGTGTGTCCCACTGTTCTTAGATTGCTACCCTACCACGGCTCAAAGGAGTCGTGCAAAAAGGTAGCAGTTGGGTGCAGTCCCGAGCACTTGGAGGCAGTGGCGGTTAGACAGGATTCGTCCCTCCCGGTATTGGGAGTAGATATCGTGCTGTGTCAGAGAGCCATTACGCAAAGTCCCTGGCCAGGGCAAGCGAGATTTGCTGGTAGGTTCCAGTAGTTTCTCAGGGTGTAATGGGCTTCCCTCCGACACGACTTATACCGCTATTAGGGGACTGACGCTTGCCGCCCCCCTAGGCCCGATATGCGATAGTCTTGGACGAACGGACCGGACTGTATGGAGATTGTCACATCAGACTCAGTAGGAGTTCGGATGGGTTTACTCATCGGCCTTCTTATCGACAACTACCTGGGGACCGTTACGTACAGCTAGTGCCGCTTGCGGTCTGTGGTTAAACCCACTGCCAGCGTAGTAGTCGAGTCTCTAGAGTCCCACACAGAGAGTTTCCTACTCCAGGCGAAACGATATAGAGGTTGCATGGTTTTGCGACAAAGGGTTCGGACGCATACGTGCGTTTACGCGCGTACGACTTTCGGACAGTTTTTACCAGTCGGCTTTGGTTTAAGCCAGTTACTGGTATCCGGTTATTGGATTTTTACAGTCTAAAGTTTTTCCGTATTTTTTACGGATCGGAGGGCGTTCTCGTAATTGTTCGAGAAGCTTCTAGAAGATGGTGACTAAGGAGGGTTATGTGTCATATTCATTAAATGAGGTTATGAATCATGGTGGTGATTCATTCATTTCATTAATGCACATTTATTGCTTAATGACTCATGCTAATGAATCACCACTAGATATTTTATGAAGCATGATTTATCATCACTCTTTATTCTTTTCTCATTATTAGAAAATGCTTCATAATATATTATGATAGACTCTCTCTCATCTCATTATCATATCTCACATTCTCTCTCCTCAAGCTCTCATCTTCAAACCCTAATCCTTACACCTCATGAGTTGAGATCAAAGGATTAGTTAGACTAAACAATCCATAACCATCACTCTATATCATCCTTTCATCTTTGATTAGCAATCAAAGTTGATTAGTTACCTCAAGTTAGAGGTTTAGCTTGGAGTTTTGCTCTCGGGTGGATCGTCTACTACCTAGAGAAGGCCGAGGAGAACAAGGAGATCGTAAAGACGAAGGACTAGTATCGATAGGTATAATCCCTTAACACTATAGTTTAGTATAGCTATGTGTTCGGTTATTAGTTGTTTAGCTTCGATTTAAGCGGTTAGTCGATGTTCGTTCTTTAAACTTGATCGTTTTTGAAAATTCCGCCTCCCCACAAGTACTGGGGTGTACTACATCGACTTACAAAATGTTCCGATGGGGTATTCTGGTATTCCTAGTAATGCCTCTTCCAGATTCACGACTGTAACCGTATAGTTCTTTGCCACCTCTCCAAATCCCTTCATATGTCTTTAGTCTTTACCTTCTGTACACCCCTTTAGGCCAAATGGTTTTCTTCCTTCCCTACCGTTCGGCACCAGCCTATGGTTTGGAAGAAGACTATCCAATAAGCATAATGGGTGTACTGTTCCAATCCTAGGAACACTCGCAATGCGAGAGAAGGTGAAGATAAAGGACACCTGAATAAACCTTATTCCTATTTCTCCTGAACCAGAATCCATCCCCGAACTGGAACAAGTTCCTTTCGAGTTCGTATATAACCATACGATGGAGTATCCAATAAACTGTGGATCTTCGTAGTGACACGGAGTGTTCTGGAGAAATACAAAGGTGATTTGGGAGTGGTAATGAAATACCTGGTTTGGTCGTGAATATCTGTTGCAATTTACTTTGCCCTCTTACTAATCCCTTGCTTTGTCTGAACTTAATACCTTCTGCACACCATCATTATGCTAATTGGTTTCCTTCATTCCCTACCGGTCGGCACCAGCCTAAGGTTTGGAAGAAGACTATCCAATTTGCGTAATAGGTGTACTATCTCCTAAACCAAGGAGTACTCACAACTTGAGAGAAGGTAAAAGGAAAAGACAACTGAATAATCCTATCCGTTTTCTCCAGAACCTGAAACCATCCTCGAATAAATTCCTTCGAGTTCGTATCTAACCATACGATGGTTTTGTCCAATGGAAGTGGACGTTCGTAGTAATACGGGGTGTCCTGGAGAAAAGGGTAAAAGTAGGAGTGGCAATGAGGTTTGCAACTCTGACAATCCAAAAGCCGGTGTTTAAGAAGGTTCGGTCAACTTGGTCACTGAGTCATAGTCTTAGGGTCGGGTCAATGGTCGCTGCCAAAGAGAGAGAGAGAAAAGAAACACTCAGCGTGCACTCTAACCTAGATCAGAATGGTTACCAATTTATCTAATCAGGAAACCTCCCACTGTACCTCAAATTCTCCTCCAAACCTGAAAGAAGAATTAGTCGGGGTCACCCGAGGAGTAAACTAACTCATCAGTGGGAATCGGGATCCAAATATCATCGCATGATAACGTGACGGAATCCGCTCACGGTGTCACACTCCAGAAGGTATGCGCATATCTGGCAAGTTTCAGTTCTTTTGAAACTCCCGATGTGATTTCTGCCCCATGCTCTTATGACCTTGACTTTGGCCAACAAATCATAAGTCACATGTCAAGTTCTACCCGTCATTCTCCAGGTTGTTTTGAATCCACCCGTACATACCCTTGACTTTGGCCAACAAGGCAGTACGACTGTTCCAAACCAACGCATCTATCTATGCTGCATATGAAGAACCAACAGCTACCAAACACTGTGCCTTGACTTTGGCCAACTAACACAGCTTGAATACTATTGACTACCCATATGAAACGACGGAGGGCTACAAATGGTTTCTGGCGAAAACCTTTAACGTAATGAACTTGATATCGTTGAAGGAACGGATAGCTTTTTGAAAATATAGTGACGAAAACCTTCGCTAAAGGGGTCACTCCCGGTGAAGGGATCTCGGCTCTTTCCCCGTAGAATGGGGTGCAGGATATTCCAACTGAATACCACGGTGCAAAGCAAAAGTAATCGGCTATAGTGAAGTTAATGCCCTGACGCAAACTTCTGTCCAAGGGGTCACTCCCGGTGAAGGGATCTCGGCCCTTGCCTCGTCGACTGAGGAGCAGGATATTCCAACTGAATACCACGATGCAAAACAAAAGTGAACGTCCTTGCAATAACAGCTTTTTGAAAAGTGTTCCAACAACATCAGATTAGGTTTGTTTTTAACTTGCATTGATCCGAATCAATGCAGTCCCATCAATTGATCACACCAAAAAGAACGAAAATATACTGATGTACGTATATGCCATCCGCATTCGCCACTGGGTCCCGTCATTACCCGTTAGGTTAGCTTACTAACGACAGAGCGGGGACTGGACTAGCACGGATGCAAAACATATACAACATCTACTAATATATATACCAATATATTATATTTCGCTCAAGGCGTGAAAGAAATGCAACATCACAGAGAATGAACAGCATCACAGAAACAATACAGATATCTGGGATCCCCGGGTTTCACAGAGCCGCTGAAACCCGACGTTCCCCTGGTCGTGTGGATAGCCTGTGCAATGAAATCCTAGACCCCTACGGGCGCGGCAAGTTACCCGCCAAAACCTGAAGCGAGGCAGCCCCCTTCAGCAACGTGAATGGACCACCCAGCACTTCACGGAATCCGGTAACTTGGGCACCCCTCCTGGGTCAACCTGTACCCCCTACGAGTGCGGCGAACAGCCCGCCAATCCTAGAGTGAAGCCCCCTCCGTCTCAATGCCATGAGATGCGGGCTTGTTGCCCTCCAGAACCCGGCTATCCGTGCAC
This sequence comes from Agapanthus africanus, assembly GCA_030015575.1. NCBI lineage: Eukaryota > Viridiplantae > Streptophyta > Magnoliopsida > Asparagales > Amaryllidaceae > Agapanthus > Agapanthus africanus. Next base: position 613,291,029 of record JASDDO010000024.1, read on the forward strand.
CCCTCCGCGGGGCAATCCTAGTACAGAAAGTAAAATATACATACAACGGGTACATCGACCGCAACCAGGTCGTGCCCCAAAAGAATAATACAAACAGGCAGTGAAGGCAGTCCACATGTCGGATGCTCGCCCCGCAATATCAAATGTACATAATACAACCACAACTGTACTAGCATTGCATACAGGCTATCCCCCACGACCGATCCGCAACATCACAGCATAAACATAGAACATCAACGTGAAAGTCACGTTCGCAAATCCGTCTAACCGGGCTATAGCAGTTAGACCGGATTTACCGATCAAGTGACATTCACGGTCGCAGATATAATGTAAATACTGTGAAAAATGTGTTTAAAATATCCGATCAAACAAATTTTAACAAGTGGGCCCCCAAGCAATACTGTAGCAGTTAAAGAAATTCTGGGCCCAAATTTAATATTCCAAAAACCCTATTTTCTCCCCAGAAGCCCACTGTAAAAACCCAACCCACTGATTCCTGCATGCTGCGGCGGAAGCGCGGCCACAAGTGGGTTTTGGCCGCCCTTCCGCGCTCTGGTGAGAGGATTAGTGCCTCGAATTTGAACAGTGTTCTTATAATTTTTAGTACATAAATATTTTACAACCTGAAAAAATTTTCGAGACCAAAAATTTTCAACAGAAAACTGTCGTGGGCAAATACGGGTTTTTGGACATTTCGATCGATCGGAACTGAAAAACACATTACACAAAGCTAGACTAAGTTAATGGGGAGGCTCTGATACCACCGTAAGTGCACGGCGGCGCCCCGGCCGTCAATCCGACGGCCAAATGCGGAAGCGGTGATAAACTTTAATTTTTCTTGAACTGGCAAACCGCCGCGCACTAATACCCGGATCGAACCACTAACTAGTCCTAGCAATCTACAAGAATGGGAATAGAGATATACCGACGATCCAAGTCCTCCGGTCTTCTCGTCATCGTCCCGATCTCCTGCGGAATGTCCCGTCTCCTCCTCGTCACCGGAAGTGCACCACATCGCCTACTTTGTTTACGGGCTCCCACCTCAATGCCGAGGCAACTCGGGCACGAAGCCGGCTACTCGACGTGCCCAAGACATGCTGTAGAATGTGTAGTAGAACTTGTGTCTCACTTTTGGGGTTATCGGAATCACCCTTTTGGTGGAGGAATGATACAAGGAGTTTTTGTGGAGGAACTTGTGAATTTTGGAACATCAAAATGAACAACCAAAACCCCACTACCTTTTTGGACAGCCCCAAATGGACTTGGCCGGCCACACACTATCAAGAATGGAGAGAATGAGAGGGATAGCAAAAAGAATGGGGGGGGGGAAACTCTATCATGCAAGAGAGAGGAAAAGACAATCATGTGAACCAATGATAGCAAGGTGAAAACCACACTCTTCTATCACTCATCAACCATGATGATATCCAAAGTCAATCCATCATGAAGTATGAAGTCAAGCAAGTCAATGGATGGTGCTATAATCATGACATGATAATATGCAAGGACCCCCTCCACAAAAGTCTATTTGCAACAATGCAAATAAACCCTCCTCCACCAATCTTCGGCCAATGAACGGAACAAAGGAAATTGGCCGAAACGGAAAGCAAACTGGCAACTCCAAAAACTGGTCCCGTAATAAATTACAGGAAAACCCCGATACTGTGCATACACACCCGCATCTGTATTTCGACCGAAATACAAATGCAATGAGACAAAATCTACACTGTACTATACTAGGATCCGGCTTAAACCAAAGCCGGCTAGTAATATCTGTTCGATCCTGATCCGTGCAATACCGCACGTATCTGATCGAACCCTGCCATATAACCATACGGCCTATAGTACAAACTGTCCGATCCTGATCCGTGCAATACCGCACGTATCTGATCGGACCTTGCCATATCTCCATACGGCCTCTACAACCTTTCGCCCGAAAGCTGAGTAACTGAAATGTGGGGGACTCTAAAGACTCGTCAACACCTCGGTTGTGGATTTAACCACTAGCACGTCAGAGGTATAAGCCAATACGTAACGGGCTACCAAGTATTGACTAAAAGGGACGTCTGTGAGCGAACTCAGCCTGACAACCCTACTGAGCCTGTCAGTGACATTATCCGTGCAGTCCGGTCCGTTCGTCTATGAGTATCGCATGGCGGGCCTAGGGGGTTGGTAAAAGTCAGACCCCCAAAAGCGGTACAAGTCGTGTCGGAGTGTAGCCCAGAACACCCTGAGATACTACTGGAATACCTACCAGTAAATCTCCTTGCCTTGGCTAAGGACTTTGTGTAATGGCTCTCCTAGACACAGCACGACCTCACCCCCAATACCGGGAGAGACGAACCCCTGAAGATACGCTCACTGCCTCCATGTGGCTCGGGACTGTACCCAACTAAAACCTGTTTGCACGACTCCTTTGAGCCGTGGTAGGGTAGTAATCAAAGTACAGTGGGAACTCACACGAGACAAATGACGATCCCCAGGTCGATGAACTAACCTGCACACATGTCACCAGGGAACTGCCATCTGACGTCTGGTATATGACCAACTAGCATGTTCCCGGCGAGTCCTGTCCGGTGTACTCATAACCCAATGAGCACCTGTATACATCTTAGGTGATCCAACTGACACCAGTGGCTTGTGAGACCGGCCACCGCCCCTCGTCGGGGTCTCGACTGTATACACTAGTCTACTAATGGAGTATCGATGCCCGGTCTCGAAACTCCCACGACTAGGGACCTTTTAAGGATATGCTTGTAGCCCCCAGCTCTCATTTATATGATCGCCCTCATACTGCTGGTGGTCAAGCAAGAATCCTAGGGGCTCTATCAACGTGTAATAGCGACGTGTCAGGTCACCTAAAGCAGTACACGATGATAAAGGTAAACCAGATAGCATACTATCATCTCGAGTAAGACTGTCCTACCGGGATAGGTCCTCCCTCAATCATTGCAATCACGTACCTGTGATCCAATAATTGACTCTGAGGGCACTATCTCCAACAATAAGGCTTAAGTATGACATGCTTAACCCTTGGTTGCATTTCTAACCTCACACAATTATTCATTTTCATCACTTTTTCTTCTTCTTCTTCTTCACAAAAGCCTTCTAGCTTTTTCAATGGTGATGATTTTGAGTGAGAAAATGAAATATAAAGTGAACAAAATTCCTACTTCATCATCCTTTACTACTTGCCATTTAGTATAGAGTGTTTGCTTCACTAATTTCATAATTAGTGAAGAGATAGCTTGGGTTAGTGTCTCCTCGACGTAGATCATCTTCGGCCTCGAAGACTTCGAAGCAAGCATGTTCGTTTCTTCAAGGAAGCCTCTCTAGAGTCCGAGACTTCATGATCGCAGCGAAGGGACTACTACACGGAGCTAATGAAATGAAGGACCGGTCTACAAAGGTTGTATTCCTTGTTCGCTTTTAGTTACAAAGTGTTTGTATATTATTCCATTGATTTCTAGTAAACGATTCTAGGTTTAGAGTTAGCTAGAACGGCAAAATTTTAATTTGGCATGGACGATGCCTTCCGAAACCTTACTGCCGTGCTAGGCAACCCTGTACCTTTCGCTCAATACCTGGGTAGCCGTTACATATAGCTAGTGCCACTGACGTGCTTATGGTTAAACCCACTGCCAGCGTATTGACGAGTCTTTAGAGTCCCACACAGAGGGTTTCCCTAGTTCGGGCGAAATGTTGTATAGGTTGTATGGTCTTATTGCAGGGTTTGATCATATACGTGCTCTTGTGCACGGATCAAGATCGGACGGATAATACTAGTGGTCTTTGGTTTAAGCCGGATCCTAGTATTATATTGTTGGATTGTTTTCGTCTCGTTGTATTCGTATTCAGTCGGAATACGGATGCAGGTATGTATATACGGATGAGGGGTATTCTTCTAATTCCTTACGAGTTTACTTTTGGAGTTGCCATTTCTTTTCTTGGCTTTAAACATTTAGTTTGATGTTTAAAGTTGAAAATGCGAGTCATGTTTTATTGGCTAATTCTTGTGCGGACAAATTCGTGAGTCATGGATGGTGCATGCATGTGTGCATTGATGGTTTTTGTTTAGTTTAGGATATTATGTATGAGATATTTTGGTGGCTGTTGGTTTTTGTTGTGTGGTTTTTTTTTTCTTTGAGTGCTAATTAAAACCACAACAACACACAACACTATATGAAATCCACAGAGAACGTTTTTGTTTGAGCAGCCCATTTTTTCACAAGAAAAATTCATTAGCTCATATTTTTTATCCATGGCAACTTCATTCACCTCCACCCAAATCCTTGGGTGCATTGAGACAAAGTATTCACACACTATCTCTACTTCACCTTGGGTATCTAGGCTAGCAAACTGGATGCCCGAGTTGCTTCGATTTTTAAGCGGGAACCCGTATTACAAATCCTCGACGTGGATCGTCTTCGACGAGGGAGACCGGAGAACAAACTTGATCGAGGAAGCCGCGAGGAGCTTGGGACAGAGGTTGAAGACCGAAAGAGACGGATCGATCGGTATAACCTCTCTAAACTCCTTTTACAGTTAACTAGTATAGGGTTAATGGTTCGATCTGGAAATCGGGTTCCGTTAGCGTCGGGTTTTAAAAAGTTTTTGTTCCGCGTTTGGCCACGGATTGATGGCCGGGGCGCTGGCGTAACCTTACATGGTATCAGAGCAAACCCATTAACCGCATACTAGTTGTTTAGACAATGTTAAATTATTGAAACCGAAACAACTCCGAAATATCACTCGATGTATTCTAGTTTCTGTCGAAATTTTGTGTCTTCTAAAAAATTTTTTAGCAACTGCAAAAGACTACCTAGGCGACTACTAGAGCTCACACCAAACACGAGCCCCTAATTCAACTATGGGACCGGCCACATTGGCCAAAAATATGAGCTAGCCGGCCTGGTGTTGGAGTTGAAACTTGGTTTTTTGTAGTGTGGTCTGGTCTCTGGAATATTGGTTCAGTGGTATTGCTAGTTTAGCCCAGTTTGGATATGGTTTTATCTAGTTGTTTGGGGCTATTCGGGGTTATTTCGAAGTCGTTATTTCTAACATTGTTTAAAGTTTACCGTACTTACATTACTATCTGCGACCGTGAATGTAATTAGAGTGGTATAACTTGTCTATTTGCTATAGTTCTTTTAGACGGGTTTGCGAACGTGACATTCACGTTGATGTTCTGTGTTGTGCTGTGTTGTTGCAGAATCGTCGGGGTGGATAGCTTGGTTGCAATGATAGTACAGTTTAGTTTTATTTGTGTAGGGTTTCCTAGCACGGAAGCAAGGTTTCGGGAGGCATCCTCCATGCCAATATCAAAAATTTGTCGTAATAGCTAACCCTAACCCTAGAATCATAACTAGAAAATCTGACAAATCGATATGTAAACAACTTTACATACTAGTGAATGAGGAATACAACCTTTGTAGACCGGTCCTTCACTTCAAATGCTCTGTGTAGAAGTCCCTTCGCTCCGAGTAAGAATCTCCCGAACTCTTAAGAGGCTCCACAAGGTGAAAAATGCAAACTTGCTCGAAGTCTTCGAGGCCGAAGATGATCTACGTCGAGGAGTCTCAAGCTCATGCTACCTCTTCACTAAATTAGGGTTTAGTGAAGCAAACACCCTAAACTAAATGGCTAATTGTAGAGGATGATGAAGTAGGAAATGGGCTCTCTTTAGTTTTCTTTTTCTCACGATATTTTCTCCATTTTCAAAAGCTAGTGAGCTTTTTCAATGAAGAAGAAGATGAAGAATAATCAAGATGAGAATGAACTCATGAGGTGAGAATAGCAACCATGGGTAAGTTAGTGTCATACACTAACTCATGTAGAGACTTAACTAAACTAAGGATAATGGTTAGGTTAAATGAATATCTATAAGTAAAACAAAGTGAGTGGATTAAGTCAATGAACACTTGAAGCTTCTCCAAGCTTCTAGCCATGAGATAATGCCACTTATTTTGTAAATTACTTGGATAAATATAAACCCTAGATTATCACTAGCATGGTGTAAGTCTCACACACCCATGAAGCATGTATCATCAAGCATGACACAAAACTATGTACACTAATATATATCACATATATACTATGTGCACAATTAAGTGAGAAAAGAAATCATAAGTGAGCAAATATTAGTTTAAGTGAGCAAATATTAGTTAATATAATGTAATATATCAAATATATAATTATACATTAAATTATTAAATCAACACTTGATTTAATAATCCGGCTATATCCTGTATAACCGACTAATATCTAATGCAACAACTTATCGAATCAACACTTGATCCGATAACCCGGCTATATCACATATAACCGACAAATGTCACAAGTCGCAAGAATAGAATGCGGTATCATATACACGCATTAATCTCGCTCCCGCACATATCACATATGTGCTCCTACTCCGTTTCGCATGAACCAGGAAACCTCTGTGTAGGACTCTAAAGACTCGTCAATACGCCGGCAGTAGGTGATGATCATATCAAACACCCACAAGTCGCAAGCGGTCTGCTAAACGTAACGGCCACCCGGGTTTTGAGCGATCAGAAGATCAACAAGCAAGTCTGCTCATACTCCTGCGAATCCAATCGGTAACACTACCGTACAGTCCGGTCTCTTCGTCAGATATGTCGCATATCACAGCCTGGGGGTGGTATAAATCCTGATAAGTCATGCCGATGCAAGGTCCATAACAGTCCGAGAAACTACTGATAAAACATACCAGTAGATCTCAGCAACCCTGGCCAGGGATTTCCTGTTATGGCCAATCGAGCATAGCGCAACATCAACTCCCAATACCGGGAGAGACGAAACCCCTCCTATCGCTCATTGCCTCCATGTGATCCCAAAGCGGATCGTCCATTTCGTAACTATGAGGGTCACGATATTGTTATTACAGATGGCTTAGTTGCGGCGGAGTATTGCGATATCTTAAAACGTCTAGAGGTTAGTACTCGGGACTGTACCCAAAAACCACCTTTTTGCACGATCTCTTGACCGTGGTATGGTGGAAATCAAAGCACGGTGGGAATCACACAAGACTCTATAACGATCCCGGGTCTACAGACTAATATGTACCAGTGTCACCAGAGAACTGCTATCCGACGATAGGTATAATACCATCTAGGAGTTCTCGGCGAGTCCGTTCAGTGTACCCAGTCTCCACTGAGCACCCGTGTACCTTCTCTGATGTCAAACCCCAATGGATATGGGATCATCCATCGCCCATCATATGGGTCGAGAAGCGTATACGCTAGTCTACTCTGGAGTATCGATGCCCTGTCTCGATACTCCCACGACTAGGAACATTTGAAGGATGTACTTGCCGACTACCTATGTCCCTACTAGTATGATCTTCATCATAGTCCTGGTAGTCAAGTACTCATCCTAAGGGCTTTATCAACATGTAATAGAGAGACAATAAGTGTACATGTTAAGATAAAGAGCAACCAGATAGCATACTATCATGTCAAGTAAGAAAGTCCTCCCTATATATGTCCAAGCATCCACTACAATATACATCACATGTATAGTAATGGCATCTAGGGCATACATATAACTAACAATTTGTACAATTGATATCGCGGGGCGAGCGTCCGACATGTGGACTACCATCACTACCTGCTTGTATATTATTTGTTTGGGGCATGACCTAGTTGAGGACGATGTCACCGTTGTATATATTTTCTTTTCAGTACTAGGATTACCCCACGGTGGAGTGCATGGATAGCCGGGTTCTGGAGAGCAACGGGTTCGCATCTCATGGCGTTGAGACGGAGAGGGCCTCACTCTAGAATTGCAGGGCTATTCGCCACACTCGTAGGGGGTATAGGTTGACCCAAGGAGGGGTGCCCAAGTTACCGGATTCCGTGAAGTGTCGGGTGGCCCATTCACTTTGCTGAAGGGGGCTGCCTCACTTCTGGTTTTGGCGGGTAACTTGCCGCACTCGTAGGGGTCTGGGTTTTCATTGCACAGGCTATCCACACGACCAAGGGAACGTCGGGTTTCACTTGCGGCTCAAAGGAAACCCGGGGTCCCGGATTATCTGTATTGTTTTGTGATGCTTATTGCTTTTCTGTGATGTTGCCGTCACTGCCTACTTCCATGGTGACCTGGATGACAAAGTGACTGTGAGAGTTATAGTTTTCCCTCTTAACGAAGGGCGGTAGTTGGGACAGGTGGTCCAAACGGATACTGAGGGAGGCATGGCGCAGGATACTGACTAAATTCAGTTGACGATACAGTCTAAGAAGTTTACTGGATTTGGAGTTCATTTGTGAACTGGGTCCCATCAGATATCCAGACATATTCTAAGACAGGTATTGCTCATTTCGTGAGATGGCTTTCTCCGCGAACTGGAGATAAAGAGAGCCATAGAAAGAAACCTTGGAGCGAATCCACTCACTGAGGCTATTTCTCGAACACAATAGTTTTACAAACGAGCTTTGTGAAACTGATTAGTAGAGATGTTGGGTGTTCGGTATCACACGGGCTGTGAGTATGCGACATTGCAATAATTAGCCTTAAGTGCAAGTGGGAGATTGTTGGCTATAGTGCCCTCAAGTCAATTATTGGATCGCAGGCACGTTATTGCAATGATTGCGGGAGGACCTATACCGGTAGAACAGTCTTACTCAAGATGATAGTATGCTATCTAGTTTGTCTTTATCATCGTGTACATGCTTCAGGTGACATTACATATCACTATTACATGTTGATAGAGCCCATAGGATTTATTCTTGACTACCAGCAGTTTAATGGCGATCATATACGTGAGAGTTGGGTGGTCTATAAGCACATCTTTAAAGTGTCCCTAGTCATAGAAGTTTCGAGACTGGGCATCGATACTCCAAGAGTAGACTAGTGTATGTAAGACTACGGTAGTGCCTCGGCCGTCTTTCCGAGGCCAAAATGCGGAAACGAAAATGTTTCAAAACTTGAAACCGGGGCTATCGTATGCTTAAAACCCATATCGAACCATTAACCTACAACTAGCTATCTAGAGAGAGAGTTGGAAAGCTATACCGATCGATCCGTGTCCTTCGGTCTTTATGTAAGTCTACGCTAGCGCCCCGGCCGTCTGCAGACGCCAAATGCGGAATAAAAACTTTTTAACTGGCGCTATCGTATACTTTAACCCGGATCTGCCATTATTGGCTAACTAACAAACTGTAAAGAACGTAGAAAGGTTATACCGAATGATCCGAGTCCTTCGTTCTTTAACCATCATCCTACGCTCCGTTGCGGCTGCTCCGATCTCGTCGATCTCCGATATCCTCGTCGAGGTGGCACCACGTCGACGATTCTTTAAACGGGCTCCCGCCTCTGACTCGAGGCAACTCGGTCGTCAAGTTTGCTAGAAGAGACGACCAAGATTGATGTAGAGAATGAGTAGATGACTTTGTCTCGTTCCGTCCAAAGCTATGGACGGACGGTTAATGAAGTTGCCGAGGGAATCGGGTGATGGAATGAAATGAGCTGTGAAATTCCATACACCGATAAAACCTATCATAATCTTTTCAAGTGAAAACTCAAGTGTGAGAAAGCATATGAGGAGAGAGAGGGGGCCGGCCATATATAGGGCAAAGAAGGAGGTGAGTGTAGGAGAGGAGATAGTAACCTTAAGCAAATATCATGTGTGAACACAAAATAAATATCTTAAGGAAAACAAACATGTTTAGAAATCAAAGCATGAGTCACAAGACACCTCACCAAATCTAGAACCTTCTAGAACCTTCTAGAAGCATGACTCACTCTCATCCAAGAAAAGATAAATCCGTTTTTAACCGAATGTTAAAAGACGGCTGATAGAAAACTGGAAACTGGCAACTTCCAAAAGTGATCCTGAAACGACTTTCAGGATAATCCCGTAACTGTATAAATATACCCGCATTTGTATTACGACCGAATACAAATGCAACTGAGACAAAGATATTATACCTACTCAATATAATACTCGGATCCGGCTTAAACCAAAGCCGACCAGTATCAACTGCCCGAAAAATAACACGTGCGTAAACGCACGTGCATTTTCCGAACCCTGCCATAAAACCATACGGCCTCTACAACGTTTCGCCCGAACTTGGGAAACTGTCTGTGGGGGACTCTAATGACTCGTCAGTACCCTGGCAGTGGGTTTAACCACAAACCGTCAGCGGCACTAGCTATGCGTAACGGCTGCCCATGGACTGACCTCAAGGGAGGCCGATGAGCCAACTCAAGGGAGGCCGATGAGCGAACTCATCCAGAAACCCTACTGAGCCTAACAGTGACAATGTATATACAGTCCGGTCCGTTCGTCAATGAGTATCGTATATCCGCCTAGGGGGCTAGTAACGTCAGACCCCCAATAGCAGTATAAGTCGTGTCGGAGTGTAGCCCAATAACACCCTGAGATACTACTGGAGTACCTACCAGTAAATCTCCTGCCATGGCCATGGACTTTGTGTAATGGCTCTCCTAGACACAGCACGACCTCGCCCCCAATACCGGGAGAGACGAATCCCCTGCCGATCCGCTCACGTGCCTCCATATGGCTCGGGACTGTACCCAAAAGCTACCTGTTTGCACGACTCCTTTGAGCCGTGGTAGGGTAGAAATCAAAGCACAGTGGGAACTCACACGAGACAAATGACGACCTCAGGTCGATGAACTAACCTGTACACATGTCACCAGGGAACTGCTATCTGACGATAGGTATAGTACTAACTAGCAGATTCCCGGCGAGTCCTGTCCGGTGTACTCATAACCCAATGAGCACCTGTATACATCTTAGGTGATCCAACTGACACCAGTGGCTTGTGAGACCGGCCACCGCCCCTCGTCGGGGTCTCGACTGTATACACTAGTCTACTCCGGAGTATCGATGCCCTGTCTCGAAACTCCCACGACTAGGGACCACAATTAAGGATATGCATATAAACTACCCAACTCTCACGTATATGATCGCCATCATACTGTTGGTAGTAAAGCAAGATCCTAAGGGCTTTATCAAAGTGTAACATGCAATCAGTCACCTGAACATGTACACGACTGATAAAGGCAAACCAGATAGCATACTATCATCTCGAGTAAGACTGTCCTACCGGTATAGGTCCTCCGCAATCATTGCAATCACGTACCTGCGATCCAATAATTGACTATGAGGGCACTATCTCCAACAATCTCCCACTTGCACTCAAGGCTAATATTGCGATGTCGACTACTCACAGCCCGTGTGAAACCGAACATCCAACTCCTCTACTAATCAGTTTCACAAAGCCCGTTTGTAAAACTATTGTGTTCGAGAAATAGCCTCAGTGAGTGGATCCGCCTAGATGTTTCTTTCTATATCTCTCTAAAACTCAAGTTCGCGGAGAAAGCCATCTCCCGAATCGAGTAATACCTGTCTTAGAATATGTCTGGATATCTGATGGGACCTAGTTCATAAATGAACTCCAAATCCAAACTTCTTAGACTGTATCGATCACTGAACCTAATCAGTATCCGGCACCATGCCACCCACAGTATCCTCTTGGACCACCTGTCCATAATACTGTCCCTCTTCGTCAGAGGGAAAACTATAACTCTGACAATCACTCTGTCAACCATGTCACCTTTGAAGCTTGGAATGATAACCGTCTCCCGAAGGAGGCTGCCGTCATCAGATCCGTAGAACATGTACTTATGTTCTAAAACTGCTTCCTTATGTTTCTCCAGGATTGGATTAATACAAACTTATTGCATCTAGTGCAAAAACAACATCTGATGTGGTACTTGACACCTCACGATTGACTCAATTGCCTAAGCAAGCGATCTGTCAATCATGCACATCCCTCTCCCCTTTAGTCTATACGACACCTTTAGAGAGGGTGACTCCATCACCTGCAGGTACACCACCATGCTAGGAGTCAACTATTCTAAAAACCATTAGAATACTGTCAAAGTACCCACATTGGGAAACTACCCAAATCCAGATCTAAAACCATAGATCTAGAAACCAAAATGTCTTATATTATATCCATATCCTGTCTGGAGAAACACCTGTGTGACGACCACAGTACAACCGATCGTAGTATAGGAATTTTACTTCCTACTCTGTGTATGTCATCCAGATACCATGACATCACACCCTACTACCTTCTTAACAGATCCATCCCCTATTCTGATTGAAGTCAAACCCATGACTGTCATATCAAAATTAGATGATCTATCTCCGCTATAACTGCTCAAGTCTATAAATAGACATAAGCTACTTGCCCACTAAACTTCCGCTGCTCCCACTGACTACGACAACCCTCCTACCGGGTCTCATATCCTGGAACAACAGTAGTGTCAAGTCTGGGTAGATAATAACCTCCCTGTCACCGTCCTTGAGGCTACCGAAGTACCTCTCGGGTGTCTGAGGTTACCCACCATATCTGCGGAGTGGCTATTGGAATGTCAAACCTGATTGAATATATAGGTCCTATTAAATTTTCCGTAATCGTTCGCGGTTCTGGAATCACTTCCAGTTCTACCATACTCCCACTACTGTTTTCTGAAAAAAATCCATTTTACTAAAACTGTGGCGAGTCAAGAACAATATCACTATTGATCTTCCAAATGGTAGAATATCAACCCTCGTCGTAGCCAGGGTCAACCCACAAACAGCCATTACAGAAACGTGCCCTGAGTTATCCAGAGTCTGGTTTTAAGCATAAGCTGGACAACTCCCCGTACCTTAACATCTTTTAAGGTACGATCCATTCTATATCCAATACAAAAACTTTGGCACTTATTTAATTGGAACCATATTCAAATCATGCAGCTGTCTTCAGTGCATATCAACTTAATGGAAAGAGGCTAATCAGCATTACTCAACTTAGGAATCCATCCAATTATGAGTAACCTGAAAGAGAAACACATTTCTCAAAACCATCACTATCATCTGAATACCAATCACAAGAATCTACATCTTCGATCTCTTTGAAGAATCCCGATACTTGTGATACCTGGTTCTCTACTTTATTCTTATACCCACAACTTCTCAAAACTTAGACCTTGTATTTCTACGAAACACTTGTCTAAAAACTAGAGAAGTTATAAGTAAACAGAACATAGTACGAGGACCTACCCCTTTGTCCTGATGGACACTGGACAACATACAATACTCTGTATAAGTCCGCTGAGTTGAACAACTCAAAACCTGTGCGTCGTAGGTTGAAAACTGTACCCTGGCGAATTCCTCAAATATCACCAATTACAACGAATTCCGATATATTGAGGATAATCACCTAATTCCCAATAACTTACTCCCACTCATCATCTGTAAAACCATACAGGTATGAGAATGAAACCTGGTAAATACATACCCTTGGAGTAAGTATCTAATCGGGAAAACAGATTTTCTTTAACAATGCACTGAAACATGAAAATGTTTCGTAGGGGTATCCTGGTATTCATAGCAATGCCTCTTCCATAATCCAATTCATGACTTCAACCGTATATCTCTTTGCCATCTCTCCAAATCCCTTTATTTGTCTTTAGTCGTTACCTTCTGTATACCATCGTTAGGCTAAATGGTTTTCTTCCTTCCCTACCGTTCGGCACCAGCCTATGGTTTGGAAGAAGACTATCCAGTAAGCATAATAGGTGTACCCTCCCAAACCAAGGAGTACTCGCATCTCGAGAGAAGGTGATGATAAAAGACAACTGAATAATACCTTATTCTTTTAAAGGTGAAATAGGAGTAGCGATAAAGTACGCGGTTTTGGTCGTGAATGATAACAGTCGCAATTTACTTTGCCCTCTTTCTAATCCCTTTATTTTGTCTTTACATATTACCTTCTGCACACCCTACTTAGGCTAATTGGTTTTCTTTATTCCCTACCTTTCGGCACCAGCCTATGGTTTGGAATAAGACTATCCAATAAGCGTAATAGGTGTACTCTCCTAAACCAAGGAGCTCTCGCAACCTGAGAGAAGGTGATAATAAAAGACAACTGAATAAACCAATTTTATTTCTCCTGAACCTTGATCCATCCTCGAAGAAGTCCCTTCGAGTTCGTATATAACCATACGATGGATCTATCCAATGGAAGTGGATATCCGTAATAATACGGGTGTTCTGAGAAATGCAAAGGGTAGAAGAAGGAGTGGCAATGACTTATGCAACATAGACAATCCAAAAGCCAGTATTTTAAGAAGGTTCGGTCAACTTAGTCACTGAGTCATAGTCTAGGGTCGGTCAAAGGTCACTGCCAAAGAGAGAGAGAAAAGAAACACTCTGCGTGCACTCTAACCTAGATCAGAATGGTCATCACTTTATCTAATCCGGAAACCTCCCACTGTCCTGTCAAATTCTCCTCCAAACCTAAAGAAGAATCAATCGGGATCACCCGAAGAGTAAACCAACTCATCAGTGGGAATCGGGATCCAACTCTCATCGCATGATAACGTGATGGAATGCATCCACGTTACTCATACTCCAGAAGGTATGCGCATACTTGGCAAGTTTCAGTTTCTTTAGAAACTCCCGATCAGATTTTTGCCCCATGCTCTTATAACCTTGGCGTTAGGTCAAAATGTCATAAGTCACATGCCAAGTTCTACCCATCACTATCTTGTTAATTTGAACCCACCCGCACATGCCCTTGGCGTTAGGTCAAAATGGCAGAACGGCTGTCCCAAACCAACTCATCTATCTATGCAACAATTGAATACCCAGCAGCTACCAAACACTATGCCTTGGCGTTAGGTCAAAATACATAGCTTGAATACTACTGAATACCCAAAAGAAGTGACGGAGGGCTACGGCTGGTTTTTGGCGAAAAACCTTTAGCGTAGTGAACTTGATATCGCTGAAGGAACCTGATAGCTTTTTAAAATATAGTGGCGAAAACCTTTTGCTAAAGAGGTCACTCCCGGTGAAGGGATCTCGGCTCTTTCCTCATGGAATGAGGTGCAGGATATTCCACTGAATACCGCTATGCAAAGCAACTTGTAATCGACTATAGTGAAGTTATTACCCTGACGCAAACTTCTGCCCAAGGGGTCAGTCCCGGTGAAGGGATATCGGCCCTTGCCCCGTCGAATGAGGTGCAGGATATTCCACTGAATACCGCTATGCATAACAAAAGGAAACGTCTTTGCAATAACACTTTTAAAATTTGTTCCAACAACTATAAACAGGTTTGTTTAACATTTTGCATTGATCAGAATCAACGCAGTCCCATCAATCGATCACACCAGAAAAGAACGAAAATAAAATGTACGTATATGCCATCCGCATTCGTCACTGGGTCCCGTCATCACCCGTTAGGTTACTTAACTAACGACAGAGCGGGGACTGGACTAGCGCGGGTGTAAAACATATACAACATCTAATAGTATATAAACCAATATACAATAATCGCTCCAGGCGTGATAATATGCAACATTACAGAAAAGTAATAAGCATCACAGAACAATACAGATAATCTGGGATCCCCGAGTTTCACAGAGCCGCTGCTGAAACTCGACGTTCCCCTGTCGTGTGGATAGCCTGTGCAATGAAACCTAGACCCCTACGGGTGCGGCAAGTTACCCGCCAAAACCTGAAGCGAGGTAATCCCCACAGCATAGTGAATGGAACACCCGGCACTTCACGGAATCCGGTAATCTTGGGCACCCCTCCTTGGGTCAACCTGTACCCCCTACAAGTGCGGCGAATAGTCTGCCAATTCTAGAGTGGGACCCCTCTGCCTCTCAAAGCCATGAGATGCGGACCCGTTGCCCCCCAGAATCCGGCTATCCGTGCACTCCGTCTCGGGGCAAAACCTAGTACAGTAATGAAAAATAGTACAACAGGTACATCGACCGCAACCTGGTCGTGCCCCAAAAAAATATTATACAACAGGCAGTGACGGCAGTCCACAAGTTGGACGCTCGCCCCGCAATATCAAATGTACAAATAAACTCAAACTGCACTACCATTGCACACTGCTATCCACCACGACAAATCCGCAACATCACAGCACAACACAGAACATCAACGCGAATGTCACGTTCGCAAACCCGTCTAAAAGAACTATAGCAATCAGACGCGGTTTACCGATCAAATGACATTCCCGGTCGGAGATATAATGTAAGCACTGTAAACTAACATGTTTAAATTTCGATCGACTAAATATCTGAAAGTGGGCCCCACGAACATCTGTAGAACAGTAACAAAATCTGGGCCCAAAATATATATACCAGAAACCCAAAATTCCACCAGAGAAGACACTGAGAAAATTTGATGCAGTGATTCATTAGGATGGCCGCGGATCCGCGGCCAAACCATGGGTTTGGCCGCGCTTCCGCGGCTATATAGTGGAATCACTTGCTCAAATTTTGTCGTGTGCCTTAGAAAACCCTGCACAGATTTCTGAGATGTGTGAAATATTTTTAGGACACAGTTTAAAATCAACAGAAACTGTCAAGCTTGGATTTTGCAGTTTTTGATTTCCGGTTCGATCGATGTTTTAAACGCGTTAGCACAAGTTAGTATAGCAAAATGGTGAGGCTCTGATACCACTGTAAGTCTACGCTAGCGCCCCGGCCGTCTACAGACGCCAAATGCGGAATAAAAACTTTTTAACTGGCGCTATCGTATACTTTAACCCGGATCTGCCATTATTGCTAAACTAACAAACTGTAAAGAGTGTAGAAAGGTTATACCGAACGATCCGAGTCCTTCGTTCTTTAACCATCATCCCACGCTCCGTTGCGGCTGCTCCGATCTCGTCGATCTCCGATATCCTCGTCGAGGTGGCACCACGTCGACGATTCTTTAAACGGGCTCCCGCCTCTGACTCGAGGCAACTCGGTCGTCAAGTTTGCTAGAAGAGACGACCAAGATTGATGTAGTGAATGAGTAGATGACTTTGTCTCGTTCCGTCCAAAGCTATGGACGGACGGTTAATGAAGTTGCCGAGGGAATCGGGTGATGGAATGAAATAAGCTGTGAAATTCCATACACCGATAAAACCTATCATAATCTTTTCAAGTGAAAACTCAAGTGTGAGAAAGCATATGAGGAGAGAGAGGGGGCCGGCCATATATAGGGCAAAGAGGGAGGTGAGTGTAGGAGAGGAGAGAGTAACCTTAAGCAAATATCATGTGTGAACATAAAATAAATATCTTAACGAAAACAAACATGTTTAGAAATCAAAGCATGAGTCACAAGACACCTCACCAAATCTAGAACCTTCTAGAACCTTCTAGAAGCATGACTCACTCTCATCCAAGAAAAGATAAATCCGTCTTTAACCGAATGTTAAAAGACGGCTGATAGAAAACTGGAAACTGGCAACTTCCAAAAGTGATCCTGAAACGACTTTCAGGATAACCCCGTAACTGTATAAATATACCCGCATTTGTATTACGACCGAATACAAATGCAACTGAGACAAAGATATTATACCTACTCAATATAATACTCGGATCCGGCTTAAACCAAAGCCGACCAGTATCAACTGTCCGAAAAATAACACGTGCGTAAACGCACGTGCATTTTCCGAACCCTGCCATAAAACCATACGGCCTCTACAACGTTTCGCCCGAACTTGGGAAACTGTCTGTGGGGGACTCTAATGACTCGTCAGTACCCTGGCAGTGGGTTTAACCACAAACCGTCAGCGGCACTAGCTATGCGTAACGGCTGCCCATGGACTGACCTCAAGGGAGGCCGATGAGCCAACTCAAAGGAGGCCGATGAGCGAACTCATCCAGAAACCCTACTGAGCCTAACAGTGACAATGTATATACAGTCCGGTCTGTTCGTCAATGAGTATCGCATATCCGCCTAGGGGGCTAGTAACGTCAGACCCCCAATAGCAGTATAAGTCGTGTCGGAGTGTAGCCCAATAACACCCTGAGATACTACTGGAGTACCTACCAGTAAATCTCCTGCCATGGCCATGGACTTTGTGTAATGGCTCTCCTAGACACAGCACGACCTCGCCCCCAATACCGGGAGAGACGAATCCTCTGCCGATCCGCTCACGTGCCTCCATATGGCTCGGGACTGTACCCAAAAGCTACCTGTTTGCACGACTCCTTTGAGCCGTGGTAGGGTAGAAATCAAAGCACAGTGGGAACTCACACGAGACAAATGACGACCTCAGGTCGATGAACTAACCTGTACACATGTCACCAGGGAACTGCTATCTGACGATAGGTATAGTACTAACTAGCAGATTCCCGGCGAGTCCTGTCCGGTGTACTCATAACCCAATGAGCACCTGTATACATCTTAGGTGATCCAACTGACACCAGTGGCTTGTGAGACGGCCACCGCCCCTCATCGGGGTCTCGACTGTATACACTAGTCTACTCCGGAGTATCGATGCCCTGTCTCGAAACTCCCACGACTAGGGACCACAATTAAGGATATGCATATAAACTACCCAACTCTCACGTATATGATCGCCATCATACTGTTGGTAGTAAAGCAAGATCCTAAGGGCTTTATCAAAGTGTAACATGCAATCAGTCACCTGAACATGTACACGACTGATAAAGGCAAACCAGATAGCATACTATCATCTCGAGTAAGACTGTCCTACCGGTATAGATCCTCCGCAATCATTGCAATCACGTACCTGCGATCCAATAATTGACTATGAGGGCACTATCTCCAACACTTTGGCCACCATCCCAAGCTCCCCGCGTCATCTCCGGTCTCGATCTCCTCGTCGGAAAGGGCACCACATCAACGAGTCCTTTTACGGGCTCCCGCTTCATCCGAAGCAACTCGGGCACGAAGTGTGCTAGCCGACATGTCCAAGGTGTTGTAGAGAATGTTTGTAATCACTTTGTCTCTTGCATCCATGGCTTGGATGGAGGTTAGAGATGTTTCCATTGATGGAGATAAAGAGCTAGAGGAAGAAGAAGAAGAAGAGGTTTCTTTTTCCTTTTCTTTTCTTTTCTTTTCTTTCATATGATAAAAAATGAGAGAGTGTGAGAAGAAAAATACAAGACCAAACTCACCCAAGGCAACCCCTCTCTCTCTCTCTCTTCTCATCATATCAACACAAATCAAGCTCATAACGTGACATTTACACACTAAAAGAGACCATGAGTCACCATATATGTCCATGTCACATTTAATGCATCTCATGATGAATTCTAGCTCATTATTTCCACCATTCAAACATTAATCCAAATGTTTGGTCCAACAAAAAAATCCGGCAACATCTAAAGTAAACTCGTGACGGATCACAAGGATACCCCTCACCTGTATATACATACCTGTATCCGCATTCCGACTGAATGCGAATGCGATGAGACTAAAGTAATCCAACAAATCTAATATTAGGATCCGGCTTAAACCAAAGCCTACTAGTATGATCCGTCTGATCATGATGCGTGCAATACCGCACGTATAAGATCGAACCCTGCCATATATCATACGGCCTCTACAATTTTTCGCCCGAAACTTGAGAAACTGTCTGTGGGAGACTCTAAAGACTCGTCAATACTTTGGCTGTGGATTTAACCACTAGCACGTCAGAGGTATTAGCCGTACGTAACGAGCTACCAGGTATTGACCAAAAGGGAGGTCGATGAGCGAACTCATCCCGACACCCTACTAGCCAGTCAGTGACAATATCCGTACAGTCCGGTCCGTTCGTCTATGAGCATCGCATGTCGGACCTAGGGGGTTGGTAAAAGTCAGACCCCTAAAAGCGGTACAAGTCGTGTCGGAGTGTAGCCCAGAACACCCAGAGATACTACTGGAATACCTACCAGTAAATCTCCTGCCTCAGCCGAGGGCTTTGTGTAATGGCTCTCTTAGACACAGCGCGATCTCACCCCCAATACCGGGAGAGACGAAACCCCTGCCGATCCGCTCACTGCCTCCATGTGGCTCGGGACTGTACCCAACTAAAACCTGTTTGCACGACTCCTTTGAGCTGTGGTAGGGTAGTAATCAAAGCACAGTGGGAACTCACACGAGATAAATGACGATCTCAGGTAGTTGAACTAACCTGTACACATGTCACCAGGGAACTGCTATCTGACGTCAGGTATAATACCAACTAGCATGTTCCCGGCGAGTCCTGTCCGGTGTACTCATAACCCAATGAGCACCTGTATACATCTTAGGTGATCCAACTGACACCAATGGCTTGTGAGACCGGCCACCGCCCCCCGTTGAGGTCTCGACTGTATACACTAGTCTACTAATGGAGTATCGATGCCCAGTTTCGAAACTCCCACAACTAGGGACCTTTTAAGGAAGTTCTTATAGACCCCAGCTCCCACGTATATGATCGCCATCATACTGCTGGTCGTCAAGCAAGAATCCTAAGGGCTCTATCAGCGTGCAATAGCGACCTGTAAGGTCACCTAAAGCAGTACACGATGATAAAGACAAACCATGGTAGCATACTATTCTCCATCAACGTGTAACAGTGAACCACAATGTCACCTAAAGCATGTACACGATGATAAAGACAAACCAGATAGTATACAATCATCCTGAGTAAGATTGTCCTACCGGCATAGGTCCTCCCTCAATCATTGCAATCATGTGCCTGCGATCCAATAATTGACTCTGAGGGCACTATATCCAACAATCTCCCACTTGCACTCAAGGCTAATTATTGCGATGTCGCATACTCACAGCCCGTGTGATACCGAACACCCAACTCCTCTACTGATCAGTCTCACAAAGCTCGTTTGTGAAACTATTGCGTTCAAGGAATAGCCTCAGCTAGTGGATCCGCCCTAATGTTTCTTTCTATGTCTCTCTTTATCTCAAGTTCGCGGAGAAAGCCGTCTTCCGAAATGAGCAATACCTGTCTTAGAATATGTCTAGATATCTGATGGGACCTAGTTCATAAATGAACTCCAAATCCAAAATTCTTAGACTGTATCGTCAACTGAACTTAATCAGTATCCTGCGCCATGCCTCCCTCAGTATCCGCTTGGACCACCTGTCCAAAATACTGCCCCTCGTCAGAGGGAAAACTATAACTCTGACAGTCACTCTGTCATCCAAGTCACCTTGGAAGCCTGGAATGATAACCGTCTTTTAAAAGAGGTGGTTGTTATCATATCCCTAGAACATCTACTTATGTTCTAAAACTGCTTCCGAATGTCTCTCCAGGATAGGATTAATATCAACTTATTGCATCTCGTGCAAAAACAACATCTGGTGTGGTACTTGACATTTCATGGTCAACTCAATTGCCTAAGCAAGTGATCTGCCAATCATGCACATCCATCTCCCCTTTAGTCTGTAAGACACCTTTAGAGAGGGTGACTCCATTACCTGCAGGTACACTACCATGCCTGGAGTCGTCCATTCTAAAACACCTTTAGAATGCTGTCTAAGTACCCAAATTGGGAAACTACCCAAATCTAGATCTAAAACCATAGATCTAGTAACCAGAATATCTGATATAAAATTCATGTCCTTTGTGGAGAAACCACTGTATGACAACCAAAGTATAACCGATCGTAGTATAGGAATATCACTTCCTACTCTGTGTATGTCATCCAAAGGTAAGTCCATGCTACCTCTCCCGGTACTTTCGGGCATGCGGAATTTGGTGAAAAACAATTTTCTAGAGGTGGTAACATGGACTCAAAACCCGGATCTTTGTTAAACATCTAACTAACAACCTAACTACGAGTTGCTAACTACTCGGTTAGGGGGTTATACCTTTCCTTTTCTCGAACTCCTTCGTCTTCAAGCTTCGATGGTCGTCCGAATCGGCTTCTCCCCGTCGTCTCCTTACGCCGAAGATAGATCCACCTGAAAGCTTCAACCTTTGGCTCCTTCTTCGAACTTTGAAGAAACTAGTTCACTCGGTTTGCTAAACCTTGTGAACTAGAGTGAGTAGAGAAGAGTTTGTATGGGATTTTATCTATGGTTCTTGGTTCTCAACTCATGAGACAAGTGAACCATAGAGTCAAGAGAGGGAGAGCAAGAGGAGGAAGATGAGAGCTCAAGAACAAGAGAGAGAATGAGCATGAAAGAATGAGAGAAGACTTTTCTCATTTGGCTCTCATAATCCATAACCATCATCACAAAAATAATAATCAAGTATTGTGTAAAATGGTTCAAGTCAAAATGGTTAAATCATTTCATGCACTCATTTCTCACAAAAGAAACAAGCAAGTAAAAAGTCTTTGCCATGAAATGATAGCCATTGTCATCATGATGGTCAACTAGTCCAACCTAGTCAACCGGTCAACAAAGTCAACAAGTCAACAAAGTCAACCCCTCAACAACCATGTCACCATAATACTTAATTAATATAATTGTTAATCACATATCATATTCTCATTAGGGTTGAGCAAAAAGTCAATAGTCAACTGTCAACGGTCAACAACCCTAATGAGAATCCTCAGCCTCTGTCTCTCCGTCAACTGTGCATACACACCCGCATCCGCGTTCCGAGGAACACGAATGCAAACTGGATAAATCCAATCCCAAAAGGTACACTAGGATGTGGCTTAAACCAAAGCCCGCTAGTGTAAGTTGTCCGGACACTGTACGTGCACAAGTACACGGATGTGACCGAACCCTGTCGCAAAACCATGCGACCTGTCGCAAAACCATGCGACCTCTACTCTTTTGCCTAAAGGCGAATAGCTTTCTGTGTGGGACTCTAAAGACTCGACACTACGCTGGCAGTGGGTTTAACCACAGACCGCAAGCGGCACTAGCTGTGCGTAACGGTCCCCAGGTAGATGCCGACAAGAAGACTGACGAGGCGAAACCCATCTGAACTCCTACTGAGCCTGAATGTGACATTCTCCGTACAGTCCGGTCTGTTCGTCTGATACATCGCATGGCGGGCCTAGGGGGCGGTAAACGTCAGTCCCCCAATAGCGGTACAAGTCGTGTCGGAGTGAAGCCCAAAACACCCTGAGATAACACTGGAAGCCTACCAGTATATCTCGTTTGCCCTGGCCAGGGACTACTCGTGTAATGGCTCTCCTAGACACAGCGCGATGTCAACCCCCATTACCGGGAGAGACGGATCCTGTCTAACCGTCACTGCCTCCAAGTGCTTCGGGACTGCACCCAACTACCACCTGTTTGCACGACTCCTTTGAGCCGTGGTAGGGTAGTAATCAAAGTACAGTGGGAACACACTCGAGGCGAAGTGACAGTGTCAAGTCAGCGGACTAAGCTGTACTCATGTCACCTGGGAACTGATAACTGACGATAGGCATAATACCAACTAGTCAGTTCCCGACGAGTCCTGTCCAGTGTACTCGTAACCCAACGAGTACCCGCATACTCTCTCAAGTACGACGTACCGACGGCTGTGGGACAGACCGTCTCCCATACTGGGATGAGAAGCGCATGCGCTAGTCTACTCCGGAGTATCGATGCCCTGTCTCGATAGTCCTGCGACCAGGGACCTGCATAAGGATGTGCTTATAGATTACCCAGCCCCACTAGTGTGACTGCCATCACAACGCTGGTAATCAAGCAAAGATCCTAAGGGCTCCACTAATGTGTATAGGCGATCTACTAAAATAAACACATGTACACATTGAAGTAGAAACAAACCAAGTAGCATACTACTATTTTGAGCAAGATTGTATATACAAAGTGAATATCCCAAGCTTCCATTAAGTAATATACAAACTAGTATGATACAGTAATGGCCTCTAGGGCATATACACTAACAATCTCCCACTTGCACTAAGGCCATATACTGGCGTATCGAAGACCTATCATCTCGATCAGCCGCTCGAACTGAGTCTGGGGCAAGGCCTTGGTGAATGGATCTGTAGTGTTATCTTCTGAAGCGACTCTCCGAACCTCGATCTCCTGGCGATCCACGATCTCCCTGATCAGGTGATACCGCCTCAAGATGTGTCTGGATCTCTGATGGGACCTGGGTTCCTTCGCTAAAGCTATAGCCCCGTTGTTGTCGCAATACAGAGGTATTGGATCAACAATGGACGGAACCACCTGAAGTTCTTTCAAGAACTTCCTCATCCAGACAGCTTCTTTTGCGGCATCAGATGCAGCGATGTATTCCGCTTCCATCGTCGAGTCTGCAACGGTTTCCTGTTTGGAACTCTTCCAACACACCGCCCCTCCATTGAGGGTAAAGACAAAACCCGACATGGACTTGGAATCATCCTTGTCACTCTGGAAGCTGGAGTCAGCAAAGGCCTCGATCTGGAGGTCTTTTCCGCCATACACCAAGAACATCTCCTTAGTCCTTCTCAGGTACTTGAGAATGTTCTTTACTGCTATCCAATGTTTCTCCCCAGGGTTTGACTGATACCGGCTTACCACACTCAGTGCATAAGCTACATCCGGTCTGGTACACAACATCGCATATATTATAGAGCCTACCGCAGAAGCGTAGGGTATAATAGACATGCGATCCCTTTCCAAATCAGTCTTGGGAGACATCTCTTTAGAGAGGGTGATCCCGTGACAAGCCGGTAGGTTACCGCGCTTGGAATCTTCCATACTGAATCTCTTCAGTATGGTGTCGATGTACCTGGACTGTGAAAGTCCTAATATCCTCTTGGATCTATCACGATGGATCCGGATCCCCAGGATGTATGAGGCATCATCCAGGTCTTTCATGGAGAACCTGTGTGACAAGAACCCCTTGACAGATTGTAGCATAGGAATGTCATTTCCTATTAAGAGAATGTCATCCACGTATAAAACGAGGAATACTACAGTTCTAGCTACAAATCTACTATAGATGCAAGGTTCATCTGGATTTTTGATAAAGCCAAATTCCTTGACCGTCTCATCAAAACAGATGTTCCAACTCCGCGATGCCTGCTTTAGTCCATAGATGGACTTAAGCAACTTGCACACCTTCCCGCTGCTCCCACTCTGAATGAAACCCTCTGGTTGGTCCATATAGACACACTCCTCTAAATTTCCATTTAGAAAAGCGGTCTTTACGTCCATTTGCCAGATCTCATAATCGTGGAAGGCAGCAATGGCAAGAAGGATCCGAATGGATTTCAGCACAGCCACTGGAGAAAAGGTTTCGTCATAGTCCAAACCAGGTCTTTGACGGAAACCCTTTGCAACAAGTCTAGCTTTATAGGTCTCAACCTGTCCATCTACACCAATCTTCCTTTTGAAGATCCACTTGCATCCTACGGGTTTTACCCCGTCTGGAGCAATGTCCAACGTCCATACTTTGTTGGTGTACATGGACTCCATTTCGGTCCGCATTGCATCCAGCCATTTTACTGAGTCAACGCTCTGAACGGCCTGCTGGAAGCTAGTAGGCTCATCATAATCTATGATGCAATCCTCTCTATCCCCGTCTATGAGAAAACCGTAGTATCTCTCGGGCGGATGAGACTGCCTACTACTCCTGCGGAGCGGCGTACTGGTTCCACTAAACTTTCAGTAATAGTCTGTGGTTCTGGAATTTCTTCCAGTTCTACTGCGCTCCCACTTATTTCCTTTTCTAAGAACTGGTGTTCTAGAAAGTGGGCATGACGAGAAACAATAACTTTTTGTTCCTCTTCGCAGTAGAAGAAATATCCCTTGGAGTTCTTTGGATATCCCACAAACTTACACTGTACTGAGCGTGCCTCGAGCTTGTCCGCATGCTGCTTTTTGACAAAAGCTGGACTTCCCCATGTCTTAATGTGATTAAGATGGGGCCTCTTCCCACACCACATCTCATATGGTGTGGTAGGCACAGTGTTAGTGGGAACTCGGTTCAAAAGGTACGCAGCTGATTCTAGCGCATACCCCCAGAATGATCGCGGTAACTCAGCGTTACTCATCATGGACCGTACCATATCCAATAGGGTGCGGTTCCGTCTCTCCGATACACTGTTATGTTGCGGAGTGTATGGAGGAGTAAGCTGAGAGAGAATTCCGTTCTCTTTTAAATAGTCCAGGAACTCGGCACTCAAGTATTCACCACCTCGATCCGATCTTAGGATCTTGATACTTTTGCCGGACTGCTTTTCTACTTCATTCTTATATTCCTGGAACTTTCCAATGGCTTCGGACTTATGTTTCATTAAGAAGACATAACCGTACCTTGAAAAGTCATCCGTAAAGGTAATGAAGTAAGAATAACTGCTTCGCGCATGTGTAGACATTGGACCGCACACGTCGCTGTGTACGAGTCCTAAGAGCTCGCTCGCTCTTACTCCGTGTCCAGTGAACGGAGTCTTTGTCATCTTTCCTTTGAGACAGGATTGACAAGTGGCATACGATTGATATTCGAACGCATTCAAATATCCTTCTGTATGTAACTTCGTCAACCTTCTCTCATTGATGTGACCCAGTCTACAATGCCATAAGAAAGTCTGATTTATTTCCGGAGACTTTCTTTTGTTTGTATTCTGGACATTGAAAATCTGTGGTTGGTTTAATACGTATATACCATTGCTCAATGTACCTGACCCAATCAGAACTTGATTAAGGTGAATGTTTACAACATTGCTTAGAAACGCAAATTCATAACCTTCTTTAGAAACTAAAGATACAGAAATGATATTACAAGTTGCGTTGGGTACAAAAAAGCAATTACGCAAAACCAAAACATGTCCATCTGACATTCCCTGGTGATAGTCCCCCACGGCTTTAGCATCCATGCTAGCTCCGTTCGCAACTCTGAGGGTCATGTCACCTGCTTTCAAAACACTACGGTTTCTCAACGCCTGCAAAGAATTACAGATATGAGATCCTGATCCGGTATCCAATACCCAGGAAGTAGAGTTTATTGAAAGACAGTTTTCAATAACATACACACCTGAAACTGAAGCTGCAACCTGCTTCAATTCCTGTGTTCTGGCCTTCCAGGCCCTGCAATCATTCTTCCAGTGTCCTTTCTTATGACAATAGAAGCATTCTTCCTTATCCACAAGCTTCCCCGCTTTCTTTGTTGCTTTAGCTTTTCCCTTCGTATCCACTTTACTAACACCGCCTCTTGGTTTGGCGGGGGCTTTCTTCTTCTTTCCCTTGGCTTTCGCCTTGGACCTAGAAGAAGATGATCCTCCTACAAACAAAGTGGATGTTTCCCTACCTTTCTGTAGGGTGCCCTCTGCGCTCCTCAGCATGTTGAGGAGCTCTGAAAGTTCAACTTCTTTTTCTTGTAAGTTGAAGTTCAGTATAAACTGGGCGTAAGTGGAAGGAAGGGACTGGAGAACTAAGTCCATATAGAGCTCACTCTCCAATGTCGTCCCTAGGTCCGCGAGCTCCTCAATGTAGCCGATCATCTTAAGCACGTGTTCTGCTACTGATGATCCGACGGCCATCCTTGCCGAAAATAACTTTTTCGAAGCTTCGTATCTTGCGATACGAGATTGCTCTCCATACAGTTCTTTTGTATGAAGAAATATGGATTCCAAGTCCATATTCTCGTGCCTCCTCTGATGTTCATTGTCCATAGAGGCAAGTACGAGGCACTTGGCCTTCGCGCTATCAATCTCCCAAGTCTTACGGATTTCCTTATCCACGACGCTGGAAGTGGGACCAGGGACAGGGGGAGCTTTGGTGATAATAAGATACCCCAGCTTGTCGTAAGTGATTGCCATCTTGACATTCCTGAGCCAATCTTTGTAGTTTGGCCCTGTCAGTATGTTTTTATCTAGAAGTAACTTAAGTCCAGTCATGTCGATTAGTCGCTGCAATTAGGAGAGAGAAGAAGAAACACTCAGCATGATGCTCTTGCAAGTTTAGAGTGGTTTTTAGTTTGTCTAAACAGGATGGCTCCCACTGTTTCTCGAATCCCTCCTCAAACCAAAAAGGAAGAATTAGTCGGGATCAATCCCACCGCACAATACTTGCTTAACCGTTCAGCCAGGCCAGTGTCGGTACTTCGAGGAAGGTTTTCCAACGCTTTCGCGAAGTTCCTTAATTAAATAACCTCTTTTCCCTGGGGGCGTAGCCCCGCTAACACCTTTCTAGACACCTACTTGGTTTATAGCATTGATCGTTTAGTGAGAAATTTCCCGAGGAGTAGCATATACTCACAGTAGGATCGGGATCCAAATATCATCGCGTGACGAAACTGAAGGAATCCTACCAGAATCATCACACTCCAAGTGGTATGCAAATCTAGCAAGTTTCAGTACTTATGAAACTCCCGATGTGGATTTTTGCCCCATGCTCTTATGACCTTGACTTTGGCCAAAATATCATAAGTCACATGTCAAGTTCTACCCGTCATTCTCCAGGTTAATTTGGATCCATCCATACCTACCCTTGACTTTGGCCAAAATGGCAGTACGACTGTCCCAAACCAACGCATCTATCTATGCTACACATGAATACCCAATAGCTACCAATTACTATGCCTTGACTTTGGCCAACATACACAGCTTGAATACTATTGACTATTCATGTGAAACGACGGAGGGCTACGAATGGTTTTGGCAAAACCGTGAACGTAGTGAACTTGATATAATCGATGGAACGAGATAGCTTTTAAAAGGAGTGGCTCAAGCTCCGCATTTAAAAGTTAGTTTTGAAAAGAACCGAGTGGTTTTCCGAAAGTGTTCCAACGATTTTAACTTGGTTTATTTTCTTGCATTAGTTCTTTTAATGCGTGATATTCTTGCATTAGTTCTTTTAATGCGTCCCATCATTTAATCCTACCATTGCAGAAAACAACCAAAATATGACGTACGCTTATGCCATTCACATTCGCCACGGGGCCCCGTCATTACCCGTTAGGTTACTTAACTAACGACAGAGCGGGGGCTGGGCTAGCGCGGCTGTAAAACATAAGCAACGCCTAAATAATATCATATATAGATATATTGCAATGATAGCCATTTCAGATCACAGATGAACACATTGGATATACTAGGAATCCGCAATTCGTACGAGCCTGTAACGAAAAGCAGATTACACGGTCGCGGTGAATAGCCAAAACCCCACCCAAGACCCCTACGGGTGCGGCAAACTACCCGCCAAGTACCCGAAGCGAAGCAACCTCCCTCAACTCCGTGAGTAGGCCACTCGGCACTTCGGCATACCCGGTAGTTTGTGCACCCCCCTCCATGGGTCTATCCTAGGAGCAAAAACAGTAAAAAGAAATTATACAATGACGGCTACAACCCCGACCCGGTTGTGCGGCCATACAAATAATTATTACATCAATTTACAAATTTACATGAATTGAAAGAAAAGAAAACTCTCGTCTCACAACCCCCGGCTATTCACCCGCGACAATCCAACATATTCATATACACATTCCAATAACATTACAGATCACAAATTTGTATAACCCCCACTAATCGACATATATCGATTAGCAGACGTTCAATACAAATATCACATCACAGAAAAACCCGTCAGCTTAAGTCTTTTAGAAGTTCGATCAAAAATACGGATTTTCAGGACCCCAAAAATAAAATTTTCGTTCTGGAAAATCTGGGCAGAAAATATATATTCCAAAAATCCTAAAACAACCCCAGAAAAACACTGCACCAAACTTGGACCTCGGCCGAGTCAACTCGGCCGCGGATCCGCGGCGGGAGCGTGCTCCCGCCGCGTTTCCGCGGCGCTTTGACTCGATCGTTGGACCAAATTTGGTGGGTGATCACACAAAAGCCTGAGCCGATTTTTAAGATAAAAATTATCAACTTTTGAACAGAAAAAATTTCGGCAAAAACTTGACAGTTTTGGGTTCGTTTTGCGACTTTTCTTTGATCGATCTTCTAGCTACTTTGCTAACATGTTAGATAGAGTTTAACTAGGCTCTGATACCACTGTAAGTCCATGCTACCTCTCCCGGTACTTTCGGGCATGCGGAATTTGGTGAAAAATAATTTTCTAGAGGTGGTAACATGGACTCAAAACCCGGATCTTTGTTAAACATCTAACTAACAACCTAACTACGAGTTGCTAACTACTCGGTTAGGGGGTTATACCTTTCCTTTTCTCGAACTCCTTCGTCTTCAAGCTTCGATGGTCGTCCGAATCGGCTTCTCCCCGTCGTCTCCTTACGCCGAAGATAGATCCACCTAAAAGCTTCAACCTTTGGCTCCTTCTTCGAACTTTGAAGAAACTAGTTCACTCGGTTTGCTAAACCTTGTGAACTAGAGTGAGTAGAGAAGAGTTTGTATGGGATTTTATCTATGGTTCTTGGTTCTCAACTCATGAGACAAGTGAACCATAGAGTCAAGAGAGGGAGAGCAAGAGGAGGAAGATGAGAGCTCAAGAACAAGAGAGAGAATGAGCATGAAAGAATGAGAGAAGACTTTTCTCATTTGGCTCTCATAATCCATAACCATCATCACAAAAATAATAATCAAGTATTGTGTAAAATGGTTCAAGTCAAAATGGCTAAATCATTTCATGCACTCATTTCTCACAAAAGAAACAAGCAAGTAAAAAGTCTTTGCCATGAAATGATAGCCATTGTCATCATGATGGTCAACTAGTCCAACCTAGTCAACCGGTCAACAAAGTCAACAAGTCAACAAAGTCAACCCCTCAACAACCATGTCACCATAATACTTAATTAATATAATTGTTAATCACATATCATATTCTCATTAGGGTTGAGCAAAAAGTCAATAGTCAACTGTCAACGGTCAACAACCCTAATAAGAATCCTCAGCCTCTGTCTCTCCGTCAACTGTGCATACACACCCGCATCCGCGTTCCGAGGAACACGAATGCAAACTGGATAAATCCAATCCCAAAAGGTACACTAGGATCTGGCTTAAACCAAAGCCCGCTAGTGTAAGCTGTCCGGACACTGTACGTGCACAAGTGCACGGATGTGACCGAACCCTGTCGCAAAACCATGCGACCTGTCGCAAAACCATGCGACCTCTACTCTTTTGCCTAAAGGCGAATAGCTTTCTGTGTGGGACTCTAAAGACTCGACACTACGCTGGCAGTGGGTTTAACCACAGACCGCAAGCGGCACTAGCTGTGCGTAACGGTCCCCAGGTAGATGCCGACAAGAAGACTGACGAGGCGAAACCCATCTGAACTCCTACTGAGCCTGAATGTGACATTCTCCGTACAGTCCGGTCTGTTCGTCTGATACATCGCATGGTGGGCATAGGGGGCGGTAAACGTCAGTCCCCCAATAGCGGTACAAGTCGTGTCGGAGTGAAGCCCAAAACACCCTGAGATAACACTGGAAGCCTACCAGTATATCTCATTTGCCCTGGACAGGGACTACTCGTGTAATGGCTCTCCTAGACACAGCGCGATGTCAACCCCCAATACCGGGAGAGACGAATCCTGTCTAACCGTCACTGCCTCCAAGTGCTTCGGGACTGCACCCAACTACCACATGTTTGCACGACTCCTTTGAGCCGTGGTAGGGTAGTAATCAAAGTACAGTGGGAACACACTCGAGGCGAAGTGACAGTGTCAAGTCAGCGGACTAAGCTGTACGCATGTCACCTGGGAACTGATAACTGACGATAGGCATAATACCAACTAGTCAGTTCCCGACGAGTCCTGTCCAGTGTACTCGTAACCCAACGAGCACCCGCATACTCTCTCAAGTACGACGTACCGACGGCTGTGGGACAGACCGTCTCCCACACTAGGATGAGAAGCGCTTGCGCTAGTCTACTCCGGAGTATCGATGCCCTGTCTCGATAGTCCTGCGACCAGGGACCTGCATAAGGATGTGCTTATAGATTACCCAGCCCCACTAGTGTGACTGCCATCACAACGCTGGTAATCAAGCAAAGATCCTAAGTGCTCCACTAATGTGTATAGGCGATATACTAAAATAAACACATGTACACATTGAAGTAAAAACAAACCAAGTAGCATACTACTATTTTGAGCAAGATTGTATATACAAGGTGAATATCCCAAGCTTCCATTAAGTAATATACAAACTAGTATGATACAGTAATGGCCTCTAGGGCATATACACTAACACCAAATACCAGGACATCACACCCTACTACCTTCTTAACAGATCCATCCCCTATTCTGATGAAGTCAAACCTATGACTGTCACATCAGAAGATGATCTATCTCCGTTATATCTGCTTTAGTCCATAAATAGACATAAGCTACTTGTCCACTATGCTTCTGCTGCTCCCACTGACTACGACAACCCTTTGGCAGAGTCATATGCACGTATACTTCTAAAACTAGTTTAGAACGACGCTATACTCATCCTCCTGCCAGGTCTCATAGTCTGGAACAACAGCAATGGCAAGTCTGGGTAAATAAGAACCTCCCTGTCACCGTCTTTGAGCATGCCGAAGTACCTCTCGAGTGCCTGAGGTTACCCACCATATTTGCGGAGTGGCTAATGGAGTGTCAAACCAGATTGAATCTTTAGGTTCTTATCAAATTTTCAGTAATCGTTTGCGGTTCTGGAATCACTTCTCGTTCTACCATACTCTCACTACTGTTTTCTGAAAAAATCTATTTTACTAAAACTGTGGCGAGTCAAGAACAATATCACTATTGATATTCCAGATGGTAGAAAATCAACCCTGATCATAGCCCGGGTCAACCCACAAACAGCCATTACAGAAACGTGCCTTGAGTTATCCAGAGTCTGGTTTTAAGCATAAGCCGGACAACTCCCCGTACCTTAACATTGTTAAGATATGAACTATTCTATATCCAATATAGAAACAGAGGCACTGATTTAATTCGAACCAGATTCAAATCATGCAGCTGTTTCCAGTGCATGTCAACAAAATGGAGAGAGGCCGATCAGCATTACTCAACTTAGGAATGCTTCCAATTATGAGTAACCTGAAAGAGAAGCAAGTTCTCAAAAACTATTACTATCAACTGAATACCAAACACAAGTATCTACATCTTCGATCACCTTGAAGAATCCCGATACTTGCAACACCTGATTCTCTACTTTATTCTTATACCTGTAACTTCTCAAAACTTGGATCTTGTATTTCTACGAAACACATGTCTAAGAACTAGAGAAGTCACAAGTAAACAGAATATAGTATGAGTACCAACCCCTCTATTCTAATGGACACTGGACAACATACAATACTCTGTATAAGTACCTTGATTCTAATAACTCATTCCCTGTGTATCGTAGGTTGAAAACTGTACTTATGGTTAAGAAGAATTACACCGCTGTTTAATGCTCCTTACCTAACCATCCACTGATATAGGTAAATGTCACAGACATAATTTCAAAAATTTATATCTCACTTTATAAAAATAAACGTACAGATATATCAATTTGAAATTGGTGCATAACAACGGATATTCAAAACCAAATATTTGCCGTCCGGCAAACAGCCCAGGCGATTTCCTCAAATATCACCAATTACAACGAATTCCAATATAATGAGGATGATCACCTAATTCCTAATAACTTACTCCCACTCATCATCTGTAAAACCATACGATGTGAGAATCAAACCTGGTAAATACATACCCTGGAGTAAGGGCTTATAAGGAAATCAGTTTTCTTTTAACAATATACAGTGAAACTGAAAAATGTAAATGTTTCGAAAGTGTATCCGGGTATTCCTAGTATTGCTTCTTCCATTATCAGATTCACAACTGTAACCGTATATTTCTTTGCCATCTCTCCAAATCCCTTTATATGTCTTTAGTCATTACCTTCTGTATACCCTTTTAGGCTAAATGGTTTTCTTCTTTCCCTACCGTTCGGCACCAGCCTATGGTTTGGAAGAAGAATATCCAATAAGCATAATGGGTGTACTCCCCTAATCCTAGGAGCATACGCAACCCGAGAGAAGGTAAAGATAAAAGACAACTGAATAAACCTTATTCCTATTTCTCCTGAACGAGAATCCATCCCCGAACTGGAACAAGTTCCTTCGAGTTCGTATATAACCATACGATGGAGTATCCAAATAACTGTAGATCTTCATAGTGATACGGGGTGTTCTGGAGAAATACAAAGGTGATGTAGGAGTGGCGATGAAATACTTGGTTTGGTCGTGAATAGCAGTCGCAGTTTACTTTGCCCTCTTACTAATCCCTTTAT
This sequence comes from Agapanthus africanus, assembly GCA_030015575.1. NCBI lineage: Eukaryota > Viridiplantae > Streptophyta > Magnoliopsida > Asparagales > Amaryllidaceae > Agapanthus > Agapanthus africanus. The sequence goes on from JASDDO010000024.1 coordinate 613,324,946, forward strand.
TTGTCTTTACTTAGTACCTTCTGTACACCTTCGTTAGGCTAATTGGTTTTCTTCATTCCCTACCGTTCGGCACCTGCCTATGGTTTGAAAGAAGACTATCCAATAAGCGTAATAGGTGTACTGTTCTAATCCAAGGAACACTCGCAACCTGAGAGAAGGTAAAAGGAAAAGACAACTGAATAGTGCTATTCATTTTCTCCAGAACCGGAAACCATCCTCGAATCTGGAACAAGTTCCTTCGAGTTCGTATATAACCATACGATGGTTTTATCCAATGGAAGTGGATGTTCGTAGTAATACGGGGTGTTCTGGAGAAAAGGGTAAAAGTAGGAGTGGTAATGAGGTATGCAACTCAGACAATCCAAAAGCCAGTGTTTTAAGAAGGTTCGGTTAACTTGGTCACTGAGTTATAGTCAAGGGTCGGGCCATGGTCGCTGCCAAAGAGAGAGAGAAAAGAAACATTCAGCGTGCACTCTAACCTTGATCAGAATGGTTATCACTTTATCTAATCAGGAAACCTCCCACTGTAATCTCAAATTCTCCTCCAAACCTGAAAGAAGAATTAGTCGGGATCATCGGAGGAGTAAACCAATTCATCAGTGGGAATCGGGATCCAACTATCATCACATGATAACGTGATGGAATCCACTCACACTATCACACTCCAGAAGGTATGTGCATATCTGGCAAGTTTCGGTTTCTTTAGAAACTCCCGATGTGATTTTTACCCCAAGCGGCTTATGACCTTGACTAGGTCAACAAACCATAAACCGCTAGTCAAGTTCAACCCGTCATTATTCTAGACTGCATTAAACCCACCCGTACGTGCCCTTGACTAGGTCAACAAGGCCGCACGACTGTTTTAACCAATCCCATTTATGCATCAAACAAGCACCACTTAGCTACCGAACACTACGTCTTGACTAGGTCAACAAACGCAGCACGAATACTAAATAATACCGGTAAGAAATGACGGAGGGCTACGGCTGGTTTTTGGCGAAAAACCTTTAACGTAATGAACTTGATATCGTTGAAGGAACTGCTAGCTTTTTATAAAAAAATAGTGGCGAAAACCTTTGCTAAAGAGGTCACTCCCGGTGATGGGATCTCGGCTCTTTCCCCGTAGAATGAGGTGCAGGATATTCCAACTGAATACCACTGTGCAAAGCAAAAAGTAATCGGCTATAGTGAAGTTATTACCCTGACGCAAACTTCTGTCCAAGGGGTCACTCCCGGTGAAGGGATCTCGGCCCTTGCCTTGTCGACTGAGGTGCTGGATGTTCATAACCGAATACCTCTGTGCAAAACAAAAGAGAACGTCCTTGCAATAACAACTTTTTGAAAAATGTTCCAACAAGATCAGAATAGGTCTGTTTAGCTTGCATTGATCCGAATCAATACAGTCACATCAATTGATCACACCAATAAAGAACGAAAATACGATGTACGTATATGCCATCCGCATTCGCCATTGGGTCCCATCATCACCCGTTAGGTTACTTAACTAACGACAGAGCGGGGACTGGACTAGCGCGGGTGTAAAACATATACAAAATCTACTAGTATATATATCAATATATAATATTCGCTCAAGGCGTGATAAAATGCAACATCACAGAGAGGTAATAAGCATCACAGAACAATACAGATAATCTGGGATCCTCGGGTTTCATAGAGCCGCTACTGAAACTCGACGTTCCCCTAGTCGTGTGGATAGCTTGTGCAATGAAATCCTAGACCCCTATGGGCACGGCAAGTTACCCGCCAAGACCTAAAGCGAGGCAGCCCCCTTCAACAACGTGAATGGACCACCCAGCACTTCACGGAATCCGGTAACTTGAGCACCCCTCCTTAGGTCAACCTGTACCCCCTACGAGTGCGGTGAATAGCCCGCCAATTCTAGAGTGGAGCCCCCTCCGTCTCAAAGCCATGAGATGCGGGCCCATTGCCCTCTAAAACCCGGCTATCCGTGCACCCCTCCGCGGGGTAATCTTAGTACAGAAAGTAAAATATACAACGGGTACATCGACCTCAGCCCGTTCGTGCCCCAAAAGAATAATATACAAACAGGCAGTGACGGCAGTCCACATGTCGGACGCTCGCCCCGCAATATCAAATGTATGATTACAAGCAAACTGTACTAACATTGCACCCAGGCTATCCACCACGACAAATCCGCAACATCACAGCACAACACAGAACATCAACGTGAATGTCACGTTCGCAAATCCGTCTAAAAGAACTATAGCAATTAGACAGGATTTACCGCTCGAATGACATTCACAGTCGCAGATATAATGTAAATACTGTGAACTAACATGTTTAAAATTTTCGATCGATAAAATTCCCCGAAGTGGGCCCCAAGTACAATACCCAGTACTCAAACAAATCTGGGCCCAAACAAAAAATACCAGAAACCACATTTCCAAGTCAGAGACCAACTCAGAAAATTTCGGGCACTGTGGCTACAGTACTGCGGCGGATCCGCGGCCAAAACTTGGGTACGGCCGCGGATCCACCGCGCTACAGTGAAATCAGCCCACCAAATTTTCTCAGTTCTCTTAAAAAACCCTGCCTGGTTTTCTGCAGCACTCAAAATAATTTTTAGAGCAAAAAAAAAATTCGACAGAAACTGTGACTTGGAAACGCGGTTTTTGGAAATTTCGTCCGATCGAAGTTCTAAACACGCTAGAGCAAGCTAGAAAAGGTTAATGGCGTGGCTCTGATACCATGTAAAACTACGGTAGCGCTCCGGCCGTCTTTCCGAGGCCAAAATGCGGAAACGAAAATTTTTCAAAACTTGAAACCGGCGCTATCGTATGCTTAAAACCCGGATCGAACCATTAACCTACAACTAGCTATCTAGAGAGAGGGTTGGAAAGCTATACCGATCGATCCGTGTCCTTCGGTCTTTGGCCACCATCCCAAGCTCCTCGCGGCATCTCCGGTCTCGATCTCCTCGTCGGAAAGGGCACCACATCTATGAGTCCTTTTACGGGCTCCCGCTTCATTCGAAGCAACTCGGGCACGAAGTGTGCTAGCCGACGTGTCCAAGGTGTTGTAGAGAATGTTTGTGATCACTTTGTCTCTTGCATCCATGGCTTGGATGGAGGTTAGAGATGTTGCCATTGATGGAGATAAAGAGCTAGAGGAAGAAGAAGAAGAGGTTTTCTTTTCCTTTTCTTTTCTTTTGTTTCATATGATAAAAAATGAGAGAGAGTGAGAAGAAAAATACAAGACCAAACTCACCCAAGGCAGCCCCTCTCTCTCTCTTCTCATCAAATCAACACAAATCAAGCTCATAATGTGACATTTACACACTAAAAGAGACCATGAGTCACCATATATGTCCATGTCACATTTAATGCATCTCATGATGAATTCTAGCTCATTATTTCCACCATCCAAACATTAATCCAAATGTTTGGTCCAACAAAAAAATCCGGCAACGTCTAAAGTAAACTCGTGACGGATCACAAGGATACCCCTTACCTTTATATACATACCTGCATCCGCATTCCGACTGAATGCGAATGCGATGAGACTAAAGAAATCCAACAAATCTAATACTGGGACCCGGCTTAAACCAAAGCCCACTAGTATGATCCGTCCGATCATGATGCGTGCTATACCGCACGTATAAGATCGAACCCTGCCATATATCATACGGCCTCTACAATGTTTCGCCCGAAACTTGAGAAACTGTCTGTGGGGGACTCTAAAGACTCGTCAATACTTTGGTGTGGATTTAACCACTAGCACGTCAGAGGTATTAGCCGTACGTAACGAGCTACCAGGTATTGACCAAAAGGGAGGCCTATGAGCGAACTCAGCCTGACACCCTACTGAGCCAGTCAGTGACAATATCCGTACAGTCCGGTCCGTTCGTCTATGAGCATCGCATTCGGGCCTAGGGGGTTGGTAAAAGTCAGACCCCCAAAAGCGGTACAAATCATGTCGGAGTGCAGCCCAGAACACCCTGAGATACTACTGGAATACCTACCAGTAAATCTCCTGCCTCGGCCGAGGGCTTTGTGTAATGGCTCTCCTAGACACAGCGTGATCTCACCCCCAATACCGGGAGAGACGAAACCCCTGCCGATCCGCTCACTGCCTCCAAGTGGCTCGGGACTGTACCCAACTAAAACCTGTTTGCACGACTCCTTTGAGCCGTGGTAGGGTAGTAATCAAAGCACAGTGGGAACTCACACGAGACAAATGACGATCTCAGGTCGATGAACTAACCTGTACACATGTCACCAGGGAACTGCTATCTGACGTCAGGTATAATACCAACTAGCATGTTCCCGGCGAGTCCTGTCCGGTGTACTCATAACCCAATGAGCACCTATATACATCTTAGGTGATCCAACTGACACCAATGGCTTGTGAGACCGGCCACCGCCCCTCGTCGGGGTCTCGACTGTATACACTAGTCTACTAATGGAGTATCGATGCCCAGTCTCGAAACTCCCACGACTAGAGACCTTTTAAGGATGTGCTTATAGACCCCAGCTCCCACGTATATGATCGCCATCATACTGCTGGTCGTCAAGAAAGAATCCTAAGGGCTCTATCAGCGTGCAATAGCGACCTGTAAGGTCACCTAAAGCAGTATACGATGATAAAGACAAACCATGGCAGCATACTATTCTCCATCAACGTGTAACAGTGATCCACAATGTCACCTAAAGCATGTACACGATGATAAAGACAAACCAGATAGTATACAATCATCCTAAGTAAGATTGTCCTACCGGCATAGGTCCTCCCTCAATCATTGCAATCACATGTCTGCGATCCAATAATTGACTCTGAGAGCACTATATCCAACAGTGTATACGGATCGAGACCCCGACGAGGGGCGGTGGCCGGTCTCACCGGCCATTGGTGTTAGTTGGTTCACCTAAGATGTATACAGGTGCTCATTGGGTTATGAGTACACAGACGAACTCGCCGGGAACATGCTAGTTGGTATTATACCTATTGTCAGATAGCAGTTCCCTGGTGACATGTGTACAGGTTAGTCCATCGACGTGAGATCGTCATTTGTTTCGTGTGAGTTCCCACTGTACTTTGATTACTATCCTACCACGGCTCAAAGGAGTCGTGCAAACAGGTTTTGGTTGGGCACAGTCCCGAGCCACAAGGAGGCAGTGAGCGGATCGTCAGGGGATTCGTCTGTCCCGGTATTGGGGGTTGTTGTCACGGAGTGCACGGGTGGCCATCACCAGAAATCCTCGGCCGGGGTAGACGAGAATTACCGATCTAGGATCAGTAGTTTCTCAGTTGGTGATAGGTTTCATGCCGACACTAAATGTCAAGTTATTAGGGGTCTGACTTTATCCACCCCCTAGACTCGATATGCGATACTCATACACAAACGGACCAAACTGTACGGATATTGTCACTGTTAGGCTCAGTAGGGTTTCAGGATGAGTTTGCTCGCCGGCCTCCCTTTCGCTCAATACCTGGGTAGCCGTTACGTACAGCTAGTGCCACTGACGTGCTTGTGGTTAAACCCACTGCCAGCATATTGACAAGTCTTTAAAGTCCCACACAGAGGGTTTCCCTAGTTCGGGCAAAACGTTGTAGAGGTCATATGGTCTTATAGCAGATTTCGATCATATACGTGCACTTGTGCACGGATCATGATCAGACGGATAATACAAGTGGACTTTGGTTTAAGCCGGATCCTAGTATTATATTGTTGGATTGTTTTCGTCTCGTTGTATTCGTATTCAGTCAGAATATGGATGCAGGTATGTATATACGGATGAGGGGTATTCTTCTAATTCGTTACGAGTTTACTTTTGGAGCTGTCATTTCTTTTCTTGGCTTTAAACATTTAGTTTGATGTTTAAAGTTGAAAATGTGAGTCATGTTTTATTGGCTAATTCTTGTGCTGCCAAATTCGTGAGTCATGGATGGTGCATGCATGTGTGCATTGATGGTTTTTGTTTAGTTTAGGATATTATGTATGAGATATTTTGGTGGCTGTTGGTTTTTGTTGTGTGGTTTTTTTTTCTTTGAGTGCTAATTAAAACCACAACAACACACAACACTATATGAAATCCACAGAGAACGTTTTTGTTTGAGCAGCCCATTTTTTCACAAGAAAAATTCTTTAGCTCACATTTTTTATCCATGGCAACTTCATTCACCTCCACCCAAATCCTTGGGTGCATTGAGACAAAGTATTCACACACTATCTCTACTTCACTTTGGGAATCTAGGCTAGCAAACTGGATGCCCATGTTGCTTCGGTTTTGAAGCGGGAGCCCGTATTACTAATCCTCGACATAGATCGTCTTCGACGAGGGTGACCGGAGAACAAACTTGATCGAGGAAGCCGCGAGGAGCTTGGGCCAGAGGTTGAAGACAAAAGGACACGGATCGATCGGTATAACCTCTCTAAACTCCATTTACAGTTAACTAGTATAGGGTTAATGGTTCGATCCGGGAATCGGGTTCCGTTAGCGTCGGGTTTTAAAAAGTTTTTGTTCCGTGTTTGGCCACGGATTGATGGCCGGGGCACTGGCGTAACCTTACATGGTATCAGAGCAAACCCATTAACCGCATACTAGTTGTTTAGATAATGTTAAATTATCGAAACCGAAACAACTCCGAAATATCACTCGATGTATTCTAGTTTCTGTCGAAATTTTATGTGTCTTCTAAAAAAAATTTTAGCAACTGCAGAAGACTACCTAGGTGACTACTAGAGCACACACCAAACACGAACCCCTAATTCAACTATGGGACCAGCCACATTGGCCAAAAATCCGAGCTGGCCGGCCTGGTGTTGGAGTTGGAACTTGGTTTTTTGTAGTGTGGTCTGGTCTCTGGAATATTGGTTCTGTGGTATTGCTAGTTTAGCCCAGTTTGGATATGGTTTTATCTAGTTGTTTGGGGCTATTCAGGGTTATTTCGAAGTCGATATTTCTAACATTGTTTAAAGTTTACAGTACTTACATTACTACCTGCAACCGTGAATGTCATTAGAGCGGTACAACTTGTCTATTTGCTATAGTTCTTTTAGACGGGTTTGCGAACGTGACATTCACGTTGATGTTCTGTATTGTGCTTTGTTGTTGTGGATTCGTCGTGGTGGATAGCTTGGATAGTACAGTTATTTTTATTTGTGTATGGTTTCCTAGCACGGTGATCGCACGCTTTTGGCGTATCGCGTATTCAAAATTCTAAAGTTAACCACGATCAAGGACGATGTCGCTTTGCAGCTAGCCGGTTGAGCACGGGTCGATCCGCAGGGAGATGGTTGTATGTCCGTTCGAGTCTTAGACGAGTCAATAAAGAATGTATATGTGTATGTTCAGGACTAGCCTAAAGCTCCAAGTAGTTGTCCCTAGAACTCTTTTTTGACTCCACTTGGCGAAAGGAACGAGCTTGCTTTGTAGTCTTCGAAGCCGAAGATGATCCATCTTGAAGTCTCTCTAACTCAAGCTCACTCTTCACTAATCAAGGTATTAGTGAAGCAAACAACCTAAACTAATGGGCTAGATTAGTGTAGGTTGATGAAGTAGAAATTTTGCTCACTTTTTTTTCTTCTTTTTTTTCTTTTTCCCACCTCAAGAATTTTCTAAAGAGCAAGTGAAGAAGAAGATGAGATGAACTTGGATGAGAGAGAGAACCATGAGATGAGTGATAAGACGAGATTAGATGTAGGAAAATATTTACGAATAAGACAAGGATCAAGAGGTGAGTCATGGCTTCTCAAGGCTTCTACAAGCATCTTTAAGAAAATGACTCATTTTCTTTTTCCTCTAATTCATAAAACAAACCATTATCTACTAATCTTAACCCCATGTGTGATTCTCATACATCCTAGTTCTATGTATCATCAACCATGATACAATAGTGTATATATATATTTATATATATCACATATATATATTAATATGTACAAAGAGAAGAAAATGTTCAGTGAGCTTGATATTAGTTAATATATATATATATATATCAAATTTATAAATATATATTAAATTATTAAATCAACATTTGATTCAATAATTCGGTTGTATCATATATAACCGACTAATATCATATATATATATATGTATGTATGTATGTATGTATGTATGTATGTATCACAACTAAAATAGGGGATTGCCCCTACGGATATTGAAATCCGTAGGGGCTGATTTATGTTGGCCCTACGGATTAAGCCATAGGGCCAGAAGGTTTCCCCTACGGTCAAAGACTTTCAAGAGTAAAAATATTAAATCTTAATTTGGTGTTTGCCCCTACGGAGCCGCAAACCAAGGACCTACGGACAAATCCGTAGGGGCATCTAAATATGGATTTAATAGAAAAGGCACATAATTTCCCTACGCGCCGATTATCCTCTCTCCTCGCTCGTGCCCGCGAAACCTCCCAAATCCCCTTTTCTCGTCGCCGCGTCGCCGATCTCGCCAATCTCGTCGCTAATCTCACCGATCTCGTCGCCGTTCTCTCTCTCTCGTTCCCGTTCTCGTCGCCGTTATTCCTCGTCGTCGATTGTCGATTGTCTCCTCCACCGAACAGGTAAGTAATTAAATATTCAATTAAAGTAATTTTTGATTATTTTAGGGGTTGCGGTTGGGGTTCAGCTAGGGTTGCGGTTGGGGTTGGGTTCGGCTAGGGTTGCGGTTGGGGTTGGGGTTGGGGTTGGGGTTGGGGTTCACACAACATAAATCCTCAATGAATATTTTTTATTTATGTTGTTTGCAATGTAGATTGCGGGCATCCATACGCCTCTAGGGAAAATCCAATTTCTGCTGAAGTATTTAGAGTGCCTTGGGAGTAATTTTTTTGGGGTTCCAGTTCTTGCAGTCAGATGTAAACTGTTGTTGATAATTTTGCAGAGATGCAATCAATTGTAACTATGAGAAACATGAATGGTTTCTGAGTAGTAATGGTTATTTTTGTTCTTATGAAAAAAGTTGTTTTGTTGTTATGTTGAAAATTCCGTGGGTACTTTGCATGAATTTTAGTGTACTGTTTTGAATTTTTTTTAAAGTGGATGCTTTGAAAGAATGATGAAGAAAACATGCTGGGAAGTAGAAGAAGAGAAAAATGTGAAAAGAGAACATGGTGTGTGTGTGTGTGTGTTGGTTTGGGGTGCTGGTTTTTGTTTTTTCATGTGTGTGTGTGTGGTGGGGGGGCACACACTTCCATTTTTCTCTCGTCTTGGCGTATGCAACCAGTGTTGGGAATAATTTTCGGTGGGGTGGGGTTAGGTTTTGGAAGTGGTAGAAGAGGAAGTTGAAATTGATGGTTCAGTTGTAATTTCCTGACTAGTAACTGTGATAATCAGTCAGGCATCAGTTGTATTTAGGACTTGTTTGGATAATTGCGAGTATGAGATGCTCTTTAAAAAACTTCATAAAAACATTTATGGAAGTAATTTTGGAAGTTACTTTATGTGTTTGTTTATGTAATGTTGAAAGAAGAAAAAATACCTAAGAATTTACATCATTTACTCTTCCATTAACAAAATGAGTTTGGAAAATTGTTTGGTAGACATGAATTTTACCATTTTTTGAAAGTATGAAATCTAGCATAGGTTTTTGACATAGCCCAAAAACAAAAGAAGCGATGTTGGAAAGCTATAACTGAGTGAGCTAGACACTGTTAAGAAGTTGAAGTTTCAAGAATTATAAAATATATTTGTGGAGCTTAATGTATGTATATGCTACCTGCCTTTATCTTAGCATATCTTACATGCTGTTTTTCCGTCGTTAATTGTAAGAATTGAATTAGGAATCTAGGATGATGCAACTTAAGTTGCTTTATCTACTTTTATCATATGATTTTGGAAATAAATTTGAACATAGGATTATGACATTCTTTCTTTTTCTTTTCGTTATAACCTTTAACTGATTTTAGCAATAAAATGTCCTTTAAACAAGAGAAGCCAGTGTCTTGTCAAGAAATTTGACTTTCTTAATTGTTTTAAGCTTATCTATTGATGTATGCTTGGTATTGTAGGCAGAACTTTACAGGGTAAGGAAAGCATTTGATAAAGCTGAGCCATTATATTTAGAAGCCATAACTATTCTGGAGGAAGTGTTTGGTTCTGATGACGTACGGTGTGTATATTATTTCAGTTGAAATTTATTTTATTTTCTAACCTTGTAGACATGTATGCGTAGTAAGTAACTAATGTTAAATCTAATAATTTGTATAAATAGTTATTAATGAAGTTCAGTGAAGGGTCTTTAAGCCTTTTTGACTTTTTTTAATGATATATACTTACATTATATGTGTAGAACAGATATAGTAATTCTGTTTTTTAATATATGATTTTATGTATTTTTACCTTTTTAGTCACCTAAATTGGATGATGGACATATTTGTCATTCTTTAAGGTTTCTTGCTTTTGCAGAGCAGGGGCTGCTTTACACAACCTAGGGCAATTTTACCTTGTCCAGTGAAAACTTGAGCAGGCTCAGAAGTGCTATCAGGTATAAGTTCTTTCGAAGCACTTTTTCTTTATGATTTTTTCTATTTTAATAATATTTTTTCCATGAACCATGATACTTGATATGATAGTTGTTAGTAATACGTTTTGAAATATTCTTTTGGCAGCGTGCTGTAAAGGTATGAAACAATGCTTGAATTCTCTGTCTTTCATCTCCGATATGGTGGTTCTTTTCCTTTTATTGCTATATGTTGTTTATGTTTTGCGTAGATAGAAGGACATGTTTTGGGCTATGGTGTGCTTATACAATGTATTATCTTAAGAAGGGTAATACCGTGTTTTTCTAATATGGATAATTTGTCATTGTTAATCCATCTTCCTGAAAACGGTTTATACGGAGGAAGTATATTTCATGGTACTTGAGAAAAATATATGTTGAAGTCAAAAGTTATCAAGATTTAAATGCTCCGCTTATAGTCTTCCAAGATATTTTATATTCCAAGGCAAGGTGACAATAATTGCATGCTTGTGCACGATTTGGTATGTAGATTCAAGGTTATGCATGGCTACGACCCTTTCTTATGGTTTCTTATCATAATTTTCTGTACACTTGTAGTTTATAAAGACAGTTAGATCATATCACTATACGAAATATTGTATTGTGTTCTATTGTGTATGGTGGATCACACACTAGAAACCAAGACATTGCATGCCTGTGCACGTTTTGGTATATTCCTCGATACGTGAAACAAATTTGATTTAATAAGGGAAAACTTAAAATAACAATCTTTATACTAAAAAAAATTATATATGCTATTACTTACTAGTTTATGGTTTTCAGATGCAATCCATTTGAGAAATACTTTTCCTACCCACTATTAATCCATATTCTCAATATAGTTATCATAACCTACAATTTATATGATACAGTCTAACATGGCTCATGAGTACGTCAGGGTTAAGGACTGGATGTATGTGAATTGACAACAACGTATGCAACCTAAGTTTGTCACTGGAGTTTCTGCTTTCATTGAATTTACACGCGCACATAATAAGAAGGAGAAGACAGTAATGTGGCAGAAGAAGAAGGAGAAGACAGTAATGTGGCAGAAGAAGAAGAAAATGACATTCCTTGTTCTCTGTTTCAGCATCAATCTTCTGATATGAACTAATGATGACTTTCACATTGGCTTTTCCTTTTAGAGACTTCTTAGTGTCCAATGGAAAGTATACATCAGATTTGTGCAGGTCAGGTTCTTCTATGACTTTCAAGAGTTTCAACTGATTCTGTAAATTACACCCTTGTTGGGTGATACTTTTACCACTTCTCACTGCAGGTGCGTTCTCTAATATCCATTTTGAATGTAATATTATAGATATTCATGCATGTTTATGTCAAAATTACTTATATTGTCAATGTTTGATTGTCTAGTTGTTGGTGATGCGTCCATATCAGGGACAGAGGCCACTCGCGCTCCTCCAGGTATGTTTATATATCATATAGTGCATGTATATTGATTTAGAATGCTATATCATAAATATACACACATTCCTTTTGCTCTTACTTAGATAGTAATTTTTATTATTGTCTAGCTGTAGGTGGTGGCAGTAGTTGACAATAAAATTTGTCATCCTAGAAACTATGATTTTTATATGTGCTCGCATGCGGGAATGATTGTAAGTCGTGGACCTGTACAATAAATTCTTATTTGGTATTTGTTTGAAATCAAATTGAATACTATATAATTGATAAGTTTGTTATATTTGTATTTAGTTTGGAATTAACACAATATTTATTCACGCAGCATGCACTTATGAGAAATAGGGCACCACGCGTCCAACTCATTATCATGTGTTGCTTGATGAGATTAGATTTGCGCCTGATGATCTACAAGAGCTTGTTCACTCCCTGCCTTATGTTTAAGCAGCGCTATATGAGAGTTTATCTTGTTAATATGTATGTACTGAAATTAATTAATATTATTCAAATTTTGATACATGCAGATACCAGAGGAGCGCATCTGCTATCTCTGTAGGTAAGGCTTTGAATTTGTTGATTTTGGTATTTCTTGTCAATTTTATAGACCAGTATGTGCTAAATATAATGTTCTGACAGTTGCTAGGGGGAAGGCAGCATTCCCCCTCATTTTTACCCTTGATTATCGCTATACCGGTCCTCATGCCGAGAGGTTCGGCCGGTATATGGGGGATGAGAGCCGGCTCGTGAAGAACTATGCACTTCACGTTGAGTGGGGCGAGCAGCACCGGCACTCATTCGTCCTCTTCTTTGATCAGGCTCGGGTATTAATATATATTTTCATTTGTGATATAATGCAATATTAAGAGTTATTTTCTAATATATCTAATATTAAGAGTTATTTTCTAATATTGCAGACAGCTCAGACCCTGGCGCAAGGTGGTACACCGAGCGTGCTGTCCGCACATCTTGCCGTCCACGACACCTCGACAGATCCCACCACGGGCGAGCTTCGATATCCCGACGTCGCTACCCAGGAGTATTGTGTTAGTGTTAATATTTATTCAACCCATATTTGAAATTTTAGTTTTGGAAGGTTCAAATTTAAATTTTATACTTATACTTTACTGCTTAATGTGGGTGTAGGAGCGAGTGGTTGAGCAGGCCGAGGCCTTGGGGATGGATTTTAACGGACAGAGCGATCCGAGGCTGCTGACCCCAGTCCTGGACGCCGCACACGGACGGCACCACGGAGGTTGGGAGAGAGGCCGAGGACTGGGCCCTAGCAGGGCCCATATGAGGTTAGACTCCACCCCGGCGGTTACTTCCTCCGTCTCCAGTGAGCGACGTGTCCAGCAGGAACTGGAAAGCTTGAAGGCTACCATTCAGGAGTTGAAGGAGATGCTGGTATGTATACTACTTAATAGTAAAATATCATGTCATAGTATAGATATCAACATATCCAATATTAGTACGTAGCCTGAGCTTATTTGGTTGTAGACTTAGGTTTGATTAATCATACATACATATCTAATCAAAATAAACTACGGTTTTCCAAACTAGATATCCAAATGGGGTTTCGAAATAACTTGATAATGATAAAAATTCGAATAATACACAGTTCTTACACGCTTATTACACACGTTAGGTCCAGACGCAACGGGGTACATCGGCCGAGCCTCCACATGCATCTCCTTCGGCTGCGGCTCCGCAAGCCACTACATCGGCTACGGTTCCGCAGACAGCTCCTATAGCTCTAACGCACGCTCAGACTCCCGCAGTCGCGGCTCCGCAAGCCACTACCTCGACGGCGGCTGCGCAGACCACATCGCCAGCTCCACAGGCCGCTCAGACTCCCGCACGCGCCGAATTGCAGGGTTTATTGACCGAGGAGCAGGCGCGCTTGATTCTATCATTTATCAGGGGTGGAGCTAGACCAAGCTAGGGTAGCTTTTTGATTCATATTTTTTGAAACATGTATTTATTTATATCATACATATTGTACTACATTTTGAAATGATATTGATATTGGTTTTTATTTATATCATATTCAGTTTTTGGGTTTCTTTTGTATATTATATGCGTGAGATGTGATTATGAATACTGCGATATATGTTGTGTGATGATTAATTTTATATTTTATTGTTATATATATTATTGTGCACAGGGCGGGAAAAAATCAGGCAGCCCTTTTTTTTAAAAAAAATACAGATAATGTGTACGTACGGATTAATCCGTAGGTACACATGTTGCCCCTACGGCTATATCCGTAGGGGCAAAATATCAGCAGTAACTGATATTTCCCCCCTGATCTCAGTACCAGGGGGGTTGGGAGTGCCCCTACGGACATATCCGTAGGGGCCATTGCTTCGCCCCTATGGAGTTATCCGTAGGGGCAAAATATCAGAAATCCTGATATTTTGCCCCTACGGATAAGTACCTACGTAGGTATCCGTAGGGGATAGTACGTGGCCCTACGGATATATCCGTAGGTACAGTTAATATATTTTAAAAAACCGTAAATAATATAACATTTTTTACCCTACGGCCTACTTCGTAGGTGAAACAGGACCTACACAGAAATCCGTAGGGGCAAGATTTTGCCCGTAGGGGCAAGTTCAGGGCTTCAACTTGCACCTGCGGCCTTTGCACCTACGGGGTCTTTTTTCGCCCCTATGCACATCTCCGTAGGGGCAGTGAGTTGCCCCTACCGATAAATCCGTAGGGGCAACCCTTATTTGTAGTAGTGTATATCAAATTATTAAATCAACACTTGATTCAATAATCCGATTATATCACATATAACCGTCTAATATTCAATACTAGTTAATATATATGTGTATATATTTATCAAATTATTAAATCAACACTTGATTCAATAATTCGGCTATATCAAATATAATCCGGCTAATAACAAATATATAAATATATATCAAATATATATTAACAACATATACATATACCATTGAATCAACAATTTTCAATAATCCGGTTATATCACATATAACCTGAATGATATCAAATATCGTGAGATTAGAATACGGTATCACATACTCATATCCAATCAAGCACCCGCACATATCTCCATATGTGCCCTATTTCATTTCGCTTGAGCTAGGAAACCTCTGTGTGGGACTCTAAACACTAGTCAATACACCAGCACTAGGTAATGATCACATCAGATACCCACAAGCCGTCAGCGGTGCTAGTTGGACGTAACGGCTACCCAGGTATTGAACGAATAGAATACCAACAAGCAAACTTGTCCAAACTCCCATAGAGCCTATAAGCAACACTTACCGTACAGTCCGATCTCTTCGTCCGATATGTCGCATATCGAGTCTAGTAGTGGAATCGTCATACCCCAGTAACTTGATAAGTCATGCCGATGTGTGGCGTATAACCATTCGAGAAACTACTAATAACACTTACCGGCAAATCTCATCAGGCCTGGCCAGGGACTTGTTATAGCTAATCGAGCATAGAGCAACATCAACTCCCAATACCGGGAGAGACGAAACCCCTCCTATCGCTCACTGCCTCCATGTGACTCGGGACTGTTAGTTATATATATGCCCTAGAGGCCATTATTGTATATTATAGTGGATGCTTGGATATATATATATATATAGGACTTTCTTGCTCGACATGATAGTATGCCATCTGATTGCTCTTTATCTTAACATGTACACTTATATTATATTGTCTCTCTAATACATGTTGATAAAGCCCTTGGGATGTTAGCTTGAGTACCAGGACTATGATGCAGATCATACTAGTGGGCCTTGCACCCTAAGCAATTCTCAGGAAAAGAGAGCCCTCTGGAAGCGGAGGAACAGGCTCAGAGCATCGAAGATGATTTGGCAGCGGCACAAGTGCCAGAAATAGCTTGGGTTCGAGTTGCAAAGCTGCAGCTCACCGATAATGCACGGGTTTGGTGGAAGGTGGAAGAAAACCGTCTTGACCAACCTATTGAATGGAAGACTTTTTGTGACATGTTCGATGCAAAGTACTTCCGTGAGACTGCCAGATTCGACATAGAATAGCTGTTCATTTATCTACAATAGGGTTTGATGTGGACCAAATCCGTGGATGAGTATGATGCTGAGTTTACCAATGCTCAGTCGGTAAGATATGTCTCTATATTTCGATTTTCAAATATCACATACTACGCAGCTAACACTGGACCGCAACAGATTCGCGGCACACTTGATACCGACTGCTGAGATCAGGGCCAGAAGATTTCAAGAAGGGTTAGACCCGGAAATCCAAGCTGCATTAGCTACAGGGGATTTCCCAACCCATGATTTGGCTTTGAAGGCTGCCCGACGATATGAGGCAGTGGTGAAGAGGAAGGGCAGACCTCAATCTGCCGGAGTGAAGCGTCCTGCCACTCAGATGGCTAGAGGAGCATCTTCAAGGCCAATTGTTGAACCCAGGAGATCGGAAGAAATCAATAAACAGCCAAGTCCTGACTTTTGCTTCTATTGCAAGAGGGAAGGACACTTGTAGAAGGACTATAGGCGCGCAAAAGGCCTATGCTTAGTTTGTGGCGCATCCAATCACGGAATTGGAAACTGTCCTTATAGACGCAACCCAGATCACTCACACACCAACTACCCGCAGCGGCCAGCTATCCAGGCTCCTGCACCTCGTCTTGCACTCTCTGCTCTACAACCTGCACCGCCTACTCGCCAATTCCATCAGGCTCTGAGGAACATGCCTCGAGGGCAGAGAAACATGCCCCAAGGACAGAGGAATGTGCCTCCAGTTAGGAGGAATGTACCACGGCGTTAGGCTTTCCTTTTAGCGGCCGAAGAAGCAGAGGCCGTAGACCAAGGTAAACCTGGTAATTTCCTCAACTCTTTTCAAATCTCTCGCATTCTTTCGTTCTCTCACATATTTTGCATACACTATCAATAATTCTATCACCAAACTTTCCTTGAATCCGTTACACTTTCCTTTTACAAATTTCGAGGACGAAATTTTTTTTTAAGGAGGGTAGAATGTAACAACCCTAAACTTTCTGTACAATTTTTTTTCAAAAATACAGAAAAAGGTATTTGAGCCTGAGCACAAGTTATAAGTTTGATTTGCTTTTGAACAGCAAGAAGGAGCTTGTAGCTCATTGGTAAGACCTTGCACTGCTGAACCAAAGCTCCAGAGTTCAAATCCCATCAACCACATATTTTTTTAATTAAATTCTTTTAATCTTTTAGAAGCACGAGAGTCTACACATGCACTACACGTAATAGGGTAAGTTATAGAATAAACAAACAGGTCCACGAGTCAAGACCAAGCGACGGGGACACATGGCAAGGAGACGCGACCCGACTCGGGCCGGCGACTCGCTCGACTCGGCTGGCGCCGCCGGTCCGACTTAGCCGAAACCCTAATTTTCTTTACCTGTTGCGACCTTTGAACTCCCCCCATAAGCCCTGTATTATTTAAATTCCCAGCACATTTACAGAGCAAATTAAAACACACATTTAATCCATTTTAATACAAAATTTTATACACCATTTCATTACCCTAAACCCTAATTTTTCCTATAAATACCACACCTAAAATCATCCCTCCTCACTCCCAAATCCCTGCCCAAACTCTCAAGAAAATTCCCAAGTCTTTTGTGTGTGTTAGTTATATGTATGCCCTAGAGGCCATTACTGTACATTGGATGTATATTGTAGTGGATGCTGGGACATATATAGGTAGGACTTTCTTGCTCGACATGATAGCACGCTATGGTTGCTCTTTATCTTAACATGTATACTTTCTGTCTCTCTGTTACATGTTGATAAAGCCCTTAGGATGAGTACTCGACTTCCAGGACTATGATGTAGATCATACTAGTGGGGCCTGGGTAGTCCATGAGTACATCCTTCAATGTTCCTAGTCATGGGAATATCGAGACGGGGCATCGATATTCCAGAGTAGACTAGCGCATGTCTTCTCGACCCATGTGATGGGCGATGGATGATCCCATATCCATTGGTGTTTGACATCAGAGATGGTATGCGGGTGCTCAGTGGAGACTGGGTACACTGAACGGACTCGCCGAGAACTCCCAGATGGTATTATACCTCACGTCAGATGGCAGTTCTCTGGTGACACTGTGTAACGTTTTGAAAATCGTTTCGTTGAAATTTCGGAAAATCAGTAAAATAAGGAGGTTTTCTGTAAAAAGTCAAAATATAAATATATTTTAATATAAAATTAAATATACATATTCTAGCTATGTAATTGCTAGTATTTGGTGTTTATTGAGCCACTGGTAAAATTTCTAATTTTCTGAAAAATTTTCCGAAATTAATTATTTTAATATTATTTTAAGCCGTCACTACTACATTTAATTAGGTAAAATTACAAATTGGAATGGGTTAAGACAAATTTTGTGCATCATGGCACGCTAAAACAAAATGTAACATGTTGCTTTTAAATGAATTGGAGTTGTCATGAGGGTTCTAGAAATTTAGGAATGAGTTATTAGAAAATAAAAGAAAACTAAATAATTAATAAAAGACTTAATGAATGTGAATTTTGGAGAAGTTCCTACACTAACCCACAAACCTACCCAACATGGCCGAACCCATGGGCTGCCCCCAAATCCCCAAGTCTCCATTTCATTTCCTTTTCAAATCAAATAGAAATGAAATTTGAAAGAAACTAATAAAAAAATGAGGTATGGGCATACTTGAGGTATGGATTAATTTTGCTTTGACTTAGAATTCCCCCCCCCCCCACTCACACACACCTCACTCCTCTCCCTCCACTGCCGAATCTGTAGCCCCATCTCCCCCCAATTTCCACTTCATTCTATCTCATAAAATCCACAACTTAGCATCAAAAATTCACTCAAAATCAACACAAAACCACACAAATCATTAATCTAACCTTTACCAATTATTTTTTTTCCTTATTTACCATGGATCATAGAGCTAGAGAGCAAGTTGGGAGGACAAGTTTGCATGGGAGATCTCTAAAATTGTGGAGGTAAATCCTAACCCAAGTGTTTAGTTGTAGGTTAAATACTTTAAATCAACTTAATTAGGTGTTTAATTTAGGTTTTAAATTTGCAAGTTTAAATTCAAGAGAAGGGTTAAATTAAAGTTATGGTTGTGATAATTTATTCATGGTTGTGTGATGTATTTTAGCATCTTAAGATATGCAAAACCTAATCTTGTAGCTAATTTGCAAATTGTTATATTTATATTTCCCAAATTGTGATGATTATGCTAAATTGCTAACTAGGTTTTATAAATTTACTTAAAATGTAGGATTAAAATATAGTTAGGATTTTTAGCACATCATTAAGGTTTCCATGTGTGGTTTAACCATTTAAAATATGCAAAACCAAGCTTAATTGTTAAATTGTGAATTTTGCTTTAAAAATTGTTAAAATTGGTTATTTTTGCAAACTTGAATTTTGGGTTAATGATAATTAGTGAGATTAAAAATATGGAAATGGTTTATATGACCTGGTTATGATACTTAGTGAATATTATGGCTATTAGTTGGGTTAAAACATCAAGTTTCGAATTAAAACGGTAATTAAGTGCTTTCTAGGTTTTGTGGAATAAATCGATTTGAGCAAATTTAAGGTTTTTATGAATTGCACCATATTTTCAATTAAATTCTAGTGCGTTATGAACGCGTGATTGGTATGTTGGGTTTTTCTCGATTGATTGACGTTTGTACATCGACATCGAGGGTTGGTTTGGCTATTTTGGCATGCGTAGGTGATAGGTTTTGACCTATGCGTGATACGCGTGCCGATTTGATTTTCGTGTGCCGTTTCGATTTCGAATTTGGTTTTAATGCGATACGGTGCGTTATGATATGTAGGTACCCCATGTGGACTTCGAGAAGACAAGCAAGCACGTGGCGACGTCGGCACTGGCTAGCGAGGACCAGGTGAGTAGATTTATATCTACGGGGAGAAGTCGGGTGGATGGCGTATAGCACCCCCGCAGTTCGTGGTGATGTATACGAATACGTATACACACATATATATATTGTTTATATATTGTTTGAGTATATTGATGATAATATGGATATTTGGTGTTCTTGGATGATTTAGTGTCGCGAAACCCTAGAGTAGTGGTCGCACTACACATGCACACACCAACCCATACTTGCATATTTTCTTCTTTCATTTGTGCTTATACGGAAATATATAGTTATGTGTTCACATGGGTATGGGACTATGTGTTCACATACGGATTTGAGGATGATACTTGGGTTTGAGATGAGTCGATGAGATTTGTATTGAGGTTGTGAATTCGGTGATATGGCAGGATTCGTATTTGAGATACGACATGACGTTGTAGCGGGTCCTTGACGTAGTGTTTCACACACGTCCATGCATACTTAGGCGGTATCAGTATTGTACTAGACGTAGATCAGTACCCCGATCATGATATTTGATAAAGAGGATACCAGGTGAATAGTATGATGAATGTGATATTAACCCGTACCCAGATTTGGGGATGCCGTACGACGGATTTACGTACGAGCTATATTTTGATGATTGATCCGCACTCTTGACTTGGGATGTATGATTATAGATATGGTATCGGATATGATATTATTGAGGCGGGATCACCGACTAATATATATACAGGTATGTATATGTATCGACTCAGATGTTAGGCGGTTTCCTTACCTGTGGTCCAGCTTGTTAGCTTAGCCCTTTAGTTTAGTTTAGTTGTTAGATTAGATTTGATTCTTACCTATTTCAAAAACTAACGAATCGTGGGTATTTTAAAAGACAGCCCAAGGGATTCTACGGATATTTTAAAAGACGTATCTTTTCATAAAAACACCGTAGCCCCTATTTTCAAAACCCCATGATTCGTGTTATTTCAAAAGGCACCATTTGTAGGACTTATATTAGATTAATGCAGATTAGTTATAGTTGCGTCTAGTATTCATCTCCCGCTCATTATTGTGGTTCGCTTCGCATCGCATGCTTATTTTATGTTTCATACTCCATTATTGATATCATGCTGTTAGGACACCAGCACCATTACCGATGATGCGTATGTACCACGTACACTTACTTGCCGGCTCACACACATCTTCTTCGGTAATTTCCATGTCACGTACACCTTAGAAAATATTATTGCTTGACATAGCCTGTTAGCTAATAGTTTAGACATGATATTAGTGTACTTGCCGTATATGTTAGTTTAGACATTGTAGTTATTACCTGCTACTTCATGTATACTGTTATTCATTGTTATGCCGCATTCATGGATTCTCATGCATATATTCACTATTTTACGTGTTATTGAGGTTTTGGATTCGGATTTCCATGAGATTTTCTGGATTTGGAGGAAAACCGCAAAAACATAAATAAACCTTTTCTCTCTTTTAAAATAAAAAGTGCGGTTTTCCCATGATGTATGAGTCGTCCACCATGAGTTTGCTGATGGATTTCGAGACCCGATTCGAGGAGTGGAGGAACCGTTTCGGATA
Organism: Agapanthus africanus; assembly: GCA_030015575.1. Classification (NCBI taxonomy): domain Eukaryota; kingdom Viridiplantae; phylum Streptophyta; class Magnoliopsida; order Asparagales; family Amaryllidaceae; genus Agapanthus; species Agapanthus africanus. The sequence continues at coordinate 613,346,326 of JASDDO010000024.1, forward strand.
CATGGTGGGCCCGGCGCGGTACCCCGGGGCAAGAGGAATGTGTTGTTGACGTTGAGCCCGGCAGGGAGCACTACCGACCGGTGATATTACCCGACGCGTCGGATATCCGGAGGATACCGTCGTGGTCTTGAGATGGATGGTAGGGGCCGGTCTGGATTGACGGCGCCCTAGATATTGAGATTTTGAGATATTGAGGTACAGAGATTGTGATACAGAGATATCGAGATATTTGGACACTTGTTTTGTGTCGATGCTGGGCACTGTTTTATGCTGATTTCATTTATGGTACCTCACTTTTAAAATACAGAAATCTCACTGATTTATGAAAGAAGTTTTCGTCGGTACATGCATTCTGTTCCATGCATTCATACCTCATTCATATGATATATTGCTACCTGAGGCCCTGACACGGGCACATGAGATCACACTCGGGTTAGATATTACCCTAGCCATTGTTATAGGCTGCATGTTTTCATATATTTGAAGATATATTATGATCATTGACCTAGGTTGCGTTATTTATACGATTTCTGTGCGTAGATGTTTTTCTATTCACGAGTTGGCAACCCACCCCCGTTGTGCCCCAGTTCTTGCAAGTTTGCCGTACAGGTTTCATTACGGCTTTGCTGGCACTGCTCCTTTCGGGTGATTTGCTAGTAGGTGGGTTTATTGTATCATACCCATCAGTATACATTGTATATTATTATTCAGTTGTATCTAGAAGTTCCATCAACCAAACATGTATTTATTTTGAGATAGAGACCAGTGATGTTATTCCTTCGACCTTAGAGTCGCGCGTTATATTTCTGTGGTTTTCTTGTGGTTTTGAGTTTCCTTTTGAATTTTGATCCTCGCCATTGGCGTTGTATATTATATTGCTTGTGTGGTTGTGGCCGTCGATTGACGAAGAGCTAGCTCCCGCTTGGGGATGCCTTTTTATGGATTTCGTATACTATTCATGTTGTATCCCGTTTGGGGGCCAGTATTTTCAAAGGAGACTCTGCCGAAATTTTCGGGAAATATTTGATGTTTTTTTTTAAACCGCATAATTCGGCTTATGCTATTAAAACTACTTGTTTTAAGTTGGTTTTCCTTCACTCTACTACTTTTCTTGGTTTGGATTTCTGGGTTTTCGGCTCACTTAGATTACGTACGCCTCGAGACGTTCGTAGTTTATGTGCCGGTCATGTTCCGTACTTTCGGGTCGTGACAAAGTTGGTATCAGAGCATTAGGTTTTACCGTCGGAGCGTAGGATGACCCTTGGTTGATGGAATAGGTGACTAAAGTAGAGTGACGTACCGTGGGTATGTTCCGCGGCATACTTACGATACGCTACTCCACTTAAGAAGCCTTAGGATGCCCATTTCTTTGCTCAGTATTATATTCATTCCGATCTAGCCTCATCAGTACCAGTTATGGTTTTGCTGCCACGATTACGGGCAGGGAGAGCTACAGCTAGAGTTGTAGTCAGCACGAGCTCGTCACGAACGAGGACTGACCAGGGCAAAATTCCGGCGACACACGATTGCGGAGATATGTCTTTTTACTGTGTTTCCGCGCCACGAGCGTTTGGCGGATCGCCTTTATGAGGTTACTCGAATGTGCTGATCGAAACTAGAGGATTGAGCCAATGATAGAGGCCAACCAGATTTTGATGACCGTTGGTGTATTGCTCACTCATGATGATTGAGGCACTGTTCAGCGTGCAGACGAGTGAGCCAGTTGTTGCTGCGAGCGACGAGATATTGCCCCAGACGCTGGAGCTAATGCAGTATGAGTTGTACTAATAGATGATAGAAGGTCGCTAGTCACCCGATAATGAATGACTAGGACATGTGGTTCGTTCGCCTACCCGATGAGAGGTCATCAGATAGATTGATTCCAGCTAGAGACGACTTCACGCGGAGACTTTGGGAGTCGACAGAGACGATCGAATGTCAGAAACCTATTATTCTAAATTTAAAGTAGTCGGAAAGACATGCAGGCAATTCTATGGTCCCTCTAGAAGAATGAAACCCTAACTCGACTTAATGACCGTGTGAAAGCCTTTGAACCTTAGGGTTTGCGGCAGTTCCGCGGCGCCATTAGTGAGGCTTGGGTTTGCCCTTCTACGGCTGGACCACCGATGCTGTAGTATGTACTCGATACTATTAAACTGTGCCCAAGATGTTGAGCTCTTGGGGGATTATGAGGTTTTGACGACTCAATCGGATGGCTCGACTTAATTCGGATGCTAGGTGGTGAGGTGCATTTCTTGGGAGACTCCCGATATGAGGATAGCCGTTGGAGCTCAGTCCATGCAGCCGCGACGAGACGAGTCCGAAGCGGTCGACATTAGAGAAAAGTGAAGTAAGAGGTTCGTACCAGATCTAGATGAGATGACGTTCCACTCCGCCGACATCAGAAGTAATTCTTTCTTGCAAAGTACCCATTTCGGTACTAAGGGTGGGCCTAGGGGTGCGCATGCCGAGACATGGTACTTGGATTTACCTTCCAGAAGGAGTCGCGATGAGTATGCAGTCGTTCCAGAGCAAGATGCAGATATAGGAAAGGACGATGACTTCCGGACAGTTGGCAGAGACGAGACATGGAAGAGACCGTGAGCAGGATTCCTTCCAAGACACTGCTGCAATGATACTTGCACCCAGGATCAGATGTGTCACGTACATTCAGAGAGCCAGAGGCCGACGCCAGTGATATGCTGTCTTACGAGTGGTCGCGATGATTGACCGAGAGATGACCAGAGAAGTGCCAGAACGGAATCATCCCCGTTAGCACATCTGACAGGGCCGATGAGCCGATGGACCGAGAGATTGGTAATTCACAGTGAAGACCTTGACCCAGGAGTGGTCATTGTTACGCACACCAGCAGGCCAGAGTTCATGCTCATCGACGAGACGTCCCACTAGTGACCGCGACAGTTGGCCCGAGATTCTTAGAGGATGCACTTGAGTGGTACTATTCCGCCATTATTGATTTTGATGTTTTGGGTGATTTATTCGCATGATTTGATTTTGATGATTGAGGATTTACGATCTTTGCATAATGTTGCACTCGATATCGTTTTCGTGCTTTGGTTTCACATGTTTGTGATTTTACGGTTTTAGACATTTGAGTTGATTTTGTGCGTATGCACGCACACGATTTGGTTCCTGCACCCTGTATAGTTTATATATGCTTGCAGTGCAGTGATACGCCTTTTGGGCACTTAGATGCACTGGACTTCGATTTCGATTGCGATACTCGATATTTGTTTTGTGCACCTTGTGCACCTGATTTGATTTTATGCATGTTCGGCGCTTGATATTGGATTTCATGATATCGTGCATGATGGATGCCCCTGGTTTTGGGTTTTCGCGCATGTTGGGCGCATGTTTTGAGGTGCGATTTTGGTGCACACCAGATGCACTAAATCGAGATTCTTCGTGCATGTCAGATGCACCTGATTTCGCTGTCAGGCACACACGCTGCCTACGACAGATGCTTTGTGCACACCCGATGCACTTAAATCTTGTTTATGTGCACTTGTATGGCACTTATATGGATTTTGATTGTCGTGCGCACCAGACGCACGTAGTATTCATACGCGTATTTTGGGATTGATTTCTTATAGAGCAGTACGTTTTTTTTATGATAATTGCGATGTGTTTTCGTACTAAGCAGGACTAGTCAGAGGACAGTACCTGAATGTATTTTGCATGCATTGACAGCTATTGAAGGGAATTCCAAAAAGCGAGCTATAGTCTCAGTATTTACCTACGTGTCTGATATGACGCGAAACGTTTAAAACAAGGAAAACCCTTCTAAATTGTTTCCCAAAACGGCGGAACGTACATTTCAAACAAAGGTATATATGTATATAGTTATTTTCTTATGATAGACGTCCGCCACTATGCAGTGTTGCGAACATCGCACGGCGATTTGAAAAAGGTTTGGCATGCATTGCTTCCAGATGTTTTAATGATGTATATCATATTGATTTTCGTTTTGGATTTAGACATTGATGTCTTCCCCATAACTCCGATGATCGCGGGATGCTTGACGGAGTTTTGATTTTTGAGTTATACATACTTTTTCATGCGCATGCATTGCGCTACGATATATGTTTTATGTATTTATGATTTCGGAGCCCCGACGACTTGATTGTTTTGCTGAAATCGTTTTAGTATTTGGGGGAATTTTTAATTTAAATTCGAAGACCGAATTCTTTAAGGGGGGAAGATTGTAACGTTTTGAAAATCGTTTCGTTGAAATTTCGGAAAATCGGTAAAATAAGGAGGTTTTCTGTAAAAAGTCAAAATATAAATATCTTTTAATATAAAATTAAATATACATATTCTAGCTATGTAATTGCTAGTATTTGGTGTTTATTGAGCCACTGGTAAAATTTCTAATTTTCTGAAAAAAAATTCCGAAATTAATTATTTTAATATTATTTTAAGCCGTCACTACTACATTTAATTAGGTAAAATTACAAATTGGAATGGGTTAAGACAAATTTTGTGCATCATGACACACTAAAACAAAATGTAACATGTTGCTTTTAAATGAATTGGAGTTGTCATGAGGGTTCTAGAAAGTTATTAGAAAATAAAAGAAAACTAAATAATTAATAAAAGACTTAATGAAAGTGAATTTTGGAGAAGTTCCTACACTAACCCACAAACCCACCCAACATGGCCGAACCCATGGGCTGCCCCCAAATCCCCAAGTCTCCATTTCATTTCCTTTTCAAATCAAATAGAAATGAAATTTGAAAGAAACTAATAAAAAAATGAGGTATGGGCATACTTGAGGTATGGATTAATTTTGCTTTGACTTAGAATTCCCCCCCCCCCACTCACACACACCTCACTCCTCTCCCTCCACTGCCGAATCTGCAGCCCCATCTCCCCCCCCCCCCCCAATTTCCACTTCATTCCATCTCATAAAATCCACAACTTAGCATCAAAAATTCACTCAAAATCAACACAAAACCACACAAATCATTAGTCTAACCTTTACCCATTATTTCTTTGCCTTATCTACCATGGATCATAGAGCTAGAGAGCAAGTTGGGAGGACAAGTTTGCATGGGAGATCTCTAAAATTGTGGAGGTAAATCCTAACCCAAGTGTTTAGTTGTAGGTTAAATACTTTAAATCAACTTAATTAGGTGTTTAATTTAGGTTTTAAATTTGCAAGTTTAAATTCAAGAGAAGGGTTAAATTAAAGTTATGGTTGTGATAATTTATTCATGGTTGTGTGATGTATTTTAGCATCTTAAGATATGCAAAACCTAATCTTGTAGCTAATTTGCAAATTGTTATATTTATATTTCCCAAATTGTGATAATTATGCTAAATTGCTAACTAGGTTTTATAAATTTAATTAAAATGTGGGATTAAAATCTAGTTAGGATTTTTAGCACATCATTAAGGTTTCCATGTGTGGTTTAACCATTTAAAATATGCAAAACCAAGCTTAATTGTTAAATTGTGAATTTTGCTTTAAAAATTGTTAAAATTGGTTATTTTTGCAAACTTGAATTTTGGGTTAATGATAATTAGTGAGATTAAAAATATGGAAATGGTTTATATGACCTGGTTATGATACTTAGTGAATATTATGGCTATTAGTTGGGTTAAAACATCAAGTTTCGAATTAAAACGGTAATTAAGTGCTTTCTAGGTTTTGTGAAATAAATCGATTTGAGCAAATTTAAGGTTTTTATGAATTGCACCATATTTTCAATTAAATTCTAGTGCGTTATGAACGCGTGATTGGTATGTTGGGTTTTTCTCGATTGATTGACGTTTGTACATCGACATCGAGGATTGGTTTGGCTATTTTGGCATGTGTAGGCGATAGGTTTTGACCTATGCGTGATACGCGTGCCGATTTGATTTTCGTGTGCCGTTTCGATTTCGAATTTGGTTTTAATGCGATACGGTGCGTTATGATATGTAGGTACCCCATGTGGACTTCGAGACGACAAGCAAGCACGTGGCGACGTCGGCACCGGCTAGCGAGGACCAGGTGAATAGATTTATATCTACGGGGAGAAGTCGGGTGGATGGCGTATAGCACCCCAGCAGTTCGTGGTGATGTATACGAATACGTATACACACATATATATATTGTTTATATATTGTTTGAGTATATTGATGATAATATGGATATTTGGTGTTCTTGGATGATTTAGTGTCGCGAAACCCTAGAGTAGTGGTCGCACTACACATGCACACACCAACCCATACTTGCATACTTTCTTCTTTCATTTGTGCTTATACGGAAATATATAGTTATGTGTTCACATGGGTATGGGACTATGTGTTCACATACGGATTTGAGGATGATACTTGGGTTTGAGATGAGTCGATGACATTTGTATTGAGGTTGTGAATTCGGTGATATGGCAGGATTCGTATTTGAGATACGACATGACGTTGTAGCGGGTCCTTGACGTAGTGTTTCACACACGTCCATGCATACTTAGGCGGTATCAGTATTGTACTAGACGTAGATCAGTACCCCGATCATGATATTTGATAAAGAGGATACCAGGTGAATAGTATGATGAATATGATATTAACCCGTACCCAGATTTAGGGATGCCGTACGACAGATTTACGTACGAGCTATATTTTGATGATTGATCCGCACTCTTGACTTGGGATGTCTGATTATAGATATGGTATCGGATATGATATTATTGAGGCTGGATCACCGACTAATATATATACAGGTATGTATATGTATCGACTCAGATGTTAGGCGGTTTCCTTACCTGTAGTCCAGCTTGTTAGCTTAGCCCTTTAGTTTAGTTTAGTTGTTAGATTAGATTCGATTCTTACCTATTTCAAAAACTAACGAATCGTGGGTATTTTAAAAGACAGCCCAAGGGATTCTACGGATATTTCAAAAGACGTATCTTTTCATAAAAACACCGTAGCCCCTATTTTCAAAACCCCATGATTCGTGTTATTTCAAAAGGCACCATTTGTAGGACTTATATTAGATTAATGCAGATTAGTTATAGTTGCGTCTAGTATTCATCTCCCGCTCATTATTGTGGTTCGCTTCGCATCGCATGCTTATTTTATGTTTCATACTCCATTATTGATATCATGCTGTTAGGACACCGGCACCATTACCGATGATGCGTATGTACCACGTACACTTACTTGCCGGCTCACACACATCTTCATCGGTAATTGCTATGTCACGTACACCTTAGAAAATATTATTGCTTGACATAGCCTGTTAGCTAATAGTTTAGATATGATATTAGTGTACTTGCCGTATATGTTAGTTTAGACATTGTAGTTATTACCTGCTACTTCATGCATACTGTTATTCATTGTTATGCCGCATTCATGGATTCTCATGCATATATTCACTATTTTACGTGTTATTGAGGTTTTGGATTCGGATTTCCATGAGATTTTCTGGATTTGGAGGAAAACCGCAAAAACATAAATAAACCTTTTCTCTCTTTTAAAATAAAAGTGCGGTTTTCCCATGATATATGAGTCGTCCACCATGAGTTTGCTGATGGATTTCGAGACCCGATTCGAGGAGTGGAGGAACCGTTTCGGATACATCGTGGGCCCGGTGCGGTACCCCGGGGCAAGAGGAATGTGTTGTTGACGTTGAGCCCGGCAGGGGAGCACTACCGACCGGTGATATTACCCGACGCGTCGGATATCCGGAGGATACCGTTGTGGTCTTGAGATGGATGGTAGGGGCCGGTCTGGGTTGACGGCGCCCTAGATATTGAGATTTTGAGATATTGAGGTACAGAGATTGTGATACAGAGATATCGAGATATTTGGACACTTGTTTTGTGTAGATGCTGGGCACTGTTTTATGCTGATTTCATTTATGGTACCTCACTTTTAAAATACAGAAATCTCACTGATTTATGAAAGCAGTTTTCGTCGGTACATGCATTCTGTTCCATGCATTCATACCTCATTCATATGATATATTGCTACCTGAGGCACTGACACGGGCACATGAGATCACACTCGGGTTAGATATTACCCTAGCCATTGTTATAGGCTGCATGTTTTCATATATTTGAAGATATATTATGATCATTGACCTAGGTTGCGTTATTTATACGATTTCTGTGCGTAGATGTTTTTCTATTCACGAGTTGGAAACTCACCCCCGTTGTGCCCCAGTTCTTGCAAGTTTGCCGTACAGGTTTCATTACGGCTTTGCTGGCACTGCTCCTTTCGGGTGATTTGCTAGTAGGTGGGTTTATTGTATCATACCCATCAGTATACATTGTATATTATTATTCAGTTGTATCTAGAAGTTCCATCAACCAAACATGTATTTATTTTGAGATAGAGACCAGTGATGTTATTCCTTCGACCTTAGAGTCGCGCGTTATATTTCTGTGGTTTTCTTGTGGTTTTGAGTTTCCTTTTGAATTTTGATCATCGCCGTTGGCGTTGTATATTATATTGCTTGTGTGGTTGTGGCCGTCGATTGACGAAGAGCTAGCTCCCGCTTGGGGATGCCTTTTTATGGATTTCGTATACTATTCATGTTGTATCCCGTTTGGGGGCCAGTATTTTCAAAGGAGACTCTGCCGAAATTTTCGGGAAATATTTGATGTTTGTTTTTAAACCGCATAATTCGGCTTATGCTATTAAAACTACTTGTTTTAAATTGGATTTCCTTCACTCTACTACTTTTCTTGGTTCGGATTTCTGGGTTTTCGGCTCACTTAGATTACGTACGCCTCGAGACGTTCGTAGTTTATGTGCCGGTCATGTTCCGTACTTTCGGATCGTGACACACTGGTAGAGCTTAGTCTGTTGACCCGAGATCGTCATAGAGTCTTGTGTGTCTCCCACTGTGCTTTGATTTCCACCCTACCACGGCTCTACTGAGTCGTGCAAACAGGTGGATTTTGGGTACAGTCCCGATTCACATGGAGGCAATGAGCGATAGGAGGGGATTCGTCTCTCCCGGTATTGGGGGTTGATGTTGCGCTATGCACGACTGGCCATAACTGGAAATCCCTGGCCAGGGTTGCAGTGATATACTGGTAAGAGTTATTAGTAGTTTCACGATTGTTATGGACCTCACGTCGGCATGACTTATCAAGCTATTGGGGTCTGACGTTTACCACCCCTAGGCGAGATATGCGACATATCAGACGAACAGACCGGACTGTACGGTAAGTGTTACTGGTTGGATTCACAGGAGTGTGAGCAGGCTTGCTCGTCGATCTTCTGATCGCTCAATACCCGGGTTGCCGTTACGTTTAGCAGACCGCTTGCGGCTTGTGGGTGTTTGATATGATCATCACCTGCTGCCGGCGTATTGACGAGTCTTTAGAGTCCTACACAGAGGTTTCCTGGCTCAAGCGAAACGAAATAGGAGCGCTTATGAGATATATGCGGGACCGAGAATAATGCGTGTATGTGATACTGTATTCTATTCTCGCGATTTGTATCATCGAACGGTTATATATGATAAAACCAGGTTACCGAATCAAGTGTTGATTCGATACATTGATACACTTGATACTAGTCGGTTATATGCGACATGACCGGATCATTGAATCAAGTGTTGATTTAACGATTTAATGTATAATTATATATTTGATATATTACTTTACATTAACTAGTATTGGTTCACTCAAGATTTATTTTCTCACTTGAAATGCACAAGTTGTATATGTGATATATTTTTGTGCACTTGTTTGTATCATGTTTGATGATACATGCAAACTTGAGTTTGTGTAAGAATTAAACTATGTTTAGTGAATGGTTAGGGTTTCATTTCACTTATTTATTTATTCATTTGTTTTTGGCAAATAGAAATGGTCTTTTTCTTTTGTTGTTTTGCTTGAAGCTTCATGAAGCTTTTCTAGCATCTTTGAAAAGTTTACCATTTTTTGTTTTGTCCTTAACCCTAACCATTCAACTAAACCCTAGTTCATTCTCTACACTAAACCATGGTTGCAAATATGATAAGGATCACTTATTTTCTATTTTTCAATATACTTATCATATTCTTCTTCTTTTTCTTCTTCAACAAGAAGAAAGCTTGCTGCCATTAATGGCAACATGAGAAAAAGAGTGAGGAATCCAATTCTAAAGTGAACTCACTTCCTATTTCTTCATCCTCTACCACTTGCCAAGTAGTATAGGGTGTTTTCTTCACAAGTTTCATGACTTGGTGAAGTTGGAGCTTGTTCTTGAGTTGCCTCGACGTAGATCATCTTCGGCATCGAAGTCGACGACCGAGCCCGATCTTTTCTCCGATGAAACCACCGTGAGAGTCTAGGATTCCGATAGGTACAGCGAAGGGACGTCATCACGGAGCCTATGAAGTGGAGGACCGGATCTACAAAGGTTGTAGTCACTTTCCTTTAGCAATAAAGTTGTTAACTCGCATTGCATCGCCTTACCTCTAGTTAACGATCCGTATTAGGGTTTGTAGGCACATGAAAAAATTTGAATTGGGCATGTTTGATCTGTTGTGGAACATCATGGGTGTGCCTAGGAACCCTATAGTGCTATCAGAGCCTAGCTAGAGCCTTAGACGATGCGTAGACTGAGTTAGAAACCCGATCGAACCCGAAACCCTAATCCATGACCCCTCTCTGTACATTTTTTCAAAACTGGGATTTTTCCAGATTAAAAATTCTTAAAAAATTCAGCAGGAAGTTATAAGAATTATAGTGCAAAACGAGCTCCTGAATCATCTAAACCGCCGCGGAACCGCGGCAGAAGCCTGGCTTCTGCGGCGGTTCCGCGGCCGTACGGTCGCATCGTCCATTAATGTTTGCACAGTAATTCCTATATTTTGGTGCTGTATTTTCTGGGAATTTTTAAATATCACTCAAGAGTTGAGTTTTCTGGGTTGTATTGGGAGTTCGTAAATTCGATTGGATTATCAAACTTTGTCTATGTGTTTTTCCGGGTAATTTTAGAATATGTTAAAAAGTTCTACCGGATATAAATACCCACTTTTTCCCCTGCCGGGAAATTTCCAATTGTTGGATTTTTCCGTAGTTTAATGACGTTCCAAGTAGTGCAAGTAACGCGATGGTCCCTATAGAAGACAACAAACCTTAACTCAATTATGTGACCGTCTTGAACTGCCCTTTGAACCTTAGGGTTTGGGGCAGTACGGCGTGCCACATGTGAGGTGTTGGCTTGACCCTTCTACGGCTGGACCGTTGGTACTGAGGCATGAAGTGAATGTCTTTGAACTTATTTCATGTGTTGAGCTTTTTCAGGAAAACTTGGGTGTTTGATTGTTCGATCGGAAAGTTTAACATTTTCTAATTATCTGGATTGTGATACAATAATTGGAATTCACAAGTAGTTATAAGATAACTGAATGAATGTTATAAATCTATCACTTTAGTCTCACTTGATCGGTTGCCTTGGAATTTTGATGTGATCAAAAGTCCGTCGCAATCACGTAGCGTACGCGGATATTCGCCGGGTAAACTTAATAGACATCCACGCCCCCATAGCCCCGACCAAGTGACTGTAGGAGAACCCCGTCGCCGAAAGCATCCGTTCGGGTGCTCGCGGCAGCGGTGTTCCGCCTTGGTGCACTTCGTCGACGGCGTCAGGGGTGCGGCCGCCTACTAAAGTTTGCGACGAGCATTCGATCAGGATGTCGGGAATCTTGTTGAATTGCCCGCTTGATATTGAAAAGAGTTTTCGATAATAAGACTAAAATGCGGGGTTTATAATTGTTAGGCATGCGATGTCTAAGTATTTCATTTGATTAGGTATGCGATGTCTAAAGAGTTTGCGGATTCCAACTGTTGTAGTTTTACACTTTCTTTTCTGTGACCGTAAGTGTAATATGTGATATCGCCGGTTTCGTTGCTATATGTCAACGACAATTGGGATGTGCATATTTACTTACGTTGATGACATGTGATGTTATGTGTTGCTGGATATGTTATATTGGATCGTCGTGTTTGAATAGCCGGGGGTTTTTATGTGAGATGAGTGTTTTTCATTTTCATTCATGTAACTTGTATGTAATATTCTTTTATTGGGGCACTTCCAGGTTGCGGAAGATGTCACCGTTGATGTATATTATTTACTTTTCCATATTAGGATAGACCCAAGGAGGGGAGCACAAGTAACCGGGTTCTAGGGTCCAGTGGGAGACCATCTCGAGGAGTCGAGTCCGGGTCTCCTAACCCTAGAATTGGTAGGGTTACTTGTCGCTCTCGTAGGGGTCTAGGGGTATGGGATTGGCTGTTCATCACGACCGTGGAATCCGTGTTTTATACTGGCTCGTATTAAAAACACGGACGTCCTAGTATATCCAATATTTCATATGATATTTTCTGCTGCGTTATCTGTGATGTGATCATGTGATTTGTTCAGATAGATATAGTATATAGTATATATGATATATTATATAGACGTTGCATATGTTTTACACCCGCGCTAGCATTACCTCGCTCTGGCGTTAGTTACCTAACCTAACGGTGCAGACGGGACATCGAGGCGAATGCGGATGGCATAAGCGTACGTTATATTTATCTGTGATGTTTAGGTGGACTTAAATGACGGGATATTCATTAATGAAATTAATGAAAGAAAATAAACCTAATTGATGTTGTGGAATCGAATTTCAAAATAAAAACAGGTAGCTACAGTTCTTGCTTTGCATCGCGGTGTTCATTATAGAACATCCTGCACCTTATTCGATGAGGAAAGGACCGAGATCCCTTCACCGGGAGTGACTCCTTTAGCAATAACTGGCAGATGCTACAACCCTCGATTTGTCTTTTTATAGCTTCTATAGTTTCTGCTTTGCACGGTGATATATATGATATATCCCGCACCTCATTCGACGAGGAAAGGGCCGACGATCCCTTCGCCGGGAGTGACCCCTTTAGCAAAACTAGAAAAGCCTCAAAAACATTCCATTTAAAAACCATTTGATTCCTCAACGAGATCAAGTTCAAAGCGTTAAAAGTTTTCATAAAAACCATCCGCAACCCTCCGTCATTTTAGGAAGTAGAGTACTTAGTATTCGTGCTGTGTTTGTTGACCATAGTCAAGGCACAGTGTACGGTAGCTAAGTGATGTCTTCCTACACCGCATATGATGCGATTAGTTAGGACAGTCGCGTGACTTTGTTGACCTTAGTTAAGGGTCATGTGGGTGGGTCTAATTAATCACGAAATGACGGGTAAAACTTGACTAGTGCTTATGATTTGTTGACCATAGTTAAGGTCATAAGTGCTAGGGGTAAAAACTATTATCGGGAGTTTCAAGTGTTGAAACTTGCAATGAGATTGCATACCTTCTATATGATAGTTGGATCCCGATACCCACTGCGAGTAATTGTTACTCCTGGGAGAGTTTTGCACTTTACAATTAGCCGATCAAGTAGGTGTCTAGAAAGGTGTCAACGGGGTTACGCCTCTGGGAAAACGAGGTTTACTGTAATTAGGTCCGTGCGAAAGCACGGGGAACCTCCCTCAAAGTACCGACACTGGCCTGGCTGAAAGATTGGCGAACTTGTAGAGTGTAATTAATCCCGGCTAGTCTTTCCTGTTAAGGTTTGAAGGAAGATTTGATAAAAACAGTGGGAGCCATCCTGATTAGATAAAATAAATAACCAATCTAATCTTGCAAGAGCGCACGCAGAGTGTTTTCTTCTCTCTCTCTCCAGGTAGCGACCATATCACGCCTTAATCAAGATAATAATATGGATGTATTGACCGAACCCGCTTGTTATACTGAGCTGGGGAACGTCGGTCCCGCTCCAACTTATAATTGTTATAAGGCAGAGCAGGATATAGAGGAATATCAGAATTCCTATGCCACCCAAACGAAGAAAGTGCATATGATGCATCTCCTTCGGGTGTGTTCATTACAAAGAACTATTTCTCAGTATCCTCTGCATCCTGGGTATTTGATACCGGATCAGGATCCCAGATATGTAATCTGTTACATAGGGCTACAGAAAGGTAGAAAACTGAGAACGGGTGATAAGTTTTATGAGACAGAAAATGGGGCAAGTGTTGCAGCCATGTCTGTTGGTCACTGTCACCCTGTATTACCAATACATTGATTCTGAACAAATGCTATTAGATACCGAACCTGATATACAAAACCATATCAGTCTCTTTATTAGTAAAGAAATGATAAAATTTTGTATTGATGGATAATGTTTTGAACATTTCCTATATCAAAAGTTTATCGGTTCAGGCACGTTATCTAAAAGCATTGATGTTCTAAATCAAACTACAGTTCCTAGTATACAGAACACACACAAGAGGAAGAGTTCAGAAATGAACGAATCCTTCTTGAGGCATTGTAGACTAGGTCATATCAATGTGACCCGACTGGCTGAAGTTACATTTTAGATGCATATTTAAATCAGTTTGAATTTACATCTTGTGAAACTTGCCAGTCATGTCACAAAGATAAGATGACCATAGCTCTGTTTATTGGAAACAGAGAAAGAGTTAGTGAACTCTTGGGACTGATACATAATGATGTATGTAAGGTCTCCTGTCTACACATGCCAGGACCGGTTCTTTATACTTCATTACGTTCTCTGATGATCTCTCAAGATTCAGACATATGTTCCTGTTGAAACACAAGTCTGAACCTTTTGAGATATTCACAGAATAAAAACTAGAAGTAGGGAATCAAAATACGGGTATAAGTATTATGTCCTATGATAAGATCAGGGAGGAGAATACATGTGCATGGAATTCTTAGACTATTCTAAAAGAAAATGAGATTCTCTCTCAGTATTACTCCTCTGAATACACCACAGCACAACGGTGTATCAGGACGGAGCAATCGCACCGTATTAGATATGGTGTGCTCTATGATGAGTACTACTGAGTTACCTATTTCCTTTTGGGGTTGTGCACTTGAGAAGCTGCATACCTATTGAATTAGGTTCGAATCAGATCACTGCCTACCACTCCATATAAGATATGGTATGGGAAGAGCCTATCTCTTAAGTAAGTTAAGATTTAGGATTGTCCGGCCTATGTCTAAAGCAAAATCCGGACAAGATCGAGGCAAGGTCAGTTCTCTAGAACTGGAAAGGTTCCGTAGAACTGGAAAGGTTCCAGCTATACAAAACTGCAGCTGATGATTTGACAGAACCAAAGGATTCAATAGTTCCCGACGAACCTCAGCCTCTCCGCCGATCTGGTAGGGTTTCTCATCCGCCTGAGAGATACTTCGGTTTCTCGATGATAGTGGGAGCGAGGAATGCATCATGAGATGATGACCCAACTAGTTTCGAGCAAGCCATCAAGAGTAGGGACTCTGTAAGAATGGCTGGATGCTTAGCGATCAGAGATAGAATCTATGCACACCAACAAAGTATGGACTTTGGTTGCTATATCTGAAGGGTTAAATCCTCATCAGGAGCAAGTATATCTTGAGAAGATTACTTGGTGTAGATGGAAAAGTTGAGACTTTCAAAGCTAGACTTGTTAAAGGTTTTCGTCATCGACCAGGCGTGGATAATGATGAAACCTTGTCCAGGGACTATGCTTAACTCCATCCAGATCCTACTTGCCATTGCTACACACCATGACTACGATATCTGGTGGTTGGGTGCCATGACTGTTTTTCTAAAATATTTTAGAAGAGAACGTTTATAAGAACACAGCCAGAGGGCTTCGTAAACAGTGGGAGCAGCGGAAACGTGTGCAAGTTGCTTTACAGGATAAAGCAGGCATCGCGGAGTTGGAACATTTGTTTTGATGTGGTAGTCAAAGAGTTTGACTTCATCAAAATGGTAGATGAACCTTGTATGTACAAAAAGGTAGTAGAGAGTAAGGTGGTCATCCTCATATTGTACGTGGACAACATACTCTTGATAGGAAAAGAGTTTCTTATGCTACGAATGGTCAATCTCCCCTTATCACAAGGATTCTCCAAATAAGATAAAGGAGAATCACTGGAAAGGTTCCAGGGTGATAAGGACGACTGAATGTCAGTCGCAAGCATTGTCTTTACCCTCAGTAGAGGGACGGTATGTTGGAAGAGTTCCAAGCTGGATACCGTGGCAAACTAGACGATAAAGGCTGGTAACATCGCTATTAAAGATACTACCAAAGAGGCAGTTTGGGTGTATATTGGTTCATGAGATGAACTAGGTTCCCACCATTATGTGACAATGGAAGTATGGCTTTGGCCCAAGAACCCTGGTCCTATTAGTGACCCAGATATATTCTGAGGCAGTATCACTTGATCATGGAGATAGTTGATCTCCAGGGTGATCGAGGTTAGGAGAGTAGACTCAGAGGACAACACGGCGGATCTACTCACAAAGGCTTTTTCCCAGAGAGAGACTTTTATGGGATGGTTGAGTATTAGATACTACAACCACTGCTACAGATGGCCCTAGTGCAAGTGGGAGATTGTTAGTTATATGTATGCCCTAGAGGCCATTACTGTACATTGGATGTATATTGTAGTGGATGCTGGGACATATATAGGTTGGACTTTCTTGCTCGACATGATAGTACGCTATCTGGTTGCTCTTTATCATAACATGTATACTTTCTGTCTCTCTGTTACATGTTGATAAAACCCTTAGGATGAGTACTCGACTTCCAAGACTATGATGTAGATCATACTAGTGGGGCCTGGGTAGTCCATGAGTACATCCTTCAATGTTCCTAGTCGTGGGAATATCGAGACGGGGCATCGATATTCCAGAGTAGACTAGCGCATGTCTTCTCGACCCATGTGATGGGCGATGGATGATCCCATATCCATTGGTGTTTGACATCAGAGATGGTATGCGGGTGCTCAGTGGAGACTGGGTACACTGAACGGACTCGCCGAGAACTCCCAGATGGTATTATACCTCACGTCAGATGGCAGTTCTCTGGTGACACTGGTACAGCTTAGTCTGTTGACCCGAGATCGTCATAGAGTCTTGTGTGTCTCCCACTGTGCTTTGATTTCCACCCTACCACGGCTCTACTGAGTCATGCAAACAGGTGGTTTTTGGGTGCAGTCCCGATTCACATGGAGGCAATGAGCGATAGGAGGGGATTCGTCTCTCCCGGTATTGGGGGTTGATGTTGCGCTATGCACGACTGGCCATAACTGGAAATCCCTAGCCAGGGTTGCAGTGATATAATGGTAAGAGTTATCAGTAGTTTCACGATTGTTATGGACCTCATGTCGGCATGACTTATCGAGCTATTGGGGTCTGACGTTTACCACCCCTAGGCGAAATATGCGACATATCAGACGAACAGACCGGACTGTACGGTAAGTGTTACTGGTTGGATTCACAGGAGTGTGAGCGGGCTTGCTCGTCGATCTTCTGATCGCTCAATACCCGGGTGGCCGTTACGTTTAGCAGACCGCTTGCGGCTTGTGGGTGTTTGATATGATCATCACCTGCTGCCGGCGTATTGACGAGTCTTTAGAGTCCTACACAGAGGTTTCCTGGCTCAAGCGAAACGAAATAGGAGCGCATATGAGATATGTGTGGGACCGAGAATAATGCGTGTATGTGATACCGTATTCTATTCTCGCGATTTGTACCATCGAACGGTTATATATGATAAAACCAGGTTACCGAATCAAGTGTTGATTCGATACATTGATACACTTGATACTAGTCGGTTATATGCGACATGACCGGATCATTGAATCAAGTGTTGATTTAACGATTTAATGTATAATTATATATTTGATATATTACTTTACATTAACTAGTATTGGTTCACTCAAGATTGATTTTCTCACTTGAAATGCATAAGTTGTATATGTGATATATTTTTGTGCACTTGTTTGTATCATGTTTGATGATACATGCAAACTTGAGTTTGTGTAAGACTTAAACCATGTTTAGTGAATGGTTAGGGTTTCATTTCACTTATTTATTTATTCATTTGTTTTTGGCAAATAGAAATGGTCTTTTTCTTTTGTTGTTTTGCTTGAAGCTTCATGAAGCTTTTCTAGCATCTTTGAAAAGTTTACCATTTTTTGTTTTGTCCTTAACCCTAACCATTCAACTAAACCCTAGTTCATTCTCTACACTAAACCATGGTTGCAAATATGATAAGGATCACTTATTTTCTATTTTTCAATATACTTATCATATTCTTCTTCTTCTTCTTCTTCAACAAGAAGAAAGCTTGCTGCCATTAATGGCAACATGAGAAAAAGAGTGAGAAATCCAATTTTAAAGTGAACCCACTTTCTATTTCTTCATCCTCTACCACTTGCCAAGTAGTATAGGGTGTTTTCCTCACAATTTTCATGACTTGGTGAAGTTGGAGCTTGTTCTTGAGTTGCCTCGACGTAGATTATCTTCGGCATCGAAGTCGACGACCTAGCCCGATCTTTTCTCCGATGAAACCACCGCGAGAGTCTAGGATTCCGATAGGTACAGGGGAGGGTCGTCATCACGGAGCCTAGGAAGTGGAGGACCGGATCTACAAAGGTTGTAGTCACTTTCCTTTAGCAATAAAGTTGTTTACTTGCTTGCATCGCCTTATCATCTAGTTAACGATCCGTATTAGGGTTTGTAGGTACATGAAAAAATTTGAATTGGGCATGTTTAATTTGTTGTGAGACCTCATTAGTGTGCCTAGGAACCCTACAGTGTGCAAGTGGAGTTAGCAAAGGGCAAAGCTCCGATGAACTTCCGACGACGATCCGAGGAGATTCCGTAGACGAAACGACGCACCGGCACCTCCTACCTCTTCCTCCTTCTCCCTTCTAGTCAAATAACCCATAATTCCCTAATTCTTCTTCCTTTCTCTATTCTAAAAATATTCAAAACTAAAACCCGACGGAAGCGGAGTTAATCCGACTTCCGATTCGGTTTTCCTTAAAAAGTTCTATTTTTCTTAAACACAATAATACCAAACTATTATGTCATGATCTGTAACACCCGAGCCCAATAATACTATTTATATTACTAGTTGAGGGTTATATATTGCTCATTTCCAACTATTCTGTTTTTCTGGGATTTATTGCTAAATTTTAACCGGTTAAGTCATTTTGGCACATAACAAATTTTAACTCCTAAAATGAAATTAAAAGTGTCCATGTTGGCCTACTTGTCGCCACTAGTCGCGTGGTAGCGTTCGCGTGTCGAGATTCCATTCCGTTTGGCTAAACGGGCAAGTTTGGACGACTACGCGCGCGTGCAAGTGTCCGACTTGGGGGCATGCATTTTAATCATTAAACACCTCTTTTCAAAATTTGGAACATTTGGGCGCAACCCGGGCGCGATTTGGAAATGTTTCATTTAGCGCCAAAAAAGGCCCATTTTAATTTAATATCTTAAACTATATATATTATACGAATATTTTCCTTAACCGTTAATAATCCTTTCAAATCCCTTTTGATTTCGCCACAGCCAATCACGAGCTCCCAATTGAGCTCGTGGGCCCCACCTCCTCTTTCTCTATCTCTGTCTCTCTCCTTATTCTCAATCTCTCTCTCTCTACAGTATCTCCAATCTCTCTCTCTTCCTCTATTTATCCTTTACATTCAGCCGCCTCTTCTTCTCCTCACCGCGAGATGAAACCCTACGAACTCACGAAACCCTAACCCTAGCCCTCGCGACCTCACCGCCGACCTCCCCGTGACCTCGTCGCCGCCATCAACACCTCCTCGACCTAGCCGCACCTTCCTCCCCTCGTTCTCCCGCTCTCTTCCACGCCTGCACCCAACCCGACGACGCCTCCAACCCCTGCAGAGCCGACGTCGACGCCGCCTCTCGCCGCCGACGCCTCCCACGACTCCCTCTCACCCTCCTCGTCCCGACCTCGTCGTCATTTCCTTCCTCCCCTCGCCGGACCACCAACCCGAGCCCTTAACCCATCGCCTACCCTCCGCTGTTCGCCGGAGAACGCGCCGACGATCCTCGCCGCCGTCACCAGAGCCACCCCCGTCTCCCCCTCGACCACCAGAGCAGGCCAGCACCCTTCGACTCACTGCAGCACCCTCTTTCCAGCGAACTCAGGATTTCCAGCCATCGTTGTTCGCCGTCGCTGCCTCGCCGGCGTTCCAGCGCCGTCGAGCCCGCCGGGGTTACCCCCTGGTGTCTCCCGGTAAGCCTTCCTCATCGTTCCTTTGAGCTAGATCCCTTTCCCCGCTGATCTTGAATGTTTATCGTGTTGCTAACTTCGTTGCCGTGACTTTTGCCGGAACCCGACCGTGCCGTCTCGTGAACCCGACGCTCCAGCGAAGTACCCTGGTCCGTGTGATCCCGTTGTTCTCTGTTGGGACTCGATCCGTGACCCGTGCACCCGTATCGCGTTTTCTGCCGACATTGCATCCGTGCGTTCCGGTTTGCGAAACCGTCGAGGCAAGTATCCGAATACTTGCTTTAACATGCTACAAACTTAATCATCATATTATTTGTTATAACCACACGGCTTAGTAACATCGATTAGAATTGATAGTTACAATTATCCGTAACGTTAAATCATTATATTAGTTACTTGTAATTAATCGGTATGCTATCAATCCACACTTTAACTAATTAAACCAATTAGCACGTCATTGCTTAAATTGCTAGATCATCCTTGTAACTATTAGTATGCTGTAGTTTTAATGGCTTCATTGCTTCATGTTATTAATATTGTTTTACCCTGTGATTGTTGCACCCAAGGGTGCTTGAACCTGTTAATAAGAGAATACAAGACATCATTGTGTTTACATGGAATAATATGGTTATTTACTGTTTCCTGCTGCTGTTCATTGTTTTATTGTATACCTGTTGTGAGCACATACCCGATTGCACTACATATTGGCCTGACCCTGCTATACATGACATATACATACATACCGACTCATCCTGTTGTACCGTGACATGACTTGTTTCATGATCTCATGCCTAATGCCGACAAACCTGACCATTCCTGCTGTCTATCCAGACAGACCTACTTTTACTTGATTTTGTGTTGGCATTAGTCCTTGACTACTGAATACCTGACCTGACATACATAGCTTGGGGGTATGGGGAAATCAAAGGTGAAACCGACTTGTAACTCAACAGTTCGATACATTGTTCTGATCAGTCTTACGGGCTTGACCAGCTCCGGAGTGTTGATGCTGACATCACTCGTCCATCCTACTACCTTTTACTGCTTAGCGGCACGTCTCGGATTCAGCCCCGAGGGTTTTGACCGTGGTCCCGGGCACGCACGGGATACTATTGAGTTACATCGACGATTCATCAATTGATTTCAAAGACTATAGAGTAGAAACCTAATAGGACAGTTTAGTTACCACTGCACCTTACCCTGTTCTGTTATTTCTTAGTACTGCTTTATTCATGTTCGTACTTGCATTGCTTATTACCATGTCTATACTTTATACTTGATGTCATGACGCGCTGACGTCTGGATTTTGCATGGCCCAGATTCCGTACCACTGTCGACGACCGAGCAGGAGTACTTCAGCCAGTAGGCTGAACTGTGAGTTCTTTAGAGTTTAGTTTATTTATTTCATTTCATTTCCAGATGTGAGCCCGCATTATGGGACGTACTGTTTATTTCATTGTATTGGATCGTTAGCTTCCGCACTTATTGTTTATTGATTCTTGTTATTATGGATTTGGACATGTATTAGATTAGCTTATTATCTTGTTCTTGATATCCTTACAACCGTAATGTGACTGTGGATGGATACTTCCTACCCACAGGTAGCATGGTTGGCTATGTCACGTGCCCAATCTTGCGTACTCTGGGAAGCGGGGCGTGACATGGTTCTTTTGGTATCAGAGCCAGGTTTATTGGGTTGATTCTTTGTAGTTGGGTATTGCACCCGATACACGAATCAGGATACCCGTGATTAGGAAACATGTCCTGCCACTTTGACCGTTTTACCATCCTTGAATCATTCTTCCGGATCATGTCGACATGCAAACTTACTTTGCATTGTTAACTCGAAAACCTAACTTCTTGTTATCTCTAGGACTTAGGCGACTTGGGTGGAGTTAAGTAATTGCGGCTATGATACCGCGGCATAGCTACAATGCAGTACTCTATTTAAGTATCTTGGAGTTCTAGCCTTGATCTATACTCGAAATCTATCATCATGCTAATGTTGGGTACTTTGATTTCCAGGAATATGGCCGGTCAGAATTTGAAGATGGACCCAGGGCGTGCGGTCTTAGCCGCCAGGCGTAGAGTGATAAGGGGATTGCTGGAGAAACTAAAGGAACAAATCGAGCTGGAACCAACATTTGCACTGGACCAAACGTCTGTACGTAGAAGTATTCCGGTGAACAGGCGTAGCGTAGCACCAATGAAGAAAACAAGTGTGGGTGATCGGAAGGGGAGCGTGATCTGTAGCTACTGCCATAAACCCGGACATGTGCGAAAGAAGTGTCGTATGAGGCTGGGACTCTGTTTTAGATGTGGAGCGGCAGATCACACCGTTGATGCTTGTCCGTCGAAGCCTCGCACGAAAGATGATGTTCAGAAGCCTCCGCAGAGACCGTTCCAAGGGCAGAGACAGTTGAATCAAGGATCTAATCAGGCTCGAGCGTTCACGTTGACAGCTGAGGAAGCTAAGGCATCGGGAGAAGTGGTTTCAAGTAATTTACTCGTTCATGGTTTTCCCGCTTGGCATTACTTAATTTCGGAGCATCCCACTGTTTATGTCATCCAAATTTATAATTACACACTCGATTACCTGCACGACCCTGTCTAGTTTCGGGAAATACACACTGGGAATGGGAAAATCATAGCTAGTAAGGAATGTAAAGATTGTACAGTTGTTGTTTGCGGACGGGAGCTTTTTGCAGATTTCTTGGTGATAGATACGGGCAGTTATGAGGTTGTCTTGGGGATGGATTTTCTTGGCACTTTCCACGCCCACATTGACTGTAGGGCAAGGAAAGTAATTTTTCAGATTCCCGGACATCCTAAGTTTACTTTCATTGGAGGAAGCAGTTCTGTCGGGCCAGTCGAATTTAGGGCTAGGCCGACGAACAATGTTCTTGCGGCTATGGTTGTGGATAGTAATGAAGAGCCGGCAGTTGTCGTCGACTTTATGGATGTGTTTGAAGATATTTCGGGCTTACCGCCAAAGCGAGATGTGGAGTTTGCGATTGACCTTATTCCTGGTGCAGCGCCAGTATCAAATCTTATTATCCGATGGCACTGGTGGAATTGGAAAAAGTTAAGAAACAAGTTGGTGAATTACTCGAGAAGGGATGGATTCGAAGCAGCAACTCACCTTGGGGAGCTCCAGTTCTTTTAGTAAAGAAGAAGGATGGCACGAGAAGGATGTGCATTGATTATCGAGAATTGAACCGGGTGACTATTAAGAACAAGTACCCGATCCCTCGCTTTGGGGAACTTTTGAGCAGCTTGGTGGCGCGAGGGTATTCTCGAAACTGGACTTGCGATCAGGATATCATCAAGTCCGAGTGAAAGCAGAAGACATTTGCAAGACGGCATTTCGAACTCGATATGGACATTTCGAGTATCTAGTGATGCCCTTCGGAGTGACTAATGCGCCAGCAATATTTATGGATTTGATGAACAGGATCTTTTCACCGTTCTTGGACCAGTTTATCGTGGTATTCATTGACGATATTCTGGTGTACTCGAAGAAGTCCGGAGGAGCATGCTGAGCACTTAAGGATCGCACTGCAAACGCTAAGACAAGAGAAATTATTCGCAAAGATGAGTAAGTGCAAATTCTGGCTGGAAGAAGTGAAGTTTCTGGGGCATGTTGTGTCGGGCAATGGAATCGCCGTTGATCCCGAGAAGATTACCGCAGTTCGAGATTGGCCTATTCCAAAGAATGTTGCGGAGATAAGAAGTTTTCTTGGACTCGCCGGTTACTACAGAAGATTTGTGGAGAACTTCGCTCGTTTAGCTGAGCCGTTAACCAAGCTTACGCGTAAGGAGGTACCGTTTGTTCGGACGGATGGATGTGCATTGGCCTTCGAGACGTTGAAGCAGAGGTTGATAACCGCCCCGATCCTGACCGTACCGGATAATTCAGGAGGACTGGTGATTCACAGCGACGCATCTGGAAAAGGATTGGGATGTGTTTTAATGCAGAATGGGAAAGTCGTCGCTTACGCATCGAGACAACTGAAGACTCATGAGAAGAACTATCCGACTCATGACTTAGAGCTTGCAGCCGTGATCTTCGCCCTGAAGATTTGGAGACACTACCTTTTGGGCGAGAGAGTTGAAGTCTTTACGGATCACAAGAGTTTGAAATATGTGTTCACTCAGAAGGAGTTGAACATGAGGCAACATGGTTGGAGCTGATGGCCGACTATGACCTCGATCTTAAGTACCATCCGGGAAAGGTCAATGTCGTGCCGGATGCGCTGAGCCGGTTACCAGCAATTCAGATATTGACTGCACAGAGAGAGATCATTGAGGATTTTCGGAGATTTGACTTGGAGGTTGTGCTACCACATGCTACAGGACAGTTTATGCAGTTGCAAGTACAGTCGTCCTTAGTTGAGAAGATTAAAGCGACACAATCGCAGGATCCTAGACTGCAAAAGTTTCGAGAGCAGGTTGAAGCCGGACTACGAACCGATTTACTGATCCACGAAGACGGTTCGTTGAGATATGGTAGCCGTGTGTGTGTGCCAAAAGGAGATGTGCGTGAAGAGCTTATGAAGGAGGCACACAGTTCAGCTTACTCTGTACATCCAGGAGGGACAAAGATGTACCGAGATATTCGACAGCACTTCTGGTGGGAAGGTATGAAATGGGAAATTGCTCGCTTCGTGGCTAAGTGCTTGGTGTGTCAGCAAGTCAAGGCTGAACACCAAAGGGTTGCTGGTTTGTTGCAACCACTTCCGATTCCTCAGTGGAAGTGGGAACATATAACCATGGATTTCGTGACAGCTTTACCGCGGAGTCCAAAGGGCAACAATGCAGTATGGGTGAATGTCGATCGGTTGACCAAGGCAGCTCACTTTATTCCTTTTCGGGTTAGTCAATCGACAGAGACTTTGGCAGAGCGGTACATGCAGGAGATTGTCAGATTGCATGGAGTACCGGTAAGCATCGTGTCCGATCGGGACACTCGGTTCTTGTCGCACTTTTGGAGGAGTTTACAAGAAAGTTTGGGGACTCGATTGAAGTTTAGCACAACTTATCATCCTCAGACTGATGGACAATCGGAGAGAACGATCCAGACCCTTGAAGATATGTTGAGAGCTTGCATGTTGGACTTCAAAGGTTCTTGGGAGGATCATCTACACCTGGTGGAGTTTTCGTACAACAATAGCTTCCAAGCGATAATTCAGATGGCTCCGTTTGAAGCGTTGTATGGTCGTAAGTGCCGTTCGCCGGTTGTTGGGATGATGTTGGTGAACGAAGGTTACTAGGACCAGAGTTGGTGGTACAGACAGTCGAGAAGGTGAATACCATCAGGAAGCATATGAAGGCAGCTCAAGACAGACAGAAAAGTTGGGCCGACACGTCAAGAAGACCTCTAGAGTTCGCCGTAGGTGATTTGGTATTCCTGAAGATATCACCGACTAGAGGAGTGATTCGCTTTGGAAGTCGGGGAAAGCTTAGTCCTCGATTCGTTGGACCCTTCGAGATTTTGGAGCGTGTTGGAGAGGTATCGTACCGGTTGGCGTTACCACAGTCATTAGCAGGAGTTCACGATGTGTTTCATGTGTCTCAACTACGGAGGTATGTTCGTGATGGGACTCATGTCTTGGATCATTCGGAGTTGACCGTACGGGAGGACCTGACTTTTGAAGAGCGACCAGTTGAAATCAAGGATCGAAGAGAAAAGGTTCTTAAGAACAAAGTTATCCCTCTTGTGCTAGTTTCTTGGGGTAATCGATCGCATGGAGAATCCACTTGGGAGCGATAAGAAGGGATCCGACAGAAATTCCCTCACCTTTTCCAGTAGTTAGCTATCATGTATTCTTGGAATTTCGAGGACGAAATTCTTTTTGTAGTTGGGTATGATGTAACACCCGAGCCCAATAATACTATTTATATTACTAGTTGAGGGTTATATATTGCTCATTTCCAACTATTCTGTTTTTCTGGGATTTATTGCTAAATTTTAACCGGTTAAGTCATTTTGGCACATAACAAATTTTAACTCCTAAAATGAAATAAAAAGTGTCCATGTTGGCCTACTTGTCGCCACTAGTCGCGTGGTAGCGTCCGCGTGTCGAGATTCCGTTCCGTTTGGCTAAACGGGCAAGTTTGGACGACTACGCGCGCGTGCAAGTGTCCGACTTGGGGGCATGCATTTTAATCATTAAACACCTCTTTTCAAAATTTGGAACATTTGGGCGCAACCCGGGCGCGATTTGGAAATGTTTCATTTAGCGCCAAAAAAGGCCCATTTTAATTTAATATCTTAAACTATATATATTATACGAATATTTTCCTTAACCGTTAATAATCCTTTCAAATCCCTTTTGATTTCACCACAGCCAATCACGAGCTCCCAATTGAGCTCGTGGGCCCCACCTCCTCTTTCTCTATCTCTGTCTCTCTCCTTATTCTCAATCTCTCTCTCTCTACAGTATCTCCAATCTCTCTCTCTTCCTCTATTTATCCTTTACATGCAGCCGCCTCTTCTTCTCCTCACCGCGAGAGAAACCCTACGAACTCACGAAACCCTAACCCTAGCCCTCACGACCTCACCGCCGACCTCCCCGTGACCTCGTCGCCGCCATCAACACCTCCTCGACCTAGCCGCACCTTCCTCCCCTCGTTCTCCCGCTCTCTTCCACGCCTGCACCCAACCCGACGACGCCTCCAACCCCTGCAGAGCCGACGTCGACGCCGCCTCTCGCCGCCGACGCCTCCCACGACTCCCTCTCACCCTCCTCGTCCCGACCTCGTCGTCATTTCCTTCCTCCCCTCGCCGGACCACCAACCCGAGCCCTTAACCCATCGCCTACCCTCCGCTGTTCGCCGGAGAACGCGCCGACGATCCTCGCCGCCGTCACCAGAGCCACCCCCGTCTCCCCCTCGACCACCAGAGCAGGCCAGCACCCTTCGACTCACTGCAGCACCCTCTTTCCAGCGAACTCAGGATTTCCAGCCATCGTTGTTCGCCGTCGCTGCCTCGCCGGTGTTCCAGCGCCGTCGAGCCCGCCGGGGTTACCCCCTGGTGTCTCCCGGTAAGCCTTCCTCATCGTTCCTTTGAGCTAGATCCCTTTCCCCGCTGATCTTGAATGTTTATCGTGTTGCTAACTTCGTTGCCGTGACTTTTGCCGGAACCCGACCGTGCCGTCTCGTGAACCCGACGCTCCAGCGAAGTACCCTGGTCCGTGTGATCCCGTTGTTCTCTGTTGGGACTCGATCCGTGGCCCGTGCACCCGTATCGCGTTTTCTGCCGACATTGCATCCGTGCGTTCCGGTTTGCGAAACCGTCGAGGCAAGTATCCGAATACTTGCTTTAACATGCTACAAACTTAATCATCATATTATTTGTTATAACCACACGGCTTAGTAACATCGATTAGAATTGATAGTTACAATTATCCGTAACGTTAAATCATTATATTAGTTACTTGTAATTAATCGGTATGCTATCAATCCACACTTTAACTAATTAAACCAATTAGCACGTCATTGCTTAAATTGCTAGATCATCCTTGTAACTATTAGTATGCTGTAGTTTTAATGGCTTCATTGCTTCATGTTATTAATATTGTTTTACCCTGTGATTGTTGCATCCAAGGGTGCTTGAACCTGTTAATAAGAGAATACAAGACATCATTGTGTTTACATGGAATAATATGGTTATTTACTGTTTCCTGCTGCTGTTCATTGTTTTATTGTATACCTGTTGTGAGCACATACCCGATTGCACTACATATTGGCCTGACCCTGCTATACATGACATATACATACATACCGACTCATCCTGTTGTACCGTGACATGACTTGTTTCATGATCTCATGCCTAATGCCGACAAACCTGACCATTCCTGCTGTCTA
Organism: Agapanthus africanus; assembly: GCA_030015575.1. Classification (NCBI taxonomy): domain Eukaryota; kingdom Viridiplantae; phylum Streptophyta; class Magnoliopsida; order Asparagales; family Amaryllidaceae; genus Agapanthus; species Agapanthus africanus. The sequence continues at coordinate 613,374,261 of JASDDO010000024.1, forward strand.
TCCAGACAGACCTACTTTTACTTGATTTTGTGTTGGCATTAGTCCTTGACTACTGAATACCTGACCTGACATACATAGCTTGGGGGTATGGGGAAATCAAAGGTGAAACCGACTTGTAACTCAACAGTTCGATACATTGTTCTGATCAGTCTTACGGGCTTGGCCAGCTCCGGAGTGTTGATGCTGACATCACTCGTCCATCCTACTACCTTTTACTGCTTAGCGGCACGTCTCGGATTCAGCCCCGAGGGTTTTGACCGTGGTCCCGGGCACGCACGGGATACTATTGAGTTACATCGACGATTCATCAATTGATTTCAAAGACTATAGAGTAGAAACCTAATAGGACAGTTTAGTTACCACTGCACCTTACCCTGTTCTGTTATTTCTTAGTACTGCTTTATTCATGTTCGTACTTGCATTGCTTATTACCATGTCTATACTTTATACTTGATGTCATGACGCGCTGACGTCTGGGTTTTGCATGGCCCAGATTCCGTACCACTGTCGACGACCGAGCAGGAGTACTTCAGCCAGCAGGCTGAACTGAGAGTTCTTTAGAGTTTAGTTTATTTATTTCATTTCATTTCCAGATGTGAGCCCGCATTATGGGACGTACTGTTTATTTCATTGTATTGGATCGTTAGCTTCCGCACTTATTGTTTATTGATTTTTCTTATTATGGATTTGGACATGTATTAGATTAGCTTATTATCTTGTTCTTGATATCCTTACAACCGTAATGTGACTGTGGATGGATACTTCCTACCCACAGGTAGCATGGTTGGCTATGTCACGTGCCCAATCTTGCGTACTCTGGGAAGCGGGGCGTGACATGATCATTAAACATTAACAAAGGCATCAAAATAATAATCGTAGCAAGTTTTATTCCGCTTTTACATTAAAATACCTTCATGTTTCATTCGACATACTTGAACTTTTTAAACCGTATTACCTTAGAAAACTCACGAGGTAATGACCTACCTCCTCACAACACTTATATGTAACATAGCATGATAAATTTGGGAACATAGATTTGGGAAAAATACGGCTTTACACATAACTGCCTCCGACTTATAAAAACATTTTTCTACAAGATGTGTATTTTAACTAATCTTTGCAAATGCGCCTCTACAATCCATTTCGGGGAACCCGTTCGGGATGGTGCGGATTATCGCACATCCTCAGGCTTAGTAGAGTGTGATGCAGACCTCCGCAAGGAGCATACGATCTCGGAAGATTTAAAATACAATTTTCTTTAGAAAATGTGATTTCTATTATAAATAAAACTTATATTTTTAATAAATAAATATATATCTAATTAATATCAAAATATTTATTTTTAATATTTATAATATTCCATATTTCCAAAATTCAAGAAAAACATCTCATTTACATGAAAATACCATACGATTCCAATATTACAAATAAATACCATATATTATGAAATTAGGTTTTATTTCCCTTGAAATGTCACATTGATAAAATATACATCCATGAAAACCCTAAAGACGATAATAAATTACTTGAGGTGTATTTTGAAAATTATACAAAATTATTTTTTCATAAAACCCCCTCAAGTTATACTAAATTACAATAAGGACCCTAGTAAACATAGGTTTAAGCGGGACCAGTCTCTTGAGCCTCAGGGAGACGGAGATATGGATTCTTGCCTATTTAAGGTAGATAACTTAACAAACGGTGTTATCAACACGATAATTGTCTTTGAAAAAGACACAAATCCTGCCGTCCATGTGCAGCAGTTACCGATAGCACCATAATATAATTCAGGATTCAATTTCTTTTCTAATCGTCTGACTCAGTCTGAGTCTCAATATAATCAATCTGACTTGAATATGATTCAAATATCAAACTTTAATACAACATGGATCTATGAATCCATCTATTCAATCTATATCAAACTACATTGACTGAACCGAACCATGGATATATTCCATCTACATGATCACCCATTATATACGTTCCATTACTGATATCATGGTTTCGGCAAGTCATCCATCTATATACAATATACAATTCAAACAATACATCAATACAATTAAGACATCGCGGGGTTTACAAGGTGTAAACTGGTACGGAAGGTGTTAGAAGTGGCACGAGACTGTAACCATAGTACACCTAACCTGAATTCAATTGCCATTGTACCATGGCCGAACGGTTCCTTGTGCTCCGTATACTTAGTCTCCGGGGAAAGTGAGACTCCTCTCATATACACTGGCATTTTCTGTACCAAGCTACAAACAACTATGTTAACATAACAATAAACATTATAATAGATATACTCGCTTTCTGTCTATTCTACTTCTCTCTCTCTTTGGGACTTACCGAGCGATTTGTTCGCTGACGACATTCTCTTTCTTCTTCTTTGTAATGTCGTCAGGTGATTCAGACTCACTGGAGATCGAGCCCACCAGCGAGGATTTGGACCAGCTAGCTTTTGACCCAGAGCTTTAGATTCCTTGTACACATTTACATTCTGTACTTTCCATTTCTGTTATACCACTGTTTAGGCATTGCTTTCCATTCCATGTATTTACTTTTCAGATGTATTGTAAAAAGAATGTTAATAAATAAAGTTGCTGTTCAATTATATCTATTGTCACTGTCTCTTGTGCATTTTACTTATATTGCTTAGATACGCATAGCGTGTTTACTTCAGAGTAAATACGTAGCGGCCAGTCGCGTCCCTTTCGCCGTACACCGGGAAGCGGGGCGTGACATATAATATCGATGAGGTTATATGTGATATAACCGGGTTATTGAATCAAGTGTTGATTCGATAAATTGATAAACATATAAGTGGTATTAGTCGGTCATATATGATATAACCGGATTATTGAACCAAGTGTTGATTTAATAATTTGATATATATTTATATATTTGATATATTAATATATATATATTAACTAATATAAGCTCACTAAATATTTTCTTTTCTTTGAAATACATTTAATATATATGTGATATATATTAATATATGTATTTATATATTGTGTCATGGTAGATGATACATTGGACATGGGTGTATGAGACACACACTATGACTTAGGATAATATTGGGGGTTTATTTTTTTATAAATGAAGTGGAAATGAGCATGGCTTAAGATGCTTGTAGGAGCATGTAGAAGCCATGACTCATTCCACTTATTTTTGTTTTACTCTAGATATTTTTAAACCCAACCATTTATCCTTAGCCTATGGTTAACTCTCTACATAATATTTTTGAGATATTTCTTTCACCCTAGTTCATCATCTTCCTCCTCTTGATTTTTCTTGAGAAGAAAAAGAAAAAGAGAAAAAGAATTCTAAAGTGATTAAAATTCCTACTTCATCAACCTACTCTCATCTAGCCTATTAGTGAAGGTTGTTTGCTTCACTAATTCTTAGATTAGTGAAGAGGTAGCTTGAGTTATAGTAACTTCAAGGTGGATCATTTTCGTCCTCGAAGACGACTTAGCAAGCTCGTTCCTTTCACCAAGTGGAGCCTAAGAAGAGTTCTAGGGACTACTACTTGGAGCTAAGGGACTACTACTTGGAGCTTTAGAAGTGAAGGACCGGTCTACAAAGGTTGTATTCTCTATTCACTTAGTGTAAAACTTGTTTACATGTTTACAAACCCTAATTCTCTAGTTCGATTCTAGGTTTGTATAGCTTAGCCCACTAGATTTTTTAAAATTGCGTACTTGATGCCTCTTGAAACCTAGTAGTGGTGCTAAGACATACTTTCATGGTATCAGAGCCAAGCTAGAGCATTAGGTTTGGTCTTGACGACGTTAAAGTGTTCGATCGAACTTTAAAACCCAATTTTTTCTATGTTTCTGTCCAGTTTTTCAAAAGTTGAAATTTTGGAGATTAAAAATATGCAGAAAATTGTGCAGGGTTTTCTATGGAGCCCCAAGAAAAATGAGGGCCCAACTCGACCAATTGGCCGTGCAACCGCGGCATAAACTTGGGTTTAGCCGCGGTTCCGCGACATAATTAGTGAGTTATGGACTCATTTTACTTGTGCTGCTCCATTAAGTAATTTGGCACTTTCTGGGTATTTTTAGTGAGACTCGAGTTGTTGAGTTCTCTGTGATTTATGGGTGTTTGATATATCGATCGAAAAGTTTAACATCGTCTAGATATATATGATTTGTGATATAATTTTTGGAATCCACATTAATTAGTTTTGTGAAAACTAGTTTGTATTTTATAAATCTCACGTTTTAGTCTCTTTTGATCGATTGCTACGGAGTTTTGATTCGGATCAAAACTCCGTCGCAATCTCGTACTGTACGCGGATAGTCACTGGGAAACACTACTAGATAGCCACGTCCCATATCCCCGACCAAGTGACTATATGAGAACCCCGTTGGCAAAAGCATCCACTTGGGTGCTCGCGGCCACGGCGTTCCGCCCAAGTGCACTTCGTTGACGGCATCGGGGGTGCGGCAATCTACTAAAGTTCCCGATGAGCATTCGATCATAATATCAGGAATCCTGTTGAGTAACCCGACTGATATTGAAAAGTGTTTTCAATTCGAGACGTAAATGCAAGATTTTAAAGTGTTAGGCATGAAATCCGAGATATGAGATATTCCGGGTTTATGATGTCTAAGAATATGCGGATTCTAATTATTGTAGTTTTCATTTCTTTTCTGTGACCGTAAGTGAAATATGTAGTGTATCCCCGATCTCGTTGCTATACGTCAACGACATTCGGGATACGCATATTTACTTACGTTGATGACATGCGATGTTATGTGTTGCTGTGATATGTTATATTGAATCGTCGTGAATGAATAGTCGGGGGTTTTTGCGTGAGATGAGAGTTTTTCTATTTTCATTCATGTAAAAACTATATGTAATATTCTTTTATTGGGACACTTCCGGGTCGAGGATGGTGTCACCATTGATGTACATTATTTACTTTTCCGCATTAGGATAGACCCCAGGCGAGGAGCACAAGTAACCAGGTTCTAGAGTCCAGTGGGAGACCATCTCGAGGAGTCGAGACCGGGTCTCCTAACTCTAGAATTGGCAGGGTTGCTTGCCGCTCTCGTAGAGGTCTAGGGATATGGGTTTGGCTATTCATCACGACCGTGGAATCCTTGTTTTTCATTACTGGCTGAATTTAAAACACGGACCTCCTAGTATATCCAATATTTCATATGTTGACTTCTGATGCCAGAGTTCTGTGATGTGATCATATAACTGCGTGAGATAAATGCTATATATATAATAAACGCTGCTTATGTTTTGCACCCGCGCTTGTCCAGCCCTCGCTCTGCCATTAGTTAAGTAACCTAACGGTGCATGACGGGGCCCCGTGGCGAATGCGGATGGCAAAAGCGTACGTTCTATTTTCGTTTCTTCTGTGATGTTTAGGAAACATAAATGATGGGACTTCATTAATGAGATTAATGAAAAGAAAAGAAACCTAAAAATGTTGTAGAATCAAATTTTTCAAAAAGGTAGCTCCAGTTATTGCTTTGCATAGCGGTATTCTTTGATGGATTTCCTGCACCTCATTCGATGAGGAAAGAGCCGAGATCCCTTCACCGGGAATGATATCTTTAGCAAAAGCTTGCAAATACTACAACCCACTTGGTTTGTTTTGAAAACTACTCGATTTTAAAAGCGGAGCTTAAACCGCTCCTTTTCAAATCACTCGATTCTACAACGATATCAAGTTCATTACGTTAAAGGTTTTATTCAAAACCAGTCGTAGCCCTCCGTCATTTCAGATAAGTACTATTTAGTATTCGTGATGCGTTTGTTGATCTTGTCAAGGCATAGTGTACGGTAGCTGATTAGTGCTTATCCGCCGCATATGATGCGATTGGATTAGGGTAGTCGTACGGCTTTATTGACCTTGTTAAGGGTCGTACGGATAGGTTTAATTCAATCACGAAATGACGGGTTGAACTTGACTAGCGCTTATGATTTGTTGACCTTGTTAAGGTCATAAGTTGCTAAGGGTAAAAACAGATATTGGGAATTTCAAGTATTGAAATTTGCAATGAGATTGCATACTTTCTATGAAATAGTTGGATTCCATTACCCACTGTGAGTAAGAGTTACTCCTGGAAGAATTTTGCACTTTACAATTAGCTAATCCAGTAGGTGTCTAAGAAAGGTGTTAACAGGGTTATGCCTTTGCGGAAACGAGGTTATTTAATTAGTTCCATGCGAAAGCATGGGGAGACTCCCTCGAAGTACCAATACCTACTTGGCTGACCGATTAATGAATTTCTAGGGTGTAACTAATCCCGGCTAATATTACCTTTTAGGGTTTGAAGGAAGATTTAATAAAAACAGTGGGAGCCATCCTGATTATATAAGATAATAACCATTCTAATCTTGCAAGAGCACACGCTAAAGTGTTTTCTTCTCTCTCTCTCTCTCCAGGTAGTGACCATGACACGCCTTAATCAAGATAATAATATGGATGTATTGATTGAACCCGCTTATTATACTGGGCTGGGGAACATTGGTTCCACTCCATCTTATGATTCTCATAAGTCTGAGCAAGGAATAGAGGAATATCAGGATTCCCTCGCAACCCGAACGAAGAAAGAGCATGATGATGCATCTTCTTCGCGTGTGTTCGTTACCAAGAACTGTTTCTTAGTATGCTCTACGTACTGGGTATTGGATACCGGATCAGGATCCCATGTTTGTAATATATTACATGGGTTAAGAAGAAATAGAGAACTGGGAAAAGGTGATAAGTCTCTCATAGTAGTATGATCTGCATCATAGTCCTGGTAGTCAAGCAAACATCCTAAGGGCTTTATCAACATGTATAAGAGAGACGGTACAATAATACTAGTGTACATGTTAAGATAAAGAGCAACCAGATAGCATACTATCATGTCGAGCAAGAAAGTCCTCTATATATATGTCCAAGCATCCACTATATCATACAATAATGGTATCTAGGGCATACATATTCCTAACAATCTCCCACTTGCACTAAGGCCATGTGTTGTAGTATCTCATACCCAACATCCCAAAAATTCTCTCAAACTGCGTCTGGGGGAGAGACGTCGTGAGTGAATCCCCTACGTTGTTCTTCATATCAACTCTCCTGACTTCGATCTCCCATCGATCTACTATCTCCCGGATCAGGTGATACCGCCTAACAATATGTTTAGATCGCTGATGGGACCAGGGTTCCATGGCCAAAGCCACAGCTCTATTGTTATCACAATACACAGGTATTGGATGCTCAATGGATGGAACCACACTAAGTTCAGTAATGAACTACTTCATCCAGACAGCCTCTTTGGCAGCATCGTTGGCAGCGATGTATTCAGCCTCCATCGTCGAGTCTGCTACGGTATCTTTCTTGGAACTCTTCCAACATACCGCCCCTCCATTGAGGGTGAAGACAAAACCCGAGACCGACTTACTGTCTTTCTTATCACTCTGGAAGCTCGAATTGGTAAAGGACTCCACCTGGAGTTCACCGTTACCATACACTAAGAACATTTCTTTAGTCTTTCTTAAGTACTTAAGAATGTTCTTCACAGCTGTCCAGTGCTTCTCCCCTGGATCTGATTGATACCTGCTCACTACACCTAGTGAGTAAGCTCTATCCGGTCTGGTACATAACATCACATACATGATAGACCCGACTGTCGAACCATAGGGTATCCCTTGCATGCGAGCCCTCTTCAAATCAGTCTTGGGAGACATCTCTTTGGAGAGAGTGATTCCTGAACAAGTGGGTAAATTACCACGCTTAAAATCTTTCATACTAAACCTCTTTAGTATGGTGTCAATGTACCTGGATTAGGACAATCCCAACATCCGCTTAGATCTATCTCTATAGATCTTTATCCCCAAGATGTAGGAGGCATCACCTAGATCTTTCATAGAGAACTTTTGTGATAAGAAGAGCTTGACCGATTGTAGCATAGGAACATCATTTCCTATCAAGAGTATGTCATCCACGTACAATACGATGATGGCAACCTTACTCTCCACAACCTTCTTGTATATACAAGGTTCATCTACATTTTTGATTAAGTCAAACTCTTTGATAGCTTCATCGAAACAGATGTTCCAGCTCCGCGATGCCTGCTTTAATCCGTAGATCGATTTAAGCAGCTTGGACACGCTTCCGCTGCTCCCACTGTCTATGAAGCCCTCTGGCTGTGTCATGTACACGCTCTCTTCTAAATCACCATTTAGAAAAACGGTCTTGACGTCCATCTGCCAGATTTCGTAGTCACAGTATGTAGCAATGGCAAGTAGGATCCTGATGGACTTAAGCATAGCGACAGGAGAAAAGGTTTCATCATAGTCAACACCAGGTCATTGACGAAAACCTTTTGCTACAAGTCTAGCTTTGAAGGTTTCAACCTTTCCATCTAAACCAATTTTCTTCTTAAAGATACACTTGCTCCCGATGGGTTTTACCCCTTCAGGAGAAACTTCCAAAGTCCATACTTTGTTGGTGTATATGGATTCCATCTCAGATCGCATAGCATCCAGCCATTTCACAGAGTCTCCACTTGTGATGGCCTGCTCGAAACTAGTTGGGTCATCATCTGTAACGCTTTAGAAATCGTTTAGGTTAATTGTCCGATAATTAGTAATACAACACGTGTTTTCTGTAAAACCTAGTTATAATTATTTTTCTACATAAACACAATTATACCTACTTAATTATGTAATGGTTTATGTATGGGTGTTTTGTTAGTTACTTATTTAATTACTAGTTTATTTAATTATTTTTCCTTAAGTATTTATTTTAAATATTATTTTAATCTTGCACTTACACACTAAATTAACGTTAATTACAAATTAGAATGGGTTAATTACATGTTAGTGCACCATGACAACTAAACACAATTTGTAACATATTGTTTTTGGATGTTTGACCATGGTTCTAGACTTTTCTAAGATAAAGCATAAATAAAAAATAAAATTAAAAGAAAATAAATAAAACTAAAGAGCATGGTGCAATAAATGAGCATGGTGTGTGTGTTTGTGGAGGTAAACTTACCTCCCACCCTCACTCTTTTCCTCTCTCCAATTTCGGCAGCCCCCTCCACTTCTTCAACCTCATTTCGTTTCAAAAAACCCTCATTTTTCTCATTAAAAATCCACAAAATTAACTCAAATTTCTAGTTAAATCTTTACAAAATTTCCTTGTTCAAATCTAAGTTTGGATCTTGAAGCAAGATAGCATTTTGGGAGGCCATGTTAGCAAGTTAGATCTTCAAATTTCTTGAGGTATAAACCTTAACCCAATGGTTACTTTGTTGATTAATTGCTTTAATCTAATTTTAATTAAGTGTTAATATGGTTTTATTTGTAAGATTTGAGTTTTAAAGAGAAGGGTTTGGGTTCAAATTAGGGTTTTACCACTTAATTAAGTTAGCTAAGTGTAGTTTATTATCTAGTGGCTTTACAAATCTAATCTGGTTGATTACTTTGCTAAAGTGGCTTTTAATTACTTTAATTAGGAGCTCATGTAATTAAATTAATTATTAGTGTGTGTTTAAGTGAGATTATATTTAATTAAGTGTTTCACGGCTTGAGTAGAATATTCATGTGTGATTTGTGGCTACTAGACTTGCTAATCCATCTAGTTTGCACTAAAATGGCTTAAGGTTGCTTACTAGGTTTTTTAAAAGAAAAGAGTTTTAATTAAAGTTTGAGGTTGTGATGATCTACGACCTATTTTCCTAAATTCTAGTTGTGGTGTTTGCTACGCATAGCAACCCCTAGTTGTGGTTTGTGGCGATGTCGCGCGTGCGTTTTGTGCACCAAGTGCATGCTCGTCTTGCTAGTACACGTTGGTTGTCTTGTATCGTTGTGTATCCGCATCTATTTAAATGTTTAACCTCATATATACTATTTGTGTGATTCTAGGATCGGTTGCGGAGACGTCGGACGTGGCAAAGAAAGGTTGTGATTGGATCAGATTAGCCGAGGCGTCTCGGTGAGTAGATGTACACATCTATGGGGGGATCGTCTGGATGACGTAAGGCGCCCGATAGTTAGGATTACTAGTAGTTTTTGTATTTATATGCGTAGTCTCCAAATCATTCATATCATGGCATTACATCCTCTTACATATGATATTGTTACCTAGGACACTTGCACCATTACCATTGGTTCATGCCGCATGTGCACTATTTATGCGAACACACACGCCATTGGTAATTGCTATGTCACGAACACTATAGAACTTGCTTAAATCAGTAGCTGAGCATTTTCATCATATATGATATGTAACTTGTAGTGGTATATTCATTTCATCAGGATGGATACGTAGTATTGGTGGCATATATACCTCATTGCATCATCATTCATACATAGTTTTATATCCAAACATCGCATTGCATATTATCGATATCATGGACATTCGTCATTACCGACATATTCATATATTGTGATTCTTCTTGGAGGTTTCAGTATTTATGAGATTTCTGGATTTTAGGGAAAACCGCAAGAATTTTATAAACTTATTATCATTTTAAAAATGCAAGTTACAGTTTTCTCGTGATATGATGTATATGGTGTCCACCATGAGTTTTCCTGATTTGAGTTGGTTTTCGAGACCCGGTTCGAGGAGTAGGATGAACCGTCTCGGGTACATGGTGGACCCGGTGAGGTACCTCGGGGCGAGAAGCTCGAGTTGTATACGATGAGCCTTGCAGGGGAGCACGGCCTACCGGTTATGATTATTGGTTCGGCGGTTATCCAGAGGATACCGACCGGAGTCGTAAGATATGACAGATTGAGAGCCGATCTGAGAGACGGCTATTGAGATATTGAGATATTGAGATACATATATTGTGTCGATGCTTGACACAGATTTTCTGTCGATTTCATTGATGATACTCCAGCTTTATTATACAAAGGTTTTACTAAGATATGGATATAGATTTTCTCATACCAGATATATCCGGATTTCGTATTGATTATTCATTCATGTTGCATTCATGCTAGTGCATCGCATCATAATTTTATATGTAGGTTGTGACACATTTGCGTGCATACTTGCGATGGCCTTATTAGATGTTACTTACTACTCACGAGTTGGCAACTCACCCCGTTGTGCCACACTATCTTGCAGGTCCGACCATCAGCATAGTAGCGGCGGGCATACTTCTTCCTCTGTTTTCTTTGTATCGACTTTCTTGTAGGTGGGTTGTGAGGATATTCTTTGATTCCACCATGTATATTACTTTTGTATCTAGTACACTCCATCTACCCTATCTACCATTTCTATCATTTGTATATTGGACTTAGACTGTGAGCTTGAGAGACTTGTGTATATTTATATATTTCTGTTTTCTGGTGTCGAGCTCGTGTGAGCCGACTTTATACTTGGTTTCCGTTTTCTTGCTTTTAAATATTGATTTCATATTATGATGACATATCTTGCATGTGGTTGTGTTCCGCCGTTCGGCGAAGAGCTAGCTCCCGCTTGGGGATGCCTTTGTTCATTACTTATGTAAATTCATGTGTTGTACCCATTTGGGGCCAGTTTTTACAAAGGAAACTCTGCCGAAATTTTTACAAAAACTTGAGCTTATTATAAAGATTTCCAAAATGACTTTTCTATGTTAACTTAACTTTAAAATAAGTTTTCTTTCACTCTATTTCTTTAAACGGTTTAGATTTCTGGGCTTTGGCTTACTTAGATTACGTTATGCCTCTAGACGTTGCGTAATTTAAGTGTCAGTCACGTTCCACACATTCGGGTCGTGACATCATCTTCCATGATGCAATCCTCGCTCCCACCGTCTATGAGAAAACCGTAATATCACTCAGGTGGATGAGGAATTCTACTAGATCTGCGGAATGGCTAAGCTTCGTTGAAAACTATTGGATCCTCCGGTTCCACCAAATCATCAGTTGTAGTTTGTACGGCTGGAACTTCTTCCAGTTCTACCTCATGACCATTAATTTCTTTCACAAGAAATTCCTTTTCTAAAAAGATGGCATGTTGAGAAACAAACACTTTTTGTTCCTCAGTATGGTAGAAGATATATCCATATGAATCCTTTGGATATCCTACAAACTTGCACAAAGCAGATCTTACCTCGAGCTTGTCCGGAATTTGCTTTTTAACATAGGTCGGACAACCCCATATCTTAACTCATTTAAAAGATGGTCTCTTCCCATTCCATATCTCATATGGAGTGGTAGAAACGGATTTGGTCGGAACCCTATTCAATAGGTATGCAACTGTCTCAAGTGCATAACCACAAAAGGAAAGAGGTAACTCAGCAATACTCATCATAGAGCGCACCATATCTAATAGGGTGAGATTCTTCCGCTCCGAAACTCCATTGTGTTGTGGTGTATACGGAAGAGTAAGCTGAGAGAGAATCCTATTCTCTTTTAAGTAGTCTCTGAATTCCGCGCTCAAGTATTCTCCTCCCCGATCAAATCGTAAGACTTTAATACTTTTACCCATCTGGTTCTCAACTTCGTACTTATATTCCTTGAATTTCTCAAAAGATTCAGATTTCTATTTCATCAGGAATATATGTCCGTATCTTGAGAGATCATTGGTGAATGTAATGAAGTACGATGAACCATTCCTGGCATGTGTAGACATAGGATTGCATACATCACTATGTATCAGTCCCAAGAGTTCAGTAGCCCTTTCTCCGTATCCAGTAAACGGAGTTTTGGTCATTTTACCTTCGAGATATGACTAGCAAGTTTCATAAGATGTAAATTCAAACGGATTTAAATATCCATCTTTATGCAACTTAGCTAGTCTTGTCGCATTGATATGACCTAGTCTACAATACCACAAGAAGGCTTCGTTCATTTCTGAACTTTTCCATTTGTGCGTGTTCTGTACGTTTAGAACTGTAGTTTGATTTAAAACGTATATACCATTACATAACGTACCAAACCCAATCAACACTTGATTTAGGAAAATGTTCATAATATTATCCTCTAATGCAAAGTTATATCCTTCTTTATGCAACAAAGAAACTGAAATAATATTGCACATCATATTTGGTACATAATAACAGTCGTTCAGAATTATTGTATTACCATTTGGTAATACAAGGTGATATTCGCCAACTGCTTTGGCTGCAACAATTGCTCAATTCCCTACTTTTAGAGACATATCACCATTTCCCAGTTCTTTACCTCTTCTTAACCCATGTAACAAATTACAGACGTAGGATCCTGATCTAATATCCAATACCCAGGACGTAGAGCAAACTGAGAAACGGTTCTCGGTAACAAACACGCCTAAAGAAGATGCATCAGCATGCTCCTTCTTCGTTCGGGTGGCGTGGGAATCTGGGTATTCCCCTATTCCTTGCTCAGACTTATAACAATCATAAGAAAAGGCGGAACCAACGTTCCTCGGGTCAGTATAATAAGCGGGTTCGGTCAATACATCCATATTATTATCTTGATTAAGGCGTGTCATTGGTCGCTACGTGGAGAGAGAGAGAAGGAAACGCTTTAGCGTACGCTCTTTGCAAGATTAGATTGGTTATTATTTTATCTAATCAGGATGGCTCCCACTGTTTTTATCAAATCTTCCTTCAAACCATAAAAGGTAAGATTAGCCGGTATTAATTATACCCTACAAGTTCGCCAATCGGTCAGCCAGGCAGGTATTGGTACTCCGAGGGAGTCTCCTCATGCTTTCACATGGAACTAATTAAATAACCTCGTTTCTGCAGGGGCATAACCTCGTTAACACCTTTCTTAGACACCTACTGGATCAGCTAATTGTAAAATGAAAAACTCTCCCAGGAGTAACTCTTACTCGCAGTGGGTATCGCGATCCAACTATCTCATAGAAGGTATGCAATCTCATTGCAAATTTCAATACTTGAAATTCCCAATATCTGTTTTTACCCCATGCGATTTATAACCTTGACAAGGTCAACAAACCATAAACCGCAAGTCAAGTTCAACCCGTTCATTTCGTGATTGAATTAAACCCACCCGCACGACCCTTAACAAGGTCAACAAGGCCGTACGACTACTCTAATCCAATCGCATCACATACGGCAGATAAGCACTAATCAACTACCGCACACTACGCATTGACAAGGTCAACAAACGCGGCACGAATACTAAATAGCACTTATCTGAAATGACGGAGGGCTACGACTGGTTTTGATGAAAACATTTAACGTAATGAACTTAATATCGTTGTAGAATCTAGTGATTTGAAAATGAGTGTTTTTGTAGGTTTTGCTAGTTTTGCTAAATAGGTCACTCCCGGTGAAGGGATCTCGGCTCTTTCATCATCGAATGAGGTGCTAGATATTCATTAGGAATACAATTATGCAAAGCAAGAACTAGAGAAGCTATAAAAACAAACCCGAGTGGGTTGTAGCATTTGCTAGTTTTGCTAAAGAGGTCACTCCCGATGAAGGGATCTCGGCTCTTTCCTGATCGAATGAGGTGATGGATATTCATCAAGGAATACCACTATGCAAAGCAAGAAATGGAGCTACCTTTTTTAAAATTTCGATTCTACAACATCTTTAGGTTTCTTTACTTTCCATTAATCTCATTAATGAAGTCCCATCATTTATGTTTCCCTAAACATCACAGAAAAGAAACGAAAATAGAACGTACGCTTATGCCATCTGCATTCGCCATGGGGCCCCATCATGCACCGTTAGGTTACTTAAATAATGACAGAGCGGGGGCTGGACTAGCGTGGGTGCAAAACATAAGCAACATTTATTATATATCATATATATAATACATCATTCGTCTCACGCGGTTATATGATCACATCACAGAACCAAGCAGCAGAAGTCAACATATGAAATATTGGATATACTAGGAGTTCTGTGTTTTAAATTTAGCCAGTAATGAAAAACGCGGATTCTACGGTCGTGATGAATAACCAAACCCACATCCCTAGACCCCTACGAGAGCGGCAAGCAATCCTGCCAATTCTAAAGTTAGGAGACCCGGTCTTGACTCCTCGAGATGGCCTCCCACTGGACTCTAGAACTCGGTTACCTGTGCTCCCCGCCTTGGGTCTATCCTAATGCGGAAAAGTAAATAATATACATTAATGGTGAAATCATCCTCAGCCCGGAAGTGTCCCAATAAAAGAATATTACATACGTCTTTTACATGAATGAAAATACAAAAACTCTCATCTCACATAAAAAAAACCGGCTATTCAATCACGACAATCCAATATAACATATTACAGCAACACATAACATCACGTGTCATCAACGTAAGTAAATATGCGTATCCCAAATGTCGTTGACTTATAGCAACGAGATCGGGGATACACCACATACTACACTTACGGTCGCAGAAAAGAAATGAAAAACTACAATATTTAGAATCCGCATATCAACTTAGACATCATAAACACGGAATATCTCATTTTCCTAATTTCATGCCTAACTTATAAACCTTGCATTTTAGTCTCAAATTAAACACTCTTTTCAATAAGCAGTCGGATAATTCAACAAGATTGTTGACTTGGTGTTCGCGTACTATACGCGATTGCGACGGAGTTTTGATCTGAATCAAAACTCCGTGGAAATCGATTAACCGAGCCTAAAACGCTAGATTTATAAATACAAACTAGTTTTCACAAAACTAATTATTTTGGATTCTAAAAATTGTATCACATATCATCATAATCTATACGACGCTAAACATTTCGATCGATTCATCAAATACCCACAAATCCCAGAGACCTCAACAACTTGAGCATCACTAAAAACACCCAGAAAATGCCAAATTTGATATTGGAGCAGCACAAGAAAAACGAAGCCAGAAAGCCACAAAGTTGCGGCAGAACCGCGGCCAATCTAGGGGTTTGGCCGCGGTTCCGTGGCACTTTAATGGAATTGGAGCGTCGAATTTCTTGGGGCTCCAACAAAAACCCTACAAAATTTTCTGCATATTTTTAATCTCGAAAATTTCAACTTTTGAAAAATGGACAAAAACTTGGTGAAAATGGGTTTCGAAGTTCGATCGAACACCTAAACATCGTAAAGACTTTACCTAATGTTCTAGCTTGGCTCTGATACCATGAAAGTCTACCCTGGCACCACCATGAGGTTAAAACCGGCATCAAGCATGCAAGTTTAAAAATTTTGGGTGCTAAGCTATACTAATTAGGATCAAACTAGATTATTAGGGTTTAAAACATGATATCAAAACTCTAACACAAAGTGAAGGAGGCAACAACCTTTGTAGACCATGTCATTCTCTTCAAAGGCTCTGTGTAGTAGTCAACACGACTCCACTAGGCTCCACTTGATGTTGGATAGAACTTCCTATGTGACCTTCATGCCGAAGATGATCCACCCGAAGCTCCGCTAATCTAAGCTACCTCTTCACTAAACTTACTTTAGTGAAGGAAACACACTATATCTAAGTGTTAATCAAGTGTAGGATGGTGAAGTAGGGATTTTGTTTGCTCACTTAAGTTTCTACAAAACCCTATGATTCACATCACATGTGAGGGTTAGGGTTTTATGTAGGAGGAAGAAGAAGATGGAAAAATGAAGAGAGCTAGAGAGGAAATGAGCTCAATGAAAAATGGCCAAGGCATGAACCAAAGAAAAGCTCAAGTGTAGAACGGCTCTCATATCTCCTCACTTATTGAAGAATACAATTTTTATCAATTAAAAATTATAACCATGCTTCAATAGTGAGTCAAGAGTAATAAATAATAATAAAAAGCCATACCTCACCCATTCCACAAATATCTCTCATTTTCCACCTCATTTTCTATTTTCACAATATAGAAAATCAACCATGCTTCATTATATATATATATATATATATATATATATATATATATATCATATATATATATATATATATAAAGAAAAGAAAATAATTAGTGAGCTATAATATTAGTTAATATATAATTATATCAAATATAAATATATATCATATTATTAAATCAACACTTGATTTAATAATCCAGTTTTATCACATATAACCGACTAATCTCATTTATTTGTGTATCACATTATCAAATCAACACTTCATTCGATAATCCGGTTATATCACATATAACATAACCGATATCAAATAACCGCCAGATTAGAATACGGTATCACATACTCGTATTTAATCAGGCCCACGCACATATCAGCATATGTGCTCTACTTTGTTTCGCTTGAACTAGGAAACCTATGTGTGGGACTCTAAAGACTCGTCAATACGCCAGCAATAGGTGATGATCACATCAGTCACCCACAAGCCGTCAGCGGTCCTAGCTGGACGTAACGGCTATCCAGGTATTGAGCAAATAGAAGATCAATAAGCAAGCTTTTCCAAACTCCCATGAAGTCTATAAGTAACACTTATCGTACAATCCGGTCTCTTTGTCTGATATATCGCATATCAAGTCTAGGGGTGGAATCGTCAGACCCCAGTAACTTGATAAGTCATGCCAATGTATGGTTCATAACGGTTCGAGAAACTACTAATAACACTTACCAGTAAATCTCATTATCCTTAGCTAGGGACTTTCTATTATAGCCAATCGAGCATAGCGCAACATCAACTCCCAATACCGGGAGAGGCGAAACCCCTCCTATCGCTCACTGCCTCCATGTGACTCGGAACTGTACCCAAAATCCACCTGTTTGCACGACTCTTTTAAGCTGTGGTAGGGAGAAAATCAAAGCACAGTGGGAACCACACAAGACCCTATGACGATCTCGGGTCTACAGACTAACTTGTACCAGTGTCACCAGAGAACTGCTATCTGACGATAGGTATAGTACCAAGTAGGAGTTCTCAGTGGGTCTTGTTCAGTGTACCCATTCTCTAATGAGCACCTGTGTACAATCTTTGATGTCAAACACCAATGGTTATAGGATCAACCATCACCCCATACAGGGTCAAGAAACGTACACATTAGTCTACTTTGGAATATCGATGCCCTGTCTCGATACTCCCTCGACTAGGAACAATTAAAGGATGTATTTGTGGACTACATAAGTCCGAGTAGTATGATCCGCATCATAGTCCTGGTAGTCAAGCAAACATCCTAAGGGCTTTATCAACATGTATTAGAGAGACGGCATAATAATACTAGTGTACATGTTAAGATAAAGAGCAACCAGATAGCATACTATCATGTCGAGCAAGAAATTCCTCTATATATATGTCCAAGCATCCACTATATCATACAATAATGGCCTCTAGGGCATACATATTCCTAACACAACCATCGCTCCATACAGGGTCAAAAAACGTACACACTAGTCTACTCTGGAATATCGATGCCCTGTCTCGATACTCTCTCGACTAGGAACTGTTAAAGGATGTGCTTGTGGACTACACAAGCCCCACTAGTATGATCTGCATCATAGTCCTGGCAGTCAAGCCAATGTCCTAAGGGTTTTATCAACATGTATCAGAAAGACAGTATAATAATATAAGTGTACATGTTAAGATAAAGAGCAACCAGATAGCATGCTATCATATCGAGCAAGAAAGTCATCTATATATATGTCCAAGCATCCACTATATCATACAATAATGGCCTCTAGGGCATACATATTCCTAACACGGCTCAGTAGAGCTGTGGTAGAGTAGTAATCAAAGCACAGTAGGAACTCACATAAGACAAATGACGACCTCAGGTCGACAGACTACCTGCACTCATGTCACCATAGAACTGCTATATGACGCTAGGTATAATACCATCTAGCCAGTTTTCGGTGAGTCCGTCCAGTGTACTCACCCCCAGTGAGCACCTGTATACAATCTTAGGTGCACCTCACCAATGGCTGCAGAACCAACCATCGCCTCTCGTCAGGGTCTAGATATGTATACACTAGTCTACTCTGGAGTATCAATGCCTAGTCTCGATACTCCCACGACTAGGGACATTTTAAGGATGTGCTTATCGACTACCCGGCTCCCACGAGTATGATTGCCATCACAACGCTGGTAGTCAAGCAAGGATCCTACGGGTTTTATCAACATATATACGAGATATGAAATAACAAGTAAAACATATGCACATGTTAAGATAAAAACAAACTAAATAGCAAACTATCATGTCGAGCAAGATTGTCCTGTACATACATATTTCCAAGCATCCACATGTATACATATACAATAATGGCCTCTAGGGCATACATATCCAACAGATGGATCACTCGGCTCACTCGTCGAGATATCAAGATTTAAGGTGTCCAGATTAGTCGGATAAGCATTAGTTTGATTTGGAAGGGCGCACAGCTCTTTTTCACTACGAATGGGGTCAAACAACAACTCGTTCTCGGATACCTTATTGATAATATCAGGTGGTTGATCATGAAACTCACTCGGTTGGATTTCAGGATAGAAGGTGTTGAGATCAAAAGGAGTGGTGTTGGTTTGACTTTGAAGATTTCCAAGCTCGATTCTCTGCACGTGGCGGCAATTTGTTCATCAAGAATGTCCAATCTTTTCATTATATATTCTTCGTCACGTTGGAGTTGTTTGAACATTTATAATAAATTTTCCATAATAGAGTCCAAATTTGTCGACCCAAAGTTGGACATGATTTGTGAAGGAGTTTCAATGAA
The DNA here is from genome assembly GCA_030015575.1 of Agapanthus africanus. Classification (NCBI taxonomy): domain Eukaryota; kingdom Viridiplantae; phylum Streptophyta; class Magnoliopsida; order Asparagales; family Amaryllidaceae; genus Agapanthus; species Agapanthus africanus. Next base: position 613,393,814 of record JASDDO010000024.1, read on the forward strand.
AGGTTCAAATGCAGGTGAAAACGCGGAACCCTATTTGATGTTCAAAAGCAGCGTCTAAAGAAGGTGCGAAAGTTGGACCGGATTGGAATCTATTGAATTGTTAGCTACTGGATTTTTCTGCGATAGACATGTTCGAGAGTTTTGTCAATTTAGCCTCTATCCTGGTATTCCTATCGATGTTATCAACATGAAGATGTGTGAAATTTTGAGTTGGTTAATATGAATTGGATGGTAGACCAACATTATAGAATAGATTGTATTCGGAGTTTCCCTAGGGTTGGTAAGGCGAAATGGGGGCTGATAATTGCATCCCGAGGACTTTCTTGATTGGCTAAGTTGTAACGTTTTTGAAATCGTTATGTGAATTTTCCGTTTTTGGGTAAAATTGTCGGCATTTTCTGTTTTTAACCGACTTAGATCAAACAACCATATAAACTTACCAGCACCTAGTTTAGCTAAAATAAAGTTAGTGCGCAAGCTTTGGGGGTATATGGGACGTTTTGGTCCAATTTGAATTTTTCCCAATTTTAACATTATTTAATGCGGTATTCACATTTTGAGAATTTTCTCTTAAGTCTTATTTTCAACAATTAAGTTTGAGTTAATAAAACCCTTCACATAGCATCTAGATATTTGTATGGGGTTTTGATTTAAACTTAAAAGAAAAGAAAAAGGAAAGTCAAGGTGCATGCATGAGTGTGTGAATGTATTAACTTTGCATTTAATGGGATGTTGCTAGGAAATCCCTCACAAAAACCTCCCCTCCCTCACTTGGCCGAATCCCTCTCTCTCTCTCTCTCTACTGCTCTTGATCTTTTCCCTTCCCATTTAATGGTGGAGCCCGGTTGGTTCCCCGGGGCAAGAAGATCGAAGGTCCATGCCGTTGAGCCCGGCTGGGGGCGTTTGCCATCCGGTGACAGTATTTAGACTCGACGTCTATCTGGGGGATATCGATCGAGATTATATACGTACATGCCGTGCAGATTCCGGGTGGTGCTTACCCAGGTTATTAGGATGTACATACATGACATTGGAGGGCCAGTCCTAGGTGATGGCGCCTCAGAGATCAGTATTTTGGTGTCGATGCTGGACACTTGTTTCATGATGTTTTGGGTGTCGATGTTAGAAACTCACCTTATATGAAACTTACTTTATACTGATATTGTACACACTGGATATGTGGGATATATTGATGTTGTATATTCAGGATATATGAGATATATTGATGTTGTACATTCAGGATATATGAGATTTACTTGATGTTGTACATTCAGGATATATGAGATATATTGATGTTGTACATTCAGGATATATGAGATTTACTTGATGTTGTACATTAAGGATATATGAGACTTACATGATATGAAAGCCAATTTGGGGGCTGAATTGTGGAAATTGGGAAATTGATTGTCATGTTGGATTTTGGTCCTACCACGAGGTTAGGATTTTCGTGGAAATGACATGTTTTATTCCATACTCCACACTTATTGTTTATGCACTGCTTCATGTATTAGTAGTATCTGATAGAGTACCTTACATGATTATTGCATACAGATTGTCATATTATTGCTTCATGTGTTAGTAGTATCTGCTAGCGTACCTTTCATGATTGATACATTACATATGACCATTCATTGATATTAAATGCTTATGTTAGATTCGCGTTGTACGTACATACTCGCGATTACCTGCATATGTTATTTACTATTCACGAGTTGGCAACTCACCCCCGTTGTGCCACAGTGTTTGCAGGTGTTCCTCAGGATAGTGAGAGGCAGGTTATTTCCATCCTTCGTATCATCTTTTGGCTGCGGATACCACTTCACCTGACAGTGTGCAGTTTTGCCCAGGTGGGTTTTGTGGTTATCCGATGTTGTGTTGTATATTCGTTGTTTCCATGTACTCTCCATCTACCAGTATTATGTATGACTTAGTGACTTGGTGTGAGGACGATATTGTATATTATTTTGTGACTTGGAAGTTTTTATGCAGTTTTATATATGTCGTCTCTTTCTTCGCTACGGCGTCGTATATCTGTTGTGGTGATTGTTTTCCGCCGTTGGGCGTGGATTTTGCTTCCGTTTGGGATGCTTTACTTTATATTCATGTTGTACCCATTTTGGGGGCTTGTTTTACAAAGGGGGTGCTGCCAAAATTTTAAGGAATAAAAGTGAGACTTTAAAGAATTTGGGTTGTGATTTCAAAGGTTTTGAAAATACTATTATCACTTTCTTATTTCTTGACGGTTTAGATTTCTGGGTTTTGGCTTTCTTTTACTGCGTTATGCCTGTAGACATTGCGTAGTATTAGGGCGTCATGTGCCAATTTCGGGTCGTGACAAAGTTGGTATCAGAGCGCTAGGTTTTACCTTTGGGAGTGTAGGATGACCTTGGTATGATGGAGTAGGTAGCATAAGCAGAGTAACGTAGTGTATGTATGTCTGCATCATACTCACGATGCAGTACTCCGCCTAAAGTGCCTAAGTACAAATTTCTTGAAATTCCTTCCTTGATGATACATATTCTTGTGCTTCGATTTCCGTGTTCTTATCGAATCTTATATTCTATTTATAGCCTTTGCCGCCGACGACTATGGGGACTCAGAGAGGTGCAGTGAGGGCCGAGGTCAGGATTGACTCGGGTAGGACGAGGACTGACCAGGAGGGCACGCTCGTTGCACAGGAGCAGACGGATCCGCCTTCGACTGATAGTATCGTTAGGCTTGTGGCAGAGATGTAGGACTTGCGCCAGACGATGAGTTCATTGGTTGAGGCCATTCGAGCGCAGCGATAGGTGGTTGTTGAAGGGTTTCCTACAGCATCATTACAAAGGTTTGGAGGCAACTCACATGCCATATTTTATATTTTTATGGTGCTAGAGGAACTATCATAAGGATCATGCTAGAAAATTTAGGGTAACATAACTTTAACAATAACACAAGTAGTAAAAAGCTAGGGTTTTGAGAGTACAACCTTTGTAGCTCCCTACGCTGGACTCCTTGGCTACTTGAGAGTTGGAAAAAGGTTCACTTGAGATCCTCTAGGTCCACGACGATCCACCCGGAGTCCTCTTTGTCCAAGCTTGAAACTCCACTAGATCAAGAGAAGAAGTAGAAGCTAACACTCTAGACTAATGGGCAAGACTAGTGTAGAATGGTGATGTGGTTTATTTTCTCACTTCAAAACCCTAACTTGATGACTCTTTTGCTCACTTGAGAAAACTAGAGAGCAAGAGAGAAAGGAGGAAGAAGATGATGGCTTGTAAAAACTCAAGATAATGATAAGCTTAACCATAAAAATGAGAAATGAAAATATATATATTTTCTCTTTCTCATTCTTAAACATAGTTATAAAATATCTAGATATTTGTTTTGGAACAAAAATGGCCATAGAAAATGAATCATGGTAAAACCAAAGAGTTAATGCAAGAATAAAATAATAAACAATGATAACAATTTCCATTTCCATTTTTCTTTTCCAAATAAATAATATCTATATATTTTTATATATATGGTGTGAGTCTTATATTGCCACCATCTATTATATCAACAACCATGATAGAAAAATGTATGCATGTATGTGTGCATGCACATCAATATGTGCATGAATGAGAATAAATGCATACATGCATGCATACAACAAAAGGACAAGAAAGGGTTTAAAGTGAGAAACTAATGGTCACTGATAAATCAACACTTGAGTTAGCAAACCGGTCATATCGCATACGACCCGACCAAAAGCAAACCGCCCGATTAATATACGGTATCTCATACGCGCATTTTAACCGGGTCCACGTGCATATCTCATATGCGCACCACATCGTTTCGCCTAGACTAAGCAACTCCATTGTGGGACTCTAAGACTCGTCAATACGCCGGCAGTGGGTGATGATCATATCAAGCACCCCCAAGCCGCAAATGGTCAGCTAAACGTAACGGCCACCCAGGGATTGAGCCATCAGAAGAAAACAAGCGAACCTGTCACAACTCCCGTCGAGCCAACCGGCAACACTACCGTACAGTCCGGTCTCTTCGTCAGATATGCTGCATATCGAGTCTAGGGATGGTAACGTCGACCCCAATAACTCAATAATTCGTGCCGATGAGTGGTCTATAACAGATCGAGAAACTACTGATAACACTTATCAGTAAATCTCAACAGCCCTGGCCAGGGACTTACTGATATAGCCAATCGAGCACAGTACAGCATCAACTCCCAATATCGGGAGAGACGAAACCCCTCCTATCGCTCATCGCCTTCGTGTATCTCGGGACTGTACCCAACGGCCACCTATTTGTACGACTCAGTAGAGCCGTGGTAGGGTGGTAATCAAAGTACAGTGGGAGAACACACAAGACTCTATGACGATCTCGGGTCTACAGACTAACCTGTACCAGTGTCACCTGAGAACTGCTATCCGACGATAGATATAATTCCATATAGGAGTTCTCGGTGAGTCCGTCCAGTGTACCCAGTCACCACTGAGCACCCGTATACGATCTCGATGTCAAACATCGATGCATGTGGGAACATCCATCGCCCATCATATGGGTCTAGTATCATATACGCTAGTCTACTCTGGTATATCGATGCCCCGTCTCGATACACCTACGACTAGGGACATTTCAGGATATGCTTATAAACTACAGATGTCCCACTAATATGATTTCCATCATAATCACAGTAGTCAAACCTATATCCTCAGGGCTTTATCAACATGTATGAATGAATAAAAACATGATCAAGTCAACATATCAGATAAAGAAGAACCAGATAGCATACTATCATGTCGAGCAAGAATGTACACTGAATATATATATATATATATATATATATATATATATATATATACACACATGTATAAATACATCCACTATCATATAATGGCCTCTAGGGCATACATATATCCAACAATCTCCCACTTGCACTAAGGCCAGTTATTGGCGTATCTCATACCCAACATCTCAAAAAGTCGCTCATGCCGCGGCTGAGGGAGGGCCTTAGTGAGTAGATCCGCAGCGTTATTCTTTGTGTCTACTCTCCTAATCTCGATCTCGCGGTGATCTACAATCTCCCGGATCAAATGAAAGCGCCTCAGGATGTGTCTGGATCGCTGATGGGACCTGCGCTCCTTCGCTAACGCCATAGCCCCATTATTATCACAATACAATGGTATTGGATCAATAATGGTTGGAACTACTCCTAGCTCCGAGATGAACTTCTTCATCCAGACGGCTTCCTTGGCGGCATCATTTGCAGCAATGTACTCAGCCTCCATCGTAGAGTCTGCAATGGTATTCTGTTTGGAACTCTTCCAACTTACCGCCCCTCCATTGAGGGTAAATACAAACCCGGAGATAGATTTGTTGTCGTCCTTATCGCTCTGGAAGCTCGAATCGGTAAAGGCCTCCATTTGGAGATCTCCATTACCATACACCAAGAACAATTCTTTAGTCCTTCGCAAGTACTTAAGAATGTTCTTCACAGCTATCCAGTGATTCTCCCCTGGGTTGGATTGATACCTGCTTACAACACTAAGTGCATTAGCTACATCTGGGCGTGTACATAACATCGCATACATTATAGATCCTACTGCCGAAGCATAGGGTATAATGCTCATGCGAGCTCTCTCTTCATCGGTCTTTGGGCAAGAGTCCTTGGAGAGAGTGACCCCATGGCAAGCGGGTAAGGCACCCCGCTTGGAGTCTTCCATACTAAACCTTTTTAGGATGGTGTTAATGTACCTGGTTTGGGACAATCCCAATAACCTCTTGGATCTATCCCTATAGATCCTAATGCCCAGAATGTATGTGGCATCACCCAGGTCCTTCATGGAGAACCTTAGTGATAAGAAAGATTTGACCGACTGTAGCATAGGAATATCATTTCCTATCAGAAGAATGTCATCCACGTACAATATGAGAAATGTGACAGCTCTCCTACAGCCTTCTTATAAACACAAGGTTCATCTGGATTTTTTATGAAATCAAACTCTTTGATAACATCATCGAAACAGATGTTCCAACTCCGTGATGCCTGCTTTAACCCATATATGGATTTAAGCAATCTACATGCTTTCCCGCTGCTCCCACTGTCAATAAAGCCCTCTGGTTGATCCATATAAACGCATTCTTCTAAATCTCCATTTAGAAATGTCGTTTTAAAAAACGCCCATCTGCCAGATTTCATAGTCGTAGTGAGAAGCAATAGCAAGTAGGATCCGAATGGATTAAGCATGGCTACGGGAGAAAAAGTCTCGTCATAATCCAAACCTGGTCTTTGACGAAAACCCTTCGCCACAAGTCTTGCCTTATAGGTCTCTACCTGCCCATCTACACCAATCTTTCTTTTAAAGATCCATTTGCAACCCACAGGTTTTACCCCAGGGGGTACAATGTCCAAAGTCCATACTTTGTTGGTGTACATAGACTCCATTTCGGATCTCATGGCATCCAGCCACTTCACAGAGTCTCCACTCGTGATAGCTTGCTGAAAACTGGTAGGATCATCATCCTCCATGATGCAGTCTTCTCTGTCACCATCAATGAGGAAACCGTAGTACCTCTCCTGTGGGCGAGAAGTCCTACCAGACCTACGGAGTGGTCGAGGTTCCTCAGTTTCTATTGCAACAGCCGGTTCAACCAAGTCGTCATTTGTAGTTTGTGTCTCTAGAACCTCTTCTAGATCCACCACATTGCTATCAGTTTCATTTGTGAAAAACTCTTTTTCCAAGAATGTGGCATACTGAGAAACAAACACCTTTTGTTCCTCCTTGTGGTAGAATAGATATCCATAAGAGTTCTTTGGATATCCCACAAAATTACACATGACCGACCGTGTTTCGAGTTTGTCTGGATTTTGCTTTTTAACATAGGCCGGAAAACCCCAAATCTTAATTCTCTTAAGAGATGGTCTCTTCCCATGCCATATCTCATATGGCGTGGTAGACACAGTTTTGGTTGGAACCTGTTCAGTAGAAACGCTGCAGTCTCCAATGCATGGCCCCAAAATGGGACGGGTAACTCAGCATCACTCATCATGGAACGGACCATATCTAATAGGGTCCGATTCCGTCGTTCTGACACACCGTTGTGCTGTGGTGTGTAAGGAGGAGTGAGCTGAGAGAGAATCCCATTCTCTTTTAGAAAGTTTGCAAATTCTGTACTAAGATACTCTCCACCTCGATCTGATCGAAGCATTTTGATACTCAAGCCGGTTTGTTTTCTACTTCGAGTTTAGATTCAGTGAATTTCTCGAAAGCTTCGGATTTGTGTTTTAATAAAAAATACATGACCGAATCTTGAGAAATCGTCAGTGAAAGTAATGAAGTATGAAAAACCGCCTCTAGCCTGTGTAGACATTGGCCCACATACATCACTATGACCTTAACTATGGTCAACAAATCATAAGAACCAGTCAAGTTCTACCCGTCATTTCATGATTAATTAGACCCACTCATATGACCCTTAACTATGGTCAACAAAGTCGCATGAATGTCCTAATTAATCTGCATCATATGCAGTGTAGGAAGACATCACTTAGCTACCGTACACTACGCCTTAACTATAGTCTACAAACGTAGCACGAATACTAAGTACTCTACTTCCTAAAATGACGGAGGGTTGCGGATGATTTTTAAGAAAATATTTAACGCTTTGAACTTGATATCGTCGTAGAATCAAATGGTTTTCAAAAAGAGTGGCTTGAGCTCCGCAGTTTTGAAATGTAGCTTTTTCATAAAGAGCCGAGTGGTTTTCAAATCTGATTCTACAACATCTTTTTAGGTTTATTTTCTTTACATTAATCATATTAATGTAGCCCCATCATTTAAGTCCTTAAGCCAATCACAGAAAAGAAACGAAAATACAACGTACGCTTATACCATCCGCATTCGTCGCAATGTTCCATTATGCACCGTTAGGTTACTTAACTAACGGCATACCGGGACGGGACTAGCGCGGGTGTAAAATATAAGCAACGTCTACTATATATCTCATATATAATATATCATTCGTCTCAGATATCACATCACAGTATACAGGCAGCAGAAACACAGATATGATAATATAGGATATACTAGGACGACCGTATTTAGTATTTAGCCAATCAATAGAAAATACGGATTCCACAGACGTGATGAATAGCCAAGCCCACACCCCTAGACCCCTACGAGAGTGGCAAGCGACCCTACCAATTCTGGAGTTTAGGAGACCCGGTCTCGACTCCTCGAGATGGCCTCCCTCTGAACCCCAGAACCCGGTCACTTGTGCTCCCCTCCTTGGGTCTATCCTAATGCGGAAAAGTAAATAATATACTATAGGGTTACTAGGCACACTAACAAGGCTCTACAAGGTATCGACCATGCCCGTTTAAAAAATTTATGTGCCTAAAAACCCTAAGCAAGATCTTATACTAAAGTTTAGGCGAATCTAAAGGCAAGTAAATAACTTTACTCTAAAGGGAACACGAAATACAACCTTTGTAGATCGGTCCTCCACTTCATTTGCTCCTTGTTGAAGTCCCTTCGCTGCGATCAAGGTTCTCCCGGGCTCTTGCATGGCTTCACGATGCGAAGGATGCGACCTTGCTTGAAGTCTCCGAGGCCGAAGATGATCTACGTCGAGGGAATTCCGACTCAAGCTCCTACTTCACTAACTAGAGAATTAGTGAAGTAAACACCCTAAACTAAAGTGCTACTCTAGTAGAGGATGGAGAAATAGGAAGTGGGTTCTCTTTAGATTTTTGTTTCTCACAATCTTTCTCACTTTGGATCAAACCCTAGTTTTCTTTTTCTCTTGTTCAATGAAGAAGAAGATGAACAAAAGAAAGTGAAGAGGATAATGATCAAGTGAGTAAGCTAACCATGGTGAGTGAGTAACATATACTAACCCTTGTAGAGCCATAACCATAGCTAAGTGTTAAGGTTAGGTTAAAACCCAAAGTAAAAACAAATTTAGTGGACTTTAGTCAATGCATCCACAAGCTTCATGCATTTTCTAATTTACCACTAATTTTGTAATTACTTTTAAATGTTAAAACCCAATATAACAAATAGCATGGTGTATGTCTCATACACCCAAGTTAAGTGTATCATCAACCATGATACAAAAAGAAAACACTTTTTAATATATATCACATATATATATATATATATCAAAGTGTGCACATGTGAGAAAAACCCTAAAGTGAACAAGTATTAGTAAATGTAAACTAGTATATCTAATATACAATTATACACTTAATTATTAAATCAACACTTGACTTAATAATCCGGTCATATCTCATATAACCGACTAACATTCATCGTATCGACTTATCGAATCAACACTTGATTCGATAACCCGGTCATATCATATATATAACCGACCGATACAAAAAGTCGCGAGAATAGAATACGGTATAACATACACGCATTATTCTCGGTCCCGCACATATCACATATGCGCTCCTATTTCGTTTTGCCTGAGTCAGTAAAACCTCTATGTAGGACTCTAAAGACTCGTCAATACGCCGGCAGTAGGTGATGATCACATCACGCACCCACAAGCCGTCAGGGGTACTAGCCGGACGTAACGGCTACCCGGGTATTGAGCGATCAGAAGATCAGCAAGCAAGCCTGCTCCAACTCCTGTAAAAGCCTGCCGGTAACACTTCCCGTACAGTCCGGTCTCCTCGTCTGATATGTCGCATATCAAGTCTAGGGGTGGTAAACGTCAGACCCCAATAACCGATAAGTCATGCCGATGTGAGGCTCATAACGGGTCGAGAAACTACTGGTAACACTTACCAGCAAATCTCTAAATCAGCCCAAGCCCGGGACTTCCCTGTTACGGCCAATCGAGCACAGCGCAACATCAACCCCCAATACCGGGAGAGACGAAACCCCTCCTATCGCTCATTGCCTCCATATGACTCTGGACTGTACCCAAAAACCACCGTTTTGCACGCCCTCATGGACGTGGTAAGGTGGAAATCAAAGCACAGTGGGAATCACACTAGACTCTATGACGATCTCGGGTCTACAGACTAACCTGCATAAGTGCCACCAGAGAACTGTCATCTGACGTGAGGTATAATACCATCTGGGAGTTCTCGGCGAGTCCGTCCAGTGTACCCAGTCTCCACTGAGCACCCGTATACCATCTTTGATGTCAAACACGAATGGATATGGGATCATTCATCGCCCATCTCATGGGTCGAGAAGCGTATACGCTAGTCTACACTGGTATATCGATGCCCCGTCTCGATACACCCATGACTAGGGAGCTTGAAGGATGTACTTATGGACTACCATGTCCCCACTAGTATGATCCGCATCATAGTCCAGGTAGTCAAGTACACATCCTAAGGGCTTTACCAACATGTAACAATAAAACGGTATAAAGAGACAAGTATACATGTTAAAGTAAAGTGCAACCAGATAGCATACTATCATATCGAGCAAGAAAGTCCTCTCTATATATGTCCAAGCATCCAATATAATATACATCATCTATACAATACTGGCATCTAGGGCATACATACAACTAACAATCTCCCACTTGCACTAAGACCAGCTGTTGTAGTATCGCATACCAAGCATCCCGAAGAGTCTCTCAAACTGTATCTGGGGAATGACCTTCGTGAGTGGATCCGCAGTGTTGTTCTTCGTGTCAACCCTCCTGACCTTGATCTCCCGGCGATCAACTATCTCCCGGATCAGGTGATACCGCTTCAGAATATGCCTGGATCGCTGATGGGACCTGGGTTCCTTGGCCAAAGCCACCGCTCCATTGTTATCGCAATACAAAGGTATTGGATGCTCAATGGATGGACCACTCCAAGTTCAGTAATGAACTTCTTGATCCAGACAGCCTCTTTGGCAGCATCGTTGGCAGCGATGTATTCAGCCTCCATCGTCGAGTCTGCCACGGTTTCCTGCTTGGAACTCTTCCAGCTAACCGCCCCTCCGTAAAGGGTAAAGACAAATCCCGACTGCGACTTAGAGTCGTCCTTATCACTCTGGAAGCTTGAATCGGTAAAGGACTCCACTTGGAGTTCTCCGTTACCATACACCAAGAGCATCTCTTTAGTCCTTCGCAAGTACTTGAGAATGCTCTTCGCAGCTGTCCAGTGACTCTATCAAGGATCAGCTTGATACCTACTCACTACACTTAGTGAGTATGCTACATCGGGTCTGGTACATAGCATCGCGTACATGATAGAGCCTACTGCCGAAGCATAGGGTATCCCTTGCATGCGAGCTCTCTCCAAATCAGTCTTGGGAGACATCTCTTTGGAGAGAGTGAGCCCTGAGATTGTGGGTAGAAACCCACGTTTGGACTCTTCCATACTAAACCTCTTTAGTATGGTGTCAATGTACCTGGACTGGGACAATCCCAATATCCTTTTAGATCTATCTCTAAAGATCCTGATTCCCAATATGCAGGAGGCATCACCAAGATCTTTCATTGAGAATCTTTGTGATAAGAAGAGCTTGACCGATTGCAGCATAGGAATGTCATTTCCTATCAAGAGTATGTCGTCCACGTACAATACGAGAAAGACAACCTTACTCTCTGCTACCTTCTTGTAGATACAAGGTTCATCTACGTTTTTGACGAAATCAAACTCTTTGATAACGACTTCAAAGCAGATGTTCCAACTCCGTGATGCTTGCTTTAATCCATAAATGGATTTAAGCAGCTTGCACACCTTCCCACTGCTCCCACTATCTACGAAGCCCTCTGGCTGAGTCATGTACACGCACTCTTCTAAATCACCGTTTAGAAAGGAGGTCTTAACATCCATTTGCCAGATTTCGTAGTCATGATATGCAGCGATGGCAAGCATGATCCCGATGGATTTAAGCATAGCCACTGGAGAAAAGGTTTCGTCATAGTCCACACCTGTTCTTTGACGAAAACCTTTTGCAACAAGTCTAGGTTTGAAAGTCTCCACTTTCCCATCTACACCAAGTTTTTTCTTGAAGATCCACTTGCTCCCAATGGGTTTTACCCCTTCAAGAGCATCTTCCAAAGTCCATACTTTGTTGGTGTACATGGATTCCATCTCGGACCGCATTGCATCCAGCCATTTCACTGAGTCCCCACTCGTGATGGCCTGCTCGAAGCTAGTTGGGTCATCATCAACCATGATGCAATCCTCGCTCCCACCATCCATGAGAAAACCGTAGTATCTCTCAGGTGGGCGAGGAACCCTACTAGATCGGCGGAGTGGCTGGGGTTCATCGGGTACTACCGAATCCTCTGGTTCCACTAAATCTTCAGTTTGAGTTTGTGTAGCCGAAATTTCTTCCAGTTCTACCTGGTCGCCACTAATTTCTTTTGTAAGAAATTCCTTTTCTAAAAAGGTGGCATGTCGAGAAACAAACACTTTTTGTTCCTCAGTATGGTAGAAAAGATATCCATGTGAATGTTTGGGATATCCAACAAACTTGCATAGAACTGACCGTGCCTCGAGTTTGTTCGGATTTTGCGTTTTGACATAGGTCGGACAACCCCATATCTTAACTCGTTTAAGACATGGTCTCTTCCCACTCCATATCTCATATGGTGTGGTAGGTACAAATTTAGATGGAACTTGATTCAATAGGTATGCTGATGTCTCCAGTGCATACCCCCAGAAGGAAATAGGTAACTCAGCTGTGCTCATCATAGAGCGCACCATATCTAATAGGGTGCGGTTCCTTCGTTCAGATACACCGTTGTGCTGTGGTGTATATGGAGGAGTCAGCTGAGAGAGGATCCCATTCTCTTTTAGGAAGTCCAGGAATTCATTGCTCAAGTATTCACCTCCTCAATCAGATCGTAGGATTTTAATACTTTTCCCGGTTTGGTTCTCGACTTCTTGTTTATATTCTCTAAATTTCTTAAAAGATACTGATTTGTGTTCCATCAGGAACACATATCCGAATCTAGAGAGATCGTCAGTGAATGTAATGAAGTACGCAGAACCATTCCTGGCATGTGTAGACATGGGGCCGCATACATCACTATGTACCAGTCCCAAGAGTTCCGTAACTCTCTCTTCGTGTCCCGTAAACGGAGTTTTGGTCATCTTGCCTTTGAGACATGACTGGCAAGTGTCATAAGATGAAAATTCAAACGGATTCAAATACCCATCTTTATGCAACTTAGCTAGTCGTGTCGCATTGATGTGACCCAGTCTACAAAGCCACAAGAAGGATTCGTTCATTTCTGAACTCTTCCTCTTGTGTGTATTTGTTATGCTCAGAACTGTTGATTGATTTAGAACATAAATGCCATTGCACATCGTGCCTGATCCAACCAACTTTTGGTTTAGAAAAATGTTCATAACATTATCCTCTAACACAAAATTATATCCTTCTTTACTCAACAAAGAAACCGATATAATGTTGCATATGAGGTTCAGCATGTAATAGCTTTCGTTCAGAATCAATGTATTACCAGTTGGCAATACAAGGTGATATTCCCCGACGGTTTTAGCTGCAACAATTGCACCATTTCCAACCCTTATGTCTTTATCACCTTCTCCAAGTTCTCTACCTTTCCTAAGCCCATGTACCTGATTACATATATGAGATCCTGACCCGGTATCTAATACCCAGGACATAGAGGAAATGGAGAAACAGTTCTCTGTAACGAACACACCCGAAGAAAATGCATCAACATGTACTTTCTTCATACGGGTGGCATGGGAATCCTGGTATTCCCCTATATCCTGTTCAGTCCTATAACTCTTATAAGAAAGAACGGAACCAACGTTCCCCAGCACAGTATAACATGCGGGTTCGGTCAATACATCCATATTATTATCTTGATTAAGGCATGATATGGTCGCTACCTGGAGAGAGAGAGAAGAAAATGTTAGTGTTTATGCCCTAGAAGGCCATTACTGTATCATACTAGCTTGTATATTACTTAATGGAAGCTTGGGATATTCACATGTATATAACAGTCTTGCTAAACATGGTAGTATGCTACTTGGTTTTGCTATCTTAATATGTGAGTGTACGTATTGATAGAGCTCTTAGGATCTTGCTTGTCTACCAGCGTTGTGATGGCAGTCACACTTGTGGGGGCTGGGTAGTCTACAAGCACATCCTTATTCAGGTCCCTGGTCGTTGGATTATCGAGACAGAGCATCGATACTCCGGAGTAGACTAGTGTGTACGCTTCTCATCCCAGTTGGGGAGATGGTCTGTCCCACAGCCGTCAGTACGTCGTACTGGAGATAGTATGCAGGTGCTCGTTAGGTTACGGGTACACCGGACAGGACTCACGGGGAACTGTTGGTTGGTTTGATACCAGTCGTCAGTGAGCAGTTCCCAGGTGACATGAGTACAGCATAGTCCGCAGACTTGACACTGCTACTTCGCCTCGAGTGTGTCCCACTGTTCTTAGATTGCTACCCTACCACGGCTCAAAGGAGTCGTGCAAACAGGTAGCAGTTGGGTGCAGTCCCGAGCACTTGGAGGCAGTGGCGGTTAGACAGGATTCGTCCCTCCCGGTATTGGGAGTAGATATCGTGCTGTGTCAGAGAGCCATTACGCAAAGTCCTTGGCCAGGGCAAGCGAGATTTGCTGGTAGGTTCCAGTAGTTTCTCAGGGTGTAATGGGCTTCCCTCCGACACGACTTATACCGCTATTAGGGGACTGACGCTTGCCGCCCCCCTAGGCCCGATACGCGATAGTCTTGGACGAACGGACCGGACTGTATGGAGATTGTCACATCAGACTCAGTAGGAGTTCGGATGGGTTTTCTCATCGGCCTTCTTATCGACAACTACCTGGGGACCGTTACGTACAGCTAGTGCCGCTTGCGGTCTGTGGTTAAACCCACTGCCAGCGTAGTAGTCGAGTCTCTAGAGACCCACACAGAGAGTTTCCTACTCCAGGCGAAACGATATAGAGGTCGCATGGTTTTGCGACAAAGGGTTCGAACGCATACGTGCGTTTACGCACGTACGACTTTCGGACAGTTTTTACCAGTCGGCTTTGGTTTAAGCCAGTTACTGGTATCCGGTTATTGGATTTTACAGTCTAAAAGTTTTTCCGTATTTTTGCGGATTGGAGGGGCGTTCTCGTAATTGTACGAGAAGCTTCTAGAAGATGTGACTAAGGAGGTTAAGGTGACATAAGCTTTGGATAAGATTAGTGAGTCATGAGGGTGATTCATCATGGTCATTAATGCACCATAAATGCTTAATGACTCATGTTAATGAATCACCTCTTTTCATTTATGAAGCATGCTTATTCATTTCTATTATTCATTATTCTAAAATAAGAATGCTTCATAATATATTATGATACACTCAATCTCATCTCATACACTCATCTCACATTCTCTCTCCTCAAGCTCTCATCTTCAAACCCTAATCCTTAATCCTCATGTGTTGAGATCAAAGGATTAGTTAGACTTAAACATCCATTACCTTCACTCTATATCATCCTTTCTTCTTTGATTAGCAATCAAAGTAGATTAGTTACCTCAAGTTAGAGGTGTAGCTTGGTGTTTTGCTCTCAGGTGGATCGTCTACTACCTAGAGAAGGTCGAGGAGAACAAAGGAGGACACAAAGACGAAGGACCGGTTTCATTAGGTATAATCCCTAAACACAATTGATAAGAAACTCTTTGTGTACGGTTATTTATAGTTTAGCTTAGATTCAAGCGGTTAGTCGATGTTCGTTCTTTAAACATGATCGTTTTTGAAAATTCCGCCTCCCCATAAGTACTTGGGTGTACTACATCGACTTACAGTGGTATCAGAGCCTCGCTAAACACTAAATAACTTGATTGCAAATTTGTACGAATTTCGAACGGAAAAACAAAGCCGGAAAACCCTAAAAATTATCAGTTTCTGTCGAACTTAAAATGAAGTCCAAAAATTTTTCAGGTGTGTTCAGAAAGCATGAAATGGGTCCAGGAGAACACCCATGAAATTTGAGACCATGAGTCGGCTAAAGCGCCGCGGAAGCGCGGCGGATCCCAGCGATCCGCCGCGGTTCCGCGGCCGAGTTGCCGAGTCATGGACTCGTCTTTCATGTGTGGGTCCTCTCTGGTATTTGGGGTTTTCTGGAATATTTAATATTTGCTCAGGTTTCAGTTTAACAGAGCAGTTTTTGGAGCAATATTAATGTTGTTTAATCGATCGAAATTGTACAGTATTTGCATGTTGGATTATATCTGTGATTGTTTAATGTGTTCGTAAACCTCCCCTAACTGCTAGTATGTCGGTTGGTAGGGGGTTGCACATTTCTGAAATGGTTATATCTGTTTGTGCATATAAACTGTATTGGACTGTTGTGGTGTATAGCCGGGGTTAGCAATGGGTTATTGTTTAATTCATTTGTTGAAAATGTAATTTGTTGTAATATTATTTTTGCGGGGCACTTCCAGGTTGCGGTTGTAGCCACCGTTGTATTATTTCATTTTACTGTTTTTGCTCCTAGGACTGACCCAAGGTGGGGTACACAAACTGCCGGGCGGGTAGTTTGCCGTACCCGTAGGGGTCGAGGGTGGGGTAACGGCTATTCATCACAACTGTGTAATCTGTCTTTTCTTGCAGGCTCAAAAGAAATACAGATTGCTTGCAAATCCAATATTGTTTATCTGTGTTCTGGAATGAATATCATTGCGTCAGACGAATGTAAAATATCTATATATATTGTAGCTATTTAGACATCACTTATGTTTTACACCCGCGCTAGCCCAGCCCCCGCTCTGTCGTTAGTTAAGTAACCTAACGGGTGATGACTGGACCCCGTGGCAAATGCGGATGGCATAAGAGGACGTTGTATTTTCGTTGTTTTCTGCAATGATAGGTTAATGATGGGACGCATTATCTATAATGCAAAGAAAAACAAACCAAAGTTTAAATCGTTGGAACAATTTAAAAGAAACCACTCGGTTATTTTTAAAACAGATATTTTTAAATGCGGAGCTTTAACCACTCCTTTTAAAAGCTATCAGGTTCCTTCGGTTATATCAAGTTCACTACGTTCACGGTTTCGCCAAAACCATTCGTAGCCCTCCGTCATGTCATTTGGGCATTCAGTAGTATTCAAGCTATGCATTTTGGCCAAAGTCAAGGCATAGTGTTTGGTAGCTGCTGGGTTTTCATTTGTTGCATAAGATAGATGAGTTGGTTTGGGACAGTCGTATTACCATTTGACCAAAGTCAGGGGTATATACGGATGGGTTCAAATTGACAAGATAATGACGGGTAGAACTTGACATGTGACTTATGACATTTTGACCAAAGCCAAGGTCATAAGAGCATGGGGCAAAAACTTATATCGGGAATTTCTAAAGAAACTGAAATTTGCAAAGAGATGCATACCATTTGGAGTTTGATAAATGTTGGTAGGATTCCTTCAACATTATCATACGATGATATTTGGATCCCGATCCTACTGTGAGTATATGCTACTTATCAGGATATTCGTCACTTAACGATCAATGCTATAAACCTAGTAGGTGTCCAGAAAGGTGTCAGCGGGGTTACGCCCCCAGAGAAAAGAGGTTATTTAATTAAGGAACTTCGCGAAAGCGTTGGAAAACCTCCCTCGAAGTATCGACACTGGCCTGGCTGAACGATTAAGCAAGTATTGTACGGTGAGAATAGTCCTGGCTAATTCTTCTTTTATGTTTTGAGGAAGGATTCGAGAAACAGTGGGAGCCATCCAGTTTAGATAAACTAAAAACCACTCTAAACTTGCAAGAGCATCATGCTAAAGAGTTTTCTTCTCTCTCTCCTAATTGCAGCGACCCTGAAAATGACTGGACTTAAGTTACTTTTAGAAAAAAATATACTGACGGGGCCAAACTATAAAGATTGGCTGCGGAATGTCAAAATGGCTTTGACCTATGACAAACTGGGGTACGTCCTCACCGCTACGGCACCTGCTGTCCCTGGTCCCAAATCCAGCAATGCGGATAAGGAAATCCGCAAAACCTGGGATTTAGATTGCGCGAGAGCCAAGTGCGTCGTGCTTGCCTCTATGGACAATGAACATCAGAGGAGGCACAAGGATATGTCCCTGGATGGCATATTTCTCCATACAAAGGAACTTTATGGAGAGCAATCTCGTATAGCAAGATACGAGACCTCTAAGAACTTGTTTCGAGCGAGGTTGGCTGTCGGGTCATCGGTAGGTGAACATGTCCTACAGATGATCGGCTATATTGAAGAGCTCGCAGACCTTGGGACGACTTTGGATAATGAGTTGTATACAGACCTTATTCTCCAGTCCCTTCCTCCCACCTACGCCCAGTTTATCCTCAACTTCAATCTTCAAGGAAAAGAAGTTGAACTTGCGGAACTCCTGAACATGTTAAGGAGTGCATAGGGCACCTTGAAGAAAGCAAGGGAAACACCCGCTATGTTTGTTGGCGGTGCATCTTCTTCCGGGTCCAAGGCTAGGGCCAAAGGAAGGAAGAAGAAGGCCGCACCCAAACCTAGAGGAGGTGTTAGTAAGGTGGGAAAGAAGGGAAAGAAAAAGATAGCAGTACCGATAGTTGGCCCGGATGAGTGCTTCCATTGTCACAGGAAAGGGCACTGGAAGAAGGATTGCAAGGCGTGGAACGCCAAGAACCAGGAACCGAAGCAAGCTGTGGCTTCGACTTCAGGTGTGTTTGTAATTGAGAATTGTCTGTCGATCAACTCTACTTCCTGGGTATTGGATACCGGATCAGAATCTCATATTTGCAATTCATTGCAGGCACTGAGAAACCGTAGAGTGCTGAAGGAAGGTGATATGATCCTCAGGGTTGCTAACGGAGCTAGCGTGGGAGCTGCGTCCGTCGGGGATTATCACCTAGGATTGACGAGTGGACATATTTTGGTTTTACATAACTGTTATTTTGTACCAAGCTTAACGTGTAATATCATATCAGTTTCCTTGTTATCAAATAAAGGTTATGATTTCACGTTTGTAAGGGATGTTGTTGACATCCACCTTAATCATGGTTTGATTGGGCCCGGTACTCTAAATAACGGCATATATGTGTTAAACCAACTCCAAATTTTCAATGTCCAGAACACACTAAAAAGAAAGTCTCCAGATTTAAATAAAGCTTTCTTATGGCATTGTAGACTGGGTCACATCAATGAGAGAAGGTTGACTAAGTTGCATAGAGAAGGATATTTGGACACGTTCGAATATCAATCTTATAACACTTGTCAATCCTGTCTCAAAGGAAAGATGACAAAGACTCCATTTACTGGACAAGGAGTAAGAGCGAGCGAGCTCTTAGGACTCATACACAGCGATGTATGCGGTCCAATGTCTACACATGCGAGAGGTGGTTTTTCCTATTTCATTACTTTCACGGATGATTACTCAAGATACGGATTCATTTATCTGATGAAACATAAATCCGAGGCTTTTGAGAAATTCCAAGAGTATAAGAATGAAGTAGAAAACCAAACCGGCAAAAGTATTAAGACACTAAGATCTGATCGAGGTGGTGAATACTTGAGTGCCGAGTTCCTTGGTTACCTAAAAGAGAAAGGAATTCTCTCTCAGCTTACTCCTCCATACACTCCACAGCATAACGGTGTATCGGAGAGACGGAATCGAACCCTATTGGATATGGTACGATCCATGATGAGTAATGCTGAGTTACCGCGATCTTTCTGGGGTTATGCGCTAGAATCAGCGGCATATCTTTTGAACAGGGCTCCTACCAAGACTGTGCCTACCACTCCATATCAGATGTGGACTGGGAAGAAACCCCATCTTCAACATATAAAGATTTGGGGATGTCCAGCTTTTGTTAAAAAGCAGCATGTGGACAAGCTCGAGGCACGATCAGTAAAATGTATGTTTGTGGGATATCCAAAGAACTCCAAGGGATATTATTTCTATTACGCAGAGGAACAAAAGGTTTTTGTTTCTCGTAATGCCCATTTTCTGGAAAATCAGTTTTTAGAAAAGGAAATAAGTGGGAGCGAAATAGAACTGGAAGAAATTCCAGAACCACAAACTGCTACTGAAAGTTTGGTAGAACCAGAGGTTCAAGAAGAACAGAACATTCCCGCACCCCTCCGCAGGAGCAGTAGGCCGTCTCATCCGCCTGAGAGATACTACGGTTTTCTCATAGATGGGGATAGAGAGGATTGCATCATAGATGATGATGAACCTACTGACTTCCGGCAGGCCATCCAGAGCGGCGACTCGGTACGATGGCTAGATGCAATGCGGACCGAGATGGAGTCCATGTACACCAACAAAGTATGGACTTTGGACTTTGCTCCAGATGGGGTAAAACCCATAGGATGCAAATGGATCTTCAAGAAAAAGATTGGTGTAGATGGACAGGTGGAAACCTATAAGGCTAGACTTGTTGCAAAGGGTTTTCGTCAAAGACCTGGTTTGGACTATGACGAAACTTTTTCTCCAGTGGCTATGCTCAAATCCATTCGGGTCCTTCTTGCTATTGCTGCCTTCCATGATTATGAAATCTGGCAGATGGACATAAAGACGGCTTTTCTGAATGGAAATTTAGAAGAGTGCGTCTATATGGATCAGCCAGAGGGTTTCAATCAGAGTGGGAGCAGCGGGAAAGTATGCAAGCTGCTTAAGTCCATTTATGGACTAAAGCAGGCATCGCGGAGTTGGAACATCTGTTTTGATGAGACAGTCAAAGAATATGACTTTATCAAAAATCCAGATGAACCGTGCATATATAGTAAAGTTGTGGCCAGAAGTGTCGTATTCCTCGTCTTGTATGTGGATGACATTCTATTGATAGGAAATGACATTCCTATGCTACAATCTGTCAAAGGATTCTTGTCACACAGGTTCTCCATGAAAGACCTGGGTGATGCCTCGTACATTCTGGGGATCCGGATCTATCGTGATAGATCCAAGAGGATGTTGGGACTTTCGCAGTCCAGGTATATCGACACTGTACTGAAAAGATTCAGTATGGAAGATTCTAAGCGCGGTAATCTACCGGCTTGTCACGGAATCACCCTCTCCAAAGAGATGTCTCCCAAGACTGATTTGGAAAGGGAACGCATGTCTATTATACCCTACGCTTCTGCGGTAGGCTCTATAATGTATGCGATGTTGTGTACCAGACCAGATGTAGCTTACGCACTGAGCGTGGTAAGCCGGTATCAGTCAGACCCAGGGGAGAAACACTGGATAGCAGTAAAGAACATTCTCAAGTACCTGAGGAGGACTAAGGAGATGTTCTTGGTTTACGGCGGAAAAGACCTCAGGTTGGAGGCCTTTGCTGATTCCGGCTTCCAGAGTGATAAGGACGATTCCAAGTCCATGTCGGGTTATGTCTTTACCCTCAATGGAGGGGCGGTGTGCTGGAAGAGCTCCAAGCAGGACACCGTTGCTGACTCGACGATGGAAGCGGAGTATATAGCTGCTTGCGATGCCGCAAAAGAAGCATTCTGGATGAAGAAGTTCCTAACAGAACTTCAGGTGGTTCCTACCATAGTTGATCCAATACCTCTGTATTGCGACAACAACGGAGCTATAGCTTTAGCGAAGGAACCAAGGTCCCATCAGAAGTCCAGACACATCTTGAGGCGGTATCACCTGATCAGGGAGATCATTGATCGTCAGGAGATCGAGGTTCGGAGAGTTGCTTCAGAAGAGAACATTGCTGATCCATTCACGAAGGCCCTTCCTCAGATTCAGTTCGAGAGGCTACTCGAGATCATTGGTTTACGATATGCCAGTACATGGCCCTAGTGCAAGTGGGAGATTGTTAGTGTTTATGCCCTAGAAGGCCATTACTGTATCATACTAGCTTGTATATTACTTAATGGAAGCTTGGGATATTCACATGTATATAACAGTCTTGCTAAACATGGTAGTATGCTACTTGGTTTTGCTATCTTAATATGTGAGTGTACGTATTGATAGAGCTCTTAGGATCTTGCTTGTCTACCAGCGTTGTGATGGCAGTCACACTTGTGGGGGCTGGGTAGTCTACAAGCACATCCTTATTCAGGTCCCTGGTCGTTGGATTATCGAGACAGAGCATCGATACTCCGGAGTAGACTAGTGTGTACGCTTCTCATCCCAGTTGGGGAGATGGTCTGTCCCACAGCCGTCAGTACGTCGTACTGGAGATAGTATGCAGGTGCTCGTTAGGTTACGGGCACACCGGACAGGACTCACGGGGAACTGTTGGTTGGTTTGATACCAGTCGTCAGTGAGCAGTTCCCAGGTGACATGAGTACAGCATAGTCCACAGACTTGACACTGCTACTTCGCCTCGAGTGTGTCCCACTGTTCTTAGATTTCTACCCTACCACGGCTCAAAGGAGTCGTGCAAACAGGTAGCAGTTGGGTGCAGTCCCGAGCACTTGGAGGCAGTGGCGGTTAGACAGGATTCGTCCCTCCCGGTATTGGGAGTAGATATCGTGCTGTGTCAGAGAGCCATTACGCAAAGTCCCTGGCCAGGGCAAGCGAGATTTGCTGGTAGGTTCCAGTAGTTTCTCAGGGTGTAATGGGCTTCCCTCCGACACGACTTATACCGCTATTAGGGGACTGACGCTTGCCGCCCCCCTAGGCCCGATATGCGATAGTCTTGGACGAACGGACCGGACTGTATGGAGATTGTCACATCAGACTCAGTAGGAGTTCGGATGGGTTTTCTCATCGGCCTTCTTATCGACAACTACCTGGGGACCGTTACGTACAGCTAGTGCCGCTTACGGTCTGTGGTTAAACCCACTGCCAGCGTAGTAGTCGAGTCTCTAGAGTCCCACACAGAGAGTTTCCTACTCCAGGCGAAACGATATAGAGGTCGCATGGTTTTGCGACAAAGGGTTCGAACGCATACGTGCGTTTACGCACGTACGACTTTCGGACAGTTTTTACCAGTCGGCTTTGGTTTAAGCCAGTTACTGGTATCCGGTTATTGGATTTTACAGTCTAAAAGTTTTTCCGTATTTTTGCGGATTGGAGGGGCGTTCTCGTAATTGTACGAGAAGCTTCTAGAAGATGTGACTAAGGAGGTTAAGGTGACATAAGCTTTGGATAAGATTAGTGAGTCATGAGGGTGATTCATCATGGTCATTAATGCACCATAAATGCTTAATGACTCATGTTAATGAATCACCTCTTTTCATTTATGAAGCATGCTTATTCATTTCTATTATTCATTATTCTAAAATAAGAATGCTTCATAATATATTATGATACACTCAATCTCATCTCATACACTCATCTCACATTCTCTCTCCTCAAGCTCTCATCTTCAAACCCTAATCCTTAATCCTCATGTGTTGAGATCAAAGGATTAGTTAGACTTAAACATCCATTACCTTCACTCTATATCATCCTTTCTTCTTTGATTAGCAATCAAAGTAGATTAGTTACCTCAAGTTAGAGGTGTAGCTTGGTGTTTTGCTCTCGGGTGGATCGTCTACTACCTAGAGAAGGTCGAGGAGAACAAAGGAGGACACAAAGACGAAGGACCGGTTTCATTAGGTATAATCCCTAAACACAATTGATAAGAAACTCTTTGTGTACGGTTATTTATAGTTTAGCTTCGATTCAAGCGGTTAGTCGATGTTCGTTCTTTAAACATGATCGTTTTTGAAAATTCCGCCTCCCCATAAGTACTGGGGTGTACTACATCGACTTACAGAAAACACTTTAGCGTATGCTCTTGCAAGATCATATTGGTTATTATTTTATCTAATCAGGATGGCTCCCACTGTTTTTATCAAATCTTCCTTCAAACCCTAAAAGGAAAGACTAGCCGGGATTAATTAAACCCTACAACTTCTCCGATCTTTCAGCCAGGCCAGTGTCGGTACTTTGAGGGAGGTTCCCCGTGCTTTCGCACGGACCTAATTAAAGTAAATCTCGTTTTCCCAGAGGCGTAACCCCGTTGACACCTTTCTAGACACCTACTTGATCGGCTAATTGTCCTGTGTAAAACTCTCCCGGGAGTAACAATTACTCGCAGTGGGTATCGGGATCCAACTATCTCATAGAAGGTTTGCAATCTCATTGCAAATCTCAACACTTGAAATTCCCGATAATATTTTGCCCCTAACCCCTATGACCTTGACAAAGGCCAACAAATCATAGGATGTTAGTCAAGTTCAACCCGTCATTTCTTGATTGAATCAAACCCACCCGCACGACCCTTGACAAAGGCCAACAAGGTCGTACGACTACCCCAAAACAATCTGCATCATATGCATAAGCAGATAAGCACCATTTAGCTACCGCACACTACGCCTTGACAAAGGCCAACAAACGCAGCACGAATACTAAACAGTTCTTATCTGAAATGATGGAGGGCTACGACAGGTTTTTCTGAAAACCTATTGCGTAATGAACTTGAAATCGTCGTAGAATCATGTGAATTTTGAAATGGAGTGATTTTGAGGCTTTTATTAGTTTTACTAAAGAGGTCACTCCCGGTGAAGGGATCTCGGCTCTTTTCTTATGGAATAAGGTGCAGGATATATCATATACATCACTATGCAAAGCAAAACTCCAAAAGCAGTCAAAAGTCAAACCGAGTGTTGTAGCATCTGCCAGTTTTGCTAAAGAGGTTACTCCTGGTGAAGGGATCTCGGCTCTTTCCTCATCGAATAAGGTGCAGGGTATATCATATATACCGCTATGCAAAGCAAAACTGTAGCTACCCTTTTTTATTAAAACTTGATTCTACAACATCTTTTAGGTTTCTTTTCTTTCATTAATCACATTAATGAAGTCCCATCATTTAAGTCACCTAAACATCACAGATAAATACGACGTACACTTATGCCATCCGCATTCGCCTCGATGTCCCCTCGTGCACCGTTAGGTTAGGTAACTAACGGCAGAGCAGGGCAGGGCTAGCGCGGGTGTAAAACATAAGTAACGCCTATATAATATATCATATATACTATATACAGTATTTAGCACATCTCATCACATGATCACATCACAGATATCACAGCAGAAGAAACATATGAAACATTGGATATACTAGGACTTCCGTGTTTTATATTGAGCCTCTATAAAATACAGATTTCACGGTCGCGACGAATAGCCAAACCCACACCCCTAGACTCCTACGAGAGCGGCAAGCAACCCTACCAATTCTGGAGTTAGGAGACCAGGACTCGACTCCTCGAGTTGGTCTCCCACTGGACTCCAGAACCCGGTTACTTATGCTCTCCTCCTTGGGTCTATCCTAGTGCGGAAAAGTAAATAATATACAAAAGGTGACATCAACCTCATCCCGGAAGTGCCCCAATAAAAGAATATTACATACAATTAATTTTACATGAATGAAAATTAAAAACTCTCATCTCACATAAAAAAAACCCGGCTATTCAGAACGCAACGATCCAATATAACATATCCAGCAACACATAACATCACATGTCATCAACGTAAGTAAATATGCACATCCCAATTGTCGTTGACATATAGCAACGAAACCGGCGATATCACATATTATACTTACGGTCACAGAAAAAAAATAAAACTACAACATTTGGAATCCACAATCTCTTTAAACATCGTAAATCTGAAATATCACATATTCCGCATTTCATGCCTAACTGTATGAATTCCACATATTGTATCACATTCCAGATAAATAGACAGTATTAAACTTTCCAATCGAATAATCAAATACCCAAGATTTCCTTAATAGCTCAACACTTGAGCGGAGTTCAAAAATTCCAGAATACGTCACAGTAGCAACGGTCCAGCCGTAGAAGGGTCAAGCCAACGCCTCACATATGGCACGCCGTACTGCCCCAAACCCTAAGGTTCAAAGGGCAGTTCAAGACGGTCATATAATCGAGTTAAGGTTTTTTGTCTTCTAGAGGGTCCATCGCATCACATGCACGTTTTTCCGAAATATTTAAACCCTAGAAAAATTCAACACTTGAATGTTTTTCGTGCCGGGAAAAATGAGTTAATGATATCCGTTCGAACATTTTAGTACTTTCTAAAGTATCCAGAATAACATAACAAAATTAAATTCTCCGATCGAATCGACGATTTCAAAATAAACCCCAAAAATACTCAACACTTGAGTCAGATAAAAAATACCCAGAAAAAATCAGTAAATAAATAGGAACTTTACTGCGCAAAACGACAAGGGTGACGTCACCATATGGCCGCGGAACCGCCGCACGAGCCAGGCTCGTGTCGTGGTTCCGCGGCGCTTTGGGCGCCAATCTTTGTCGTTTTGCACAGTCTTCCTTATATTTTCCTGCTGATTTTTTTTAAGCATTTTTAATTTGGAAAAATCCCAGATTTTAAAAAATGTACAGAGAGGGTTTGATTTCGACGTGTTCGGGTTCGTTCGGAGTTTTAAGTTCGTTAACACATTGCCTAATGCTCTAGCCAGGCTCTGATACCACTGTATGGTTACTACGCACACTAATAAGGCTCTACAAGGCATCGACCATGCCCGTTTAAAAAATTTATGTGCCTAAAACCCTAAGCAAGATCTTATACTAAAGTTTAGGCGAATCTAAAGGCAAGTAAACAACTTTACTCTAAAGGGAACACGAAATACAACCTTTGTAGATCGGTCCTCCACTTCATTTGCTCCTTGTTGAAGTCCCTTCACTGCGATCAAGGTTCTCCCGGGCTCTTGTATGGCTTCACGACGCGAAGGATGCGACCTTGCTTGAAGTCTCCGAGGCCGAAGATGATCTACGTCGAGGGAATTCCGACTCAAGCTCCTACTTCACTAACTAGAGAATTAGTGAAGTAAACACCCTAAACTAAAGTGCTAGTCTAGTAGAGGATGGAGAAATAGGAAGTGGGTTCTCTTTAGATTTTTGTTTTTCACAATCTTTCTCACTTTGGATCAAACCCTAGTTTTCTTTTTCTCTTGTTCAATGAAGAAAAAGATGAACAAAAGAAAATGAAGAGGATAATGATCAAGTGAGTAAGCTAACCATGGTGAATGAGTATCATATACTAACCCTTGTAGAGCCATAACCATAGCTAAGTGTTAAGGTTAGGTTAAAACCAAAAGTAAAAACAAATTTAGTGGACTTTAGTCAATGCATCCACAAGCTTCCACAAGCTTCATGCATTTTCTAATTTACCACTAATTTTGTAATTACTTTTAAATGTTAAAACCCAACATAACAAATAGCATGGTGTATGTCTCATACACCCAAGTTAAGTGTATCATCAACCATGATACAAAAAGAAAACACTTTTTAATATATATCACATATATATATATATATATATATATCAAAGTGTGCACATGTGAGAAAAACCCTAAAGTGAACAAGTGTTAGTAAATGTAAACTAGTATATCTAATATACAATTATACACTTAATTATTAAATCAACACTTGACTTAATAATCCGGTCATATCTCATATAACCGACTAACATTCATCGTATTGACTTATCGAATCAACACTTGATTCGATAACCCGGTCATATCATATATAACCGACCGATACAAAAAGTCGCGAGAATAGAATACGGTATCACATACACGCATTATTCTCAGTCCCGCACATATCACATATGCGCTCCTATTTCGTTTTGCCTGAGCCAGTAAAACCTCTATGTAGGACTCTAAAGACTCGTCAATACGCCGGCAGTAGGTGATGATCACATCACGCACCCACAAGCCGTCAGCGGTACTAGCTGGACGTAACGGCTACCCGGGTATTGAGCGATCAGAAGATCAGCAAGCAAGCCCGCTCCAACTCCTGTAAAAGCCTGTCGGTAACACTTCCCATACAGTCCGGTCTCCTCGTCTGATATGTCGCATATCAAGTCTAGGGGTGGTAAACGTCAGACCCCAATAACCGATAAGTCGTGCCGATGTGAGGCTCATAACGGGTCGAGAAACTACTGGTAACACTTACCAGCAAATCTCTAAATCAGCCCTGGCCAGGGACTTCCCTGTTACGGCCAATCGAGCACAGCGCAACATCAACCCCTAATACCGGGAGAGACGAAACCCCTCCTATCGCTCATTGCATCCATGTGACTCGGGACTGTACCCAAAAACCACCGTTTTGCACGCCCTCATGGACGTGGTAAGGTGGAAATCAAAGCACAGTGGGAATCACACAAGACTCTATGACGATCTCGGGTCTACAGACTAACCTACATAAGTGTCACCAGAGAACTGCCATCTGACGTGAGGTATAATACCATCTGGGAGTTCTCGGCGAGTCCGTCCAGTGTACCCAGTCTCCACTGAGCACCCGTATACCATCTTTGATGTCAAACACCAATGGATATGGGATCATCCATCGCCCATCTCATGGGTCGAGAAGCGTATACGCTAGTCTACACTGGTATATCGATGCCCCGTCTCGATACACCCATGACTAGGGAGCTTGAAGAATGTACTTATAGACTACCATGTCCCCACTAGTATGATTCGCATCATAGTCCAGGTAGTCAAGTACACATCCTAAGGGCTTTACCAACATGTAACGATAAAACAGTATAAAGAGACAAGTATACATGTTAAAGTAAAGTGCAACCAGATGCATACTATCATATCGAGCAAGAAAGCCCTCTCTATATATGTCCAAGCATCCAATATAATATACATCATCTGTACAATACTGGCCTCTAGGGCATACATACAACTAACATATACAACACTGGTGACATCAACCTCAACCCGGAAGTGCCCCAAATAAAAGAATATTACATTACATTTGGATTTTACATGAATGAAAAGAAAACTCTCATCTCACATAAGAACCCCCGGCTATTCAATCCCGACAATCCTACACATCATAACTCAGCAACACAAAATATCACATATCATCAACATAAGTAAGTATGCGTACCCCGATTGTCGTTGATGTATAGCAACGAAACCGGCGATATGCGACATACTACACTTACGATCACAGAGAAATAAAATATAAAACTACAATATTTGGAATCCACAATAACTTTAGACATCGTAAATCCGAAATATCGCATACTTCGCATTTCATGCCTAACTATATGAATTCCACATATTGTATCACATTCCAGATAAATAGACAAAATTAAACTTTCCGATCGAATAATCAAATACCCAAGATTTCCTAAATAGCTCAACACTTGAGCGGAGTTCAAAAATCTCAGAATGTGTCACAGTAGCAGTGGTCCAGCCGTAGAAGGGTCAAGCCAACGCCACACATGTGGCACGCCGTACTGCCCCAAACCCTAAAGTTTAGAGGCAGTTCAGACGGTCACATAATCGAATTAAGGTTTGTGTTCTTCTAAAGGGTCCACCACATTACTTGCACGTATTTCCGAAAGATTCAAACTCGAGAAAAATTCAACACTTGAAAGTTTTTCGTGCCGGGAAAAAGTGAGTTAATGATATCCGTTCGAACTTTTTAATACTTTCTAAATTACCCGAAAACAGCACGAAATTAAATTTTCCGATCGAATCAACGAATCCAAAATAATCCCCAGAATACTCAACACTTGAGTCAGATTAAAAATACCCAAAAATATGTACAAGCAGCTACTGACATTACTGTACAAAATCGATGCCATAAAGCTTCTGTACGGCCGCGGATCCGCGGCCCAAGCAAGGTTTGGCCGCGGTTCCGCGGCGATATGTACGGATCATGGTGTCGTTTTTTATAGTTATGCTTATATTTCCCTGCTGAATTTTTTAAGTATTTTTAATTCAGGAAAAAACATGGTTTTAAAAATTGTCCAGAGAAGAGTCTAATTCCGTATTTCGTGGTTCGATCGGAGTTTTAACTTCGCCTAAACGTCGCCTAAAGCTCTAGCTTGGCTCTGATACCATGAAGGGTTTCCTACAGCACCACTACAAAGGTTTTGAGGAAACACACATGCCATATTTAAAATTTTTATGGTGCTAGAGGAACTATCATAAGGATCATGCTAGAAAATTTAGGGTAACATAACTTTAACAATAACACAAGTAGTAAACGGCTAGGGTTTTGAGAGTACAACCTTTGTATCTCCCTACGCTAGACTCCTTGGCTACTTGAGAGTTGGAAAAAGGTTCACTTGAGATCCTCTAGGTCCACGACGATCCACCCGAAGTCCTCTTTGTCCAAGCTTGAAGCTCCACTAGATCAAGAGAAGAAGTAGAAGCTAACACTCTAGACTAATGGGCAAGACTAGTGTAGAATGGTGATGTGGTTTATTTTCTCACTTCAAAACCCTAACTTGATGACTCTTTTGCTCACTTGAGAAAACTAGAGAGCAAGAGAGAAAGGAGGAAGAAGATGATGACTTGTAAAAACTCAAGATAATGATAAGCTTAACCATAAAAATGAGAAATGAAAATATATATATATTCTCTTTCTCATTCTTAACCATAGTTATAAAATATCTAGATATTTGTTTTGGAACAAAAATGGCCATAGAAAATGAATCATGGTTAAACCAAAGGGTTAGTGCAAGAATAAAATAATAAACCATGATAACAATTTCCATTTCCATTTTTCTTTTACAAATAAATAATATCTATATATTTATATATATATGGTGTGAGTCTTATATTGCCACCATCCACTATATCAACAACCATGATAGAAATATGTATACATGTATGTGTGCATGCACATCAATATGTGCATGAATGAGAATAAATGCATACATGCATGCATACAACAAAAAGACAAGAAAGGGTTTAAAGTGAGAAACTAATGGTCAATGATAAATCAACACTTGATTTAGAAAACCGGTCATATCGCATACAGCCCGACCAAAAGAAAACCGCCCGATTAATATACAGTATCTCATACGCACATTTTAACCGGGTCCACTCGCATATCTCATATGCGCACCACATCGTTTCGCCTGGACTAGGCAACTCCATTGTGGGACTCTAAGACTCGTCAATACGCCGGCAGTGGGTGATGATCATATCAAGCACCCCCAAGCCGCAAGCGGTCAGCTAAACGTAACGGCCACCCGGGTATTGAGCGATCAGAAGAAAACAAGCGAACCTGTCACAACTCCCGTTGAGCCAACCGGCAACACTACCATACAGTCCGGTCCCTTCGTCAGATATGTTGCATATCGAGTCTAGGGATGGTAACATCGACCCCAATAACTCAATAAGTCGTGCCGATGAGTGGTCTATAACAGAACGAGAAACTACTGATAACACTTATCAGTAAATCTCAACAGCCCTGGCCAGGGACTTACTGATATAGCCAATCGAGCACAGCACAGCATCAACTCCCAATACCGGGAGAGACGAAACCCCTCCTATCGCTCATCGCCTTCATGTGTCTCGGGACTGTACCCAACGGCCACCTGTTTGCACGACTCAGTAGAGCCGTGGTAGGATGGTAATCAAAGTACAGTGGGAGAACACACAAGACTCTATGACGATCTCGGGTTTACAGACTAACCTGCACCAGTGTCACCTGAGAACTGCTATCCGACGATAGATATAATTCCATATAGGAGTTCTCGGTGAGTCCGTCCAGTGTACTCAGTCACCACTGAGCACCCGTATACGATCTCGATGTCAAACATCGATGAATGTGGGAACATCCATCGCCCATCATATGGGTCTAGTATCATATACGCTAGTCTACTCTGGTATATCGATGCCCCGTCTCGAAACACCTATGACTAGGGACATTTCAGGATATGCTTATAAACTACAGATGTCCCACTAGTATGATCTCCATCATAATCACAGTAGTCAAGCCTATATCCTCAGGGCTTTATCAACATGTATGAATGAATAAAAACATGATCAAGTCAACATGTCAGATAAAGAAGAACCAGATAGCATACTATCATGTCGAGCAAGAATGTACACTGAATATATATATATATATATATATATATATATATATATATATACATGTATAAATACATCCACTATCATATAATGGCCTCTAGGGCATACATATATCCAACAGTTGTCACCCCTGTTACCCAGTTGTTCCTTGCAATCAGCACACAGTATTCCGTCACCTACACGGCACCAGTGGATGCAGCCCCAGTTGACGAGACACGTCTTCCGGAGACTTTAGGAGTTTCGGATCAAAGGAGGGCTCATGCAGGTGTGCCAGCCCATAGACAGAGGTTCAGTCGTCGTGACAGGTTTCGTGCACGTCATGGGAGTACAAGAGGCTTGAGGCGAGGACAGTCGTCTAGCTCTTATCCCCAGGATGGTCAGCAGTTTTCTTCCGGATGTTATCGGTGCGGGAGTTTGGATCATCGAGTTCGAGTTTGTACTGAGCCATGTAGTCACGAGGCAGCTATACCGCAGAGAGGAGGATTTCAGCCTGTTTCGGGTAGAAGGCAGACTCGGGAGTTTTCTTCTACTCATCGGGACGCGCGGGCGTCCAATGCTGAGTTTGCAGGTACTCTGAATTCACATGTTCCTTGTTGTAATGGTTGTTTTACACCCTTTGTGCCGTGGTTGGGACGAGGATCGTGTTAGCTAGATCAGCCGCTTGTTGTGTTAATTTCTGTCAGCGATTCTTTTGTTGCGCGACACGTATTTCAGTCGTATGCCAATCGGTTAGGAGATTCGTTCGTCACTTGATCTCTCTAGAGAAGTTGGATTTGACGTTATCCTGGGCATGGATTGATTAGCTACGTGCTATGCGTCTGTGGACTACCGCGAGAAAACAGTCAGGTTTGTTTTCCCGGCAAGTCAGTTCTTGTTGTGCAGGGGGGACAGTGGTGTCGCCTCTCGCAGCTTGAATTCAGCCTTTTTCGCTAGTCGACTTTTGAGGAGAGGATGTCATGGATTCTTGGTGTTCATTCGAGATACCGTAGCCACAGTGGATTTGTTGGCCCGGTTTCCTTTCGTGCGAGAGTTTGCCGACGTTGTTCCAGATGAGCCGGCGAAGCTTAGGGAGCTTAAGGATCTGCTGTAGAGTTGGTTGTTGGGAGAATTGTGCGTCTAAGTGTTTCGCTTTAAGGAGCTCCTATTTCTGTTCGTCAAGGAGCAAGACGGCAATTTGAGTTTGTGTATTGATGGATTGTCAATTGAACCAGCTTACGGTGCTGTTAGGTATCATTTACCTCGCATTGATGATTTCTTCGATCGGCTCTAGAGTGCGAGACATTTTTCTAAGTTTGTTTGGGGATCAGGTCATCATCGTTGCGGGTTCGGAGTGATGGCATTCCGAATACGGCTTTTGTGCGTGCTATGGGCAGTTTGTGTTGTGGTGGTGTCGTTGGACTCGTTAATGCCCTAGCAGCATTCGTTGATATGATGAACCAGATTTCTTCAGGCCGTTCCTCGACCAGTTATTGTTGTGTTATTGACGACATTCTGGTCTATACCATGTGTCGTGAGGAACAGGAGCAGCACTTGCGGATTTGTTTTGCAGACATTGGGAAGTGCCAGCTGTTTGCTAGATTCTCAGAGTGTTCCTTCAGGCTTGTTCGTGTTGACTCCTTGGTCTTGTAGTTACGGGAGACGGTTTCGTATGGTTCCGAGGCAGATCGAGACCGTACAGCTTTGGCCCAGACTTGTGTAAGGACAGAGGTCCGTTGATTTTTGGGCTTAGCAGGTTTTTGCCGCCGTTTCAGGTAGGATTGCTAGTGTAGTGCTGCACCGTTGACTGGACTGACCTGAAAGGAGGTTCTTTTCTTTGGACTGAGGCATGTGTGTGGAGTTTTCGGCAATTAGAGATTCGGTTGACAGTTGCACCAGTTCCTACTTTGTGTGTTTGGGTTGAACCTCTGAGACCGGCTGGAGAGTTGCAACCTTTAACCGTTCCGAAGTAGGAATGGGAGCAGATCTCCACGAATTTCGTTGTGGTGTCTACCCAGGTTTAGTAAGGGTGTGACTCCATTCGGGTGTTTGGTGTCCGGTTATTCTCAGTTTGCTAAGTTGTTCTTTGTTGTGCTTGTGCGTACGTACTTGTTGTTGTCGGCAGTTGGTATCGTCACTCGCCAGTGTTAGAGTTCTCCTTCGATAACTGTTATCAGGAGACACTCCAATTGGAAACCTTTAGGTTAGTTGTAGGTTGTGTCGATCACCAATTTGTTTTTCTGACTCTGCGTAGTAGGATTTTTGGACTCCAGTTAGTCTAGAGACTTCGGAGAGGATCCAGTTGGTTCAAGCTAGGATGATGACAGTCCTGTCTGGACAAAGGTCTTGTGCCGACCTTGGTGGTCGCAGACTTTGGTTCGCAGTGGGAGATCATGTATTCCTACGGACATTCCGATGAATGACGTGTTGAGTTTTGGGAAGATTATCCCAGGATTGTAGGTCCTTTTGAGATCCTCAAGCGAGTTAGATTCGTTGCCTTTAACTTGGCACTTCCGCCCAGATTTTTGACTATTCACCCCGTTTTTCTTGTGTTGATACTTTGCAATTACCTTCATGACTTTCTCACATGATTCAGCACCAGACTATTTAGCTTTGACGCGATCTTTTCGTTCACCGGCAGCCATTGGTGTAAATGGTTCGGCAGGTGGAGAAACTTCGGTCAAGGGTCTTGCCATCTGTGGAGAGTTTTCTTGGACGTAACCATATAGTGAGGTGATCACTTGGGAGGCTGCAAGAAAGATATGAGACTTTGTAATCTTTTCTTTGAAGGTACTCTTAGTGAGAATTTTAAATTCGGGGACGAATTTTTATAAGGGGGGAGATTGTAACGTTTTTGAAATCGTTATGTGAATTTTCCGTTTTTGGGTAAAATTGTCGGCATTTTCTGTTTTTAACCGACTTTGATCAAACAACCATATAAACTTGCCAGCACCTAGTTTATCTAAAATAAAGTTAGTGCGCAAGCTTTGGGGTATATGGGACGTTTTGGTCCAATTTGAATTTTTCCCAATTTTAACATTATTTAATGCGGTATTCACATTTTGAGAATTTTCTCTTAAGTCTTCTTTTCAACAATTAAGTTTGAGTTAATAAAACCCTTCACATAGCATCTAGATATTTGTATGGGGTTTTGATTTAAACTTAAAAGAAAAGAAAAAGGAAAGTCAAGGTGCATGCATGAGTGTGTGAATGCATTAACTTTGCATTTAATGGGATGTTGCTAGGAAATCCCTCACAAAAACCTCCCCTCCCTCACTTGGTCGAATCCCTCTCTCTCTCTCTCTCTACTGCTCTTGATCTTTTCCCTTCCCTTCTTCTTCAATTCTAGCACACTAAATCCTCAAAATCCCAAAATATATCACAAAATTACATTTTTCTTCACTTGTGCCTCTTGGATGCCTTGGAGCTAGGAGAAGCTTGGATCTTTGAGCTCTTGAGGATAGGTAATGATCTTTATCTGTTCTTTTTATAGTTTTTGTGGTATGTAGCTAGTTAGTTTCAGTTTTAAGTGTTTAAAGTTAAGTTTTGTGCATTAAATCGTATTTTAGTGTTGATTTACGATAACTGTGACCTGCTGTGACCCCGAGATTTTACTAGAAAACCAAACAATGTAGTTTTGTAGTACCTGTGACCATAGGACCCCACCTGAGACACGAACCCACCTGCTCGGACCTCGGCCGGCGACAGGAGGGGAAATTCCGGCGACCTCGGCCCCTAGGGTGAGTTGGGGTATGGGTTTTTGAGGGTAGCTCTATGCTTGGGTTTGGGTGTGTTTGGTCTTATTTGTTTGTTTAGTTTTCACTGTATGCAAAATCTGGGATCACTTAGGTAGGTTGTAGTGTTTTTTGTTCGCACGATACGTTATACGACACGGAGTCTTGTGTATACCTTCTCGACCCATACAGATGGGCGATGGATGATCCCATATCCATTAGTGTTTGACATCGGGGATGATATACGGGTGCTCAGTGGAGACTGGGTACACTGGACGGACTCGCCGAGAACTCCCAGATGGTATTATACCTTACATCATATGGCAATTCTCTGGTGACACTGGTACAGAGTAGTCTGTTGACCCAAGATCGTCATAGAGTCTTGTGTGGTTCCCACTGTGCTTTGATTTCCACCTTACCACGTCCAAGAGGGCGTGCAAAACGGTGGTTTTTGGGTACAGTCCCGAATCACATGGAGGCAATGAGCGATAGGAGGGGATTCGTCTCTCCCGGTATAGGGAGTTGATGTTGCGCTGTATTCGATTGGCTATAACCGGAAATCCCTGGCCAGGGTTGCTGAGATTTACTGGTAAGTGTTACCTGTAGTTTCTCGAACTGTTATAGACCTCATATCGACACGACTTATCGAGCTATTGGAGTCTGACGTTTACCACCCCTAGGCGAGATATGCGACATATCAGACGACGAGACCGGACTGTACGGTAAGTGTTACTGGTTGGATTCACAGGAGTGTGAGCGGGCTTGCTCGTCGATCTTCTGATCGCTCAATACCCGGGTGGCCGTTACGTTTAGCAGACCGCTTGTGGCCTGTGGGTGTTTGATATGATCATCACCTGCTGCCGGCGTATTGACGAGTCTTTAGAGTCCTACACAGAGGTTTCCTGGCTCAAGCGAAACGAAATAGGAGCGCATATGAGATATGTGCGGGACCGAGAATAATGCGTGTATGTGATACCGTATTCTATTCTCGCGATTTGTATCATCGGCAAGTTATATGTGATATAGCCGAGTTACCGAATCAAGTATTGATTCGATACATTGATACACTTGATACTAGTCGGTTATATGCGATATGACCGGATCATTAAATCAAGTGTTGATTTAATGATTTAATGTTTAATTATATATATTTGATATATTACTTAGCATTAACTAGTATTGGTTCACATTAAATGGATTTTCTCACTCGAATGTGCACATTGTATATATGATATAGTTTTGTGCACTTGTTTGTATCATGTTTGATGATACATGCAAACTTGGATTTGTGTAAATACTTAAACCATGTTTAGTGAATGGTTAGGGTTTCATTTCACTTATTTATTTATCTATTCCTTTTTTAGAAAAAGAGAAAAGAAAACAAAATGGTTGCTTTCTTACATGAAGCTTCTTGATGCTTCATGTAACTTTGACTAAGTGACCATTCTTGTCTTCTTCTCCTAACCCTAACCATTCATCTAACCTTAGTTAATTCTCTACACCTAACCATGGTTGATATTATGATAAGTATCATTTTGTTTTTATTTTAAATGAGCTTATCATAATTCTTTTCTTCTTCTTCTTCATCTTCAAAAAGGAAGAAAGCTTGCCACCATCAATGGCAACTTGAGAAAAAGAGTGAGAAATCCAATTCTAAAGTGAACTCACTTCCTATTTCTTCATCCTCTACCTCTTGCCAAGTAGTATAGGGTGTTTTCTTCACAAGTTTCATGACTTGGTGAAGTGGGAGCTTGATCTTGTGTTGCCTCAACGTAGATCCTCTTCGGCATCGATGTCGACGACCTAGCCCGCCCTTTTCTCCGATGAAGCCGATGCTAGAGCCCGGGATCCGATGATCGCAGCGAGGGGACTTCATCATGGAGCTATGGAGATGGAGGATCGGATCTACAAAGGTTGTATTTCCGTTCACTTCTCAGTAAAGTTGTTTACTAGTTATCGTTTTCGCCTAAAATTCTAGTTAACGATCCGTATTAGGGTTTCTCGACACTTGTAAAATTTGAAATTGGCATGGTTGATACCTTGTGAGACCTCATTAGTGTGCCTAGGAACCCTACAATGGTATCAGAGCCTAGCTAGAGCTTTAGGCGATGTGTAGACGAAGCTAGAAGTCCGATCGAACCAGATATTCCCCGATTTCAACCCTTTCTGTACAATTTTTCAAACAGTGGATTTTTGTGAATTAAAAATTCTCAAAAAATTAAGCAGGAAAAACTAAGAATTACTGTGAAGTACGGTCCCCTAAGTCAACAATTTGACCGTGGATCCGCGGCGAAACCATGGATTTTGCGGCGGTTCCGCGGCCAAAATTTCGACTTAGTCCCTGAAATTTCATATATTGATTCTTAGGTCCTTTCTTGGCAATTTTTTATGGGAATTTTTTTAATTCCACTCAAGTGTTGAGTATTCTAGGGTTTTATTGGGGACTCGTTAATTTGATCGGATAATTTAACTCCGTTTAAGTTTTTCCGGATATTTTAGAAACTGTTAAAAAGTTCGACCGGATATAAATACCCACTTTTTCCCCTGCCGGGAAATTTCCAAGTGTTGGATTTTTCCGTGGTTTAAAGACGTTCTAAGTAGTGCAAGTAACGTGATGGACCCTCTAGAAGACAACAAACCTTAACTCGATTATGTGACCGTCTTGAACTGCCCTTTGAACCTTCGGGTTTGGGGCAGTACGGCGTGCCACATGTGAGGCGTTGGCTTGACCCTTCTACAGCTGGACCGTTGGTACCGAGGCATGAACTGGATGTTTTTTAAACCTATTTCATGTGTTGAGCTGTATCGGGAAAACTTGGGTGTTTGGTTGTTCGATCGGAAAGTTTAACATTTTCTATTTATCTGGAATGTGATACAATAATTGAAATCCACAAGTAGTTATGTGATAACTGATTTGAATGTTATAAACATAGCAGTTTAGTCTCACTTGATCGGTTGCCACAGAATTTTGATGTGATCAAAAGTCCGTCGCAATCACGTAGCGTACGCGGATACTCGCCGGGTAAACTTAATA
This sequence comes from Agapanthus africanus, assembly GCA_030015575.1. Lineage (NCBI taxonomy): Eukaryota > Viridiplantae > Streptophyta > Magnoliopsida > Asparagales > Amaryllidaceae > Agapanthus > Agapanthus africanus. The sequence goes on from JASDDO010000024.1 coordinate 613,432,286, forward strand.
GACAGCTACACCCCATAGCCCCGACCAAGTGACTGTAGGAGAACCCCGTCGCCGAAAGCATCCGTTCGGGTGCTCGCGGCAGCGGTGTTCCGCCTTGGTGCACTTCGTCGATGGCGTCGGGGGTGCGGCCGTCTACTAAAGTTTGCGACGAGCATTCGATCAGGATGTCGGGAATCTTGTTGAATTGCCCGACTTGATATTGAAAAGAATTTTCGATAAATGATACTAAAATGCGGGGTTTATAATTGTTAGGCATGTGATATCTAAGGTATTCAGATGGTTAGGCATGCGATGTCTAAGCAGGTTGCGGATTCCAACTGTTGTAGTTTTACACTTTCTTTTCTGTGACCGTAAGTGTAATATGTGATATCGCCGGTTTCGTTGCTATATGTCAACGACAATTGGGATACGCATGTTTACTTACGTTGATGGCATGTGATGTTATGTGTTGCTGGATATGTTATATTGGATCGTCGTGTTTGAATAGCCGGGGGTTTTTATGTGAGATGAGTGTTTTTCATTTTCATTCATGTAAAAACTTGTATGTAATATTCTTTTATTGGGGCACTTCCAAGTTGCGAAAGATGTCACCCTTTGTATATTATTTACTTTTCCGCACTAGGATAGACCCAAGGAGGAGGGCACAAGTAACCGGGTTCTAGGGTCCAGTGGGAGACCAACTTGAGGAGTCGAGTCCAGGTCTCCTAACCCTAGAATTGGTAGGGTTGCTTGCCGCTCTCGTAGGGGTCTAGAGGTGTGGGATTGGCTATTCATCACGACCGTGGAATCCGTGTTTTATACTGGCTCGTATTGAAAACACGGACGTACTAGTATATCTAATATTTCATATGTTTCTTCTGCTGCGATATCTGTGATGTGATCATGTGATGTTCTATGATAGATACAGTATATAGTATATATGATATATTATATAGACGTTACTTATGTTTTACACCCGCGCCCGCTCTGCCCCGCTCTGCCGTTAGTTACCTAACCTAACGGTGCACGAGGGGACATCGAGGCGAATGCGGATGGCATAAGTGTACATCGTATTTATCTGTGATGTTTAGATATTTAAATGATGGGACTTCATTAATGTGACTAATGAAATAAAAGAAACCTAAAGATGTTGTAGAATTGAATTTCAAAAATAAAACAGGTAGCTACAGTTCTTGCTTTGCATAGCGGTATATATGATATATCCTGCACCTTATTCGATAAGGAAAGGACCGAGATCCCTTCACCGGGAGTGACTCCTTTAGCAATAACTGGCAGATGCTACACACTCGGTTTGTCTTTTGATTGCTTTTAAGAGTTCTGCTTTGCACAGTGATATATATGATATATCCCGCACCTCATTCGACGAGGAAAGGACCGACGATCCCTTCACCGGGAGTGACTCCTTTAGCAAAACTAGAAAAGCCTCAAAAACACTCCATTTCAAAATTCATTCGATCCTACAACGATATCAAGTTCATTACGCAATAGGTTTTCAGAAAAACCTGTCGTAGCCCTCCGTCATTTCAGATAAGTCCTACTTAGTATTCGTGCTACGTTTGTTGACCTCCGTCAAGGCGTAGTGTGCGGTAGCTAACTAGTATTTATCTGCTTATGCATATGATGCGGATTGGATTAGGGTAGTCGTGCGACCTTGTTGACCTCCGTCAAGGGTCGTGCGGGTGGGTTTGATTCAATCAAGAAATGACGGGTTGAACTTGACTAGTAGCCTATGGTTTGTTGACCTCCGTCAAGGTCATAGGGTGCTAGGGGCAAAATTATCGGGAATTTCAAGTGTTGAGATTTGCAATGAGATTGCATACCTTCTATGAGATAGTTGGATCCCGATACCCACTGCGAGTAATTGTTACTCTTGGGAGAGTTTTACACATTACAATTAGCCGATCAAGTAGGTGTCTAGAAAGGTGTCAACGGGGTTACGCCTCTGGGAAAACAAGGTTTACATTAATTAGGTCCGTGCGAAAGCACGGGGAACCTCCCTCAAAGTACCGACACTGGCCTGGCTGAAAGATTGGCGAACTTGTAGCATGTAATTAATCCCGACTAGTCTTTCCTTTTAGGGTTTGAAGGAAGATTTGATAAAAAACATGGGAGCAATCCTGATTAGATAAAATATATAACCAATCTGATCTTGCAAGAGCGCACGCTGAGTGTTTTATTCTCTCTCTCTCCAAGTAGCGACCATGTCACGCCTTAATCAAGATAATAATACGGATGTATTGACCGAACCCGCTTGTTATACTGAGCTGGGGAACGTTGGTCCCGCTCCAACTTATAATTGTTATAAGACAGAGCAGGAAATAGGGGAATACCAGATTTCCCGTGCCGCCCAAACGAAGAAAGTGCATATGATGCATCTTCTTTGGGTGTGTTCATTACAAAGAACTGTTTCTCAATATCCTCTGCGTCCTGGGTATTTGATACCGGATCAGGATCCCAGTTATGTAATCTGTTACATAGGGCTACAGATAGATAGAGAACTGAGAACGGGTGATAAGTTTCATGAGGCAGAAAACGGGGCAAGTGTTGCAGCCAAGTCTGTTGGTCACTATCACCCTGTATTACAAATACATTGATTCTGAAGGAATGTTATTAGATACCGAACCTGATATACAAAATCATATCAGTCTCTTTATAAGTAAAGAAATGATAAAATTTTGTGTTGTTGGATAATGTTTTGAACATTTCCTATATCAAAAGTTGATCGGTTCAGGCACGTGATCTAAAAGCATTGATGTTCTAAATCAAACTACAGTTCTTAGTATATAGAACACACACAAGAGGAAGAGTTCAGAAATGAACGAATCCTTCTTGAGGCATTGTAGACTAGGTCATATCAATGCAACCCGACTGGCTGAAGTTACATTTAGATGCATATTTAAATTAGTTTGAATTTACATCTTGTGAAACTTTCCAGTCATGTCACAGAGATAAGATGACCATAGCTCCGTTTACTGGAAACAGAGAAAGAGTTGGTGAACTCTTGGGATGATACATGTTGATGTATGTAGGTCCCCTGTCTACACTTGCCAAGACCGGTTCTTTATACTTCATTACATTCTATGATGATCTCTCAAGATTCAGTCATATGTTCCTGTTGAAACACAAGTCCGAACCTTTTGAGATATTCACAGAATATAAGTTAGAAGTAGAGAACTAATACGGGTATAAGTATTATGTCCTTTGATGTGATCAGGGAGGAGAATACATTCATCGCGAGAATAGAATATGGTATCACATACACGCATTATTCTCGGTCCCGCACATATCTCATATGCGCTCCTATTTCGTTTCGCTTGAGCCAGGAAACCTCTGTGTAGGACTCTAAAGACTCGTCAATACGCCGACAGTAGGTGATGATCATATCAAACACCCACAAGCCACAAGCGGTCTGCTAAACGTAACGGCCATCCGGGTATTGAGCGATCAGAAGATCAACGAGCAATCCCGCTCACACTCCTGTGAATCCAACCAGTAACACTTACCGTACAGTCCGGTCTGTTCGTCTGATATGTCGCATATCTTGCCTAGGGGTGGTAAACGTCAGACCCCAATAGCTCGATAAGTCGTGTCGATATGAGGTCTATAACAGTTCGAGAAACTACTGGTAACACTTACCAGTAAATCACAGCAACCCTGGCCAGGGATTTCCGGTTATAGCCAATCGAACACAGTGCAACATCAACTCCCTATACCGGGAGAGACGAATCCCCTCCTATCGCTCATTGTCTCCATGTGATTCGGGACTGTACCCAAAAACCACCGTTTTGCACGCCCTCTTGGACGTGGTAAGGTGGAAATCAAAGCACAGTGGGAATCACACAAGACTCTATGACGATCTCGGGTCTACAGACTAACCTGTACCAGTGTCACCAGAGAACTGCCATCTGACGTAAGGTATAATACCATCTGGGAGTTCTCGGCGAGTCCGACCAGTGTACCCAGTCTCCACTGAGCACCCGTATATCATCTCTGATGTCAAACACCAATGGATATGGGATCATCCATCGCCTATCTGTATGGGTCGAGAAGGTATACGCTAGTCTACTCCGGTATATCGATGCCCCGTCTCGATACACCCACGACTAGGGACCTTGAAGGATGTACTTATGGACTACCATGTCCCTACTAGTATGATCCGCATCATAGTCCAGGTAGTCAAGTACACATCCTAAGAGCTTTACCAACATGTAACAGAGAGACAATCAGTGTACACGTTAAGATAAAGAGCAACCAGATAGCATACTATCTTGTCGAGCAAGAAAATCCTCCCTATATATGTCCTAGCATCCACTACAATATACATCCTATGTACAGTACTGGCCTCTAGGGCATACATATAACTAACAATCTCCCACTTGCACTAGGGCCATCTATAGCAGTGGTTGCAGTATCTCATACTCAACCATCCCATAAAAGTCTCTCCCTTGGAAATGGCCTTTGTGAATAGATCCGCTGTGTTGTCCTCTGAGTCTACTCTCCTAACCTCGATCACCCTGGAGATTAACCATCTCCTCGATCAGGTGACACTGCCTTAGAATATGTCTGGATCACTGATGGGACGGACGTTCCTTGGCATAAGCCACAACTCCATTGTCACACAATGGGAGGAACTAAGTTCATCTCATGAACAAATATACATCCAGACTGCCTCTTTGGTAGTATCTTAAGTAGCGATGTATCCAGCCTTTATCGTCTAGTATGCCACGGTATCTAGCTTGGAACTCTTCCAACATACCGTCCCTCCACTGAGGGTATAGACAATGCCTGTGACTGATATTTAGTCGTCTTTATCACGCTGCAACTTTTCCAGTGATTCTCCCTAGGATGGATTGATACCCTCTCACTACAACTAGTGAGAATCCTAACATCCAATTAGATCTATCTCATAGATCCAAAACTCAGGATTTAGTAGGTATCAGTTTGATCCTATATGGAGAATCATTGTGATAAGCAGAGATTGATCGAGCGTAGCATAGGAAACTCCTTCCCTATCAAGAGTATGTCATCCACGTACTCTACGAGCATCACCACCATACTTCATACTACCTTTTTGTATATACAAGGTTCATCTACCATTTTGATGATGTCAAACTCTTTGACTAACACATCAAAACAGACGTTCCAACTCCGCGATGCCTGCTTTATTCTGTAAAGCAACTTGTACACGTTTCCGCTGCTCCCACTGTCTACGAAGCCCTCTGGCTGTGTACTTACAGACGCTCTCTTCTAAAACATCATTTTAGAAAAGCAGTCATGACATCCAACGGCCAGATATCGTAGTCATGGTATGTAGCCGTGGCAAGTAGGATCTGGATGGACTTAAGCATAGCCACTGAAAAAGGTTTCATCATTATCCACGCCTGGTCGATGATGAAAACCTTTAACATGTCTAGCTTTGAAAGTCTCAACTTTTCCATCTACACCAAGTAATCTTCTCAAGATATACTTGCTCCTGATGTGGATTTAACCCTTCAGATAAAGCAACCAAAGTCCATACTTTGCTGGTGTATAAGGATTCCATCTCAGATCGCTTAGCATCCAGCCATTCTTATAGAGTCCCACTCCTGATGGCCAGCTCGAAACTAGTTGGGTCATCATCTCATGATGCAATCCTCGCTCCCACTGTCATAGAGAAACCGAAGTATCTCTTAGGTGGGTGAGGAACCCTGCTAGATCGGCGGAGAGGCTGAGGTTCGTTGGTTACTATTGAATCCTTTGCTTCTATCAAATCATCTGCTGTAGTTTGTATATCTGGAACCTTTCCAGCTCTGCATAACAGACCTTGCCTCGAGCTTGTCCGGATATTCCTTTTAGACATAGCCTGGACAACCCCAAATCTTAACCAACTTAAGATATGGACTCTTTCCTTTCCATATCACATATGAAGTGGTAGGCATCTGATTTGATTGAAGCCCTATTCAATAGGCATGAAACTTCTCAAGTGCATAACTCCCAAAAGGAAATTGGTAACTCATAAGTACTCATCATAGAGCACACCTTATCATATAGGGTGTGATTGCTCCGCCCCGATACACCGACGTGCTGTGGTGTATACGGAGGAGTAATGCTGAGAGAGAATCCCATTCTCAGAATAGTCCAGGAATCCCGTGCTCAAGTATTCTCCTCCTTGATCACATCAAAGGACATAATACTTATACCCGTTTTTTGTTCTCTACTTCTAACTTATATTCTGTGAATATCTCAAAAGGTTCGGACTTATGTTTCAACAAGAACATATGTCTGAATCTTGAGAGATTATCAGAGAATGTAATGAAATACAAAGAACCGGTCTTGGCATGTGTAGACAGGGGACCTACATACATCAACATGTATCATCCCAAGAGTTCACTAACTCTTTCTCTGTTTCCAGTAAACGGAGCTATGGTCATCTAAACTTTGTGACATGACTAGCAAGTTTCACAAGATGTAAATTCAAACAGATTTAAATATGCATCTAAATGTAACTTCAGCTAGTCGGGTCGCATTGATATGACCTAGTCTACAATACCTCAAGAAGGATCCGTTCATTTCTGAACTATTTCTCTTGTGTGTGTTCCGTGTACTAAGAACTGTAGTTTGATTTAGAACATCAATGCTTTTAGATAACGTGCCTGAACCGATCAACTTTTGATATAGGAAATGTTCAAAATATTATCCAACAATACAAAATTTTATCATTTCTTTACTAATAAAGAGACTGATATAATTTTGTATATCAGGTTCGGTATCTAATAACATTCGTTCAGAATCAATGTATTTGGAATACAGGGTGACAGTGACCAACAGACTTGGCTGCAACACTTGCACCGTTTTCTGTCTCATGAAACTTATCACCCGTTCTCAGTTCTCTACCTTTCTGTAGCCCTATGTAACTGATTACATATCTGGGATCCTGATCCGGTATCAAATACCCAGGACGTAGAGGATACAGAGAAACAGTTCTTTGTAATGAACACACCCGAAGATGATGCATCATATGCACTTTCTTCGTTTGGGCGGCACGGGAAATCTGGTATTCCCCTATTTCCTGCTCTGTCTTATAACAATTATAAGTTGGAGCGGGACCAACGTTCCCCAGCTCAGTATAACAAGCGGGTTCGATCAATACATCCGTATTATTATCTTGATTAAGGCGTGACATGGTCGCTACCAGAAGAGAGAGAGAAGAAAACACTCAGCGTGCGCTCTTGCAAGAATAGATTGGTTATTATTTTATCTAATCAGGATGGCTCCCACTGTTTTTTATCAAATCTTCCTTCAAACCGTAAAAGGAAAGACTCGCCGGGATTAATTACACGCTACAAGTTCGCCAATCTTTCAGCCAGGCCAGTGTCGGTACTTTGAGGGAGGTCCCCCGTGCTTTCGCACGAACCTAATTAATGTAAACCTCGTTTTCCCAAAGGCGTAACCCCGTTGACACCTTTCTAGACACCTACTTGATCGGCTAATTGTAATATGTAAAACTCTCCCAGGAGTAACAATTACTCGCAGCGGGTATCGGGATCCAACTATCTCATAGAAGGTATGCAATCTCATTGAAAATTTCAACACTTGAAATTCCCGATAATTTTGCCCCTAGCACCTTATGACCTTGACGGAGGTCAACAAACCATAGGCTACTAGTCAAGTTCAACCCGTCATTTCTTGATTGAATCAAATCCACCCGCACGACCCTTGACGGAGGTCAACAAGGCCGTACGACTACCCTAATCCAATCTGCATCATATGCATAAGCAGATAAATACTAGTTAGCTACCGCACACTACGCCTTGACGGAGGTCAACAAACGTAGCACGAATACTAAGTAGGACTTATCTGAAATGACGGAGGGCTACGACAGGTTTTTCTGAAAAACTATTGCGTAATGAACTTGATATCGTTGTAGAATCAAATGATTTTAAAATGGAGTATTTTCGAGGCTTTTCTAGTTTTGCTAAAGGGGTCACTCCCGGTGAAGGGATCGTCGGCCCTTTCCTCGTCGAATGAGGTGCGGGATATATCATATATATCACTGTGCAAAGTAAAAACTATAGAAGCAATCAAAAGACAAACCGAGGGGTGTAGCATCTGCCAGTTATTGCCAAAGGAGTCACTCCCAGTGAAGGGATCTCGGTCCTTTCCTTATCGAATAAGGTGCAGGATGTTCTGCAAGGAACACCGCGATGCAAAGCAAGAACTGTAGCTACCTGTTTTTATTTTGAAATTGGATTACACAACATCTTTTAGGTTTCTTTTCTTTCATTAATCACATTGATGAAGTCCCATCATTTAAGCACCTAAACATCACAGATAAATACGACGTACACTTATGCCATCCGCATTCGCCTCGATGTCCCCTCGTGCACCGTTAAGTTAGGTAACTAACGACAGAGCGGGGCAGGGCTAGCGCGGGTGTAAATCATAAGTAACGTCTATATAATATATCATATATACTATATACAGTATCTATCACAGCATATCAAATGATCACATCATAGATATCGCAGCAGAAGAAACATATGAAACATTGGATATACTAGGACGTCCGTGTTTTCAATACGAGCCAGTATAAAACACGGATTCCACGGTCGCGATGAATAGCCAAACCCACACCCCTAGACCCCTACGATAGCGGCAAGCAACCCTACCAATTCTAGAGTTAGGAGACCCGGACTCGACTCCTCGAGATGGTCTCCCACTGGACCCTAGAACCCGGTTACTTGTGCTCCCCTCCTTGGGTCTATCCTAGTGCAGAAAAGTAAATAATATACATCAACAGTAACAACTTCCGCAACCTGGAAGTGCCCCAATAAAAGAATATTACATACAAGGTTTTTACATGAATGAAAATGAAAAACACTCGTCTCACATAAAAAAAAACCCCGGCTATTCAAACACGACGATCCAATATAACATATCCAGCAACACATAACATCACATGTCATCAACGTAAGTAAACATGCGTATCCCAATTGTCGTTGACATATAGCAACGAAACCGGCGATATCACATATTACACTTACGGTCACAGAAAAGAAAGTGTAAAACTACAACAGTTGGAATCCGCAACCTCTTTAGACATCGCATGCCTAACCAAATGAATTCCTTAGACATCGCATGCCTAACAATTATAAACCCCGCATTTTAGTCTCATTATCGAAAACACTTTTCAATATCAAGTCGGGCAATTCAACAGGATTCCCGACATTCTGATCGAATGCTCGTCGCAAACTTTAGTAGACGGCCGCACCCCCGATTCCGTCGACGAAGTGCACTAAGGCGGAACACCGCTGCCACGAGCACCCGAACAGATGCTTTCGGCGACGGGGTTCTCCTACAGTCACTTGGTCGGGGCTATGGGGCGTGGCTATCTATTAAGTTTACCGGCGAATATCCGCGTACGCTACGTGATTGCGACGGACTTTTGATCGCATCAAAATTCCGTGGCAACCGATCAAGTGAGACTAAACTGCTATGTTTATAACATTCATTTAAGTTATCTCATAACAACTTGTGGATTCTAAATATTGTATCACATTCCAGATAAATAGAAAATGTTAAACTTTCCGATCGAACAATCAAACACCCAAGTTTTCCCGAAACAGCTCAACAGATGAAATAAGTTTAAAAACATTCACTTCATGCCTCAGTACCAACGGTCCAGCCGTAGAAGGGTCAAGCCAACGCCTCACATGTGGCACGCCGTACTGCCCCAAACCCTAAGGTTCAAAGGGCAGTTCAAGACGGTCACATAATCGAGTTAAGATTTGTTGTCTTCTAGAGGGTCCATCGCGTTACTTGCACTACTTAGAACGTCTTTAAACCACGGAAAAATCCAACACTTGGAAATTTCCCGACAGGGGAAAAATTGGGCATTTATATCCGGTCGAACTTTTTAATATATTCTAAAATTACCCGGAAAAACACATAGACAAAATTAGACAATCCGATCGAATCTACGAACTCCCAATACAACCCAGAAAACTCAACTCTTGAGTAGAATTTAAAAATTCCCATAAAATACAGCACTAACATATAGGAATTACTGTGCAAAGAAAGTGCCAAGATGCTCCTATATGGCCGCGGAACCGCCGCACATGCCAGGGTGGGGCCGCGGTTCCGCGGCGCTTTAGTCGAGTTAGGTGCACGTGCTTCACAGTAACTCCTAGAAAACCCTGCTGTATTTTTTGGATATTTTTAATTTGGAAAAAACCACTGTTTTCAAAAATGTACAGAGAAGGGTGAAAACTAGGGTTTCGGGGTTCGATCGGGTTTCTAACTTCGTCTACACATCGCCTAAGGCTCTAGCTAGGCTCTGATACCACTGTAGGGTTCCTAGGCACACCCATGAGGTTCCACAAGGCATCAACCATGCCAAAATCAAATTTTTCTTATGCCGAGAAACCCTAATGCTACATCGTTAACTAGAGTATAGGCGAAACATGCAAGTAAATCACATTTACACTAAGTGAACGGAAATACAACCTTTGTAGATCCGGTCCTCCACCTCCATAGCTCCGCGTTGACGTCCCTCCGCTGCGATCATCGGATCCCGGACTCTAGCGATGGTTTCGTCGAAGAAATGATCGGGCTAGGTCGTCGACTTCGATGCCGAAAATGATCTACGTCGAGGCAACTCAAGATCAAGCTCCAACTTCACCAAGTCATGAAACTTGTGAAGAAAACACCCTATACTACAAGGCAAGTGGTAGAGGATGAAGAAATAGGAAGTGGGTTCACTTTGGATTTGGATATCTCACTTGGATTCATCACTTGAATCTTTTCTAGAAAATTTTTGTTTTCTTCACTTGAAGAAGAAGATGAATAAGAAGAAAAATGAATAATCATTTAAAATAAAAATTCAAGTGAATACTTATCATGTTGCAACCATGGGTGAAGTTTACTCATGTAGAGAATAAACTAGGGTATAGGTTTAATGGTTAGGTTAAGCATAAAACAAAAATGGTAGACTTATTCAAAGCTTCATGAAACTTCAACTATAAAACAAAGCAAGCCACCATTTCCTTTTTTGCCAAAAATGAATTAAAGAAAATAAATAAAACATTTAAAACCCTAACCATTAACCTAAACATGGTTTAAAGTAAACACACACCCAAGTTTGCATGTATCATCAAACATGATACAAACTAGTGCACAAACATATATCATATATACAATGTGCACATTCAAGTGAGAAAATAATCTTAAGTGAACCAATACCAGTTAATGTAAAGTAATATATCAAATATATAATTATACATTAAATCATTAAATCAACACTTGATTTAACGATCCGGTCATATCGCATATGACCGACTAATATCCAATGTATCGACTTATCGAATCAATCCTCGATTCGATAACTAGGTTATATCGCATACAACCAATCGATACATTCATCGCGAGAATAGAATACGGTATCACATACACGCATTATTCTCGGTCCCGCACATATCTCATATGCGCTCCTATTTCGTTTCGCTTGAGCCAGGAAACCTCTGTGTAGGACTCTAAAGACTCGTCAATACGCCGACAGTAGGTGATGATCATATCAAACACCCAAAAGCCGCAAGCGGTCTGCTAAACGTAACGGCCACCCGGGTATTGAGTGATCAGAAGATCAACGAGCAAGCCCCTCACATTCCTGTGAATCCAACCAGTAACACTTACCGTACAGTCCGGTCTGTTCGTCTGATATGTCGCATATCTTGCCTAGGGGTGGTAAACGTCAGACCCCAATAGCTCGATAAGTCGTGTCGATATGAGGTCTATAACAGTTCGAGAAACTACTGGTAACACTTACCAGTAAATCTCAGCAACCCTGGCCAGGGATTTCCGGTTATAGCCAATCGAACACAGTGCAACATCAACTCCCTATACCGGGAGAGACGAATCCCCTCCTATCGCTCATTGCCTCCATGTGATTCGGGACTGTACCCAAAAACCACCGTTTTGCACGCCCTCTTGGACGTGGTAAGGTGGAAATCAAAGCACAGTGGGAATCACACAAGACTCTATGACGATCTCGGGTCTACAGACTAACATGTACCAGTGTCACCAGAGAACTGCAATCTGACGTTAGGTATAATACCATCTGGGAGTTCTCGGCGAGTCCGTCCAGTATACCCAGTCTCCACTGAGCACCCGTATATCATCTCTGATGTCAAACACTAATGGATATGGGATCATCCATCGCCCATCTGTATGGGTCAAGAAGGTATACGCTAGTCTACTCCGGTATATCGATGCCCCGTCTCGATACACCCACGACTAGGGACCTTGAAGGATGTACCTATGGACTACCATGTCCCTACTAGTATGATCCGCATCATAGTCCAGGTAGTCAAGTACACATCCTAAGGGCTTTACCAACATGTAACAGAGAGACGATCAGTGTACACGTTAAGATAAAGAGCAACCAGATAGCATACTATCATGTCGAGCAAGAAAATCCTCCCTATATATGTCCTAGCATCCACTACAATATACATCCTATGTACAGTAATGGCCTCTAGGGCATACATATAACTAACAATATCATATCAAGAGAAACCGGGTTTTCAAAACAATGCATACTTTCTTGAAATATCCCCACGGTTCTCAAATCCATAAATCACATGAAATCCGTATCTCAATGTGTAAATCCATGAAATATGATGTATGCAACATAGAACAGTAATATGCACATATCAAGAGGAAACCGCTCTTTTAAATGAATCCAGTTTTTAAATATATCATGCGGTTCCCAATTTCTTCAAAGTCAAATGCAACATCATATAAAGGTGTATATGTAGCTATAGCAAGGTATGTGTATATACATGTAAGTATGCATGCTTGATGCCTTTCATATGCGCAATAGAACAAGAATCAACGTCTCAATGTCAATAACAATACAATACCGCATATGTGTATCGGTTGTGTGTGTCATGGCAATTACCGATGGTGTGTGTGTAGCATACAATTTAGTGCTCGTGCAACATGAACCGTCAGTAATGGTGCAGTGTCCAATTGTACTAAGTCAAGGCACAACAAATAATAGTATGCAATGATGCTCATGCACAACTAACTCATATGCGTATAACATGCGACTATAATATCATATCTAGCCCTGACGCTTAACGCCATACGGGCGATTTCCCCGTAGATGTTAAATCTACTCACCGATGATCTCGAGCTAGGTAAATCCAACCACCTGCTTTCCTTTCTTCGTAGCGTCCGAAGTCCCCGCAATCGATCCTAAAATGATACAACAACATAACGAGTGCACATTAGTGTAAGTCTACGGTAGCGCCCCGGCCGTCTGTCCGAGGCCAAAATGCGGAAACAAAAACTTTTTCTAAACTTGAAACCGGCGCTATCGCAAACTTTAATTCCGGATTGAACCATTAACCTACAACTAGCAAACTAGAGAAGGGATAGAAAAGGCTATACCGATCGATCCGTGTCCTTCGGTCTTTGGCCACCATCCCAAGCTCCTCGCGGCATCTCCGAACTCGATCTCCTCGTCAGAAAGGGAACCACATCATCGAGTCTTTTTACGGGCTCCCGCTTCATCCGAAGCAACTCGGACATGAAGTTCGCTAGCCGACGTGTCCAAGGTGAAGTAGAGAATGTGTGTGACAACTTTGTCTCTTGCATCCATTGTATGGATGGAGGTTGAAGATGAAGCCATCAATGGAAATGGTGAGCTAGAGGAGGAAGAAGAAGAAGAGGCTTTTTCTTTCTCATGTGTGATGAAATGAAAAAGAGAGCAAGAAGAAAATAATACAAGATCTAACCTTATACATGGCTGCCCTTTCTCTCTCTTTCTTTCATTTCACCTTACAAATCCATCACAAAATGTGACATATGCACAATAAAAGAGACCATGAGTCACTAGGTTGCATGTGTCACAATAAATGCACCTCATGATGATTTCTAGCTCGTAATTTCCATTTGTAAATATTAACCTAAATGTTTACAACAATAAAAAGATACGGCAACATCTAAAGTAAACTCGTGACGGATCACAAGGATACCCCTCACCTATATATACATACCTGCATCCGCATTCCGACTGAATGCGAATGCGATGAGACTAAAGTAATCCAACAAATCTAATACTAGGATCCGGCTTAAACCAAAGCCCACTAGTATGATCCGCCCGATCATGATCCGTGCACTACTGCACGTATATGATCGGACCCTGCCATATATCATACGGCCTCTACAACGTTTCGCCCGAAACTTGAGAAACTGGCTGTGGGGGACTCTAAAGACTCGTCAATACTTTGGCTATGGATTTAACCACTAGCACGTCAGTGGTACTAGCCGTACGTAACAGGCTAGCAGGTATTGACCAAAAGGGAGGTCGATGAGCGAACTCATCCTGACACCCTACTGAGCCTGTCAGTGACAATATCCGTACAGTCCGGTCCGTTCGTCTATGAGCATCGCATGGCGGGCCTAGGGGGTTGGTAAAAGTCAGACCCCCAAAAGCGGTACAAGTCGTGTCGGAGTGTAGCCCAGAACACCCTGAGATACTGCCGGAATACCTACCAGTAAATCTCCTGCCTTGGCCAAGGACTTCATGTAATGGCTCTCCTTGACACAACGCGATCTCACCCCCAATACCGGGAGAGACGAAATCCCTGCCGATCCGCTCACTGCCTCCATGTGGCTCAGGACTGTACCCAACTAAAACCTGTTTGCACGACTCCTTTGAGCCATGGTAGGGTAGTAATCAAAGCACAGTGGGAACTCACACGAGACAAATGACGATCTCAGGTCGATGAACTAACATGTACACATGTCACCAGGGAACTGCTATCTGACGCCAGGTATAATACCAACTAGCATGTTCCCGGCGAGTCCTGTCCGGTGTACTCATAACCCAATGAGCACCTGTATACATCTTAGGTGAACCAACTGACACCAATGGCTTGTGAGACCGGCCACCGCCCCCCGTCGGGGTCTCGACTGTATACACTAGTCTACTAATGGAGTATCAATGCCCAGTCTCGAAACTCCCATGACTAGGGACCACTTTAAGGATGTGCTTATAGACCCCAGCTCCCACGTATATGATCGCCATCATACTGCTGGCCGTCAAGCAAGAATCCTATGGGCTCTATCAACGTGTAATAGTGACCCGTAAGGTCACCTAAAGCAGTACATGATGATAAAGATAAACCAGATAGTATACTATCATCTTGAGTAAGACTGTCCTACCGGTATAGGTCCTCCCTCAATCATTGCAATCACGTGCATGCGATCCAATAATTGACTCTAAGGGCATTATATCCAACAATCTCCCACTTGCACTCAAGGCTAATTATTACGATGTCGCATACTCACAGCCTGTGTGATACCGAACACCCAACTCCTCTAATAATCAGTCTCACAAATCCCGTTTGCGAAACTATTGCGTTCGAGGAATAGCCTCAGTGAGTGGATCCGCCCTAATGTTTCTTTCTATGTCTCTCTTTATCTCAAGTTCGCGGAGAAAGCCATCTCCTGAAATGAGCAATACCTGTCTTAGAATATGTCTGGATATCTGATCGGACCTAGTTCATAAATGAACTCCAAATCCAAACTTCTTAGACTGTATCGTCAACTGAATTTAATCAGTATCCTGCGCCACACCTCCCTCAGTATCCGCTTGGACCACCTGTCCAAAATACTGCCCCTCGTCAGAGGGAAAACTATAACTCTGACAGCCACTCTGTCATCCAGGTCACCTTGGAAGCCTGGAATGATAACTGTCTCCTGAAAGAGGTTGTTTGTTATCATATCCATAGAACATCCACTTATGTTCTAAAACTGCTTCCGAACGTTTCTCCAGGATACGATTAATATCAACTTATTGCATCTGGTGCAAAAAAATAACGTCTGGTGTGGTACTTGACATCTCATGATTGACTCAATTGCCTAAGCAAGTGATCTGCCAATCATGCACATCCCTCTCCCCTTTAGTCTGTAAGACACCTTTAAAGAGGGTGACTCCATTACCTGCAGGTACACTACCGTGCCAGGAGTCGTCCATTCTAAAACACCTTTAGAATGCTGTCTAAGTACCCAGATTGGGAAACTACCCAAATCTAGATCTAAAACCATAGATCTAATAACCAGAATGTCTGATATAATATCGAATTCCTATGTAGAGAAACCACTGTGTGACAACTAAAGTATAACCGATTGTAGTATAGGAATTTCACTTCCTACTCTGTGTATGTCATCCAAATACCAGGACATCACACCCTACTACCTTCTTAACAGACCCATCCCCTATTCTGATGAAGTCAATCCTATGACTGTCACATCAGAAATAGATGATCTATCTCCGCTATATCTGCTTTAGTCCATAAATAGACATAAGCTACTTGTCCACCAATGCTTCCGCTGCTCCCACTGACTAGGACAACCCTCTGGAAGAATAATTTACACGTACACTTCTAAAGCTAGTTTAGAACGACGCTATACTCATCCTCCTGCCGGGTCTCACAGTCTGGAACAACAGCAATGGCAAGTCTTGGTAAATAAGAACCTCCCTGTCACCATCCTTGAGGCTACCGAAGTACCTCTCGGGTGCCTGAGGTTACCCACCATATCTGCGGAGTGGCCAATGGAATGTCAAACCAGATTGAATCTTTAGGTTCTTATCAAATTTTCAGTAATCGTTTGCAGTTCTGGAATCACTTCCAGTTCTACCATACTCCCACTACTGTTTTCTGAAAAAAAATCCATTTTTATTAAAACTGTGGCGAGTCAAGAACAATATCACTATTGGTCTTCCAGATGGTAGAAAGTCAACCCTCGTCATAGCCCGGGACAACCCACAAACAGCCATTACAGAAACGTGCCTTGAGTAATCCAGAGTCTGGTTTTAAGCATAAGCTGGACAACTCCCCGTACCTTAACATCGTTAAGATATGAACCATTCTATATCCAATATGGAAACAGAGGCACTGATTTAATTGGAACCAGATTCAAATCATGCGGCTGTCTCCAGTGCATGTCAACTAAATGGAGAGAGGCCGATCAGCATTACTCGACTTATGAGTGCATCCAAATATGAGTAACCTGAAAGAGAAACAAGTTTCTCAAAAACCATTACTATCAACTGAATACCATACACAAGTATCTACATCTTCGATCACCTTGAAGAATCCCGATACTTGCAACACCTGGTTCTCTACTTTATTTATATACCTATAACTTCTCAAAACTTGGACCTTGTGTTTCTACGAAACACTTGTCTAAGAACTAGAGAAGTCATAAGTAAACAGAATATAGTACGAGTACCAACCCCTCTGTCTTCATGGACACAGGACAACATACAATACTCTGTATAAGCCCCCTGAGTCTAATAACTCATTCCCTGTGTGTCGAAGGTTGAAAACTGTACTTATGGCTAAGAAGAATTACACCACTGTTTAATGCTCCTTACCTAACCATCCACTGATATAGGTAAATGTCATGGACATAATTTCAAAAAGTTATATCTCACTTAATAAAAAATAAACGTACAGATATATCAATTTGAAATTGGTGCACAACAACGGATAGTCAAAACCAAATATCTGTCGTCCGGCAAACAGCCCATGCGATTTCCTCAAATATCACCAATTATAACAAATCCTGATATAATGAGGACAATCACCTAATTTCCAATAACTTACTCCAACTCATCATCTGTAAAACCATACAGATGTGAGAATCAAACCTCGTAAATATATACCCTGGAGCAAGGACTAATTGGGAAATCAGTTTTCTTCTAACAATACACAGTGAAACTGAAACATGTAAATGTTTCGAAGGGGTATCCGGGTATTCCTAGTAATGCCTCTTCCATTATCAGATTCACAACTGTAACCGTATATTTCTTTTCCATCTCTCCAAATCCCTTTATATGTCTTTAGTCATTACCTTCTGTACACCCCTTTAGGCAAAATGGTTTTCTTCCTTCCCTACCGTTTGGCACCAGCCTATGGTTTGGAAGAAGACTATCCAATAAGCATAATGGGTGTACTGTCCTAATCCTAGGAGCACTCGCAACCCGAGAGAAGGTAAAGATAAAGACAACTGAATAAAACCTTATTCCTATTTCTCCTGAACCAGAATCCATCCCCGAACTGGAACAAGTTCCTTTCGAGTTCGTATATAACCATACGATGGAGTATCCAAATAACTGTGGATCTTCGTAGTGATACAGAGTGTTCTGGAGAAATACAAAGGTGATGTAGGATTGGCGAAGAAATACTTGGTTTGGTCGTGAATAGGAGTCGCAATTTACTTTGCCCTCTTACTAATCCCTTTATTTGTCTTTACTTAATACCTTCTGTACACCTTTTAGGCTAAATGGTTTTCTTCATTCCCTATCGTTCGGCACCTACCTATGGTTTAGATGAAGACTATCCAATTAGCGTAACAGATGTACTGTCCTAATCCAAGGAACACTCGCAACCTGAGAGAAGGTAAAAGGAAAAGACAACTGAATAGTCCTATTCGTTTTCTCCAGAACCGGAAACCATCCTCGAATAAGTTCCTTCAAGTTCGTATGTAACCATACGATGGTTTTATCCAATGGAAGTGGATGTTCGTAGTAATACGGGGTGTTCTGGAGAAAAGCGTAAAAGTAGGAGTGGCAATGAGGTATGCAACTCAGACAATCCAAAAGCCAGTGTTTTAAAAAAGTTCGGTTAATCTTGGTCACTGAGTCATAGTATAGGGTCGGGCTATGGTGGCTGCCAAAGAGAAAGAGAAAAGAAACACTCTGCGTGCACTCTAACCTAGATCAGAATGGTTACCACTTTATCTAATCAGGAAACCTCCCACTGTAATCTCAAATTCTCCTCCAAACCTGAAAGAAGAATTAGTTGGGATCACCCGAGGAGTAAACCAACTCATCAGTGGGAATCGGGATCCAACTATCATCGCATGATAACGTGATGGAATCCACTCACGTTATCACACTCCAGAAGGTATGCGCATATCTGGCAAGTTTCAGTTTCTTTAGAAACTCCCGATGTGATTTTTACCCCATGCTCTTATGACCTTGACTTTGGCCAACAAATTATAAGTCACATGTCAAGTTCTACCCGTCATTATCCAGGTTAATTTGAACCCACCCGTACCTACCCTTGACTTTGGCCAACAAAGCAGTACGACTGTCCCAAACCAAAGCATCTATTTATGCAGCAGAAAGATAACAAATAGCTACCATACACTATGCCTTGACTTTGGCCAACAAACATAGCATGAATACTAAGTGCTACCCGTCTGAAATGACGGAGGGCTACGAATGGTTTTTGGCGAAAAACCTTTAACGTAATGAACTTGATATCGTTGAAGGAACCGGATAGCTTTTTATAAAAATATAGTGGCGAAAACCTTTGCTAAAGAGGTCACTCCCGGTGAAGGGATCTCGGCTCTTTCCCCGTAGAATGAGGTGCAGGATATTCCAACTGAATACCACGATGCAAAGAAAAAAGTAATCGGCTGTAGTGAAGTTATTACCCTGACGCAAACTTCTGTCCAAGGGGTCACTCCCGGTGAAGGGATCTCGGCCCTTGCCTCATCGACTGAGGTGCAGGATATTCATACCCGAATACCACTGTGCAAAACAAAAGAAAACGTCCTTGCAATAACAGCTTTTTGAAAAATGTTCCAACAACATCAGAATAGGTTTGTTTAGCTTGCATCGATCCGAATCAATGCAGTCCCATCAATTAATCAAACCATAAAAGAACGAAAATACGATGTACGTATATGCCATTCGTATTCGCCACTGGGTCCCATCATCACCCGTTAGGTTACTTAACTAATGACAGAGCGGGGACTGGACTAGCGCGGGTGTAAAACAAATACAACATCTACTAGTATATATATCAATATATAATATTCGCTCATGGCGTAATAAAATGCAACATCACAGAAATGTAATAAGCATCACAGAACAATACAGATAATCTGGGATCCCCGGGTTTCATAGAGCCGCTACTGAAACCCGACGTTCCCCTGGTCGTGTGGATAGCCTGTGCAATGAAATCCTAGACCCCTACGGGTACGGCAAGTTACCCGCCAAAACCTGAAGCGAGGCAGCCCCTTTCAACAAAGTGAATGGACCACCCAGCACTTCACGGAATCCGGTAACTTGAGCACCCCTCCTTGGGTCAACCTATACCCCCTACGAGTGCGGCGAATAGCCCGCCAATTCTAGAGTAAAGCCCCCTCCGTCTCAAAGCCATGAGATGCGGGCTTGTTGCCCTCTAGAACCCGGCTATCCATGCACCCCACCGCGGGGTAATCCTAGTACAGAAAGTAAAATATATACAACGGGTACATCGACCTCAGCCCGGTCGTGCCCCAAAAGAATAATATACAAACAGGCAGTGACGGCAGTCCACATGTCGGACGCTCACCCCACAATATCAAATGTACAAAGATAACCAAACTGTACTACCATTGCATCCAGGCTATTCACCACGACAAATCCGCAACATCACAGCACAACACAGAATATCAACGTGAATGTCACGTTCGCAAATCCGTCTAAAAGAGCTATAGCAATTAGACAAGATTTACCGATCAAATGACATTCACGGTCGCAGATATAATGTAAATACTATGAACTAACATATTTAAAATTTTCGATCGACAAAATTTCCCCGAAGTGGGCCCCAAGCACAATTCCCAATACTCAAACAAATCTGGGCCCAAACAAAAAATACCAGAAACCCCATTTCCAAGTCAGTGACTCGGCCGACTCGGTCCGGCACCGCCGGCAGGACTTGGCCGGACGGCCGAGTCACTGTTGGAGATAGTGCCCTCATAGTCAATTATTGGATCGCAGGTACGTGATTGCAATGATTGCGGAGGACCTATCCCGGTAGGACAGTCTTACTCGAGATGATAGTATACTATCTGGTTTGCCTTTATCAGTCGTGTACATGTTCAGGTGACTGATTGCATGTTACACTTTGATAGAGCCCTTAGGATCTTGCTTTACTACCAACAGTATGATGGCGATCATATACGTGAGAGTTGGGTAGTTTATATGCATATCCTTAATTTTGGTCCCTAGTCGTGGGAGTTTCGAGACAGGGCATCGATACTCCGGAGTAGACTAGTGTATACAGTCGAGACCCCGACGAGGGGCGGTGGCCGGTCTCACAAGCCACTGGTGTCAGTTGGATCACCTAAGATGTATACAGGTGCTCATTGGGTTATGAGTACACCGGACAGGACTCGCCGGGAATCTGCTAGTTAGTACTATACCTATCGTCAGATAGCAGTTCCCTGGTGACATGTGTACAGGTTAGTTCATCCACCTGAGGTCGTCATTTGTCTCGTGTGAGTTCCCACTGTGCTTTGATTTCTACCCTACCACGGCTCAAAGGAGTCGTGCAAACAGGTAGCTTTTGGGTACAGTCCCGAGCCATATGGAGGCACGTGAGCGGATCGGCAGGGGATTCGTCTCTCCCGGTATTGGGGGCGAGATCGTGCTGTGTCTAGGAGAGCCATTACACATAGCCCACGGCCGTGGCAGGAGATTTACTGGTAGGTACTCCAGTAGTATCTCAGGGTGTTATTGGGCTTCACTCCGACACGACTTATACTGCTTCTGGGGGTCTGACGTTACTAGCCCCCTAGGCGGATATGCGATACTCATTGACGAACGGACCGGACTGTATATACATTGTCACTGTTAGGCTCAGTAGGGTTTCTGGATGTGTTAGCTCATCGGCCACCCTTGAGTGCGCTCATCAGTCTCCCTTAAGTTCAGTCCGTGGGCAACCGTTACGCATAGCTAGTGCTGCTGACGGTTTGTGGTTAAACCCACTGCCAGGGTACTGAAGAGTCATTAGAGTCCCCCACAGACAGTTTCCCAAGTTTCGGGCGAAACGTTGTAGAGGCCGTATGGTTTTTATGGCAGGGTTCGGAAAATGCACGTGCGTTTACGCACGTGTCAGTTTTCGGGCAGATGATACTGGTCGGCTTTGGTTTAAGCCGGATCCGAGTATTATATTGAGTAGGTATAATATCTTTGTCTTAGTTGCATTTGTATTCGGTCGTAATACAAATGCGGGTATATTTATACAGTTTCGGGGTTATCCTGAAAGTCGTTTCAGGATCACTTTTGGAAGTTGCCAGTTTCCAGTTTTCTATCAGCCGTCTTTTAACATTCGGTTAAAGACGGATTTATCTTTTCTTCAGATAAGAGTGAGTCATCATTCTAGAAGCTTCTAGAAGTGATGATGAGGCATATGACTCATTAGTGCATTAATGGTTTCATTAATGGCTTGATGAGGTGTGATTATGACTCATGCTTTGAAATTTATACATTCTTGTTTTGGTTAAGATATTTCTTCATGATAAGCTTCATCATATGGTCACCCCCCTCTCCTACGGTCACCTCCCTCTTGCTATATATGGCCGGCCCTCTCTCTCCTCTCTCACTCTCTCACTTGTTGTTCCACTTGAAAAGATATGATAGTATTTGGGGTGCATGGAATTTTACAGTTCATTTCATTCCATCACCCAATTCCCTCGGCAACTTCATTAACCGATCGTCCACGGACTTGGACGAAGTGAGACAAAGTCATCTACTCATTCTCTACATCTATTCTTGGTCGTCTCTTTTAGCAAACTTGACGATCGAGTTGCCTCGAGTCAGAGGCGGGAGCCCGTTTAAAGAATCGGTGATGTGGTGCCACCTGGACGAGCAGATCCGAGATCGACGAGATCGGAGCAGCCGCAACGGAGCGTGGGATGATGGTTAAAGAACGAAGGACTCGGATCGTTCGGTATAACCTTTCTACACTCTTTACAGTTTGTTAGTTTAGCAATAATGGCAGATCCGGGTTAAAGTATACGATAGCGCCAGTTTAAAAGTTTTTGTTCCGCATTTGGCGTCTGTAGACGGCCGGGGCGCTAGCATAGACTTACAGTGGTATCAGAGCCTAACCATTTTGCTACACTAACTTGTGCTAACGCATTTAAAACATCGATCCGACCGGAAATCGAAAATTGCAAAATCCATGCCCGATAGTTTCTGTTGATTTTAAATGGTCTCAAAAATTATTTCTGGATGTCTTAAAAATCGGAGCAGGGTTTTCTAAGAACTACGACGAAATTTGGGGTCGTGATCCCTCCAATCTGCCGCGGAAGCGCGGCCAAACCCATGGTTTGGCCGCGCAACCGCGGCCACGTGGGGAGCACGTGATCCCAAATTTTGTCAGTTGGTTCTCTGTGGGATTTTGGGGTTTTTGGTATATATCGTTTTGGCCCAGTTTTTGTTACTGTTCACCAGTAAGCAGTGGGGCCCACTTTTTGATATTTGGTCGATCGAAATTTAAACACGTTAGTTTACAGTGCTTACATTATATCTCCGACCGGGAATGTCATTTGATCGGTAAACCGCGTCCGATTGCTATAGTTCTTTTAGACGGGCTTGCGAACATGACATTCGCGTTGATGTTCTGTGTTGTGCTGTATGGTTGCGGATTTGTCGTGGTGGATAGCAGTGTGCATTGATAGTACAGTTTGAGTTTATTTGTACATTTGATATTGCGGGGCGAGCGTCCAACATGTGGACTGCCGTCACTGCCTGTTGTATAATATTCTTTTGGGGCACGACCAGGTTGCGGTCGATGTACCTGTTGTACTATTTTTCATTACTGTACTAGGTTTTACCCCACGACGGAGTGCACGGATAGCCGGGTTCTGGAGGGCAACGGGTCCGCATCTCATGGTTTTGAGAGGCAGAGGGGCCCCACTCTAAAATTGGCAGACTATTCGCCGCACTCGTAGGGGGTACAGGTTGATCCAAGGAGGGGTGCTCAAACTACCGGATTCCGTGAAGTGCCGGGTGTTCCATTCACTATGCTGTGGGGACTACCTCGCTTCAGGTTTTGGCGGGTAACTTGCCGCACCCGTAGGGGTCTAGGTTTCATTGCACAGGCTATCCACACGACAGGGGAACGTCGGGTTTCAGCAGCGGCTCTGTGAAACCCGGGGATCCCAGATATCTGTATTGTTCTGTGATGCTTATTACTTTTTCTGTAATGTTGCATATTATCACGCCTGGAGCGATTATGTATATTGGTTTATATACTATTAGATGTTGTATATGTTTTACACCCGCGCTAGTCCAGTCCCCGCTCTGTCGTTAGTTAAGTAACCTAACGGGTGATGACGGGACCCAGTGACGAATGTGGATGGCATATACGTACATCTTATTTTCGTTCTTTTCTGGTGTGATTCATTGATGGGACTGCGTTGATTCTGATCAATGCATAGTAAAACAAACCTGTTTGATGTTGTTGGAACAAATTTAAAAAGTGTTATTGCAAAGACGTTTCCTTTTGTTTTGCATAGCGGTATTCAGTGGAATATCCTGCACCTCATTCGACGGGGCAAGGGCTGATATCCCTTCACCGGGACTGACCCCTTGGGCAGAAGTTTGCGTCAGGGTAATAACTTCACTATAGCCGATTACATGTTGCTTTGCATAGCGGTATTCAGTGGAATATCCTGCACCTCATTCCACGAGGAAAGAGCCGAGATCCCTTCACCGGGAGTGACCTCTTTAGCAAAGGTTTTCGTCACTATATTTTAAAAAGCTATCAGGTTCCTTCAGCGATATCAAGTTCACTACGCTAAAGGTTTTTCGCCAAAAACCAGTCGTAGCCCTCCGTCGTTTCTTATGGATGGTCAGTAATATTCAAGCTATGTTTGTTGGCTTTCGTCAAGGCATAGTGTTTGGTAGTTGCTGGGATATTCATTTGTTGCATAGATAGATGTGTTGGTTTGGGACAGTCGTATTACCTTGTTGGCTTTCGTCAAGGGTATGTACGGGTGGGTTCGAATTAACAAGATAATGACGGGCAGAACTTGACATGTGACTTATGATTTGTTGACATTCGCCAAGGTCATAAGAACATGGGGCAAAAATCATATCGGGAGTTTCCAAAGAAACTGAAACTTGCCAGGCATGCGCATACCTTCTGGAGTGTGATAACGTGAGTGGATTCCGTCACGATATCATGCGATGAGAGTTGGATCCCGATTCCCACTGATGAGTTGGTTTACTCTTCGGGTAATCCCGATTGATTCTTCTTTAGGTTTGGAGGAGAATTTGACAGGACAGTGGGAGTTTTCTGGATTAGATAAAGAAATGACCATTCTGATCTAGGTTAGAGTGCACGCAGAGTGTTTCTTTTCTCTCTCTCTCTTTGGCAGCGACCTTTGACCGACCCTAGACTATGACTCAGTGACCAGGTTGACCGAACCTTCTTAAAATACTGGCCTTTGGATTGTCTGTGTTGCATAAGTCATTGCCACTCCTTCTTTTACCCTTTGCATTTCTCAGAACACCCGTATTATTACGGATATCCACTTCCATTGGATAGATCCATCGTATGGTTATATACGAACTCGAACGGACTTCTTCGAGGATGGATCCAGGTTCAGGAGAAATAGAATTGGTTTATTCAGTTGTCTTTTATTATCACCTTCTCTCAGGTTGCGAGGGCTCCTTGGTTTAGGAGAGTACACCTATTACGCTTATTGGATAGTCTTATTCCAAACCATAGGCAGGTGCCGAAAGGTAGGGAATGAAGAAAACCAATTAGCCTAAGTAGGGTGTGCAGAAGGCAATAACTAAAGACAAAATAAAGGGATTAGAAAGAGGGCAAAGTAAATTGCGATTGATATCATTCACGACCAAAACCGCGTACTTCATCGCCACTCCTATTTCACTTTTAAAGGAATAAGGTATTATTCAGTTGTCTTTTATCATCACCTTCTCTCGAGATGCGAGTACTCCTTGGTTTAGGAGGGTACACCTATTATGCTTACTGGATAGTCTTCTTCCAAACCATAGGCTGGTGCCGAACGGTAGGGAAGGAAGAAAACCATTTAGCCTAACGATGGTGTACAGAAGGTAACGACTAAAGACAAATAAAGTGATTTTTGGAGAGATGGCAATAAAATATACGGTTGAAGTCATGAATTGGATTATGGAAGAGGCATTGCTATGAATACCAGGATACCCCTACGAAACATTTTCATGTTTCAGTGCATTGTTATAGAAAAACTGTTTTCCCGATTAAACACTTATTCCAAGGGTATGTATTTACCAGGTTTCATTCTCATATCTGTATGGTTTTACAGATGATGAGTGGGAGTAAGATATTGGGAATTAGGTGATCATCCTCATTATATCGGAATTCGTTGTAATTGGTGATATTTGAGGAAATCGCCAGGGTACAGTTTTCAACCTACGACGCACAGGTTTTGAGTTGTTCAACTCAGCGGACTTATACAGAGTATTGTATGTTGTCCAAGTGTCCATCAGGACAAAGGGGTAGGTCCTCGTACTATGTTCTGTTTACTTATAACTTCTCTAGTATTTAGACGAGTGTTTCGTAGAAATACAAGGTCTAAGTTTTGAGAAGTTGTGGGTATAAGAATAAAGTAGAGAACCAGGTATCACAAGTATCGGGATTCTTCAAAGAGATCGAAGATGTAGATTCTTGTGATTGGTATTCAGATGATAGTGATGGTTTTGAGAAACGTGTTTCTCTTTCAGATTACTCATAATTGGATGGATTCCTAAGTTGAGTAATGCTGATTGGCCTCTTTCCATTAAGTTGATATGCACTGGAGACAGCTGCATGATTTGAATATGGTTCCAATTAAATAAGTGCCAAAGTTTCTATATTGGATATAGAATGGTTCGTACCTTAAAAGAAATTAAGGTACGGGGAGTTGTCCAGCTTATGCTTAAAACCAGACTCTGGATAACTCAGGGCACGTTTCTGTAATGGCTGTTTGTGGGTTGACCCTGGCTATGTCGAGGGTTGATATTCTACCATTTAGAAGATCAATAATGATATTGTTCTTGACTCGCCACAGTTTTAGTAAAATGGATCTTTTTCAGAAAACAGAAGTGGGAGTATGGTAGAACTGGAAGTGATTCCAGAACCGCGAACGATTACAGAAAATTTAATAGGACCTATATAATCAATCAGGTTTGACATTCCAATAGCCACTCCGCAGATTTGGTGGGTAACCTCAGACACCCGAGAGGTACTTCGGTAGCCTCAAGGACGGTGACAGGGAGGTTCTTATCTACCCACACTTGACACTACTGTTGTTCCAGACTATGAGACCAGGCAGGAGGATAAGTATAGCGTCGTTCTAAACTAGCTTTAGAAGTGTACGTGTATATTATTCTGCCAGAGGGTTGTCGTAGTCAGTGGGAGCATCGGAAGCATAGTGGGCAAGTAGCTTATGTCTATTTACAGACTAGAGCAGTTATAGCGGAGATAGATCATCTAATTTTGATGTGACAGTCCTGGGTTTGACTTCAATCAGAATAGGGGATGGATCTGT
This sequence comes from Agapanthus africanus, assembly GCA_030015575.1. Lineage (NCBI taxonomy): Eukaryota > Viridiplantae > Streptophyta > Magnoliopsida > Asparagales > Amaryllidaceae > Agapanthus > Agapanthus africanus. The sequence continues at coordinate 613,459,667 of JASDDO010000024.1, forward strand.
TAAGAAGGTAGTAGGGTGTGATGTCATGGTATTTGGATGACATACACAGAGTAGGAAGTAAAGTTCCTATACTACGATCGGTTGTACTGTGATCGTCACACAGTTGTTTCTCCAGACAGGATATGGATATAATATTAGACATTCTGGTTTCTGGATCTATGGTTTTAGATCTAGATTTGGGTGGTTTCCCAATGTGGGTACTTTGACAGATATTCTAATGGTTTTTAGAATAGTTGACTCCTAGCATGGTAGTGTACCTGCAGGTGATGGAGTCACCCTCTCTAAAGGTGTCGTATAGACTAAAGGGGAGAGGGATGTGCATGATTGGCAGATCACTTGCTTAGGCAATTGAGTCAATCATGAGATATCAAGTACCGCACCAAATGTTGTTTTTGTACTAGATGCAATAAGATTGTATTAATCCAATCCTGGAGAAACATAAGGAAGCAGTTTTAGAACATTAGTACATGTTCTACGGATTTGATAACGGCAGCCTCTTTCGGGAGACGGTTATCATTCCAGGCTTCAAAGGTGACATGGATGACAGAGTGATTGTCAGAGTTTTAGTTTTCCCTCTGGCGAGGGACAGTATTATGGACAGGTGATCCAAGAAAATACTATGGGAGGCATGGTGCCGGATACTGATTAGGTTCAGTGATCCATACAGTCTAAGAAGTTTGGATATGGAGTTCATTTATGAACTAAGGTCCCATCAGATATCCAGACATATTCTAAGACAGGTACTACTCAATTCGGGAGATGGCTTTCTCCGCGAACTTGAGATTAAGAGAGATATAGAAAGATACTTCTAGGCGGATCCACTCACTGAGGCTATTTCTCGAACACAATAGTTTTACAAACGGGCTTTGTGAAACTGATTAGTAGAGGAGTTGGATGTTCGGTTTCACACGGGCTGTGAGTAGTCGACGTTGCAATGATTAGCCTTAAGTGCAAGTGGGAGATTGTTGGAGATAGTGCCCTCATAGTCAATTATTGGATCGCGGGTACGTGATTGCAATGATTGCGGAGGACCTATCCGGGTAGGACAGTCTTACTCGAGATGATAGTATACTATCTGGTTTGCCTTTATCAGTCGTGTACATGTTCAGGTGACTGATTGCATGTTACACTTTGATAGAGCCCTTAGGATCTTGCTTTACTACCAACAGTATGATGGCGATCATATACGTGAGAGTTGGGTAGTTTATATGCATATCCTTAATTTTGGTCCCTAGTCGTGGGAGTTTCGAGACAGGGCATCGATACTCCGGAGTAGACTAGTGTATACAGTCGAGACCCCGACGAGGGGCGGTGGCCGGTCTCACAAGCCACTGGTGTCAGTTGGATCACCTAAGATGTATACAGGTGCTCATTGGGTTATGAGTACACCGGACAAGACTCGCCGGGAATCTGCTAGTTAGTACTATACCTATCGTCAGATAGCAGTTCCCTGGTGACATGTGTACAGGTTAGTTCATCCACCTGAGGTCGTCATTTGTCTCGTGTGAGTTCCCACTGTGCTTTGATTTCTACCCTACCACGGCTCAAAGGAGTCGTGCAAACAGGTAGCTTTTGGGTACAGTCCCGAGCCATATGGAGGCACGTGAGCGGATCGGCAGGGGATTCGTCTCTCCCGGTATTGGGGGCGAGATCGTGCTGTGTCTAGGAGAGCCATTACACATAGCCCACGGCCGTGGTAGGAGATTTACTGGTAGGTACTCCAGTAGTATCTCAGGGTGTTATTGGGTTTCACTCCGACACGACTTATACTGCTTCTGGGGGTCTGACGTTACTAGCCCCCTAGGCGGATATGCGATACTCATTGACGAACGGACCGGACTGTATATACATTGTCACTGTTAGGCTCAGTAGGGTTTCTGGATGTGTTAGCTCATCGGCCACCCTTGAGTGCGCTCATCAGTCTCCCTTAAGTTCAGTCCGTGGGCAACCGTTACGCATAGCTAGTGCTGCTGACGGTTTGTGGTTAAACCCACTGCCAGGGTACTGAAGAGTCATTAGAGTCCCCCACAGACAGTTTCCCAAGTTTCGGGCGAAACGTTGTAGAGGCCGTATGGTTTTTATGGCAGGGTTCGGAAAATGCACGTGCGTTTACGCACGTGTCAGTTTTCGGGCAGATGATACTGGTCGGCTTTGGTTTAAGCCGGATCCGAGTATTATATTGAGTAGGTATAATATCTTTGTCTCAGTTGCATTTGTATTCGGTCGTAATACAAATGCGGGTATATTTATACAGTTTCGGGGTTATCCTGAAAGTCGTTTCAGGATCACTTTTGGAAGTTGCCAGTTTCCAGTTTTCTATCAGCCGTCTTTTAACATTCGGTTAAAGACGGATTTATCTTTTCTTCAGATAAGAGTGAGTCATCATTCTAGAAGCTTCTAGAAGTGATGATGAGGCATATGACTCATTAGTGCATTAATGGTTTCATTAATGGCTTGATGAGGTGTGATTATGACTCATGCTTTGAAATTTATACATTCTTGTTTTGGTTAAGATATTTCTTCATGATAAGCTTCATCATATGGTCACCCCCCTCTCCTACGGTCACCTCCCTCTTGCTATATATGGCCGGCCCTCTCTCTCCTCTCTCACTCTCTCACTTGTTGTTCCACTTGAAAAGATATGATAGTATTTGGGGTGCATGGAATTTTACAGTTCATTTCATTCCATCACCCAATTCCCTCGGCAACTTCATTAACCGATCGTCCACGGACTTGGACGAAGTGAGACAAAGTCATCTACTCATTCTCTACATCTATTCTTGGTCGTCTCTTTTAGCAAACTTGACGATCGAGTTGCCTCGAGTCAGAGGCGGGAGCCCGTTTAAAGAATCGGTGATGTGGTGCCACCTGGACGAGCAGATCCGAGATCGACGAGATCGGAGCAGCCGCAACGGAGCGTGGGATGATGGTTAAAGAACGAAGGACTCGGATCGTTCGGTATAACCTTTCTACACTCTTTACAGTTTGTTAGTTTAGCAATAATGGCAGATCCGGGTTAAAGTATACGATAGCGCCAGTTTAAAAGTTTTTGTTCCGCATTTGGCGTCTGTAGACGGCCGGGGCGCTAGCGTAGACTTACAGTCACCAACAGAGAAAAGAAGCTCCTTGACTTGGTCAACCCTCCTGTAAGTCCACGTTGCGACCCCCGGTTCTCACGGGGAGGCGGAAACGGTATAAAATCAAAATTTTAACGCAAGAGGCAACATGGACTAAGCTAGGTCGGGATCTTTACCTAAACTAAAACTAGCATACTAAGCTAAAGATATTTAGCTACTCGGATGAAGATGGTTATACCTAAACTTGAACTCCTTCTCTTCAAGCTCCGATGGTGGTTCGATGGCTCCTTCTCGTTGTCTCCGTACGCCGAAGATAGATCCACTTGAAAGCTCCAACCTTTAGCTCCTTCTTCGTTCTTTGAAGAAACTAGTTCACTTGGTTTGCTAAACCTAGTGAACTAGAATGAGTAGAGATGATTTAGAATGGGATTTTATCTATGGTTCTTGATTCTCAACTCATGAGAAAAGAGAACCATAGATCAAGTGAGGGAGCAAGAGGTTGAGGGTGAGAGCAAGAGGAGAGCTCAAGAACAAGAGAGAGAATGAGCAAGAAAGAATGAGCAACTCTTTTGTCTTTCACCCTCTCATAATCCAAAGTGATCATAACTCATCATATCAAAAAAGTCTTATGTGATGGTTAGAAGCAACCATAACCTTATCATGTCATGCACTCATTTTACTCAAATGAGCAAGCAAGAAAAAGTCTTTGGCATGAAATGATAACCATGGTTATCATGATGGTCAACTAGTCAAGCCTAGTCAACCGGTCAACAAGTCAACAAAGTCAACAAGTCAACAAAAGTCAACAAGTCAACAACCATATCACCATAATACTTAATTAATATAATAGTTAATCACATATCTTATTCTCATTAGGGTTGAGCATAAAGTCAAATAGTCAACGGTCAACAGTCAACAACCCTAATGAGAATCCGCCGCCTCTGCCTCCCTGTCAACTGTGCATACACACCCGCATCCGCGTTCCGAGGAACACGAATGCAAACTGGATAAATCCAATCCCATAAGGTACACTAGGATCTGGCTTAAACCAAAGCCCGCTAGTGTAAACTGTCCGGACACTGTACGTGCACAAGTGCACGGACGTGACCGAACCCTGTCGCAAAACCATGCGACCTGTCGCAATACCATGCGACCTCTACTCTTTTGCCTAAAGGCGAAAAGATTTCTGTGTGGGACTCTAAAGACTCGACACTACGCTGGCAGTGGGTTTAACCACAGACCGCAAGCGGCACTAGCTGTGCGTAACGGTCCCCAGGTAATGCCGACAAGAAGACCGACGAGGCGAAACCCATCTGAACTCCTACTGAGCCTGAGTGTGACATTCTCCGTACAGTCCGGTCTGTTCGTCTGATACATCGCATGGCGGGCCTAGGGGGCGGTAAACGTCAGTCCCCCAATAGCGGTACAAGTCGTGCCGGAGTGAAGCCCAATACACCCTGAGATAACACTGGAAACCTACCAGTATATCTCGTTTGCCCTGGCCAGGGACTACTCGTGTAATGGCTCTCCTAGACACAGCGCGATGTCAACCCCCAATACCGGGAGAGACGAATCCTGTCTAACCGTCACTGCCTCCAAGTGCTTCGGGACTGCACCCAACCACTACCTGTTTGCACGACTCCTTTGAGCCGTGGTAGGGTAGTGATCAAAGTACAGTGGGAACACACTCGAGGCGGAGTGACAGTGTCAAGTCAGCGGACTAAGCTGTACTCATGTCACCTGGGAACTGATAACTGACGATAGGTATAATACCAACTAGTCAGTTCCCGACGAGTCCTGTCCAGTGTACCCGTAACCTAACGAGCACCCGCATACTATCTCAAGTACGACGTACTGACGGCTGTGGGACAGACCGTCTCCCACACTGGGATGAGAAGCGCATGCGCTGGTCTACTCCGGAGTATCGATGCCCTGTCTCGATAGTCCTGCGACCAGGGACCTGCATAAGGATGTGCTTATAGATTACCTAGCCCCACTAGTGTGACGGCCATCACATCGCTGGTAATCAAGCAAAGATCCTAAGGGCTCTACTAATGTGTATAGGCGATATACAAAAATAAACACATGTACACATTGAAGTAGAAACAAACCAAGTAGCATACTACTATTTTGAGCAAGATTGTATATACAAGGTGAATATCCCAAGCATCCATTAAGTAATATACAAACTAGTATGATACAGTAATGGCCTCTAGGGCATATACACTAACACCTCCTGCACACTTATTATACCAAGATCGGTTTTAAATTGCCCAATAAATCCCTTTTACTCCTATGTTTAATGAATTTTTAATGATTTTGTATATTTTGTATATTTTTTATTAAAAACCCTAACCCTAACCTAACCCTATATAAACCCCTATACCCTCTACCCTCTCACCCTACATTCCTAAGTCCACTCTCTAAAAATTTCAAGAGAACTTGGTACGTGAGAAAACGAGCGAAAGGCGAAGCGCTGACGAAATCGACGGCGAAATTCCGACGATCGTGCTAGGACCTCTCAATGACGATTCGACGCACCGGCAAACCCTCTACCTCTCTCTTACTCTCTAACGTTGTCCAAACCCATAAGTCCCCTTTTCTACCTTTCTTTTCCTTCATAATAATGCGGCTTTAGAAACCCAACGGAAATCGGAACAAACCGATTTCCGATTCGGTTTTCTATCAAATCTCTCTTATCACCAATTCCATAATGCTTAAACATAATCATATTGACTACTAATCACATAACAACTAATTTGGATAAAGTTTCACACATGAAATAATAGCTTTTGCAATATATCGTATTCTTTCACTTAAATACCACCATGTTTAGTTTATCACATTTAACCCCTAAATTTTACTATACCTTAAAGTAGATCACGAGGTAATGACCTACCTCCTCACACACTCATATGAAATCATAATACGCTATCTGAAAAACTTAGAATACGATAAAACAAGATTTTACATTAAAATACCATTTTCTTTATAAAACCTTTTCTAAAAGTTTTAAGTTGATACATTCTTAAAACAATATCTTTTAATAGGAAATACGATAAGTTGTGGACATCGATCGTTTATCTAAATCTGACTTTGTGGTGTCTAGGCAAGTGTGTCTAAGGCGAGTGATTACTTAATTAGGGCCACTACTTATTGTGGAGAGCCTCCCACTCACCTGGCACTTACCTGGCCGCAATTGGCGGTGAAGAGTCGATTTGAGGCTTCTAATGACTTATCGTTTAGACCATTTAGAAATAGGTTAGTTGGCTTAGGAAACCCTAGAATCTCAAATACGGAAATTTACACCCTTTTTCAAATAAATACCTTATCTTTATAAAAACCGTTTTCTAAATGACTAGTATTTATTAAATCTTTGCAAAGCGCCACTACAACCCATCTTTGGGGAACTCGTTAGGGATAGTACGGTTTATCGTGCACTCTCGGGCTTAGTAGTGCGAGATTCAAACCTCCGCAAGGAGCATTCGGTCTCGAAAGGTTTAAAATACGACATTTAAGAAAAATGAGATTTTTGGAAAATAAAATATTTATTAAAAATTATTCTTGTATAAACATATGTATATTTCTCATTTAAACACCTATTTTATTATAAAATAAAGTTTCCACCTTTTCCTAAAAATTACAAGATTAAAAGTTACATTAAAATACCATGAATTTCAAATAAAACAATATTACAGATAAATACCTTTATTTATGAAATTAGGATATTTTCACTAGAAATATCACAAAATAAATCACACTCATTATAACTATAAAGACGAATAATAAATACTTGAGGTGTATCTTGAAAACTATACAAAAGTATCTTTACATAAAAAACCCTCAAGTTTTATAAATTACAATAATGACCCTAACAAATATAGAACTTCGACTTACATTTCTTTTAGTCTGACTCGGGTTTGAGTCTGATTATTTCTGACTTGAATATGATTCAAGTTAATCTATATTCCTTAATATTCCAACTCAATATGAACACATGAATCCCAGAATCCAGTTAACAATCTATACAACTTGACTGAACCAAACCATGGATATACATCCATTATTCCGTTATTCCATTTACCTGATTATGCAGTTACACTATGTTACTGATATCATGGTTTTGGTCAGTCATCCAACTTATACAATGCAAAACAACAATACAATCAAAACACTACGAGGTTTAAGGGGTAGATTGGTACGGAAGATGTTAAAAGTGGCACGAGACGGTCAGACTTAAGATACCTAACATGAATCCAATTGCCGTTGTTCCGGGCCTTCTAACGGAGCCTTGTACTCTATATTTCGTTTGCCATGGTCTCTAGCATATAGAGACCCCTCTCGTATACACTGGCATTCTTCTGTACCAAGCTACAAACAACAGCATTAATACAACATTACAACAATACAATACAACATTAAAAGCTACTCTCTCTCTCCTACTCTTTGTCTATTTCTCCCTTATCTTTGGGACTTACCGAGCGACCTGTTCGCTAACGACATTCTATTTCTTTCTTCTTTGAATGTCGTCAGGTTCTTTGGACAGAGCAGAGATCGAGCCCACAGGTGAAGACTTGGAGCAGTTTCACGAAGACCCCGAGTTCTAGACATTGTACCTTGTTCTATTCAGTACTTTCATTTCCTGTTATGCCATTGTTTAGGCATCGCTTTTCATTCCAGTTGTATTTACTTTTCATGCATTGTACAAAAGAATGTTATTAATAAAGTTTCTGTTATTTCTATATCTCTTGTCTCTTGTGATTTACTTTCATATTGCTTAGATACGCTTAGCGTATGTACTTCTAAGTATATACGTAGCGGACCTTGTCGCGTCCCCTTCGCCGTACACCGGGAAGCGGGGCGTGACACTAGCCGTACGTAACGGGCTACCAGATATTGACCAAAAGGGAGGTCGATGAGCGAACTCATCCTGACACCCTACTGAGCCTGTCAGTGACAATATCCGTACAGTCCGGTCCGTTCGTCTATGAGCATCGCATGGCGGGCCTAGGGGGTTGGTAAAAGTCAGACCCCCAAAAGCGGTACAAGTCGTATCGGAGTGTTGCCCAGAACACCCTGAGATACTACTGGAATACCTACCAGTAAATCTCCTGCCTTGGCCAAGGACTTCGTGTAATGGCTCTCCTAGACACAGCACGATCTCACCCCCAATACCGGGAGAGACGAAACCCCTGCCGATCCGCTCACTGCCTCTATGTGGCTCGGGACTATACCCAACTAAAACCTGTTTGCACGTCTCCTTTGAGCCGTGGTAGGGTAGTAATCAAAGCACAGTGGGAACTCACACGAGACAAATGACGATCTCAGGTCGATGAACTAACATGTATACATGTTACCAGGGAACTGCTATCTGACGTCAGATATAATACCAACTAGCATGTTCCCGGTGAGTCCTGTCCGGTGTACTCATAACCCAATGAGCATCTGTATACATCTTAGGTGAACCAACTAATACCAATGGCTTGTGAGACCAGCCACCGCCTCCCATCGAGATCTCGACTGTATACACTAGTCTACTAATGGAGTATCGATGCCCAGTCTCGAAACTCCCACGACTAGGGACCACTATAAGGATGTGCTTATAGACCCCAGCTCCCACGTATATGATCGCCATCATACTGCTGGCCGTCAAGCAAGAATCCTATGGGCTCTATCAACGTGCAATAGCGACCCGTAAGGTCACCTAAAGCAGTACATGATGATAAAGATAAACCAGATAGTATACTATCATCTTGAGTAAGACTGTCCTACCGGTATAGGTACTCTCTCAATCATTGCAATCACGTGCCTGCGATCCTATAATTGACTCTGAGGGCACTATATCCAACAATTAGAAACTTTCAATAATACATACAAACTACGTGTAGATCAACGCACCGACTCCAATAAACTCGCAAGTGTTCGCTCAGTGGCTAACGTGTGTAGCGACATTCTAAATCAAGCCTAAGTGCAACGAGATACATCAAGAACGTTAACCGTGTTGGATAACGTAACGCGCGTCATCGAAACACTAAAATTTAGCAATGTGTTCCCAGATTTTGCCTACTGTCAAAACATAAAAATCAAGCAGTACCAAACACCCCAAAATACCTACAGACAGCTGCCCTAAAAACCACAACTCCCCGGGTCCCTACAGGGCCGGCGACACCGGAATTCCTTCTGATCTCGCCGGATGAACAGTGTGTTAGTGATATGTATGCCCTAGAGGCCATTACTGTACACACGATGTATATTGTAGTGGATGCTTGGACATATATATGGAGGACTTTCTTGCTCGACATGATAGTATGCTATCCGGTTGCTCTTTATCTTAACATGTACTCTGATTGTCTCTATGTTACATGTTGATAAAGCCCTTAAGATGAGTACTTGACTACCAGGACTATGATGCAGATCATACTAGTGGGGACAGTGTAGTCGCTAAGTACATCCTTCAAATGTTCCTAGTCGATGGTGTATCGAGACAGGAATCGATATACCAGAGTAGACTAGCGTATAGCTTCTCGACCCATGTAGATGGGCGATGGATGATCCCATATTCATTGGTGTTTGACATCAGAAACAGTATACGGATGCTCAGTGGAGACTGGGTACACTGGACGGACACGCCGAGAACTCCCAGATGGTATTATACCTCACGTCAGATGGCAGTTCTCTGGTGACACTGGTACAGATTAGTCTGTAGCCCCGAGATCGTCATAGAGTCTTGTGTGATTCCTACTGTGCTTTGATTTCCACCTTACCACGTTCAAGAGAACGTGCAAAACGGTGGCTTTTGGGTACAGTCCCAAGTCACAAGGAGGCAATGAGCGATAGGAGGGGTTTCGTCTCTCCCGGTATTGGGAGTTGATGTAACGCTGTGCTTGATTGGCTATAACAGGAAGTCCCTGACCAGGGCTGCTATAGAGATATACTGGTAAGGGTTATCAGTAGTTTCTCGACCCGTTATGAGCCTCATATCGACACGATTTATCGGGTTACTGGGGTCTGACGTTTACCACCCCTAGACGAGATATGCGACATATCTGACGAAGAGACCGGACTGTACGGTAGTGTTACTGATTGGATTCGCAAGAGTATGAGCAGGCTTGCTTGTTGATCTTCTGATCGCTCAATACCCGGGTGGCCGTTACGTTTAGCAGACTGCTTACGGCTTGTGGGTGTTTGATATGATCATCACCTACTGCCGGCGTATTGACGAGTCTTTAGAGTCCTACACAGAGGTTTCCGAGCTCAAGCGAAACAGAGTAGGAGCATATATGTGATATGTGCGGGACCGAGATTAATACGATATGAGATACCGTATTCTATTCTCACGAATTGTGACATTGGTCGGTTGTATGCGATATAGCCGGGTTATCGAATCAAGTGTTGATTCGATAAGTTGTTACACATGATATTAGTCGGTTATATGTGATATAGCCGTATTATTAAATCAAGAGTTGATTTGATAATCTAATGTATAATTATATATTAGATATATTATATTACATTAACTAGTATTAGCTCACTTATGATTCTTTTCTCACTTGATGTGCACATTGTATATGTGTGATATGTATATTTGTGTACATGTTTTGTGTCATGCTTGATGATACATGCAAGATGGGTGTATGAGACTTATTGTAAGTGCACGGCAGCGCCCCGGCCGTCAATCCGACGCCGGAATGCGGAAACGAAACTTTTACAAAACTTATAAACCGGCACTACCGTGCACTATAAATCCGGATCGGGCCATTAACCTAATGCTAGCAAACTAGAGAATGGGGTAAAGAGCTATACCGAGCGATCCGTGTCCTTCGGTCTTCGGCCTCCACTCCGATCTCCTCGCGGAATCTCCGGTCTTCATCTCCTCGTCGGAAAAGGGCACCACAACGCCGGGTTCTTTTACGGGTTCCCACCTCTGGACCGAGGCAACTCGGGCACGAAGTTGGCGAGTCGACGTGTCCAAGAATGCTGTAGGCAAAGTGTAGTAAAGTTTGTCTCAAGCGGGTATGAAGTTGCCTTAATGGATGGAGGTAAAGAATGAACTATGGAGAGAGGTGAGGAAATTTGCAATGAGCCAAATGATATGAATAATTTCCTCACACCAAAAATGAAAATCCCTCTCCTCTCAAAAGTGGCCGGCCTCTCTCATGGTGGAGGGGAAAAAGGAATCATCATGCAAGAGAGAAAATGAGAGTGATATCAAAGATAAAGATCACATCAATTTCAAATCACATCCATTCATAATCAAATCAACTCCTTTCTCATTAATATAAACCATCATGAGAAAAATGGAATCAAATGTGCTAAAATACTCATGAAGCCCCCATTTACAAATAAACCCCTCCACAATTGCTAATTTGCACATTTGCAAATTAGCCCCTCCATCAGAAAAATCCGGCCGTGAAGGAACAAAAGAAAACTGGCCAAAACGGAATGCAAACTGGCAACTTCAAAAAACTGATCCCGTAATAAATTACAGGAAAACCCCGCGTCTGTATATACATACCCGCATTTGTATTCCGACCGAATACAAATGCAATGAGACAAAATCTATACAGTACAATACTAGGATCCGGCTTAAACCAAAGCCCGCTAGTATTATCCGTCCGGTCATGATCCATGCAATACCGCACGCATAATATCGAACCCTGCCATATCTCCATACGGCCTCTACAGCGTTTCGCCCGAAACTTAAGAAAACGGTCTGTGGGGGACTCTAAAGACTCGTCAATACTTTGGTTGTGGATTTTACCACTAGCACGTCAGAGGTATTAGCCACACGTAACGGGCTACCAGGTATTGACCAAAAGGGGCGTCGATGAGCGAACTCATCCTGACACCCTACTGAGCCTTTCAGTGACAATATCCGTACAGTCCGGTCCGTTCGTCTATGAGCATCGCATGGCGGGCCTAGGGGGTTGGTAAAAGTCAGACCCCCAAAAGCGGTACAAGTCGTGTCGGAGTATAGCCCAGAACACCATTAGATACTACTGGAATCCCTACCAATAAATCTCCTGCCTTGGCCAAGGACTTCGTGTAATGGCTCTCCTAGACACAGCGCGACCTCACCCCCAATACCGGGAGAGACGAACCCCTGCAGATCCGCTCACTGCCTCCATGTGGCTCGGGACTGTACCCAACTAAAACCTGTTTGCACGACTCCTTTGAGCCATAGTAGGGTAGTAATCAAAGCACAGTGGGAACTCACACGAGATAAATGACGATCTCAGGTCGATAAACTAACCTGTACACATATCACCAGGGAACTGCTATCTGACGTCTGGTATAAGACCAACTAGCATGTTCCCGGCGAGTCCTGTCCGGTGTACTCATAACCCAATGAGCACCTGTATACATCTTAGGTGAACCAACTGACACTAGTGGCTTGTGAGACCGGCCACCGCCCCTCGTCGGGGTCTCGACTGTATACACTAGTCTACTCTGGAGTATCGATGCCCTGTCTCGAAACTCCCACGACTAGGAACCTTTTAAGGATTTGCTTATAGACCCCAGCTCCCACGTATATGATCGCCCTCATACTGCTGGCAGTCAAGCAAGAATCCTAGGGGCTCTATCAACGCGCAATAGTGACCTGTAAGGTCACCTAAAACAGTACACGATGATAAAGATAAACCAGATAGCATACTATCATCTTGAGTAAGACTGTCCTACCGGTATAGGTCCTCCCTCAATCATTGCAATCATGTGCCTGTGATCCAATAATTGACTCTGAGGGCACTATCTCCAACACTTATACCATGCTAGGGTTAAGTTAAGGTTTTTATTTATTGCTTAAGTTATAACAAAAGAGAAAGACTTGGTCAATGTTGTCAAGCTTGGATGAAACTTGTAGAAACATTGACAAAGTCCACTCTTTTGTCATTCCGTAGGATATTTGTTAACCCAACCCTTAACCTTATCTCTTGGTTAATTCTCTATATGAGTTAAGCATGAGGGCTTAACTTACCCATGGTTTCAATAATTCATTTGGATGAATTCATATGATGAGTTCTTCTTCCTATTATTCTTCCTCAAAGCTTTCTAGCTTTAATGGAGTTGTGAGAAAAAATGTGAGAAAATCAATTCTAAAGTGAGCCCACTTCCTACTTCATCATCCTCTACTACTTTCCATTTAGTATAGGGTGTTTGCTTCACTAATTCCATAATTAGTGAAGAGATAGCTTGGGTTAGTGTCTCCTCGACGTAGATCATTTTCGGCCTCGAGGACATCGAAGCAAGCATGTTCGTTTCTTCATGGGATCCTCTCTAGAGTCCGGAGTTCACGATCGCAGCGAAAGGGACTACTACACGGAGCTATTGAAGTGAAGGACCGGTCTACAAAGGTTGTATTCCTTGCTCACTAGACTTGCAAAGTGTTTGCATTTTATTTTCCGTCGATTTCTAGTTAACGATTCTTAGTTAGGGTTAGCTAAAACGGCAAATTTTTTAATTTGGCATGGACGATGCCTCCCAAACCTTGCTGCCATCTTAGGTAACCCTGCAGTGGTATCAGAGCCATGCTAGAAATTTATACGAATTTTGTTAAGATTAAGAAACCAAAACAACTCCGAAACTTGAAACTACGAAATCCAGTTTCTGTCGATTTTAAATATCTGTCAAAAAAAATTTAAACAAGTAAAGAGTGCTATATATGATATAACATGAACACTGACAAAATTTAAGGCAATTTGGAGAATAATTGGCCGAGCACCATACCCAAGATCTCGGCCAAAATCCGAGCCCACCCCCTGATTTTTTGCCTGTGTTCATGTGACTGGGTTTTGGTGTTTCAGGTGTTGTTTGTTTTTGCTAATTTTGCATGTGATGTAATTTTACACTATAAACAATTCGGAGTGTTTCGTATTCGTAGTTTTAACATTATTTCGGGTTTTTCGCATGTTGTCTAGACGAAGTTAAAAAGTTCGATCGAATGTCAAAAACCCATTTTTCCAAGTTTAACGTATTCGGAAAAACATGCAAGTGATCCTATGAACCCTCTAGAAGAATGAAATCCTAACTCGACTTTTTGGAACACGGAACCGCGGTCAAACCCTAGGGTTTGCCGTAGTTCCGTGGTGACCTGAGTGAGGCTTGGGTTTGCCCTACTACGGCTGGTGCATAGGTACTATGGCATATTCTGGGTATTATTAAAACTGTGCTCAAGTGTTGAGTTGTCGGGAAATTGTGGGACTTTGATGAATCGATCGAAAAGTTTAACGTCGTCCGGATATTATGTGATGGGATACAATATTTGGATTCTACAAGTAGTTATGAGATAACTAGTTTGAATTTTATTAATCTAGAAGTTTAGTCTCATTTGATCGGTTGCCACGGGATTTTGATGTGATCAAAAGTCTGTCGCAATCATGTAGCGTACGCGAATACTCGCCGGGTAAACTTAATAGATAGCCACGCCCCATAGCCCCGACCAAGTGACTGTAGGAGAACCCCGTCGCCAAAAGCATCCGTTCAGGTGCTCGCGGCAGCGGTGTTCCGCCTTAGTGCACTTCGTCGACGGCATCGGGGGGGTGCGGCCGTCTACTAAAGTTTCCGACGAGCATTCGATCAGGATGTCGGGAATCTTGTTGAATTGCCCGACTAGATATTGAAAAGTGTTTTCGAGATCGAGACTAAAATGCGGGGTTTATAACTGTTAGGCATGTGATGTCTAAGGAATTCATATGGTTAGGCATGAAATCCAATATATGTGATACATTGGGTTTATGATGTCTAAAGTGGTTGCGGATTCCAACTGTTGTAGTTTTTCACTTTCTTTTCTGAGACCGTAAGTGTAATATGTGGTGAATCGCCGGTTTCGGTGCTATATGTCAACGACAATTGGGATACGCATATTTACTTACGTTGATGACATATGATGTTATGTGTTGCTGGGATATGTTATATTGGATCGTCGTGTTTGAATAGCCGGGGGTTTTATGTGAGATGGGAGTTTTTATATTCATTCATGTAAAATTCATTATATGTAATATTCTTTTATTGGGGCACTTCCGGGTTGAGGATGATGTCACCATTGTATATTATTTACTTTTCCGCATTATGATAGACCCAAGGAGGGGAGCACAAGTAACCGGGTTCTAGGGTCCAGTAGGAGACCATCTCGAGGAGTCGAGACCGGGTCTCCTAACTCTAGAATTGGTAGGGTTGCTTGCCGCTCTCGTAGGGGTCTAGGGGTGTGGGATTGGCTATTCATCACGCCCATGGAATCCGTGTTTTATACAGGCTTAATTTAAAATCCGGAAATCCTAGTATATCCAATATTTCATATGTTATCTTCTGCTGCAATGTTCTGTGATGAGATCATATTACTGTTCTGAGACGAATACTTATATTATATATATATGATATATATTATATTTTACTGCTTTCGTTTCATATCTGATGCTTAGGAAGCATAATGATAGGACTTCATTAATGGGATTATTGAAATAAAAGAAACCTAAAGATGTTGTAGAAACTTGTCTCGAAAACCGGTAGCTCTAGTTTTTGCTTTGCATAGCGGTATTCCTTATAGAATATCCAGTACCTTATTCGATAAGGAAAGAGCCAAGATCCCTTCACCGGGAGTGACCTCTTTAGCGAAACTAGCAGATGCTACAAACTCGGTTTGTCTTTTGATTGCTTTTATAGTTTTTGATTTGCATAGTAATATTTGTGAAATATCCTGCACCTTATTCGATAAGGAAAGAGCCGAGATCCCTTCACCGGGAGTGACCTCTTTAGCAAAACTAGTAAAAGCCTAAAAAACACTCCTTTTAAAATTCACTCGATTCTACAACGATATCAAGTTCATTATGCAAAAGGTTTTCTTAAAAACCTGTCGTAGCCCTCCGTCATTTCAGATAAGTACTAGTTAGTATTCGTGCTACGTTTGTTAACCTTAGCCAAGGCGTAGTGTGCGATAGCTGATTAGTGCTTATCTGTATAAGCATATGATGCGATTGAGTTAGGGTAGTCGTGCGGTTTTGTTGACCTTAGCCAAGGGTTATGCGGGTGGGTTTAATTCAATCGGGAAATGACGGGTTGAACTTGGCTAGCACTTATGATTTATTGACCTTAGCCAAGGTCATAAGTTGCTAGGGGCAAAACATTATCGGGAATTTCAAATGTTGAAATTTGCAATGAGATTGCATACCTCCTATGAGATAGTTGGATCCCGATACCCACTGTGAGTAAGAGTTACTCCTGGGAGAGTTTTACACATTACAATTAGCCGATCAAGTAGGTGTCTAGAAAGGTGTCAACGGGGTTACGCCTATGGGAAAACGAGGTTTATTTTAATTAGGTCCGTACGAAAGCACGGGGAACCTCCCTCAAAGTACCAGCACTGGCCTGGCTGAAAGATTGGCGAACTTGTAGGGTGTAATTAATCCCGGCTAGTCTTTCCTTTTAGGGTTTGAAGGAAGATTTGACTATAACAGTGGGAGCCATCCTGATTAGATAAATAAATAACCAATCTAATCTTGCAAGAGCATACGCTAAGTGTTTTCTTCTCTCTCTCTCCAGGTAGCGACCATGTCACGCCTTAATCAAGATAAAAATATGGATGTATTGACCGAACCCGCTTGTTATACAGAGCTGGAGAACGTTGGTCCCGCTCCAACTTATAATTGTTATAAGACCGAGCAGGAAATAGGGGATTACCAGAATTCCCGTGCCGCCCAAACGAAGAAAGTGTATGTTGATACATCTTCTTCGGGTGTGTTTTACAGAGAACTGTTTCTCAGTTTCTTTTACGTCCTGGGTATGAGATACCGGATCAGGATCCCACATATGTAATCTGTTACATGGGCTACAGATAGGTAGAGAACTGAGAATGGGTGATAAGTTTCAAGAGTTGGAAATGGTGCAAGTGTTTCAGCCAAGTCTGTTGGCAGTTATCACCCTGTATTACAAAATACATTAATTCAGAACGAATGTTATTAGATATCGAACCTGATATACAACATCATATCAGTCTCTTTATTTAGTAAAGAAGGATATAATTTTGTATTGATGGATAATGTTTTGAACATTTCCTATATCAAGAGTTGATCGGTTTAGGCACGTTATCTAAAAGCATATACGTTCTAAATCAAACTACAGTTCTTAACGTATCGAACACACACAAGGGGATGAATTCAGAAATGAACGAATCCTTCTTGAGGCATTGTAGACTAGGTCATATCAATGCGACCCGACTAGCTAAGTTACATTTAGATGCATATATCAGTTTAAATCTACATCTTGTGAAACTTGCCAGTCATGTCACAAAGATAAGATGACCATAGCTCCGTTTATTTGAAACAGAGAAAGAGTTGGTGAACTCTTGGGATTGATACATGATGATGTATGTAGGTCCCCTGTCTACACATGCCAGGACCAGTTCTTTGTACTTCATTACATTCACTGATTATCTCTCAAGATTCGGACATATGTTCTTGTTGAAACACAAATCTGAACCTTTTGAGAAATTCAAAGAATATAAGTTAGAAGTAGAGAACCAAAACGGGTATAAGTATTATGTCCTTTGATCAGATCAGGGAGGAGAATACTTGAGCACGGAGATCCTGGACTATTCTATAGGAGAATGAGATTCTCTCTCAGCATTACTCCTCCATATACACAACAACACGTTGGTGTATCGGAGCGGAGCAATCGCACCCTATGAGATATGGTGCGCTCTATGATGAGTACTGCTGAGTAGCTTATTTCCTTTTGGGGGTTATGCACTTGTGAAGCTGCATACCTATTGAATAAGGTTCCAACCAAATCAGGTGCCCACCACTCCATATGTGATATGGTATGGGAAGAGCCCATCTCTTAAGTAAGTTAAGATTTGGGGTTGTCTGGCCTATGTCTAAAAGCAAAATCTGGACAAGTACGAGGCAAGGTCAGTTCTGTGGAAGTTTGTTGGATATCCCAAGCAATTCGTAAGGGAATATCTTCTACCGCACCGAGGAACAAAAGGTGTTTTGTTTCTCAGCATGCCACCTTTTGGAAAGGGAATTTCTTGTGAAGAAATTTATGCTCATGAGGTAGAACTGGAAGCAATTCCAGCTATACAAACTACAGCTGATGATTTGGTAGAACCGGAGGATTCAAAAGTTTCCAACGAATCTCAGCCTCTCCGCCGATCTAGTAGGGTTCCTCATCCACCTGAGAGATAATTCGGTTTCTCTATGACAGTGGGAGCGAGGATTGCATCATGAGATGATGACACAACTAGTTTCGAGCAGGCCATCAGGAGTGGGAGCTCTGTAAGAATGGCTGGATGCTAAGCGATCTGAGATGGAATCCATATACACCAACAAAGTATGGAATTTGGTTGCTTTATCTGAAGGGTTAAATCCCCATCAGGAGCAAGTATATCTTGAGAAGATTACTTTGTGTACATGGAAAAGTTGAGACTTTCAAAGATAAGACTTGATGCAAAAGGTTCTCGTCATAGACCAGGTGTGGATAATGATGAAACCTTTTCTAATGCCTATGCTTAAGTCCATCCAGATCCTACTTTCCATTGCTACATACCATGACTACGATATCTGGCAGTTGGGTGTCATGACTGCTTTTCTAAATAGTGATTTAGAAAAGAGCGTCTATAAGTACATAGCCAGAAAGCTTCGTAAACAGTGGGAGCAGCGGAAACATGTGCAAGTTGCTTTATGAGTTAAAGCAGGCATCGCGGAGTTGGAACATCTGTTTTGATATGGTAGTCAAAGAGTTTGACTTCATCAAAATGGTAGATGAACCTTGTATATACAAAAAGGTAGTAGGGAGTATGGTGGTGATCCTCGTATTGTACGTGGATGCCATACTCTTGATAGGGAAGGAGTTTCCTATGCTACTCTCGATCAATCTCCTCTTATCACAAATATTCTCTATATGGGATCAAGATGATTCCTCCTAAATCCAGGGTTTTAGATCTATGAGATAGATCTAAGTGGATGTTAGGATTCTTACTAGGTGTAGTGAGATGGTATCAATCGATCCTGGGGAGAATCACTGGATAGCTTCCAGGGTGGTAAGGTCGACTGAATGTCAGTCACAGGCATTGTCTTTACCCTCAGTGGAAGGACGGTATGTTGGAAGAGTTCCAAGCTAGATATCGTGACACACTAGACGATAAAGGCTGGATACATTGCTACCAAAGAAACAGTCTGGGTGTATATAAGTTCATGAGATGAACTTTGTTCGTACCATTGTGTGACAATAGAGTTGTGGCTTTGGCCTAGGAACCCCGTCCAATCAGTGATCCAGACATATTCTTAGGCAGTATCACCTGATCATGGAGATGGATGATCTCCAGGGAGATCGAGGTTAGGAGAGTAGACACAGAGGAAAACAGGACGGATCCACTCACAAAGGCCTATTCCCAGGAGAGACTTTTATGGGATGGTTGAGTATGAGATACTTCAACCACTGCTAATTGTTGGGTATGAGATACTATAACAGATGGCCCTAGTGCAAGTGGGAGATTGTTAGTGATATGTTTGCCCTAGAGGCCATTATTGTACATACGATGTATATTGTAGTGGATGCTTGGACATATAGATGGAGGACTTTCTTGCTCGACATGATAGTATGCTATCCGGTTGCTCTTTATCTTAACATGTACTCTGATTGTCTCTATGTTATATGTTGATAAAGCCCTTAGGATGAGTACTTGACTACCAAGACTATGATGCAGATCATACTAGTGGGGACAGTGTAGTCGCTAAGTACATCTTTCAAATGTTCCTAGTCGATGGTGTATCGAGACAGGCATCGATATACCAGAGTAGACTAGCGTATAGCTTCTCGACCCATGTAGATGGGCGATGGATGATCCCATATCCATTGGTGTTTGACATCAGAGACAGTATGCGGATGCTCAGTGGAGACTGGGTACACTGGACGGACACGCCGAGAACTCCCAGATGGTATTATACCTCACGTCAGATGGCAGTTCTCTGGTGACACCGGTACAGATTAGTCTGTAGTCCCGAGATCGTCATAGAGTCTTGTGTGATTCCCACTGTGCTTTGATTTCCACCTTACCACGTTCAAGAGAACGTGCAAAATGGTGGCTTTTGGGTACAGTCACAAGTCACAAGGAGGCAATGAGCGATAGGAGGGGTTTCGCCTCTCCCGGTATTGGGAGTTGATGTAACGCTGTGCTCGATTGGCTATAACAGGAAGTCCCTGACCAGGGCTGCTTTAGAGATATACTGGTAAGGGTTATCAGTAGTTTCTCGACCCGTTATGAGCCTAATATCGACATGACTTATCGAGTTACTGGGGTCTGACGTTTACCACCCCTAGACGAGATATGCGACATATCAGACGAAGAGACCGGACTGTACGGTAGTGTTACTGATTGGATTCGCAGGAGTGTTAGAAGGCTTGCTTGTTGATCTTCTGATCGCTAATACCCGGGTGGCCGTTACGTTTAGCAGACCGCTTGCGGCTTGTGGGTGTTTGATATGATCATCACCTACTGCCGGCGTATTGACGAGTCTTTAGAGTCGTACACGGGGGTTTCCTGGCTCAAGCGAAATGGAGTATGAGCACATATGTGATATGTGCGGGACCGAGATTAATACGATATGAGATACCGTATTCTATTCTCGCGAATTGTGACATTGGTCGGTTGTATGCGATATAGCCGGGTTATCGGATCAAGTGTTGATTCGATAAGTTGTTACACATGATATTAGTCGGTTATATGTGATATAGCCGGATTATTAAATCAAGAGTTGATTTGATAATCTAATGTATAATTATATATTAGATATATTATATTACATTAACTAGTATTAGCTCACTTATGATTCTTTTCTCTCTTGATGTGCACATTGTATATATGTGATATGTATATTTGTGTATATGTTTTGTGTCATGCTTGATGATACATGCAAGATGGGTGTATGAGACTTATACCATGCTTGGGTTAAGTTAGGGTTTTTATTTATTGCTTAAGTTATAACAAAAGAGAAAGACTTGGTCAATGTTGTCAAGCTTGGATGAAACTTGTAGAAACATTGACAAAGTCCACTCTTTTGTCATTCCTTAGGATATTTGTTAACCCAACCCTTAACCTTATCTCTTGGTTAATTCTCTACATGATTTAAGCATGAGGGCTTAACTCACCCATGGTTGCAATAATTCATTTGGATGAATTCATATGATGAGTTCTTCTTCTTCTTCTTCTTCCTCAAAGCTTTCTAGCTTCAATGGAGTTGTGAGAAAAAGTGTGAGAAAATCAATTCTAAAGTGAGCCCACTTCCTACTTCATCATCCTCTACTACTTGCCATTTAGTATAGGGTGTTTGCTTCACTAATTCCATAATTAGTGAAGAGATAGCTTGGGTTAGTGTCTCCTCGACGTAGATCATCTTCGGCCTCGAGGACATCGAAGCAAGCATGTTCGTTTCTTCATGGGATCCTCTCTAGAGTCCGGAGTTCACGATCGCAGCGAAAGGGACTACTATACGGAGCTATTGAAGTGAAGGACCGGTCTACAAAGGTTGTATTCCTTGCTCACTAGACTTGCAAAGTGTTTGCATTTTATTTTCCGTCGATTTCTAGTTAACGATTCTTAGTTAGGGTTAGCTAAAACGGAATTTTTTTGAATTTAGCATGGATGATGCCTCCCGAAACCTTGCTGCCGTCTTAGGTAACCCTGCAGTGGTATCAGAGCCATGCTAGAAATTTATACGGATTTTGTTAAGATTACGACACCGAAACAACTCCGAAACTTGAAAATGCGAAATCCAGTTTCTGTCGATTTTAAATATCTGTCAAAATTTTTTTAAACAAGTACAGAGTGCTATATATGATATAACATGAACACTGACAAAATTTGTGGCAATTTTGAGAAAAATTAGCCGAGCACCATACCCAAGATCTCGGCCAAAATCCGAGCTCACCCCCTGATTTTTTGCCTGTGTTCATGTGACTGGGTTTTGGTATTTCAGGTGTTGTTTGTTTTTGCTAATTTTGCATGTGATGTAATCTTACACTATAAACAATTTGGAGTGTTTTGTATTCGTAGTTTTAACACTGTTTCGGGTTTTTCGCATGTTGTCTAGACGAAGTTAAAAAGTTCGATCGAATGTCAAAAACCCATTTTTCCAAGTTTAACGTATTCAGAAAAACATGCAAGTGATCCTATGAACCCTCTGGAAGAATGAAACCCTAACTCGACTTTTTGGATCGCGGAACCGCGGTCAAACCCTAGGGTTTGCCGTAGTTCCGTAGCGACATGCACAATGCCTCCCGAAACCTTGCTGCCGTCTTAGGTAAACCTGCACAGTGCATGGTGGGCTCTGGGTTTCAGGTGAACACTCAGGGCCTCTAGTACAACACTACTACATTGCTAGATTTCACAGTAACAATTCGTGGTCATAGCGGATTACAGTGACCCTAAAATGACACTAAAAATACGATATGTGCACAAAACTAAAGCTTTAGTGTTCTAAACGATAACTATTAAGCAACACAACATAATAAACACCTAATTAACAGTTAGAGACCATTACATTTCCACACTTGCTAAAAAACCCTAGCTTTCCATGCTCCAAGTCATCTAAGCGGCTTAACTTGACTTTGTGAAGGGTTTTAGTGAGGTTTAGTGGTGATTTGTTTGGGTTTTGTGATGGTTTCGTGAGGGTTTCAGTTGAGGGGATGAGGAAAAATGAGAAGGAAACACAAATGAGTGAATGAGAGAGTAAGGAGAGAATGAGGGAGTGTATGGGTGAGGGAATGAAGGAAATGAAGGTGTGAGATTAGAGAATGCACCATGCCCATTCTCTCTCCTCATTAAATGCTCCGCATGCTTCATCATTCACTCTCTCTCTCTCTCTTCCTCTCTCAAGTCAACCCAATTTTAAACCCTTTAATTTAAAAACTAAATAATTTAGATAATTGCATATAACAAAATGGCATGACATTAAGTTAGGGTGCCATGACTACTTAAGCATGGTTAACCCTAATTAACCCTAGGTTAACATGCACAAGTGTGTGCAAGCCCGAAATAAATAATAATAAAATATTAATTAATTTTTATAAAATATATGAAAACTATTTTGGTAAACTTTTTACTAAAAATCCGCATTATCGCTTAATTAACACTAATCGCATTCTAAGGTGTTACAATCTTACCCCTTAAAGAAATTCGTCCCCGAATTTAAAATCTTAGTATGCGTACCTTCAAAGAGATGAGGGAATTTCTTTCGCATCTCGCTCTCGGCTTCCCAAGTGACCTCTTCACTATTCGGGCCACGCTAAAGAACTTTCACAGATGGCAAGACCTTTGACCGAAGTTTCTTCACCTGCCGATCCAATATAACTACCGGCTGCTCGGTGAACGAAAGATCGCGTTCTAGCTGAACGGTCTGGTGCTGAATCATGTGAGAA
Organism: Agapanthus africanus; assembly: GCA_030015575.1. Lineage (NCBI taxonomy): Eukaryota > Viridiplantae > Streptophyta > Magnoliopsida > Asparagales > Amaryllidaceae > Agapanthus > Agapanthus africanus. Next base: position 613,483,150 of record JASDDO010000024.1, read on the forward strand.
GGGTGTACTTGTGAAGCATCGATACATAGAATACGGGGTGAACATCCAGAAAACTGGGCGGAAGTGCCAAACGATAGGCAATGGTACCAACTCGCTCAAGGATCTCGAAAGGACCTACAAATCTGGGACTAAGCTCCCTTTCTTCCCAAATCTCATCACACCCTTCATCGGAGAAATACGTAGAAATACATGATCCCCTACTGCGAACTCGAGCCTGCGACGACGACGGTTGGCATAAGACTTCTGTCTGCACTGGGCTGCTCTCATCCTATCCTGTATCAACTGAATTTTCTCCGTAGTCTCTTGAACTGGCTTGAGTCCCAAAATTCTGCTCTCGCTGAGTTCGGTCTAATAGACTGGTGATTGACACTTTCTACCATACAAAGCCTCAAAAGGTGTCATCTGAATCGTCTCCTGATAACTGTTATTGTAGGAGAACTCTATCAACGGCAAGTGACGATCCCAACTGCCACCAAAATCAAGCACGCACGCATAAAGCATATCCTCCAGAGTCTGTATATTCCGCTCTGACTGACCATCGGTCTGCGAATGGAAAGCGGTGCTAAAACTCAATCGGGTACCCAAACCGTCCTGAAGCTTCTGCTAAAGACAGCTAGTGAACTGGGTGCCCCTATCGGATACAATGCATATGGGAACGCCATGCAAACGCACAATCTCAACAATGTACAACTGAGCATACTGAGCATAACTGAAAGTGGTCTTCATTGGAAGGAAGTGAGCCGCTTTCGTCAACCAGTCAACAATCACCCAAATGGAGTCGTACCCTCGACTGGACCTAGGTAGACCCACAACGAAATCCACGGAGATCTGTTCCCATTTCCACTCCGGAACGGGTAAAGGCTGCAATTCTCCTGCCGGTCTCTGATGCTCAGCCTTGACTTGCTGACAAGTCAGGCAGCTCGAAACGAAATCCGAAACATCACTCTTCATCCCTGCCCACCAGTAAATATCTCTCAAGTCACGATACATCTTGGTGGAACCTGGGTGAACACTATAAGCTGACTGATGTGCCTGCTCTAGGATCTCGCGTCTCAACCCATCGGTATCAGGTACACACAAACGAGTCCTAAAACATAGCACACCCTGGTCATCAATCTCAAACACCGAATCTCTACCCTGCCGAACCTGCTCAAGAATCTCAGACAAACGGGCATCGTCGGGCTGTGCCTCATGAATACAATCAAGTAGAAGTGGACGGGCGCGGACATGAGCAAGCTGTCCCCCAGTGAACTCAAACTGTACTCTGCTGTCGCACAAGGCCTGCCAAGCTGCAGAAGACTGTCTCTGAACTGCGCTCAACTGGGACAAGCTACCTGTTGGGAATCCTCCCGCGCGCGCAAACGCGTATGTTTTGGAAATGGATATGATTTTAATGAAATGGAATGCGCACGCGAGATCGTTCTTGTTTTAAAATTTATAAACCGCAAGTGCACGGCGTGTTGAAGCAAGCCGGCAAGTACGGGTCAATCCGCAGGGAATTGTGTATTAGGTATTGTTGTTTAAGGTTCAACAAATAACGAATGGGTTGGTTTTGTCACTAAAAAAGAAAGAATAAGAAAACAAGAAAACAAAGAAAAGAGGATAAGGAAGAAGTGGTTGTGGCTTCGGTTCGGAAGATCGAATTGCGACGATTCCTTCGACGCTCCCTTGATCATGAGTTGTCCGTCCTTATGTCGATCCCGGCATGAAGCATGACTTGTCAAGGCGGTTGCGAAGCACAAGTCTTCAAATTTCGATATTCGCCGCAAAACACGAAACGAGTCCGTTTGTTCACTTACCGTTTGTATGTCCAAGCTTGAGGTATCAACACTAAACACAAGGGTTAGCAAGCATACAACAACATAAAAAACACAAAGTAGTGAGTGAGAGCAAATGATCTCCGTGTTAAGTGTGCTAAGTGTTTGTGATGGTATATGGTATATGAAACCAAGAGATTTGTCAAGTCACTTAATCACAAAATACCACATCCAAACTTAGCAAACTTAACACCAACTTGATTTTAACTTAAATATTGTGAAATGGGGAAAGGGAGTGAATATGGTATATGAAGAGGTTACAAAGTAACCATGGTTTCAAAATACCATATCACATCGATACATAAAACAATCTCTAAGTTAGAATCACATTAAACAATTACAAGAAGAGGAGGAGGCAAAGCCTTTCATCTCACTTCCTCACCATAACCACAACCAAAGAAGATTGGTTACACATAATAAAAAAAAGCAAATAAGAAAAAGAAACAAGTAATAAAAGAAACAACAATATTATTAACACTTGAAGAAGAGGTACTAGATATTGGTAACTTATTCAACCTCCATAATGAAGCTCTCAAGAGAAAGCTTCAAGAGGGAAGAAGAAGAAGAAACCAAGTGATAGCCCACTCACTCTCAAGCCTAAACCAAAAACAAAACAAAACTATAAGATAGAATATGTGGATATTGCTAGTTATATGTATGCCCTAGAGGCCATTACTGTACATTGGATGTATATTGTAGTGGATGCTGGGACATATATAAGTAGGACTTTCTTGCTCGACATGATAGTACGCTATCTGGTTGCTCTTTATCTTAACATGTATACTTTCTGTCTCTCTGTTACATGTTGATAAAGCCCTTAGGATGTGTACTCGACTTCTAGGACTATGATGAAGATCATACTAGTGGGGCCTGGGTAGTCAATGAGTACATCCTTCATTGTTCCTAGTCGTGGGAATATCGAGACGGGACATCGATATTCCAGAGTAGACTAGCGTATATCTTCTCGACCCGTGTGATGGGCGATGGATGATCTCATATCCATTGGTGTTTGGCATCGGAGATGGTATGCGGGTGCTCAGTGGAGACTGGGTACACTGAACGGACTCGCCGAGAACTCCCAGATGGTATTATACCTCACGTCAGATGGCAGTTCTCTGGTGACACTGGTACAGCTTAGTCTGTTGACCCGAGATCGTCATAGAGTCTTGTGTGTCTCCCACTATGCTTTGATTTCCACCTTACCACGGCTCTACTGAGTCGTGCAAACAGGTGGTTTTTGGGTACAGTCCCGATTCACATGGAGGCAATGAGCGATAGGAGGGGATTCGTCTCTCCCGGTATTGGGGGTTGATGTTGCGCTATGCACGACTAGCCATAACTGGAAATCCCTGGCCAGGGTTGCAGTGATATACTGGTAAGAGTTATCAGTAGTTTCACGAATGTTATGGACCTTACGTCGGCATGACTTATCAAGCTATTGGGGTCTGACGTTTACCACCCCTAGGCGAGATATGCGACATATCAGACGAACAGACCGGACTGTACGGTAAGTGTTACTGGTTGGATTCACAGGAGTGTGAACGGGCTTGCTCGTTGATCTTCTGATCGCTCAATACCCGGGTGGCCGTTACGTTTAGCAGACCGCTTGCGGCTTGTGGGTGTTTGATATGATCATCACCTGCTGCCGGCGTATTGACGAGTCTTTAGAGTCCTACACAGAGGTTTCCTGGCTCAAGCAAAACGAAATAGGAGCGCATATGAAATATGTGCGGGACCGAGAATAATGCGTGTATGTGATACCGTATTCTATTCTCGCGATGAATGTATCGATTGGTTGTATGCGATATAACCTAGTTATCGAATCGAGGATTGATTCGATAAGTCGATACATTGGATATTAGTCGGTCATATGCGATATGACCGGATCGTTAAATCAAGTGTTGATTTAATGATTTAATGTATAATTATATATTAGATATATTACTTTACATTAACTAGTATTTGTTCACTTAAGATTGATTATCTCACTTGAATGTGCACATTGTATATATGATATAGTTTTGTGTACTAGTTTGTATCATGTTTGATGATACATGCAAACTTGGGTGTGTGTTTATTTTAAACCATGTTTAGGTTAATGGTTAGGTTTTATATTTGTTTTATTTATTTTCTTTAATTCATTTTTGGAAAGATAAATGAAATGGTGGCTTGCTTTGTTGTTTTGTTGAAGCTTCATGAAGCTTTGAATAAGTAACCATTTTGTTTTATCTTTAAACCTAACCATTAGCTAAACTAGGGTTGGCTCTCTAAATGAGTTAAACTAACCTAAGGTTGCATTATGATAAGATCAATTGATTTTATTATTATCATGATATATATTCTTTTTCTTCTTCTTCTTCTTCTTCAAGAAGAAGAAACCATGCTACCTCCAATGGTGCCATGATCAAAAGAGTGAGAAATCCAAATCCAAAGTGAACCCACTTCCTATTTCTTCATCCTCTACCACTTGCCATGTAGTATAAGGTGTTTTCTTCACAAGTTTCATGACTTGGTGAAGATGGAGCTCGAGTTAGAGTCGCCTCGACGTAGATCATCTTCGGCATCGAAGTCAACGACCTAGACCGATCTTTTCTCCGATGGAACCACCGCGAGAGTCCAGGGATCCGATGATCGCAGTGGAGGGACGTCATCACAGAGTTTATACAGTCTAAAGTTTTTTCATGTTTTCACGGATTGGAGGGGCTTAACGGAGCTATAGGATTTATACAGTCTAAAGTTTTTCCGTGTTTTCACGGATTGGAGGGGCGTTCTCGTAATTTGTCGGGAAGCTTCTAGAAGAGTGGTGACTTGGGGGGGTAAGGTGGCGTTGCTTTAAATGAGATTAGTGACTCATTTGTGTGATTCATCCATGTCATTAATGCATCATAAATGCTTAATGACTCATGGAGATGAATCACTCATACATATTTATGAAGCATGGTTGTTAATTCTATTATTTCATTTTTGGATAAATAAATTATGCTTCATATATATTATGATATATCATTATCTCATTTCATTATCATCTTCACCTTCTCTCTCCTCAAGCTCACTCTCTCTTCAAACCCTAACCCTAACCTCTCATGTGTTGAGATCAAGGGTTAGCTAGACTAATACTTCCATAACCTCACTCTATATCCCCTAGGTAGCTTAGATTAGCACTTTGAGCAACCTAGTTATCTCAAGTTAGAGATCAAGCTTGGCGTAGGAGCTCTCGGGTGGATCGTCTTTGACTCGAGGAGGCCGTTGAGGTGCCGATGTTCCAAGGAGCCTACGAGGAGTAGAGGACCGCGATGAAGACCCGAAGGACATGTAACGTGAGGTATAACTTCAAATCCGAGTAGTTAAACCTTTCGTAGTTTGCTAGTAACGGTTTAGAAACGATTCATGCACTCAAGTCCGTGTTACGAAGCTTTGACAATCGTTTTTCATATATTCCGCCTCCCCGCAAGTTTGTGGGGTGCGTGACATGGACTTACAGTGGTATCAGAGCCAACTAAACCATTACTAGCTTGTTAGCAACTAATTAGAAGTTCGATCGACGGAAAACACGAAAACAAAACCCTAACCCCTTTTCAGTTTCTGTTAATTTTAAAAGTGTCTGAAAAAATATTTGACATACCTTAAAATTCATAGCAGGGAAATTAATGAATAATGAGAAAATACGAGCCAGTGACTCGGCAAAACGGCCGCGGATCCGCGGCAATAGAGTGCTTCTGCCGCGGATCCGCCGCCGAGTCAACGCCGAGTTGACTCGGAGTTTCACAGTAATTCATAATTTCTGGGTTTTTGTCTTCCTGTATGTTCTGTTTCTACCCAGGTTGCTTCTTTGCTGGTTGGCTTTTGGGGTAAACACGGAATATGGTTATCGATCGATGTTCTAAGATATTTGCTAATCGGGTTATTATCTGTAATGTTTAATGTGTTCGTAAACCTCCCCTAACTGCTAGTATGTCGGTTGGCAGGGGGTTGCACATTTCTGTAATGTTTACTGTTTGTGTATATGGACTTGATTGGAATGTTGTGATGATTAGCCGGGGTTTGAGATGGGTTTAATATTCATTCATTCGATATATATGTAATATGATGTAATATTCTTTTGCGGGGCACATCCAGGTTGCGGTTGTAGCCACCGTTGTATTATTTCTTTTTACTGTTTTTGCTCCTAGGATAGACCCAAGGCGGGGTACACAAACTACCGGGTACTTTGAAGTGTTTAGTGGCCTACTCACTTTGTTGAGGGAGACCACTTCACTTCGGATACTTGGCGGGTAGTTTGTCGTACCCATAGGGGTCTAGGGTGGGGTAATGGCTATTCATTACAACTGTGTAATCCGTCTTTTATTGCAGGCTCAAAGCAAATGCGGATTGCTAGTATATCCAATAAAGTTCATCTGTGATCTGAAATGCTTATTATTGCGTCTGACGAATGTACAATATCTATATATGATAGCTATTAGACGTCACTTATGTTTTACACCCGCGCTAGCCCAGCCCCCGCTCTGTCGTTAGTTAAGTAACCTAACGGGTGATGACGGGACCCCGTGGCGAATGCGGATGGCATAAGAGGACGTGGTATTTTCGTTGTTTTCTGCAATGATAAGTTAAATGATGAGACGCATTATTATAATGCAAAGAGAATAAACCAAAGTTTAATCGTTGAAACAAATTTAAAAGAAACCACTCGGTTATTTTTAAAAAAATCAGAATTTTTTAAATTGCGGAGCTTTAACCACTCCTTTTAAAAAGTATCAGGTTCCTTCGATTATATCAAGTTCACTACGTTCACGGTTTTGCCAAAACCATTCGTAGCCCTCCGTCATTTCTTTTGGGTATTCAGTAGTATTCAAGCTATGTATATTTGGCCCTTAGTCAAAACATAGTGTTTGGTAGCTGCTGGGGTATTCATTTGTTGCATAGATAGACGCGTTGATTTGGTCGTATTACTTTTCTTGACCCTTAGTCAAGAGTATATACGGGTGGGTTCAAATTAACCTGGATAATGACGGGTAGAACTTGACATGTGACTTATGACATATTTGGCCCTTAGTCAAAGTCATAAGAGCATGGGGCAAAAATCCATATCAGGAATTTCTAAAGAAACTGAAATTTGCAGAGAGAGCATACAATTTTGGAGTTTGATGAATGTTGGTAGGATTCCTTCAACATTATCATACGATGATATTTTGGATCCCGATCTTACTGTGAGTATATACTACTTATCAGGAGATTCGTCACTTAACGATCAATGCTATAAACCAAGTAGGTGCCTAGAAAGGTGTCAGCGGGGTTACGCCCCCAGAGAAAAGAGGTTATTTAATTAAGGAACTTTGCGAAAGCGTTAGAAAACCTCCCTCGAAGTATCGACACTGACCTGGCTGAACGGTTAAGCAAGAATTGTATGGTGAGAATAGTCCTGACTAATTCTTCTTTTATGGTTTGAGGAGGGATTCGAGAAACAGTGGGAGCCATCCTGTTTAGATAAATTAAAAACCACTCTAAACTTGCAAGAACATCATGCTAATAGTATTTTCTTCTCTCTCTTAAATTGCAGCGACCTTGTGACCACACATAGGTTACATCTAGATAACAAATTGACTGAATCTTACTTATATGACTGGCAAAAGTCTGTCCAGATGTCCATTGCCTATGACAAGCTGGACCACCCTATTACTACTCAAGATCCCGCCGTCCCAGGTCCAGTTTCCACTGTCGCGGATATGGATATCCGTCAGACAAGGGAAAAAGATAAAGCGAAAGCCAAGTGCCTCGTGTTAGCTTCAGTTGATGGTGTATACCAGAAGCAGCACGAGAAGATGGACTTAGTTTCCATCTTTCTCCATAACAAAGATTTATATGGAGAGCAATCTCATATCGCAAGATATGAGACCTTGAACGAATTAATTCAAGCGAGGTTGGCTGACGGGTCATCTGTAGGGGACAACATCCTTACAATGACTAGCTATATTGATGAGCTCCAGGACCTGCAGACCATGTTGGGAAACGGGTCAGATACTGACTTGATTCTACAGTCACTATCTTCTATCCTGAAGGAAACCAGGGAAGTAGAAGGAAAGAGAAGGGCAAAAGTTTCGGGACTGGATATAGTAAAAGAGGGACGTTCCTATTGTTATGGGATTGGGCATAGGCAGAAAGATTGCAGGGCTTTTGAAGCCAGTAGCCAGGATACGAAGCATGTTGTGACTTCAGCCTCAAGTGTATTTGTAATTGAAGATTGTATGTCAATAAACTCTACTTCCTGGGTACTAGATACCGGAGCAGGATCTCATATCTGTAATTCATTACATGCTTTGAGAAACAGTAGAGTTATAAAGGTAGGTGATTGGTCTCTCAGAGTTGCAAACGGAATGACAGTGAACGCTGAATCCGTGGGAGAATATCGCCTAGGTTTGACAAGTGGGCATATATTGATTTTACATAACTGTTTATATGTACCTAGTATGACTTGTAATATCATATCAGTGTCCTCACTTTCAAGAGAGGGATATGATTTTACATTCGTAAGCGATGTAGTTAACATCCACCTAAATCAAGTTCTGATTGGGTCCGATACATTAGATAACGGTATATACGTATTAAGTCAAGCTCAGGTTTTCAATGTCCAGAACACTCTTAAAAGAAAGTCTCCAGAGATAAATCAGGCTTTCTTATGGCATTGTAGACTAGGTCACATCAATGAGAGAAGGTTGACTAAGTTACATAAAGAAGGATATTTGAATCCGTTCGAATATCAATCTTATGCTACTTGTGAATCTTGTCTCAAAGGAAAGATGACAAAGACTCCGTTCACTGGACACGGAGTAAGAGCAAGCGAGCTCTTAGGACTCGTACACAGTGACGTGTGCGGTCCAATGTCTACACATGCGCGAGGTGGTTATTCCTACTTCATTACTTTTACGGATGATTTCTCTAGGTATGGATATGTCTTCTTAATGAAGCATAAATCCGAGGCCTTTGAGAAATTCCAAGAATACAAGAATGAAGTGGAAAAACAAACAGGCAAAAGTATAAAGACACTGAGATCTGATCGAGATGGTGAATACTTAAGTGCCGAGTTCCTGGGTTACTTAAAAGAGAATGGAATTCTCTCCCAGCTTACTCCTCCATACACACCACAGCATAACGGTGTATCGGAAAGGAGGAATCGAACCCTATTGGATATGGTTTGTTCCATGATGAGTAACGCTGAGTTACCGCGATCATTCTGGGGATATGCACTAGAATCAGCTGCATATCTTTTGAACCAGGTTCCCACCAAGACTGTGACTACCACACCATATCAGATGTGGAGTGGGAAGAAACCCTATCTTCAGTATCTAAAGATTTGGGGATATCCGGCTTATGTTAAAAAGAAGCATGCGGACAAACTCGAGACACGATTAGTACTATGTAAGTTTATGGGATATCCAAAGAACTCCAGGGGATATCTATTCTATTACGCAGAGGAACAAAATGTTTTTGTTTCTCGTAATACCCATTTTCTAGAATATCAGTTTTTAGAAAAGGAAACTAGTGGGAGCGAAATAGAACTGGAAGAAATTCCAGAAACACAAACTACTACTGAAAGTTTGGTAGAACCAGAAGTTCAAGAAGAACAGGACATCCCAATGCCACTCCGCAGGAGTAGTAGGCCGTCTCATCCGCCTGAGAGATACTACGGTTTTCTCATAGATGGGGATAGAGAGGATTGTGTCATTGATGAAGATGACCCTACTAGCTTCCAGCAAGCCATTCAGAGCGGTGACTCAGTAAAATGGCTGGATGCAATGCGGACCGAAATGGAGTCCATGTACACTAACAAAGTATGGACTTTGGACGTTGCTCCAGATGGGGTAAAACCCGTAGGATGCAAATGGATCATCAAAAAGAAGATTGGTGTAGATAGACAGGTTGAAACCTATAAGGCTAGACTTGTTGCAAAGGGTTTCCGTCAAAGGCCTGGTTTGGATTATGACGAAACCTTTTCTCCAGTGGCTATGCTTAAATCTATTCGGGTCCTTTTTGCTATTGCTGCCTTCCACGATTATGAAATCTGGCAGATGGGCGTAAAGACGGCCTTTCTAAATGGTAATTTGGAAGAGAGCGTCTATATGGATCAGCCAGAGGGATTCATTCAGAGTGGGAGCAGCGGTAAAGTATGCAAGCTGCTTAAGTCCATTTATGGACTAAAGCAGGCATCGCGGAGTTGGAACATCTGTTTTGATGATGATGTCAAAGAATTTGACTTTATCAAAAATCCGGATGAACCATGCATATACAATAAGATTGTAGGGAGAGCTGTAGTATTCCTCGTCTTGTACGTGGATGACATTCTCCTAATAGGAAATGATATTCCTATGTTACAGTCAGTCAAAAGATTCTTGTCACATAAATTCTCCATGAAAGACCTGGGTGATGCCGCCTACATTCTGGGGATCCGGATCTATCGTTATAGATTAAAGAGGATGTTGGGACTTTCGCAGTCCAGGTACATAGACACCATAGTGAAGAGATTCGGTATGGATGATTCTAAGCGCGGTAATCTACCGGCTTGTCACGGAATCACCCTCTCCAAAGAGATGTCTCCCAAGACTGATTTGGAAAGGGATCACATGTCGATTATACCCTACGCTTCTGCGGTAGGTTCTATAATGTATGCGATGTTATGTACCAGACCAGATGTAGCATACGAATTGAGCGTTGTAAGCCGGTATCAGGCAAACCCAGGGGAGAAGCACTGGATAGCAGTAAAGAACATTCTCAAGTACCTAAGGAGGACTAAAGATATGTTCTTGGTGTATGGCGGAAAAGACCTCCAGATTGAGGCCTTTGCCAACTCCGGCTTCCAGAGTGACAAAGATGACACCAAATCCATGTCGGGTTATGTCTTTACCCTCAATGGAGGGGCGGTCTGTTGGAAGAGTTCCAAACAGGAGACCGTTGCTGACTCAACGATGGAAGCAGAGTACATAGCTGCTTGCGATGCCGCAAAAGAAGCAGTCTGGATGAAGAAGTTCCTCACAAAACTTCAGGTGGTTCCTACCAGTGTTAGTCCAATACCTGTGTATTGTGACAACAACGGCGCTATAGCTTTAACGAAGGAACCCAGGTCCCATCAGAAGTCCAGACACATCTTAAGGCGGTATCACCTGATCAGGGAGATCGTAGATCGCCGGAAGATCGAGGTGAAGAGAGTAGAGACGGAGAATAACATTGCTGATCCATACACAAAGGCCCTTCCTCAGACGCAGTTCGAAAGGCTATTCGAGATGATAGGTCTACGATATGCCAACTCATGGCCCTAGTGCAAGTGGGAGATTGTTAGTGTATATGCTCTAGGGGCCATTATTGTATCATACTAGGTTGTATATTACTTAATGGAAACTTGGGATATTCACAGTTGTATATAACAGTCTTGCTAAAAATGGTAGTATGCTACTTGGTTTGTGTCTACTTTAATATGTGCGTATGTTTCTTGTAACGTATCACTTATACATATTAGTAGAGCCCATAAGATCTTTGCTTGATTACCAGCGTTGTGATGGCAGTCACACTAGTGGGGGCTGGGTATTCTGTAAGCAACATCCTATACAGGTCCCTGGTCGTTGGATTATCGAGATAGGGCATCGATATTCCGGAGTAGACTAAGTGTGTACGCTTCTCATCCCAGTTGGGGAGATGGTCTGTCCCACAACCATTAGTACGTCGTACTGGAGATAGTATACAGGTGCTCGTTAGGTTACGGGTACACCGGACAGGACTCGTCGGGGAACTGATTGGTTGGTATTATACCCATCGTCAGTTAACAATTCCCAGGTGACATGAGTACAGCATAGTCCGCAGACTTGACACTGCTACTTCGCCTCGAGTGTGTCCTACTGTTCTTAGATTGCTACCCTACTATGGCTCAAAGGAGTCGTGCAAACAGGTAGCAGTTGGGTGCAGTCCCGAGCACTTGGAGGCAGTGGCGGTTAGACAGGATTCGTCTCTCCCGGTATTAGGAGTTGATATCGCGCTGTGTCAGAGAGCCATTACGCAAAGTCCCTGGCCAGGGCAAGCGAGATATACTGGTAGGTTCCAGTAGCTTCTCAGGATGTAATGGGCTTCGCTCCGACACGACTTATACAGCTATTAGGGGATTGACGCTTGCCGCCCCCTAGGCTTGATATGCGATAGTCTTAGACGAACAGACCGGACTGTACGGAGATTGTCACATCAGGCTCAGTGGGAGTTCGAATGGGTTTCCTCATCGGCTTTCTTATCGACATCTACCTGGGGACCGTTACGTACAGCTAGTGCCGCTTGCGGTCTGTGGTTAAACCTACTGCCAGCGTAGTGTCGAGTCTTTAAAGTCCCACACAGAGAGTTTCCCTGCTCCAGACGAAACGATATAGAGGTTGTATGGTTTTACGACAAGGGTTCGAACGCATACGTGTGTTTACGCACGTACAACTTTTCGAACAGTTTTTACTAGCAGGCTTTGGTTTAAGCCAGATTCTAGTATCGGGTTATAGGATTTATACAGTCTAAAGTTTTTCCGTGTTTTCACGGATTGGAGGGGCGTTCTCGTCATTTGTCAGGAAGCTTCTAGATGAGTGGTGACTTGGGGGGGTAAGGTGGCATTGCTTTAAATGAGATTAGTGACTCATTTGTGTGATTCATCCATGTCATTAATGCATCATAAATGCTTAATGACTCATGGAGATGAATCACTCATACATATTTATGAAGCATGGTTGTTAATTCTATTATTTCATTTTTGGATAAATAAATTATGCTTCATATATATTATGATATATCATTATCTCATTTCATTATCATCTTCACATTCTCTCTCCTCAAGCTCACTCTCTCTTCAAACCCTAACCCTAACCTCTCATGTGTTGAGATCAAGGGTTAGCTAGACTAATACTTCCATAACCTCACTCTATATCCCCTAGGTAGCTTAGATTAGTACTTTGAGCAACCTAGTTATCTCAAGTTAGAGATCAAGCTTGGCGTAGGAGCTCTCGGGTGGATCGTCTTTGACTCGAGGAGGCCGTTGAGGTGCCAATGTTCCAAGGAGCCTACGAGGAGTGGAGGACCGCGATGAAGACCCTAAGGACATGTAACGTGAGGTATAACTTCAAATCCGAGTAGTTAAACCTTTCGTAGTTTGCTAGTAACGGTTTAGAAACGATTCATGCGCTCAAGTCCGTGTTACGAAGCTTTGACAATCGTTTTTCATATATTCCGCCTCCCCGCAAGTTCGTGGGGTGCGTGACATGGACTTATAAGTACAACCTTTGTAGCTCCCTACGCTAGACTCCTTGGCTACTTGAGGGTTGGAAAACGTCCGCTTGAGAACCTCTAGGTCCACGATGATCCACCCGGAGTCCTCTTTGTCCAAGCTTGTAACTTCGCAAGATCAAGAGAAGAAAATGGAAGCTAACACTCTTCACAAGTGGGAAAGACTAGTGTAGAATGGTGTTGTGGTTGGTTTTCACACTTCAAAATCCTAACTTGGTAAGTATTTTGCTCACTTGAGAAATCTAGAGAGCAAAAGAGAAAGGAGGAAGAAGATGATGGCTTTTGGAAAAACAAGAGAATGATAATCACCAAATGAAAAATAGAAAATATAAGTATATATATTTTCTACTCTTCATCTTAAACCATGGTTACATAATAAAGATATTATTGTACTTGAGTTAAAACACAAAAGGAAGATTAACTCATGGTTAAAAAGTAGGTGAACAAGGTTAGCTCAAAGAAGAGTGTGGAAGATAACCATGTATTAATCTTTTTCTTTTCTTCTGTTTTAAAAAAAATACAATATATATCCATATATAATCATAAGGTGTGAGTCTTATATTGCCACCATCTACTATATAATCAACCATGATAATCTTTATGTATGCATGTATGTGTGCATGCACATCCTATGTGCATGAATGAGAATGAATGAGAATGAGTGCATACATGCATGCATACAACATAAAGATAAGAAAGGATTTCAAGTAAGAAACTAATGGTTTAAATGATAAATCAACACTTGATTTATCAACCCGGTCATATCACATACGACCCGACCAAAAGCAAGCCGCCCGATTAATATACGGTATCTCATACGCGCATTTTAACCGGGTCCACACGCATATCGCATATGCGCACCACAACGTTTCGCCCGGACTAGGTAACTCCTTTGTGGGACTCTAAGACTCGTCAATACGCCGGTAGTGGGTGATGATCATATCAAGCACCCCCAAGCCGCAAGCGGTCAGCTAAACGTAACGGCCACCCGGGTATTGAGCGATCAGAAGAAAACAAGCGAACCTACTACAACTCCCATCGAGCCAACCGGCAACACTACCGTACAGTCCGGTCTCTTCGTCAGATATGCTGCATATCGAGTCTAGGGATGGTAACGTCGACCCCAATAACTTAATAAGTCATGCCGATGAATGGTCTATAACAGATCGAGAAACAACTGATAACACTTATCAGCAAATCCCAACAGCCCTGGCCAGGGACTTACTGATATAGCCAGTCGAGCACTGCACAGCATCAACTCCCAATACCGGGAGAGACGAAACCCCTCCTATCGCTCATCGCCTTCGTGTGTCTCGGGACTGTACCCAACGGCCACCTGTTTGTACGACTCAGTAGAGCCGTGGTAGGGTGGTAATAAAAGTACAGTGGGAGAACACACAAGACTCTATGACGATCTCGGGTCTACAGACTAACCTGCACCAGTGTCACCTGAGAACTGCTATCCGACGATAGATATAATTCTATATAGGAGTTCTCGGCGAGTCCGCTCAGTGTACCCAGTCACTACTGAGCACCCGTATACGATCTCGATGTCAAACATCGATGAATGTGAGAACATCCATCGCCCATCATATGGGTCTAGTATCATATACGCTAGTCTACTCTGGTATATCGATGCCCCGTCTCGATACACCCACGACTAGGGACATTCCAGGATATGCTTATAAACTACAAATGTCCCACTAGTATGATCTCCATCATAATCACAGTAGTCAAGCCTATATCCTCAGGGCTTTATCAACATGTATGAAAGAATAAAAGTATGATCAGATCAACATGTCAGATAAAGAAGAACCAGATAGCATACTATCATGTCGAGCAAGAATGTACACTGAATATATATACATATATATATATATATATATGTATAAATACAACCACTATCATATAATGGCCTCTAGGTATACATATATCCAACAAGACGTTGAGACAAGAGAAATTATATGCAAGGATGGGCAAGTGCGAGTTTTGACTTGAAGAAGTAAGGTTTGGGGCAAATCTTAGCCGGGGATGGAATAGCCATTTATCCAGGGAAGATTGCTGCAGCTCAAGACTGGCAGTTTCTGAAGAACGTTGTAGAGATCAGAAGTTTTCTTGAGCTGGCAGGATACTGCAGAAGGTTCGTGGGGGATTTTGCTCGTTTGGCTGAGCTTTGACCTGGCTTACGCGCAAGGAGGTACCGTTTGAATGGACAGATAAGTGTGCGTCAACTTTTGAGGCGATGAAGCAGAGGTTTTCATTGATCATAAAAGCTTGAATTATGTGTTCATGTAGAAGGATCTTAGTGTGAGGCAACGTAGATGGTTGGAACTGATGGCTGACTACAAGCTTGATCTTAAGTACCATCCGGGGAAGGTTAATGTCGTGCCGTATGCGCGCAGTCGGCTACCAGCAATTCAGACGTTGACTGCACAGAAGGAACTCATTGAAGACTTTCGAAGATTTGATTTGGAGGTGGTGCTACCGCATTCTTTGAGACAGTTGATGCAGCTACAGGTACTTTCGTCATTGATCGAGAATATTAAAGCAGCGCAATTGCAGGACCCCAGATTGCAAAAGTTTCGAGAACAGGTTGAAGCTAGACTTCGAACGGACTTATTGATTCATGAAGATGGTACGTTACGGTATGGTAGCCATTTGTGTGTGCCAAAAGGAGATATTCGTGAAGAAGTTATGAAGGAGGCACACAGTTCCGTGTATTCCGTACATCTAGGAGGCATGAAGATGTACCGAGATATACGACAGCATTTCTGGTGGGAAGGCATGGAATGGGAGATTGCCCGCTTTGTGGCAAAATGCTTGGTGTATCAGCAAGTTAAGGCTGAACATCAAAGAGTTGCTGGTTTATTGCAACCACTTCCGATTCCTCAGTGGAAGTGGGAACATATAACCATGGATTTCGTGACAGCTCTACCGCGGAGTCCAAAAGGCAACAATGCAGTATGGGTGATTGTTGATCATTGACCAAGGCAGCTCATTTCATTCCTTTTCGGGTTGGTCAATCAACAGAAGCTTTGGCGGAACGGTGCATGCAGGGGATTGTAAGATTGCATGGAGTACTAGGGAGCATCGTGTCCGACCGTGACACTCGGTTCTCATCACACTTCTGGAGGAGCTCACAGGCAAGTTTGGGGACTCGATTGAAGTTTAACACAGCTTATCATCCTCAAACAGTTGGCCATTCGGAGAGAACGATCCAAACTCTTGAAGATATGTTGAGAGCTTGCATGTTGGACATCAAGGGTTCATGGGAAGATCATCTACATTTGGTGGAGTTTTCTTACAACAACAGTTTTCAGGCGACGATTCATATGGCTCCATTTGAAGCTTTGTATGGTCGCAAGTGCCGTTCACCGGTTTGTTGGGACGATGTCGGTGAACGAAGAGTGTTGGGACCAGATTTGGTTGTGCAAACAGTTGAGAAAGTTAACACTATCAGGAATCATATGAAAGCAGCACAAGACAGACAGAAGAGTGGAGCAGATATATCGAGAAGACCTCTAGAGTTCGCCGTGGGTGATTTGGTATTCTTGAAGATATCACCGACTAGAGGGGTGATTCATTGTGGAAGTCGAAGAAAGCTCAGTCCTCGGTTCGTCGGGCCTTTCGAGATCTTGGAGCGTGTTGGCGAGGTAGTGTATCGTTTGGCGTTACCACAGTCCTTGGCGAATGTGCATGATGTGTTTCACGTGTCACAACTTAGTAAATATGTTCGAGATGAAACACATGTGCTGGATCATTCGGAGCTGACTGTTCGAGAAGACTTGATTTTTGAGGAGCGACCGGTTGCGATTGTGGATCGAAGGGAAAAGGTTCTTAAGAACAGGGTTATCCCTCTTGTACTTATTTCTTGGGGTGGTCGCTCACGTGGAAAATTAACTTGGGAACGGGAAAATGAAATTCGGCAGAAGTTTCCCCATCTTTTCTTGTAGTTGTTGGTCGTTTATCTCTTTTGTATTCTTGGAATTTCGAGGACGAAATTCTTTTTGTAGTTGGGTATAATGTAACAACCGAGTCCAGTTCTACAAATTTCTGTTACCGTATGGGTTGTTGTGGTATTTATTTCATTTAGCATGCTTTGACAGTTACTGGTTGTAGTTTACCCCGACATTACATATGTTTGCATATAACAATTAAGTTAGTTAAAATAAATTAAAAATACTTGCCATGGCCTGCTTGATACCCCTAACCCTGTGGTAGCGTCCGTGCATCGGGTTCTCGTCCCGTTCAGTGGAACGGGCGTGTTTGGACGTCTACGCGCACGTGCGTGCGTCCGTTCTTGGGGGTATGCTTTTTCATTACAAAATCCTTCATTTCAAATTTTGGAACTTGCTAATATTTTTCATATTTCAAATTCAAATTTTTGGACCCAACCTGGGCGCATTTCGGAAATGTTTTATATTTCGCTAAATTAAACTATTTGAAATTTATTAAATATTTAAATTCTAAATATTCTTTAATCTTCTTAAAACCGTTCAAATATTTAACAGCCAAAGATTTGGCTCAGCTAGCTTAGGGGATTTTCTTATCTGATAAAATCCTTTTCAATTTTCCCAGCCAATCAAATCTTTATAAAACCCACGAGATTATATTTTGTTAACACCAGAAAATCTTTCTAATTTTTTTTATCCTTAAAAAAAAATTTCACCACCAATCAGAACTCACATTCCTCGTCGCTAGGCCCCACTTCCTTTCTCTCTCTCTCTTTTCTTCTTCTCTCTCTTCTTCATACTCGCTCACCCCCGCTACAGGACAATTTCCTCTCTCCTCTCGCTTCTCTCTTCCTCTCTCCTCTCGCGTCTCTCTCTCACTCCTCTCGCGGTGAGAAGGGATCTCATCACCGCTCTAAAGATCTGCTCACTTCCCTTCTTCTACACCTTCTTCTTCTGCAGTTTCTTTTTTTTTAACCCATGCAGCCTCGTCGAGCCACCGAGAAACCCTAACCCTTGCCGCCTCTGCCTCGTCACCATCTTCATCTCACCTCCTTCTCATCCTCCTCCTCGTCTCCATCCTATTATCTTCCTCTCTTTCTCCCCGAGGCTCTCCCCTGCACACACCCACCAAGCACCCTTCAACCCAACATCCCCGAGCATCGCACCCACCATCATCACCATCTCATCTCCTTCCCCTCTTCTTCATCAGCACCTCAACACAACCCTTCTCGTACCCTGCATTAAACCCCAGAAACAAAACCCTAGCACATCTTGTAACCCGCACCCTCGCCGGCAACACACCGCCGGTGACCCCGTCACCACCACCTCGTCTTCCTGACCCCTGCGCACAACCAGTAAGCTATCCTTCCTTCTCTTTCTTCTTCTTTTCCTCTTCTCTTCTCTTTCTGTATCTTTATAGAATTCATGTTCACTGTTCTTTAGATCGCCGGATTCCGGTCGGGCCGTCGACGATCTCGACGACTCAGCGAGGACCTCTGACCCGTGTGTTTCCATCGTTCGTCGTTTGGACTCATTCCGTGTACCGTGCGCGCGTCGCGACTTTTCCCGCCGACGCGAGACGTTCCGTTTTCCGTGTCGCGATCCGTCGAGGCAAGTTAATCTTGCTACATGCTATCTAAGTCATTATATACCTATTCTAATATATATCTAGTTTAAATTTAGCACCCCATGCATCATTTTATAACATTTCGATGTTCCGTTTGCATCTATTCATATTATTTCAGATCTAGAACTTGAAACGTAACTACTGCATTTAGTTTTACTAAACCTACATAGTCACATTTATATGTTAGATCACATAATCACAATTGTTTTATAGCCATATCACCCTTTTGTAGTTTTACCCTATCGGACGACCAATTGCATACATTTAGCCTTATTCACATTCAATTGCATCTCTAGATAGTTTTAATACATATTAATATGGTTTTATTATCCACATGTGTAATACTGCATTCCTGAAAGGTTAAAACTATTCCTCAAACCATACTGATAACCGTACAACTAAGTAGTTTTAATCTGCACCTATTGCTATCATGTTACTATGCCTGTTTATTGTTCTGATAGTACCATGCTTGTTTATTCATAACCATGATCATGCTAGTCGATTATGAGCATCCACATGTTATCTTGTACACCCTGACGTGACTTGCTACACATATTACTTGACCTGACATGGTACCGTACACTCTTGACACGACATGACATCTAAATACACTACTCGACTTGACCTGATGTACCATAGCTTTACCTGTTACCTGATCTGGTGTCTAATGCCAACAAACCTGACATGTAGTCCTTACGGACCGTTCTTGTTGTCTATCCAGACAAACCTGCACCTACCTTATCCTGTGTTGGCATTAGTTCTTGATTACTGAATACCTGACTTGACACATATAACTTGGGGGTATGGGGAAATCAATGATGAAATCCTGACTTGTAACTCGACAGTTGCTTGCTTATACTGATCAGTTTTTGAGGCTAGGCCCGCCTCGTGACGATGCTGCTGACATCGTTGGTCTTTTCCCTTTTTCCTTTTTGTGCCTAGCGGTACGTCTCGGTTTCAGCCCGAGAGTCTTAGACCGTGGTCCCGGGCATGCACGGGATACTATTGAGTTACATCGATGATTCATCAAATTGATTTCAAAGACTTGAGAGTAGATAACCCAATAGACCAGTTTAGTTTACTCATTGCACACTACCCTTCACTGCCCTGATTTATAATGCTGTTACACCTGCTTTATCTTTCATGATTATATTTGCATTGCCTGTTACCCTGTTTATATTTTATTGCTTGATGACATGACGTGCTGACGTCTGGGTTTTGCATGGCCCAGATTCCGTACCTTTGCTGCAATCCGAGCAGGAGTACTTCAGCCAGCAGGCTGAGCAGTGAGGATTCAGTAGTAGTTAGTTCTTTACTTTTCAGCATTTCATTTCCTAATGTGAGCCCGCATTATGGGACATATATTCCGGTTATATTTTGTATTGGATCTTTTGCTTCCGCATTATTATTCTTGACTCATTTTATTTTGGTTTATGGACATGTATTAGATAGTTCTATTTTATTCTTGATATCTCTACAGCCGTAATGTGACCGTGGAAGGACAATTCCTATCCACAGGTAGCATGGTTGGCTATGTCACGTCCCTACTTAGCGTACTCTGGAAAGCGGGGCGTGACATGGTTCTTTTGGTATCAGAAACATAGGTTAATCGGGTTTGATTCTTTTGTAGTTGGGTATTGGACCCAATACACGAATCAGAATACCCGTGATTAGGAAACATGTCCTGCCACCTTACCGCCTTACCATTCTTAAATCTTAACCTCCTCCTGATTCTACTTTTGCGATGTGCAAACCTCCTTTGCATATCGACTCGAAAACCTGGTCTCCTTTGTTTATCTCTAGAGCTTAGGCGACTTGAGTGGAGTTATGTGATTGTGACTATGATACTGCGACATTGTTACAATGCGGTACTCTATTTAAGTAACTTAGAGTTCTAGCCTTGACTCATATACTTGATCTATATGTTGAATCTGTTATCGTACCAATACTATTTGGTGTTTGGTTGCAGTATCATGGAGGCCAGGAATCTACAATCGTACCAGAGGTGTATGGATGACGCTACTTTGCTTGGAGTAATTCGTAACTTGCTTGAGGACCACAAGCAGCAGACAGAGCTGAGGCCGGCGTTTGCACCAAATCAAACGTCCGTACGTAAAGGTATTCCGGTGAACCGACGCAGTGTGGCACCAATGAAGAAAACAATCGTTGCTGGTCGGAGAGGAAGCGTGATCTGTGACTTTTGTCGTTTGCCTGGGCATGTGCAAAGGGAGTGTCGGAGAAAGCGTGGACTCCGTTTGGTCTGTGGATCGGCGGATCATACAATAAATGCTTGTCCGTCGAAACTTCTTAAGGAAGAGAATGTTCAGAGGCCAGTGTTACCCAAGGAAAGGGGAGGGATGTTGTGCAACTTCTGCCAACGACCGGGTCATTATCGAAGAGATTATCGTAAGAGGCTTGGGCTTTGTCGGATTTGTGGATCAGAGGATCACACCATTGTTAATTGTCCGTCAGGGCTAAGATTGAAGGAAGATACTCGGGAGCCGCCGCAAGAGCAGCTTCCAGATCAGGAGCAGTTTATTCGGGGAGCTAATCAGGCTCAGACTTTTTCCCTGATGGCTGAAGAGGCTAAACCGTTAGAGGAAGTCATTTCAGGTACCCTATTGTTCATGGTTTTCTCGCATTAGCGTTATTTAATTCTAGTGCATCCCATTGATTTATGTCGTCCAAGTTTATTGCTGTTCACTCGATGACTTTCACGACCCTGTTTAATTTTGCGACATACACACTGGGATTAGGAAAATCATAACTAGTAGAGGGTGTAAGGTTGGTTTCGTCGTGGTTTGCGGACGGGAGCTATTGCAGAGGTCTTGGAAGTTGTTACGGGTAGTATTGATGTAGTCTTGGGAATGGAATTTCTCGGCACTTTCCACGCTCACATTGAGTGTAGAGTGAAGAAAGCGAATGTCCAGATTTCCGGACACCCAGAGGTTGTCTAGAAGAAGCAGTTCTGTCGAGCCAGTCGAGGTTAGAGCTAGGCCGACAATTAATGATCCTTCGTCGATGAAGGTTGCTAAAGATGAAGCGCTAGCTGTTGTTCGAGATTTCATGGATGTGTTCGAGGGCATATCAGGTTAACCGCCGAGACGAGACGTAGAGTTCGCAATTGATTTTATTCCTGGTGCAGCGCCAGTATCTAAAGCATATTATCCAATGGCACTAGTGGAATTGGAAGAAGTAAAGAAGCAGGTTAGCGAATTGCTAGAGAAGGGTTGAATTCACGCAGTTCACCTTGGGGAGCTCCAGTTTTTCTAGTAAAGAGGAAAGATGGCACAAGGAGGATGTGCATCGATTATCGAGAATTAAACCGGGTGACTATTAAGAACAGGTACCCGATCTCTCGCATTGTCATTGTTTAAGCAGCTTAATGGCGCAAGGGTATTCTCGAAGCTGGATTTGCGATCCGGATATCATCAGGTCCGAGTTAAATCAGAAGATATTTGCAAGACGGCGTTCAGAACTTGGTATGGACATTACGAGTACTTAGTGATGCCCTTCGGAGTAACGAATGCACCGGCTATATTCATGGACTTGATGAACCGAATCTTGGACCAGTTTATTATGATGTTCATTGACGATAATCTGGTTTACTCGAAGAGTTTTGAAGGGCATGCGGCACATTTGAAGACCGCACTGCAGACGTTGAGACAAGAGAAATTATATGCAAGGATGGGCAAGTGGGAGTTTTGACTTGAAGAAGTAAGGTTTGGGGCAAATCTTAGCCGGGGATGGAATCGCCATTTATCCAGGGAAGATTGCTACAGCTTAAGACTGGCCGTTTCTAAAGAACGTTGTAGAGATCAGAAATTTTCTTGAGCTGGCAGGATATTACAGAAGGTTCGTGGGGAATTTTGCTCGTTTGGCTGAGCTTTGACCCGGCTTACGCGCAAGGAGGTACCGTTTGAATGGACAGATAAGTGTGCGTCAACTTTTGAGGCGATGAAGCAGAGGTTTTCCCTGATCATAAAAGCTTGAATTATGTGTTCACGCAGAAGGAGCTTAGTGTGAGGCAACGTAGATGGTTGGAGCTGATGGCTGACTACAAGCTTGATCTTAAGTACCATCCGGGGAAGGTTAATGTCGTGCCGGATGCGCGCAGTCGGCTACCAGCAATTCAGACGTTGACTGCACAGAAGGAACTCATTGAAGACTTTCAAAGATTTGATTTGGAGGTGGTGCTACCGCATTCTTTGAGACAGTTGATGCAACTACAGGTACTTTCGTCGTTGATCGAGAATATTAAAGCAGCGCAATCGCAGGACCCCAGATTGCAAAAGTTTCGAGAACAGGTTGAAGCTAGACTTCGAACGGACTTATTGATTCATGAAGATGGTTCGTTACGGTATGGTAGCCGTTTGTGTGTGCCAAAAGAAGATATTCGCGAAGAAGTTATGAAAGAGGCACACAGTTCCGTGTATTCCGTACATCTAGGAGGCATGAAGATGTACCGAGATATACGACAGCATTTCTGGTGGGAAGGCATAGAACGAGAGATTGCCCGCTTTGTGGCAAAATGCTTGGTGTGTCAGCAAGTTAAGGCTGAACATCAAAGGGTTGCTGGTTTATTGCAACCACTTCCGATTCCTCAGTGGAAGTGGGAACATATAACCATGGATTTCGTGACAGCTCTACCGCGGAGTCCAAAAGGCAACAATGCAGTATGGGTGATTGTTGATCATTGACCAAGATAGCTCATTTCATTCCTTTTCGGGTTGGTCAATCAACAGAAGCTTTGGCGGAACGGTGCATGCAGGGGATTGTAAGATTGCATGGAGTACTAGGGAGCATCGTGTCCGACCGTGACACTCGGTTCTCATCACACTTCTGGAGGAGCTCACAGGCAAGTTTGGGGACTCGATTGAAGTTTAGCACAGCTTATCATCCTCAAACAGTTGGCCATTCGGAGAGAACGATCCAAACTCTTGAAGATATGTTGAGAGCTTGCATGTTGGACATCAAGGGTTCATGGGAAGATCATCTACATTTGGTGGAGTTTTCTTACAACAACAGTTTTCAGGCGACGATTCAGATGGCTCCATTTAAAGCTTTGTATGGTCGCAAGTGCCGTTCACCGGTTTGTTGGGACGATGTCGGTGAACGAAGAGTGTTGGGACCAGATTTGGTTGTGCAGACAGTTGAGAAAGTTAACACTATCAGGAATCATATGAAAGCAGCACAAGACAGACAGAAGAGTGGAGCAGATATATCGAGAAGACCTCTAGAGTTCGCCGTGGGTGATTTGGTATTCTTGAAGATATCACCGACTAGAGGGGTGATTCATTGTGGAAGTCGAGGAAAGCTCAGTCCTCGATTCGTCGGGCCTTTCTAGATCTTGGAGCGTGTTGGCGAGGTAGCGTATCGTTTGGCGTTACCGCAGTCCTTGGCGAATGTGCATGATGTGTTTCACGTGTTACAACTCCGTAAATATGTTCGAGATGAAACACATGTGCTGGATCATTCAGAGCTGACTGTTCGAGAAGACTTGATTTTTGAGGAGCGACCGGTTGCGATTGTGGATTGAAGGGAAAAGGTTCTTAAGAACAGGGTTATCCCTCTTGTACTTGTTTATTGGGGTGGTCGCTCACGTGGAAAATTAACTTGGGAACGGGAAAATGAAATCCGGCAGAAGTTTCCCCATCTTTTCTTGTAGTTGTTGGTCGTTTATCTCTTTTGTATTCTTGGAATTTCAAGGACGAAATTCTTTTTGTAGTTGGGTATAATGTAACAACCGAGTCCAGTTCTACAAATTTCTGTTACCATATGGGTTGTTGTGGTATTTATTTCATTTAGCATGCTTTGACAGTTACTGGTTATAGTTTACCCCGACATTACATATGTTTGCATATAACAATTAAGTTAGTTAAAATAAATTAAAAATACTTGCCATGGCCTGCTTGATACCCCTAACCCTGTGGTAGCGTCCTTGCATCGGGTTCTTGTCCCGTTCAGTGGAACGGGCGTGTTTGGACGTCTACGCGCACGTGCGTGCGTCCGTTCTTGGGGGTATGCTTTTTCATTACAAAATCCTTCATTTCAAATTTTGGAACTTGCTAATATTTTTCATATTTCAAATTCAAATTTTTGGACCCAACCTGGGCGCATTTCTGAAATGTTTTATATTCCGCTAAATTCAACTATTTGAAATTTATTAAATATTTAAATTCTAAATATTCTTTAATCTCCTTAAAACCGTTCAAATATTCAACAGCCAAAGATTTGGCTCAGCTAGCTTAGGGGATTTTCTTATCTGATAAAATCCTTTTAAATTTTCCCAGCCAATCAAATCTTTATAAAACCCACGAGATTATATTTTGTTAACACCAGAAAATCTTTCTAATTTTTTTATCCCTAAAAAAAATTTTCCCCACCAATCAGAGCTCACATTCCTCGTCGCTGGGCCCCACTTCCTTTCTCTCTCTCTCTCTCTCTTTTCTTCTTCTCTCTCTCTCCTTCATACTCGCTCACCCCCGCTACAGGACAATTTCCTCTCTCCTCCTCTTTCTCTCTCCTCTCGCTTCTCTCTTCCTCTCTTCTCTCGCGTCTCTCTCTCACTCCTCTCGCGGTGAGAAGGGATCCCATCACCGCTCTAAAGATCTGCTCACCTCCCTTCTTCTACACCTTCTTCTTCTGCAGTTTCTTTTTTTTAAACCCATGCGGCCTCGTCGAGCCACCAAGAAACCCTAACCCTTGCCGCCTCTGCCTCGTCACCATCTCCTTCTCATCCTCCTTCTCATCCTCCTCCTCGTCTCCATCCTATTCTCTTCCTCTCTTTCTCCCCGAGGCTCTCCCCTGCACACACCCACCAAGCACCCTTCAACCCAACATCCCCGAGCATCGCTGACGATCCCTGCATCGCACCCACCATCATCACCATCTCATCTCCTTCCCCTCCTCTTCATCAGCACCTCAACACAACCCTTCTCGTACCCTGCATTAAACCCCAGAAACAAAACCCTAGCACATCTTGTAACCTGCACCCTCTCCGGCAACACACCGCCGGTGACCCCTTCACCACCACCTCGTCTTCCTGACCCCTGCGCACAACCAGTAAGCTATCCTTCCTTCTCTTTCTTCTTCTTTTCCTCTTCTCTTCTCTTTCTGTATCTTTATAGAATTCATGTTCACTGTTCTTTAGATCGCCGGATTCCGGTCGGGCCGTCGACGATCTCGACGACTCAGCGAGGACCTCTGACCCGTGTGTTTCCATCGTTCGTCGTTTGGACTCATTCCGTGTACCGTGCGCGCATCGCGACTTTTCCGGCCGACGCAAGACGTTCCGTTTTCCGTGTCGCGATCCGTCGAGGCAAGTTAATCTTGCTACATGTTATCTAAGTCATTATGTACCTATTCTAATATATATCTAGTTTAAATTTAGCACCCCATGCATCATTTTATAACATTTCGATGTTCCGTTTGTATCTGTTCATATTATTTCAGATCTAGAACTTGAAACGTAACTACTGCATTTAGTTTTACTAAACCTACGTAGTCACATTTATATGTTAGATCACATAATCACAATTGTTTTATAGCCATATCACCATTTTGTAGTTTTACCCTATCGGACGACCGATTGCATACATTTAGCCTTATTCACATTCAATTGCATCTCTAGATGGTTTTAATACATATTAATATGATTTTATTATCCACATGTGTAATACTGCATTCCTGAAAGGTTAAAACTATTCCTCAAACCAAACTGATAACCGTACAACTAAGTAGTTTTAATCTGCACCTATTGCTATCATGTTACTGTGCCTGTTTATTGTTCTGATAGTACCATGCTTGTTTATTCATAACCATGATCTTGCTAGTCAATTATGAGCATCCGCATGTTATCTTGTACACCCTGACGTGACTTGCTACACATATTACTTGACCTGACATGGTACCGTACACTCTTGACACGACATGACATCTAAATACACTACTCGACTTGACCTGATGTACCATAGCTTTACCTGTTACCTGATCTGGTGTCTAATGCCAACAAACCTGACATGTAGTCCTTACGGACCGTTCCTGTTGTCTATCCAGACAAACCTGCACCTACCTTATCCTGTGTTGGCATTAGTTCTTGATTACTGAATACCTAACTTGACACATATAATTTGGAGGTATGGGGAAATCAATGATGAAATCCTGACTTGTAACTCGACAGTTGCTTGCTTATACTGATCAGTTTTTGAGGCTAGGCCCGCCTCGTGACGATGCTGCTGACATCGTTGGTCTTTTCCCTTTTTCCTTTTTGTGCCTAGCGGTACGTCTCAGTTTCAGCCCGAGAGTCTTAGACCGTGGTCCCGGGCATGCACGGGATACTATTGAGTTACATCGATGATTCATCAAATTGATTTCAAAGACTTGAGAGTAGATAACCCAATAGACCAGTTTAGTTTACTCATTGCACACTACCCTTCACTGCCCTGATTTATAATGTTGTTACACCTGCTTTATCTTTCATGATTATATTTGTATTGCCTGTTACCCTGTTTATATTTTATTGCTTGATGACATGACGCGCTGACGTCTGGGTTTTGTATGGCCCAGATTCCGTACCTTTGCTGCAATCCGAACAGGAGTACTTCAGCCAGCAGGCTGAGCAGTGAGGATTCAGTAGTAGTTAGTTCTTTACTTTTCAGCATTTCATTTCCTAATGTGAGCCCGCATTATGGGACATACATTCCAGTTATATTTTGTATTGGATCTTTTGCTTCCGCATTATTATTCTTGACTTATTTTATTTTGGCTTATGGACATGTATTAGATAGTTCTATTTTATTCTTGATATCTCTACAGCCGTAATGTGACTGTGGAAGGACAATTCCTATCCACAGGTAGCATGGTTGGCTATGTCGCGTGCCTACTTAGCGTACTCTGGGAAGCGGGGCGTGACAGATGCAGTGTCCAATGGGTACTAAGTCAAGGCACAACAAATAATAGTATGCAATGATGCTCATGCACAACTAACTCATATGCGTATAACATGCGACTATAATATCATATCTAGCCCTGACGCTTAACGCCATACGGCCGATTTCCCCGTAGATGTTAAATCTATTCACCGATGATCTCGAGCTAGGTACATCCAACCACCTGCTTTTCTTTCTTCGCAGCGTCCGAAGTCCCCGCAATCGATCCTAAAATCATACAACAACATAACGAGTGCACATTAGAAACCTTCAATAATACATACAAACTACGTGTAGATCGACGCACCGACTCCAACAAACTCTCAAGTGTTCGCTTAGAGTCTAACGTTAGCGACATTCTAAATCAAGCCTAAGTGCAGCGAGCTACATCAAGAACGCGAACCGTGTCGGATAACGTAACGCGCGCCGTCGAAACACTAAAATTTAGCAAAGTGTTCCCAGATTTTGCCTACTGTCAAAACATAAAAATCAAGCAGTACCAAACACCCAAAAATAGCTACAGACAGCTGCCCTAAAAACCACAACTCCTCAGGTCCCTACACGCCCGGCGACGCCGGAATTCCTTCTGATCTCGCCGGATGAACAGTGCATGGTGGGGTCAGGGTTTCAGGTGAACACTCAGGGCCTCTAGTACAACACCACTACATTGCTAGATTCCACAGTAACAATTCGTGGTTATAGCAGATTACAGTGACCCTAAAATGACACTAAAAATACGATATGTGCACAAAACTAAAGCTTTAGTGTTCTAAACGACAACTACTAAGCAACACAACATAATAAACACCTAATTAACAGTTAGAGACCATTACCTTTCCACACTTGCTCAAAAATCCTAGCTTTCCATTCTCCAAGTCATCTAAGTGGCTTAACTTGACTTTGTGAAGGGTTTTAGTGAGGTTTGGTGGTGATTTGTTTGGCTTTTGTGATGGTTTCGTGAGGGTTTTGGTTGAGGGGATGAGGAAAAATGAGAAGGAAACACAAATGAGTGAATGAGAGAGTGAGGTGAGAACGAGCGAGTGTATGGGTGAGGGAATGAAGGAAATGAGGGTGTGAGATTAGAGAATGCACATGCCTATTCTCTCTCCTCATTAAATGCTCCCCATGCTTCATCATTCACTCTCTCTCTCTCTTCCTTTCTCAAGTTAATCCAATTTTAAACCCTTTAATTTAAAAACTAAATAATTTAGATAATTGCATATAGCAAAATGGCATGACATTAAGTTAGGATGCCATGACCACTTAAGCATGGTTAACCCTAGGTTAACATGCACAAGTGTGTGCAAGCCCGAAATAAATAATAATAAAATATTAATTAATTTTTATAAAATATGTGAAAATTATTTTGGTAAGCTTTTTACTAAAAATCCGCATTATCGCTTAATTAACACTAATCGCATTCTAAGGTATTATCCCTCTCCCTATCTACCTCTCTTTTAACTCCGAATAAAATCTCTTACACCTCGCCTCCTCTCATTTGAAAAAGAGAAAAAAAAATCTATAATTCAAAATGTTCATAAATTATTAGAAGATCATTTAAAAATAAAAAATAAAATGAATGGATACCCATAATGAACATTTAGTGCTCTTTTCACTAAAATAGTATTATAACAGGGCCCAATTTTTTTTATTATACCTAAATGAATAAGAGCTAATATTTTCCTTTTCACAAGAATAAATATACTATATTATTGTATTATTTTACCTCTATAGTTAAGGATATCAAGTACTGTTATACATACAATTCAATAATTTTTTTTTCATTTTATATGACTGCATGTTTCCGGAACCACAAGTGAAGCAGGCAAAAAACTAACAACTTCATAATGGAAACTTTTTGCAACATATATTTGCATATGCAGCTCTATAATTAGAAGCAGCCAAACAACTCCTTAATTTTGGCCTTCAGAGGAAAGTTTTCTCGGGAGAACAAGGGGAAAAGGAATCCGACCTGGAAATGACGTTTCCATTTTGTTGATCCGTTCGATAAGGGCTTATTTGGTTGCTGGATTTGGATGTTTTAGAGCCAAATCCACGAGGAATAGATAACTTTGTGTTTTGTTTGATAGATTTGTAATGGATCGGATATGGTGCCAACTTGAAATCCTACCAAAATCAATGTAAGAGACAAAATGGTAGGACCCACAGCATCTAAATAATAATGCCAAACACGTGGGGTTAAACGAGTAGATTAGTGTTTTTCAACGAGCAATACTTTACCTACCGGGCTTTCGCGCTAGCGCTCACTCCGTTGTTTGGTCGTGCCGGGTAAACGGATAAATGCTTAAAACCAACCACAATCCATACAAGAGAGCAAACAGTGTGACTCATAATATCTTGAAACCAGTGCGTAACAAACGGGACGATGAATTTTGTCCTTTCGCTAGGTTTTGGAACGACTTCAAGCATGATCGGTTTGGCATTTTTCTTTTTCAACCCAGATTGAAGAATGCTTTCCTAAAAGGGAGACTTGGCAAAACTTCATCGCCACGTGGGATATTTAATAATGAAAAAGGAACGGAGGTATAGGATTACTCGCGGTCGCCTCCATCTTCTTCCCTCCTCTTTTGCTCAGCCGATTTGGGATCTTGATCTCCATCTCTCGCCTCTATCTCCCATAGCCGGCGAGGCCTCTCATCGTCTCTCTCCTCTTGCCATCTCTCGCCGACGATTTCCTCTCGCCGTCGCGATCCCCACCTCTCGCCGACGATCTTCTTTGTCGTCCATCCTCTCGCCGACGATCTCCTCTTGTCGTTCATCCTCTCGCCGACGATTGCTCTCTCTTTCTCTTTGAACAGCGAACATCAAACGAGAACACAAGGTAATATTATCAATTCCAAATATTTATGCAATTCTTAAGTGTAGAGCTAACAAAAATTAAACTCACCTCCTAAAGATTACCTCCAAATTCTTGTTTCATAAATTCCAAATATTTATGCAATTCTTAAGCGTAGAGCTAACAAAAATTAAACTCGTCTCCTAAAGATTACCTCCAAATTCTTGTTTCTTATCCATCAACAAGTTTGGGACAACCAAACATGAGAATGAAGATTTTGGAAGTCACCAGAAACTATTTGGTGCAAAACAAACAAAAAATTTCTAAATCCATGGATTTGCGTTTTTAAGAATTTGGGAATCCATATTCTGTAATCAAGCAACCAAACAGGCCCTAAAGAGATCAAGATAACTCCCGCGATCAATCCTTTTCACATGCCTCCTTTCCCTTTCCACTGTATTGTTCGAGTCGTTGCCATTTCAAGAAACGTTTCCCCCCCCCTTATATTCGGATTCGGAGTGGCTGCTATGAGGAAAATAGCACCCATGCTGTTATCCTCAACGGTCCAGATTCATCTAAAATCCAGATGAACGGCCGAGATTTGTGTGAAACAGACGGCCTTTGGTGTTGGTGTATCATACGTGCTTTGCATGTATGATGTGTGGCCAAGATGGGGGAGCACCCATGCTATTATTTGATAATAGCAGCCACTCTTTGTCCAATAAATTCTTGGCAGGTTACTTTCTATTTTGGCTTTACTTTTCAATTTGATTCAAGCACTTGATACTGATTTTTGCCGCTATCAGAACTAATTTGTGGTTGTATCATATTTTAGGGTTTCTTCACTAATGATTATTATTGAAACTAGATTCATACTATGATTGAGATGCAAAAAAAACCCTTATGCATAGTTTTTATCATTCTAGTAGGATCAATTGATGGTTTTTAGAGAGAAGTTCCTTTGTGGTAGGCAAATGCGATAGTTTCCATTCTTCAAGCGATATGCCAAGCTAAATGCAAGGAACTTTTTCATGTGGCGGCCATAAACATAGGCGTTAGATGCTTGGATCGAACTGGAAGTTACTTCATTCAGATGTTTAATTAACTTGCAGAGAAATTCTTTTTTCCTTTTTTTTATATTTTCTTTTGGTCTGTTCGGATGCGCGCGCGCGCGCATGTGGTTGAGCAAAAGGTTTTATACATCAAAATGGTCTCCCATGTAGTTTGGTTCTTTTGTCAGCTGAAGATAAAAAAAAGGCTCAATAGACGTGTATTTAAACTCTTGCGGCTTGTCTAGATATTTTTCTCATTTCTCTACTGTGTAGGTTTGAAGAAATAGTGATTTGGTTGCTAGTCTACTACATATATATCTTTCTCTACTGTGTGTGTGTGTGTGTGTGTGTAACCTATTAGTCGATAACAAATTAATGGAGTGCCTTAGGTTGCTAGTCTACTACATATAATAATAATTTTTTACATTTTTCTAATATAAATATTTGGGCCCGAGAATAGCTTCTCGACTGGGGCTTAAGTGGTTTGGATTGGATTTATTTTTATAAGAAGTTTAAATAATTAATAAAGTTATGTAGTAGACTAGCTACCTATGGTAACATGTTAATTTGGCCAATATCTAACTGTAAACTTGCATGTCTGTTCAGACTTGGTTATGTTCTCCTACGAAGAAGAGCATGCCTTTCCTAAGATCGAAAAATCTTGGCAGTTAGCACATAATTTATTGGGCTATACTGTAGTCAGTATTGCAAAGATGCATGAACCTGTTATCAACCGGATTGTTTTTCAACAATGAATGATGACCATGGTATCTTTTTTCTTCATTTGTTTGACCAGGAAATAATACCTTTTTATTTAACCATGCATAATAATTTAGATGATATATTTTGATCTGTATTACAGTTGTGCTAGTTTGTTGTTTTGATTTATTATATCATATATTTGTGATTTATACTTTATATTTGAACCTTTTGCTGTGATACACCAGTGTTCAACGTCTAGC
Source organism: Agapanthus africanus (assembly GCA_030015575.1). NCBI lineage: Eukaryota > Viridiplantae > Streptophyta > Magnoliopsida > Asparagales > Amaryllidaceae > Agapanthus > Agapanthus africanus. Next base: position 613,515,577 of record JASDDO010000024.1, read on the forward strand.
TAATCCTTAATGATGATTTTTTGGTGTTAGCTAGTAAGCTGATCCTTAAAGTTTATTATTTTTTTCTGCAAGAAATGGAAGAAAGAGGGAATGAAGTGGAATACTTAACTTCTCGTATGGAACAACTTCAGCATGGTATTTTTTTTTACATTATTTGTGTTATCTACTTAAACTTGTTACTCTTTAATTGTTAACTCATTTGACTACAATGCAGCATTTGTAATTATTTAATGGTATTCTTGTTGAGTATTAAGTTGTCTTTATAGGTTTTAATAATCTGTGTTGTCATCGGCATGTAGTTTAGTCGCAAACCAGTTTGTATATAGGAGGGATACATGCTATCCTAGTGTATATGTCTAGCTAGGACTTCATTATGGTCTCTCCCCTCTCTATAAAACTTGAATGTATACCAATGAAAATATTATACTACCTATAATTTACGATGTGTAAATTTACCTTTTTGAAAAGTGCAAGTACATCACTAGCACCTCTGAATACCTTATTTATTATGTTATATTATCATTTATTGGTCATAAGGTCGGTGTTTCTTTTGGCATTGTTGATCATGAAATCTATAGAAAATAATATTGCCATGCAGAACGCGATGCACTCAGGAAAGATATAGAGCAATTATGCCTACAACAAGCTGGCCCTAGCTATCTTGCTGTGGCAACTCGAATGCATTTTCAAAGGTGTGCAATCATCCATTAAGTCTTCTGTCATTATATGCTTAAGCAGGTTGGCCTTAGGTTCATTTTCCCTATATATAATTTGGCTAAGGTACACCTGATAGGATTTGAGATATCAACTCCATAGCCATTTGATCCACATAGGATGTGTGCAAACAATCATCGAGAGAAGATTTCATTGTTTTAAACAACTGCATAATTGTTTGCATGCATCCATATGCAAATGTCTATAATGTTATAGGATTTGTTATTGAATCCCACTGGAATATCATAGTCAAACTCCCCCTCCCCCGGGTGTGCGCGCGCGCGCGCACCATACAACGGACTTGTAAATCACACAAAAATACCATGACCTTTCAGCAGTTTTGAGATAAATTCTGAACACATTATTTATTACATGTAAATACTACAATATTTACATTCCAGTTGCATATAAATACCGTCTTCTATTTTTTTGGTTCTAAAGCATTATATTAACGATCATGTGATGCCACATACTAATTTACAACTAATTAGCCTTTTCATGCTTACAACAACAACAACAACAACATCATCATCAACCAACAGCAATATCATCAAAGCCTTCATCCTAATTTTTTGGGGTCAGCTATATTAATCCCTTAACTTTATTGTGATCTGTTAAAGGCCATCTTGATTGACAATTAACATAATGTAAATGCCTCTTCCATGTTTGTTTAGGTGTTCCCTTTATTCTTTTTCATTATCATACATTTTGGTTAGCGCTCTCATGATCAGGGGCATGCTTTTTCTTTTTTCGCCCTAAACTAGCGTCAACTTGCAAGGAGGGAAGAACCTTCAAGAATGTCTGCGAATTTGGGAAAGGAAGTATCTTGGGGGAGTTAAAATGTAAAAGGGAAACCATAATAGGGTGCAAATAATGAAGTAACCAAAAGAATGCAACGGTAAGATTACAATTTATGTCAGCTCTTTTTGTCATTTTGGCGATCAAGATCATCACATGGTATTTATATGTAATAAATAAAGCACATGGTATTTATCTGAAGAACATAAAGAAGTCATGGAATTTCTGTGTAATTCAGCCATATATGTGTGTGGGTGTGTTCCAAGCAGATGGTGGATACATCCTGCAATCAACTTATAATGCAAAACAGGAATATCACTATGTAGGGAGAGTATTTTAGTTTGAGAAAATCTGTAAACATTGCCGTGCAATTTATCATATATAAAAAATTACATATATAATTCTGTTATACTTAAAATAAAGTCATTCAGGACAGCTGGTTTGGAGCAGGAGATTGAGAGCCTAAATAAGATGCTGGCTGGATGCACAAGAGACAAGCACAACCTTCAAGAGGAGCTTTCTGAAGCTTATAGAATCAAAGTATTGGTTCTTTCTCTATCTATGCATACTGTTTTTTTTCTCTATGTTGCCATTTTCTCACTTCTGCTATTGATTTGTATCTTTCAGAGTCAGCTGGCTGATTTACACAGTGCAGAGGTTTTGAAGGTATATTAATCTCTTATTGCTGAAGATATCTGTATAAATTGAAACTCTAGCTTAATTGCTTAGATACGATTCTTGATGTTCCTTTCATGTTGTGGCCACAATTGGATTATTAAACATCAGGTACTTCTTTGCTGAGAGTGTATCCTGTCAGCAGATATAGACATGGAATGCTGGTTTATAAAGATTGCACTTTGATGCATCGTGTCAATTCCAAATCATATACATAACACCTGATTATGTTGTTTCAAAATGGGTAGGTTTATGCACATACAAATTCCTTACATGTGCAATTTGCTTAGGATTGTCATATATGCATTATGCAGACAGAGACAGTCTCTCATCTTTATTACTCATATATGTAAGGGCTACATAATACGTAAGATACCTTTTTCCATCATAATGGACTCAACTATTGTTGTCTAATTCACCAGATTCCCAGTCAAACTGTGACCCAGACTGCGGGATCATAATAGCGATTGGTTTTATGATCTAGATCCCCAAAATTTGCCACCTACAGAAGGAGCAAAGGAGAATATTAAACCAGTAATAATAACAGAAGGCTTCTTCAACTTAGATGGATCAATGAAATGGGGGGAAGACGATCTTTGTTGATTTATATATCGACAGTTCCACATATAAGTGTATGCATGACCAGTGTTTTAAAAGTGGCGAAAAGAGCTGAGCTGCTTTGGCCGCTTAGAAATCAGCAAACCTTTTTTTGGTTTAATTTTGTTATTTCTCGTAATTTATTTGTTAAACATTGGTTCTAATGGAGTTTTAAATACTTTTAAATGCTTGCACCACTCTCGAGTCAAGTTTTGAACTTAAAATCGATATTCTTCGAAGTCAGAATCGAAAACTCAAAATTGAAGCTGCTCGAAAACTTAGCTTTGAAATCAACTTAAAATCCATAGTTGCTCGATCCCTTGCTTCAAAACCAAAATCAAATGTTTTCCAAGCTTGAAGTCGGAGTCTCCAAGCCGAAAACACTATCTGTTCGAATTTGAAGCCTCGATGTCTCCAAATCGAAGTCGAAGTGTCGGAGTCGAAGTTGAAGCCTCCATGTTGAAGTTTGCAAAACCCTTGTTCGAAGTCTTAGCTAGAGAAAGAAAACAACATGAAAAGAATTGGGAATTTGGGGTCATACCAAATGCAATACATACATATTCATTGTAAAAATTTATAAATGTGTTAACATCAATAAAGAGGGTGTGATTATATAAATACTGAAACCACGCCCATAAACTTGTAAAGTACCCCAATCAACAAGAAATAGAGCATGGTTACCCAAATAATTGGGCCAGTATATCATTCTGCTTTAGTGCGGAGTGGCAAAGGGCACTCCACCGCTTAAGCGGCCGCTTTTTAGAACACCGTGCATGACTACTTGGACATCCCAAATCCAGTTACTGATCCGACCAGGCCTATTTTCTTCCTATTGCATGCTGTTTCTTTATTTGTACATAAACTAATGCATCAAGTAACACACGATTCAATAACGGAGTCTCGAAATTGATATTTCTCTAAAAGAGTGTACCTTGTTTTTCCACCTGGACTTTAATCTGTGCTCAACCGTTGATGAGTTGGTTCGAAATTCCCTTCTTACTCAGGCAAGTTGTTGGCAGGTGTTTATGTTGTCACTTGTCATGAAATCTTGATAGCCAGTAGGAAGATAGGTTGATTTACATTTTTGATCACATGCACTTAATGCTCATGCAACCCAGGAGCAACCTTACAAATTCCCCCAGTCCGTGAACATGTCCAGATGAAGAGAGACATCTCGAGAAGATTTGCTATAGGGAATCACATTTATCATGAGTTGCACGATAATCGAAAAACCAAATGAAATACCATTCCAAAATTATTCTTGTATGTGCGTAATAGTGGCCTGTATTGTATACTTATGTCCAATCTATGTATCTACAAGTCCGAATCCTGGCTCATCCTTATATTATGATGTTTTTCTAACAATGCATTAAACACATGCAGTTCAAAGAATCAAAGACTTTTGACTAAGTCCAGAGAGTGTTTGACATGAATGAGACTTATTCATTGTGAACGTTTCATGAACATTAAGGTTTTGTGCAGTATTTTAATTTGACATGCTCTGTAATAGATTTAATTTTTCTTATGTCTTAGATCCATAAAGATCTACACCTTTGAAATTGATTAATTTTCCTGATAATGGATTTCTTATTAAGAACTGAGCTGGTATATGGAGGAGAGGTGTTTGAACTTCTTATCAGGAACCGACCCTCACATGTGTTTAGAAATTTCACAGCAGATTTATTTATATTTATTAATTATTATTATTAATTTTTTTTGGTTTGGGGGGGGGGTTGTTCTGATACGATGGATATTGTGGTGAGGATGCTGGAAAAACTCGCCAGTCTTGTAAGCAGCCGTTGAATATGGATTATTGGTGAAGAAGATTACTAAAGCACCTGCATCAATTGGAGAAAAGTTGATAATTATGGTATGGTGAAGTTAATGAACTTCCACCATAAATTGTAACATATTAAAGTATTATGCTATTCACTTGATATACATTGTTAACCCACAACCTAACGGCTTAAGCTTTTCGGTTGACTGGTTTTTAACATGGTATCAGAGCCAATAGCTCGATACAAACTCGACTCGACAATACTACCAAGTGTTGTACTTTCAACGTGACAATTGCATCAAAGAAAAAAGTGATGTTGCACGTGAGGGGGAGTGTTGAAAGAAAAAAAACTAAATGAGGGGACTTTAAATATAGTCTCACATTGGAAACAATAAAAAAAACACATGGGTTTAAAATATAAAATGGGTCACGCCTCAACAAGGCTTGAGTCTTATTGTTGGAACCCATTTATCATTAAAAACCCATATGTAAAAGCCCATCACTCATCCATCTCTTCTCTAACTTTAAAACTCTACTTTAAAAATAACTTTAACATGTTCAAGTTTGGTAATTCTCAATTTAAATTATATTTGTTTGCTCCCATTTATCTGTCTTTACTAGCAAGAGTTTCCGCTAGAGGCCTTTCCATGTGGCCCGAATTTCAAAGTCCCACGTAAAGGGGAGTATTAAAGTATTATGCTATTCGCTTGATATACATTGTTAACCCACAACCTAACATCTTAAGCTTTTGGGTTCACTGGTTCTTAACATAACACATTAGAGAAATTTATCAATACTTTTTTTTGCCGCGCATATCTACTAAGCTAATCCATACTATTCAAACCACATCCTCTTTAAACTGAATAAAGAAAATTGCAAATTTATACTACTACATGAAAATTGCAAATTTATACAAGCCCTCAAGCCAAGGGTTTCCATATTATGACCCAAAAAGGAATGCCTTTGAGGCAAGCCTCTTTGATCGATCGGTTTGAATACCATCCTCCTGAGCTTGCTTATTAGTCACATTTGTTGATTGAGCAGCTTAGCTCATGACATGTGGCAGTAGGAGCTTGTGGGGTCCATATATTCTAGACTTTTTGTCAATCCCTGCCAATGAGTACTTTTCTTTTAGTTAGATCATAGCAGATGAATCACTGCTAGTTCGCTTTTTCACTTGTAGCAAACGCTATTGCCACGTCGACCATCTAATACGAGATTGAGCCCCTTTTCAAATCTTTTATCAATGTTTTTAAAGTTATCCTGTGGTTGCTTATAGTGTTTCACTCTTCTTCGTGAATATAGATTCTTGTAGTCGTACATACCTAAAAGTGTAAGGCCATGGTTTTATATCTTGGTCGATCCTGACTCTAGATGGCTGTTTTCGATTCCAAAAATGACTGTCCGAGTGCCGATACAAATATCGGGACCGAGACTTTAAACCTTAATACTAGTTTACCATTTAATTAGAGGGGTTTTAATATTAGTTTTTGGGTTAAAAGTTCATTTATTGGTTATGAACTAATTGGTTTATCTGAATCAAGGTATCAAATCTCGGTAGATCCTGATCTGCCTCGGCCAAATCAGATTGGAATTTGTAGTAGGAGAGATGCAATTTACCTGAGAAATTGGGCTCGACCGATAGATAGGTATTGGAGATTTTCATGAAGAATTGGGTGGTATCTCATCGTTCCCCGATCATTTACGATTATGCAATCTTGAAAGAGAAAAAGAGAAAGGAGCGAGCAACAACAGAGTTGGCAGTAGAGGGAGAGAGTAGAGGCATTGGTGGCAACATGATACGGAGAGAGCAGCACCAACAGGAGAGGAAGAGAGCGTCGGGGGGGGGGGGGCGACAGAACAAGATAGGAATAGTTAGGGCTTTTAATATTGAGCTTTATAATGTAATTGGGCATAGGTTATTGGTTTAGAAAATGAAAAGTTAAGGTTTGCTTAATTTAGTCAAATGGGTTTGTAGGAGTCGTGGTGGATATTACATTTAGTACTTAACAAACCATTTAAAATATTTTCTATTGAAGTAAAATGTTGTATATTTTATCTTTACCAAAAAGAGTTGTATTAAAGTCCCTAGACTTCATTAATAAAATAAATATTTTGTTAAAATACTTCCAAATACGTTTACTATTTAAGAAAAAATTTACTAGTTTTTATGATCGTTTATGGCAACCAAACAAACAGTCCGAAATTTCTTATCCGGGAAGGTCGATACAACTGACATTGCCGATATCGATCCTAAACCGATCCCGATACCGAGATTTTGAACCTTGATCTGATATTATCAATTACTGAAAAATGTCAACATGTTTAGATTATTTTTACTATAGACATCATTAGAATTTGGAAAGCACATTAAATTAGTTACTCTTTAATTTGTTAAGGAAATTTACTCATCATCGTCATCTAAGCCTTTTGTCATCAAAATGAGGTTGGCTATAAAGCAATGTTCTAGTAAAGATGTGACGGTTTTATGATTGACGTCAACTCTATCTAAATAAATGTCAGTTTCATGGTTCAAAAAACTATGACAAGAGATGGGTTTGCCATAATTCTAGTTGACCAATTGGTATCCTTCATATTCTCATAGACAATAGAGAAGTCTAAAATAAGAGGAGAATACGTTCAACTCTAAGGCATAAATATTACCAAGGGAGAAATGGAACATATTTCATATATTAAACAAATTTACTAATTTTATATATCTTTTTTAGTTAAAAGACAATAAAATCTGATATTCCAATTGGATAGGGCTGATATATCTAATTATGATCGCATATAATGACCGTCTTCTACCAGTACAAGTACCGATATTTTAAACCTTGCCTTAGACTTGGTAATTATCTGTTTTATTGTTGCAGAGGGATTTTATAAACACGAAAGCATTTCATAGCTTTCCTTCTTTAACAGTCAATGGAGCCTATACGTTCTGAATGTCAAATTTTGAATCAAGTCGCCTTTTCTATGGAGATCGTTACTGACTAAATTCCAAGATTATATCTGTTTTTGTATATTCATTTAATATTTACTCTAGAACAACTATTTTCTCATAAATATTTGCTCATGAGTTCAACTTCTTATGCTGGTGCAGAATAAGGAAGCAGAGAAACAGTTGAAGTTCTTCCAGAGTTGTGTTGCAGCCGCCTTCTCGGAACGGGACCATGCTTTAATGGAGGTTTGAATCCTTAGTTTATCATAACAGTTCTTTATGATTAGAATGTCTGTTTTACTTGGTTGCACGGCTTAATATCCAAGGGAGTAATTTTGTCCATTAATTCGAACAGTCTGAGAAGGCCAAGGAAAGAGAGGAAGCTGCATCAGAGAAATTACTCATTGCAAAAAATAGGTATTGAATTACTAATACAGATGCTAAGTCTATGAAAAGCATGCTTGAACCTATGTCACATTTTATTTTAATGACGGTTCCTTGCATTGTCGTTTCAGATCTTATACCTATTTAAAATAGGTCTAGCATCTAAATTTTTTATTTGTAATTACTTGTCCAAATGGTACCAACTCTGAATGCCACTGACTTTTAGCACAGGGTTGCAATTGATAGGTTTCCATATGCAAAGAGTAACTCTAATGCTTAAATAGCAAGTCTGGGCATACTCATTAGATATGCTACTACTGGAAAAAAATGTGACTTCAGAATTTAAAACAGCCACATCAATCCATGCTTTCACTTATTCCTTTAGATATGGACATACTAAAAAATACATCAATGACAACAACCACTAAAACTTTTCTCCATTGTTATGGGGTTAGCTACACAAATCATTTTCCCAGATATCACTGGAACATCGTTGGAAGATAACATATACTATGAAGCATCAAGTTGGATACACCTAGACAGTTCATCCGTAATTACTGAAAAAAGGCAAGTACTGACTTTTAATGTTAGCCTATGGAGATCTCTCTCTCCCTCCCTCCCCCCTCTTTCTAATTCTTTCTTTCTACGTTTCTAAAATTGCTTCTCTTCTTGCAGACATGCTTCCTTCATATTAGACAGAAAATTTTCTCCGCAAAAGTGGATAATCTAATTCCACAAATTATCTCTCCTTACCAGCAGAATCTAACTAAAATTAGTTTCTGCGTTGTTTTGATTTAGCTCACTTACATCTGATTCGTATCGTTGGTACAATCATGTGCTGCCTATTCTATATCTACATCATAAAGGATTTATTTATGTTGCATTGTGCCTTATGATGTTTTACAGTTCAGAGTCTTAATCCTTGGTATTTTTACTATTCTGGTTAACCAAAAGGTGGACACGGGTCCATGGAACTTATCTTTTCTCGTGGATGCTCAAATGTCTAAAATCATTTTTGCTCCCTAATTCATTATTTGTAATGTGCTCTTTTATGTCTAAATCCACAAAGGCTTTGAAGATGATGAAATCAAGAAAAGCTGCAAATGAGATTCCTATTGAGCTATGGAGATGATTAGGAGAGATAGGTCTTAAATGGCTGACATATCCGTTTAATAAGATTTGGCAAACCAAAAAGATACCAAATGAACAGAGGAAGAATACTTTTGTACCTTTTTACAAGAACAAAGGTAACATTCAAAGTTGCTCCAACTACCTTGGTATAAAACTCATGTGCCACACTATGAAAATATGGAAGAGGGCGATTGAACACCGGCTAAGGCTATATGTTAAGATAATAGAAAACCAGTTTGGGTCCATGGCAGAATGATCGACGACAGAGACTATTCATTTACTTCGTCAACCTGCCGATCGTTTTCAAGAGAAAAAGGATTTGCATATGGTTTTTATTGACTTAGAGAAATCTTACGACAAGGTTCCTAGAGAGATATCATGGAGAACAATGATGAAAACGAGAGTCATAATCAAGTACATTGATATAATTAATGTCATGTATGATGAAGTAGTAGCGAATGTAAGAACTTGCGGCGCCCTAATGAATGATTTTCCTATCACAATTGGCTGCCATCAAGTATCTGCATTTAGTCTATTCTTGTTTGCGATAGTGATGATGAGTTTACTAGAAATATCCAGGATGAGGTATCTTGGATAGTTGTCACGGCGTCGCCATGGCGACGACATGGCGTCGCGGCGGTTCACTACTGCCGTGATTCTTTACCGCCGTGATTCATCTTTTTTATTTTTAAATTCCGTCTTGTTTGGATATATATGAGACCAACTGAGAATCGAGTTTGAAATTTGATAAGCAATATCATATAAGCATTTATTCTGTCCCATAAAAATTCTTTTATTACTTTCCTTCCAAATATCCCAAATGATTTCCATCAAAATAAACTAATAATATCCCAATTTGATAAAACATTTTATGTTTGATGGTTAAATGATGATATAGTTGTACGTTTGATGGTATTATATAGTTTTTGTAATTATATATTAGGTATAGAACTATAGATATATGTAAAATTAATGTAGCATACTGTGATCGATTTGTCGCCGTACGGACGCCATGTCGCCATGGCGTGCTGGCAGTTCACTACTGCCGTGACGCCGTAACTATAGTACCTTGGTGTATATTATTCGCTGAAGATATTAATCTAGCAAATGAGATGAAAGCAGGGGTTAATACCAAATTTGAGTTATGGAGGCAAACGTTGGAATCTTGGGGGTTTAGGTTGAGCAGGTCTAAGACAACATATATGCAGCGCAAATTTAGTAGACATAGAAGTTAAGATCACAGTGGTATAACACTGGATGAGCAAGAGATATTTTCGAGCGATCAGTTTATATATCTAGGTTCTATCATCCAAAAGGATTGGGAGATCGATAGGGATGCCTACCAGATAATCCAGGTTGGTTTGTTGAAATGGAGGAGCGCAGCAGGGATTTTGTGCGCGATCGTAACTTTCTGTTAAGGTTGAAAGGGAAGTTTTATCGAAGTGCTATTAGGCTTTATTATATGGTACGGATTGCCGAGCTCGTAAGAAAAATCATGCACAGAAGATGTATGTAGCGGAGATATGCATGCTTCGTTGGATGTATGGTAACGCTATAATATATTATAGATAAGATACGAAATGAAGATATTCGTGCAAAGGTTGGTGTAGTATCCGTAGAGGAGAAAATACGAGAAAACTATCTAAGATGATTTGATCATGTGCAACGCGGACCTACTGATGCACCGGTTCGACGAATGGATATTAATTTAGGCCAAGTCAAAAGGGACAGGGAGACCGAAGAAGACGTGGATGGAGGCGATGCGAAAAGATATGGATGCCAAAGGCCTTAATGAAAGTATATTGTTTGATAGGAGTGAGTGGTGGCGGAGGATTCATGTGATTGACCCGGCATGATTCTTATGTTGGTTCATGTAGCCTACCTCATATGCTTGGGATAAAGGCTCAGTTGTTGTATTCTTTTATGTCATTTTGAAGTTGCATCTTCATATAAATTATTTTTTCCATCCCTACTTGTAATCTCTATTTTCTGGTGCTATTGATAAATAGACTGATGACCTGAAAATATGTTACCCTGGCAGAGTAGTTGAACTTCAATCGGCATACTGTGATGTAAAGAAGCTTAATGAGGACTTGCAGACGGAATTAAGGGAACTGAAAGAGCAAAATGAATCTTTTGAGAAGGTAGATAAACGATATCCTTATGTTTTCTTTCTAATGAGATAGACATGTTATCGTAGGCATGACATTAGACAAACTACCATTGTTTTGTTTAATTCCATTTGGGTGCAATATCAGTCGGTGGCAATATATTCTTCAGGTTCGTACTGACAATGAAAATGGAATAATTCACAAATATCAGATCATGTTTTTGTTCTTTGATTTTTCTGTGTATTTATTATTCTAAATACTAAGTTAAAATGTGAAGCATTATGTAACCTATGTGGTGGGCACCCGTAGTTTGCATTATTTGAAAGTTTTCTCCCCTAATATACGGTTATTGGTTAACCACATATCAACATGTAATTTATCCAAAAGGCACTGTTGTTCCATTTATAGATGATACATTTCCCTCTTTCAGGCCCTTACCCTTGCACAGTACTCCAAAATATTCAATTACATAACTCTGCTTATCGGTTAAGATGTATACCGCTTAGCTATTTGATCGATGCTTTATGACTGCTCTCTAGAATTTCATACCAGTGAATTTGCAAAAATGTAGGAAAGAAGACATTATACTAGACATTATCCTTAGGTGTTGTATACTGTGCTCTTACGGATATAGCAGGCTATTATATCATACATAATGGCAGATGCTGATATACCATGCTCTTATATCATTGCATATTGGCAGATTATGTACAACCTGTGCATACCATTAAAAATTACCGTAGAATGCTCTTATACTGTGTGTATAGGAGTCCGTAGCCTAGTGTGTAATCACTTTAGCTATATGAATAGTTGTGTGGGTACATCTGTTTTCTTTTGCATCCTTTTATGAATAGTTAACATAATATGATGTTGAATGCCCATACTTCATTTTTTTTGGAATATATTATTATGAATTAGGTTGAGCATACCTGCATTTTATTGCAAAGTAATGGTAGTTAGGGAAAAAAGCAAGGGAATATAACAGGATAATACTTGTGATTTGCCCCCTTTTTGTGTTTCCTTCAGTTACCCTTAATTGAAAAAGAAAATAGCTGGTGGTCTGGTTTTATGTTTATTATTTACTATCCAAACAAAGCACATTGGCTCTTGTCTCACTAATTTTCTCTATTTCTAACACACAATCTAATTGAAAAAGAAAAAAGCTGAAGGTCTGGTTTTATGTTTATTATTTACTATCCAAACAAAGCACATTGGCTCTTGTCTCGCTAATTTTCTATTGTAACACACAATCTAAATACAAGGTTAAGCCATATAATAAAATGTGCTGGACAAATGGCTATAGGTTTAATTTATATGTTTTCTATTGCTTACCTAAAATTGAGTACCTAATAAGGCAATTAAATAATTTATATTAGAGGGGAAGCATGACTATTACTAGAAGAAAATGCAGCACATCCTACTGTTCATTAGATCTGGTTTGGCAGTTGAATAATTCTCAACCTTGGTCAATATTTAGATTGCTTTCCATCTTTCAATCCCTTAATGTTAGTAGGTTACCATAATGAGTTCAATCCAACATTAATATAGCCTTTGAGCTTCAAGCAAGGGCTCGAAATTACGAGAGAGCGATGGTTATTGAGTGTTAATCTGTCATGCATGTCATTGAATTATATATGCATGGAGCATGATTGATAAGCTTGCCAAATATTATTGCCATAACCTTTTTCCGATTATTCATCGCTAAGCTTTCACTTCCTTCTTAGCCGCTCAAATCTGCCGAAAATTATCCCCTGCTACTAGCTTTTCCAGATCACTATTCATTACAAGATACATAAGGAACCTACCTGTTCGTATGTGGGAAGTGAAGGAACGGAGTGCCCACTATTGTTGGTATATAGTTATCATCTCAATGAAATCTGGTAATGTGGTGTCTAGTTTCATGATGGTCAACTCCAAAGGTAGAAAGAACGAAGAGAGGATTGTGAATTTGCTGCTTGTCAGCGCTGGGAGTTTTCTGGATCCAGATAACTGATAATCTATAGAATCGGCACTCTGAGAACTATAGGACTGTAGGAACATGAGTTCGTTTTAGGAATTGTTGTAACAGTGAAAAGCTTAATCTGGGCAGCTTGCCGCTTTAGCCAGTTGTCACATTATTCTTCTTCTACATGCTACAGTTTAGGGGATCATCCTGCAGATATAGTTTTGTAGTTAAATATGCCAATAAGATGAGCCACACACGATTTATTCCTTCCTTTCACATAATCACACCTTGGTCAGTGACCAGGCTTTCATTAGGTCACTTCAAAATAGCAATTTAAACTATGCATTTCGCCTAGCTTGTTGAAAGTGTCACACGAAATATGATTTCTAAAGAGGCACATCACAAGTGGCCTTGCCTCTGATGTCACTATCCTAACATGTTATTTTTGTTAGCATATGAATTTATGCCATTTAATGTGACACAGGTCTCTTGATATGATTATGCCCATTGTCTAAGTGGGGCAACCTTATTATATGGGACAAAATGCTGAGCATTTAGCATTAAGAATAATGTTTGATGGATGATGCGACTGAAATTACAACATTGAGACGCAAGAGTGGAAATGAGAAAGATAAGATAAGAAATAAGTGTGCTTGTAGGAACTTTAGAGGTGACATCTGAGAATAAGATAAGGGAAAATCTTTTGAGTTGTTTTGCATTTACAGTGGATAGATTTTAATTTAATAATCGCACTGACTATGTGTTGGAGTGGATACTAACTTATTAGGTTGAAGGCTAGACCTTGCTTGGATTGAGTCTGTAAAGATATAAACGAGGGTAGTCAGTTTAAATTTTGATATTGTCTCTCAGCGTAGCTGAATAGTGAAAATGATTCCTATTCCAACCCCAGACCTGAAAGTCCTGTGATAGAATACTTCTTGTTGAACACTCAGGGAACTGTTTATTTGATAACTTTAAACAAAATCTTTGACCAAGTGCCATGACTAAAAGAAGGTGTTGAGCTTATATTTCTATAGTCAAGTTCACCTTTCCTTTTGCAGATAATAGTACCACTTCTCTCAGTTCAATTGTTTGTTTGTAGTTTATAATATGTAGGCCTCTTAGGTTTCTGACTACCAATTTGTTTCTCGAGTTTTGCATCTCGAAGTTCTTTTCTCTAATGGATAATTTTTTGTTTGTGTTTTAGGTCATTAACAAGTTCTATGAAATCCTTGAAAGAGAGATAGGATCTTCTAGAGATCACTCGTGGCAAGGAAAATGCTCATGCCTTCTAAATGACCCTGCAGACAATTGGACTTTCAATAGCGATAGTAAAACATCTACTTCGAAGTACATTGTAAGCTTAATAGCCCTCAACATCTCATGATTGCTTCTCATTTCAGTTTTCCGAATCATAATTATTAAATATGCTTGAAATGAAGTTTCCATGATGTTCGAACTTTTAAGATTGCCCGTGTTCTTGATTTTTTCTTGTAGTCACGAGCAATTATATTTCTTCTTAATGAAAGACTTGCTTGGAGATTGCCTTTATTTCCATGAATGCTTGCTGCTATCTTCTTAATCTATAAGTTCGATGTTCATTTAACTTTGTTGAAAGTAAAAACCAAATGATGGAGAAACTTTAATGACAGTCCCACATTGGAAACAACAAAAATAACACATGGGTATAAAATATAAGATGGGTCAAAACTCAACAAGACTTGAGTCTTATTATTGGAAACCCATTTGTATCAAAAGCCAACATGTACCTATAAAAGCCCATCACTGTCTCAACTTTAAATACTCGAAACTCTTTTCATGGTATCAGAACCGATGACTCGATCCAAACTCGTTCTCTCGACGTGATAACCATACCAAGAAAAAATGATGGTTGCACGTAACTCGTCTCATACTTTCCATGTGGCAACCACACCAAGAAAAAGCGATGGTTGTACGTGAGAGCGAGTGTTGAAAGTAAAAACCAAATGATGGGGAAACTTTAATGATAGTCCCACATTGGAAACAACAAAAGAAACACATGGGTATAAAATATAAGATGGGTCAAATCTCAACAAGGTTTGAGTCTTATTGTTGGAAGCCCACTTATATCAAAAGCCCATTTGTACCTATAAAAGCCTATCACTCGCTCAACTTTAAATACTCGAAACTCTTTACAAACCGATGAGGCTCACAGACGGGAACCCCCAGATTTATGACACGTAGCAGATGTCGTGTCGTCTATGTACGCCCACTAGATTCCTGGGAACTACGGAGTTGGAATAAATATGATGCATTGGAGACATTCCTCGGTGCCCTGCCTCCGAGGTTGTACCCGACCTTTTAGAGGACCTTCCCGGAGTACGTTTCCGCTTCAGCTGACCATCAGCCAATAGCTCGTCTCCGAGCTATCCTACAGCTGAGACTCCTCAGCTCACCTGCTCGTTCCCGAGCTATCTTATATTTAAGATTCCTCAGCTTCTCTGTTTGGCCGGGGGCACAGAGTCCGAGCGCCCCTGTAACGGCTCAGTGTATCTCGCCACAACGAGACCTCCGCCGCTCCACGCCCCTCATCTTACGCTAGCGTATCTCGCCATTAATGAGCATATCCTGCCATTAATGGGCGTGTCCCGCCATCGACGCGAACGTGACGTAGGGGCGTAACGAATGGCGAGAATCTCGCATCGGCTCGCATCATGCGACCACTATATAAACCCCTCCAAATGATTCAGGTAACAAAAAAACCGATTCTAATACGCCGCTATTCTCCCTCAATATTCCTCGGTACTTGCTTAATTGTTGGAGGGTTCTACGGTGGTTACCCATTCCAGGGCTTTCCTTGTGTTGGCTATAGTGCCCTCAAGTCAATTATTGGATCGCAGGCACGTGATTGCAATGATTGAAGGATGACATATACCGGTAGAACAGTCTTACTCGAGATGATAATATGCTATCTGGTTTGTCTTTATCATCGTGTACATGCTTCAGGTGACATTACAGATCACTATTACATGTTGATAGAGCCCATAGGATTCTTGCTTGACTACCAGCAGTATGATGGCGATCATATACGTAAGAGCTGGATGGTCTATAAGCACATCCTTATAATGTACCTAGTCGTGGGAGTTTCGAGACTGGGCATCGATACTCCAATAGTAGACTAGTGTATACTGATCGAGACCCCGACGAGAGGCGGTGGCCGGTCTCACAAGTCATTGGTGTTAGTTGGTTCACCTAAGATGTATACATGTGCTCATTGGGTTATGAGTACACCGGACAGACTCGTTGGGAACATGCTAGTTGGTATTATACCTATTGTCAGATAGCAGTTCTCTGGTGACATGTGTACAGGTCAGTCTATCGTCTGAGATCTTCATTTTTCTCCTATGGGTTCCCACTGTGCTTTGATTACTACCCTACCACGGCTCAAAGGAGTCGTGCAAATATGTTTTAGTTGGGTACAGTCCCGAGCCATATGGAGGCAGTGAGCGGATCGTCAGGGGATTCGTCTCTCCGGTATTGGGGGTTGATATCGCGGTGTGCACGGGTGGCCATCACTAGAAATCTTTGGCCAAGGTAGTCGAGAATTACTGATCTAGGATCGGTAGTTTCTCAGGCGGTGATAGGTTTCACGCCGACACTAAATATCGCGTTATTAGGGGTCTGACTTTATCCATCCTTTAGACTCGATATGCGATACTCATAGACGAACGGACCAGATGTACGGATATTATCACTGTCAGGCTCAGTAGGGTTTCCTGATGAGTTTGCTCGTCGGCCTCCTTTTCGCTCAATACCTGGGTAGCCTTTATGTACAGCTAGTGCCACTGACGTGCTTGTGGTTAAACCCACTGCCAGCGTATTGACGAGTCTTTAGAGTCTCACACAGAGGGTTTCACTGCTTCGGGCGAAACGTTGTAGAGGCCGTATGGTTTTATGGCACGGTTCGATCATATTCGTGCACTTATGTACGAATCATGATCGGACGGATAATACTAGTGGGTTTTAGTTTAAGCCGGATCCTAGTATTATATTGTTAGATTATTTTTGTCTCGTTGTATTCGTATTCAGTCGGAATACGGATGCGGGTATGTATATACGGATGAGGGGTATTCTTGTAATTCGTTACAAGTTTACTTTAGAGTTGCCATTTCCTTTTTGCTTTAAACATTTAGTTTTAATGTTTAATTGTGGTGAAAGTGTGAGTGCATGCACTTGGTGATTCATGGTGACATGGATTTTTTTGTTTTGGCAAAGATATTTGTGTGAGATATTTGGTTGTGAGGATGACAGATCCTTTTTTGGTGAGTTGCTTTTCTTGAGTTGCCAATTTTCTCACAAAACAACACACACAAAAGACTTGGCCAAAACAAGAAAAAGAAAAAGGCAGTAACTTTCCTCACTTGCTTTTTCCTCACTTGCTTTTTCTCATGAGCTCACACTTTCTTCACCTCATGGCATCTTCTTCAACCTCCACCCAAACCTCTCATGAGTTGAGAATCCTTGGGTGTATTGAGACAATCTAATCACAAAGTATCTCTACTTCATCTTGGCTATCTAGGTTAGCAAACTAGATACTCGAGTTGCTTCGGTTTTGAGGTCGGAGCCCGTATTACTAACCCTCGACGTGGATCGTCTTCGATGGGGGGAGACCGGAGATCAAACATGATCAAGGAAGCCGCGAGGAGCTTGGGACAAAGGTTGAAGACCGAAGGACACAGATCGTTGGGTATAACCTCTCTAAACTCCTTTCATATAACTAGTATAGGGTTAATGGTACGATCCGTCGATTAGGGTTCCGTTAGCGCCGGCTTAATTAAATTTTTGTTCCATATTTGGCCACGGATTGATGGCCGGGGCGCTGCCGTAACCCAACACCTTGTAGGTAGCTTGGCGTCAACGACAACCCATTGAGATCCACATATTCAACCTTTACTTCCAATCTCAACCGTTCAGCACTGCTTGCAGCAAGATCGACGGAGGACAACTTCTGAGGGAGATTATGACCTCCATCAATTGGCGCCGTCTGTGGGAAGTCGAGAAGCTTCTCCATCCAAAAAGTTGATCTTCCGCCTTCGATTCAATGGCAAGCGATAATCGTGACGATCTTAGTACGAGCCGTCCCGTCCTCTATAACGGAGGCATGAGCGGCCTAACTCCCCTTCCTAACATCATCAACGCCTTGTCCGCTCGAATCGATAGGCTCACGGCGATAGTGGATGCACTCGCCCGCGTTCAAGCGGCCAGCCGTACTCGCCAAACCGCCGTTTCCCCTCCTCGGGATGATGACGTACGCAGGAAGACGGAAGCGCACGCTCAGGCCCTTGACCTCACTCACGCTCATCTTGATGTCACCGACCACCGACGTGCTGATTCCGGCAGCCATGACCCGCATGCGGGGAATGATTCCATGACCCGTTGGGCGCCGGACAGCTCAACACCCCGGGCTATCACTTCGACGCACGCCGCGTTTTCTTGCCTCTCGAAGAGGTGTCGGTCAGATCGCCTGGTTCCAGACAGGACTGATGCCCCCACTTCCATCGAAGCTATGCGTACAGCGAACGTCGGGACTATCCACGAAGGTTTTCCCCCGAGGATTTAAGGGATGTGATAGAGTGAAACAAAAATCGTTCCATCGCGCAAGCCCGGAGCAGAGATAGCATGCGCTCCTACTATGAAGAATTCTCGGGTACTAGCAACGAATCGAGGCCCTCGAAAAGAAAATCGAAGACATACGACAGGATGACAGCGCAACCGGCGAAAGGGCGAAGTATTCCTCTGATTCACTCGTAAGACCCTTTACAGAACAACTACTCGTTGAGCGTGTCTCATCCAGGAACAAACAGTCCAAAGTCGCCCTCTTCGACGGGAAGACTGACCCGAAGGACCACCTGGACGCATTTACGGCGAGCATGAGCTTCCAAGACAACTCAGACGCGGCCCAATGCCAAGCTTTTCCCACCACCCTCATCCGCGCTGGCTGGGATTGGTTCTGGGGGCTCACGTCGCGCTCGATCTCGACCTTCGACGGGCTGAAGACCTAATTCCTCAGTCATTTCGTCGGCAACCGACGACAGAAAAAGACGGTCAACTACTTTTTCACCATCAAAAGCGGAGACAAGGAATCCTTCAAGGGGTACGTCACCCGCTTCTACAATGCCCTCCTAGAGATTCCCGAGCACCGCGATGAAACGGTTATCACCGTCCTAAGGTCGGGGCTTAGGCACAAAGAGTGGCTTCGTTCTTTTGCATTACCGCAATCTAAAACCATGGCCGAAGTAAAAGCATGCACCGAGTGAGAAATCTAACTCGAGTCGGAGGTGAACGCTAATCTACCCCGGGACGACCAGGTAGACCGAAAAAGACGTGACAGAGTTGCGAAAAAGAAGGCCGATCGACCAAAACCCTATTCTTCGAGGTTCCACAAATACACTCTTCTGAACGTCTTCCAGACCGTGCTACTGGAGGAGGCAAGGGCGAGAGATTTTTTAAACTTCCGCCGACTATCCAGAGGACGGACAAGCGACTCTGCGGCCCGTACTGCGCCTACCATAGGTTGCAGGGGCATCCGACCGAGAATTGCAAACAACTTCGTGACTACATTGGGAAACTGATCAACTCTGGTCACCTGGCGAAATACCTACGAGACAAGCGGCAGGTGGAGCATGAGCAAAAAGACCAACCCCCTCCCGGGAAGTTAACTATCGGGCAGATCATGGTCGTTTCGATAGGTCCGGCTCCAGGCAATAAAGGGGACCGCCTCCTCCTACCCGTCATGGCCATAAGTGATCCGTCCCATAAGAAGTGCAGGAAGGATGACCCGATCACCTTCACCGACGAAGACCTTCACGGCATATCACTTCCACACAATGACTTCCTTGTGATAACAACTCGAGTTCACCGTTATGAGGTCCGGAGAATATTGGTCGATTCATGGAGTACAGCGGACATCCTATTTTATGATTGTTTTCAACGTATGAGATTAAATCCGTCCGAGCTCCAACCGATCTCCCACGTCTTCTCCGGGTTCACCAACCATTCCGTCATGGCCGAGGGTTTGGTCACCCTCCTCCTTAATGTTGGGGAAGCAGGCAAAACGCGAATTGTATCGGTGAACTTCCTTGTTTCCAAGATCCCGTCGTCCTATAACATCCTCCTGAGACGCCCCACCCTAAACACCCTCCGAGCTCAGAACTCAACCTACCACCTCGCGCTCAAGTTCCTTTTGGACAAGGGGAGATTGGCCGGGCATATGGAGACCAGCATATTGTCAGGATCTGTCTCGCCTCGACGTCCCCCGCCGGGGAGCAGGGCGATGATTTTGAAGACACGCACGATCCCAAGGGGTCCCTCGACACGTGCGATGACCGGAAGGAAATTGGAGGCGCCCCAGTAGAGGCGCTAGCAGAAGTTCCCTTCATAGAAGGAGTTGACGGCCAGACTGTCCAGATCGGCTCTCTCTTGACAGGAAGCGTCCGTGAAGACCTAATCCGGTTCCTCCAGAACAACTCGGATGTGTTTGCTTGGACGCTAGCAGACATGCCCGGGATCAACGCCGAGGTGATCTCTCACAAGCTCGGGGTCGACCCAAAAGCCAAGCCAATCCGGCAAAGAAAAAGAAGTTTCACACCAATGAAACAAAAAGCGATAGAGGAGGAAGTGGACCGACTACTTGTTGCCGGCTTCGTCAGGAACCTGGATTACTCGGAATGGCTGGCGAACGTGGTCATGGTCAAGAAAGCGAACGGGAAGTGGCGCATGTGCGTCGATTTCACTGACCTGAACAAGGTGTGCCTCAAAGACAACTATCCGCTTTCTCGGATAGATCAGCTAGTAGACAGCTCGACAGGTCACGATTTACTAAGCTTCATGGACGCTTTCTCCGGTTATTATCAGATCCGAATGAATCCGGCCGACGAAGAGTTGACCGCCTTCATCATGGTTCGGGGAGTATACTGCTATAAGGTAATGCCCTTCAGACTCAAGAACGTTGGAGCCACGTATTAGCGACTAGTGAACAAACTGTTCAAACCACAAATTGGGAAAAACATGGAAGTCTACGTCGACGACATGCTCTTGAAATCCGCCTCAGCGGCTGGACACACTACAGACCTCGGCGAAACATTCGATGTCCTGCGAAAATACAAGATGAAGCTGAATCCCTCTAAATATGTGTTCGGCGTCACAAGCAGGAAATTCCTGGGGTTCATGGTTACCCACCGTGGAATCGAGGCGAACCCAGAGAAAATAAACACCATCATCAACATGGCGACGCCCGGAAGCAATGTCGATATCATGCGACTCACCTGGAGGGTGGCCGCATTGAGTCGCTTTATGTTTAGATCTGGAGAAAAGTGCCTCCCTTTCTTCAGAGCCATGAGGAAAATCCCCAGGTTTGAATGGTCCGAAGAGTGTCAAAATGGTTTTGAACAACTCAAGGCACACATGATGACCCCCCACTTCTCACCCGACCAGTCGAAGGCGACGAGCTGTTACTATATCTAGCCGTCTCCGACCAAGCCGCCGGCTCAGTGCTTGTTAGAGAATTCGAAGACACACAGACCGATTTACTATGTGAGCCACGTTTTCAAGGACGCAGAAAACAAAAACCAGATATCCGGCCATAGAAAAACTAGTCCTCGCGCTTGTCGTTGCCTCCAGGAAATTGCGACTGTAGGGTGTTTTTCGTCATCCCATTGAGATAGGAATACGCGCGCTTGTCAGGCGCATTACAGATTCCCCTGTCTAGGGTAGGTCGGGGTTTATTAATTGTGGGGATCCGAATCTCCGGCAGCCGCGGACTAAGCTGCCGTTAATTACCCGTCGCCTTTGGAGCGAGGGAACCTCCGATTAACCGGTTAAACTGGTCATGCGAACTCAATGTGCAGTGTTGTGTTTTGAAGGGGTTTTGGATATATCGGAGGCCCCGCAGAGTTTTTACGGGGGCCCTGCTACCCGGATAGCGGGCTGGGGGTCAAGGGGGCTAGCAGCCCCCTTGCGGGGTGCGGGACAGCCCCCGTTAGAAATTTTTTTCTAACAGGGACAGTGTCGTGGAGTATGTGCGTGCGTGTGTGTGTATATATATATACAGTATATATATAAAAAAAGGAAAGGGCATCTAAATGATGCGTGGGCCAGCGCCCCACGTGCCTGGCACGCGGGCGCTGCGCCCCAGAGCGCCAGCGCACCACGTGCCTGGCACGCGGGCGCTGCGCGCCAGAGCGCCAGCACACCACGTGGGGCGCTAGGCGTCACCAGCAAAAGGGACTTGGTCGCTGCACTGGGAGCTGTGCTCCTGATTTGACTTATGGAGTTGAACTTCTAAGATATTTTTGGAGCTGATGAAGGGATTTTTGGAGATGGGTCTCCCTTGAGCCTTGGATCTTCCCCAAAGTGGGATTTTTGGAGATGAGTCTCCTTCCTCCTCTTTTGTCGGCTGGATCTTGAAGAACAAGAAGTATGCGATTTTAAAAATCTCTTATTTTTGAGATCTGATGGGAGATCTGAGTTCCCCTTTATGGGTTTTGTGTTGAAAAACTATTTAGTTTTGGAAAAGGAAAAGTAAAACTCTTGATTTAATTCAAAAGAAAGAAGAAGGAGAAGGAGGCACAGGAACCCTAGTTTTTGGGGAGAATGAAAAG
This sequence comes from Agapanthus africanus, assembly GCA_030015575.1. NCBI lineage: Eukaryota > Viridiplantae > Streptophyta > Magnoliopsida > Asparagales > Amaryllidaceae > Agapanthus > Agapanthus africanus. The sequence goes on from JASDDO010000024.1 coordinate 613,538,291, forward strand.
TATATTAGATATTTTCATCATGTTGCCTCTTATAGGCTTACACATTTACACTTAGCCCCTTCGGCTTTACAAAATGGCATTTTGCCCATCCGATGTCTCATGTGCTATTTCTTTTTGCACGTAAGCCATGAGCTTTACAAAAATTTGGCTTTATGTCCATTTTGCCTACATTCATGCACAAAAAATTACATCAAAATTATTTGTTACATGATTTTTATTTTGGCATGGGGAGGCCGGCCACGGGGCTCGACTTGGACATGAGCCCACTTGCTTGGGCTTGGGTCCGCCTACTTAGGGTTGACCTTGGCTTTGACCCGGTTAACTGGGGTGCAAATTTTGACCCCAACAAAGTGCCCCCCATCAATAAATACACACCGCGCATATGAGTTGTGTGCATGAAATTGATGGATCTTGAAGCTGGACATCGAGGTGGAACATCATTCCGGGGGCAGAGCATCCCTCGGGGAGCATAATTCCCGGGGATCGGAGCATCATTCCAATTTGCGGAGCATGATTCCAGGGCCAGAGCATCATTCTGAAGAGTCGGAGCATAATTCCGATTTGCGGAGCATAATTCCAGGGTCGGAGTATCATTCCGAAGATCGGAGCATAATTCCGAGGATCGGAGGCATGATTCCAGGGATCAGAGCATGATTCCATGAGCATAACTTCGGGGATCGAAGCATTATTCCGAAGAGCGGAGCATGATTCCAGGGATCGGAGCATAATTCCGACGAGCGGAGCATGATTCCAAAGGGGTCGGAGCATAATTCCGACGGGCGGCGGACATTCTGACCGAAGAATAATTGCGATGCAGAGGTTGATTCTTAGGCGAAGCATAATTCCGACAGGGAAGGCAGATACTCCGAGGCGAAGCATGATTTCGACACGGGGTATATTCTGAGACGAAGCATGACTCCGACGCAGAGCTTGTTGGTTGACTCGATTCCGAGACGAAGCATAATTTCGACAGGGAAGGCAGATACGCCGAGGCGAAGCATGATTTCGACACGGGTACACTCTGAGACGAAGCATGATTCCGGCGTAGTGCTTGTTGGCTGACTCGATTCCGAGACGAAGCATAATTTCAACAGGGAAGGTAGTTACTGTTGGATATATGTATGCCCTAGAGGCCATTATATGATAGTGGATGTATTTATACATGTATATATATATTCAGTGCACATTCTTGCTCGACATGATAGTATGCTATATGGTTCTTCTTTGTCTAACATGCTGACATGATCATGCTATTATTCATTTACATATGTTGATAAAGCCCTGAGGATATTTGCTTGGCTACTGTGATTATGATGGAGATCATACTAGTGGGACATCTGTAGTTTATAAACATATCCTGAAATGTCCCTAGTCGTAGGTGTATCAAGAGGGGTATCGATATACCAGAGTAGACCAGCATATATGATACTAGACCCATACGATGGGCGATGGATGTTCACACATCCATTGATGTTTGACATCGAGATCGTATACGGGTGCTCAGTGGTGACTGGGTACACTGGACGGACTCGCCGAGAACTCCTATATGGTATTATATCTATCGTCGGATAGCAGTTCTCAGGTGACACTGGTATATGTTAGTCTGTAGACCCGAGATCGTCATAGAGTCTTGTGTATTCTCCCACTGTACTTTGATTACCACCCTACCACGGCTCTACTGAGTCGTGCAAAATGGTGGCTTTTGGGTACAGTCCCGAGACACACGAAGACGATAAGCGATAGGAGGGGTTTCGTCTCTCCCGGTATTGGGAGTTGATGCTGTGTTGTGCTCGATTGGCTATATCAGTAAGTCTCTGGCCAGGGCTGTTGAGATTTACTGATAAGAGTTATCAGTAGTTTCTCGATCTGTTATAGACCATTCATCGGCACGACTTATTGAGTTATTGGGGTCGACGTTACCATCCCTAGACTCAGTATGCAGCATATCTGACGAAGAGACCGAACTAAACTGTAGTGTTGCCGGTTGGCTCGACGGGAGTTGTGGCAGGTTTGCTTGTTTTCTTCTGATCGCTCAATACCCGGGCGGCCGTTACGTTTAGCCGACCTCTTGCGGCTTGGGGGTGTTTGATATGATCATCATCCACTGCCGGCGTATTGACGAGTCTTAGAGTCCCACAATGGAGTTACCTAGCTCAGGCGAAACGATGTGGTGTGCATATGAGATATGCGCGGGGACCCGATTAAATGCGCGTATGTGATACCGTATATTAATCGGGCGGTTTGCTATTGGTCGGGTCGTATGAGATATGACCGGTTTGCTAAATCAAGTGTTGATTTAACATTGACCATTTGCATTTTCTCTTTAAACCCTTTTTGTCTTTTGGTGTATGCATGCATGTATGCACATGTTTACATTGATGCACATTTGGATGTGCATGCACACATACATGCATACTCTTCTGTATCATGGTTGTTGATACATTGAATGGTGGCAATATAAGACTCATATGCTAGTAAATATATTGATATTTATTTTTTAGATAAATGGAAATGGATAATTACTCATGGTTGATTATTTTATTCCTCCACTAAACCTCTCTTTAACCATGAGTTATTATTCTATGGCCATTTGTGCTCTAAAGATAAATATCTAGATATTTATTAACTTGAGTTAAGAATGAGAATAGAAAATATATATTTTCTATTCTCATTTTTATCTTTATCTTTATCATTATCTCCTGAGCTCTCATTTACCATCATCTTCTTCCTCCTCTCTCTTGCTCTCTAGCTTCCATTAGTGAGCAAGATAGCGATCACGTTAGGGTTTTGAAGTGAGAAAACAAACTACATCACCATTCTACACTACTCTTGCCCATTAGTTTAGAGTGTTGGCTTCTACTTTTTCTCTTGATCAAGTGAAGTCTTGAGCTTGGACAAAGAGGACTCCGGGTGGATCGTCGTGGACTTGGAGGATCTCAAGCAAGCTTCTTTCAACCCTCAAGTGGCCGAGGAGTCTAGCGTAGGGAGCTACAAAGGTTGTATTCTCTAAAACTAGCACTTTACTTTTTGTGGTTTGTGTTAAAGTTTTTGTTACCCTAGCTTTTCTAGTGTGATCCTTAGGATATTTTCTCTAGCATCCAATAATTTTTCAATATGGCATGTGTGATGCTACCAAACCCTTGGTGTGGTGCTGGAGAAAACCCTTCATGGTATTAGAGCCTAACTAGAAATCTAGACGATGTTACGACTATACGAAAATGAAAAACCCCACAAAAATACGATTTTAGAAAACCCATGAAATGCTCTCTGGAATTTTTTAAAAAAGTGTTTAAAAATTATTTTAGCAACTGCACAGTGGCATTTAGGATGATATAAGAACACTGGTGAAATGCGAAAGGGAGGGGCTCGGAAAAAACCGGCGACGAGGCAAAAAATTCCGGCGACGCCGACTTTTTTGGCTCCCCTCGTCATCGTATTTCACTAGTGCTCTGTACATCTTGATTTGGGGTTTCTGGTATTGTTTTGAAGTCCAAATTTGCATGTGATGTCAGTTTGGAAATGGGCTCTTTGTGGAGTATTTCATATTCGTATTTTATAGCATTGTATTTGGTAACTTTGGCGACGTTAAACAGGTCGAACGAATTATCAAACACTGGTATTTTCCAGGTTGAACGTACTCGATATATAATGCAGGTATTCCTATGGACCCTCTAGAAGAATGTAACCCTAACTCGAGATGTGACCACCAAACTGCGATTAAACCTTAAGGTTTACCGTAATTAGTGGCGCCACAAATGAGGCTTGGGTCTGCCCTTCTACGGCTGGTCCATTAAATACTGTGGCATAGATTTTGGGTATTGTTTAATGGTGCTCAAGTGTTGAGCTTGATAGGGAATATGGGTGTTCGTTAATTCGATCGAAGGGTTTAACATCGCCTAGTAGTATGTGATACTTGTTTCTGCGACTGTAAGCGTAGTATGCGTATCGCCGGTTTCGTTGCTATATGTCAACGACAATTGGGGTACGCATACTTGCTTACGTTGATGACACGTGATGTTATGCGTTGCTGTGTTGTGATGTATAGGATCGTCGTGATTGAATAGCCGTTTTTTTTATGTGAGATGAGAGTTTTACTTTTCATTCATGTAAAATTCATTTGTAATATAATATTCTTTTATTTGGGGCACTTCCGGGTTGAGGATGATGTCACCATTGTTATATATTATTTACTTTTCCGCATTAGGATAGACCCAAGGTGGAGAGCACAAGTGACCGGGTTCTAGAGTCCAGTGGGAGACCATCGCGAGGAGTTGAGACCGGGTCTCCTAACTCTAGAATTGGTAAGGTCGCTTGCCGCTTTCGTAGGGGTCTACGGTGTGAGATTGGCTATTCATCACGACTGTGGAATCCGTATTTTCTATTGTTGGCTAAATACTAAATACGGACGTCCTAGTGTATCCTATATTATCATATCTGTGTTTCTGCTGCCTATATTCTGTGATGTGATCGCTTAATATATCTGAGACGAATGCTATATTATATATGAGATATATAATAGACGTTGCTTATGTTTTTCACCCGCGCTAGTCCCGTCCCGGTATGCCGTTAGTTAAGTAACCTAACGGTGCATAATGGAACATTGCGGCGAATGCGGATGGCATAAGTGTACGTTGTATTTTCGTTTCTTTTCTGTGATGGCTTAAGGACTTAAATGATGGGACAACATTAATATGATTAATGTGAAGAAAAATAAACCTAAAAAGATGTAGAATCGGATTTGAAAAACCACTCGGTTTTTTACGAAAAAGCTACATTTCAAAACCGCGGAGCTTAAGCCACTCCTTTTGAAAACCATTTGATTCTACGACAATATCAAGTTTAAAGCGTTAAAAGGTTTTCTTAAAAGCCATCCGCAACCCTCCGTCATTTTAGAAAGTAGAGTACTTAGTATTCGTGCTACGTTTGTTGACCTTAGCCAAGGCGTAGTGTACGGTAGCTAAGTGATGTCTTCCTACAATGCATATGATGCAGATTAATTGGGACGGGCATGTGACTTTGTTGACCTCAGCCAAGGGTCATGTGAACGGGTCTAATTAATCAAGAAATGACGGGTTGAACTTGACTAGTGATTGTGATTTGTTGACCATAGCCAAGGTCATGAGTGCTAGGGGTAAAAACCACATCGGGAGTTTCAAGAGTTGAAATTTGCAATGAGATTGCATACCTTCCATATGATAGTTGGATCCCGATCCCACTGTGGACAATAGTTGCTCTCAGGAGAGTTTTGCAGTTTACAATTAGCTAACCTATTAGGTGTCTAGAAAGGTGTTAACGGGGCTACGCCTCTGGGAAAACGAGGTTTATATTAATTAGGTCCGTGAGAAAGCACGAGGAACCTCCCTCAAGTACCGACACTGGCCTGGCTGAACGGTTAGCGAAGTTGTAGACTGTAATTAATCCTGGCTAGTTTTCTTTTTAAGGTTTGAAAGAAAAACTTAATTAAAGCAGTGGGAGACATCGATTAGATAAGATAATAACCAATGTGATCTTTGCAAGAGCTTTCGCTGAGTGTATTCTTTTCTCTCTTAATGGCAGATACCAATGACAGGACTCAAGCTTCTACTAGATAAAAATAAACTGAATGTAACCAATTATAAAGACTGGCTGAGGAATCTTAACATTGCCTTGACTTATGATAAGGTATCATATGTCCTCACGGCTCCAAACCCGCCCGTCCCAGGTTCTAAATCTTCGGTTGCGGATAAGGAAATCCGCAAGACATGGGACGTTGACTGTGCTACGACCAAGTGCCTTGCACTTGCATCGATGGATAACACACATCAGAAGCAGCACGAGAATATGGACGTACAAGCTATATTTCTCCATACACAGGAGTTGTATGGAAAGCAATCCCGCGTATTACGATACGAATCATCCAGAAAATTGTTTCAGATGCGAATGGCCCCTGACACACCAGTAGGAGACCATGTTATGAAGATGATAGCTCTCATAGAGGAGCTTGAGGACCTTGGGTGGACAATGGACAATGAGCAATATACGGATATTATTCTGCAGTCTCTCCCCTCCACCTTTGCTCAATTTATAGTTAACTTCAACATGCACAACATGGAGAAGGAACTACTTGAACTTCTTAATATGTTAAGGAGTGCAGAGAGCACGCTGAAATCAGTGAAGACTCCCGTTTTGAGTGTTAGGCCATCTTCCTCCTCTCGCCCGAAGGCTAAGGCCAAGGGAAAGATGAAGAAGAAACCCACCAAACCTAAGGGTGGAGTCAAAAAGGCTAAGGGGAAAGACAAGTCCAAAGCCGGGGAATCGGGGAAAGGGGAATGTTATCACTGCCACAAAACAGGACACTGGAAGCGCAACCGCACGGAGTACTTGGATCTCAAGAAGAAGCATGGGGATGCTTCCGCTTCAGGTGTGTTTGTGACAGAAAACTGTTTTTCAATAAACTCTGCTTCCTGGGTATTAGATACCGGTTCAGGTTCTCACATTTGCAATTCTATGCAGGGGCTGAGAAATAGCAAGGTTTTGAAGACAGGTGACCATACTCTCCGCGTTGGAAATGGTTCCAATGTACATACAGTTGCAGTGGGAGAGTATCACTTGGGGTTGCCGTCTGGGTGAATATTGGTTTTGAACCCATGTTATTATGTACCTAGTATGCTTTGTAATATAATATCCGTTTCTTTGTTAGACAATGAAGGATATAATTTTGTATTGCAGAACAATGTTATGAACATTCATCTGAATCAAATGTTGATTGGGTATGGTACACTTAATAACGAGATATGTTGGAGATAGTGCCCTCAGAGTCAATTATTGGATCACAGGCACGTGATTGCAATGATTGAGGGAGGACCTGTCCCAGTAGGGCAGTCTTACTCAAGATGATAGTATGCTATCTGGTTTATCTTTATCATCGTGTACTGCTTTAGGTGACCTTACAGGTCACTATTGCGCGTTGATAGAGCCCCTAGGATTCTTGCTTGACTGCCAGCAGTATGAGGGCGATCATATACGTGGGAGCTGGTAGTCTATAAGCACATCCTTAAAAGGTCCCTAGTCGAGGGAGTTTCAAGACAGGGCATCGATACTCCAGAGTAGACTAGTGTATACAGTCGAGACCCCTACGAGGGGCGGCGGCCGGTCTCACAAGCCACTGGTGTCAGTTGGTTCACCTAAGATGTATACATGTGCTCATTGGGTTATGAGTACACCGGACAGGACTCGCCGGGAATTTGCTACTTGGTCTTATACCTGACGTCAGATAGCAGTTCCCTGGTGACATGTGTACAGGTTAGTTCATCGACCTGAGATCGTCATTTGTCTCGTGTGAGTTCCCACTGTACTTTGATTACTACCCTACCACGCTCAAAGGAGACGTGCAAACAGGTTTTAGTTGGGTACAGTCCCGAGCCACATGGAGGCAGTGAGCGGATCTGCAGGGGTTCGTCTTTCCCGGTATTGGGGTGAGGTCGCGCTGTGTATAGGAGAGCCATCACACGAAGTCCTTGGCTAAGGCAGGAGATTTATTGGTAGGTATTCCAGTAGTATCTCAGGGTGTTCTGGGCTACACTCCGACACGACTTGTACCGCTTTTTTGGGGTCTGACTTTTACCAACCTCCTAAGCCCGCCATGCGATGCTCATAGACGAACGGACCGGACTGTACGGATATTGTCACTGACAGGCTCAGTAGGGTGTCAGGATGAGTTCGCTCATCGACGTCCCTTTTGGTCAATACCTGGTAGCCCGTTACGTATAGGCTAATACCTCTGACGTGCTAGTGGTTAAATCCACAGCCAAAGTATTGACGAGTCTTTAGAGTCCCCTACAGACCGTTTTCTCGAGTTTCGGGCGAAACGCTGTAGAGGCCGTATGGAGATATGGCAGGGTTCGATCAGATACGTGCGATATTGTACGAATCATGATCGGACGGATTATACTAGCGGGCTTTGGTTTAAGCCGGATCCTAGTATAATACAGTGTAGATTTGTCTCATTGCATTTGTATTTCGGTCGGAATACAAATGCGGGTATGTATATACAGTAGCGGGGTTTCCTGTAATTTATTATAGGATCGGTTTTTTGAAGTTGCCAGTTTGCTTTCCGTTTCGGCCATTTTCCTTTATTTCCTTTCTTTGGCTAAAATTTGGTGGAGGGGGTTATTTGCAATTGTGCAATTAACAATTGTGAAGACTTTTTGCTTCATGATAGTTTTCATGATGGGTGTTGCTTTCATTGACTCCATGACTTTATGATGGCTTGTCCTTTGTTGGATATGATTGGGTTTTGGAGTGAGATTCTTGTGTGTGATCATTGTTTATCATCATAACATTTTCTCTCTCTTTGATGGATGATTGCCTCTTTTCCCTTCCTTGTATTATTGATCCTCACTCACTACTCTCTCTCTCACTCCCTTCACAAAAGGAGGCCGGCCATTCTTTAGTTGAGGGCTGCCAAAATTTTTGGGTGGGATTTTGTTCTCCTCATGTTTGCAAAATCCCCTAGTTCATCTCCAAAATTCAACAACTCATTCCTCCACTAAAATGGGCAACTTCTAGTAACCCCAAATGAGACAAATCATTCTACAGATAACATATATCAATTCTTGGGCACGTCGACTCGCCAACTTCGTGCCCGAGTTGCCTCGGTCCAGAGGTGGGAGCCCGTAAAAGAAGCCGGCGACGTGGTGCCCTTCCGGCGAGGAGGTGAAGACCGGAGATTCCGCGGAGAGATCGGGGCGACGAGAAGACCGAAGGACACGGATCGCTCGGTATATCTCTCTACCCGTTCTTTAGTTAGCTAGAATTAAATTAATGACCCGATCCGGGATTTTTGTGCGCGGTGGTGTCGGTTCAAAAGTTAAAGTAAATCATCGTTTCCGCATTTTGGTCTTGGATTGACGGCCGGGGCATCGCCGTGCACTTACACCGGTATCAGAGCCACGCCATTAACCTAGTCTAGCTTGCTCTAATGTGTTTACATTTTCGATCGAACAATATTCCAAAACCGCATTTTCAAAACATCAGTTCTCTGTCGAATTTTATTTAGCTCGAAAAATTATTTGGTGCATCTTAAAATACAGGCAGGGATTTTGATGTAATCTGGAAAAATTTGGTGGCATGTTCTTCCTGTTCAGCCGCGGAACCGCGGCCGTACTCCTACGTTGGCCGCGGTTCCGCCGCCGTAATGAGGGTTCAATCCACCAAAGTTTTCCAGTAAGTCTCTATGTTGAAAATTGGGGTTTTGGAATGTTCTGTTTGGACCCAGATTTTCTTTGAGTGCTACAGTAGTGCTTGGGGCCCACTTGGGTAAATTTGATCGATCGAATATTTTAAACATGTTAGTTCACAGTATTTATATTATATCTGCGACCGTGAATGTCACTTGATCGGTAAATCCTGTCTAACTGCTATAGCCATTTTAGACGGATTTGCGAACGTGACATTCACGTTGATGTTCTGTGTTGTGCTGTGATGTTGCGGATTGGTCGTGGGGGATAGCTTGGATGCAATGTTAGTACAGTTTTGTTTTATATGTACATTTGATATTGCTGGGCGAACGTCCGACATGTGGACTGCCGTCATTGCCTGTTTGTATATTATTCTTTTGGGGCACGACCGGGGTGAGGTCGATGTACCCGTTGCATGTATATTTTACTTTCTGTACTAGGATTACCCCAAGGTGGGGTGCACGGATAGCCGGGTTCTAGAGGGCAACGAGCCCGCATCTCATGGCTTTGAGACGGAGGGGGCTTTACTCTAGAATTGGCGGGCTATTCGCCGCACTCGTAGGGGGTACAGGTTGACCCAGGAGGGGTGCCCAAGTTACCGGATTCCGTGAAGTGCTGGATGGTCCATTCACGTTGCTGAAGGGGGCTGCCTCGCTTCAGGTTTTGGCGGGTAACTTGCCGCGCCCGTAGGGGTCTAGGATTTCATTGCACAGGCTATCCACACGACCAAGGGAACGTCGGGTTTCAGTAGCGGCTCTATGAAACCCGGGGATCCCAGATATCCGTATTGTTCTATGATGCTTATTACATTTCTGTGATGTTGCATTTTATCACGCCTTGAGCGAATATTATATATTGATATATATACTAGTAGATGTTGTATATGTTTTGCATCCGCGCTAGTCCAGTCCCCGCTCTGTCGTTAGTTAAGTAACCTAACGGGTAATGACGGGACCCAGTGGCGAATGCGGATGGCATATACGTACATCATTATTTTCGTTCTTTATTGGTGTGATCAATTGATGGGACTGCATTGATTCGGATCAATGCAAGCTTAACAAACCTATTCTGATGTTGTTGGAACATTTTTCAAAAAGCTGTTATTGCAAGGGCGTTCTCTTTTGTTTTGCACAGTGGTATTCAGTTGGAATATCCTGCACCTCAGTCGACGAGGCAAGGGCCGAGATCTCTTCACCGGGAGTGACCCCTTGGACAGAAGTTTGCGTCAGGGCAATTACTTCACTATAGTCGTTCACTTTTGCTTTGCATCGTGGTATTCAGTTGGAATATCCTGCACCTCATTCTACGGGGAAAGAGCCGAGATCCCTTTACCGGGAGTGACCTCTTTAGCAAAGGTTGTCGCCACTATATTTTTATAAAAGCTATCCGGTTCCTTCAACGATATCAAGTTCATTACGTTAAAGGTTTTCGCCAGAAACCATTCGTAGCCCTTCGTCGTTTCATATGGATAGTCAATAGTATTCAAGCTGTGTTTGTTGGCCAAAGTCAAAGGCACAGTGTTTGGTAGCTATTGGGTATTCATATTCAGCATAGATAGATGCGTTGGTTTGGGACAGTCGTACTGCCTTGTTGGCCAAAGTCAAGGGTAGGTACGGGTGGGTTCAAATTAACCTGGAGAATGACGGGTAGAACTTGACATGTGACTTATGATTTGTTGGCCAAAGTCAAGGTCATAAGAGCATGGGGTAAAAATCACATCGGGAGTTTCAAAAGAAACTGAAACTTGCCAGATATGCGCATACTTTCTGGAGTGTGATAACGTGAGCGGATTCCGTCACGTTATCATGCGATGATAGTTGGATCCCGATTTCCACTGATGAGTTGGTTTACTCCTCGGGTGATCCCGACTAATTCTTCTTTCAGGTTTGGAGGAGAATTTGACGGTACAGTGGGAGGTTTCCAGATTAGATAAACTGGTAACCATTCTGATCTAGGTTAGAGTGCACGCTGAGTGTTTCTTTTCTCTCTCTCTTTGGCAGCGACCATTGACTGATCCTAGACTATGACTCAGTGACCAAAATTAACCGAACCTTCTTAAACACTGGCTTTTGGATTGTCAGAGTTGCAAATCTCATTGCCACTCCTACTTTTACGCTTTTCTCCAGGACACCCCGTATTACTACGAACGTCCACTTCCATTGGACAAAACCATCGTATGGTTATATACGAACTTGAAGGAATTTATTCGAGGATGGTTTCCGGCTCTGGAGAAAATAAATAGGACTATTCAGTTGTCTTTTCTTTTTACCTTCTCTCAGGTTGCGAGTACTCCTTGGTTTAGGAGATAGTATATCTATTACGCAAATTGGATAGTTTTCTTCCAAACCATAGGCAAGTGCCAACCGGTAGGGAATGAAGAAAACCAATTAGCCTAACGATGGTGTATAGAAGGTATTATGTAAAGACAAATAAAGGGATTAGTAAGAGAGCAAAGTAAATTGCGACTGCTGTTCACGACCAAATCAAGTATTTCATTACCACTCCCACTTCACCTTTGTATTTCTCTAGGACACTCTGTATCACTACGAAGATCCACAGTTTATTGGATACTCCATCGTATGGTTATATACGAACTCGAAAGGAACTTGTTCCGGTTCGGGGATGGATTCTGGTTCAGGAGAAATAGGAATAAGGTTTATTCGGTTGTCTTTTATCTTCATCTTCTCTCGCATTGCGAGTGCTCCTAGGATTAGGACAGTACACCCATTATGCTTATTGGATAGTCTTCTTCCAAACCATAGGCTGGTGCCGAACGGTAGGGAAGGAAGAAAACCATTTGGCCTAAAGGGGTGTGCAGAAGATAATGACTAAAGACATATGAAGGGATTTGGAGAGATGGCAAAGAATTATACGGTTACAGTTGTGAATCTGGATGATGGAAGAGGCATTACTAGAAATACCCGGATACCCCATCGAAACATTTCAATATTTCAGTTTCACCGTGTACTGTTAAAAGAAAACTGATTTCCCAACTAGACACTTGCTCCAGGGTATGTATTTATCAGGTATGATTCTCACATCTGTATGGTTTTACAGATGATGAGTGGGAGTAAGTTATTGGAAATTAGGTGATCATCCTCATTATACTGGGATTCGTTGTAATCGGTGATATTTGAGGAAGTCACCTGGGTTGTTTGCCGGACGGCAAATATTTGGTTTTGAATATCCGCTGTTATGCACCAATTTCAAATTGATATATCTGTACGTCAATTTTTATAGAGTGAGATATACCTTTTGAAATTATGTCGATGACATTTACCCATATCAGTGGATGGTTAGGTAAGGAGCATTAAACAGCGGTGTAATTCTTCTTAACCATAAGTACAGTTTTCAACCTACGACACACAGGGATTGAGTTATCAGACTCAAGGGACTTATACAGAGTATTGTATGTTGTCTAGTGTCCATTAGGACAGAGGGGTTGGTCCTCGTACTATATTCGGTTTACTTATGACTTCTCTAGTTCTTAGATAAGTGTTTCGTAGAAACACAAGGTCTGAGTTTTGAGAAGTTATAGGTATATGAATAAAGTAGAGAACCAGGTGTTGCGAGTATCGAGATTCTTCAAGGTGATCGAAGATGTGGATACTTGTGTATGGTATTCAGTTGATAGTAATGATTTTGAGAAACTTGTTTCTCTTTCAGGTTACTCATAATTGGAAGTACTCCTAAGTTGAGTAATGTTGATCGGCCTCTTTCCATTTAGTTGACATGCACTGGAGACAGCTGCATGATTTGAATCTGGTTCAATTAAATCAGTGCCTCTGGTTCTATATTGGATATAGAACAGTTCATATCTTAACGATGTTAAGGTACAGGGAGTTGTCCGGCTTATGCTTAAAACCAGACTCTGGATAACTCAAAGCACGTTTCTGTAATGGCTGTTTGTGGGTTGACCCAGGCTATGACGAGGGTTGACTTTCTACCATCTGGAAGATCAATAGTGATATTGTTCTTGACTCGCCACAGTTTTAACAAAAATGGATTTTTTCAGAAATCGGTAGTGGGAGTATGGTAGAACTGGAAGTGATTCCAGAACCGCAAACGATTACTGAAAATTTGATAGGAATCTAAAGATTCAATCTGGCTTAACATTCCATTGGCCACTCCGCAGATACGGTGGTAACCTCAGGCACCCGAGGGGTACTCCGGTAGCCTCAAGGACGGTGACAGGGAGGTTCTTGTTTGCCCAGACTTGCCATTGCTGTTGTTCCAGACTGTGAGACCCGGCGAGAGGATGAATATAGCATCGTTCTAAACTAGTTTTAGAAGTGTACGTCTATATGACTCTGCCAGAGGGTTGTCGTAGTCAGTGAGAGCAGCGGAAGCATGGTGGACAAGTGGCTTATGTCTATTTATAGACTAAAGCAGATATAGTGGAGATAGATCATCTATTTCTGATGTGACAGTCATAGGTTTGACTTCATCAGAATAGGGGATGGATCTGTTAAGAAGGTAGTAGGGTGTGATGTCCTGGTATTTGGATGACATACACAGAGTAGGAAGTGATGTTCCTATACTACGATCGGTTATACTTTGGTTGTTACACAGTGGTTTCTCTACATGGGACTTTGATATAATATCAAGACATTCTGGTTACTGGATCTATGGTTTTAGATCTAGATTTGGGTGGTTTCCCAATCAGGATACTTAGACAACATTCTAAGAGTTTTTAGAATGGACGACTCCTGGCACGGTAGTATACCTGCAGGTGATGGAGTCGTCCTATCTAAAGGTGTTTTACAGACTAAAGGGGAGAGGGATGTGCATGATTGGCAGATCACTTGCTTAGGCAATTGAGTCAATCATGAGATGTCAAGTACCACACCAGATGTTGTTTTTGCAGTGGATGCAATAAATTGATATTGATCCAATCCTGGAGAAACGAACGGAAGCAGTTTTAGAACATAAGTGAATGTTCTAGGAATATGATAACAACAGTCTCTTTTGGGAGACAGTTATCATTCCAGGCTTCCAAGGTGACCTGGATGACAGATTGGTTGTCAGAGTTATAGTTTTTCTTCTGACGAGGGGCAGTATTTTGGACAGGTGGTCCAAGAGGATACTGAGGGAGGCATGACGCAGGATACTGATTAAGTTCAGTTGACGATATAGTCTAAAAAGTTTGGATTTGGAGTTCATTTATGAGCTAGGTCCCATCAGACATCCAGACACATTCTAAGACAGGTATTATTCATTTCGGGAGATGGCATTCTCCGCGAACTTGAGATATAGAGAGACATAGGAAGAGACATTAGGACGGATCCACTCACTAAGGCTATTCCTCGAACGCATTAGTTTCACAAACTGTTTTTGTGAGACTGATTAGTAGAGGAGTTGGGTGTTCGGTATCACACGGGCTGTGAGTATATGACATCGCAATAATTAGCCTTGAGTGCAAGTAGAAGATTGTTGGAGATAATGCCCTCAGAGTCAATTATTGGATCACAGGCACGTGATTGCAATGATTGAGGGAGGACCTGTCCCAGTAGGGCAGTCTTACTCAAGATGATAGTATGCTATCTGGTTTATCTTTATCATCGTGTACTGCTTTAGGTGACCTTACAGGTCACTATTGCGCGTTGATAGAGCCCTTAGGATTCTTGCTTGACTGCCAGCAGTATGAAGACGATCATATATGTGGGAGCTGGTAGTCTATAAGCACATCCTTAAAAGGTCCCTAGTCGAGGGAGTTTCGAGACAGGGCATCGATACTCCAGAGTAGACTAGTGTATACAGTCGAGACCCCGACGAGGGGTGGCGGCCGGTCTCACAAGCCACTGGTGCCAGTTGGTTCACCTAAGATGTATACAGTGCTCATTGGGTTATGAGTACACCGGACAGGACTCGCCGGGAACATGCTAGTTGGTCTTATACCTGACGTCAGATAGCAGTTCCCTGGTGACATGTGTACAGGTTAGTTCATCGACCTGAGATCGTCATTTGTCTCGTGTGAGTTCCCACTGTACTTTGATTACTACCCTACCACGCTCAAAGGAGACGTGCAAACAGGTTTTAGTTGGGTACAGTCCCGAGCCACATGGAGGCAGTGAGCGGATCTGCAGGGGTTCGTCTCTCCCGGTATTGGGGGTGAGGTCGCGCTGTGTCTAGGAGAGCCATTACACGAAGTCCTTGGCCAAGGCAGGAGATTTACTGGTAGGTATTCCAGTAGTATCTCAGGGTGTTCTGGGCTATACTCCGACACGACTTGTACCGCTTTTGGGGGTCTGACTTTTACCAACCCCCTAAACCCGCCATGCGATGCTCATAGACGAACGGACCGGACTGTACGGATATTGTCACTGACAGGCTCAGTAGGGTGTCAGGATGAGTTCGCTCATCGACGTCCCTTTTGGTCAATACCTGGTAGCTCGTTACGTATAGGCTAATACCTCTGACGTGCTAGTGGTTAAATCCACAGGCAAATTATTGACGAGTTTTTAGAGTCCCCCACAGACCGTTTTCTCAAGTTTCGGACGAAACACTGTAGAGGCCGTATGGAGATATGGCAGGGTTCGATCAGATACGTGCGGTATTGCACGGATCATGATCGGACGGATTATACTAGCGGGCTTTGGTTTAAGCCGGATCCTAGTATAGTACAGTGTAGATTTGTCTCATTGCATTTGTATTTCGGTCGGAATACAAATGCGGGTATGTATATACAGTAGCGGGGTTTCCTGTAATTTATTACGGGATCGGTTTTTTAAAGTTTCCAGTTTGCTTTCCGTTTCGGCCATTTTCCTTTGTTTCCTTTCTTTGGCTGAAATTTGGTGGAGGGGGTTATTTGCAATTGTGCAATTAACAATTGTGAAGACTTTTTGCTTCATGATAGTTTTCATGATGGGTGTAGCTTTCATTGACGCCATGACTTCATGATGGCTTGACCTTTGTTGGATATGATTGGGTTTTGGAGTGAGATTCTTGTGTGTGATCATTGTTTATCATCATAACATTTTCTCTCTTTGATAGATGATTGCCTCTTTTCCCTTCCTTGTATTATTGATCCTCACTCACTACTCTCTCTCACTCCCTTCACAAAAGGAGGCCGGCCATTCTTTAGGTGAGGGCTGACAAAATTTTTGGGTGGGATTTTGTTCTCCTCATGTTTGCAAAATCCCCTAGTTCATCTCCAAAATTCAGCAACTCATTCCTCCACTAAAATGGGCAACTTCTAGTAACCCCAAATGAGACAAAGCATTCTACAGATAACCTACAGCAATCCTTGGGTACGTCGACTCGCCAACTTCGTGCCCGAGTTGCCTCGGTCCAGAGGTGGGAGCCCGTAAAAGAAGCCGGCGACGTGGTGCCCTTCCGGCGAGGAGGTGAAGACCGGAGATTCCGCGGGGAGATCGGGACGGCGACGAGAAGACCGAAAGACACGGATCGCTCGGTATATCTCTCTACCCGTTCTTTAGTTAGCTAGAATTAGATTAATGGCCCAATCCGGGATTTTTGTGCGTGGTGGTGCCGGTTCAAAAGTTAAAGTAAATCATCGTTTCCGCATTTTGGCTTCGGATTGACGGCCGGGGCACCGCCGTGCACTTACAGGATATACGTCCTAACTCAACACAGTTTTCAACATACAACACACTAATAAAAGAAAACTTTCAGAAATAAATGAAGCTTTTCTTTGGCACTGTAGACTGGGTCATATTAACGAAACAAGACTAAACAAGCTACATAAAGATGGATATTTAAACCCTTTTGAATATAAATCTTATGCGACTTGCTAGTCTTGTATCAAGGGTAAAATGACCAAAACTCCGTTTACAGGACACGGAGAAAGAGCTACTAAGCTCTTAGGCCTCATACATAGTGATGTATGTGGGCCAATGTCTACACAGGCTAGAGGCGGTTTTTCATACTTCATTACTTTCACCGATCATTTCTCAAGATTTGGTCATGTATTTTTATTAAAGCAGAAGTCCGAAGCTTTCGAGAAATTCACTGAATATAAACTCGAAGTAGAAAAACAAACCGGCTTGAGCATCAAAATGCTTCGATTAGATCGAGGTGGAGAGTATCTCAGTACAGAATTTGCAGACTTCCTAAAAGAGAATGGGATTCTCTCTCAGCTCACTCCTCCTTACACACCACAGCACAACGGTGTGTCAGAACGACGGAATCGGACCCTATTAGATATGATTCGTTCCATGATGAGTGATGCTGAGTTACCCGTCTCATTTTGGGGGCATGCATTGGAGACTGCAGCGTTTCTACTGAACATGTCCTAACCAAAACCGTATCTACCACGCCTTATGAGATATGGCATGGGAAGAGACCATCTCTTAAATGAATTAAGATTTGGGGTTGTCCGGCCTATGTTAAAAAGCAAAATCCAGACAAACTCGAGACACGGTCAGTCATGTGTAATTTTGTGGGATATCCAAAGAATTCTTATGGATATCTATTCTACCACAAGGAGGAACAAAAGGTGTTTGTTTCTCAGCATGCCACATTTTTAGAAAAAGAATTTTTTTACAAATGATACAGATGGCAGAGCGGTAGACCTAGAAGAAGTTCTAGAAACACAAATGGTGACTTGGTTGAACCGGCTGTTGCAACAGAAACTAAGGAATCTCGGCCACTCCGTAGGTCTGGTAGGACTTCTCGCCCACCGGAGAGGTACTACGGTTTCCTCATTGATGGTGACAGAGAAGACTGCATCATGGAGGATGATGATCCTACCAGCTTTCAGCAAGCTATCATTAGTGGAGACTCTGTGAAGCGGCTGGATGCCATGAGATCTGAAATGGAGTCTATGTACACAAACAAAGTATGGACTTTGGACGTTGTACCCCCTGGGGTAAAACCTGTGGGGTGCAAATGGATCTTTAAAAGAAAGATTGGTGTAGATGGGCAGGTAGCTATAAGGCAAGACTTGTGGCGAAGGGTTTTCGTCAAAGACCAGGTTTGGACTATGACGAAACTTTTTCTCCCGTAGTCATGCTTAAATCCATTCGGATCCTACTTGCTATTGCTGCTCACTACGACTATGAAATCTGACAGATGGACGTTAAAACAGCATTTCTAAATGGAGATTTAGAAGAATACGTTTATATGGATCAGCCAGAGGGTTTCATTGACAGTGGGAGCAGCGGGAAAGCATGTAGATTGCTTAAATCCATTTATGGATTAAAGCAGGCATCACGGAGTTGGAACATCTGTTTCGATGATGTTATCAAAGAGTTTGATTTCATCAAAAATCCAGATGAACCTTGTTTATAAGAAGGTTGTAGGGAGAGCTGTCACATTCCTCGTATTGTACGTGGATGACATTCTTCTGATAGGAAATGATATTCCTATGCTACAGTCGGTCAAATCTTTCTTATCACTAAGGTTCTCCATGAAGGACCTGGGTGATGCCACATACATTCTGGGCATTAGGATCTATAGGGATAGACCCAAGAGGTTATTGGGATTGTCCCAAACCAGGTACATGAACACCATCCTAAAAAGGTTTAGTATGGAAGACTCCAAGCGGGGTGCCTTACCCGCTTGCTATGGAGTCACTCTCTCCAAGGACTTTTGTCCAAAGACCGATGAAGAGAGAGCTCGCATGAGCATTATACCCTATGCTTCGGCAGTGGGATCTATAATGTATGCGATGTTATGTACACGTCCAGATGTAGCTTATGCACTTAGTGTAGTAAGCAGGTATCAATCCAACCCAGGGAAGAATCACTGGATAGCTGTGAAGAACATTCTTAAGTACTTGCGAAGGACTAAAGAATTGTTCTTGGTGTATGGTAATGGAGATCTCCAAATGGAGGCCTTTACCGATTCGAGCTTCCAGAGTGATAAGGACGACAACAAATCTATCTCCGGGTTTGTATTTACCCTCAATGGAGGGGCGGTAAGTTGGAAGAGTTCCAAATAGGATACCGTTGCAGACTCTATGATGGAAGCTGAGTACATTGCTGCGAATGATGCCGCCAAGGAAGCCGTCTGGATGAAGAAGTTCGTCTCGGAGCTAGGAGTAGTTCCAACCATTATTGATCCAATACCATTGTATTGTGATAATAATGGGGCTATGGCGTTAGCCAAGGAGCCCAGGTCCCATCAGCGGTCCAGACACATATTGAGGCGCTTTCATTTGATCCGGGAGATTGTAGATCGCCATGAGATCGTGATTAGGAGAGTAGACACAAAGAATAATACTGCGGATCCACTCACCAAGGCGCTCCCTCAGCCGCAGCATGAGCGACTTTTTGAGATGTTGGGTATGAGATACGCCAATAACTGGCCTTAGTGCAAGTGGGAGATTGTTGGATATATGTATGCCCTAGAGGCCATTATATGATAGTGGATGTATTTATACATATATATATTCAGTGCACATTCTTGCTCGACATGATAGTATGCTATCTGATTTTTCTTTATCTGACATGCTAACTTGATCATGCTATTATTCATTTACACATGTTGATAAAGCCCTGAGGATATTTGCTTGGCTACTGTGATTATGATGGAGATCATACTAGTGGGACATTTGTAGTTTATAAGCATATCCTGAAATGCCCCTAGTCGTAGGTGTATCGAGATGGGGCATCGATATACCAGAGTAGACTAGCGTATATGATACTAGACCCATATGATGGGCGATGGATGTTCCCACATCCATTGATGTTTGACATCGAGATCGTATACGGGTGCTCAGTGGTGACTGGGTATACTGGACGGACTCGTCGAGAACTCCTATATGGTATTATATCTATCGTCGGATAGCAGTTCTCAGGTGACACTGGTACATGGTAGTCTGTAGACCCGGGATCGTCATAGAGTCTTGTGTGTTCTCACACTGTACTTTGATTACCACCCTACCACGGCTCTACTGAGTCGTGTAAAAATGTGGCTTTTGGGTACAGTCCCGAGACACACGAAGACGAGCGATAGGAGGGGTTTCGTCTCTCCCGGTATTGGGAGTTGATGCTGTGCTGTGCTCGATTGGCTATATCGGTAAGTCCCTGGTCAGGGCTGTTGAGATTTACTGATAAGAGTTGTCAGTAGTTTCTCGATCTATTATAGACCATTCATCGGCACGACTTATTGAGTTATTGGGGTCGACGTTACCTTCCCTAGACTCAGTATGCAACATATCCGACGAAGAGACCAGACTGTACGGTAGTGTTGCCGGTTGGCTCGACGGGAGTTGTGACAGGTTTGCTTGTTTTCTTCTGATCGCTCAATACCCGGGTGGCCGTTACGTTTAGCTGACCTCTTGCGGCTTGGGGGTGTTTGATATGATCATCACCCACTGCCGGCGTATTGACGAGTCTTAGAGTCCCACAATGGAGTTATCTAGCCCAGGCGAAACGATGTGGTGTGCATATGATATATGTGCGGGGACCCGATTAAATGCGCGTATGTGATACCGTATATTAATCGGGCGGTTTGCTATTGATCGAGTCGTATGAGATATGACCGGTTTGCTAAATCAAGTGTTGATTTAACATTGACCATTTGCATTTTCACTTTAAACCCTTTTTGTCTTTTGGTGTATGCATGCATGTATGCACATGTTTACATTGATGCACATTTGGATGTGCATGCACACATACATGCATACTCTTTTGTATCATGGTTGTTGGTACATTGGATGGTGGCAATATGAGACTCACATGCTAGTAAATATATTGATATTTATTTTTGAGATAAATGGAAATGGATAATTACTCATGGTTGATTATTTTATTCCTCCACTAAACTTCTTTTTAACCATGAGTTATTATTCTATGGCCATTTGTGCTCTAAAGAGAAATCTGGATATTTATTAACTTGAGTTAAGAATGAGAAGAGAAAATATATATATTTTCTATTCTCATTTTTATCTTTATCTTTATCATTATCTCTTGAGCTCTCATTTGCCATCATCTTCTTCCTTCTCTCTCTTGCTCTCTAGCTTCCATTAGTGAGCAAGATAGTGATCAAGTTAGGGTTTTGAAGTGAGAAAACAAACCACATCACCATTCTACACTACTCTTGCCCATTAGTTTAGAGTGTTGGCTTCTACTTCTTCTCTTGATCAAGTGAAGCCTTGAGCTTGGACAGAGAGGACTCCGGGTGGATCATCGTGGACTTGGAGGATCTCAAGCAAGCTTCTTTCAACCCTCAAGTGGCCGAGGAGTCTAGCGTAGGGAACTATAAAGGTTGTATTCTCTAAAACTAGCACTTTACTTGTGGCTTGTGTTAAAGTTTTTGTCAGCCTAGCTTTTCTAGTGTGATCCTTAGGATATTTTCTCTAGCACCCAATAATTTTTCAATATAGCATGTGTGATGCTACCAAACCCTTGTTGTGGTGCTGGAGAAAACCCTTCAGATACGCCGAGGCGAAGCATGATTTCGACACGGGGTACACTCTGAGTTGAAGCATGATTCCGGCGCAGAGCTTGTTAGTCGACTTGATTCCGAGGCGGAGCTTAATTCCGACGAGGAGGTCGCTTGTTGACTTGATTCCAGGGCGGAGCATAATTCCGACGAGGAGGTCGCTGGTTGACTTGTCCCGGCACGGAGTGTCTGTGGTCGACGTTTCCCCGGCACGGAGTGTCACTGGTTTTGATGTAGAGGATGATTCCCAGGCGAAGCATAATTCCGACGGGGCATGTGGGTATTCCGAGGCGAAGCATGATTTCGACACGGGGTACATTCTGAGACGAAGCATGATTCCGCCGCAGAGGTGGTTGGTTTGATTTGATTTGGATTGACATCAGCATCGCTATACTGGTATAAGCGAATCACTATCTGTCTTTGAGAGGATTTGGGGATTTTGGTTTTGGCCGGCATCTGCATTGCTGCATTGGATTAATGCCAGGAGCAACTCATCATTTGCCCCGGGATGATTTGGGAATTGGTTTTTGGGTCGGCATCAGCACCGCTACACTGGAATATGGTACCAGGAGCGAATCATCATTTGCCTTTCCCTGTTGGGAAGCGATGGCTTAGGAGACAGGTTTGGATCCCTATCACCTATGGCTTTTCAATTTCATGGGCCGTAAGAGTCCCATAAAAGCATTTTCTCCCTACGAGTCATAAGGATCTCGTAAGTGCATTTTCTCCTTAGGAGTCGTGGGGACTCCTAAGTGTGTTGCTCCTTCGTGAGTCGTAAGAATTTCACGCGAGAATTTTCTCCTCACAAAGCCGAGAGGACTTTGCGAGTGCATTTCATCTCTTTTTCACGAGTTTGCGCCCTTTCGGGTTTTCACAAACTCGCCGGCAGTCCTGCTGTTTTTACTCACGGAGCCCTTTCGGGTTTTCATCCGTGCCCATTTTGCTTGTGGACATACCCTCTTTTTTTTTAATCTTCATCGCCGATGGAACTTTGAATGTAGTCTCGCCGGTAGGACTTGAGAGAGATTGGGATCGTTTTACGCCTGTGGATTGTATACGGTTTTGCAGAATGTATGATCCAGGCCGTAGGGCAGGAAGAATTTCAGGACTTTGTCGGCGTCTGCATCGCTGTACTGAAATATGGTATCAGAAGCGAATCATCATTTGCCATTTTTTTTACCGCGATTGCTCTATCATTTCAGCTTTTCTTATCGCTAAGGTCGCGATTGTCCTATCATTTCGGCTTTATTCACGGTTGCCCCATCATTTCGGCTTTATTTTCATTTTTATTTTTACTCGCTGATTTTTATTGCGAGTTGCCCCATCATTTCGGCTTTTTATTATTATATTTTTTTCTACTTACACTTTTTTTTATTTACACATTTTTTTTACATTCCCAGTTTAACGACTTAGAGGTTGACTGTTCCCAGTTTAATGACGTGGTGGTCGACTGTTTTCAGAGAAAGGCAGATGTATGAGAGAATCAGTTTCACGAAGAACTTCGGTCTCCGTTTGTATGAAATTGGTGGTCGCGGCTTGACTGTTTGTTAACACTGAAGTACACGGTAGTATCCCGGCCGTCTAACAGACGCCAAATGCGGAACAAAAACTTTTTGACTGGCGCTATCGTATACTATAATCCGGATCTGCCATTAAAGCTAAATTAACAAACTACAAAGTGGGTAGAAATGTTATACCGAACGATCCGAGTCCTTCGGTCTTCAACCATCATCCCACGCTTTGTTACGACTGCTCCGATCTCCTGAATCTCCAGTCTTCTCGTCCAGGTGGCACCACGTCGACGGATCTTTAAACGGGCTCCCGCCTCTGAACCGAGACAACTCGATCATCAAGTTTGCTAAAAGAGATGACCAAGATTGATGTAGAGAATGAGTAAAACACTTTGTCTCGCTTCGTCCAAAATCATGGACGAACGGTTAATGAAGTTGCCTTTTGGAATCGGGTGAAATGAGAATTGAGGCTATCTAATTTCCATGAATCCAAAACTATAATCTTTTCCAAATCAACAACCATATCTTCTCTCATGAAGGGGGCGGGGCGGCCACTTAAAGGAGAGGAGGAGGGTGAGTGTAGGAGAAAAAGGGGGAGGTGACCATAAACAATAAATGAGAATGAATGAGTCATTTTACACCTTGCATAAACATTAAATGAAACAATGAATCATCTTAATACATCATCTAATCATTTAATGCAAATGGATGACTCACTAATCCTAGTCACAACTTTTAGAAGCTTCCACACCCATCACCCTCATGACTCACCCAAGTGAAGAAAAGATAAATCCGTATTTAACCAAATATTTAATACGGGTGATAGAAAACTGGAAACTGGCAACTTCCAAAAGTGATCCCGAAACGAATTTCAGGATAACCCTGTAACAGTATAAACATACCCGCATTTGTATTACGACCGAATACAAATGCAACTGAGACAAAGATATTATATCTACACAGTATAATACTCAGATCCGGCTTAAACCAAAGCCCACCGGTATTATCTGCCCGAAATATGACACGTGCGTAAACGCACGTGCATTTTCCGAACCCTGCCATAAAACTATACGGTCTCTACAACGTTTCGCCCGAACTTGGGAAACTGTCTGTGGGGGACTCTAATGACTCATCAACACATTGACACTGGGTATAACCACTAGCACGTCAGAGGTACTAACTGTACGTAACGGTTGCCTATGTATTGATTGGAAGGGAAGCTGACGAGCGAACTCATCCAGAAACCCTACTGAGCCTAACAGTGACAATATACATACAGTCCGGTCCGTTCGTCTATGAGTATCGCATATCGGCCTAGGGGGCTCGTAACGTCAGACCTCCAATAGCGGTATAAGTCGTGTCAGAGAGTAGCCCAGAACACCCTGAGATACTACTGGAGTACCTACCAGTAAATCTCCTGTCTCGGCCGAGGGCTTTGTGTAATGGCTCTCCTAGACACAGCGCGATCTCACCCCCAATACCGGGAGAGACGAAACCCCTGCCGATCCGCTCACTTGCCTCCATGTGGCTCGGGACTGTACCCAAAAAAGACCCGTTTGCACGACTCCTTTGAGCCGTGGTATGGTAGAAATCAAAGCACAGTGGGAACTCATACGAGACAAATGACGACCTCAGGTCGATGAACTAACCTGTACACATGTCACCAGGGAACTGCTATCTGACGCTAGGTATAATACCAACTAGCAGGTTCCCGGCGAGTCCTGTCCGGTGTACTCATAACCCAATGAGCACCTGTATACATTTTAGGTGAACCAACTGACACCAATGGCTTGTGAGACCGTCCACCGCTCCTCGTCGGGGTCTCGACTGTATACATTAGTCTACTCTGGAGTATCGATGCCCTGTCTCGAAACTCCCACGACTAGGGACACTTTAAGGATGTGCTTACAGACCCCAGCTCCCACGTATATGATCGCCATCATACTGCTGGCAGTTAGGCAAGAATCCTATGGGCTCTATCAACATGCAATAGCGAACTAAAGCATGTATACGATGATAAAGACAAACCAGATAGCATACTATTATCTCGAGCAAAACTGTCATATCGGTATAGGTCCTGCCTCAATCATTGCAATCACGTACCTGCGATCCAATAATTGACTTTGAGGGCACTATATTCAACAAACACGCCTTTGGACAGTTCTATCTCTCCTGCCTTGTATTGCTTTTCGACCCAATCTTTGAAGACGAAGCAGTCCTCAATGGCATGACCTATCACTCTGTGATAGGGGCAGTATTTGGGGTCGTCGGTCATATTCGCTTCCCGTGGTCTTTTTGACTCTGTCAGTTGTAGACCGTTCCTTAGGGCGTCTTTGAATATTTTACGGATTTTGTCCCTTCTGAAGGAATAGATCTTATCCAGCTTCTCTTTCAGTGGAGATTCTTCTCCCTCTCTGAACACTGGCTTCCGAGGCTGGTTGGTACTAGGCCCGCTCATCCCTCGCTTATTTCGGTTAGCCGAAGTGTTGAAAGATTCAGTATCGTCGGAATTTCCGCCTTTGCGATTTTCGTCCTTTCGGTTTCTCCAGGATTTATTGTTATTTTGGGAGTCAGAGGAAGACTCCTGATTTGAGCGTTCCAACATCTGAACTTTCCTGGTCAGCTCTTGGAATGTTTTGAGACCCGCGGTGCATAGAAACAGGGCCATCCAATTGTTGAGATTTCCGACGAGGAGACTGACAGATTGGTCCTGCTCTATCGGCGGTTCGCATTTGACGGAGAGATTGCGCTATCGGGTTATAAAATCCGTGCCACTTTCGTTGTTCTTTGGCTTGGTCCTTACGAGGTCGGCGATGGTGATCTTATCACTGACACTCATGAACCTTTGTCGAAACAAAGATTCCATTTGGACGAAAGTAGTAACGGTGTCATCCGGTATGCTCGCGTACCAGTCGAAAGCGACATCGGTCAGGCTATTAACGA
Organism: Agapanthus africanus; assembly: GCA_030015575.1. NCBI lineage: Eukaryota > Viridiplantae > Streptophyta > Magnoliopsida > Asparagales > Amaryllidaceae > Agapanthus > Agapanthus africanus. The sequence goes on from JASDDO010000024.1 coordinate 613,564,314, forward strand.
ACTGGCGGAGGAGAAGCGCATCATTGCCCCCAGTATTCCGGCATGAGGCTTTGAAGTGGGCGATGTGCTGATTCACATTTCCCGTCCCATCAAATCTTCCGAATTTAGGGATGACATAGCCGCTGGGAAATTCTACCAGATCATACTGAGCAGGATATGGTCTCCCGCTACTGCTAACATCTTTTTGCGCTTCGGCTTCAGCTACAAATGTTTTGACTTTGTTGGCAACCAAATCCATGATTTGATCTTGAGTTAGCGGGCTACTGTCATCGGTAGCCAAGACATTTCCCGAGGTAGGATACGACCGATTTTCATGCGGTCCGTCCACCTTTGGATTTGAGGGAATAGGCGTCGGCTGTCTCGGGACACCGTTTCCCGGTTCATGAGCAGAGCCCTGCGTCTGATTGGGCGGCTGAGAGGCAAGTTGGGCCGTGAGCTGTAAGACGACGTTTGTCAAGTCGTCAATTTTGAGTAGAGTTTGGCCATCTCCTTGTCTTTGCTTCTGAGCTGTTTTCGGAGCTCTTGGAGAAGTTGCTGCTCTGCGTTCCTCGGACGGAAGATTGGCTCCTTTTCGCTTTCTGAGCCCGACTCCTCATGAACCGAGGGCTCTCTCTGCTTATCAGGCTCACTGGAAGGGTCTTCATTACCTTCCAGAGGAGCCCGGTCTTGGAATGTGGCAGCCATATTCACACCAAATTGGATTTGAGATGTGGTGGCCCCATCCTTGCTTTTGCTGCGAAGGTTGTCGTTGGGACGCGTGCCCACCATGTGGACGGTATAGATAACACATTCAGCCATCCTTTCATCACTGGCAGCTGGTTTCACGGAGCTGTCCGGGCTTTGGAAATTCATAAATTTTAACATGGCCAGAGCCCTAGCCCTTTTGTTGGCTCTGTATCTGAGCCGCTTCTGCCTCAGCTTCTCTGCCTTGAGCGCTTGGCAGGCTTCTGCTTTTCGGGAAGCCGCCATAGGCTGAGTGATGGGGGGGCTTTAGAAGACATCCGCCCGCGTGTCCGTCGAAGGTATCGCCTGGGCTTGCCCACGACGTCTGGCAACTTCTTTTGTTCTGACGGCTTTGCCCCCGGCTGGGGCCATGGAGAGCCGTTTGAACACCGACTCACGTTTAGGTTGGGGCGCCTTCGAGATCAACACATTTGACCTTTTGCCTTTCGAGGCCGGTTTGTCGGTTACCGGAGTTTGAGGTGCAGGGATGGCATTAGCCGAGACAAACAGAATAGACCCAAATTGTAGCAGCGGTTCTTCCCACTGTCGTCCGAGACTTGCCGGGAGGACTATCCTGGAGTCCATCTTCATCGTGTATGAGATGGGAGCTGAGCTCATCTTTGGAGACATTGTTGAGAAGTGATTGCTTGAAAACCTGCATGAAAGAGCATTATTTTAGTATAAATATAAATATGTATATTGATTGAGTTCGCATGAACGTTTAACCCGAAATATGGGAGGAGAGATTGGTCCCACCGGGCGTGCCAGAATCTGTAGGGTGTTTTTCGTCACTCTATTGAGATGGGAATACGCGCGCGCTTGTCAGGCGCATTACAGATTCCCCCTGTCTAGGGTAGGTTGGGGTTTATTAATTGTGGGGATCCGAATCTCCGGCAGCCGCGGACTAAGCTGCCGTTAATTACCCCTCGCCTTTGGAGCGAGAGAACCTCCGATTAACGGGTTAAACTGGTCATGCGAACTCAATGTGCAGTGTTGTGTTTTGAAGGGGTTTTGGATATATCGGGGGCCCCGCAGAGTTTTTACAGGGGTCCCGCTACCCGGATAGCGGGCTGGGGGTCAAGGGGGCTAGCAGCCCCTTTGTGGGGTGCGGGGCAGCGCCCCGTTAGAAATTTATTTCTAACAGGGACAGTGTCGTGGAGTATGTGCGTGCGTGTGTGTATATATATACAATATATATATATATATATATAAAGGAAAGGGCATCCAAAGGATGCGTGGGCGCCCCACGTGCCTGGCACGCTGGTGCTTGGCGTCAGCAGCAAAGGGTGCTTGGTCCCTGCACTGGGAGCTGTGCTCCTGATTTGACTTATGGAGTTGAACTCCTAAGATATTTTTGGAGATGATGAAGGGCTTCTCCCTTGAGCCCCAGATCTTCCCCAAAGTGGGATTTTTGAAGATGAGTCTCCTTCCTCCTCTTCTGTCGGCTGGATCTTGAAGAACAAGAAGTATGAGATTTTAAAAATTTCTTATTTTTGAGATCTGATGGGAGATTTGAGTTCCCCTTTGTAGGTTTTGTGGTGAAAACTATTTAGTTTTGGAAAAGGAAGAGTAAAACTCTTGATTTAATTCAAAAGAAAGAAGAAGGTTTAGAATCTTGAGAAAGGAGAAGGAGGCACATGAACCCTAGTTTTTGGGGAGAATGAAAAGTATATTAGATATTTTCATCATGTTGCCTCTAATAGGCTTACACATTTACACATAGCCCCTTGGGCTTTACAAAATGGCATTTTGCCCATCCGATGTCTCATGTGCTATTTCTTTTTGCACATAAGCCATGGGCTTTACAAAAATTTGGCTTTATATCCATTTTGCTTACATTCATGCACAAAAAATTACATCAAAATTATTTGTTACATGATTTTTATTTTGGCATGGGGAGGCCGGCCGCGGGGCTCGACTTGGGCATGGGCCTATTTTCTTGGGCTTGGGCCCGCTTACTTAGGGTTGACCTTGACTTTGACCCGGTCAACTGGGGTGCAAATTTTGACCCCAACAGCGTAATTATTTCTAGACGCACACAATCCTCGTCCTCACTGAAGTACTTTTAGGGAATATTCTCGCCTCCCCCGAATCATCGGGTCGATTAGAGAAATGAAGGTGGGAGCTGTCCCAATTCGACATCAAATACCGACCCAGACGGGCCATGGCCGATTTCGTTGTCGAATGCACCATTCCCTCTAATGAAGGAACGACAACACAGGGTCCCGACCCTCGGTCGAGGAGGTGCTCGGCCCAATCCCGGACTGGGTACTCTATATGGACGGATCCTCCACAGAGAAAGGGAGTGGGGCTGGCCTGGTCATCCGTGGCCTAAATGAGGCAGAGATGGAGTACTCTCTGAGACTTGGTTTTAAGGTATCAAACAACATCGCAGAGTACGAGGCCTTATTGGCCGGACTACGAATCGCCTCCGGAGTGGGGCTGAAGAACATCCGGGTACGCAGCGACTTTGCGCTAGTCGTCGGCCAAGTAACCGAGCGTTTTGAAGCCCGAGACCACTCATGATAAAATACCTGACAGAGGTAAGAAGGCTTCGGAAAAATTTCGATGAAGTTCAAGTAGAGCAGATTCCCGGAAACTTGAACACCGAGGCCGATGCCCTGAGCAAACTCGTCTCAACCTATTCGGTCAATCACAAGAGAAACATCCTCTTCGAAGTCCTGCCGCGGCCCAGCGTGGAAGTTAGAGAGGCAGCACTCCAAATCTACACGATCCGAGAAGATACCCTGGATTGGAGAAAGCTCATCGTGGAATTTCTGAAAGATGGGGTGCTTCCAAAAGAGCGGGTCGAGGCTCGTCGGCTTCAAGCAAAAGCTCGCCATTTCGTATGGAGCAAAGAAAACCTATATAAAAAATCATACACTCAACCCCTGCTCCGATGCGTCGATTCCCACGAAGCAGACTGCGTCTTACGAGAAATACACGAAGGGGTCGGAAGGGCACATCAAGGAGCCCGCAGCTTGGTCCAAAAGACACTACTCCGGGGTACTATTGGCCAGGAATACACCAAGATGCCGAGAAATTGGACAGAGAATGCAAGAGCTGCCAACTCTTCGGCAGCATCCCTCGTCTTCCTGCCACCGAACTAACGCCACTAAGTTCCCCTTGGCCATTTGCGCAGTGGGGGATGGATATGGTGGGCCAGCTCCCCATTGGCACGGGTGGACACAGGTACATTCTTGTCGCCATAGATTACTTCACGAAGTGGATTGAAGCCGTGCCGATCAGGAAACTGGACACCGCCTCTACGATCAAATTTCTGCAGAACAATATAATCTCTCGATTCGGAATCTCAAGGTGCATCATCATCGACCATGGAACCAACTTCGAGAATGACAGAGCAAAGAATTCTGCAAGGACTATCACATATTGACGAAGTTTACCGCGGTCGCACATCCCCAATGCAACAGGCAAGCCGAGATAGCGGACCGAAGCGTCATTCGTGGGCTCCGGGCCCGCCTGGAGGGAAAGCAAGGCAGCTGGATCGAGGAACTGCCCTGAGTACTGTGGGCACTGCAGACGTCGATAAAAACACCTACGGAAGAAACCCCGTTCAGCCTCTGCTACGGTACTGAGGCAATGGTCCCCACAGAAATTGGACTGCCCAGTTATCGGGTCAAACACTTTGACGACGAGGCTAACACCTTGGCGCTACGAAGCAACTTGGACATCTTGTTAGAGAAACGAGATTGGGTGTAAATCAGAATGGCCGCTTATCAGCAGCAAACCGTCCGCTACTACAACGTCCAAGTTAAGCATCGAGCCTTTAAGACAGGAGACATGGTGTTACGACGAAACGAGTTCGTAGACCAAAAGAAGCTACATAAGTTTTCCCCGAAGTGGGACGGGCCATTCCTCGTGATAGAATATTGCTCGGTAGAGCCTACCGCCTCCAAGACTCCGGAAGGCGTAATTTCCCTCGGCTATATAACACTGAAAAGCTTAAGTTGTATAGATAAAACATGTACCCCTTTTCTCGAATAATGCAATTCCCTTCCGCGCCGACTAAATTTTCCAAACCGAGTCCTCACGCAAAATAGACTTCTGCACCGACCTAGGGCCCCAACCCTTCCTGGCCTTGGCATCAAGCTAGCGGGTAAGGAGGGGGCACAGGTCGGCCAATGCACAAAAGTACAGAAAATAATACACCGTAACCTTGACCAAAAAGAAATTTATTTATACTTTATTCAAAGGTATTCTTGACTCCACAGCCTTACAACCATTCCAGCAAAGAAGAAGAGAATTAAGAAAACATTGACAATGATGCCCAAAAGAAAGCTTCTCCAGTCGAGCCTAGGCAACCTCCGTCCGCTCCATCTGACGGTACCCGTGGACCCTAGAAGCCACGGATTCGCCGGGGTCCTCAACCGTTGAACACGACGCCGCAACCAACCTTTGTTGAAAACATTCAAGAAGAATGTCCACCGAGCGATCCCACCTGCTCTTCGAGATCAGGCCAAGCTCGTGGACCGTATGCATCTTATCGAACGCCTCGTCCATCACTTGCGGGGACAGGGCATTGTAAGGACCCGGAGAAGACCTTCAAATCGCATAGATTAGCACTTGCAGGAGAGGAGACCGTCAGGGGAGTATACACCCGCAGTGGCCCTCCAAACGGCATATCATGGCCTCATACGTCGCCTCGGAACGATCGAGATCATAGAAATACACGTCCCGAGATACGATCTCCCTGATGGTGTATACGCGACCCGTCATCTTAGAGAAATGTAGCAACTAGGAGGAAGTCAATGTGGGAATTCGAAGGTGAGGTCATACCTTCGATATTTATAGCCTCAACAAAATTTTCCAACGGTCGAGATTTTCTCGCACCACAGCTCAAATTACGGAATGCTGCACTTTCCCGATAAGGCACGGCCACGTGGCATCTGATAGATGGTCACCCCCATACGGGTCAAGGAAGGTTGAAGGACGTTTCCAGGAAAACTATAGAATCGGGAAAACCCTCGTTCAGAGGCGGCCGAGCAGGCCGAATAGTTTCCTGTTTGGCTCATCTGCTGAAGGCAGCATCCTGCCTGGCCACTCCGCGGATCCCAAGCCCTCGTCTAGAGGCGGCCGAGCGATCGTCCCCTCGGCTCCGGGGTGAGGGTGGACACCGGTCTACTCGCACTTGGCGTTCGCTCGATGCAGTCGAGGCGCTCGATTGTTACCTCGACTCAGGGGTGGGTGGACGCCGACCTACCCACACTTGGCGTTCGCTCGGTTCAGACGCAGCGCACGATCGTCACCTCGACTCCGGGTGAGGGAGGACGCCGGTCTACCTATACTTGGCTTTTCGCTCGCTCTTACGACACGCTCGTCCAACACTCAACACTCGACATTACACATACTGGACACCGATTTATCTACACTTGCAAAAACAGAAGCACTCCTTAGGCGAGCTAAAAATATTTGCGAGCTAGAAGTACTATATTTATATTCAAAATGGTGTACGAGGTACTATGGGCTCCCCAGCCTTACAAAAAATGCCCGGAGGCTTAAAAAAATTCAACATATCTTACTCCGGAGTTGCTCAAACCGCTTTCTCGGTCGCCACTTCTTCTGGCTCGGTGCCTCTGTCAGGGGCTATGATGGCAACCTCCGGCTCGGCACTTTCGCCCACCGCATGGCCTTCCCCAACCGGTTCGGCGACGCCCCCTATGGCACTTCTTCGTCAAGGGAATACCTTGCGCGAAGCTCCTGATCGTCAAACCCGGGCAGGGCTTCCTTGACGGCATCAAAGGCGTTGTGCCACCCGACGGCCGCAGAATCGGCAAGGTCGATATAGAACTGATCGGAAGCCTTGTATTCCTCCACGGCCATTTTCGCTCTGCTCTCTGCCAACTTCGCTGCCTCGAGGGAAGCCCGAGCATCTCTTTTGAACGAATCCCTCTGCCTTTTTACGGCATCAAAAAGCCCGTTGACCTCCTCCATCTGGGCCTGGATAACCCGGTTAGAGTCGGTCAGGAGCTGATGGGACTCCTTCAATTTAGCAATCGTCAGGCCCTCTGCGACCAATCTCGAGTTGAGAAGGGCCTCCTTTTCTTTCGCCTGCTGTAGCTTGGTGAGGAGCTCTTCCTCTCGCAAGGAAGATTCACCCGCCTTCTTTATCGCCGGAGTCACCTTCTCGGACTCCATTGAGGCGAGCAGGACGCAATGCTGGAGGACCCGAGGAAAACGGGAACCGAGTTAAAAGCTAAAACATAAAACAGAGCAAAAACACTTTGGAGAAATTCCCGGAGAGTTACCAACCTGAACAGCCTCCAGCCTCCAGCCTCCTGAGCTATTGCCGCCACTTGGGCCTTCATGGTTTCTCGGAGAATCTTAGTCCCCGCCGTCTTTTCCATGTCCGCCAGTAAACTGTCGGCCACAAAAAGCCCCGAGGTCACCTCGAAGTCGTCCTCCTGTACCTGAATCCCGGCCCAGGGGCCGAGAAACCACCCTCTTCTGCCTTTTGAGTGGGGATTCGGTAGGGGGAGGCGCTTCCGTCCTAGCCCGGGGCGCCGGATCTCGCGCGTGCTTCTGCCCTCCCCCACGACGTTCCTCCGGAACGGGAGGTTCTGCGGAAGCCACGGCTGAAGGTGCTTGCCGAGGAGCCATGCCCGGAGCGGACCAGGATGAGCTTGCGCTACCACCCTTCCTCCCTTGGGCCTTGGCGGCCATGGCAGCCATAATCTTCGAGCGATCTTGTAGGGTGTTTTCGTGACCCCATTGAGATGGGAATACGTACGTGCTTGTCAGGCGCATTACAGATTCCCCCTGCCTAGGGTGGGCTGGGGTTTATTGATCGTGGGGATCCGGATTTCCGGCAGCCGCGGACTAAGCTGTCGTTAATTACCCCTCGTCTTTGGAGCGAGAGTCTCCGATTAACGGGTTAAACTGGTCATGCGAACTCAATGTGCAGTGTTGTGTTTTGAAGGGGTTTTGGATATATCGGGGGCCCCGCAGAGTTTTTACGGGGGTTCCGCTACCCGGATAGCGGGCTGGGGGTCAAGGGGGCTAGCAGCCCCCTTGCGGGGTGCGGAGCAGCGCCCCGTCAGAAATTTTTTTCTAACGGGGGACAGTGTTGTAGAGTATGTGTATGTGTGTGTGTATAAGGGAAAAGGCATCCACATGATGCGTTGGAGAAGGCGCCAGCGCCCCACGTGCCTGGCACGAGGGCGCTGTGGGCCAGAGAGCCAGCGCCCCACGTGCCTGGCACGAGGGCGCTGTGCGCCAGCGCACCACGTGCCTGGCACACCGGCGCCGTGCACCAGAGCGCCAGCGCCTCACGTGCCTGGCACGAGGGCGCCGGCAGCCAGAGCTCCAGCGCCCCATGTGCCTGGCACGCGGGCGCCGGGCGCCAGCAGCAGAAGGGACTTGGTCTCTGCACTAGGAGCTGTGCTCCAGAAAGGAAATATTTATTATTTTGTATATATATGTATATATATTTTTGAGGAGTTGAACTCGTAAGATATTTTGGAGCTGATGGAAGGGGCTTCCCCCTTGAGCCCTGGATCTTCTCTAAAATGGGGTTCTTGGAAGCGGGTCTCCTTCTTCCTCCTCTGTTGGCCGGATCTTGAAGAACAAGAAGTATGAAATTTTAAAAATCTCTTTTTTTTGAGATCTAATGGAAGATCTGAGTTCCTCTTTGTGGGATTTGTGGTGAAAAACTATTTAGTTTTGGAAAAGGAAGAGTAAAACTCTTGATTTAATTCAAAAGAAAGAAAAAGGTTTAGAACCTTGAGGGAGGAGAAGATCACAGATCTTGATTCTTTTTGGGAGAGAAAAAAGTGCTTCAGATATTTTCATTATCTTTGCCTTTATAGGCTATACACTCTACGTATAGCCCATTGGGCTTTACAAAATAGCATTTTGCTCATCCCATGTCTCATGTGCTATTTCTTTTTTGCACATAAGCCACGAGCTTACAAAATATTGGCTTTATGCCCATTTTGCATACATTCATGCACAAAAAATTACATGAAAATTATTTTTTACATGATTTTTATTTTGGCATGGGGAGGGAGGGCAGGCCGTTTCATGTTCGGGCTCGAGTCGGGCATGAGCCCACTTGATCTGAACTTGGGCCCACCTGGCTTGGGGTTGACCTTGACTTTGACTTGGTCAACTAGGGTTGCAAATTTTGCCCCAACAGATCTATCGGTTCTGCAAGATGCACATAAGAAAGAGATCAACAACCAAAAACAACAAACAAAATTTTGCGAGTCTAAATAGATCCGCTAAAACCCTAACTTACCCACAAAGCGCGCGGGACTGTGTCCCCCTAGCTCAGAGCCTGCTCGGAAAGCAGGATGTCAGCCCGCTGGATCGGTTCCCATTGAGACACCACTTTTGTCTCGGGGGCATCCGACTGCTTAACCCTAAGACAGTCGGCCGTATGCCATTCGATGGGCACATGCCAATCCTCACCCTCCGGTGGCTCGACGAAGACAAACTTCTCCTTCTATTCGTGGATAGAAAAAGGGACAACCACTACCTCCACCCGGTCGTCCTACCCTTATGTTTTTTGAATGAAAGGTACACCCAGCTTGGTTCGTTCTTATTGGTACCGGGATGATTTTTATAGCAAACAAAAGAAAGGAGGCTCAAATCGAAAGGGATCCGATCAATTTTCAACCGGACCAGAAACCCGAGGAGGATTCTTCACGAATTCGGCACTAGCTAGCCCGGGGCGATTCGGAAACAATGGAGCACGACACAAACTTTGGGCGAGAAGGGCAGACGCATCCCAGCCCGGAACGTTTCCAGGTACAGGGCAATCTCTTTGCTCTGCATCTGGCCTGCCCACTCGCCCTCCCTGGCCAAACGGAGTAAATAGCCAGAAGGGATATGAAAACGAGACCGGGTGTCGGAAAGCTTATCCAGACGGTTCAAAACTGAGGGCGCAACGCGAGTATTCCCGATGCGCACCTTGGGGGCTCTCTTCGCCCCCCGGCGACGAGGCACAAGGGCGTCGTTTCCCCTGGGGGTGAGCCCGACACAGAAGAGGAAGAACTCTTTCGGCTATCGGAAGCCGAGGAGGAAGAAGACCTGCTGGACTCAGCTTCAGAAGCTGAAGCCTCATCGCCCGACTCAATCCCTCCTACATCAATAGATACTTCGGAGAAAGACATCTAACCCGATTCAAGGAAGGATTGGCCGATGAAAGTTTTTTTTAGCTGATAGTTCGACCTAAGCGTATGCGCGTCGGGTAATCTTCAGACGACTAGGGCAAAATATCTGCCGTAGGATGCTTCCCTCCCCTATTTATACACTCAGCGGGGAGGCATCCAATGACCCAAATCCGTTTCCGCTGAAACGAAGCGCTATACCTAGCGGCCACCGGGATTCCATGTGGTGAACGGCCATTGGACACGTCCTCACGCCAGGATTCGGGTGACAGCCCTCACGTCCCACCACCCGGTGGTGGACACGTGGCGTGTAGTCCAACCGCCCGAGTGAGCGAAACGACACCCCCTTTTTAAGCATAATCATTTCACTGATCCGCTGACGTCACCAAAGATACGCGCATGAATTAAAGCGCTTCGTGAGCCGCCACCTGGACCCCAGGATCCGACAGGATTAGCCGCCAAACGTCACATCTTCCTCGGACAACCCGTTGCGGGGAAATTTGAGGCTGAATTGTTAAAAACCGGGCTTACCACTCTCGACCTGATCCATAAATAGATCAGGGCAAGAGTGGGGCTAATGATGAGGCTCACAGACAGGAACCCCCAGATTTACAATACGTAGCAGATGAAGTGTCGTCCACGTACGCTCACTAGATTCCTGTAGACTACTGAGCTGAAATATGTATGATGCATTAGGGACATTCCTCGGTGCCCCACCCTCGAGGTTGTACCCGACCTTTTGGAGGACCTCTCTGGAGTACGTTCCCGCCTCAGCTGATCGCCGGACAATTGCTCGTCTCCGAGCTATCCTACCGCTGAGTCTCCTCAGCTCACTTGCTCGTTCCCAAGCTAGCCTATATTTGAGATTTCTCAGCTTCCCTGTTTGGCCGGGGGCACAGAGCCCGAGCGCCTCCGTAACGGCTCCGTGTATCTCGCCACAATGAGACCTCCGTCGCTTCACGTCCCGCAATTCACGCTAGCGTATCTCACTATTAATGAGCATATCCCGCCATTAATGGACGTGCCCCGTCATCGACACGAACGTGACGCAGGAGCGTAACGAACGATGAGAATCTCGCATCGGCTCGCTCCATGCGACCGCTATATAAACCCCTCTCCAGATGGTTCAGGTAACAAAAAAACTGATTCTAATACGCCGCTATTCTGCCTCAATATTCCTCGGTACTTGCTTACTTGTTGGAGGGTCTTACTGTGGTTACCTACTCCGGGGCTTCCCTTGCAGATAGCTTGGCGTCAACGACAACCCATTGAGATCCACACATTCAACCTTTACTCCCAATCTCAACCGTTCAGAACTGCTTGCAGCAAGATCGACGGAGGATAACTGCTGAGGGAGATTAGGACCTCCATTACAAACTTAATCATGCATATTTGGATTACGCAAGAAGTTTACAGTCTGATGTCTCTAAATTCTGGTCCAGGATTTATTAGAACCTTCAAAATTTTAAACGAAGGAAGAAAAATGCAACTAACCGTATATATGAATTTCCCCTAATGCCGGTGAAGTACATCCAGATAATTTTGTAATATTGGCTGTTGATTGATTTCGTACCATACATGAGAGTAACTCCTGACATTTCCATCATCACACAGATTTCTTTTGTAACCTGTAAGGAAAATACTGAACTAATAATTAACTCGGTTCATGCAATATATTTATGGATAATCAGAATAGATGCACATAATATGAGACATAAAAGTTACTAAGAATACACTACCCTTCATTAAAGTTCTCTTTTTTATATTAATTGGTCATTTTTTTATATTTTTATCTTTGAATAGTCTTCGTGGAAGACCAGAAGCAACAAAAGCGAGATCAAGATGTTTAGGATTATTCTGATTTTATAGATTCTCCATCAAATTCTAGAAATGCTATTATTTGTCATGAATTTCTTGTTCTCAAGAAAATGATTATGAGATTATACCTACATTTGCATGAAAGATGCATACCAAATGTCAAAAACATAATTATAGATATACAGTAAAACCTCTATACAGTAATATCCTTGGGACCGGGGAAAAATATTACTATAGGGGGGTTATTCTTAAGTAGAGTTTTATATATAAAAATTAGATTTTTTTTTGAAAAAATAGTAGTCAAAATTCTTAGACCTTCAAAATTCATATAGACCTTCAAACTTATTAACAAGTCAAAATTCTTAGACCTTCAAAATTCATATAGACCTTCAAACTTATTAACAAGTCAAAGTACTTTATGTCATCTTAAGTTCAATTGTGTAGTTAAGTAATTTATGTCATCTTAAGTTCAATTGTAATAGCCAAGTAATTTTATGTATTTTTTATATATATAAAAAATTATTTAAAATTTAATGCCAATTTATTACTATATAGAGGTAAATTAGTACAGGCGGGACTTGGAAAAAGTATGGAATATCACACTGTGGAGGTTATTCTTATTTATAACTGGTCCCGAGTCGGGACCGGGACTTTTTATCACTATAGGGAGGTTATTCCTATATAGAGTATTCCTATACGGAGGTTTTACTGTATCTTTGATTAAAATTTTAGATTATATTTTACAAGCTGAAAAGTTGCGGTAACTTCTTATCCTCAATATTTGGATGTTTCGGAATTTTTTTGGTTTTTCATTCACTTGTGTCAACAAGCTTACTTAACCTTGCTTTGCTCGCTAAGAGTAAAGTCGTGATGCTTGGAGGTCAAATTGCTTGACTTAGTTTTAGGTTAGGATCATTTTGAATGGCTTCCAGGCTATAAGGTATGGCTATGGACAAAGGAAAATACGGTGACTCATCAAATTTCTAAATATATACGACACGTGGACATGAAGATTTGACAATTTTAATGTGTATTTGTATTTATTTATTTGTAAAACATAAACAAACCATCATGTAGAAGAGTATTATTAGAATCCAAATTCATCCACAAGAATTAATAAGTAAAGTACACCTAAAACTATTGGACAGGAGAACTAAAATCGTATATTGATACTTATATTTTAGAATTAAGAAATCCACCTATTTAACAAAATCAAAAGACAATGTTTATCCAAATGGGAGACTACCGTTCATAGAAGGGACAATAAGTTATTAGAACTACCAAGTTGATAATAACAATAAACTGAAATCTAATTTAACAAAATCAAGGTATCAACTATTTATATATCTGAATAAATAAGAAATATCAACTAGATTCATACATGATCAAGTCTTAAATTTTAACATATAAAGTATAATGTTAAGTATTAAAGACATTTTTTGATGTGTATACGACACGCACAGAACACAGATACAAGTATATGGCTTGTTTGATTGTGTCAGACAGTTGTCAAAGTGTCTGATACTTGTCAGACAAAGACAACGCCTCATTTAGAAGTGTCCATGTTTAATAGTTTCTAAGTCGATCTCAATTTGATATCCATCGTGTCAACATAAACTGATGCCATTTGTGACAATAGACTTATTTTGAGAGCAATCCATATCTTTTAGTATGGTTGAGGTGGGATACAATACAGACCATAGGGATGCTGAGGTGCAAAAATGAGCATGCAATCACATCATAATGAATATGACATCAAACTAATTCAAAATTTGAAAGAAACTTAAAGTCCTATAAATATGATGCAAAATAAAAAATCATGATCTACTAAAACCCTTGGTCTGGATGATAAAAACAATGCAATTCGTTTTCCATAAAAAAAATACGCTAATTCATATAGAGCCATCAAACCGGCCCAACCAGAAGCTAGAGCTGATCTAATTTCGATATTCTCTAATCCACCCATCCTACACTTCAAATCCGCTTTCATGATTTTTGCTGTTTGAAAGGAAACACTGTTACTGAAGAAGGATGATGAAGAGAGGGAGAGAAGAGCGCATCACAAATTAAATTAAGAAGACCTTATTATCTTAGGGCTTGTACGAGTAATTTGTACTTCAATTATACATATGTAGAAGTGTCAAATCCCTCTAGTACTCCTCCTTGAGGAAGCTGGCCGGGACCGGTAACACACAAAGAACAAGGACAAGGAGAAGGTGTATAAGATTAAGGAGGGGATATCAAAAAGAATTTAATGGAGATAGAAAATATCTTTATCGATTATATGGGGTTTAATTGGTAAATATCCGCATTCACGTAGTATGACCAACTAAAATTGTTGGAAGTGGGCGCTGGCTAGGTTCGGCTGTTAGGGTGTACGTGATTTGGCCTCTTAAACAGTTGAAGGAAAGTCTGTTGTGGTGAAGGAATTAAGTCAGTTAAGTTGGTTAAACATCTCCCAATTGAGCTTAGCATGGTTGTGCCTATGTGTTGCCCCTTGCTAATCTGCAAGCAACTTATCTCATCTCCTCCTTGCGTGCGCTCTCCTCAGCATGGATTCAAAACAACTCCATATGGGCAAAAGAGAATTTCTTCTTTTTCATCGTGTCAATAATCATCATACATAGCATAATAAAACTAAACAGTCTGCTCCCTTATATAGAGAAGCATAATTACAATTTGCGCACACGTCTGCTGACTTAAAAAATTAGAAAATAATGTGAAATTTATATAAGCGGTATTGTAAATTTGTGTTAACTAGCAAGTGGTGTTGTCAATTTGTAGGGTCCCTATCATGCTCAACTTTTATGCTATCATAGCCCTGCATTTTAGGCAAAAGTTTATCCAGGCTTTGCCTGTTTATTCCATTACCATTTAGGCTGCTATCCATCGTTTTTTAGGTACCAATAAACATGGAGGTGTAATAAGATTTACTTGGTTGACAATCTTTTGTGATAACTTGTACATGTTTTGAAATATTCTAACACATTTCATCTAATAATGTTCATTGAGCTCTACCTTCCTATATTTTTCATATCACCTTGTCACATGACTTTGGGCCTACTGTTTGTTCTCTGTTTCATGCACTCTGTAGAAATTCCATAGTTGATCAAAAGAATTATCATAAAATAATAATATAAAAATTTATTTGGCTATGTTTCTTTAGTTGACATTGCTCTCTACATCTTTAAGCAAATTTGGACCTTTCGATACTTAGATTGAAAATGGCACTGCAAACATCAAAACGATTTTGAATAAGTTTGGATCTTTTGGTACTGAAAATGGGGAACAGCATTGCAAACATCAAAACAATTTAAATTGTACATTTAGAAGCTTACTGTTAATCATGTTTCGAATGCAAATAATGCCATGCGTTTTGGGAGACTGTAGTATTCATATTAGAAGGTTGACTTCTACCAGATGTTTCTTCAAGAATTGTGAATTTTGATCTGTCCAGGCTTCTTTAGAAGAAGAGCTCGAGGAACGGAAAAACTCGATTGACAATCTTCAATCCAACTTAAGAATGGTATGGCATTTACTATATACCATGAGGTACATAAGTTAAGCTTCAAACCAATCAGTCAATACTTCTTTCTTCATTTTCCATCTTGTATCTACAGGGACTTCAAATTGAGAGACATTTGAAAAATAATGTTCAATGTCTGGAGAGAAAGCAAGTATGCAATTTACTTTGTCAATTAGAGTTCTTTTTTTAAAATTACATTCCTGTTTTTAGTTTTACTATCTCATACCGGGGAAGCACATGCAGATGAGATCAGTCAACACTTTTAAGAGTGGATTATCAGCATTACACGATTATTTTAATCAGCAAAGATCTGACGTCATGAAAATATTGGAAGAAGAAACATCACAAATGAAAGCTGTTCTTGTTGAAGTCCAGGGAAAGCTTAACCAGATTCAGATGAACAGTGAGTTAAAACAGGAAGCTGCTGAAAGAGGAGCGCAGTGCGTTGATGCGGAATGCAGGGATGTGCACATTACGAGTGGTGTTGATTCTGATGTTATTCCTGAGGTCTTTTTCCATAATGTATATATTCTTCTCTCTCATGAAAAGGCGTAGCCTCTCTGTTTAACATCTCTCTTCCATCCCCTCCCCCCCACCTAGGGAAAAAAGGACGCAAACAATTTTTTTTTTTTGCGATCTTCCTTGCAGTTAAAGTCAGTTTTATGATGTGTATACCATCGTATGCATTGTCATACTTTAGTCAGTTTTATGATGTGTATACCGTCATATGCATTATCATACTTTATGCCATTCGACCTCTTTGAAATCTCATTTGTCTTTGCAGATTCCTTTCAAAATAACAACATAATTTTGTCTACATATGAAATCCTCTGCTTGTTTACTCCCTCGGTTTTAGTTGTTGAAATCATGGTTTGAAATCTCGGCCTATCCTGATCCAAGATAGCCGATTCCGATCCCGAAAATGACTGTCAGGGTCCGATACTGAGAGATACCAAGATTGTAAACCTTGATATTAGGTTCACCAATTGGTTATTTTTGTTTCAATGTTAATTTTATTAATGGGCTATTGAGATTATCAATGGATTATTGGTTTATTTGACACCATTATTTACTGATAAAAAGTCAAAAAGTTTGCAATTATCTTTACAACATATCTAAAATGCCATTCTAGACATCATTAGTTACTAAGAAATATGCCAAATTGTTTTTAGTTATTTTTTACTATTTAATCATAAAGATTCTAATTTTTAAAAAATTATTTACCCAAACGATTAAAATATCCAATACTTCCCATCTGAGATGGCTGATTCAGATCCAAAAAATGATCTTTTGATATCGTTACCGATCCCGAGATTTTAAATCTTGGTTGAAATACTTAATTGTTCAATTGCCTCAAATATTATACTGCGTTTATACGTTTATACACGGTTTAAGCATGATTATTGGCCATCAGTTCTCTCTTGTGAGTTCATTTGCTTTCAGCCACCTACAGGGATGATGAATGTTTGGTGCCAATTTGATGCTCTAATATTACATAAAATTTTGGTTACTTTCTAGTAGAAGCAACTACTCTTGAATGCTCGTGAACAGAGCTGGCGATATATATGGTTCTGTTGGACAAGAAATTCCTCAGTTTGATAAACAAACATGGATAGTGGCAGTTAAACAACATAGTTTAGCTGCTAATTTAACAGATGAGCCTTAATAGAGCTTTATGGATTAAGAAGATTAATGTACTGGACCCAAAAGTTTGGGACAAAGCATTGCTGCTATTTTATAAGTCAATATTATGTATAATAGAAGGGGTTAACCTGTTTCCTATAATGGCACCAAGGTGGAGTAGCCAGCCTTTGTTACTTAGAGCAAGGAAAAAATACGTACTTCTTTGGTGTATAATTTGCATGTCCCTACATCCTCATTGCTTCTCATTTCTTGCATTGTTTGTATAATGTACACATACATGTATATATTGCACCCACACATAAAGGTGAAGTTTGGCTATATTAAATGGGATTTGCACCCACACTCAAAATTTCCCTTTGATTGCGTGAATTATGAAGAAGACCGACACATTATGTGAGATGGTGTTTGCTGTTGGCATACCCAACAAATGTTTCTTAGGAAGCTTATAGCTTTATAAGCCATATAATTCAATATTAATTGCATTTATATGGCATGACACAATTGTTTGGTTCTAATGATAACAACAACAACAACAACAACAACAATGATAATACTAATTATTATTATTATTGTTGAATTCTCTCCACTAATAATACATTTATTAGCTTTATTTTATTTTGAATTGATGCAGAAGAGGGATCTTGCGACAACAAGCACTCTTATGGACAAAACCCGTGATGCATCAGACACCCTTACCCAAGCCTTGCAAGAAAAAGTATTGTTTCCTCGTACTATATTTAGTTTGTTTTCTACATGTTTCATATATAGTTATCAATTAACATCTACTTTCTTTGCTACTTTCATTATCTTCTTTTTCTGTATTGACTGGTACATGAAGGTGCATATTAAGTATATTTGTAATGGTATGTATGTACAATTGGGTCTACCATTTACATTATTGGTGCTTAACTTCCAGGTTGCTGCGCTTTTACTGTTGTCTCAACAAGAAGAAAGGCATCTTTTGGAGAGGGATGTAAATCAAGCTCTTCAGAAAAAGATTGAGGAGCTCCAAAGGAACTTATATCAAGTAAATTTCTTTAGAACAATTTTCTACTGGCTATACAATGTCACATCTCCTTCGTGGTTTATGTTTAAACTCTTTATGCTAATGAGTTGTCTGCGGTTAAAGCATGCCCTGATAGTAACTTGTAGTTAAGAAGAGAGGAGGGAGGGAGTGTGTGTGTGTGTAGGAAAACTTAGAATATTCTTTTTAGTTGACTGGTACATGAAAGGCATCTTGTGTGTTGCGGTTAAAGCATGCAATTATAAGAAGTTATAGTGTTAGCTCCTATAGTGATATAATGGGAGATGACCGATAGAGACTAGGTTGCATGGATACTTCCAACGGGTTGCCGTATCCGTGTCACTGACACTTGCAAGACACTTGCACGACACGTATCAGACACGACGTACATATTCCATATACGTATAGTATCTATTCTATGAGTGTCATGCGTATAAACATATTTTTAGTATGTTATTAGCTTATAACATGTTAAGACTTGTTAATTTTTCCTTGTTTAATGTTGTCATAATAGTTTGATATCGTATTTATCTGTATAAGATTATATATATCACCGTGTCCCCATATTCTATATTTTGGGATTTTGTTGTGTCGCCGTATCGCATTGTGTCGTATCCGTGTCCATGCAACCTTGGATAGAGATAGTTTGGACATGTGCAACAAAGGCCCATCAATGGGCGATCTATGGTGACAGAATTGTAGTTTAACAGATCAGTGAGGGGTAGAAGTATGCAGGGATGGAGGTACATTTAGAATTATTTATTAGTATAGCTAATGAAATTGAGAATATGCCCCTTAACAGAGCCATACATAAGAAAAGGTAATGTAGCTGACCTCTAAAGTTTTGGATAAAGGCCTTTCTGTTGTTTCCTGTACGGACATAAAATATTTTAGTCTTGTATGTTCAGATGAGTCTTACTTGAGAGTTTTTCTTTTCTTCTTTCTTCTTTTCCCTTTCTTTTTGCTTGCACTTTACACGACATCTCGTATATACCTGGATAGCCATATGCGAAGCATATTTCACATAATGCGTTTTACAGAAAGAAACTGAGGATTTACATCTATGATTATCCCATGAGGCTTTGAGAACTATCCTAACTAAGTCCATATATGCTTATATCCCAAATTGTACTATCTTAACTTCTAATCAGAAAGGATGGCTTATTTTGTTGCTCTCTTGACATGTGAGACTGAGACACTATCTTATTGTTATCTATTTAAAGTCTGAGAGGTTGGAGTCCATGTCCATCCAGATTTACCATATTTTGTGTATCAGAGATGTTAATACCATGTCCATGGACAGAAGAGTTTGTTTGGCCTTTAGAGAAGATATTGATAATGATAAATTTCACTCTTCAAAAAGGAAAAAATGGCACCTCAATACATGTTTCTAGTATGAAAACATGCACATTTGCTTCCCTCTCCTTTTATCCATCAAATGATCTGTTGTTTCCTTCTCTATTAATTTTGATAGTACCTACATATTACTTTTTTAGGTTTATGACGAGTCCCAGTGGTGGCTGTGGACCATGCAGTAAACTACCCTAACTTAGAGGGAAACAGTCACTCACAAATATTTAGCTAGAGGTTTACAGACAGATCTACAGTTAATTAAAAGAATTTTTTTTGGTAAATCCTTATCAGGTGTATCGATTTATAGTTATGTCCATAGTCGACAATTATTTTATGGTAAACGCTTGAATGATATAATGTCATGTGGCATTCATTTGGCTGGATATAAATTTGAAAGTATTCTTCTTAGCCATGAGTTCCCCACAGAAGACGGCAGTCTTCGTAATGCCATGCGGGCACTACATCAATTTGATTATGTCATGTCCTTACTAGTCTTATTCTTTTATCCACTCTCATTGTATCTCATATTAATCCGCGATAGTCCTCACAATTTATTATATCTTCATCGTCTTATGAATTGATATTTCTATTATTTTGTTCCATAACTAGAAGATTATCCTAAATATTCGATGTCCTATAACATTTTTTACAGCCACTGGCTACTTCCTCCATAAAATATGCTTTAAAAGTCAGCATAAATAATAACTTGTATGAACACATACTCTAAACTTTATTTCTCACCTTCATTATTTGGTGGTAAGTGCCAGTTACTGATTTGTTGTTACTCGTGGATGTGGTCATTTCTATAGTTTTCACTATTTATTTATTTATTTATATACTGCACTAGTAGCCCAGTACGATGGATATCATATGAAGATCGCAGTTGCAAAGTCAGTCGGGTAAATCATTCAGTACACTTTATATTGCGAATATTTTGTTGAAGGTTTTCTGCATGAATTTTTCAAGTGGTTTTGCTCTCTGTACTCTTTTCGTGTTGACAAAAATATTCAGGGATTTGGTTAGTTGACCAGCACTCAATTTTTTAAATAACTTCATTTTATAATTAAAGTGCTGAAAGGTTGCATATATTCAACAAGATTATTAGCCCTGTAATTACAGTCAAAAATATGTATATTAGGATAAACTCCGTCCCTCATGTTCTTGTCTGTGTAAGATTCAGTTATAGATGACAATTGTATAGAACTATGCCCGCTTTAGGTGAGGTCTAAATTAGCTATCTTTTTGTGTCAATCTCCTATAATAATCAAGCATGGGGTTAATGATACTTCAGTTTTGCAACAAATTGGCAATAAAATTGTTTGGTCTTTGCCTTGAAAATGGAACACCATAGTTCGTTTAACATATGAAACATGTATCCTTTTTTCACCTATATTAATTTTATTGCTCGCTGCAGATCCTTGCAACTCGAGGGATTGAGATAGTGATCAAATAAGCTGAAGGAAAATTATGAACACAATTAAAAAGACGGGGAATCTCAACCCATCTTCATAGAAGAAGGCTTGTAATATTGATTCTTACATTTTCATCATAATACTCTGTTCTTCTATGGAACAACTATATAACAAGTAAAATGGCTAACACATAATTTTACTTTGTCCATTCGGACCCTCGACCTAAATTGACTCACTGCCTTAACAAAAATAACATCGAGAACAAGAACTGTCTCCACATCCTATGACTTCCACATAACTGTCAGTCTGTCATAGACTAAAAGATTAAACTTCACAACATGTTGTGCGACAGGTTAAGGTTGTTCAACAAGCTTCATAGATACTTGACCATAACGGTGGGGAAAATATGCTGTTTCTTTTATGTGCAACAAATTCACTTTTCTGCATCATATGATTTCTTCACAATGTTTGATTGGTAGCATTATATGTACTCTCACACATCACATTATTTTGTAGTGTCTGTCTTGGTTCATTTGCAGTATGGTATATATCTTGTACTTGATTATGCTTTGACACTGAATACCACTGATTGCTAACTTCTTATACTTGTTATTAAATTTAAACGGTCACGAATGAGAGGGGCGATATGTATTTTATATGAGGGCACACACGGGCTTTCAACATAAGCGGGTTTCATCCAGCAAGACTCGATCCTTTTGGAGGTTTGCCCCATCTTATTATTTTATACCCATGTTCCTCATAATTTTTTCAACGTGGGACTATGTTATCCACATATCTCAACACCTCCCTCACGTGCAATATGGTTGTCACGCGGATCGTACAAACACATGTAGAGGCTAGTCTCTCAAAGGCAAGTAGATGGTTCTCTTAAAGGTGTAACAACGGCACAAAGAGGCTAGTTTATCAAGGGCATGTAGACGACTCTCTCCCAGATGTGTTATTAATTACTCAAATCTGCTAGTTCAATCTAGCTCTGATACCATATTAAATTTAAATGCTCACGAACTGTGTGGAGGGTGGGGGTGGGAGAGGGTGGTTGCACAAGGAGGCCAGTCTATCAAGGGCATGTAGACGACTCTCTCATAGATGTGTTATTAAGTACTCAAATCAGCCTCAACCTCGCTCTGATACCATATTAAATTTAAATGCTCACGAACGGGGGTGGGGGCGGTGGGGGGAATGGGAGAGATTATATATTTATTTATATGAGGGCAAACACGGGCTTTCAACATAAGCGGGATCCATCCAATAAGACTCGAGCCTTATGGAGAGTTGTCTCATCTTGTATCTTATATCCATGTTCCGCTCATAGTTTTTCTGATATGGGACTATGTTATCCACATATCTTAACACTTAATAAAAACTATAATAATCTTCTAATGTAGGTCACAAATGAAAAGGTGCAAGCACTAATGGAGTTGGCACAACCAAAGCAAGAACATCAACTATTGAAAGAGTATGATTATGCCCTTTTTTCTTTCTAAAAGTTCTTTTCTATCTTTATACTTTCTGTTTCTTGAATGCCACTACTAACCTTTCTATGTCATGCATAAATCATTTTCTCATTATGATTTTTTCGCTTCAATGTTGCATCTTTAACAAAATCAAGATGACATTTTAATTGATTGAGTAGTAATAGTGGTTTTAATATGTTCTGTAATTTCCTGTTGCAGTAAACAACAGGTTATGCTCATATGGCCATAACCAATCCACCATTGATGCCTGGATCCGGATGGCCGGTTTTGGTTTCATTCTTGTTAGGAGTAACTGATATGCATTTGATCTTTAGAATCATTTAGCAACTCTGTTCATGTTATCATAGACCCTCTTATTTACTAACCTTTTGGGCAGAAATATGAGCACTTTTTAGTTGTCTTTTAGCCAGTACATGTCCATACCATCTCATTTGTTTCTTACAAGAATTGTTTTCCAAATCAAGTCGATATGCACATTTCTTTTGGTATACTCATTTCTTATCATAATCTACTACATTTGAAAATAGTACAAGGCAAAAGATGACTTTATACCTACTAAACGCGAAAGTATGAACTGGGTATAAGCTGATATTTTATACTGGATGAAAATCTTATACTTTTATCTTTAAGAAATAACTATTTTCACTAGGTATTGCTTTATAATCAGGTTCCGAAGAACTCTTAATGCACCCAGTAATCATTATTCCTTTGAGGCGTAACTTATCCTATGCGCAGCAAATGGTTATATAATATGGACTTGCACTATCTGCATAAGGTCCCTAGTAGTTTTGTTCGCATGGAGCCCTTTTGTTTCCCAATTTTTCTTTAAATCCCTAAGCTGCAAGGCGACAACCATAAGCACTTTTTTTATCCATCCTGTTTAGACCCTTCCAATATGTATTTTACTTTTCAAGCTTATTGACCGTGTTCAAGCATGCTTCCCCAATGAACTCTCTACCAGAATTCGCAAGTCGTAACATTTAGGATGTAATTAGGAAAATCCCCTTTTTACCTTGCAACCATCTTAATAATTAGCTGAGTAGCATGTATTCGGATACACACATGGGACACAATATGAGTAGGATTCGTGCATTCGTAAATTTGCCGAAGTCAAGGATACAATTTCGTTGGGATCTTGGGATACACCGAGTTTGTTGTAGGGAGGGAGGGAGGGAGGGAGGGATTCCCTCGTATGGTGGTCGGGGGGGGGGGTAGGTATTCCTTCTTATGGTGGTAAGAATAGTCAACTCTACACCGATTTCGGACGATTGACACCATCAATCTTGATCTTTATAGTCTAAAACCATAGATGCACCAAATTTCTTTTGATTTTAATACATTTTACCCTTTTGCTTTAGTGGCAGAAAATGTTTTGTAATCGGAAAACTGTTAATTTTGCACCCACTTGACTGATGTGTTAATAGAACCCTATCTGAGAGGGTACATGATCCATGAGTCCGATGCACAAGCATTTGAGGCCATAGCGTGGGTTGTTGAAATACGGCCATTAGATTGATGTTATCTTATTTTTATCTTATTTAGATCCGTAAGGTCAGTCATTACCTGTCAACAACTATATTAGGCTTATTTTTACTTACGAGCTACAATGTTTTTGTGTTTAGATGGAAAATAATTAATTTATTTTAAATTTTAATTTACTTTCAAAATTTACTAGGTCATTACTGATTTCTTATTACCATACTTTCCTGTAGGACCTGTAGCGAGGTTTTTAAATATAGAAAATCCGTGGGTGATGGTTCTGAAAACAGCATCACAGTTCATGAACAAGAGGGAAAGCTGAAGAATCTCTTGAGGAGATCATACCTGAAGAGGTGGATTGGAAAAAGTCTCAGTGGAGAAATTGATGTTCATGGGGGCGCTGACTAAATCTGTCCTACCAACAAAAATAACGTTTATCCTGCAGATTTCGCAGAGTTTGTTATGCTGCTTTATCCAAAATTATGTTTTTATAAAATTTTAGAACATTTGAAATTATAATTTCTTCTTTTTTCCGCCATCATTATCCTTCAAACATGAATTAACTAATTCTGAGTTAGTTTCTTGCAAGAACACGCGCGCGCGCACATACATACGAGAATAATGGAAAGAGGCCTTAGGAGGCTTTTTGCGTTAGGTGGCGACAAAAAGTACTTCCTCTTTAACATTTTATTCGGCATCTTCCAACTTGAAATTCATCCTTGAATTTATATACCAAATTTCATATGATTACAACACCTTTTCACCGTTGATTTATTGTCAGTAAACCGTTAATTTTGCACCCACTAAATTAATGGTGAAAAGGTGTAGGAATCATATGAAATTTGGTGTATCAATATATTAGACGATGAAGATCAAGATGGTTTGTTCAGATCGTTGAATAAAATAGCGGAGGACATGATTTGTGCTGCCATCTAACGCAAAATGCCTCCTAGGGCTTCCTCCCTCTCTCATAGAGAGAGAATAATGGAGGAAAGAAGCCATATGAGGGAATTTTCTCCTACGGCGTCGAAAAAATACGTCCTCTATCATGTTTTCCGACGATCGGAATCCATCATCTTCATCGTTATCATCTAAGATGTGGGTACGTCAAATTTCATGAGATTCTACAACTTTTTCACTATTGATTTAGCAATGTAAAAAGTTCTTTTGTCGGTAAACCGTTCTTTTGT
Organism: Agapanthus africanus; assembly: GCA_030015575.1. NCBI lineage: Eukaryota > Viridiplantae > Streptophyta > Magnoliopsida > Asparagales > Amaryllidaceae > Agapanthus > Agapanthus africanus. The sequence continues at coordinate 613,589,110 of JASDDO010000024.1, forward strand.
CGGTAAACCGTTAATTTTGAACATTGCTAAATCAACGGTGAAAAAGTTGTAGAATCACACGAAATTTGTTGTACCCATATTTTAGATGACAACGATGATGAGTGCCGATCGTCGGAAAACACGACGGAGATTATATTTTTTCGACGCATTCTCATACATACACACACACACACACACATACAGGGAAGTGATCCATTGCAAACCGGTCCGCGTTTTTTAAAAAAAAGAACTCCCGACTTATGATGTATTGTAACGATCCGATCCATTCAAGTTGATCATCCTGCATATGAATCAATGGGTGCAAAATTGAACGTCTTTCGATAATGCAACATAAGACGTTTATTGAGAGACGTTTATTTTTGACGATCCCTTGATTTTTCACACATTTTGAGGGTATGGTGATCAACTTGAACGGATCAGATCGTTAAAATATGTCGTATATCGAGAGTTCCCGTTTTTAAAATACTCGAACAAGTTTGCAATGGGTCACTTTTATATATATATATATATATATATATATATATATATATATAATGCAAATACATTTGGTTAGAAATCCATCCTTCTCTTTTTTTTCCTAGAAAAATAGAAAAAATGAGAAAAATCCTCACCTCTCAAGCCCTCCACATCATCTTTCTTACCTCTCAAGCCCTTCACGTCATCGCGCTCTCTCCTAAAAAACAATTAATTGTTTATTTAGAACCTTCCATATCATCTCTCCCAACACACACACACACTCTCTCTCTCTCCCCTAAAAAATAATTAATTGTTTATCTAGAACCTTCCATATCATCTCTCCTAATATATATATATATATATAATGCAAATAGGGGTTGGTTAGAGGATCCTTTCCCAATTTTTTAAAAAATAAATAAGACTTTAGAACCCTCCATATTTCCATCTCTCCTCTTTTAAAATTTTTAAACTAACACGTGCAACGCACGTGGATAAATTCTAGTATATATAATGCAAATATCCTTGGTTAGAGATTCACCTTTCTTCTTTTTTCTAGAAAAAAAGAGAAAAATCCCCACCTCTCAAGCCCTCCACATATCTCTCTCACATTTTAAGCCTTCCACTTCATCATCTCTCTTTCCTCCCATAAAACAATTAATTGTTTATCTAGAATCCTCCACATCATCAATCATCTTTTTTTTAATAAATAAATAAATAAATCTCTAGAACCCTCCACATCTCTCCCCTCATCTCCCTTCTCAATTTTTTTAAACCAACACGTGCAACGCACGTGCATAAATTCTAGTATAATTAGTGCAAATATCATTGGTTAGAGTTCGCCTTCTTCATTTTTTGAAAAACAAAGAAAAAAGGAGAAAATTTCTCAAATTCAACAGCTTCCACGTCATCAAAGAAAATTACAAAAATAACTAAACCTTTTCGATTTTTGAAAAAAAAAAGAAAAAAGGAATTTTCTAGAACTTGAGACAAAAAAGGAATTTTCGAGGAATTAGTTTGAATTCCAAATTTACTTTGCATTATATTCAAATCTGAAATAAAAAAGAATTTTTTAGAAGTTATTTTAATCTAATTATTTTTCAAGTTCTACATTCATCTACTTATAACTACCTTCTTTTACTTAAAATTAGTAAATAACATATTATAACATCTTCTAGAATACTTTTGATCTAATTTACTAAATGACTATTTTATTCACTTATTAACATTCAAAATAATTTTAAACCAAAAGCCCCCCATTTTATATTTAAGCATGGGCTCAAGAAATATTTTTGGACTCTAAATAGGATAAAGCTATAAATGTGGATCGCACGTGCAAAATACTAGTCTCTATTATAATGCTAATGGACTTTGTTAGATTCACCATTCTCCATTTTTTAAAAATAAAGAAAAAAAAGAAAATTTCTCCATTCTTAAGATGTCCACATCATCAACAAAGGACAACACAACAATAAAAGATTGTTCATTGCAATTCTAAAAATTTAATGCCTAAAATGATAACACAAAAGAACTTTCTAGAAAAAGTTTTATCCTAGCATATTTCAACTTTCTAGATTTTTCTTAAAATTATGTTTTTACTTGAATGCCACTTTTACTTAAAGTTATTTAATACACATCCACTAAATTATTTAGCATTGTCTTTCTAGAGGTTTCCATAACCTTGCATTTTTAAAGTTATCTTTTAATAATTTTTTGCAATATATTTGATAATTCAAACAATGTCACTAAGTTATTCAATACGCATCCACTAAATTATGTAGCATTGTCTTTCTAGAAGTTTCTATAATCTTGCATTTTTATTTTGAATTTTTAAAATTATCTTTTAATAAATTTTTGCAATATATTTGATAACTCAAACACGACGCGTCATTGACATTCAAATTTATATTTTTTCTGCAAAAACTAACTGAAAGAACATTGAAGAAACAATTCATATAACTAATAGTATGATAATATCACTTTACAATTTCAATTACAAATACCATATAATTGAGTGAACTAATACGTGCAACACACGTGCAGAAAACTAGTATATATATAGTGATCTATTGCAAAAAAATAGGAACTCTCGATCTACGACATATTTGAACGATCCGATCCGTTCGAGTTGATCCTCCTACCCTCAAATGTATGTGTGTGAAAAATCAGAGAATTTAAAGAACTCTAACCAATGAATCGAATGGATTCAAATATGAACGTTTTTCGATAATGCAATGTAAATTTCATTCGATGCTGTCACGATCTGGAAACGGCACGTGACCGACAATTGAATCACGTGAAGTCTATAGGACCCCACTGTAACCTAAATAAGCCGAAAATCAGGAATCTAATTCTTTTTAGAAAATTGTGGAGGTGAAGTTTGGAAAAAGGATATAAATAAAATCAAGTTCCTCTTTTCAAAGTATAAGTAAAGTTCGTTGAAATATAAGTGGTCTGTATACTAAAGTTTGAAAACATTTTCGTCATTTAAAATTTTGGCAGTACCTCATTTATAATTTTGATAAAAACCAGTACATATACAATAATAATATCAATATCCCCAATCGGGAGCTATCTTATCGCCAATCGGCGAAATCACAACCACGCAGTATATATGACGCCCAAGGCGAAGATCAACACAAGAAAAAGTAAAGAAATACCAAAAGCATCAACAACTCACCATATCCAAATCGACATATAAAAGAATACATACAAGTCTTGCCCCTAAGTCCAAAAGAATATACAAGTCTCTAAGTCCACAAAATATACATATAAGTCTGGTTGATGGAGTTTTAAACTAGATTACAAGCGAATATAAATATACAAACGGCGGTTACGATCAGTAGTGTAACCCAACCACCAAGCAATCATCCAAAGAAGAAATGTGCCAGCAAGCCGCTACTGATCCGAGCGGACAGTCCTGCAAGAAAACTATGGCACAACGGGGGTGAGTTACCAATTCGTGAGTAGAAGACATCATCAGGTAGAAATCGAATGCATAACAATCTACCTAGGTCATACTGTATAATAATATCATATTATGTGGTAACAAATGTGTACGTGTGTGTATCATCCAATAAGTGTCCATCAATGACACTCGAAATCATCATAAAACACCGAGTGCCCATCATCGACACTCGAAATCCTCATAAATCCCATGTCCAGTATCGACACGTAAATCCTCATATCTCATGCGCGTCCTTATGTCTCATGCGTCGTCTCATCAGATCGACCCTCATATCCATCTGTATCATATCACTCCGGTCGGTATCTTCCAGATATCCGCCGAGTCCCATACTGTCACTGGTAGGTAGTGTTCCCAGCCAGGCTCAACGCCTTTCTATAAGATCGTCTTGCCCCTGGGTACCATACTGGGTTCACTATGTATCCGCAGACGGTGATTTCTCACTTCTTGAATCGGATAATAATCATAGCTCAGAACCGAGAAAACTCATGGTGGACGCCGAAATATCATATCAAGAGAAAACTGCGTTTTTAAAACTGTCACGCCCCGTTTCCCAAAAGAAGGAGAAGGATGACGTGGCATGGTCCGCAACCTAACTGTATTGAAGGTGGTCTATTCAATACAGTTATGTTTAGCGTATGAATATTAAATATGCAGGGTGTGTACCAAAACAAAAATAGTAAAAGCGAAAGGTATTTATTTCCATTAACCAAACTTTATTACATCCCAAAAGAAAGAGTAAAATAAACTAAGTAGTTTAATTACATTAAGGAGAAACAAAAGTCCTAAACATGTGGGCAACAACAAAAATTAAATCTAGCTAATTTTCAATCGTCCAGTCTGCATAATCTTCATAAGTTGGCTTCACACCTTGATCCTCGCCATAATACTCATTCTTATCTGACGGACATTCCAAAGATAGAGAAAGAAAAGGAAGGTCCGTCAGCGAGTTATACTCGGGTAGGATTGCCTCATAAGGAAGTAGGTATAGAAACAAACAGGTGTATATAAATATAATGAATATGATGTATATGGGTATAAAGGTATGAGATTGTATGCAAATTAGATATGTTGACAGAGGTATATGTTTGGTAAAGGTTCAAGTAAAGTCAAACGAATATTCAGTCTAAGAGTTAGATCAGGTTAAATAAGGCGTGTATGGATGGAATTGACTGGTGAACATACTCGTATCCTTGAGGTATCTCATGACTAGCTGGAAGCAGTATGAGCTGGTGCTCGTGCCTGGGATGGCGATCGATGTGGTAGCGTGAACATCCCCGAAAGGTGTCCCATGACTACTATGGAGTTTTGTCTAGCGTGAATATCACTCAAGTGCACATGTATTTCCACCCTTCAGTTCCATAATAAACAACAAGTCTAAACTGGTAAAATATCCACATCCAAGATACTGAATAACTCGTGTCTCATAAAGAAAGGTAGATAAGGTAACAGGTGGGTATAGCACATGATGTGAGTTTAGCGTTGAGTATCAATAGGTATTGTAAACGTTTTAGTTTGTTAAACAAGGGTCCGAATACTCGCGATTATTCCGTTGTGGCCACGGAACAACAACTGGGGAAGTGAAATGTACCGTTTCACTTCCCGGGATCATGATCGAGTAGTAGGGAAATCCGAGTTCCGAATCTCCTTGCCTAATCAAACTACCCATCCCCTGGTTCAGTATAAAGGTTTTGACGAATTAGAGTTAGTGCGTACATATCTAGGCATGGAATTTCCACATTTGTATGTCATCCACATTTTGGATCATTCGCCCTCAAATAGGGTTGGTATTCGTCCGAATATCGGGTTAGTAGTCGTCCACACATTATGCTGGTCACCTTGCTTGCAGGGATCTTCATATATGTATAGTCGTCCGTACATCAGACTGGTCATCCGGAATATCGGGATCTTCTCAATAAGTATTCCATACCTAGGTCCGCACATTCTAACCCTAACCGTATCATGTTTTGTATGTGTCATAGACGTGTAATCAATAAGTTGATCTCATTTAATATGGTCTTCCACAACCGCTCGTTTTATCTTGTTATCTTCTAAAGTTTGTAATGTACTTCGTATCATCTTATAGAACATTTAGTTAATAAAGGATAATGGTGTTTAAGTATATTTATTATTTCTAAGAAAACCATGATGTTTGGAATATTTATCGTTTTGGAAACCCATAATATTTTACTGAGAAAATATCCTTTTAATAAAAGATTATGGTATTTGTTTGAAAATTATCTTTTAATAAAGTTTTAGATATCCTTTTGGAAAATATCATTTATAAGGGTTATGGTCTTTGTTGAAAATAGCCCTTTAGTAAAGGTCAAGATATTTAAATGAAATTATCTCTTTTTAAGATGGATTGAGATATTTTATTGTAAATAATAATTTTATGAAATTATAGTGTTTTAAGTTTGAGGTAACGTTTTAGAAAATACGTTCGTGTTGGCAACCGCTGCACATGGACGGCAGGATTTGTGTCCTTTTCAAGGACGATTGCCTATCAACCACGAGGTACTCGCGTAAAACATTACCCTATTATTAGGATAACTCATTAAACTCTAGTTAACATTCTAAGAAGAATTAATATAAAAACATCCCTTCGAGTAAAAGGGCTAAGTTGGAAAAACATATGCCGTTATTTAAATTTAGTAACAACCCCTTTCAAAAGGTGAAGGAATTTAGCAATATTATAGTAGTCGAAGAAAAATGGTGTACGTAAAAATATAGATCTATAACGTATCTAAAAATAATTATTCCAAATATCTTATCTCGTGTTGATATAAAAAAAATATAACTTTTTAACAAAACGAGGGTATTTTTGTGGAAGAAACCTATTTCGAGATCACAAATGTAGCTTGGGTGAGTGTGGGTATGTAAGGGGTGAATTAATATTCGTGGGTTATAACATTAGGCCTGTCACATTCCATATTGAATGAGAGTGCAGCATTTTTTTGGTATATAGGAGTGATTACGGAAACCATTTTAATCATAGGTTAAGATTATCATCGTTAAGGGTACAAAAGAATATGCATGCTAGAATATTATAACATCATTTTAATGGGGGGGGGGGTTGTTGATTAGAAGTCGGAACTAAGGTTATTGAAAAAAAGAAGAAGGCGACGGATGAGGGGAGAGAGGCGGATCCTACCTTTGATTAGAGTTGGATGTAGACGGGTTGAAAATGTAGGCTTGTGCAAACTCCTCAATAACTCCGCGCTCAGATTTTTACTTCGTGATTGGGTGGAGCCGTAGCGTCGGCGTCGTCGATACGAAGGCGCTGGTATTTTTTTCAGAATTTTTGGAGTTCTGAGGTGTGAGAAATCAATGTTTGAAATGCTTATTTATAGGGTTTTATTTCTAACCATAAAATCTAAAATATCGGTTAAAATATACGAAAATCCGTGCCGACCAATGATTTCCTTATCATCTGTTGATGATTTCGCCCGCCGCCAGGGATTCCTAGCCGTTGGATGTTGATCCAACGGCCCACGCAGCACCGTCACGCCGCCGCAGCCCGCCATGCATCCGCGTGGCTGGGGATCACGCGGTTTCGCGTGGTCCCCACCACGTGGGCGCCGCCGCACGCTCTGAGCCGTTGGATCTTGTATCCAACGGTCCAGGATCAAGGGGATATATATATATATATATATATATATATATATTTATTTATAAAAGAATAATAAACTGTTTGTTATTTAAAAATTGAATTTGGTTTTAAAATAATTGTTAAAAATAGTTAAAAATACGGGAAAATTATAGAAAAATTTCAGAAAATATTTTTTTTTGTTATCTTTAGTATAAAAATAATTTTGGGCTAAAACTAAATAATATATCCATTCCTATGGTTTTAGCTAGTTATTAAAATCTAGTTTATCCTTTAAAACATTTTTAATTACGAATTAATTATTTTAATCGATAATAAAAATATGCATATTATTTTAAGGCATTATAAAACATTTTAAGCCTATAAAAACAATAAATAGATTTTAGAAAATTCCTTTAATCATTTTCAATACTTAGAAAATTATTAACATTACTTTAAAAATATTCTTCTATCAACGAAACACGTAAATAATTATTTGATATTAGAAATTTAAATAAAATATATTTTATTAGGTATTAGAAAACACGATCGTTACAATCTACCCTCCTTAAAATAATTTCGTCCTCAAAATTTCAGAAGGTAGGTCAAGGAAAGAAAAAATCACCAAGAAGGGTTTATCGTGGTTCAAAATTTTGGGTCTCGCTCTCTCGTCCCGTTTCCTCGCTTCCGTGTATGTCTGCCTAGTAGTTCTTTCTCCACTTAACTCTAGCCGGCTGGATGGTCTTATCCCTCAAGGTTTCATTCTTCTAGTATCCCAACCGGTTGCCGCTACGCCAACTTTTTCGTGATCTCGGAACGATCAAAAGTATGACTAGGGTTGCCAGCATACCCTCTTAACTGTGAGGTATAAAAGCATTATGCACGCCCTCCAAAGAAAATGGTAGAACTATGCTATACACAAACCACTGTCTCCTTCCGAGATGTTAAACGGCCGATGAGTCGTGGGATGAGCTTTCCGTGCTCGCTGCATTGTACACCATCTCCACTTTTTTTTTCCTACAATTATGTCAATCTTACAAATTCTCCATCTTCAGGGTCGTCCCAATCGATCGGCACTTCTCCCATATAAAACTTGACCCCTCTCATCCGCTTCATGTGTTTCAACCATCCGTTTCCCATGTTCTCCTTAGAGTAGTGCTCTATATCTTCAAGATGAACATCAGAATCGCCAGTTCTAGATCTGGACAGGACGGTTGCATCCACCAGTCGTTAGTTGTCGTGATGCATATGCAACTATATCGCCGCGCTGATACATCACACCACCAAGTCCCTTCTCCGAAATATCGTAGTGGATGTTTAAAACTTCTGGGTTTGCTAAGAATTGCAAGAATGGTTGTGATAGTTACGATCTACCCTCTTTAGAATAATTTCATATTTGAAATTTTCAAAGGGGTAGCCACTACTGGGCACGGAAATCAGCAACGCTGTCAGGAATCTTCTTTGCTGCATGTGTCGCTCCCGCGAGTTGGTGTATCACTTGATGCATGGAAAGTCTCTGAAGGGTTTAGGTACAAGGAATCGGAAAATGTAAAATCAGTAGTTGCTTCCAGATAGAAAAGTTTAGAAGTTGAAGGGAGGTTGTGAATTGATGGAAGACTTGAGAGATATAACATAAATGCAACTTTACGAAAACTAGAGGAATTATGGTGAGTTTAACTAAGATTTGCATCGAAAGATAAATAAGTATGGTATCAAAGAAAGGTTGAAAAAGAAAAGAGTACCTCTGCTGTCTTGCCACGCGGCATCAGACTTCTCGGCTGTCATGGTGAAGGTATGGCGTTTGGGTCCATTCCTTTGCGCTTGCTGAAAAACATGCTCCTGTGATGGCAAGGTTGGTCCCTTTGGTGATGCCCCTTGACCGGTTGGTTTAGTGGCGGAAAGTGGCCGGTTTCCTTGTGTTGGTGCCCCATAATTAGCCGGTTTGTTGACGGGGTCTGATTGTCTCCCTCTTTGAGGACAGTCCCCAATGGTATGATCCGGAGACCCACAGACTATGCAAAGTTTATTCAAAATGCGACGCCTCTCATGAAGTGTCCGGCTCTACCGCAATGGTTGCATATAACGGCTGGTTTTCCGAAGATAGTTGGTCCTGCTGGTCTCTTGGGTTGTTGTCTCCCGTTGAATCTGGAAGATGATCCTCCAAGAATTTGATTGGCTGGTCGCTTAATGCCAGACAAACGGTCATCCTTCCTCATGCGTCGCTGAAGGTCTTCAAAGTTTCGCGCCGCCTCTAAGATTTTGTCATAAGTCAAAAGGGTAGCAGAAGACATGGAGGACTGCGTCTTCAGATCCAATCCTTGCCGGAATCTCTTAGCATAAAGTTCTGGGGTTGCCACCAGTTGACGTGCGAACCGACTTAACCTTGCGAACTCCGAAGCGTACTTGTCCACCGACTTATCCCACATGCTCCTTTGTTGGAATTGTATAAACTCTCTTTCCATCCTTAAGTTGTTAGATATAGTGCCCTCAGAGTCAATTATTTGATCACAGGTACGTGATTGCAATGATTGAGGGAGGACTTATGCCGGTAGGACAGTTTTACTCAAGATGATAGTATGCTATCTGGTTTATCTTTATCATCGTGTACTGCTTTAGGTGACCTTTCAGGTTGCTATTACACGTTGAAAGAGCTCTTAGGATTCTTGCTTGACTGCCAGCAGTATGATGGCGATCATATACGTGAGAGCTGGGGTCTATAAGCACATCCTTAAAGTGGTCCCTAGTCATGGGAGTTTTCGAGACTGGGCATCGATACTCCATTAGTAGACTCGTGTATACAGTCGAGACCCCGACGAGGGGCGGTGGCCGGTCTCACAAGCTATTGGTGTCAGTTGGTTCACCTAAGATGTATACATGTGCTCATTGGGTTATGAGTACACCGGACAGGACTCGCCGGGAACATGCTAGTTGGTATTATACCTGACGTCAGATAGCAGTTCCCTGGTGACATGTGTACAGGTTAGTTCATCGACCTGAGATCGTCATTTGTCTCTGTTAGTTGTATGTATGCCCTAGAGGCCAGTATTGTACAGATGTTGTATATTATATTGGATGCTTGGACATATATAGAGATGACTTTCTTGCTCGATATGATAGTATGCTATCTGGTTGCTCTTTATCTTAACATGTACACTAGTCTCTTTATACTGTCTTATAGTTACATGTTGGTAAAGCCCTTAGGATTTGTGCTTGACTACCTGGACTATGATGCAGATCATACTAGTGGGGACATGGTAGTCCATAAGTACATCCTTCATGGTCCCTAGTCGTGGGTGTATCGAGACGGGGTATCGATATACCAGTGTAGACTAGCGTATACGCTTCTCGACCCATGTGATGGGCGATGGATGATCCCATATCCATTGGTGTTTGACATCAGAGATGGTATACGGGTGCTCAGTGGAGACTGAGTACACTGGACGGACTCGCCGAGAACTCCCAGATGGTATTATACCTCACGTCAGATGGCAGTTCTCAGGTGACACTTGTACAGGTTAGTCTGTAGACCCGAGATCGTCATAGAGTCTTGTGTGATTCCCACTGTGCTTTGATCTCCACCTTACCACGTCCATGAGGGCGTGCAAAACGGTGGTCTTTGGGTACAGTCCCGAGTCACATGGAGGCAATGAGCGATAGGAGGGGTTTCGTCTCTCCCGGTATTGGGGGTTGATGTTGCGCAGTGCTCGATTGGCCGTAACAGGGAAGTCCCTGGCCAGGGCTGATCAGAGATTTGCTGGTAAGTGTTACCAGTAGTTTCTCGACCCGTTACGAGCCTCACATCGGCACGACTTATCGGGTTATTGGGGTCTGACGTTTACCACCCCTAGACTTGATATGCGACATATCAGACGAAGAGACCGGACTGTACGGTAAGTGTTACTGGTCGGATTCGCAGGAGTGTGAGCGGGCTAGCTCGTCGATCTTCTGATCGCTCAATACCCGGGTGGCCGTTACGTTTAGCAGACCGCTTGCGGCTTGTGGATGCTTGATATGATCATCATCTGCTATCGGCGTATTGACGAGTCTTTAGAGTCCTACACAGAGGTTTCCTGGCTCAAGCAAAACGAAATAGGAGCGCATATGAGATATGTGCGGGACCGAGAATAATACCAGTATGTGATACTGTATTCGATTCTCGCGATTTGTAGCATTGATCGGTTATATGCATTATAGCCGGGTTATCGGATCAAGTGTTGATTCGATAAGTTGTTACTATTGATATTAGTCGGTCATATGCGATATGACCGGGTCGTTAAATCAAGTGTTGATTTAATGATTTAATGTATAATTATATATTTGATATATTACTTTACATTAACTAATATGGGTTCACTTTAAATGGATTTTCTCACTTGATGTGCATGATGTATATGTGATATACTTTTGTACACTTGTTTGTATCATATTAGATGATGCATGTTTATTTGGTTAAGTGTAAAGAATAAACCCATGGTTAAGAGGATAATTAGGGTTTTGATTTTATCACACATTTATTTATCCATTCCTTTTTATTTAAATTGTTTTATAAAAACAAAATGGTTTTCTTTTGTCATGAAGCTTAATGAAGCTTCATGAAGGTTTGACTCAAAGACCATTTTGTCTTTATGCTAAACCCTAACTATTCCCACTTACCATGGTTTGCTCTCTACACTTAACCCATGTTAGATTATGATAAGTATCAATTTTATTTCATTATTAAAAAACACTTATCATGATACTAGCTCATCTTCTTCTTCATCTTCAAGTTAGAAACCTTGAGGCCATTAATGGCAACTTGAGCTTGAGAGTGAGAAATCCAATTCTAAAGAGAACCCACCTCCTATTTCTTCACCCTCTACCTCTAGCCAAGTTGTAGAGTGTGTTTTCTTCACAAGTTTCATCACTTTGTGAAGTCGGAGCTTGAACTTGCGATGCCTCGACGTAGATCGTCTTTGACACGAAGTCGGCGACCTAGCTCACCCGATTCTCCGATGAAGCCGACGCTAGAGCCCGGGGTTCGACATGGACAGCGAGGAGACTTCGTTGCGGAGCCGTGGAGGTGGATATCTGGATCTACAAAGGTTGTAATTTCCATATCCAAGTAGTTAAGTGTTAACTAGTTTACTTTTCGCCTAGATTTCTAGCAACGATCCGTAGTCTAGGGTTTCTCGGCACAATATTTTTTAAATTGGCATGTTCGATGCCTTGTGAGACCTCTCTTTAGTGCCTAGGAACCCTACAGTCTCGTGTGAGTTCCCACTGTGCTTTGATTACTACCCTACCACGGCTCAAAGGAGTCGTGCAAACAGGTTTTAGTTGGGTACAGTCCCGAGCCACATGGAGGCAGTGAGCGGATCAGCAGGGGTTTTGTCTCTCCCGGTATTGAGGGTGAGATCGCGCTGTGTCTAGGAGAGCCATTACACGAAGTCCTTGGCCAAGGCAGGAGATTTACTGGTAGGTATTCCAGTAGTATCTCAGGGTGTTCTGGGCTACACTCCGACACGACTTGTACCGCTTTTGGGGGTCTGACTTTTACCAACCCCCTAGGCCCGCCATGCGATGCTCGTAGACGAACGGACCGGACTGTACGGATATTGTCACTGACAGGCTCAGTAGGGTGTCAGGATGAGTTCGCTCATCGACCTCCCTTTTGGTCAATACATGGTATCCCGTTACATACAGCTCGTACCATTGACGTGCTAGTGGTTAAATCCACAGCCAAAATATTGACGAGTCTTTAGAGTCCTCCACAGACAGTTTCTCAAGTTTCGGACGAAACGTTGTAGAGGCCGTATGATATATGGCAGGGTCCGATCATATACGTGCAGTAGTGCACGGATCATGATCGGGCGGATCATACCAGTGGGCTTTGGTTTAAGCCGAATCCTAATATAAGATTTGTTGGATTACTTTAGTCTCATCGCATTCGCATTCAGTCAGAATGCGGATGCATGTATGTATATATACAGGTGAGGGGTATCCTTGTGATCCGTCATGAGTTTACTTTAGATGTTGCCGTATCTTTTTATTGTTGTAAACATTTGGGTTAATGTTTACAAATGGAAATTATGAGCTAGAAATCATCATGATGTGCATTTATTGTGATACATGCAACCTAGTGACTCATGGTCTCTTTTATTGTGCATATGTCACATTTTGTGATGGATTTGTAAGTTGAAATGAGAGGAAGAGAGAGAAGGGAAGCTATGATAAGGTTAGCTCTTGTATTATTTTCACTCTCACTCTCTCATTTCATCATACAACACACAAGAAAGAAAAGCCTCCTCCTCTTCTTCTTCTTCCTCTAGCTCACAATCTCCATTGATGGCTTCACCTTCAACCTCCATCCATACAATGGATGCAAGAGACAAAGTTGTCACACACATTCTCTACATCGTCTTGGACATGTCGGCTAGCGAACTTCGTGCCCGAGTTGCTTCGGACGAAGCGGGAGCCCGTAAAAAGACTCGAAGATGTGGTGCCCTTTCCGACGAGGAGATCGAGATCGGAGATGCCGCGAGGAGCTTGGGATGGTGGCCAAAGACCGACGGACACGGATCGATCGGTATAGCTTTTCCAACCATTTTCTCTAGTTGCTAGTTATAGGTTAATGGTTCGATCCGGATTTATAGTATACGATAGCGCCAGTTTCTAGTTTAGAAAAAGTTTTCGTTTCCGCATTTTGGCCTCGGACAGACGGTCGGGACGCTACCGTAGATTTACATGGTATCAGCGCTAGGCCATTAACCTTTACTAGTTTACTCTAACGTGTTTAGAATTTCGATCGAACGAAATTTCCGAAACCGCGATTCCATTTCATGAAGTTTCTGTCGAATTTTTTTTATCGTCAAAAAATTATTTTGAGTGTGTCCGAAAATCAGGCAGGCTTTTTTAAGAGATCTGAGAAAATTTGGTACACTGATATCACTGTAGCGCCGCGGAACCGCGGCCGTACCCACGTTTTGGCCGCGGTTCCGCCGCGGAACTGTAGCAACAATGCACCAAATTTTCTGCAGTGGTCTCTGACTTGGAATTGGGGTTTCTGGTATTTTTATTTTTGGCCCAGATTATTTTGAGTACTGGGAATTGTGCTTGGGGCCCACTTCGTGAAATTTTGTCGATCGAAAATTTAAATATGTTAGTTTACAGTACTTACATTATATCTGTGACCGTGAATGTTATTTGATCGGTAAATCTTGTCTAATCGCTATAGCCCCTTTAGACGGATTTGTGAACGTGATATTCACGTTGATGTTCTGTGTTGTGCTGTGATGTTGCGGATTTATCGTGGTGGATAGCCTAGATGCAATGGCAGTACAGTTTGGTTATATTTGTACATTTGATATTGCGGGGCGAGCGTCCGACATGTGGACTGCCGTCACTGCCTGTTTGTATATTTTTCTTTTGGGGCACGACCGGACTGAGGTCGATGTATCCATTGTATATATTTTACTTTCTGTACTAGGATTACCCCGCGGTGGGGTGCACGGATAGCCGGGTTCTAGAGGGCAACGGGCCCGCATCTCATGGCTTTGAGACGGAGGGGGATTTACTCTAGAATTGGCGGGCTATTCGCCGCACTCGTAGGGGGTACAGGTTGACCCAAGGACGGGTGCCCAAGTTACCGGATTCCGCGAAGTGTTGGGTGGTCCATTCACTTTGTTAAAGGGGGATGCTTCGCTTCAGGTTTTGGCGGGTAATTTGCCGCGCTCGTAGGGGTCTAGGATTTCATTGCACAGGCTATCCACACAACCAGGGGAACGTCGGGTTTCAGTAGCGGCTCTATGAAACCAGGGGATCCCAGATTATCTGTATTGTTCTGTATTGCTTATTACATTTTTTTGATGTTGCATTTTATCACGCCATGAGCGAATATTATATATTGATATATATACTAGTAGATGTTGTATATGTTTTACACCCGCGCTAGTCCTGTCCCCGCTCTGTCGTTAGTTAAGTAACCTAACGGGTGATGACGGGACCCAGTGGCGAATGCGGATGGCATATACGTACATCATATTTTCGTTCTTTTGTGGTGTGATTAATTGATGGGACTGCATTGATTCGGATCAATGCAAGCTAAACAAACCTATTCTGATGTTGTTGGAACATTTTTCAAAAAGCTGTTATTGCAAGGACGTTCTCTTTTGTTTTGCACAGTGGTATTCGGTTATGAATATCCAGCACCTCAGTCGACGAGGCAAGGGCCGAGATCCCTTCACCGGGAGTGATCCCTTGGACAGAAGTTTGCGTCAGGGGAATAACTTCACTATAGCCAATTCCCTTTTTGCTTTGCATCATGGTATCCAGTTGGAATATCCTGCACCTCATTCTACGGGGAAAGAGCCGAGATCCCTTCACCGGGAGTGACCTCTTTAGCAAAGGTTTTCGCCACTATATTTTTATAAAAAGCTATCCGGTTCCTTCAACGATATCAAGTTCATTACGTTAAAGGTTTTTCGCCAAAAACCATTCGTAGCCCTCCGTCATTTCAGACGGGTAACACTTAGTATTCATGCTATGTTTGTTGGCCAAAGTCAAGGCATAGTGTATGGTAGCTATTTGTTACTTTTCTGTTGCATAGATAGATGCGTTGGTTTGGAACAGTCGTACTGCTTTGTTGGCCAAAGTCAAGGGTAGGTACGGGTGGGTCCAAATTAACCTGGATAATGACGGGTAGAACTGGACACGTGACTTATGATTTGTTGGCCAAAGTCAAGGTCATAAGAGCATGGGGTAAAAATGACATCGGGAGTTTCTAAAGAAACTGAAACTTGCCAGATATGCGCATACTTTCTGGAGTGTGATAATGTGAGTGGATTCCAACACGTTATCATGCGATGATAGTTGGATCCCGATTCCTACTGATAAGTTGGTTTACTCCTCGGGTGATCCCGACTAATTCTTCTTTCAGGTTTGGAGGAGAATTTGACGATACAGTGGGAGGTTTCCTGATTAGATAAAGTGATAACCATTCTGATCTAGGTTAGAGTGCACGCAGAGTGTTTCTTTTCTCTCTCTTTCTCTTTTGCAACGACCACGACCCGACCCTTGACTATGACTCAGTGACCAAGTTAACCGAACTTTCTTAAAACACTGGCTTTTGGATTGTCTGAGTTGCATACCTCATTGCCACTCTTACTTTTACCCTTTTCTCCAGAACACCCCGTATTATTACGAACATCCACTTCCATTGGATAAAACCATCGTATGGTTATATACGAACTCGAAGGAACTTGTTCCATATTCGAGGATGGTTTCCGGTTTTGGAGAAAATGAATAGGACTATTCAGTTGTCTTTTCCTTTTATCTTCTCTCAGGTTGTGAGTGCTCCTTGGATTAGGACGGTACACCTGTTATGCTAATTGGATAGTCTTCATCCAAACCATAGGCAGGTGCCGAACGGTAGGGAATGAAGAAAACCAATTAGCTTAACGATGGTGTACAGAAGGTAATAAGTTAAGACAAATAAATGGATTAGAAAGAGGGCAAAGCAAACTGCGACTACTATTCACGACCAAACCAAGTATTTCATCGCCACTCCTACTTCACCTTTGTATTTCTCCAGGACACTCCGTATCACTACAAAGATCCACAGTTATTTGGATACTCCATCGTATGGTTATATACGATCTCGAAGGAACTTGTTCCAGTTCGGGGATGGATTATGGTTCAGGAGAAATAGGAATAAGGTTTTATTCAGTTGTCTTTTATCTTCGCCTTCTCTCAGGTTACGAGTACTCCTAGGATTAGGAGAGTACACCCATTATGCTTATTGGATAGTCTTCTTCCAAACCATAGGCTGGTGCCGAACGGTAGGGAGGGAAGAAAACCATTTAGCCTAAAGGGGTGTACAGAAGGTAATGACTAAAGACATATAAAGAGATTTGGAGAGATGACAAAGAAATATGCGGTTACAGTTGTGAATCTGATAATGGAAGAGGCATTACTAGGAATACCCGGATACCCCTTCGAAACATTTACATGTTTCAGTTTCACTGTGTATTGTTAAAAGAAAACCGATTTCCCAATTAGTACTCACTCCAGGGTATGTATTTACCAGGTATGGTTCTCACATCTGTATGGTTTTACAGATGATGAGTGAGAGTAAGTTATTGGGAATTAGATGATTATCCTCATTATATCGGGATTCGTTGTAATTGGTGATATTTGAGGAAATCACCTGGGTTGTTTGCCGGACGACAAATATTTGGTTTTGAATATCCGTTGTTATATACCAATTTCAAATTGATATATCTGTACGTTTATTTTTATAAAGTGAGATATAACTTTTTGAAATTATGTCCATGACATTTACCTATATCAGTGGATGGTTAGGTAAGGAGCATTAAACAACGGTGCAATTCTTCTTAACCATAAGTACAGTTTTCAACCTACGACACACGGAGAATGAGTTATTAGACTCAGGGGACTTATACAGAGTATTGTATGTTGTCCAGTGTCCATTAGGACAGAGGGGTTGGTACTCGTACTATATTCTGTTTACTTGTGACTTCTCTAGTTCTTAGACATGTGTTTCATAGAAATACAAGATCTAAGTTTTGAGAAGTTATAGGTATATGAATAAAGTAGAGGACCAGGTATTGCAAGTATCAGGATTCTTCAAGGTGATCGAAGATGTAGATACTTGTGTATGGTATTCAGTTGATAGTAATGGTTTAGAGAACTTGCTTCTCTTTCAGGTTACTCATATCTGGATGTACTCCTAAGTTGAGTAATGCTGATCGGTCTCTCTCCATTTAGTTGACATGCACTGGAGACAGCTGCATGATTTGAATCTGGTTCCAATTAAATCAGTGCCTCTGTTTCTATATTGGATATAGAACAGTTCATATCTTAACGATGTTAAGGTACGGGGAGTTGTCCGGCTTATGCTTAAAACCAGACTCTAGATAACTCAAGGCACGTTTCTGTGATGGCTGTTTGTGGGTTGACCCGGGCTATGACGAGGGTTGACATTCTACCATCTGGAAGATCAATAGTGATATTATTCTTAACTCACCACAGTTTTAATAAAAATGGATTTTTCAGAAAAACAGTAGTGGGAGTATGGTAGAACTGGAAGTGATTCCAGAACCGCAAACGATTATTGAAAATTTGATAAGAACCTAAGCATTCAATCTGGATTGACATTCCATTGGCCACTCCGCAGATATGGTGGGTAACCTCAGGCACTCGAGAGGTACTTCGGTATGCTCAAGGACGGTGACAGGGAGGTTCTTGTTTACTCAGACTTGCCATTGCTATTGTTCCAGACTGTGAGACCTGGCATGAGGATGAGTATAGCGTCGTTCTAAACTAGCTTTAGAAGCATACGTGAATATGACTCTGCCAGAGGGTTGTCGTAGTCAGTGGGAGCAGCGAAAGCATAATGGACAAGTAGCTTATGTCTATTTATGGACTAAAGCAGATATAGCGGAGATAGATCATCTATTTCTGATGTGACAGTTATAGGTTTGACTTCATCAGAATAGGGGATGTATCTGTTAAGAAGGTAGTAGGGTGTGATGTCCTGGTATTTGGATGACATACACAGAGTAGGAAGTGAAATTCCTATACTACGATCGGTTATATTTTGGTTGTCATACAGTGGTTTCTCCGCATAAAGGATATAGATATAATATCTGACATTCTGGTTACTAGATATATGGTTTTAGATCTAGATTTGGGTAGTTTCCCAATCTGGGTACTTAGACAGTATTCTAAAAGGGTTTTAGAATGGACGACTCCTGGCATGGTAGTGTACCTGCAGGTGATAGAGTCACCCT
Source organism: Agapanthus africanus (assembly GCA_030015575.1). Taxonomy (NCBI): domain Eukaryota; kingdom Viridiplantae; phylum Streptophyta; class Magnoliopsida; order Asparagales; family Amaryllidaceae; genus Agapanthus; species Agapanthus africanus. Next base: position 613,607,906 of record JASDDO010000024.1, read on the forward strand.
CTCTAAAGGTGTCTTACAGACTAAAAAGGAGAGGGATGTGCATGATTGGCAGATCACTTGCTTACGCAATTGAGTTGATCATGAGATGTCAAGTACCACACCAGATGTTGTTTTTGCACAAGATGCAATAAATTGATATTAATCCAATACTGGAGAAACGATCAGAAGCAGTTTTAGGACATAAGTGGATGTTCTAGGGATCTGATAACGGCAGCCTCCTTCGGGAGACGGTAATCATTCAAGGCTTCCAAGGTGACCTGTCTGACAGAGTTATAGTTTTCCCTTTGACGATGGGCAGTATTTGTAAGTCGATGTGCACCACCCCACGACTTGCGAGGAGGCGGAAATATGAAAAACGATCTTGTTCTTTGCTTAAACATCGACTAACCGCAAGAATCGAAACTAAACTATAATTAACAACAAACATAGAAGTTAACAACTACTATGAAAAGTGATTATACCTAAAGATCCGAGTCCTTCGTCTTGTCGTTCTCCACGTCCTCTCCGGCCTTCTCTAAGTAGTAGAAGATCCACCCGAGAGCTTTACTACAAGCTTCACCTCAAACTAGAGGTAACTAGGTTTCTTAAATCGCTAATCTAAGCAACCTAGGTGATATAGAGAATGGTTAAGGATTAAGTAGTCTAATCTAATCTTTGTACTCAACACATGAGAGGGGAGGATTAGGGTTTGAAGAGAGAGAGAGCTTGAGGAGAGAGAAGGTGAGCATGAGAATGAGATGAGATAATGATGTATCATAATATATATCAAGCATTATTATTTATCCAATAAAAGAAAATAAAGGATTTACAACGATGCTTGATAAATATCTAATGGTGATTCATCTCCATGAGTCATTAAGCATTTATGATGCATTAATGACATGGATGAATCACTCATATGACTCACTAATCCCATTTAATGCATATGCCACCTTAACCCCCAAGTCACCATCTTCTAGAAGCTTCTCGCGCAATAACGAGAACGCCCCTCTTATCCGTGAAAACACGAAAAATCTTTAGACTGTATAAATCCAATAACCGGATACTAGAAACTGGCTTAAACCAAAGCCGACTAATAAAAACTGTCCGAAAGTCGTACGTGCGTAAACACACGTATGCGTCCGAACCCTTGTCGTAAAACCATACGACCTCTATATCGTTTCGCCTGGAGTAGGGAAACTCTCTGTGTGGGACTCTAGAGACTCGACAACTACGCTGGCAGTGGGTTTAACCACAGACCGCAAGCGGCACTAGCTGTACGTAACGGTCCCCATGTAGATGTCGATAAGAAGGCCGATGAGGAAACCCATCCGAACTCTTACTGAGTCTGATGTGACAATCTCCATACAGTCCGGTCCGTTCGTCTAAGACTATCGCATATCGGGCCTAGGGGGCGGCAAGCGTCAGTCCCCTAATAGCGGTATAAGTCGTGTCGGAGCGAAGCCCATTATACCCTGAGAAACTAGTGGAACCTACCAGTAAATCTCGCTTGCCCTGTCCAGGGACTTTGCGTAATGGCTTTCTGACACAGCGCGATATCAACTCCCAATACTGGGAGAGACGAATCCTGTCTAACCGCTACTGCCTCCAAGTGCTCGGGACTGCACCCAACTGCTACCTGTTTGCACGACTCCTTTGAGCCGTGGTAGGGTAGCAATCTAAGAACAATGGGACACACTCGAGGCGATGTAGCAGTGTCAAGTCTGCGGACTATGCTGTACTCATGTCACCTGGGAACTGTTAACTGACGACTGGTATAAAACCCAACCAACAGTTCCCTGCGAGTCCTGTCCGGTATACCCGTAACCCAACGAGCACCTGTATACTATCTCCAGTACGATGTACTGACGGCTGTGGGACAGACCATCTCCCCAACTGGGATGAGAAGCGTACACACTAGTCTACTCCGGAGTATCGATGCCCTGTCTCGATAATTCAACAACTAGGGACCTGAATAAGGATGTGCTTGTAGACTACCCAACCCCCACTAGTGTGACTGCCATCACAATGCTGGTAGTCAAGCAAGATCCTAAGAGCTCTATCAATACGTATACTCACATATTAAGATAGAAAAACGAAGTAGCATACTACCATGTTTAGCAAGACTGTTATATACATGTGAATATCCCAAGCTTCCATTAAGTAATATACAAACTTGTATGATACAATAATGGCCCCTAGGGCATATACACTAACAATCTCCCACTTGCTCTAGGGCCATGTACTGGCGTATCGAAGACCGATGATCTCGAGTAGCCTCTCGAGCCGAATTTGAGGTAGGGCCTTCGTGAATGGATCAGCAATGTTCTCTTAAGTAGCAACTCTCCGAACCTCGATCTCCCGACGATCAATGATCTCCCTGATCTGGTGATACCGCCTTAAGATGTGTCTGGACTTCTGATGGGACCTTGGTTCCTTCGCTAAAGCTATAGCTCCGTTGTTGTCGCAATACAGAGGTATTGGATCAACAATGGTAGGAACTATCTAAAGTTCTGTTAGGAACTTCTTCATCCAGACTGCTTCTTTTGCGGCTTCACAAGCAGCTATATACTCCGCTTCCATCGTCGAGTCAGCAACGGTGTCCTGCTTGGAGCTCTTCCAGCACACCGCCCCTCCATTGAGGGTAAAGACATAACCTGGCATGGACTTGGAATCGTCCTTATCATTCTGGAAGCCGGAATCAGCATAGGCCTCCTACCTGAGGTCTTTTGCGCCGTAAACCAAGAACATCTCCTTAGTCCTCCTCAGGTACTTGAGAATGTTCTTTACTGCTATCCAGTGCTTCTCCCCTGGGTCTGACTGATACCGCCTTACCACGCTCAGTGCGTAAGCTATATCTGGTTTGGTGCACAACATCGCATACATTATAGAGCCTACCGCAGAAGCGTAGGGTATAATAGACATGCGTTCCCTTTCTAAATCAGTCTTGGGAGACATCTCTTTGGATAGGGTGATTCCGTGACAAGCCGGTAGATTACCGCGCTTGGAATCTTCCATACTGAATCTTTTCAGTACAGTGTCGATATACCTGGACTGCGAAAGTCCCAACATTCTCTTGGATCTATCACGATAGATCCGGATCCTCAGAATGTAAGAGGCATCACCCAGGTCTTTCATGGAGAACCTGTGTGACAAGAATCCTTTGACAGATTGTAGCATAGGAATGTCATTTCCTATCAATAGAATGTCATCCACGTATAAGACGAGGAATACGACACTTCTGGCTACAACTTTACTATATATACATGGTTCATCTGGATTTTTGATAAAGTCATATTCTTTGACTGTCTCATCAAAACAGATGTTCCAACTCCGCGATGCCTGCTTTAGTCCATAAATGGACTTAAGCAGCTTGCATACTTCCCGCTGCTCCCACACTTTCCCGCTGCTCCCACTCTGATTGAAACCCTCTGGCTGATCCATATAGACGCACTCTTCTAAATTACCATTTAGAAAAGCCGTCTTTACGTCCATCTGCCATATTTCATAATCATGGAAGGCAGCAATAGCAAGAAGGACCCGAATGGATTTGAGCATAGCCACTGGAGAAAAAGTTTCGTCATAGTCCAAACCAGGTCTTTTACGAAACCCTTTGCAACCAGTCTAGCCTTATATGTTTCCACCTGTCCATCTACACCAATCTTTTTCTTGAAGATCCATTTGCATCCTATGGGTTTTACCCCATCTGGAGCAAAGTCCAAAGTCCATACTTTGTTGGTGTACATGGATTCCATTTCGGTCCGCATTGCATCTAGCCATCGTACCGAGTCGCCGCTCTGGATGGCCTGCTGGAAGCCAGTAGGTTCATCATCATCTATGATGCAATCCTCTCTATCCCTATCTATGAGAAAACCGTAGTATCTCTCAGGCGGATGAGACGGCCTACTACTCCTGCGGAGGGGTGCGGGAATGTCCTGTTCTTCTTGAACTACTTGTTCTACCAAACTTTCAGTATTAGTTTGTGGTTCTGGAATTTCTTCCAGTTCTATTTCGCTCCCACTTGTTTCCTTTTCTAAAAACTGATGTTCTAGAAAATGGGCATTACGAGAAACAAACACCTTTTGTTCCTCTGCGTAATAGAATAGATATCCCCTGGAGTTTTTTGGATAGCCCACAAACTTACACTTTACTGATCGTGCCTCGAGCTTGTCCACATGCTGCTTTTTAACAAAAGCTGGACATCCCCAAATCTTTATATACTGAAGATGGGGTTTCTTCCCACTCCACATCTGATATGGAGTGGTAGGCACAGTCTTGGTAGGAACCATGTTCAAAAGATATGCCGCTGATTCTAGCGCATAACCCCAGAATGATCGCGGTAACTCAGCATTACTCATCATGGATCATACCATATTTAATAGGGTTCGATTCCATCTCTCCGATACACCGTTATGCTGTGGAGTGTATGGAGGAGTAAGCTGAGAGAGAATTCCTTTCTCTTTTAGGTAACCTAGGAACTCGGCACTCAAGTATTCACCACCTCGATCAGATCTTAGTGTCTTGATACTTTTGCCGGTTTGGTTTTCTACTTCATTCTTATACTCTTGGAATTTCTCAAAAGCCTCGGATTTATGTTTCATCAGATAAATGAATCCGTACCTTGAGTAATCATCCGTGAAAGTAATGAAATAGGAAAAACCACCTCTTGCATGTGTAGCCATTGGACCACATACATCGCTGTGTATGAGTCCTAAGAGCTCGCTCGCTCTTACTCCATGTCCAGTAAATGGAGTCTTTGTCATCTTTTCTTTGAGACAAGATTGACAAGTGTCATAAGATTGATATTCGAACGAGTCCAAATATCTTTCTCTATGCAACTTAGTCAACCTTCTCTCATTGATGTGACCCAATCTACAATGCCATAAGAAAGCTTTATTTAAATCTGGAGACTTTCTTTTTAGTGTGTTCTGGACATTGAAAATTTGGAGTTGGTTTAACACATATATACCGTTTTCCAGTGTACCGGACCCAATCAAACTATGATTAAGGTGGATGTTAACAACACCACTTCCAAACGTGAAATCATAACATTTATTTGATAACAAGGAAACAGATATGATATTACACGTTAAGCTGGGTACACAAAAACAGTTATGTAAAACCAAAATGTGTCCACTCGTCAATCCCAGGTGATAATCCTCTACGGACACAGCTCCCACGCTAGCTCCATTAGCAACCATCAGGGTCATATCACCTTCCTTCAGCACTCTATGGTTTCTCAGTGCCTGCAATGAATTGCAAATATGAGATCCTGATTCGGTATCCAATACCCAGGAAGTAGAGTTGAATGACAGACAATTCTCAATTACAAACACACCTGAAGTCGAACCCACAGCTTGCTTCGGTTCCTGGTTCTTGGCGTTCCACGCCTTGCAATCCTTTTTCCAGTGCCCTTTCCTGTGACAATGGAAGCATTCATCCTGGCCCACTACCGGTACTGCAAACTTTTTCTTTCCCTTCCCTCCCACCTTACTTACACCTCCTCTAGGTCTGGGGGCGGCCTTCTTTTTCCTTCCTTTTCCCCTAGCCTTGGACCCGGAAGAAGAAGCACCGCTAACAAACATAGCGGGTGTTTCCCTTGCCTTCTGCAAGGTGCCCTCTGCACTCCTTAACATGTTCAGGAGTTCCGGAAGTTCAACTTCTTTTCTTTGAATGTTGAAGTTCAGGATAAACTGGGCGTAGGTGGGAGAAAGGGACTGGAGAATAAGGTCTGTATAGAGCTCATTATCCAAAGTCGTCCCAAGGTCTGCGAGCTCTTCTATATAGCCGATCATCTTTAGGACATGTTCTCATACCGATGACCCGACAGCCAACCTCGCTCGAAACAAGTTCTTTGAGGTCTCGTATCTTGCTATACGAGATTGCTCCCCATACAGATCTTTTGTATGGAGAAATATGGAGTCAAGATCCATATCCTCGTGCCTCCTCTGATGTTCATTGTTCATCGAGGCAAGCACGATGCACTTGGCTTTCGCGCAATCTAAATCCCAGGTTTTGCGGATTTCCTTATCCGCACTACTGGATTTGGGACCTGGGACTTCAGGTGCCTTAGTGATGAGGACATACCCCAATTTGTCATAAGTCAAGGCCATTTTGACATTCCGCAGCCAATCTTTATAGTTTGGCCCTGTCAGTATATTTTTCTCTAAAAGTAACTTAAGTCTAGTCATTTTCAGGGTCGCTGCAAATAGGAGAGAGAGAAGAAAACTCTTTAGCATGATGCTCTTGCAAGTTTAGAGTGGTTTTTAATTTATCTAAACTGGATGGCTCCTACTGTTTCTCGAATCCTTCCCCAAACCATAAAAGAAGAATTAGCCAGGACTATTCTCACCGTACAATACTTGCTTAACCGTTCAGCCAGACTAGTGTCGATACTTCGAGGGAGGTTTTCCAACTCTTTCGCGAAGTTCCTTAATTAAATAACCTCTTTTCTCTGGGGGCGTAACCCCGCTGACACCTTTCTTGACACCTACTTGGTTTATAGCATTGATCGTTAAGTGACGAATCTCCTGATGAGTAGCATATACTCACAGTAGGATCGACATCCAAATATCATCGTATGATAATGTTGAAGGAATCCTACCAACATTCATCAAACTCCAAATGGTATGCATCTCTTTGCAAATTTTAGTTTCTTTAGAAATTCCCGATATAAATTTTTGCCCCATGCTCTTATGACCTTGGCGTTAGGTCAAAATGTCATAAGTCACATGTCAAGTTCTACCCATCATTATCTTGTCAATTTGAACCTATCCATATATATCCTTGACGTTCGGTCAAAATGATAATACGACTGTCCCAAACTAACTCATCTATCTATGCAACAAATGAATACCCAGTAGCTACCAAACACTATGTCTTGGCGTTATGTCAAAATACATAGCTTGAATACTACTGAATACCCAGATGAAATGACGGAGGGCTACGAATGGTTTTGGCGAAACCGTGAACGTAGTGAACTTGATATAACCGAAGGAACCTGATAGCTTTTAAAAGGAGTGGTTAAAGCTCCGCATTTAAAAAATATCTGTTTTAAAATTAACCGAGTGGTTTCTTTTAAATTGTTCCAACGATTAAACTTTTAGTTTATTTTCTTTGCATTATAAATAATGCGTCCCATCATTAACCTATCATTGTAGAAAACAACGAAAATACAACGTCCTCTTATGCCATCCGCATTCGCCACTGGGTCCCGTCATCACCTGTTAGGTTACTTAACTAACGACAGAGCGGGGGCTGGGCTAGCGCGGGTGTAAAACATAAGTGACGTCTAAATAGCTATCATATATAGATATTGTACATTCGTCAGACGCAATAATAGGCATTCCAGATCTCATATGAACTTTATTGGATTTGCAAGCAATCCGCGTTTGTTTAGAGCCTGCAACAAAAGACGGATTACACATTTGTGATGAATAGCCATTACCCCACCCTAGACCCCTACGGGTACGGCAAACTACCCGCCAAATACCCGAAGTGAAGCGGTCTCCCTAAACAAAGTGAGTAGGCCACTAAACACTTCAAAGTACCCGGTAGTTTGTGCACCCCACCTTGGGTCTATCCTAGGAGCAAAAACAGTAAAATGAAATAATACAACGGTGGCTACAACCGCAACCTGGATGTGCCCCGCAAAAATAATATTACAACATATTACAATTACATCGAATGAATTAAAATAATAACCCATCATAAACCCCGGCTAATCATCACAACAGTCCAATACAGTTCACATCCACAAACAGTAAAAACCATTACAGAAATGTGCAACTCCCTGCCAACCGACATACTAGTAGTTAGGGGAGGTTTACGAACACATTATACAAACACAGATATAATCAAATTAGCAAACATCGTAAAATTTCGATTGAGCAAACACTTTTAGATTCTACTCCAATACTTCTCTGTGCACCTGAGATCTTAGCAGAAAATAAAACATCCCAAAAACATCACTATTAACACCAAAAGGTTACTGAAGAAATTTGGACCGACTCGGCCTAACTCGGCCGCGGATCAGCGGCGGATCGCATGGATCCGCCGCGGTTCCGCGGCAAGTTAGCCGAGTTACGCGACCAAATTTCTGCAGTACCCATATTTCTTCCTTCTTGTTATTCTGCAGGTCCCTGAAAAATTTTTAGGGCCTGTTTAAAATTCGACAGAAAGTGTGTTAAACGATGATTTTTCCGGTTTTTTTTTGCGTTCAAAATTCTTACGACTTTGCTAATGAGTTAATTATTGTTTAGCGAGGCTCTGATACCACTGTAAGTCGATGTGCAACACCCCACGACTTGCGGGGAGGCGGAAATATGAAAAACGATCTTGTTCTTTGCTTAAACATCGACTAACCGCAAGAATCGAAGCTAAACTATAACTAACAACAAATATAGAAGTTAACAACTACTATGAAAAGTGATTGTACCTAAAGATCTGAGTCCTTCGTCTTGTGGTTCTCCACGTCCTCTCCGGCCTTCTCTAAGTAGTAGAAGATCCACCCGAGAGCTTTACTACAAGCTTCACCTCAAACTAGAGGTAACTAGGTTTCTTAAATCGCTAATCTAAGCAACCTAGGTGATATAGAGAATGGTTAAGGATTAAGTAGTCTAATCTAATCCTTGTACTCAACACATGAGAGGGGAGGATTAGGGTTTGAAGAGAGAGAGCTTGAGGAGAGAGAAGGTGAGCATGAGAATGAGATGAGATAATGATATATCATAATATATATCAAGCATTATTATTTATCGAATAAAAGAAAATAAAGGATTTACAACGATGCTTGATAAATATCTAATGGTGATTCATCTCCATGAGTCATTAAGCATTTATGATGCATTAATGACATGGATGAATCACTCATATGACTCACTAATCCCATTTAATGCATATGCCACCTTAACCCCCAAGTCACCATCTTCTAGAAGCTTCTCGCGCAATTACGAGAACGCCTCTCCTATCCGTGAAAACACGGAAAAACTTTAGACTGTATAAATCCAATAACCGGATACTAGAAACTGGCTTAAACCAAAGCCGACTAGTAAAAACTGTTCGAAAGTCGTACGTGCGTAAACACACGTATGCGTCCGAACCCTTGTCGTAAAACCATACGACCTCTATATCGTTTCGCCTGGAGTAGGGAAACTCTCTGTGTGGGACTCTAGAGACTCGACTACTACGCTGGTAGTGGGTTTAACCACAGACCGCAAGCGGCACTAGCTGTACGTAACGGTCCCCAGGTAGATGTCGATAAGAAGGCCGATGAGGAAATCCATCCGAACTCCTACTAAGTCTGATGTGACAATCTCCGTACAGTCCGGTCTGTTCGTCTAAGACTATCGCATATCGGGCCTAGGGGGCGGCAAGCGTCAGTCCCCTAATAGCGGTATAAGTCGTGTCGGAGCGAAGTCCATTACACCCTGAGAAACTACTGGAACCTACCAGTAAATCTCGCTTGCCCTGACCAGGGACTTTGCGTAATGGCTCTCTGACACAGCGCGATATCAACTCCCAATACCGGGAGAGACGAATCCTGTCTAACCGCCACTGCCTCCAAGTGCTCGGGACTGCACCCAACTGCTACCTGTTTGCACGACTCCTTTGAGCCGTGGTAGGGTAGCAATCTAAGAACAGTGGGACACACTCGAGGTGAAGTAGCAGTGTCAAGTCTGCGGACTATGCTGTACTCATGTCACCTGGGAACTGTTAATTGACGACTGGTATAAAACCCAACCAACAGTTCCCTGCGAGTCCTGTCCGGTGTACCCGTAACCCAACGAGCACCTGTATACTATCTCCAGTACGATGTACTGACGGCTGTGGGACAGACCATCTCCCCAACTGGGATGAGAAGCGTACACACTACTCTACTCCGGAGTATCGATGCCCTGTCTCGATAATCCAACGACTAGGGCCCTGAATAAGGATGTGCTTGTAGACTACCCAGCCCCCACTAGTGTGACTGCCATCACAACGCTGGTAGTCAAGCAAGATCCTAAGAGCTCTATCAATACGCATACTCACATATTAAGATAGAAAAACCAAGTAGCATACTACCATGTTTAGCAAGACTGTTATATACATGTGAATATCCCAAGCTTCCATTAAGTAATATACAAACTAATATGATACAATAATGACCCTTAGGGCATATACACTAACAGTATTTTGGACAGGTGGTCTAAGCTGATATTGAGGGAGGCATGGCGCAGGATACTGATTAAGTTCAGTTGACGATACAGTCTAAGAAGTTTGGATTTGGAGTTCATTTATGAACTAGGTCCCATCAAATATCCAGACATATTCTAAGACAGGTATTGCTCATTTCGGGAGATGGCTTTCTCCGCGAACTTGAGATAAAGAGAGATATAGAAAGAAACATTAGGACGGATCCACTCACTGAGGCTATTCCTCGAACGCAATAGTTTTGCAAATGGGCTTTGTGAGACAGATCAGTAGAGGAGTTGGGTGTTTGGTATCACACGGGCTGTGAGTATGCGACATCGCAATAATTAGCCTTGAGTGCAAGTGGGAGATTGTTGGATATAGTGCCCTCAGAGTCAATTATTGGATCACAGGCACGTGATTGCAATGATTGAGGGAGGACCTATGCCGGTAGGACAGTCTTACTCAAGATGATAGTATGCTATCTGGTTTATCTTTATCATCGTGTACTGCTTCAGGTGACCTTACAGGTCACTATTGCGTGTTGATAGAGCCCCTAGGATTCTTGCTTGACTGCCAGCAGTATGAGGGCGATCATATACGTGGGAGCTGGTAGTCTATAAGCACATCCTTAAAAGGTCCTTAGTCGAGGGAGTTTCGAGACAGGGCATCGATACTCCAGAGTAGACTAGTGTATACAGTCGAGACCCCGACAAGGGGCGGTGGCCGGTCTCACAAGCCACTGGTGTCAGTTGGTTCACCTAAGATGTATACAGGTGCTCATTGGGTTATGAGTACACCGGACAGGACTCGCCGGGAACATGCTAGTTAGTCTTATACCTGACGTCAGATAGCAGTTCCCTGGTGACATGTGTATATGTTAGTTCATCGACCTGAGATCGTCATTTGTCTCGTGTGAGTTCCCACTGTACTTTGATTACTATCCTACCACGCTCAAAGGAGACGTGCAAACAGGTTTTAGTTGGGTACAGTCCCGAGCCACATGGAGGCAGTGAGCGGATCTGCAGGGGTTCGTCTCTCCCAATATTGGGGGTGAGGTCGCACTGTGTCTAGGAGAGCCATTACACGAAGTCCTTGGCCAAGGCAGGAGATTTACTGGTAGGTATTCCAGTAGTATCTCAGGGTGTTCTGGGCTACACTCCGACACGACTTGTACCGCTTTTGGGGGTCTGACTTTTACCAACCCCCTAGGCCCGCCATGCGATGCTCATAGACGAACGGGCCGGACTGTACGGATATTGCACTGACAGGCTCAGTAGGATGTCAGGATGAGTTCGCTCATCGACGTCCTTTTTGGTCAATACCTGGTAGCCCATTACGTATAGGCTAATACCTCTGACGTGCTAGTGGTTAAATCCACAGCCAAAGTATTGACGAGTCTTTAGAGTCCCCCACATACCGTTTTCTCAAGTTTCGGGCGAAACGCTGTAGAGGCCGTATGGAGATATGGCAGGGTTCGATCAGATATGTGCGGTATTGCACGGATCATGATCGGACGGATTATACTAGCGGGCTTTGGTTTAAGCCGGATCCTAATATTAGATTTGTTGGATTACTTTAGTCTCATCGCATTCGCATTCAGTCAGAATGCGGATGCAGGTATGTATATATACAGGTGAGGGGTATCCTTGTGATCCGTCACGAGTTTACTTTAGATGTTGCCGTATCTTTTTATTGTTGTAAACATTTTGGTTAATGTTTACAAATGGAAATTATGAGCTAGAAATCATTATGAGGTGCATTTATTGTGACACATGCAACCTAGTGACTCATGGTCTCTTTAATTATGCATATGTCACATTTTGTGATGGATTTGTAAGTTGAAATGAGAGGAAGAGAGAGAAGGGCAGCCATGATAAGGTTAGCTCTTGTATTATTTTCACTCTCACTCTCTCATTTCATCATACACCACACAAGAAAGAAAAGCATCCTCTTCTTCTTCTTCCTCTAGCTCACAATCTCCATTGATGGCTTCACCTTCAACCTCCATCCATACAATGGATGCAAGAGACAAAGTTGTCACACACATTCTCTACATCGCCTTGGACACGTCGGCTAGCGAACTTCGTGCCCGAATTGCTTCGGACGAAGCGGGAGCCCGTAAAAAGACTCGAAGATGTGGTGCCCTTTCCGATGAGGAGATCAAGATCGGAGATGCCGCGCGGAGCTTGGGATGGTGGCCAAAGACCGAAGGACACGGATCGATCAGTATTGCTTTTCCAACCCTTTTCTCCAGTTGCTAGTTATAGGTTAATGGTTCGATCCGGATTTATAGTATACGATAGCGCCAGTTTCTAGTTTAGAAAAAGTTTTCGTTTCCGCATTTTGGCCTCGGACAGACGGCCGGGGCGCTACCGTAGACTTACATAAGTGTGCCACGACTTGAAAGTACTGGGTATCAAAACGCTGTTTGAACGTTTCCCAGTCGATGGGCTCCTTCAATCTACTTTTCTCTGCCTCCCACCATATCCTGGCATTATCTGTAAGTTGTAGTTTGGCAATGTTCACCCATGTGTCCTTCGGAATTTGAGCGGCACTGAGATCATTGACTGTTCCCTTGAGCCATTCTTCAGCTTCTAAAGGAGCTTCCTTCCCCGAAAAAGTCTTAGGGTGGAGTGACCTGAACTGCTTCACTCCCGCCGAACCTTGAGGAACTGGGGTTAGTGCGTAACTTAAAATCTCTGCTTGCTGCTGCCTACTTTCTCGTAGCTCCTGATGAAGGGCAGCTGTCTGCTGGTGTTGTTCCTCTAGTAGTCCTTGCATCATTTGTAGCATTGCTGCTTGTTGGGCAGTGGCTTCATTGTCTTCATTTCCCCTGATGGTGTCGTCCAGCCATTGATGATCTGAATCAGAATAGGTTAGGTTACAAACAGGCTGAGGGATGAGATAAGATAATAACTTGCATGGAAGAACAACAATTAATTCAAGAGAGAGACTAATAGGAAGAGCAAGAGACACAAGAGAGATTTTGGCTCGAAACTAAGATTTTATTATCCAACTTCAATATGGAGAGTACAACCGAAAAGTAAGGACATGCCCCTAGCATTCTTACATCGTTTTATTCGGCTAAAGAAAAGGAAAAAGACTTATTAGTCTCGATTATGGGAGTTCAACAAGTGGTGATAGGTCCTCGCACTAAGAAAGGTATGGCCATTCCCATGGTGTCTTGCGAGGACAACTGCCTGAGTTTCTTCGGCCTCGAGTTCTTCCTCACTCGAAGCTTCGTCCTTCGACTCATCCTCGTCAGGAGCCTCGTTCACTGATTCCACCTCTATAGGGTCTTATTCTTTTGCAGGGGCCTCCTCATCCGGATTATATTCTATAGGATTCTCTCCCGCCACAGGAGCCTCTTTTTCTGGCCCCTCCTCTATATGTTCCTCTTCCATAGGATCTTCTTCTTCATCTTCGGTGTCATTGGCCATCATAGGCTCCGGAGTTGCAGCATCGACTTCTTCGTCTTCCGAGTCGCTGTCAGAAATGACCGCCTGAGAGTCTACGACTTCGTCGTCTGAATCTCTAGATGTAGCTTCAAAAGTAATATCGGACATGTCATCCTCGTCGGAAAGATTTGCCATGACCTGAAGGGAAGGTCATGGATATGGTACAGAATGTCAAGGAAGGGACAAGGGACATAGGAAAATTATGAAATCAGTATAGATGGATGAGATTCATAAATATAATAAGTCAGTTAACGGTTTCATTTTAGTACACAAGATGACCTGCATGGGCCACCACTTAAACCTGTCACGCCCCGCTTCCCAAAAGAAGGAGACGGATGACGTGGCATGGTCCGCAACCTAACTGTATTGAAAGTGGTCTATTCAATACAGTTACGTTAACCGTATGAATATTTAACATGCAGGTACCGAAACAAAAATAATAAAAGCGAAAGGAATTTATTTCCATTAACCAAACTTTATTACATCTCAAAAGAAAGAGTAAAATAAACTAAGTAGTTTAATTACATCGAGGAGAAACAAAAGCCCTAAACATGTGGGCAACAACAAAAATTAAATCTAACTAATCTTCCATCGTCCAGTCTGCATAATCTTCATAAGTTGGCTTCACACCTTGATCCTCGCCATTGTAAGTCGATGTACAACACCCCACGACTTGCGGGGAGGCGGAATAATGAAAAACGATCTTGTTTAAAGCGTAAATATCGACTAACCGAGAATCTTTGCATAAACAATAACTAACAACAAACATAGGACTTCTAAACTACTATGAAAAGTGATTATACCTCAAGATCCGAGTCCTTCGTCTTGTCGTTCTCCACATCCTCTCCGGCCTTCTCTAAGTAGTAGAAGATCCACCCGAGAGCTTTACTACAAGCTTCACCTCAAACTAGAGGTAACTAGGTTTCTTAAATCGCTAATCTAAGCAACCTAGGTGATATAGAGAATGGTTAAGGATTAAGTAGTCTAATCTAATCGTTGTACTCAACACATGAGAGGGGGGATTAGGGTTTGAAGAGGGAGAGCTTGAGGAGAGAGAAAGTGAGCAAAAGAATGAGATGAGAAAATGAGCTATCATAATATATATCAAGCATTATGATTTATCCAACAAAAGAAAATGAATGATTAATCATCATGCTTAATAAATATCTAAGGGTGATTCATCTCCATGAGCCATTAAGCATTTATGATGCATTAATGACATGGATGAATCACTCATATGACTCACTAATCCCATTTAATGCATATGCCATCTTAACCCCCAAGTCACCATCTTCTAGAAGCTTCTCGCGCAATTACGAGAATGCCCCTCCTATTCGTGAAAACACGGAAAAACTTTAGACTGTATAAATCCAATAACCGGATACTGGAAACTGGCTTAAACCAAAGTCGACTAGTAAAAACTGTCCGGATGTCGTACGTGCGTAAACACACGTATGCGTCCGAACCCTTGTCGTAAAACCATACGACCTCTATATCGTTTCGCCTGGAGTAGGGAAACTCTCTGTGTGGGACTCTAGAGACTCGACTACTACGCTGGCAGTGGGTTTAACCACAGACCGCAAGCGGCACTAGCTGTACGTAACGGTCCCCAGGTAGATGTCGATAAGAAGGCCGATGAGGAAACCCATCCGAACTCCTACCGAGTCTGATGTGACAATCTCCATACAGTCCGGTCCGTTCGTCTAAGACTATCGCATATTGGGCCTAGGGGGCGGCAAGCGTCAGTCCCCTAATAGCGGTATAAGTCGTGTCGGAGCGTAGCCTATTACACCCTGAGAAACTACTGGAACCTGTTAGTTATGTATATGCCCTAGAGGCCATTGTTGTACATATGATGTATATTGTGATGGATGCTTAGATATATACAGAGAGGACTTTCTTGCTCGTCATGATAGTATGCTATTTGGTTTCACTTTATCTTAACATGTTGACTTGTATTGGTTTACTGTCTTACTCTCACATGTTGATAAAGCCCTTAGGATCTGTACTCGACTACTGGGACTATGATGAGATCATACTAGTGGGGCCATGGTAGTCGATGAGTACATCCTATAACTGTTCCTAGTCGAGGGTATATCGAGACAGGGCATCGATACACCAGAGTAGACTAGCGTATACGCATCTTGACCCATATGATGGGCGATGGATGATCCCATATCCATCGGTGTTTGACATCAGAGATGGTGTACGGGTGCTCAGTAGAGACTGGGTACACTGGACGGACTCGCTGAGAACTCCCAGATGGTGATATACCACACGTCAGATGGCAGTTCTCCGGTGACACTGGTACAGGGTAGTCTGTAGACCCGAGATCGTCATAGAGTCTTGTGTGATTCCCACTGTGCTTTGATTTCCACCTTACCACGTCCAAGAGGGCGTGCAAAACGGTGGCTTTTGGGTACAGTCCCGAATCACATGGAGGCAATGAGCGATAGGAGGGGATTCGTCTCTCCCGGTATAGGGAGTTGATGTTGTGCTGTGTTCGATTGGCTATAACTGGAAGTCCCTGGCCAGGGCTGATATAGAGATTTACTGGTAAGTGTTACTAGTAGTTTCTCAACCCGTTATGAGCCATACATCGACACGACTTATCGGTTACTGGGGTCTGACGTTTACCACCCCTAGACTTGATATGCGACATATCAGACGAACAGACCGGACTGTACGGGAGTGTTACTGATTGGATTCACAGGAGAACGCACATGCTAGCTTGTTGATCTTCTGATCGCTCAATACCTGGGTGGCTGTTACGTTTAGCTGACCGCTTGCAGCTTGTGGGTGTTTGATATGATCATCACCTGCTACCGGCGTATTGACGATTCTTTAGAGTCCTACACAGAGGTTTCTTGGCTCAGGCGAAACGGAGTAGAGGCACATATGTGATATGTGCAGGACCGAGAATAATGCGATATGAGATACCGTATTATATACTCGCGATATTTAGATATGAACCGGGTCATCGGATCAAGTGTTGATTCGATGAATCGGTACATGATATATTAGTCGGTAATATTCGATATAGCCGGATCGTCGGATCAAGTGTTGATTCGATGATTTAATGTATAATAATATATATGATATATTGTATTACATTATCTAATATTGGCTCGCTTTACTATTTCATTTTCTCACTGGATGATACATTGATATATATATGCGATATATGTTAATTGTATTATTTTCTTTTGTTGCAAATATATAATATATATGTGATATATATTATTGTGACATGATATGATTTATTATTAAACATGTTTAAGGATGATTAAATGGGATTAGGGTTTGATTAGGGTTAGCTTCTTCTTGCACCTTCTAGAAGTTTTGTTTTTGTCTTGGTTAAGATATTACGGTTGATATTTTTCCATGACTCATTTCTAACCTAACCAAACACTAACTCTAGTTTATTCTCTACAAACTCTTAGCCATTCATCCTTGACCATGGTTGATATATCAATCATATAGATTTCTTTTCTATTCATCACAAAAGGAATTATCATTTCCATTATCATCTTCTTCTCTCTTGATTTTGAGCTCATTAGAAATTCCATTTGTGATAATAAATTGTGAGAAAGTGAATTAAAAAGAAAGCATAAATACTACTCCCTCATCCTCATCTCATCTAGCCCATGAGATTAGGGTGTTCATCTCTTTAGAGTGAGAAACCTTGGGTTATTGCAACTTCGACGTAGATCATCGGAGATTCGGAACACTTCAAGCTAGCATGGATCGTTCGAGTCGTGGAGCCTCTCTTGAGTCTGGGAGATCATGGATCGCGGTGAAGGGACTTCTACGCGGAGCTTGTGAAGCGAAGGAGCGGACTACAAAGGTTGTAATCCCTCACACTTAGATAAAAAGATGTTATCTTGCATGCTAAACCCTAATAATCTAGCAAAGATCCTGTCTTTGGGTTGTTCGGCACATGTAAAATTTTATTCGTGCATGTTTGATGCGTTATGAACCTTCACAAGTGTGCCTAGGAACCCTACAGAACCTACCAGTAAATCTCGCTTGCCCTGGCCAGGGACTTTGCGTAATGGCTCTCTGACACAGCGCGATATCAACCCCCAATACCGGGAGAGACGAATCCTGTCTAACCGCCACTGCCTCCAAGTGCTCGGGACTGCACCCAATTGCTACCTGTTTGCATGACTCCTTTGAGCCGTGGTAGGGTAGCAATCTAAGAATAGTGGGAC
The DNA here is from genome assembly GCA_030015575.1 of Agapanthus africanus. Classification (NCBI taxonomy): domain Eukaryota; kingdom Viridiplantae; phylum Streptophyta; class Magnoliopsida; order Asparagales; family Amaryllidaceae; genus Agapanthus; species Agapanthus africanus. The sequence goes on from JASDDO010000024.1 coordinate 613,625,733, forward strand.
ACACTCGAGGCGAAGTAGCAGTGTCAAGTCTGCGGACTATGCTGTACTCATGTCACCTGGGAACTGTTCACTGACGACTGGTATAAAACCAACCAACAGTTCCCTGTGAGTCCTGTCCGGTGTACCCGTAACCTAACGAGCACCTGCATACTATCTCCAGTACGATGTACTGACGGCTGTGGGACAGACCATCTCCCCAACTGGGATGAGAAGCGTACACACTAGTCTACTCCGGAGTATCGATGCCCTGTCTTGATAATCCAACGACTAGGGACCTGAATAAGGATGTGCTAGTAGACTACCCAGCCCCCACTAGTGTGACTGCCATCACAACGCTGGTAGTCAAGCAAGATCCTAAGAGCTCTATCAATATATATACTCACATATTAAGATAGAAAAACCAAGTAGCATACTACCATGTTTAGCAAGACTGTTATATACATGTGAATATCCCAAGCTTCCATTAACTAATATACAAACTAGTATAATACAATAATGGCCCCTAGGGCATATACACTAACAATTTCCCACTTGCACTAGGGCTATGTACTGGCATATCGAAAACCGATGATCTCGTGTAGCCTCTCGAACTGAATCTGAGGTAGGGCCTTTGTGAATGGATCAGCAATGTTCTCTTCAGTAGCAACTCTCCGAACCTCGATCTCCTGACGATCAATGATCTCCCTGATCAGGTGATACCGCCTTAAGATGTGTCTGGACTTCTGATGGGACCTTGGTTCCTTCGCTAAAGCTATAGCTCCGTTGTTGTCGCAATACAGAGGTATTGGATCAATAATGGTAGGAACTACCTGAAGTTCTGTTAGGAACTTCTTCATCCAGACTGCTTCTTTTGCGGCATCGCAAGCAGCTATATACTTCGCTTCCATCGTCGAGTCAGCAACGGTGTTCTGCTTGGAGCTCTTCCAGCACACCGTCCCTCCATTGAGGGTAAAGACATAACCTGACATGGACTTGGAATTGTCCTTATCACTCTGGAAGCCGGAATCAGCATAGGCCTCCAACCTGAGGTCTTTTGCGCCGTAAACCAAGAACATCTCCTTAGTCCTCCTCAGGTACTTGAGAATGTTCTTTACTGCTATCCAGTGCTTCTCCCTGGGTCTGACTGATACCGGCTTACCATGCTCAGTGCGTAAGCTACATCTGGTCTGGGGCACAACATCGCATATATTATAGAGCCTACCGCAGAAGCGTAGGGTATAATAGACATGAGTTCCCTTTCCAAATCAGTCTTGGGAGACATCTCTTTGGATAGGGTGATTCCGTAACAAGCCGGTAGATTACCGCGCTTGGAATCTTCTATACTGAATCTTTTCAGTACAGTGTCGAAATACCTGGACTGCAAGAGTCCCAACATCCTCTTGGATCTATCACGATATATTCGGATCCCCAGAATGTAAGAGGCATCACCCAGGTCTTTCATGGAGAACCTGTGTGACAAGAATTCTTTGACAGATTGTAGCATAGGAATGTCATTTCCTATCAATAGAATGTCCTCCATGTACAAGACGAGGAATACGATACTTCTGGCTACAACTTTATTATATATACATGGTTCATCTGGATTTTTGATAAAGTCATATTCTTTGACTGTCTCAACAAAACAGATGTTCCAACTCCGCGATGCCTGTTTTAGTCTATAAATGGACTTAAGCAGCTTGCATACTTTCCCGCTGCTCCCACTCTGATTGAAACCTCTGGCTGATCCATATACACGCACTCTTCTAAATTACCATTTAGAAAAGCCGTCTTTACGTCCATCTGCCAGATTTCATAATCATGGAAGGAAGCAATAGGAAGAAGGACCCGAATGGATTTGAGCATAGCCACTGGAGAAAAAGTTTCGTCATAGTCCAAACCAGGTTTTTGACGAAAACCCTTTGCAACAAGTCTAGCCTTATAGGTTTCCACCTGTCCATCTTCACCAATCTTTTTCTTGAAGATCCATTTGCATCCTATGGGTTTTACCCCATCTGGAGCAAAGTCCAAAGTCCATACTTTGTTGGTGTACATGGACTCCATTTCGGTCCGCATTGCATCTAGCCATCGTACCGAGTCGCCTCTCTGGATGGCCTGCTGGAAGCCAGTAGGTTCATCATCATCTATGATGCAATCCTCTCTATCCCCATCTATGAGAAAACCGTAGTATCTCTCAGGCGGATGAGATGGCCTACTGCTCCTGTGGAGGGGTGCGGGAATGTTCTGTTCTTCTTGAACTCCCGGTTCTACCAGACTTTCAGTATTAGTTTGTGGTTCTGGAATTTCTTCCAGTTCTATTTCGCTCCCACTTGATTCCTTTTCTAAAAACTGATGTTCTAGAAAATGGGAATTACGAGAAACAAATACCTTTTGTTCCTCTGCGTAATAGAATAGATATCCCCTGGAGTTCTTTGGATATCCCACAAACTTACACTTTACTGATCGTGCCTCGAGCTTGTCCACATGCTGCTTTTTAACAAAAGCTGGACATCCCCAAATCTTTATATACTGTAGATGGGGTTTCTTCCCACTCCACATTTGATATGGAGTGGTAGGCACAGTCTTGGTAGGTACCATGTTCAAAAGATATGCCGCTGATTCTAGCGCATAACCCCAAAAAGATCGCGGTAACTCAGCATTACTCATCATGGATCGTACCATATCCAATAGGGTTCGATTCCGTCTCTCCGATACACCGTTATGCTGTGGAGTGTATGGAGGAGTAAGCTGAGAGAGAATTCCTTTCTCTTTTAGGTAATCTAGGAACTCGGCACTCAAGTATTCACCACCTCGATCAGATCTTAGTGTCTTGATACTTTTGCCGGTTTGGTTTTCTACTTCATTCTTATACTCTTGGAATTTCTCAAAAGTCTCGGATTTATGTTTCATCAGATAAATGAATCCGTACCTTGAGTAATCATCCGTGAAAGTAATGAAATAGGAAAACCACCTCTTGCATGTGTAGACATTGGACCACATACATCGCTGTGTATGAGTCCTAAGAGCTCGCTCGCTCTTACTCCATGTCCAGTAAATGAAGTCTTTGTCATCTTTCCTTTGAGACAAGATTGACAAGTGTCATAAGTTTGATATTTGAACGAGTCCAAATATCCTTCTCTATGCAACCTAGTCAACCTTCTCTCATTGGTGTGACCCAGTCTCAAGACTTTCTTTTAAGTGTGTTCTGGACATTGAAAATTTGGAGTTGGTTTAACACATATATACCGTTATTCAGTGTACCGGACCCAATCAAACCATGATTAAGGTGGATGTTAACAACACCACTTCCAAACGTGAAATCATAACCTTTATTTGATAACAAGGAAACATATATGATATTACACGTTAAGCTGGGTACACAAAAACAGTTATGTAAAACCAAAATGTGTCCACTCGTCAATCCCAGGTGATAATCCCCTACGGACACAGCTCCCACGCTAGCTCCGTTAGCAACCATTAGGGTCATATCACCTTCCTTCAGCACTCTACGGTTTCTCAGTTCCTGCAATGAATTACAAATATGAGATCCTGATCCGGTATCCAATACCCAGGAAGTAGAGTTGATTGACAGACAATTCTCAATTACAAACACACCTGAAGTCGAAGCCACAGCTTGCTTCGGTTCCTGGTTCTTGGTGTTCCTCGCCTTGCAATCCTTTTTCCAGTGCCCTTTCCTGTGACAATGGAAGCACTCATCCTGGGCCACTACCGGTACCGTAAACTTTTTCTTTCCCTTCCCTGCCACCTTACTAACACCTCCTCTAGGTCTGGGGGCGGCCTTCTTTTTCCTTCCTTTGGTCTTAGCCTTGGACCCGGAAGAAGATGCACCGCTAACAAACATAGCGGGTGTTTCCCTTGCTTTCTGCAAGGTGCCCTCTTCACTCCTTAACATGTTCAGGAGTTCCGGAAGTTCAACTTCTTTTCTTTGAATGTTGAAGTTCAGGATAAACTGGGCGTAGGTGGGAGGAAGAGACTGGAGAATAAGGTCTGTATAGAGCTCATTATCCAAAGTCGTCCTAAGGTCTGCGAGCTCTTCTATATAGCCGATCATCTTTAGGACATGTTCTCCTACCGATGACCCGACAGCCAACCTCGCTCGAAACAAGTTCTTTGAGGTTTCATATCTTGCTATACGAGATTGCTCCCCATACAGATCTTTTGTATGGAGAAATATGGAGTCAAGATCCATATCCTCGTGCCTCCTCTGATGTTCATTGTTCATCGAGGCAAGCACGATGCACTTGGCTTTCGCGCAATCTAAATCCCAGGTTTTGCGGATTTCCTTATCCGCATTATTGGATTTGGGACCTGAGACTTCAGGTGCCTTAGTGGTGAGGACATACCCCAATTTGTCATAAGTCAAGGCCATTTTGACATTCCGCAGCCAATCTTTATAGTTTGGTCCTGTCATTATATTTTTCTTTAAAAGTAACCTAAGTCCAGTCATTTTCAGGGTCGCTGCAATTAGGAGAGAGAGAAGAAAACTCTTTAGCATGATGCTCTTGCAAGTTTAGAGTGGTTTTTAATTTATTTAAACTGGATGGCTCCCACTGTTTCTCGAATCCTTCCCCAAACCATAAAAGAAGAATTAGCCAGGACTATTCTCACCGTACAATACTTGCTTAACCGTTCAGCCAGGCTAGTGTCGATACTTTGAGGGAGGTTTTCCAACGCTTTCGCGAAGTTCCTTAATTAAATAACCTCTTTTCTCTGGGGGCGTAACCCCGCTGACACCTTTCTTGACACCTACTTGGTTTATAGCATTGATCGTTAAGTGACGAATATCCTGATGAGTAGTATATACTCACAGTAGGATCGGGATCCAAATATCATCGTATGATAATGTTGAAGGAATCCTACCAACATTCATCAAACTCCAAATGGTATGCATCTCTATGCAAATTTTAGTTTCTTTAGAAATTCCCGATATAAATTTTTGCCCCATGCTCTTATGACCTTGGCGTTAGGTCAAAATGTCATAAGTCACGCGTCAAGTTCTTCCCATAATTATCTTGTCAGTTTGAATCCATCCGTATATATCCTTGACGTTCGGCCAAAATGATAATACGACTGTCCCAAACTATATCATCTATCTATGCAACAAATGATACCCAGTAGCTACCAAACACTATGCCTTGGCGTTAGGTCAAAATACATAGCTTGAATACTACTGAATACCCAGATGAAATGACGGAGGGCTACGAATGGTTTTGGCGAAACTGTGAACGTAGTGAACTTGATATAACCGAAGGAACCTGATAGCTTTTAAAAGGAGTGGTTAAAGCTCCGCAATTAAAAATATCATCTGTTTTTAAAATAACCGAGCGGTTTCTTTTAAATTGTTCCAACGATTCAACTTTTTGGTTTATTTTCTTTGCATTATAAATAATGCGTCCCATCATTAACCTATCATTGCAGAAAACAATGAAAATACAACGTCCTCTTATACCATCCGCATTCGCCACTGGGTCCCGTCATCACCCGTTAGGTTACTTAACTAATGGCAGAGCGGGGGCTGGGCTAGCGCGGGTGTAAAACATAAGTGACGTCTAAATAGCTATCATATATAGATATTGTACATTCGTCAGACGCAATAATAGTCATTCCAGATCTCATATGAATTTTATTGGATTTGCAAGCAATCCGTGTTTGTTTAGATCCTGCAACAAAAGACGGATTACACAGTTGTGATAAATAGCCATTACCCCACCCTAGACCCCTACGGGTACGGCAAACTACCCGTCAAATATCCGAAGTGAAGCGGTCTCCCTCAACAAAGTGAGTAGGCCACTAAACACTTCAAAGTACCCGGTAGTTTGTGCACCCCACTTTGGGTTTATCCTAGGAGCAAAAACAGTAAAATGAAATAATACAACGGTGGCTACAACCGCAACCTGGATGTGCCCCGCAAAATAATATTACAACATATTACAATTACATCGAATGAATTAAAAAATAACCCATCACAAACCCCGACTAATCATCACAATAGTCCAATACAGTTCACATCCACAAACAGTAAAAAACATTACAGAAATATGCAACCCCCTGCCAACCGATATACTAGCAGTTAGGGGAGGTTTACGGACACATTATACAATCACAGATATAATCATATTAGCAAACATCGTAAAATTTCGATCGAGCAAAACACTTTAGATTCTACTGCTAAACTTCTCTGTGCACCTGAGATCTTAGCAGAAAATAAAATATATAGAAATATCACTGTTAACACCAAAAGGTTACTGAAGAAATTTGGGCCGACTCGGCCCTAACTCGACCGCGGATCCGCGGCGGATCGCATGGATCAGCCGCGGTTCCGCGACCAAATTTCTGCAGTACCCATATTTGTTCCTTCTTGTTATACTGCAGGTCCCTGAAAAATTTTTAGGGCCTGTTTAAAATTCGACAGAAAGTGTGTTAAACGATAATTTTTCCGGTTCTTTTTGCGTTCGAAATTCTTACGACTTTTCTAATGAGTTAATTATTGTTTAGCGAGGCTCTGATACCACTGTAAGTCGATGTACAACACCCCACGACTTGCGGGGAGGCGGAATAATGAAAAACGATCTTGTTTAAAGCGTAAACATCGACTAACCGAGAATCTTTGCATAAACAATAACTAACAACAAACATAGGAGTTCTAAACTACTATGAAAAGTGATTATACCTCAAGATCCGAGTCCTTCGTCTTTTCGTTCTCCACGTCCTCTCCGGCCTTCTCTAAGTAGTAGAAGATCCACCCGAGAGCTTTACTACAAGCTTCACCTCAAACTAGAGGTAACTAGGTTTCTTAAATCGCTAATCTAAGCAACCTAGGTGATATAGAGAATGGTTAAGGATTAAGTAGTCTAATCTAATCCTTGTACTCAACACATGAGAGGGGAGGATTAGGGTTTGAAGAGAGAGAGCTTGAGGAGAGAGAAGGTGAGCATGAGAATGAAATGAGATAATGATGTATCATAATATATATCAAGCATTATGATTTATCCAACAAAAGAAAATGAATGATTAATCATCATGCTTAATAAATATCTAAGGGTGATTCATCTCCATGAGTCATTAAGCATTTATGATGCATTAATGACATGGATGAATCACTCATATGACTCACTAATCCCATTTAATGCATATGCCACCTTAACCCTCAAGTCACCATCTTCTAGAAGCTTCTCGCGCAATTACGAGAACGCCTCTCCTATCCGTGAAAACACGGAAAAACTTTTGACTGTATAAATCCAATAACCGGATACTGGAAACTGGCTTAAACCAAAGCCGACTAGTAAAAACTGTCCGGATGTCGTACGTGCGTAAACACAAGTATGCGTCCGAACCCTTGTCGTAAAACCATACGACCTCTATATCGTTTCGCCTGGAGTAGGGAAACTCTCTGTGTGGGACTCTAGAGACTCGACTACTACGCTGGCAGTGGGTTTAACCACAGACCGCAAGCGGCACTAGCTGTACGTAACGGTCCCCAGGTAGATGTCGATAAGAAGGCCGATGAGGAAACCCATCCGAACTCTTACCGAGTCTGATGTGACAATCTCCATACATCCGGTCCGTTCGTCTAAGACTATCGCATATCGGGCCTAGGGGGCGGCAAGCGTCAGTCCCCTAATAGCGGTATAAGTCGTGTCGGAGCGTAGCCCATTACACCCTGAGAAACTACTGGAACCTACCAGCAAATCTCGCTTGCCCTGGCCAGGGACTTTGCGTAATGGATCTCTGACACAGCGCGATATCAACCCCCAATACCGGGAGAGACGAATCCTGTCTAACCGCCACTGCCTCCAAGTGCTCGGGACTGCACCCAACTGCTACCTGTTTGCACGACTCCTTTGAGCCGTGGTAGGGTAGCAATTTAAGAACAGTGGGACACACTCGAGGCGAAATAGCAGTGTCAAGTCTGCGGACTATGCCGTACTCATGTCACCTGGGAACTGTTCACTGACGAATGGTATAAAACCAACCAACAGTTCCCTATGAGTCATGTCCGGTGTACCCGTAACCTAACGAGCACCTGCATACTATCTCCAGTACGACGTACTGACGGCTGTGGGACAGACCATCTCCCCAACTGGGATGAGAAGCGTACACACTAGTCTACTCCGGAGTATCGATGCCCTGTCTCGATAATCCAATGACTAGGGACCTGAATAAGGATGTGCTTGTAGACTACCCAGCCCCCACTAGTGTGACTGCCATCACAACGCTGGTTGTCAAGCAAGATCCTAAGAGCTCTATCAATACGTATACTCACATATTAAGATAGAAAAACCAAGTAGCATACTACCATGTTTAGCAAGACTGTTATATACATGTGAATATCCCAAGCTTCCATTAAGTAATATACAAACTAGTATGATACAATAATGGCCCCTAGGGTATATACACTAACAGCCATAATACTCATTCTTATCTGACGGACATTCCAAAGATAGAGGATGAAAAGGAAGGTCCGTCAGCGAGTTATACTCGGGTAGGATTGCCTCATAAGGAAGTAGGTGTAAGTCCACGGTAGCGCCCCGGCCGTCTAACAGACGCTAAACGCGGAACAAAAACTTTTACGACTGGCGCTATCGCGTACTATAACCCGGATTTTCCATTAAAGCTAAACTAACAAACTACAAAGTGGGTAGAAATGTTATACCGAACGATTCGAGTCCTTCGGTCTTCACACCATCATCCCACGCTTTGTAGCGGCTGCTCCAATCTCCTGAATCTCCAGTCTTCTCGTCCAGGTAGCAACATGTCGATGGATCTTTAAACGGGCTCCCGCCTCTGAACCGAGGCAACTCGGTCACCAAGTTTGCTAAAAGAGATCACCAAGATTGATGTAGAGAATGAGTAGAACATTTTGTCTCGTTACGTCCAAAGCTATGGACGAACGGTTAATGAAGTTGCCTTTTTGGATTGGAATGAAATGAGAAATGTTTCTATCTAATTTCCATGAATCCCAAACTATAATCTTTTAATCAAGCAACCATCATCCCATCACCAAAGAATGGCCGGCCACTAAATAGGAGGAGGGGTGAGTGTAGGAGAGTGAGGGAGGTGACCATAACAATGAATGATATCCATGATTCATCATAACACCTTGCTAAAACAATAAATGAATACAATGAATCACCTTAACCTAGTCATCCATTCATTAAATGCACATAATGAATCACTAATCTAGTCGCCAAAATCATTTAATGCAGTGAATGAGTCATAATCCTAGTCACCATCTAGAAGTTTCTACACTCACCCTCAAGAAAATATAAATCCGCATTTAACCGAATGTTAAAAGCGGGTGATAGAAAACAGGAAACTGGCAACTTCCAAAAGCGATCCTGAAACGAATTTCAGGATAACTCCGTATCAGTATAAACATACCCGCATTTGTATTACGACCGAATACAAATGCAACTGAGACAAAGATATTATATCTACACAGCATAATACTCGGATCCGGCTTAAAACAAAGCCGACCAGTATTATCTGCCCGAAATATGACACGTGTGTAAACGCACATGCATTTTCTGAACCCTGCCATAAAACCATACGGTCTCTACAACGTTTTGCCCGAACTTGGGAAACGGTTTGTGGGGGACTCAAATGACTTATTAACACACTGACACTGGGTATAACCACTAGCACGTCAGAGGTACAAGCTGTACGTAACGATTGCCTATGTATTGATTGGAAGGGAAGCTGTAACGTTTTAAAAATAATTAAATAAATAATTAAATAAATAAAATCGTTTAAGTGAATTTTATGATTTTCGGTAAAGTAAAACGTATTTTTCGTAAAACAAAACCGTAATTATTTTTCACTATAAATTTAAAAATACCTATTTTAATTATGTTATTACTAGTAAATGGTGTTTATTTAGTCACTTATAAATTTTTAGTTTAATTAAATATTTTTCCGAAATTAATTATTTTAAATATTAACATAAGCTTTATTTATGCACTAAATTAGTGTAAATTTCAAATTTGAAGGGGTTTAATTTGCAAAAATGAACCATTGCATATTAGAATCTAGTGTGTATCATGCAAAATTTATTTACAAATTTTTCCATGATTCTATACATTTCTTTGGTTTATTTACATTAGAAATGAAAGAAATTAAAGAAAATGTTGAAAAGACATAAAGAGGTGATATTTTGGTGGAAGTTTCTACATCATTCTTCACTCTTTTCTTTCTCTCCCTCACCTCCTAATTTTTGGCCGGCCTCATCCCCTTGGCGACCCCCATTTTTCTCATTTGATTTTGTTGCAAAAATCCCCCAAAATTCATTAAAAATCCAAATAAAAATCCACAAAATCCTAATAAATTCCTACCCTTTATTCTTTTCTCATCTTTACATGGATTTTGGAGATGGAAAGCACTCATTTTGGAGGCTCATTTTCATGTTTGGATTTCATGTTGTGGAGGTATAAATCTTTTTCTTTTGAATTATTTTTATTAGATGTTTCTTTTAAGCATAATTAGATTTATTAAATTAATTCTATTTGCAAGTTTTAAAATTCAAGTTAGGGTTTGTAAATTAAAGTTGTGGTTTTATTAATTCATTAGGGTTATAATAACTAGTTTAACAGTTTTGGAAATGGAAAATCATGCATGGTTGTTATATTGTAAATTGTTATCCAAAATTGTTTAAATTAAACCTTTTTTGCAAACTAGATTTCTATATATTATATATATTGGTGAGATAAATTCCAATTAATGTTTGTAACATTAGATTGTTGTTTAAATGAGGATATTGGCATGTTTAAGGAATGAAAAACTTAATTTGGTCACTAGTTTCTTTTGATAATTGAAAAAAATACTAATAAAAATGCAAATTTTGCTAACTAGTTTTTGGAAATTCTTAAATAAATGAGATTTAAAATATAATTTATGGTTTCATTATATCATTATCATTATAAATTGAAGTTTAATACATTAATTCATGTAAAATCAAGTTTGTTGTGAAATTGTGGAATATTGCTTGTAAGATGTTGAAAATTTATAAAGGTTGCAAAATAGGAATTTTGTATTAATACAAATTTATGTAATAAAAATATAGTAATGGGTTGTATAGTCTAGTTATGCTATTTAATGAGTTTTATGACCATTGGTTTCATTTAAATGTCAAGTTTTGAAGAAAAACGGTAAATTGGCATTTTCGGGTTTTACGAAATCGGGCGATTTGATGGATTTTAGGGTTTCGATGAATTAAATAATGTTTTATATTATAAGTAATGAGTTTTAAAACTATGAGTTGGTTGTTGATGTTTTTCTCGATTAATCGGAGTTTGTACGCCGATATCGAGCGATATTTGGTTCTTTTGCGTGAACGGGACATAGGTTTTAACCTATGCGCGTTCCGTGTGTCGTTTTGACTTTTGTCCGTGATTTAGTTTACGATACTATATATGTTTACGTATAGGTACCCCTCACGTGGACTGCAGGCGATGAAGAAGAGGATGGCGACACCGTCTTCGGCAGACATGGACCAGGTGAGTAGATGTATATCTACGGGGGGAAGTCGGGTGGATGGCGTTTAGCACCCCCGCAACGTAGAATAGGAATAGTACTTATTGATATTAGGAAGCCAGATGTGACCCTAGATTCTTAATGTGTAGGACCCTAGTAATGACCCTAGGCTGGACTAGACTGATTTAGGAAGACCACACCAGAAGATGAATATCTTCGAAGAGATTCGTAGGTTTCAGGTAGATACACACACACGCACACTGAAACTCGACGTGGTGTATACGTGTATGTGTATATATATATAGGACTAGGTGTAGGTATATATATATATATATATATATATATATATATATATATATATATATAACACGTATATGGGATACAATGATGTGATATGATACACGGGAATGAAACAATATAGCTGGGCTTGATGCCGTGATTCTTGACTATACGGTCGTATTATGATGTTAGCGGATCATTAAAAAAATGATATAATGAATAGGTATACATAGATAAAAAGGGTGGTGATGATATAGAGGTACATGGGACTCTAAAATAGCACCCGAACCGTAACATGTGATTGATATTCTGATATGTTATATGTGTGACTTGATTACGACATCATATAGATGTAACTTGATTGCGATATCATAAAGGTGTAACTTGATTTCGATATCTTATAGGCGTGACTTAATCACGACTTGACATATGTGACTTGATCAAGATATGATATATGTGACATGACATTTCTGAGGATAAATTAACGATGTATATTTATGCTGACAATGATATATGATTGATGTATGCGATTACAGTATAGCACCTTGATCAAGACATGTGTTGATGATGATATTATACGAATGATGAGACACGTAGGTGATACTTGACCCGTACCCCGATATTGGGATGTCGTATGATGGATTTTACCGTACGAGGCATAGATGTGATGATTGATCTGCACTCTTGTTTCGAGGAAACCGTACTACGTACGTGATGCTATTGAGGCTGGATCGCCAACTATTAGAGATATGGACTCAGACTTTCGGTGTACCCTTATTTTTTATCGACTAGTTCTTAGGTTTAGTTCTTTAGGAGGTTAGATGGACACTAGTTAGGCTCGAGACATATAGTTGTAGTTATACTTGTATATCAAATGAGTGGTTATTGCACGTCTGTCTTTACATTCATACTGTAATCATAATGTTGCATGTTCATACATATGTTTCTATAATCAGAATCAAACTCTGCCTGTTAGGACACTAGCACCATTACCGATGATGCGCATATTCCACACACACTTATTTGCCGGCTCACACACATCATCATCGGTAATTGCTATGTCACGTACACTTTAGATCATATTATCGTTTATTGATGCAATCAGCTAACAGCTAGATTGATGTAATATCGTGATTGCTCTCTGGGGTTAGTATAGACATGGCATTGATTACTTAAACATTTCATGCATTCACATTTTCATGTTATCATGCAGTATTATGGGCATATGCCAACACCTATCATATACTTACTCATGATTTTGGGATTTTGGATTTCTATGAGATTTCTGGATTTTGGGGAAAACCGCAAGAATCTATAAAAACTTCTCTCTCTCTCCTCTTTTCTTTTTAAAACATAAGATGCGGTTTTCTCTTGATGTATGTGTCGTCCACCATGAGATTTCATGTTTCTGTTGGATTTCGAGACCCGATTCGAGGAGTGGATGAACCGTCTCGGGTACATGGTGGGCCCGGTATGGTACCCCGGGGCAAGAAGATCGAGTTGTAGACGATGAGCCTGGCAGGGGAAGGCTACCTACCGGTGATGTCTGGCGCGGCGGATATCCGGAGGATACCGACCGTTGTCGTGAGATTTGATGATATGGGCCGATCCGGACTTACGGAGCCCGAGATATTGAGACTATGAGACATTGCGATTATAAGGTATTGAGACTTGAGATTTACATGCTTTGTGTCGATGCTTGACACGAATTTTCATGGATTTCATTGTTGATATTTCAGATTTCTATACACATTTTACTATGATAAAAGTTAAAGATTTCTTATACAGATATACCTAGATTTCAGGATTGGTCATTTTACATTCATGGTGCATGCATACTCATTCATATGACATAGTACTATATGAGGCACTGACACGAGCACGGAGTATTTGCATTTACACGTAGCTTATTATCCTGTCTTACTTGATGACTAGGAGTATATTAATATATTATTATGTCCTAGGATAGCGTCGTGCATTCGATTTCTTTTCGTAGATGTCTTCTACTCACGAGTTGGCAACTCACCCCCGTTGTGCCAAATTTTATTACTGGTTGATGTACAGGGTCCCCTGGCAGTTGCTGGCACATCATTTTCATTCCGGATGATTTGCACGGTAGGTTGGTTCATTTGTATCTGAACCGCCGTTGTATTTTTATTATTTCATTTGTATCTAGAAAGCTCAATCAACCAAACTTGTATTATTTGATAGATTACTGGACCATTTATTTATTTCGACCTTAGAGTCGCGTGTATTATTCTGATTTGGTGGATTTGTTTTCTTTTGAGTTTTGAGCCTCGCTCTTTGGCGTTGTATATTATTGTGCTTGTTGTGGTTGTTTCCGCCTGTTGGCATTGAGCTAGCTCCCGTTTGGGGATGCTTTTTATTGTTTATGTATATTATACTTGTTGTACCCGTTTGGGGCCAGTTTTTACAGAGGAGACTCTGCCGAAATTTTTGGGAAAATTTGCTTATGCTTTTCAACTTGTTTTCTTCATGTTTTCTTTTACTTCTTCTTCTTTTATATGGTTTAGATTTCTGGGCTTCGGCTTACTTAGGTTACGTTGCGCCTCTAGACGTTTCGTAATCTAAATGCTGGTCACGTTCCGTATTTTCGGGTCGTGACAAAGTTGGTATCAGAGCGCTAGGTTTAACCTTGTATAAGTCTAGGTGACCCTTGGTTGATGGAGTAGGCGATTTAGGTAGAGTAACGTACCGTGGGTATGGTCCGCGGCATACTTACGATACGCTACTCTGCTTAAGGAGCCTTAGGATGTACATTTCTTTGCACCGTATTTCATTCGTTCCTTTGATCAATCTTCGTCGATGTCGGAGGATGGTTTCTGTTACCACGGGCGCACGGGCAGAAGGAGCTACGGCTTGAATGCGATAACCATTAGGGTTTTGGTTATTCTTGAGGATTGAATTATTGTTTAGTGTGCGGACGAAGGGTATTCACATGCCGTCCAGACGAAGTTAAAGAATTCGAACGATTATCAGAAAACCCATTTTCCCAAGTTTAAAGTATTCGGAAGAACATGCAGGTATTTCTATGGATCCTCTAGAAGAATGAAACCCTAACTCGACATAATGACCACGAGAACGCCCTTGAACCTTAGGGTTTACGGCAGTTCCGCGGTGCCATTAGTGAGGCTTGGGTTTAACCTTCTACTGCTGGACCATCGATGCTGGGGTATGTACCGGATATTTTTAAGCTGAACTTGAGTGTTGAGCTCTCGGGGAATTATGGGATTTTGATGGATCGATCGAAAAGTTTAATGTAGTCCGGATATCAGGTGAAGGGATCGACTACGTGGGAGACTCTAGATATGAGTATTGCCGTTGATAGCGCAGTCAGCATAGCTACGAAGAGACGAGTTCGAAGCAATCGACATCAGAGGAAAGAGGTGTATATTGACGACAGTGTTTACGATTGTGATTTGGTGATTTGAATTTCATATTTTCGTTGATTGGATTTTGGTATTTTGAGGACTTTGTTCTACGATTGGTATTTCTTATGTATACCTTCATTACATTCTATTTGTGTTTCATATATCAGTTGTATTGATGTTGTTTAGTACACACCCAGTACACTCGATTTGGTTTTATACATTTTGAGATTTTTGATTTGATTTCGTGCATATTGGTTACACATGATTTTGACATATGCTTCGACCTAGTTTTCATGCATTTTCGTATTGTGATTTCGATTTTGATATTCGGTGAATGTTTTCGTGCACCATGTGCACCTGATTGAGATTCTTGTGCACCTTCGGTGCACTTGATGCGATTTTGTGCACACCAGATGCACTAAATCGGGGTTTTGTGCAGATTAGATGCACCTGATATTAAAGTCGTGCACGCCCGTTGCACTTGACAGATGTTTTTGGGTGCACACCTGTTGTACTCAGTTTTGATTTTGTGTGAATTTGTGGCATCTGTATTTGGTTTCGATTTCAGTGCGCACCGGACGTACATGATATTTTTATGATGTGATTAGGATTGATTTCAGTTTGATCTGTATGTTTTTATAATCATTACTATTGATTTAGTAACCAGGCAGGACGTGTATGCTAAATAAAAAATATATATATTTTAAAATAAACGTCCGCTACTTATACCGTGATACGTGCATCGCACGGCGATTTTCAAGAGGGGTTTTTGTATGCTTCTTTATTAAGATGTTTAGGCGATTTTACTACGATGCGCACTATATATATATAAGTTATAGTTTTGATATATATTATGTCGGTTTTCGTATTGGGTTTTGATATTTTATCTTTACCATAACTCCGATGATTGCGTTATGCTTGACGGAGTTGATTTAAGTTATGTATTGATGATTTCGGAGCCCCGACGATTTGAGTGGTTTGCTAAATGTTTTAGTATTTGGAGGGGGAGTTTTGATTTAAATTCGGGGACCGAATTTCTTAAAGTGGGGAAGATTGTAACGTTTTAAAAATAATTAAATAAATAAAATCGTTTAAGTGAATTTTATGATTTTCGGTAAAGTAAAACATATTTTTCGTAAAACAAAACCGTAATTATTTTTCACTATAAATTTAAAAATACCTATTTTAATTATGTTATTACTAGTAAATGGTGTTTATTTAGTCACTTATAAATTTTTAGTTTAATTAAATATTTTTCCTAAATTAATTATTTTAAATATTAACATAAGCTTTATTTATGTACTAAATTAGTGTAAATTTCAAATTTGAAAGGGTTTAATTTGCAAAAATGAACCATTGCATATTAGAATCTAGTGTGTATCATGCAAAATTTATTTACAAATTTTTCCATGATTCTAGACATTTCTTTGGTTTATTTACATTAGAAATGAAAGAAATTAAAGAAAATGTTGAAAAGAAATAAAGAGGTGATATTTTGGTGGAAGTTTCTACATCATTCTTCACTCTTTTCTTTCTCTCCCTCACCTCCTAATTTTTGGCCGGCCTCATCCCCTTGGCAGCCCCCTATTTTTCTCATTTGATTTTGTTGCAAAAATCCCCCAAAATTCATTAAAAATCCAAATAAAAATCCACAAAATCCTAATAAATTCCTACCCTTTATTCTTTGCTCATCTTTACATGGATTTTGGAGATGGAAAGCACTCATTTTGGAGGCTCATTTTTATGTTTGGATTTCATGTTGTGGAGGTATAAATCTTTTTCTTTTGAATTATTTTTATTTGATGTTTCTTTTAAGCATAATTAGATTTATTAAATTAATTCTATTTGCAAGTTTTAAAATTCAAGTTAGGGTTTGTAAATTAAAGTTGTGGTTTTATTAATTCATTAGGGTTATAATAACTAGTTTAACACTTTTGGAAAATGGAAAATCATGCATGGTTGTTATATTGTAAATTGTTATCCAAAATTGTTTAAATTAAACCATTTTTGCAAACTAGATTTCTATATATTATATATATTGGTGAGATAAATACCAATTAATGTTTGTAACATTATATTGTTGTTTAAATGAGGATATTGACATGTTTAAGGAATGAAAAACTTAATTTGGTCACTAGTTTCTTTTGATAATTGAAAAAAATACTAATAAAAATGCAATTTTTGCTAACTAGTTTTTGGAAATTCTTAAATAAATGAGATTTAAAATATAATTTATGGTTTCATTATATCATTATAATTATAAATTGTAGTTTAATACATTAATTCATGTAAAATCAAGTTTGTTGTGGAATTGTGGAATATTGCTTGTAAGATGTTGAAAATTTATAAAGGTTGCAAACTAGGAATTTTGTATTAATACAAATTTATATAATAAAAATATAGTAATGGGTTGTATAGTCTAGTTATGCTATTTAATGAGTTTTATGACCATTGGTTTCATTTAAATGTCAAGTTTTGAAGAAAAACGGTAAATTGGCATTTTCGGGTTTTACGAAATCGGGCGATTTGATAGATTTTAGGGTTTCGATGAATTAAATAATGTTTTATATTATAAGTAATGAGTTTTAAAACTATGAGTTGGTTGTTGATGTTTATCTCGATTAATCGGAGTTTGTACGCCGATATCGAGCGATATTTGGTTCTTTTGCGTGAACGGGACATAGGTTTTAACCTATGCGCGTTCCGTGTGTCGTTTTGACTTTTGTCCGTGATTTAGTTTACGATACTATATATGTTTACGTATAGGTACCCCTCACGTAGACTGCGGGCGATGAAGAAGAGGATGTCGACACCGTCTTCGGCAGACATGGACCAGGTGAGTAGATGTATATCTACGGGGGGAAGTCGGGTGGATGGCGTTTAGCACCCCCGCAACGTAGAATAGGAATAGTACTTATTGATATTAGGAAGACAGATGTGACCCTAGATTCTTAATGTGTAGGACCCTAGTAATGACCCTAGGCTGGACTAGACTGATTTAGGAAGACCATACCAGAGGATGAATACCTTGGAAGAGATTCGTAGGTTTCAGGTAGATACACACACACGCACACTGAAACTCGACGTGGTGTATACGTGTATGTGTATATATATATAGGACTAGGTGTAGGTGTGTGTGTGTATATATATATATATATATATATATATATATACAACACGTATATGGGATACAATGATGTGATATGATACACGGGAATGAAACAGTATAGCTGGGCTTGATGCCGTGATTCTTGACTATACGGTCGTATTATGATGTTAGCGGATCATTAAAAAAATGATATAATGAATAGGTATACATAGATAATAAAGGGTGGTGATGATATAGAGGTACATGGGACTCTAAAATAGCACCCGAACCGTAACATGTGATTGATATTCTGATATGTTATATGTGTGACTTGATCACGACATCATATAGATGTAACTTGATTGCGATATCATAAAGGTGTAACTTGATTTCGATATCTTATAGGCGTGACTTAATCACGACTTGACATATGTGACTTGATCAAGATATGATATATGTGACATGACATTTCTGAGGATAAATTAATGATGTATATTTATGCTGACAATGATATATGATTGATGTATGCGATTACAGTATAGCACCCTGATCATGACTTGTGTTGATGATGATATTATACGAATGATGAGACACGTAGGTGATACTTGACCCGTACCCCGATATTGGGATGTCGTATGATGGATTTTACCGTACTAGGCATATATGTGATGATTGATCTGCACTCTTGTTTCGAGGAAACCGTACTACGTACGTGATGCTATTGAGGCTGGATCGCCGACTATTAGAGACATGGACTCAGACTTTAGGTGTACCCTTATTTTTTATCGACTAGTTCTTAGGTTTAGTTCTTTAGGAGGTTAGATGGACACTAGTTAGGCTCGAGATATATAGTTGTAGTTATACTTATATATCAAATGAGTGGTTATTGCACGTCTGTCTTTACATTCATACTGTAATCATAATGTTGCATGTTCATACATATGTTTCTATAATCAGAATCAAACTCTGCCTGTTAGGACACTAGCACCATTACCGATGATGCGCATATTCCACACACACTTATTTGCCGGCTCACACACATCATCATCGGTAATTGCTATGTCACGTACACTTTAGATCATATTATCGTTTATTGATGCAATCAGCTAACAGCTAGATTGATGTAATATCGTGATTGCTCTCTGGGGTTAGTATAGACATGGCATTGATTACTTAGACATTTCATGCATTCACATTTTCATGTTATCATGCAGTATTATGGGCATATGCCGACACTTATCATATACTTACTCATGATTTTGGGATTTTGGATTTCTATGAGATTTCTGGATTTTGGGGAAAACCGCAAGAATCTATAAAAACTTCTCTCTCTCCTCTTTTCTTTTTAAAACATAAGATGCGGTTTTCTCGTGATGTATGTGTCGTCCACCATGAGATTTCATGTTTTCTGTTGGATTTCGAGACCCGATTCGAGGAGCGGATGAACCGTCTTGGGTACATGGTGGGCTCGGTATGGTACCCCGGGGCAAGAAGATCGAGTTGTAGACGATGAGCCTGGCAGGGGAAGGCTACCTACCGGTATTGTCTGGCGCGGCGGATATCCGGAGGATACAGACCGTTGTCGTGAGATTTTATGATATCGGCTGATCCGGACTTACGGAGCCCGAGATATTGAGACTATGAGACATTGCGATTATGAGGTATTGAGACTTGAGATTTACATGCTTTGTGTCGATGCTTGACATGAATTTCCATGGATTTCATTGTTGATATTTCAGATTTCTATACACATTTTACTATAATAAAAGTTAAAGATTTCTTATACAGATATACCTAGATTTCAGGATTGGTCATTTTACATTTATGGTGCATGCATACTCATTCATATGACATAGTACTATATGAGGCACTGACACGAGCACGGAGTATTTGCATTTACACGTAGCTTATTATCCTGTCTTACTTGATGACTAGGAGTATATTAGTATATTATTATGTAAGTCCATGCTACCTCTCCCGGTACTTTCGGGCATGCGGAATTTGGTGAAAAACAATTTTCGAGAGGCGGTAACATGGACTCAAAACCGGATCTTTATTAAACATCTAACTAACAACCTAACAAGAGTTTACCTACTCGGTTAGGGGGCTATACCTTTCTTGAACTCCTTCGTCTTCGACTCCTTCCGGTGTACGGATCGGCCTCACCTCGTCGTCTCCTTGCACCGAAGATGGATCCACCCGAAAGCTTCTACCTTTGGCTTCTTCTCCGAACTTTGAAGAAACTAGATCACTTGGCTTGCTAGGCCTTATGAACTAGAATGAGTAGAGGAATGTTTTGGTGTCTTTTTATCTCTAAGGCAATGAGTCTCAACACATGAGAATGGTTTGCCTTGAGGTAGAGAGAGCAAGAGGAAGAGGGAGAGCTTGAGAATGAGAGAGCTCAAGAGAGAGAAAGCAAATGATAGAATGAACCATACTCATCTCATTCTCACCTCTCATAATCCAAAAGCCATCATAACAAAAATAGTAATCAAGTATTGTGTAAATGGTTTAAGTCAAAATGGCTATATCATTTCATGCACTCATTTTGCACAAGAGATCAAGCAAGCAAAAGTCTTTGCCATGAAATGATAGCCATTGTCATCATGATGGTCAACTAGTCCAACCTAGTCAACCGGTCAACAAAGTCAACAAGTCAACAAAGTCAACCCCTCAACAACCATGTCACTATAATACTTAATTAATATTATTGTTAATTACATATCATATTCTCATTAGGGTTGAGCAAAAAGTCAATAGTCAACAGTCAACGGTCAACAACCCAAATGAGAATCCTCTGCCTCTGTCTCTCTGTCAACTGTGCATACACACCCGCATCCGCGTTCCGAGGAACATGAATACAAACGAGATAAAACCAATCCCAAAACGTACACTAGGATCTGGCTTAAACCAAAGCCCGCTAGTGTTAACTGTCCGGACACTGTACGTGCACAAGTGCACGGATGTGACCGAACCCTGTCGCAAAACCATGCGACCTCTACTCTTTTGCCTAGAGGCGAATAACTTTCTGTGTGGGACTCTAAAGACTCGACACTACGCTGGCAGTGGGTTTAACCACAGACCGCAAGCGGCACTAGCTGTGCGTAACGGTCCCCAGGTAGATGCCGACAAGAAGACCGACGAGGTGAAACCCATCTGAACTCCTACCGAGTCTGACTGTGACAGTCTCCGTACAGTCCGGTCTGTTCGTCTGATACATCGCATGGCGGGCCTAGGGGGCGGTAAACGTCAGTCCCCTAATAGCGGTACAAGTCGTGTCGGAGTGAAGCCCAATACACCCTGAGATAACACTGGAAGCCTACCAGTATATCTCGCTTGCCCTGGCCAGGGACTACTCGTGTAATGGCTCTCCTAGACACAGCGCGATGTCAACCCCCAATACCGGGAGAGACGAATCCTGTCTAACCGTCACTTCCTCCAAGTGCTTCGGGACTGCACCCAACTACTACCTGTTTGCATGACTCCTTTGAGCCGTGGTAGGGTAGTAATCAAAGTACAGTGGGAACACACTCGAGGCGAAGTGACAGTGTCAAGTCAGCAGACTAAGCTGTACTCATGTCACCTGGGAACTGATGACTGACGATAGGTATAATACCAACCGGTCAGTTCCCGACGAGTCCTGTCCAGTGTACTCGTAACCTAACGAGCACCCGCATACTATCTCCAGTACGACGTACTAACGGCTGTGGGACAGACCGTCTCCCACACTGGGACGAGAAGCGCATGCGCTAGTCTACTCCGGAGTATCGATGCCCTGTCTCGATAGTCCTGCGACTAGGGACCTACATAAGGATGTGCTTATAGATTACCCAGCCCCCACTAGTGTGACTGCCATCACAACGCTGGTAATCAAGCAAAGATCCTAAGGGCTCCACTAATGTGTATAGGTGATATACTAAAATAAACACAAGTACACATTGAAGTAGAAACAAACCAAGTAGCATACTACTATTTTGAGCAAGATTGTATATACAAGGTGAATATCCCAAGCTTCCATTAAGTAATATACAAACTAGTATGATACAGTAATGGCCTCTAGGGCATATACACTAACAATCTCCCACTTGCACTAAGTCCATGTACTGGCATATCGAAGACCTATCATCTCGATCAGCCGCTCGAACTGAGTCTGGGGCAAGGCCTTGGTGAATGGATCTGCAGTGTTATCTTCTGAAGCAACCCTCCGAACCTCGATCTCCTGGCGATCCACGATCTCCCTGAGCAGGTGATACCGCCTCAAGATGTGTCTGGATCTCTGATGGGACCTGGGTTCCTTCGCTAAAGCTATAGCCCCGTTGTTGTCGCAATACAGAGGTATTGGATCAACAATGGACGGAACCATCTGAAGTTCTTTCAAGAACTTCCTTATCCAGACGGCTTCTTTTGCGGCATCAGATGCAGCGATGTATTCCGCTTCCATAGTCGAGTCAGCAACGGTTTCCTGTTTGGAACTCTTCCAACACACCGCCCCTCCATTGAGGGTAAAGACAAAACCCGACATGGACTTGGAATCATCCTTGTCACTCTGGAAGCTGGAGTCAGCAAAGACCTCGATCTGGAGGTCTTTTCCGCCATACACCAAGAACATCTCCTTAGTCCTTCTCAGGTACTTGAGAATGTTCTTTACCGCTATCAAGTGTTTCTCCCCAGGGTTTGACTGATACCGGCTTACCACACTCAGTGCATAAGCTACATCCGGTCTGGTACACAACATCGCATACATTATAGAGCCTACCGCAGAAGCGTAGGGTATAATAGACATGCGATCCCTCTCCAAATCAGTCTTGGGAGACATCTCTTTAGAGAGGGTGATCCCGTGACAAGCCGGTAGGTTACCGCGCTTGGAATCTTCCATATTGAATCTTTTCAGTATGGTGTCGATGTACCTGGACTGTGAAAGTCCTAATATCCTCTTGGATCTATCACGATGGATCCGGATCCCCAGGATGTATGAGGCATCACCCAGGTCTTTCTTGGAGAACCTGTGTGACAAGAACCCCTTGACAGATTGTAGCATAGGAATGTCATTTCCTATTAAGAGAATGTCATCCACGTATAAAACGAGGAATACTACAGTTCTCGCTACAAATCTACTATAGATGCATGGTTCATCTGGATTTTGGATAAAGCCAAATTCCTTGACCGTCTCATCAAAACAGATGTTCCAACTCCGCGATGCCTGCTTTAGTCCATAGATGGACTTAAGCAACTTGCACACCTTTCCGCTGCTCCCACTCTGAATGAAACCCTATGGTTGGTCCATATAGACACACTCCTCTAAATTTCCATTTAGAAAAGCGGTCTTTACGTCCATTTGCCAGATCTCATAATTGTGGAAGGCAGCAATGGCAAGAAGGATCAGAATGGATTTCAGCATAGCCACTGGAGAAAAGGTTTCGTCATAGTCCAAGCCAGGTCTTTGACGGAAACCCTTTGCAACAAGTCTAGCTTTATAGGTCTCAACCTGTCCATCTACACCAATCTTCCTTTTGAAGATCCACTTGCATCCTACGGGTTTTACCCCGTCTGGAGCAATGCCCAACGTCCATACTTTGTTGGTGTACATGGACTCCATTTCGGTCCGCATTGCATCCAGCCATTTTACCGAGTCAACGCTCTGAACGGCCTGCTGGAAGCTAGTAGGCTCATCATAATCTATGATGCAATCCTCTCTATCCCCGTCTATGAGAAAACCGTAGTATCTCTTGGGCGGATGAGACTGCCTACTACTCCTGCGGAGCGGCGTAGGAATGTCCTGTTCTTTTGAACCCTCTGGTTCCACTAAGCTTTCAGTAATAGCTCGTGGTTCTGGAATTTCTTCCAGTTCTACTGTGCTCCCACTTATCTGGTTTTCCAAAAACTCAGTTTCTAAGAAGTAGGCATGACGAGAAACAAAAACCTTTTGTTCCTCTTCGCAGTAGAAGAAATATCCCTTGGAGTTCTTTGGATATCCCACGAACTTGCACTGTACTGAGTGTGCCTCGAGCTTGTCCGCATGCTGCTTTTTAACAAAAGCTGGACATCCCCATGTCTTAATGTGCTTAAGATAGGGTTTCTTCCTACACCACATCTCATATGGTGTGGTAGGCACAGTCTTAGTGGGAACTCGGTTCAAAAGGTATGCAGCTGATTCTAGCGCATACCCCCAGAATGATCGCGGTAACTCAGTGTTACTCATCATGGACCGTACCATATCCAATAGGGTTCGGTTCCGTCTCTCCGATACACCGTTATGTTGCGGAGTGTATGGAGGAGTAAGCTGAGAGAGAATTCCGTTCTCTTTTAAATAGTCCAGGAACTCGGCACTCAAGTATTCACCACCTCGATCCGATCTTAGAATCTTGATACTTTTGCCGGTTTGTTTTTCTACTTCATTCTTATATTCCTGGAATTTTCCAAAGGCTTCGGACTTATGTTTCATTAAGAAGACATAACCGTACCTTGAAAAGTCATCTGTAAAAGTAACGAAGTAAGAATAACCGCTTCGCGCATGTGTAGACATTGGACCGCACACGTCGCTGTGTACGAGTCCTAAGAGCTCGCTCGCTCTTAATCCGTGTCCAGTGAACGGAGTCTTTGTCATCTTTCCTTTGAGACAGGATTGACAAGTGGCATACGATTGATATTCGAACGGATTCAAATATCCTTCTGTATGTAACTTCGTCAACCTTCTCTCATTGATGTGACCCAGTCTACAATGCCACAAGAAAGTCTGATTTATTTCCGGAGACTTTCTTTTGTGTGTGTTCTGGACATTGAAAATCTGTGGTTGGTTTAATACGTATATACCATTGCTCAATGTACCTGACCCAATCAGAACTTGATTAAGGTGAATGTTTACAACATTGCTTACAAACGCAAATTCATAACCTTCTTTAGAAACCAACGATACAGAAATGATATTACAAGTTGCGTTGGGTACAAAAAAGCAATTACGCAAAACCAAAACATGTCCATCTGACATTCCCAGGTGATAGTCCCCCACGGCCTTAGCATCCATGCTAGCTCCGTTTGCAACTTTGAGGGTCATGTCACCTGCCTTCAAAACCCTACGGTTTCTCAACGCCTGCAAAGAATTACAGATATGAGATCCTGATCCGGTATCCAATACCTAGGAAGTAGAGTTTATTGAAAGACAGTTTTCAATAACATACACACCTGAAGCTGAAGCCGCAACCTGCTTCAGATCCTGTGTTATGGCTTTCCAAGCCCTGCAATCATTCTTCCAGTGTCCCTTCTTATAACAATAGAAGCATTCTTTCTTATCCACAAGCTTTCCCACTTTCTTTGTTGCTTTGCCTTTCCCTTCGTATCCACTTTACTAACACCGCCCCTTGGTTTGGCGGGGGCTTTCTTCTTCTTTTCCTTGGCTTTCGCCTTGGACCTAGAAGAGGAAGATCCTCCTACAAACAAAGTGGATGTTTCCCTACCTTTCTGTAGGGTGCCCTCTGCGCTCCTCAGCATGTTGAGGTGTTCTGAAAGTTCAACTTCCTTTTCTTGTAAGTTGAAGTTCAGGATAAACTGGGCGTAAGTGGAAGGAAGGGACTGGAGAATCAAGTCCGTATAGAGCTCATTCTCCAACGTGGTCCCAAGGTCCGCGAGCTCTTCTATGTAGCCAATCATCTTAAGCACGTGTTCCGCTACCGATGATCCGACGGCCAACCTTGCCGAAAATAACTTCTTCGACACTTCGTATCTTGCGATACGAGACTGCTCTCCATACAGTTCTTTTGTATGGAGAAATATGGATTCGAGGTCCATATTCTCGTGCCTCCTCTGATGTTCGTTGTCCATAGAGGCAAGCACGAGGCACTTGGCCTTCGCGCAATCGATTTCCCAGGTCTTACGGATTTCCTTATCCGCGACGCTGGTTTTGGGACCTGGGACAGGGGGAGCTTTGGTGGTAAGAAGATACCCCAGCTTGTCGTAAGTGATTGCCATCTTGACATTCCTGAGCCAATCTTTATAGTTTGGCCCTGTCAGTATGTTTTTATCTAGGAGTAACTTAAGTCCAGTCATGTCGATTGGTCGTTGCAATTAGGAGAGAGACGAAACACTCAGCATGATGCTCTTGCAAGTTTAGAATGGTTTTTAGTTTGTCTAAACAGGATGGCTCCCACTGTTTCTCGAATCCCTCCTCAAACCAAAAAGGAAGAATTAGTCAGGATCAATCTCACCGTACAATACTTGCTTAACCGTTCAGCCAGGCCAGTGTCGGTACTTCGAGGGAGGTTTTCCAACGCTTTCGCGAAGTTCCTTAATTAAATAACCTCTTTTCCCTGTGGGCGTAGCCCCGCTAACACCTTTCTAGACACCTACTTGGTTTATAGCATTGATCGTTAAGCGAGAAATTTCCCGAGGAGTAGCATATACTCACAGTAGGATTGGGATCCAAATATCATCGCGTGACGAAACTGAAGGAATCCTACCAGAATCATCACACTCCAAATGGTATACAACACTAGCAAGTTTCAGTTCTTTTGAAACTCCCGATGTGGATTTTTGCCCCATGCTCTTATGACCTTGACTTTGGCCAACAAATCATAAGTCACATGTCAAGTTCTACCCGTCGTTCTCCAGGTTAATTTGAATCCACCCGTACCTACCCTTGACTTTGGCCAACAAGGCAGTTCGACTGTTCCAAACCAACGCATCTATCTATGCTGCACATGAATACCCAATAGCTACCAATCACTATGCCTTGACTTTGGCCAACAAACATAGCTTGAATACTATTGACCATCCATGTGAAACGACGGAGGGCTACGAATGGTTTTGGCGAAACCGTGAACGTAGTGAACTTGATATAATCGATGGAACGAGATAGCTTTTAAAAGGAGTGGCTCAAGCTCCGCATTTAAAAGTTGGTTTTGAAAAGAACCGAGTGGTTTTTCGAAAGTGTTCCAACGACTTTTACTTGGTTTATTTTCTTGCATTAGTTCTTTTAATGCGTGATATTCTTGCATTAGTTCTTTTAATGCGTCCCATCATTTAATCCTACCATTGCAGAAAACAACCAAAATATGAGTACGCTTATGTCATTCGCATTCGCCACGGGGCCCCGTCATTACCCGTTAGGTTACTTAACTAACGACAGAGCGGGGGCTGGGCTAGCGCGGCTGTAAAACATAAGCAACGCCTAAATAATATCATATATAGATATATTACAATGATAGCCATTTCAGATCACAGATGAACATATTGGATATACTAGGAACCCGCTATTCGTACGAGCTTGTAACGAAAAGCAGATTACACGGTCGCGGTGAATAGCCAATACCCTACCCAAGACCCCTACGGGTGCGACAAACTACCCGCCAAGTACCCGAAGCGAAGCAACCTCCCTCAACTCCGTGAGTAGGCCACTCGGCACTTCGGCATACCCGGTAGTTTGTGCACCCCCTCTATGGGTCTATCCTAGGAGCAAAAACAGTAAAAAGAAATTATACAATGACGGCTACAATCCCGACCCGGTTGTGCGGTCATACAAATAATTATTACATCAATTTACAAATTTACATGAATTGAAAGAAAAGAAAACTCTCGTCTCACAACCCCCGGCTATTCACCCGCGACAATCCAATGAATTCATATACACATTCCAGCAACATTACAGATCACAGATTTGTATAACCCCCACTAATCGACATATAGCGATTAGCAGACGTTCAATACAAATATCACATCACAGATAAAAACCCGTCAGCTCAAGTCTTTAGAAGTTCGATCAAAAATATGGATTTTTAGGCCCCAAACACAAAATTTTCGTTCTGGAAAATCTGGGCTGAAAAGACATATTCCAAAAATCCCAAAACAACCCCAGAAATACACTACACTAAATTTGGACCTCGGCCGAGTCAACTCGGCCGCGGAACCGCGGCGGGAGCGTGCTCCCGCCGCGTTTCCGCGGCGCTTTGAACAGTTCGTGGGACCAAATTTTGTGGTTATTCAATAAAAAGCCTGAGCCGATTTTTAAGATGAAATTTTTCAAATTTTGAACAGAAAAAATATCGGCAGAAACTTGACAAATCGGGTTCGTTTCGTGACTTTTTCTTTGATCGATCTTCTAGTTACTTTGCTAACATGTTAGATAGAGTTTAACTAGGCTCTGATACCACTGTAAGTCCATGCTACCTCTCCCGGTACTTTCGGGCATGCGGAATTTGGTGAAAAACAATTTTCTAGAGGCGGTAACATGGACTCAAAACCGGATCTTTGTTAAATATCTAACTAACAACCTAACAAGAGTTTACCTACTCGGTTAGGGGGCTATACCTTTCTTGAACTCCTTCATCTTCGACTCCTTCCAGTGTACGGATCGGCCTCACCTCGTCGTCTCTTTGCGTTTGATGAGAAATAAAAAGGAATATCGAAAATTCGCGTGGCTGAGGCTGAAGCAGCTACTTTCGAAGTAACAGAAAGAAAAGCAACGACTGGAGTGGGAGAGTCAGAGTCGAAAAGAGGATTCCTCACTTCTTTCTCTCATTCAAAACCGTGCATGAGACTTTCATCTCGCACGGCTCCTAAGCGATAAAAGAAAGAAGAACTCATCTTCTTTCTTTTTTGATTACCTTCCTCGCGTATGTATAAGACCGAATCCATTCGATTTCTAGACCAAGCTTCCGAGAAACTCAGATTTTCGGCTAGTCCGGCACCAACTCTTCGATATATTTCTTGCTGGAAGTATCCCTGATCCCACTGATAACGAGTGGGACCAAATAACTCGATTGGGGTAGTTGCTGAACCATACCACATAGTTCCAGCAACAACAAAAGCTGCAAAAAAAACAGCAGCAATACTACTAGAAAGTACAGTTTCAATATTGCCCATACGTAATCCTTTGTATAGACGTTGAGGCGGACGGACGGCACTTCTCCAAATCCAGAAAACTGACGGGATTCTAGGATTACTCCTTGGGGCAAATACTTTTATGCATACCTCTTCCGGTTTATCTATACCATACCGTATTTTCGTAAGATGATACACACTAGCTAAAAATCCGCCTGGTGCTACATCATAGGCACACTGGGAGCGTAAATAATTGTAACCATATACATATGAAATGACAGCAATGGAGTCCCAATCCTCGGTTTTTATTTGTAAAGTCTCTATTCCTCGGCAATCGAAGCCCAAGGATCTATGAATTAGCTCATGCTTGACTAGCCAATCAGATAAACGAACCTGCATCTTCCTGATTTCTCCCACATTTGTATGAGTATTTTGCATTTCCAATGAAATTTTGAAAGATTTACCCGCTCTTTCTTATTCTGCACAAAAGAACCTTGCCTAATTCACTAATTCCTGTGAAGATACTGAACTTTTTGATTTGAAAAACATTTCTCCAATTTATTCTGCCTTTTCGTTGGGATTGGTTCTTGTTTGTATATCCTTATTCTATATTCCATCAAACTCCTATTTTGTAGCTGCCGCACAGCTCCTTATTTATGTAGGAGCCATAAATGTCTTAATCATATTTGCTGTTATGTTCATGAATGGTTCAGAATATTGCAACGATTCCTATCTTTGGACTGTTGGAGATGGGGTTACTTCACTGGTTTGTACAAGTATTCTTTTTTCACTAATTACTACTATCCCAGATACGTCATGGTACGGAATTCTTTGGACTACAAGATCATAGTCATTTCTTTAATCAGTGAATAGGAGTATACTCTAGATCGGAATCGCGGGGAAGTACTGCTTGGTCATTTCTACCAACTTAAAGTCCTCATTATGATTCGTTTTATCCAAAGTTTTATGCAAAAATACCCTTTTTTGATACCTTACATTATCTCCATTACTAATCTTTTGTGTACCTTGGTGTTCCTAAGTGTCCACTGATTTTTGATTGATCCACGGTATGGTAATACATACAAGACACTAGTACAAACCTCATACGGGTTGATCTTTTGTACCCGTTTCAAGATATGATAATTAGTCAAAGAATCTTGGGGTAAACAGTTACGTCATGGTACGGAATTCTTTGGACTACAAGATCAAACCAGATTATAGAGCAGGACCTTATAAGTAACGTTCAACAAATTGGAATTCATTTATCAACAGATTTTTATCTTCCATTTGAACTCATTTCTATAATTCTTTTAGTTTCTTTGATAGGTGCAATTACTATGGCTCGTCCTTTAACTACCAAAGCGTTATAAATATTAGGCATCTTGCCCGGGGGAAAAACAACATCCAGTACTGGGCCAATAATTTGAGCGATACGCCCTAGGTTTTTTTCTTCAAGTGTGGAAACCGCAGGACCAGAAGTAGTAGGATTGATTTTCATAATAAAGTGAAATATGTCGAAATTTCGAAGATGGATCCACCCGAAAGCTTCTACCTTTGGCTTCTTCTCCGAACGTTGAAGAAACTAGATCACTTGGCTTGCTGGGCCTTGTGAACTAGAATGAGTAGAGGAATGTTTTGGTGTCTTTTTATCTCTAAGGCAATGAGTCTCAACACATGAGAATGGTTTGCCTTGAGGTAGAGAGAGCAAGAGGAAGAGGGAGAGCTTGAGAATGAGAGAGCTCAAGAGAGAGAAAGCAAATGATAGAATGAACCATACTCATCTCATTCTCACCTCTCATAATCCAAAAGCGATCATAACAAAAATAATAATCAAGTATTGTGTAAATGGTTTAAGTCAAAATGGCTATATCATTTCATGCACTCATTTTGCACAAGAGATCAAACAAGTAAAAGTCTTTGCCATGAAATGATAGCCATTGTCATCATGATGGTCAACTAGTCCAACCTAGTCAACCGGTCAACAAAGTCAACAAGTCAACACAGTCAACCCCTCAACAACCATGTCACTATAATACTTAATTAATATTATTGTTAATTACATATCATATTCTCATTAGGGTTGAGCAAAAAGTCAATAGTCAACAGTCAACAGTCAACAACCCTAATGAGAATCCTCTGCCTCTGTCTCTCTGTCAACTGTGCATACACACCCGCATCCGCGTTCCGAGGAACACGAATACAAACGAGATAAAACCAATCCCAAAACGTACACTAGGATCTGGCTTAAACCAAAGCCCGCTAGTGTTAACTGTCCGGACACTGTACGTGCACAAGTGCACGGATGTGACCGAACTCTGTCGCAAAACCATGCGACCTGTCGCAAAACCATGCGACCTCTACTCTTTTGCCTAGAGGCGAATAGCTTTCTGTGTGGGACTCTAAAGACTCGACACTACGCTGACAGTGGGTTTAACCACAGACCGCAAGCGGCACTAGCTGTGCGTAACGGTCCCCAGGTAGATGCCGACAAGAAGACTGACGAGGTGAAACCCATCTGAACTCCTACTGAGTCTGACTGTGACAGTCTCCGTACAGTCCGGTCTGTTCGTCTGATACATCGCATGGCGGGCCTAGGGGGCGGTAAACGTCAGTCCCCTAACAGCGGTACAAGTCGTGTCGGAGTGAAGCCCAATACACCCTGAGATAACACTGGAAGCCTACCAGTATATCTCGCTTGCCCTGGCCAGGGACTACTCGTGTAATGGCTCTCCTAGACACAGCGCGATGTCAACCCCCAATACCGGGAGAGACGAATCCTGTCTAACCGTCACTGCCTCCAAGTGCTTCGGGACTGCACCCAACTACTACCTGTTTGCACGACTCCTTTGAGCCGTGGTAGGGTAGTAATCAAAGTACAGTGGGAACACACTCGAGGCGAAGTGACAGTGTCAAGTCAGCGGACTAAGCTGTACTCATGTCACCTGGGAACTG
This sequence comes from Agapanthus africanus, assembly GCA_030015575.1. Lineage (NCBI taxonomy): Eukaryota > Viridiplantae > Streptophyta > Magnoliopsida > Asparagales > Amaryllidaceae > Agapanthus > Agapanthus africanus. The sequence continues at coordinate 613,657,719 of JASDDO010000024.1, forward strand.
ATGACTGACGATAGGTATAATACCAACCGGTCAGTTTCCGACGAGTCCTGTCCAGTGAACTCGTAACCTAACGAGCACCCGCATACTATCTCCAGTACGACGTACTAACGGCTGTGGGACAGACCGTCTCCCACACTGGGACGAGAAGCGCATGCGCTAGTCTACTCCGGAGTATCGATGCCCTGTCTCGATAGTCCTGCGACTAGGGACCTGCATAAGGATGTGGTTATAGATTACCCAGCCCCCACTAGTGTGACTGCCATCTCAACGCTGGTAATCAAGCAAAAATCCTAAGGACTCCACTAATGTGTATAGGTGATATACTAAAATAAACACAAGTACACATTGAAGTAGAAACAAACCAAGTAGCATACTACTATTTTGAGCAAGATTGTATATACAAGGTGAATATCCCAAGTTTCCTTTAAGTAATATACAAACTAGTATGATACAGTAATGGCCTCTAGGGCATATACAGTAACATATTATGACCTAGGATAGCGTCGTGCATTCGATTTCTTTTCGTAGATGTTTTCTACTCACGAGTTGGCAACTCACCCCCGTTGTGCCAAATTTTATTACAGGTTGATGTACAGGGTCCCCTGGCAGTTGCTGGCACATCATTTTCATTCCGGATGATTTGCACGGTAGGTTGGTTCATTTGTATCTGAACCGCCGCTGTATTTTTATTATTTCATTTGTATCTAGAAAGCTCCATCAACCAAACTTGTATTATTTGATAGATTACTGGACCATTTATTTATTTCGACCTTAGAGTCGCATGTATTATTCTGATTTGGTGGATTTGTTTTCTTTTGAGTTTTGAGCCTCGCCCTTTGGCGTTGTATATTATTATGCTTGTTGTGGTTGTTTCCGCCTGTTGGCGTTGAGCTAGCTCCCGTTTGGGGATGCTTTTTATTGTTTATGTATATTATACTTGTTGTACCCGTTTGGGGCCAGTTTTTACAGAGGAGACTCGGTCGAAATTTTTGGGAAAATTTGCTTATGCTTTTAAACTTGTTTTCTTCATGTTTTCTTTTACTTCTTCTTCTTTTATATGGTTTAGATTTTTGGGCTTCGGCTTACTTAGGTTACGTTGCGCCTCTAGACGTTTCGTAATCTAAGTGCCGGTCACGTTCCGTACTTTCGGGTCGTGACAGAAGCTGACGGCGAACTCATCCATTAACCCTACTGAGCCTAACAGTGACAATATACATACAGTTCGGTCCGTTCGTTTATGAGTATCGCATATCGGCCTAGGGGCTGGTAACGTCAGACCCCCAATAGCGGTATAAGTCGTGTTAGAGAGTGGCCCAGAACACCCTGAGATACTACTGGAGTGCCTACCAGTAAATCTCCTGCCTCGGCCGAGGGGTTTGTGTAATGGCTCTCCTAGACACAGCGCGATCTCACCCCCAATACCGGGAGAGACGAATCCCCTGCCGATCCGCTCACTTGCCTCCATGTGGCTCGGGACTGTACCCAAAAAAGACCTGTTTGCATGACTCCTTTGAGCCGTGGTAGGGTAGAAATCAAAGCACAGTGGGAACTCACTCGGGACAAATGACGACCTCAGGTCGATGAACTAACCTGTACACATGTCACCAGGGAACTGCTATCTGATGATATGTATAATACCAACTAGCATGTTCCCGGCGAGTCCTGTCCGGTGTACTCATAACTTAATGAGCACCTGTATACATCTTAGGTGATCCTACTGACACCAATGGCTTGTGAGACCGGCCATCGCCCCTCGTCGGGGTCTCGAATGTATACACTAGTCTACTCTGGAGTATCGATGCCCTGTCTCGAAACTCCCACGACTAGGGACACTTTAAGGATGTGCTTATAGACCCCAGCTCCCACGTATATGATCGCCATCATACTGCTGGCAGTCAAGCAAGAATCCTATGGGCTCTATCAACATGCAATAGTGAACTAAAGCATATATACGATGATAAAGACAAACCAGATAGCATACTATCATCTCGAGCAAGACTTTCATATCGGTATAGGTCCTGCCTCAATCATTGCAATCACGTACCTGCGATCCAATAATTGATTTTGAGGGCACTATCTCCAACAATCTCCCACTTGCACTTAAGGCTAATTATTGCGATGTCGCATACTCACAGCCCATGTGATACCGAACATCCAACTCCTCTACTAATCAGTTTCACAAATCTAGTTTGTAAAACTCTTGTGTTCGAGATATAGCCCCAGTGAGTGGATCCGTCCTGATGTTTCTTTCTATGTCTCTCTTAATCTCAAGTTCGCGGAGAAAGACATCTCCCGAATCGAGTAATTCCTGTCTTAGAATATGTCTGAATATCGGATGGGACCTAGTTCATAAATGAACTCCAAATCCAAACTTCTTAGACTTTATTGATATCTGAACCTAATCAGTATCCAGCACCATGCCTCCCACAGTATCCTCTTGGACCACCTGTCCATAATATTGTCCCTCGTCAGAGGGAAAACTATAACTCTGTCATCCATGTCACCTTTGAAGCCTGGAATGATAACCGTCTCCCCGAAGGAGGCTGCCGTCATCAAATCTTTAGAACATGCACTTATGTTCTAAAACTGCTTCATTATGTTTCTTTGTTGGAGATAGTGTCCTCAGAGTCAATTATTGGATCACAGGCACGTGATTGCGATGATTGAGGGAGGACCTATCCCGGTAGGACAGTCTTACTCGAGATGATAGTATGCTATCTGGTTTATCTTTATCATCGTGTACTGCTTTAGGTGACCAGACAGGTCGCTATTACACGTTGATAGAGCCCCTAGGATTCTTGCTTGACTGCCAGCAGTATGAGGGCGATCATATACGTGGGAGCTGGTGGTCTATAAGCACATCCTTAAACGGTCCCTAGTCGTGGGAGTTTCGAGACAGAGCATCGATACTCCAGAGTAGACTAGTGTATACAGTCGAGACCCCGACGAGGGGCGGTGGCCGGTCTCACAAGCCACTGGTGTCAGTTGGTTCACCTAAGATGTATACAGGTGCTCATTGGGTTATGAGTACACCGGACATGACTCGCCGGGAACATGCTAGTTGGTCTTATACCTGACGTCAGATAGCAGTTCCCAGGTGGCATGTGTACAGGTTAGTTCATCGACCTGGGGATCGTCATTTGTCTCGTGTGAGTTCCCACTGTACTTTGATTACTACCCTACCACGCTCAAAGAAGACGTGCAAACAGGTTTTAGTTGGGTACAGTCCCGAGCCACATGGAGGCAGTGAGCGGATCTTTGGGGGTTCGTCTCTCCCGGTATTGAGGGTGAGGTCGCGCTGTGTCTAGGAGAGCCAGAACATGAAAAGTTCTTGGCCAAGGCAGGAGATTTACTGGTAGGTATTCCAGTAGTATCTCAGGGTGTTCTGGGCTGATCTCTGACACGACTTGTACCGCTTTTGGGGGTCTGACTTTTACCAACCCCCTAGGCCTGCCATGCGATGCTCATAGACGAACGGACCGGACTGTACGGATATTGTCACTGACAGGCTCAGTAGGGTGTCAGGATGAGTTCGCTCATCGACGTCCCTTTTGGTCAATAGCTGGTGGCCCGTCACGTATGGCTAATACCTCTGACGTGCTAGTGGTTAAATCCACAGCCATAGTATTGACGAGTCTTTAGAGTCCACCACATTCAGTTACTCAAGCTTTCGGGCGAAACGCTGTAGAGGCCGTATGGAGATATGGCACGGTTCGATCAGATACGTGCGGTATTGCACGGATCAGAATCGAACGGATATTACTAGCCGGCTTTGGTTTAAGCCGGATCCTAGTATAGTACAGTGTAGATTTTGTCTCATTGCATTTGTATTTCGGTCGGAATACAGATGCGGGTGTGTATACACAGTATCGGGGTTTTCCTGTAATTTATTACGGGACCAGTTTTCTGGAGTTGCCAGTTTGCTTTCCGTTTCGGCCATATTTCTTTGTATCTTTCATTGGCCGAAGATTGGTGGAGGAGGGCTTATTTGCATTTGTGCAAATAGGCATTTGTGGAGGGTGTTCTTTGCATTTTCTTGTGTCATGATGGTTGCACCATCATTTGACTTGCTCACTTCATAATGGTGCATCATTGCATGACTTTTTGTTATGATGATAGTTGGAGTGTGAGGTTGGTTTTGTGATCATGGTTGATTATCACCATTCTCTTGCATTATTCTTATGACTTATCTCTTGGGATTGTTCCTCACTCACTCCCTCTCTCATTCTCTCCTCTCCCACAAAGCTTGGTCGGCCACATTAGAGGGGGCTGTCCAAAAATTGGGTGATGCATTTTTGGTCTCTTGATGCTTGCAAAATCCGATTATTCATCTCAAAGAGCTTACATCTCATTACCTCCACCATATGGCAACTACCACAACCCCAAATGAGACATAGAGCTCTACACACATTCTACAACAAACCTTGGGCACGTCGGCTCGCCAACTTCGTGCCCGAGTTGCCTCGGTATAGAGGTGGGAGCCCATAAAAGAAGCAGGCGACGTGGTGCCCTTCCGGCGAGGAGGTGGAGACATGAAATTCCGCGGGAGATCGGGACGACGACGAGAAGACCGGAGGACACGGATCGCTCGGTATATCTCTCTTCCCCATCTTGTAGTTAGCTAGGACTAGTTAATGGCCCGATCCGGGTTTTAGTGCGCGGTGGTGCCGGTTCAAGAAAAATTAAAGTTAACCATCGCTTCCGCATTTGGCCTCGGGATGGAGGCCGGGGTGCCGCCGTGCACTTACAGTGGTATCAGAGCCTCGCCATTAACATAGTCTATCTTTGTCTAATGTGTTTTACATTTCTGATCGAACAATTTTCCAAAAACCGTATTTTTCTTCACATCAGTTTCTGTCGAAATTTTTTGGAGTCCAAAATTTTTTCAGTATATTGCAAAATGATGTGCAGGGAATCCTAAGAACACTGTAGAATTTTGGTCACCTGATCCTTCTGTACGACCGCAGAACCGCGGCCATAACCCCTCTTTGGCCGCGGTTCCGCCGCAGGAATTTGGATTCACGTCACCAATCTTTTGCAGTGGGCTTGTGGGCTGAAAATAGGGGTTTTGGTATATTTTGTTTGGGCCCAGAATTTCTTTAACTGCTACAGTATTGCTTGGGGCCCACTTGGGTAAATTTGATCTATCGGATATTTTAAACACATTATTTCACAGTATTTACATTATATCTGCGACCGTGAATGTTACTTGATCGGTAAATCCCGTCTAACTGCTATAGCCCGGTTAGACGGATTTGCGAACGTGACTTTCACGTTGATGTTCTGTGTTTTGCTGTGATGTTGCGGATTGGTCATGGGGGATAGCCTGGTTGCAGTGGTAGTACAGTTTTGTTGTATTATGTATATTTGATATTGCGGGGCGAGCGTCCGACATGTGGACTGCCGTCACTGCCTGTTTGTATTATTATTTTGGGGCACGACCAGGTTGCGGTCGATGTACCCGCTGTATGTATATTTTACTTTCTGTACTAGGATTGCCCCGCGGAGGGGTGCACGGATAGCCGGGTTCTAGAGGGCAACAAGCCCGCATCTCATGGCATTGAGACGGAGAGGGCTTCACTCTAGAATTGGCGGGCTATTCGCCACACTCGTAGGGGGTACAGGTTGACCCAGGAGGGGTGCCCAAGTTACCGGATTCCGTGAAGTGCTGGGTGGTCCATTCACGTTGCTGAAGGGGGCTGCCTCGCTTCAGGTTTTGGCGGGTAACTTGCCGCGCCCGTAGGGGTCTAGGATTTCATTGCACAGGCTATCCACACGACCAGGGGAACGTCGGGTTTCAGTAGTGGCTCTGTGAAACCCGGGGATCCCAGATATCTGTATTGTTTCTGTGATGCTGTACATTTCTGTGATGTTGCATTTTATCATGCCTTGAGCGAAATATTATATATTGCTATATATATATACTAGTAGATGTTGTATATGTTTTGCATCCGCGCTAGTCCAGTCCCCGCTCTGTCGTTAGTTAGCTAACCTAACGGGTAATGACAGGACCCAGTGGCGAATGCGGATGGCATATACGTACATCAGTATATTTTCGTTCTTTGTGGTGTGATCAATTGATGGGACTGCGTTGATTCGGATCAAAATTAAAAACAAACCTAATCTGATGTTGTTGGAACACTTTTCAAAAAGATGTTATTGCAAGGACGTTCTCTTTTGTTTAGCATCGAGGTATTCAGTTGGAATATCCTGCTCCTCAGTCGACGGGACAAGGGCCGAGATCCCTTCACCGGGAGTGACCCCTTGGACAGAAGTTTGCGTCAGGGCAATAACTTCACTATAGCCGATTACTTTTGCTTTGCATCGTGGTATTCAGTTGGAATATCCTGCACCTCATTTTACGGGGAAAGAGCCGAGATCCCTTCACCGGGAGTGATCTCTTTAGCGAAGGTTTTCGTCGCTATATTTTTAAAAGCTATCCGGTTCCTTCAACGATATCAAGTTCATTACGTTAAAGGTTTTCGCCAGAAACCATTCGTAGCCCTCCATCATTTCAGTTAAATATTCGGTAGTATTCAAGCTATGTATTTTGACCTCACGCCAAGGCAAAGTGTTTGGTAGCTGCCGGGTATTTATCTGTTGCATAGATAGATGCGTTGGTTTGGGACAGTCGTACTACTATTTTGGCCTACGTCAAGGGTATGTACGGGTGGGTTCAAATTAACCTGGACAATGATGGGTAGAACTTGACATGTGACTTATGATATTTTGACCTCACGCCAAGGTCATAAGAGCATGGGGCAAAAATCACATCGGGAGTTTCTAAAGAAACTGAAACTTGCCAAATATGCGCATACCTTCTGGAGTGTGATGACGTGAGCGGATTCCGTCACGTTATCATGCGATGATAGTTGGATCCCGATTCCCACTGATGAGTTGGTTTACTCCTCGGGTGATCCCGACTAATTCTTCTTTCAGGTTTGGAGAAGAATTTGAGGTTACAGTGGGAGGTTTCCAGATTAGATAAATTGGTAACCATTCTGATCTAGTTTAGAGTGCACGCTGAGTGTTTCTTTTCTCTCTCTCTTTGGCAGCGACCATTGACCCGACCCTAAGACTATGACTCAGAGACCAAAATTGACCGCACCTTCTTAAACACTGGCTTTTGGATTGTCAGAGTTGCAGACCTCATTGCCACTCCTACTTTTACCCTTTTCTCCACGACACCCTGTATTACTACGAACGTCCACTTCCATTGGACAAAACCATCGTATGGTTATATACGAACTCGAAGGGATTTATTCAAGGATGGTTTCCGGTTCTGGAGAAAACGAATAGGACTATTCAGTTGTCTTTTCCTTTTACCTTCTCTCAGGCTGCGAGTACTCCTTGGTTTAGGAGATAGTACACCTATTACGCAAATTGGATAGTCTTCTTCCAAACCTTAGGCTGGTGCCGAACGGTGGGGAATGAAGAAAACCAATTAGCATAACAATGGTGTGCAGAAGATATTAAGTTAAGACAAAGCAAGGGATTAGTAAGAGGGCAAAGTAAATTGCAACTGATATTCATGACCAAACCAGGTATTTCATTACCACTCCCAAATCACCTTTGTATTTCTCCAGAACACTCCGTATCACTACGAAGATCCACAGTTTATTGGATACTCCATCGTATGGTTATATACGAACTCGAAAGGAACTTGTTCCAGTTCGGGGATGGATTCTGGTTCAGGAGAAATAGGAATAAGGTTTATTCGGTTGTCTTTTATCTTCACCTTCTCTCGCATTGCGAGTGCTCCTAGGATTAGGACAGTACACCCATTATGCTTATTGGATAGTCTTCTTCCAAACCATAGGCTGGTGCCGAACGGTAGGGAAAGAAGAAAACCATTTGGCCTAAGGGGTGTGCAGAAGGTAATGACTAAAGACATATAAAGGGATTTGGAGAGGTAGCAAAGAATTATACAGTTACAGTCGTGAATCTGGAAGAGGCATTACTAGGAATACCGGGATACCCCGTCGAAACATTTCAATGTTTCAGTTTCACTGTGTACTGTTAAAGGAAAACTGATTTCCCAATTAGTCCTTACTCCAGGGTAAGTATTTACCAGGTATGATTCTCACATCTGTATGGTTTTACAGATGTTGAGTGGGAGTAAGTTATTGGGAATTGGGTGATCATCCTCATTATGTCGGGATTCGTTGTAATCGGTGATATTTGAGGAAGTCACCTGGGTTGTTTGCCGGTCGGCAAATATTTGGTTTTGAATATCCGCTGTTATGCACCAATTTCAAATTGATATATCTGTATGTCTATTTTTATAGAGTGAGACATATCTTTTTGAAATTATGTCTGTGACATTTACTTATATCAGTGGATGGTTAGGTAAGGAGCATTAAACATCGGTGTAATTCTTCTTAACCATAAGTACAGTTTTCAACCTACGACACACAGTGAATGAGTAATCAGACTCAATGGACTTATACAGAGTATTGTATGTTGTCCAGGGACCATTAGGATAGAGGGGTTGGTCCTCGTACTATATTCGGTTTACTTATGACTTCTCTAGTTTTTAGACAGGTGTTTCGTGGAAACACAGGGTCCGAATTTTGAGAAGTTATAGGTATTTGAATAAAGTAGAGAACCATGTATTGCAAGTATCGGGATTCTTCAAAGTGATCGAAGATGTAGATACTTGTGTATGGTATTCAGTTGATAGTAATGGTTAAGAGAACTTGCTTCTCTTTCAGGTTACTCATAATTGGAAGCATTCCTAAGTTGAGTAACGCTAATCGGCCTCTTTCCATTTTAGTTGACATGCACTGGGGACAGCTGCATGATTTGAATCTGGTTCAATTAAATCTGTGCCTCTGGTCCTATATGGGATATAGAACAGTTCGTATCTTAACGATGTTAAGGTACGGGGAGTTGTCCGGCCTATGCTTAAAACCAGACTCTGGATAACTCAAGGCACGTTTTTGTAATAGCTGTTTGTGTGTTGACCCAGGCTATGACGAGGGTTGATTTTCTACCATCTGGAAGATCAATAGTGATATTGTTCTAGACTCGCCATAGTTTTAAATAAAATGGATTTTTTCAGAAAACAGTAGTGGGAGTATGGTAGAACTGGAAGTGATTCCAGAACCACAAACGATTACTGAAGATTTGATAGGAACCTAAAGATTCAATCTGGTTTGACATTCCATTGGCCACTCCGCAGATAAGGTGAGTAACCTCAAACACCCGAGAGGTACTTCGGTATGCTCAAGGACGGTGGCAGGGAGGTTCTTGTTTACCCACACTTGCCATTGCTGTTGTTCCAGGCTGCGAGACTCGGCAGGAGGATGAGTATAGCGTCGTTCTAAACTAGTTTTAGAAGTGTACGTGTATATGACTTTGCCAGAGGGTTGTCGTAGTCAGTGGGAGCAGCGGAAGCATAGGTGGACAGGTAGCTTATGTCTATTTATAGACTAAAGCAGATATAGCGGAGATAGATCATCAATTTCTGATGTGACAGTCATAGGTTTGACTTCATCAGAATAGGGGATGGATCTGTTGAGAAGGTAATAGGGTGTGATATCATGGTATTTGGATGACATACATAGAGTAGGAAGTGATATTCCTATACTACGATCGGTTATACTTTGGTCGTCACACAGTGGTTTCTCCACATGGGACTTAGACATTATATCAGACATACTGGTTACTAGATCTATAGATCTAGATTTGGGTGGTTTCCCAATCAGGATACTTTGACAGCATTCTAAGAGTATTTAGAATGGACGACTCCTGGCACGGTGGTGTACCTGCAGGTGATGGAGTCACCCTCTCTAAAGGTGTCATACAGACTAAAGGGGAGAAGGATGTGCATGATTGGCAGATCACTTGCTCAGGCAATTGAGTCAATCATAAGTTGTCAAGTACCACACCAGATGTTGTTCTTGCACTAGATGCAACAAGTTGATGTTGATCCAATCCTGGAGAAATAGTCGGAAGCAGTTTTAGAACATAAGTGGATGTTCTAGGGATATGATAACGACAGCCTCTTTTCGGGAGACAGTTATCATTCCAGGCTTCCAAGGTGACCTGGACGACAAGGAGGTTGTCAGAGTTATAGTTTTCCTTCTGGTGAGGGGCAGTATTTTGGACAGATGGTCCAAGGCAATACTGAGGGAGGCATGGCGCAGGATACAGATTAAGTTCAGTTGACGATACAGTCTAAGAAGTTTGGATTTGGAGTTCATTTATGAGCTAGGTCCCATCAGACATCCAGACACATTCTTAGACAGGTATTGCTCATTTCGGGAGATGGCTTTCTCCGCGAACTTGAGATATAGAGAGACATAGAAAGAAACATCAAAGAGGATCCACTCACTGAGGCTATTCCTCGAACGCAATAGTTTCGCAAACGAGCTTTGTGAGACTGACTAGTAGAGGAGTTGGGTGTTCGGTATCACACGGGCTGTGAGTATGCGACATCGCAATAATTAGCCTTGAGTGCAAGTGGGAGATTGTTGGAGATAGTTCCCTCAGAGTCAATTATTGGATCACAGGCACGTGATTGCGATGATTGAGGGAGGACCTATCCCGGTAGGACAGTCTTACTCGAGATGATAGTATGCTATCTGGTTTATCTTTATCATCGTGTACTGCTTTAGGTGACCAGACAGGTCACTATTACACGTTGATAGAGCCCCTAGGATTCTTGCTTGACTGCCAGCAGTATGAGAGCGATCATATACGTGGGAGCTGGTGGTCTATAAGCACATCCTTAAATGGTCCCAAGTCGTGGGAGTTTCGAGACAGGGCATCGATACTCCAGAGTAGACTAGTGTATACAGTCGAGACCCCGACGAGGGGCGGTGGCCGGTCTCACAAGCTACTGGTGTTAGTTGGTTCACCTAAGATGTATACAGGTGCTCATTGGGTTATGAGTACACCGGACAGGACTCGCCGGGAACATGCTAGTTGGTCTTATACCTTACGTCAGATAACAGTTCCCTGGTGGCATGTCTACAGGTTAGTTCATCGACCTGGGGATCGTCATTTGTCTCGTGTGAGTTCCCACTGTACTTTGATTACTACCCTACCACGCTCAAAGGAGACGTGCAAACAGGTTTTAGTTGGGTACAGTCCCGAGCCACATGGAGGCAGTGAGCGGATCTTCGGGGGTTCGTCTCTCCCGATATTGGGGGTGAGGTCGCGCTGTGTCTAGGAGAGCCAGAACATGAAAAGTCCTTGGCCAAGGCAGGAGATTTACTGGTAGGTATTCTAGTAGTATCTCAGGGTGTTCTGGGCTGATCTCTGACACGACTTGTACCGCTTTTGGGGGTCTGACTTTTACCAACCCCCTAGGCCCGCCATGCGATGCTTATAGACGAACGGACCGGACTGTACGGATATTGTCACTGACAGGCTCAGTAGGGTGTCAGGATGTGTTTGCTCATCGACGTCCCTTTTGGTCAATAGCTGGTGGCCCGTCACGTATGGCTAATACCTCTGACGTGCTAGTGGTTAAATCCACAGCCATAGTATTGACGAGTCTTTAGAGTCCACCACATTCAGTTACTCAAGCTTTCGGGTGAAACGCTGTAGAGGCCGTATGGAGATATGGCACGGTTCAATCAGATACGTGCGGTATTGCACGGATCAGGATCGAGCGGATATTACTAGCCGACTTTGGTTTAATCCGGATCCTAGTATAGTACAGTATAGATTTTGTCTCATTGCATTTGTATTTCGGTCGGAATACAGATGCGGGTGTGTATACACAGTATCGGGGTTTTCCTGTAATTTATTACGGGACCAGTTTTCTGGAGTTGCCAGTTTGCTTTCCGTTTCGGCCATATTTCTTTGTATCTTTCATTGGCCGAAGATTGGTGGAGGAGGGCTTATTTGCATTTGTGCAAATAGGCATTTGTGGAGGGTGTTCTTTGCATTTTCTTGTGTCATGATGGTTGCACCATCATTTGACTTGCTCACTTCATAATGGTGCATCATTGCATGACTTTTTGTTATGATGATAGTTGGAGTGTGAGGTTGGTTTTGTGATCATGGTTGATTATCACCATTCTCTTGCATTATTCTTATGACTTATCTCTTGGGATTGTTCCTCACTCACTCCCTCTCTCATTCTCTCCTCTCCCACAAAGCTTGGTCGGCCACATTAGAGGGGGCTGTCCAAAAATTGGGTGATGCATTTTTGGTCTCTTGATGCTTGCAAAATCCGATTATTCATCTCAAAGAGCTTACATCTCATTACCTCTACCATATGGCAACTACCACAACCCCAAATGAGACATAGAGCTCTACACACATTCTACAACAAACCTTGGGCACGTCGGCTCGCCAACTTCGTGCCCGAGTTGCCTCGGTATAGAGGTGGGAGCCCATAAAAGAAGCAGACGACGTGGTGCCCTTCCGGCGAGGAGGTGGAGACAGGACATTCCGCGGGAGATCGGGACGACGACGAGAAGACCGGAGGACACGGATCGCTCGGTATATCTCTCTTCCCCATCTTGTAGTTAGCTAGGACTAGTTAATGGCCCGATCCGGGTTTTAGTGCGCGGTGGTGCCGGTTCAAGAAAAATTAAAGTTAACCATCGCTTCCGCATTTGGCCTCGGGATGGAGGCCGGGGCGCCGCCGTGCACTTACATTCTTCAGGATTGGATTAATATAAACTTATTGCATCTAGTGCAAAAACATCTGGTGTGGTACTTGACATCTCATGATTGACTCAATTGCCTAAGCAAGTGATCTGCCAATCATGCACATCCCTCTCCCCTTTAGTCTCTAAGACACCTTTAGAGAGGGTGACTCCATCACCTACAGGTACACCACCATGCCAGGAGTCATTTATTCTAAAATACTATTCAGAATATTGTCAAAGTACCCATATTGGGAAACTACCCAAATCTAGATCTAAAACTATAGCTCCAGTAACCAGAATATCTGATATTATATCCATATCCTTGTGAAGAAACAACTGTGTGACGACCAAAGTATAACCGATCATAGTATAGGAATTTTACTTCCTACTCTGTGTATGTCATCCAAATACCAGGACATCATACCCTACTACCTTCTCAACAGATCCATCCCCTATTCTGATGAAGTCAAAGCCATGTCTGTCTCATCAAAATTAGATGATCTAATCTCTGCTATATTTGCTCAAGCCTATAAATAGACATAAGCTACTTGCCCACTGCTCCCACTGACTACGACAACCCTCTGGTAGAATAATATCTACATACATTTCTAAAGCTAGTTTAGAACGACGTTATACTTATCCTCTTGCCGGGTCTCATAGTCTGGAACAACAGTAGTGTCAAGTCTGGGTAAACTAGAACCTCCCTGTCACCGTCCTTGAGGCTACCTGAGTACCTCTCGGGTGTCTGAGGTTACCCACCATATCTGTGGAGCGGCTATTGGAATGTCAAACCTGATTGAATATATAGGTCATATTAAATTTTCCGTAATCGTTTGCGGTTCTGGAATCTCTTCCAGTTCTACCATACTCCCACTATTCTTTCTGAAAAAATCTATTTTACTAAATCTGTGGCGAGTCAAGAACAATATCACTATTGATCTTCCAAATGGTAGAAAAATCAACCCTCGACATAGCCCGGGTCAACCCACAAACTGGCATTACAGAAACGTGGCTTGATTTATCCAGTGTCTGGTTTTAAGCATAAGCTGGACAACTCCTCTTACCTTAACATCGTTAAGATATGAACCATTCTATATCCAATATAGAAACAGAGGCACTAATTTAATTGGAACCAGATTCAAATCATGCAGCTGTCTCCAGTGCATAACAACTTAATGGAAAAAGGCTAATCAGCATTACTCAACTTAGGAATCCATCCAATTATGAGTAACCTGAAAGAGAAACAAGTTTCTCAAAACCATTAGTATCATCTGAATACCAATCACAAGAATCTACATCTTCGATCTCTTTGAAGAATCCTGATACTTGCGACATCTGGTTCTCTACTTTATTCTTATACCCATAACTTCTTAAAACTTAGACATTGTATTTCTACGAAACACTTATCTAAAAACTAGAGAAGTCACATGTAAATAGAACATAGTACGAGGACCTACCCCTTTGTCCTTATGGACACTGGACAACATACAATACTCTGTATAAGTCCGCTGAGTTGAATAACTCAAAACCTGTGTGTCGTAGGTTGAAAATTGTACCCAGGCGATTTCCTCAAACCAATTACAACGAATTCCGATATAATGAGAATGATCACCTAATTCCCAATAACTTACTCCCACTCATCATCTGTAAAACCATACAGATGTGAGAATCATACCTGGTAAATACATACCCTGGAGTAAGTATCTAATTCGGAAATCAGTTTTCTTTTAACAATGCACTGAAACATCAAAATGTTTCATAGGGGTATCCTGGTATTCCTAGTAATACCTCTTCCATAATCCAATTCATGACTGTAACCGTATATTTCTTTGCCATCTCTTCAAATCCCTTTATTTGTCTTTAGTCATTACCTTCTGTACACCTTCGTTAGGCTAAATGGTTTTCTTTCTTCCCTACCGTTCGGCACCAGCTTATGGTTTAGAAGAAGACTATCCAGTAAGCATGATAGGTGTACTTTCCTAATCCTAGGAGTACTCGCAACTTGAGAGAAGGTGATGATAAAAGACAACTGAATAATACCTTATTCTATTTCTCCTGAACCGAGGGAAAAAGAAAAGGTGAAAATAGGAGTGGTGATGAAGTACGCGGTTTGGTCGTGAATGATAACAGTCGCAATTTACTTTGCCCTCTTTCTAATCCCTTTAATTTTATCTTTAGTTATTACCTTCTGTACACCCTACTTAGGCTAATTGGTTTTCTTCATTCCCTACCTTTCGGCACCTGCCTATGGTTTGGAATAAGACTATCCAATAAGCGTAATAGGTGTACTCTCCTAGACTAAGGAGCCCTCGCAACCTGAGAGAAGGTGATAATAAAAGACAACTGAATAAACCAATTCTATTTCTCCTGAACCTGGATCCATCCTTGAAGAAGTCCCTTCGAGTTCGTATATAACCATACGATGGATCTATCCAATGGAAGTGGATGTTCGTAGTAATACGGGGTGTTCTGAGAAATGCAAAGGGTAAAAGAAGGAGCGACAATGACTTATGCAACTTTAGATAATCCAAAAGCCAGTATTTTAAGAAGGTTCGGTCAACTTGGTCACTGAGTCATAGTCTAGGGTCGGTCAAAGGTCGCTGCCCGAGAGAGAGAGAGAAAAGAAACACTCTGCGTGCACTCTACCCTAGATCAGAATGGTTATCACTTTATCTAATCAGTAAACCTCCCACTGTAATCTCAAATTCTCCTCCAAACCTGAAAGAAGAATTATTCGGGATCACCCGAAGAGTAAACCAACTTATCAGTGAGAATCGGGATTCAACTATCATTGCATGATAACTTGATGGAAGCCACTCAAGTTATCACTGTAGGGTTCCTAGGCACTCTCAAGAGGTCTCACAAGGCATCAACCATGCCAATTTCAAATTTTATGGGTGCCGAGAAACCCTAATACGGATCGTGGACTAGATGTTTAGGCGATATACTAATCTAGTTAACAACTTAACTAAAGGAGAGAGACTACAACCTTTGTAGATCCGGTTCTCCACTTCCTTAGCTCCACGTAGGTGTCCTCTCGCTGTCCATCTCGAATCCCGAACTCAATCGTCAGCTTCATCAGAGAAATGGGCGGAATAGGTCGTCGGCTTCGTGCCGAAGATGATCTACGTCGAGGTTGCACAAGTTCAAGCTCCAACTTCACCAAGTTGCGAAACTTGTGAAGAAAACACCCAAAACAACTTGGCAAGAGGTAGAGGGTGAAGAAATAGGAGGTGGGTTCACTTTAGAATTGGATTTCACTCACTTTTGCTCAAGTTGCCATTGATGGGCTTAAGCTTTTCTTGAAGAAGAAGATGATCAAGAAGAAGAAAGAATATGATAAGTGATTTAAAATGAAAAAGAAAACAATACTTATCATATCCTAACTAAGGTTAAGTGTAGAGAATATACCATGGTTACTTGGATGAGTTAGGGTTAAGCATGAAGACAAGAATGGTTGCTTAAGTCAAAGCTTCATGAAGCTTCAATAAGAGACAAAGAAAGCCACCATTCTCATCTAAATCTTTTCTAAATAAATAAACAAACAAATAAATAAAAAGGCAAAACCCTAATCATCTCTTAACCATGGTTTAATTCTTCACACTTAACCTAATGAGCAAGTATCATCAAACATGATACAAAGATGTGCACAAAAGTATATCACATATACAACATGTACATCAAGTGAGAAAATCCATTTAAAGTGAACCAATACTAGTTAATGCAAAGTAATATATCAAATATATAATTATACATTAAATCATTAAATCAACACTTGATTTAACGATCCGGTCATATCGTATATAACCGACCAGTATCCAATGTATCGTTTTATCGAATGAATGATTCGATAACTAGGTCATATCGCATACAACCAATCGAAACATTCATCGCGAGAATGAAATGCGGTATCACATACACGCATTATTCTCGGTCCCGCACATATCTCATATGCGCTCCTATTTCGTTTCGCTTGAGCCAGGAAACCTCTGTGTAGGACTCTAAAGACTCGTCAATACGCCGGTAGCAGATGATGATCATATCAAGTACCCACAAGCCGCAAGCGGTCTGCTAAACGTAACGGCCATCCGGGTATTGAGCGATCAGAAGATCGACGAGCCAGCCCGCTCACACTCCTGTGAATCCAACCAGTAACACTTACCGTACAGTCCGGTCTGATACGTCGCATATCAAGTCTAGGGGTGGTAAACGTCAGACCCCAATAACCGATAAGTCGTGCCGATGTGAGGCTCATAACGGGTCGAGAAACTATTGGTAACACTTACCAGCAAATCTCTGATCAGCCCTGGCCAGGGACTTCCCTGTTACGACCAATCGAGCACAGCGCAACATCAACTCCCAATACCGGGAGAGACGAAACCCCTCCTATCGCTCATTGCCTCCATGTGACTCGGGACTGTACCCAAAGACCACCGTTTTGCACGCCCTCATGGACGTGGTAAGGTGGAGATCAAAGCACAGTGGGAATCACACAAGACTCTATGACGATCTCGGGTCTACAGACTAACCTGTACAAGTGTCACCTGAGAACTGCCATCTGACGTGAGGTATAATACCATCTGGGAGTTCTCGGCGAGTCCGTCCAGTGTACCCAGTCTCCACTGAGCACCCGTATACCATCTCTGATGTCAAACACCAATGGATATGGGATCATCCATCGCCCATCTCATGGGTCGAGAAGCGTATACGCTAGTCTACTCTGGTATATCGATGCCCCGTCTCGATACACCCACGACTAGGGACCTTGAAGGATGTACTTATGGACTACCATGTCTCCACTAGTATGATCTGCATCATAGTCCAGGTAGTCAAGTACACATCCTAAGGGCTTTACCAACATGTAACCATAAGACAGTTTAAAGAGACTAGTGTACATGTTAAGATAAAGAGCAACCAGATAGCATACTATCATATCGAGCAAGAAAGTCATCTCTATATATGTCCAAGCATCCAATATAATATACATCATCTGTATATACTGGCCTCTAGGGCATACATACAACTAACAATCACACTCCAGAAGGTATGCGCATACTTGGCAAGTTTGCTTTATGTTTGAAACTCCCGATGTGATTTTTTCCCCATGCTCTTATGACCTTGACGAAAGCCAACAAATCATAAGTCACATGTCGTCATTATCCAGGTTAATTTGAACCCACCCGTACATACCCTTGACGAAAGCCAACAAGGTAATACGACTGTCCCAAACCAACACATCTATCTATGCTACAAATGAATACCCCAGCAGCTACCAAGCACTATGCCTTGACGAAAGCCAACAAAGTAGCTTGAATACTACTGACCATCCATAAGATACGACGGAGGGCTACGGCTGGTTTTTGGCGAAAAACCTTTAACGTAATGAACTTGATCTCGCTGAAGGAACCGGATAGCTTTTTATAAAAATATAGTGGCGAAAAACCTTTGCTAAAGAGGTCACTCCCGGTGAAGGGATCTTGGCTCTTTCCTCGTGGAATGAGGTGCAGGATATTCCAACTGAATACCGCGATGCAAAGCAACTTGTAATCGACTATAGTGAAGTTATTACCCTGACGCAAACTTCTGCCCAAGGGGTCACTCTCGGTGAAGGGATATCGGCCCTTGCCTCGTCGAATGAGGTGCAGGATATTCTAACTGAATACCGCTATGCAAAACAAAAGGAAACATCTTTGTAATAACACCTTTTAAATTTGTTCCAACAACATCAAATATAGGTATGTTTTATCCTTGCATTGATAAGAATCAATGCAGTCCCATCAATCAATCACACCAGAAAAGAACGAAAATAAAATGTACGTATATGCCATTCGCATTCGTCACTGGGTCCCGTCATCACCCGTTAGGTTACTTAACTAACGACAGAGCGGGGGCTGGACTAGCGCCGGTGTAAAATATATACAACATCTAATAGTATATATACTAATATACAATAATCGCTCCAGGCGTGATAATATGCAACATTACAAAAAGTAATAAGCATCACAGAACAATACAGATAATTTGGGATCCCCGGGTTTTATAGAGCCGCTGCTGAAACCCGACGTTTCCCTGGTTGTGTGGATAGCCTGTGCAATGAAACCTAGACCCTTACGGGTGCGGCAAGTTACCCGCCAAAACCTGAAGCGAGGTAGTCCCCACAACATAGTGAATGGAACACCCGACACTTCACGGAATCCGGTAACTTGAGCACCCCTCCTTGGGTCAACCTGTACCCCTTACAAGTGCGGCGAATAGTCTGCCAATTCTAGAGTGAGGTCCCTCTGCCTCTCAAAGCCATGAGATACGGACCCGTTGCCCTCCAGAACCCGGCTATCCGTGCACTCCGTCGCGGGATAAACCTAGTACAGAAATAAAAATATGTACAGCGGGTACATCGACCTCAACCCGGTCGTGCCCCAAAAGAATATTATACAACAGGCAGTGACGGCAGTCCACATGTTGGACGCTCGCCCCGCAATATCAAATGTACAAATAAATCCAAACTGCACTATCATTGCACCCTGCTATCCACCACGACAAATCCGCAATATCACAGCACAACACAGAACATCAACGAGAATGTCACGTTCGTAAACCCGTCTAAAAGAACTATAGCAATTAGACGCGGTTTACCGCTCAAATGACATTCCTGGTCGGAGATATAAAGTAAGTACTGTATACTAACAAGTTTAAAATTTCGATCGAAAAAATTTCCCGAAGTGGGCCCCACGTACATCTGCTGTACAGTAACAAAATCTAGGCCCAAAAGAACAGTACCAGAAACCACAATTTATCATGTAGAAACAACAGAAGAAACATGGTCCACTAAGTCACAAATACGGCCGTGGTTCTGCGGTCAAAGCAAGGTTTTTACCGCGTTTCCGCGGCGGTTTGGTCGATTCAGTGGGTCGTTTTTCTTCTGGTTCCTTAAAAAAGCCTGCTTAATTTTCTGGTATATGCAAAATAATTTTTAGACCTTTTTAAAAATCGACAGAAACTTTAACATGGAATTTTGCGGTTTTCGAAAATCCGTTCGATCGATGTTTTAAACGCGTTAGCACAAGTTAGTATAGCTTAATGGTGAGGCTCTGATACCACTGTAAGTCCACGGTAGCGCCCCGGCCGTCTAACAAACGCCAAATGCGGAACAAAAACTTTTACGACTGGCGCTATCACGTACTATAACCCGGATCTGCCATTAAAGCTAAACTAACAAACTACAAAGTGGGTAGAAATGTTATACCGAATGATCCGAGTCCTTCGGTCTTCAACCATCATCCCACGCTTTGTTGCGGCTGCTCCGATCTCCTGAATCTCCAGTCTTCTCATCCAGGTGGCACCACGTCGACGGATCTTTAAACGGGCTCCCGCCTCTGAACCGAGGCAACTCGGTCACCAAGTTTGCTAAAAGAGATGACCAAGATTGATGTAGAGAATGAGTAGAACACTTTGTCTCGTTACGTCCAAAGCAATGGACGAACGGTTAATGAAGTTGCCTTTTTGGATTGGAATGAAATGAGAAATGTTTCTATCTAATTTCCATGAATCCCAAACTATAATCTTTTAATCAAGCAACCATCATCCCATCACCAAAGAATGGCCGGCCACTAAATAGGAGGAGGGGTGAGTGTAGGAGAGTGAGGGAGGTGACCATAACAATGAATGATATCCATGATTCATCATAACACCTTGCTAAAATAATAAATGAATACAATGAATCACCTTAACCTAGTCATCCATTCATGAAATGCACACAATGAATCACTAATCTAGTCACCAAAATCATTTAATGCAATGAATGAGTCATAATCCTAGTCACCATCTAGAAGTTTCTACACTCACCCTCAAGAAAAGATAAATCCGCATTTAACCGAATATTAAAAGCGGGTGATAGAAAACAGGAAACTGGCAACTTCCAAAAGCGATCCTGAAACGAATTTCAGGATAACCCCGTATCAGTATAAACATACCCGCATTTGTATTACGACCGAATACAAATGCAACTGAGACAAAGATATTATATCTACACAGCATAATACTCGGATCCGGCTTAAAACAAAGCCGACCAGTATTATCTGCCCGAAATATGACACGTGCGTAAACGCACGTGCATTTTCCGAACCCTGCCATAAAACCATACGGCCTCTACAACGTTTCGCCCGAACTTGGGAAACGGTCTGTGGGGGACTCTAATGACTCATCAACACACTGGCACTGGGTATAACCATTAGCACGTCAGAGGTACAAGCTGTACATAACGGTTTCCTATGTATTGATTGGAAGGGAAGCTGACGAGCGAACTCATCCATTAACCCTACTGATCCTAACAGTGACAATATACATACAGTCCGGTCCGTTCGTCTATGAGTATCGCATATCGGCCTAGGGGCTGGTAACGTCAGACCCCCAATAGCGGTAAAATTCGTGTCAGAGAGTGGCCCAGAACACCCTGAGATACTACTGGAGTACCTACCAGTAAATTTCCTGCCTCGGCCGAGGGCTTTGTGTAATGGCTCTCCTAGACACAGCACGATCTCACCCCCAATACCGGGAGAGAAGAATCCCCTGCCGATCCGCTCACTTGCCTCCATGTGGCTCGGGACTGTACCCAAAAAAGACATGTTTGCAAGACTCCTTTGAGCCGTGGTAGGGTAGAAATCAAAGCACAGTGGGAACTCACACGAGACAAATGACGACCTCAGGTCGATGAACTAACCTGTACACATGTCACCAGGGAACTGCTATCCGACGATATGTATAATACCAACTAGTATGTTCCCGGCGTGTCCTGTCCGGTGTACTCATAACCTAATGAGCACCTGTATACATCTTAGGTGATCCTACTGACACCAATGGCTTGTGAGACCGGCCATCGCCCCTCGTCGGGGTCTCGAATGTATACACTTGTCTACTCTGGAGTATCGATGCCCTGTCTCGAAACTCCCACGACTAGGGACACTTTAAGGATATGCGTATAGACCCCAGCTCCCACGTATATGATCGCCATCATACTGCTGGCAGTCAAGCAAGAATCCTATGGGCTCTATCAACATACAATAGTGAACTAAAGCATGTATACGATGATAAAGACAAACTAGATAGCATACTATCATCTCGAGCAAGACTGTCATATCAGTATAGGTCCTGCCTCAATCATTGCAATCACGTACCTGCGATCCAATAATTGACTTTGAGGGCACTATCTCCAACAGTTGGTATAGAAACAAACATGTGTATATAAATATAATGAATATGATGTACATGGGTATAAAGGCATGAGGTTGTATGAAAATTAGATATGTTGACAGAGGTATATGTTTGGTAAAGGTTCAAGTAAAGTCAAACGAATATTCAGTCTAAGAGTTAGATCAGGTTAAACAAGGTATGTATGGATGGAAATGGCTGGTGAACATACTCGTATCCTTGAGGTATCCCATGACTAGCTGGAAGCAGTATGAGCTGGTGCTCATGCCTGGGATGGCGATCCATGTGGTAGCGTGAACATCCCCGAAAGGTGTCCCATAACTACTATGGAGTTTTGTCTAGCGTGAATATCACTCAAGTGCACAGGTATTTCCACCTTTCAGTTCCATAATAAACAACAAGTCTAAACTGGTAAAATATCCACATCCAAGATACTGAATAACCCGTGTCTCATAATGAAAGGTAGATAAGGTAACAGGCGGGTATAGCACATGATGTGAGTTTAGTGTTGAGTATCAATAGGTATTGTAAACGTTTTAGTTTGTTAAATAAGGGTTCGAATACTCGCGATTATTCCGTTGTGGCCACGGAACAACAACTGGGGAAGTGAAATGTATCGTTTCACTTCCCGGGATCATGATCGAGTAGTAGGGGAATCTGAGTTCCGAATCTCCTTGCCTAATCAAACTACCCATCCCCTGGTTCAGTATAAAGGTTTTGACGAATTAGAGTTATTGCGTATATATTTAGGCATGGAATTTCCACATTTGTATGTCATCCACATTTTGGATCATTCGCCCTCAAATAGGGTTAGTATTCGCCCGAATATCGGGTTAGTAGTCGTCCACACATTGGGCTGGTCACCGTGCCTGCAGGGATCTTCATATATGTATAGTCATCCGTACATCAGACTGGTCACCCGGAATATCGGGATCTTCTCAATAAGTATTCCATACCTAGGTCCGCGGATTCTAACCCTAACCGTATCATGTTTTGTATGTGTCATAGACGTGTAATCAATAAGTTGATCTCATTTAATATGGTCTTCCACAACCGCTCGTTTTATCTTGTTATCTTCTAAAGTTTGTAATGTACTTCGTATCATCTTATAGAACACTTAGTTAATAAAGGATAATGGTGTTTAAGTATATTTATAATTTCTAAGAAAACCATGATGTTTGGAATATTTATCGTTTTGGAAACCCATAATATCTTACTGAGAAAATATCGTTTTAATAAAAGGTTATGGTATTTGTTTGAAAATTATCTTTTAATAAAGTTTTAGATATCCTTTTGGAAAATATCATTTATAAGGGTTATGGTCTTTGTTGAAAATAGCCCTTTAGTAAAGGTCAAGGTATTTAAATGAAATTATCTCTTTTTAGGATGGATTGAGATATTTTATTGTAAATAATAATTTTATAAAATTATAGTTTTTTAAGTTTGAGGGAACGTTTTAGAAAATACGTTCATGTTGGCAACCGCTGCACATGGACGGCAGGATTTGTGTCCTTTTCAAGGACGATTGCCTATCAACCACGAGGTACTCGCGTAAAACATTACCCTATTATTAGGGTAACTCATTAAACTCTAGTTAACATTCTAAGAAGAATTAATAGAAAAACATCCCTTCGAGTAAAAGGGCTAAGTTGGAAAAACATATGCCGTTATTTAAATTTAGTAATAACCCCTTTCAAAAGGTGAAGGAATTAAGCAACATTATAGTAGTCGAAGAAAAAGGGTGTACGTAAAAATATAGATCTATAACGTATCTAAAAATAATTATTCCAAATATCTTATCTCGTGTGGATTTAAAAAAAAAAATATAACTTTTTAACAAAACGAGGGTATTTTTGTGGAAGAAACCTATTTCGAGATCACAAATGTAGCTTGGGTGAGTGTGGGTATGTAAGGGGTGAATTAATACTCGTGGGTTATAACATTAGGCCTGTCACATTCCATATTTTATGAGAGTGCAACATTTTTTTGGCATATAGGAGTGATTACGAAAACCATTTTAATCATAGGTTAAGATTATCATCGTTAAGGGTACAAAAGAATATGCATGCAAGAATATTATAACATCATTTTAATGGGGGGTTGTTGATTAGAAATCGGAACTAAGGTTATTGAAAAAAAGAAGAAGGTGACAGATGAAGGGAGAGAGGCGGTTCCTACCTTTGATTAGAGTTGGTTGTAGACGGGTTGAAAATGTAGGCTTGTGCAAACTCCTCAATAGCTCCGTGCTCAGATTTTTTCTTGGTGATTGGGTGGAGCCGTAGCGTCGGCGTCGTCGATACGAAGGCGCTGGTATTTTTTTCAGAATTTTTGGAGTTCTGAGGAGTGAGAAATCAATGTTTGAAGCGACTATTTATAGGGTTTTATTTCTAACCATAAAATCCAAAATATCGGTTAAAATATACGAAAATCCGCGCCGACCAATGATTTCCTCATCATCTGTTGATGATTTCGCCCGCCGCCAGGGATTCCTAGCCGTTGGATGTTGGTCCAACGGCCGCCGCAGCACCGTCACGCCGCCGCAGCCCGCCACGTGTCCACGTGGCTAGGGATCACGCGGTTTCACGTGGTCCCCACCACGTGGGCGCCGCCGCGCGCTCTGGGCCGTTGGATCTTGTATCCAACGGTCCAGGATCAAGGGGATTTAAATATATATATATATATATATATATATATTTTTTTTAAAAGAATAATAAACTGTTTGTTATTTAAAAATTAAATTTGGTTTTAAAATAATTGTTAAAAATAGTTAAAAATATGGGAAAATTATGGAAAAATTTCAGAAAATATATTTCATTGTTATCTTTAGTATAAAAATAATTTTGGGCTAAAACTAAATAATATATCCATTCCTATGGTTTTAGCTAGTTATTAAAATCTAGTTTATCCTTTAAAACATTTTTATTTACGAATTAATTATTTTAATCGATAATAAAAATATGCAGATTATTTTAAGGCATTATAAAACATTTTAAGCCTATAAAAACGATAAATAGATTTTAGAAAATTCTTTTAATCATTTTCAATGCTTAGAAAATTATTAAAATTACTTTAAAAATATTCTTCTATCAACAAAACACGTAAATAATTATTTGATAGTAGAAATTTAAATAAAATATATTTTATTAGGTATTAGAAAACATGGTTGTTACAAAAACATTCAGAAGTTTTGTAAAATCATATCCGCGATTTCTCAAATCCAGAAATCTCATGAAAACAGAATCTCATAAGAACATGGCAATAATGGAACAACATGTAAAGGCATAGAACAGTAATATATTGCATGCTGATGTGAATTGAGCAGCAATCTAAAATACCGGCAGAAATATAGCATGGCAAGTGTTTTCATATAAGCGTGTTCGTATAAGCAATGTAAAGAAAGTACAATATCCGGAACAATAAGTGGTGCTGTGTAACATTTCAGAAAATTTAAATATTATTTTTGGGAATTTTTATAATTTAATGATAAATATTATGAATATTTTAATAATGCGGTATAATTAAATACCGATAAAGTGGAAAATATTTAGAAAATTATAGAAATTACTGAAATGAGGGTGCTTTATGTGATTTATGCAAATTACAATTTTTATAATTATTTATACACTATTTTAATGTTAATCTCGGTTAAATATCGCTAATCTTGTATTAATCCGGTTTTGTGCATGACATGCACCCTTTCATGTTACAAACCTTATCATTTTTCCTTTTGTGTGACCATGGTTTTAAATTAGGGTTTTCATTTGGATTTAAAATGAAAAGAGAAGAGAAGAAAAGAAAAAAGGAAAAGAAAAGAAAACATTAAACTAAAGAGTATGGGCAAGAGAGAGAGAGGTGAGGGATCAACCTTGGACCTTAGCACTTTGTACCCTTCATTGTTTCATCTTCATCCTCAACTCCCATGGCAGCCCTCTTCATTCCCTCTCCTCTACCTCCTCACTTCATCATCAATCTTTCATCAAAACATCATCCCCACTTCACAAAAAACATGCATAAGCTTTCTACCAGCACTTTGGACCAAGAAATGATGGATTTTGAGCACTTGGGGCAACTCAAGAATATTCTTGAGTTGCCAAATGAGGTAATCTTTTCACCATTTGTGTATTAGTTAAGTTTCTATAGCCTCTATTTAAGTTTAAAATCGATTTAGTGTAGTTTTGTGAACTTTGAGATTGCCTAGAAGAGGGTTGAGGAATTATTGAGTTGTGTTTGTGCTAGTGAGCTTTATTGGTGACCTTAAACCCTCCCATGGTGTTAGAAACCCAGACCAACCCAGGACAAAAACCTGAAACCCAAAACAGAAACTTTCCAATGTCGGTTTTGTGGAATTGTGATGCCTACAGGAAATCTGGAGTGATCTGGAGAATTTTTGAGAAACACAAACAACCCTAGTGGACTAGAATTGACACTAGGAGACCCCCCTCTGCACACGAACCCAAACAGAGCCAGTTTGGCCGAGCATGCCGTATTTTAGGGGGTAGGGGCCGGCCACATTGATGAATCAGGTGCCCAGGTTCCTTCTGTAGGTCATATACACCATGTACATCACCCCAGTATGGTTTGTTTAAGCTAATTTGACCTGAACTAAAATCTGGGACCACTTTTATGGGTTACTGCCTTGTATTTGGTGATGTTTATGGATTTAAGTTTTGATATTTGTGTTTTATCTCGGCCACTTGACATTTGTACGTCTGTATCGAGTGTTATTTGGTTGAATTGCGATAGCAAACTATAGGTTTTAACCTATGTGTGATACTCGTGCCGATTTGGTTTTCGTGCGTGATTTCGGTTTACGATATCTTGTGTGTATATATGTAGGTTCCATCGAGTGGACTTGAACAACAAGGACGAACGTGGCGTCATCGACTTCGGCAGGCGAGGATCAAGGTGAGTAGATATATATCTACGGGGGAAGTCGGGTGGATGGCGTATAGCACCCCCGCAGTTTCGTAGTGTAGTATACGAATATGTATACATACATACATACATACATACATACATACATACATATATATGTTTATTGTGAGATTATTGATTATCAAGATAGATTCTAGGTGTTCATGATATAGTTTTAGTGTAATTAGAAGTAACTTAGTTTAGCTTCTTAGTCGCGAAACCCTAGATTAGAGATTACACCCACACGCACACACGCACTTGCATACCTTTTATTTCTTGTGCGTATATGGGGATATATATATATATATATATATATATATATATATATATAATACACACACATATAGGTATGGGACTATGTATATATATATATATATACGTATACATATACTTGGATTATGAGGATAATACTTAGTACTTGGAGATGAGTCGATGAGATTGGGCACATGCCATGAGATCGGTGATGAGAATTGGATCGTATTATGAGATACGACATGATATATTAGCGGATCATTGAGCGATGTGTTTTCATACACACGCATACATATATGTAGATGCTATCAGTATGTACTAGACGTAGATCAGTACCCCCAGATCATGATATATGATGAAAAGGATACCAGATGACTAATGAGATAAATGTGATATTTGACCCGTACCCATATTTGACTATTATATATATATATATATATATATATATCGACTCAAAATTAGGTGGTTTTTCCTTACCCTTTTGATCAGTCTGTTAGTTTAGTCCAGTAGTTTACTTGTAGATGTTAGACTAGACTCGGTCATACCTATTTCAAAACTAACGAATCGTGAGTATTTTAAAGACAGGCCAAGAGATTCTACGGATATTTCAAAGGGCGTACATTTTCTTAAAAACACCGTAGCCCTATTTTCTAAACACCACGGTTCGTGTTATTTCAAACGACAAACCGTATGACCTATATATATTATTGTAGATTATTTATTGTTGTATTTTTTATTCAGCTCCCGCATATTCTTGCTGTTCGCATCGCATTGCATGCTTATATTGTGTTTCATATGCTATTATCGAAATCATGCTGTTAAGACACCGACACCATTACCGATGATGCGTATGCTCCACGTACACCTTCTTGCCGGCTCACACACATCATCATCGGTAATTGCCATGTCACATATGTAAGTCCATGTTGCTCACCCCGGTTCTTACGGGGAGGCGAAAACGGCGAAAAACGATTTTTTGGCGCAAGGCAACATGGACTAAAACACGGATCTTTGCTAAACTATGAACTAGCAAACAACTAGAGGCGTTATCTACTATGCCATAGAAGTTATACCTCACGAAACCGGTCCTTTGGGTCTTCTCTCCGTTGTCCGGCTCATCCATCCACGCTCCGAGGGTCGATCCGGATCTTGGTCACCTCCGCGGCCTTCTTGAGTCGAAGACGATCCACCCGAGAGATGTACACCGAGCTCCACCTCGAGCTGAGGCAACTAGGGCAACAAGATCGCTAGTCTTGAAGTCCTAGGTTATGTAGAAGAGGTTGATGGAAGTGTTTGTCTTTGTGGATTCTTTTTCTCTCAACACATGAGATCAAAAGAAAATTTCAAGAGGAGGAGGATGAAGGAGATCAAGCAACCATAGAGCTCTCTTTCTTTCTTCTCACTTGCAAGAGAGAGAATGAGAAAAGAGAAATGAAATTATCAACTAAAGAAAAAAGGCACCATGGTTGTAATAATACTAAACATCATCATTACTAATCCTATCATGATAAAGTTGATGGCTACATTGACATGACCATTTTCATAATCCAAAATGAAAAAGAAAACCAAAGAAGAGTGTAGACCTCTCATGAAGGTCAAGGTCAACTTTGGTCAACGGGTCAACAAAGTCAAGAGTGGTCAAGGTGGTCAGATGGTCAAAGCAATTAGCCATCACAAAATTATCACTAAAAGGATTAGTAAATAATGTCTCCGGCTCATAATGGTTTTGACCGAACGAATTGTCAAAACCCTAATGAGCCTGCCACATAACGGTTTTGGCCGAACCAACTGCCAAAACCCTAATGAGGCACCTCCTCCTTCATCACTCCTCAAAATTGTGCATACACACCCGCATCCGCATTCCGTAGAATGCGAATGCACAGAAGACAAAACAAATCCATCCGTGCAATACTAGGATCCGGCTTAAACCAAAGACCACTAGTATTGCCTGCCCGAACAGCATACACACACAAGTGCACGTAAGTGATCGCAGCCCTGCCGTAAAACCATACGGCCTCTACACGTTTCGCTCAGTGCAGGGAAACTCTCTGTGTGGGACTCTAAAGACTCGACACTACGCTGGCAGTGAGTTTAACCACAGACCGCAAATGGCACTAGCTGTACGTAACGGCCCCCTGGTAGATGTCGATAAGAAGGCCGATGAGGTAAACCCATCCGAACTCGTACTGAGCCTGTATGTGACAATCTCCGTACAGTCCGGTCTATTCGTCTGATACATCGCATGGCGGGCCTAGGGGGTGGTGAACGTCAGTCCCCTAATAGCGGTACAAGTCGTGTCGGAGTGTAGCCCAGAACACCCTGAGATAACACTGGAAACCTACCAGTATATCTCGCTTGCCCTGGCCAGGGACTACTCGTGTAATGGCTCTCCTAGACACAGCGCGATGTCAACCCCCAATACCGGGAGAGACGAATCCTGTCTAACCGTCACTGCCTCCAAGTGCTTCGGGACTACACCCAACTACTACCTGTTTGCACGACTCCTTTGAGCCGTGGTAAGGTAGTAATCTAAGTACAGTGGGAACACACTCGAGGCGAAGTGACAGTGTTAAGTCAGCGGACTAAGCTGTACTCATGTCACCTGGGAACTGATAACTGACGATAGGTATAATACCATCCATCAGTTCCCGACGAGTCCTGTCCAGTGTACTCGTAACCTAACGAGCACCTGCATACTATCTCGAATACGACGTACTGACGGCTGTGGGACAGACCGTCTCCCGTGCTGGGATGAGAAGGGTATACGCCAGTCTACTCCGGAGTATCGATGCCCTGTCTCGATAGTCCTACGACTAGGGACCTGTATAAGGATGTGCTTATAGATTACCCAGCCCCCACAAGTATGACTGCCATCACAACGCTGGTAATCAAGCAAAGATCCTAAGGGCTCTACTAATATGTATAAGCGATATGCTAAAAGAAACACATGCATATATTGAAGTAGATACAAACCAAATAGCATACTACCATTTTGAGCAAGATTGTCTATACAACTGTGAATATCCCAAGCTTCCATTAAGTAATATACAAGCTAGTATGATACAGTAATGGCCTCTAGGGCATATACACTAACAACATACACATTAGAAAATACTATTCATTAGTACAAATCGTTAGTTGATAGCTTCGACATGGTATTAGTATACTTGCTTTATATGATAGCTTAGACATTGCATTTATTACCGTATTTTGCATGCATATTTACATATTCATTGTTATGCATTTTTAGGGCTAGTCCGGATTGCCGGAGCCCAATACATTTTAAATTCATTGTTTATTTATTCGCGAGATTCAGATTTTCAATGAGATTTATAGATTTGGAGAAACCGCAAGATTTTATAAACTTATTATCATTTTAAATGAAAGTTGCGGTTTTCTCATGATATGATTTGAGATATGTCCACCATGAGTTTTCTCGGCTCTTGAGCGATATCTTACACTCGATTCGAGGAGGAGGAGGAACCGTCTGTGGGTGCATGGTGGACCCGGTGCGGTACCCCGGGACGAGAAGGTCGCAGATGATGGCGTTGAGCCTAGCAGGGGAGCACTACCGACCGGTGACTTCATTGTGACTCGTCGGATATCCGGAGGATACCGATCGGAGTTTGGGCCAGTCCGGATAACCGGAGCCCAGGGGCCAGTCCGGATAGCCGGAGCCCTAGATATTGAGACAGCGAGATATATTTATATTTTGTGTCGATGCTAGACACTGTTTTATGTTGATTTCATTGATGATATCTCGATTTTATATACATAAATCTCACTGAGATATGAAAACAGTTTCTCATTTACATGTATTCTGTTTTCATGCATTCATACCTCATATTTATGATTTCTTACTACCTGAGGTACTGACACGAGCACTTGGTATTACACTTTTGTATAGATGTTTACCCTTGCCACCTTATCATGCTTCAGACCTTATCATATTGAGGATATATTTTTACTGATCGTATTGACCTAGGATTGAGTCATACATACGATTTCTGCTCGGTGATGTTTTCTACTCACGAGTTGGCAACTCACCCCCGTTGTTCCACAGTTTCTTGCAGGTTTTGCCGTACAGGTTCGTTGCGGCTTGCTAGCACACTGCTTCTTCCGGGTGATTGCTTTGGTAGGTGGGTTCACTCGCATCGTGACCGCCATAATGCCTTTATTTATATTCAGTTGTATCTAGTAACTCCATCAACCAGATTGTATTATTTATTCGACTTAGAGAGCAGTGTATATTATTTCGACCTTAGAGTCACGCTTGTATTATTATGGTTTTCATGTTGATTTTGAGTTTCCTTTTAAGTTTTGATCCTCGCCCTTGGAGTTGTATATATTATTGCTTGCGTGGTTGTGACCGTCAATTGACGAAGAGCTAGCTCCCGTTTGGGGATGCCTTTTATCATTGATGTATATATTATTCATGTTGTACCCCGTTGGGGCCAGTATTTACAAAGGAAACTCTGCCGAAATTTTCAGAAAAGACTTGATGTTTTAAAAACGCATAATTCGGCTTATGCTATTAAAACCACTTGCTTAAAAACAAGTTTTCCATCACTTATTATTTAAAATGGTTTAGATTTCTGGGATTTTGGCTTACTTGAATTAGATGGGATCCTATAGACTTTATATGATTCAAGTGCCAGTCACGTGCCATTTCGGGTCGTGACAAAGTTGGTATCAGAGCGCTAGGTTAATCTTGGTTCGAGTCTATGTTTGACTATGCAGAGCCTAGGACGTTTGTATATATACGGAATCTAGGTTTGACCTTACGGAACTTAGACTTAGTCAAGGGGGTATTAGACCCGAACTTTCGTCGCGTAGGTTGACCTTGGTTGATGAAGTAGGTGACTTAAGGAGAGTGGCGTACCGTGTGTATGTTCCGCGGCATACTTACGATACGCTACTCCGCTTAAGGAGCCTTAGGATGCACATTTCCTTGCACAACATTATATTCATTCCTATGATCTATCCTCATCGATATTGGTTTATGGTTTTGCTGCCACGATTACACGGGCAGAGAGAGCTATTGTTAGAGTTGCGTCAGCATGAGCTCATCACGGACGAGGACTGACCATGGCGTGAT
Source organism: Agapanthus africanus (assembly GCA_030015575.1). Classification (NCBI taxonomy): domain Eukaryota; kingdom Viridiplantae; phylum Streptophyta; class Magnoliopsida; order Asparagales; family Amaryllidaceae; genus Agapanthus; species Agapanthus africanus. The sequence goes on from JASDDO010000024.1 coordinate 613,689,801, forward strand.
TTCAGGGACATACGATGTGCATAGATGCGTCGTTTTATTGTGTTTTCACGCTATGAGCGTTTACGGATCGCTTTTACGAAGATTTCTCGGACGTGCAGATCAGCACCAGAGGATCAGGCTACTGCTAGAGGCCAGCCAGAATGTGATGACCGTCGATGCACCGATTATTTGATGATTGAGGCACTGTTCAGCGTGCGGACAAATGAGCCAGTTGCTGCTGCGAATGATGAGATATCGTCCCAGATGTTTGGAGGTATTGCCGCACGAGTTATACTTAGAGATATGATAGTGTAAGTCCACGTTGCCCACCCCGGTACTTGCGGGGAGGCGGAAAACGGAATAAAAATCGGATTTTTATGAGCTTAGGCAACATGGACTAGACATTAAAGGATCTTTGTTAAACAAAAACTTGCTAAAGCTAACTAGAAACTAGCTAAGTGCTAGAAAGGTTATACCTTTGGTCTTTATGTCCTTCTCTCCTTGCTCCTTGGAGTAGTGGAAGGAGGTCACCTTGTCGTCTTCTCCCGTCAAAGAAAGATCCACCCGAAAGCCTCAACCTTTGGCTTCAACTCCAAGCTAGAAGTGACTAGGGTTCAAGAAGTGCTAGTCCTTCAACCCTAGATGAGAGTAGAGATGATCAAGAGAGGGTTTTTCTCAAGCTCAAGTGTTTCTCAACACATGAGAGGGGAGAGCTTGAGGGAGAGGAAGAACAAGAGAGAGAAATGAAATGATAGAATGAGAATAGATGTGAACCATTCTCACAAATATATGGGTATTATTTTAATTAGATAATTAGTAAGATAATTGTCATGGTTAATCATGATGTGACCATTATCATTTCAATTTGCAAGGATCAAAAAGCATCTTCCAAAAGAAATGATGATGGTCAAAGTGTCAACCTAGGTCAACAAGTCAAGGAAGTCAAAAGGTCAACAACCATAACCATGCACAATTATTAAACTAATTATCAATTAACTATAATACACACATAAGCATTAGGGTTAATAAAATGACAATAGCCATTAACCCTAATCAAGGTCCTCTCCCTTTGTCTCAAACAACTGTGCATACGCACCCGCATTCGTGATTCGAGGAACACGAATACAATGAGAAAAACCAATCCCAAAACATATACTAGGATCCGGCTTAAACCAAAGCCCGCTAGTATAAACTGTCCGGACAGCAAATGTGCACAAGTGCGCGGATGTGAACGAACCCTGTCGCAAAACCATGCGACCTCTACTCATTTTGCCTAAAGGCGAATAGCTCTCTGTGTGGGACTCTAAAGACTCGATACTACGCTGGTAGTGGGTTTAACCACAGACCGCAAGCGGCACTAGCTGTACGTAACGGTCCCCAGGTAGATGTCGATAAGAAGACTGACGAGGTGAACCCCATCTGAACTCCTACTGAGCCTGTATGTGACAATCTACGTACAGTCCGGTCTGTTCGTCTGATACATTGCATGGCGGGCCTAGGGGGGCGGTGAACGTCAGTCCCCTAATAGCGGTACAAGTCGTGTCGGAGTGTAGCCCAGAACACCCTCAGATAACACTGGAAACCTACCAGTATATCTCGCTTGCCCTGGCCAGGGACTACTCGTGTAATGGCTCTCCTGGACACAGCGCGATGTCAACCCCCAATACCGGGAGAGACGAATCCTGTCTAACCGTCACTGCCTCCAAGTGCTTCGGGACTGCACCCAAAAACTACCTGTTTGCACGACTCCTTTGAGCCGTGGTAGGGTAGTAATCAAAGTGCAGTGGGAACACACTCGAGGCGAAGTGACAGTGTCAAGTCAACGGACTAAGCTGTACTCATGTCACCTGGGAACTGATAACTGACGATAGGTATACTACCAACCAACAGTTCCCGACGAGTCCTGTCCAGTGTACTCGTAACCTAACGAGCACCCGTATACTATCCCAAGTACGACGTACTAACGGCTGTGGGACAGACCGTCTCCCACACTGGGATGAGAAGCGCATACGCTAGTCTACTCCGGAGTATCGATGCCCTGTCTCGATAGTCCATCGACCAGGGACCTGTATAAGGATGTGCTTATAGATTACCCAGCTCCCACGAGTGCGAGCGCCATCACAACGCTGGTAAATCCTAAGGGCTCTACTAATATGTATATCAGCAATATGCTAAAAGAAACACATGCACATATTAAAGCAGAGACAAACCAAGTAGCATACTACCATTTCGAGCAAGATTGTATATACAACTGTGAATATCCCAAGCTTCCATCAAGTAATATACAAACTGTTAGTCCGTGTTGCCCACCCCGGTGCTTACGGGAAGGCGGAAAACATAATAAAAATTGGATTTTTATGGACTTAGGCAACATGGACCAAGCTTGTGAGGATCTTTGCTAAACATAAACTTGCTAACCCTAACTACAAAGTAGCTAAGTGATGGAAAGGTTATACCTTTGGTCTTTAGTCCTTCTCTCCTTGCTCCTAGGAATGGTAGAAAGAGTTCACCTTGCTTGTCTTCTCCCGTCAAAGAAAGATCCACCCGAAAGCCACTACCTTTAGCTTCAACTCCAAGCTAGGAGTAACTAGAGTGCAAGAAATGCTAAGACTTGAACCCTAGAAGTGAGTAGAGAAGATCAAGTGAAGGTTTTTCTCAAGCTTTTTGTTTCTCAACACATGAGAGGGAGAGAGCTTGAGGGAGAGGATGAGCAAGAGAGAGAAAAGATATGATAGAATCAATTATTTGTGAGCCTTTCTCACTAATATGTGTGTATAATTTTAATTGTATAATTAGCTTGAAAATTGTCATGGTAAATCATGAAATGACCATTATCATTTCAATTTTGCAAAGATCAAAGAGCATCTTCCAAAACAAATGATGATGGTCAAAGTGTCAACCATGGTCAACAAGTCAATGAAGTCAATAGGTCAACAACAACAACCATGCACAATAATTAAGCTAATTATCAATTAACAATAATACACACAAAAGCAATAGGGTTAATAAAATGACAATAGTCATTAACCCTAAACAAGGTCCTCTCCCTCAATCTCAAGCAACTGTGCATACGCACCCGCATTCGTGATCCGAGGAACACGAACACAATGAGAAAAACCAATCTCAAATCATATACTAGGATCCGGCTTAAACCAAAGCCCGCTAGTATAAACTGTCCGGACAGCAAACGTGCACAAGTGCGCGAATGTGAACGAACCCTGTCGCAAAACCATGCGACCTCTACTCATTTAGCCTAAAGGCGAATAGCTCTCTGTGTGGGACTCTAAAGACTCGACACTACGCTGGCAGTGGGTTTAACCACAGACCGCAAGCGGCACTAGCTGTACGTAACGGTCCCCAGGTAGATGTCGATAAGAAGACTGACGAGGTGAACCCCATCTGCACTCCTACTGAGCCTGTATGTGACAATCTCCGTACAGTCCGGTCTGTTCGTCTGATACATCGCATGGCGGGCCTAGGGGGGGTGAACGTCAGTCCCCTAATAGCGGTACAAGTCGTGTCGGAGTGAAGCCCAATACACCCTGAGATAACACTGGAAACCTACCAGTATATCTCGCTTGCCCTGGCCAGGGACTACTCGTGTAATGGCTCTCCTAGACACAGCGCGATGTCAACCCCCAATACCGGGAGAGACGAATCCTGTCTAACCGTCACTGCCTCCAAGTGCTTCGGGACTGCTCCCAACTACTACCTGTTTGCACGACTCAGTAGAGCCATGGTAGGGTGGCAATCAAAGAACAGTGGGAACACACTCGAGGCGAAGTGACAGTGTCAAGTCAGCGGACTAAGCTGTACTCATGTCACCTGGGAACTGATAACTGACGATAGGTATATTACCAACCAACAGTTCCCGACGAGTCCTGTCCAGTGTACTCGTAACCTAACGAGCACCCGCATACTATCTCAAGTACGACGTACTGACGGCTGTGGGACAGATCGTCTCCCGTGCTGGGATGAGAAGCGCATACGCTAGTCTACTCCGGAGTATCGATGCCCTATCTCGATACTCCCACGACTAGGGACGTGTATAAGGATGTGCTTGTAGATTACCCAGCCCCCACGAGTGTGATCGCCATCACAACGCCGGTAATCAAGCAAAGATCCTAAGGGCTCTACTAATGCGTATAGGTGATATAATAAATAAACACACATGTACACATTAAAGCAGAGACAAACCAAGTAGCATACTACTATATTGAGCAAGATTGTCTGTTCAACTGTGAATATCCCAAGCTTCCATCAAGTAATATACATACTAGTATGATACAGTAATGGCCTCTAGGGCATATACCCCAACACAAACTAGTATGATACAGTAATGGCCTCTAGGGCATATACACTAACAGATAGAAGATCGCTAGTTACCCAAGGATGAGGGACTGGGACATGTGATTCGTTGCCCACCCCGATGCGAGGTCATCAGATTGATTGATTCCAGCTAGAGACGACTTCACACAGGTTCGTTGAGAGTCGATGGAAGACGATCGAATGTCAGAGACCCATTTTCCAAGTTTAAAGTATTCGGAAAAAAACATGTAAGTAATTCCGTAGACCCTCTAGAAGAATGAAACCCTAACTCGATATAATGAAACGCTCTAAAACCTTAAGGTTTACAGCAGTTCGGCGGTGCCATTAATGAGCCTTGGGTTTGCCCTTCTACGGCTGGTCCATAGGTACTGTGGTATGTAGTCGATATTATTAAACTATACCCAAGATATTGAGCTTTTGGGGGATTATGGAAATTTGAAGAATCGATTGGAAGGTTCGACGTCATTCGGATAGCATGTGATAGGATACATGTTAGTGTCTATGCCCTAGGGGCCATTATTGTATCATACTAGTTTTTATATTACTTAATGGAAGTTTGGGATATTCACATGTATATAACAGTCTTGCTAAACATGGTAGTATGCTACTTGGTTTTTCTATCTTAATATGTGAGTATACGTATTGATAGAGCTCTTAGGATCTTGCTTGACTACCAGCGTTGTGATGGCAGTCACACTAGTGGGGGCCGGGTAGTCCACAAGCACATCCTTATTCAGGTCCCTAGTCGTTGGATTATCGAGACAGAGCATCGATACTCCGGAGTAGACTAGTGTGTACGCTTCTCATCCCAGTTGGGGAGATGGTCTGTCCCACAGCCGTCAGTACGTCGTACTGGAGATAGTATGCAGGTGCTCGTTGGGTTACGGGTACACCGGACAGGACTCACAGGGAACTGTTGGATGGTTTTATACCAGTCGTCAGTAAACAGTTCCCAGGTGACATGAGTATAGCATAGTCCGCAGACTTGACACTGCTGCTTCGCATCGAGTGTGTCCTACTGTTCTTAGATTGCAACCCTACCACGGCTCAAAGGAGTCGTGCAAACAGGTAGCAGTTGGGTGCAGTCCCGAGCACTTGGAGGCAGTGGCGGTTAGATATGATTCGTCTCTCCCGGTATTGGGGGTTGATATCGCGCTGTGTCAGAGAGCCATTACGCAAAGTCCCTGGCCAGGGCAAGCGAGATTTGCTGGTAGGTTCCAGTAGTTTCTCAGGGTGTAATGGGCTTCGCTCCGACACGACTTATACCGCTATTAGGGGACTGACGCTTGCCGCCCCCTAGGCCCGATATGCGATAGTCTTAGACGAACAGACCGGACTGTACGGAGATTGTCACATCAGACTCAATAGGAGTTCGGATGGGTTTCCTCATCGGCCTTCTTATCGACATTTACCTGGGGACCGTTACGTACAGCTAGTGCCGCTTGCGGTCTGTGGTTAAACCCACTGCCAGCATAGTAGTCGAGTCTCTAGAGTCCCACGCAGAGAGTTTCCCTACTCCAGGCGAAACGATATAGAGGTCGTATGGTTTTACGACAAGGGTTCGGACGCATACGTGTGTTTTCGCACGTACGACTTTCGGACAGTTTTTACTAGTCGGCTTTGGTTTAAGCCAGTTACTAGTATCCGGTTATTGGATTTATACAGTCTAAAGTTTTTCCGTGTTTTCACGGATAGGAGGGGCATTCTCGTAATTGCGTGAGAAGCTTCTAGAAGATGGTGACTAAGGAGCTTTAGGTGGCATATACATTGAATGAGATTAGTGAGTCATATGGATGATTCATCCATGTCATTAATGCTTCATAATTGCTTAATGACTCATGGAGATGAATCACCATTAGATATTTATCAAGCATGGTTGTAAATCATTTTCTTTTCTTTTCTTGATAAATAAAAATGCTTGATATATATTTTGATAACTCATTTTCTCTTCTCATTATTATGTTCATCTTCTCTCTCCTCAAGCTCTCTCTCTTCAAACCCTAATCCTCCCCTCTCATGTGTTGAGTACAAGGATTAGTTAGACTACTTAATCCATAACCATACTCTATTTCATCTAGGTACTTTGATTAGCACTTAAAGATACCTAGTTGCCTCAAGTTTAGAGGCAAAGCTTGGAGTTTAGCTCTCGTGGTGGATCGTCTACTACTTGGAGAAGGCCGAGGAGGAGGTGGAGTTCGTAAAGATGAAGGACACGGTTCTTTAGGTATAATCCCTTTACATAGTAGTTGTTAACTTCTATGTTTGTTGTTAGTTATCGTTTAGCTTCGATTCATGCGGTTAGTCGATGTTTAGCATATAAACAAGATCGTTTTTCATATTTCCGCCTCCCCGCAAGTCGTGGGGTGTTGTACATCGACTTACAGTGGTATCAGAGCCTCGCTAAACAATAAATAACTCACTTGCAAAATTGTATGAATTTCGAACGGAAAAAACGAAACCGGAAAACCCCGATATCATGAGTTTCTGTCGATTTTTAAATGAAGTCCAAAAATTTTTCAGGGAGGTTCAGAAAGCTTTAAATGACAGTAGTAGAACACCCAAGAAAATTGGGCCCATGAATCGGCTAAAGCGCCGCGGAACCGCGGCGGATCCCACCGATCCGCCGCGCTTCCGCCGCCGAGTTGCCGATTCATGAACCCAATTTTCCTGTGTTGGTTCTCTGTGATATTTGGTATTTTCTGGAATTTTTTATTTTTGCTCAGGTTTCAGATTTACAGAGATGTATTGGAGCAAAATTAAATGTGTTTAATCGATCGAAATTATACGGTATTTGCTTGTTGGATTATATCTGTGTTTGTATAATGTGTTCGTAAACCTCCCCTAACTGCTAGTATGTCGGTTGGCAAGGGGTTGCACATTTCTGTAATGGATTTTACTGTTTGTGGATATGAACCGTGTTGGACTGTTGTGATGTATAGCCGGGGTTATGTGATGGGTTATTATTTAATTCATTTGATGTAAATGTAATTTGTTGTAATATTATTTTGCGGGGCACATCCAGCTTGCGGTTGTAGCCACCGTTGTATTATTTTATTTTACTGTTTTTGCTCCTAGGACAGACCCAAGGTGGGGTGCACAAACTGCCGGGCGGGTAGTTTGCCGTACCCGTTGGGGTCTTGGGTGGGGTAATGGCTATTCATCACAACTGTGTAATCCGTCTTTTGTTGCAGGCTCAAAACAAACACGGATTACTTGCAAATCCAATAAAGTTCATCTGTGATCTGGAATGCCTATTATTGCGTCTGACGAATGTACAATATCTATATATGATAGCTATTTAGACGTCACTTATGTTTTACACCCGCGCTAGCCCAGCCCCCGCTCTGTCGTTAGTTAAGTAACCTAACGGGTGATGACGGGACCCCGTGGCGAATGCGGATGGCATCAGAGGACGTTGTATTTTCGTTGTTTTCTGCAATGATAGGTTAATGATGGGACGCATTATTTATAATGCAAAGAAAATAAACCAAAAAGTTTAATCGTTGGAACAATTTAAAAGAAACTACTCGGTTAAATTTAAAAACAGATATTTTTAAATGCGGAGCTTTAACCACTCCTTTTAAAAGCTATCAGGTTCCTTCGGTTATATCAAGTTCACTACGTTCACGGTTTCGCCAAAACCATTCGTAGCCCTCCGTCATTTCATCTAGGTATTCAGTAGTATTCAAGCTATGTATTTTGACCTAACGCCAAGGCATAGTGTTTGGTAGCTACTGGGTATTCATTTGTTGCATAGATAGATGAGTTAGTTTGGGACAGTCGTATTATCATTTTGGCCGAACGTCAAGGATATATACGGATGGGTTCAAATTGACAAGATAATGATGGGTAGAACTTGACATGTGATTTATGACATTTTGACCTAACGCCAAGGTCATAAGAGCATGGGGCAAAAATATATATCGGGAATTTCTAAAGAAACTAAAATTTGCAAAGAGTTGCATACCATTTGGAGTTTGATGAATGTTGGTAGGATTCCTTCAACATTATCATACAATGATATTTGGATCCCGATCCTACTGTGAGTATATGCTACTTATCAGGATATTCGTCACTTAACGATCAATGCTATAAACCAAGTAAGTGTCAAGAAAGGTGTCAGCGGGGTTACGCCCCCAGAGAAAAGAGGTTATTTAATTAAGGAACTTCGCGAAAGAGTTGGAAAACATCCCTCAAAGTATCGACACTAGCCTGGCTGAACGGTTAAGCAAGTATTGTACGGTGAGAATAGTCCTGGCTAATTCTTCTTTTATGGTTTGAGGAAGGATTCGAGAAACAGTGGGAGCCATCCAGTTTAGATAAACTAAAAACCACTCTAAACTTGCAAGAGCATCATGCTAAAGAGTTTTCTTCTCTCTCTCCTATTTGCAGCGACCCTGAAAATGACTGGACTTAAGTTACTTTTAGAGAAAAATATACCGACAGGGCCAAACTATAAAGATTGGCTGCGGAATGTCAAAATGGCTTTGACCTATTACAAATTGGGGTACGTCCTCACCGCTACGGCACCTGCTGTCCATGGTCCCAAATCCAGTAATGCGGATAAGGAAATCCGCAAAACCTGGGATTTCGATTGCGCGAAAGCCAAGTGCATCGTGCTTGCCTCGATGAACAATGAACATCAGAGGAGGCACGAGGATATGGAACTAGATGCCATATTTCTCCATACAAAGGAACTTTATGGAGAGCAATCTCGTATAGCAAGATACGAGACCTCTAAGAACTTGTTTCGAGCGAGGTTGGCTGTCGGGTCATCGGTAGGAGAACATGTCCTAAAGATGATCGGCTATATAGAAGAGCTCGCAGACCTTGGGACGACTTTGGATAATGAGCTCTATACAGACCTTATTCTCCAGTCCCTTCCTTCCACCTACGCCCAGTTTATCCTGAACTTCAACATTCAAAGAAAAGAAGTTGAACTTCCGGAACTCCTGAACATGTTAAGGAGTGCAGAGGGCACCTTGCAGAAGGCAAGGGAAACACCCGCTATGTTTGTTGGCGGTGCATCTTCTTCCGGGTCCAAGGCTAGGGCCAAAGGAAGGAAGAAGAAGGCCGCCCCCAGACCTAGAGGAGGTGTAAGTAAAGTGGGAGGGAAGGGAAAGAAAAAGTTTGCGGTACCGGTAGTTGGCCAGGATGAGTGCTTCCATTGTCACAGGAAAGGGCACTGGAAGAAGGATTGCAAGGCGTGGAACGCCAAGAACCAGGAACCGAAGCAAGCTGTGGCTTCGACTTCAGGTGTGTTTGTACTTGAGAATTGTCTGTCAATTAACTCTACTTCCTGGGTATTGGATACCGGATCAGGATCTCATATTTGCAATTCATTGCAGGCACTGAGAAACCGTAGAGTGCTGAAGGAAGGTGATATGACCCTAAAGGTTGCTAACGGAGCTAGCGTGGGAGCTGCGTCCGTCGGGGATTATCACCTAGGATTGACAAGTGGACACATTTTGGTTTTACATAACTGTTTTTTTGTACCAAGCTTAACGTGTAATATCATATCAGTTTCCTTGTTATCAAATAAAGGTTATGATTTCACGTTTGTAAGAGATGTTGTTAACATCCACCTTAATCATTGTTTGATTGGGTCCGGTACACTAAATAATGGTATATATGTTTTAAACCAACTCCAAATTTTCAATGTCCAGAACACACTTAAAAGAAAGTCTCCAGATTTAAATAAAGCTTTCTTATGGCATTGTAGACTGGGTCATATCAATGAGAGAAGGTTGACTAAGTTGCATAGAGAAGGATATTTGGACTCGTTCGAATATCAAACTTATGACACTTGTCAATCTTGTCTCAAAGGAAAGATGACAAAGACTCCATTTACTGGACAAGGAGTAAGAGCGAGCGAGCTCTTAGGACTCATACACAGTGATGTATGTGGTCCAATGTCTACGCATACAAGAGGTGGTTTTTCCTATTTCATTACTTTCACGGATGATTACTCAAGATACGGATTCATTTATCTGATGAAACATAAATCCGAGGCTTTTGAGAAATTCCAAGAGTATAAGAATGAAGTAGAAAACCAAACTGGCAAAAGTATTAAGACACTTAGATCTGATCGAGGTGGTGAATACTTAAGTGCCGAGTTCCTAGGTTACCTAAAAGAGAAAGGAATTCTCTCTCAGCTTACTCCTCCATACACTCCACAGCATAATGGTGTATCGGAGAGACGGAATCGAACCCTATTGGATATGGTACGATCCATGATGAGTAATGCTGAGTTACCGCGATCTTTCTGGGGTTATGCGCTAGAATCAGCGGCATATCTTTTGAACATGGTTCCTACCAAGACTGTGCCTACCACTCCATATCAGATGTGGAGCGGGAAGAAACCCCATCTACAGTATATAAAGATTTGGGGATGTCCAGCTTTTGTTAAAAAGCAGCATGTGGACAAGCTCGAGGCACGATCAGTAAAGTGTAAGTTTGTGGGATATCCAAAGAACTCCAGGGGATATCTATTCTATTACGCAGAGGAACAAAAGGTATTTGTTTCTCGTAATGCCCATTTTCTAGAACATCAGTTTTTAGAAAAGGAATCAAGTGGGAGCGAAATAGAACTAGAAGAAATTCCAGAACCACAAACTAATACTGAAAGTTTGGTAGAACCGGTAGTTCAAGAAGAACAGGACATTCCTGCACCCCTCCGCAGGAGTAGTAGGCCGTCTCATCCTCCTGAGAGATACTACGGTTTTCTCATAGATGGGGATAGAGAGGATTGCATCATAGATGATGATGAACCTACTGACTTCCAGCAGGCCATCCAGAGCGGCGACTCGGTACGATGGCTAGATGCAATGCGGACCGAAATGGAGTCCATGTACACCAACAAAGTATGGACTTTGGACTTTGCTCCAGATGGGGTAAAACCCATAGGATGCAAATGGATCTTCAAGAAAAAGATTGGTGTAGATGGACAGGTGGAAACCTATAAGGCTAGACTTGTTGCAAAGGATTTTCGTCAAAGACCTGGTTTGGACTATGACGAAACTTTTTCTCCAGTGGCTATGCTCAAATCCATTCGGGTCCTTCTTGCTATTGCTTCCTTCCATGATTATGAAATCTGGCAGATGGGCGTAAAGACGGCTTTTCTGAATGGAAATTTAGAAGAGTGCGTCTATATGGATCGGCCAGAGGGTTTCAATCAGAGTGGGAGCAGCGGGAAAGTATGCAAGCTGCTTAAGTCCATTTATGGACTAAAGCAGGCATCGCGGAGTTGGAACATCTGTTTTGATGAGACAGTCAAAGAATATGACTTTATCAAAAATCCAGATGAACCGTTCATATATAGTAAAGTTGTAGCCAGAAGTGTCGTATTTCTCATCTTGTACGTGGATGACATTCTATTGATAGGAAATGACATTCCTATGCTACAATCTGTCAAAGGATTCTTGTCACACAGGTTCTCCATGAAAGTCCTGGGTGATGCCTCTTACATTCTGGGGATCCGGATCTATCGTGATAGATCCAAGAGGATGTTGGGATTTTCACAGTCCAGGTATATCAACACTGTACTGAAAATATTCAGTATGGAAGATTCTAAGCGCGGTAATCTACCGGCTTGTCACGGAATCACCCTCTCCAAAGAAATGTCTCCCAAGACTGATTTGGAAAGGGAACGCATGTCTATTATACCCTACGCTTCTGCGGTAGGCTCTATAATGTATGCGATGTTGTGCACCAGACCAGATGTAGCTTACGCACTGAGTGTGGTAAGCCGGTATCAGTCAGACCCAGGGGAGAAGCACTGGATAGCAGTAAAGAACATTCTCAAGTACCTGAGAAGGACTAAGGAGATGTTCTTGGTTTACGGCGGAAAAGACCTCAGGTTGGAGGCCTTTGCTGATTCCGGCTTCCAGAGTGATAAGGACGATTCCAAGTCCATGTCGGGTTATGTCTTTACCCTCAATGGAGGGGCGGTGTGCTGGAAGAGCTCCAAGCAGGACACCGTTGCTGACTCAACGATGGAAGCGGAGTATATAGCTGCTTGCGATGCCGCAAAAGAAGCAGTCTGGATGAAGAAGTTCCTAACAGAACTTCAGGTGGTTCCTACCATTGTTGATCCAATACCTCTGTATTGCGACAACAACGGAGCTATAGCTTTAGCGAAGGAACCAAGGTCCCATCAGAAGTCCAGACACATCTTGAGGCGGTATCACCTGATCAGGGAGATCATTGATCGTCGGGAGATCGAGGTTCGGAGAGTTGCTTCTGAAGAGAACATTGCTGATCCATTCACAAAGGCCCTACCTCAGATTCAGTTCGAGAGGCTACTCGAGATCATCGGTCTTCAATATGCCAGAACATGGCCCTAGTGCAAGTGGGAGATTGTTAGTGTATATGCCCTAGGGGCCATTATTGTATCATACTAGTTTGTATATTACTTAATGGAAGCTTGGGATATTCACATGTATATAACAGTCTTGCTAAACATGGTAGTATGCTACTTGGTTTTTCTATCTTAATATGTGAGTATACGTATTGATAGAGCTCTTAGGATCTTGCTTGACTACCAGCTTTGTGATGGCAGTTACACTAGTGGAGGCCGGGTAGTCCACAAGCACATCCTTATTCAGGTCCCTAGTCGTTGGATTATCGAGACAGAGCATCGATACTCCGGAGTAGACTAGTGTGTACGCTTCTCATCCCAGTTGGGGAGATGGTCTGTCCCACAGCCGTCAGTACGTCGTACTGGAGATAGTATGCAGGTGCTCGTTGGGTTACGGGTACACCGGACAGGACTCACAGGGAACTGTTGGATGGTTTTATACCAGTCGTCAGTGAACAGTTCCCAGGTGACATGAGTATAGCATAGTCCGCAGACTTGACACTGCTATTTCGCCTCGAGTGTGTCCCACTGTTCTTAGATTGCTACCCTACCACGGCTCAAAGGAGTCGTGCAAACAGATAGCAGTTGGGTGCAGTCCCGAGCACTTGGAGGCAGTGGCGGTTAGACAGGATTCGTCTCTCCCGGTATTGGGGGTTGATATCGCGCTGTGTCAGAGAGCCATTACGCAAAGTCCCTGGCCAGGGCAAGCGAGATTTGCTGGTAGGTTCCAGTAGTTTCTCAGGGTGTAATGGGCTTTGCTCCGACACGACTTATACCGCTATTAGGGGACTGACGCTTGCCGCCCCCTAGGCCCGATATGCGATAGTCTTAGACGAACAGACCGGACTGTACAAAGATTGTCACATCAGACTCAGTAGGAGTTCGGATGGGTTTCCTCATCGGCCTTCTTATCGACATCTACCTGGGGACCGTTACGTACAGCTAGTGCCGCTTGCGGTCTGTGGTTAAACCCACTGCCAGCGTAGTAGTCGAGTCTCTAGAGTCCCACGCAGAGAGTTTCCCTACTCCAGGCGAAACGATATAGAGGTCGTATGGTTTTACGACAAGGGTTCGGACGCATACGTGTGTTTTCGCACGTACGACTTTCGGACAGTTTTTACTAGTCGGCTTTGGTTTAAGCCAGTTACTAGTATCCGGTTATTAGATTTATACAGTCTAAAGTTTTCCGTGTTTTCACGTATAGGAGGGGCATTCTCGTAATTGCGCGAGAAGCTTCTAGAAGATGGTGACTAAGGAGGTTTAGGTGGCATATACATTGAATGAGATTAGTGAGTCATATGGATGATTCATCCATGTCATTAATACTTCATAATTGCTTAATGACTCATGGAGATGAATCACCATTAGATATTTATCAAGCATGGTTGTAAATCATTTTCTTTTCTTTTCTTGATAAATAAAAATGCTTGATATATATTATGATAACTCATTTTCTCTTCTCATTATTATGTTCATCTTCTCTCTCTCTTCAAAGCCTAATCCTCCCCTCTCATGTGTTGAGTACAAGGATTAGTTAGACTACTTAATCCATAACCATACTCTATTTCATCTAGGTACTTTGATTAGCACTTAAAGATACCTAGTTGCCTCAAGTTTAGAGGCAAAGCTTGGAGTTTAGCTCTCGTGGTGGATCGTCTACTACTTGGAGAAGGCCGAGGAGGAGGTGGAGTTCGTAAAGACGAAGGACACGGTTCTTTAGGTATAATCCCTTTACATAGTAGTTGTTAACTTCTATGTTTGTTGTTAGTTATCGTTTAGCTTCGATTCATGCGGTTAGTCGATGTTTAGCATATAAACAAGATCGTTTTTCATATTTCCGCCTCCCCGCAAGTCGTGGGGTGTTGTACATCGACTTACAATACATTGCTTGGGAGACTCCAGATACGAGTATAGCCGTTGGAGCGCAGTCCATGCAGCCACGAAGAGACGAGTCCGAATCAGTCGACATTAGAGAAAGGTGGAGTAAGAGGTTCGTACGAGATCTTGATGAGATGACGTTCCACTCCGCTGACATCAGAGATATGATACACATGCAGAGGCGTTGTATATGGATATATCTTCCAGAAGGAGTCGCGATGAGTATGTAACCGTTCCGGAACAAGAAACAGGTTTAGTAAGAGATGATAACTTCCGGGCAGTTCGGCAGAAACAAGATTTGAGGGAGACTTCGACAGAACCTTTCTGGAATACAATACGAGAAGACTTGGACCCAGGATCGGTCATATTACGCACACCCAGCAGGCCAGAGTTCGGCATCGTCGACGAGACATGTTATGAGTGACCATGACAGTTGGCCAGAGATTCTTAGAGGATGTGCTAGAGCGGGACTGTTTCCGCCATATTTGATTTCGGTATTTTGGACGATTTATGTGCATGATTGAGATTTTGTGCACTACAGTTGCACTTGACTTCGATTTGATGTCATTCAAGATGTTGATTTTGATTTCATGCCTATGTTATGCATGTGATTTGACTTATGCTTTCGGCATAGTTTTCTTGAACTTTTTGTATTTTGATTCGATTTTGTGCACGTTGATGCACATTGTTGTGAGATTATATACCACGGTATACCTGATTTGGATTTGGATTTAAATGTGTTGTATACCGTCGATTTCGATTGTGATATTCGATATTTGTTTTCGTGCACCTTGTGCACTGGATTTGGATTCTTGCGCATACTTGACGCGCTTGATGCGATTTGGTGCACATCAGATGCACTAAATCGAGATTCTTCGTGCATATCAGATGCACCTGATATTGCTGTCAGGCACACCCATTGCCTTTGACAGGTATTTCGTGCACACCCGTTGCAATTAGATTTTGTTTCTGTGCACATGCATGGCACATTCATGGACTTCGTTTTCCGTGCGCACCAGACGCACGCGGCATCCCTATATACTTTTTGGGATGGATTTCTTGTGGAGCAGTACATTTTTATGATATTTATTATCTGTTTTAGTACTGAGCAGGACTAGTCTGAGGACAATACCTGAATAAATTTTGCATGCATTGATAGTTACCGAAGGGATTTCCAAAAAGGAGCTACAGTCTCAGTATTTACCTATGTGTCCGAGATGACACGAAACATTTTATAAAGGAAACCCTTCTAAATTATTTTAAAGACGGCGGGGCGTGTTTGTTAAACAAAGGATATATATATATATACACATATATATAGTTATTTTCTTACAATAGACGTCCGCCACTGTGCAGTGATTTGCGCATCGCACAGCGAATTGAAAAGAGTTTGGCATGCATTTCTTTCCGATGTTTTGACGAGTTTACACCGACGCGTACTATGCACGTGTTAAAGTTTTGATGTATATCATGTTGGTTTTCGTTTTGGGGCTTTGATATTGGTGTCTTCGCCATAACTCTGATGATTGCGAGATGCTTGACGGAATTTTGATTTTGAGTTATCTGCTCATTTTTCATGCGCATGCATTGCGCTACGATGTGTTTTATGTATTTATGATTTCGGAGCCCCGACAACTTAACCATTTTACTGAAATGTTTTAGAAATTGGGGGAGTTTAAATTTAAATTCGGGGACCGAATTTCTTTAAGGGAGGAAGACTGTAACATTTCAGAAAAATAAAATATTATTTTTGGGAATTTTTATAATTTAATAATAAATATTATGAATATTTTAATAATACGGTATAATTAAATACCGATAAAGTGGAAAATATTTGGAAAATTATAGAAATTACTGAAATGAGGGTGCTTTATGTGATTTATGCAAATTACAATTTTTATAATTATTTATACACTATTTTAATGTTAATCACGGTTAAATATCGCTAATCTTGTATTAATCCGGTTTTGTGCATGACATGGACCCTTTCATGTTACAAACCTTATCATTTTTCCTTTTGTGTGACCATGGTTTTAAATTAGGGTCTTCATTTGGGTTTAAAATGAAAAGAGAAGAGAAGAAAAGAAAAAGGAAAAGAAAAAGAAAACATTAAACTAAAGAGTATGGGCAAGAGAGAGAGAGGTGAGGGGTCAACCTTGGACCTTAGCACTTTGTCCCCTTCATTGTTTCATCTTCATCCTCAACTCCCATGGTAGCCCTCTTCATTCCCTCTCCTCTACCTTCTCACTTCATCATCAATCCTTCATCAAAACATCATCCCCACTTCATAAATGCCACGACCCGAAATAGCCCGTTTCTGGCACTTGAATCATATGAAGTCTATATGACC
The DNA here is from genome assembly GCA_030015575.1 of Agapanthus africanus. Taxonomy (NCBI): domain Eukaryota; kingdom Viridiplantae; phylum Streptophyta; class Magnoliopsida; order Asparagales; family Amaryllidaceae; genus Agapanthus; species Agapanthus africanus. Next base: position 613,706,696 of record JASDDO010000024.1, read on the forward strand.
CCATCTAATTCAAGTAAGCCAAAAGCCCAGAAATCTAAAACCATTTTAAATAATAACTGAAGGAAAATAGTTTTAAGAAGTGAAGAAAACATATTTCAAAAACAAGGTTTATAAATAAGTAAGCCGAATATGCGTTTTTAAAATCTATAGTCTTTTCTGAAAATTTCGGCAGAGTTTTCTTTGTAAATACTGGCCCCGAACGGGGTACAACATGAATAATATATATATGCACAATAAAAGGCATCCCCAATCTAGAGCTAGCTCTTCGTCAATCGACGGTCACAACCATGCAAGCAATATAATATACAACGCCAAGGGAGAGGATCAAAACTCAAAGGAAAACTCAAAATCAGCATGAAAACCATAATATTACAACGCGCGACTCTAACGTCGAAATAATACATAACTGGTTTTTTAAGTCTGAAACAATATACAAGTTTGGTTGATGGAATTACTAGATACAACTGAATAATACATGTACAATGGTGGTTCTGATGCAAAAGAACCCACCTACCAAAGCAAATCACCCATAAGGAAAGCAGTGTGCCAGAAAGCCGCAATGAAACCTGTACGGAAAAACCTGTAAGAACTGTGGCACAACGGAGGTGAGTTGCCAACTCGTGAATAGAAAACATCACAGAGTAGAAATCGTATGCATGACACAATCCTAGGTCAATACGATCAGATATATATACCTCAAATGAATAAGTCTGAAGCATGATAAGGTGGCAATGTAACATTTATACATGAGTGTAGTGCCAAATGCTCGTGCCAGTGCCTCAGGTAATAACATATCATAAATATGAGGTATGATCAATGCCGACTATATCATGAAGTCTATGAATATGTGGATATCATCCAACTATGTGATCAATGTCATCAATGTCAATATATGTATGTGGAAATCGTCCACGTGTCACCCAATGACAATAAGCATCATGCATGTAAATATCATAAAGCATATGCATGGAAGTATGAGGATGTGAATTAACATGTGTCGCTCGCGACATATCAAATCATGGAACATGAGTGTCAAGCATCGACACTCAAAAACATCATGAAACCAGTGCCTAGCATTGGCACGTAAATCCTCATATACATAGGGCTCCGCCATCCGGATCGGCCCGTCTCATCTCTCAACTCCGGTCGGTATCCCCCAGATATCTGCCGAGCTCAACACAATCACCGGTAGGTAGTACTCCCCTGACAGGCTCACCGTCTAACATATACGAGTCTTCTTACCCCGGGGTACCTTACCGGGTCCACCATGTACCCGCAGACGGTGCCTATCTCTCTCCTCGAATCGGGTTTCACATGCCACTCTCAGAACCGAGAAAACACATGGTGGACGCACTGAAATATCATATCAAGGGTAACCGGGTTTTTAAAACAATACAAACTCTCTTTTAAAATACCCACGGTTCCCAAATCCAGAAATATCATGGAAACAACATATCTCAATGCGTAAAATCAGAAAGCATGATGTATGCGACATATAAAAGAAATGTAAGCATATCAGTATATTATTCAATATGGAATAGTAATATGCACATATTGGGGGAAACCGCTCTTTTAAAATAAATCAGTTTTAAAGAGTATCTTGCGGTTCCCAAATCTCCAAATCAAGCGAGAATCATCTATGTATGTGCAAATGAGTATGTGTACAAGTATGGGTGTACAATATGTAAGTACACGAGTATCAATATACAGTAGGTATGTGCACAAGTATGAGTGTACAATATGTAAGTACACGAGTATGAATGTACAATGTGCATATGCGCAAGTATGAAGATATCAATATATGTGTGCACTGGTATGAATATACAGTGTGCATGTGCGCAAGTATGAAGATATCAATATATGTGTGCACTGGTATGAATATACAATGGATCATATTCTGAATGCAACAGTAAGAATATGCGGCAAATGAATAATAACACAACAGTGTAGAATCTACATCAGTGTATCTACGTCATACTGTTTTGCCATTTGAAAGAAGACGAATCGGGTTTTTTAGGAAAATAAGGGCTACGGTGTTTTTAAGGAAAGACGCGTCTTTTGAAAATATCCGTAGAATCCCTTTGCCTATCTTTAAAATACTCCCGATTCGTTAGTTTTTGAAATAGGTATGACATCGGCCTAGCCTAACATCTACTAGCAAAGCTACAGCTCTGACTAACAAGTCAATCGGGAAGGGTATGGAAACCACCTAAATCTGAGTCGATATATATATATATATATATATATATATATATATATATATAAATATAATAGTCGGTGATCCCGCCTCAAAGGTACCGCGTACGATACAATATCATTTGACATCCTCGATTCATGAGTGCGGATCTATCATCAATATAAAACTCGTACGGTAAATCATCGTACGGCAACCCAAAAGCTGGGTACGGGTCAATATCACAATCATCACATCCACTATCTGTATCCTTATTGTCATATCTCATGATCCGGGGTACTGATCTAGTCTAGTACTAACCGATACCATCTATATAAATATAAATGCGTGTGTGAAACACATGTCCCAAGGCCCGCTAAAATCACATGTCGTATTCCAAATACGAATCACATCATATCACCGATCTCATGGCACTATACTCAATCTCATCGACTCATCTCTAAATATCATACACTATCCTCATCATCCAGCTAATAGTATAGCAAGAAAGCATGTGTGTGTGTATGGGTGTAAACCTATTCTAGGGTTCGCAACTAGGAAACTATACTAGTTTACTTCTAAACCCTAATCTGTCCATAGTACACCTAATCACATCTCGAATATCCATATCACACAAAACGCTATCATATATATATAAATATAGTATATATCTAGTATACTAAATATCGAACTGCGGGGGTGCTATACGCCATCAACCCGACTTCCCCCATAGATATAATCTATTCACCTGCATCTTGCGTGTCGGTGTCGATGTAGCCTTCATCTTCTTCGTCATATGAAGCCCTCGTGAAGGTACCTACAAAGATAACACAATCGCAAACGCACATTAAAATCACATCGGAAAATCAAACGACACGCTAAGGCCTATCGGTTAGAACCTATGGACTACGCTTTCAAAACCATCAAACAACCCTCGATATCGTCGTACAAACGTCAAGTGATCGAGGTAAAACACAAATACGCAAATCCAGAATTTAAAATACGTAAAACGAAAACACGAATCAAAACAACAACTATAGAAAAGGGTCCCAGATTTCACCCTAGGTCAAATCAGACAATTTTGCATATACCAAGGGTCTATTTTACTGGAGATGGGGCCATGGAAGAAGAACGAACCCAAATGGGCCAGGTCTGGCCACAATTTGCGGCCAGAGGGATTAAATCTGCGGCCGAGTTGAGGAGTTAGGGGCTATGGATTTTAGGGTATGTTCTAAATCACCTGCATGTATCACTGTCCTTGCAATTTAATTTTCAGGTAGCCCGAGTGCTAGCAGATTTCATTTTACATCACAGAATCCACAATTTTCCAATATCGGGTTTTCTAAATCCGTATTCCGGGGTTCTAGTATCTGGTTTAGGTCTGAATTCTAGCACTAGGGGGTTTGTGAGGCCTCTACTGAGCTTAATTGCACATCACCACTCTCCAATCCCGTAAACCCTAACTAGAATTTTCTAAGTCCACAAAACCACTCAATATCGACATGAAACATGTATGGATGCATAAGGAATTAAAACACTACACTAATGGTGCAGAAATTACTTCCTTTGGCAACTCAAGAATTTTCTTGAGTTGCTCAAAGTCCTCAAAATCTCTTCTTTCTTGGTCCAATGTGTTTCCCTTGAGCTTGTGCATCTTTTTCGTGAAATGGGGTTTGGGTTTTGAGATGTTTTTCATGGTGTTTTGGGGGATTTTGTGGAGAGGGAGAGAGGGTGTAGCAGCAGCAACAACAACAAAGGGAAGAGAGGGGAGAGAAATGAGTGAGGAAAATGATGGGGGATGGCTCAAGACAAAGGGTTGACCCTCACCCACTCTTTCTCTCTCTTGCCCACTCCTCACTATTCTAATCATATCCTTTTCTTTTCTTTTCTTTTCCTTTCCTAATAATTCAACAACCATGCTATAAAACATGAAGGAAAGCCATGAAAAAAATAACAAGTGTAAAAATGATACGGTGCATGTTTTGCACAAAATAAGCTTAAAACGCGATTAGCGATTTTTAATCGCGATTAGCACTATATTAGCATATAATTAATCATAAAAACATAAAAATTGCATAATTCACATAAAACACCCTCTTTTAAATAATTTCTATAATTTCCCAAAATTTTTCACAAATTTATCGGTATTTAATTATACCGCCTTATTTAAAATATTCAATATTTTATTATTAAATTATAAAAATTCCCAAAAATAAAATTTTATTTTATTGAAATGTTACAACAAAAAACATGCTCAAGCTTTCTACAAGCACTTTGGACCAAGAAAGGATGGATTTTGAGCACTTGGGGCAACTTAAGAATATTATTGAGTTGCCAAATGAGGTAATCTTTTCACCATTTGTGTATTAGTTAAGTTTCTATAGCCTCTATTTAAGTTTAAAATCAATTTAGTGTAGTTTTGTGAACTTTGAGATTTCCTAGAAGAGGGTTGAGGAATTCTTGAGTTGTGTTTGTGCTAGTGAGCTTTATTGGTGACCTTAAACCCCCACGGTGTTAAAAACCTAGACCAACCCCGGACAAAAACCTGAAACCCAAAACAGAAACTTTCCAATGTCGGTTTTGTGGAATTGTGATGCCTACAGGAAATCTGGAGTGATCTGGAGAATTTTTGAGAAACACAAACAACCCTAGTGGACTAGAATTGACACTAGGAGACCCCCTCTGCACACGAACCCAAACGGAGCCAGTATGGTGGCCGGATTTAGGGGGTAGGGGCCGGCCACATTGATGAATCAGGTGCCCAGTGTAAGTCCATGTCACACACCCCACGAACTTGCGGGGTGGCGGAATATATGAAAAACGATTATCAAACCTTCGTAATACGGACTTGAGCGCATGAATCGTATCTAAACCGTTACTAGCAAACTACGAGAGGTTTAACTACTCGGATTCGAAGTTATACCTCACGTTACTTGTCCTTCAGGTCTTCATCGCTATCCTCCACTCCTTGTAGGCTCCTTGGAACATCGGCACCTCAACGGTCCTCCTCGAGTCAAAGACGATCCATCCGAGAGCTCCTACGCCAAGCTTGATCTCTAACTTGAGATGACTAGGTTGCTCAAAGTGCTAATCTAAGCTACCTAGGGGATATAGAGTGAGGTTATGGATGTATTAGTGTAGCTAGCCCTTGATCTCAACACATGAGAGGTTAGGGTTAGGGTTTCAAGAATGAGAGAGCTTGAGGAGAGAGAAGGTGATGATGATAATGATATTGAAAAATGAACTCATTTTAATATATCAACCATAACAATTTATCAAATAAATAATATACATGATTAATCATCATGGTTGATGCATTCACCTTGTGTGATTCATCTCATGAGTCATTAGCTCAATAAATGAAGCATTAACTCCATGGATGAATCACACAAATGAGTCATTAAGCAATAAATGCTTATGCCACCTTAACCCCCAAGTCACCATGCATCTAGAAGCTTCCCGGAAAATTACGAGAATGCCCCTCCAATCAGTGAAAACACGGAAAAACTTTAGACTGTAGAAATCCAATAACCTGATACTAGAATCTGTCTTAAACCAAAGCCGGCTAGTAAAAACTGTACGAACGCCGTGCGTGCGTAAACACACGTATGCGTCCGAACCCTTGTCGTAAAACCATACGACCTCTATATCGTTTCGCCTGGAGCAGGGAAAACCTCTGTGTGGGACTCTAAAGACTCGACACTATGCTGGCAGTGGGTTTAACCACAGACCGCAAGCGGCACTAGCTATACGTAACGGTCCCCAGGTAGATGTCGATAAGAAGGCCGATGAGGAAACCCATCCGAACTCCTACTGAGCCTGATGTGACAATCTCCATACAGTCCAGTCTTTTCGTCTAAGACTATCGCATATCGAGCCTAGGGGGCGGCAAGCGTCAGTCCCCTAATAGCGGTATAAGTCGTGTCGGAGCGTAGCCCATTACACTCTGAGAAACTACTGGAACCTACCAGTAAATCTCGCTTGCCCTGGCCAGGGAATTTGCGTAATGGCTCTTTGACACTGCGCGATATCAACTCCCAATACCAGGAGAGACGAATCCTATCTAACCGCCACTGCCTCCAAGTGCTCGGGACTGCACCCAACTGCTACCTGTTTGCACGACTCCTTTGAGCCGTGGTAGGGTAGCAATCTAAGAACAGTGGGACACACTCGAGGTGAAGTAGCAGTGTCAAGTCTGCGGACTATGCTGTACTCATGTCATCTGGGAACTGTTAACTGACGATGGGTATAATACCAACCAATCAGTTCCCCTGCGAGTCCTGTCCGGTGTACCCGTAACCTAACGAGCACCTGTATACTATCTCCAGTACGACGTACTGAAGGCTGTGGGACAGACCATCTTCCTAACTGGGATGAGAAGCGTACACACTAGTCTACTCTGGAGTATCGATGCCCTGTCTCGATAATCCTACGACTAGGGACAAGTATAGGATGTTGCTTATAGACTACCCAGCCCCCACTAGTGTGACTGCCATCGCAACGCTGGTAATCAAGCAAACATCCTATGGGCTCTACTAATATGTATAAGTGATACGTTACAAGAAACATATGCACATATTAAAGTAGACACAAACCAAGTAGCATACTACTATTTTTAGCAAGACTGTATATACAACTGTGAATATCCCAAGCTTCCATTAAGTAATATACATACAAGTATGATACAATAATGGCCCCTAGGGCATATACACTAACAATCTTCCACTTGCACTAGGGCCATGAGTTGGCATATCGTAGACCTATCATCTCGAATAGCCTCTCGAACTGCGTCTGAGGAATGGCCTTTGTGAATGGATCAGCAATGTTATTCTCTGTCTCTACTCTTTTCACCTCGATCTCCCGGCGATCGACGATCTCCCTGATCAGGTGATACCGCCTTAAGATGTGTCTGGATTTCTGATGGGACCTGGGTTCCTTCGCTAAAGCTATAGCGCCATTGTTGTCACAATACAGAGGTATTGGATCAACACTGGTAGGAACCACCTGAAGTTCTATGAGGAACTTCTTCATCCAGACAGCTTCTTTTGCGGCATCGCAAGCAGCTATGTACCCCGCTTCCATTGTTGAGTCAGCAACGGTCTCCTTCTTGGAACTCTTCCAACAGACTGCCCTTCCATTGAGGGTAAAGACATAACCCGACATGGACTCGGAGTCATCCTTGTCACTCTGGAAGCCGGAGTCGGCAAAGGCCTCCTTAGGTACTTGAGAACGTTCTTTACTGCTATCCAGTGCTTCTCCCCTGGGTTTGCCTGATACCGGCTTACTACGCTCAATGCGTATGCTACATCTGGTCTGGTACATAACATTGCATACATTATAGAGCCTACCGCAGAAGCGTAGGGTATAATTGACATGCGATCCCTTTCCAAATCAGTCTTGGGAGACATCTCTTTGGAGAGGGTGATTCCGTGACAAGCCGGTAGGTTACCAAGTTTAGAATCATCCATACTGATTCTCTTCACTATGGTGTCTATGTATCTGGACTGCGAAAGTCCCAACATCCTTTTTGATCTATCACGATAGATCCGGATCCCCAGAATGTAGGTGGCATCACCTAGGTCTTTCATGGAGAATTTCTGTGATAAGAATCTTTTGACTGACTGTAACATAGGAATATCATTTCCTATTAGGAGAATGTCATCCGCGTACAAGACGAGGAATACTACAGCTCTCCCTACAATCTTACTGTATATGCATGGTTCATCTGGATTTTTGATAAAGTCGAATTCTTTGACAGCATCATCAAAACAGATGTTCCAACTCCGCGATGCTTGCTTTAGTCCATAAATGGACTTAAGCAGCTTGCATACTTTACCGCTGTTCCCACTCTGAATGAATCCCTCTGGCTGATCCATATAGACGCTTTCTTCCAAATTACCATTTAGAAAAGCCGTCTTTACGTCCATCTGCCAGATCTCATAATCGTGGAAGACAGCAATAGCAAGAAGGACCCTAATGGATTTGAGCATAGCCACTGGAGAAAAGGTTTCGTCATAGTCCAAACCAGGTCTTTGATGGAAACCCTTTGCAACAAGTCTAGCCTTATAGGTTTCAACCTGTCTATCTACACCAATCTTCTTTTTGAAGATCCATTTGCATCCTACGTGTTTTACCCCATCTGGAGCAATGTCCAAAGTCCATACTTTGTTAGTGTACATAGATTCCATTTCGGTCCGCATTGCATCCAGCCATTTTACTGAGTCACCGCTCTGAATGGCTTGCTGAAAGCTAGTAGGCTCATCATAGTCAATAGTGCAATCCTCTCTATCCCCGTCTATGAGAAAACCGTAGTATCTCTCGGGCGGATGAGACTGCCTACTACTCCTACGGAGTGGCGTCGGGATGTCCCTTTCTTCTGAAATCTCTGGTTCTACCATACTTTCAGTAGTAGTTTGTGGTTCTGGAATTTCTTCCAGTTCTATTTCTCTCCCATTTGTTTCCTTTTCTAAAAACTGATATTCTAGAAAATGGGTATTACGAGAAACAAAAACCTTTTTTTCCTCTGCGTAATAGAATAGATACCCCTTGGAGTTCTTTGGATATCCCACAAACTTACATAGTACTGATCGTGCCTCGAGTTTGTCCGCATGCTGCTTTTTAACATAAGCCGGACATCCCCAAATCTTTAGATACTGAAGATAGGGTTTCTTCCCACTCCACATCTGATATGGTGTGGTAGGCACAGTCTTGGTGGGAACCTGGTTCAAAAGATATACAGCTGATTCTAGTGCATATCCCCAGAATGATCGCGGTAACTCAACGTTATTCATCATGGAACGAACCATATCCAATAGGGTTCGATTCCTCCTTTCCGATACACCGTTATGTTGTGGTGTGTATGGAGGAGTAAGCTGAGAGAGAATTCCATTCTCTTTTAAGTAACCCAGCAACTCGGCACTTAAGTATTCACCACCTCGATCAGATCTCAGTGTCTTTATACCCTTGCCTGTTTGTTTTTCCACTTCATTTTTGTATTCTTGGAATTTCTCAAAGGCCTCGGATTTATGTTTCATTAAGAAGACATATCCATACCTAGAGAAATCATCCGTAAAAGTAATGAAGTAGGAATAACCACCTCGCGCATGTGTAGACATTGGACCGCACACGTCACTGTGTACGAGTCTCAAGAGCTCGCTTGCTCTCACTCTGTGTCCAGTCATCTTTCCTTTGAGACAAGATTCATAAGTAGCATAAGATTGATATTCGAACGGATTCAAATATCCTTCTCTATGTAACTTAGTTAACCTTCTCTCATTGATGTGACCTAGTCTACAATGCCATAAGAAAGCCTGATTTATTTCTGGAGACTTTCTTTTAAGTGTGTTCTGGACATTGAAAACCTGAGCTTGACTTAATACGTATATACCGTTATCTAATTTACCTGACCCAATCAGAACTTGATTTAGGTGGATGTTAACTACATCGCTTACGAATGTAAAATCATATCCCTCTCTCAAAAGTGAGGATACTGATATGATATTACAAGTCATACTAGGTACATATAAACAGTTACGTAAAATCAATATATGCCCACTTGTCAAACCTAGGAGATATTCTCCCACGGATTCAGCGTTTACTGTCATTCTGTTTGCAACTCTGAGAGACCAATCACCTACCTTTATAACTCTACTGTTTCTCAAAGCATGTAATGAATTACATATATGAGATCCTGCTCCGGTATCTAGTACCCAAGAAGTAGAGTTAATTGACATACGGTTCTCAATTACAAACACACTTGAGGCCGAAGCCACAACATGCTTCGTATCCTAGCTACTGGCTTCCAAAGCCCTGCAATCTTTCTGCCTATGCCCAATTCCATAATAATAGGAACGTCCCTCTTTTACTATATCCAGTCCCGAAACTTTTGCCCTTCTCTTTCCTTCTACTTCCCTGGTTTCCTTCAGGGTAGAAGGTAGAGACTGTAGAATCAAGTCAGTATCTGACCCGTTCTCCGACGTGGTCTTCAGGTCCGTGAGCTCATCAATATAGCTAGTCATTGTAAGGACGTTGTCCCCTACAGATGACCCGTCAGCTAACCTCGCTTGATTTAATTCGTTCGAGGTTTCATATCTGGTGATATGAGATTGCTCTCCATATAAATCTTTGTTATGGAGAAAGATGGAAACTAAGTCCATCTTCTCGTGCTGCTTCTGGTATACACCATCAACTGAAGCTAACACGAGGCACTTAGCTTTTGCTTTATTTTTTTCCTTGTGTGACAGATATCCATATCCGCGACAGTGGAAACTGGACCTGGGACGGCGGGATCTTGAGTAATAATAGGGTGGTCCAGCTTGTCATAGGTAATGGACATCTGGACAGACCTTTGCCAGTCATATAAGTCAGATTCAGTCAATTTGTTATCTAGATGTAACCTAGTCATGGTCATAAGGTCGCTGCAATTAAGAGAGAGAGAAGAAAATGTAAGTGCACGGCGGCGCCCCGGCCTCCATCCCGAGATCAAATGCGGAAGCGATGGTTAACTTTAAATTTTCTTGAACCGGCACCACCGCGCACTAAAACCCGGATCGAACCATTAACTAGTCCTAGCTAACTACAAAATGGGGAAGAGAGATATACCGACTGATCCGTGTCCTCCGGTCTTCTCGTCGTCGTCCCGATCTCCCGTGGAAGCTCCGGTCTCCACCTCGTCGCCGGAAGGGCACCACGTCGCCGGCTTCTTTTACGGGCTCCCACCTCTATACCGAGGCAACTCGGGCACGAAGCTGGCGAGTCGACATGCCCAAGGTTTGCTGCAAAATGGTGTAGAACCATGTCTTATTTGGGGTTATGGAGTTTGCCATTTGGTGGAGGAATGAACTATACTTTGGAGGTGGAACTATGGGATTTATGTGAAGCTAAAAGACCAAAAATCCCCACATGAAATATTGGGACAGCCCCTACCAATGATGGCCGGCCATGGTGAATGGGGAGAGTGAGAATGAGAGAGGGAGGGAGTGAAAAAGGATAGTCACAAGAATAATCAAGTGAAAGGAAAATGGTTATCATATTCAACCATCATCAAAAGCATGATGACTCCAAAGTCAAGCAATGATCACTAACAAATCCACACTCCACCTACTAATCAACAACCATGATTGCTACAAAAAGTCAAGCAATCATGAACCATGGAAGGTCAAAGGATGGGGCTTCATCATGAAACCATCATGACACAAAAGTATGCAAAGAACACCCTCCATATTGCTTATTTGCACAAATGCAAATAAGCCCTCCTCCACCAAACTTCGGCCAATGAACGATACAAAGGAAATTGGCCGAAACGGAAAGCAAACTGGCAACTCCAGAAAACTGGTCCCGTAATAAATTACAGAAAAACCCCGATACTGTGTATACACACCCGCATTTGTATTCCAACCGAAATACAAATGCAATGAGACAAAGTCTACATTGTACTATACTAGGATCCGGCTTAAACCAAAGCCGGCTAGTAATATCCGTTCGATCCTGATCCGTGCAATACCGCACGTATCTGATCGAACCCTGCCATATATCCATACGGCCTCTAGTACTAACCGTCCGATCCTGATCCGTGCAATACCGCTCGTATCTGATCGAACCGTGCCATATCTCCATACGGCCTCTACAGCTTTTCGCCCGAAAGCTTGAGTAACTGAATGTGGGGGATTCTAAAGACTCGCCAACACCTTGGTTGTGGATTTAACCACTAGCACGTCAGAGGTATAAGCCAATACGTAACGGGCTACCAGGTATTGACCAAAAGGGACGTCGATGAGCGAACTCATCCTGACACCCTACTGAGCCTGTCAGTGACAATATCCGTACAGTCCGGTCCGTTCGTCTATGAGCATCGCATGGCGGGCCTAGGGGGTTGGTAAAAGTCAGACCCCCAAAAGCGGTACAAGTCGTGTCGGAGTGTAGCCCAGAACACCATGAGATACTACTGGAATACCTACCAGTAAATCTCCTGCCTCGGCCGAGGGCTTCGTGTAATGGCTCTCCTAGACACAGCGTGACCTCACCCCCAATACCGGGAGAGACGAACCCCTGAAGATCCGCTCACTGCCTCCATGTGGCTCGCGACTGTACCCAACTAAAACCTGTTTGCACGTCTCCTTTGAGCGTGGTAGGGTAGTAATCAAAGTACAGTGGGAACTCACACGAGACAAATGACGATCCCCAGGTCGATGAACTAACCTGTACACATGTCACCAGGGAACTGCTATCTGACGTCAGGTATAAGACCAACTAGCATGTTCCCGGCGAGTCCTGTCCGGTGTACTCATAACCCAATGAGCACCTGTATACATCTTAGGTGAACCAACTGACACCAGTGGCTTGTGAGACCGGCCACCGCCCCTCGTCGGGGTCTCGACTGTATACACTAGTCTACTCTGGAGTATCGATGCCCTGTCTCGAAACTCCCACGACTAGGGACCATTTAAGGATGTGCTTATAGACCCCAGCTCCCACTTATATGATCGCCCTCATACTGCTGGTGGTCAAGCAAGAATCCTAGGGGCTCTATCAACGTGTAATAGCGACATGTCAGGTCACCTAAAGCAGTACACGATGATAAAGATAAACCAGATAGCATACTATAATCTCGAGTAAGACTGTCCTACCGGGATAGGTCCTCCCTCAATCATTGCAATCACGTGCCTGTGATCCAATAATTGACTCTGAGGGCACTATCTCCAACAGAAAACACTTTAGCATGATACTCTTGCCTGTTTAGAATGGTTTTTAATTTATCTAAACAGGATGGCTCCCACTGTTTCTCGAATCCCTCCTCAAATCATAAAAGAAGAATTAGCCAGGACTATTCTCACCGTACAATTCTTGCTTAACCGTTCAGCCAGGTCAGTGTCGATACTTCGAGGGAGGTTTTCCAACGCTTTCGCGAAGATCCTTAATTAAATAACCTCTTTTCTCTGGGGGCGTAGCCCCGCTGACACCTTTCTAGGCACCTACTTGGTTTATAGCATTGATCGTTAAGTGACGAATCTCCTGAGAAGTAGCTTGTACTCACAGTAGGACCGGGATCCAAAATATCATCGTATGATAATGTTGAAGGAATCCTACCAACATTTATCAAACTCCAAAATGGTATGCATCACTGGCAAATTTCAGTTTCTTTAGAAACTCCCGATATGGATTTTTGCCCCATGCTCTTATGACTTTGACTAAGGGCCAAATATGTCATAAGTCACATGTCAAGTTCTACCCGTCATTATCCAGGTTAATTTGAACCTACCCGTATATACTCTTGACTAAGGGTCAAGAAAAGTAATACGACTGTCCCAAACCAACGCATCTATCTATGCAACAAATGAATACCCCAGCAGCTACCAAACATTATGTTTTGACTAAGGGCCAAATATACATAGCTTGAATACTACTGAATACCCAAATGAAATGATGGAGGGCTACGAATGGTTTTGGCAAAACCGTGAACGTAGTGAACTTGATATAATCGAAGAAACCTGATACTTTTTAAGAGGAGTGGTTAAAGCTCCGCAATTTAAAAAATCTGATCTTTTAAAATAACCGAGTGGTTTCTTTTAAATTTGTTCCAACGATTAAACTATGGTTTATTTTCTTTGCATTATAATAATGTGTCCTATCTTTATCCTATCATTGCAGAAAACAACGAAAATACCACGTCCTCTTATGCCATCCGCATTTGCCACGGGGTCCCGTCATCACCCGTTAGGTTACTTAACTAACGACAGAGCGGGGGCTGGGCTAGCGCGGGTGTAAAACATAAGTGACGTCTAATAGCTATCATATATATATATTGTACGTTTGTCAGACGCAATAATAAGCATTCCAGATCACAGATGAACTTTATTGGATATATTAGCAATCCACATTTTGCTTTGAGCCTGCAATAAAAGACGGATTACACAGTTGTGATGAATAGCCATTACCCCAACCCTAGACCCCTACGGGTACGGCAAACTACCCGCCAAGTACCCGAAGTGAAGCGGTCTCCCTCAACAACGTGAGTAGGCCACTAAACACTTCAACGTATGTTCATCACAGAATACTGCATTTTATACCGCCCATTCTTACGCTCGTGTGTTTATAGGTAGGTGCTTTTTATCCGTGTTTGTTATATATTTGCAGGATACAGGTTCTCGGTTCTAAAACGGTGAAATTCATAGAAAACACGACAAAATCCGGGTTCCTGCCAACCACTGATAAAACACGGTCTCCGCTCTTCATCCGTATGCTGCCAGATACCAGTTTAGAAAGACAAAATGTCAAATCAATGTCATTTTCAGGCACAAGGCTCAATGGTAGCACAAGATCCAAGAGATCTACGCGGAGCTCGAGGCAATCATTCCAAATCTTGACAAAAAGTCCACCTTTCCTCAACAGAAATTCTGGAAGAAATGTGAAAGTAATTTCAGAAACTACATGTATCAGACAACAGGGGACACCAAACCAGGAACCCACAGAAAAGACCACTGCCCAACTCCACCAAACGGCCGCGGAAGCGCGGCCAAATGGGGGTTTTGGCCGCCCTTCCGCGGCCATGTGGGGCCCACTTGCCGACGGTTTTTGGGGGTATTCTTGGAACTTCATCTCTGGTCTGCTGGTTGCCCTAGAACCCCATTTCCCTGCCTATAAATACAGCAGAACTTGCCAAAGCCAAGGGTCATTCTTTGTATTCTTTTGTTCCTCTTTCTTTTGTAGTTTTTAGTTCTTTTTCTTCTTCTTCTTCATTCCTCTTCCATGAATTGTAGTGAGAGCTTTTTATGGATGTGAATAAAGATGAGGGTTTTGTATCATTCTCTTGTGCTTCTTCTTCCCCTTTGAGATTTTTGCTTTCTCTTGCTCATTCAACCTCTTCATTGAGCTTGAATGGTTAAGGGTTAGTTATTGATCTCAAAGGTCGTATTTTCTCCCGGGACTAGTTCTTCACTTCACATGCGTTCTCTATCCTTCCCTTGATCTTGCAACCTCTTCATTGAGCTTGCAAGTTTAAGGGTTGGCTATTGAGCACATGCTTGGCTTGGGTTCTACTTCCGTGTTCTTTTCTTGTTCTTTTTATTACTCGCTTTTTATTACTTGTCTTTTTATTACTTGCAATTTTATTCATGCACTTTAATACTTGTATCTTTTCTTTTCTTTGTTCTTTTCTTTTTGTTCTCTTTTGTTCATTTTGTGAATGTTGTAATTATTGTTGTTGTTAAGAATTAATACGGTATTGTAAGTTAACGTTTCCTTGCCAATTCCTTTTCCCGTTATTTTCCATTTGAACTTCGCCCAAACCATACGCAAGCGCTCCGTTAGGCACCGTACCCTGACAAGGTAACGGTGATTCCTAACCACGACCGGTTGCGTTCGGTTTGGCCGGAGGCGAAAGCAAGAGACAAGACCGGAAGGACAAGGGTAAATAAGCCGGATTCCACGAATACCGCGCTTAAATCCCCTAATCCCCGTTGTTGCCAATTGCTTAGCTTCAATTGGTCAAGACTCGGCTCAAAGGTTTTTGAGTACGGATTTCTTAGCTTACAATCTCGTATTTTCTTAACAACTTTATACTTGCAGATAAAACACTTAGGTTAGACTGAACAAACATACAGATTCTTTATTGACTCATCTAAGACAAGAAGGTAAGATAACACCATCTCCCTGTGGACCGACCCGTGCTCACCGGCTAGCTGCATAGCGACACCGTCCTGATCGCGGTTACACTTAAATTCTTTGAACATCCGACACGCCATCGGCGTGTGATCAAATGGCGCCGTTGCCGGGGAAACGGTAGCGTATTTTCTTTCTTGTTATTCGGGTTAATATTCTTTTTGTATATAAAAAAAAAAAAATATTCTTTTTGTTTTTTTTTTTTTTTTTTTGGACAATATTTTTGTGGGCAAGTGTGCAGATTTTTTTTTGCAGATTTGCAAACTGCAATTGTGGGAGCAAAGTGTACATTCAAAGTTAAGGTGATTACGGAGTACAGTGCCAAAGATCCGGGTAGTTTGACCCGCGCAAGCGAACCTTTCAAGCTTACCGGACTAGATTCAACGGGGGTTTCTTAACCCAAAACTTAAACGGTACGTACTTTACTAACACCTTCTTCTCAAATCCGACGCTTCCAATATACTATTCTTTTGCAGGATTCTTTGCAAGTTCGCTAGAAAACGCCAAAATTGACTAACCCGTATTTGTTGCAGCGCCGCGCTTAAAATTAAAAAAAAAAAAACGATTGTTTGATTCTTTAAAGAATTTTTGAATTGCGCATTGCATACATTAATACGGACTTAAGGGCAAGCGAACCCCACAACATACGGTAAAGGATTTCATCACCTTTTCCGTGGCCCACAAATCACGAACTTGTGTATAACGTTTACCCACACAAAATTTAAAAGAAATTAGACTTTAAGCCTTAAGGACTTCGCGCTCACTAGGAGAAGTTAACTGTATTTAGAAGCTTGCTTAACGGTATATTGTTTACGGGGTGTCTAGGAAAGTGTTAACGGCGAAACCGCCAAAAGAGAAAGGGTTATTTAATTAAGGAACTTCGCGAAAGCGTTGGAAAACCTCCCCTTATCTCTGCACTTACCTGGCCTCGTGATCAGTGTATCTTGAGCCTGTTTCTCGACACAGTTTTACTTCGACAATCAAGTTCTCGAGCAGGTCTAGTTGACCTAGGTGAACCCTAGAACGATTAGGTGTGTGGTATTTCTGTGTCGTGATTTTTTGTCCATATTTTTTTTTGCTAACAACTAACTAAAAAATAAAAAAATAAAAAAAAAAAATCACATTCTTTTCCCCCTCCTTTTTCTCTACCTTTCTTCTTCTCTCTTCATATCATGGGTACCCCTCCTCGCAAAACTCTTGCCGAACTTTGGTACCCACAGCCAGACATTACTTCCTACGGTTCTTGTTTTGGTCGAACTTCGAACGACCCCTCCATGCCAAAAATTTCTTTGAAAGATCGGATAGACGCGTCTAGGACAAACAATCTGACTCCGCAATCCACTTCATATCAACCATTTCAAACAGTCACCCCTTCTTACGTTGATACCCCTTCTTCGAGTCATGTTGCAATTCCAAGACCTATGTCTATTGCAGAACGTATTGAACAATCCCGTAGCCGATCTTTCACTCCTCTCACCACTACAAATTCTTGGGATCAACAATTCCATTCACCTTCTTATTCCAATGTTGATCCCACTCCTGTCCAGCCATTCAACTCCTACCAATCCTACCCTAATTTTGCACCTTCCCTAGACATTGCATCAGAACAGCAATTTGGGAGTTTTCAGTATCCAAACAACTTTGAATCTTTTACTGAAACCCCTTCACAACCTATGTCTAGTCTGGAACAATCGTTGGAAGACTTTAGGGTAGCGTCAAGCTAACAGATGATGGATTTGAATGCGTCCATGGCCGCTCTCATACAACCTAATGACCCGGTAGCTAGTTTTCAACTAGCTCCAAATTTTTCAATGTATGATGAGGCGGCAGGACAGGCTGTGAATTTGAGTGAAGAGAGTGAGATGTACCCCCTTCCAAATCAAACCTACCCGTCCCAAATTGAATCCCACAACTCCTATTTTGAAAGTCTATCGAGTATCCCACATGGTTTATCAATTGAAGATAGAATGATGAATGAGTTGTGCGACTTCGTAGTGTTTGATTTGCCCGATTGTGAAGGGTCTCTTCCAAGTGAAACCGATCTTAAACCTTTTGACCTCTACACCTCCATCTTAGAACTAGAATCGATTAATATCCATGCTTTTGATGAGGTGTCTGAGAATATAGATTTTCACTTGATCGAGGATATTGACGCTGGGAACATTTTGGATGATGAACCCGTAGATTTAGCTGAGTTTGTCTCTTCAAATCATCATCCCGAGTCTTTAACTGTTTTTCCCGAACTTCATATGCGTCTTGATTTTGAAGAAATGTGCATGGATAAGTTTAACTTTGAGGATATTTTTAAGGATGAAACAGTTCTTGATGATGAGTCGGACTTTCCAATTCATCCTGTTCCTTTCATTGACTGTGTACACCCTCCCGAAACTTTAACCGATACCCTTCCTCAACTTCTTCCCTCCATCATGTCCGTCGTTCCGACCTTGCAAGAACCCGTATCACTTTCATTTCATATGTCTGGTTTACCAAGTTCGGCGTACCCATGGTTTCTTACGAATCTTGAGGGATTTGACCCCCACCCTCAAGTTCGCATTCCACTTCTTTTTCCCTTCCGCCATTCTTCTTCTTCTCATCTACCGAGACCGCATTCCACTTCTCTCCACAAGCGGTCTCGCGTATTTTCCATCTCTTTCCTCTTCACCTTCTTTCACCAACCACTGCTTTACCATGATAAAATCTTTGAATGGTTGGTGTTAACTTTTGGCCTGTGTAAGGCCTTGTATAGATGGATACTGTTCTTTCCCCCCTAATCCTGAACTTCATCGCTTAACAGTGGAAACGCTGTTTCACTTAAGTTTGGGGGGGACACTTTTTTTGTATATATTTTTTGTTTTTTTTTTTTTGTTTTGTATATAATTTGTTTTTAGGGAGCGCCGGCAATTTTGACCCTCTTGGTATAGCCTGACAGTGAGGGCACTGTCAAGTTTAAGTTTGGGGGTGTGCTCGGTAAGCTTTCTTCCTTCGCATACATTTGTATATTTTGCATTTGCATACCCTATTAAAAACCCACAAAAATTGAAAATTTTCTAAAAACATAAAAACTTTTCTGTCAAGTAGCTTGTGGAAAAACTCTGATTCAACATTTCGACGGTTTTTGTTTGAAAAGATAGGAATAACTAAATCTTATGTTTAGATTTTGAAAACCTGAAAGATAACTCTCCTTTGAAGTTAACTATGGCTGATATACGTCTTTACATCACACTACACGTGTTGTGAGTCTTGGAAATTAGATGACAAGTCTTTTATGTTTAAAAAAAAACTTTTAAATAGATAAATGAGTTTCTGAGGATCAAATAGGTTTGTTCTGAAATAAGTAATGTCAAGAATAGTTTATGAAGTAAAGCGAATATGAAGGAATATTATTGATGCCGTAATTGGAACTAAGTCTGAAAAATAACCCATCTGAAACTTGATTGGAATGATTACACACCAAACCCACTAAACACGTCTTTTATCCAAAAAAATAATTGAACTGACCGGTTATATCTCCGTTCGTATTAAATCATCTGATTTTCACGCCAAACTGTCTTTTGTTTTTGGACCTAGGTAACTTGAGTAATTAAGTCCGCTGGGGTGTTTCTACACCTAATGCCCTAAAACCAACTGGTTTGGGTGCATTGGCCCAAAGCTCGCTAAGAAGCCTAGAAAGTCTAGATAAAAACAAAGTCAAGCAAGTGTTCTCCCCGAGTTAAAATTCCTAACGGTTCTTTGTGTGAGAATAATCTTGATAAAAGACAGGCTTTTATAAAAATTTTAAACGGAGATATGAAGGTTTTATTCTATGATAAAGACTATTGCATGTTCACAGAGGTGTGTATGAAATGAAAACAAGAAAAAGGTGGAGTGAAGAATAAGACCTAGTTTCCTGTTAGGGAAGATAGAAATTCTGAAGTTGAAACCTTACTGGAAAACGAAACTTGAAAAATGCTTAACTCTTTATAAAACTTATGTGATCCTTTTAAAATTGTTATCTGGGCTTTATTGTGTGACATAATGACTTTATTCGACCTTTCAGGAACTTAACGACACTATTTTGCACTGAACGTAAAGACATATAAAATCTGTAGTTAAATAAGAAGAGAGGTGTGAAAAATAAAGGTTCGATAGTCTAAACTTAGGATTATAGAATTGTTATTTTCTGAAACAAAACTTTAGGGGCTTGAATCTTAGTTATTTTACAAAACTAGCTTGACCGGATTTTGTGGGTAGTATCTGCTGAAAACCCTCAGGAGACAACACTCCTCCTACTAGGGACACCTAGAGGTTTAACGGCTTGTTGCACGCGCTCAGTGCAATCGCGTTCCCTGCGAAAGTGCGGTTATCATTTTATTTTTGTGAATAATTGGTTTTGCTCGGGACGAGCAAAAGTTAAGTTTGGGGGTATTTGTTCATCACAGAATACTGCATTTTATACCGCCCATTCTTACGCTCGTGTGTTTATAGGTAGGTGCTTTTTATCCGTGTTTGTTATATATTTGCAGGATACAGGTTCTCGGTTCTAAAACGGTGAAATTCATAGAAAACACGACAAAATCCGGGTTCCTGCCAACCACTGATAAAACACGGTCTCCGCTCTTCATCCGTATGCTGCCAGATACCAGTTTAGGAAGACAAAATGTCAAATCAATGTCGTTTTCAGGCACAAGGCTCAATGGTAGCACAAGATCCAAGAGATCTACGCGGAGCTCGAGGCAATCATTCCAAATCTTGACAAAAAGTCCACCTTTCCTCAACAGAAATTCTGGAAGAAATGTGAAAGTAATTTCAGAAACTACATGTATCAGACAACAGGGGACACCAAACCAGGAACCCACAGAAAAGACCACTGCCCAACTCCACCAAACGGCCGCGGAAGCGCGGCCAAATGGGGGTTTTGGCCGCCCTTCCGCGGCCATGTGGGGCCCACTTGCCGACGGTTTTTGGGGGTATTCTTGGAACTTCATCTCTGGTCTGCTGGTTGCCCTAGAACCCCATTTCCCTGCCTATAAATACAGCAGAACTTGCCAAAGCCAAGGGTCATTCTTTGTATTCTTTTGTTCCTCTTTCTTTTGTAGTTTTTAGTTCTTTTTCTTCTTCTTCTTCATTCCTCTTCCATGAATTGTAGTGAGAGCTTTTTATGGATGTGAATAAAGATGAGGGTTTTGTATCATTCTCTTGTGCTTCTTCTTCCCCTTTGAGATTTTTGCTTTCTCTTGCTCATTCAACCTCTTCATTGAGCTTGAATGGTTAAGGGTTAGTTATTGATCTCAAAGGTCGTATTTTCTCCCGGGACTAGTTCTTCACTTCACATGCGTTCTCTACCCTTCCCTTGATCTTGCAACCTCTTCATTGAGCTTGCAAGTTTAAGGGTTGGCTATTGAGCACATGCTTGGCTTGGGTTCTACTTCCGTGTTCTTTTCTTGTTCTTTTTATTACTCGCTTTTTATTACTTGTCTTTTTATTACTTGCAATTTTATTCATGCACTTTAATACTTGTATCTTTTCTTTTCTTTGTTCTTTTCTTTTTGTTCTCTTTTGTTCATTTTGTGAATGTTGTAATTATTGTTGTTGTTAAGAATTAATACGGTATTGTAAGTTAACGTTTCCTTGCCAATTCCTTTTCCCGTTATTTTCCATTTGAACTTCGCCCAAACCATACGCAAGCGCTCCGTTAGGCACCGTACCCTGACAAGGTAACGGTGATTCCTAACCACGACCGGTTGCGTTCGGTTTGGCCGGAGGCGAAAGCAAGAGACAAGAACGGAAGGACAAGGGTAAATAAGCCGGATTCCACGAATACCGCGCTTAAATCCCCTAATCCCCGTTGTTGCCAATTGCTTAGCTTCAATTGGTCAAGACTCGGCTCAAAGGTTTTTGAGTACGGATTTCTTAGCTTACAATCTCGTATTTTCTTAACAACTTTATACTTGCAGATAAAACACTTAGGTTAGACTGAACAAACATACAGATTCTTTATTGACTCGTCTAAGACAAGAAGGTAAGATAACACCATCTCCCTGTGGACCGACCCGTGCTCACCGGCTAGCTGCATAGCGACACCGTCCTGATCGCGGTTACACTTAAATTCTTTGAACATCCGACACGCCATCGGCGTGCGATCAACGTACCCGGTAGTTTGTGTACCCCGCCTTGGGTCTATCCTAGTTGCAAAAACAGTAAAAAGAAATAATACAACGGTGGCTACAACCGCAACCTGGATGTGCCCCGCAAAAGAATATTACATCATATTACATTTACATCGAATGAATGAATATTAAACCCATTTCAAACCCCGGCTAATCATCACAACACTCCAATCAAGTCCATATACACAAACAGTAAACATTACAGAAATGTGCAACCCCCTACCAACCGACATACTAGCAGTTAGGGGAGGTTTACGAACACATTAAACAATACAGATAAAAACCCAATTAGCAAATAACTTAGAACATCGATCGACAACCATTATCCGTGTCTACCCCAAAAGCAAACCTGCACTGAAGTAACCTGGGCAGAAACAGAACATACAGGAAAGCAAAACACCAAAAATATGAATTACTGAGCAAATCCGAGTCAACTCGGAGTTGACTCGGTGGCGGGTCCGCGGCCAAAAGCACCTTCTTGCCGCGGATCCGCGGCCGTCTTGCCGAGTTAGGGGCTCGTATTTTCCCAGTATTCTTAAATTTCACTGCTGTGAATTTTAAGGCATATCATATAATTATTTAGACATGTTTAAAATTAACAGAAACTGTTAGGGTTCCGGGGTTTCGTTTTCGTGTTTTCCGTCGATCGAACTTCTAATTAGTTGCTAATAAGCTAGTAATGGTTTAGTTGGCTCTGATACCACTGTAAGTCCATGTCACGCACCCCACGAACTTGCGGGGAGGTGGAATATATGAAAAGCGATTATCAAAGCTTCGTAACACGGACTTGAGTGCATGAATCGTATCTAAACCGTTACTAGAAAACTACGAGAGGTTTAACTACTCGGATTCGAAATTATACCTCACGTTACTTGTCCTTCGGGTCTTCATTGCTGTCCTCCACTCCTTGTAGGCTCCTTGGAACATCGGCACCTCAACGGTCCTCCTCGAGTCAATGACGATCCACCCGAGAGCTCCTACGCCAAGCTTGATCTCTAACTTGAGATGACTAGGTTGCTCAAAGTGCTAATCTAAGCTACCTAGGGGATATAGAGTGAGGTTATGGATGTATTAGTCTAGCTAACCCTTGATCTCAACACATGAGAGGTTAGGGTTAGGGTTTCAAGAATGAGAGAGCTTGAGGAGAGAGAAGGTGATGATGATAATGATATTGAAAAATGAACTCATTTTAATATATCAACCATAACAATTTATCAAATAAATAATATACATGATTAATCATCATGGTTGATGCATTCACCTTGTGTGATTCATCTCATGAGTCATTAGCTCAATAAATGAAGCATTAACTCCATGGATGAATCACACAAATGAGTCATTAAGCAATAAATGCTTATGCCACCTTAACCCCCAAGTCACCATGCATCTAGAAGCTTCCCGGAAAATTACGAGAACGCCCCTCCAATCAGTGAAAACACGGAAAAACTTTAGACTGTAGAAATCCAATAACCTGATATTAGATTCTGGCTTAAACCAAAGCCGGCTAGTAAAAACTGTCCGAACGCCGTACGTGCGTAAACACACGTATGCGTCCGAACCCTTGTCGTAAAACCATACGACCTCTATATCGTTTCTCATGGAGCAGGGAAACCCTCTGTGTGGGACTCTAAAGACTCGACACTACGCTGGAAGTGGGTTTAACCACAGACCGCAAGCGGCACTAGCTGTACGTAACGGTCCCCAGGTAGATGTCGATAAGAAGGCCGATGAGGAAACCCATCCGAACTCCTACTGAGCCTGATGTGACAATCTCCGTACAGTCCGGTCTGTTCGTCTAAGACTATCGCATATCGAGCCTAGGGGGCGGCAAGCGTCAGTCCCCTAATAGCGGTATAAGTCGTGTCGGAGCGTAGCCCATTACACCCTAAGAAACTACTGGAACCTACCAGTAAATCTCGCTTGCCCTTGCCAGGGACTTTGCGTAATGGCTCTCTGACACAGCGCGATATCAACTCCCAATACCGGGAGAGACGAATCCTGTCTAACCGCCACTGCCTCCAAGTGCTCGGGACTGCACCCAACGGCTACCTATTTGCACGACTCCTTTGAGCCGTGGTAGGGTAGCAATCTAAGAACAGTGGGACACACTCGAGGCGAAGTAGCAGTGTCAAGTCTGCAGACTATGCTGTACTCATGTCACCTGGGAACTGTTAACTGACGATGGGTATAATACCAACCAATCAGTTCCCCTGCGAGTCCTGTCCGGTGTACCCGTAACCTAACGAGCACCTGTATACTATCTCCAGTACGACGTACTGACGGCTGTGGGACAGACCATCTTCCTAACTGGGATGAGAAGCGTACACACTAGTCTACTCTGGAGTATCGATGCCCTGTCTCGATAATCCTATGACTAGGGACAAGTATAGGATGTTGCTTATAGACTACCCAGCCCCCACTAGTGTGACTGCCATCACAACGCTGGTAATCAAGCAAAGATCCTATGGGCTCCACTAATTGTAAGTCCACGTTGCCCACCTCGGTGCTTACGGGGAGGCGGAAACGGTATAAAAAACGGATTTTTACAACACTAGGCAATACGGACAAACTAAAGGAGGATCTTTGCTAAACATAAACTAACAACCTAGCTAAAAAGAGTTAGCTACTCGGTTAAAGGGTTATACCTTAGTCTTGAAGTCCTTCTCTTCTTGCTCCTTG
Source organism: Agapanthus africanus (assembly GCA_030015575.1). Taxonomy (NCBI): domain Eukaryota; kingdom Viridiplantae; phylum Streptophyta; class Magnoliopsida; order Asparagales; family Amaryllidaceae; genus Agapanthus; species Agapanthus africanus. Next base: position 613,731,350 of record JASDDO010000024.1, read on the forward strand.
GAGTAGGATGAACGGATCGTCTCGTCGCCTTCTCTTGCCGAAGAAAGATCCACCCGAGGGCCTCTACCTTTGGCTCCTACCTCAAACTAGAAGTAACTAAGGTGCTTGGTGTGCTAAACCTAGAACCTTAAAAAGAGTAGAGAGTAATTTTGAATGTTTTATCTCAAGCTCAATAGTTCTCAACTCATGAGAGGGGAGAGCTTTGAGAGAGAGGAAGAGGATGAGAGAGAATGAGAATGATAGAATGAGAAGATAATGACAACCTTCTCACATATATGTGTGAATTATGATAATTAAAAAATTAGCTAAAGATAATTGTGATGGTTAACTTGAAATGACCATTATCATTTCACATTAATTACTTTTGCAAGAATCAAAGAGCATCTTTCATATGAAATGATGATGGTCAATTTGTCAACATAGGTCAACAAGTCAACCATAGTCAAATGGTCAACAACCCTAACCATAACACAATTATAATTAACTAATATTAATAATCATATTTCACACATAAACATTAGGGTTAAGAAAAAGACAACGGTCATTAACCCTAATGAAAATCCTCTGCCTCTGCCTCAGTCAACTGTGCATACACACCCGTATCCGTGTTCCGAGGAACACGAATACAATGAGATAAAACCAATCCTGAAACATATACTAGGATCTGGCTTAAACCAAAGCCCGCTAGTATAATCTGTCCGGACACCAAACGTGCACAAGTGCGCGGATGTGAACGAACCCCGTTGCAAAACCATGCGACCTCTACTCGTTTTGCCTAAAGGCGAATAACCCTCTGCGTGGGACTCTAAAGACTCGACACTACGCTGGCAGTGGGTTTACCACAGACCGCAAGTGGCACTAGCTGTACGTAATGGTCCCCAGGTAGATGCCGATAAGAAGACTGACGAGGTAAACCCATCTGAACTCCTACTGAGCCTGAATGTGACAGTCTCCGTACAGTCCGATCTGTTCGTTTAAGAGTATCGCATGGCGGGCCTAGGGGGCGGTAAACGTCAGTCCCCTAATAGCGGTACTAGTCGTGTTGGAGTGTAGCCCAGAACACCCTGAGATAACACTGGAAACCTACCAGTATATATCGCTTGCCCTGGCCAGGGACTTTGTGTAATAGCTCTCCTAGACACAGCGCGATATCAACCCCCAATACCGGGAGAGACGAATCCTGTCTAACCGTCACTGCCTCCAAGTGCTTCGGGACTGCACCCAACTGCTACCTGTTTGCACGACTCCTTTGAGCCGTGGTAGGGTAGCAATCTAAGAACAGTGGGAACACACTCGAGGCGAAGTGACAGTGTCAAGTCAATGGACTAAGCTGTACTCATGTCACCTGGGAACTGATAACTGACGATAGGTATAATACCAACCAACAGTTCCCGACGAGTCCTGTCCAGTGTACTCATAACCTAACGAGCACCCGCATACTATCTCAAGTACGACGTACTGACGGCTGTGGCCGTCTCCCAAGCTGGGATGAGAAGCGCATACGTTAGTCTACTCCGGAGTATCGATGCCCTGTCTCGATAGTCTTACGACTAGGGACCTGCATAAGGATGTGCTTGTGGATTACCCAGCCCCCACGAGTGTGACTGCCATCACAACGCTGGTAATCAAGCAAAGATCCTAAGGGCTCCACTAATGTGTAAAGGCGATATGCTATAAGAAACACATGTACACATTAAAGTAGAAACAAACCAAGTAGCATACTACTATTTTGAGCAAGATTGTCAATATAAGGTGAATACCCCAAGCTTCCATCAAGTAATATACAAACTAGTATGATACATTAATGGCCTCTAGGGCATATACACTAACAATCTCCCACTTGCACTAAGGCCATGTACTGGCGTATCGAAGACCTATCATCTCGATCAGCCACTCGAACTGAGTCTGGGGTATGGCCTTCGTGAATGGATCAGCAGTGTTATCTTCCGTAGCAACTCTCCGAACCTCGATCTCCTGGCGACCCACGATCTCCCTGATCAGGTGATACCGCCTCAAGATGTGTCTGGACTTCTGATGGGACCTGGGTTCCTTCGCTAAAGATATAGCCCCGTTGTTGTCGCAATACAGAGGTACTGGTTCAACAATAGACGGAACCACCTGATGTTCTGTCAGGAACTTCCTTATCCAGACGGCTTCTTTTGCGGCATCTGCAGCAGCGATATATTCCGCTTCCATCGTCGAGTCAGCAACGGTTTCCTGTTTGGAACTCTTCCAAAACACCGCCCCTCCATTGAGGGTAAAGACATAACCCGACATGGACTTGGAATCATCCTTGTCACTTTGGAAGCTTGAGTCAGCAAAGGCCTCAATCTGGAGGTCTTTTCCGCCATACCCCAAGAACATCTCCTTAGTCCTTCTCAGGTACTTGAGAATGTTCTTTACCGCTATCCAGTGTTTCTCTCCAGGGTTTGACTGATACCAGCTTACCACACTCAGTGCATAAGCTACATCTGGTCTGGTACACAACATTGCATACATTATATAGCCTACCGCAGAAGCGTAGGGTATAATGGACATGCGATCCATTTCCAAATCAGTCTTGGGAGACATCTCTTTAGAGAGGGTGATCCCGTGACAAGCCGGTAGATTACCGCGCTTGGAATCTTCCATACTGAATCTTTTCAGCATGGTGTCGATGTACCTGGACTCTGAAAGTCCTAATATCCTCTTGGATCTGTCATGATAGATCCGGATCCCCAGAATGTAAGAGGCATCACCCCGGTCTTTCATGGAGAACCTGTGTGACAAGAACCCTTTGACAGATTGTAGCATAGGAATGTCATTTCCTACCAAGAGAATGTCATCCACGTATAAAACGAGGAATACTACAGTTCTTGCTACAAATCTACTATAGATGCATGGTTCATCTGGATTTTTGATAAAGCCAAATTCTTTGACCGTCTCATCAAAAGAGATGTTCCAACTCCGTGATACCTGCTTTAGTCCATAGATGGACTTAAGCAACTTGCACACCTTTCCGCTGCTCCCACTCTGAATGAAACCCTCTGGCTGGTCCATATAGACACACTCCTCTAAATTTCCATTTAGAAAAGCGGTCTTTATGTCCATCTGCCAAATCTCATAATCGTGGAAGGCGGCAATGGCAAGAAGGATCCGAATGGATTTCAGCATAGCCACTGGAGAAAAGGTTTCGTCATAGTCCAAACCAGGTCTTTGACGAAAACCCTTTGCAACAAGTCTATCCTTATAGGTCTCAACCTGTCCATCTACACCAATGTTCCTTTTGAAGATCCACTTGCTGTTAGTTGTATGTATGCCCTAGAGGCCAGTATTGTACAGATGATGTATATTATATTGGATGCTTCGACATATATAGAGAGGACTTTCTTGCTCGATATGATAGTATGCTATCTGGTTGCACTTTACTTTAACATGTATACTTGTCTCTTTATACTGTTTTATAGTTATATGTTGGTAAAGCCCTTAGGATGTGTGTTAGTTATATGTATGCCCTAGAGGCCATTACTGTACATACGATGTATATTGTAGTGGATGCTTGGACATATATAGGGAGGACTTTCTTGCTCGATATGATAGTATGCTATCTGGTTGTACTTTATCTTAACATGTACTCTGATTGTCTCTATATTACATGTTGATAAAGCCCTTAGGATGTGTACTCGACTACTGGGACTATGATGAGATCATACTAGTGGGGCCACGGTAGTCGACGAGTACATCCTATAACTGTTCCTAGTCGAGGGTATATCGAGACAGGGCATCGATGCACCAGAGTAGACTAGCATATACGCATCTTGACCCATATGATGGGCGATGGATGATCCCATATCCATCGGTGTTTGACATCAAGGATGGTGTACGGGTGCTCAGTGGAGACTGGGTACACTGGACGGACTCGCCGAGAACTCCCAGATGGTATTATACCTCACGTCAGATGGCAGTTCTCCGGTGACACTGGTACAGAGTAGTCTGTTGACCCGAGATCGTCATAGAGTCTTGTATGATTCCCACTGTGCTTTGATTTCCATCATACCACGTCCAAGAGGGCATGCAAAAAGGTGGCTTTTGGGTACAGTCCCGAATCACATGGAGGCAATGAGCGATAGGAGGGGATTCGTCTCTCCCGGTATAGGGAGTTGATGTTGTGCTGTGTTCGATTGGCTATAACCGGAAATCCCTGGCCAGGGTTGCTGAGATCTACTGGTAAGTGTTATCAGTAGTTTCTTGAACAGTTATAGACCTCATATCGACACGACTTATCGAGCTACTGGGGTCTGACTTTTACCACCCTTAGGCGAGATATGGGACATATCAGACGACGAGACCGGACTGTACGGGAGTGTTACTGTTTGGATTCACAGGAGAATGTACAGGCTTGCTTGTTGATCTTCTGAGCGCTCAATACCTTGATAGATGTTACGTTTAGCTGATCGCTTGCAGCTTGTGGGTGTTTGATATGATCATCACCTACTGCCGGTGTATTGACGATTCTTTAGAGTCCTACACAGAGGTTTCTTGGCTCAGGCAAAACGGAGTAGGGGCACATATGTGATATGTGAGGGACCGAGGATAGTACGATATGAGATACCGTATTCTATTCTCGCGATATTTGATATTAGCCGGGTCATCGGATCAAGTGTTGATTCGATGAATCGGTACGGATAAATATTAGTCGGTTATATGCGATATAGCCGGATTTTTGGATCAAGGGTTGATTCGATAATTTAATGTATAATAATATATATGATATATTAAATTACATTAACTAATATTAGCTCACTAAAAGATTCTTTTTCTCACTGGATTAATACATTGATATATATGCGATATATGTTAATTGTATTATTTTCTTTTGTTGCAAATATATAATATATATGTGACATATATTATTGTGACATGATATGATTTATTATAAAACATGTTTAAGGATGATAAAAAGGATTAGGGTTTGATTAGGGTTAGCTCCTTCTTGTTCATTCTAGAAGGATTCTATTTTGTCATGATAAAGATATTTTGTTATGACTCATGCTTTGACCTAACCAAACCCTAACTCTAGTTTATTCTCTACATAGGTTTAGCCTCTCATCCTTGACCATGGTTTAATAATCAATCATATATTCTTGATTACTATTCATCACAAAAGAATAATTTCTATTATTCTTCATCTTCTTCCTTCTTCTTTCTTCATGGAAAAAGCTTACTAGCTTTTTTCCAAGTGATGAATAAATGTGAGGAAAAGATAAATAAAGAGAGCAAAAATCCTACTTCATCATCCTCATCTTCCCTTGCCCTTTAGATGAGAGTGTTCACTCAATTTTAGTGAGTGTTAGCTTGTGTTAATGAAACTTCAAGGTAGATCATCTTTGTATCGAAGATCGGAAACAAGACTGCATCTTTCTCTTCGTGGAACCTCTCGAGAGTCCGGAACCCGATGATCGCAGCGAAGGGACCACAACACGGAGCTTATGAAGTGAAGGACCGGATCTACAAAGGTTGTAATCCCTCTCACTTAGTGTTAAAGTGTTTAACATGTTTGTTTTCGTCTAAACCCTAGTTTAAAGATCCGTATTCGGGTTGTTCGGCACGGCTAATTTTTTAATCGGGCATGCTTGATGCCTCGTAGACCCTTGTGCGCATGCCTAGCAACCCTACAGTGGTATCAGAGCCAATCTAGAGCTTTAGGCGAAGTCTAGACGAAATTTAAAGTCCGATCGAACCCGAAAAACCCGATAAAACCCCTTCTCTGGAAATTTTTCAAAAATATGATTTTTTCTGAATTAAAAATTCTCATAAAAACAAGCAGGAAAAACTAAGAATTAATGTGAAGTACGGTCAACTAACTAGATATTTTGACCGCGGAACCGCGGCGAAACCATGGGTTTGGCGGCGGTTCCGCGGCCAAAATTTGGACTTAGTCCCTGGAATTTCACTTAATTATTCTTAGGTCCTTTATTGTTATTTTTTTTTGGGAATATTTTAATTCCACTCAAGTGTTGAGTTTTCTAGGGTTGTATTGGGGACTCGTTGATTCGATCGGATAATTTAACTTTGTTTAGTTTTCCGGATAATTTTTAGAAACTGTTAAAAAGTTCGAACGGATATCAATAACTCACTTTTTCCCCTGTCGGAAATTTTTTCAAAAGTTGGATTTTTTCTCGAGTTTAAGAACGTTCAAAGTCGTGCAAGTAACGCGGTGGACCCTCTAGAAGACAACAAACCTTAACTCGATTATGTGACCGTCTTGAACTGCCTCTAAACCTTAGGGTTTTCAGCAGTACGACGTGCCACATGTGAGGCGTTGGCTTGACCCTTCTATGGCTGGACCATTGGTACTGTGGCATGTGATGGATGTTTTTAAACTAATTTCAAGTGTTGAGATATATTGGGAAATCTTGGGTGTTTGATTATTCGATTGGAAAGTTTAACATTGTCTATTTATCTGGATTGTGATACAATATTTGGAATCCACATGTAGTTTTGAGATAACTAATTTGAATGTTATAAATCTAGCAGTTTAGTCTCAGTTGATCGGTTGCCACGGAATTTTGATGTGATCAAAAGTCCGTCGCAATCACGTAGCGTACGCGGATACTTGCCGGGTAAACTTAATAGACAGCCACGCCCCATAGTCCCGACCAAGTGACTGTAGGAGAACCCTGTCGCCAAAAGCATCCATTCGGATGCTTGCGGCAGCGGTGTTCCGCCTTAGTGCACTTTGACGACGGCATCCGGGGGTCTACTAAAGTTTGCGACGAGCATTCAATCAGGATGCCGAGAATCTTGCTGAATTGCCCGACTTGATATTGAAAAGAGTTTTCGATAATGAGACTAAAATGCGGGGTTTATAATTGTTAGGCATGTGATGTCTAAGAAATTCATTTGGTTAGGCATGCGATGTCTAAAGTGGTTGCGGATTCCAACTGTTGTAGTTTTACACTTTCTTTTCTGTGACCGTAAGCGTAATATGTGGTGTATCGCCGGCTTCGTTGCTATACATCAACGACAATCGGGATACGCATACTTTCTTACGTTGATGATATGAGATATTATGTGTTGCTGTGATATGTTATATTGGATCGTCGCGTTTTGAATAGCCGGGGGGTTTTATGTGAGATGAGAGTTTTTCTTTTTCATTCATGTAAAATTCATTTGTATGTAATATTCTTTTATTGGGGCACTTCCAGGTTGCGGAAGATGTCACCGTTGTATATTATTTACTTTTCGCATTAGGTAGACCCAAGGCGGAGAGCACAAGTAAACGGGTTCTAGGGTCCAGTGGGAGACCATCTCGAGGAGTCGAGACCGGGTCTCCTAACCCTAGAATTGGCAGTGTTACTTGCCGCTCTCGTAGGGGTCTAGGGATGTGGGTTTGGTTATTCATCGAGACCGTGGAATCCGTGTTTTATACAGGCTCGTATTGAAAACACAGACGTCCTAGTATATCCAATATTTCATATATGTTCTTCTGCTGCAATGTTCTGTGATGAGATCATATTACTGCCTGAGATGAATGTTTATATTATATATATGAGATATATGTTATATTGCAGGTTTCGTTTCAAATGTGATGCTTGTGAAGCATAATAAAATGGGACTTCATTAATGAGATTAATGAAATAAAAGAAACCTAAGATGTTGTAGAAACTTGTTTAAAAACTGGTAGCTCTAGTTCTTGCTTTGCATAGCGGTGTTCCTTGTAGAACATCCAGCACCTTATTCGATAAGGAAAGAGTCGAGATCCCTTCACCGGGAGTGACCTCTTTAGTGAAACTAGCAGATGCTACAAACTCGGTTTTTCTTTTGATTGCTTCTATAGTTCTTGCTTTGCATAGTGATATTTATGAAATATCCTGCACCTTATTCGATGAGGAAATGGCCGACGATCCCTTCACCGGAAGTGACCCCTTTAGCAAAACTAGAAAAGCCTCAAAAACACTCTATTTAAAAATCACTCGATTCTACAACGATATCAAGTTCATTACGCAAAGGGTTTTCATAAAAACCTGTCGTAGCCCTCCGTCATTTCAGATAAGTCCTACTTAGTATTCGTGCTACGTTTGTTGGCCTGCGTCAAGGCGTAGTGTGCGGTAGCTAACTAGTATTTATCTATTTATGCATATGATGCAGATTGGATTAGGGTAGTCGTGCGACTTTGTTGGCCTGCGTCAAGGGTCGTGCGGGTGGGTTTAATTCAATCAAGAAATGACGGGTTGAACTTGACTAGCGCATTGTGATTTGTTGGCCTGCGTCAAGGTCATGGGACGCTAGGGGTAAAATATTATTGGGAATTTCAAGTGTTGAAATTTGCAATGAGATTGCATACCTTCTATGAGATAGTTGGATCCCGATACCCGCTGGGAGTAAGAGTTACTCCTGGGAGAGTTTTACACATTACAATTAGCCGATCAAGTAGGTGTCTAGAAAGGTGTTAACGGGGTTACGCCTTTGGGAAAATGAGGTTTACTTTAATTAGGTCCGTGCGAAAGCACGGGGAACCTCCCTCAAAGTACTGACACTGGCCTGGCTGAAAGATTGGCGAACTTGTAGCGTGTAATTAATCCCGGCTAGTCTTTCCTTTTAGGGTTTGAAGGAAGATTTGATTAAAACAGTGGGAGACATCCTGATTAGATATATTAGATAATCAATCTAATTTTGCAAGAGCATACGCTGAGTGTTTTCTTCTCTCTCTCTCCAAGTAGCGACCATGTCACGTCTTAATCAAGATAATAATACGGAAGAATTGACCAAACCCGCTTGTTATACTTAGCTGGGGAACGTTGGTCCCGCTCCAACTTATAATTGTTATAAGACAGAGCAGGAAATTAGGGAATACCAGATTTCCCGTGCCGCCCAAACGAAGAAAGTGCATGCTGATGCATCTTCTTCGGGTGTGTTCATTATAGAGAACTGTTTCTCAGTATCCTTTACGTCCTGGGTATGTGATACCGGATCAGGATCCCGCATATGTAATCTGCTACATGGGCTACAGATAGGTAGAGAACTGAGAACGGGTGATAAGTTTCATGAGACAGAAAACGGTGCAAGTGTTGCAGCCAAGTCTGTTGGTCACTGTCACCCTGTATTACCAGAATACATTGATTCTGAACGAATGTTATTAGATACCGAACCTGATATACAACATCATATCATTCTCTTTATTAGTAAAGAAAGGATATAATTTTGTATTGTTGGATAATGTTTTGAACATTTCATATATCAAGAGTTGATCGCTTCAGGAACGTTATCTAAAAGCATTGACGTTCTAAATCAAACTACAGTTCTTAATATACAGAACACACACAAGAGGAAGAGTTCAGAAATGAACGAATCCTTCTTGAGGCATTGTAGACTAGGTCATATCAATGTGACCCGACTAGCTAAGTTACATTTAGATGCATATTTAAATCTGTTTGAATTTACATCTTGTGAAACTTGCCGGTCATGTCACAAAGATAAGATGACCATAGCTCTGTTTATTGGAAACAGAGAAAGAGTTAGTGAACTCTTGGGATTGATACATGCTGATGTATGAAAGTCTCCTGTCTACACATGCCAAGACCGGTTCTTTGTACTTCATTATATTCTCTGATGATCTCTCATGATTCAGACATATGTTCCTACTGAAACACAAGTCCGAACCTTTTGAGATATTCACAGAACGTAAGTTAGAAGTAGAGAACCAAAATACGGGTATAAGTATTATGTCCTTTGATGAGATCAAGGAGGAGAATACTTGAGCACGGAAATCCTGGACTAATTCTAAAGGAGAATGAGATTCTCTCTCAGCATTACTCCTCCGTATACACCATAGCACGATGGTATATCGGGGCGGAGCAATAGCACCCTATGTGATATGGTGTGCTCTATGATGAGTACTACTGAGTTTCCTATTTCCTTTTGGGAGTTATGCACTTGTGAAGCTGCATACCTATTGAATGTGGATTCAATAGTTTCCAACGAACCTCAGCCTTTCCGCCGATCTAGTAGGGTTCCTCACCCACCTGAGAGATACTTCGGTTTCTCTATGTCAGTGGGAGCGAGGATTGCATCATGAGATAATGACCCAACTAGTTTCGAGCTGGCCATCAGGAGTGGGACTCTATAAGAATGGCTTGGTGCTTAGTGATCTGAGATGGAATCCTTATACACCGACAAAGTATGGACTTTGGTTGCTTTATCTGAAGGGTTAAATCCCCATCAGGAGCAAGTATATCTTGAGAAGATTACTTGGTGTACAAGGAAAAGTTGAGACTTTCAAAGCTATGCTTAAGTCCATCCAGATCCTACTTGCCACGGCTACATACCATGACTGCGATATCTGGTGGTTGGGTGTCATGACTGCTTTTCTAAATGATGTTTTAGAAGATAGCGTCTATAAGCACACAGCCAGAGGGCTTCGTAGACAGTGGGAGCAGCGGAAACGTGTGCAAGATGCTTTATAGGATAAAGCAGGCATCGCGGAGTTGGAACATCTATTTTGATGTGGTAGTCAAAGAGTTTGACTTCATCAAAATGGTAGATGAACCTTGTATACACAAAAAGGTAGTAGAGAGTATGGTGGTGATCCTCGTAGAGTACGTGGATGACATACTCTTGATAGGGAAGGAGTTTCCTATGCTACGCTCGGTCAATCTCCGCTTATCACAAGGATTCTCCATAGAGGATCAAAATGATACCTTCTAAATCCTGGGTTTTTGGATCTATGAGATAGATCTAATTGGATGTTAGGATTCTTACTAGTTGTAGTGAGATGGTATCAATCGATCCTGGGGAGAATCACTGGATAGGTTCCAGGGTGATAAGAACGACTGAATGTCAGTCGCAGGCATTGTCTTTACCCTCAGTGGAGGGACGGTATGTTGGAAGAGTTCCAATCTAGATACCGTGACATACTAGACGATTAAAGGCAAGATACATCGTTACCAAGGATGCTACCAAAGAGGCAGTCTGGATATATAAGTTCATGAGATGAACTTCGTTCCTACCATTGTGTGACAATGGAGTTGTGGCTTTAGCCAAGGAACTACCGTCCCATCCGAAATCCAGATATAATTCTTTGGCAGTATCACCTGATCATAGGAGATGGTTGATCTCCAGGGAGATCGAGGTTAGGAGAGTAGACACAGAGGACAACAGCGCGGATCCACTCACGAAGGCCTTTTTTCCAGTAGAGACATTTATGGGATGGTTGAGTATGAGATACTTCAACCGCAGCTAATTGTTGGGTATGTGATACCACAACAGATGGCCCTAGTGCAAGTGGGAGATTGTTAGTTATATGTATGCCTTAGAGGCCATTACTGTACATACGATGTATATTGTAGTGGATGCTTGGACATATATAGGGAGGACTTTCTTGCTCGACATGATAATATGCTATCTGGTTGTACTTTATCTTAACATGTACTCTGATTGTCTCTATATTACATGTTGATAAAGCCCTTAGGATATGTACTCGACTACTGGGACTATGATGAGATCATACTAGTGTGGCCACGGTAGTCGACGCGTACATCCTATAACTGTTCCTAGTCGAGGGTATATCGAGACAGGGCATCGATGCACCAGAGTAGACTAGCGTATACGCATCTTGACCCATATGATGGGCGATGGATTATCCCATATCCATCGGTGTATGACATCAAGGATGGTGTACGGGTGCTCAGTGGAGACTGGGTACACTGGACGGACTCGCCGAGAACTCCCAGATGGTATTATACCTCACGTCAGATGGCGGTTCTCCGGTGACACTGGTACAGAGTAGTCTGTTGACCCGAGATCGTCATAAAGTCTTGTGTGATTCCCACTGTGCTTTGATTTCCATCATACCACGTCCAAGAGGGCGTGCAAAAAGGTGGCTTTTGGGTACAGTCCCGAATCACATGGAGGCAATGAGCGATAGGAGGGGATTTGTCTCTCCCGGTATAGGGAGTTGATGTTGTGCTGTTTTCGATTGGCTATAACCGGAAATCCCTGGCCAGGGTTGCTGAGATCTACTGGTAAGTGTTATCAGTAGTTTCTCGAACTGTTATAGATCTCATATCGACACGACTTATCGAGCTACTGGGGTCTGACGTTTACCACCCCTTGGCGAGATATGCGACATATCAGACGACGAGACCGGACTGTACGGGAGTGTTACTGTTTGGATTCATAGGAGAATGTACAGGCTTGCTTGTTGATCTTCTGAGCGCTCAATACCTGGGTAGCTGTTATGTTTAGCTGACCGCTTGCAGCTTGTGGGTGTTTGATATGATCATCACCTACTGCCGGCGTATTGACGATTCTTTAGAGTCCTACACAGAGGTTTCTTGGCTCAGGCAAAATGGAGTAGGGGAACATATGTGATATGTGCGGGACCGAGGATAATACGATATGAGATACCGTATTCTATTCTCGTGATATTTGATATCAGCCGGGTTATCGGATCAAGTGTTGATTCGATGAATCGGTACGGATAAATATTAGTCGGTTATATGCGATATAGCCGGATTGTCGGATCAAGGGTTGATTCGATAATTTAATGTATAATAATATATATGATATATTAAATTACATTAACTAATATTAGCTCACTAAAAGATTCTTTTTCTCACTGGATTAATACATTGATATATATGCGATATATGTTAATTGTATTATTTTCTTTTGTTGCAAATATATAATATATATGTGATATATATTATTGTGACATGATATGATTTATTATAAAACATGTTTAAGGATGATAAAAATGGATTAGGGTTTGATTAGGGTTAGCTCCTTCTTGTTCATTCTAGAAGGATTCTATTTTGTCATGATAAAGATATTTTGTTATGACTCATGCTTTGATCTAACCAAACCCTAACTCTAGTGTATTCTCTACATAGGTTTAGCCTCTCATCCTTGACCATGGTTTGATAATCAATCATATATTCTTGATTACTATTCATCACAAAAGAATAATTTCTATTATTCTTCATCTTCTTCCTTCTTCTTTCTTCATGGAAAAAGCTTACTAGCTTTTTTCCAAGTGATGAATAAATGTGAGGAAAAGATAAATAAAGAGAGCAAAAATCCTACTTCATCATCCTCATCTTCCCTTGCCCTTTAGATGAGAGTGTTCACTCAATTTTAGTGAGTGTTAGCTTGTGTTAATGAAACTTCAAGGTAGATCATCTTTGTATCGAAGATCGGAAGCAAGACTGCATCTTTCTCTTCGTGGAACCTCTCGAGAGTCCGGAACCCGATGATCGCAGCGAAGGGACCACAACACGGAGCTTATGAAGTGAAGGACCGGATCTACAAAGGTTGTAATCCCTCTCACTTAGTGTTAAAGTGTTTAACATGTTTGTTTTCGCCTAAACCCTAGTTTAAAGATCCGTATTCGGGTTGTTCGGCACGGCTAATTTTTTAATCGGGCATGCTTGATGCCTCGTAGACCCTTGTGCGCGTTCCTAGCAACCCTACAATGTGTACTTGACTACCTGGACTATGATGCAGATCATACTAGTGGGGATATGGTGGTCCATAAGTACATCCTTCAAGGTCCCTAGTCGTGGGTGTATCGAGACGGGGCATCGATATACCAGAGTAGACTAGCGTATACGCTTCTTGACCCATAAGATGGGCGATGGATGATCCCATATCCATTGGTGTTTGACATCAGAGATGGTATACGGGTGCTCAGTGGAGACTGGGTACACTGGACGGACTCGCCGAGAACTCCCAGATGGTATTATGCTTCACGTCAGATGGCAGTTCTCTGGTGACACTTGTGCAGGTTAGTCTGTAGACCCAAGATCGTCATGGAGTCTTGTGTGATTCACACTGTGCTTTGATTTCCACGTTACCACGTCCATGAGGGCGTGCAAAACGGTGGTTTTTGGGTATAGTCCCGAGTCACATGGAGGCAATGAGCGATAGGAGGGGTTTCGTCTCTCCCGGTATTGGGGGTTGATGTTGCGCTGTGCTCGATTGGCCGTAACAGGGAAGTCCCTGCCTAGGGCTGATTTAGAGATTTTCTGGTAAGTGTTACCAGTAGTTTCTCGACCCGTTATGAGCCTCCCATCGGCACGACTTATCGGTTATTGGGGTCTGACGTTTACCACCCCTAGACTTGATATGCGACATATCAGACGAGGAGACCAGACTGTACGGGAAGTGTTACCGGCAGGCTTTTACAGGAGTTGGAGCGGGCTTGCTTACTGATCTTCTAATCGCTCAATACCCGGGTAGCCGTTACGTCCAGCTAGTACCGCTGACGGCTTGTGGGTGCTTGATGTGATCATCACCTACTGCCGGCGTATTGACGAGTCTTTAGAGTCCTACATAGAGGTTTTACTGGCTCAGACAAAACGAAATAGGCGCACGTATGTGATATGTGCAGGACCGAGAATAATGCATGTATGTGATACCGTATTCTATTCTCGCGACTTTATGTATCAGTCGGTTATATATGATATAGCCGGGTTATCGAATCAAGTGTTGATTCGATAAGTCGATACATTGGATGTTAGTCGGTTATATGAGATATGAACGGATTATTAAGTCAAGTGTTGATTTAATAATTAAGTGTAAAATTGTATATTAGATATACTAGTTTACATTTACTAACACATGTTCACTTAGGGTTTTTTCTCACATGTACACATCTTTACTATATATATGATATATATTAAAATGTGTTATCTTTTTGTATCATGGTTGATGATACATCATCCATGGGTGTATGAGACTTATACTATGCTAATTTTTAGTTTGGGTTTTTAATATTTAAAGTAAATACAAAATCAAGTGGAGGATTAGAAAATGCTTGAAGCTTGTGGAAGCTTTTGGAAGCATTGAGTAATTCAACTTGAGTTTGTATTTTACTATGGATATTTATTAACCCAAGCATAACAATTAGCCTAGGGTTAAGTCTCTACAAGAGTTAGTATATGATACTCACTCACCATGGTTAGATCACACACTTGATCATTATCTTCTTCTCTTTTCTTTTGTTCATCTTCTTCATTGTTCAAAAGAAAAGTTTGCTAGGGTTTGATCCAAAGTGAGAACTAAAGTGAGAAATAAAAATCCAAAGAGAACCCACTTCCTATTTCTCCATCCTCTACTAGACTAGCACTTTAGTATAGGGTGTTTGCTTCACTAATTCTCAAATTAGTGAAGTAGTAGCTTGAGTCGGAATTCCCTCGACGTAGATCATCTTCGGCCTCGGAGACATCGAGCAAGGTCGCATCTTTCGCCTTGTGAAGCCATGCAAGAACCCGGGAGAACCTTGATCGCAGCGAAGGGACTTCAACATGGAGCAAATGAAGTGATGGACTGATCTACAAAGGTTGTATTTCGTGTTCCCTTAGAAGTAAAGTTGTTTACTTACTATTAGTTTCGCCTAAACTCTAGTATACGATCTTGCTTTGGGTTGTTCGGCACATAAAAATTAATTTTTGTCATGGTCGATGCCTTGTAGAGCCTTGTTTATGTGCCTAGTAACCCTACAGTGGTATCAGAGCCTAACTAGAGCATTAGGCGATGTGTTAACGAAGTTAAAACCCCGATCGAACCCTACAATGTCAAAGTTAACCCCCTCTCTGTACATTTTTTAAAAATTGTGTATTTTCAGAATTAAAAATACCTAAAAAAATCAGCAGGTAATTTTAAGGGTTACCATGAAAAACGAGCCCTCAAAGCCTCCACGTGGCCGCGGAACCGCGGCACTAAGCCACCATTTGCGGCGGTTCCGCGGCAGAGAAGGAGTATTGGGGACGGTTCTTCATGCAGTAATTTCCAGTACCATTCCTGCATCTTTCTGGGTATTTTTATTGTGACTCATGTGTTGAGTATTTTTTGGGGTTTATTTTGTAATCGTCGATTTGATCGGAGAATTTAATTTTGTTTTGTTATTCCGGATAATTTAGAAAGTATTAAAATGTTCGAACGGATATCATTAACTCGATTTTTCCCGGCACGAAAAACATTCAAGTGTTGAATTTTTCTCGGGTTTAAATCTTTCGGAAATACGTGCATGTGACGTGATGGACCCTCTAGAAGATAACAAACCTTAACTCGATTATGTGACCGTCTTGAACTGCCTTTTGAAACTTAGGGTTTGAGGCAATACGGCGTGCCACATGTGAGGCGTTGGCTTGACCCTTCTACAGCTGGACCGTTGCTACTGTGACGTATTCTGGAATTTTTGAACTCCGCTCAAGTGTTGAGCTATTTATGGAAATCTTGGGTATTTGATTATTCGATCGGAAAGTTTAATACTGTCTATTTATCTGGAATGTGATACAATATGTTCATACAGTTAGGCATGAAATGCGAAATATGTGATATTTCGGATTTACGATATCTAAAGAGATCGTGGATTCCAAATGTTGTAGTTTTACACTTTCTTTTCTGTGACCATAAGTGTAATATGTGATATCGCCGGTTTCGTTGCTATATATCAACGACAATTGGGATGCGCACATTTACTTACGTTGATGACATGTGATGTTATGTGTTGCTGGATATGTTATATTGGATCGTCGCGTTTTGGATAGCCGGGGTTTTTTTATGTGAGATGAGAGTTTTTATTTTCATTCATGTAAAATAAAATGTATGTAATATTCTTTTATTGGGGCACTTCCGGGATGAGGTTGATGTCACCTTTTGTATATTATTTACTTTTCCGCACTAGGATAGACCCAAGGAGGAGAGCACAAGTAACCGGGTTCTGGAGTCCAGTGGGAGACCAACTCGAGGAGTCGAGTCCGGGTCTCCTAACTCTAGAATTGGTAGGGTTGCTTGCCGCTCTCGTAGGGGTCTAGGGGTGTGGGTTTGGCTATTCATCGCGACCGTGGAATCCGTGTTTTATAAAGGCTCAAAATAAAACACGGATGTCCTAGTATATCCAATGTTTCATATATTTCTTCTGCTGCGATATCTGTGATGTGATCATTTGATGTGCTGTGATAGATACTGTATATAGTATATATGATATATTATATAGGCGTTACTTATGTTTTACACCCGCGCTAGCCCTGCCCTGCTCTGCCGCTAGTTACCTAACCTAACGGTGCACGAGGGGACATCGAGGAGAATGCGGATGGCATAAGTGTGCGTCGTATTTATCTGTGATGTTTAGGTGACTTCGATGATGGGACTTCATTAATGTGATTAATGAAAGAAAAGAAACCTAAAAGATGTTGTAGAATCAAATTTTTCAAAAAGGGTAGCTATAGTTTTGCTTTGCATAGTGATATATATGATATATCCCGCACCTTATTCGATGGGGAAAGAGCCGAGATCCTTTCACCGGGAGTGACCTCTTTAGCAAAACTGGCAGATGCTATAACACTCGGTTTGCTTTTGATTGCTTTTGGAGTTTTGCTTTGCATAGTGATATATATGATATATCCCGCACCTTATTCGACGGGGAAAGAGCCGAGATCCCTTCACCGGGAGTGACCTATTTAGCAAAACTAATAAAAGCCTCAAAATCACTCCATTTCAAAATTCACTCGATTCTACAAACGATATCAAGTTCATTACGCAATAGGTTTTCAGAAAAACTTGTTGTAGCCCTCCGTCATTTCAGATAAGTTGTATATAGTATTCGTGCTGCATTTGTTGGCTTTCGTCAAGGTGTAGTGTGTGGTAGCTATATACTGCTTATCTGCTGCATATGATGCGATTGGATTAGGGTAGTCGTACGGCTTTGTTGGCTTTCGTCAAGGGTCGTGCGGGTGGGTTTAATTCAATCAAGAAATGTACGGGTTGAACTTGACTAGCGGGCTATGGTTTGTTGGCTTTCGTCAAGGTCATAGCACGTTAGGGGCAAAATATTATCGGGAATTTCAAGTGTTGAAATTTGCAATGAGATTGCATACCTTCTATGAGATAGTTGGATCCCGATACCCACTGCGAGTAATTGTTACTCCCGGGAGAGTTTTACACAGGACAATTAGCCGATCAAGTAGGTGTCTAGAACGGTGTCAACGGGGTTACGCCTCTGGGAAAATGAGGTTTACTTTAATTAGGTCCGTGCGAAAGCACGGGGAACCTCCTCAAAGTACCGACACTGGCCTGGCTGAAAGATCAGCGAAGTTGTAGGGTGTAATTAATCCCGGCTAGTCTTTCCTTTTAGGATTTGAAGGAAGATTTGATAAAAACAGTGGGAGCCATCCTGATTAGATAAAATAATAACCAATCTGATCTTGCAAGAGCATACGCTAAAGTGTTTTCTTCTCTCTCTCTCCAGGTAGCGACCATATCATGCCTTAATCAAGATAATAATATGGATGTATTGACCGAACCCGCATGTTATACTGTGCTGGGGAACGTTGGTTCCGTTCTTTCTTATAAGAGTTATAGGACTGAACAGGATATAGGGGAATACCAGGATTCCCATGCCACCCGAATGAAGAAAGTACACGTTGATGCATTTTCTTCGGGTGTGTTCATTACAGAGAACTGTTTCTCCATTTGCTCTACGTCGTGGATATTAGATACCGGGTCAGGATCCCATATATGTAATCAGTTATATGGGCTTAAGAAAGGTAGAGAACTTGGAGAAGGTGATAAAGACATAAGGGTTGGAAATGGTGCAATTGTTGCAGCTAAAACCGTCGGGGAATATCACCTTGTATTGCCAACTGGTAATACATTGATTCTGAACGAATGCTATTTCATGCTGAACCTGATATGCAACATTATATCGGTTTCTTTGTTGAGTAAAGAGGGATATAATTTTGTATTACAGGATAATGTTATGAACATTTTCCTAAACCAAAAGTTGGTTGGATCAGGCACGTTGTGCAATGGCATTTATGTTCTAAATCAAGCAACAGTTCTAAGCATAACAAACACACACAAGAGGAAAAATTCAGAACTGAACGAATCCTTCTTGTGGCATTGTAGACTGGGTCACATCAATGCGACACGACTAGCTAAGTTGCATAAGGATGGATATTTAAATCCGTTTGAATTTTCATCTTATGACACTTGCCAGTCATGTCTCAAAGGCAAGATGACCAAAACTCCATTTACGGGACACGGAGAAAGAGTTACCGAACTCTTGGGACTGATACATACTGATGTATGCGGTCCCATGTCTACACATGCCAGGGATGGTACTTCGTACTTCATTATATTCACTGACGATCTTTCAAGATACGGACATGTGTTCTTGATAAGACACAAGTGTGAAGCTTTTGAGAAATTTAGAGAATATAAACAAGAAGTCGAGAACCAAACCGGAAAAAGTATTAAAATCCTACGATCTGATCGAGGAGGTGAATACTTGAGCAATGAATTCCTGGACTTCCTAAAAGAGAATGGGATTCTCTCTCAGCTGACTCCTCCATATACACCACAGCACAACGGTGTATCTGAATGGAGGAACCGCACCCTATTAGATATGGTGCGCTCTATGATGAGCACAGCTGAGTTACCTATTTCCTTCGGGGGTATGCGCTAGAGACAACCATACATCTATTGAATATGGCCCCCACAAATCTGTGCCTACCACTCCATATAAGATATGGAAAGGGAAGAGACCGTGTCTTAACTATGTAAAGATATGGGGTTGTCCAGCCTATGTCAAACGACAAAATCCGGACAAACTCGAGGCACGGTCTGTTCTATGCAAATTTGTAGGATATCCCAAAAATTCTCAAGGGTATATCTTCTACCACACTGAGGAACAAAGGGTGTTTGTTTCTCGGCATGCCACCTTTTTAGAAAAGGAATTTCTTGCAAAAGAAATTAGTGGTCATGAGATAGAACTGGAAGAGGTTCCAGCTACAAAAGCTGCAACAGAAGATCTGGTGGAACCAGAGGATTCAGTAGTTCCCGATGAACCCCAGCCACTCCGCCGATCTAGTAGGGTTCCTCACCCACCTGAGAGATACTACGGTTTTCTCATGGATGGTGGGAGTGAGGATTGCATCATGGAAGATGATGACCCAACTAGTTTCGAGCAGGCCATCACGAGTGGTGACTCTGTGAAATGGCTGGATGCAATGAAATCCGAGATGGAATCCATGTACACCAACAAAGTATGGACTTTGGAAGATGCTCCTGAAGGGGTAAAACCCATTGGGAGCAAGTGGATCTTCAAGAAAAAACTTGGTGTAGATGGGAAAGTGGAGACTTTCAAAGCTAGACTTGTTGCAAAAGGTTTTCGTCAAAGACCAGGTGTGGACTATGACGAAACCTTTTCTCCAGTGGCTATGCTTAAAGCCATCCGGATCATGCTTGCCATCGCTGCATATCATGACTACGAAATCTGGCAAATGGATGTTAAGACCGCCTTTCTAAACGGTGATTTAGAAGAGTGCGTGTACATGACTCAGCTGAGGGCTTCGTAGATAGTGGGAGCAGTGGGAAGGTGTGCAAGCTACTTAAATCCATATATGGATTAAAGCAAGCATCGCGGAGTTGGAACATCTGCTTTGACGTCGTTATCAAAGAGTTTGATTTCGTCAAAAACGTAGATGAACCTTATATCTACAAGAAGGTGGCAGAGAGTAAGGTTGTCTTCCTCGTATTGTACGTGGACGACATACTCTTGATAGGAAATGACATTCCTATGCTGCAATCGGTCAAGCTTTTCTTATCACAGAGATTCTCAATGAAAGATCTTGGTGATGCCTCCTGCATAGTGGGAATTATGATCTATAGAGATAGATCTAAAAGGATATTGGGATTGTCCCAATCCAGGTACATTGACACCATACTAAAGAGGTTTAGTATGGAAGAGTCCAAACGTGGGTTTTTACCCACGATCTTAGGGCTCACTCTCTCCAAAGAGATGTCTCCCAAGACTGATTTGGAGAGAGCTCGCATGCAAGGGATACCCTATGCTTCGGCTGTAGGCTCTATCATGTACGCAATGCTATGTACCAGACCCGATGTAGCATACTCACTAAGTGTAGTGAGTAGGTATCAAGATGATCCTGGAGAGAGTCACTGGACAGCTGTGAAGAGCATTCTCAAGTACTTACGAAGGACTAAAGAGACGCTCTTGGTGTATGGTAACGGAGAACTCCAAGTGGAGTCCTTTACCGATTCGAGCTTCCAGAGTGATAAGGACGACTCTAAGTCACAGTCGGGATTTGTCTTTACCCTTTACGGAGGGGCGGTTAGCTGGAAGAGTTCCAAGCAGGAAACCGTGGCAGACTCGACGATGGAGGCTGAATACATCGCTGCCAACGATGCTGCCAAAGAGGCTGTTTGGATCAAGAAGTTCATTACTGAACTTTGAGTGGTTCCATCCATTGAGCATCCAATACCTTTGTATTGCGATAACAATGGAGCGGTGGCTTTGGCCAAGGAACCCAGGTCCCATCAGCCATCCAGGCATATTCTGAGGCGGTATCACCTGATCCGGGAGATAGTTGATCGTCGGGAGATCGAGGTCAGGAGGGTTGACACGAAGAACAATACTGTGGATCCACTCACGAAGGCCATTCCCCAGATACAGTTTGAGAGACTCTTCGGGATATTTGGTATGCGATACTACAGCAGCTGGCCCTAGTGCAAGTGGGAGATTGTTAGTTGTATGTATGCCCTAGAGGCCAGTGTTGTACAGATGATGTATATTATATTGGATGCTTCGACATATATAGAGAGGACTTTCTTACTCGATATGATAGTTTGCTATCTGGTTGCACTTTACTTTAACATGTATACTTGTCTCTTTATACTGTTTTATAGTTACATGTTGGTAAAGACCTTAGGATGTGTACTTGACTACCTGGACTATGATGCGGATCATACTAGTGGGGACATGGTGGTCCATAAGTATATCCTTTAAGGTCCCTAGTCGTGGGTGTATCGAGACGGGGCATCGATATACCAGAGTAGACTAGCGTATACGCTTCTCGACCCATGAGATGGGCGATGGATGATCCCATATCCATTGGTGTTTGACATCAGAGATGGTATACGTGTGCTCAGTGGAGACTGGGTACACTGGACGGACTCGCCGAGAACTCCCAGATGGTATTATACCTCACGTCAGATGGCAGTTCTCTGGTGACACTTGTGCAGGTTAGTCTGTAGACTCGAGATCGTCATAGAGTCTTGTGTGATTCCCACTGTGCTTTGATTTTCACCTTACCACGTCCATGAGGGCGTGCAAAACGGTAGTTTTTGGGTACAGTCCCGAGTCACATGGAGGCAATGAGCGATAGGAGGGGTTTCGTCTCTCCCGGTATTGGGGGTTGATGTTGCGCTGTGCTCGATTGGCCGTAACAGGGAAGTCCCTGGCCAAGGCTGATTTAGAGATTTACTGGTAAGTGTTACCAGTAGTTTCTCTACCTGTTATGAGCCTCACATCGGCACGACTTATCGGTTATTGGGGTCTGACATTTACCACCCTTAGACTTGATATGCGACATATTAGACGAGGAGACCAGACTGTACGAGAAGTGTTACCGGCAGGCTTTTACAGGAGTTGGAGCGGGCTTGCTTGCTGATCTTCTGATCGCTCAATACCCGGGTAGCCGTTACGTCCAGCTAGTACCGCTGACGGCTTGTGGGTGCTTGATGTGATCATCACCTACTGCCGGCGTATTGACGAGTCTTTAGAGTCCTACATAGAGGTTTTACTGGCTCAGACAAAATGAAATAGGAGCTCGTATGTGATATGTGCAGGACCGAGAATAATGCGTGTATGTGATACCGTATTCTATTCTCGCGACTTTATATATCAGTCGGTTATATATGATATAGCCGGGTTATCGAATCAAGTGTTGATTCGATAAGTCGATACATTGGATGTTAGTTGGTTATATGAGATCTGACCGGATTATTAAGTCAAGTGATGATTTAATAATTAAGTGTATAATTGTATATTAGATATACTAGTTTACATTTACTAACACATGTTCATTTAGGGTTTTTTCTCACATGTACACATCTTTACTATATATATGATATATATTAAAATGTGTTATCTTTTTGTATCATGGTTGATGATACATCATCCATGGGTGAATGAGACTTACACTATGCTAATTTTTAGTTTGGGTTTTTAATATTTAAAGTAAATACAAAATCAAGTGGAGGATTAGAAAATTCATGATGCTTGTGGAAGCTTGTGGAAGCATTGACTAATTCAACTTGAGTTTGTATTTTACTATGGATATTTATTAACCCAACCATAACAATTAGCCTAGGGTTAAGTCTCTACAAGAGTTAGTATATGATACTCACTCACCATGGTTAGATCACACACTTGACCATTATCCTCTTCTCTTTTCTTTTGTTCATCTTCTTCATTGTTCAAAAGAAAAGCTTGCTAGGGTTTGATCCAAAGTGAGAACTAAAGTGAGAAATAAAAATCCAAAGAGAACCCACTTCCTATTTCTCCATTCTCTACTAGACTAGCACTTTAGTATAGGGTGTTTGCTTCACTAATTCTCAAATTAGTGAAGTAGTAGCTTGAGTCTGAATTCCCTCGACCTAGATCATCTTCGGCCTCGGAGACTTCAAGCAAGGTCGCATCTTTCGCCCCGTGAAGCCATGCAAGAGCCCGGGAGAACCTTGATCGCAGCGAAGGGACTTCAACAAGGAGCAAATGAAGTGAAGGACCAATCTACAAAGGTTGTATTTTGTGTTCCCTTAGAAGTAAAGTTGTTTACTTACTATTAGTTTCGCCTAAACTCTAGTATACGATCTTGCTTAGGGTTGTTCGGCACATAAAAAATTAATTTTGTCATGGTCGATGCCTTGTAGAGCCTTGTTTATGTGCCTAGGAACCCTACACTTGCATCTTACGGGTTTTACCCCATCTGGAGCAACGTCCAACGTCTATACTTTGTTGGTGTACATGGACTCCATTTCGGTCCGCCTTGAATCCAGCCATTTTACCGAGTCAACGCTCTGAACGGCCAGCTGGAAGCTAGTCGGCTCATCACTATCAATGATGCAATCCTCTCTATCCCCATCTATGAGAAAACCGTAGTATCTCTCGGGCGGATGAGACTGCCTACTACTTCTGCGGAGCGGCGCACGAATGTCCTGATCTTTCGAACCCTTTGGTTCTACTAAGCTTTCAGTAATAGTCTGTGGTTCTAGAATTTCTTCCAGTTCTATTGCGCTTCCACTAATTTTCTTTTCTAAGAACTGGTGTTCCAGAAAGTAGGCATTACGAGAAGCAAAGACCTTTTGTTCCTCTGCGTAATAGAAAAGGTACCCCCTGGAGTTCTTTGGGTATCCCACAAACTTGCACAGTACTGAGCGTGCCTCGAGTTTGTCCGCATGCTGCTTTTTGACAAAAGCTGGACATCCCCAGATTTTCAGATATTGAAAATAGGGTTTCTTCCCACTCCATATCTCATATGGTGTGGTAGGCACTGTCATAGTTGGAACTCGGTTCAAAAGGTATGCAGCTGATTCTAGCGCATATCCCCAGAATGATCACGGTAACTCAGCGTTACTCATCATGGACCGTACATCCAGTAAGGTTCGGTTCCGTCTCTCCGATACACCGTTATGTTGCGGAGTGTATGGAGGAGTAAGCTGAGAGAGAATTCCATTCTCTTTTAAATAATCTAGGAACTCGGCACTCAAGTATTCACCACCTCGATCAGATCTCAGTGTCTTGATACTTTTGCCTGTTTGTTTTTCTACTTCATTCTTATATTCCTGGAATTTTTCAAAGGCTTCGGATTTATGTTTCATTAAGAAGACATATCCGTACCTTGAAAAGTCATCCGTAAAAGTAATGAAGTAAGAATAACCGCTTCGTACATGCGTAGACATTGGACCGCATACGTCGCTGTGTACGAGTCCTAAGAGCTCGCTCGCTCTTACTCCGTGTCCAGTGAACGGAGTCTTTGTCATCTTTCCTTTGAGACAGGATTGACAAGTTGCATATGATTGATATTCGAACGGATCCAAATATCCTTCTGTATGTAACTTCGTCAACCTTCTCTCATTGATGTGACCCAGTCTACAATGCCATAAGAAAGCCTGATTTGTTTCCGGAGACTTTCTTTTGTGTGTATTCTGGACATTGAAAATCCGTGGTTGGTTTAGTACGTATATACCATTGCTTAATGTACCTGACCCAATCAGAACTTGATTAAGGTGAATGTTTACAACATTACATACAAATGCAAATTCATAACCTTCTTTAGATATTAAAGATACAGAAATGATATTACAAGTTGCATTGGGTACAAAATAGAAATTACGTAAAACCAAAACATGTCCATCTGACATTCCCAGATGATAGTCCCCCATAGCCTCAGCATCCATGCTAGCTCCGTTTGCAACTCTGAGGGTCATATCACCTGCCTTCAAAACCCTACGCTTTCTCAATGCCTGCAAATAATTATAGATATGAGATCCTGACCCGGTATCCAATACCCAGGAAGTAGAGTTTATTGATAGACAGTTTTCAATAACATACACACCTGAAGCTGAAGCCGCAACTTGCTTCAGATCCTGGTTTCTGGCCTTCCAATCCCTGCAATCTTTCTTCCAGTGTCCACTCTTATGACAGTAAAAGCACTCTTCCTTATCCACAAGCTTTCCCGCTACCTTTGTTGCCTTTTCCTTTCCCTTCGTATCCGCTTTACTAACATCGCCCCTTGGTTTGGTGGGGGTTTTCTTCTTCTTTCCCTTGGCTTTCTCCTTGGACCTAGAAGAGGAAGATCCTCCTACAAACAAAGTGGATGTTTCCCTGCCTTTCTGTAGGGTGCCTTCTGTACTCCTCAGCATGTTGAGGAGTTCTGAAAGTTCAACTTCTTTTTCTTGCAAGTTGAAGTTCAGGATAACCTGGGCGTAAGTGGAAGGAAGGGACTGGAGAATCAAGTCCGTATAGAGCTCATTCTCCAACGTGGTCCCAAGGTCCACGAGCTCCTCTATGTAGCCAATCTTCTTAAGCACGTGTTCCGCTACCGATGATCCGACGGCCAATCTCGCCGAAAACAGCTTTTTCGATACGAAGTATCTGGCGATACGAGATTGCTCAACATACAGTTCTTTTGTTTGGAGAAATATGGATTCGAGGTCCATATTCTCGTGCCTCCTCTGATGTTCATTGTCCATAGAGGCAAGCACGAGTCACTTGGCCTTCGCGCAGTCGATTTCCCAGGTCTTACGGATTTCCCTATCCGCGATGCTGGTTTTGGGACCTGGGACAGGGGGAGCTTTGGTGGTAAGGAGATACCCAACTTGTCATAAGTGATTGCCATTTTGACATTCCTGAGCCAATCTTTGTAGTTCGGTCCTGTCAGTATGTTTTTATCTAGTAGTAACTTAAGTCCAGTCATAGTGTTTGGTCGCTGCAATTAGGAGAGAGAGAAGAAACACTTTAGCATGATGCTCTTGCAAATTTAGAGTGGTTTTTAATTTGTCTAAACAGGATGGCTCCCACTGTCTCTCGAATCCCTCTTCAAACCATAAAGGAAGAATTAGTCGGGATCAATCTCACCGTACAATTCTTGCTTAACCGTTTAGCCAGGCCAGTGTCGGTACTTCGAGGGAGGTTTTCCAACGCTTTCGTGAAGTTCCTTAATTAAGTAACCTCTTTTCCCTGTGGGCATAGCCCCGCTAACACCTTTCTAGACACCTACTTGGTTTATAGCATTGATCGTTAAGTAAGAAAGTTCCGGAGGAGTAGCATATACTCACAGTAGGATCGGGATCCAAATATCATCGCGTGACAAAATTGAAGGAATCCTACCAGAATCATCACACTCCAAATGGTATGCAGCGCTAGCAAGTTTCAGTTTCTTTTGAAACTCCCGATGTGGATTTTTGCCCCATGCTCTTATGACCTTGGCGTGAGGTCAAAATGTCATAAGTCACATGTCAAGTTCTACCCATCATTATCCAGGTTAATTTGAACCCACCCATACCTACCCTCGACATAGGCCAAAATGGCAGTACGACTGTCTCAAACCAACGCATTCTATCTATGCAACAGATAAATATCCGGCAGCTACCAATCACTATGCCTTGGCGTGAGGTCAAAATACATAGCTTGAATACTACCGAATATTTGACTGAAATGATGGAGGGCTACGAATGGTTTTGGCGAAACCGTGAACGTAGTGAACTTGATATAATCGATGGAACTGGATAGCTTTTAAAAGGAGTGGTTCAAGCTCCGCATTTAAAAGTTGGATTTTGAAAAGAACTGAGTGGTTTTTAAAGTGTTCCAACGACTTTTACTTGGTTTATTTTCTTGC
The DNA here is from genome assembly GCA_030015575.1 of Agapanthus africanus. Taxonomy (NCBI): domain Eukaryota; kingdom Viridiplantae; phylum Streptophyta; class Magnoliopsida; order Asparagales; family Amaryllidaceae; genus Agapanthus; species Agapanthus africanus. The sequence continues at coordinate 613,758,532 of JASDDO010000024.1, forward strand.
ATTAATTTTAATGCGTCCCATCAATTAATCCTACCATTGCAGAAAACAACGAAAATATGACGTACGCTTATGCCATCCGCATTCGCCACGGGGTCCCGTCATCACCCGTTAGGTTACTTAACTAACGACAGAGCGGGGGCTGGACTAGCGCGGATGCAAAACATAAGCAACGCCTAAATAGATATCATATATAGATATATACACATTCGTCACATGCAATGATAGCCATTCCAGATCACAGATGAACACATTGGATATACTAGGAATCCGCATTTCGTACGAGCCTGTAACGAAGTGCGGATTACACGGTCGCGATGAATAGCCAAACCCCACCCTAGACCCCTACGGGTGCGGCAAACTACCCGCCAAGTACCCGAAGTGAAGCAACCTCCCTCAACAACGTGAGTGGGCCACTTGGCACTTCAAGATACCCGGTAGTTTGTGCACCCCACCTTGGGTCTATCCTAGGAGCAAAAACAGTAAAAAGAAACTATACAATGACGGATACAACCCCATCCCGGTTGTGCGGCCATATAAATAATATTACATCAATTTACATATTATATGAATTGAAAGAATAAGAAAACTCTCATCTCACAAACCCCCGGCTATTCATCCGCAACAATCCAACGACTTCATATACACAAACCATCAACATTACAGATCACAGATATGTATAACCCCCACTAATCGATGTATAGTGATTAGCAGACGTTGAATACATATATCACATCACAGATATAACCCATTAGCCAAAGTCTACAGAAAATAGATCAAAATACGGATTTGTAACCACCCAAAAAACAAACTTGTTCTCTGGAAATTCTGGGCAGAAACAAACCATCTCAAAAATCATAAAACACCAACAGAAGAAAACTGCAGGAGAAACGATCCACGGCCGAGTCAACTCGGCCGCGGATCCGCGGCAGGAGCATGCTCTTGCCGCGGATCCGCGGTGAGTTGGTCGACTCACTGGATCGTTTTTCTTGCCTGTTCTTAAAAAAGCCTGAGCCGATTTTTAGTACATGATTTATTATTTTTGAGCAGAAATAAAAATCGGCAAAAACTTTGGTTTTAGAAAACGTGTTTTGCGAATTTTTCCGATCGAAGTTCTAGATACTTTGCTAACTTGCTAGTTTGTGTTTAGCTAGGCTCTGATACCACTTTAAGTCCACGTTGCCCACCCCGGTGCTTACGGGGAGGCAGAAACGGTATAAAAAACGGATTTTTACAACACTAGGCAACATGGACTAACTAAAGGAGGATCTTTGCTAAACATAAATTAACAACCAAGCTAAAAAGAGTTAGCTACTCGGTTAAAGGGTTATACCTTAGTCTTGAAGTCCTTCTCTTCTTGCTCCTTGGAGTGGGATGAACGGATCGTCTCGTCGCCTTCTCTTGCCGAAGAAAGATCCACCCGAGGGCCTCTACCTTTGGCTCCTACCTCAAACTAGAAGTAACTAAGGTGCTTGGTGTGCTAAACCTAGAATCTTAGAAAGAGTAGAGAGTAATTTTGAAGGTTTTATCTCAAGCTCAATGGTTCTCAACTCATGAGAGGGGAGAGCTTTAAGAGAGAGGAAGAGGATGAGAGAGAATGAGAATGATAGAATGAGAAGATAATGACAATCTTCTCACATATATGTGTGAATTATGATAATTAAAAAATTAGCTAAAGATAATTGTGATGGTTAACTTGAAATGACCATTATCATTTCACATTAATTACTTTTGCAAGAATCAAAGAGCATCTTTCATATGAAATGATGATGGTCAATTTGTCAACATAGGTCAACAAGTCAACCATAGTCAAATGGTCAACAACCCTAACCATAACACAATTATAATTAACTAATATTAATAATCATATTTCACACATAAACATTAGGGTTAAGAAAAAGACAACGGTCATTAACCCTAATGAAAATCCTCTGCCTCTGCCTCAGTCAACTGTGCATACACACCCGTATCCGTGTTCCGAGAAACACGAATACAATGAGATAAAACCAATCCCGAAACATATACTAGGATCTGGTTTAAACCAAAGCCCGCTAGTATAATCTGTCCGGTCACCAAACGTGCACAAGTGCGCGGATGTGAACGAACCCCGTCGCAAAACCATGCGACCTCTACTCGTTTTGCCTAAAGGCGAATAACCCTCTGTGTGGGACTCTAAAGACTCGACACTACGCTGGAAGTGGGTTTAACCACAGACCGCAAGCGGCACTAGCTGTACATAACGGTCCCCAGGTAGATGCCGATAAGAAGACTGATGAGGTAAACCCATCTGAACTCCTACTGAGCCTGAATGTGACAGTCTCCGTACAGTCCGGTCTGTTCGTCTAAGAGTATCGCATGGCGGGCCTAGGGGGCGGTAAACATCAGTCCCCTAATAGCTGTACAAGTCGTGTCGGAGTGTAGCTCAGAACACTCTGAGATAACACTGGAAACCTACCAGTATATCTCGCTTGCCCTGGCCAGGGACTTTGTGTAATGGCTCTCCTAGACACAGCGCGATATCAACCCCCAATACCGGGAGAGACAAATCCTGTCTAACCGTCACTGCCTCCAAGTGCTTCGGGACTGTACCCAACTGCTACCTGTTTGCACGACTCCTTTGAGCCGTGGTAGGGTAGCAATCTAAGAACAGTGGGAACACACTCGAGGCGAAGTGACAGTGTCAAGTCAACGGACTAAGTTGTACTCATGTCACCTGGGAACTGATAACCGACGATAGGTATAATACCAACCAACAGTTCCCGACGAGTTCTGTCCAGTGTACTCGTAACCTAACGAGCACCCACATACTATCTCAAGTACGACGTACTGACGCTGTGGGACAGACCGTCTCCCAAGCTGGGATGAGAAGCGCATACGCTAGTCTACTCCGGAGTATCGATGCCCTGTCTCAATAGTCCTACGACTAGGGACCTGCATAAGGATGTGCTTGTGGATTACCCAGCCCCCATGAGTGTGACTGCCATCACAACGCTGGTAATCAAGCAAAGATCCTAAGTGCTCCACTAATGTGTAAAGGCGATATGCTATAAGAAACACATGTACACATTAAAGTAGAAACAAACCAAGTAGCATACTACTATTTTGAGCAAGATTGTCAATACAAGGTGAATATCCCAAGCTTCCATCAAGTAATATACAAACTAGTATAATACAGTAATGGCCTCTAGGGCATATACACTAACACTAATATGTATAAGTGATACGTTACAAGAAACATATGCACATATTAAAGTAGACACAAACCAAGTAGCATACTACTATTTTTAGCAAGACCGTATATACAACCGTGAATATCCCAAACTTCCATTAAGTAATATACATACAAGTATGATACAATAATGGCCCCTAGGGCATATACACTAACACCCAGGTTCCTTCTATAGGTCATATACACCTTGTACATCACCCCAGTATGGTTTGTTTAAGCTAATTTGACCTGAACTAAAATCTGGGACCACTTTTATAGGTTACTGCCTTGTATTTCGTGATGTTTATGGATTTAAGTTTTGATATTTATATGTTATCTCAGTCACTTGACGTTTGTACGTCAGTATCGAGTGTTATTTGGTTGAATTGTGAGAGCAAACTATAGGTTTTAACCTATGTGTGATACTCGTGCCGATTTAGTTTTCGTGCGTGATTTCGGTTTACGATATCTTGTGTGTATATATGTAGGTACCCTCGAGTGGACTTGAACAACAAGGACGAACGTGGCGTCATCGACTTCGACAGGCGAGGATCAAGGTGAGTAGATATATATCTACAGGGGAAGTCGGGTGGATGGCGTATAGCACTCCCACAGTTTCGTAGTGTAGTATACGAATACGTATACATATATATATATATATAAATATGTTTATTGTGAGATTATTGATTATCAAGATAGATTCTAGGTGTTCATGATATAGTTTTAGTGTAATTAGAAGTAAATTATTTTAGCTTCTTAGTCGCGAAACCCTAGATTAGAGATTACACCCACACGCACACACGCACTTGCATACCTTTTATTTCTTGTGCGTATATGGGGATATGTATATACACACAAACACATAGGTATGTGACTATATATATACGTATACATATACTTGGATTATGAGGATAGTACTTGGTACTTGGAGATGAGTCGATGAAATTGGGCATATGCCATGAGATCAGTGATGAGAATTGGATCGTATTATGAGATACGACATGTTATATTAGCGGATCATTGAGCAATGTGTTTTCATACACACGCATACATATATGTAGATGGTATCAGTATGTACTAGACGTAGATCAGTACCCCCAGATCATGATATATGATGAAAAGGATACCAGATGACTAATGTGATAAATGTGATATTTGACCCGTACCCAGATTTGGGATGCCGTACGATGGATTTACCGTACGAGCTATATATTGATGATAGATCCACACTCTTGACTCGAGGATATCATGTTATACATTGTATCATATGTGATACTATTGAGGCAGGATCACCGACTATTATATATATATATATATATATATATATATATATAGACTCAGACTTACGTGGTTTTTCCTTACCCTTTTGATCAGTCTGTTAGTTTAGTCCAGTAGTTTACTTGTAGATGTTAGACTAGACTCGGTCATACCTATTTCATAACTAACGAATCATGAGTATTTTAAAGACAGGTCAAGGGATTCTACGGATATTTCAAAGGACGTACCTTTTCTTAAAAACACCGTAGCCCTATTTTCTAAACACCACGATTCGTGTTATTTCAAACGAAAAACCGTATGACATATATATATTATTGTAGATTATTTATTGTTGTATTTGTTATTCAGCTCCCGCATATTCTTGCTGTTCGCATCGCATCGCATGCTTATATTGTGTTTCATATGCTATTATCGAAATAATGCTGTTAGGACACCAACACCATTACCGATGATGCGTATGCTCCACGTACACTTTCTTGCCAGCTCACACACATCATCATCGGTAATTGCCATGTCACATACACATTAGAAAATACTATTCATTAGTACAAATCGTTAGTTGATATCTTCGACATGGTATTAGTGTACTTGCTTTATATGATAGCTTAGACATTGCATTTATTACCGTATTTTGCATGCATATTTACATATTCATTGTTATGCATTTTTAGGGCCAGTCCGGATTGCCGGAGCCCAATACATTTTAAATTCATTGTTTATTTATTCGCGAGATTCAGATTTTCAATGAGATTTATGGATTTGGAGAAACCGCAAGATTTTATAAACTTATTATCATTTTAAATGAAAATTACGGTTTTCTCATGATATGATTTGAGATATGTCCACCATGAGTTTTCTCGGCTCTTGAGTGATATCTTACACCCGATTCGAGGAGGAGGAGGAATCGTCTATGGGTGCATGGTGGACCTGGTGCGGTACCCCGGGGCGAGAAGGTCACAGATGATGGCGTTGAGCCTGGCAGGGGAGCACTACCGACCGGTGACTTCATTGTGACTCGTCGGATATCCGGAGGATACCGATCGGAGTTTGGGCCAGTACGGATAGCCGGAGCCCAGGGGCCAGTCTGGATATCCGGAGCCCTAAATATTGAGACAGCGAGATGAAGGGTTTCCTACAGCACCACTACAAGGGTTTGGAGGCAACACACATGCTATATTTAAAATTTACATGGTGCTAAAGAAACTAACTTAAGGATCATGCTAGAAAAATTAGGGCAACTTAACTTTAACACAAACACAAGTAGTAAAAGCTAGGGTTTTAAGAGTACAACCTTTGTAGCTCCCTACGCTAGACTCCTTGGCAACTTGAGGGTTGGAAAAAGGTCCGCTTGAGATCCTCTAGGTCCACGACGATCCACCTGGAGTCCTCTCTGTCCAAGCTTGAAGCTTCACTAGATCAAGAGAAGAAATGGAAGCTAACACTCTACTCTAATGGGCAAGACTAGTGTAGAATGATGATGTGGTTTGTTTTCTCACTTCAAAATCCTAACTTGGTGACTCTTTTGCTCACTTGAGAAAACTAGAGAGCAAGAGAGAAAGGAGGAAGAAGATGATGGCTTATAAAAATCAAGATAATGATAAGGTTATGAATAAAATGAGAAAATGAAAATATATATATTTTCACTCTCTCATTCTCAACCATGGTTATAAAATATCTAGATATTTTAGTTTGGAACAAAAATGACCATGGAAAATGAATCATGGTTAAAACAAAGGGTTAGTGCAAGAATATAAAATTAAACCATGATAATCAATTTCCATTTCCATTTTTCTTTTTCCAAAAAATTAAAATCCATATATTTTACAAATGGTGTGAGTCTTATATTGCCACCATCCACTATATCAACAACCATGATAACATTATGTATGCATGTATGTGTGCATGCACATCCTATGTGCATGAATGAGAATAAATGCATACATGCATGCATACAAAAAAGACAAGAATGGATTTAAAGTGAGAAACTAATGGTCAATGATAAATCAACACTTGATTTAGCAATCCGGTCATATCACATACGACCCGACCAAAAGCAAACCGCCCGATTAATATACGGTATCTCATACACGCATTTTAACCGGGTCCACGCGCATATCTCATATGCGCACCATATCGTTTCGCCTGGACTAGGCAACTCCATTATGGGACTCTAAGACTCGTCAATACGCCGGCAGTGGGTGATGATCATATCAATCACCCCCAAGCCGCAAGCGGTCAGCTAAACGTAACGGCCACCCGGGTATTGAGCGATCAGAAGAAAACAAGCGAACCTGTCACAACTCCCGTCGAGCCAACCGGCAACACTACCGTACGGTCCGGTCTCTTCGTCAGATATGCTGCATATCGATTCTAGGGATGGTAACGTCGACCCTAATAACTCAATAAGTCATGCCGATGAATGGTCTACAACAGATCGAGAAACTACTGATAACACTTATCAGTAAATCTCAACAGCCCTGGCTAGGGACTTACTGATATAGCCAATCGAGCACAGCACAACATCAACTCCCAATACTGGGAGAGACGAAACCTCTCCTATCGCTCATCGCCTTCCTGTGTCTCGGGACTGTACCCAACAGCCACCTGTTTGCACGACTCAGTAGAGCCGTGGTAGGGTGGTAATCAAAGTACAGTGGGAGAACACACAAGACTCTATGACGATCTCGGATCTACAGACTAACCTGCACCAGTGTCACCTGAGAACTACTATCCGACGATAGATATAATTCTATATAGGAGTTCTCGGTGAGTCCGTCCAGTGTACCCAGTCACCACTGAGCACCCGTATACGATCTCGATGTCAAACATCGATGAATGTGGGAACATCCATCGCTCATCATATGGGTCTAGTATCATATACGCTAGTCTACTCTGGTATATCGATGCCCCGTCTCGATATACCTACGACTAGGGACATTTCAGGATATGCTTATAAACTACAGATGTCCCACTAGTATGATCTCCATCATAATCACAGTAGTCAAGCCTATATCCTGAGGGCTTTATCAACATGTGTGAATGAATAAAAGCATGATCAAATCAACATGTCAGATAAAGAAGAACCAGATAGCATACTATCATGTCGAGAAAGAATGTACACTGAATATATATATATATATATATATACATGTATAAATACATCCACTATCATATAATGGCCTCTAGGGCATACATATATCCAACAATCTCCCACTTGCACTAAGGCCAGTTATTGGCGTATCTCATACCCAACATCTTAAAAAGTCGCTCTTGCTGCTGCTGAGGGAGGGCCTTGGTGAGTGGATCCGAGGCGTTATTCTTTGTGTCTACTCTCCTAATCTCGATCTCGCGGTGATCTACAATCTTCCGGATCAAATGAAAACGCCTCAGGATGTGTCTGGACCGCTGATGGGACCTGGGCTCCTTGGCTAACGCCATAGCCCCATTATTATCGCAATACAATGGTATTGGATCAATATTGGTTGGAACTACTCCTAGCTCCGAGACGAACTTCCTCATCCAGACGGCTTCCTTGGCGGCATCATTTGCAGCAATGTACTCAGCCTCCATCGTAGAGTCTGCAACGGTATCCTGTTTGGAACTCTTCCAACTTACCGCCCCTCCATTGAGGGTAAATACAAACCCAGAGATAGATTTGCTGTCGTCCTTATCGCTCTGGAAGCTCGAATCGGTAAAGGCCTCCATTTGGAGATCTCTATTACCATACACCAAGAACAATTCTTTAGTCCTTTGCAAGTACTTAAGAATGTTCTTCACAGCTATCCAGTGATTCTCCCCTGGGTTGGATTGATACCTGCTTACAACACTATGTGCATAAGCTACGTCTGGGCGTGTACATAACATCGCATACATTATAGATCCTACTGCCAAAGCAAAGGGTATAATGCTCATGCGAGCACTCTCTTCATTGGTCTTTGGGCAAGAGTCCTTACAGAGAGTGACCCCATGGCAAGCGGGTAAGGCACCCCGCTTGGAGTCTTCCATACTAAACCTTTTTAGGATGGTGTTGATGTACCTGGTTTGGGACAATCCAAATAACCTCATGGATCTATCCCTATAGATCCTAATGCCCAGAATGTTTGTGGCATCACCCAGGTCTTTCATGGAGAACCTTAGTGATAAGAAAGATTTGACCAACTGTAGCATAGGAATATCATTTCCTATCAGAAGAATGTCATCCACGTACAATACGAGGAATGTGACAGCTCTCCCTACAGCCTTCTTATAAACACAAGGTTTATCTGGATTTTTGATGAAATCAAACTCTTTGATAATATCATCGAAACAGATGTTCCAACTCCGTGATGCCTGCTTTAACTCATATATAGATTTAAGCAATCTACATGCTTTCCCGCTGCTCCCACTGTCAAAGAAGCCCTCTGGATGATCCATATAAACGCATTCTTCTAAATCTCCATTTAGAAATGCCGTTTTAACGTCCATCTGCCAGATTTCATAGTCGTAGTGAGCAGCAATAGCAAGTAGGATCCGAATGGATTTAAGCATGGCTACGGAAGAAAAAGTCTCGTCATAGTCCAAACCTGGTCCTTGACGAAAACCCTTCGCCATAAGTCTTGCCTTATAGGTCTCTACCTGCCCATCTACACCAATCTTTCTTTTAAAGATCCATTTGCACCCCACAGGTTTTACCCCAGGGGGTACAACGTCCAAAGTCCATACTTTGTTGGTGTATATAGACTCCATTTCGGATCTCATGGCATCCAGCCACTTCACAGAGTCTCCACTCGTGATAGCTTGCTGAAAGCTGGTAAGGTCATCATCCTCCATGATGCAGTCTTCTCTGTCACCATCAATGAGGAAACCGTAGTACCTCTCCGGTGGGCGAGAAGTCCTACCAGACCTACGGAGTGGTCGAGGTTCCTCAGTTTCTATTGCAACAGCCGGTTCAACCAAGTCGTCATTTGTAGTTTGTGTTTCTAGAACCTCTTCTAGATCTACCACATTGCCATCAGTTTCTTTTGTGAAAAACTCTTTTTCCAAGAATGTGGCATGCTGAGAAACAAACACTTTTTGTTCCTCCTTGTGGTAGAATAGATATCCATAAGAGTTCTTTGGATATCCCACAAAATTACACATGACCGACCGTGTCTCGAGTTTGTCCGGATTCTGCTTTTTAACATAGGCCGGACAACCCCAAATCTTAATTCTCTTAAGAGATGGTCTCTTCCCATGCCATATCTCAAATGGCGTGGTAGACACGGTTTTGGTTGGAACCCTGTTTAGTAGAAACGCTGTAGTCTCCAATGCATGCCCCCAAAATGAGACGGGTAACTCAGCATCACTCATCATGGATCGGACCATATCTAATAGGGTACGATTCCGTCGTTCAGACACACCGTTGTGCTGTGGTGTGTAAGGAGGAGTGAGCTGAGAGAGAATCCCATTCTCTGTTAGGAAGTTTGCAAACTCTGTACTGAGGTACTCCCCACCTCGATCTGATCGAAGCATTTTGATACTCAAGCCGGTTTGTTTTTCTACTTCGAGTTTATATTCAGTGAATTTCTCGAAAGCTTCGGATTTGTGCTTTAATAAAAATACATGACCGAATCTTGAGAAATCGTCAGTGAAAGTAATGAAGTATGAAAAACCGCTTCTAACCTGTGTAGACATTGGCCCACATACATCACTATGTATGAGGCCTAGGAGCTCAGTAGCTCTTTCTCCGTGTCCGGTAAACGGAGTTTTGGTCATTTTACCCTTGATACAAGACTGGCAAGTCGCATAAGATTTATATTCAAAAGAGTTTAAATATCCATCTTTGTGTAACTTGTTTAGTCTTGTTTCGTTAATATGACCAAGTCTATAGTGCCAAAGAAAAGCTTCATTTATTTCTGAAAGTTTTCTTTTATTAGTGTGTTGTATGCTGAAAACTGTGTGTTGATTTAGGACGTATATCCCGTTATTAAGCGTACCATACCCAACCAACATTTGATTCAGGTGAATGTTCATAACATTGTTCTGCAATACAAAATTATATCCTTCATTGTCTAACAAAGAAACGGATATTATATTACAAAGCATACTAGGTACAAAATAACATGGTTTCAAAACCAATATACACCCAGACGGCAACCCCAACTGATACTCTCCCACTGTGACTGTATGTACATTGGAACCATTTCCAACGCGGAGAGTATGGTCACCTGTCTTCAAAACCTTGCTATTTCTCAGCCCCTGCAAAGAATTGCAAATGTAAGAACCTGAACCGGTATCTAATACCCAGGAAGCAGAGTTTATTGAAAAACAGTTTTCTGTCACAAACACACCTGAAGCGGAAGCATCCCCATGCTTCTTCTTAAGATTTAAGTACTCCATGCAGTTGCGCTTCCAATGTCCTATTTTGTGGCAGTGATAACATTACCCTTTCCCCGATTCTCCAGCTTTGGACTTGTCCTTCCCCTTAACCTTTTTAACTCCACCCCTAGGCTTGGTGGGCTTCTTCTTCATCTTTCCCTTGGCCTTGGCCTTAGCCTTTGGGCGAGATGAGGAAGATTGCCCAACACTCAAAATGGGAGTTTTCACTGATTTCAGTGTGCTCTCTGCACTCTTTAACATATTAAGGAGTTCAGGTAGTTCCTTCTCTATGTTGTGCATGTTGAAGTTAACTATAAATTGAGCAAAAGTGGAGGGGAGGGACTGCAGAATAATATCCGTATATTGTTCATTGTTCATCGTCCATCCAAGGTCCTCAAGCTTTTCTATGAGAGCTATCATCTTCAGAACATGGTCTCCTACTGGTGTGCCAGGGGCCATTCGCATCTGAAACAATTTCTTTGATGCTTCGTATCGTAATACGCGGGATTGCTTTCCATACAACTCCTTTATATGGAGGAATATGGCGTGAATGTCCATATTCTCGTGCTGCTTTTGATGTGTGTTATCCATCGATGCAAGCGCGAGGCATTTGGCCGTGGCACAGTCAGTGTCCTATGTCTTGCGGACTTCAATATCCGCAACTGATGATTTTGGACCTGGGACGGGCGGGGCTGGAGCCATGAGGACATATGATACTTTATCATAAGTCAAGGCAATGTTCAGATTCCTCAGCCAGTCTTTATAATTGGTCCCATTCAGTTTATTTTTATCTAGTAGAAGCTTGAGTCCTGTCATTGGTATCTGCCATTAAGAGAGAGAAAAGAATACACTCAGCGAAAGCTCTTGCAAAGATCAGATTGGTTATTATCTTGTCTTATCGATTTCTCCCACTGCTTTAATCAAGTTTTTCTTTCAAACCTTAAAAAGAAAACTAGCCAGGATTAATTACAGTCTACAACTTTGCTAACCGTTCAGCCAGGCCAGTGTCGGTACTTGAGGGAGGTTCCCCGTGCTTTCGCACGGACCTAATTAAAGTAAACCTCGTCTTCCCAGAGGCGTAGCCCCGTTAACACCTTTCTAGACACCTAATGGGTTAGCTAATTGTAAACTGCAAAACTCTCCTAAAAGCAACTATTGCCCACAGTGGGATCGGGATCCAACCATCATATGGAAGGTATGCAATCTCATTGCAAATTTCAACCATTGAAATTCCCGATGTGGTTTTTACCCCTAGTACTCATGACCTTGGCTATGGTCATCAAATCACAAGCACTAGTCAAGTTCAACCCGTCATTTCTTGATTAATTAGACCCGTTCACATGACCGTTGGCTAAGGTCAACAAAGTCACATGCCCGTCCCAATTAATCTGCATCATATGCATTGTAGGAAGACATCACTTAGCTACCGTACACTACACCTTGGCTAAGGTCAACAAACGTAGCACGAATACTAAGTACACTACTTCCTAAAATGACGGAGGGTTGCAGATGATTTTTAAGAAAATCTTTAACGCTTTGAACTTGATATCGTCGTAGAATCAAATGGTTTTCAAAAGGAGTGGCTTGAGCTCCGCAGTTTTGAAATGTAGCTTTTTCATAAAGAGCCGAGTGGTTTTCAAATCTGATTCTACAACATCTTTTTAGGTTTATTTTTTTTACATCAATCATATTAATGTAGCCCCATCATTTAAGTCCTTAAGCCAATCACAGAAAAGAAACGAAAATACAACGTACGCTTATGCCATCCGCATTCGCCGCAATGTTCCGTTATGCACCGTTAGGTTACTTAACTAACGGCATACCGGGACGGGACTAGCGCGGGTGTAAAACATAAGCAATGTCTACTATATATCTCATATATAATATATCATTCGTCTCAGATATCACATCACAGAATACAGGCAGTAGAAACACACAAATGATAATACAGGATATACTAGGACGTCCGTATTTAGTATTTAGCCAATCAATAGAAAATACGGATTCCACAGTCGCGATGAATAGCTAAGCCCACACCCCTAGACCCCTACAAGAGCGGCAAGCAACCCTCTGGAGTTTAGGAGACCCGGTCTCGACTCCTCGAGATGGCCTCCCACTGAACCCCAGAACCCGGTCACTTGTGCTCCCCTCTATGGGTCTATCCTAATGCGGAAAAGTAAATAATATACAACACTGGTGACATCAACCTCAACTCGGAAGTGCCCCAAATAAAAGAATATTACATTACATTTGAATTTTACATGAATGAAAAGAGAACTCTCATCTCACATAAAAACCCCCGGCTATTCAATCGCGACAATCCTGCACATCATATCTCAGCAATACATAATATCATATATCATCAACGTAAGTAAGTATGCGTACCCCGATTGTCGTTGATGTATAGCAACCAAACCAGCGATATGCGACATACTACACTTACGGTCACAGAAAAGAAAGTGTAAAACAACAACATTTGGAATCCACAATCACTTTAGACATCGTAAATCCGAAATATCATATACTTCGCATTTCATGCCTAACTATATGAATTCCACATATTGTATCACATTCCAGATAAATATACAGTATTAAATTTTCCGATCAAATAATCAAATACCCAAGATTTCCTTAATAGCTCAACACTTGAGCGGAGTTCAAAAATCCCGGAACGTGTCATAGTAGTAGCGGTCCAGCCGTAGAAGGGTCAAGCCAAAGCCTCACATGTGGCACGCCGTACTTCCCCAAACCCTAAGGTTTAGAGGCGGTTTAGAAGGTCACATAATCGAGTTAAGGTTTGTGTTCTTCTAGAGGGTCCACCACTTTACATGCACGTATTTCCGAAATATTTAAACTTGAGAAAAAATTCAACACTTGAAAGTTTTTCGTGTCGGGAAAAAGTGAGTTAATGATATCCGTTCGAACTTTTTAATACTTTCTAAATTACCCGAAAACAGAATGAAATTAAATATTCCGATCGAATCAACGAATCCAAAACAATCCCCAGAACACTCAACACTTGAGTCTGATTAAAAATACCCAAAAATATGTACAAGCAGTTCTGGACATTACTGTACAAAAATGATAAAATATTGCTTCAGTACGGCCGCGGATCCGTGACCCAAGCAAGGTATGGCCGCGGTTCCGCGGCGGTTTGTACGGAATATGGTGTCATTTTTTTTACAGAAATGCTTAGATTTTCCTGCTGAATTTTTAAAGTATTTTTAATTCTGAAAAAACACAGTTTTAAAAAATTGTCCAGAGAAGGGTTAAAATGCGTATTTCGGGGTTCGATCGGAGTTTTAACTTCGCCTAAGCCTCGTCTAAGGTTCTAGCTTGGCTCTGATACCATGAAGGGTTTCCTACAGCACCACTGCAAGGGTTTAGAGGCAACACACATGCCATATTTAAAATTTACATGGTGCTAAAGAAACTAACTTAAGGATCATGCTTGAAAAATTAGGGCAACTTAACTTTAACACAAACACAAGTAGTAAAAGCTAGGGTTTTGAGAGTACAACCTTTGTAGCTCCCTACGGTAGACTCCATGGCTACTTGAGGGTTGGAAAAAGGTCCGCTTGAGATCTTCTAGGTCCACGACGATCCACCCGGAGTCCTCTTTATCCAAGTTTGAAGCTTCACTAGATCAAGAGAAGAAATGGAAGCTAACACTCTACACTAATGGGCAAGACTAGTGTAGAATGATGATGTGGTTTGTTTTCTCACTTCAAAATCCTAACTTGGTGACTCTTTTGCTCACTTGAGAAAACTAGGGAGCAAGAGAGAAAGGAGGAAGAAGATGATGGCTTATAAAACTCAAGATAATGATAAGGTTATGAATAAAATGAGAAAATGAAAATATATATATTTTCACTCTCTCATTCTCAACCATGGTTATAAAATATCTAGATATTTTAGTTTGGAACAAAAATGACCATGGAAAATGAATCATGGTTAAAACAAAGGGTTAGTGCAAGAATATAAAATTAAACCATGATAATCAATTTCCATTTCCATTTTTCTTTTTCCAAAAAATTAAAATCCATATATTTTACAAATTGTGTGAGTCTTATATTGCCACCATCCACTATATCAACAACCATGATAACATTATGTATGCATGTATGTGTGCATGCACATCCTATGTGCATGAATGAGAATAAATGCAAACATGCATACATACAAAAAAGACAAGAAAGGATTTAAAGTGAGAAACTAATGGCAATGATAAATCAACACTTGATTTAGCAACCCGGTCATATCACATACGACCCGACCAAAAGCAAACCACCCGATTAATATACGGTATCTCATACACGCATTTTAACCGGGTCCACGCGCATATCTCATATGCGCACCACATCGTTTCGCCTGGACTAGGCAACTCCATTGTGGGACTCTAAGACTCGTCAATACGCCGGCAGTGGGTGATGATCATATCAATCACCCCCAAGCCGCAAGCGGTCAGCTAAACGAAACAGCCACCCGGGTATTGAGCGATCAGAAGAAAACAAGCGAACCTGTCACAACTCCCGTCGAGCCAACCGGCAACACTACCGTACGGTCCGGTCTCTTCATCAGATATGCTGCATATCGAGTCTAGGGATGGTAACGTCGACCCTAATAACTCAATAAGTCATGCCGATGAATGGTCTACAACAGATCGAGAAACTACTGATAACACTTATCAGTAAATCTCAACAGCCCTGTCCAGGGACTTACTGATTTAGCCAATCGAGCACAGCACAGCATCAACTCCCAATACCGGGAAAGACGAAACCCCTCCTATCGCTCATCGCTTTCGTGTGTCTCGGGACTGTACCCAACGGCCACCTATTTGCACGACTCAGTAGAGCCGTGGTAGGGTGGTAATCAAAGTACAGTGGGAGAACACACAAGACTCTATGATGATCTCGGGTCTACAGACTAATTTGGACCAGTGTCACCTGAGAACTGCTATCCGACGATAGATATAATTCTATATAGGAGTTCTCGGTGAGTCCGTCCAGTGTACCCAGTCACCACTGAGCACCCGTATACGATCTCGATGTCAAACATCTGTTAGTGTTTATGTCCTAGAAGGCCATTACTGTATCATACTAGTTTGTATATTACTTAATGGAAGCTTGGGATATTCACATGTATATAACAGTCTTGCTAAACATGGTAGTATGCTACTTGGTTTTTCTATCTTAATATGTGAGTGTACGTATTGATAGAGCTCTTAGGATCTTGCTTGTCTACCAGCGTTGTGATGGCAGTCACACTAGTGGGGGCTGGGTAGTCTACAAGCACATCCTTATTCAGGTCCCTGGTCGTTGGATTATCGAGACAGAGCATCGATACTCCGGAGTAGACTAGTGTGTACGCTTCTCATCCCAGTTGGGGAGATGGTCTGTCCCACAGCCGTCAGTACGTCGTACTGGAGATAGTATGCAGGTGCTCGTTGGGTTACGGGTACACCGGACAGGACTCACAGGGAACTGTTGGTTGGTTTTATACCAGTCGTCAGTGAACAGTTCCCAGGTGACATGAGTACAGCATAGTCCGCAGACTTGACACTGCTACTTCGCCTCGAGTGTGTCCCACTGTTCTTAGATTGCTACCCTACCACGGCTCAAAGGAGTCGTGCAAACAGGTAGCAGTTGGGTGCAGTCCCGAGCACTTGGAGGCAGTGGCGGTTAGACAGGATTCGTCTCTCCCGGTATTGGGAGTTGATATCGCGTTGTGTCAGAGAGCCATTACGCAAAGTCCCTGGCCAGGGCAAGCGAGATTTGCTGGTAGGTTCCAGTAGTTTCTCAGGGTGTAATGGGCTTCGCTCCGACACGACTTATACCGCTATTAGGAGACTGACGCTTGCCGCCCCCCTAGGCCCGATATGCGATAGTCTAAGACGAACGGACCGGACTGTATGGAGATTGTCACAGCAGGCTCAGTAGGAGTTCGGATGGGTTTCCTCATCGGCCTTCTTATCGACAACTACCTGGGGACCGTTACGTACAGCTAGTGCCGCTTGCGGTCTGTGGTTAAACCCACTGCCAGCGTAGTAGTCGAGTCTCTAGAGTCCCACACAGAGAGTTTCCTACTCCAGGCGAAACGATATAGAGGTCGTATGGTTTTACGACAAAGGGTTCGGACGCATTCGTGTGTTTACGCACGTACGACTTTCGGACAGTTTTTACCAGTCGGCTTTGGTTTAAGCCAGTTACTGGTATCCGGTTATTGGATTTATATAGTCTAAAGTGTTAGTTATATGTATGCCCTAGAGGCCATTACTGTACATTGGATGTATATTGTAGTGGATGCTGGGACATATATAGGAAGGACTTTCTTGCTCGACATGATAGTACGCTATCTGGTTGCTCTTTATCTTAACATGTATACTTTCTGTCTCTCTGATTACATGTTGATAAAGCCCATAGGATGTGTACTCGACTTCCAGGACTATGATGTAGATCATACTAGTGGGGCCTGGGTAGTCCATGAGTACATCCTTGAATTGTTCCTAGTCATGGGAATATCGAGACGGGGCATCGATATTCCAGAGTAGACTAGCGTATATCTTCTCGACCCATGTGATGGGCGATGGATGATCCCATATCCATTGGTGTTTGACATCGAAGATGGTATGCGGGTGCTCAGTGGAGACTGGGTACACTGAACGGACTCGCCGAGAACTCCCAGATGGTATTATACCTCACGTCAGATGGCAGTTCTCTGGTGACACTGGTACAGCTTAGTCTGTTGACCCGAGATCGTCATAGAGTCTTGTGTGTCTCCCACTGTGCTTTGATTTCCACCCTACCACGGCTCTACTGAGTCGTGCAAACAGGTGGTTTTTGGGTACAGTCCCGATTCACATGGAGGCAATGAGCGATAGGAGGGGATTCGTCTCTCCCGGTATTGGGGGTTGATGTTGTGCTATGCTCGACTGGCCATAACAGGAAATCCCTGGCCAGGGTTGCAGTGATATACTGGTAAGTGTTATCAGTAGTTTCACGAATGTTATGGACCTCACGTCGGCATGACTTATCAAGCTATTGGGGTCTGACGTTTACCACCCCTAGGCGAGATATGCGACATATCAGAC
Organism: Agapanthus africanus; assembly: GCA_030015575.1. Classification (NCBI taxonomy): domain Eukaryota; kingdom Viridiplantae; phylum Streptophyta; class Magnoliopsida; order Asparagales; family Amaryllidaceae; genus Agapanthus; species Agapanthus africanus. The sequence goes on from JASDDO010000024.1 coordinate 613,776,441, forward strand.
GAACAGACCGGACCGTATGGTAAGTGTTACTGGTTGGATTCGCAGGAGTGTGAGCGGGCTTGCTCGTCGATCTTCTGATCGCTCAATATCCGGGTGGCCGTTACGTTTAGCAGACCGCTTGCAGCTTGTGGGTGTTTGATATGATCATCATCTGCTGCCGGCGTATTGACGAGTCTTTAGAGTCCTACACAGAGGTTTCCTAGCTCAAGCGAAACGAAATAGGAGCGCATATGAGATATGTGCGGGACCGAGAATAATACGTGTATGTGATACCGTATTCTATTCTCGCGATGAATGTATCGATTGGTTATATGCGATATAACCTAGTTGTCGAATCAAGGATTGATTCGATAAGCCGATACATATGATACTAGTCGGTTATATGCGATATGACCGGATCGTTAAATCAAGTGTTGATTTAATGATTTAATGTATAAGTATATATTTGATATATTACTTTGCATTAACTAGTATTGGTTCACTTTAAAAGGATTTTCTCACTTGAATTGTGCAAGTTGTATATGTGATATATTTCTTTGTGCACATGATTGTATCATGTTTGATGATACATTCTTGTTTGGTTTTGTGTAAAGTATTAAACCATGGTTAGTTAGTGATTAGGGTTTCATCTTATTCATTTATCTTTTTATTTTATTTATTTCAAAAGAAAAAGAAAATGAGAAATGAATGGTGGCTATTTTTGTTTTTAGTTGAAGATTCATGAAGCATTGTTTTAGTCACCATTCTTGTCTCATGCCTAACCCTAACCACTCATCTAACCTAAGTTAAGTCTCTACACTAAACCATGGTAAAAGATATGATAAGTATTGTATTTTCTTTTCTATTTTAATTTAACTTATCATATCATCTTCTTCCTTCTTCATCTTCTTCAAAATGAAGAAAGCTTGCTACTCCAATGGCAAGTCATGAAATCTTGTGAGAAATCCAAAACTAAAGTTTACCCACTTCCTATTTCTTCATCCTCTACCTCTTGCCAAGAAGTATAGGGTGTTTCCTTCACAAGTTTTTCCGACTTGGTGAAGTTGGAGCTTGTTCTACTGATGCCTCGACGTAGATCATCTTCGGCATCGAACCGACGATCAAGCCCGCCCATTCTTCGATGATGCCGACGCTAGAGCCCAAGACATGATTTGGACAGTGAGGGGACTTCATTGCGGAGCCGTGGAGGTGGTGGACCGGATCTACAAAGGTTGTATATCCGTTCCCTTAGTTAAAATGTTAACTAGTTTATGTTTTCGCCTAAATATCTAGTAAACGATCCGTAGTCGGGTTTGTAGGCACCCGTAAAATTTTATTTGTGCATGTTTGATCACTTGTGAGACTTAACTAGAGTGCCTAGGAACCCTACATAAAGTTTTTCCGTATTTTTGCGGATTGGGGGGGCGTTCTCGTAATTGTGCGAGAAGCTTCTAGAAGATGGTGACTAAGGAGGTTTAGGTGTCATATGCATTGAATGAGTTTAGTGAGTCATGAGAGTGATTCATCCATATCATTAATGCACAATAAATGATTAATGAGTCATGGTTATGAATCACCATTAGATATTTATGAAACTTGATTATTCATCATTTGTTTTTCTTTTATTGATGAATTTTAAAGTTTCATATATATTATGATAACTTACTATTCTCACTTGATAATATCATTCACATTCTCTCTCCTCAAGCTCACTCTCTTCAAACCCTAATCCTCACCTCTCATGTGTTGAGAACAAGGATTAGTTAGACTAAACAATCCATAACCCTCACTCTATCTCATCTATCTTCTTTGATTAGCAATCCAAGAAGGTTAGTTGCCTCAAGTTTAGAGGCTAAGCTTGGAGTTTTGCTCTCGGGTGGATCATCTAGTACATCGAGAAGGCCGAGGAGGACGAGGAGATCGTAAAGCCGAAGGACTTGGTTCGATAGGTATAATCCCTAAGCATAGTAGTTTAGAACAACTATGTGTTTGGTTAGTTATCGTTTAGCTTCGATTCAAGCGGTTAGTCGATGTTTATTCACTAAACAAGTTCGGTTTTGAAAATTCCGCCTCCCCACAAGTATTGGGGTGTTGTACATCGACTTACAGTGGTATCAAAGCCTCGCTAAACAATAAATAACTTTTTTGCAAATTTGTATGAATTTCGAACGGAAAAAACGAAACCGGAAAACCCTAAAATATCATGTTTCTGTCGATTTATAAATGAAGTCCAAAAATTTTTCAGGGATGTTCAGAAAGCTTAAAATGATAGTAGAAGAACACACAAAAAATTTGGTGCCCTGAATCGCCTACGGCGCCGCGGATCCGCGGCGGATAGCATTGATCCCGCCGCGCTTCCGCCGCCGTTTTGACGATTCAGGGACCCATTTTTCTTGTGATGGTTCTCTGTGATATTTGGGATTTTCTGGAATATTTAATTTTTGCTCAGGTTTCAGATTTGCAGATGTCACGACCCGAAAGTACGGAACGTGACCGGCACTTAGATTACGAAGCGTCTAGAGGCGCCACGTGACCTAAGTAAGCCGAAGCCCATAGATCTAAACCATAAAAGAAGAAAAAGAAGAAAAGAAAAGAAAACAAGTAAAAAAAAACATCAGCAAATTTTACCAAAAATTTCGGCAGAGTCTCCTCTGTAAAAACTGGCCCCCAAACGGGTACAACAAGTATAATATGAATAAACAATAAAAAGCATCCCCAAACGGGTGCTAGCATCAACGCCAACAGGCGGAAACAACCACAACAAGCACAATAATATACAACGCCAGAGGGCGAGGCTCAAAACTCAAAAGAAAGCAAAACCCCCAGATCAGAATAATACAGGCGCGACTCTAAGGTCGAAGTAAAAGACTGGTCCAATAACTTATCAAGTAATACAAATATGGTTGATGGAGCTTACTAGATACAAATGAATGAATAAAAGTACAATGGTGGTTCGGATACAAGTGAACCAACCTACCGTGCCAATCGCCCTGAAGAAAAGATGTGCCAACAAGCTGCCACGGGAAACCTGTACATCGAACCTGTAAAGAATTTGGCACAACGGGGGTGAGTTGCCAACTCGTGAGTAGAAGACATCTACGAAAAGAAATCGAATGCACGACGCTATCCTAGGTCATAATAATACACTACTATATCCCAAACATCTAGTAATAGCAGGGTAGTACTACGTGTAAGTGCAAATACTCCGTGTCGTGTCAGTGCCTCATATAGTACTAAGTCATATGAAATGAAATGCATGCACCATGAATGTAAAGTCACAAATCCTGAAATCCAGATATATATGTATGAGAACCTTTAGCCGTTATCATAGTAAAGTGTGTATAAGCATCTGAAATCTCAACAATGAAATCCATGGAAATCCGTGTCAAGCATCGACACAACACATGTAACCTCAAGTATCAATATGTCGGGCTCCGTCAGTCCGGATCGGCCCATATCATCAAATCCCACGACAACGGTCGGTATCCTCCGGATATCCGCCGCGCCAGACATCACCGGTAGGTAGCCTTCCCCTGCCAGGCTCATCGTCTACAACTCGATCTTCTTGCCCCGGGGTACCATACCGGGCCCACCATGTACCCGAGACGGTTCATCCACTCCTCGAATCGGGTCTCGAAATCCATCAGAAAACATCAAATACTCATGGTGGACGACACATACATCACGAGAAAACCGCATCTTATTTTAAAAAAAAGAGAAGAGGAGAGAGAGAGAAGTTTTTATATATTTTTGCGGTTTTCCCCAAAAATCCAGAAATCTCATAGAAATCCAAATCTCAAAATCATGAGTACTATATGATAAGTGTCGGCATATGCCCATAATACTGCATGATAACACGAAAATATGAATGCATGAATGTCTAAGTAATGAATGTCATGTCTTATACTTAACATCAGAGAGTGATCACAATACTACATCGGTTTAGTTGTTAACTGTGTTAGTGTATATGCCCTAGAGGCCATTACTGTATCATACTAGTTTGTATATTACTTGATGGAAGCTTGGGATATTCACCTTGTATAAACAATCTTGCTCAATACAGTAGTATGCTACTTGGTTTGTTTCTACTTCAATGTGTACTTGTGTTTATTTCAGTATATCACTTATACGCATTAGTGGAGCCCTTAGGATCTTTGCTTGATTACCAGCGTTGTGATGGCAGTCACACTAGTGGGGGCTGGGTAATCTATAGGCACATCCTTATACAGGTCCCTAGTCGTAGGACTATCGAGACAGGGCATCGATACTCCGGAGTAGACTAGCGTATGCGCTTCTCATCCCAGTGTGGGAGATGGTCTGTCCCACAGCCATCAGTACGTCGTACTGGAGATAGTATACGGGTGCTCGTTGGGTTACGAGTACACTGGACAGGACTCGTCGGGAACTGAAAGGTTGGTATTATACCTATCGTCAGTTATCAGTTCCCAGGTGACATGAGTACAGCTTAGTCCGCTGACTTGACACTGGCACTTCGCCTCGAGTGTGTTCCCACTGCACTTTGATCACTACCCTACCACGGCTCAAAGGAGTCGTGCAAACAGGTGGTGGTTGGGTGCAGTCCCGAAGCACTTGGAGGCAGTGACGGTTATACAGGATTCGTCTCTCCCGGTATTGGGGGTTGACATCGCGCTGTGTCTAGGAGAGCCATTACACGAGTAGTCCCTGGCCAGGGCAAGCGAGATATACTGGTAGGTTCCAGTGTTATCTCAGGGTGTTTTGGGCTTCACTCCGACACGACTTGTACCGCTATTGGGGGACTGACGTTTTACCGCCCCCTAGGCCCGACATGCGATGTATCAGACGAACAGACCGGACTGTACGGAGAATGTCACATTCAGACTCAGTAGGAGTTCAGATGGGGTTTCACCTCGTCAGCCTTCTTGTCGGCATCTACCTGGGGACCGTTACGCACAGCTAGTGCCGCTTGCGGTCTGTGGTTAAACCCACTGCCAGCGTAGTGTCGAGTCTTTAGAGTCCCACACAGAGGGTATTCGCCTCTGGGCAAAACAGAGTAGAGGTCGCATGGTTTTGCGACAGGGTTCGTTCTCATCCGCGCACTTGTGCACGTTTGGAGTCCGGACGGTTTATACTGGCAGGCTCTGGTTTGAGCCAGATACTGGTATATGTTTTGGGGTTGCTTTTATCTCTTGGTATTCTTGTTCCTCGGAACGAGAATGCAGGTGTGTATGCACAGTTGCTTGAGGCGGAAGATGAGGTATTTCATTAGGGTTTCGGAACGGGTGCGTATGCACAGTTGACAGTCGTCTTTTTCCAAACCCTAATGGATTTGTATTATATCAATTAATAATATATAATAAAATGAAATTGTGTCATGGTTGGTTTTTGTTGACTTGTTGACCATGGTTGACTTGTTGACCATGGTTGAAGTTTTGACCATCATCATTACAAAAGAAAGATGCTCTTTGATTCTAGCAAATTCATTTAATGTTTGAAATGATAATGGTCATTCTAAAACTTTCCATCAACCTTTTCATTTTCATTATTATTATTGATAATTCTTTTTCTTTTGCATTATGGTTGCAAGAAAGAAAAAGGATAGCTCATTCTATCATATTCATTCTCTCTCTTCACTTCATCTTCTTCTTCCTCTAGCAAAAGAGAAACCTTCTCATGTGTTGAGAATCCTTCTCTTTAAAAAGAAAAGCACCCCTTAGACTCTCTCTACTCATTCTAGGTTCAAGGTTTAGCAAGCCGGAAACCCTAGTTCACTCAAAGATCGAGGAAGAGCCCAAAGGTCGAACCTTCGAGGTGGATCCATCTTCGGCGGAAGAAGGCGACAAGAAGAGAACCATCAACCTCTACAAAAGTTTGAAGAAGAAGGAGTTCAAGTTTAGGTATAACCATCTTCATCCGAGTAGCTAACTCTCTTTAGCTTAGTATGCTAGTTTTAGTTTAGCTAAAGATCCCGACTTTGCTTAGTCCATGTTGCCCCTTGCGCTAAAAATTTGATTTTTATACCGTTTCCGCCTCCCCGTAAGAACCGGGGGTCGCAACGTGGACTTACAGTGGTATCAGAGCCTAACTAAACTTAAACTAGCTTGGTAGTGAAGTGTAACGAAGTTCGGAACCGAAAAAAATCACAAAACCGGAAAAACAAAACCCTAAGTTTCTGTTGAAATGTTTTCTGCTCTAAATGAAATTCTTTATACTTGTAAATTCGGCTCAGGGTTTTGTGTGAACACCCAAGAAAAACGATGCAGTGATTCGTTCAAACCGCCGCGCTTCCGCCGCACTAGGTAGGCATGTGCCGCGGAAGCGCCGCGGTTTGTCGTCTTCTGTGCATTGTTTTTCGTGCAGTGTGTGTCTGTGTTGGTTTTGGGTTTTTTAAAATATATTATATGTGCCCAGATTTTCCAGAACTGAAATTCACTTTTGGGGTCCTATAATTCCGTATTTTTTTCCGAACTTCACTGCACTTTGACTATGATGGTTATATCTGTGATGTTTGCATGTATTGAACGTCGGCTAATCGCTATAGGTCGATTAGTCGAGGTTATACATGATCTGTGTTTGATATTGGATTGTGTATATGAATGTGTTGGACTGTCGCGGGTGAATAGCCGGGGTGGATGTGAGATGAGCTTTTGTTTTTCTTTCATTCATTGTAAATGTAAATTGATGTAATATTATTATTTGTTTGGCCGCACAACCGGGTCGGGGTTGTAGCCGTCATTGTATAATTCTTTTTACTGTTTTTGCTCCTAGGATAGACCCATGGAGGGGTGCACAAACTACCGGGTACTTGGCGGGTAGTTTGCCGCACCCGTAGGGGTCTTGGGTGGGGTATTTGGCTATTCACCGCGACCGTGTAATCCGCTTTTCGTTGCAGGCTCGAAAGGATTGCGGATTGCTAGTATATCCAATGTATTCATCTGTGATCTGTAATGTCTATCATTGCTTTCTATTTAGGCGTTGCTTATGTTTTACAGCCGCGCTAGCCCAGCCCCCGCTCTGTCGTTAGTTAAGTAACCTAACGAGTGATGACGGGACCCCGTGGCGAATGCGAATGGCATAAGCGTACGTCATATTTTGGTTGTTTTCTGCAATGGTAGGATTAAATGATGGGACGCATTAAAAGAACTAATGCAAGAATATCACGCATTAAAAGAACTAATGCAAGATAATAAACCAAGTTAAAATCGTTGGAACACTTTCGAAAAACCACTCGGTTCTTTTCAAAACTAACTTTTAAACGCGGAGATTGAGCCACTCCTTCTAAAAGCTATCTCGTTCCATCGATCATATCAAGTTCACTACGTTCACGGTTTTACCAAAACCATTCGTAGCCCTCCGTCGTTTCACATGAATAGTCAATAGTATTCAAGCTGTGTTTGTTGGCCAAAGTCAAGGCATAGTGATTGGTAGCTATTGGGTATTCATGTGCAGCATAGATAGATGCGTTGGTTTGGAACAGTCGTACTGCCTTGTTGGCCAAAGTCAAGGGTAGGTACGGGTGGATTCAAATTAACCTGGAGAACGACGGGTAGAACTTGACATGTGACTTATGATTTGTTGGCCAAAGTCAAGGTCATAAGAGCATGGGGCAAAAATCCACATCGGGAGTTTCATAAGTACTGAAACTTGCTAGATTTGCATACCATTTGGAGTGTGGTGATTCTGGTAGGATTCCTTCAGTTTCGTCACGCGATGATATTTGGATCTCGATCCTACTGTGAGTATATGCTACTCCTCGGGAAATTTCTCACTAAACGATCAATGCTATAAACCTAGTAGGTGCCTAGAAAGGTGTTAGCGGGGCTACGCCCCCAGGGAAAAGAGGTTATTTAATTAAGGAACTTCGCGAAAGCGTTGGAAAACCTCCCTCGAAGTACCGACACTGGCCTGGCTGAACGGTTAAGCAAGTATTGTGCGGTGGGATTGATCCTGGCTAATTCTTCCTTTGTGGTTTGAGGAGGGATTCGAGAGACAGTGGGAGCCATCCTGTTTAGACAAATTAAAAACCATTCTAAACTTGCAAGAGCATCGTGCTAAAGTGTTTCTTCTCTCCCCCCTGCAGCGACCAAATTCGAAATGACTGGACTTAAGTTACTTCTAGATAAAAACATATTGACAGGGCCAAACTACAAAGATTGGCTCAGGAATGTCAAATTGGCAATCTCTTACGACAAGCTGGGGTATCTTCTTACCACCAAAGCTCCCCCCGTCCCAGGTCCCACCTCCAGCGTCGCGGATAAGGAAATCCGTAAGACTTGGGAGATTGACAGCGCGAAGGCCAGATGCCTCGTACTTGCCTCGATGGACAACGACCATCAGAGGAGGCACGAGAATATGGACTTGGAATCCATATTTCTTCATACAAAAGAACTGTATGGAGAGCAGTCTCGTATCGCAAGATACGAAGTGTCGAAGAAGTTATTTTCGACAAAGTTGGCCGTCGGATCATCGGTAGCGGACCACGTGCTTAAGATGATTGGCTACACTGAGGAGCTCGCGGAACTTGGGACCACGTTGGACAGTGAACTCTATACGGATATAATTCTCCAGTCCCTTCCATCCACTTACGCCCAGTTCATACTGAACTTCAACTTGCAAGAAAAGGAAGTTGAACTTTCAGAACTCCTCAACCTGCTGAGGAGCGCAGAGGGCACCCTACAGAAGGGTAGGGAAACACCCGCTTTGTTTGTAGGAGGATCTTCTTCCTCTAGGTCCAAGGCGAAAGCCAAGGGAAAGAGGAAGAAAGCCCCCGCCAAACCAAGAGGCGGTGTTAGTAAAGTGGGTGCGAAGGGAAAGGAAAAGGCAACAAAGATTGCGGGGAAGCTTGTTGGAAAGGAAGAGTGCTTCTATTGTCATAAGAGTGGACACTGGAAGAAAGATTGCAGGGCTTGGAAAGCCAGGACACAGGAACTGAAGCAGGTTGCAGCTTCAGCTTCAGGTGTGTATGTTATTGAAAACTGTCTTTCTATAAACTCTACTTCCTGGGTATTGGATACCGGATCAGGATCTCATATCTGTAATTCTTTGCAGGCGTTGAGAAACCGTAGTGTTTTGAAGGCAGGTGACATGACCCTCAGAGTTGCAAACGGAGCTAGCATGGACGCTAAAGCCGTGGGGGACTATCACCTGGGAATGTCAGATGGGCATGTTTTGGTTTTGCGTAATTGCTTTTTTGTACCCAACGCAACTTGTAATATCATTTCTGTATCTTTGGTTTCTAAAGAAGGTTATGAATTTGCGTTTGTAAGTAATGTTGTAAACATTCACCTTAATCAAGTTATGATTGGGTCAGGTACACTGAGCAATGGTATATACGTATTGAACCAACCACAGATTTTCAATGTCCAGAATACACACAAAAGAAAGTCACCAGATATTAATCAGGCTTTCTTATGGCATTGTAGACTGGGTCACATCAATGAGACACGGTTGACTAAGTTACATAAAGAAGGATACTTGGATCCGTTCGAGTATCAGTCTTATGCCACTTGTGAATCTTGTCTCATGGGAAAGATGACAAAGACTCCGTTCACTGGACACGGAGAAAGAGCGAGCGAGCTCTTGGGACTCGTACACAGCGACGTGTGCGGTCCAATGTCTACACATGCGCGAAGCGGTTACTCTTACTTCATTACTTTTACGGATGATTTTTCAAGGTACGGTTATGTCTTCTTAATGAAACATAAGTCCGAGGCTTTTGAAAAGTTCCAGGAATATAAGAATGAAGTAGAGAAACAGACCGGCAAAAGTATCAAGATTCTAAGATCGGATCGAGGTGGAGAATACTTAAGTGCCGAGTTCCTAAATTACTTAAAAGAGAATGGGATTCTCTCTCAGCTTACTCCTCCATACACTCCGCAGCACAACGGTGTATCGGAGAGACGGAACCGAACCCTATTGGATATGGTACGGTCCATGATGAGTAACGCTGAGTTACCGCGATCATTCTGGGGGTATGCGCTAGAATCAGCTGCGTACCTTTTGAACCGAGTTCCTACTAAGACTGTGCCTACTACACCATATGAGATGTGGAGTGGGAAGAGACCCTATCTTAAGCACATTAAGACATGGGGATGTCCAGCTTTTGTTAAAAAGCAGCATGCGGACAAGCTCGAGGCACGCTCAGTACAGTGTAAGTTCGTGGGATATCCAAAGAACTCCAAGGGATATTTCTTCTACTGTGAAGAGGAACAAAAAGTTCTTGTTTCTCGTCATGCCTACTTCTTGGAAACTGAGTTTTTGGAAAACCAGATAAGTGGGAGCACAGTAGAACTGGAAGAAATTCCAGAACCACGAGCTATTACTGAAAGCTTAGAGGAACCAGAGGGTTCAAAAGAACAGGACATTCCTACGCCGCTCCGCAGGAGTAGTAGGCAGTCTCATCCGCCCGAGAGATACTACGGTTTTCTCATAGACGGGGATCGAGAGGATTGCATCATAGATTATGATGAGCCTACTAGCTTCCAGCAGGCCGTTCAGAGCGTTGACTCGGTAAAATGGCTGGATGCAATGCGGACCGAAATGGAGTCCATGTACACCAACAAAGTATGGACGTTGGACATTGCTCCAGACGGGGTAAAACCCGTAGGATGCAAGTGGATCTTCAAAAGGAAGATTGGTGTAGATGGACAGGTTGAGACCTATAAAGCTAGACTTGTAGCAAAGGGTTTCCGTCAAAGACCTGGCTTGGACTATGACGAAACCTTTTCTCCAGTGGCTATGCTGAAATCCATTCGGATCCTTCTTGCCATTGCTGCCTTCCACGATTATGAGATTTGGCAGATGGACGTAAAAACCGCTTTTCTAAATGGAAGTTTAGAGGAGTGTGTCTATATGGATCAGCCAGAGGGTTTCATTCAGAGTGGGAGCAGCGGAAAGGTGTGCAAGTTGCTTAAGTCCATCTATGGACTAAAGCAGGCATCGCGGAGTTGGAACATCTGTTTTGATGAGACGGTCAAGGAATTTGACTTTATCAAAAATCCAGATGAACCATGCATCTATAGTAGATTTGTAGCGAGAACTGTAGTATTCCTTGTTTTATACGTGGATGACATTCTCTTAATAGGAAATGACATTCCTATGCTACAATCTGTCAAGGGTTTCTTGTCACACAGGTTCTCCATGAAAGACCTGGGTGATGCCTCTTACATCCTGGGGATCCGGATCCATCGTGATAGATCCAAGAGGATATTAGGACTTTCACAGTCCAGGTACATCGACACCGTACTGAAAAGATTCAGTATGGAAGATTCCAAGCGCGGTAATCTACCGGCTTGTCACGGGATCACCCTCTCTAAAGAGATGTCTCCCAAGACTGATTTGGAGAGGGATCGCATGTCTATTATACCCTACGCTTCTGCGGTAGGCTCTATAATGTATGCGATGTTGTGTACCAGACCGGATGTAGCTTATGCACTGAGTGTAGTAAGCCGGTATCAGTCAAACCCTGGGGAGAAACATTGGATAGCAGTAAAGAACATTCTCAAGTACCTGAGAAGGACTAAGGAGATGTTCTTGGTGTATGGCGGAAAAGACCTCCAGATTGAGGCCTTTGCTGACTCCAGCTTCCAGAGTGACAAGGATGATTCCAAGCCCATGTCGGGTTTTGTCTTTACCCTCAATGGAGGGGCGGTGTGTTGGAAGAGTTCCAAACAGGAAACCGTTGCAGACTCGACTATGGAAGCGGAATACATCGCTGCATCTGATGCCGCAAAAGAAGCTGTCTGGATAAGGAAGTTCTTAAAAGAACTTCAGGTGGTTCCGTCCATTGTTGACCCAGTACCTCTGTATTGCGACAACAACGGGGCTATAGCTTTAGCAAAGGAACCCAGGTCCCATCAGAGATCCAGGCACATCTTGAGGCGGTATCACCTGATCAGGGAGATCGTGGATCGCAAGGAGATCGAGGTTCGGAGGGTTGCTTCAGAAGAGAACACTGCAGATCCATTCACCAAGGCCTTACCCCAGACTCAGTTCGAGCGGCTGATCGAGATGATAGGTCTTCGATACGCCAGTTCATGGCCTTAGTGCAAGTGGGAGATTGTTAGTGTATATGCCCTAGAGGCCATTACTGTATCATACTAGTTTGTATATTACTTGATGGAAGCTTGGGATATTCACCTTGTATAAACAATCTTGCTCAATACAGTAGTATGCTACTTGGTTTGTTTCTACTTCAATGTGTACTTGTGTTTATTTCAGTAAATCACTTATACGCATTAGTGGAGCCCTTAGGATCTTTGCTTGATTACCAGCGTTGTGATGGCAGTCACACTAGTGGGGGCTGGGTAATCTATAGGCACATCCTTATACAGGTCCCTAGTCGTAGGACTATCGAGACAGGGCATCGATACTCCGGAGTAGACTAGCGTATGCGCTTCTCATCCCAGTGTGGGAGATGGTCTGTCCCACAGCCATTAGTACGTCGTACTGGAGATAGTATACGGGTGCTCGTTGGGTTACGAGTACACTGGACAGGACTCGTCGGGAACTGAAAGGTTGGTATTATACCTATCGTCAGTTATCAGTTCCCAGGTGACATGAGTACAGCTTAGTCCGCTGACTTGACACTGGCACTTCGCCTCGAGTGTGTTCCCACTGCACTTTGATCACTACCCTACCACGGCTCAAAGGAGTCGTGCAAACAGGTGGTGGTTGGGTGCAGTCCCGAAGCACTTGGAGGCAGTGACGGTTAGACAGGATTCGTCTCTCCCGGTATTGGGGGTTGACATCGCGCTGTGTCTAGGAGAGCCATTACACGAGTAGTCCCTGGCCAGGGCAAGCGAGATATACTGGTAGGTTCCAGTGTTATCTCAGGGTGTTTTGGGCTTCACTCCGACACGACTTGTACCGCTATTGGGGGACTGACGTTTTACCGCCCCCTAGGCCCGACATGCGATGTATCAGACGAACAGACCGGACTGTACGGAGAATGTCACATTCAGACTCAGTAGGAGTTCAGATGGGGTTTCACCTCGTCAGCCTTCTTGTCGGCATCTACCTGGGGACCGTTACGCACAGCTAATGCCGCTTGCGGTCTGTGGTTAAACCCACTGCCAGCGTAGTGTCGAGTCTTTAGAGTCCCACACAGAGGGTATTCGCCTCTGGGCAAAACAGAGTAGAGGTCGCATGGTTTTGCGACAGGGTTCGTTCTCATCCGCGCACTTGTGCACGTTTGGAGTCCGGACGGTTTATACTGGCAGGCTCTGGTTTGAGCCAGATACTGGTATATGTTTTGGGGTTGCTTTTATCTCTTGGTATTCTTGTTCCTCGGAACGAGAATGCAGGTGTGTATGCACAGTTGCTTGAGGCGGAAGATGAGGTATTTCATTAGGGTTTCGGAACGGGTGCGTATGCACAGTTGACAGTCGTCTTTTTCCAAACCCTAATGGATTTGTATTATATCAATTAATAATATATAATAAAATGAAATTGTGTCATGGTTGGTTTTTGTTGACTTGTTGACCATGGTTGACTTGTTGACCATGGTTGAAGTTTTGACCATCATCATTACAAAATAAAGATGCTCTTTGATTCTAGCAAATTCATTTAATGTTTGAAATGATAATGGTCATTCTAAAACTTTCCATCAACCTTTTCATTTTCATTATTATTATTGATAATTCTTTTTCTTTTGCATTATGGTTGCAAGAAAGAAAAAGGATAGCTCATTCTATCATATTCATTCTCTCTCTTCACTTCATCTTCTTCTTCCTCTAGCAAAAGAGAAACCTTCTCATGTGTTGAGAATCCTTCTCTTTAAAAAGAAAAGCACCCCTTAGACTCTCTCTACTCATTCTAGGTTCAAGGTTTAGCAAGCCGGAAACCCTAGTTCACTCAAAGATCGAGGAAGAGCCCAAAGGTCGAACCTTCGAGGTGGATCCATCTTCGGCGGAAGAAGGCGACAAGAAGAGAACCATCAACCTCTACAAAAGTTTGAAGAAGAAGGAGTTCAAGTTTAGGTATAACCATCTTCATCCGAGTAGCTAACTCTCTTTAGTTTAGTATGCTAGTTTTAGTTTAGCTAAAGATCCCGACTTTGCTTAGTCCATGTTGCCCCTTGCGCTAAAAATTTGATTTTTATACCGTTTCCGCCTCCCCGTAAGAACCGGGGGTCGCAACGTGGACTTACAAACTGATTCTATCAATAAAAGATAATACGATCTAAAGTGTACGTGACATATCAATTACCGATGATGATGTGTGTGAGCCGGCAAATAAGTGTGCGTGGAATATGCGCATCATCGGTAATGGTGCTGGTGTCCTAACAGGTAAGGTTTATACTATTTATAGCAACATATGTATGAACATGCAACATTATGATTACAGTGTGAAAGTAAAGACGAATGTATATTACCTACTCATTTAATATACTAATACTACTACCACTATATGACTCGAACCTAACCTAGTGTCCATCTAACCTCCTAAGGAAAACTAAACCTAAGAACTAGTCAATAGAAATAAGAGTCTACCTAAGGTCTGAATCAATATCTCTAATAGTCGGCGATCCCGCCTCAACAGCGTCACGTACGTAGTACGGCTTCCTTGAATCAAGAGTGCGGATCAATCATCAAATCTAAGCCTCGTACGGTAAAATCCATCGTACGGCATCCCAATGTCGGGATACGGTCAAGTATCTCCTAGGTGTCTCCTCATTCGTATAATGTCGTATGTATCATATTGTGATTAAGTCATACTCATATGATATCGGCATCAGGTCACACCAATATAATGTCGAAATCAAGTTATACATATATCATATCGTAATCAGTCACAAGTTACAGTCCGAGTACTATTCTAGCGTCCCATGTACATCAATATCACCACCACTCTTTGTAATTTATATATTCAAGTTCATTATCTTATTCCCTAATGATCCGCTAACACTTTATTACGACTGTATAGTCAAAAATCAAGGCATCAAGCCCAGTTATACTATTTCATCATACCTCGGATATCATATCACATCACTGAATCCTATATGTGTTGTATATATATGTATATACCTATACCTAGTTCTATATATATACACATACACGTACCCCATGTCGATTTTCAGTGTGTGCGCTGGTGTGTTTCTATCTGAAACCTACGAACCTCTTCTAAGGTACTCATCCTCTGATATAGTTTTCCTAAATCGGTCTAGTCCAGCCTAGGGTCAATACTAGGGTCCTACTAGGGTCACGTCTGGTTTCCTAATGTCAATAAGTACTATTCCTATTCTACGTTGCGGGGGTGCTAAACGCCATCCACCCGACTTCCCCCCGTAGATATGCATCTACTCACCTGGTCCATGTCTGCCGAAGACAGTGTCGCCATCCTCCTCTTCATCGCCCGCAGTCCACGTGAGGGTACCTAGACGCAAACATATAAATAGCATCGTAAACCGGATCACATACAAAAGTCAAACGATACGAAGAGCAAGCACAGGTTAAAACCTATGTCCCGTCCACGCAAAAGAACCAAATACCGCTCGATATCGGCGTACAAACTCCGATGGATCGAGATAACATCATCAAACAACTTGTAGTTTTAAAACACATTACTTATATTGTAAAACATGATCAAATTCATCGAAACACTAAAATCGATCAAATCGTCCGTTTTCGAAAAACCCGAAAATGCCAATTTACCGTTTTTCATCGAAACTTGACATTTAAATGAAACCAATGGTCATAAAACTCATTAAATAGCATTACTAGACTATACAAACCATTACTATATTTTTATTACACAATTTTGCAACTTTTAACAATTTTAACATTTTCCAAGCAAAATACCACAATTCCACCTCAAAACATGATTTTGCATAAATTAATCACTTAAACCATAATTTATGATGATAATGATGCAATGAAACTATAATTATATTTTTAATCACATTTATTTAGAAATTCCTAAAATCTAGTTTACAAAATAATAGCATTTTATTACTATTTTTCCAATTATCAAAATAATCTAGTGATCAAACTAGGTTTTTCATTCAATTAATATGCTAATATTCTCACTAAAATTACCATCTAATGATAACACCCTTAATAAGAATTTTATTTTACCCACAACACATTTTAGAAAAAATCTAGTTAGCTAAATAGTTTAAATTAAACAATTTCGATCAACAATTTATTATACCACCACCATGCAAGAATTTTCCACTCTAAAAGATGTTAAACTAGCTATTATAACCCTAATTAATTAACAAAAACCACCTCTTGAATTTTCAAACCCTAACTTGAATTTTAGAATTTGCAACAAGAATTAATCTAATTAATCTAATTATGCTTTAAAAGAAATATCTAATAGAAATAAAACAAAAGAGAAGGATTTATACCTCCACAGCCTCATGTCCAAACTTGAAAATGAGCCTAACCTAAAAAATGACATGTTTTCCCACTCCAAAATCCATGTAGAGAAGAGTAGAGAATAAAGGGTATGAAACAATTGGGTTTTTGTGGAATTTAAATTGGATTTTTGTAGTATTTTTGATGATTTTTGAATAAAAATGAGGTGGAAAATGGGGGGGGGGGCAGCCATGGTGATGGGGAGGCCTGCCACAATAGGGGAAGAGGGAGAAACACATGAGAAATGGTGTAGAAACTTCTCCAAAATGTCATCATCTTAATGTCCTTTCATGCTTTATTCATTTTCTTTTAATTCTTTTCTAAAATAACTCAAGAAAGATCTAGAAACAAGGAAAAATTTGCAAATAAATTTTGCATGATACACACTAAATTCTAATATGCCATGGATCATTTTTACAAATTAAAACCATTTAAACTTGTAATTTACACTAATTTAGTGTAAAAATAAAGCTTATGTTAATATTTAAAATAATTAATTTAGAAAAAATATTTTATTAAACCAAAAATTTATAAGTGGCTAAATAAACACTATTTACTAGTAATTTCATAATTAAAATAGATATTTTTAAATTTATAGTGAAAAACAATCACGGTTTGGTTTTACGAAAAATACATTTTACTTTACTCCGAAAATCCTAAAATTCACTTAAACACTTTTATTCATTTAATTATTTATTTAATTATTTTAAAATGTTACAATCTTCCCCCCTTTAAGAAATTCGGTCCCCGAATTTAAATTAACACTCCCTTCCAAATACTAAAACATTTAGCAAAATACTCAAATCGTCGGGGCTCCGAAATCATTAATACATAACGAAAATCAACTCCGTCAAGCATGACGCAATCATCGGAGTTATGGCGATAATGAAATATCATAACCCAATGTGAAAACCATCGTAATATACATCAATCTATAACTTATATATAGTTCGCATCCTAGTAAAATCGCCGAATCATCATAATAAAGCAGCATACAAAAACCCCCTTCTTGAAAATCGCCGTGCAATGCACGTGTCACGGTCTAAGTAGCGGACGCTTAATTTTTTAAAAATATAGCTACATATATATCTTTTATTTAACATATACGTCCCGCCTGGTTACTAACTCAAATAATAATGATCATGAAAACATACTGCTCAAACTAAATCAATCCCAATCACATCAATAAAATGTCATGTGCGTCCGGTGCGCACTGAAATCGAAACCAAATGCAGAAACCATGAATACCCACAAAACAAACTAAGTGCAACAGGTGTGCACCAAAAATATCTGTCAAGTGCAACGGGCGTGCACGACTCACTATCAGGTGCATCTAATCTGCACAAAACCCCGATTTAGTGCATCTGGTGTGCACAAAAATCGCATCAAGTGCGCCAAGTAATGCGCAAGAATCCTAATCAGGTGCACATGGAGCACGAAAATATACATTGAATATCAAAATCGAAATCACAAGCACAAAAATGCATGAAAATTAGGTCGAAACATATGTCAAAATCACGTGTAACCCCTATGCACGAAATCAAATCAAAAATCTCAAAAAAATATATAAAACCAAATCAGTGTATTGGGTGCGCACTAAACCACATCAATACAACTGACATAAGAAACACAGATAGAATGAAGGTACACACAGGAAATACCAATCGTAGAACAAGTCCTCAAAATACAAAAATCCAATCAACGAAAATAGGAAATTCAAATCACTAAATCACAATCGTAAATACTATCGTCAATGTGCGCCTCTTTCCTCTGATGTCGACCGCTTCGAACTCGTTCTTTCATAGGTGTGCTGACTGCGCTACCAACGGCAATACTCATGTCTAGAGTCTCCCCACATAGTCGATCCCTTCACTTGATATCCGGACTACATTAAACTTCTCGATCGATCCATCAAAATCCCATAATTCCCCGAGAGCTCAACACTCAAGTACAGTTTAAAAATATCCGGTACATACCCCAGCATTGATGATCCAGCTGTAGAAGGGCAAACCCAAGCCTCACTAATGGCACAGCGGAACTGCCGTAAACCCTAAGGTTCAAGGGCGTTCTCGTGGTCATTATGTCGAGTTAGGGTTTCATTCTTCTAGAGGTCCATACGAAATACCTGCATGTTCTTCCGAATACTTTAAACTTAGGAAATGGTTTTCTGATATCGTTCGAACTCTTTAACTTCATCCGGACGGCATGTGAATACCTTTCGTCCGCACGCTAAGCAATGCTTTAGTCCTCAAGAATAACCATACTCTAATGGTTACTGCATTCGAGCCGCATCTCCCTCTGCCCGTGGTAACAGAAACCACCATCCGACATTGACGAAGATAGATCAAAGGAACGAATGAAATACGGTGCAAACATGTAAATCCTAGGGCTCCTTAAGCAGAGTAGCGTATCGTAAGTATGCCGCGGACCATACCCACGGTACGTTACTCTACCTAACTCGCCTACTCCATCAACCAAGGGTCACCTAGACTTATACAAGGTTAAACGTAGCGCTCTGATACCAACTTTGTCACGACCCGAAAGTACGGAACGTGACCGGCACTTAGATTACGAAGTGTCTAGAGGCGCCACGTGACCTAAGTAAGCCGAAGCCCAGAGATCTAAACCATAAAAGAAGAAAAAGAAGAAAAGAAAAGAAAACAAGTAAAAAAAAAAACATCAGCAAATTTTACCAAAAATTTCGGCAGAGTCTCCTCTGTAAAAACTGGCCCCCAAACGGGTACAACAAGTATAATATGAATAAACAATAAAAAGCATCCCCAAACGGGTGCTAGCATCAACGCCAACAGGCGGAAACAACCACAACAAGCACAATAATATACAACGCCAGAGGGCGAGGCTCAAAACTCAAAGAAAGCAAAACCACCAGATCAGAATAATACAGGCGACTCTAAGGTCGAAGTAAAAGACTGGTCCAATAACTTATCAAGTAATACAAATATGGTTGATGGAGCTTACTAGATACAAATGAATGAATAAAAGTACAATGGTGGTTCGGATACAAGTGAACCAACCTACCGTGCCAATCGCCCTGAAGAAAAGATGTGCCAACAAGCTGCCACGGGAAACCTGTACATCGAACCTGTAAAGAATTTGGCACAATGGGGGTGAGTTGCCAACTCGTGAGTAGAAGACATCTACGAAAAGAAATCGAATGCACGACGCTATCCTAGGTCATAATAATACACTACTATATCCCAAACATCTAGTAATAGCAGGGTAGTACTACGTGTAAGTGCAAATACTCCGTGTCGTGTCAGTGCCTCATATAGTACTAAGTCATATGAAATGAAATGCTTGCACCATGAATGTAAAGTCACAATCCTGAAATCCCAGATATATATGTATGAGAACCTTTAGCCGTTATCATAGTAAAGTGTGTATAAGCATCTGAAATCTCAACAATGAAATCCATGGAAATCCGTGTCAAGCATCGACACAACACATGTAACCTCAAGTATCAATATGTCGGGCTCCGTCAGTCCGGATAAGCCCATATCATCAAATCCCACGACAACGGTCGGTATCCTCCGGATATCCGCCGCGCCAGACATCACCGGTAGGTAGCCTTCCCTGCCAGGCTCATCGTCTACAACTCGATCTTCTTGCCCCGGGGTACCATACCGGGCCCACCATGTACCCGAGACGGTTCATCCACATCCTCGAATCGGGTCTCGAAATCCATCAGAAAACATCAAATACTCATGGTGGACGACACATACATCACGAGAAAACCGCATCTTATTTTAAAAAAAAGAGAAGAGGAGAGAGAGAGAAGTTTTTATATATTTTTGCGGTTTTCCCCAAAAATCCAGAAATCTCATAGAAATCCAAATCTCAAAATCATGAGTACTATATGATAAGTGTCGGCATATGCCCATAATACTGCATGATAACACGAAAATATGAATGCATGAATGTCTAAGTAATGAATGTCATGTCTTATACTTAACATCAGAGAGTGATCACAATACTACATCGGTTTAGTTGTTAACTGATTCTATCAATAAAAGATAATATGATCTAAAGTGTACGTGACATATCAATTACCGATGATGATGTGTGTGAGCCGGCAAATAAGTGTGCGTGGAATATGCGCATCATCGGTAATGGTGCTGGTGTCCTAACAGGTAAGGTTTATACTATTTATAGCAACATATGTATGACATGCAACATATGATTACAGTGTGAAAGTAAAGACGAATGTATATTACCTACTCATTTAATATACTAATACTACTACCACTATATGACTCGAACCTAACCTAGTGTCCATCTAACCTCCTAAGGAAAACTAAACCTAAGAACTAGTCAATAGATATAAGAGTCTACCTAAGGTCTGAATCAATATCTCCAATAGTCGGCGATCCCGCCTCAACAGCGTCACGTACGTAGTACGGCTTCCTTGAATCAAGAGTGCGGATCAATCATCAAATCTAAGCCTCGTACGGTAAAATCCATCGTACGGCATCCCAATTACGGTCAAGTATCTCCTAGGTGTCTCTCATTCGTATAATGTCGTATGTATCATATTGTGATTAAGTCATACTCATATGATATCGGCATCAGGTCACACCAATATAATGTCGAAATCAAGTTATACATATATCAAATCGTAATCAGTCATAAGTTACAGTCCGAGTACTATTCTAGCGTCCCATGTACATCAATATCACCACCACTCTTTGTAATTTATATATTCAAGTTCATTATCTCATTCCCTAATGATCCGCTAACACTTTATTACGACTGTATAGTCAAAAATCACGGCATCAAGCCCAGTTATACTATTTCATCATACCTCGGATATCATATCACATCACTGAATCCTATATGTGTTGTATATATATGTATATACCTATACCTAGTTCTATATATATACACATACACGTACCCCATGTCGATTTTCAGTGTGTGCGCTGGTGTGTTTCTATCTGAAACCTACGAACCTCTTCCAAGGTACTCATCCTCTGATATAGTTTTCCTAAATCGGTCTAGTCCAGCCTAGGGTCAATACTAGGGTCCTACTAGGGTCACGTCTGGTTTCCTAATGTCAATAAGTACTATTCCTATTCTACGTTGCGGGGGTGCTAAACGCCATCCACCCGACTTCCCCCCGTAGATATGCATCTACTCACCTGGTCCATGTCTGCCGAAGACAGTGTCGCCATCCTCCTCTTCATCGCCCGCAGTCCACGTGAGGGTGCCTAGACGCAAACATATAAATAGCATCGTAAACCGAATCACATACAAAAGTCAAACGATACGAAGAGCAAGCACAGGTTAAAACCTATGTCCCGTCCACGCAAAAGAACCAAATACCGCTCGATATCGGCGTACAAACTCCGATGGATCGAGATAACATCATCAAACAACTTGTAGTTTTAAAACACATTACTTATATTGTAAAACATGATCAAATTCATCGAAACACTAAAATCGATCAAATCGTCCGTTTTCGAAAAACCCGAAAATGCCAATTTACCGTTTTTCATCGAAACTTGACATTTAAATGAAACCAATGGTCATAAAACTCATTAAATAGCATTACTAGACTATAAAAACCATTAATATATTTTTATTACACAATTTTGCATTTATTTGAAATTTCTAGTTTGCAACTTTTAACAATTTTAACATTTTCCAAGCAAAATACCACAATTCCAACTCAAAACATGATTTTGCATAAATTAATCACTTAAACCATAATTTATGATGATAATGATGTAATGAAACTATAATTATATTTTTAATCACATTTATTTAGAAATTCCTAAAATCTAGTTTACAAAATAATAGCATTTTATTACTATTTTTCCAATTATCAAAATAATCTAGTGATCAAACTAGGTTTTTCATTCAATTAATATGCTAATATTCTCACTAAAATTACCATCTAATGATAACACCCTTAATAAGAATTTTATTTTACCCACAACACATTTTAGAAAAAATCTAGTTAGCTAAATAGTTTAAATTAAACAATTTCGATCAACAATTTATTATGCCACCACCATGCAAGAATTTTCCACTCTAAAAGATGTTAAACTAGCTATTATAACCCTAATTAATTAACAAAAACCACCTCTTGAATTTTCAAATCCTAACTTGAATTTTAGAATTTGCAACAAGAATTAATCTAATTAATCTAATTATGCTTTAAAAGAAATATCTAATAGAAATAAAACAAAAGAGAAGGATTTATACCTCCACAACCTCATGTCCAAACTTGAAAATGAGCCTAAAAAATACCTGCTTTCCCACTCCAAAATCCATGTAGAGAAGAGTAGAGAATAAAGGGTATGAAACAATTGGGTTTTTGTGGAATTTAAATTGGATTTTTGTAGTATTTTTGATGATTTTTGAATAAAAATGAGGTGGAAAATGGGGGGGGGCAGCCATGGTGATGGGGAGGCCGGCCACAATAAGGGGAAGAGGGAGAAACACATGAGAAATGGTGTAGAAACTTCTCCAAAATGTCATCATCTTAATGTCTTTTCATGCTTTATTCATTTTCTTTTAATTCTTTTCTAAAATAACTCAAGAAAGATCTAGAAACAAGGAAAAATTTGCAAATAAATTTTGCATGATACACACTAAATTCTAATATGCCATGGTTCATTTTTACAAATTAAAACCATTTAAACTTGTAATTTACACTAATTTAGTGTAAAAATAAAGCTTATGTTAATATTTAAAATAATTAATTTAGAAAAAATATTTTATTAAACCAAAAATTTATAAGTGGCTAAATAAACACTATTTACTAGTAATTTCATAATTAAAATAGATATTTTTAAATTTATAGTGAAAAACAATCACGGTTT
Organism: Agapanthus africanus; assembly: GCA_030015575.1. Classification (NCBI taxonomy): domain Eukaryota; kingdom Viridiplantae; phylum Streptophyta; class Magnoliopsida; order Asparagales; family Amaryllidaceae; genus Agapanthus; species Agapanthus africanus. Next base: position 613,799,608 of record JASDDO010000024.1, read on the forward strand.
GGTTTTACGAAAAATACATTTTACTTTACCGAAAATCCTAAAATTCACTTAAACACTTTTATTCATTTAATTATTTATTTAATTATTTTTAAAATGTTACAGCAGAGCAGTATTGGAGCAAAATTAAAAGTGTTTAATCGATCGAAATTATACAGTATTTGCTTGTTGGATTATATCTGTGTTTGTATAATGTGTTCGTAAACCTCCCCTAACTGCTAGTATGTCGGTTGGCAGGGGGTTGCACATTTCTGTAATGGTTTTTACTGTTTGTGGATATGAACTGTGTTGGACTGTTGTGATGTATAGCCGGGGTTATGTGATGGGTTATTATTTAATTCATTTGATGTAAATGTAATTTGTTGTAATATTATTTTGCGGGGCACATCCAGGTTGCGGTTGTAGCCACCGTTGTATTATTTCATTTTACTGTTTTTGCTCCTAGGACAGACCCAAGGTGGGGTGCACAAACTGCCGGGCGGGTAGTTTTCCGTACCCGTTGGGGTCTTGGGTGGGGTAATGGCTATTCATCACAACTGTGTAATCCGTCTTTTGTTGCAGGCTCGAAACAAACACGGATTACTTGCAAATCCAATAAAGTTCATCTGTGATCTGGAATGCCTATTATTGCGTCTGACGAATGTACAATATCTATATATGATAGCTATTTAGACGTCACTTATGTTTTACACCCGCGCTAGCCCAGCCCCCGCTCTGTCGTTAGTTAAGTAACCTAACGGGTGATGACGGGACCCCGTGGCGAATGCGGATGGCATAAGAGGACGTTGTATTTTCGTTGTTTTCTGCAATGATAGGTTAATGATGGGACGCATTATCTATAATGCAAAGAAAAACAAACCAAAGTTTAAATCGTTGGAACAATTTAAAAGAGACCACTCGGTTAATTTTAAAAACAGATATTTTTAAATGCGGAGCTTTAACCACTCCTTTTAAAAGCTATCAGGTTCCTTCGGTTATATCAAGTTCATTACGTTCATGGTTTCGCCAAAACCAGTCGTAGCCCTCCGTCATTTCTTATGAATGGTCAGTAGTATTCAAGCTATGTTTCTTTGGCCCTTAGTCAAGACATAGTGATTGGTAGCTGCTGGGGTATTCATTTGTTGCATAGATAGATGAGTTGGTTTGGGACACTCGTATTACTTTGTTTGGCCCTTAGTCAAGAGTATATACGGATGGGTTCAAATCAACAGGATAATGATGGGCAGAACTTGACATGTGACTTATGATTTGTTGGCCCTTAGTCAAGATCATAAGAACATGGGGCAAAAATCAATATCGGGAATTTCTAAAGAAACTGAAATTTGCAAAGAGATGCATACCATTTGGAGTTTGATGAATGTTGGTAGGATTCCTTCAACATTATCATACGATGATATTTGGATCCCGATCCTACTGTGAGTATATGCTACTTATCAGGATATTCGTCACTTAACGATCAATGCTATAAACCTAGTAGGTGTCCAGAAAGGTGTCAGCGGGGTTACGCCCCCAGAGAAAAGAGGTTATTTAATTAAGGAACTTCGCGAAAGCGTTGGAAAACCTCCCTCGAAGTATCGACACTGGCCTGGCTGAACGGTTAAGCAAGTATTGTACGGTGAGAATAGTCCTGGCTAATTCTTCTTTTATGGTTTGAGGAAGGATTCGAAAAACAGTGGGAGCCATCCAGTTTAGATAAACTAAAAACCACTCTAAACTTGCAAGAGCATCATGCTAAAGAGTTTTCTTCTCTCTCTCCTAATTGCAGCGACCCTGAAAATGACTGGACTTAAGTTACTTTTAGAGAAAAATATACTGACAGGGCCAAACTATAAAGATTGGCTGCGGAATGTCAAAATGGCTTTGACCCATGACAAATTAGGGTACATCTTCACCGCTACGGCACCTGCTGTCCCTGGTCCCAAATCCAGCAATGCGGATAAGGAAATCCACAAAACCTGGGATTTAGATTGCGCGAAAGCCAAGTGCATCGTGCTTGCCTCAATGAACAATGAACATCAGAGGAGGCACGAGGATATGACCCTAGATGGCATATTTCTCCATACAAAGGAACTTTATGGAGAGCAATCTCGTATAGCAAGATACGAGACCTCTAAGAACTTGTTTCGAGCGAGGTTGGCTGTCGGGTCATCAGTAGGAGAACATGTCCTAAAGATGATCGGCTATATTGAAGAGCTCGCAGACCTTGGGACGACTTTGGATAATGAGCTATATACAGACCTCATTCTCCAGTCCCTTTCTCCCACCTACGCCCAGTTTATCCTGAACTTCAACCTTCAAGGAAAAGAAGTTGAACTTGCGGAACTCCTGAACATGTTAAGGAGTGCAGAGGGCACCTTGCAGAAAGCAAGGGAAACACCCGCTATGTTTGTTGGCGGTGCATCTTCTTCCGGGTCCAAGGCTAGGGCCAAAGGAAGGAAGAAGAAGGCCGCACCCAAACCTAGAGGAGGTGTAAGTAAGGTGGGAGGGAAGGGAAAGAAAAAGTTTGCGGTACCGGTAGTGGGCCAGGATGAGTGCTTCCATTGTCACAGGAAAGGGCACTGGAAGAAGGATTGCAAGGCGTGGAACGCCAAGAACCAGGAACCGAAGCAAGCTGTGGCTTCGACTTCAGGTGTGTTTGTAATTGAGAATTGTCTGTCGATCAACTCTACTTACTGGGTATTGGATACCGGATCAGGATCTCATATTTGCAATTCATTGCAGGCACTGAGAAACCGTAGAGTGCTGAAGGAAGGTGATATGACCCTAAAGGTTGCTAACGGAGCTAGCGTGGGAGCTGCGTCCGTCGGGGATTATCACATAGGATTGACGAGTGGACACATTTTGGTTTTACATAACTGTTATTTTGTACCAAGCTTAACGTGTAATATCATATCAGTTTCCTTGTTATCAAATAAAGGTTATGATTTCACGTTTGTAAGAGATGTTGTCAACATCCACCTTAATCATGGTTTGATTGGGTCCGGTACACTAAATAACGGTATATATGTTTTAAACCAACTCCAAATTTTCAATGTCCAGAACACACTAAAAAGAAAGTCTCCAGATTTAAATAAAGCTTTCTTATGGCATTGTAGACTGGGTCACATCAATGAGAGAAGGTTGACTAAGTTGCATAGAGAAGGATATTTGGACTCGTTCGAATATCAAACTTATGACACTTGTCAATCTTGTCTCAAAGGAAAGATGACAAAGACTCCATTTACTGGACAAGGAGTAAGAGCGAGCGAGCTCTTAGGACTCATACACAGCGATGTATGCGGTCCGATGTCTACACATACAAGAGGTGGTTATTCCTACTTCATTACGTTTACAGATGATTTCTCTAGGTTTGGACATGTCTTCTTAATGAAGCATAAATCCGAAGCCTTTGAGAAATTCCTGGAATACAAGAGTGAAGCGGAAAACCAAACAGGCAAAAGTATTAAGACACTGAGATCTGATCGAGGTGGAGAATACTTAAGTGCCGAGTTCCTAGGTTACCTAAAAGAGAAAGGAATTCTCTCTCAGCTTACTCCTCCATACACTCCACAGCACAACGGTGTATCGGAGAGACGGAATCGAACCCTATTGGATATGGTACGATCCATGATGAGTAATGCTGAGTTACCACGATCTTTCTGGGGTTATGCGCTAGAGTCAGCGGCATATCTTTTAAACCAGGTTCCAACCAAGACTGTGCCTACCACACCATATCAGATGTGGAGTGGGAAGAAACCCTGTCTAAAACATTTTAGGACATGGGGGTGTCCAGCTTTTGTAAAAAAGCAGCATTCGGACAAGCTCGAGGCACGCTCAGTACAGTGTAAGCTTGTGGGATATCCAAAGAACTCCAAGGGATATTATTTCTATTACGCAGAGGAACAAAAGGTTTTTGTTTCTCGTCATGCTCACTTCTTAGAAACTGAATTTTTGGAAAATCAGAAGAGTGGGAGCGCAGTAGAACTGGAAGAAATTCCAGAACCACAAACTGCTACTGAAAGTTTGGTAGAACCGATGGTTCAAGAAGAACTGGACATTCCCGCACCCCTCCGCAGGAGTAGTAGGCCGTCTCATCCGCCTGAGAGATACTACGGTTTTCTCATAGATGGGGATAGAGAGGATTGCATCATAGATGATGATGAACCTACTGACTTCCAGCAGGCCATCCAGAGCGGCGACTCGGTACGATGGCTAGATGCAATGCGGACCGAAATGGAGTCCATGTACACCAACAAAGTATGGACTTTGGACTTTGCTCCAGATGGGGTAAAACCCATAGGATGCAAATGGATCTTCAAGAAAAAGATTGGTGTAGATGGACAGGTGGAAACCTATAAGGCTAGACTTATTGCAAAGGGTTTTCGTCAAAGACCTGGTTTGGACTATGACGAAACTTTTTCTCCAGTGGCTATGCTCAAATCCATTCGGGTCCTTCTTGCTATTGCTGCCTTCCATGATTATGAAATCCGACAGATGGACGTAAAGACGGCTTTTCTGAATGGAAATTTAGAAGAGAGCGTCTATATGGATCAGCCAGAGGGTTTCAATCAGAGTGGGAGCAGCGGGAAAGTATGCAAGCTGCTTAAGTCCATTTATGGACTAAAGCAGGCATCGCGGAGTTGGAACATCTGTTTTGATGAGACAGTCAAAGAATATGACTTTATCAAAAATCCAGATGAACCGTGCATATATAGTAAAGTTGTAGCCAGAAGTGTTGTATTCCTCGTCTTGTACGTGGATGACATTCTATTGATAGGAAATGACATTCCTATGCTACAATCTGTCAAAGGATTCTTATCACACAGGTTCTCCATGAAAGACCTGGGTGATGCCTCTTACATTCTAGGGATCCGGATCTATCGTGATAGATCCAAGAGGATGTTGGGACTTTCGCAGTCCAGGTATATCGACACTGTACTGAAAAGATTCAGTATGGAAGATTCTAAGCGCGGTAATCTACCGGCTTGTCACGGAATCACCCTCTCCAAAGAGATGTCTCCCAAGACTGATTTGGAAAGGGAACGCATGTCTATTATACCCTACGCTTCTGCGGTAGGCTCTATAATGTATGCGATGTTGTGCACCAGACCAGATGTAGCTTACGCACTGAGCGTGGTAAGCCGGTATCAGTCAGACCCAGGGGAGAAGCACTGGATAGCAGTAAAGAACATTCTCAAGTACCTGAGAAGGACTAAGGAGATGTTCTTGGTTTACGGCGGAAAAGACCTCAGGTTGGAGGCCTTTGCTGATTCCGGCTTCCAGAGTGATAAGGACGATTCCAAGTCCATGTCGGGATATGTCTTTACCCTCAATGGAGGGGCGGTGTGCTGGAAGAGCTCCAAGCAGGACACCGTTGCTGACTCGACGATGGAAGCGGAGTATATAGTTGCTTGCGATGCCGCAAAAGAAGCAGTCTGGATGAAGAAGTTCCTAACAGAACTTCAGGTGGTTCCTACCATAGTTGATCCAATACCTCTGTATTGCGACAACAACGGAGCTATAGCTTTAGCGAAGGAACCAAGGTCCCATCAGAAGTCCAGACACATCTTAAGGCGGTATCACCTGATCAGGGAGATCATTGATCGTCAGGAGATCGAGGTTCGGAGAGTTGCTTCTGAAGAGAACATTGCTGATCCATTCACGAAGGCCCTACCTCAGATTCAGTTCGAGAGGCTACTCGAGATCATCGGTCTACGATATGCCAGTACATGGCCCTAGTGCAAGTGGGAGATTGTTAGTGTTTATGCCTTAGAAGGCCATTACTGTATCATACTAGTTTGTATATTACTTAATGGAAGCTTGGGATATTCATATGTATATAACAGTCTTGCTAAACATGGTAGTATGCTACTTGGTTTTTCTATCTTAATATGTGAGTGTACGTATTGATAGAGCTCTTAGGATCTTGCTTGTCTACCAGCGTTGTGATGGCAGTCACACTAGTGGGGGCTGGGTAGTCTACAAGCACATCCTTATTCAGGTCCCTGGTCGTTGGATTATCGAGACAGAGCATCGATACTCCGGAGTAGACTAGTGTGTACGCTTCTCATCCCAGTTGGGGAGATGGTCTGTCCCACAGCCGTCAGTACGTCGTACTGGAGATAGTATGCAGGTGCTCGTTGGGTTACGGGTACACCGGACAGGACTCACAGGGAACTGTTGGTTGGTTTTATACCAGTCGTCAGTGAACAGTTCCCAGGTGACATGAGTACAGCATAGTCCGCAGACTTGACACTGCTACTTCGCCTCGAGTGTGTCCCACTGTTCTTAGATTGCTACCCTACCACGGCTCAAAGGAGTCGTGCAAACAGGTAGCAGTTGGGTGCAGTCCCGAGCACTTGGAGGCAGTGGCGGTTAGACAGGATTCGTCTCTCCCGGTATTGGGAGTTGATATCGCGCTGTGTCAGAGAGCCATTACGCAAAGTCCCTGGCCAGGGCAAGCGAGATTTGCTGGTAGGTTCCAGTAGTTTCTCAGGGTGTAATGGGCTTCGCTCCGACATGACTTATACCGCTATTAGGGGACTGACGCTTGCCGCCCCCCTAGGCCCGATATGCGATAGTCTAAGACGAACGGACCGGACTGTATGGAGATTGTCACAGCAGGCTCAGTAGGAGTTCAGATGGGTTTCCTCATCGGCCTTCTTATCGACAACTACCTGGGGACCGTTACGTACAGCTAGTGCCGCTTGCGGTCTGTGGTTAAACCCACTGCCAGCGTAGTAGTCGAGTCTCTAGAGTCCCACACAGAGAGTTTCCTACTCCAGGCGAAACGATATAGAGGTCGTATGGTTTTACGACAAAGGGTTCGGACGCATACGTGTGTTTACGCATGTACGACTTTCGGACAGTTTTTACCAGTCGGCTTTGGTTTAAGCCAGTTACTGGTATCCGGTTATTGGATTTATACAGTCTAAAGTTTTTCCGTATTTTTGCGAATTGGGGGGGCGTTCTCGTAATTGTGCGAGAAGCTTCTAGAAGATGGTGACTAAGGAGGTTTAGGTGTCATATGCATTGAATGAGTTTAGTGAGTCATGAGAGTGATTCATCCATATCATTAATGCACAATAAATGATTAATGAGTCATGGTTATGAATCACCATTAGATATTTATGAAACTTGATTATTCATCATTTGTTTTTCTTTTATTGATGAATTTTAAAGTTTCATATATATTATGATAACTTACTATTCTCACTTGATAATATCATTCACATTCTCTCTCCTCAAGCTCACTCTCTTCAAACCCTAATCCTCACCTCTCATGTGTTGAGAACAAGGATTAGTTAGACTAAACAATCCATAACCCTCACTCTATCTCATCTATCTTCTTTGATTAGCAATCCAAGAAGGTTAGTTGCCTCAAGTTTAGAGGCTAAGCTTGGAGTTTTGCTCTCGGGTGGATCATCTAGTACATCGAGAAGGCCGAGGAGGATGAGGAGATCGTAAAGCCGAAGGACTTGGTTCGATAGGTATAATCCCTAAGCATAGTAGTTTAGAAAAACTATGTGTTTGGTTAGTTATCGTTTAGCTTCGATTCAAGCGGTTACTCGATGTTTATTCACTAAACAAGTTCGTTTTTGAAAATTCCGCCTCCCCACAAGTATTGGGGTGTTGTACATCGACTTACAGTGGTATCAAAGCCTCGCTAAACAATAAATAACTTTTTTGCAAATTTGTATGAATTTCGAACGGAAAAAACGAAACCGGAAAACCCTAAAATATCATGTTTCTGTCGATTTATAAATGAAGTCCAAAAATTTTTCAGGGATGTTCAGAAAGCTTAAAATGATAGTAGAAGAACACACAAAAAATTTGGTGCCCTGAATCGCCTACGGCGCCGCGGATCCGCGGCGGATAGCACTGATCCCGCCGTGCTTCCGCCGCCGTTTTGACGATTCAGGGACCCATTTTTCTTGTGATGGTTCTCTGTGATATTTGGGATTTTCTGGAATATTTAATTTTTGCTCAGGTTTCAGATTTGCAGAGCAGTATTGGAGCAAAATTAAAAGTGTTTAATCGATCGAAATTATACAGTATTTGCTTGTTGGATTATATCTGTGTTTGTATAATGTGTTCGTAAACCTCCCCTAACTGCTAGTATGTCGGTTGGCAGGGGGTTGCACATTTCTGTAATGGTTTTTACTGTTTGTGGATATGAACTGTGTTGGACTGTTGTGATGTATAGCCGGGGTTATGTGATGGGTTATTATTTAATTCATTTGATGTAAATGTAATTTGTTGTAATATTATTTTGCGGGGCACATCCAGGTTGCGGTTGTAGCCACCGTTGTATTATTTCATTTTACTGTTTTTGCTCCTAGGACAGACCCAAGGTGGGGTGCACAAACTGCCGGGCGGGTAGTTTGCCGTACCCGTTGGGGTCTTGGGTGGGGTAATGGCTATTCATCACAACTGTGTAATCCGTCTTTTGTTGCAGGCTCGAAACAAACACGGATTACTTGCAAATCCAATAAAGTTCATCTGTGATCTGGAATGCCTATTATTGCGTCTGACGAATGTACAATATCTATATATGATAGCTATTTAGACGTCACTTATGTTTTACACCCGCGCTAGCCCAGCCCCCGCTCTGTCGTTAGTTAAGTAACCTAACGGGTGATGACGGGACCCCGTGGCGAATGCGGATGGCATAAGAGGACGTTGTATTTTCGTTGTTTTCTGCAATGATAGGTTAATGATGGGACGCATTATCTATAATGCAAAGAAAAACAAACCAAAGTTTAAATCGTTGGAACAATTTAAAAGAGACCACTCGGTTAATTTTAAAAACAGATATTTTTAAATGCGGAGCTTTAACCACTCCTTTTAAAAGCTATCAGGTTCCTTCGGTTATATCAAGTTCACTACGTTCACGGTTTCGCCAAAACCAGTCGTAGCCCTCCGTCATTTCTTATGAATGGTCAGTAGTATTCAAGCTATGTTTGTTTGGCCCTTAGTCAAGACATAGTGATTGGTAGCTGCTGGGGTATTCATTTGTTGCATAGATAGATGAGTTGGTTTGGGACACTCGTATTACTTTGTTTGGCCCTTAGTCAAGAGTATATACGGATGGGTTCAAATCAACAGGATAATGATGGGCAGAACTTGACATGTGACTTATGATTTGTTGGCCCTTAGTCAAGATCATAAGAACATGGGGCAAAAACCAATATCGGGAATTTCTAAAGAAACTGAAATTTGCAAAGAGATGCATACCATTTGGAGTTTGATGAATGTTGGTAGGATTCCTTCAACATTATCATACGATGATATTTGGATCCCGATCCTACTGTGAGTATATGCTACTTATCAGGATATTCGTCACTTAACGATCAATGCTATAAACCTAGTAGGTGTCCAGAAAGGTGTCAGCGGGGTTACGCCCCCAGAGAAAAGAGGTTATTTAATTAAGGAACTTCGCGAAAGCGTTGGAAAACCTCCCTCGAAGTATCGACACTGGCCTGGATGAACGGTTAAGCAAGTATTGTACGGTGAGAATAGTCCTGGCTAATTCTTCTTTTATGGTTTGAGGAAGGATTCGAAAAACAGTGGGAGCCATCCAGTTTAGATAAACTAAAAACCACTCTAAACTTGCAAGAGCATCATGCTAAAGAGTTTTCTTCTCTCTCTCCTAATTGCAGCGACCCTGAAAATGACTGGACTTAAGTTACTTTTAGAGAAAAATATACTGACAGGGCCAAACTATAAAGATTGGCTGCGGAATGTCAAAATGGCTTTGACCTATGACAAATTGGGGTACATCCTCACCGCTACGGCACCTGCTGTCCCTGGTCCCAAATCCAGCAATGCGGATAAGGAAATCCACAAAACCTGGGATTTAGATTGCGCGAAAGCCAAGTGCATCGTGCTTGCCTCAATGAACAATGAACATCAGAGGAGGCACGAGGATATGACCCTAGATGGCATATTTCTCCATACAAAGGAACTTTATGGAGAGCAATCTCGTATAGCAAGATACGAGACCTCTAAGAACTTGTTTCGAGCGAGGTTGGCTGTCGGGTCATCAGTAGGAGAACATGTCCTAAAGATGATCGGCTATATTGAAGAGCTCGCAGACCTTGGGACGAATTTGGATAATGAGCTATATACAGACCTCATTCTCCAGTCCCTTCCTCCCACCTACGCCCAGTTTATCCTGAACTTCAACCTTCAAGGAAAAGAAGCTGAACTTGCGGAACTCCTGAACATGTTAAGGAGTGCAGAGGGCACCTTGCAGAAAGCAAGGGAAACACCCGCTATGTTTGTTGGCGGTGCATCTTCTTCCGGGTCCAAGGCTAGGGCCAAAGGAAGGAAGAAGAAGGCCGCACCCAAACCTAGAGGAGGTGTAAGTAAGGTGGGAGGGAAGGGAAAGAAAAAGTTTGCGGTACCGGTAGTGGGCCAGGATGAGTGCTTCCATTGTCACAGGAAAGGGCACTGGAAGAAGGATTGCAAGGCGTGGAACGCCAAGAACCAGGAACCGAAGCAAGTGTTGGAGATAGTGCCCTCAGAGTCAATTATTAGGTCACAGGTACGTGATTGTAATGATTGAGGGAGGACCTATCCCGGTAGGACAGTCTTACTCGAGATGATAGTATGCTATCTGGTTTACCTTTATCATCGTGTACTGTTTTAGGTGACCTGACACGTCGCTATTACACGTTGATAGAGCCCCTAGGATTCTTGCTTGACCACCAGCAGTATGAGGGCGATCATATAAGTGGGAGCTGGGGGTCTACAAGCATATCCTTAAAAGGTCCCTAGTCGTGGGAGTTTCGAGACCGGGCATCGATACTCCATTAGTAGACTAGTGTATACAGTCGAGACCCCGACGAGGGGCGGTGGCCGGTCTCACAAGCCACTGGTGTCAGTTGGATCACCTAAGATGTATACAGGTGCTCATTGGGTTATGAGTACACCGGACAGGACTCGCCGGGAACATGCTAGTTGGTCATATACCAGACGTCAGATGGCAGTTCCCTGGTGACATGTGTGCAGGTTAGTTCATCGACCTGGGGATCGTCATTTGTCTCGTGTGAGTTCCCACTGTACTTTGATTACTACCCTACCACGGCTCAAAGGAGTCGTGCAAACAGGTTTTAGTTGGGTACAGTCCCGAGCCACATGGAGGCAGTGAGCGTATCTTCAGGGGTTCGTCTCTCCCGGTATTGGGGGTGAGGTCGTGCTGTGTCTAGGAGAGCCATTACACAAAGTCCTTGGCCAAGGCAAGGAGATTTACTGGTAGGTATTCCAGTAGTATCTCAGGGTGTTCTGGGCTACACTCCGACACGACTTGTACCGCTTTTGGGGGTCTGACTTTTACCAACCCCCTAGGCCCGCCATGCGATACTCATAGACGAACGGACCGGACTGCACGGATATTGTCACTGACAGGCTCAGTAGGGTGTCAGGATGAGTTCACTCATCGACGTCCCTTTTAGTCAATAGCTGGTGGCCCGTCACGTATTGGCTTATACCTCTGACGTGCTAGTGGTTAAATCCACAGCCATAGTATTGACGAGTCTTTAGAGTCCACCACACTTTCAGTTACTCCAGTTTCGGGCGAAACGCTGTAGAGGCCGTATGGAGATATGGCAGGGTCCGATCAGATACGTGCGGTATTGCACGGATCAGGATCGGACGGTTTGTACTAGTGGCCGTATGGTTATATGGCAGGGTTCGATCAGATACGTGCGGTATTGCACGGATCAGGATCGAACGGATATTACTAGCCGGCTTTGGTTTAAGCCGGTCCTAGTATAGTACAGTGTAGATTTTGTCTCATTGCATTTGTATCCGGACGGAATACAGATGCGGGTGTGTATGCACAGTATGGGGGTTTTCCTGTAATTTATTACGGGACCAGTTTTCTGGAGTTGCCAGTTTGCATTCCGTTCCGGCCGGTTTTCCTTTGTTCTTTCCCGGCCGGACTTTTCCGATGGAGGGGTAATTTGCAGTTTTGCAAATTACACTTTGTGGAGGACTTATTTGCATAAAGTGTGATATGATAAGCATCTTTGCTTTTCATGCTTTATTGTGATAAGAAAGGATTAGGATTGATGTGTAGTTTTGTGATGATTATGTTTGGATGTGGTCACCCTCCTCCTTTTTACTACGATCACCTCCCTTCATGCTTCTTATTCTTTCTCCACCATTTCTAAGTTGATTAAGTTTTTCATAAGAATGAGAAGTTTTTCTTTCCATGGTTGAGTGAGAAGAAAATGAGAGCTTCATCTTTGAGAGGAGAAAAATGAGAGTGATTCATTTGTATATATCATTCTTCATCTCATTCCATTGCTAGAAAATTGAAAGCACCAATTTTCTATACACCATTCCTCCATCTATGGCAACCAACCCCTAAGAGACATACTCTACACTACACTTCGTACAGCATATCTTGGGCACGTCGAGTAGCCGGCTTCGTGCCCGAGTTGCCTCGGTATTGAGGTGGGAGCCCGTAAAAGTACCCGGCTTCGTGGTGCCCTTTCCGACGAGGAGGAGATGGACGGAGATCCCGCGAGGAGATCGGAGTGGAGATGAAGACCGGAGGACTTGGATCAGTCGGTACATCTCTCCCCTTCTCTTTGTAGTTAGCTAGATTTAGTTTAATGGCACGATCCGGGGTTTAGTGCGCGGTGGTGCCGGTTTGCTAAGTCCGCAAAATTTAAAGTTTATCACCGCTTCCGCATTTGGCCGTCGGATTGACGGCCGGGGCGCCGCCGTGCACTTACAGTGGTATCAGAGCCTCGCCATTAACTTCGTCTAACTTCGTTTGATGTGTTTTGCATTTCCGATCGACCAAAATTCCAAAACTTGCATTTTTGTTCACATCAGTTTCTGTTGAAATATTTTGGTCTCGAAATTTTTTTCAGGTTGTAAAATATTGATGTACTGGAAAATCTAAGAACTCTGTAAAATTTCGATGAAGTGATTCTACAGTGGGAGCGCGGAACCGCCGCATAAACCCCCATTCCGCCGCCCTTCCGCCGCGCACTGTAGAGATCACTGCACCAATTTTTTTACAGAGGCTTTCTGGGATTAAAATATGGGTTTTGGAATATTAAAATTGGGCCCAGGTTTTCTGTGAGTGCTACAGTTTTGATTGGGGGCCCACTTGTTAATTTTTGGTCAATCGGAAAATTTTAAACACATTTTTCACAGTATTTACATTATATCTGCGACCGTGAATGTCACTCGATCGGTAAATCCGGTCTAACTGCTATAGCCCGGTTAGACGGATTTGCGAACGTGACTTTCACGTTGATGTTCTTTGTTTATGCTGTGATGTTGCGGATCGGTCGTGGGGGATAGCCTGGATGCAATGCTAGTACTGTGCTGTTGTATTATGTACATTTGATATTGCGGGGCGAGCGTCCGACATGTGGACTGCCATCACTGCCTGTTTGTATTATTCTTTTGGGGCACGGCCTGGTTGCGGTCGATGTACCCGGTGTATGTATATTTTACATTCTGTACTAGGATTACCCCGCGGTGGGGTGCACGGATGGCCGGGTTCTAGAAGGCAACAAGCCCGCATCTCATGGCATTGGGACGGAAGGGGCTTCATTCCAGGATTGACGGGCTATTCGCCGCACTCGTAGGGGGTACAGGTTGACCCAGGAGGGGTGCCCAAGTTGCCGGATTCCGTGAAGTGCTGGGTGGTCCATTCACGGCGCTGAAGGGGGCTGCCTCGCTTCAGGTTTTGGCGGGTAACTTGCCGCGCCCGTAGGGGTCTAGGATTTCATTGCACAGGCTATCCACACGACCAGGGGAACGTCGGGTTTCAGCAGTGGCTCTGTGAAACCCGGGGATCCCAGATATCTGTATTGTTTCTGTGATGCTGTACTTTTCTGTGATGTTGCATTTTATTCACGCCTTGAGCGAATATAATATATTGGTATATATATTAGTAGATGTTGTATATGTTTTGCATCCGCGCTAGTCCAGTCCCCGCTCTGTCGTTAGTAAGCTAACCTAACGGGTAATGACGGGACCCAGTGGCGAATGCGGATGGCATATACGTACATCAGTATATTTTCGTTCTTTTTGGTGTGATCAATTGATGGGACTGCATTGATTCGGATCAATGCAAGTTAAAAACAAACCTAATCAGATGTTGTTGGAACACTTTTCAAAAAGCTGTTATTGCAAGGACGTTCACTTTTGTTTTGCATCGCGGTATTCATTTAGAATATCCTGCTCCTCAGTCGACGAGGCAAGGGCCGAGATCCCTTCACCGGGAGTGACCCCTTGGACAAAAAGTTTGCGTCAGGGCATTAACTTCACTATAGCCGATTACTTTTGCTTTGCATCGTGGTATTCATTTGGAATATCCTGCACCCCATTCTACGGGGAAAGAGCCGAGATCCCTTCACAGGGAGTGACCTCTTTAGTAAAGGTTTTCGTCACTATATTTTTTAAAAGCTATCCGTTCCTTCAACGATATCAAGTTCATTACGTTAAAGGTTTTCGCCAGAAACCATTCCTAGCCCTCCGTCGTTTCAGACGGGTAGCACGTAGTATTCATGCTATGTTTGTTGACCTTCGTCAAGGCATAGTGTATGGTAGCTGCTTGTTACCTTTCTGTTGCATAGATAGATGCGTTGGTTTGGGACAGTCGTACAGCCTTGTTGACCTTCGTCAAGGGCTTGTACGGGTGGGTTCAAATTAACCTGGACAATGACGGGTGGAACTTGACATGTGACTTATGATTTGTTGACCTTCGTCAAGGTCATAAGAGCATGGGGCAGAAATCACATCGGGAGTTTCAAAAGAACTGAAACTTGCCAGATATGCGCATACCTTCTGGAGTGTGATACCGTGAGCAGATTCCGTCACGTTATCATGCGATGAGAGTTGGATCCCGATTCCCACTGATGAGTTAGTTTACTCCTCGGGTGACCCCGACTAATTCTTCTTTCAGGTTTGGAGGAGAATTTGAGGTACAGTGGGAGGATTCCAGATTAGATAAATTGGTAACCATTCTGATCTAGGATAGAGTGCACGCTGAGTGTTTCTTTTCTCTCTCTCTCTGGCAGCGACCTTTGACCCGACCCTAAGACTATGACTCAGTGACCAAGTTGACCGAACCTTCTTTACACTGGCTTTTGGATTGTCAGAGTTGCAGACCTCATTGCCACTCCTACTTTTACCCTTTTCTCCAGGACACCCCGTATTACTACGAACGTCCACTTCCATTGGACAAAACCATCGTATGGTTAGATACGAACTCGAAGGGATTCGAGGATGGTTTCCGGTTCTGGAGAAAACGGATAGGATTATTCAGTTGTCTTTTCTTTTCACCCTCTCTCAGGTTGCGAGTACTCCTTGGTTTAGGAGTAGCACACCTATTACGCAAATTGGATAGTCTTCTTCCAAACCATAGGCTGGTGCCGACCGGTAGGGAAGGAAGAAAACCAGTTAGCCTAAACGGTGTACAGAAGGTATTAAGTTCAGACAAAGAAAGGGATTAGTAAGAGGGCAAAGTAAGCTGCGACTGCTATTCACGACCAAACCAAGTATTTCTTCGCCAATCCTAAATCACCTTTGTATTTCTCCAGGACACTCCGTATCACTACGAAGATCCCATTTTATTGGATAATCCATCGTATGGTTATATACGAACTCGAAAGGAACTTGTTCCAGTTCGGGGATGGATCCTGGTTCAGGAGAAATAGGAATAAAGTACATTCAGGTGTCTTTTATCTTCACCTTCTCTCGCGTTGCGAGTGCTCCTAGGATTAGGACAGTACACCCTTTATGCTTTCTGGATAGTCTTCTTCCAAACCATAGGCTGGTGCCGAACGGTAGGGAAGGAAGAAAACCATTTGGCCTAAGGGGTGTGCAGAAGGTAACGACTAAAGACATATAAAGGGATTTGGAGAGGTGGCAAAGAATTATACGGTTATAGTTGTGAATCTGGATGATGGAAGAGGCACTACTAGGAATACCAGGATACCCCATCGAAACATTTCAATGTTTCAGTTCAACTGTGTACTGTTAATGGAAAACTGATTTCCCGATTAGATACTTGCTCCAGGGTATGTATTTACCAGGTTTGATTCTCACATCTGTATGGTTTTACAGATGATGAGTGGGAGTAGGTTATTGGGAATTGGGTGATCATCCTCATAATATCGGGATTCATGGTAATCGGTGGTATTTGAGGAGATCACCTGGGCTGTTTGCCGGTCGGCAAATATTTGGTTTTGAATATCCGCTGTTGTGCACCAATTTCAAATTGATATATCTGTACGTCTATTTTCATAGAGTGAGATATACCTTTTGATATTATGTCGATGACATTTACCTATATCAGTGGATGGTTAGGTAAGGAGCATTAAACAGCGGTGTAATTCTTCTTAACCATAAGTACAGTTTTCAATCTACGACACACAGTGAAAGAGTTGTTAGACTCAGCGGACTTATACAGAGTATTGTATGTTGTCCAGTGTCCATTAGGACAGAGGGGTTGGTCCTCATACTATATTCTGTTTACTTTTAACTTCTCTAGTTCTTAGACATGTGTTTCGTAGAAACACAGGGTCTAAGTTTTGAGGAGTTATAGGTATTTGAATAGAGTAGAGAACCAGGTGTAGCAAGTATCGGGATTCTTCAAGGTGATCGAAGATGTAGATACTTGTGTATGGTATTCAGTTGATAGTAATGATAAAGAGAAATTGCTTCTCTTTGAGGTTACTCATAATTGGAAATGCATTCCTATGTTGAGTAATGCTGATCTGCCTCCTTCCATTTAGTTTACATGCGCTGGGGACAGCTGCATGATTTGAATCTGGTTCAATTAAATCAGTGTCTCTGTTTCTATATTGGATATAGAACAGTTCATATCTTAACGATGTTAAGGTACGGGGAGTTGTCCGGTTTATGATTAAAACCAGACACTAGACAACTCAAGGCACGTTTCTGTAATGGCTGTTTGTGGGTTGACCCAGGCTATGACGAGGGTTGACTTTCTACCATCTGGATGAACAATAGCGATATTGTTCTAGACTCGCCACAGTTTTATTAAAAATGGATTTTTTCAGAAAACAATAGTGGGAGTATGGTAGAACTGGAAGTGATTCCAGAACCACAAACGATTACTGAAGATTTGATAAGGAACCTAAAGATTCAATCTGGATTGACATTCCATTGGCCACTCCGCAGATAAGGTGGGTAACTTCAGGCACCCGAGAGGTACTCCGGTAGCCTCAAGGACGGTGACAGGGAAGTTCTTGTTTACCCACAATTGCCATTGCTGTTGTTCCAGGTTACGAGACCCGGCGGGAGGATGAGTATAGCGTCGTTCTAAACCAGTTTTAGAAGTGTACGTCTATATGACTCTGCCAGAGGGTTGTCGTAGTCAGTGGGAACAGCGGAAGCATTGGTGGACAGGTTGCTTATGTCTATTTATAGACTAGAGCAGATGTAGCGGAGATAGATCATCTATTTCTGACGTGACAGTCATGGGTTTGACTTCATCAGAATAGTGGATGGATCTGTTGAGAAGGTAGTAGGGTGTGATATCCTGGTATTTGGATGATATACACAGAGTGGGAAAGGAAACTCCTACACTACGATCGGTTATACTTTGGTCGTCACACAGTAGTTTCTCCACACAGGACTTGGACATTATATCAGACATACTGGTTACTGGATCTATGGTATTAGATCTAGATTTGGGTGGTTTCCCAATCTGGGTACTTGACAGCATTCTAAGAGTATTTAGGATGGACGACTCCTGGCACGGTAGTGTACCTGCAGGTAATGGAGTCACCCTCTCCAAAGGTGTCTTACAGACTAAAGGGGAGAGGGACGTGCATGATTGGCAGATCACTTGCTCAGGCAATTGAGTCAATCATGAGATGTCAAGTACCACACCAGATGTTGTTCTTGCACAAGATGCAATAAGTTGACATTAATCCAATCCTGGAGAAACAATCGGAAGCAGTTTTAGAACATAAGTGGATGTTCTAGCGATATGATAACGACAGCCTCATTCAGGAGACAGTTATCATTCCAGGCTTCCAAGGTGACATGGACGACAAGGAAGTTGTCAGAGTTATAGTTTTCCTTCTGATGAGGGGCAGTATTTTGGACAGGTGGTCCAAGGCAATACTGAGGGAGGCATGGCGCGCAGGTTACTGATTAAGTTCAGTTGACGATACAGTCTAAGAAGTTTGGATTTGGAGTTCATTTATGAGCTATGTCCCATCAGACATCCAGACACTCTAAGACAGGTATTGCTCATTTCGGGAGATGGCTTTCTCCGCGAACTTGAGATATAGAGAGACATAGAAAGAAACAACAAAGCGGATCCACTCACTGAGGCTATTCCTCGAACGCAATAGTTCCGCAAACGAGCTTTGTGAGACTGACTAGTAGAGGAGTTGGATGTTCGGTATCACACGGGCTGTGAGTATGCGACATCGCAATAATTAGCCTTGAGTGCAAGTGGGAGATTGTTGGAGATAGTGCCCTCAGAGTCAATTATTAGGTCACAGGTACGTGATTGTAATGATTGAGGGAGGACCTATCCCGGTAGGACAGTCTTACTCGAGATGATAGTATGCTATCTGGTTTACCTTTATCATCGTGTACTGTTTTAGGTGACCTGACACGTCGCTATTACACGTTGATAGAGCCCCTAGGATTCTTGCTTGACCACCAGCAGTATGAGGGCGATCATATAAGTGGGAGCTGGGGGTCTACAAGCATATCCTTAAAAGGTCCCTAGTCGTGGGAGTTTCGAGACCGGGCATCGATACTCCATTAGTAGACTAGTGTATACAGTCGAGACCCCGACGAGGGGCGGTGGCCGGTCTCACAAGCCACTGGTGTCAGTTGGATCACCTAAGATGTATACAGGTGCTCATTGGGTTATGAGTACACCGGACAGGACTCGCCGGGAACATGCTAGTTGGTCATATACCAGACGTCAGATGGCAGTTCCCTGGTGACATGTGTGCAGGTTAGTTCATCGACCTGGGGATCGTCATTTGTCTCGTGTGAGTTCCCACTGTACTTTGATTACTACCCTACCACGGCTCAAAGGAGTCGTGCAAACAGGTTTTAGTTGGGTACAGTCCCGAGCCACATGGAGGCAGTGAGCGTATCTTCAGGGGTTCGTCTCTCCCGGTATTGGGGGTGAGGTCGTGCTGTGTCTAGGAGAGCCATTACACAAAGTCCTTGGCCAAGGCAAGGAGATTTACAGGTAGGTATTCCAGTAGTATCTCAGGGTGTTCTGGGCTACACTCCGACACGACTTGTACCGCTTTTGGGGGTCTGACTTTTACCAACCCCCTAGGCCCGCCATGCGATACTCATAGACGAACGGACCGGACTGCACGGATATTGTCACTGACAGGCTCAGTAGGGTGTCAGGATGAGTTCACTCATCGACGTCCCTTTTAGTCAATAGCTGGTGGCCCGTCACGTATTGGCTTATACCTCTGACGTGCTAGTGGTTAAATCCACAGCCATAGTATTGACGAGTCTTTAGAGTCCACCACACTTTCAGTTACTCCAGTTTCGGGCGAAACGCTGTAGAGGCCGTATGGAGATATGGCAGGGTCCGATCAGATACGTGCGGTATTGCACGGATCAGGATCGGACGGTTTGTACTAGTGGCCGTATGGTTATATGGCAGGGTTCGATCAGATACGTGCGGTATTGCACGGATCAGGATCGAACGGATATTACTAGCCGGCTTTGGTTTAAGCCGGTCCTAGTATAGTACAGTGTAGATTTTGTCTCATTGCATTTGTATCCGGACGGAATACAGATGCGGGTGTGTATGCACAGTATGGGGGTTTTCCTGTAATTTATTACGGGACCAGTTTTCTGGAGTTGCCAGTTTGCATTCCGTTCCGGCCGGTTTTCCTTTGTTCTTTCCCGGCCGGACTTTTCCGATGGAGGGGTAATTTGCAGTTTTGCAAATTACACTTTGTGGAGGACTTATTTGCATAAAGTGTGATATGATAAGCATCTTTGCTTTTCATGCTTTATTGTGATAAGAAAGGATTAGGATTGATGTGTAGTTTTGTGATGATTATGTTTGGATGTGGTCACCCTCCTCCTTTTTACTACGATCACCTCCCTTCATGCTTCTTATTCTTTCTCCACCATTTCTAAGTTGATTAAGTTTTTCATAAGAATGAGAAGTTTTTCTTTCCATGGTTGAGTGAGAAGAAAATGAGAGCTTCATCTTTGAGAGGAGAAAAATGAGAGTGATTCATTTGTATATATCATTCTTCATCTCATTCCATTGCTAGAAAATTGAAAGCACCAATTTTCTATACACCATTCCTCCATCTATGGCAACCAACCCCTAAGAGACATACTCTACACTACACTTCGTACAGCATATCTTGGGCACGTCGAGTAGCCGGCTTCGTGCCCGAGTTGCCTCGGTATTGAGGTGGGAGCCCGTAAAAGTACCCGGCTTCGTGGTGCCCTTTCCGACGAGGAGGAGATGGACGGAGATCCCGCGAGGAGATCGGAGTGGAGATGAAGACCGGAGGACTTGGATCAGTCGGTACATCTCTCCCCTTCTCTTTGTAGTTAGCTAGATTTAGTTTAATGGCACGATCCGGGGTTTAGTGCGCGGTGGTGCCGGTTTGCTAAGTCCGCAAAATTTAAAGTTTATCACCGCTTCCGCATTTGGCCGTCGGATTGACGGCCGGGGCGCCGCCGTGCACTTACAGCAAGCTGTGGCTTCGACTTCAGGTGTGTTTGTAATTGAGAATTGTCTGTCGATCAACTCTACTTCCTGGGTATTGGATACCGGATCAGGATCTCATATTTGCAATTCATTGCAGGCACTGAGAAACCGTAGAGTGCTGAAGGAAGGTGATATGACCCTAAAGGTTGCTAACGGAGCTAGCGTGGGAGCTGCGTCCGTCGGGGATTATCATATAGGATTGACGAGTGGACACATTTTGGTTTTACATAACTGTTATTTTGTACCAAGCTTAACGTGTAATATCATATCAGTTTCCTTGTTATCAAATAAAGGTTATGATTTCACGTTTGTAAGAGATGTTGTCAACATCCACCTTAATCATGGTTTGATTGGGTCCGGTACACTAAATAACGGTATATATGTTTTAAACCAACTCCAAATTTTCAATGTCCAGAACACACTAAAAAGAAAGTCTCCAGATTTAAATAAAGCTTTCTTATGGCATTGTAGACTGGGTCACATCAATGAGAGAAGGTTGACTAAGTTGCATAGAGAAGGATATTTGGACTCGTTCGAATATCAAACTTATGACACTTGTCAATCTTGTCTCAAAGGAAAGATGACAAAGACTCCATTTACTGTCGTGGGGTTTTCCTGTAATTTATTACGGGATCAGTTTTCTGAAGTTGCCAGTTTGCATTCCGTTCCGGCCAGTTTTCCTTTGCTCCTTCATGGCCGGATTTTTATGATGGAGGGGCTAATTTGCAAATGTGCAAATTAGCAATTGTGGAGGGGTTCATTTATAAATGGAGGCTGTAAGTCCATGCTACCTCTCCCGGTACTTACGGGCTTGCGAAATTTGGTGAAAAACGATTTTCTTAGAGGTGGTAACATGGACTCAAAACCCGGATCTTTGTTAAACTGCTAACTAATCAACCTAACAAGAGTTTACCTACTCGGTTAGGGGGCTATACCTTTCTTGAACTCCTTCGTCTTCAACTCGTCCCAGAGTTCGGATCAGCCTCACCTCGTCGTCTCCTTGCGTCGAAGATGGATCCACCCGGAAGCTTCTATCTTTGGCTTGTTCTTCGGACTTTGAAGAAACTAGATCACTTGGCTTGCTAGGCCTTGTGAGCTAGAATGAGTAGAGAAGAGTATGTTGGGATTTTGCTCTATGGTTCTTGCTTCTCAACACATGAGACAAGTGAACCATAGACTAAAAAAGAGAGAGCAAGAGGAAGAGGGTGAGAGCAAGAGCATGAGAGCTCAAAAACAAGAGAGAGAAAGGTCAAGCAAGAATGAGCCTCTCTTTTGTCTTTCACCCTCTCATAAACCAAAAGCATCATTAGCCATAATGTCAACCAAGTATTATGTGATGGTTCATATCATGACAAAGGCAATATCATTTCCATGCACTCATTTTGCAAACTACAACAAGCAAGCAAAAGTCTTTGCATGAAAATGACAACCATTGTGATGATGATGGTCAACTAGTCCAACCTAGTCAACCGGTCAACAAAGTCAACAAGTCAACAAAGTCAACCCTCCAACAACCATGTCACTATAATACTTAATTAATATTATTGCTAAATATATATATATATATATCATATTCTCATTAGGGTTGAGCAAAAAGTCAATAGTCAACAGTCAACGGTCAACAACCGTAATGAGAATCCTCTGCCTCTGTCTCTCCGTCAACTGTGCATACACACCCGCATCCGCGTTCCGAGGAACACGAATGCAAACTGGATAAAACCAATCCCAATACGTACACTAGGATCTGGCTTAAACCAAAGCCCGCTAGTGTAAACTGTCCGGACACTAAACGTGCACAAGTGCACGGATGTGACTGAACCCTGTCGCAAAACCATGCGACCTGTCGCAAAAAACCATGCGACCTCTACTCTTTTGCCTAAAGGCGAATAGCTTTCTGTGTGGAACTCTAAAGACTCGACACTACGCTGGCAGTGGGTTTAACCACAGACCGCAAGCGGCACTAGCTGTGCGTAACGGTCCCCAGGTAGATGCCGACAAGAAGACTGACGAGGCGAAACCCATCTGAACTCCTACTGAGCCTGAATGTGACATTCTCCGTACAGTCCGGTCTGTTCGTCTGATACATCGCATGGCGGGCCTAGGGGGCGGTAAACGTCAGTCCCCCAATAGCGGTACAAGTCGTGTCGGAGTGAAGCCTAAAACACCCTGAGATAACACTGGAAGCCTACCAGTATATCTTGTTTGCCCTGGCCAGGGACTACTCGTGTAATGGCTCTCCTAGACACAGCGCGATGTCAACCCCCAATACCGGGAGAGACGAATCCTGTCTAACCGTCACTGCCTCCAAGTGCTTCGGGACTGTACCCAACTACCACCTGTTTGCACGACTCCTTTGAGCCGTGGTAGGGTAGTAATCAAAGTACAGTGGGAACACACTCGAGGCGAAGTGACAGTGTCAAGTCAGCGGACTAAGCTGTACTCATGTCACCTGGGAACTGATAACTGACGATAGGCATAATACCAACTAGTCAGTTCCCGACGAGTCCTGTCCAGTGTACTCGTAACCCAACGAGCACCCGCATACTATCTCAAGTACGACGTACCGACGGCTGTGGGACAGACCGTCTCCCACACTGGGATGAGAAGCGCATGCGCTAGTCTACTCCGGAGTATCGATGCCCTGTCTCGATAGTCCTGCGACCAGGGACCTGCATAAGGATGTGCTTATAGATTATCCATCCCCACTAGTGTGACCGCCATCACAACGCTGGTAATCAAGCAAAGATCCTAAGGGCTCCAATAATGTGTATAGGCGATATACTAAAATAAACACATGTACACATTGAAGTAGAAACAAACCAAGTAGCATACTACCATTTTGAGCAAGATTGTCAATACAAGGTGAATATCCCAAGCTTCCATTAAGTAATATACATACTAGTATGATACAGTAATGGCATCTAGGGCATATACACTAACAATCTCCCACTTGCACTAAGGCCATGTACTGGCGTATCGAAGACCTATCATCTCGATCAGCCGCTCGAACTGAGTCTGGGGTAAGGCCTTCGTAAGTGGATCAGCAGTGTTATCTTCCGTATTTACTCTCTTCACCTCGATCTCCCGGCGATCAACGATCTCCCTGATCAGGTGGTACCGCCTCAAAATATGCCTGGACTTCTGATGGGACCTGGGTTCCTTCGCTAATGCTATAGCGCCGTTGTTGTCACAATACAGTGGTATTGGATCAACACTGGAAGGAACCACCTGAAGTTCCGTGAGGAACTTCTTCATCCAGACAGCTTCCTTTGCGGCATCGCAAGCAGCTATGTACTCCGCTTCCATAGTTGAGTCAGCAACGGTTTCCTGCTTGGAACTCTTCCAGCAAACCGCCCCTCCATTGAGGGTAAAGACATAACCCGACATGGACTTGGAGTCATCCTTATCACTCTGGAAGCTGGAGTCAGCAAAGGCCTCAATCTGGAGGTCTTTTCCATCATACACCAAGAACATCTCCTTAGTCCTTCTCAGGTACTTGAGAATGTTCTTTACTGCTATCCAGTGTTTCTCCCCTGGGTTCGACTGATACCGGCTTACAACGCTCAATGCGTATGCTACATCTAGTCTGGTACACAACAACGCATACATAATAGAGCCTACCGCAGATGCGTAGGGTATTGATGAATGTGAGCCCTTTCCAAATCAGTCTTGGGAGACATCTCTTTGGAGAGGGTGATTCCGTGACAAGCCGGTAGATTACCGCGCTTGGAATCTTCCATACTGAATCGTTTCAGTATGGTGTCGATGTACCTTGACTGTGAAAGTCCCAACATCCTCTTAGATTTATCACGATAGATCTGGATCCCCAGAATGTAGTTGGCATCGCCCAGGTACTTCATGGAGAACCTCTGCGACAAGAATCCTTTGACTGACTGTACCATAGGAATATCATTTCCTATTAGGAGAATGTCATCGACGTACAAGACGAGGAATACCACATTTCTCCCTACAATCTTACTGTAAATGCATGGTTCATCTGGGTTTTTGACAAAGTCGAATTCTTTGACAGTATCATCAAAGCAGATGTTCCAACTCCGCGATGCCTGCTTGAGTCCATAGATGGACTTGAGCAATTTGCACACTTTACCGCTGCTCCCACTCTGATTGAATCCCTTTGGCTGATCCATATAGACGCACTCTTCCAAATTTCCATTTAGAAAGGCCGTCTTTACGTCCATCTGCCAGATTTCATAATCGTGGAAGGCAGCAATGGCAAGAAGGATCCGAATGGATTTAAGCATGGCCACCGGAGAAAAGGTCTCGTCATAGTCCAAACCAGGTCTTTGACGAAAACCCTTTGCAACGAGCCTAGCTTTATAGGTTTCAACCTGCCCATCTACACCAATCTTCTTTCTGAAGATCCATTTGCAGCCTACGGGTTTTACCCCTTCTGGAGCAAAGTCCAAAGTCCAAACTTTGTTGGTGTACATGGACTCCATCTCGGTCCGCATTGCATCCAGCCATTTTACCGAGTCACCGCTCTGAATGGCTTGCTGGAAGCTAGTAGGCTCACCATAATCCATGGCGCAATCCTCTCTATCCCCGTCTATGAGAAAACCGTAGTATCTCTCGGGCGGATGAGACTGCCTACTACTCTTGCGGAGTGGCGTAGGAATGTCCGGTTCCCCTGAACCTTCTGGTTCTACTAAGGTTTCAGTAATAGCTTGTGGTTCTGGAATTTCTTCCAGTTTTATTGCACTCCCACTTATCTGATTTTCTAAAAACTCAGTTTCCAAGAAGCGGGCATGACGAGAGACAAGGACTTTTTGCTCCTCTGCGTAATAGAAAAGATACTCCTTGGAGTTCTTTGGGTATCCCACAAACTTGCATTGTACTGAGCGTGCCTCGAGCTTGTCCGCATGCTGCTTTTTTACAAAAGCTGGACATCCCCATGTCTTAAAGGATTTAAGACAGGGTTTCTTCCCACTCCACATCTGATATGGTGTGGTAGGCACTGTTTTAGTAAGAACTTGGTTCAAGAGATGTGCAGCTGTTTCTAGTGCATAACCCCAGAAAGATCGCGGTAACTCAGCCTTACTCATCATGGAACGAACCATATCTAATAGGGTTCGATTCCTCCTTTCCGATACACCGTTGTGTTGTGGTGTGTATGGAGGAGTAAGTTGAGAGAGAATTCCATTCTCTTTTAAGTAGCCCAGAAACTCGGCACTCAAGTATTCTCCACCTCGATCCGATCTTAGAATCTTGACACTTTTGCCGGTTTGTTTTTCAACTTCATTCTTGTATTCTTGAAATTTCCCAAAGGCCTCGGATTTGTGCTTCATTAAGAAGACATGTCCATACCTAGAGAAATCATCTGTGAAAGTAATGAAGTATGAATAACCACTTCGCGCATGTGTAAACATTGGACCACACACGTCACTGTGTATGAGTCCCAAGAGCTCGCTCGCTCTTACTCCGTGTCCAGTGAACGGAGTCTTTGTCATCTTTCCCATGAGATAAGATTCACAAGTGGCATAAGACTGGTACTCGAACGGATCCAAGTATCCTTCTTTATGTAACTTAGTCAACCGTGTCTCATTGATGTGACCCAGTCTACAATGCCATAAGAAAGCCTGATTTAATTTTGGAGACTTTCTTTTAAGTGTGTTCTGGACACTGAATATCTGAGCTTGATTCAATACGTATATACCGTTATTTTGTAAGTCGATGTTCAACACCCCAATACTTGTGGGGAGTCGGAAATATGAATAACAATCAAGTTCTATGATCAAACATCGATTAATCGTATGAATCGTTTGCTATACAAGTTTTAATCTAAAGCTATAGAGTTTTAATCTACTATGCGAAGGAATTATACCAAACGGTTCTAGTCCTTCGTCTTGATGTTGTCTACGGCCTCTTTGGATCTCCACGTCCTCTTCGGCTTTCTCCCGTGATAGACGATCCACCCGAGAACCCTAATCCAAGCTATAACCTCTAAACTTGAGGTTACTTAGCTTTTCTAGTTGCTAAATAGAGTTGCTAAGATGATGTAGAGATAGGTTATGGAGTAATTAGTCTTTCCTAATCCTTGTTCTCAACTCATGAGGGGTAGGATTAGGCTTTGGTGAAGGAGAGAGAACTTGAAGAGAGAGAGTGAGAAGATGATAATGATAATAATATATGAATAAAAGTTTCTCACTTGATATATATGAAACATAATGAAATATAAGATAAATGAATAATAAGTGAATATTCATCATGTTTCATTTAATCAAGTGGGTGATTCATCATGTGAGTCATTAAGCAATTAATGATGCATTAATGACATGATGAATCACTCACAATGAGTCACTTAAGCAATAAATGAAAATGCCACCTCTCTCTTTATGTCACATCCTTCTAGAAGCTTCTCCGAAAATTACGAGAACGCCCCTCTCATCCGTGAAAACACGGAAAAACTTTAGACTGTATAAATCCAATAACCTGATACTAGAATCTGGCTTATACCAAAGCCGGCTAGTAAAAACTGTCCGAATGTCGTACGTGCGTTCAAGCACGTATGCGTCCGAACCTTTGTCGTAAAACCATACGACCTCTATATCTTTTCGCCTGGGTTTGGGAAATCTCTGTGTGGGACTCTAAAGACTCGACTACTACGCTGGCAGTGGGTTTAACCACAGACCGCAAGCGGCACTAGCTGTACGTAACGGTCCCCAGGTAGTTGTCGATAAGAAAGCTGATGAGGTAACCCATCTGAAATCCTACTGAGCCTGTCTGTGACAATATCCGCGCAGTCCGGTCTGTTCGTCTGAGAGTATCGCATGTATGGTCTAGGGAGGTGGTGGACGTCAGACCCCTAATTGTAAGTCCATATTGCGACCCCCGGTGCTTACGGGGAGGCGGAAACGGTATAAAAAACGAATTTTTATCGCAAGAGGCAACATGGACTAAACTAGGTCGGGATCGTTGTCTAAACTAAAACTAGTATACTTGCTAAAGAGAGTTAGCTACTATGGAAGATGGTTATACCTAAACTTGAACTCCTTCTTCTTCAAACCTTGTAGAGGTTGATGGTTCTCTTTTCGTCGCCTTCTTCCGTCGAAGATGGATCCACCTCGAAGGTTCGACCTTTGGGCTCTTCCTCGATCTTTGAGTGAACTAGGGTTTCCGGCTTGCTAAACCTTCAACCTAGAATGAGTAGAGAGTGACTAGGGTTTGCTTTTCCTTTTAAAGAGAAGGATTCTCAACACATGAGAAGGTTTCTCTTTGCTAGAGGAAGAAGAAGATGAAGAGAGGAGAGAGAATGAATATGATAGAATGAGCTATTCTATTCTTTCTTGCAACCATAATGCAAAAGAAAAGAATTATCTAATAATAATAATTGAAAATGAGAATAGTTGATGGTAATTTGGAATGACCACTACCATGCTTCATTTAAAAATGTAAGCATAAATCAAGGAAGACTTTTTAAAGCATGATGGTGGTCAACATTCAACCATGGTCAACAAGTCAACCATGGTCAACAAGTCAACAAAATCAACCATAACAAAATTCTCATTTAATTACTATTATAAATAGATAATCCATAAATCTATTAGGGTTTGGAAAATGATAACTGTCAACTGTGCATACGCACCCGTTCCGAAACCCTAATGGAAAAACTCATCCTCCGCCTCAAGCAACTGTGCATACACACCTGCATTCTCGTTCCGAGGAACAAGAATACCGAGATATAAAAGCAACCCCAAAACATATATACCAGTATCTGGCTCAAACCAGAGCCTGCCAGTATAATCCGTCCGGACTCCAAACGTGCACAAGTGCGCGGATGAGAACGAACCCTGTCGCAAAACCATGCGACCTCTACTCTGTTTTGCCCAGAGGCGAATACCCTCTGTGTGGGACTCTAAAGACTCGACACTACGCTGGCAGTGGGTTTAACCACAGACCGCAAGCGGCACTAGCTGTGCGTAACGGTCCCCAGGTAGATGTCGACAAGAAGGCTGACGAGGTGAAACCCCATCTGAACTCCTACTGAGTCTGAATGTGACATTCTCCGCACAGTCCGGTCTGTTCGTCTGATACATCGCATGGCGGGCCTAGGGGGCGGTAAACGTCAGTCCCCCAATAGCGGTACAAGTCGTGTCGGAGTGAAGCCCAAAACACCCTGAGATAACACTGGAACCTACCAGTATATCTCGCTTGCCCTGGCCAGGGACTACTCGTGTAATGGCTCTCCTAGACACAGCGCGATGTCAACCCCCAATACCGGGAGAGACGAATCCTGTCTAACCGTCACTGCCTCCAAGTGCTTCGGGACTGCACCCAACCACTACCTGTTTGCACGACTCCTTTGAGCCGTGGTAGGGTAGTGATCAAAGTGTAGTGGGAACACACTCGAGGCGAAGTGCCAGTATCAAGTCAGCGGACTAAGCTGTACTCATGTCACCTGGGAACTGATAACTGACGATAGGTATAATACCAACCTGTCAGTTCCCGACGAGTCCTGTCCAGTGTACTCGTAACCCAACGAGCACCCGTATACTATCTCCAGTACGACGTACTGATGGCTGTGGGACAGACCATCTCCCACACTGGGATGAGAAGCGCATACGCTAGTCTACTCCGGAGTATCGATGCCCTGTCTCGATAGTCCTGCGACTAGGGACCTGTATAAGGATGTGCTTATAGATTACCCAGCCCCCACTAGTGTGACTGCCATCACAACGCTGGTAATCAAGCAAAGATCCTAAGGGCTCCACTAATGCGTATAAGTGATATACTGAAATAAACACAAGTACACATTGAAGTGGAAACAAACCAAGTAGCATACTACTATATTGAGCAAGATTGTTTATACAAGGTGAATATCCCAAGCTTCCATTAAGTAATATACAAACTAGTATGATACAGTAATGGCCTCTAGGGCATATACACTAACAATCTCCCACTTGCACTAAGGCCATGTACTGGCGTATCGAAGACCTATCATCTCGATCAGCCGCTCGAACTGAGTCTGGGGTAGGGCCTTGGTGAATGGATCTGCAGTGTTCTCTTCTGAAGCAACCCTCCGAACCTCGATCTCCTTGCGATCCACGATCTCCCTGATCAGGTGATACCGCCTCAAGATGTGCCTGGATCTCTGATGGGACCTGGGTTCCTTTGCTAAAGCTATAGCCCCGTTGTTGTCGCAATACAGAGGTACTGGGTCAACAATGGACGGAACCACCTGAAGTTCTTTTAAGAACTTCCTTATCCAGACAGCTTCTTTTGCGGCATCAGATGCAGCGATGTATTCCGCTTCCATAGTCGAGTCTGCAACGGTTTCCTGTTTGGAACTCTTCCAACACACCGCCCCTCCATTGAGGGTAAAGACAAAACCCGACATGGACTTGGAATCATCCTTGTCACTCTGGAAGCTGGAGTCAGCAAAGGCCTCAATCTGGAGGTCTTTTCCGCCATACACCAAGAACATCTCCTTAGTCCTTCTCAGGTACTTGAGAATGTTCTTTACTGCTATCCAATGTTTCTCCCCAGGGTTTGACTGATACCGGCTTACTACACTCAGTGCATAAGCTACATCCGGTCTGGTACACAACATCGCATACATTATAGAGCCTACCGCAGAAGCGTAGGGTATAATAGACATGCGATCCCTCTCCAAATCAGTCTTGGGAGACATCTCTTTAGAGAGGGTGATCCCGTGACAAGCCGGTAGGTTACCGCGCTTGGAATCTTCCATACTGAATCTTTTCAGTACGGTGTCGATGTACCTGGACTGTGAAAGTCCTAATATCCTCTTGGATCTATCACGATGGATCCGGATCCCCAGGATGTAAGAGGCATCACCCAGGTCTTTCATGGAGAACCTGTGTGACAAGAAACCCTTGACAGATTGTAGCATAGGAATGTCATTTCCTATTAAGAGAATGTCATCCACGTATAAAACAAGGAATACTACAGTTCTCGCTACAAATCTACTATAGATGCATGGTTCATCTGGATTTTTGATAAAGTCAAATTCCTTGACCGTCTCATCAAAACAGATGTTCCAACTCCGCGATGCCTGCTTTAGTCCATAGATGGACTTAAGCAACTTGCACACCTTTCCGCTGCTCCCACTCTGAATGAAACCCTCTGGCTGATCCATATAGACACACTCCTCTAAATTTCCATTTAGAAAAGCGGTTTTTACGTCCATCTGCCAAATCTCATAATCGTGGAAGGCAGCAATGGCAAGAAGGATCCGAATGGATTTCAGCATAGCCACTGGAGAAAAGGTTTCGTCATAGTCCAAGCCAGGTCTTTGACGGAAACCCTTTGCTACAAGTCTAGCTTTATAGGTCTCAACCTGTCCATCTACACCAATCTTCCTTTTGAAGATCCACTTGCATCCTACGGGTTTTACCCCGTCTGGAGCAATGTCCAACGTCCATACTTTGTTGGTGTACATGGACTCCATTTCGGTCCGCATTGCATCCAGCCATTTTACCGAGTCAACGCTCTGAACGGCCTGCTGGAAGCTAGTAGGCTCATCATAGTCTATGATGCAATCCTCTCTATCCCCGTCTATGAGAAAACCGTAGTATCTCTCGGGCGGATGAGACTGCCTACTACTTCTGCGGAGCGGCGTAGGAATGTCCTGTTCATTTGAACCCTCTGGTTCCACTAAGCTTTCAGTAATAGTCTGAGGTTCTGGAATTTCATCCAGTTCTACTGCGCTCCCACTTATCTGATTTTCCAAAAACTCAGTTTCCAAGAAGTGGGCATGACGAGAAACAAGAACTTTTTGCTCCTCTGCGTAATAGAATAGATACCCCTTGGAGTTCTTTGGGTATCCCACAAACTTGCACTGTACTGAGCGTGCCTCGAGCTTGTCCGCATGCTGCTTTTTAACAAAAGCCGGACATCCCCATGTCTTAAAGGCTTTAAGACAGGGTTTCTTCCCACTCCACATCTGATATGGTGTGGTAGGCACAGTCTTAGTAGGAACTTGGTTCAAGAGATGTGCAGCTGTTTCTAGTGCATATCCCCAGAAAGATCGCGGTAACTCAGCCTTACTCATCATGGAACGAACCATATCCAATAGGGTTCGATTCCTCCTTTCTGATACACCGTTATGTTGCGGAGTGTATGGAGGAGTACGCTGAGAGAGAATTCCATTCTCTTTTAAATAGTCCAGGAACTCGGCACTCAAGTATTCACCACCTCGATCCGATCTTAGGATCTTGATACTTTTGCCTGTTTGTTTTTCAACTTCATTCTTGTAATCCCGAAATTTCTCAAAGGCCTCGGATTTGTGCTTCATTAAGAAGACATGTCCATACCTAGAGAAATCGTCTGTGAAAGTAATGAAGTATGAATAACCGCTTCGGGCATGTGTAGACATTGGACCACACACGTCACTGTGTATGAGTCCCAAGAGCTCGCTCGCTCTTTCTCCGTGTCCAGTGAACGGAGTCTTTGTCATCTTTCCCATGAGACAAGATTCACAAGTGGCATAAGACTGATACTCGAACGGATCCAAGTATCCTTCTTTATGTAACTTAATCAACCGTGTCTCATTGATGTGACCCAGTCTACAATGCCATAAGAAAGCCTGATTGATATCTGGAGACTTTCTTTTGTGTGTATTCTGGACATTAAAAATCTGTGGTTGGTTTAATACGTATATACCATTGCTCAGTGTACCTGACCCAATCAGAACTTGATTAAGGTGAATGTTTACAACATTACTTACAAACGCAAATTCATAACCTTCTTTAGAAACCAAAGATACAGAAATGATATTACAAGTTGCGTTGGGTACAAAAAAGCAATTACGCAAAACCAAAACATGTCCATCTAACATTCCCAGGTGATAGTCCCCCACGGCTTTAGCATCCATGCTAGCTCCGTTCGCAACTCTGAGGGTCATGTCACCTGCCTTCAAAAACCTACGGTTTCTCAACGCCTGCAAAGAATTACAGATATGAGATCCTGATCCGGTATCCAATACCCAGGAAGTAGAGTTTATAGAAAGACAGTTTTCAATAACATACACACCTGAAGCTGAAGCCGCAACCTGCTTCAGTTCCTGTGTCCTGGCTTTCCAAGCCCTGCAATCTTTCTTCCAGTGTCCACTCTTGTGACAATAGAAGCATTCTTCTTTTCCAACAAGCTTCCCCGCTATCTTTGTTGCCTTTTCCTTTCCCTTCGTACCCACTTTACTAACACCGCCTCTTGGTTTGGCGGGGGCTTTCTTCCTCTTTCCCTTGGCTTTCGCCTTGGACCTAGAGGAAGAAGATCCTCCTACAAACAAAGCGGGTGTATCCCTACCCTTCTGTAGGGTGCCCTCTGCGCTCCTCAGCATGTTGAGGAGTTCTGAAAGTTCAACTTCCTTTTCTTGCAAGTTGAAATTCAGTATGAACTGGGCGTAAGTGGATGGAAGGGACTGGAGAATTATATCCGTATATAGTTCACTGTCCAACGTGGTCCCAAGTTCCGCGAGCTCCTCAGTGTAGCCAATCATCTTAAGCACGTGGTCCGCTACCGATGATCCGACGGCCAACTTTGTCGAAAATAACTTCTTCGACACTTCGTATCTTGCGATACGAGACTGCTCTCCATACAGTTCTTTTGTATGAAGAAATATGGATTCCAAATCCATATTCTCGTGCCTCCTCTGATGGTCGTTGTCCATCGAGGCAAGTACGAGGCACCTGGCCTTCGCGCTGTCAATCTCCCAAGTCTTACGGATTTCCTTATCCGCGACGCTGGAGGTAGGACCTGGGACGGGGGGAGCTTTGGTGGTAAGAAGATACCCCAGCTTGTCGTAAGTGATTGCCAATTTGACATTCCTGAGCCAATCTTTGTAGTTTGGCCCTGTCAGTATGTTTTTTATCTAGAAGTAACTTAAGTCCAGTCATTTCGATTTGGTCGCTGCAGGGGGGAGAGAAGAAACACTTTAGCACGATGCTCTTGCAAGTTTAGAATGGTTTTTAATTTGTCTAAACAGGATGGCTCCCACTGTCTCTCGAATCCCTCCTCAAACCACAAAGGAAGAATTAGCCGGGATCAATCCCACCGTACAATACTTGCTTAACCGTTCAGCCAGGCCAGTGTCGGTACTTCGAGGGAGGTTTTCCAACGCTTTCGCGAAGTTCCTTAATTAAATAACCTCTTTTCCCTGGGGGCGTAACCCCGCTAACACCTTTCTAGGCACCTACTAGGTTTATAGCATTGATCGTTTAGCGAGAAATTTCCCGAGGAGTAGCATATACTCACAGTAGGATCGGGATCCAAATATCATCGCGTGACGAAACTGAAGGAATCCTACCAGAATCACCACACTCCAAATGGTATGCAAATCTAGCAAGTTTCAGTACTTATGAAACTCCCGATGTGGATTTTTGCCCCATGCTCTTATGACCTTGACTAAGGCCAACAAATCATAAGTCATATGTCAAGTTCTTCCCGTCGTTATCCAGGTTAATTTGAACCCACCCGTATATACCCTTGACTATGGCCAACAAGGCAATACGACTGTCCCAAACCAACGCATTCTATCTATGCAACATATGAATACCCACCAGCTACCAATCACTGTGCCTTGACTAAGGCCAACAAACACAGCTTGAATACTGTTGAATATTCATATGAAACGACGGAGGGCTACGGATGGTTTTGGCGAAACCGTGAACGTAGTGAACTTGATATAATCGATGGAACGAGATAGCTTTTAGAAGGAGTGGCTCAAGCTCCGCATTTAAAAGTTAGTTTTGAAAAGAACCGAGTGGTTTTTCGAAAGTGTTCCATCGACTTAAACTTGGTTTATTATCTTGCATTAGTTCTTTTAATGCGTGATATTCTTGCATTAGTACTTTTAATGCGTCCCATCATTTAATCCTACCATTGCAGAAAACAACCAAAATATGACGTACGCTTATGCCATTCGCATTCGCCACGGGGCCCCGTCATTACCCGTTAGGTTACTTAACTAACGACAGAGCGGGGGCTGGGCTAGCGCGGCTGTAAAACATAAGCAACGCCTAAATAGAAAGCAATGATAGACATTACAGATCACAGATGAATACATTGGATATACTAGCAATCCGCAATCCTTTCGAGCCTGAAATGAAAAGCGGATAACACGGTCGCGGTGAATAGCCAAATACCCCACCCAAGACCCCTACGGGTGCGGCAAACTACCCGCCAAGTACTCGGTAGTTTGTGCACCCCTCCATGGGTCTATCCTAGGAGCAAAAACAGTAAAAAGAATTATACAATGACGGCTACAACCCCGACTCGGTTGTGCGGCCAAACAAATAATATTATTACATCAATTTACATTTACAATGAATGAAAGAAAAACAAAAGCTCATCTCACATCCACCCCGGCTATTCACCCGCGACAGTCCAACAGATTCATATACACATTCCAGCACATTACAGATCATGTATAACCCCGACTAATCGACTTATAGCGATTAGCCGACGTTCAATACATGCAAGCAACACAGATATAACCAACATAGCCAAAGTGCAGTGAAGTTCGGAAAAAAATACGGAATTATAGGACCCCAAAAGTGAATTTCTGTTCTGGAAAATCTGGGTACATATAATACATCTTAAAAATCCCAAAATCCAACCAGAAGAACACTGCACGAAAAACGATGCACAGAAGACGACAAACCGCGGCGCTTCCGCGGCAAATGCCTACCTCGTGCGGCGGAAGCGCGGCGGTTTGAATGAATTAGGTCAACGTTTTTCTTGTGTGTTCAAACAAAACCCTGAGCCGAATTTACAAGTATAAAGTTTTTCATTTTGAGCAGAAAAAATTTCAACAGAAACTTAGGGTTTTGGTTTTTCCGGTTTTGTGATTTTTTCGGTTCCGAACTTCGTTACACTTCACTACCAAGCTAGTTTAAGTTTAGTTAGGCTCTGATACCACTGTAAGTCCATATTGCGACCCCCGGTGCTTACGGGGAGGCGGAAACGGTATAAAAAACGAATTTTTATCGCAAGAGGCAACATGGACTAAACTAGGTCGGGATCGTTGTCTAAACTAAAACTAGTATACTTGCTAAAGAGAGTTAGCTACTATGGAAGATGGTTATACCTAAACTTGAACTCCTTCTTCTTCAAACCTTGTAGAGGTTGATGGTTCTCTTTTCGTCGCCTTCTTCCGTCGAAGATGGATCCACCTCGAAGGTTCGACCTTTGGGCTCTTCCTCGATCTTTGAGTGAACTAGGGTTTCCGGCTTGCTAAACCTTCAACCTAGAATGAGTAGAGAGTGACTAGGGTTTGCTTTTCCTTTTAAAGAGAAGGATTCTCAACACATGAGAAGGTTTCTCTTTGCTAGAGGAAGAAGAAGATGAAGAGAAGAGAGAGAATGAATATGATAGAATGAGCTATTCTATTCTTTCTTGCAACCATAATGCAAAAGAAAAGAATTATCTAATAATAATAATTGAAAATGAGAATAGTTGATGGTAATTTGGAATGACCACTACCATGCTTCATTTAAAAATGTAAGCATAAATCAAGGAAGACTTTTTAAAGCATGATGGTGGTCAACATTCAACCATGGTCAACAAGTCAACCATGGTCAACAAGTCAACAAAATCAACCATAACAAAATTCTCATTTAATTACTATTATAAATAGATAATCCATAAATCTATTAGGGTTTGGAAAATGATAACTGTCAACTGTGCATACGCACCCGTTCCGAAACCCTAATGGAAAAACTCATCCTCCGCCTCAAGCAACTGTGCATACACACCTGCATTCTCGTTCCGAGGAACAAGAATACCGAGATATAAAAGCAACCCCAAAACATATATACCAGTATCTGGCTCAAACCAGAGCCTGCCAGTATAATCCGTCCGGACTCCAAACGTGCACAAGTGCGCGGATGAGAACGAACCCTGTCGCAAAACCATGCGACCTCTACTCTGTTTTGCCCAGAGGCGAATACCCTCTGTGTGGGACTCTAAAGACTCGACACTACGCTGGCAGTGGGTTTAACCACAGACCGCAAGCGGCACTAGCTGTGCGTAACGGTCCCCAGGTAGATGTCGACAAGAAGGCTGACGAGGTGAAACCCCATCTGAACTCCTACTGAGTCTGAATGTGACATTCTCCGCACAGTCCGGTCTGTTCGTCTGATACATCGCATGGCGGGCCTAGGGGTCGGTAAACGTCAGTCCCCCAATAGCGGTACAAGTCGTGTCGGAGTGAAGCCCAAAACACCCTGAGATAACACTGGAACCTACCAGTATATCTCGCTTGCCCTGGCCAGGGACTACTCGTGTAATGGCTCTCCTAGACACAGCGCGATGTCAACCCCCAATACCGGAAGAGACGAATCCTGTCTAACCGTCACTGCCTCCAAGTGCTTCGGGACTGCACCCAACCACTACCTGTTTGCACGACTCCTTTGAGCCGTGGTAGGGTAGTGATCAAAGTGTAGTGGGAACACACTCGAGGCGAAGTGCCAGTATCAAGTCAGCGGACTAAGCTGTACTCATGTCACCTGGGAACTGATAACTGACGATAGGTATAATACCAACCTGTCAGTTCCCGACGAGTCCTGTCCAGTGTACTCGTAACCCAACGAGCACCCGTATACTATCTCCAGTACGACGTACTGATGGCTGTGGGACAGACCATCTCCCACACTGGGATGAGAAGCGCATACGCTAGTCTACTCCGGAGTATCGATGCCCTGTCTCGATAGTCCTGCGACTAGGGACCTGTATAAGGATGTGCTTATAGATTACCCAGCCCCCACTAGTGTGACTGCCATCACAACGCTGGTAATCAAGCAAAGATCCTAAGGGCTCCACTAATGCGTATAAGTGATATACTGAAATAAACACAAGTACACATTGAAGTGGAAACAAACCAAGTAGCATACTACTATATTGAGCAAGATTGTTTATACAAGGTGAATATCCCAAGCTTCCATTAAGTAATATACAAACTAGTATGATACAGTAATGGCCTCTAGGGCATATACACTAACACTAATAACCGTACAAGTCGTGTCGGTATGGCTCTATCACCATCCGAGAATCTACTGATCAATCCTATCAGTAATTCTCAATCAGCCCTGGCCAGGGACTTATGGTAATGACCAACCGATCACCGTGCGATATCAACTCCCTATACCGGGAGAGACGAATCCCTAACAGTCACTCACTGCCTCCACATGGCTCGGGACTGTGCCCAACTGAAACCTGTTTGCACGACTCCTTTGAGCCGTGGTAGGGTAACAATCAAAGCACAGTGGGAACTCACACGAGACAAATGATGACCTTAAGTCAACGGACTATCTGCATACATGTCACCTGAGAACTGCTATCTGACGTTAGGTATAATACCATCCAGTCAGTTCTCGGCGAGTCCTGTCCGGTGTACTCACACCCAGTGAGCATCTGTATACAATCTTAGGTGAACACCACCAATGGTTGCGGGACCAATCCATTGCCCCTCGTCAGGGTCTAGATATTTATACACTAGTATACTCCGGAGTATCGATGCCCAATCTCGATACTCCTGCGACCAGGGACATCTAAGGGTGTGCCTATTGACTATCCAGCTCCCACTAGTATGACTGCCATCACAACGCCGGTAGTCAGACAAACACCCTATGGGCTTTATCAACATATATATATAAATACCAAGTAAAATATATTATACGTTAAGACAAAGTCAAACCAAATAGCGTACTATCATATCAAGCAAGACTGTCATTTACATACATATCCCAAGCATCCTATACAATGTAGGCCTCTAGGGCATATATATCCAACAATCTCCCACTTGCACTAAGGCCTATAATTGGCGCAATGAGTACCCACTGTCTCTACCAGATCCAGTTGCTTGCGTACCGCATGCCCAACATCTCAAAAAGCCTCTCGAACTGTACTTGAGGAATGGCCTTGGTGAATGGATCTGCCGTGTTGTCTTTTGTGTCTACTCTCCGTATCTCGATCTCCCGACGATCCATGATCTCCCTGATCAGGTGAAACCGCCTTAAGATATGCCTGGATTTCTGATGGGACCTTGGTTCCTTCGCTAAAGCTACAGCGCCATTGTTATCGCAATACAACGGTATTGGATTGGCAATGGACGGAACCACCTGAAGTTCAGAAATGAACTTCCTTATCCAGACAGCCTCTTTTGCGGCTTCACTAGCAGCTATATACTCAGCCTCCATAGTTGAGTCTGCGACGGTATCTTGTTTGGAACTCTTCCAACTTACCGCCCCTCCATTGAGGGTAAACACAAAACCCGAAATAGATTTAGAATCATCCTTGTCACTTTGGAAGCCGGAGTCGGTAAAAGCCTCTACCTGGAGGTCTTTATTGCCGTAAATCAAGAACATCTCCTTAGTCCTTCTCAGATACTTGAGAATGTTCTTCACCGCTATCCAATGTTTCTCACCTGGGTCCGATTGATACCTGCTTACCACACTAAGTGCGTAAGCTACATCTGGTCTGGTACATAACATCGCATACATTATTGATCTTACCGCCGAAGCGTAGGGTATAGTGCCCATGCGAGCCCTCTCTTCATCAGTCTTTGGAGACATGTCTTTTGAGAGGGTGATTCCGTGACAAGCGGCCATATTGCCGCGCTTGGAATCTTCCATACTAAATCTCTTTAGTATAGTGTCTATATACCTGGACTGTGAAAGTCCTAATATTCTATTAGATCTATCTCGATAGATCTTAATTCCCAGAATGTATGATGCATCTCCCAAGTCTTTCATAGAGAATTTCTGTGACAAGAAGAGCTTCACTGATTGTAGTATAGGGATATCATTCCCTATCAGCAGTATGTCGTCGACGTATAAAACGAGGAAGACTACTGCTCCTTCTACAATCTTCCTATAAACACATGGTTCATCTATATTTTTTTGATAAAGTCAAATTCCTTGACTTTTTCATCAAAACAAATGTTCCAACTCCGCGATGCTTGCTTTAACCCATAAATGGATTTAAGCAATTTGCACACTCTTCCGCTGCTCCCACTGTCTATGAAACCTTCTGGTTGATCCATGTAAACACTCTCTTCTAGATGTCCATTTAGAAAAGCTGTTTTTACATCCATTTGCCAGATTTCATAGTCATGGAAGGCAGCAATGGCAAGCATGATCCGAATGGATTTAATCATAGCTACTGGCGAAAAAGTTTCATCGTAGTCCAATCCTGGTCTTTGACGAAAACCTTTTGCTACTAGTCTAGCTTTGTACGTTTCCACTTGTCCAAATGTACCAATCTTCTTTTTGAAGATCCATTTGCACCCAACTGGTTTTACCCCAGGAGGAGCAACTTCTAAAGTCCATACTTTATTGGTATACATGGATTCCATTTCGGATCTCATGGCATCCAGCCACTTTACTGAGTCGCTACTTGTGATAGCCTGCTGAAAACTAGTAGGCTCATCATCATCGATGATGCAATCCTCTCGATCCCCATCAAGAAGGAAACCATAGTATCTTTCAGGAGGATGAGAAAGCCTACTAGATCTGCGGAGTGGCGTTGGTTCGTCATGTTCTATTGAAATCTGAGATTCTTCTAAGTCCTCAGTTACAGCTTGAGGTTCTGGAATTTCTTCCAGTTCTACCGCGCTCCCACTAATTTCTTTTGCAAGAAATTCGCTTTCTAAGAAGACAATGTGACGAGCGACAAACACCTTTTGTTCTTCAGTGTGGTAGACCATGTACCCCCTTGAATTCTTGGGGTATCCTACAAACTTGCACAAAACCGATCGTGCCTCGAGCTTGTCCGGATTATGCTTTTTGACATATACCGGACACCCCCATATCTTGATATACTTGAGATATGGTCTCTTCCCACACCACATTTCATATGGAGTGGTAGGTACAGACTTACTTGGAACTCTATTTAATAGATATGCGGCTGATTCTAGAGCAAATCCCCAGAAGGAAAGTGGTAACTCAGCACTACTCATCATTGATCGCACCATATCTAATAGCGTGCGATTCCTTCTTTCTGATACACCATTATGCTGAGGTGTATAAGGAGGAGTAAGTTGAGAGAGTATTCCATTTGCTTTCAAGTATTCAAGGAAACTGGTACTTAAGTATTCTCCACCTCGATCAGATCGAAGTGTCTTGATGCTTTTACCAGTTTGTTTCTCTACTTCATTTTTATACTCCTTAAACTTCTCAAAAGCCTCGGATTTATGCTTTATTAAGAACACATGTCCATACCTAGAGAAGTCATCAGTAAAAGTGATGAAGTAGGAGTGACCACTTCGTGCATGTATAGACATCGGACCACATACATCACTGTGTACTAGTCCCAAGAGTTCGGTGGCTCTTTCTCCGTGTCCGGTGAACGGAGATTTGGTCATTTTTCCTTTGATACATGATTGACAAGTTGCATATGATGAATATTCAAACGAATCTAGATATCCATCTTTATGTAACTTAGTCAACCTTGTTTCATTTATATGACCAAGTCTACAATGCCATAGGAAGGCTTGATTTGAATCTGGAGCCTTTCTTTTACGCGTGTTTTGAATATTGAAAATTTGTGGTTGATTAAGTATGTATATGCCGTTTTCCAGTGTGCCAAACCCAATCAGTTCTTGATTTAGGATAATGTTCATGACATTTCTTTCAAGCACAAAATTATATCCTTTATTAGACAATAAAGATACTGATATAATATTACACAACATACTGGGAATACAAAAACAGTTATACAATACCAAAATGTTTCCACTATTCAACCCTAGGTGATATTCCCCTATTGCAACTGCATCTACATGCATTCCATTGCCCATCCGGAGAGTCATATCACCTGCCCCCAGTACTCTACTATTTCTCAGATCCTGCAAAGAATTACAGATGTGAGAACCAGAACCGGTATCAAGTACCCATGAAGTAGAGTTTACTGAAAGACAATTTTCGATTACGAACACACCTGAAGTAGAAGCAACTGCTTGCTTCATGTCCTTGGCTTTGAAGGCCTGACAATCCTTCTTCCAGTGCCCCTGCTTG
Source organism: Agapanthus africanus (assembly GCA_030015575.1). NCBI lineage: Eukaryota > Viridiplantae > Streptophyta > Magnoliopsida > Asparagales > Amaryllidaceae > Agapanthus > Agapanthus africanus. The sequence goes on from JASDDO010000024.1 coordinate 613,841,317, forward strand.
TGACAATAGAAACACTCGTTCTTTTCTGCCTTCACCCTTCCTGCCTTGTTCGTTCCCTGCACCTTCTTGACCCCACCCTTCGGTTTGGTGGCTTTCATCTTCTTCTTCCCTTTAGCTTTCGCTTTAGTTTTGGAAGAAGATGATTGGCCAACATACAGAACGGGGGTCTTCTCCTTTTTCAAGGAGGTCTCTGCTACCCTCAACATGTTGAGGAGCTTTGGAAGATCCGCTTCCATTTCGTGCATGTTGAAGTTCAGCACGAACTGAGAGAAGGTGTGGGGAAGGGACTGCAAAATCAAGTCGATATACAAATCGTTTTCTAGCACGCATCCCAGATTTGCGAGTTCCTCAATGAGGATGATCATTTTGAGGACGTGCTCTCCAACAGGCGATCCTGGAGCTAACCTCATCTGGAAGAGTTTCCTTGAGGTTTCGTACCTCGCGATACGGGAGTGTTCACCATACAATTCCTTGCAATGGAGGAATATGGATGCAATATCCATACTCTCGTGCTGTTTCTGGAGTTCATTATTCATGGACGCCAGCACGATACACTTAGCTCGCTCACAATCTAGATCCCAGGTTTTACGAACTTCCTTGTCCGCAACTGAGGAATCTGGTCCTGGGATAAGGGGAGGAACAGCGGTGGTAACATATGCAACTTTGTCATAAGTCAGCGCAATATTGATGTTTCTTAGCCAGTCTTTATAGTTCTCCCCGGTTAGTATATTCTTTTCGAGTAATAGTTTTAGTCCAGTCATGGTAGCTGCCAGAGAGAGAGAGAAAAGAAAACACTCAGCATATGCTCTTGCAAGTTTAGATTGGTTTATTAATTTATCTAAACAGGATGGCTCCCACTGTTTCCTCAAATCCTTCTTCAAAACCTAAAAGAAGAACTAGTCAGGATTTAATCATACGTCACAATACTTGCTTAACCTTTCAGCCAGGCTGGTGTTGGTACTTCGAGGGAGGTTTTCCAACGCTTTCGCGAAGTTCCTTAATTAAAGAACCTCTTTTCCCTGGAGGCGTAGCCCCTCTAACACCTTTCTAGGCACCTACTTGGTTTATAGCATTGATTGTTAAGTGAGAGAAATTCCCGAGAGTAATCCTACTCATCAGTGGGATCGGGATCCAACTATCATTGCATGATGCCCTAGATGGAAGCCACTCTAGTCACCACACTCCAGAAGGTAAGCTAACTCTGCAAGTTTCCTTTATGTTTGAAACTCCCGATGTGATTTTTACCCCAAGCTCTTATAGACCTTGACGTAGGCCAACAAGTCATAAGACGCAAGTCAAGTTCTATCCGTCGTTGTCCTGATCAATTTAAATACATCGTACAAGCCCTTGACGTAGGCCAACAAGGTGTACGTCTGTATTAAACTAATGCATCTATCTATGCAACAAATAGGCACACACACTGCTACCATACACTATGCCTTGACGTAGGCCAACAAGCATAGCATGAATACGATGTGCTGTCTATCTGAAACGACGGAGGATTACGGCTGGTTTTTGGCAAAAAACCGTTAACGTAATGAACTTGATTTAATCGAAGGAACTAAGATAGCTTTTATTAAAAAGGAGCGGTTTAAGCTCCGCATTTAAAATTTGCTTTTTCAAGAAAACCGAGTGGTTTTTAGAAATTGTTCCAACGATTCAGTTTAGGTTTTATTTTCTTTGCATTAATAGTAATGCGTCCCATCTTTAACCTACCATTACAGATAACAACGAAAATATGACGTCCTCTTATGCCATCCGCATTCGCCACGGGGTCCCGTCATCACCCGTTAGGTTACTTAACTAACGACAGAGCGGGGGCTGGGCTAGTGCGGGTGTAAAACATAAGTGACGTCTAAATAGCTATCATATATATAGATATTTTACATTCGTCTGACGCAATGATATACATTCCAGAACACAGATAAACAATATTGGATTTGCAAGCAATCTGTATTTCTTTTGAGCCTGCAAGAAAAGGCAGATTACACAGTTGTGATGAATAGCCATTAACCCACCCACGACCCCTACGGGTGCGGCAAACTACCCGCCTGGCAGTTTGTGCACCCCACCTTGGGTCTGTCCTAGGAGCAAAAACAGTAAAAAGAAATAATACAACGGTGGCTACAACCGCAACCTGGATGTGCCCCGCAAAATAATATTACAACTTGTTACAATTACATCAAATGAATTAATACAATAACCCATCACAAAACCCGGCTAATCACCACAACAGTCCAATACAGTTTATATGCACAAACAGATAAAACCATTACAGAAATGTGCAACCCCCTGCCAACTGTCATACTAGCAGTTAGGGGAGGTTTACGAACACATTATACAATCATAGATATAAACCAATATGCAAATACTGTACAATTTCGATCGATTAAACACCTTAAATATTGCTCCAAAATCTGCTCTGTAAAACTGAAACCTGAGCAATAATTAAATATTCCAGAAAATCCCAAATTGAACAGAGAACCCACCAAAGAAAACTGGGATCATGACTCGGCAACTCGGCCGCGGAAGCGCGGCGGATCGGTGGGATCCGCCGCGGAACCGCGGTCGTTTGGCCGAGTCATGGCCCCAAATTTCTTGGGTGTTCTTCTGGTGTCATAACTAGCTTTCTGAACATGCCTGAAAAATTTTTGGACTTCATTTAAATTTCGACAGAAACTTGTTATTTTTAGGGTTTTCCGGCTTCGTTTTCCGTTCGAAATTCGTACAAATTTGTGATTAAGTTAAAACTTGTTTAGCTAGGCTCTGATACCACTGTAAGTCGATGTTCAACACCCCAATACTTGTGGGGAGGCGGAAATATGAATAACAATCAAGTTCTATGATCAAACATCGATTAACCGTACGAATCGTTTGCTATACAAGTTTTAATCTAAAGCTATAGAGTTTTAATCTACTATGCGAAGGAATTATACCAAACGGTTCTAGTCCTTCGTCTTGATGTTGTCTACGGCCTCTTTGGATCTCCACGTCCTCTTCGGCTTTCTCCCGTGATAGACGATCCACCCGAGAACCCTAATCCAAGCTATAACCTCTAAACTTGAGGTTACTTAGCTTTTCTAGTTGCTAAATAGAGTTGCTAAGATGATGTAGAGATAGGTTATGGAGTAATTAGTCTTTCCTAATCCTTGTTCTCAACTCATGAGGGGTAGGATTAGGCTTTGGTGAAGGAGAGAGAACTTGAAGAGAGAGAGTGAGAAGATGATAATGATAATAATATATGAATAAAAGTTTCTCACTTGATATATATGAAACATAATGAAATATAAGATAAATGAATAATAAGTGAATATTCATCATGTTTCATTTAATCAAGTGGGTGATTCATCATGTGAGTCATTAAGCAATTAATGATGCATTAATGACATGATGAATCACTCACAATGAGTCACTTAAGCAATAAATGAAAATGCCACCTCTCTCTTTATGTCACATCCTTCTAGAAGCTTCTCCGAAAATTACGAGAACGCCCCTCTCATCCGTGAAAACACGGAAAAACTTTAGACTGTATAAATCCAATAACCTGATACTAGAATCTGGCTTAAACCAAAGCCGGCTAGTAAAAACTGTCCGAATGTCGTACGTGCGTTCAAGCACGTATGCGTCCGAACCTTTGTCGTAAAACCATACGACCTCTATATCTTTTCGCCTGGGTTTGGGAAATCTCTGTGTGGGACTCTAAAGACTCGACTACTACGCTGGCAGTGGGTTTAACCACAGACCGCAAGCGGCACTAGCTGTACGTAACGGTCCCCAGGTAGTTGTCGATAAGAAAGCTGATGAGGTAACCCATCTGAAATCCTACTGAGCCTGTCTGTGACAATATCCGCGCAGTCCGGTCTGTTCGTCTGAGAGTATCGCATGTATGGTCTAGGGAGGTGGTGGACGTCAGACCCCTAATAACCGTACAAGTCATGTCGGTATGGCTCTATCACCATCCGAGAATCTACTGATCAATCCTATCAGTAATTCTCAATCAGCCCTGGCCAGGGACTTATGGTAATGACCAACCGATCACCGTGCGATATCAACTCCCTATACCGGGAGAGACGAATCCCTAACAGTCACTCACTGCCTCCACATGGCTCGGGACTGTGCCCAACTGAAACCTGTTTGCACGACTCCTTTGAGCCGTGGTAGGGTAACAATCAAAGCACAGTGGGAACTCACACGAGACAAATGATGACCTTAAGTCAACGGACTATCTGCACACATGTCACCTGAGAACTGCTATCTGACGTTAGGTATAATACCATCCAGTCAGTTCTCGGCGAGTCCTGTCCGGTGTACTCACACCCAGTGAGCATCTGTATACAATCTTAGGTGAACACCACCAATGGTTGCGGGACCAATCCATTGCCCCTCGTCAGGGTCTAGATATGTATACACTAGTCTACTCCGGAGTATCGATGCCCAATCTCGATACTCCTACGACCAGGGACATCTAAGGGTGTGCCTATTGACTATCCAGCTCCCACTAGTATGACTGCCATCACAACGCCGGTAGTCAGACAAACACCCTATGGGCTTTATCAACATATATATATATATAAATACCAAGTAAAATATATTATACGTTAAGACAAAGTCAAACCAAATAGCGTACTATCATATCAAGCAAGACTGTCATTTACATACATATCCCAAGCATCCTATACAATGTAGGCCTCTAGGGCATATATATCCAACATATTTAATGTACCTGACCCAATCAGTACTTGATTTAGGTGGGTGTTCACTACATCGCTTACAAAAGCAAAATCATATCCTTCCTTAGAAAGTAAGGATACAGATATGATATTACAAGTCGCACCTGGTACATACAAACAGTTACGCAGAATCAATATCTGCCCAGTTGTCAGTCCTAGGTGATATTCCCCTACGGATACAGCATCCATGCTCATTCCGTTAGCAACCCTGAGAGTCATATCACCTTTCCTGATAACCCTACGGTTTCTCAGAGCCTGTAACGAATTACAGATGTGAGATCCTGATCCGGTATCCAATACCCAGGAAGTAGGGTTAACTGACAAACAGTTCTCTATTACAAACACACTCGAAGCCGAAGCCACAACATGCTTCGAATTCTGGCTACTGGCTTTGCAAGCCCTGCAATCTTTCTGCCACTGTTCATTCCCGTTACAATAGGAACGTCCCTCTTTTACTATATCCAGTTCTGAAACTTTTGCCCTTGCTTTTCCTTTTTCTTCCCTGGTTTCTTTCAGGGTATAAGCAGAGGGCAGGGACTGTAGAATTAAGTCAATACTTGACCCATTCTTCAACGTGGTCTCCAGGTCCGTGAGCTTAAAATAGCTGGTCTCTGTAAGGACGTTGTCCCTTACAGATGACCCGACAGCCAACCTCGCTTGAAGCAATTCGTTCGAGGTCTCATATCTTGCGATACGAGATTGCTCTCCATATAAATTTTTTTATGCAGGAAGATAGAAACTGAGTCCATCTTCTCGTGCTGCCCCTGGTTCGCACCATCAACTGAGGCTAACACGAAGCACTTGGCTTTCGCACAATCCTCTTCCGATGTCCTTTAGATGTAAACATCCGTGACAGGGGAAACTGGACCTGAGACGGCAGGGGTTTGATTAGTTAAGAGGTGTCCCAGCTTGTCATGGGTAATGGACATCTGGACAGACCTTTTCCAGTCATAACAGTCAGATTCAGTCATTTTTATTATCTAGATGTAACCTAGGTGCGGTCACTTGGTCGCTGCAATTAAGAGAGAGAGAAGAAAACACTCAGCATGATGCTCTTGCAAGTTTAGAGTGGTTTTTAATTTATCTAAACAGGATGGCTCCCACTGTCTCTCGAATCCCTCCTCAAAACCAAAAAAGGAGGAATTAGTCAGGATCAATCTCACCGTACAATTCTTGCTTAACCGTTCAGCCAGGCCAGTGTCGGTACTTCGAGGGAGGTTTTCCAACGCTTTCGCGAAGTTCCTTAATTCAAGAACCTCTTTTCCCTGGGGGCGTAGCCCAGCTAACACCTTTCTAGGCACCTACTTGGTTTATAGCATTGATCGTTAAGTGAGAAATTTCTTGAGGAGTAGCATATACTCACAGTAGGATCGGGATCCAAATATCATCGTGTGACGAAACTGAAAGAATCCTACCAGGATCATCACACTCCAAATGGTATGCAACACTAGCAAGTTTCAGTACTTTTGAAACTCCCGATGTGGATTTTTGCCCCATGCTCTTATGACCTTGACTAAGGCCAACAAATCATAAATCACATGTCAAGTTCTACCCGTCGTTGTCCAGGTTGATTTGAACCCACCTGTATATACCCTTGAGTATGGCCAACAAAGTAATACGAATGTCCCAAACCAACGCATTCTATCTATGCAACATATGAATATCCACCAGCTACCAAACACTGTGCCTTGACTAAGGCCAACAAACACAGCTTGAATACTATTGATTATTCATATGAAACGACGGAGGGCTACGGATGGTTTTGGCGAAACCTTGAACGTAGTGAACTTGATATAATCGAAGGAACGAAATAGCTTTTTAAAGGAGTGGCTCAAGCTCCGCATTTAAAAGTTAGTTTTGAAAAGAACCGAGTGGTTTTCAAAGTGTTCCAACGACTTGTACTTGGTTTATTTTCTTGCATTAGTTCTTTTAATGCGTGATATTCTTGCATTAGTTCTTTTAATGCGTCCCATCATATAATCCTACCATTGCAGAAAACAACCAAAATATGGCGTACGCTTATGCCATTCGCATTCGCCACGGGGCCCCGTCATTACCCGTTAGGTTACTTAACTAACGACAGAGCGGGGGCTGGGCTAGCGCGGCTGTAAAACATAAGCAACGCCTAAATAATATCATATATAGATATACTTCAATGATAGCCATTTCAGATCACAGATGAACACATTGGATATACTAGGAATCCGCAATTCGTACGAGCTTGTAACGAAAAGCAGATTACACGGTCGCGGTGAATAGCCAAAACCCCACCCAAGACCCCTACGGGTGCGGCAAACTACCCGCCAAGTACCCGAAGCGAAGCAACCTCCCTCAACTCCGTGAGTAGGCCACTCGGCACTTCGGCATACCCGGTAGTTTGTGCACCCCCTCCATGGGTCTATCCTAGGAGCAAAAACAGTAAAAAGAAATTATACAATGACGGCTACAACCCCGACCCGGTTGTGCGGCCATACAAATAATTATCACATCAATTTACAAATTTACATGAATTGAAAGAAAAGAAAACTCTCGTCTCACAACCCCCGGCTATTCACCCGCGACAATCCAATGAATTTATATACACATTCCAATAACATTACAGATCACAGATTTGTATAACCCCTACTAATCGACATATAGCGATTAGCAGACGTTCAATACAAATATCACATTACAGAAAAACCCGTCAGCTTAAGTCTTTTAGAAGTTCGATCAAAAATACGGATTTTCAGGACCCCAAAAATAAAATTTTCGTTCTGGAAAATCTAGGATGAAAATACATATTCCAAAAATCCCAAAACAACCCCAGAAAAACACTGCACCAAACTTGGACCTCGGCCGAGTCAACTCGGCCGCGGAACCGCGGCGGGAGCGTGCTCCCGCCGCGTTTCCGCGGCGCTTTGACTCGATCGTTGGACCAAATTTGGTGGGTGATCACACAAAAGCCTGAGCCGATTTTTAAGATAAAATTTATCAATTTTTGAACTGAAAAAAAATCGGCAGAAACTTGGCATATCGGGTTCGTTTTGTGACTTTTTCTTTGATCGATCTTCTAGCTACTTTTCTAACATGTTAGATAGAGTTTAACTAGGCTCTGATACCACTGTAAGTCCATGCTACCTCTCCCGGTACTTACGGGCTTGCGGAATTTGGTGAAAAACGATTTTCTTAGAGGTGGTAACATGGACTCAAAACCCGGATCTTTGTTATACTGCTAACTAATCAACCTAACAAGAGTTTACCTACTCGGTTAGGGGGCTATACCTTTCTTGAACTCCTTCGTCTTCAACTCGTCCCGGAGTTCGGATCGGCCTCACCTCGTCGTCTCCTTGCGTCGAAGATGGATCCACCCGGAAGCTTCTACCTTTGGCTTGTTCTTCGGACTTTGAAGAAACTAGATCACTTGGCTTGCTAGGCCTTGTGAGCTAGAATGAGTAGAGAAGAGTATGTTGGGATTTTGCTCTATGGTTCTTGCTTCTCAACACATGAGACAAGTGAACCATAGACTAAAAAAGAGAGAGCAAGAGGAAGAGGGTGAGAGCAAGAGAATTAGAGCTCAAAAACAAGAGAGAGAAAGGTCAAGCAAGAATGAGCCTCTCTTTTGTCTTTCACCCTCTCATAAACCAAAAGCATCATTAGCCATAATGTCAACCAAGTATTATGTGATGGTTCATATCATGACAAAGGCAATATCATTTCCATGCACTCATTTTGCAAACTACAACAAGCAAGCAAAAGTCTTTGCATGAAAATGACAACCATTGTGATGATGATGGTCAACTAGTCCAACCTAGTCAACCGGTCAACAAAGTCAACAAGTCAACAAAGTCAACCCTCCAACAACCATGTCACTATAATACTTAATTAATATTATTGCTAAATATATATATATATATATATATATATCATATTCTCATTAGGGTTGAGCAAAAAGTCAATAGTCAACAGTCAACGGTCAACAACCCTAATGAGAATCCTCTGCCTCTGTCTCTCCGTCAACTGTGCATACACACCCGCATCCGCGTTCCGAGGAACACGGATGCAAACTGGATAAAACCAATCCCAATACGTACACTAGGATCTGGCTTAAACCAAAGCCCGCTAGTGTAAACTGTCCGGACACTAAACGTGCACAAGTGCACGGATGTGACTGAACCCTGTCGCAAAACCATGCGACCTCTACTCTTTTGCCTAAAGGCGAATAGCTTTATGTGTGGGACTCTAAAGACTCGACACTACGCTGGCAGTGGGTTTAACCACAGACCGCAAGCGGCACTAGCTGTGCGTAACGGTCCCCAGGTAGATGCCGACAAGAAGACTGACGAGGCGAAACCCATCTGAACTCCTACTGAGCCTGAATATGACATTCTCCGTACAGTCCGGTCTGTTCGTCTGATACATCGTATGGCGGGCCTAGGGGGCGGTAAACGTCAGTCCCCCAATAGCGGTACAAGTCGTGTCGGAGTGAAGCCCAAAACACCCTGAGATAACACTGGAAGCCTACCAGTATATCTCGTTTGCCCTGGCCAGGGACTACTCGTGTAATGGCTCTCCTAGACACAGCGCGATGTCAACCCCCAATACCGGGAGAGACGAATCCTGTCTAACCGTCACTGCCTCCAAGTGCTTCGGGACGGTACCCAACTACCACCTGTTTGCACGACTCCTTTGAGCCGTGGTAGGGTAGTAATCAAAGTACAGTGGGAACACACTCGAGGCGAAGTGACAGTGTCAAGTCAGCGGACTAAGCTGTACTCATGTCACCTGGGAACTGATAACTGACGATAGGCATAATACCAACTAGTTAGTTCCCGACGAGTCCTATCCAGTGTACTCGTAACCCAACGAGCACCCGCATACTATCTCAAGTACGACGTACCGACGGCTGTGGGATAGACCGTCTCCCACACTGGGATGAGAAGCGCATGCGCTAGTCTACTCCGGAGTATCGATGCCCTGTTTCGATAGTCCTGCGACCAGGGACCTGCATAAGGATGTGCTTATAGATTACCCAGCCCCACTAGTGTGACCGCCATCACAACGCTGGTAATCAAGCAAAGATCCTAAGGGCTCCACTAATGTGTATAGGCGATATACTAAAATAAACACATGTACACATTGAAGTAGAAACAAACCAAGTAGCATACTACCATTTTGAGCAAGATTGTCAATACAAGGTGAATATCCCCAGCTTCCATTACGTAATATACATACTAGTATGATACAGTAATGGCCTCTAGGGCATATACACTAACAGAGGCATCATGATGGTTCTAGCATCATTATATTCTTTATGCATCTTATCCTTTGCATTTATGAGAAAGGATTAGATTAGAATTTGAAGGGATTGATTTGGTAATTGGTGTGACCATTTTTCTTCTCTTGCATTTGATTCTTTTTTCTCCACCATTTTGATAGGGGCCGGCCACATTCATGAGAGAGAGAGAGAGATTCAATTTTTAGTGTGTGGGAATTTCTTCATCTCCTTTTTTTTTGGCTTGCTTCAAAAAATTCTCACCTCTCTCCAAAGTTCTTCATTCTCCTCCATCATCATGGCAACTTCAAACCCCAAGAGACAAAACATCCTACACTTCGCCTACAGTATTCTTGGACACGTCGACTCGCCAACTTCGTGCCCGAGTTGCCTCGGTCCAGAGGTGGGAGCCCGTAAAAGAACCCAACAATATGGTGCCCTTTCCGACGAGGAGGTGAAGACCGGAGATTCCGCGAGGAGATCGGGACAGAGGCCGAAGACCGAAGGACACGGATCGTTCGGTATAGCTTTCTTCCCATTTTCTAGTTTGCTGGGATTAGGTTAATGGCTCGATCCGGGTTTATAGTGCGCGGTGGTGCCGGTTCAAAAGTTTTTAGAAAAGTTTCGTTTCCGCTTTCCGGCGTCGGATTGACGGCCGGGGCACCGCCGTGCACTTACAATGGTATCATAGCCACGCCATTAACCTAGTCTAGCTTGCTCTAACGTGTTTACAAGTTCGATCGAACGGATTTTCCGAAAACCCGATTTCAAAAGTGCACTTGCTGTCGATTTTGTTTTCTGCTCTAAAAATTATTTGGTACATTGCAAAAATATGTGCAGGGTTTTCTAAGACTTTTGTAAAAATTTGGTAGCATGACTTCACTGTTACACCACGGAACCGCGGCCAAACCCATGCATTGGCCACGGTTCCACGACCATAATGAGTCTTTGTTGCACCATTTTTTTCAGTGGGTCTTAGACTGCGAAATGGGGTTTTTGGAATATTCTTTTTGGGCCCAGATTTTCTTTAAGTGCTACAGTAGTGCTTGGGGCCCACTTCGGTAAATTTGATCGATCGAAAATTTTAAACATGTTAGTTCACAGTATTTACATTATATCTGCGACCGTGAATGTCATTCGATCGGTAAATCCTGTCTAACTGCCATAGCCCTTTTAGACGGATTTGCGAACGTGACATTCACGTTGATGTTCTGTGTTGTGCTGTGATGTTGTAGATTGGTCGTGGGGGATAGCCTGGATGCAATGGTAGTACAGTTTGGTTGTTTATGTACATTTGATATTGCAGGGCGAGCGTCCGACATGTGGACTGCTGTTACTGCCTGTTTGTATATTATTCTTTTGGGGCACGACCGGGCTGAGGTCGATGTACCCGTTGTATATTTTACTTTCTGTACTATGATTACCCCAAGGTGGGGTGCACGGATATCCGGGTTCTAGAGGGCAACGGGCTCGCATCTCATGGCGTTGAGATGAAGGGGGCTTCACTCTAGAATTGGCGGGCTATTCGCCGCACCCGTACGGGGTACAGGTTAACCCAAGGAGGGGTGCCCAAGTTACCGGATTCCGTGAAGTGTCGGGTGGTCCATTCACGTTGTTGAAGGGGGCTTCCTCGCTTCAAGTTTTGGCGGGTAACTTGCCGCGCCCGTAAGGGTCTAGGATTTCATTGCACAGGCTATCCACACGACCAGGGGAATGTCGGGTTTCAGTAGCGGCTCTATGAAACCCGGGGATCCCTGATATCTGTATTGTTCTATGTTGCTTATTACATTTCTGTGATTTTGCATTTTATCACGCCTTGAGCGAATACTATATATTGATATATATACTAGTAGATGTTGTATATGTTCTGCATCTGCGCTAGTCCAGTCCCCGCTCTGTTGTTAGTTAAGTAACCTAACGGGTGATGACGGGACCTAGTGGCAAATGCGGGTGGCATATACGTACATCATTATTTTCGTTCTTTATTGGTGTGATCAATTGATGGGACTGCATTGATTCGGATCAATGCAAGCTAAACAAACCTATTCTGATGTTGTTGGAACACTTTTCAAAAAGCTGTTATTACAAGGGCGTTCACTTTTTCTTTGCATAGTGGTATTCAGTTGGAATATTCTGCACCTCAGTCGACGAGGCAAGGGCCGAGATCCCTTCACCGGGAGTGACCCCTTGGACAGAAGTTTGCGTCAGGGCTATAACTTTACTATAGTCATTTACTTTTGCTTTGCATCGTGGTATTCAGTTGGAATATCCTGCACCACATTCTACGGGGAAAGAGCCGAGATCCCTTCACCTGGAGTGACCACTTTAGCAAAGATTTTCGCTACTATATTTTTATAAAAGCTATCCAGTTCCTTCAACGATATCAAGTTCATTACGTTAAAGGTTTTTCGCCAGAAACCATTCGTAGCCCTCCATCATTTCAGTTAAATATTCGGTAGTATTCAAGCTATGTATTTTGACCTCACGCCAAGACATAGTGATTGGTAGCTGCCGGATATTTATCTGCAGCATAGATAGATGCGTTGGTTTGTGACAGTCGTACTGCCATTTTGGCCTACGTCAAGGGTAGGTACGGGTGGGTTCAAATTAACCTGGATAATGATGGATAGAACTTGACATGTGACTTATGACATTTTGACCTTACGCCAAGGTCATAAGAGCATGGGGCAAAAATCCTCATTCGGGAGTTTATAAAGAAACTGAAACTTGCCAGATATGCGCATACCTTCTGGAGTGTGATAACGTGAGCGGATTCCGTCATGTTATCATGCGATGATAGTTGGATCCCGATTCCTACTGATGAGTTGGTTTACTCCTCGGGTGATCCCGACTAATTCTTCTTTCAGGTTTGGAGAAGAATTTGACGTTACATTGGGAGGTTTCCTGATTAGATAAAGTGATAACCATTCTGATCTAGGCTAGAGTGCACGCTGAGTGTTTCTTTTCTCTCTCTCTTTTTGGCAGCGACCATGACCCGACCCTAGACTATGACTCAGTGACCAAAATTAACCGGATCTTCTTAAACACTGGCTTTTGGATTGTCAGAGTTGCATACCTCATTGCCACTCCTACTTTTACCCTTTTCTCCAGGACACCCCATATTACTACGAACGTCCACTTCCATTGGACAAAACCATCGTATGGTTATATAGAAACTCGAAGGAATTTATTCGAGGATGGTTTCCGGTTCTGGAGAAAACGAATAGGACTATTCAGTTGTCTTTTCCTTTTACCTTCTCTCAGGTTGCGAGTGCTCCTTGGATTAGGACGGTACACCTATTACGCAAATTGGATAGTCTTCTTCCAAACCATAGGTCGGTGCCGAATGGTGGGGAATGAAGAAAACCATTTAGCCTAAAAGGTGTACAGAAGGTATTAAGTAAAGGCATATCAAGGGATTAGTAAGAGGGCAAAGTAAATTGCGACTGCTATTCACGACCAAACCAAGAATTTCATTACCACTCCCACTTCACCTTTGTATTTCTCCAAGACACTCCGTATCACTACGAAGATCCACAGTTTATTGGATACTCCATCGTATGGTTGTATACAAACTCGAAAGGGACTTGTTCCAGTTCGGGGATGGATTCTGGTTCAGGAGAAATAGGAATAAGGTTTATTCGGTTGTCTTTTATCTTCACATTCTCTCGCATTGCGAGTGCTCCTAGGATTAGGACAGTACACCCATTATGCTTATTGGATAGTCTTCTTCCAAACCATAGGCTGGTGCCGAATGGTAGCGAAGGAAGAAAACCATTTGGCCTAAAGGGGTGTACAGAAGGTAATGACTAAAGAAAAATAAAAGGATTTGGAGAGATGGCAAAGAATTATACGGTTACAGTTGTGAATCTGTATAATGGAAGAGGCATTACTAGGAATACCCGGATACCCCTACGAAACATTTAAATGTTTCAGTTTCACAGTGTACTGTTAAAAGAAAACTGATTTCCCAATTAGTCCTTACTCCACGGTATATATTTACCAGGTATGATTCTCACATCTGTATGGTTTACAGATGATGAGTGGGAGTAAGTTATTGGGAATTAGGTGACCATCCTCATTATATCGGGATTCGTGGTAATTGGTGATATTTGAGGAAGTCACCTGGGTTGTTTGCCGGACGGCAAATATTTGGTTTTGAATATCCGTTGTTATGCACCAATTTCAAATTGATATATCTGTACGTCTATTTTTATAGAGTGAGATATACCTTTTTGAAATTATGTCGATGACATTTACCTAAACCAGTGGATGGTTAGGTAAGGAGCATTAAAACTACGGTGTAATTCTTCTTAACCATAAGTACAGTTTTCAACCTACGACATACAGAGAATGAGTTATTAGACTCAAGGGACTTATACAGAGTATTGTATATTGTCCAGTGTCCATTAGGACAGAGAGGTTGGTCCTCATACTATATTCGGTTTACTTATGACTTCTCTAGTTTTTAGACAAGTGTTTCGTAGAAACACAAGGTCTGAGTTTTGAGAAGTTATAGGTATATGAATATAGTAGAGGACCAGGTAATGCAAGTATCAGGATTCTTCAAGGTGATCGAAGATGTAGATACTTGTGAATGGTATTCAGTTGATAGTAATGATTAAGAGAACTTCCTTCTCTTTCGGGTTACTCATATTTCGGTGCATTCCTAAGTTGAGTAATGCTGATCGGCCTCCTTCCATTTAGTTGACATGCACTGGAGACAACTGCATGACTTGAATCTGGTTCAATTAAATCAGTGCCTCTGTTTCTGTATTGGATATAGAACAGTTCATATCTTAACGATGTTAAGGTACGGGGAGTTTTCCGGCTTATGCTTAAAACCAGACTCTGGATAACTCAAGGTACGTTTCTGTAATGGCTGTTTGTGGGTTGACCCAGGCTATGACGAGGGTTTACTTTCTACCATCTGGAAGATCAATAGTGATATTGTTCTAGACTCGCCACAGTTTCAATAAAAATAGATTTTTTCAGAAAACAGCAGTGGGAGTATGGTAGAACTGGAAGTGATTCCAGAACCGCAAACGATTACTGAAAATTTGATAAGAACCTCAAGATTCAATCTGGCTTGACATTCCATTGGCCACTCCGCAGATATGGTGGGTAACCTCAGGCACCCGAGAGGTACTCCGGTAGCCTCAAGGACGGTGACAGGGAGGTTCTTGTTTACCCAGACTTTCCATTGCTGTTGTTCCAGACCGTGAGACCCGGCAGGAGGATGAGTATAGCGTCGTTCTAAACTAGCTTTAGAAGAGTACGTTTATATGACTCTGCCAGAGGGTTGTCGTAGTCAGTGGGAGCAGCGAAAGCATAGTGGACAAGTGGCTTATGTCTATTTATAGACTAACGCAAATATAGCGGAGATAGATCATCTATTTCTGATGTAACAGTCATAGGTTTGACTTCATCAGAATAGGGGATGTATCTGTTAAGAAGGTAGTAAGGTGTGATGTCCTGGTATTTGGATGACATACACAGAGTAGGAAGTGAAGTTCCTATACTACGATCGGTTATACTTTGGTTGTCACACAGTGGTTTCTCCACATGGGACTTGGATATTATATCAGACATTCTGGTTACTAGATCTATAGTTTTAGATCTAGATTTGGGAAGTGTCCCAATCAAGGTACTTAGACAACATTCTAAAGGTGTTTTAGAATGGACGACTCCTGGCATGGTAGTGTACCTGCAGGTGATGGAGTCACCCTCTCTAAAGGTGTCTTCCAGACTAAAGGGGAGAGGGATGTGCATGATTGGCAAATCACTTGCTTAGGCAATTGAGTCAATCATGAGATGTCAAGTACCACACCAAATGTTGTTTTTGCACGAGATACAGTAAGTTGATATTAATCCAATCCTAGAGAAACAATCGAAAGTAGCTTTTGGAACATAAGTGGATGTTCTAAGGATTTGATAACGGCAGCGTCCTTTTGGAGACGATTATCATTCCAGGCTTCCAAGGTGACCTGGATGACAGAGTGACTGTCAGAGTTATAGTTTTCCCTCTGATGAGGGGTAGTATTTTGGGCAGGTGGTCTAGGTGGATACTGAGAGAGGTATGGCGCAGGATACTGATTAAGTTCAGTTGACGATACAGTCTAAGAAGTTTGGATTTGGAGTTCACTTATAAGCTAGGTCCCATCAGATATCCAGACATATTCTAAGACAGGTATTGCTCATTTCGGGAGATGGGTTTCTCCACGAACTTGAGTTAAAGAGAGACATAGAAAGAAACATCATAGCGGATCCACTCACTGAGGCTATTCCTCGAACACAATAGTTTCGCAAACAAGCTTTGTGAGACTGACTAGTAGAGGAGTTGGGTGTTCGGTATCACACGGGCTGTGAGTATGCGACATCGCAATAATTAGCCTTGAGTGCTAGTGGGAGATTGTTGGAGATAGTGCCCTCAAAGTCAATTATTGGATCACAGGCACGTGATTGCAATGATTGAGGGAGGACCTATGCCTGCAGGACAGTCTTACTCGAGATGATAGTATGCTATCTGGTTTATCTTTATCATCGTGTACTACTTTAGGTGACCTTACAGGTCACTATTGCACGTTGATAGAGCCCCTAAGATTCTTGCTTGACTACCAACAGTATGATGGCGATTATATACGTGGGAGCTGGGTTCTATAAGCATATCTTTAAAAGGTCCCTAGTCGTGGGAGTTTCGAGACAGGGCATCGATACTCCAGAGTATACTAGTGTATACAGTCGAGACCCCGATGAGGGGCGGTGGCCGGTCTCACAAGCCACTGGTGTCAGTTGGTTCACCTAAGATGTATACAGGTGCTCATTGGGTTATGAGTACACCGGACAGGACTCGCCGGGAACATGCTAGTTGGTCTTATACCTGACGTCAGATAGCAGTTCCCTGGTGACATGTGTACAGGTTAGTTCATCGACCTGAGATCGTCATTTGTTTCGTGTGAGTTCCCACTGTACTTAGATTACTACCCTACCCCGGCTTGAAGGAGTCATGCAAACAGGTTTTAGTTGGGTTCAGTCCCGAGCCACATGGAGGCAGTGAGCGGATCTGCAGGGGTTCGTCTCTCCCGGTATTGGGGGTGAGGTCACGCTGTGTCTAGAAGAGCTATTACACGAAGTCCTTGGCCAAGGCAGGAGATTTACTGGTAGGTATTCCAGTAGTATCTCAGGGTGTTCTGGGCTACACTCCGACACAACTTGTACCGCTTTTGGGGGTCTGACTTTTACCAACCCCCTAGGCCCGCCATGCGATGCTCATAGACGAACGGACCGGACTGTACGGATATTGTCACTGACAGGCTCAGTAGGGTGTCAGGATGAGTTCGCTCATCGACGTCCCTTTTGGTCAATACCTGGTAACCCGTCACGTATGGCTAATACCTCTGATGTGCTAGTGGTTAAATCCACAGCCAAAGTATTGACGAGTCTTTAGAGTCCCCCACAGACCGTTTTCTCAAGTTTCGGGTGAAACGCTGTAGAGGCCGTATGGAGATATGGCAGGGTTCGATCAGATACATGCGGTATTGCACGGATCATGATCGGACGGATAATACTAGCGGGTTTTGGTTTAAGCTGGATCCTAGTATTGTACAGTGTACATTCTGTCTCATTGCATTTGTATTCAGTGGGAATACAAATGCGGGTATATATATACAGTCCAGGGGTTTTCCTGTAATTTATTACGGGATCAGTTTTCTGAAGTTGCCAGTTTGCATTCCGTTCCGGCCAGTTTTCCTTTGTTCCTTCATGGCCGGATTTTTATGATGGAGGGGATAATTTGCAAATTTGCAAATTAGCAATTGTGGAGGGGTTCATTTATAAATGGAGGCATCATGATGGTTCTAGCATCAATAGATTCTTTATGCATCTTATCCTTTGCATTTATGAGAAAGGATTAAATTAGAATTTGAAGGGATTGATTTGGTAATTGGTGTGACCATTTTTCTTCTCTTGCATTTGATTCTTTTTTCTCCACCATTTTGATAGGGGCCGGCCACATTCATGAGAGAGAGAGAGATTCAATTTTTAGTGTGTGGGAATTTCTTCATCTCTTTTTTTTTGGCTTGCTTCAAAAAATTCTCACCTCTCTCTAAAGTTCTTCATTCTCCTCCATCATCATGGCAACTTCAAACCCCAAGAGACAAAACATCCTACACTTCACCTACAATATTCTTGGACATGTCGACTCGCCAACTTCGTGCCCGAGTTGCCTCGGTCCAGAGGTGGGAGCCCGTAAAAGAACCCGGCGATGTGGTGCCCTTTCCGACGAGGAGGTGAAGACCGGAGATTCCGCGAGGAGATCGGGACGGAGGCCGAAGACCGAAGGACACGGATCGCTCGGTATAGCTTTCTTCCCATTTTCTAGTTTTCTAGGATTAGGTTAATGGCCCGATCCGGGTTTATAGTGCGCGGTGGTGCCGGTTCAAAAGTTTTTAGAAAAGTTTCGTTTCCACTTTCCGGCGTCGGATTGACGTCCGGGGAGCCGCCGTGCACTTACATGTTGTGCCACAATTTCTTGCAGGTTTTGCCGTACAGGTTCGTTGCGGCTTGCTGGCACACTTCTTCTTCCGGATGATTGCTTTGGTAGGTGGGTTCACTCGCATCGTGGCCACCATAGTGCCTTTATTTATATTCAGTTGTATCTAGTAACTCCATCAACCAGATTGTATTATTTATTCGACTTAGAAACCAGTCTATATTATTTCGACCTTAGAGTCGCGCTTATATTATTATGGTTTTCATGTTGATTTTGAGTTTCCTTTTGAGTTTTGATCCTCGCCCTTGGTGTTGTATATATTATTGCTTGCGTGGTTGTGACCGTCAATTGACGAAGAGCTAGCTCCCGCTTGGGGATGCCTTTTATCATTGATGTATATATTATTCATGTTGTACCCCGTTGGGGCCAGTATTTACAAAGGAAACTCTGCCGAAATTTTCAGAAAAGACTTGATGTTTTAAAAACGCATAATTCGGCTTATGCTATTAAAACCACTTGCTTAAAAACAAGTTTTCCATCACTTATTATTTAAAATGGTTTAGATTTATGGGATTTTAGCTTAATTGAATTAGATAGGGTCCTAAAGACTTCATATGATTCATGTGCCAGTCACGTGCCATTTCGGGTCATGACATGCTGGGTACTAACAGTAATTTATAATGCTAACAGGGTATAGTATGATACAGGACATAGTGAGTTCTATCTGTGTACGTGGCATGGAAATTGCCGATGATGTGTGTGTAAGCATACGAGTATGTGTACGTGCAACATGTAAATCATCGGTAATGGTGCGCGTGTCCAAGAAAACAAAATCAAGTAAAGCTAAAGGTATAAACGTATTATATATCGCAAATGATCGAAGAACGAGCATATGCAGAAATAAGAAATCGAAATACGACCGTATGCAGGATAATGAAATCTTAACGTGAACAAGTATTAAAATATCCAACTACGTATGAGCCATACAGTTATAATGTAAAATTGCATGAAACGTTATTTTTGAAAATAGGGGACTACGTTGTTTTTAAAATAAATACCATTTGAAAATTCGTAGCGCACCCTTAAAGTTATCATTTAAAAGTACATAACGAAACGTTAGTTTTGAAAATAGGTATGGCTCTAAACATCTCATAATTTCCACTTTGAAAAATTAACAAGACTTCTCGAGTCGAAATAAATATCGGCAATCAATCCTCATCATATCATGTACGGAATATCCCTCGTATGATACCATCCAATCAATATGGTACGGATCAATAGTCGCGTACACCAATCTCATATCATCTTATATCATATCATATTGTATCATCTCATATCATGTCGTTTCATATCGTATCATGTCGTCTCATATCATATCATACTATATCATGTATACTCATATTGTAAATAATCCTTATATATATATATATATATATATATATAGCCTAATGGCAAGAAATAGAGACCAAGAGTATAATCATTTACTAAGTATATTACTATCGCATAAGGTTAGACTAGGTATATAATTCTAGTATATATATAGTATCCTAATCTCTACGGTTGCGGGGATGCTATACGCCATCCACCCGATTTTCCCTGTAGAAATACATTTGCTCACCTAAATGCCTCACCCTAGTCGAAATCGACGGATGCATCGCCCTTCTTCGTTGTCTCGGAAGCTCCCACGATCGTACCCACAATCGAAACCATATCGTGTCGCATAAAAATCCTTATCAAAAACCGATATGACGAGGGAAGCGCACATAGGTTAGAAGCTATGGTCAACGCGTGCTAAATCCGATAAAATACTCCCGGCGTCGACGTAAGAATGTCGAACGACTAAGTCACAACATAGAAATCCGAAAACCAAATTTCAAAACTCGCAAAATATCGTTAAAAGCCAAGTAAAAAAACTCCAGATTTTAACTAAGCAAATATGGGGCACAATAGCATATAAAATAGGCTTATATATAATGTAAAATATATACTGACCAAACCCCGACACCTAATTTCTACAGTAAACCGCCAAATAATTCATTTTAACTGCAATTTGCGGTCCAATTTTGGAGTTAGGATCTCGTCTTCGGGGTGGTGTCTCCTAGTGGTCCAACTAGCTTTAACATATATGCAAAATATTTTCCAGAGAATTCTAGTTGCTCCAGATTAGATTTGAACATCAAAAACTCAAAGAAAACCGACATTTGAAAATCTTAACTCATGTTTAAAACTTTAAAACTCTTTAAAACCGGTAATACTTGGACTAAAACACTCTCTTATATCACTAATTGGGTGGTAGTCACTCACTAGTTCTCTGCCATACCACCACTACAAGTTATATCCACCAAAAACTCATCTTGGAAAACTCAAGTCTAGGAAACATGCACTTTAAGTTCTAAAACTAACTTGTCAGACAAACTTAAAACATGGTTAAAGGAGAGAATTTTACCTCATGATAGGGATTAAGGAATTTTCCAAGTTTGGGAGATGGTTTCAAAGTGGAGACTTGATCACCTCACCATGTGTAGAATGAGGATCGGAACACGTTTTGTGAAGGTTATATGGTGTTTTGATGAGATTTGTGGGGGTGTTTGTGGTTGTTGTGGATGAGGGTGGAGGACGTGGAGAAGAAGAAGAGGAAGAAGAAGAACGAGACATGAAGAAATGAGATGAGAAAAGATATGAAAATAATATGGAAGCCTACCCTCCCTCTCTCTTGTCCATACCTCTTTTAATAATTTTAGCTATGCTTCCATATCTCTTTCTCTTCATTTTCTTTTCTTTTCTTTTGAAAACATAAAACCATAACTTAAAAATACAAATGAAAATATTAAATTTCTTTAAACTTGTCATGGCATGTTTAACAAAAATCAAACTTGGTTTAGTGTAGTAAATGGTAAAACACTAATTAATTTTAATCTTAAACTTGTATGTATATAATTATATACTAATTTATGAAAAGCCCAATTAAATAAATGCTTTCATAAATAATAATTCATTTTAATTTCCAATTATTTTCCAAAATAGAGTTATATAATTATACCAATTTACAAAAACTTAAATCCATACTCGGTATATATCCGTAAAACTCATTATATTATTATCTAAATTCTAAAATAATATTCTCCATTTTCTGAAATGTTACAATCTTCCCCCCTTAAATAAATTCGGTCCCCGAATTTAAATTTAAACCCCTAAATCTTAAAACATTTCAGTAAATCAAATCAAATCAACGGGGATCTGAAATCACGGACAATCTAAAAATATCATAGCGCAACACGTGCGCATGAAAACTAGTGCAAAACTCAAATGACCGAAACTCCGACAAGTGTCATGCGAATCACACAAGCTATGAAGAAATATGCCATTTGAGAAATCTACTGTTTAAATCATGCACAATATAGTCAAGGCTACAATACGTATATAGTACACATCTATTTAAAATCATCTGAGTAACTAAAAAATGTATGCACGAAAAATCCTTTTCAAATCGCCGTGTGATGCGTATATCATGGCACAAGTAGTAGATGTTCATTTGTGAAGAAATATATATATATATATATATATATATATATATATATATATATATATATATATATACATACACGTTTTGCTTAAGATATACGTCCCGTCTTTTTGAAAATAATTTAGAAAGGTTTTCTTTTTGCAAAATCTCGTGTTGCTCATAAATACGTAGGAAAATAATGAGACTATAGCTCTTTTGAAAACCTCTTCTGTAAACATGTCACGACTCGGAAATGGCACGTGACCATCACTTGGATCACGTGAAGTCTATACGATCCCACCGTAACCCAAGTAAGCCGAAAACCCAGAAATCTAAACCTTTTTAGTAAAATAGCGGAGGTGGAGTTTTAAAGAGGGGTATAAATGAAATCAAGTTCTGTTTTTAAAGTATATATAAAGTTTGCTTGAAATACAAGTGAATTATATACTATAATTTGAAAACATTTTCGTCATTTGAAATTTGGGTAGCACCTCCTTTGTAAAGTTTTAATCGAAAACTAGTACATAACAAGTATAATATATGCATCCCCAAGCGGGATCTAGCTCTTCGCCAATTGGCCGAATCACAACCACGCAATATGAAATATACGATGCTCAAGACGAAGATCAAACACAGAAAGAAAATAAAGAAAGCCAAAACATCATCAGACCCAAAATAAAGAATAATGCACACATCTCGCTCTAACTCTGAAAGAATATACAAGTCTCTGTTTCATAAGTCTACCAAATATACATAGTCTGGTTGATGGAGCTTTTAATTAGATACAAATGAATAATAAATATATACAATAGAGGTTACGATCCGAGGAGTAATCCACCTACTAATTCAAATCATCCAGAAGGAAAGATGTGCACGCAAACCGCTACTGATCCGAGCAGTCGATCCTGCAAGAAAACTATAGCGCAACGAGGGTGAGTTGCCAACTTGTGAGTAGAAGACATCAGCAGGTAGAAATCGAGTGTATGACGATATCCTAGGTCATACAGTAATACAATAATATAAGGCCGTGTGGTAATGAGAGTGATTGTCTATACATAAGTATAATAAAATATATAAGGTCATGCCTGTATCAATATATGGTACCGTGTAAACTGTGTCATATACATATATAAATATAGATCATCCAACGTCTGCCCATTAACGACACATCAAATCATCATAAAATCCTGAGTGCCCAGCATCGACACTCGAAATCATCATAAAACCCGTGTCCAGCATCGACACGTAAATCCTCATATCTCAGGCACCGTCTCATCAGATCGGTCCTCATATCCATCCAACTCATATCACTGCGGTCGATATCCTCCGGATATCCGTCGAATCCAATACTGTCATCGGTATGTAGTGTTCCCCTGCCGGGCTCAACGCCTTTCCATATGATTTTCTTGCCCCGGGGCACCGTATCGAGTCCACCATGTACCCGCAGACGGAGACTCCTCATTCCTCGAATCGGGTAATCACCATAGCTCAGCACTGAGAAAACTCATGGTGGACGTCGAAATATCATATCAAGAGAAACCGCGTTTTTAAAACAATCATAAGATTTTAAAATGTATCCGCGGTTTCTTAAATCCAGAAATCTCTTGAAAACAGAATCTCAGAAGCATGTAACAATGATGACACAATATGTACAGGCACATAACAATACTGTAATGTATAGTAAGTGTGTTCGTGTAACTAGGTAAGGAAGTGCAATATCTGAATTAGTATGTATGGTACTGGGTACTAAACAATAACTAAAATTCTACATGTTATAAGGCGATACAGTCACATAGCGATTTCTAATGTGTACTGTAGGGTTACTAGGCACTCTAACAAGGTTCTACAAGGCATCAACCATGCCCGATTAAAATTTTAGCCATGCCGAACAACCCTAAACAAGATCTTTGCTAGACTATTAGGGTTACACATGCAAGTAAACATCTTTACTATCTAAGTGAAGAAGAAAATACAACCTTTGTAGATCGGTCCATCACTTCAAAAGCTCCTTGTTGTAGTCCCTTCGCTGTGATTATGGTTCTCCCGGACTCTTGCATGGTTTCACGAGGCGAAAGAAGCGTCCTTGCTTGAAGTCTTCGAGGCCGAAGATGATCTACGTCGAGAGAATACCAACTCAAGCTTCTACTTCACTAACTAGAGAGTTAGTGAAGCAAACACCCTAAACTAAAGTGCTAGTCTAGTAGAGGATGGAGAAATAGGAAATGGGTTCACTTTAGAATTTATTTTCTCACAATGTTTCTCACTTTGGATCAAACCCTAGAGAGCTTTTTAGCTCAAGAAAAAAGATGAAGAAATAATGAGATGAAAATAATGATCAAGTGAGAAAGCTAACCATGGTGAGTGAGTATCATATACTAACTCATGTAGAGACATAACCATGGCAAATCCTAATGGTTAGGTTAACAAATATCCAAAGTAATAACAAACCTAGTGGACTTGGTCAATGCATCCACAAGCTTCCACAAGCTTCATGCATTTTTCTAATCTTCCACTAATTTTGTAATTACTTTAAATATTAAACCTAACATAACAAATAGCATGGTGTAAGTCTCATACTCCCATGAAAGTTGTATCAACAACCATGATACAAAAAGAAAACACATTTTAAATATATATCACATATATATTAAAGTTGTGCACATGTGAGAAAAATCCTTAAGTGAACAAATGTTAGTTAATGTAAATTAGTATCTCAAATATACAATTATACACTAAATTATTAAATCAACACTTGACTTAATAATCCGGTTATATCTCGTATAACCGACTAACATCCAATGTATCGATATACCCACGACTAGGGACATTAAAGGATGTACTTATGGACTACCATGGCTCCACTAGTATGATCTCATCATAGTCCTGGTAGTCAAGTACACATCCTAAGGGCTTTTCCAACATGTAGCTATAAGACAGTATCAAGAGACAAGAATACATGTTAAGATAAAGAGCAACCAGATAGCATACTATCATATCGAGCATGAAAGTCCTCTCTATATATGTCCAAGCATCTAATATAATATACATCATCTGTACAATACTGGCCTCTAGGACATACATACAACTAACAATCTCCCACTTGCACTAGGGCCAGCTGCTGTAGTATCGCATACCAAGCATCCCGAAGAGTCTCTCAAACTGTATCTGGTGAATGGCCTTCGTGAGTGGATCCGCAGTGTTGTTCTTCGTGTCAACCCTCCTAACCTCGATCTCCCGAGGATCTACTATCTCTCGGATCAGGTGATACCGCCTCAGAATATGCCTGGATCGCTGATAGGACCTGGGTTCCTTGGCCAAAGCCACCGCTCCATTGTTATCATAATACAAAGGTATTGGATGCTCAATGGATGGAACCACTCCAAGTTTAGTAATGAACTTCTTGATTCAGATAGCCTCTTTGGCAGCATCCTTGGCAGCGATGTATTCAGCCTCCATCGTCGAGTCTGCCACGATTTCCTGCTTGGAACTCTTCCAGCTAACCGCCCCTCCGTAAAGGGTAAAGACAAATCCCGAGTGCGACTTAGAGTCGTCCTTATCACTCTGGAAGCTCGAATCGGTAAAGAACTCTACTTTGAGTTCTCCGTTACCATACACCAAGAGCATCTCTTTAGTCCTTCGCAAGTACTTGAGAATGCTCTTCACAGATGTCCAGTGAATCTTTCCAGGATCAGCTTGATACCTACTCACTATACTTAGCGAGTGTGCTACATCGGGTCTGGTACATAGCATCGCGTACATGATAGAGCCTACTGCCGAAGCATAGGGTATCCCTTGCATGCGAGCTCTCTCCAAATCAGTCTTGGGAGACATCTCTTTGGAAAGAGTGAGCCCTGAGATCGTGGGTAAAAACCCACGTTTGGACTCTTCCATACTAAACCGCTTTAGTATGGTGTCAATGTACCTGTATTGGGACAATCCCAGTATCCGTTTGGATCTATCTCTATAGATCTTAATCTCCAAGATGTAAGAGGCATCACCTAGATCTTTCATTGAGAATCTTTGTGATAAGAAGAGCTTGACCGATTGCTGTAGGGTTACTAGGCACACTTAAGAGGTTCCACAAGGCATCTACCATGCCAAATTCAAATTTTTATGTTCCTAACAACGCTATGTAAGATCGTTAACTAGAGATTAGGCGAAAATAAAAGATAGAAAACAACTTTGCTACTAAGTGAATGGGAATACAACCTTTGTAGATCCGGTCCTCCACTTCTTCAGCTTCGTGTTGACGTCCCTCCGCTGCGGTCATCGGGATCCTGGACCCTAGCGATGGTTTCATCGGAGAAATGAGCGGGCTAGGTCGTTGACTTCAAGGCCGAAGATGATCTACGTCGGGGAGACTCAAACACAAGCTATTCCTTCACTTGGTCAAAAACTTTGTGAAGAGAACACCCTATACTACATGGAAAGTAGTAGAGGATGAATAAATAGGAAGTGGGTTCACTTTAGAATTGGATTTCTCACTCTTTTTCTCATGGCACCATTGGAGGTAGCAAGCTTTCTTGAAGCTTGATGAAGATGATGAAGAAGAAAGAATAAAAAGATAATTCATCCAAATGAAACTTATCCTTTTACTTATGGCACCATGGTTGAGTTAAGCACTCATGCTTAACTCATGTAGAGAATTAACCAAAGCATTAGGTTAAGGGTTGGGTTAACTAATATCTTGAACAAATGACAAAAGAGTTGACTTTGTCAATTTTTATCAAGGTTCATGAAGCTTGATAACTTTGACCAAAGTCTCACTCTTTTGTTATTTGTTAGGAAAATAGTAAACCCTAATTTAACCTTGATTTGGTTCAAGTCTCATACACACAACTTGTATGTATCATCAAGCATGATACAAACTTGTACACCTGCATATATCACATATAAACAATGTGCACATTCAAGTGAGAAAATCAATCTTAAGTGAACCAATACTAGTTAATGTAAAGTAATATATCAAATATATAATTATACATTAAATCATTAAATCAACACTTGATTTAATGATCCGGTCATATCGCATATAACCGACTAATATCAAGTGTATCAATGTATCGAATCAACACTTGATGCGGTAACCCGGCTATATCACATATAACCGACCGATGATATGAATCACGAGAATAGAATACAGTATCACATACTGGTTTTATTCTCGGTCCCGCACATATCTCATATGCGCTCCTATTGCGTTTCGCTTGAGCCAGGAAACCCCTATGTAGGACTCTAAAGACTCGTCAATACGCCGGCAGCAGGTGATGATCATATCAAACACCCACAAGCCGCAAGCGGTCTGCTAAACATAACGGCCACCCGGGTATTGAGCGATCAGAAGCTCAACGAGCAAGCCCGCTCACACTCCTGTGAATCCAACCAGTAACACTTACCGTACAGTCCGGTCTGTTCGTCTGATATGTCGAATATCTCGCCTAGGGGTGGTAAACGTCAGACCCCAATAACTCGATAAGTCGTGTCGATATGAGGCTCATAACGGGTCGAGAAACTACTGGTAACACTTACCAGTAAATCCCTAAAGCAGCCTTGGCCAAGAACTTCCTGTTATAGCCAATCGAGCACAGCGCAACATCAACTCCCTATACCGGGAGAGACGAAACCCCTCCTATCGCTCATTGCCTCCATGTGATTCGGGACTGTACCCAAAAGGCACCTTTTTGCATGCCCTCTTGGATGTGGTATGATGGAAATCAAAGCACAGTGGGAATCACACAAGACTCTATGACAATTTCGGGTCTATAGACTAACCTGTACCAGTGTCACCAGAGAACTGCCATCTGACGTAAGGTATAATACCATCTGGGAGTTCTCGGCGAGTCCGTCTAGTGTACCCAGTCTCCACTGAGCACCCGTATATCATCTCTGATGTCAAACACCAATGGATATGGGATCATCCATCGCCCATCTATATGGGTTGAGAAGCTACACGCTAGTCTACTCTGGTATATCGATGCCCCGTCTCGATACACCCACGACTAGGGACTTTGAAGGATGTACTTATGGACTACCATGTCCCCACTAGTATGATCCACATCTTAGTCCAGGTAGTCAAGTACACATCCTAAGGGCTTTACCAACATGTAACAGAGAGACAATCAGTGTACACGTTAAGGTAAAGGGTAACCAGATAGCATACTATCATACCGAGCAAGAAAGTCATCCCTATATATGTCCAAGCATCCACTACAATATACATCCTATGTATAGCAATGGCCTCTAGGGCATACATATAACAAACAATCTCCCACTTGCACTAGGGCCATCTGATAGCAGTGGTTGTAGTATCTCATACTCAACCATCCCATGAAAGTCTCTCTCTGGGAAAAGGCCTTTGTGAGTGGATCCGCGGTGTTGTCCTCCGAGTCTATTCTCCTAACCTCGATCCCCTGGAGATCAACCATCTCCATGATCAGGTGATACTGCCTTAGAATATGTCTGGATCACTGATGGGACGCGCGTTCCTTGGCATAAGCCACAACTCCATTGTCACACAATGGGAGGAACGAAGTTCATCTCATGAACTAATATACACCCAGACTGCCTCTTTGGTAGCATCTTAAGTAGTGATGTATCCAGCCTTTATCGTCTAGTATGCCACGGTATCTAGCTTGGAACTCTTCCAACATACCGTCCTTTTACTGAAGGTAAAGACAATGACTGTGACTGACTTTCAGTCGTCCTTATCACCCTGGAACCTTTCCAGTGATTCTCCCTAGGATCAATTGATACCATCTCACTACAATTAGTGAGTATCCTAACATCCAATTAGATCTATCTCATAGATCTAAAACCCCGGATTTAGTAGGTATCACTTTGATCCTATATGGAGAATCCTTGTGATAAGCGGAGATTGACCGAGCGTAGCATAGGAAACCCTTTCCCTATCAAGAGTATGACATCCACGTACTCTACGAGGATCATTACCATACTCTCTATTACCTTTTTGTATATACAAGGTTCATCTACCATTTTGATGAAGTCAAACTCTTTGACTGACACATCAAAACAGACGTTCCAACTCCGCGATACCTGCTTTATCACATAAAACATCTTGCACACGTTTCCGCTGCTCCCACTGTCTACGAGGCCCTCTGGCTGTGTACTTATAGACACACTCTTCTAAAACATCATTTAGAAAAGCAGTCATGACACCCAACCGCCAGATATCGTAGTCATGGTATGTAGCCGTGGCAAGTAGGATCTGGATTGACTTAAGCATAGGCCCTAGAAAAGGTTTAATCATTAGCCACAACTGGTCTATGATGCAAACCTTTAACAAGTCTAGCTTTGTAAGTCTTAACTTTTCCATGTACACCAAGTAATCTTCTCAAGATATGCTTGCTCCTGATGGGGATTTAACCCTTCAGATAAAGCAACCAAAGTCCATACTTTGTTGGTGTATAAGGATTCCATCTCAGATCGAGAAGCATCCAGCCATTCTTACAGAGTCCTACTCCTGATGGCCAGTTCGAAACTAGTTGGGTCATCATCTCATGATGCAATCCTCGCTCCCACTGTCATAGAGAAATCGAAGTATCTCTCAGGTGGGTGAGGTACCTTACTAGATCGGCGGAGAGGCTGATGTTCGTTGGTTGCTATTGACTCCTTTGGTTCTACCAAATCATCAGCTGTAGTTTGTATAGCTGGAACTCTTTCCAGTTCTACCTCATGTCCACTTATTTCTTCACAAGAAATTCCCTTTCACAAAGGTGGCATGCTGAGAAACAAAACATTTTTGTTCCTCGGTATGGTAGAAGATATTCCCTTGCGAATGCTTGGGATATCCAATAAACTTCTACAGTCTTAACATTGCCTCGAGCTTGTCCGGATTTTGCTTTTTAGACATAGGCCGAACAACCCCAAATCTTAACTGACTTAAGAGATGGGCTCTTCCCTTTCCATATCATATATGAAGTGGTAGGCAACTGATTTGATCGGAACTCTATTCAATAGGTATGCAACTTCATAAGTGCATAACTCCCTAAAAGGAAATAGGAAACTCAGTAGTACTCATCATAGAGCACACCATATCATATAGGGTATGATTGCTCCGCCCCGATACACCGACGTGCTGTGGTGTATACGGAGGAGTAATGCTGAGAGAGAATCTTATTCTTAGAATAGTCCAGGAATCCCGTGCTCAAGTATTCTCCTCCCTGATCACATTATAGGACAAAATACTTATACCCGTTTTGGTTCTCTACTTCTAGCTTATATTCTGTGAATATCTCAAAAGCTTTGGACTTGTGTTTCAATAGGAACATATGTCTGAATCTTGAGAGATCATCAGAGAATTTAATGAAGTATAAAGAACCGATCTTGGCATGTGTAGACAGGGGACCTTCATACATCAACATGTAACATCCCAAGAGTTCATTAACTCTTTCTCTGTTTCTAATAACCAGAGCTATGGTCATCTTATCTCTGTGACATGACCGGCAAGTTTCACAAGATGTAAATTCAAACTGATTTAAATATGCATCTAAATGTAAATTCAGCCAGTCGGATCGCATTGATATGACCTAGTCTACAATGCCTCAAGAAGGACTCGTTCATTTCTGAACTCTTCCACTTGCATGTGTTCTATATACTAAGAACTGTAGTTTGATTTAGAACGTCAATGCTTTTTAGATAACGTGCCTGAACCGATCAACTCTTGATATAGGAAATGTTCAAAACATTATCCAATCAATACAAAATTATATCCTTCTTTACTAATAAAAAGACTGATATGATTTTGTATATCAGATTCGGTATCTAATAACATTTGTTCAGAATCAATGTATTCTTGTAATACAGGGTGACAGTGACCCACAGACTTGGCTGCAACACTTGCACCGTTTTCTGCCTCATGAAACTTATCACCCGTTCTCAGTTCTCTACCTTTCTGTAGCCCATGTAATATTTTACATATCTGGGATCCTGATCCGGTATCAAATACCCAGGACGTGAAGGACACTGAGAAACAGTTCTCTGTAATGAACACACCCGAAGGAGATGCATCTCATGCACTTTCTTCGTTTGGGCGGCATGGGAATTCTGGTAATCCCCAATTTCCTGCTCTGTCTTATAACATTTATAAGTTGGAGCGGGACCAACGTTCCCCAGCTCAGTATAACAAGCGAGTTCGGTCAATATATCCGTTTTATTATCTTGATTAAGGCGTGACATGGTCGCTACCTGGAGAGAGAGAGAAGAAAACACTCTGCGTGCGCTCTAGCAAGATCAGATTGGTAATTATTTTATCTAATCAGGATGGCTCCCACTGTTTTTATCAAATTTTCCTTCAAACCCTAAAAGGAAAGACTAGTCGGGATTAATTACACCCTACAAGTTCGCCAATCTTTCAGCTAGGCCAGTGTCGGTACTTTGAGGGAGGTTCCCCGTGTTTTCGCACGGACCTAATTAAAGTAAACCTCATTTTCCCAGAGGCGTAACCCCGTTGACACCTTTCTAGACACCTACTTGATCGGCTAATTGTAATGTGTAAAACTCTACCAGGAGTAACAATTACTCGCAGTGGATATCGGGATCCAACTATCTCATAGAAGGTAGGCAATCTCATTGCAAATTTCAACACTTGAAATTCCCGATAATTTTGTCCCTAGCGTGCTATGACCTTGACGAATGCCAAACAACCCATAGTGCGCTAGTCAAGTACAACCCGTACATTTCTTAATTGCATTAAACCCACCCGCATGACCCTTGACGAATGGCAAACAACGCCGTACGAATACCCTAATCCAATCTGCATCATATGTATAAGAAGATAAATACTAGTTAGCTACCGTATACTACGCCTTGACGAATGCCAAACTACCGCAGCACGAATACTAAGTAGTACTTATCTGAAATGACGGAGGGCTACGACAGGTTTTTCTGAAAACCTATTGCGTAATGAATTTGATATCGTTGTAGAATTGAATGAATTTTGAAATGGAGTGTTTTTTAGGCTTTTCTAGTTTTGCTAAAGGGGTCACACCCGGTGAAGGGATCGTCGGCCCTTTCCTTATCGAATGAGGTGCATGATATATCATATATACCGCTGTGCAAAGCAAAAACTAGAAAAGCAATCAAAAGACAAACCGATGGGTGTAGCATCTGCCAGTTATTTCTAAAGGGGTCACTCCCGGTGAAGGGATCTCGACGCTTTCCTTATCGAATAAGGTGCAGGATGTTCTACAAGGAACACCGCGATGCAAAGCAAGAACTGTAGCTACCTGGTTTTGAAAATTCGATTCCACAACATCTTAGGTTTCTTTTCTTTCATTAATCAGATTAATGAAGTCCCATCATTTAAGCACCTAAACATCACAGATAAATACGACGTACACTTATGCCATCCGCATTCGCCTCGATGTCCCCTCATGCACCGTTAGGTTAGGTAACTAACGGCAGAGCGGGGCAGGGCTAGCGCGGGTGTAAAACATAAGTAACATCTATATAATATATCATATATACTATATACAGTATCCATCACAACATATCAAATGATCACATCACAGATATCGCAGCAGAAGAAACATATGAAATATTGGATATACTAGGACGTCCGTATTTTCAATACGAGCCAGTATAAAACACGGATTCCACGGTCGTGATGAATAGCCAAACCCACACCCCTAGACCCCTACGAAAGCGGCAAGCAACCCTACCAATTCTAGAGTTAGGAGACCCGGACTCGACTCCTCGAGTTGGTCTCCCACTGGACTCCAGAACCCGGTTACTTGTGCTCTCCTTCTTGGGTCTATCCTAGTGCGGAAAAGAAAATAATATACAACAACGGTGACATCTTCCGCAACCTGGAAGTGCCCCAATAAAAGAATATTACATACAGGTTTTTACATGAATAAAAATGAAAAACACTCATCTCACATAAAATAACCCGGCTATTCAAACACGACGATCCACTATAACATATCCAGCAACACATAACATCACATGTCATCAACGTAAGTAAATATGCGCATCCCAATTGTCGTTGACATATAGCAACAAAACCGGCGATATCATATATCACACTTACGGTCGCAGAAAAGAGAGTGTAAAACTACAACAGTTGGAATCCGCAACCTCTTTAGACATCGCATGTCTAACAGTTATAAACCCCGCATTTTAGTCTCTATATCGAAAACTCTTTTCAATATCAAGTCGGGCAATTCAACAAGATTCCCGATATGCTGATCGAATGCTCATCGCAAACTTTAGTAGACGGCCGCACCCCCGGATGCCATCGACGAAGTGTACTAAGGCGGAACACCGCTGCCACGAGCACCCGAACGGATGCTTTTGGCTACGTGGTTCTCCAACAGTCACTTGGTCGGGGCTATGAGGCATGGCTGTCTATTAAGTTTTACCCGGCGAGTATCCGCGTACGCTACGTGATTGCGACGGACTTTTGATCGCATCAAAATTCCGTGGCAACCGATCAATTGAGACTAAACTGCTATGTTTATAACATTCAAAACAGTTATCTCATAACTTCTTGTGGATTCCAAATATTGTATCACATTCCAGATAAAAAGACAATGTTAAACTTTCCGATCGAATAATCAAACACCCAAGTTTTCCCGAAAAACTTAACACATGAAATATTTTTAAAAACATTCACTTCATGCCACAGTACCAACGGTCCAGCCGTAGAAGGGTCAAGCCAATGCCTCACATGTGGCACGCCGTACTGCCTCAAACCCTAAGGTTCAAAGGGCAGTTCAAGACGGTCACATAATCGAGTTAAGGTTTGTTGTCTTCTAGAGGGTCCATTGCGGTACTTGCACTAATTAGAACGTTCTTAAACTACGGAAAAATCCAACACTTGGAAATTTCCCGGCTGGGAAAAAGTGGGTATTTATATCCGGTCGAACTTTTTAACATGTTCTAAAATATCCCGAAAAATTACGAATTAAAAACTTCCGATCGAATCAACGAATACAAAATAAACCCCAAAATACTCAACACTTGAGTCAGATAAAAATACCCATAAAATATCAGGGAATTAAAAATAAACATTACTGTGCAAACAGAAAGCAGTGACGTCACACTATGGCCGCGGAACCGCCGCACGAGCCTTGCTCGTGCCGCGGTTCCGCGGCGCTTTGGGCTCAACAAGTTGTCGTTTTGCACAGTGTTTCTTATAATTTCCTGCTTATTTTTTTAGGCATTTTTAATTCAGAAAAATCCCAGATTTTAAAAAATGTCCAGAGAGGGGTTTGCTTTGTCGATTTCGGGTTCGTTCGGAGTTTTAACTTCGTAAACACATCGCCTAATACTCTAGCTAGGCTCTGATACCACTGTAGGGTTACTAGGCACACTCAAGAGGTTCCACAAGGCATCTACCATGCCAAATTCAAATTTTTATGTGCCTAACAACGCTATGTAAGATCGTTAACTAGAGATTAGGCGAAAATAAAAGCTAGCAAACAACTTTGCTACTAAGTGAATGGGAATACAACCTTTGTAGATCCGGTCCTCCACTTCTTTAGCTCCGTGTTGACGTCCCTCTGCTGCGATCATCGGGATCCCGGACCCTAGCGATGGTTTCATCGGAAAAATGAGCGGGCTAGGTCGTTGACTTCGAGGCCGAAGATGATCTACGTCGGGGAGACTCAAACTCAAGCTATTCCTTCACTTGGTCAAAAACTTTGTGAAGAGAACACCCTATACTACATGGCAAGTAGTAGAGGATGAAGAAATAGGAAGTGGGTTCACTTTAGAATTGGATTTCTCACTCTTTTTCTCATGGCACCATTGGAGGTAGCAAGCTTTCTTGAAGCTTGATGAAGATGATGAAGAAGAAAGAATAAAAAGATAATCCATCCAAATGAAACTTATCCTTTTACTTATGGCACCATGGTTGAGTTAAGCACTCATGCTTAACTCATGTAGAGAATTAACCAAAGCATTAGGTTAAAGGTTGGGTTAACTAATATCTTGAACAAATGACAAAAGAGTTGACTTTGTCAATATTTATCAAGCTTCATGAAGCTTGATAACTTTGACCAAAGTCTCACTCTTTTGTTATTTGTTAAGAAAATAGTAAACCCTAATTTAACCTTGATTTGGTTCAAGTCTCATACACACAACTTGTATGTATCATCAAGCATGATACAAACTTGTACACTTGCATATATCACATATAAACAATGTGCACATTCAAGTGAGAAAATCAATCTTAAGTGACCCAATACTAGTTAATGTAAAGTAATATATCAAATATATAATTATACATTAAATAATTAAATCAACACTTGATTTAATGATCCGGTCATATCGCATATAACCGACTAATATCAAGTGTATCAATGTATCGAATCAACACTTGATTCGGTAACCCGGCTATATCACATATAACCGACCGATGATACGAATCACGAGAATAGAATACAGTATCACATACTGGTATTATTCTCGGTCCCGCACATATCTCATATGCACTCCAATTTCGTTTCGCTTGAGCCAGGAAACCCCTGTGTAGGACTCTAAAGACTCATCAATACGCCGGCAGCAGGTGATGATCATATCAAACACCCACAAGCCGCAAGCGGTCTGCTAAAAGTAACGGCCACCCGGGTATTGAGCGATCAGAAGATCAACGAGCAAGCCCGCTCACACTCCTGTGAATCCAACCAGTAACACTTACCGTACAGTCCGGTCTGTTCGTCTGATATGTCGCATATCTCGCCTAGGGGTGGTAAACGTCAGACCCCAATAACTCGATAAGTCATGTCGATATGAGGCTCATAACGGGTCGAGAAACTACTGGTAACACTTACCAGTAAATCCCTAAAGCAGCCTTGGCCAAGGACTTCCTGTTATAGCCAATCGAGCACAACGCAACATCAACTCCCTATACCGGGAGAGACGAAACCCCTCCTATCGCTCATTGCCTCCATGTGATTCGGGACTGTACCCAAAAGCCACCTTTTTGCACGCCCTCTTGGATGTGGTATAATGGAAATCAAAGCACAGTGGGAATTACACAAGACTCTATGACGATCTCGGGTCTACAGACTAACCTGTACCAGTGTCACCAGAGAACTGTCATCTGACGTAAGGTATAATACCATCTGGGAGTTCTCGGCGAGTCCGTCCAGTGTACCCAGTCTCCACTGAGCACCCGTATATCATATCTGATGTCAAACACCAATGGATATGGGATCATCCATCGCCCATCTATATGGGTCGAGAAGCTACACGCTATTCTACTCTGGTATATCGATGCCCCGTCTCGATACACCCACGACTAGGGACTTTGAAGGATGTATTGATGGACTACCATGTCTCCACTAGTATGATCCACATCATAGTTCGGGTAGTCAAGTACACATCCTAAGGGCTTTACCAACATGTAACAGAGAGACAATCAGTGTACACGTTAAGGTAAAGGGTAACCAGATAGCATACTATCATATCGAGCAAGAAAGTCATCCCTATATATGTCCAAGCATCCACTACAATATACATCCTATGTATAGTAATGGCCTCTAGGGCATACATATAACTAACAATTGCAGCATAGGAATGTTATTTCCTATCAAGAGTATGTCGTCCACGTAAAATACGAGGAAGACAACCTTACTCTCTGCCACCTTCTTGTAGATACAAGGTTCTTCTACGTTTTTGACGAAATCAAACTCTTTGATAACGACGTCAAAGCAGATGTTCTAACTCCGCGATGCTTGCTTTAATCCATAAATGGATTTAAGCAGCTTGCACACCTTCCCGCTTCTCCCACTAGCTACGAAGCCCTCTGGCTGAGTCATGTACACGCTCTCTTCTAAATCACTGTTTAGAAAGGCGGTCTTAACATCCATTTGCCAGATTTCATAGTCATGATATGCAGCGATGGAAAGCATGATCCCGATGGATTTAAGCATAGCCACTGGAGAAAAGGTTTCGTCATAGTCCACACCTGGTCTTTGACGAAAACCATTTGCAACAAGTCTAGCTTTGAAAGTCTTCACTTTCCCATCTACACCAAGTTTTTTCTTGAAGATCGACTTGCTCCCAATGGGTTTTACTCCTTCAGGAGCATCTTCCAAAGTCCATACTTTGTTGGTGTACATGGATTCCATCTCGGACCGCATTGCATCCAGCCATTTCACCGAGTCCCCACTCATGATGGCCTGCTCGAAGCTAGTTGGGTCATCATCCTCCATGATGCAATCCTCGTGTTAGTTATGTGTATGCCCTAGAGGCCATTACTATACATAGGATGTATATTGTAGTGGATGCTTGGACATATATAGGGAGGACTTTCTTGCTCGACATGATAGTATGCTATCTGGTTACTCTTTACCTTAACGTGTACATTGATTGTCTCTCTGTTACATGTTGGTAAAGCCCTTAGGATGTGTACTTGACTACCTGGACTATGATGCGGATCATACTAGTGGGGACATGGTAGTCCATAAGTACATCCTTCAAAGTCCCTAGTCGTGGGTATATCGAGACGGGGCATCGATATACCAGAGTAGACTAGCGTATACCTTCTCGACCCATACAGATGGGCGATGGATGATCCCATATCCATTGGTGTTTGACATCAGAGATGATATACGGGTGCTCAGTGGAGACTGGGTACACTGGACGGACTCGCCGAGAACTCCCAGATGGTATTATACCTTACGTCAGATGGCAGTTCTCTGGTGACACTGGTACAGAGTAGTCTGTTGACCCGAGATCGTCATAGAGTCTTGTGTGGTTCCCACTGTGCTTTGATTTCCACCTTACCACGTCCAAGAGGGCGTGCAAAACGGTGGTTTTTGGGTACAGTCCCGAATCACATGGAGGCAATGAGCGATAGGAGGGGATTCGTCTCTCCCGGTATAGGGAGTTGATTTTGCGCTGTGTTCGATTGGCTATAACCGGAAATCCCTGGCCAGGGTTGCTGAGATTTACTGGTAAGTGTTACCTGTAGTTTCTCGAATTGTTATAGACCTCATATCGACACGACTTATCAAGCTATTGGGGTCTGACGTTTACCACCCCTAGGCGAGATATGCGACATATCAGACGATCAGACCGGACTGTACGGTAAGTGTTACTGGTTGGATTCACAGGAGTGTGAGCGGGCTTGCTCGTCGATCTTCTGATCGCTCAATACCCGGGTGGCCGTTACGTTTAGCAGACCGCTTGCGGCTTGTGGGTGTTTGATATGATCATCACCTGCTGCCGGCGTATTGACGAGTCTTTAGAGTCCTACACAGAGGTTTCCTGGCTCAAGCAAAACGAAATAGGAGCGCATATGAGATATGTGCGGGACCGAGAATAATGCGTGTATGTGATACCGTATTTCATTCTCGCGATGAATGTATCGAAAGGTTGTATGCGATATAACCTAGTTATCGAATCAAGGATTGATTCGGTAAGCCGATACATAGGATACTAGTCGGTTATATGCGATATGACCGGATCGTTAAATCAAGTGTTGATTTAATGATTTAATGCATAATTATATATTTGATATATTGTTTTGCATTAACTAGTATTGGTTCACTTTAAATGGATTTTCTCACTTGCTTTGCACAAGTTGTATATGTGATATACTTTTGTGCACAAGTTTGTATCATGTTTGATGATGCATTCTAACTTGAGTTTGTGTAAAGATTAAACCATGGTTATTTAAATGGTTAGGGTTTTGGTTTATTTATTTATTCATTTATTGATTTGTTTATTTCATTTTGGCAAAAGGAAAATGGTGGCTAATTTTGTTTCTTTGTTGAAGTTTCATGAAGCTTTGAAAAAGTCCACCATTTTTGTTTTATGCCTACCCTAACCATTGACCTAACCCTAGTTTATTCTCTACACTTGACCATGGTTGGATTATGATAAGTATACATTTTATTTTCTTTTTGAAAAATAACTTATCATAATATTATCATCTTCTTCTTCTTCTTCACTTGAAGAAAACCTTGCTTCATCAATGGCAAAGTGAGAAAAAGAGTGAGAAATCCAATTCTAAAGTGAACCCACTTCCTATTTCTTCATCCTCTACCTCTTGCCAAGTAGTAGAGTGTGTTTTCTTCACAAGTTTCATGACTTGGTGAAGTGGGAGCTTGATCTTGTGATGCCTCGACGTAGATCATCTTCGGCATCGAAGCCGACGACCAAGCCCGCCCATTTCTCCGATGAAGCCGATGCTAGAGTCCGGGATGCGATTTGGACAGTGAGGAGACTTCATTACGGAGCTATGGAGGTGGAGAACCGGATCTACAAAGGTTGTATTTCCGTTTCCTTTAGTTAAGTTGTTAACTACTTGCTTATTTCGCCTAAATATCTAGTTAACGATCCGTATTAGGGTTTCTCGGCACCCGTAAGCTTTGAAATTGGCATGCTTGATGCCTTGTGAGACCTCTTGGGAGTGCCTAGGAACCCTACAGCTCGGTCCCACCATCCATGAGAAAACTGTAGTATCTCTCAGGTGGGTGAGGAACCCTACTAGATCGGCGGAGTGGCTGGGGCTCATCGGGTACTACCAGATCCTCTGGTTCCACCAGATCTTCTGTTGCAGCTTTTGTAGCTGGAACCTCTTCCAGTTCTACCTCATGACCACTAATCTCTTTTGCAAGAAATTCCTTTTCTAAAAACGTGGCATGCCGAGAAATAAACACCCTTTGTTCCTCAGTGTGGTAGAAGATATACCCTTGTGAATTCTTGGGATATCCTACAAATTTTCATAGAAAAGACTGTGCCTTGAGTTTGTCCGGATTTTGTCGTTTGACATAGGCTGGACAACCCCATATTTTAACATAGTTAAGACATGGTCTCTTCCCTTTCCATATCTCATATGGAGTGGTAGGCACAGATTTGGTGGGGGCCATATTCAATAGATGTATGGCTGTCTCTAGCGCTTACCCCCAGAAGGAAATAGGTAACTCAGCTGTGCTCATCATAGAGCGCACCATATCTAATAGGGTGCGGTTCCTCCGTTCTGATACACCGTTGTGCTGTGGTGTATATGGAGGAGTCAGCTGAGAGAGAATCCCATTCTCTTTTAGGAAGTCCATGAATTCATTGCTCAAGTATTCACCTCCTCGATCAGATCGAAGGATTTTAATACTTTTCCTGGTTTGGTTCTCGACTTCTTGTTTATATTCTCTAAATTTCTCAAAAGCTTCAGACTTGTGTTTTATTAAGAACACATGTCCGTATCTTGAGAGATCGTCAGTGAATGTAATGAAGTACGAAGAACCATCTCTGGCATGTGTAGACATGGGACCGCATACATCGCTATGTATTAGTCCCAAGAGTTCAGTAACTCTTTCTCCGTGTCCCATAAACGGAGTTTTGGTCATCTTTCCTTTGAGACATGACTGGCAAGTGTCATAAGATGAAAATTCGAACGGTTTCAAATATCCATCCTTATGCAACTTAGCTAGCCGTGTCGCATTTATATGACTAAGTCTACAATACCACAAGAAGGATTCGTTCATTTCTGAACTCTTCCTCTTTTGTGTGTTTGTTATG
This sequence comes from Agapanthus africanus, assembly GCA_030015575.1. Taxonomy (NCBI): domain Eukaryota; kingdom Viridiplantae; phylum Streptophyta; class Magnoliopsida; order Asparagales; family Amaryllidaceae; genus Agapanthus; species Agapanthus africanus. Next base: position 613,881,786 of record JASDDO010000024.1, read on the forward strand.
CTCAGAACTGTTGATTGATTTAGAACATAAATGCCATTGCACAACGTGCCTGATCCAACCAACTTTTGGTTCAGGAAAATGTTCATAACATTATCCTGTAATAAAAAATTATATCCCTCTTTACCCAATAAAGAAACCGATATAATGTTGCATATCAGGTTCGACATGTAATAGCATTCGTTCAGAATCAATGTATTACCAGTTAGTAATACAAGGTAATATTCCCCGACGGTTCTAGCTGCAACAATTGCACCATTTCCAACCATTATGTCTTTATCACCTTCTCCAAGTTCTCTACCTTTTCTTAACCCATGTAACTGATTACATATATAGGATCCTGACCCGGTATCTAATACCCAGGACGTAGAGCAAATGGAGAAATAGTTCTCCGTAACGAACACACCCGAAGAAAAGGCATCAATATGTACTTTCTTCATTCGGGTGGCATGGGAATCCTGGTATTCCCCTATATCCTGTTCAGTCCTATAACTCTTATAAGAAAGAACGGAACCAACGTTCCCCAGCATAGTATAACATGTGGGTTCGGTCAATACATCCATATTATTATCTTGATTAAGGCATGATATGGTCGCTACCTGGAGAGAGAGAGAAGAAAACACTTTAGCGTATGCTCTTGCAAGATAAGATTGGTTATTATTTTATCTAATCAGGATGGCTCCCACTGTTTTTATTAAATCTTCCTTCAAACCCTAAAAGGAAAGACTAGCCAGGATTAATTACACCCTACAATTTCGCCAATCTTTCAGCCAGGCTAGTGTCGGTACTTTGAGGGAGGTTCCCCGTGCTTTCGCACGGACCTAATTAGAGTAACCTCATTTTCCTAGAGGCGTAACCCTGTTGACACCTTTCTAGACACCTACTTGATCGGCTAATTGTCCTGTGTAAAACTCTCCCAGGAGTAACAATTACTCGCAGTGGGTATCGGGATCCAACTATCTCATAGAAGGTATGCAATCTCATTGCAAATTTCAACGCTTGAAATTCCCAATAATATTTTGCCCCAAGCATCCCATGACATTGACGGAGGTCAACAAACCACAGGGTGCAAGTCAAGTTCAACCCGTCATTTCTTGATTGAATCAAACCCACCCACACGACCCTTGACGGAGGTCAACAAGGTCGTACGACTACCCTAATCCAATCTGCATCATATGTATAAGCAGATAAATACCAGTTAGCTACCGCACACTACGCCTTGACGGAGGTCAACAAACGTAGCACGAATACTAAGTAGGACTTATCTGAAATCACGGAGGGCTACGATAGGTTTTTCTGAAAACCTATTGCGTAATGAACTTGATATCATTGTAGAATCGAGTGAATTTTGGAATGGAGTGATTTTGAGGCTTTCATTAGTTTTGCTAAAGAGGTCACTCCCGGTGAAGGGATCTCGGCTCTTTCCTTATGGAATAAGGTGCAGGATATATCATATATATCGCTATGCAAAGCAAAAACTCCAAAAGCAATCAAAAGACAAACCGAGTGTTGTAGCATCTGCCAGTTTTGCTAAAGAGGTCACTCCCGGTGAAGGGATCTCGGCTCTTTCCTCATCGAATAAGGTGCAGGATATATCATATATATCGCTATGCAAAGCAAAAACTGTAGCTACCCTTTTTTGAAAATTTTATTCTACAATATCTTTTAGGTTTCTTTTCTTTCATTAATCACATTAATGAAGTCCCATCATTTAACTCACCTAAACATCACAGATAAATACGACGTACACTTATGCCATCCGTATTTGCCTCGATGTCCCTTCGTGCACCGTTAGGTTAGGTAACTAACGGCAGAGCGGGGCAGGGCTAGCGCGGGTGTAAAACATAAGTAACGTCTATATAATATATCTATATACTATACAGCATCTATCACAACATATCAAATGATCACATCATAGATATCGCAGCAGAAGAATCATATGAAATAATGGATATACTAGGAGGTCCGTGTTTTATTTTGAGCCTCTATAAAACACGGATTCCACGGTCGCGACGAATAGCCAAACCAACATCCCTAGATTCCTACGAGAGCGGCAAGTAATCCTACCAATTCTAGAGTTAGAAGACCCGGACTCGACTCCTCGAGTTGGTCTCCCACTGGACTCTAGAACCCGGTTACTTGTGCTCTCCTCCTTGGGTCTACCTAATGCGGAAAAGTAAATATTATACAATGGTGACATCGTCCTCATCCTGGAAGTGCCCTAATAAAAGAATATTACATACATTTAATTTTACATGAATGAAAATAAAAACTCTCATCTCACATAAAACCCCCGGCTATTCAAAACGCGACGATCCAATATAACATATCCAGCAACACATAACATCACATGTCATCTACATAAGTAAATATGCGCATCTCAATTGTCGTTGACATATAGCAACGAAAACGGCGATATCACATATTACACTTTCGGTCGCAGAAAAGAAACTGTAAAACTACAACATTTGGAATCCATAATCTCTTTAGACATCATAAATCCGAAATATCACATACTTCGCATTTCATGCCTAACTATAAGAATTCCATATATTGTATCACATTCCAGATAAATAGACAGTATTAAACTTTCCGATCGAATAATCAAATACCCAAGATTTACTAAATAGCTCAACACTTGAGCGGAGTTCAAAAATTCCAGAATACGTCACAGTATCAATGATCCAGCCGTAGAAGGGTCAAGCCAACTCCTCACATGTGGCAACGTCGTACTGCCCCAAACCCTAAGGTTTAGAGGCGGTTCAGACGGTCACATAATCGAGTTAAGGTTTGTGTTCTTCTAGAGGGTCCATCGCGTTACTTGCACGTTTTCCGAAAGATTTAAACTCAAGAAAAATTCAACACTTGAAAGTTTTTCGTGTCGGGAAAAAGTGAGTTAATGATATCCGTTCGACCATTTTAATACTTTCTAAATTATCCGGAAAATGAACGAAATTAAATTTTCCGATCGAATCAACGAATTCAAAATAATCCCCAGAACACTCAACACTTGAGTCAGATTAAAAGTACCCAGAAATATGCAGAAGCACCTACGGATCAAACTGTAGAAAAATAAAACCCCAATTCACAGAGACGGCCGCGGAACCGCGGCGCAAGCATGGGTCTTGCCGCGGTTCCGCGGTTCTTTAATCGAATTAGAGGGTTGTATTTTACAAGTATTCTTAGAATTCCCTGCTGATTTTTTTTTTTGAGTATTTTTAATGCAGAAAAAATCACATTTTAAAAAATTTTCCAGAGAGGGGGTCTATTTTGTCGTATCGGGTTCGATCGGAGTTTTAACTTCGTAAACACGACGCCTAATGCTCTAGCTAGGCTCTAATACTATTGTAGGGTTACTAAGCACTCTAACAAGGTTCTAAAAGGCATCAATCATGCCCGATTAAAATTTTAGCCGTGCCGAACAACCCTAAACAAGATCTTTGCTAGACTATTAGGGTTACACATGCAAGTAAACATCTTTACTATCTAAGTGAAGAAGAAAATACAACCTTTGTAGATCAATCCTTCAATTCAAAAGCTCCTTGTTGTAGTCCCTTCGTTGCGATTATGGTTCTCCCGGACTCTTGCATGGCTTCACGAGGCGAAAGAAGCGTCCTTGCTTGAAGTCTTCGAGGCCGAAGATGATCTACATCGAGGGAATACCAACTCAAGCTTCAACTTCACTAACTAGAGTATTAGTGAAGCACACACCCTAAACTAAAGTGCTAGTCTAGTAGAGGATGGAGAAATAGGAAATGGGTTCACTTTAGAATTTATTTTCTCACTTTGGATCAAACCCTAGAGAGCTTTTTAGCTCAAGGAAGAAGATGAAGAAATAATGAGATGAGGATAATGATCAAGTGAGAAAGCTAACCATGGTGAGTGAGTATCATATACTAACTCATGTAGAGACATAACCATGGCTAATACTAATGGTTGCGTCAACAAATATCCAAAGTAAAAACAAACCTAGTGGACTTAGTCAATGCATCCGCAAGCTTCCACAAGCTTCATGCATTTTTCTAATCTTCCACTAATTTTGTAATTACTTTAAATATTAAACCCAACATAACAAATAGCATGGTGTAAGTCTCATACTCCCATGAAAGTTGTATCAACAACCATGATACAAAAAGAAAACACATTTTTAATATATATCACATATATATTAAAGTTGTGCACATGTGAGAAAAATCCTTAAGTGAAGAAATGTTAGTTAATGTAAATTAGTATATCAAATATACAATTATACACTAAATTATTAAATCAACACTTGACTTAATAATCCGGTTATATCTCATATAACCGACTAACATCCAATGTATCGACTTATCGAATCAACACTTGACTCGATAACCCGGCTATATCACATATAACCGACCGATACAAAAAGTCGCGAGAATAGAATACGGTATCACATACAAGTATTATTCTCGGTCCAGCACATATCACATATGCGCTCCTATTTTGTTTTGCCTGAGCCAGTAAAACCTCTATGTAGGACTCTAAAGACTCGTCAATACGCCGGCAGTAGGTGATGATCACATCAAGCACCCAAGCCGTCAGCGGTACTAGCTGGACGTAACGGCTACCCGGGTATTGAGCGATCAGAAGATCAGCAAGCAAGCCCGCTCCAACTCCTGTAAAAGCCTAACGGTAACACTTGCCGTACAGTCCGGTCTCCTCGTCTGATATGTCGCATATCAAGTCTAGGGGTGGTAAACCTCAGACGCCAATAACGATAAGTCGTGCCGATGTGAGGCTCATAACGGGTCGAGAAACTACTGGTAACACTTACCAGTAAATCTCTAAATCAGCCCTGGCCAGGGACTTCCCTGTTATGGCCAATCGAGCACAGAGCAACATCAACCGCCAATACCGGGAGAGACGAAACCCCTCCTATCGCTCATTGCCTCCATGTGACTCGGGACTGTACCCAAAAACCACCGTTTTGCATGCCCTCTTGGACGTGGTAAGGTGGAAATCAAAGCACAGTGGGAATCACACAAGACTCTATGACGATCTCGGGTCTATAGACTAACCTGCACAAGTGTCACTAGAGAACTGCCATCTGACGTGAGGTATAATACCATCTGGGAGTTCTCGGCGAGTCCGTCCAGTGTACCCAGTCTCCACTGAGCACCCGTATACCATCTTTGATGTCAAACACCAATGGATATGGGATCATCCATTGCCCATCTCATGGGTCGAGAAGCGTATACGTTAGTCTACTCTGGTATAACGATGCCCCGTCTCGATATACCCACGACTAGGGACATTAAAGGATGTACTTATGGACTACCATGGCCCCACTAGTATGATCTCATCATAGTCCTGGTAGTCAAGTACACATTTTAAGGGCTTTACATACATGTAGCTATAAGACAGTATCAAGAGACAAGAATACATGTTAAGATAAAGAGCAACCAGATAGTATACTATCATATCGAGCAAGAAAGTCCTCTCTCTATATGTCCAAGCATCCAATATAATATACATCATCTGTACAATACTGGCCTCTTGGGCATACATACAACTAACATGTACGTGGCATGGCAATTACTGATGATGTGTGTGTGAGCCGGCAAGTATGTGTACGTGCAACATGTGCACCATCGGTAATAGTGCGTGTGTCCTAACAGATGAAATCGTATAAAGATAAGTGCACGAAACGTAGTGTATATGTTGTAAATGAAAATAATACGAGCGTATGCGGAAATAAGAAATTATAGCGCGAACAATATAAATACGTAATTACGTATGAGCCATACTGTTATAATTTAAATAAGTAGGGATCGTTTTTTTTTTAAAACAGGGCTACTATATTTTTTTAAAAAGATACCATTTGAAAATCCGTAGCATCCCTTGAAGTTATTATCAAAAGTGCATCACGATTCGTTAGTTTTGAAAATAGGTATGACTCTAAATATATCCTAATATCTACTTTAGTGATTTAAAAACAATATGTCTCGAGTCGATATATACATAAGTCGGCGATCCATCCTCGTTGTATCACGTATGGTATAATCTATCATACGATATCATCAATCAAATAGTACGGATCTATCGTCACGTACATCATATCACGTACGGTATAATCAATCGTACGATATCATCAAATAAATAGTACGAATTTATCGTCACGTACATCATATCACGTACGGTATAATCCATCGTACGATATCATCAATCAAGTAGTACGGATCCATCGTCCTGTACATCATATCATCTCATCTCGTCATGTATATATATCGCCCTATATCATCATATCATATCGTATCGACTCGTTTCATCATATTGGATCATATTCTCATCATATCGTATCATATTGTAAATATATGTAGTTATATACCTTCTTGACTAGATATAGACCATAGGCTAAGAACTAGTACTAAGGATATGTCATTCTACTAATACACTACTATAACTTATAATATTCTAGAACACTATTAGCTAAGTATTCGTATTCTAAGTGTGTGTGTATATATATATATATATAGATATATATATATACCCTAATACTACGGTTGCAGGGGTGCTATATGCCATCCACCCGACTTTCCCTGTAGATATACATCTACTCACTTACTGAAAGTGTTGTTAGCACCATCACTGGGTTTTTCTAGCATCAAGCATGACAATTTTAAAAATAAAGGGTGCTAATCAACACTAACCAAGATCTTAAACTAGATGATTAGGGTTTAACATGATATAACAAAACTTTATACTAAGAGAAAGATGCTACAACCTTTGTAGACTGTGTCCTTCTCTTCACAAGCTCCATGTAGTAGTCCACGTGACTCCACTATGCTCCACTTGAAGTTGGATCGAGCTTCCTTTGCGATCTTCGTGCCGAAGATGATCCACCCGAAGCTTCGCTAATCCAAGCTACCTCTTCACTAAACTCTTTAGTGAAGGAAACCCACTATACCAAAGTGCTAATCTAGTGTAGGATGGTGAATTAGGGGTGTTATTTTCTCACTAGGGTTCTCACAAGCTCAAGGTTTCACAACTCATGTGAGGGATTGAGCTTGGAGGAGGAGGTGAAGAAAATGGAGAGAGCTAGAGAGCAAGGAGCTCAAGTAAATGGCTAAGGTTAAAAAGAACTAATTAGCACAGGTTTTCACCGTGTTGTTTTTAAAAAGAATTTGAAATAACTGCAATCAAGATGACGTCGCGTGTAGCGAGCTGTGATGAGTACGGGTCGTCCGCAGGGAGATGGTGCATTTTACGTTCTTGTTATCACGAGTTAATGCAAGAGACGAAACTGTTCGTTTCTAACCTAAGTGCTGTATATGCAAAGTATAAGTTGTTAGGAATAGAGATAGTTAGTGTACGTTAGGGAAGTCCGTACTCAATCCTTTGTGCCGAGTTTGACTATTGAAGCTAGAGTAATCGGCAACAACATGGATTAGGGTGCTTAAGCACGGTATTTGTGAAATCCGGCTTATTGACCCTTGTCCGTTCGTTCTTGTCTCTTGACTTTCGCCTCCGGCCAAACCGAATGCAACCGGTCACGGTTAGGGATTACCGATACCTGGGTAGTAGGGTACCTAACGGAGCGCTTGCGTAAGGTTTGGACGGAGTTCAATTGGCAAAAATCGGGCAAAGGAAATGTGCAAATGGAATTTCTAACTTAAAATACCATTCTCTTTCCTAACAACACCACTATTCACAAACCATCAAAATAACAAAAAGAAAGTGCAAATGAAATGATAAAAAAAAGGAATAACACAACATTGCAAGTAAGTAAACGGCAAGAAATTAAATTGCAATTAAGTAAAAGAGATAGAAAAGGAATACTAAGAACCCAAGTGCAAAATGAAAGTTTTATTAACTTCAAGTGATGATACAAACCATGAGTTCAATAACCAAAACTTAAACTTGCAAGCTCAATGAAGATGTTGCAAGATCAAGAGAAGGTAAAGAACTCAAGGAGAACTAGCTGCTAGGTACAAAACTTCAAAATGAAAACGAAAACAAGAGTTAAACTATAGCTCAAAAGTGTATCCAAGTCTCTCTTTCCCTTGGTCGCTGATTTGGTACTTATAGGCACATAATAAGATTAAACCAACAATATAATATGGATGATGTGATAACAAGGGAAAGACAGAAGAAAAATGGGGCTCATTGAGCAAGTTATGACCGGCGGCGCCGGACTTTTTGACCATTTCGCCGGTCTACTTGATGAGTTTGGGGCTCGTGCTGGTGTGGTGGTCTCGAGTGCACTCAACAAGTCCACTGGTAATGTTTGATTTCTTCATATCAGCTTGGGTTATACTCAGTAGTCTTGGAGGGAAACTTGATGCTTTAAATCATATCACATCTTTTAGCATTTATTACACATCACACTCACTTGTTCCCTAGTTGCACAAGTTGTTGTGCCAAGGCAGCCCCACCATGGTTCATGCATCACAAAAGGTGTTCACACTTGTATGTGTTGGACCATTTTTGATAAAATGTGTGTACACATGCATGTTGTCAAAAGAAACTCTTTAAATCTAGATCGGTTTGCAGTTCCGGTTGCAGTGTCGGCTCACAAATGCCATATCCGTGTATTTGAGTGCGTTTCTAATGTTTTGTCATGAATACCTGTAATCTGTATTTATTGAGCATACACGGGTTAATAGTACCGATATTGTACAAAATTGATAATGAATGAGCGGTATTGAAATGCTGTTTTCTGTGATGAACAAATACCCCTAAACTTATCTTTTGCTCGTCCCAAGCAAAACAAAATCCTAACCTCACTTTCGCAGGGAACGCGATTGCACTGAGCTCATGCAACAAGCCGTTAAATCTCTAGGTGTCCATAGTAGGAGGATTGTTGTCCCTTGAGGGTTTTCAGCGGATTACACCCACAAAATCCCGTCAAGCCAGGTTTGTGAAATAACTATTGATTCTAACTCTATGGTTTATCTTCAAAGCTAGAAATTCTATTATCCTAAGTTAGAAACATCGAACCTTTATTTTTCACACCTCTCTTCTTATTTAACATCAGATCCTATACGTCTTTACGTGCGGTGCAAATAGTGTCGTTATGTTTCAAAAGGATCAATTAAAGTCATCATGTCACAAAATAAAGACCGGATAAAACTTCAAAAGGATAACACAAGTTTTATAAAGAGTTAAGTATTTCTCAAGTTTCATTTTCCAGCTTGATTTGAAATTTAGAATTTCTATCTTCTTTAACAGGAAACTAGTTCTTATTCTTCACTCAGTCTTTTACTTGTTTTCGTTTCATAGAATAAAACCTTCATATCTCCGTTAAAAAATATTTTTATAAAAACTTGTCTTTTTGTCAAGATTATTCTCACACAAAGAACCATTAGGAATTTTAACTCGGAGAGAATACTTGCTTGACTTTATTATAATTTGGACTTTCTAGGTTTCTTAGCGAGCTTTGGGCCAATGCACCCAAACCAGTTGGTTTTAGGGCATTAGGTATAGAAACACCCCGGCAGACTTAATTGCTCAAGTTACCTAGTCCCTAAAACAAAAAGACTCATTTTGGCATGAAAATCATAACAATTCAGTGTGAACGGAGATATAACCAGTTGTTCAATTATTTTTAGGATAAAAGACGTGTTAGTGGACCAGGTGTGTAATCACTCCAATCAAGTTCCAGATGGGTTGTTCTTCAGACTTGGTTCCTATTAAGGCATCAATAATATCCCTTCATATCCACTTCACTTTATAAACTATTCTTGATATTACTTATTTCAGAACAAACCTATTTCATCCTAAAAAAAATAGTTTATCAATTTAAAAGTTTTAAGACATATCAGACTTGTCATCTAATTTTCAAAACTCTCGACAAGTGTAGTGTGATGTAAAACGTAAATTAGCTACAGTTAAACTCAAAAGAGGGTTATCTTTCAGGTTTTCAAAATCTACAAATAGGATTTAGTTGTTCCCATCTCATCAAACAAAACGTCGAAATATCGAATCTACGTTCTTCCACTAGCTAATTTGACGACAAAGTTTTTATGTTTTTAGGAAAATTTTCTGATTTTTATAGGTTTTCGAATATATATGCAAATGCAGAATATACAAATGAATGCGAATGATAGAAAGCTTACCGAGCACACCCCCAAACTTAAACTTGACAGTGCCCTTACTGTCATGCTACACAACGAGGGTCAAAATTGTCGGGGGGGGGGGAAATAGTTGATTCTCCCTTTTTTTATTAAAACAAAAAAAAGAAAACAAAATATATATACACAAAAAACCCCCAAACTTAAGTGAAACAGTGTTTCCACTGTTAAGCGTTGAAGTTCAGAGTTAGGGGGGAGAGAACGGTATTAGTTTATACAAGGCCTTACACAGGCCGAAAGTTAACACCAACCATTCAAAAATTTTATCGTTATAATGTGCAGGTTGGTGAAAGAATGCGGAGAGGAAAGAGATGAAAAACACACGAGACCGTGTGGGGATGGAAGCGAGGTACGGTCTCGGTGGAGGAGAGGAATGGTGGAGGGGAGAAAGAAATGGAATACGAACTTGAGGATGGAAATGTAGTAAATAAATTAGTACAATTTGTAATGACCGATATGTAAAAAGCAATTGTACTAATCTATCAACCCGTTGAGAAATGCGGTCAAACCTCTCAAGATTCGTGAGAAAACATGGGTAGACCGAACTTGGTAAACCAGACACAGGAAATGAAAGTGATATGGTGTCTTGCGAAGTAGGAACGATGGAAAGGTTGGAGGGAAGTGATCGAGGAATGGGATCGGTTAAACGTTCAGGAGGGTGAACACAGTCTATGAGAGGGACAAGATGAATTAGAATATCCGACTCATCAAGTAAAACTGGTTCATGTTAAAAAATTTCCTCAAAATTCTCTTCAAAAATTAGCTCATCCATGCATTTTTCATCATCAATATCTAGACACATATGGAGTTCCGGAAAACAGTTAATGACTCAGGATGATGTCCACACGGAAGTGAAAGGACATGATGAATTGGTGAGAAAAACTCATCCAAAACCGCGGTTTCATCATCTAAAATATTCCCAGCGTCAATATCTTCAATCAAGTGAAAATCAAATTTCTCAGACACCTCATCAAAAGCATGGATTTCAATCAATTGTGGTTTTAGGATGGAGGTGTAGAGGTCAAAGGGTTTGGGTGTGGTTTCACTTGACAAGGTCCCTTCACAATCCGGTAAATCAAACACTATAAAGTCGCACAACTCATTAAACATTCTATCTTCAATTGGTAAATCATTTGGGATATTCGATAGACATTCAAAAGTGGAGTTATGGAATTCAATTTGCAATGGGTAGGTTTGATTTGGAAGGATGTTTGTAACACCTTAGAATGCGATTAGTGGTTAATTAAGCGTTTATGCGGATTTTTAGTAAAAAGTTTACCAAAATGGTTTTCAAATATTTTATAAAAATTAATGAATATTTTATTAATATTTAATTTGGGCTTGCACACAAATGTGCATGTTAACCTAGGGCTAAGTTGGGGTTAAATCATGCTTAGGTAGCCATGGTGTATCAACCCATTCCATTAGGTGTAATATGTAGTTAATTAAGTATATTAGTTTTCAAAATTCAAGAATAAAAATGGGTTTTTTCCTTTTGGGTTGACTTGAGAGAGAGGAAGAGAGAGAGAGAGAGAGGGCATGATGGCATGGGGGGCAAGCATGCTTAGCATTTAATGAGAGAGGGAGAGCCATGCTTACTCCCATACCCTCCTCTCACTCTCTCTATTATTTGCACCTCATTTTCTTTCTCTAATTTTTCCTCCACTCTCTCCTAAACTGAAACCCCTCTTGCTCCTCACTAAACAAAAATTAAAACCCTTACAAATCCTCACTACCCCTCACCAAAACTCACTACACCCTTCTTTGATCTTGAACCAAAGCCTATGGAGACCACATGGAGCTTGGAACGATAGGGTTTTGGAGCAGGTTTGTTTAGGTAACGACTCTCCACTGTTAATTAGGTAGTTATTGTGTTGTGTTGCTATTTAGTTTCTGTTTAGAACCATAAAGTTTCAGTTTTGCGCAAAATATCGTATTTTGGTTAAGTTTTGGTGTCCTGTTGAATCTGCTATCAACTCGGTGTTAGTGATATGTATGCTCTAGAGGCCATTACTGTACATACGATATATATTGTAGTTGATGCTTGGACATATATAGTGAGGACTTTCTTGCTCAACATGATAGTATGCTATCTGGTTGCTCTTTATCTTAACATGTACTCTGATTGTCTTTATGTTACATGTTGATAAAGCCCTTAGGATGAATACTTGACTATCAGGACTATGATGCAGATCATACTAGTGAGGGCAGTGTAGTCACTAAGTACATCCTTCAAGTGTTCCTAGTCGTAGGTGTATCGAGACAGGGCATCGATATACCAGAGTAGACTAGCGTATAGCTTCTCGACCCATACAAATGGGCGATGGAAGATCCCATATCCATTGGTGTTTGACATCAGAGCCAGTATACAGGTGCTCGGTGGAGACTGGGTACACTGGAAGGACTCGCCGAGAACTCCCAGATGGTATTATACCTCACGTCAGATGGCAGTTCTCTGGTGACACTGGTACAGGTTAGTCTGTAGACCCGAGATCGTCATAGAGTCTTGTGTGATTCCCACTGTGCTTTGATTTCCACCTTACCACGTTCAAGAGAACGTGCAAAACAGTGGCTTTTGGGTACAGTCCCGAATCACATGGAGGCAATGAGCGATAGGAGGGGTTTCGTCTCTCCCGGTATTGGGAGTTGACGTTGCGCTGTGCTCGATTGGCCATAACTGGAAACCCTTGGACAGGTTTGCTGAGATTTACTGGTAAGTGTTATCAGTAGTTTCTCGAACTGTTATGGACCTCATATCGACACGACTTATCGGTTACTGGGGTCTGACGTTTACCACCCCTAGACCAGTTATGCGACATATCAGACGAAGAGACCGGACTGTACGGGAGTGTTACTGATTGGATTCACAGGAGAATGTACATGTTTGCTTGTTGATCTTCTGATCGCTCAATACCTGGGTGGCTGTTACGTTTAGCTGACCGCTTGCAGCTTGTGGGTGTTTGATATGATCATCACCTACTGCCGGCGTATTGACGATTCTTTAGAGTCATACACAGAGGTTTCCTGGCTCAGGGAAAACGGAGTAGGAGCACATATGTGATATGTAAGGGACCAAGAATAATACGTGTATGTGATACCGTATTTATGTGATATAGTCGGGTCATCGGATCAAGTGTTGATTCGATGAACTGATACATTTTATATTAGTCGGTTATTTATGAAATAGCCGGATTATCGGATCAAGGGTTGATTCGATAATTTAATATATAATTATATATTTGATATATTACATTACATTAACTAATATAAGCTCACTTAAAGATTCTTTTTCTCACTTGGATAATACATTGATGTATATGCGATATATGTTAATTGTATTATTTTATTTTGTTACTATATATATTATATATCTGATATATAATATTGTAACATGTTAGGGTTACAAATGCAACTAGAATTTTGAGACTTAACCATATTAGGGTTTGGATTAGGGTTATTGTTTTGGATGAGCTTTGTGGAAGCTTCTTGAAGCTTTGACTTTGTCCATTTTTCTTTGATATTTTGGAAAGATATTTATTAATCCAACCCAAACCTTAACCCATGGTAAAGACTCTACAAGGGTTAAGCATGTCATGCTTAACCCTAGGTTGTATTTCTAACCTCAACAATAATTCATTATTCATCACAAAAGGAAATTCTTCTTCTTCTTCCTCTCTTGAAAGCTTTCTAGCTTTTCATTAGTGATGGATATTTTGTGAGAAATTGAAAACAAAAGAGAGCAAAATTCCTACTTCATCATCCTCATCTATTCTAGCCACTTAGATTAGGGTGTTTGCCTTACTAATACATGATTAGTGAAGCAAGAGCTTGGGTTAGTGTTTCTTCAAGGTAGATCATCTTAGTTTTTGAAGATTGGAAGCAAGGTTGCATCTTTATCTTCATGGAGCCTCTCTAGAGTCCGGACACTTGATGATCGCAGTGAAGGGACCTCAACACGGAGCTTATGAAGTGAAGGAACGGACTACAAAGGTTGTAATCCCTAACTCTTAGATGTTAAAGTGTTAACATGCTAGTTTTGTTTGATTCTCTAGTTAAAGTTCCTATATTTAGGGTTATCTATAATGGCAAAATTTGAAATTGGCATGAGAGATGCCACCCGAAACCTTGCTGCCGTTGTAGGTATCCTAACACTCGGGTGGTTATTTTAAAAGTTGTCGTCACTGAGAGGTGTGTGTAGGACCCAGAACCCACCACGAGAACCTGAGACCCATCCCACTTTAAATGGCCGCAAATGTAATGCTTCTGGCCGCAATTTGCGGCCAAACTTAGGAACTTGGGGTCGTGTCTTTGTCGAGGGGTCTCTGGGGTCATATTTAGGCTCGTGGAACTTGCAGCTTTCACCAATTCCTTGTGTAGAAAAATCTGGGACCTTTAGCTAAAATTCGAGCGTTTCGGCAACATGCGTTGCGGATTATCCGTTAATTGTTTAGGTGTTTTGTTCGCTGTGTAGCCGTAGGGCCGGTCTAGGAGGTTACTGCATGCGTTTAGCCGCTGAGGGGGAAACACTCGGGAGCGCTTAGGAGTTGGGTTGTTGTTGCCATTGTGTGAGTGCGTTATCGAAAGGTTTCTAATGTGCACTTGTATTATTGTTGTTGTATGATTTTTAGGATCACAGGCGGGGACTTCGGACGCTGCGAAGAAAGAGAAGCAGGTGGTCGGATACACTTAGTTCGAGATCACCGGTGAGTAGATTTAACATCTACGGGGAAATCGCCCGTATGGTGTTATGCGTTAGGGCTTGATAGGATACTATAACCGCATAATTATATTCATATACATTGATTGTGCATGTGTACCACTGTTGCATACCCCATTTTCTGTTGCATATGGACATAGTATAAATGAAACACAACACTGTTACTAACGGTTCATGTTGCACGAGCACTAAACTGCATGCCACACATACACCGTTAGTAATTGCCATGACACCCGCATTATAGAATTGCCATGAATAATTGCGTAACTTAACTTATCATTGATGGTTAGACATGATTCTTGTTCTATTGCGCCTATGAATTTCATTAGGTTTACATACATATTTGCGCACATACATATCATGTCATAGCTACATATATGCTCATATGTGATGTTGCATTGGATTTCGGAGAATTGGGAACCGCATGATACATTTTAAAACGGGAGTTATTTAAAAGAGCGGTTTTCCATTGAGATGCTTATATTACAGTTTCGTGCTGCATATACCATACTTCATGGATTTACGCATTGAGATATGGATTTCAAGGGATTTCTGGATTTGAGAACCGTGGGATTATTTCAAGAAAGTATGCATTATTTTGAAAACCCGGTTTCTCTTGATATGATATTTCAGTGCGTCCACCATGAGTTTTCTCGGTTCTGAGAGCTTGTGCGAGTATACCTGATTCGAGGAGCGGTAGGCACCGTCTGCGGGTACATGGTGGACCCGGTAAGGTACCCCGGGGCAAGAAGACTTGTATAGTTAGGTGGTGAGCTTGGCAGGGGAGCACTACCTACCGGTGATTGGTTAGACCTGGCGGTTATCCGAAGGATACCGACCGGAGTCGAGAGATGGATGTGGGCCGATCCGGACTGACGGAGCCCGTGGGCCGATCCGGACCGACGGAGCCCGATATATGTGGATTTGTGTGTCGATGCTGGACACGAGTATTTCATGATGTTTTCGAGTGTCGATGTTGGGCACTCAGGTTCCATGAGATTTACAGGATATGAGGGCCGATTCGAGTGACGACGCCTGAGTTATTGGGATTTGGGGTGTATTTGATGGACACCGGGTTTTTCCACGATGATGATTCGTGTTGATGATATATTTTATCCCATGCTCAGTATTCATTGTTATGCACCACATCATGTATTTGTAGTACCTGATAGAGTACCTCGCATGATTATTGTATATCCAGATTACCATATTGATGTTATCAGATTGCATATGTTAGAGTATCGCAGTACGTGCATACCTGCGATTACCTGTATATGTTATTTACTATTCACGAGTTGGCAACTCATCCCCATTGTGCCACAGTGTGTTGCAGGTTGACCCTCAGAGTAGTCGCGGCAGGGCTATCTCATTGTATCTTTTTGCTGCGGATACCGCTACAGTAGGCTGTGAGCCGTTTGCTTAGGTGGGTTTTTGCGTTTATCCGTTTATATTTCATTGTACACCTTATTGTATCTAGTACTCTCCATCTACCGTTTCATGTATTGACTTAGAGACCAGTTGTGAGGACGACATTGTATATTATTTTGTGACTCTGGATGTCGAGCTCGTGTGAGCCGACTTTATTTATGCAGTTTTATCTTTTATGTTGTTTTTCACTTATATTGTTCATTTCTTCGCTACGGCGTCGTATATTTTTCTTGTGGTGGTTGTTTCCGCCGTTGGGCATGATTGCTCCCATTGGGGATGCTTTATTTATATCATGTGTTGTTTTACTTTTATCTTATGCTGTACCCGTTTCGGGGCTAGTTTCTAAAGGAGGTGCTGCCGAAATTTTTAAGAAAATAACTTAAACTTTAAAGATTTTTACTTGAAATTTCCAAATGCTCTTAACAAATGTTTTCATCAATTACTGCTTTTATGGTTTAGATTTCTGGGTTTCGGCTTACTTAAATTGCGTTACGCCTGTAGAAGTTACGTGGTTTAAGTGCCGGTCATGTGCCAAATTTTGGGTCGTGACCGTGTTCCGCTCACTCTCACGACTCAAATCCTCAAATTGTCCTATTGCCTCATCATACATGTGAAAATTTTGAGCTAGAAGGGAACTAGCTGCTGGTTCATAAGGTTGTATGAGGGCAGCCATGGATACATTCAATTCTTCCAGCTGTCGGCATGTAGCTACCCAAAACTCTTCTAACGACTGTTCAAGACTAGAAAAGGGCTGTGAAGGGGTTTTAGTAAAAGATTCAAACTCGTTAGGATACTTGAAACTCCAAAAAGGCTGTTCAGAAGTAATGTCTAGGGAAGGTGTAGAAACCGGGTAGGATTGATAGGAATCGAATGGTTGGACAGAATTAAGATCAACGTTATGATAAGAAGGTGATTAGAATTGTTGATCAAAAGAATTAGAAGTGGTGGAAGGAGTGAAAGATCGGCTACGGGATTGCGCAATACGTTCAGCAATGGACATTGGTTTAAGAGTCGCCACGTTTCCCTCAGAAGGGGTATCAACATGAGGAGGGTTGAAAGTTTGAAAAGGTTGATATGATGTGGATTGTGGTGTCCAAGTGGTTTTCCTAGAAGCGTCTATCCGATCTTTCAAAGAGATTTTTGGCATGGATGGATCGTTTGACATTCTACCAAAACAAGAACCATATGAAGTAATATCTGGCTGAGGGTACCAAAGTTGGGCAAGAGTTGGGGTACCCTGATATGAAGAGAAGAAAAAGAAGAAAAGGAGATGAAAAAAAGAGAGTGAGTTTTTTTATATTTTTATATTTTATGTTAGTTATAACCAAAAGTATGAAATATACACACAAAAAGATAAAGAAGAAAAATAATCACGATACAATACCACACACCTAATCGGTCTAGGGTTCACCTAGGTCAACTAGACCTTCTCAAGAACTTGATTATTTAAGTAAAACTGTGTCGAGAAACGGGCTCAAGATATATTGATCACGAAGCCAGGTAAGTGCAGAGATAAGGGGAGGTTTTCCAACGCTTTCACGAAGTTCCTTAATTAGAATAACCCTTGCTCTTTTAGCGGTTTCGCCGTGAACACTTTCCTGGACACCCCGTGAACGATATACCGTTATGCGGTGTTCTAAACACAGTTAACTTCTCCTAATGAGCGCGAAGTCCTTAAAGGCGTAAAGACTAATTACTTTTAAAATTTGTGCGGGTAAACATTATGCTCAATTTCGTGATTTGTGGGCCACGGAAAAGGTGATGAAATCCTTTACCGTATGCTGTGGGGTTCGCTTGCCCTTAAATCCGTATTAATGGATGCAATGCGCAAATCAGTGAAAAAGTTCAAAACGTCAAACAATCATTTTTTTATGTTTAGGCACGGCACTGCAACAAATACGGGTTAGTCACTTTTGGCGTTTGACAGCGAACTTGCAAAGAATCCTGCAAAGATAATATATTAGATGCGTCGGATTTGAGAAGAAGGTGTTAGTAAATACGTACCGATAAGTTTTTAGGTTAAGAAACCCCCGTTGAATTGAATCCGGTTAGCTTGAAAAGTTCGCTTGCGCAGGTCAAACTACCTGGATCGTTAGCACTGTACTTTGCAATCACCTTAATTTTGAATGTACACTTTGCTCCACACGATCGCAGTTCGCAAATCTATCAAAATCTGCAAATGTCGGAAAAACGGATTTTTAGTGCGAAAAAGCGATATGAATACCCAAACTCTTGCACGCATATAATTAAAAAAATCAAACAATAAAATTGGGATGATAATAGAACACTGGAGCACAGAAAAAAAATTTTGGAGCCAATGGGGAAGATTAGACCGCGGCGCCGGGTATATGGAGGAAGTCGCAGGGATCTTTTGGGCAGTTGGGTTCCAATTTTCTTCAGTGATCTTATTGTTTTACTAGTGTCTCAATGTTATTGTTTAACTTTTCTAATTAGTCCCAGAATGCTAGCAGGTCAAATTTCCAGAGAGCAAAAAGTTAGAATTGTTAATTTTTGTTTTGAAATTTTTAAATTTTTTAGTTTTTTTTTTAGGATAGCGTTAGATTTATAAATAAGATATACAGAGATTAATCTGAAATAACAAGAATAAAAACGTTACCGTCTCCCCGGCAACAGTGCCATTTGATTAGCACAGGTTTTCACCATGTCGTTTTTAAAAATAATTTGAAATAACCGCAATCAAGACGACGTTGCGTGTAGCTAGCCGTGATGAGTACGGGTCGTCCGCAGGGAGATGGTGCATTTTACGTTCTTTTTATCACGAGTTAATGCAAAAGACGGAACCGTTCGTTTCTAACCTAAGTGCTGTATATGCAAAGTATAAGTTGTTAGGAATAGAGATAGGTTAGTGTAAGTTAGGGAAGTCTGTATTCAATCCTTTGTGCGGAGCTTGACTATTGAAGCTAGAGTAATCGGCAACAACGTTGATTCGGGTGCTTAAGCATGGTATTTATGAAATCCGGCTTATTAACCCTTGTCCGTCCGTTCTTGTCTCTTGACTTTCGCCTCTGGCCAAACCGAACGCAACCGATCACGGTTAGGGATCACCGATACCTTGGTAGGGTAGGGTGCCTAACGGAGCGCTTGCGTAAGATTTGGGCGGAGTTCAATTGGCGAAAATCGGGCAAAGGAAATAAGCAAATGGAATTTCTAACTTACAATACCATTCTCTTTCCTAACAACACCACTATTCACAAACCATCAAAACAACAAAAAGAAAGTGCAATTGAAATGATAAAAAAGGAACAACACAACATTGCAAGTAAGTAAACGGCAAGAAATTAAATTGCAAGTAAGTGAAAGAGATAGAAAAGGAATACTAAGAACCCAAGTGCAAAATGAAAGCTTTATTAACTTCAAGTGATGATACAAACCATGAGTTCAATAACCAAAACTTAAAGTTGCAAGCTCAATGAAAATGTTGCAAGATCAAGAGAAGGTAAAGAACTCAAGGTGAACTAGCTACTATATACAAAGCTTCAAAATGAAAATGAAAACAAGAGTTAAACTATAGCTCAAAAGTGTATCCAAGTCTCTCTTTCCCTTGCTCACTGATCTGGTACTTATAGGCACAAAATAAGATTAAACCAACAATATAATATAGATGATGTGACAACAAGGGAAAGCCAGAAGAAAAATGGGGCTCATTAGGCAAGTTAAGACCGGCGGCGGCGGACTTTTCGACCATTTCGACAGTCTACATGATGAGTTTTGGGCTCGTGTTGGTGTGGTGGTCTCGAGTGCACTCAACAAGTCCACTGGTAATGTTTGATTTCTTCATATCAGCTTGGGTTATACTCAGTAGTCTTGGAGGGAAACTTAATGCTTTAAATCACATCACATCTTTTAACATTTATTACGCATCACACTCAGTTGTACCCTACTTGCACAAGTTGTTGTGCCAAGGAAGCCCCACCATGGTTCATGCATCACAAAAGGTGTTCACACTTGTATGTGTTGGACCATTTTGGATAAAAAGTGTGTACACATGCATGTTGTCAAAAGAAACTCTTTAAATATAGATCAGTTTGCAGTTTCGGTTGCAGTGTCGGCTCACAAATGTCATATCCGTGTATTTGATGGTGTTTCCAGTGTTCTGCCAGGAATACCTGTAATCTGTATTTATTGAGCAGACACGGGTTAATAGTACCGATATTATACAAAATTGATAATGAATGAGCGGTATTGAAATGCAGTTTTCTGTGATGAACAAGAACCAAGTAATGAATGGATTTATACCCCCATTATTGAAGCAACCAATATCCATCAATATAGAATTGTAACCATGCTTCAATAGTGTAGGATGATGAATAAAAAATTCATCAAGCCATGCTTTACACCATGACGCAAAAGTCTCCTCATTTTTCCACCTCTTTTTCTATTTTCTAAAAACAGAAAATCCATGCCATGCTTCATATAATATATATATATCATATATATATTTATATATATTATGAAGAATAATTAGTGAGCTAATAATATTAGTTAATATATAATTATATCAAATATAAATATATATCATATTATTAAATCAACACTTGATTTAATAATCCGGTTATATCACATATAACCGACTAATATCATTTATCTGTATATCACATTATCAAATCAACACTTGATTCAATAATCCGGTTATATCACATATAACCTAACTGATATCAAATAACCACCAGATTAGAATACGGTATCGCATACGTGTATTTAATCCGGCCCCCGCACATATCAGCATATGTGCCCTACTTCGTTTCGCTTGAACTAGGAAACTTCTGTGTGGGACTCTAAACACTCGTCAATACGCCAGCAGTAGGTAATGATCACATAAGTTACCCACAAGCCGTCAGCGGTATTAGCTGGACGTAACGGCTACCCAGGTATTGAGCGATTAGAAGATCAACAACCAAGCTTGTCCAAACTCCCATGAAGCCTATAAGTTACACTTACCGTACAGTCCGGTCTCTTCGTCTGATATGTCGCATATCGAGTCTGGGGGTGGAATCGTCATACCCCAATAACTTGATAAGTCATGCCGATATGTGGACTATAACGGTACGAGAAACTATTGATAACACTTACCAGTAAATATCATCAACAGCCCTGGCCAGGGACTTCCTTTTATAGCCAATCGAGCATAGCGCAACATAAACTCTCTATACCGGGAGAGACGAAACCCTTCCTATCGCTCATTGCCTCCATGTGACTCGGGACTGTACCCAAAATCCACCGTTTACACTGTTAGGAATATGTATGCCCTAGAGGCCATTATTGATGATATAGTGGATGCTTGGACATATATATAGAGGACTTTCTTACTCAACATGATAGTATGCTATCAGGTTACCTTTATCTTAACATGTAGACTAGTATTTATAATGTCTGTCTCTTACATTTTAATAAAGCCCTTAGGATATATACTTGACCACCAGGATTATGATGAGATCATACTAATGGGGCCAGGGTGGTCAATAAGTACATCCTTTAATCAGTTCCCAGTCGAAGGAATATCAAGACTAGAGCATCGATATTCCAGAGTAGACTAGTATGTACGTTTCTTGTCCCTTAGAAGGCGATGATTGATCCCATAACCATTGGTGTGTGACATCAAAGATTGTACACAGGTGCTCATTGGAGAATGGGTACACCGAACAGGACTCGCCGAGGACTCCTATGTGGTAGTATACCTATCGTCAGATAGCAGTCCTCTGGTGACACTGGTAGAGGTTAGTCTGTAGACCCGAGATCGTCATAGAGTTTTGTGTGTCTCCCACTGTGCTTTGATTTCCTCCCTACCACGGCTCAAAGGAGTCGTGCAAACAGGTGGATTTTGGGTACAGTCCCGAGTCACATGGAGGCAATGAGCGATAGGAAGGGTTTCGCCTCTCCGGGTATTGGGGGTTGATGTTGCGCTATGCTTGATTGGCTATAACTGGAAGTCCCTGGCCAGGGCTGCTGCCGAGATTTACTGATAAGTGTTATCAGTAGTTTCTCGAACCGTTATAGGCCAGACATCGGCATGACATATCACGTTATTGGGGACCGATGTTTACCACTCCTAGACATGATATGCGACATATCAGACGAAGAGACTGGACTGTATGGTAGTGTTACTGATAGGCTTCATGGAGAGTATGGATGAGCTTGCTTGTTGATCTTCATATCGCTCAATACCCGGGTAGCCGTTACGTCCAGCTTGTACCGCTGACGGTTTGTAGGTGATTGATGTGATCATCACCTACTGCTGGCGTATTGACGAGTCTTTAGAGTCCCATACAAAAGTTTCCTGGTTCGAGCAAAACGAAGCAGGGCACATATGTTGATGTGTGCGTGTAGGGATCCTAGACACACTAATGAGGTTCCACAAGGCATCAACCATGCCAAATTCAAAAATTTCATGTGCCAAGAAACCCTAAACTAGATCGATAACTAGAGGTAAAGGCGAAACTACAACAAGTTAACAACTTAACTACTAAGTGAATGGAAATACAACCTTTGTAGATCCGGTCCACCACTTCTTTAGCTTCGTGATGACGTCCCTTCGCTGAGATCACCGGGATCCCGGACTCTAGCGATGGTTTCGTCGGGGAAATGAGCGGGCTAGGTCGTTGACTTCGATGCCGAAGATGATCTACGTCGAGGCAACTCTAACTCAAGCTCCATCTTCACTAGGTCATGAAACTTGTGAAGAAAACACCCAATACAACATGGCAAGTGGTAGAGGATGAAGAAATAGGAAGTGGGTTCACTTTGGATTTGGATTTCTCACTTGGAATCATCACTTGGAATTTTCAAGAAAGGTTTTCTTCTCTTCATCAAGAAGAAGAAGAAGAAGAAAAGAATATCAATTATAATCAAAATGAAAAATCAAGTGAAGAGTAATCATAATGCAACCATGGATGAAGTAAACTCATGTAGAGAATAAACTAAGGTTTAGGTGTAATGGTTAAGTTAAGGTATAAAACAAAATGGCTAGACTTTTCAAAGCTTCATGAAGCTTCAAGTAAAGAACAAGTAAAACCACAATTTTGTTTAATCAAAATAAATAAAAAGAATAAATAAAACACTAACCATTAACCTAAACAATGGTGTATAGCAAACACACACCCAAGTTTGCATGTATCATCAAACATGATAAAAACTAGTGCACAAAAATATATCACATATACAACTTGTGCACATCAAGTGAGAAGATCTATCTTAAGTAAACCAATACTAGTTAATATAAAGTAATATATCAAATATATAATTATACATTAAATCATTAAATCAATACTTGATTTAACGATCCGGTCATATCACATATAACCGACTAATATCAAGTGTATCAGTATATCGAATCAACACTTGATTCGGTAACCCGACTATATCACATATAACCGACCGATGATACAAATCTCGAGAATAGAATACAGTATCACATACTGGTATTATTCTCGGTCCCGCACATATCTCATATGCGCTCCTATTTCGTTTCTCTTGAGCCAGGAAACCACAGTGTAGGACTCTAAAGACTCGTCAATACGCCGGCAGCAGATGATGATCATATCAAACACCCACAAGCCGTAAGTGGTCTGCTAAACGTAACGGCCACCCAGGTATTGAGCGATCAGAAGATCAACGAGCAAGCCCGCTCACACTCCTGTGAATCCAACCAGTAACACTTACCGTACAGTCCGGTCTGTTCGTCTGATATGTCGCATATCTTTCCCAGGGGTGGTAAACGTCAGACCCCAGTAGCTCGATAAGTCGTGTCGATATGAGGTCTATAACAGTTCGAGAAACTACTGGTAACACTTACCAGTAAATCTCAGCAACCCTGGCCAGGGATTTCCGGTTATAGCCAATCGAACACAGCGCAACATCAACTCCCTATACCGGGAGAGACGAATCCCCTCCTATCGCTCATTGCCTCCATGTGATTCGGGACTGTACCCCAAAACCACCGTTTTGCACGCTCTCTTGGACGTGGTAAGGTGGAAATCAAAGCACAGTGGGAATCACACAAGGCTCTATGACGATCTCGGGTCTACAGACTAACCTGTACCAGTGTCACCAGAGAACTGCCATCTGACGTAAGGTATAATACCATCTGGGAGTTCTCGGCGAGTCCGTCCAGTGTACCCAGTCTCCACTGAGCACCCGTATATCCTCTCTGATGTCAAACACCAATGGATATGGGATCATCCATCGCCCATCTGTATGGGTCGAGAAGGTTTACGCTAGTCTACTCTGGTATATCGATGCCCCGTCTCGATACACCCACGACTAGGGACCTTGAAGGATGTACTTATGGACTACCATGTCCCCACTAGTATGATCCGCATCATAGTCCAGGTAGTCAAGTACACATCCTAAGGGCTTTATCAACATGTAACAGAGAGACAATCAGTGTACACGTTAAGATAAAGAGCAACCAGATAGCATGCTATCATGTCGAGCAAGAAAGTCCTCCCTATATATGTCCTAGCATCCACTACAATATACATCCTATGTACAGTAATGGCCTATAGGGCATACATATAACTGACAATCTCCCACTTGCACTAGGGCCATCTGTAGCAGTGGTTGCAGTATCTCATACTCAACCATCCCATAAAAGTCTCTCTCTGGGAAAAGGCCTTTGTGAGGGGATCCGCCGTGTTGTCCTCTGAGTCTACTCTCCTTACCTCGATCACCCTGGAGATCAACTATCTCCATGATCAGGTGATGCTGCCTCAGAATACGTCTGGGTCACTGATGGGACCGGGGTTCCTGGGCCAAAGCCACACTTCCATTGTCACACAATGGTAGGAACCTAGTTCATCTCATGAACCAATATACACCCAAACTGCCTCTTTGGTAGTATCTTTAATAGCGATGTCACCAGCCTTTATCGTCTAGTTTGCCACGGTATCTAGCTTGGAACTCTTCCAACATACTGTCCCTCCACTGAGGGTAAAGACAATGCCTGCGACTGACATTCAGTCGTCCTTATCACCTTGGAACATTTCCAGTGATTCTCCCCAGGATCCATTGATACCATCTTACTACAGCTAATGAGAATCCTAACATCCATTTAGATCTATCTCATAGATCCAAAACCCAGGATTTAGGAGGTATTGCTATGATCCTATTTGGATAATCCTTGTGATAAGCGGAGATTGACCGAGCGTAGCATAGGAAACTACTTCCCTATCAAGAGTATGTCATCCACGTACTCTATGAGGATCACCACCATACTCTCTACTACCTTTTTGTATATACAAGGTTCATCTACTATTTTGATGAAGTTAGACTCTTTGACTACCAAATCAAAACAGACGTTCCAACTCCGCGATGCCTGCTTTAATCTGTAAAGCAACTTGCACACGTTTCCGCTGCTCCCACTGTTCACGAAGCCCTCTGGCTGTGTACTTATAGGCGTTCTCTTCTAAATCATTATTTAGAAAAGCAGTCATGGCACCCAACCGCCAGATATCGTAGTCATGGTATGTAGCCGTGGCAAGTAGGATCTGGATGGACTTAAGCATAGCTACTGGAAAAAGGTTTCATCATTATCCACGCCTGGTCAATGACGAAAACCTTTAACAAGTCTAGCTTTGAAAGTCTCAACTTTTCCATCTACACCAAGTAATCTTCTCAAGATATACTTGCTCCTGATGGGGATTTAACCCTTCAGATAAAGCAACCAAAGTCCATACTTTGTTGGTGTATGAGGATTCCATCTCAGATCGATAAGCATCCAGCCATTCTTACAGAGTCCCACTCCTGATGGCCAGCTCGAAACTAGTTGGGTCACCATCTCATGATGCAATCCTCGCTCCCACTGTCATCGAGAAACCGAAGTATCTCTCAGGCGGATGAGGAACCCTACCAGATCGGCGGAGAGGCTGAGGTTTGTATAGCTGGAACCTTTCCAGTTCTACATAACTGACCTTGTCTCGAGCTTGCTTGGATTTTGCTTTTTAGAAATAGGCCGGACAACCCCAAATCTTAACAAACTTAAGATATGGGCTCTTCCCTTTCCACATCTCATATGAAGTAGTAGGAAATTGATTTGAACGGAACCCTATTCAATAGGTATGCAACTTCTCCAGTGCATAACTCCCTATAAGGAAATAGGAAACTCAGTAGTACTCATCATAGAGCACACCATATCACATAGGGTGTTATTGCTCCGCCCCGATATACCATCGTGCTATGGTGTATACGGAGGAGTAATGCTGAGAGAGAATCTCATTCACCTTTAGAATAGTCCAGAATTATCGTGCTCAAGTATTCTCCTCCTTGATCACATCAAAGGACATAATACTTATACCCGTTTTGGTTCTCTATTTCTAACTTATATTCTGTGATTATCTCAAAAGTTTCGGACTTGTGTTTCAACAGGAACATATATCTGAATCTTGAGAGATAATCAGTGAATGTAATTAAGTACAAAGAACCGGTCTTGACATATGTAGACAGGGGACCTTCATACATCAGCACGTATAAATCCTAAGAGTTCACTAACTCTTTCTCTGTTTCCAACAAACAGAGTTGTGGTCATCGTATCTTTGTGACATAACCGGCAAGTTTCACAAGATGTAAATTCAAACTAATTTAAATATGCATCTAAATGTAACTTCAGCCAGTCGGGTCGCATTGATATGACCTAGTCTACCATGCCTCAAGAAGGATTCGTTCATTTCTGAACTCTTCCTCTTGTGTGTGTTCCGTATACTAAGAACTGTAGTTTGATTTAGAACATCAATGCTTTTAGATAACGTGCCTGAACCGATCAACTTTTTATATAGGAAATGTTCAAAACATTATCCAACAATACAAAATTTTATCATTTCTTTACTAATAAAGAGACTGATATGATTTTGTATATCAGGTTCGGTATCTAATAGCTTTTGTTCAGAATCAATGTATTGGTAATACAGGGTGACAGTGGCCAACAGACTTGGCTGCAACACTTGCACCGTTTTCTGTGTCATGAAACTTATCATCCGTTCTCAGTTCTCTACCTTTCTGTAGCCCTATGTAACAGATTACATATGCGGGATCCTGATCTGGTATCTAATACCCAGGACGCAGAGGATACTGAGAAACAGTTCTATGTAATGAACGCACCCGAAGAAGATGCATCATAATGCACTTTCTTCGTTTGGGCGGCACGGAAATCCTGGTATTCCCCTATTTCCTGCTCTGTCTTATAACAATTATAAGTTGGAGCGGGACCAATGTTCCCCAGCTCAGTATAACAAGCGGGTTCGGTCAATAAATCCGTATTATTATCTTGATTAAGGCATGACATGGTCGCTACCAGGAGAGAGAGAAGAAAACACTCTGCGTGCGCTCTTGCAAGGTCAGATTGGTTATTATTTTATCTAATCAGGACGGCTCCCACTGTTTTTATCAAATCTTCCTTCAAACCCTAAAAGGAAAGACTAGCCGGGATTAATTACACACTACAAGTTCGCCAATCTTTCAGCCAGGCCAGTGTCGGTACTTTGAGGGAGGTCCCACGTGCTTTCGCACGAACCTAATTAATGTAAACCTCGTTTTCCCAGAGGCATAACCCTGTTGACACCTTTCTAGACACCTACTTGATCTGCTAATTGTAATGTGTAAAACTCTCCCAGGAGTAACAATTACTCGCAGTGGGTATCGGGATCCAACTATCTCATAGAAGGTATGCAATCTCATTGCAAATTTCAACACTTGAAATTCCCGATAATTTTGCCCCTAACGTGCTATGACCTTGACGAAAGCCAACAAATCATAGCCCGCTAGTCAAGTTCAACCCGTCATTTCTTGATTGAATTAAACCCACCCGCACGACCCTTGACGAAAGCCAACAAAGCCGTACGACTACCCCAATCCAATCGCATCATATGCAGCAGATAAACAGCATATAGCTACCGCACACTGCACCTTGACGAAAGCCAACAAATGCAGCATGAATACTATATACAACTTATCTGAAATGACGGAGGGCTACGACAGGTTTTTCTGAAAACCTATTGCATAATGAACTTGATATCGTTGTAGAATCAAATGATTTTAAAATGGAGTGCTTTTGAGGCTTTTCTAGTTTTGCTAAAGGGGTCACTCCCGGTGAAGGGATCGTCGGCCCTTTCCTCATCGAATAAGGTGCAGGATATATCATATATACCGCTGTGCAAACCAAAAACTATAGAAGCAATCAAAAGACAAACCGAGGGGTGTAGCATCTGCCAGTTATTGCTAAAGGGGTCACTCCCGGTGAAGGGATCTCGGCCCTTTCCTTATCGAATAAGGTGCAGGATGTTCTACAAGGAACACCGCGATGCAAAGCAAGAACTGTAGCCACCTGTTTTTGAAAATTCGATTCCACAACATCTTTTATGTTTCTTTTATTTCATTAATCATATTAATGAAGTCCTATCATTTAAATCACCTAAATATCACAGATAAATACGACGTACACTTATGCCATCCACATTCGCCTCGATGTCCCCTCGTACACCGTTAGGTTAGGTAACTAACGGCAGAGCGGGGCAGGGCTGGGGCAGGTGTAAAACATAAGTAACGTCTATATAATATATCATATATACTATATACTATATCTATCACAACATATCAAATGATCACATCACAGATATCGCAGCAGAAGAATCATATGAAACATTGGATATTCTAGGACGTCCATGTTTTAATACGAGCCAGTATAAAACACGGATTCGACGGCCGCGATGAATAGCCAAACCCACACCCCTAGACCCCTACGAGAGTGGCAAGCAACCCTACCAATTCTAGAGTTAGGAGACCCGGACTCGACTCCTCGAGTTGGTCTCCCACTGGACTCCAGAACCCGGTTACTTGTGCCCTCCTCCTTGGGTCTATCCTAGTGCGGAAAAGTAAATAATATACAATTGTGACATCTTCCGCAATCTGGAAGTGCCCCAATAAAAGAATATTACATACAAGTTTTTACATGAATGAAAATGAAAAACACTCATCTCACATAAAAACCCCCGGCTATTCAAACACGACGATCCAATATAACATATCCAGCAACACATAACATCACATGTCATCAACGTAAGTAAACATGCGTATCCCAATTGTCGTTGACATATAGCAACGAAACCGGCGATATCACATATTACACTTACGGTCACAGAAAAGAAAGTGTAAAACTACAACAGTTGGAATCCGCAACCTCCTTAGACATCGCATGCCTAACATCTGAATTCCTTAGACATCACATGCCTAACGATTATAAACCCCGCATTTTAGTCTCTTTATCGAAAAATCTTTCCAATATCAAGTCGGGCAATTCAACAAGATTCCCGACATTTTGATCGAATGCTCGTCGCAAACTTTAGTAGGCGGCCGCAACCCCGATGCCGTCGATGAAGTGCACCAAGGCGGAACACCGCTGCCGTGAGCACCCGAACGGATGCTTTCGGCGACAGGGTTCTCCTACAGTCACTTGGTCGGGGCTATGGGTGTGGCTGTTTATTAAGTTTACCCAGCGAATATCCGCGTACGCTACGTGATTGCGACAGACTTTTGATCACATCAAAATTCCGTGGCAACCGATCAAGTGAGACTAAACTGCTACGTTTATAACATCCAAATTAGTTATCTCATAACTACATGTGGATTCCAAATATTGTATCACATTCCAGATAAACAGAAAATGTTAAACTTTCCGATCGAACAATCGAACACCCAAGTTTTCCCGAAACAACTCAACACTTGAAATAAGTTTAAAAACATTCACTTCATGCCACAGTACCAACGGTCCAGCCGTAGAAGGGTCAAGCCAACGCCTCACATGTGGCAGCCGTACTGCCCCAAACCCTAAGGTTCAAATGGCAGTTCAAGACGGTCACATAATCGAGTTAAGCTTTGTTGTCTTCTAGAGGGTCCATCGCCTTACTTGCACTACTTAGAACGTTCTTAAACTACGAAAAAATCCAACACTTGGAAATTTTCCGGCAGGGGAAAAATTGGGTATTTATATCCGGTCGAACTTTTTAACAGTTTCTAAAATATCCGGAAAAACATAAACGAAGTTAAATTATCCGATCGAATTAACGAGTCCCCAATAAAACCCAAGAAAACTCAACACTTGAGTGGAATTAAAAAATTCCCAGAAAAAAATGACAAGAAAGGACCTAAGAATAAATATGTGATGTTTGAGGGACTAATTCACAATTTTTGCCGCGGAACCGCCGCCACACCCTTGGTTTGGCCGTGGCTCCGCGGTAAAATTTTTGAGTTAGAGGTCCGTACTTCACAGTAATTCTTAGATTTTCCTGCTTAATTTTCTGAGCATTTTTAATTCACAAAAATCCACAGTTTGAAAAAATGTACAGAGAAGGGATTTGATCTGGGTTTCGGGGTTCGATCGGATCTCTAACTTCGTCTACACTTCGCCTAAAGCTCTAGCTAGGCTCGGATACCACTGTAGGGATCCTAGGCACACTAAAGAGGTTCCACAAGGCATCAACCATGCCAAATTCAAAAATTTCATGTGCCGAGAAACCCTAAACTAGATCGATAACTAGAAGTAAAGGCGAAACTACAACAAGTTAACAACTTAACTACTAAGTGAATGGAAATACAACCTTTGTAGATCCGGTCCACCACTTCTTTAGCTCCGTGATGACGTCCCTTCACTGCGATCACCGGGATCCCGGACTCTAGCGATGGTTTCGTCGGGGAAATGAGCAGGCTAGGTCGTTGACTTCGATGCCGAAGATGATCTACGTCGAGGCAACTCTAACTCAAGCTCCATCTTCACTAGGTCATGAAACTTGTGAAGAAAACACCCAATACAACATGGCAAGTGGTAGAGGATGAAGAAATAGGAAGTGGGTTCACTTTGGATTTGGATTTCTTACTTGGAATCATCACTTGGAATTTTTAAGAAAGGTTTTCTTCTCTTCATCAAGAAGAAGAAGAAGAAAAGAATATCAATTATAATCAAAATGAAAAATCAAGTGAAGAGTTATCATAATGCAACCATGGGTGAAGTAAACTCATGTAGAGAATAAACTAAGGTTTAGGTTTAATAGTTAGGTTAAGGTATAAAACAAAATGGCTAGACTTTTCAAAGCTTCATGAAGCTTCAAGTAAAGAACAAGAAAAGCCACCATTTTGTTTAATCAAAATAAATAAAAAGAATAAATAAAACACTAACCATTAACCTAAACAATGGTGTATAGCAAACACACACCCAAGTTTGCATGTATCATCAAACATGATACAAACTAGTGCACAAAAATATATCACATATACAACTTGTGCACATCAAGTGAGAAGATCAATCTTAAGTGAACCAATACTAGTTAATGTAAAGTAATATATCAAATATATAATTATACATTAAATCATTAAATCAATACTTGATTTAACGATCCGGTCATATCTCATATAACCGACTAATATCAAGTGTATCAGTATATCGAATCAACACTTGATTCGATAACCCGGCTATATCACATATAACCGACCGATGATACAAATCTCGAGAATAGAATACAGTATCACATACTGGTATTATTCTCGGTCCCGCACATATCTTATATGCGCTCCTATTTCGTTTCTCTTGAGCCAGGAAACCTCTGTGTAGGACTCTAAAGACTCGTCAATACGCCGGCAGCAGGTGATGATCATATCAAACACTTACAAGCCGGAAGCATTCTGCTAAACGTAACGGCCACCCGGGTATTGAGCGATCAGAAGATCAACGAGCAAGCCTGCTCACACTCCTGTGAATCCAACCAGTAACACTTACCGTACAGTCCGGTCTGTTCGTCTGATATGTCGCATATCTTGCCTAGGGGTGGTAAACGTCAGACCCCAGTAGCTCGATAAGTCGTGTCGATATGAGGTCTATAACAGTTCGAGAAACTACTGGTAACACTTACCAGTAAATCTCAGCAACCCTGGCCAGGGATTTCCGGTTATAGCCAATCGAACACAGCGCAACATCAACTCCCTATACCGCGAGAGACGAATCCCCTCCTATCGCTCATTGCCTCCAAGTGATTCGGGACTGTACCCAAAAACCACCGTTTTGCACGCCCTTTTAGACGTGGTAAGGTGGAAATCAAAGCACAGTGGGAATCACACAAGGCTCTATGACGATCTCGGGTCTACAGACTAACCTGTACCAGTGTCACCAGAGAACTGCCATCTGGCGTAAGGTATAATACCATCTGGGAGTTCTCGGCGAGTCCGTCCAGTGTACCCAGTCTCCACTGAGCACCCGTATATCATCTCTGATGTCAAACACCAATGGATATGGGATCATCCATCGCCCATCTGTATGGGTCGAGAAGGTATACGCTAGTCTACTCTGGTATATCGATGCCCCGTCTCGATACACCCACGACTAGGGACCTTGAAGGATGTACTTATGGACTGCCATGTCCCCACTAGTATGATCCGCATCATAGTCCAGATAGTCAAGTACACACCCTAAGGGCTTTATCAACATGTAACAGAGAGA
This sequence comes from Agapanthus africanus, assembly GCA_030015575.1. Classification (NCBI taxonomy): domain Eukaryota; kingdom Viridiplantae; phylum Streptophyta; class Magnoliopsida; order Asparagales; family Amaryllidaceae; genus Agapanthus; species Agapanthus africanus. The sequence continues at coordinate 613,914,514 of JASDDO010000024.1, forward strand.
CAATCAGTGTACACGTTAGGATAAAGAGCAACCAGATAGCATGCTATCATGTCGAGCAAGAAAGTCCTCCTTATATATGTCCTAGCATCCACTACAATATACATCCTATGTACAGTAATGGCCTCTAGGGCATACATATAACTAACAGTGCGTGGGCCTAATTAAATATGAGTATGTGATACCGTATTGTAATCTGGCGGTTATATGTTATCGGTTCGGTTATATGTGATATAACCAGATTTTCGAATCAAGTGTTGATTTGATAATGTGATATACAGATGAATGATATTAGTCGGTCATAAGTGATATAACCAGATGATTAAATCAAGTGTTGATTTAATAATGTGACATATATTATATGTGATATAATTATATCTTAACTAATATCATTAGCTCACTAATTATTCTTCATTATATATATATTAATATATATGATATATATATATTAATATATTTGATATATATATATATATATATAATAATAATAATGAAGCATGGCTTGATTTTCTATTTTAAATAGAAATGAGGTGGAAAATGAGAGCATGGTTGCAAGCATGGGATTTATTTTTGTTTATTCATCTTGACTCACTATTCAAGCATGGTTGCAATTTTAAATTGCAAAATTCCGTGCATGAATGAGTGGGGGTCAAGAATTGCCATTCATTCTAGCTCATTCTCAACACTTAACCATTTTTCTTGAGTTGCTCCCATGGTTCCTCTCTAGCTTCATCTTCTTCTTCAATTGCTATGGTTCAAGCTTCAACCCTCACATGAGATGTAAATCATGAAGCTTGAACACAAACTTGTGAGATTTTAACATCCCCTACTTCATTATCCTACAAGAAACTAGCAATTTGGTGTGGTGTGTTTCCTACACTAAAGGAGTTTAGTGTGGAGTTAGCTTGGGCTAGAGGAACTTCGGGTGGATCGTATTTGGCGCGAAGATCACGAAGGAGGTTCGTTCAACTCGAAGAGGAGCTTAGTAGAGTCGCGTGGACTTCAACCCGGAGCTATAGAAGAGAAGGACTCGAATTACACAGGTTGTATGCTCTTTTCTTCTCTTGAGTTAATCACATCATAAAGGCAAACCTTAATAATCTAGTAAAGATCTTGTTAGTCTAACTTAACACCTAATAAAAATTAAAATTTGGCATGCTTGATGCCTCTAGAACCTCATGGTGGTGTTAAGGCAGACTTTTATGGTATCAGAGCCAAGCTAGAACATTAGGGTAACTTGTAGCGACGTTAGAAATCTGTCGTTTTTGTCGCGCAAAAACTGCTGATAAAAACAGATTTCAAAATGTTATTTTAAGTTGTTTGCACACCCCGCGGGCTCACGGTTTGAACCGAGAAGCCGCGGGGTGGAGAGTGCGCACCCTGGGAACACCTTGAGGGGGACTGAATGGTTGAGCCCACTCCCTAAGACCACCACAAGGTGGTCTTAGCGGTGGGGACCCGAAACTGCTCCACCTTAGGCAGTTTCGGGTCTACCTCACCTCCTGGCCACCTCGTGGTGGCCTTGGGGGTGGGGTACCCCCTTAAGGACCCCCATTCGATAGATAATTTTTGGATCTTCACCCCCGAGAAGATTCGGGAGGGTTTCGATTTCGTTTCGACTCCCGGATTGGCTTTAAACGATCGGTTTTGGAACTTTAGCTCACTGGATTTTTCATGTCTTGGAAAAATTGGTTAAGTTTGCTAATTGCGTGCGGAATTCTAATGTCGCGGTTACTTTACAGGCTTTGTGATGTGTGTGATACAATTACTAGAATCCGGATTGATTAGTTTTATAAAAACTTGTTAGTATATTGTAAAGCTAGCCGTCTAGTCTCAATTGATCGATTGCCACGAAGTTTTGATTCGGATCAAAACTCCGTCGCTATTGCGTATTGTACGCGATCACTAAGTCGGGAATCTTGTTGAATTATCCGACAACCAATTGAAAAGAGTTTTCAATTTTAGACTAAAATGCAAGTTTTATAAGTTAGGCATGAAATCCGGAATATGAGATATTCTGGGTTTATGATGTCTAAGGAAATTGCGGATTCTAATTATTGTAGTTTTCTGATTCTTTTTCTGCGACCGTAAGTGTAACATGTGGGGTATCCCAATCTCGTTGCTATATGTCAATGAGTTTTAGAGATACACATATTTGCTTACGTTGATGATATGTGATATCATGTTGTTAGTGTATATGCCCTAGAGGCCATTACTGTATCATACTAGTTTGTATATTACTTAATGGAAGCTTGGGATATTCACCTTGTATATACAATCTTGCTCAAAATAGTAGTATGCTACTTGGTTTGTTTCTACTTTAATGTGTACATGTGTTTGTTTTATTATATCACCTATACGCATTAGTGGAGCCCTTAGGATCTTTGCTTGATTACCAGCGTTGTGATGGCAGTCACACTAGTGGGGCTGGGTAATCTATAAGCACATCCTTATGCAGGTCCCTAGTCGCAGGACTATCGAGACAGGGCATCGATACTCCGGAGTAGACTAGCGCATGCGCTTCTCATCCCAGTATGGGAGACGGTCTGTCCCACAGCCGTCAGTACGTCGTACTGGAGATAGTATGCGGATGCTCGTTGGGTTATGAGTACACTGGACAGGACTCGTCGGGAACTGACCGGTTGGTATTATACCTATCGTCAGTTATCAGTTCCCAGGTGACATAAGTACAGCTTAGTCCGCTGACTTGACACTGTCACTGCGCCTCGAGTGTGTTCCCACTGTACTTTGATTACTACCCTACCACGGCTCAAAGGAGTCGTGCAAACAGGTAGTAGTTGGGTGCAGTCCCGAAGCACTTGGAGGCAGTGACGGTTAGACAGGATTCGTCTCTCCCGGTATTGGGGGTTGACATCGCGCTGTGTCTAGGAGAGCCATTACACGAGTAGTCCCTGGCCAGGGCAAGCGAGATATACTGGTAGGCTTCCAGTGTTATCTCAGGGTGTATTAGGCTTCACTCCGACACGACTTGTACCGCTATTAGGGGACTGACGTTTACCGCCCCCCTAGGCCCGCCATGCGATGTATCAGACGAACAGACCGGACTGTACGGAGAATATCACATTCAGACTCAGTAGGAGTTCAGATGGGTTTCGCCTCGTCAGTCTTCTTGTCGGCATCTACCTGGGGACCGTTACGCACAGCTAGTGCCGCTTGCGGTCTGTGGTTAAACCCACTGCCAGCGTAGTGTCGAGTCTTTAGAGTCCCACACAGAAAGCTATTCGCCTTTAGGCAAAAGAGTAGAGGTCGCATGGTTTTGCGACAGGTCGCATGGTTTTGCGACAGGGTTCGGTCACATCCGTGCACTTGTGCACGTACAGTGTCCGGACAGTTTACACTAGCGGGCTTTGGTTTAAGCCAGATCCTAGTGTACCTTTTGGGATTGGTTTTATCCAGTATGCATCCGTGTTCCTTGGAACGCGGATACGGGTGTGTATGCACAGTTGACGGAGAGACAGAGGCAGAGGATTCTCATTAGGGTTGTTGACCGTTGACCGTTGACTATTGACTTTTTGCTCAACCCTAATGAGAATATGATATATAATTAACAATTATATTAATTAAGTATTATGGTGACATGGTTGTTGAGGGGTTGACTTTGTTGACTTGTTGACTTTGTTGACTTGTTGACTTTGTTGACCGGTTGACTAGGCTTGACTAGTTGACCATCATGATAACAATAGCTATCATTTCATGGCAAAGACTTTTGCTTGCTTGCTCTCTTGTGCAAAATGAGTGCATGAAATGATATGGTTATTGTTGCTTAAACCATCACATAATACTTGATTGCTATGATGTGTTATGATGGTTATGGATTATGAGAGCCAAGATGAGAAAAGTCTTCTCTCATTCTATCATTCTCATTCTCTCTCTTGTTCTTGAGCTCTCATCTTCCTCCTCTTGCTCTCCCTCTCTTGAGTCTATGGTTCACTTGTCTCATGTGTTGAGAACCAAGAACCATAGATAAAATCCCAACAAAACTCTTCTCTACTCACTCTAGTTCACAAGGTTTAGCAAACCGAGTGAACTAGTTTCTTCAAAGATCGAAGAAGGAGCCATTGAAGCTTTCAGGTGGATCCATCTTCGGCGCAAGGAGACGACGTGGAGAAGCCGATTCGGACAACCATCGAGGTTTGAAGACGAAGGAGTTCAAGATAAGAAAGGTATAAACCCCCAAACCGAGTAGTTAACAACTCCTAGTTAGGTTGTTAGTTAGATGTTTAACAAAGATCTGGGTTTTAAGTCCATGTTACCACCTCTAAGAAAATTGTTTTTCACCAAATTCCGCATGCCCGAAAGTACCGGGAGAGGTAGCATGGACTTACAGTGGTATCAGAGCCTAGTTAAACTCTATCTAACATGTTAGCAAAGTAACTAGAAGATCGATCAAAGAAAAAGTCGCGAAATACACCCCGATGTCTAACTTGCTGTCGATTTTCAAAGTACTGTAAAAATAATAAATCATGCTTTAAAAATCGACTCAGGGTTTTTATAGTCTACTGTAGAAAAACGGTCGAGAGATCCCACCAAACCACCGCGGAAACGCGGCAATAGCTTGCTATTGCCGCGGTTCCGCGGCCGATTAAGCTCCTCTCTGGATCGTCTTTACTGCAGTTTGTTCTATGGGGTATTTTGGGAATTTTGGTATATGTTTTTTCAGCCCATATTTTCCAGAAAGAAAAATTTGTTTTGGGGGCTTTAAAAACCGTATTTTGATCGAGTTTCTAAAGACTTAAGCTGACGGGTTTTTATCTGTGATGTGATATTTGTATTGAACGTCTGCTAATCGCTATATGTCGATTAGTGGGGGTTATACAAATCTGTGATCTGTAATGTTGCTGGAATGTGTATATGAATTCATTGGATTATCGCGGGTGAATAGCCGGGGGTTGTGAGATGAGAGTTTTCTTCTCTTTCAATTCATGTAAATTTGTAAATTGATGTAATAATTATTTGTATGGCCGCACAACCGGGTCGGGGTTGTAGCCGTCATTGTATAATTTCTTTTTACTGTTTTTCTCCTAGGTTAGACCCATGGAGGGGGTGCACAAACTACCGGGTATGCCGAAGTGCCGAGTGGCCTACTAACGGAGTTGAGGGAGGTTGCTTCGCTTCGGGTACTTGGCGGGTAGTTTGCCGCACCCGTAGGGGTCTTGGGTGGGGTATTGGCTATTCACCGCGACCGTGTAATCTGCTTTTCGTTACAGGCTCATACGAATTGTGGGTTCCTAGTATATCCAATGTGTTCATCTATGATCTGAAATGGCTATCATTGCAATATATCTATATATGATATTATTTAGGCCTTGCTTATGTTTTGCAGACGCGCTAGCCCAGCCCCCGCTCTGTCGTTAGTTAAGTAACCTAACGGGTAATGACGGGGCCCCGTAGCGAATGCGAATGGCATAAGCGTACGTCATATTTTGGTTGTTTTCTGCAATGGTAGGATTAAATGATGGGACGCATTAAAAGAACTAATGCAAGAATATCACGCATTAAAAGAACTAATGCAAGAAAATAAACCAAGTAAAAGTCGTTGGAACACTTTGGAAAAACCACTCGGTTCTTTTCAAAACCAACTTTTAAATGCGGAGTTTGAGCCACTCCTTTTAAAAGCTATCTCGTTCCATCGATTATATCAAGTTCACTACGTTCACGGTTTCACCAAAACCATTCGTAGCCTTCCATCGTTTCACATGAATAGTCAATAGTATTCAAGCTATGTATGTTGGCCAAAGTCAAGGCATAGTGATTGGTAGCTATTGGGTATTCATGTGTAGCATAGATAGATGCGTTGGTTTGGAACAGTTGTACTGCCATTTTGGCCAAAGTCAAGGGTAGGTACGGGTGGATCCAAATTAACCTGGAGAATGACGGGTAGAACTTGACATGTGACTTATGATATTTTGGCCAAAGTCAAGGTCATAAGAGCATGGGGCAAAAATCCACATCGGGAGTTTCAAAAGAACTGAAACTTGCTAGTGTTGCATACATTTTGGAGTGTGATGATTCTGGTAGGATTCCTTCAGTTTCGTCACACGATGATATTTGGATCCCGATCCTACTGTGAGTATATGCTACTCCTCGGGAAATTTCTCACTTAACGATCAATGCTATAAACCAAGTAGGTGTCTAGAAAGGTGTTAGCGGGGCTACGCCCCCAGGGAAAAGAGGTTATTTACTTAAGGAACTTCGCGAAAGCGTTGGAAAACCTCCCTCGAAGTACCGACACTGGCCTGGCTGAACGGTTAAGCAAGAATTGTACGGTGAGATTGATCCTGACTAATTCTTCCTTTTTGGTTTGAGGAGGGATTCGAGAAACAGTGGGAGCCATCCTGGTTAGACAAACTAAAAACCATTCTAAACTTGCAAGAGCATCATGCTGAGTGTTTCTTCTTTCTCCTAATTGCAGCGACCAATCGACATGACTGGACTTAAGTTACTCCTAGATAAAAACATACTGACACGGCCAAACTACAAAGATTGGCTCAGGAATGTCAAGATGGCAATCACTTACGACAAGCTGGGGTATCTTCTTACCACCAAAGCTCCCCCTGTCCCAGGTCTCAAAACCAGCGTCGCGGATAAGGAAATCCGTAAGACCTGGGAAATCGATTGCGCGAAGGCCAAGTGCCTCGTGCTTGCCTCTATGGACAACGAACATCAGAGGAGGCACGAGAATATGGACCTCGAATCCATATTTCTCCATACAAAAGAACTGTATGGAGAGCAGTCTCGTATCGCAAGATACGAAGTGTCGAAGAAGTTATTTTCGGCAAGATTGGCCGTCGGATCATCGGTAGCGGAACACGTGCTTAAGATGATTGGCTACATTGAGGAGCTCGCGGACCTTGGGACCACGTTGGAGAATGAGCTCTATACGGACTTGATTCTCCAGTCCCTTCCTTCCACTTACGCCCAGTTTATCCTGAACTTCAACTTACAAGAAAAAGAAGTTGAACTTTCAGAACTCCTCAACATGCTGAGGAGCGCAGAGGGCACCCTACAGAAAGGTAGGGAAACATCCACTTTGTTTGTAGGAGGATCTTCCTCTTCTAGGTCCAAGGCGAAAGCCAAGGGAAAGAAGAAGAAAGCCCCCGCCAAACCAAGGGGCGGTGTTAGTAAAGTGGATACGAAGGGAAAGGCAAAAGCAACAAAGAAAGTGGGAAAGCTTGTGGATAAGGAAGAATGCTTCTATTGTCATAAGAAGGGACACTGGAAGAATGATTGCAGGGCTTGGAAAGCCAGAACACAGGATCTGAAGCAGGTTGCGGCTTCAGCTTCAGGTGTGTATGTTATTGAAAACTGTCTTTCAATAAACTCTACTTCCTGGGTATTGGATACCGGATCAGGATCTCATATCTGTAATTCTTTGCAGGCGTTGAGAAACCGTAGGGTTTTGAAGGCAGGTGACATGACCCTCAAAGTTGCAAGCGGAGCTAGCATGGATGCTAAGGCCGTGGGGGACTATCACCTGGGGTTGTCAGATGGACACGTTTTGGTTTTGCGTAATTGCTATTTTGTACCCAACGCAACTTGTAATATCATTTCTGTATCTTTGACTTCTAAAGAAGGTTATGAATTTGCGTTTGTAAGTAATGTTGTAAACATTCACCTTAATCAAGTTCTGATTGGGTCAGGTACATTAAGCAATGGTATATACGTATTAAACCAACCACAGATTTTCAATGTCCAGAATACACACAAAAGAAAGTCTCCGGAAATAAATCAGACTTTCTTGTGGCATTATAGACTGGGTCACATCAATGAGAGAAGGTTGACGAAGTTACATACAGAAGGATATTTGAATGCGTTCGAATATCAATCGTATGCCACTTGTCAATCCTGTCTCAAAGGAAAGATGACAAAGACTCCGTTCACTGGACACGGAGTAAGAGCGAGCGAGCTTTTGGGACTCGTACACAGCGACGTGTGCGGTCCAATGTCTACACATGCGCGAAGCGGTTATTCTTACTTCATTACTTTTACGGATGACTTTTCAAGGTATGGTTATGTCTTCTTAATGAAACATAAGTCTGAAGCCTTTGGAAAATTCCAGGAATATAAGAATGAAGTAGAAAAACAAACCGGCAAAAGTATCAAGATTCTAAGATCGGATCGAGGTGGTGAATACTTGAGTGCCGAGTTCCTGGACTATTTAAAAGAGAACGGAATTCTCTCTCAGCTTACTCCTCCATACACTCCGCAACATAACGGTGTATCGGAGAGACGGAACCGAACCCTATTGGATATGGTACGGTCCATGATGAGTAACGCTGAGTTGCCGCGATCATTCTGGGGGTATGCGCTAGAATCAACTGCATACCTTTTGAACCGAGTTCCCACTAAGACTGTGCCTACTACACCATATGAGATGTGGTGTGGGAAGAGACCCTATCTTAATCACATTAAGACATGGGGAAGTCATGCTTTTGTCAAAAAGCAGCATGCGGACAAGCTCGAGGCACGCTCAGTACAGTGCAAGTTCGTGGGATATCCAAAGAACTCCAAGGGATATTTCTTCTATTGCGAAGAGGAACAAAAGGTTTTTGTTTCTCGTCATGCCCACTTTCTAGAACACCAGTTCATAGAAAAGGAAATTAGTGGGAGCGCAGTAGAACTGGAAGAAATTCCAGAACCACGAGCTATTACTGAAAGCTTAGTGGAACCAGAGGGTTCAAAAGAACAGGACATTCCTACGCCGCTCCACAGGAGTAGTAGGCAGTCTCATCCGCCCGAGAGATACTATGGTTTTCTCATAGACGGGGATAGAGAGAATTGCATCATAGATTATGATGAGCCTACTAGCTTCCAGCAGGCCATTCAGAGCGTTGACTCAGTAAAATGGCTGGATGCAATGCGGACCGAAATGGAGTCCATGTACACCAACAAAGTATGGACGTTGGACATTGCTCCAGACGGGGTAAAACCCGTAGGATGCAAGTGGATCTTCAAAAGGAAGATTGGTGTAGATGGACAGGTTGAGACCTATAAATCTAGACTTGTTGCAAAGGGTTTTCGTCAAAGACCTGGTTTGGACTATGACGAAACCTTTTCTCCAGTAGTTATGCTGAAATCCATTCGGATCCTTCTCGCCATTGCTGCCTTCCACGATTATGAGATTTGGCAGATGGACGTAAAGACCGCTTTTCTAAATGGAAATTTAGAGGAGTGTGTCTATATGGACCAGCCAGAGGGTTTCATTCAGAGTGGGAGCAGCGGAAAGGTGTGCAAGTTGCTTAAGTCCATCTATGGACTAAAGCAGGCATCGCGGAGTTGGAACATCTGTTTTGATGAGACGGTCAAGGAATTTGGCTTTATCAAAAATCCAGATGAACCATGCATCTATAGTAGATTTGTAGCGAGAACTGTAGTATTCCTCGTTTTATACGTGGATGACATTCTCTTAATAGGAAATGACATTCCTATGCTACAATCTGTCAAGGGGTTCTTGTCACACAGGTTCTCCATGAAAGACCTGGGTGATGCCTCATACATCCGGGGGATCCGGATCCATCGTGATAGATCCAAGAGGATATTAGGACTTTCACAGTCCAGGTACATCGACACCATACTGAAGAGATTCAGTATGGAAGATTCCAAGCGCGGTAACCTACCGGCTTGTCACGGGATCACCCTCTCTAAAGAGATGTCTCCCAAGACTGATTTGGAGAGGGATCGCATGTCTATTATACCCTACGCTTCTGCGGCAGGCTCTATAATGTATGCGATGTTGTGTACCAGACCGGATGTAGCTTATGCACTGAGTGTGGTAAGCCGGTATCAGTCAAACCCTGGGGAGAAACACTGGATAGCGGTAAAGAACATTCTCAAGTACCTGAGAAGGACTAAGGAGATGTTCTTGGTGTATGGCGGAAAAGACCTCCAGATCGAGGCCTTTGCTGACTCCTGCTTCCAGAGTGACAAGGATGATTCCAAGTCCATGTCGGGTTTTGTCTTTACCCTCAATGGAGGGGCGGTGTGTTGGAAGAGTTCCAAACAGGAAACCGTTGCAGACTCGACGATGGAAGCGGAATACATCGCTGCATCTGATGCCGCAAAGGAAGCTGTCTGGATGAGGAAGTTCTTGAAAGAAATTCAGGTGGTTCCGTCCATTGTTGATCCAATACCTCTGTATTGCGACAACAACGGGTAGCTTTAGCGAAGGAACCCAGGTCCCATCAGAGATCCAGACACATCTTGAGGCGGTATCACCTGATCAGGGAGATCGTGGATCGCCAGGAGATCGAGGTTCGGAGGGTTGCTTCAGAAGATAACACTGCAGATCAATTCACCAAGGCCTTGCCCCAGACTCAGTTCGAGCGGCTGATCGAGATGATAGGTCTTCGATACGCCAGTACATGGCCTTAGTGCAAGTGGGAGATTGTTAGTGTATATGCCCTAGAGGCCATTACTGTATCATACTAGTTTGTATATTACTTAATGGAAGCTTGGGATATTCACCTTGTATATACAATCTTGCTCAAAATAGTAGTATGCTACTTGGTTTGTTTCTACTTCAATGTGTACATGTGTTTGTTTTATTATATCACCTATACGCATTAGTGGAGCCCTTAGGATCTTTGCTTGATTACCAGCATTGTGATGGCAGTCACACTAATGGGGCTGGGTAATCTATAAGCACATCCTTATGTAGGTCCCTAGTCGCAGGACTATCGAGACAGGGCATCGATACTCCGGAGTAGACTAGCGCATGCGCTTCTCATCCCAGTGTGGGAGACGGTCTGTCCCACAGCCGTCAGTACGTCGTACTGGAGATAGTATGCGGGTGCTCGTTGGGTTACGAGTACACTGGACAGGACTCGTCGGGAACTGACCGGTTGGTATTATACCTATCGTCAGTTATCAGTTCCCAGGTGACATGAGTACAGCTTAGTCCGCTGACTTGACACTGTCACTTCGCCTCGAATGTGTTCCCACTGTACTTTGATTACTACCCTACCACGGCTCAAAGGAGTCGTGCAAACAGGTAGTAGTTGGGTGCAGTCCCGAAGCACTTGGAGGCAGTGACGGTTAGACAGGATTCGTCTCTCCCGGTATTGGGGGTTGACATCGCGCTGTGTCTAGGAAAGCCATTACACGAGTAGTCCCTGGCCAGGGCAAGCGAGATATACTGGTAGGCTTCCAGTGTTATCTCAGGGTGTATTGGGCTTCACTCCGACACGACTTGTACCGCTATTAGGGGACTGACGTTTACCGCCCCCCTAGGCCCGCCATGCGATGTATCAGACGAACAGACCGGACTGTACGGAGAATGTCACATTCAGGCTCAGTAGGAGTTCAGATGGGTTTCGCCTCGTCAGTCTTCTTGTCGGCATCTACCTGGGGACCGTTACGCACAGCTAGTACCGCTTGCGGTCTGTGGTTAAACCCACTGCCAGCGTAGTGTCGAGTCTTTAGAGTCCCACACAGAAAGCTATTCGCCTTTAGGCAAAAGAGTAGAGGTCGCATGGTTTTGCGACAGGTCGCATGGTTTTACGACAGGGTTCGGTCACATCCGTGCACTTGTGCACGTACAGTGTCCGGACAGTTTACACTAGCGGGCTTTGGTTTAAGCCAGATCCTAGTGTACCTTTTGGGATTGGTTTTATCCAGTATGCATCCGTGTTCCTTGGAACGCGGATGCGGGTGTGTATGCACAGTTGACGGAGAGACAGAGGCAGAGGATTCTCATTAGGGTTGTTGACCGTTGACCGTTGACTATTGACTTTTTGCTCAACCCTAATGAGAATATGATATATGATTAACAATTCTATTAATTAAGTATTATGGTGACATGGTTGTTGAGGGGTTGACTTTGTTGACTTGTTGACTTTGTTGACTTGTTGACTTTGTTGACCGGTTGACTAGGCTTGACTAGTTGACCATCATGATAACAATAGCTATCATTTCATGGCAAAGACTTTTGCTTGCTTGCTCTCTTGTGCAAAATGAGTGCATGAAATGATATGGTTATTGTTGCTTAAACGATCACATAATACTTGATTGCTGTGATGTGTTATGATGGTTATGGATTATGAGAGCCAAAATGAGAAAAGTCTTCTCTCATTCTATCATTCTCATTCTCTCTCTTGTTCTTGAGCTCTCATCTTCCTCCTCTTTCTCTCCCTCTCTTGAGTCTATGGTTCACTTGTCTCATGTGTTGAGAACCAAGAACCATAGATAAAATCCCAACAAAACTCTTCTCTACTCACTCTAGTTCACAAGGTTTAGCAAACCGAGTGAACTAGTTTATTCAAAGATCGAAGAAGGAGCCAAAGGTTGAAGCTTTCAGGTGGATCGATCTTCGGCGCAAGGAGACGACGGGGAGAAGCCGATTCGGACAACCATCGAGGTTTGAAGGCGAAGGAGTTCAAGATAAGAAAGGTATAAACCCCCTAACCGAGTAGTTAACAACTCCTAGTTAGGTTGTTAGTTAGATGTTTAACAAAGATCCGGGTTTTAAGTCCATGTTACCACCTCTAAGAAAAATGTTTTTCACCAAATTCCGCATGCCCGAAAGTACCTGGAGAGGTAGCATGGACTTACACATGTGTTGCTGTTGATATGATTTATTAGATCGTCATGAAAGAATAGCCGGGGGGTTTTATGTGAGATGAGGGTTTTTATTTTCATTCATGTAAAATCTGTATGTAATATTATTTTATTGGGGTACTTCCGGGTTGAGGATGATGTCACCACTGTTGTATATTATTTTCTTTTCCGCATTAGGATAGACCCTAGGCAGGGAGCACAAGTAACCAGGTTCTAGAGTCCTGTGGGAGACCATCTCAAGGAGTTGAGGCCGGGTCTCCTAACTCCAGAATTGACAGGGTTACTTGCCGCTCTCGTAGGGGTCTAAGGATGTGGGTTTGGATATTCATCACGACTGTGGAATCCGTGTTTACATTATTGGCTAAATTTAAAACACGGACATCCTAGTATATCCAATATTTCATATGTTGCTTCTACTGCTTGATTCTATGATATTGATCATATAACCACGTGAGACGAATGTAATATTATATATATGATATATAATAAACGCTCCTTATGTTTTGCACCCGCGCTAGTCCAGCCCCCGCTCTACCGGTAGTTAAGTAAGCTAATGTTGTATGACGGGGCTCAGTGGCGAATGCGGATGGCATAAGCGTACGTTCTATTTTCGTTTCATTTTTCTGTAATGTTTAGGAAACATTAATTGATGGGACTTCATTAATGAGATTAATGAAAAGAAAGAAACCAAAAGATGTTGTAGAATCAAATTTTCAAAAAGGGTAGCTCTAGTTCTTGCTTTGCATAGTGGTATTCCTTGATGAATATTGTCACGCCCCGCTTCCCAGTATACGGGCAGAGGACACGACGGGCCGCTACGTATTTACTCAGAAGTAAACACGCTAAGCGTATCTAAGCAATATAAGTAAAATACACAAGAGACAAAGACAATAGATGTAATTGAACAACAACTTTATTTATTAACATTCTTTTTACAATACATCTGAAAAGTAAATACATGGAATGAAAAGCAATGCCTAAACAGTGGCATAACGGAAATGGAAAGTACCGAAATGAAATGTACAAGTAACTAGAGCTCCGGGTCGAAAGCTAGCTGGTCCAAGTCCTCGCTGGTGGGCTCGATCTCCAGTGAATCACCTGACCACATTCCAAAGAAAAAGAAAGAGAATGTCATCAGCGAACAAATCGCTCGGTAAGTCCCATAAATAGACAAGAATGGAATAGACAGAATAGAGAGTATATTGTTATAATATTGTATTTAATGTTAACGCTGTTGTTTGTAGCTTGGTACAGAAGAATGTCAGTGTATACGAGAGGAGTCCCACTATTCCGGAGACTAAGGTATATGGAGCACAAGGAACCGTTCAGCCACGGTACAACGGCAATTGAATTCAGGTTAGGTGTGTTATGGTTGCAGTCTCGTGCCACTTCTAACACCTTCCGTACCAATATACCCCTTATAAACCCCGCGATGTCTTGATTATATTATTTGTATTGTATATTGTATATAGATGGATGACTTACCGAAACCATGATATCAGTAAATGGATAGAACTGGAGAATCATGTAGATGGATATATATCCATGGTTCGGTTCAGTCAATATAGATTTATTAGATTGAATAGACGGATTCATAGATCCATGTTGTATTGAAGTTTGATACTTAAATCATATTCAAGTCAGATTGATTATATTGAGACTCAGTCTGAGTCAGACAATTAGAAAAGAAATTGAACCTGAATTATGTTTTGGTGCTATCGGTAACTGCTGCACATGGACGACATGATTTGTGTCTTTTTCAAAGACAATTACCGTGTTGATAACACCGTTTGTTAAGTTGTCTACCTTAAATAGACAAGCACCCATATCTATGGCTCCCTGAGGCTCAAGAGACTAGTCCCGCTTAAACCTATGTTTACTAGGGTCCTTATTGTAATTTAGTATAACTTGATAGGGTTTTATGTAAAAATAATTTTGTATAATTTTCAAAATACACCTCAAGTATTTTATTATCGTCTTTAGAGTTTTCATTGATGTATATTTTATCAATGTGACATTTCTAGTGAATAAAACCTAATTTCATAATATATGGTATTTATTTGTAATATTGGAATTGTATGGTATTTTCTTGTAAATGGAATGTTTTTCTCTTGAATTTTGGAAATATGGAATATTATAAATATTAAAAATAGGCATTTTGATATTAATTACATATATATTTATTTATTAAAAATATAAGTTTTATTTATGATAGAAATCACATTTTCTAAAGAAAATTGTATTTTAAATCTTTCGAGATCGTATGCTCCTTGCGGAGGTCTGCATCTCACTCTACTAAGCCCGAGGACGTGCGATAATCCGCACCATCCCGAACGGGTTTCCCAAAATGAGTTGTAGGGGCGCATTTGCAAAGCTTTGTAAAAATACACATCTTGTAGAAAAAGGATTTTTTATAAGTCGGAGGTAGTTATGTGTAAAGTCGTATTTTTCCCAAATCTATGTTCCCAAATTCCATTGTGCCATGTTACATATGAGTGTTGTGAGGAGGTAGGTCATTACCTCATGAGTTTTCTAAGGTAATACGGTTTAAAAAGTTCAAACATGTCGAAATGAAACATAAGGGTATTTTAATGTAAAAGTGGAATAAAACTTGCAACGGTTATTATTTTGATGCCAAACTTGTTCTATTATCTTTGTTAATGTTTAATGGTCATGACATAAGAGTTTTGTATTATCGTGTTTAAGAAAAATAGAACTTTTTGAGGAAAAACCGAATCAGAAGTCGGATTAACCCCGCTTCCGTCGGGTTTTAGTTTTGAATGTTTTTAGAATAGTGAAAAGAGGAAGAAGTAGGGACTTACATGTTATTAGACTAAGAGAGAGATGGAGGAAGAGATGGGAGGTGCCGGTGCGTCGTTTTTTCGTCGGAATCTCCTCGGATCGTCGTCGGAAGTTCGTCGGAGCTTCGCCCTTTGCTAACTCCACTTGCACACAAAAAGTCTTGGGAATTTTCTTGAGAGTTTGGACAGGGATTTGTGAGTGAGAAGGGGTGATTTGAGTGTGGTATTTATAGGAAAAATCTTGGGTTTAGGGCTGTGAAAGGGTGTGATGAAAATTGTATTTAAATTTGCCTTAAAAAGGATTAAAAGGGGGTATTTTAATTCTCTGGTTAATTGCAGAGAATTTAAACAGTGCAGGGGGGTGGGGTAGTCCAAAGTGTGCAGGGGGTTCAAGATCAATTGGGATCGGATCGAGTTGACCCGGCGGCGCCGGCCGATTCAAGCGCTTCGCCGGCCCGAGTCGGGTGAGTCGGGGCCCGTCTTGATGCCACGTGTCCCTGACGATTGGTCAAGCCTCATGGACACGTTTGTTTATTCTGTAACTTACCCTATTACGTGTAGTATACGTGTAGACTCTTGGGCTTCTAAAAGATTAAAAGAATTTTAAATAAAAATAATGTGTGGCTGATGGGATTTGAACTCTGGTGCTTTGGTTCAGCAGTGCAAGGTCTTACCAATGAGTTACAAGCTCCTTCTTGCTGTTCAAAAGTAAATCAAATACTTATAGTACTCACAGGAAATGTAAATACCCCAAGTATTCATTAACTTTAAATCAATTTTATGTACACAAGAATTGGAGTTGTTACAAATATCCAGCACCCCATTCGATGAGGAAAGAGCCGAGATCCCTTCACCGGGAGTGACCTCTTTAGCGAAACTAGCAAATGCTACAACCCACTCGGTTTTGTCTTTTGACTGCTTCTCTAGTTCTTGCTTTTCAAAGTGGTATTCATGAATATCCAGCACCTCATTCGATGAGGAAAGAGCCGAGATCCCTTCACCGGGAGCGACCTCTTTAACGAAGCTAGAAAAGCCTAAAAAACACTCCTTTATAAAATCACTAGATTCTACAACGATATCAAGTTCATTACGCTCATGGTTTTCTTAAAAATCTGCGTAGCCCTCCGTTATTTCAGATAAGTACTATTTAGTATTCGTGCTACGTTTATTGGCCTTCGTCAAGGCGTAGTGTGCGTTGGCTGATTAGTGCTTATCTGCCAGCATGTGATGTGACTGGATTAGGGTAGTCATGCGACTTTGTTGGCCTTCGTCAAGGGTCGTGCGGGTGGGTTTAATTCAATCAAGAAATGAACTAGTTGAACTTGACTAGCGGCCTATGGTTTGTTGGACTTCGTCAAGGTCATAGGAAGCTAGGGGTAAAAACTATTATCGGGAATTTCAAGTGTTGAAATTTTCAATGAGATTGCATACCTTATATATGATAGTTCTATCTCGATACCCACTGCGAGTAAGAGTTACTCCTGGGAGAATTTTGCACTTTACAATTAGCCGATCAAGTAGGTGTCTAGAAAGGTGTCAACGGGGTTAAGCCTCTAGGGAAACGAGGTTTATTTTAATTAGGTCCGTGCGAAAGCACGGGGAACCTCCCTCGGAGTACCGATACCTGCCTGGACGAACGATTGGCGAACTTGTAGAGTGTAATTAATCCCGGCTAATCTTACCTTTTAGGGTTTGAAGGAAGATTTGATAAAAACAGTGGGAGCTATCCTGATTAGATAAAAATAACCAATCTAATCTTGCAAAGAGCGCACACAAAGTGATTATCTTTCTCTCTCTCCTGGTAGCGACCAATGAAATGCCGTAATCAAGCTAATAATATGGATTTTTTGACCGAACCTACTTATTATACCAGGCTTGGTTCCACTCTACCTTATGATTGTCATAAGTCTGAGCAAAGGAATAGGGGAATATCCGGATTCCCACGCCACCCAAACGAAGAATAAGCATGATGATGCATTGTCTTCGGGTGTGTTCGTAACCAAGAACCGTTTCTCAGTTACCTCTACCTCCTGGATATTGGATACCGGATCAGGATCCCACACATGTAATTTGTTACATGGGCTATAGACAGGTGGAGAACTGGGAAATGGTGATATGTCTCTAAGTAGTAGAGAATGGTGCAATTGTTGCAGCCAAAGCAGTTGGCAGATATCACCTGGTGTTACCAACTGGTAATACATTTATTCTTAGCGACTATTATTTCGTACCAATAAATATTGTGAATATTTTCCTAAATCAAGTGTTGATTGGGTAAGGTATGCTGTATAACAGTGTACACGTTCTAAATCAAACTACAGTTCTAAACGTACAGAACACACACAAGAGGAACAATTCATAAATGGATGAAGTCTTCTTGTGGCATTGTAGACTGGGTCATATCGATGAAACAAGACTAGCCAAAGTTCCATAAGGATGCATATTTGAATCCGTTCGAATTTACATCTTATGAAACTTGCCAGTCATGTCTCAAAGACTAAGGTGACCAAATCTCCGTTTACTGGAAACGGAGAAAGAGCTATTGAACTCTTGGACAGATACATAGTGATGTATGCAGTCCAATGTCTACATATGCCAGGGATGGTTCCGCGTACTTTATTACATTCACCGATGTTCTCTCAAGATACGGACATGTGTTCTTGTTGAAACACAAATCTGAATCTTTTGAGAATTTCAAGGAATATAAGTACGATGTTGAGAACCAGATGGGCAAAGGTATTCATATCCTTCGATATGATCATGGAGAAGAATACTGGAGCACGGAATTTTGAGACTATTTAAAAGAGAATGAGATACTCTCTCAGTTTACTCATTCGTATACACCACAGCACAACGGTATATCGGGGTGGAGGCATCGCAGCCTATGAGATACGGTGCGCTCTATGATGAGTACTACGGAGTTGCCTTTTTCCTTTCAGGGACATGCACTTGATAAGCTGCATACCTATTGAATAGAGTTCCGATCAAATCGGTTGCCTACCACTCCATATGAGATATGGAATGAGAAGAGACCATTTCTTAAACGAGTTAAGATATGGGGTTGTCCGTCCTATGTTGAAAAGCAAAATCCGGACAAGTTTGAGGCATGGTCAGTTCTGTGCAAGTTTGTAGGATATCCCAAACATTCACGAGGGAATATCTTCTACCACACCGAGGAACAAAGGATGTTTTGTTTCTCGACATGCCACCTTTTTAGAAAAGGAATTTTTTGTGGAAAAAATTAGTGGCGATGAGGTAGAACTGGAAGAAGTTCTAGCAAAGCAAACTATAACTGACGATTTAGTGGAACCGGAGGATTCAATAGTCCCTGACGAACCAAAGCCCCTCCGCAGATCTAGTTGGGTTCCTTATCCACTTAAGAGATACTACGGTTTTCTCGTAAACAGTGGGAGCGAGGATTGCATCATGGAGATAATGACCCAACTAGTTTTGAGCAGGCCATCACAAGTGGAGACTATGTGAAATGGCTGGATGCCATGCGATCTGAGATGGAATCCATGTACACCAGCAAAGTATTGACTTTGCATGTTGCTCCTGAAAGCGTAAAACCCGTCGGGAACAAGAAGATCTTTGAGAAAGATAATTTGGTGTAGATGGAAAAGTTGAGACTTTCAAAGCTATGCTTAAGTCCATCAGGATCTTACTTGCTATTACCGCATACCATGACTACGATATTTGGCAGACTGCATGTCAAAACCGCTTTTCTAAATGGTGATTTAGAAGAAAGCGTGTATATGACACTGCCAGAGGGCTTCGTAGAAAGTGGGAGCAGCGAAAGCATGTGCAAGCTGCTTAAATCTATCTACGGGTTGAAGCAGGTATCGCGGAGATGGAACATCTGTTTTAATGAAGCCGTCAAAGAGTTTGACTTCATAGAAAAGATAGATGAACCATGTATAAAAATAAGAAGGTTGTAGAGAGTATGGTTTTCTTCCTCGTATTGTACGCGGATGACATACTCTTGATAGGAAAGGGTGTTCCTATGCTACACTCGGTCAAGCACCTCTTATCACACAGGTTCTCCATGAAAGATCTAAACGATGTCTTCTACATCCTGGGGATATAGATTTATAGAGATAGATCTAAATGGATTTGGAATTGTCCCAATCCAGGTACATAGATATAGGGTTACTAGGCACACTCAAGAGGTTCCACAAGGCATCAACAATGCCAAATTCAAAAATTTAGGTGCCGAGAAACCCTAATATAGATCGTTAACTAGAGATAGGAGAAACTATAAGCTAGCAAACAACTTTACTAACAAGTGAAAAGGATTACAACCTTTGTAGATCCGGTCCTCCACTTCTTTAGCTCCGTGTTGACGTCCCTCCGCTGCGATCATCGGAATCCCGGACTCTAGTGATGGTTTCGTCGGAGAAATAATCGGGCTAGGTCGTTGACTTCGGTGCCGAAGATGATCAACGTCGAGGCGACTCAAACTCAAGCTCCATCTTCACTTGGTCATGAACCTTATGAAGAAAACATCCTATACAACATGGAAAGTGGTAGAGGATGAAGAAATAGGAAGTGGGTTCACTTTGGATTTGGATTTCTCACTTGATTTCAACACTTGAAATTTTCTGGCAAGCTTTCTTCACTTCATGAAGAAGAAGAAGAAGAAGAAGAAAAGAAAAAATGAATTATCTCTAAAGAAAATTCAAGTGAAGTCTATCATATTGCAACCATGGGTGAGTTTAACCTTTGTAGAGACTAAACCCTAGTTTAAGTTAATGGTTAGGTTAGTAAAAGTGTCATGCAAAACAAAATGGTGGACTTTGTCAAAGATGCTTGAAAGCTTCATGAAGCTTCAAGTAAAGACAATGAAAGCCACCATTTTATTTCACAAAAATAAACAAAAACCCTAAACCATTAACTAAACAAGGTGTAAGTCATACACACACCCAAGTTTGCATGTATCATCAAACATGATACAATCTAGTGTACAAAAATTATATCACATATACAACTTGTGCACATCAAGTGAGAAAATCAATCTTAAGTGAACCAATACTAGTTAATGTAAAGTAATATATAAAATTTATAATTATACATTAAATTATTAAATCAATACTTGATTTAACAATCCGGTCATATCGCAAATAACCGACTAATATAAAGTGTATCAATATATCGTATCAACACTTGATTCGGTAACCCGGCTATATCACATATAACCGACCGATGCTACAAATTGCAAGAATAGAATTCAGTATCACAAACTGGTATTATTCTCGGTCCCGCACATATCTCATATGCGCTCCTATTTCATTTCGTTAGAGCCAGGAAACCTCTGTGTAGGACTCTAAAGACTCGTCAATACGCCGGCAGTAGGTGATGATCATATCAAACACCCACAAGCCGCAAGCGGTCTGCTAAACGTAACGGCCACCCGGGTATTGAGCGATCAGAAGATCAACGAGCAAGCCCGCTCACACTACTGTGAATCCAACCAGTAACACTTACCGTACAGTCCGGTCTGTTCGTCTGATATGTCGCATATCTCGTCTAGGGTTGGTAAACGTCAGACCCTAATAACTCGATAAGTCATGTCGATATGAGGCTCATAACGGGTCGAGAAACTACTGGTAACACTTACCAGTAAATCCCTAAAGCAGCCTTGGCCAAGGACTTCCTGTTATAGCCAATCGAACACAGCGCAACATCAACTCCCTATACCGGGAGAGACGAAACCCCTCCTATCGCTCATTGCCTCCATGTGATTCGGGACTGTACCCAAAAGCCACTTTTTTGCATGCCTTCTTGGACGTGGTATGATGGAAATCAAAGCACAGTGGGAATCACACAAGACTCTATGACGATCTCGGGTCTACAGACTAACCTGCACCAGTGTCACCAGAGAACTGCCATCTGACGTAAGGTATAATACCATTTGGGAGTTCTTGGCGAGTCCATCCAGTATACCCAGTCTCCACTGAGCACCCGTATATCATCTCTGATGTCAAACACCATTGGATATGGGATCATCCATCGCCTATCAATATGGGTCGAGAAACTACACGCTAGTCTACTCTGGTATATCGATGTCCCGTCTCGATACACCCACGACTAGGGACTTTGAAGGATGTACTTATGGACTACCATGTCCCCACTAGTATGATCCGCATTATAGTCCAGGTAGTCAAGTACACATCCTAAGGGCTTTACCAACATGTAACTGAGAGACAATCAGTGTACACGTTAAGGTAAAGAGTAACCAGATAGCATACTATCATATCGAGCAAGAAAGTCATCCCTATATATGTCCAAGCATCCACTACAATATACATCCTATGTATAGTAATGTTACGACCCAAATATTGGCCCATGACCGGCAACTTAACCACGTAACGTCTACAGGCGTAACGCGACTAAGTGAACCGAAAACCCAGAAATCAAACCAGTAAAATTATAGAGTGTTATAAGTTTAAAATGAAAGCACTTACTAACATGTTAAGAAATCTAAGTAAACAATCACCAAGATAGCAATATACGACGCCGTAGCGAAGATCAAGATCCACGAGTGGGAACATCACAGATAGGATAAACTGCAAGTACAGTCGGCTCACAACGAGCTCGACACCAGAATACAAATAATATACATCATCGTCCTCACACTGTCTCTAAGTCAAATACATACATGGTAGATGGAGAATACTAGATACAACAATGTACATAACTGAAAGATAAACAGATACCGCACAAAACCCACCTATCAGCAAAAGAGCTAGTACACCAACTATGGGGGTATCTGTGTCAAAAGATGCAAAACGCAGCCTGCCGCGACTACTCCGAAGGGCAACCTGCAAACACTGTGGCACAACGGGGGTGAGTTGCCAACTCGTGAATAGAGATAACATATAAAGGTAATCGCGAGCATGCACGTACTGCGCTAATCTATCATATGCCAACAGATGATATCAATATGCGATAAGCAGTATGTGCAATAATCATGCAAGTGCTTTATCAGGTAATATAACTACAGGATGAGGTACAATAATAAATGCTGAGCATGGGCAATATAACATCTACACGGAATGTCAACGTGGAATATATAATCGGTGTCCATCAATACACCCAGATCCCCCAAATAGCTCAGACGCCGACACTCTCATCGGCCCTCAAATCCTGTAAATCTCTGAGAATCCCGAGTGCCCAACATCGGCACCCAAATATCATAAATACTCGTGTCCAGCATCGACACGCAAATCCTCATCCATAGGGTCCTGTCAGTCCGGGTCAACCCACGGGCTCCGTCTGCGGTATCGGCCCTCGGCCCCGGCAGTACGGATCACCCCGCATCCATCTATCGACTCTGATTAGTATCCTCCGGATAACTTTCAGGTCCAAACAATCACCGGTAGATAGTAGTCTCTCTGCCAGGCTCACCGTCTACTACACAGCGAAACCGTTCTCGTCCCAGGGTACCATACCGGGTCCACCATGTACCCGTAATCGGCCTCAACCAGCTCCTCGATTCGGGCTCGCATATATCACTCTAGCACCGAGGAAACACACGCACCGAAATATCATATCAAGGGAGCCAGGTTTTTAAATGATTACATATTTGAAATAGCCACGGTTCCCAAATCCAGAAATCACATGTAATCCAAACCAATATGCAAGTCAATGATCCGATATGACATGTGCATCAAATATGAATATCATGTCAAGTCACATAAAGATGAGCTACAATATAATGATCCGATGTGATATATGCATCAAGTATGAATATCTTGTCAAGTCACATATAGATGAGCTACAATATAATGATCCGATGTGATATATGCATCAAGTATGAATGTGTAGCGTCTTGAAAAGTCGTTTTGGTGTTTTCCTGAAATTCGGTGAAAATTCGGTATTTTTCCGAAAACCGTCTTTCTTGTTATTTTGCAGTTTAGGGCTAATTATACCTTAAATGGATAGGTAATTACTTGTTTTTAGTAACTAATGAGTTAATTATGAAATTTTGGTCATTTAAAAATTTTTCCCTATTTTTCAATTTTTTAATATTATTTTAAGCCGGTAAGAAAATACATTAAATAAGCGATAAATACAAATTTTTCCGGGCTAATTTTAATCTCTAAAATTATGATAATTATATTCTAGTGATAACATGAATTTTTAGTAATTTATTTTGATTTTTAACAAATTTCTATGTTATGAAACGAATTTATTGAATTTTGAGCTAAAACTTGCAATTTTTGAGTTGTAGGGGGCCTTTTTGCATAAAATTTCTTTTGTAAAACCCCTCTTTCATTTCCCTCAGCCCTAGGACAGCCCAACCATGACCAAGTCCAGAAAATTCTGATCTCTTTTCTTTAGTTGTTTCTTGAGTTGAATTAAGGGGTTTTTTGGATTTATTTTAATTTATAATGGATAAAGTATGATACATTGACTTTGGAACTTGACCCTTGACCTTCCCACTCACCCCACACCCTCTCCCATACCTCCTACCTGGCCGAAACCTGCACCCCTCTTCCTCATCTCTTTTCTTTGCATTTTTCTTCAATTTCCTTCAAGAAAATACATCAAATCCATGAATTAATTCCAAAAATCCAAACAAAATCCTTATGCTATCATTATCCTTAGCCATTCTTGGTTGAATCTTGGAGCTAGGAAGCCATTCCTTGGAGCAAATTCTCTTGCTTGATCCATTGATCAAGAGGTATAATTCTCATCAAGTTGCTTTCTTTTGCTAAAAAATTCCTTTAATTGTATGGTTAGTGTTAAAAGTTAGCTTATTTCTAATCTAGTTTAAAAGAGTAGTTTGTTTAAATTAGGGTTTTGAAGCCATGATAATTAATTAAGTTGTTTATTAGTTAATCTAGTTGTTAGTGAACTAATCTATATGGTTACCTTGTTATGTAGTCTTTAATTATGCTAATTTAGGTAATTTTAGAAGTTGATTTTAGTTGTAAATTGTTGTTTTAAATTTTCAAGAGAAGGTTTTTGTATGGAATTGATATTTGAAACTTGATTAGTGAGTTGATTAAGTTTTAGAAAGCATTGTTTAATTGATTTAAACCTAATTTGCTATCTAGTGTTTTGCTAACCTTAATCTAAGAGGTGAACTTGCTAATTGGGGTTGAAATTAGTGTTAATTAAGTTTTTCAAGTATGGTTTTTGATTTGCAATTGCTATTTATAAAAATCAAGAAAGGGTTTGGTTGTGGAATATAGGTTTTGGAGCATGGTTAATGTGTTGTAATTAGTGGGTGTGGATTGCTTGTAGTGTGCTTGGGTGAGTATGCTTTATTGTAGTCGTTTTGTCGCAAATCGGCGATTTTTGCACCGATTTTTGGAATGCATATGCTTACTAGATTTTTATATAAATTATGTGATGGACTATTTTTGATATCTTGATGATTGTAATGGCTTGTCCTACGACTTTTAGGATGCGTGAGTGCGGTTTTTGGGTAGTCGGGTTTTAGTTTTGCCGGGTGACCCAAATCGGCGTTTTTGGCAGTTTTTGCGATTTTCGCGTGTGTTCCGCGCACTTTGTGCACGTTGTACCTAGCTAGCGAACTTTAGTAGTTTCGTTGGGGTTTGCGTCGTTCTTGATATGTAACCTTATAATTGGTAATGATGTAAATTCCAGGTTCGGTCGCGGAAACGTCAGACGCGGCGCGAAAGGGAAAGGCGGTGATTGGACACAGCTAGCCAGGGATCCCGGTGAGTAGATTTAACATCTACGGGGGACGATCGTTTGGATGGCGCAAGTCGCCCGATAGATTTAGTAAACTGAAAATAAAATAGTAAACTGGATAACCACTTGTGACATTAGAATAATAATACTGGCATGATAATTGCTGCAATTAGATCAATATGTTATACCCATATACGCAAACTCAATTGTAGGACACATGCACCATTACCAGGTTTTTATATGCAGCACGAGCACTATTCATGTTTACACACACACCCTGGTAATTGCCATGCCACCACACTAGATAACATTTAAATTTAAACCTTTTACTAATTGATACTTAAACTGGTGCTATTGCCTTTAATTCCTTAAAATGAAACCGTAGAATTGCTATTCATGTGCATGTACTTCATCATATTAATTGTTCATGCTTAATCCATTAATCACACATCGCAACTTGATTATTGATATCATATGCATTCATTATCACTGATATATGCACTTATGAGGATTTCTTGAGATTTTATGATATTGCTGGATTTCGGGGGAAAGCCGCAAAATTTCCAAACTTATGATATTTTTAAAACATGTAAATTGCGGTTTTCTAGTGATGTAAGTGTCGTCCACCATGAGTTTGCTGTGGCTTTGGAAATCCGTGTCGAGGAGTGGAGGAACCGGCACGGGTACATGGTGGGCCCGGTAAGGTACCCCGGGGCAAGAGGAATGTGGTGATGACGTTGAGCCTGGCAGGGGACGGATTACCTACCGGTGACTGTTTGGGACGGCGGATATCCAGAGGATACCGACCGTGGCCGCTAGATGATGAGATATTGATATTTGAGATGGGTCAGCCGGACGGCTGAGGCCAGAGATACATTTATGAGATTTGAGACAGCTTTTGGGTGTCGTTGCTGGACACCGATTTTTGTCGATTCATTGACATTATGCTGGCTTTCTAAAAGAGTTTCAAAAACAAAAAGAGAATAAATATTTCTTATATATACATATTGAGACCTCAGATATTCATGTTGCATACATATTAGCACACTGATATGATATACACACCTGCTAGTGCATCCAGTCATACCTGTATTTTAGATGCTAGGATGCTTGTGTGCATGCATACGATAGCCTTTTCAGATGTTATTTATTACTCACGAGTTGGCAACTCACCCCCGTTGTGCCACAGTCTTTTGCAGGTCCGCTCCGTCAGTTCAGTAGCGGCGGGCGCACTTGTTCTTTTGCCTGTTTTGCTTGGGCTCGAGATTTGCTCATAGGTGGGTTATGTTATTATTTTGTACCACCTTGTATATTCTTGTATCTAGTGTACTCCATCTACTGTTTCTACCAGATTATTGTATATTGACCTAGAAATGAGACTGTGAGGTTTGTGGATTTTATGCTGTATTTTGGGGTCGAGCTCACTTGAGCCGACATGCTACTTTTTCATGCTTCCTTATGCTTTATTATGCTTGCTGTCATTTACATTGCGTGGGATTTGTGACCGCCTTATGGCGAAGAGCTAGCTCCCGCTTGGGGATGCCCTATTTTGTTGGATTCATGTATATATTTTGTTGTACCCATTTTTGGGGGTCAGTATTTACAAAGGAGACTCTGCCGAAATTTTCGGGAAAAATTGGTATTGTTTTTAAAAAGTGTTTTACATGACTTATTTGATAACTTGCTTTCAAATGATTGGGTTTTCTTCACTCTTTTGCTTCATTGGTTTTGTTTTCTGGGCTTTGGCTTACTTATTTTACGGACGCCTTTAGACGTTTCGTAAACTTAAGTGCCAGTCACGTTCCGTACCCTGCGGGTCGTGACAGAATGACATGTCAAGTCACATATAGATGAGCTACAATATAATGATCCGATGTGATATATGCATCAAGTATGAATATCATGTCAAGTCACATATAGATGAGCTACAATATAATGATCCGTTGTGATATATGCATCAAGTATGAATATCATGTCAAGTCACATATAGATGAGCTACAATATAATGATCCGATGTGATATATGCATCAAGTATGAATATCATGTCAAGTCACATATAGATGAGCTACAATATAATGATCCGATGTGATATATGCATCAAGTATGAATATCATGTCAAGTCACATATAGATGAGCTAAATATAATGATCCAATGGAAATTCTACAGTGTGAGTGTCATGGCAATTACTAACGGTGTGTATGTAACATGCAGGATAGTGCTCGTGCAACATGGACCGTTAGTAATGGTGCGGTGTTCTATCAATTCTAGTTTATATCCATATAGCAGAGAATGCAGTATGCATTAAATAGTAGCCATGCACAGTCAATGTATGTAAATGTAGCTATAAGGTCTTATCAGCCCTGACGTAGAACGTCATGAGGGCGATATCCCCGTAGATGTTAAATCTACTCACCGTAGTCTCTCTCTAGGTATAGCCGACGACTTGTTCCCCTCCTTCGCGGCGCCCATCGCACTCGCCTGCGAATCCTAGAATTTCACAATATATCACTCATAAGCTCAAAACTGTACAAACACGACATTTAAAGCCAACTACAAACCCGTGTCGCAACCAGGCGCGCGTGTGCGCGATACGCTAAAACGTGTGATTACGCGCCTGAAGCCACTCCGACACGTCGCGATACGCAGAAACCCCAAACCCATACACACGTATCACGCGTGTCGCGAAAGATTAAAAACTACCGGAAATAGGGTATTCTACTCCAGATTTTGATACAGAACTGATCTTGTAAAAATAGATATACCAAAATACTCCACATAGCAGCAGACTCCAGTGACCCAAACCCCAACTCCCAACTCCCTCATCTGGCCGCAAATTGCGGCCAGAATGATTATTCCGGCGGCCTCACTTGGGAATTGGGCTCCCAGGTTTGGTGTGTGCACTCTATACCCCCCATACATGCTACAATAACATCTAGTTTCACTCTGAAATATCTCGGGTAGCAGCAGATCCTACAGAGCCTTATTTCTAGTTAAAATCCACACTTTTGCACTAAAATGGAACTTTACGGTATTTCTGTGCAAACTGAAACAAATCTGGCCTAAAAATAGCTCTAATAACATATAATAGAGCTAACACAACTAACAAAACCTTAATCTAACATGTGAATCATAAATATCCTTTAATATCACTAAAAATGCACAAAAATGAGATTTTTACTAAAGAATACTACAAGTTTAAGGAAAAGGAGTGCTAACATGAGTTAATACCTTCAAAAGACCCTATGAAACACCAAAAATCCCAGCCTTAACATCAAGTGTGCAGATTTTCTTTCAAACACCTCAAAAAGCTCACTTTTCCATGGTTTTGTGATGAAAATGTGTTGATTGTGTAGGGTTTTTGTGTAGGGATCAAAGAGAAGTGAAAAGGAGAGGAAAAGATGAGGAAAAGCTAGGGTTTTTCTCCTCTCAATTCTGCAGAATTCAGAATGAGGAGGAAGAGAAAGAAGAGAGAAGAAAAGGGTCAAAAAAGTCAAAGTTCAATATCTAACACCATGGCTCATTTTCTATTGGATTTGAATTATAAAATGGGGTTTTGTTTTGGATAAAAGGGTGGGGAAAATAACAACCATGTATGAAAGAAAATGGTTAACATGTTATACCAAAAACCCTAAGTCACAAAAATGGCTAAGTGTGCAAGTGTACACTACAAAGGCAAATTTTCCAATTTGCCAACACGACTAAAATAACTAATAATCCTAGATACACATATAATAACACGCACAATTACTAATTATCACGAAAAACATTCTAACGGAAATTCAAAGTGTTACAATCTACCCCCCTTAAAGAAATTCGGTCCCCGAATTTAAAAATCTAACTATACGCACCTTCAAAAAGATGGGTATACCTCTTCCTCATCTCGCTCTCGGTCTCCCAAGTGACCTCCTCTCCACTCTGGCCATGCCAAAGTACCTTGACGGATGGTATCTCTTTCGACCTCAATTTCTTCACTTGTCGATCCAAGATCATCACCGGCTGCTCTGCATAGGAAAGGTCGCGCTCAAGCTGGATCGTCGGGTGCTGAATCGCATGCGAAGGATCAAGAAGATATCTGCGGAGCATCGAAACGTGAAATACGGGGTGCACGTCTGGAAAACTGGGCGGAAGGGCTAATTGATACGCAACCGCACCAACACGCTCGAGGATCTCGAAGGGGCCCACATATCTGGGACTAAGCTTCCCCTTCTTCCCAAATCTCATCACGCCTTTCATTGGGGAGACCCTCAAGAAAACATGATCACCAACAGAAAACTCAAGTCTGCGCCGACGACGGTCCGCATAAGACCTCTGCCTACTCTGGGCTGCTCTCATCCTATCGCGAATCAACTGGATCTTCGCGGTCGTCTCCTCCATAATCTGCGGTCCTAAGATACTGCTCTCACTGAGCTCCGTCCAAAAGGTGGGCGATCTGCATCTCCTCCCATAAAGAGCCTCAAACGGTGGCATCTGAATGGTCTCCTGGTAGCTGTTGTTGTAGGAGAACTCTACTAAGGGCAAATGATGATCCCAGCTACCTCCGAAGTCTAAAACGCATGCTCTGAGCATGTCCTCGAGAGTCTGAATAGTCCGCTCTGACTGTCCGTCGGTCTGCGGATGGAATGCTGTGCTGAAACTCAAGCGAGTGCCCAAAGCCTCCTGAAGCCTCTGCCATAACCGGCTGGTAAACTGGGTACCTCTATCGGACACGATACATGTCGGAACTCCGTGCAGTCGTACAATCTCGTCAATGTAAATCTGGGCATACTGAGCAAATCCGAAAGTCGTCTTCACCGGCAGGAAGTGAGCCGCTTTCGTCAAACGATCCACGATCACCCAGATGGAGTCATAGCCTCGACTAGTCCTGGGTAGACCCATAATGAAGTCCATAGATATCTATTCCCATTTCCACTCCGGAATGGGTAACGGCTGTAGCTCTCCCGCGGGCCTCTGGTGCTCAGCCTTGACTTGCTGACAAGTCAGGCATCTCGACACAAAATCTGCAATGTCTCTCTTCATTCCGTCCCACCAGTAAACACCTCTCAAGTCATGGTACATCTTGGTGAAACCGGGATGAACACTATATACCGATCGATGTGCCTCCTCAAGAATCTCGCGCCGCAATCCCTCAGCATCTGGTACGCACAGTCTAGTCCCAAATCATAATATCTCCTGATCATCGATCATGAACTCGGAAAATCTGCCCTGTCCCATCTGTGTCCTGATCTCAGAACAGCGGTCATCACTGTGCTGTGCCTCATGTATACGGTCAAACAAATGTGGGCGTGCACGAACCTGCGCAATCTGTCCTCCGATCGGCATAAACTCGAACTGTACCCGGCTGTCGCATAAGATCTGCTAATCTGCCGACGACTGCCTCTGCACTGCGCTCAAACAAGACAGACTACCCTCGGGCCTCCTGCTCAAAGCATCCGCCACTATATTCGCCCTGCCCGGGTGATACAAGATCTCACAATCGTAGTCCTTCACTAATTCCATCCATCGGCGCTGTCTAAGGTTCAGGTCTCGCTGCTGAAATATATACTTTAAGCTCTTGTGGTTAGTGAATATCTGGCACGACTCTCCATACAGATAATATCGCCAGATCTTAAGTGCAAAGACCACTGCAGCTATCTCCAGATCATGAGTGGGGTAATTCTGTTCATGTTTCTTTAATTGCCGCAAAGCATACGCGATCACCCTGTCATGCTGCATCAAAACGCACCCTAGCCCCACTAATGAAGCATCACAGTAAACCACAAATCCGCCTGATCCTGAAGGCAATGATAGCACTGGTGTCGTAGTCAGTAGAGCCCGTAGCTGCTGGAAAATGTGCTCACACTCCTCCGTCCAATCGAAGCGAACTCCCGTCCGGGTCAACCCGGTCAAAGGTGTAGCAATGCGAGAGAAGTCCTGCACAAATCACCTGTAATAGCCTGCCAGCCCTAGAAAGCTGCGAACCTCCGTCACTGACGTGGGTCTAGGCCAACTCCGAACTGCCTCGATCTTCCTCGGTTCTACACATATACCATCTTGTGTAATCACGTGCCCCAAGAAGTCTACGTTGTCTAGCCATAAAGCACACTTGGAGAATTTGGCGAAAAGCTGAGGCTCCCTCGAGGTCTGCAGTGAAACCCGCAGGTGCTGCTCGTGCTCCACTCTACTCTGAGAATACACCAAGATATCGTCAATGAACACTATGATGAACAGATCAAGATACGGCCGGAAAATGCGGTTCATCCAGTCTATAAATGCTGCTGGCGCGTTGGTGAGTCCGAACGACATCACCAAAAACTCATAATGGCCGTAGCGCGTGCAGAAAGCTGCCCTAGAAATGTCCTCCTGTCGAACCCGCAGCTGATGGTAGCCTGATCGCAAATCGATCCTCGAAAAGTATACTGCCCCCTGAAGCTGGTCGAACAAATCGTCGATTCTTGGCAAAGGATACCTGTTCCGCACTGTCACCCTGTTCAGCTGGCGGTAGTCGATACACAAACGCATACTGCCGTCCTTCTTCTTGACAAACAGGACTGGAGCACCCCACGGAGAAACACTGGGTCGAATAAGTCCATTATCCAGCAAATCTTGCAACTGACCCTTCCATTCTCTAAGTTCCGCCGGGGCCATCCGATAAGGCGGTTCAGAAATAGGCCCCACGCCAGGAACCAAATCAATACAGAAAGAAATATCACGCTCGGGCAGTAGCCCAGGAAGCTCGTCAGGGAACACATCAGGAAACTCGCTAACAACCGGAACCTGATCCATCGGAACCTCTGTAGCTCTAGTATCGCAAACATAGGCGAGAAATCCTTGACATCCCTTCCTCAAAAGCTGTCCAGCGCGAAAAGAAGAAATCACACTGTGAGGGGTAACACCATGGTCCCCCAACACAACAACAACCGACTCGCCGGAAAAACAAAATCGAACCGTCTTCTCGCGGCAATCAACAGAAGCATAGCACGTGGCTAACTAATCCATGCCCAAAAGAACGTCGAAGTCCAACATCTCAAGAAGGATCAAATCGACCGGCAACCCTCTCTCGCCGAAACGGACGGTACAGGATCGGAACACGTGACTAGCGACAAACGACTCTCCCATGGGAGTAGTCACAACTAGCGGCTGATCAAGCAAACCAGAATCTCTACCCAAACTCGGCACGAAGTGTATGGATACGTATGAGTACGTGGAAACATATGAGCACAAGGATCCAGATCAGACAATACGTGTGCAACAAAGGACATACTGAAAGAGTACCTGAAAGCTCTGCGTTGGACGCCCTCACGTCCCGATGAGTCGAAGCGAAAACTTATGCCTGTCCTTCATCTGCGACTGACCGAACTCCTCCTCTACTAACCTGACCCCTCTGCGCGAACCCTCCACGTCCACGACGTCTCAAAATACGACCCTGACGTGGTGTGAAGGAACACTGCCTGATGAGGTGTTGAAGGCTCCCACATCGTAAACATCTACGCGCTGGCTGCCGTCCTCCATGGGGATGAGAGCCGAACAACTGTCCTCGTCCTAAGCCTCTGCTCTGGGCTGGTACACCAGTACGATTCCTCAACTGTTCTAGAACTCTCACGGTCTCTGGAAGACATGTTCCGTAAACTGGGGCTGCCTCCACCGGTGCTATGTAGGGGATGGAATACTGCATGATGATCGCAAGGAACAACTAGGTAACAGGGGTGACAACCACCTGTCGCTGCGCTCGAACGACCTCTACCAACGAGCTCATCGCCTGGCGTAGGCCCTGCATCTCTACCACTAGTCTAGCGATCTGATCTGTCGTGGGGGAACAATCTGTCCTGGTATAACAGGAGTACTACTCGGATTAGTCCTCGTCTCAGATGAATCAACTCGAACCTCGGCTCTCACGGCCGCTCTCTGCACCCTCGTAGTCCTTGGCGGCATAATGGCTGAAAAAAAGGTAGGATTCGATGAGGATACAAAAATCGAATCGCAAGGATGTATACAATCATGAGGGAATTTCAATCAATAAGTCCTAAGGTCGCATAGGCGGAGTACCGTGTCGTGAGTATGCCGCGGATCATACACACGCTACGCTACCCTGCTGCAGCTACCTACTCCATCATACCAGGGTCATCCTACACTCCGAAGGTAAAACCTATGCTCTGATACCAACTTTGTCACGCCCCAATGTTTGGCCCGTGACCGGCAACTTAACCACGTAACGTCTACAGGCGTAACGCGACTAAGTGAACCGAAAACCCAGAAATCAAACCAGTAAAATTATAGAGTGTTATAAGTTTAAAATGAAAGCACTTACTAACATGTTAAGAAATCTAAGTAAATAATCACCAAGATAGCAATATACGACGCCGTAGCGAAGATCAAGATCCATAGGTAGGAACATCACAGATAGGATAAACTGCAAGTACAGTCAACTCACAACGAGCTCGACACCAGAATACAAATAATATACATCATCGTCCTCACACTGTCTCTAAGTGAAATACATACATGGTAGATGGAGAATACTAGATACAACAATGTACATAACTGAAAGATAAACAGATACCGCACAAAACCCACCTATCAGCAAAAGAGCTAGTACACCAACTATGGGGGTATCTATGTCAAAAGATGCAAACCGCAGCCTGCCGCGACTACTCCGAAGGGCAACCTGCAAACACTGTGGCACAACGGGAGTGAGTTGCCAACTCGTGAATAGAGATAACATATAAAGGTAATCGCGAGCATGCACGTACTGCGCTACTCTATCATATGCCAACAGATGATATCAATATGCGATAAGCAGTATGTGCAATAATCATGCAAGTGCTCTATCAGGTAATATAACTACAGGATGAGGTACAATAATAAATGCTGAGCATGGGCAATATAACATCTACACGGAATGTCAACGTGGAATATATAATCGGTGTTCATCAATACACCCCGATCCCAAAATAGCTCAGACGCCGGCACTCTCATCGGCCCTCAAATCCTGTAAATCTCTGAGAATCCCGAGTGCCTAACATCGGCACCCAAATATCATAAATACTCGTGTCCAGCATCGACACGCAAATCCTCATCCATCGGGCCCCGTCAGTCCGGGTCAGCCCACGGGCTCCGTCTGCGGTATCGGCCCTCGGCCCCGGCAGTACGGATCACCCCGTATCCATCTATCGACTCTGATCAGTATCCTCCGGATAACTGTCAGGTCCAACCAATCACCGGTAGGTAGTAGTCCCTCTGCCAGGCTCACCGTCTACTACACAGCAAAACCGTTCTCGTCCCGGGGTACCATACCGGGTCCACCATGTACCCGTAATCGGCCTCAACCAGCTCCTCGATTCGGGCTCACATATATCACTCTAGCACCAAGGAAACACATGGTGGACGCACCGAAATATCATATCAAGGGAACCGGGTTTTTAAATGTTTACATATTTGAAATAGCCACGGTTCTCAAATCCAGAAATCACATGTAATCCAAACCAATATGCAAGTCAATGATCCGATATGACATGTGCATCAAATATGAATATCATGTCAAGTCAAATAAAGATGAGCTACAGTATAATGATCCGATGTGATATATGCATTAAGTATGAATATCATGTCAAGTCACATATAGATGAGCTACAATATAATGATCCGATGTGATATATGCATCAAGTATGAATATCATGTCAAGTCACATATAGATGAGCTACAATATAATGATCCGATGTGATATATGCATCAAGTATGAATATCATGTCAAGTCACATATAGATGAGCTACAATATAATGATCCGATGTGATATATGCATCAAGTATGAATATCATGTCAAGTCACATATAGATGAGCTACACTATAATGATCCAATGGAAATTCTACAGTGTGAGTGTCATGGCAATTACTAACGGTGTGTGTGTAACATGCAGGATATTGCTCGTGCAACATGGACCGTTAGTAATGGTGCGGTGTTCTATTAATTCTAGTTTATATCCATATAGCAGGGAATGCAGTATGCATTAAATAGTAGCCATGCACAGTCAATGTATGTAAATGTAGCTATAAGCTCCTATCAGCCCTGACGTAGAACGCCATGCGGGCGATATCCCCGTAGATGTTAAATCTACTCACCGTAGTCTCTCGCTAGGTATAGCCAACGACTTATTCCCCTCCTTCGCGGCGCCCGTCGCACTCGCCTGCGAATCCTAGAATTTCACAATATATCACTCATAAGCTCAAAACTGTACAAAAACGACATTTAAAGCCAACTAGAAACCCGTGTCGCAACCAAGCGCGCGTGTGCGCGATACGCTAAAACGTGTGATTACGCGCCTGAAGCCACTCCGACGCGTCGCGATACGCAGAAACCCCAAACCCATACACACGTATCACGCGTGTCGCGAAAGATTAAAAACTACGGGAAATAGGGTATTCTACTCCAGATTTTGATACAGAACTGATCTTGTAAAAATAGATATACCAAAATACTCCACATAGCAGCAGACTCCAGTGACCCAAACCCCAACTCCCAACTCCCCCATCTGGCCGCAAATTGCGGCCAGAATGATTATTCCGGCGGCCTCACTTGGGAATTGGGCTCCCAGGTTTGGTGTGTGCACTCTATACCCCCCATACATGCTACAGTAACATCTAGTTTCACTCTGAAATATCTCGGGTAGCAGCAGATCCTACAGAGCCTTATTTCTAGTTAAAATCCACACTTTTGCACTAAAATGGAACTTTACGGTATTTCTGTGCAAACTGAAACAAACCTGGCCTAAAAATAGCTCTAATAACACATAATAGAGCTAACACAACTAACAAAACCCTAATCTAACATGTGAATCATAAATATCCTTTAATATCACTAAAAATGCACAAAAATGAGATTTTTACTAAAGAATACTACAAGTTTAAGGAAAAGGAGTGCAAACATGAGTTAATACCTTCAAAAGACCCTATGAAACACCAAAAATCCCAGCCCTAACATCAAGTGTGCAGATTTGCTTTCAAACACCTCAAAAAGCTCACTTTTCCATGGTTTTGTGATGAAAATGTGTTGATTGTGTAGGGTTTTTGTGTAGGGATCAAAGAGAAGTGAAAAGGAGAGGAAAAGATGAGGGAAAGCTAGGGTTTTTCTCCTCTCAATTCTGCAGAATTCAGAATGAGGAGGACGAGAAAGAAGAGAGAAGAAAAGGGTAAAAAAAGTCAAAGTTCAATACCTAACACCATGGCTCATTTTCCATTGGATTTGAATTATAAAATGGGGTTTTGTTTTGGATAAAAGGGTGGGGAAAATAACAACCATGTATGAAAGAAAATGGTTAACATGTTATACCAAAAACCCTAAGTCACAAAAATGGCTAAGTGTGCAAGTGTACACTACAAAGGCAAATTTTCCAATTTGCCAACACGACTAAAATAACTAATAATCCTAGATACACATATAATAACACGCACAATTACTAATTATCACGAAAAACATTCTAACGGAAATTCAAAGTGTTACAAGTAATGGCCTCTAAGGCATACATATAACTAACAATCTCCCACTTGCACTAGGGCCATCTGATAGCAGTGGTTGTAGTATCTCATACTCAACCATCCCATAAAAGTCTCTCTCTGGGTAAAGGCCTTTGTGAGTGGATCCGCCGTGTTTTCCTCTGAGTCTTCTCTCCTAACCTTGATCCCCTGGAGATCAACCATCTCCACGATCAGGTGATACTGCCTAAGAATATGTCTGGATCACTGATGGGACGGGCGTTCCTAGGCATAAGCCACAACTCCATTGTCACACAATGGGAGGAACGAAGTTCATCTCATAAACTAATATACACCCAGACTGCCTCTTTGGTAGCGGTGTATCCAGCCTTTATCGTCTAGTATGCCACGGTATCTAGCTTGGAACTCTTCCAACATACCGTCCCTTTACTGAGGGTAAAGACAATGCCTGTGACTGACATTCAGTCGTCCTTATCACCCTGAAACCCTTCCAGTGATTCTCCCCAGGATCGATTGATACCATCTCACTACAACTAGTGAGAATCCTAACATCCAATTACTTCTATCTCATAGATCAAAACTCAGGATTTAGGAGGTATCACTTTGATCCTTTATGGAGAATCCTTGTGATAAGCGGAGATTGACCGAGCGTAGCATAGGAAACTCCTTCCCTATCAAGAGTATGCCATCCACGTAATCTACGAGGATCATCACCATACTCCCTACTACCTTTTTGTATATACAAGGTTCATCTACCATTTTGATGAAGTTAAAATCTTTGACTACCATATCAAAACAGACGTTCCAACACCGCGATACCTGGTTTATCCTATAAAGCATCTTGTACACGTTTCCGCTGCTCCCACTGTCTTCTTATAGACGTTCTCTTCTAAATCATTATTTAGAAAGCCAGTCATGGTACCCAACCACCAGATATCGTTGTCATGGTATGTAGAAATGGCAAGTAGGATCCGGATGGACTTAAGCATAGCCACTGGAAAGGGTTTCATCATTATCCACGCCTGGTTGATGACGAAAACCTTTAACAAGTCTAGCTTTGAAAGTCTCAACTTTTCCATCTACACCAAGTAATCTTCTCAAGATATACTTTCTCCTGATGGGGATTTAACCCTTTAGATATAGCAACTAAAGTCCATACTTTGTTGGTGTACATGGATTCCATCTCAGATCGCTAAGCATCCAGCCATTCTTACAGAGTCCCCACTCTTGATGGCCTGTTCGAAACTAGTTGGGTCATCATCTCATGATGCAATCCTCGCTCCCACTGTCATAGAGAAACCGAAGTATCTCTCAGGTGGGTGAGGACCCTACTAGATCGGCGGAGAGGCTGAGGTTCGTCGGGGACTATTGAATCGTTTGGTTCTGTCAAATCATCAGCTGCAGTTTTGTATAGCTGGAACCTTTCCAGTTCTACAGAATTGACCTTGCCTCGATCTTGTCCGGATTTTGCTTTTGACATAGGCTGGACAATCCCAAATCTTAATTCACTTAAGAGATGGATTCTTCCCATACCATATCTCATATGGAGTGGTAGGCAGTGATCTGATTCGAACCTAATTCAATAGGTATGCAGCTTCTCAAGTGCATATCCCCTAAAAGGAAATAGGTAACTCAGCAGTACTCATCATAGAGCGCACCATATCATATAGGGTGTGATTGCTTCGCCCCGATACACCGTTGTGCTGTGGTGTATACAGAGGAGTAACACTGAGAGAGAATCTCATTCTCTTTTAGAATAGTCCAGGAATTCTATGCTTAAGTATTCTCCTCCTTGATCTCATCATAGAACATAATACTTATACCCGTATTTTGGTTCTCTACTTCTAACTTATATTCTGTGAATATCTCAAAAGGTTCGGACTTGTGTTTCAACAGGAACATATGTCTGAATCTTGAGAGATTATCAGAGAATGTAATAAAGTACAAAGGACCGGTCTTGGTATGTATAGACAGGGGACCTTCATACATCAGCATGTATCAATCCTAAGAGTTCACCAACTCTTTCTCTGTTTCCAATAAACAGAGCTATGGCCATCTTATCTTTGTGACATGACCGGCAAGTTTCACAAGATGTAAATTCAAACAGATTTAAATATGCATCTAAATGTAATTTCAGCTAGTCGGGTCGCATTGATATGACCTAGTCTACAATACCTCAAGAAGGATTCGTTCATTTATGAACTTTTCCTCCTCTGTGTGTTCTGCATACTAGGAACTGTAGTTTGATTTAGAACGTCAATGCTTTTAGGTAACGTGCCTGAACCGATCAACTTTTGAAATAGGAAATGTTCAAAACATTATCCAATCAATACAAAATTATATCCTTCTTTAATAAATAAAGAGATTGATATGATTTTGTATATCACGTTCGGTATCTAATAGCATTTGTTCAGAATCAATGTACTGGTAATACAGGGTGACAGTGACCAACAGACTTGGCTGCAACACTTGCACCGTTTTCTGTCTCATGAAACTTATCACCCGTTCTCAGCTCTCTACCTATCTGTAGCCCATGTAACAGATTACATATGCGGGATCCTGATCCGGTATCTCATACCCAGGACGTAAAGAATATTAAGAAACAGTTCTATGTAATGAACACACCCGAAGATGATGCATCAGCATGCACTTTCTTCGTTTGGGCGGCACGGGAAATCTGGTATTCCCCAATTTCCTGCTCTGTCTTATAAAAATTATAAGTTGGAGCGGGACCAACGTTCCCCAGCTCAGTATAACAAGCGGGTTCGGTCAATATATCCGTATTATTATTTTGATTAAGGCGTGATATGGTCGCTACCTGGAGAGAGAGAGAAGAAAACATTCAGCGTATGCTCTTGCAAGATCAGATTGGTTATTATTTTATCTAATCAGGATGGCTCCCACTGTTTTTATCAAATCTTCCTTCAAACCCTAAAAGGAAAGACTAGCCGGGATTAATTAAACGCTACAAGTTCGCCAATCTTTCAGCCAGGCCAGTGTCAATACTTTGAGGGAGGTCCCCGTGCT
The DNA here is from genome assembly GCA_030015575.1 of Agapanthus africanus. Classification (NCBI taxonomy): domain Eukaryota; kingdom Viridiplantae; phylum Streptophyta; class Magnoliopsida; order Asparagales; family Amaryllidaceae; genus Agapanthus; species Agapanthus africanus. Next base: position 613,954,043 of record JASDDO010000024.1, read on the forward strand.
TTCGCACGGACCTAATTAAAATAAACCTCGTTTTCCCAGAGGCGTAACCCCCCTAACACCTTTCCAGACACCTACTTGATCGGCTAATTGTAATGTGTAAAACTCTCCCAGGAGTAACTCTTACTCGCAGCGGGTATCGGGATCCAACTATCTCATAGAAGGTATGCAATTTCATTGCAAATTTCAACACTTGAAATTCCCAATAATATTTTACCCCTAGCATTCTATGACCTTGACGAATGCCAAACAACCCATAGTCCACTAGTCAAGTTCAACCCATACATTTCTTGATTGAATTAAACCCACCCGCACGACCCTTGACGGATGCCAAACAACGTCATACGAATACCCTAATCCAATCTGCATCATATGCATAAGCAGATAAGTACTGGTTAGCTACCGCACACTACGTCTTGACGAATGCCAAACTACCGCAGCACGAATACTAAGTAGTACTTATCTGAAATGACGGAGGGCTACGACAGGTTTTTAAGAAAACCCTTTGCGTAATGAACTTGATATCGTTGTAAAATCGAGTGATTTTAAATGGAGTGTTTTTTAGGCTTTTCTAGTTTTGCTAAAGGGGTCACTCCCATTGAAGGGATCGTCGGCCCTTTCCTCATCGAATAAGGTGCATGATATTTCACAAATATCGCTATGCAAAGCATGAACTAGAAAAGCAATCAAAAGACAAACCGATGGTTGTAGCATCTGCCAGTTATTGCTAAAGGGGTCACTCCCGGTGAAGGGATCTCGGCCCTTTCCTTATGGAATAAGGTGCAGGATGTTCTACAAGGAACACCGCTTTGCAAAGCAAGAACTGTAGCTACCTGTTTTTGAAAATTCGATTCCACAACATCTTAGGTTTCTTTTCTTTCATTAATCACATTAATGAAGTCCCATCATTTAAGTCCACCTAAACATCACAGATAAATATAACGTACGCTTATGCCATCCGCATTCGCCTCGATGTCCCGTCTGCACCGTCAGGTTAGGTAATTAACGGCAGAGCGGGGCAGGGCTAGCGCGGGTGTAAAACATAAGCAACGTCTATATAATATATCATATATACTATATACAATATCTGTCTGAACAAATCACATGATCACATCACAGATAACGCAGCAGAAGAAATATATGAAATATTGGATATACTAGGACGTCCGTGTTTTCAATACGAGCCAGTATAAAACACGGATTCCACCGTCGTGATGAATAGCCAAACCCATACCCCTAGACCCCTACAAGAGCGGCAAGCAACCCTACGAATTCTAGGGTTAGGAGACTCGGCCTCGACTCCTCGAGATGGTCTCCCACTGAACCCTAGAACCCGGTTACTTGTGCTCCCCTCCTTGGGTTTATCCTAATGCGGAAAAGTAAATAATATACAATGGTGACATCTTCCGCAACCTGGAAGTGCCCCAATAAAAGAATATTACATACAAGTTTTTACATGAATGAAACTGAAAAACACTCATCTCACATAAAAACCCCCCGACTATTCAAACACGACGATCCAATATAACATATCCAGCAACACATAACATCACATGTCATCAACGTAAGTAAATATGCGCTTCCCAATTGTCGTTGACATATAGCAACGAAACCGGCGATATCACATATTACACTTACGGTCGCAGAAAAGAAAGTGTAAAACTACAACAGTTGGAATCCGCAACCTCCTTAGACATCGCATGCTTAATCAAATAAATTCCTTAGACATCGCATGCCTAACAATTATGAACCCCGCATTTTAGTCTCTATATCGAAAACACTTTTCAATATCTAGTCGGGCAATTCAACAAGATTCCCGATAAACTGATCGAATGCTCGTCGCAAACTTTAGTAGATGGCCGCACCCCCGGATGCCGTCGACAAAGTGCACTAAGGCGGAACACTGTTGCCGCGAGCACCCGAACGGATGCTTTTGGTGATGGGGTTCTCCTACTGTCACATGGTCGGGGCTATGGGGCATGGCTGTCTATTAAGTTTACCCAGCGAGTATCCGCGTACGCTACGTGATTGCGACGGACTTTTGATCACATCAAAATTCCGTGGCAACCGATCAAGTGAGACTAAACTGCTAGATTTATAATATTCAAAACAGTTATCTCATAACTATTTGTGGATTCCAAATATTGTATCACATTCCAGATAAATAGAAAATGTTAAACTTTCCGATCGAACAATCAAACACCCAAGTTTTCCCGAAACAGCTCAACACTTGAAATAAGTTTAAAAACATCCACTTCATGCCACAGTACCAACGGTCCAGCCGTAGAAGGGTCAAGCCAACGCCTCACATGTGGCACGCCGTACTGCCCCAAACCCTAAGGTTCAAAAGGCAGTTCAAGACGGTCACATAATCGAGTTAAGGTTTGTTGTCTTCTAGAGGGTCCATCGCGTTACTTGCACTACTTAGAACGTTCTTAAACTACGGAAAAATCCAACACTTGGAAATTTCCCGGCAGGGGAAAAGTGGGTATTTATATCCGGTCGAACTTTTTAACATGTTCTAAAAATTACCCGGAAAAACAAAAACAAAGTTAAACAATCCGATCAAAACATTGAGTCCCCAATACACCCCAGATAACTCAACTCTTGAGTGGAAGTTAAAAATTCCCAGAAAATACAGCACTTAAAAATAGAGATTACTGTGCAAACTACGTGGCAATATTCATCACTTTGGCCGCGAAACCGCCGCCCAAGCCAGGGTGGGGCCGCGGTTCCGCGGCGCAAAGGTCGATTTGAGATCACGTGCTTCACAGTAACTCCTAAAAAACCCTGCTGAATTTTTTGACAATTTTTAATTCACAAAAATCCACAATTTCAGAAAATGTACAGAGACGGGTATTCGATTAGGGTTTCGGGTTCGATCGGACTTCTAACTTCGTCTACACATCACCTAAAGCTCTAGCTAGGCTCTGATACCACTGTAGGGTTAGTAGGCATACTCAAGAGGTTCCACAAGGCATCAACCATGCCAAATTCAAAAATTTAGGTGCTGAGAAACCCTAATATAGATCGTTAACTAGAGGATAGGCGAAACTATAAGCTAGCAAACAACTTTACTAACGAGTGAAAGGGATTACAACCTTTGTAGATCCGGTCTTCCACTACTTTAGCTCCGTGTTGACGTCCCTCCACTGCGATCATCAGAATCCTGGACTCTAGTGATGGTTTCGTCGGAGAAATAATCGGGCTAGGTCATTGACTTCGGTGCCGAAGATGATCAACGTCGAGGCGACTCAAACTCAAGCTCCATCTTCACTTGGTCATGAACCTTATGAAGAAAACACCCTATACAACATGGCAAGTGGTAGAGGATGAAGAAATAAGAAGTGGGTTCACTTTGGATTTGGATTTCTCATTTGATTTCAACACTTGAAATTTTCTAGCAAGCTTTCTTCACTTCATGAAGAAGAAGAAGAAGAAGAAAAGAAAAAATGAATTATCTCTAATGAAAATTCAAGTGAAGTCTATCATATTGCAACCATGGGTGAGTTTAACCTTTGTCGAGACTAAACCCTAGTTTAAGTTAATGGTTAGGTTAGTAAAAGTGTCATGCAAAACAAAATGGTGGACTTTGTCAAAGATGCTTGAAAGCTTCATGAAGCTTCAAGTAAAGACAATGAAAGCCACCATTTTATTTCACAAAAATAAAAAAAACCCTAAACCATTAACTAAACATGGTGTAAGTCATACACACACCCAAGTTTGCATGTATCATCAAACATGATACAATCTAGTGCACAAAAAATATATCACATATACAACTTGTGCACATCAAGTGAGAAAATCAATATTAAGTGAACCAATACTAGTTAATGTAAAGTTATATATCAAATATATAATTATACATTAAATCATTAAATCAATACTTGATTTAACGATCCGGTCATATCGCATATAACCGACTAATATAAAGTGTATCAATATATCGAATCAACACTTGATTCGGTAACCCGGCTATATCACATATAACCGACCGATGATACAAATCGCGAGAATAGAATTCAGTATCACATACTGGTATTATTCTCGGTCCCGCACATATCTCATATGCGCTCCTATTTCATTTCGCTTGAGCTAGGAAACCTCTGTGTAGGACTCTAAAGACTCGTCAATACGCCGGCAATAGGTGATGATCATATCAAACACCCACAAGCCGCAAGCGGTCTGCTAAACGTAACGGCCACCCGGGTATTGAGCGATCAGAAGATCAACGAGCAAGCCCGCTCACACTCCTGTGAATCCAACCAGTAACACTTACCGTACAATCCGGTCTGTTCGTCTGATATGTCGCATATCTCGTCTAGGGGTGGTAAACGTCAGACCCCAATAACTCGATAAGTCGTGTCGATATGAGGCTCATAACGGGTCGAGAAACTACTGGTAACACTTACCAGTAAATCCCTAAAGCAGCCTTGGCCAAGGACTTCCTGTTATAGCCAATCGAACACAGCGCAACATCAACTCCCTATACCGGGAGAGACGAAACCCCTCCTATCGCTCATTGCCTCCATGTGATTCGGGACTGTACCCAAAAACCACCTTTTTGCACGCACTCTTAGACGTGGTATGATGGAAATCAAAGCACAGTGGGAATCACACAAGACTCTATGACGATCTCGGGTCTACAGACTAACCTGCAACAGTGTCACCAGAGAACTGCCATCTGACGTAAGGTATAATACCATCTGGGAGTTCTCAGCGAGTCCATCCTGTATACCCAGTCTCCATTAAGCACCCGTATATCATCTCTGATGTCAAACACCAATGGATATGGGATCATCCATCGCCCATCTATATGGGTCGAGAAGCTACACGCTAGTCTACTCTGGTATATCGATGCCCCATCTCGATACACCCACGACTAGGGACTTTGAAGGATGTACTTATGGACTACCATGTCCCTACTAGTATGATCCGCATCATAGTCCAGGTAGTCAAGTACAAATCCTAAAGGCTTTACCAACATGTAAATGAGAGACAATCAGTGTACACGTTAAGGTAAAGAGTAACCAGATAACATACTATCATATCGAGCAAGAAAATCATCCTTATATATGTCCAAGCATCCACTACAATATACATCCTATGTATAGTAATGACCTATAGGGCATACATATAACTAACAATAGACACATGCTAAAGGGGTTTAGTATGGATGATTCTAAGTATGGTAATGTACCCGCTTGTTTAGGAATCACTCTCTCCAAAGAGATGTCTCTCGAGACTGATTTGGAGAGGGCTGGCATACAAGGGATACCCTATGCTTTGGCAGATGGGTCAATCATGTATGCGATGTTATGTACCAGACCAGTTGTAGCTTACTCACTAGGTGTTGTGAATAAGTATCGAAAAGATCTTTGGGAAAACTACTGGACAACTGAAGAACATTCTTAAGTGCTTGAGAAGGACTAAAGAGATGTTCTTGGTGTATAGTAACGGTGAACTCTAGATGGAGTCCTTTACCGATTCAAGCTTCCAGAGTGATAATGACGACAGAAAGTCAGTCTCAAGTTTTGTCTTCACCCTCAGTAGAGGGACGGTATGTTGGAAGGGTTCCAAGCTATATACCGTAGCAGACTCGTTGATAGAGGCTAATTACATCGCTACCCACGATGCTGCCAAAGAGGTTGTCTGGTTGAAAAAGTTCATATGATGAACTAGGTTCCTACTGTAGGGTTAGTATAGCTCCTTAGCAAGGTTTTGGAAAGCATCAATCATGCTACTTTAAAATTTTTGGGGTGCTAAACAAACCCTAACCAAGATCTTAACAAGAGACTTAGGGTAAACATAGCAAGTAAACAACTTTCTTCTAAGAGTTCGGGATTACAGCCTTTGTAGTCCGTTCCTTCGCTTCATAAGCTCCAAGTAGTAGTCCCTTCGCCGCGATCCATGAACTCCTGGACTCTAAAGAGGCTCCACAAGTCGAATGATCCATGCTTGCTAGAAGTCTTCCTTTTCAAAGATGATCTACCTTGAAGAAACTCAAACGCAAGCTCTTGCTTCACTAATCAAGTATTTGCAAAGCAAACATCCTAATCTAAGTGGCTAGAATAGATGAGGATGATGAGTAGGAATTTAGCTCTCTTTTGTTTTCAATTTCTCACTCATTATCATCACATGTCAAAAAGCTAGAAAGCTTTTTCAAGAGGAAGAAGAAGAAGAAATCTATTTGTGATGAATAATGAAAACTTGTGTGAGGTTAGAAATGCAACCATGGGTTAAGAATGAAGACTTAACCCTTGTAGAGAATTAACTATGGTAAAGGGTTTGGGTTGGGTTAAGAAATATCTACACAAAATATCACAAGTCAAAGTCAAAGTTTCAAGAAGCTTCTTGAAAGCTTCATCCAAGTTTAACCCTAATCCAAACCCTAACCATATTTAAACTCCACAAAACATGTTGCATTTGTAACCATAACATGTTACAATATTATATATCACATATACAATATTTATTGTAATAAAATAAAATAATACAATTAACATATATCACATATATATCAATGTATTATCCAAGTGAGAAAAAGAATCTTTAAGTGAGCTAATATTTGTTAATGTAGTATAATATTGTTAGTTATATGTATGCCCTAGAGGCTATTACTGTACATGGGATGTATATTGTAGTGGATGCAGGGACATATATAGGGAGGACTTTCTTGCTCGACATGATAGTATGCTATCTGGTTGGTCTTTACTTTAACGTGTATACTGATTGTCTCTCTGTTACATGTTGGTAAAGCCCTTAGGTTGTGTACATGACTACCTGGACTATGATGCGGATCATACTATTGGGGACATGGTAGTCCATAAGTACATCCTTCAAGGTCCCTAGTCGTGGGTGTATCGAGACGGGGCATCGATATACCAGAGTAGACTAGCGTATATCTTCTCGACCCACATAGATGGGCGATGGATGATCCCATATCCATTGGTGTTTGACATCAGAGATGATATACGGGTGCTCAGTGGAGACTGAGTACACTGGACGGACTCGCCGAGAACTCCCAGATGGTATTATACCTTACGTCAGATGGCAGTTCTTTGGTGACACTGGTACAGGTTAGTCTGTAGACCCGAGATCGTCATAGAGTCTTGTGTGATTCCCACTGTGCTTTGATTTCCACCTTACCACGTCCAAGAGGGCGTGCAAAATGGTGGTTTTTGGGTACAGTCCCGAATCACATGGAGGCAATGAGCGATAGGAGGGGATTCGTCTCTCCCGGTATAGGGAGTTGATGTTGCACTGTGTTCGATTGGCTATAACCGGAAATCCCTGGCCATGGTTGCTGAGATTTACTGGTAAGTGTTACCAGTAGTTTCTCGAACTGTTATAGACCTCATATCGACACGTCTTATCGAGCTATTGGGGTCTGACATTTACCACCCCTAGGCGAGATATGCGACATATCAGACGAACAGACCGGACTGTACGGTAAGTGTTACTGGTTGGATTCACAGGAGTATGAGCGGGCTTGCTCGTCGATCTTCTGATCGCTCAATACCCGGGTGGCCGTTACGTTTAGCAGACCGCTTGCGGCTTGTGGGTGTTTGATATGATCATCACCTGCTGTCGGCGTATTGACGAGTCTTTAGAGTCCTACACAGAGGTTTCCTGGCTCAAGCGAAACGAAATATGAGCGCATATGAGATATGTGCGGGACCGAGAATAATACCAGTATGTGATACTGTATTCTATTCTCGCGATTTGTATCATTGGACGGTTATATATGATATAGCCGGGTTACCGAATCAAGTGTTGATTCGATACATTGATACACTTTGTATTAGTCGGTTATATGCGATATGACCGGATCATTAAATCAAGTGTTGATTTAATGATTTAATGTATAATTATATATTTGATATATTACTTTACATTAACTAGTATTTTTTCACTTAAGATGGATTTTTTCACTTGATGTGCACATTGTATATTTGATATAATTTTGTGCACTAGTTTGTATCATGTTTGATGATACATGCAAACTTGGGTGTATGTTTGAATTGAACCATGTTTAGTAAATGGTTAGGGTTTCATATCATTTGCTTTATTTACTTATTCATTTATTTATTTATTCTTTAAGGCAAGAAATGAAATGGTGGCTTTCTTTGGATTTATCTTGAAGCTTCTTGAAGCTTTGAAAAAGCTTTGACCATTTTGTTTCTTTCCTTAACCCTAACCATTCAATTTAACCATAGTTTATTCTCTACACTCAACCATGGTTGCATTATGATAACTTCACTTGATTTATCAATTGATATTATTATTCTTATCATATTATCTTCTTCTTCTTCTTCTTCAAGAAGAAAGAAGCTTGCTAGCTTCAATGGTGATTTGAGAAAAAGAGTGAGAAATCCAATTCTAAAGTGAACCCACTTCCTATTTCTTCATCCTCTACCACTTGCCAAGTAGTATAGGGTGTTTTCTTCACAAGTTTCATGACTTGGTGAAGTTGGAGCTTGATCTTGAGTTGCCTCGACGTAGATCATCTTCGGCATCGAAGTCGACGACCTAGCCCGCCCATTTCTCCGATGAAGCCGACGCTAGAGCCCGGGATCCGATGATCGCAGCGAGGGGACATCATCACGGAGCAATGGAGGTGGAGGACCGGATCTACAAAGGTTGTATTTTCCGTTCACTCTTAGTTAAGTTGTTAACTAGTTGCATGTTTCGCCTAATCTCTAGTCAACGATCGCATTAGGGTTTCTCGGCACCAGAAATTTTTGAATTTGGCATGGTTGATGCCTTGTGAGACATCATTAGTGTGCCTAGGAACCCTACAGTGGTATCAGAGCCTAGCTAGATCTTTAGGCGATGTGTAGACGAAGCTAGAAGTCCGTTCGAACCCGATGTCCCCCGATTTCAACCCTCTCTGTACAATTTTTCAAACTGTGGATTTTTGTCAATTAAAAATTCTCAGAAAATAGAGCAGGAAATTCTAAGAGTTACTGCAGAAAACGAAACCCTAATTCCACTGTAGCTCCGCGGAACCGCGGCAATAGCCTCCTTTTGCGGTGGTTCCGCGGCCGTTTATACTGATTAGGGATTCGTTTTGATACAGTAATGCCCGTATCTGTTTCCTCTGTTCTCTGGGAAGTTTTAATCTGCACTCAAGAGTTGAGTTTTCTGGGTTGTATTGGGGACTCGGTGTTTCGATCGGGAAGTTTAACTTCGTCTGTTTCTTTCTGGATAATTTTAGAAAATCTTGAAAAGTTCGACCGAATAAAAATACCCACTTTTTTCCCTGCCGGAAAATTTCCAAGTGTTGGATTTTTCCGTGGTTTAAAGACGTTCTAAGTAGTGCAAGTAACGTGATGGACCCTCTAGAAGACAACAAACCTTAACTCGATTATGTGACCATCTTGAACTGCCCTTTGAACCTTAGGGTTTGGGGCAGTACGGCGTGCCACATGTGAGGCGTTGGCTTGACCCTTCTACGGCTGGACCGTTGGTACTGAGGCATGAAGTGAATGTTTTTAAACTTATTTCATGTGTTGAGCCGCTTCGGGAAAACTTGGGTGTTCGATTGTTCGAGCGGAAAGTTTAACATTTTCTATTTATCTGGAATGTGATACAATAATTGGAATTCACAAGTAGTTATGAGATAACTGAATGAATGTTATAAATCTAGCGGTTTAGTCTCAATTGATCGGTTGCCACGGGATTTTGATGTGATCAAAAGTCCGTCGCAATCACGTAGCGTACGCGGATACTCACCGAATAAACTTAATAGACAGCTACACCCCTTAGCCCTGACCAAGTGACTGTAGGAGAACCCCGTTGCCGAAAGCATCCGTCCGGGTGCTCGCGGTAGCGGTGTTCCGCCTTGGTAAACTTCATCGACGGTATGGGGGTGCGGCCGCCTACTAATGTTTGCGACGAGCATTCGATCAGGATGTCGGGAATCTTGTTGAATTGCCCGACTTGATATTGAAAAGAGTTTTCGATAATGAGACTAAAGTGCGGGGTTTATAATTGTTAGGCATGCGATGTCTAAGGAATTCATTTGATTAGGCATGCGATGTCTATGCAGGTTGCGAATTCCAACTGTTGTAGTTTTACACTTTCTTTTCTGTGACCGTAAGTGTAATATGTGATATCGCCGGTTTCGTTGCTATATGTCAACGAAAATTGGGATGCGCATATTTACTTACGTTGATGACATGTGATGTTATGTGTTGCTGGATATGTTATATTGGATCGTCGTGTTTGAATAGCCGGGTTTTTTTTATGTGAGATGAGTGTTTTTCATTTTCATTCATGTAAAAACTTGTATGTATTATTCTTTTATTGGGGCACTTCCAGGTTGCGGAAGATGTCACCTTTTGTATATTATTTACTTTTCCGCACTAGGATAGACCCAAGGAGGATGGTGTTAGTGTATATGCCCTAGAGGCCATTACTGTATCATACTAGTTTGTATATTACTTAATGGAAGCTTGGGATATTCACCTTGTATATACAATCTTGCTCAAAATAGTAGTATGCTACTTGGTTTGTTTCTACTTCAATGTGTACATGTGTTTATTTTAGTATATCACCTATACACATTAGTGGAGCCCTTAGGATCTTTGCTTGATTACCAGCGTTGTGATGGCAGTCACACTAGTGGGGGCTGGGTAATCTATAAGCACATCCTTATGCAGGTCCCTAGTCGCAGGACTATCGAGACAGGGCATCGATACTCCGGAGTAGACTAGGGTATGCGCTTCTCATCCCAGTGTGGGAGATGGTCTGTCCCACAGCCATCAGTACGTCGTACTGGAGATAGTATGCGGGTGCTCGTTAGGTTACGAGTACACTGGACAGGACTCGTCGGGAACTGTTGGTTGGTACTATACCTATCGTCAGTTATCAGTTCCCAGGTGACATGAGTACAGCTTAGTCAGCTGACTTGACACTGTCACTTCGCCTCGAGTGTGTTCCCACAGCACTTTGATTACTACCCTACTACGGCTCAAATGAGTCGTGCAAACAGGTAGTTTTTGGGTGCAGTCCCGAAGCACTTGGAGGCAGTGACGGTTAGACAGGATTCGTCTCTCCCGGTATTGTGGGTTGACATCGTGCTGTGTCTAGGAGAGCCATTACACGAGTAGTCCCTGGCTAGGGCAAGCGAGATATACTGGTAGGCTTCCAGTGTTATCTCAGGGTGTATTGGGCTTCACTCCGACACGACTTGTACCGCTATTAGGGGACTGACGTTTACCGCCCCCTAGGCCCGCCATGCGATGTATCAGACGAACAGACCGGACTGTACGGAGACTGTCACATTCAGGCTCAGTAGGAGTTCAGATGGGTTTCACCTCGTCAGTCTTCTTGTCGGCATCTACCTGGGTACCGTTACGCATAGCTAGTGCCGCTTGCGGTCTGTGGTTAAACCCACTGCCAGCGTAGTGTCGAGTCTTTAGAGTCCCACACAAAAGCTATTCGCCTTTAGGCAAAAGAGTAGAGGTCGCATGGTTTTGCGATAGGTCGCATGGTTTTGCGACAGGTCGCATGGTTTTACGACAGGGTTCGGTCACATCCGTGCACTTGTGCACGTACAGTGTCCGGACAGTTAACACTAGCGGGCTTTGGTTTAAGCCAGATCCTAGTGTACGTTTTGGGATTGGTTTTATCTCGTTTGTATTCGTGTTCCTCGGAACGCGGATGCGGGTGTGTATGCACAGTTGACAGAGAGACAGAGGCAGAGGATTCTCATTAGGGTTGTTGACCGTTGACTGTTGACTGTTGACTTTTTGCTCAACCCTAATGAGAATATGATATGTAATTAACAATAATATTAATTAAGTATTATAGTGACATGGTTGTTGAGGGGTTGACTTTGTTGACTTTGTTGACCGGTTGACTAGGTTGGACTAGTTGACCATCATGATGACAATGGCTATCATTTCATGGCAAAGACTTTTGCTTGCTTGATCTCTTGTGCAAAATGAGTGCATGAAATGATATAGCCATTTTGACTTAAACCATTTACATAATACTTGATTACTATTTTTGTTATGATGGCTTTTGGATTATGAGAGGTGAGAATGAGATGCGTATGGTTCATTCTATCATTTGCTTTCTCTCTCTTGAGCTCTCTCATTCTCAAGCTCTCCCTCTTGCTCTTGCTCTCTCTACCTCAAGGCAAACCATTCTCATGTGTTGAGACTCATTGCCTTAGAGATAAAAAGACACCAAAACATTCCTCTACTCATTCTAGTTCACAAGGTTTAGCAAACCGAGTGAACTAGTTTCTTCAAAGTTCGAAGAAGAAGCCAAAGGTAGAAGCTTTCAGGTGGATCGATCTTCGGCGCAAGGAGACGACGGGGTGAAGCCGATCCGGACAACCATCAAGGCTTGAAGACGAAGGAGTTCAAGAAAGAAAGGTATAACCCCCTAACCGAGTAGTTAACAACGCCTAATTAGGTTGTTAGTTAGATGTTTAATAAAGATCCGGTTTTGAGTCCATGTTACCGCCTCTAGAAAATCGTTTTTCACCAAATTCCGCAAGCCCGTAAGTACCGGGAGAGGTAGCATGGACTTACTGTGGTATCAGAGCCTAGTTAAACTCTATCTAACATGTTAGCAAAGTAACTAGAAGATCGATCAAAGAAAAAGTCACGAAACGAACCCGATATGTCAAGTTTCTGCCGATTTTTTTTCTGTTCAAAAATTGATAAATTTCATCTTAAAAATCGGCTCAGGATTTTTATTAAATAACCACAAAATTTGGTCCGACGAACCGATCAAAGAGCCGCGGAAACGCGGCGGGAGCACGCTCCCGCCACGGTTCCACGGCCGAGTTGACTCGGCCGAGGTCCAAACTTTGTGCAGTGTATTTCTGGGGTTGTTTTGGGATTTTTGAAATATGTCTTTTCTGCCCAGATTTTCCAAAACAAAAATTTTGTGTTTGGGGCCTAAAAATCCGTATTTTTGATCGAACTTCTAAAGACTTAAGCTGACGGGTTTTTATCTGTGATGTGATATTTGTATTGAACGTCTGCTAATCGCTATATGTCGATTAGTGGGGGTTATACAAATCTGTGATCTGTAATGTCATTGGAATGTGTATATGAATTCATTGGATTGTCGCGGGTAAATAGCCGGGGGTTGTGAGACGAGAGTTTTCTTTTCTTTCAATTCATGTAAATTTGTAAATTGATGTAATAATTATTTGTATGGCCGCACAACCGGGTCGGGGTTGTAGCCGTCATTGTATAATTTCTTTTTACTGTTTTTGCTCCTAGGATAGACCCATGGAGGGGGTGCACAAACTACCGGGTATGCCGAAGTGCCGAGTGGCCTACTCACGGAGTTGAGGGAGGTTGCTTCGCTTCGGGTACTTGGCGGGTAGTTTGCCGCACCCGTAGGTGTCTTGGGTGGGGTATTGGCTATTCACCGCGACCGTGTAATCTGCTTTTCGTTACAGGCTCGTGCGAGTTGCGGATTCCTAGTATATCCAATGTGTTCATCTGTGATCTGAAATGGCTATCATTGCAATATATCTATATATGATATTATTTAGGCGTTGCTTATGTTTTACAGCCACGCTAGCCCAGCCCCCGCTCTGTCGTTAGTTAAGTAACCTAACGGGTAATGACGGGGCCCCGTGGCGAATGCGAATGGCATAAGCGTACGTCATATTTTGGTTGTTTTCTGCAATGGTAGGATTAAATGATGGGACGCATTAAAAGAACTAATGCAAGAATATCACGCATTAAAAGAACTAATGCAAGAAAATAAACCAAGTAAAAGTCGTTGGAACACTTTGAAAAACCACTCGGTTCTTTTCAAAACCAAACTTTTAAATGCGGAGCATGAACCACTCCTTTTGAAAGCTATCTCGTTCCATCGATTATATCAAGTTCACTACGTTCACGGTTTCGCCAAAACCATTCATAGCCCTCCGTCGTTTCACATGAATGGTCAATAGTATTCAAGCTATGTTTGTTGGCCAAAGTCAAGGCATAGTGATTGGTAGCTATTGGGTATTCATGTGCAGCATACATAGATGTGTTGGTTTGGGGCAGTCGTTCTACCTTGTTGGCCAAAGTCAAGGGTATGTGCGGGTGGGCTCAAATTAACCTGGAGAATGACGGGTAGAACTTGACATGTGACTTATGATTTGTTGGCCAAAGTCAAGGTCATAAGAGCATGGGGCAAAAATCCACATCGGGAGTTTCAAAAGAACTGAAACTTGCTAGTGTTGCATACCATTTGGAGTGTGATGATTCTGGTAGAATTCCTTCAGTTTCGTCATGCGATGATATTTGGATCCCGATCCTACTGTGAGTCGGGAAATTTCTCACTTAACGATCAATGCTATAAACCAAGTAGGTGTCTAGAAAGGTGTTAGCGGGGCTACGCCCACAGGGAAAAGAGGTTATTTAATTAAGGAACTTCGCGAAAGCGTTGGAAAACCTCCCCCGAAGTACCGACACTAGCCTGGCTGAACGGTTAAGCAAGTATTGTACGGTGAGATTGATCCTGACTAATTCTTCCTTTTTGGTTTGAGGAGGGATTCGAGAAACAGTGGGAGCCATCCTGTTTAGACAAACTAAAAACCATTCTAAACTTGCAAGAGCATCGTGCTGAGTGTTTCTTCTCTCTCTCCTAATTGCAGCGACCAATCGACATGACTGGACTTAAGTTACTTCTAGATAAAAACATACTGACAGGGCCAAACTATAAAGATTGTCTCAGGAATGTCAAGATGGCAATCACTTACGACAAGCTAGGGTATCTTCTTACCACTAAAGCTCCCCCTGTCCCAGGTCCCAAAACCAGCGTCGCGGATAAGGAAATCCGTAAGACCTGGGAAATCGATTGCGCGAAGGCCAAGTGCCTCGTGCTTGCCTCTATGGACAACGAACATCAGAGGAGGCACGAGAATATGGACCTGGAATCCATATTTCTCCATACAAAAGAACTGTATGGAGAGCAGTCTCGTATCGCAAGATACGAAGTGTCGAAAAAGTTATTTTCGGCAAGGTTGGCCGTCGGATCATCGGTAGCGGAACACGTGCTTAAGATGATTGGCTACATAGAAGAGCTCACGGACCTTGGGACCACGTTAGAGAATGAGCTCTATACGGACTTGATTCTCCAGTCCCTTCCTTCCACTTACGCCCAGTTTATCCTGAACTTCAACTTACAAGAAAAGGAAGTTGAACTTTCAGAACTCCTCAACTTGCTGAGGAGCGCAGAGGGCACCCTACAGAAAGGTAGGGAAACATCCACTTTGCTTGTAGGAGGATCTTCCTCTTCTAGGTCCAAGGCGAAAGCCAAGGGAAAGAAGAAGAAAGCCCCCGCCAAACCAAGGGGCGGTGTTAGTAAAGTGGATACGAAGGGAAAAGCAAAAGCAAAGGCAACAAAGAAAGCGGGGCAGCTTGTGGATAAAGAAGAATGCTTCTATTGTCATAAGAAGGGACACTGGAAGAATGATTGCAGGGCTTGGAAAGCCAGAACACAGGAACTGAAGCAAGTTGCGGCTTCAGCTTCAGGTGTGTATGTTATTGAAAACTGTCTTTCAATAAACTCTACTTCCTGGGTATTGGATACCGGATCAGGATCTCATATCTGTAATTCTTTGCAGGCGTTGAGAAACCGTAGGTTTTTGAAAGCAGGTGACATGACCCTCAAAGTTGCAAACGGAGCTAGCATGGATGCTGAGTCCGTGGGGGACTATCACCTGGGAATGTCAGATGGACATGTTTTGGTTTTGCGTAATTGCTTTTTTGTACCCAACGCAACTTGTAATATCATTTCTGTATCTTTGGTTTCTAAAGAAGGTTATGAATTTGCGTTTGTAAGCAATGTTGTAAACATTCACCTTAATCAAGTTCTGATTGGGTCAGGTACATTGAGCAATGGTATATACGTATTAAACCAACCACAGATTTTCAATGTCCAGAATACACACAAAAGAAAGTCTACGGAAATAAATCAGACTTTCTTATGGCATTGTAGACTGGGTCACATCAATGAGAGAAGGTTGACGAAGTTACATACAGAAGGATATTTGAATCCGTTCGAATATCAATCGTATGCCACTTGTCAATCCTGTCTCAAAGGAAAGATGACGAAGACTCCGTTCACTGGACACGGAGTAAGGGCGAGCGAGCTCTTGGGACTCGTACACAGCGACGTGTGCGGTCCAATGTCTACATATGTGCGAAGCGGTTATTCTTACTTCATTACTTTTACGGATGAATTTTCAAGGTACGGTTATGTCTTCTTAATGAAACATAAGTCCGAAGCCTTTGGAAAATTCCAGGAATATAAGAATGAAGTAGAAAAACAAACAGGCAAAAGTATCAAGATTCTAAGATCGGATCGAGGTGGAGAATACTTGAGTGCCGAGTTCCTGGACTATTTAAAAGAGAACGGAATTCTCTCTCAGCTTACTCCTCCATACACTCCACAACATAACGGTGTATCGGAGAGACGGAACCGAACCCTATTGGATATGGTACGGTCCATGATGAGTAACGCTGAGTTACCGCGATCATTCTGGGGATATGCACTAGAATCAGCTGCATACCTTTTGAACCGAGTTCCAACTAAGACTGTGCCTACTACACCATATGAGATGTGGTGTGGGAAGAGACCCTATCTTAATCACATTAAGACATGGGGATGTCCAGCTTTTGTCAAAAAGCAGCATGCGGACAAGCTCGAGGCACGCTCAGTACAGTGTAAGTTTGTGGGATATCCAAAGAACTCCAAGGGATATTTCTTCTATTGCGAAGAGGAACAAAAGATTTATGTTTCTCGTCATGCCCACTTCTTGGAAACTGAATTTTTGGAAAATTAGATAAGTGGGAACGCAATAGAACTGGAAGAAATTCCAGAACCACGAGCTATTACTGAAAGCTTAGTAGAACCAGAGGGTTCAAAAGAACAGGACATTCCTACGCCGCTCCGCAGGAGTAGTAGGCAGTCTCATCCGCCCGAGAGATACTATGGTTTTCTCATAGATGGGGATAGAGATGATTGCATCATAGATTATGATGAGCCTACTAGCTTCCAGCAGGCCGTTCAGAAAGTTGACTCGGTAAAATGGCTGGATGCAATGCAGACCGAAATGGAGTCCATGTACACCAACAAAGTATGGACGTTGGACATTGCTCCAGACGGGGTAAAACCTGTAGGATGCAAGTGGATCTTCAAAAGGAAGATTGGTGTAGATTGACAGGTTGAGACCTATAAAGCTAGACTTGTTGCAAAGGGTTTCCGTCAAAGACCTTGCTTGGACTATGACGAAACCTTTTCTCAGTGGCTATGCTGAAATCCATTCGGATCCTTCTTGCCATTGCTGCCTTCCACGATTATGAGATCTGGCAAATGGACGTAAAGACCACTTTTCTAAATGGAAATTTAGAGGAGTGTGTCTATATGGACCAACCAGAGGGTTTCATTCAGAGTGGGAGCAGCGGAAAGGTGTGCAAGTTGCTTAAGTCCATCTATGGACTAAAGCAGGCATCGCGGAGTTGGAACATCTGCTTTGATGAGACAGTCAAGGAATTTGGCTTTATCAAAAATCCAGATGAACCATGCATCTATAGTAGATTTGTAGCGAGAACTGTAGTATTCCTCGTTTTATACGTGGATGACATTCTCTTAATAGGAAATGACATTCCTATGCTACAATCTGTCAAGGGTTTCTTGTCACACAGGTTCTCCATGAAAGACCTGGGTGATGCCTCATACATCCTGGGGATCCGGATCCATCGTGATAGATCCAAAAGGATATTAGGAATTTCACAGTCCAGGTACATCGACACCATACTGAAAAGATTCAGTATGGAAGATTCCAAGCGCGGTAATCTACCAGCTTGTCACGGAATCACCCTCTCTAAAGAGATGTCTCCCAAAGACTGATTTGGAGAGGGATCGCATGTCTATTATACCCTACGCTTCTGCGGTAGGCTCTATAATGTATGCGATGTTGTGTACCAGACCGGATGTAGCTTATGCACAGAGTGTGGTAAGCCGGTATCAGTCAAACCCTGGGGAGAAACACTGGATAAGAGTAAAGAACAATCTCAAGTACCTGAGAAGGACTAAGGAGATGTTCTTGGTGTATGGCGGAAAAGACCTCCAGATCGAGGCCTTTGCTGACTCCAGCTTCCATAGTGACAAGGATGATTCCAAGTCCATGTCGGGTTTTGTCTTTACCCTCAATGGAGGGGCGGTGTGTTGGAAGAGTTCCAAACAGGAAACCGTTGCAGACTCGACGATGGAAGCGGAATACATCGCTGCATCTGATGCCGCAAAAGAAGCTGTCTGGATGAGGAAGTTCTTGAAAGAACTTCAGGTGGTTCCGTCCATTGTTGATCCAATACCTCTGTATTGCGACGACATCGGGGCTATAGCTTTAGCGAAGGAACCCGGGTCCCATCAGAGATCCAGACACATCTTGAGGCGGTATCACCTGATCAGGGAGATCGTGGATCGCCAGGAGATCGAGGTTCGGAGGGTTGCTTCAGAAGATAACACTGCAGATCCATTCACCAAGGCCTTGCCCCAGACTCAGTTCGAGCGGCTGATCGAGATGATAGGTCTTCGATACGCCAGTACATGGCCTTAGTGCAAGTGGGAGATTGTTAGTGTATATGCCCTAGAGGCCATTACTGTATCATACTAGTTTGTATATTACTTAATGGAAGCTTGGGATATTCACCTTGTATATACAATCTTCCTCAAAATAGTAGTATGCTACTTGGTTTGTTTCTACTTCAATGTGTACATGTGTTTATTTTAGTATATCACCTATACACATTAGTGGAGCCCTTAGGATCTTTGCTTGATTACCAGCGTTGTGATGGCAGTCACACTAGTGTGGGCTGGGTAATCTATAAGCACATCCTTATGAAGGTCCCTAGTCACAGGACTATCGAGACAGGGCATCGATACTCCGGAGTAGACTAGCGTATGCGCTTCTCATCCCAGTGTGGGAGATGGTCTGTCCCACAGCCATCAGTACGTCGTACTGGAGATAGTATGCGGGTGCTCGTTAGGTTACGAGTACACTGGACAGGACTCGTCGGGAACTGTTGGTTGGTACAATACCTATCGTCAGTTATCAGTTCCCAGGTGACATGAGCACAACTTAGTCCGCTGACTTGACACTGTCACTTCGCCTCGAGTGTGTTCCCACTGCACTTTGATTACTAACCTACCACGGCTCAAAGGAGTCGTGCAAACAGGTAGTTTTTGGGTGCAGTCTCGAAGCACTTGGAGGCAGTGACGGTTAGACAGGATTCTTCTCTCCCGGTATTGGGGGTTGACATCGCGCTGTGTCTAGGAGAGCCATTACACGAGTAGTCCCTGGCCAAGGCAAGCGAGATATACTGGTAGGCTTCCAGTGTTATCTCAGGGTGTATTGGGCTTCACTCCGACACGACTTGTACTGCTATTAGGGGACTGACGTTTACCGCCCCCCTAGGCCCGCCATGCGATGTATCAGACGAACAGACCGGACTGTACGGAGACTGTCACATTCAGGCTCAGTAAGAGTTCAGATGGGTTTCACCTCGTCGGTCTTCTTGTCGGCATCTACCTGGGGACCGTTACATACAGCTAGTGCCGCTTGCGGTCTGTGGTTAAACCCACTGCCAGCGTAGTGTCGAGTCTTTAGAGTCCCATACAGAAAGCTATTCGCCTTTAGGCAAAAGAGTAGAGGTCGCATGGTTTTGCGACAGGTCGCATGGTTTTGCGACAGGGTTCGGTCACATCCGTGCACTTGTGCACGTACAGTGTCCGGACAGTTAACACTAGCGGGCTTTGGTTTAAGCCAGATCCTAGTGTATATTTTGGGATTGGTTTTATCTCGTTTGTAATCGTGTTCCTCGGAACGCGGATGCGAGTGTGTATGCACAGTTGACAGAGAGACAGAGGCAGAGGATTCTCATTAGGGTTGTTGACCGTTGACTGTTGACTATTGACTTTTTGCTCAACCCTAATGAGAATATGATATATAATTAACAATAATATTAATTAAGTATTATAGTGACAAGGTTGTTGAGGGGTTGACTTTGTTGACTTGTTGACTTTGTTGACCGGTTAACTAGGTTGGACTAGTTGACCATCATGATGACAATGGCTATCATTTCATGGCAAAGACTTTTGCTTGCTTGATCTCTTGTGCAAAATGAGTGCATGAAATGATATAGCCATTTTGACTTAAACCATTTACACAATACTTGATTACTATTTTTGTTATGATGGCTTTTGGATTATGAGAGGTGAGAATGAGATGAGTATGGTTCATTTTATCATTTGCTTTCTCTCTCTTGAGCTCTCTCATTCTCAAGCTCTCCCTCTTGCTCTTGCTCTCTCTACCTCAAGGCAAACCATTCTCATGTGTTGAGACTCATTGCCTTAAAGATAAAAAGACACCAAAACATTCCTCTACTCATTCTAGTTCACAAGGTTTAGCAAACCGAGTGAACTAGTTTCTTCAAAGTTCGAAGAAGAAGCCAAAGGTAGAAGCTTTCAGGTGGATTGATCTTCGGCGCAAGGAGACGACGGGGTGAAGCCGATCCGGACAACCATCGAGGCTTGAAGACGAAGGAGTTCAAGAAAGAAAGGTATAACCCCCTAACCGAGTAGTTAACAACTCCTAGTTAGGTTGTTAGTTAGATGTTTAACAATGATCCGGTTTTGAGTCCATGTTACCGCCTCTAGAAAATCGTTTTTCACCAAATTCCGCAAGCCCGTAAGTACCGTGAGAGGTAGCATGGACTTACAGATGGCACAAGTAACTGGGTTCTGGAGTCCAGTGGGAGACCAACTTGAGAAGTCGAGTCCGGGTCTCCTAACTCTAGAATTGGTAGGGTTGCTTATCGCTCTCGTAGGGGTCTAGGGGTGTGGGTTTGGCTATTCATCGCGACCGTGGAATCCGTGTTTTATACTGGCTCGTATTGAAAACACGTACGTCCTAGTATATCCAATATTTCATATGATATTTTCTGCTGCGATATCTGTGATGTGATCATGTGATATGTTCTGTGATAGATACTGTATATAGTATATATGATATATTATATAGACGTTACTTATGTTTTACACCTGCGCTAGCCCTGTCCCGCTCTGTCGTTAGTTACCTAACCTAACGGTGCACGAGGGGACATCGAGGCAAATGCGGATGGCATAAGTGTATGTCGTATTTATCTGTGATGTTTAGGTAACTTAAATGATGGGACTTCATTAATGAGATTAATGAAATAAAAGAAACCTAAAGATGTTGTAGAATCGAATTTCAAAAATAAAACAGGTAGCTACAGTTCTTGCTTTGCACAGCGGTATATATGATATATCCTGCACCTTATTCGATGAGGAAAGGGCCGATGATCCCTTCATCGGGAGTGACCCCTATAGCAATAACTGGCAAATGCTACACACCAGGTTTGTCTTTTGATTGCTTCTATAGTTTCTGCTTTGCACAGTGATATATATGATATATGCCGCACCTCATTCGACGAGGAAAGGGCCGACGATCCCTTCACCGGGAGTGACCCCTTTAGCAAAACTAGAAAAGCCTAAAAAACACTCCATTTTAAAACCATTTGATTCCGCAACGATATCAAGTTCATTACGCAATAGGTTTTCAGAAAAACCTGTCGTAGCCCTCCGTCATTTCAGATAAGTTGTATATAGTATTCATGCTGCATTTGTTGGCTTTCGTCAAGGTGCAGTGTGCGGTAGCTATGTGCAGCCTATCTGCTGCATATGATGCGATTGGATTAGGGTAGTCGTACGGCTTTGTTGGTTTTCGTCAAGGGTCGTGGGTGTGGGTTTAATTCAATCAAGAAATGTACGGGTTGAACTTGACTAGCGGGCTATGGTTTGTTGGCTTTCGTCAAGGTCATAGCACGTTAGGGGCAAAATATTATCGGGAATTTCAAGTGTTGAAATTTGCAATGAGATTGCATACCTTCTATGAGATAGTTGGATCCCGATACCCCCTGCGAGTAAAAGTTACTCCTGGGTGAGTTTTACACATTACAATTAGCCGATCAAGTAGGTGTCTAGAAAGGTGTCAACGGGGTTACGCCTCTGGGAAAACGAGGTTTACATTAATTAGGTTCGTGCGAAAGCACGGGGGACCTCCCTCAAAGTACCGACACTGGCCTGGCTGAAAGATTGGCGAACTTGTAACGTGTAATTAATCCCGGCTAGTCTTTCCTTTTAGGGTTTGAAGGAAGATTTGATAAAAAAAACAGTGGGAGCCATCCTGATTAGATAAAAAAAATAACCAATCTATTCTTGCAAGAGCGCACGCTGAGTGTTTTCTTCTCTCTCTCTCCAGGTAGCGACCATATCACGCCTTAATCAAGATAATAATACGGAATATTGACCGAACCCGCTTGTTATACTGAACTGGGGAACGTTGGTCCCGCTCCAACTTATAATTGTTATAAGACAGAGCAGGAAATTGGGGATTACCAGAATTCCCGTGCCGCCCAAACGAAGAAAGTGCATACTGATGCATCATCTCCAGGTGTGTTCATTATACAGAACTGTTTCTCAGTACTCTTTACGTCCTGGATATGAGATACCGGATCAGGATCCCGCATATGTAATTTGTTACATGGGCTACAGATAGGTAAAGAACTGAGAACGGGTGATAAGTTTCATGAGACAGAAAACGGGGCAAGTGTTGCAGCCAAGTCTGTTAGTCGCTGTCACCCTGTATTACCAATACATTGATTCTGAACAAATGTTATTAGATACCGAACCTGATATGCAAAATCATATCAGTCTCTTTATTAGTAAAGAAAGGATATAATTTTGTATTGTTGGATAATGTTTTGAACATTTCCTATATCAAAAGTTGATCGGTTCAGGCACGTTATCTAAAAGCATTGATGTTCTAAATCAAACTATAGTTCTTAGTATACGGAACACACACAAGAGGAAGAGTTCAGAAATGAACGAATCCTTCTTAAGGTATTGTAGACTTGGTCATATCAATGCGACCCGACTAGCTGAAGTTACATAAATATGCATATTTAAATCAGTTTGAATTTACATCTTGTGAGACTTGCTGGTCATGTCACAGAGATAAAATGACCATAGCTCTGTTTATTGGAAACAGAGAAAGAGTTAGTAAACTATTGGGATTGATACATGTTGATGTATGTAAGGTCCCCTGTCTCCACATGCCAAGACCGGTTCTTTGTACTTCATTACATTCTCTGATGATCTCTCAAGATTCAGTCATATGTTCCTGTTGAAACACAAGTCCGAACCTTTTGAGATATTCACAGAATATAAGTTAGAAGTAGAGAACTGATAAGGGTATAAGTATTATGTCCTTTGATGAGATCAAGGAGGAGAATACTTATGCATAGAATTCCTGGACTATTCTAAAGGAGAATGAGATTCTCTCTCAGCATTACTCCTCCGTAAACACCATAGCACGAGGGTATATCGGGGTGGAGCAATAAAACCCTATGTGATATGGTGTGCTCTATGATGAGTACTACTGAGTTTCCTATTTCCTTTTGGTAGTTATGCACTTGAGAAGCTGCATACCTATTGAATAGGGTTCAAATCAAATCAGTTGTCTACCACTCCATATGAGATATGGTATGGGAAGATCCCATGTCTTAAGCTAGTTAAGATTTGGGGTTGTCCGGCCTATGTCTAAAAGCAAAATCCGGACAAGCTCGAGGCAAGGTCAGTCATGTAGAACTGGAAAGGTTCCAGCTATACAAACTACAGCAGATGATTTGGTAGAACCAAAGGATTCAGTAGATACCAACGAACCTCAGCCTCTCTGCCGATCTAGTAGGGTTTCTCACCTACCTAAGAGATACTTCTGTTTCTCTATGACAGTGTGAGCGAGGATTGCATCATGAGATGATGACCCAACTAGTTTCGAGCTAGCCATCAGGAGTGGGACTCTATAAGAATGGCTGGATGCTTAGCTATCTGAGATGGAATCCTTATAGACCAACAAAGTATGGACTTTGGTTGCTATATCTGAAGGGTTAAATCCCCATCAGGAGCAAGTATATCTTGAGAAGATTACTTGGTGTAGATGGAAAAGTTGAGACTTTCAAAGCTATACTTGTTAAAGGTTTTCGTCATCGACCAGGCGTGGATAATGATGATACCTTTTTCCAGTGGCTATGCTTAAGTCCATCCAGATCTTACTTGCCACGGCTGCATACTATGACTACGATATCTGGCAGTTGGGTGCCATGACTGCTTTTCTAAATGATGTTTTAGAAGAGTGTGTCTATAAGTACACAGCCAGAGGGCTTCGTAGACAGTGGGAGCAGCGGAAACGTGTGCAAGATGCTTTATAGGATAAAGCAGGCATCGCGGAGTTGAAACATCTGTTTTGATGTGGTAGTCAAAGAGTTTGACTTCATCAAAATGGTAGATGAACCTTGTATATACAAAAAGATAGTAGGGAGTATGGTGATCCTCGTAGAGTACGTGGATGCCATACTCCTGATAGGGAAGGAGTTTCCTATGCTACGCTTGGTCAATCTCTGCTTATCACAATGATTCTCCATATAGGATCAAAGTGATACCTCCTAAATCCTGAGTTTTGATCTATGAGATAGAAGTAACTGGATATTAGGAAACTCACTAGTTGTAGTGAGACGGTATCAATCGATCCTGGGGAGAATCTCTGGAAGGGTTCCAGGGTGATAAGGATGACTGAATGTCAGTCACAGGCATTGTCTTTACCCTCAGTAAAGGGACGGTATGTTGGAAGAGTTCCAAGCTAGATACCATGGCATACTAGACGATAAAGGCTGGATACATCGCTACTTAAGATGCTACCAAGAGGAAGTCTGGGTGTATATCAGTTCATGAGATGAACATCGTTCCTACCATTGTGAGATAATGGAGTTGTGGCTTATGCCAAGGAACGACCGTCCCATCAGTGATCCAGACATATTCTAAGGCAGTATCACCTGATCATGGAGATGGATGATCTCCAGGGTGATCGAGGTTAGGAGAGCAGACTCAGAGGATAACACGGCGGATCCACTCACAAAGGCCTTTTCCCAGAGAGAGACTTTTATGGGATGGTTGAGTATGAGATACTGCAACCACTGCTACAGATGGCCCTAGTGCAAGTGGGAGATTGTTAGTTATATATGCCCTAGAGGCCATTACTGTACATGGGATGTATATTATAGTGGATGCTGGGACATATATAGGGAGGACTTTCTTGCTCGACATGATAGTATGCTATCTGGTTGCTCTTTACCTTAACGTGTATACTGATTGTCTCTCTGTTACATGTTGGTAAAGCCCTTAGGATGTGTACTTGACTACCTGGACTATGATGCGGATCATACTAGTGGGGATATGGTAGTCCATAAGTACATCCTTCAAGGTCCCTAGTCGTGGGTGTATCGAGACGGGGCATCGATATACCAGAGTAGACTAGCGTATACCATCTCGACCCATACAGATGGGCGATGGATGATCCCATATCCATTGGTGTTTGACATCAGAGATGATATACGGATGCTCAGTGGAGACTGGGTACACTGGACGGACTCGCCGAGAACTCCCAGATGGTATTATACCTTACGTCAGATGGCAGTTCTCTGGTGACACTGGTACAAGTTAGTCTGTAGACCCGAGATCGTCATAGAGTCTTGTGTGATTCCCACTGTGCTTTGATTTCCACCTTACCACGTCCAAGAGGGCGTGCAAAACGGTGGTTTTTGGGTACAGTCCCGAATCACATGGAGGCAATGAGCGATAGGAGGGGATTCGTCTCTCCCGGTATAGGGAGTTGATGTTGCACTGTGTTCGATTGGCTATAACCGGAAATCCCTGGCCAGGGTTGCTGAGATTTACTGGTAAGTGTTACCAGTAGTTTCTCGAACTGTTATAGACCTCATATCGACACGACTTATCGAGCTATTGGGGTCTGACGTTTACCACCCCTAGGCGAGATATGCGACATATCAGACGAACAGACCAGACTGTACGGTAAGTGTTACTGGTTGGATTCACAGGAGTATGAGCGGGCTTGCTCGTCGATCTTCTGATCGCTCAATACCCGGGTGGCCGTTACGTTTAGCAGACCGCTTGCGGCTTATGGGTGTTTGATATGATCATCACCTGCTGCCGGCGTATTGACGAGTCTTTAGAGTCCTACACAGAGGTTTCCTGGCTCAAGCGAAACGAAATAGGAGCGCATATGAGATATGTGCGGGACCGAGAATAATACCAGTATGTGATACTGTATTCTATTCTCGCGATTTGTATCATTGGACGGTTATATATGATATAGTCGGGTTACCGAATCAAGTGTTGATTCGATACATTGATACACTTTGTATTAGTCGGTTATATGCGATACGACCGGATCATTAAATCAAGTGTTGATTTAATAATTTAATGTATAATTATATATTTGATATATTACTTTACATTAACTAGTATTTGTTCACTTAAGATGGATTTTCTCACTTGATGTGCACATTGTATATTTGATATAATTTTGTGCACTAGTTTGTATCATGTTTGATGATACATGCAAACTTGGGTGTATATTTGAATTGAACCATGTTTAGTAAATGGTTAGGGTTTCATATCATTTGCTTTATTTACTTATTCATTTATTTATTTATTCTTTAAGGCAAGAAATGAAATGGTGGCTTTCTTTGGATTTATCTTGAAGCTTCTTGAAGCTTTGAAAAAGCTTTGACCATTTTGTTTCTTTCCTTAACCCTAACCATTCACTTTAACCATAGTTTATTCTCTACACTCAACCATGGTTGCATTATGATAACTTCACTTGATTTATCAATTGATATTATTATTCTTATCATATTATCTTCTTCTTCTTCAAGAAGAAAGAAGCTTGCTAGCTTCAATGGTGATTTGAGAAAAAGAGTGAGAAATCCAATTCTAAAGTGAACCCACTTCCTATTTCTTCATCCTCTACCACTTGCCATGTAGTATAGGGTGCTTTCTTCACAAGTTTCATGACTTGGTGAAGTTGGAGCTTGATCTTGAGTTGCCTCGACGTAGATCATCTTCGGCATCGAAGTCGACGACCTAGCCCGCCCATTTCTCTGATGAAGCCGACGCTAGAGCCCGGGATCCGATGATCGCAGTGAGGGGACATCATCACGGAGCTATGGAGGTAGAGGATCGGATCTACAAAGGTTGTATTTTCCGTTCACTCTTAGTTAAGTTGTTAACTAGTTGCATGTTTCGCCTAATCTCTAGTCAACGATCGCATTAGGGTTTCTCGGCACCGGAAATTTTTGAATTTGGCATGGTTGATGCCTTGTGAGACCTCATTAGTGTGCCTAGGAACCCTACAAATATATCAAATATATAATTATACATTAAATTATCGAATCAACACTTGATCCGATAATCCGGCTATTTCATAAATAACCAACTAATAGAATCTTTATCAGTTCATCGAATCAACACTTGATCCGATGACCCGGCTATATCACATATACCCGACCGATATCACAAATCGCGAGAATCTAATACGGTATTGCATACACGTATTATTCTCGGTCCCGCACATATCTCATTTGTGCTCCTACTCCGTTTTGCCTGAGCCAGGAAACCTCTGTGTAGGACTCTAAAGAATCGTCAATACGCCGGCAGCAGGTGATGATCATATCAAACACCCATAAGCTGCAAGCGGTCAGCTAAACGTAACAGCCACCCAGGTATTGAGCGATCAGAAGATCACAAGCAAGCATGTACATTCTCCTGTGAATCCAATCAGTAACACTCCCGTACAGTCCGGTCTCTTCGTCTGATATGTCGCATATCTGGTCTAGGGGTGGTAAACGGCAGACCCCAGTAACCGATAAGTCGTGTCGATATGAGGTCCATAACAGTTTGAGAAACTACTGATAACACTTACCAGTAAATCTCAGCAACCCTGGCCAGGGATTTCTAGTTATGGCCAATCGAGCACAGCGCAACATCAACTCACAATACCGGGAGAGACGAAACCCCTCCTATTGCTCATTGCCTCCATGTGATTCGGGACTGTACCCAAAAGCCACTGTTTTGCACGTTCTCTTGAACGTGGTAAGGTGGAAATCAATGCACAGTGGGAATCACACAAGACTCTATGACGATCTCGGGTCTACAGACTAACATGTACCAGTGTCACCAGAGAACTGCCATCTGACGTGAGGTATAATACCATCTAGGAGTTCATGACGAGTCCGTCCAGTGTACCCAGTCTCCACTGAGCACCCGTATACCTTCTCTGATGTCAAACACCAATGGATATGGGATCATCCATCGCCCATCATATGGGTCAAGAAGCGCATACGCTAGTCTACTCTGGTATATCGATGCCCTGTCTCGATACGCCCACTACTAGGAACATTTGAAGGATGTACTTAGCGACTACACGGTCCCCACTAGTATGATCTGCATCATAGTCCTGGTAGTTAAGTACTCATCATAAGGGCTTTATCAACATGTAACATAGAGACAATCAGAGTACATGTTAAGATAAAGAGCAACCAGATAGCATACTATCATGTCGAGCAAGAAAGTCCTACTTATATATGTCCAAGCATCCACTACAGTATACATCGTATGTACAGTAATGGCCTCTAGGGCATACATATAACTAACACCTACCATTAGGCATCCAAAAGCTGTGTATTGTGATGACAATGGAGCTGTGGCTTTGGCCTAGGAACCCCGGTCCCGTTTGCGATCTAGACATATTCTTAGACAGTACCACCTGATCAGGGAGATAGTTGATCTCCGGGAGATCCAGGTCAAGAGAGTTGACACAGAGGATAACACAGTGGATCCACTCACCGAGGCCATCCCCCAGATGCTATTTGGGAGAATTTTAGGATGTTGGGTATGAGATACTACAACAATCGACCTTAGTGCAAGTGGGAGATTGTTAGGAATATGTATGCCCTAGAGGCCATTATTGATGATATAATGGATGCTTGGACATATATATAGAGGACTTTCTTGCTCAACATGATAGTATGCTATCAGGTTACCTTTATCTTAACATGTAGACAGGTATTTATACTGTCTGTCTCTTACATGTTGATAAAGCCCTTAGGATATGTACTTGACTACCAGGATTATGATGAGATCATACTAATGGGGCCAGGGTGGTCAACAAGTACATCCTTTAATCAGTTCCCAGTCGAGAGAATATCGAGACTAGGGCATCGATATTCCAGAGTAGACTAGTGTGTATGTTTCTTGTCCCTTAGAGGGCGATGGTTGATCCCACAACCATTGGTGTGTGACATCAAAGATTGTACACAGGTGCTCATTGAAGAATGGGTACACCGAATAGGACTCGCCGTGGACTCCTATGTGGTAGTATACCTATCGTCAGATAGCAGTCCTCTGGTGACACTGGTACATGTTAGTCTGTAGACCCGAGATCGTCATAGAGTCTTGTGTAGCTCCCACTGTGCTTTGATTTCCTCCCTACCACGGCTCAAAGGAGTCATGCAAACAGGTGGATTTTGGGTATGGTCCTGAGTCACATGAAGGCAATAAGCGATAGGAGGGGTTTCGTCTCTCCCGGTATTAGGGGTTGATGTTGCGCTATGCTCGATTGGCTATAACTGGAAGTCCCTGGCCAGGGCTGCTGCCGAGATTTACTGATAAGTGTTATCAGTAGTTTCTCGAACTATTATAGGCCAGACATCGGCATGACTTATCATGTTACTGGGGACTGACGTTTACCACCCCTAGGCATGATATGCGACATATCAGACGAAGAGACCGAACAGTACGGTAGTGTTACTGATAGGCTTCATGGAGGGTATGGATGAGCTTGCTTGTTGATCTTCATATCGCTCAATACCCGGGTAGCCGTTACGTCCAGCTAGTACCGCTGACGGCTTGTAGATGATTGATGTGATCATCACCTACTGCTGGCATATTGACGAGTCTTTAGAGTCCCACACAGAAGTTTCCTGGTTCAAGCGAAACGAAGTAGGGCACATATGTTGATATGTGCATGGGCTTGATTAAATATGAGTATGTGATACCGTATTGTAATCTGGCAGTTATCTGTTATCGGTTCAGTTATATGTGATATAACCAGATTATAATGTGATATACAGATGAATGATATTAGTCGGTCATATGTGATAGAACCGGATGATTAAATCAAGTGTTGATTTAATAATGCGATATATATTATATGTGATATAATTATATCTTTACTAATATCATTTGCTCACTAATTATTCTTCATTACATAAATTATTTTATATGATGAAGAATAATTATATCTTAACTAATATCATTAGCTCACTAATTATTCTTCATTATATATGTGATATATATATATATATATATATTTTAATATATGTGATATATATATATATTAATATATATGATATATATAATAATAATAATAATAATAATAATAATAATAAAAATAATGAAGCATGGCTTGATTTTCTATTTTTGAGAAAAATAGAAATGAGGTGGAAAATGAGAGCATGATTGCAAGCATGGGATTTATTTTTGTTCATTCATCTTGACTCACTATTCAAGTATGGTTGCAATTTTATATTGCAAAATTCTATGCTTGAATGAGTGGGGGTCAAGAGTTGCCATTCATTCTAGCTCATTCTCAACACTTAGCCATTTTTCTTGAGTTGCTCCCATGGTTGATCTCAAGCTTTATCTTCTTCCTCAATTGCCATGGTTCAAGTTTCAACCCTCACATGAGATGTGAATCATGAAGCTTGAACACAAACTTGTGAGCTTTTAACATCCCCTACTTCACCATCCCACAGCAAACTAGCAATTTGGTATGGTGTTTTTCCTATACTAAAGGAGTTTAGTGTAGAGTTAGCTTGGGCTAAAGGAACTTCGGGTGGATCGTCTTTAGCGCGAAGATCACGAAGGAGGTTCGTTCAACTCGAAGAGGAGCCTAGTAGAGTCGCATGGACTTCAACCCGGAACTATAGAAGAGAAGGACTCGAACTACAAAGGTTGTATGCTCTTTTCTTCTCTTGAGTTAATCACATCACAAAGGCAAACCCTTAATAATCTAGTAAAGATCCTATTAGTCTAACTTAGCACCTAATAAAAATTAAAATTTGGCATGCTCGATACCTCTAGAACCTCATGGTGGTGTTAAGGTAGACTTACGACTCCTTTGAGCCGTGGTAGGGAGGAAATCAAAGCACAGTGGGAACCACACAAGACTCTATGACAATCTCAGGTCTACAGAGTAACCTGTACCAGTGTCACCAGAGAACTGCTATCTGATGATAGGTATAGTACCATCTAGGAGTTCTCGACGAGTCCTGTTCGGTGTACCCATTCTCTAATGAGCACCTGTGTACAATCTTTGATGTCAAACACCAATGGATATGGGATCAACCATCGCCCCATACAAGGTCAAGAAACGTACACACTAGTCTACTCTGGAATATCAATGCCCTGTCTCGATATTCCCTCGACTAGGAACAATTGAAGGATGTGCTTGTGGACTACCCAGGTCCCAGTAGTATGATCCGCATCATAGTCTTGGTAGTCAAGCCTACATTCTAAGGGCTTTATCAACATGTATATTAGAGACAGTATAATAATACCAATGATCATGTTAAGATAAAGTCAACTAGATTGCATACTATCATGTCGAGAAAGAAAGTACTCTATATATATGTCCAAGCATCCACTATAATATATATCAATGTACAATAATGGCCTCTAGGGCATACATATCCTTAACAATCTCTCACTTGCACTAAGGCCAGTTGTTGTAGAATCTCATACCCAACATCCTAAACAGTTTCTCGAATCGCGTCTGGGGGAGGGCCTTTGTGAGTGGATCCGCTGTGTTATCCTCCATGTCAACTCTCCTGACCTCGATCTCCCGGCGATCAACTATCTCCCGTATCAGGTTATACCGCCTAAGAATATGTCTGGATCTGTAACGCCTTAGATTTCGGTTAGTGTTCGTTAAGACGTTAATGCGGGTTTAATGTAAAAAGTTTACCAATTCGGGTTCCTCACATTTTATAACATTTAATTAATAATTTATTATTATTTGTTATAAGCATGCACGCACGTGTGCACGTAAATGTGAGTTTTGTTTGTACTAATTTTGATCTTAGCAACCTTGACACTTAACCTAATCCTTGTTTAATCCAATCCTTAACCTAAACCCTTGATCTTTTGTGAGAGAGAGAGAGAGAGATATTTTCTTTTGGAGTGGTGACTTGTATGAAAACATTAAATGGGAGTTAATGCATTGGATACACTCACCCTCATCTCTCACCCTACACTCACCCCTTTCTATTGATCTTTCCCTTCACTCATTTCTTGTAACGTTTCAGAAATCGTTTTGCGAATTTTTCCGTTTTAGGGCGAAATTGTCGGTTTTTCCCGTTTTAACCCGATTTCGATCAAACGTCCGTATAAACTTGCCGGCACCTTTTTTAGCTAAAATAAACCTTGTGCGTGAACTTTAGGGGTATTTGGGAGGTTTTGGTTCAGATAGAATTTTTCCTAAATAAAATATTATTTTAGCCGGTAAAATATGCGCGTAAATCGGGAAAATTTTTCTAAATGAAATTTTTTGGGAATCATCACTAAAATTATTTTAGAACCTTCTTTTTAAATATCTAGATATTTTTTGGTCAAAGGAATTAATTTTTAAAAGAAAAAGAAAAGAAAATGAATAAAAGGTGGCATTTTTGCATTAAATGTGCATTAATTGTTTTCTTTTGCTAGAAAATTCCACACATTTCACCAAAAATCCCCCCATTCTTCCCTTGGCCGGCCCTTCCCTTCCCCTTGCTGCCCTCCATCATTCCCACTCTTTTTCAACTCATTTTGCATCAAATAAATCATAAAAAATCCAAATAAAATAACAAAAATTCAAATATAATCATTTTCCTTCATTTCCTTCACTAATCCTTCATGGATCTTGAATAAAGCTTGGTTTTTGATGCTAAGATGTTGGATTAAGATTCATTTTGTGTTCTTGGGGAGGTATAATTCTTACCTTAATCCTTTTATATTTGCTTTAATCTTATTCTAGCTAGTTTAGTTGGCTAATTATATGTTTAGTTTAGTTTTTATATTATGATTAATTCATTTATTTTTGGTTTAAGAAATTCATGTTAGGGTTAATTTTTGTTAAGTGTTTAGTGTTCATTTGAAGTGTTAAGTTGTGTTTTGGTGATGATTAACCTAGTAGGAAATGTTAATTTTTTGGTTATTGAACACTTTGTTTAATTATGCAATTAGCCTACTAGGTTTTTGCTAAAACATAATTAGCGAGTGTTAAAAATATAGGAATGGTATAGGTAGCTTAGTTAAGCTATTTTAAGGTGTTTGTTATCGCTAGATATGCATTAGCTTGAAACTAGTGCGGAATTTTGTAATAGGCTGCTTACTAGATTTCGGGATTTTTCCGACGTGGGTTCGATTGGTCGTTGCGAGGTTATATCTATTGTATTCCTCGTAATTCTTGTATTGTGTTGCGCGATCGGGACGATCGGGGTCCAGTCATGGTGTTTTGTAGTTTAGCGACCCCAATTAGGGTTTTTGGCCGGTATCGTGCGCGATAGATGCGCTAAGCGCGCAGTGTAATTTTCCGGGCATTTTCATCGCGTTTCGTTGTCTTTTCGTCGATGCAGGATATTTGCTTATGTGTTGTGTTTGTGAAATTTTAGGTTCGCAAGCGGGGACTTCGGACGCTATGACAAGGGGAAAACAGGTGGTAGGCTTCACCTAGCTTGGAGCGTTGGTGAGTAGATTTAACATCTACAGGGGAATCGCCCGCATAGCGTTATGCGTCAGGGCTAGAGATTTTATTACTTGTCACATATTCTACGTTATTGTTAAAATTGCGCCTTTACCCTATTACTTAGATGTAGTTGTTCCTGGACTAGTAGTAGTAGGACACTGCACATATTATTAATGATTCATGTTGCACGAGCACTGATTATATGCTACACACACCGTCAATAATTGCCATGTCACACACAAACCACTTATAGATGTTATATTGCTTGGTTAGGGATATTGTGACATTGATTCATACTGCTTATCATATATGGCATTTAGCATACCTGTATTCCTATAGAGTATTATACCATTAGTGATAGGTACATACACACTTCCTGTCATAGCTAGAGGTATACCTTGCACATACCGTTCTTATACCCAGGGGGGTATACTATATCATTGCTTATAGGTAAACACATTATCTTGCTATACCTTATTGATTTCACATACATCTGGTTTTAGCTACATGTTTACCTTCACTTGATGTTATTTAGAAGTGGATAAATAGGAACCGCATGATATTTGCATTAACTTGATGCAGTTAATTAGCGGTTTTTCCTTTATATGCTTGCATTTCAGATATGGCGCACATATTATATTCATGGATTTTCGCATTGTTATATGGATTTTTCATGATTTTTTCTGGATTTGGGGACCGTGGTAGTTCATGAAATTATGCATTATTTCCTTGATATTGATATTTCCGCAGCCACCATGAGATTTATCGGTTCTGATATATGCCCGATTCGAGGAGTGAGGAGGCACCGTCTATGGGTACATGGTGGGGCCCGGGGGTACCCCGAAGCAAGAACGATTTCGCGGTGCTAGACGATGAGGCTTAGGGGAACCATACCATCCGGTGACAGGACCAATGACTCATCGGCTATCGAGTGGATACCAACGGGAGTCATGTGCGTATGGATACGTCGAGAGGCGAGGGTCAGAGCTAGGCACTCGAGCTCTCGGGATAGCGTATGATACGTACCCATCAAGGGGGCCAGTCATGGAGACAACACCTGATGGATCAGTATTTCTGTGTCGATGCTTGGCACATTGGTTTCATGATATTTCCAATTACTCATTTGTATATATAACAGGGGATTGAGCCGCTGTTATATATACCCTTACACCAATATTAGGGGAATGAGACGCTAATATATATGTATTGACCTCATCATATTTATTATGCCATTATATTTAGGATGTTAGAATTTTGCTGGAGGTTTGATTCGGGATATAAGAGATTCATTTGAGATTGGATACTGGAGATATATATGAGATATACCTGATATGGTACACACGAGATATGTGAGATCCACTTGCTGTTGTACATTCGAGATATGTGAGATATACTTGATATGGTACATACGAGATATGTGAGATCCACTTGATGTTGTACATTCGATATATGTGATATATACTTGATGTTGTACATTCGATATATGTGATATATACTTGATGTTGTACATTCGATATATGTGAGATATACTTGATGTTGTACATTCGGGATATACGAGATATACTTAATATTGTGAAATTGAGGAGAATGTGATACTTAGATGATATGAGAGCCAATTTAGGGGCTGATTTGAGGAATTGGGATTTGATTCGTCTTGATGGATTGTGATCCTACCACGATGTCAGGATTCCGTGGAAATAACATATTTCACTCCATACCCCACCTTTATCTATTTATGCATTGTTTCATGTATTAGGAGTACCTGTTAGTGTACCTTTCATGAGTGTTGCACATTTACATTCTCATACCCCCATTGCATGATTATTGCATACTGTGTCATATCATTATTACTTTATATATATTGGTTGTACTTGTTAGTGTACTTTCCATTATTCTACATTCATATGACCTGTTATTACTGTAAATTGCATATCTTAGATTTATGCTGTACGTACATTCCTGCGATTACCTGCATATGTTATTCACTATTCACGAGTTGGCAACTCACCCCCGTTGTGCCACAGGTGTTACAGAGTGTTCCCCAGAGTAGTCGTGGCTGGCTATTCATCTATCATCTTTTGCTACAGATACCGCATCGGCTCACAGTGTGCTGTTTTGTTCAGGTGGGTTTTGGTGGTTATCTGTATTTGTATTGTATATTCGTTGTATCTTGTACTCTCCATCTACTATTATGTTGTTGACTTAGAGACTTGGTGAGGACGATATTGTATAAATTGTGGATTTGTTGTCTTTTATACAGTTTCCTTTCTATCGTCTTCTTTTTCTTCGCTACGGCGTCGTATATTTGTTGCGGTGGTTGTTTTCCGTCTTTGGGCGTGGATTTGCTCCCGTTGGGGATGCTTTACATTATATTTATGTTGTACCAATTTTTGGGGTTGGTTTTTATAAAGGAGGTGCTGCCGAAATTTTCAAGAAAGAAAATTGGACTTAAAGAATTTATACTTGAGATTTTTTTTAAAGGTTTAAACAATGTTTCTTATCTTTTCTTGTATTTTAATGGTTTAGATTTCTGGGTTTTGGCTTTCTTTTACTACTTTACGCCTGTAGACGTGCATAGTATTAGGGCCGTCACGTGCCAATTTCGGGTCGTGACATTTCTCTTTCTCATTTTCCTTATCTCTTTCTTTTTAAACTGAACACTATCCCTTCCAACACAAATCCATCACAAAATCTAATCCAATCTCACAAAAATCACATCTTTATCTCACTTTTGCCTCTTGGATGCCTTGGAGTGTGCAAAGCTTGGATCTTTGAGTTCTTTTGTGTAGGTATTGATCTCTTTCTGTTCTTTAGGTGTTTATTGTGTAGCTTAGCTTTAAAGTTGCTGTTTTTATCGCGTATCATATCGTTTCGGGTAAATATCGTATTTTTAGTGTTGTTTGGGGTCTCGGATGATCTGCTATTAAACCAGGTACTTGTTGCAAAAATTGACTTGACAGTAACCTAGTGTAGTGACCTAGAACCTACCCTCAAAATACAAGCCTATTTTCCCATACCACGGCCGTAGATTTATTGGTTCTGGCAGCAATTTGCGGCCAGAGTAGGGAGTTAGGGGGTGGATTTTTGAGTAGGGGTCTCTGAGGTTGTTTGTGATCACATGGTACCTGCAATTTTTATAGATTACTAGTACAGAAAAATATGGGACCACTTGTGTGTTTCTCGTGTTCCGTATTACGCGATACGTTATCCGATACGGTGCGTGTTCTGTGTTGCTGTTGTTCTGAGTTGGTTTCGTAGTGTCGCTATACGCGTTAGCTGCAATACGAACCCTTTAGAGTACATAGGTGTGTCGTGTTGGTCCGTGTAGATTGTATGTATTTTAGGTTTATTATTAATATATATATTTGCTTTGTTGTTTTAATGTTGCAGGTTCGCAGGCGGGGACTACGGACACTGCTACAAAGGGAAAACAGGTGGTAGACTTCACCTAGCCAGGAGCGTTGGTGAGTAGATTTAACATCTACAGGGGAATCGCCCGCATGGCGTTATGCGTCTGGGCTAGAGATGTTATTTCTGTCGCATATTCTATGTCATATTTAGAATTGCGCATTTATCCTATTACTTAGATATTGTTGTGCTTGGACTAGTAGCCTTGGGACACTGCACATATTATTGACGATTCATGCCGCACGAGCACTGATTGTATGCTACACACACCGTCAGTAATTGCCATGTCACACACAACCCACTTATAGATTTGATATTGCTTGGTTAGGGACATTGTGACATTGATTCATATTTCTTATCGCATATGACGTATAACATACCTGTATACTTACATGCTTACATATATGCCTTCACATACTTACATGCTAGATACCTGTATACCTATAGGGTTTGTGCCTTTAGTGTTAGGTACATACACACTTTATGACATAGCTACAGGTATACCATGTACACATACTTCATAACCCAATGAGCACCTGTATACATCTTAGGTGAACCAACTGACACCAGCGGCTTGTGAGACCGGCCACCGCCCCTCGTCGGGGTCTCGAGTGTATACACTAGTCTACTCTGGAGTATCGATGCCCTGTCTCGAAACTCCCACTACTAGGGTCCTTTTAAGGATGTGCTTATAGACCCCAGCTCCCACGTATATGATCACCCTCATACTGCTGGCAGTCAAGCAAGAATCCTAAGGGCTCTATCAATGTGCAATAGTGACTTGTAAGGTCACCTAAAGCAGTACACGATGATAAAGATAAACCAGATAACATACTATCATCTTGAGTAAAATTGTCCTACCGGCATAGGTCTTCCATCAATCATTGCAATCACGTGCCTGTGATCCAATAATTGACTCTGAGGGCACTATCTCCAACAAGTATGCTATCTGGTTGCTCTTTATCTTAACATGTATACTTGTCTCTTGATACTGTCTTATAGTTACATGTTGGTAAAGCCCTTAGGATGTGTACTTGACTACCTGGACTATGATGCAGATCATACTAGTGGGGACAGAGTAATCCATAAGTACATCCTTTAATGTTCCTAGTCGTAGGTGTATGGAGACAGGGCATCGATATACCAGAGTAGACTAGCGTATACACTTCTCGACCCATGAGATGGGCGATGGATGATCCCATATCCATTGGTGTTTGACATTAGAGATGGTATACGGGTGCTCAGTAGAGACTGGGTACACTGGACGGACTCGCCGAGAACTCCCAGATGGTATTATACCTCACGTCAGATGGCAGTTCTCTGGTGACACTTGTGCAGGTTAGTCTGTAGACCCAAGATCGTCATAGAGTCTTGTGTGATTCCCACTGTGCTTTGATTTCCACCTTACCACGTCCAAGAAGGCGTGCAAAACGGTGGTTTTTGGGTACAGTCCCGAGTCACATGGAACCGATGAGCGATAGGAGGGATTTCGTCTCTCCAGGTATTGGGGGTTGATGTTGCGCTGTGCTCGATTGGCCATAACAGGGAAGTCCCTGGCCAGGGCTGATTTAGAGATTTACTGGTAAGAGTTACTGGTAGTTTCTCGACCCGTAATGAGCCTCACATCGGCACGACTTATCGGTTATTGGGGTCTGACGTTTACCACCCCTAGACTTGATATGCGACATATCAGACGAGGAGACCGGACTGTATGAGAAGTGTTACTGTTTGGCTTTTACAGGAGCTGGAGCGGGCTTGCTTGCTGATTTTCTGATCGCTCAATACCCGGGTAGCCGTTACGTCCAGCTAGTACCGCTGACGGCTTGTGGGTGCTTGATGTGATCATCGCCTACTGCCGGTGTATTGACGAGTCTTTAGAGTCCTACATAGAGGTTTTACTGGCTCAGGCAAAACGAAATAGGAGAGCATATGTGATATGTGCGGGACCGAGAATGATGCGTGTATGTGATACCGTATTCTATTGTCGTGACTTTTTGTATATGTCGGTTTTTATGTGATATAGACGGGTTATCGAATCAAGTGTTGATTCGATAAGTCGATACATTGGATGTTAGTCGGTTATATGAGATATAACCGGATCAACCATCTGTGTCTACTCTCCTAACCTCGATCTCCCTGGAGATCAACCATCTCCATGATCAGGTGATACTGCCGAAGAATTATATCCGGATTTCTGATAGGAAGGTAGTTCCTTGGCATAAGCCACAACTCCATTGTCACACAATGGTAGGAGCAAAGTTCATCTTATGAACTAATATGTATCCAGACTGCCTCTTTGGTAGCATCTTTGGTAACGATGTATCTTGCCTTTAATCGTCTAGTAAGTCACGGTATCTAGCTTGGAACTCTTCCAACATACCGTCCCTCCACTGAGGGTAAAGACAATGCCTGCGACTGACTTTCAGTCGTCCTTATCACCCTGGAACCTTTCCAGTGATTCTCCCCAGGATCAATTGATACCATCTCACTACAATTAGTGAGTATCCTAACATCCAATTAGATCTATCTCATAGATCCAAAACCCAGGATTTAGGAGGTATCACTTTGATCCTCTATGGAGAATCCTTGTGATAAGCGGAGATTGACCGATCGTAGTATAGGAAACTCCTTCCCTATCAAGAGTATGTCATCCATGTACTCTACGAGGATCACCACCATACTCCCTACTACCTTTTTGTATATACAAGGTTCATCTACCATTTTGATGAAGTCAAACTCTTTGACTACCACATCAAAACAGATGTTCCAACTCCGCGATGCCTGTTTTATCATATAAAACATCTTGCACACGTTTCCGCTGCTCCCACTGTCTGCGAAGCCCTCTGGCTGTGTACTTATGGACGCTCTTTTCTAAAACATCATTAAGAAAAGCAGTCATGACACCCAACCACAAGATATCGTAGTCATGGTATGTAGCCGTGGCAAGTAGGATCTGGATGGACTTAAGCATAGCTCTGAAAGTGTCAACTTTTCCTTGTACACCAAGTAATCTTCTCAAGATATACTCGCTCCTGATGGGGATTTAACCCTTCAGATAAAGCAACCAAAGTCCATACTTTGTTGTTGTATAAGGATTCCATCTCAGATCGATAAGCATCCAGCCATTCTTACAGAGTCCCACTCCTGATGGCCAGCTCGAAACTAGTTGGGTCATCATCTCATGATGCAATCCTCGCTCCCACTGTCATAGAGAAACCGAAGTATCTCTTAGGTGGGTGAGGAACCCTACTAGATCGGCGGAGAGGCCGAGGTTCGTTGGAAACTATTGAATCCTTTGGTTCTACCAAATCATCAGCTGCAGTTTGTATAGCTGGAACATTTCCAGTTCTACACAACAGACCTTGCCTCGAGCTTGTCCGGATTTTTCTTTTAGACATAGGCCGGACAACCCCAAATCTTAACAAGCTTAAGATATGGGCTCTTCCTTTTCCATATCATATATGAAGTGGTAGGCAACTGATTTGATTTGAACCCTATTCAATAGGTATGCAGCTTCTCAAGTGCATAACTCCCAAAAGGAAATGGGAAACTCAGTAGTACTCATCATAGAGCACGCCATATCAAATAGGGTGCTATTGCTCCGCCCCGATATACCATTGTGCTATGGTGTACACGGAGGAGTAATGCTGAGAGAGAATCTCATTCTCCTTTAGAATAATTCAAGAATTCCGTGCTCAAGTATTCTCCTCTCTGATCACATCAAAGGACATAATACTTATACTCGTTTTTGGTTCTCTACTTCTAACTTATATTCTGTGAATATCTCAAAAGGTTCGGACTTATGTTTCAACTGGAACACATGTCTGAATCTTGAGAGATTATCAGAGAATGTAATGAAGTACAAAGAACTGGTCTTGGCATGTGTAGACAGGGGACCTTCATATATCAGCATGTATTAATCCCAAGAGTTCACTAACTCTTTCTCTGTTTCCAATAAACAGAGCTATGGTCATCTTATCTTTGTGACATGACCGGCAAGTTTCACAAGATGTAAATTCAAACAGATTTAAATATGCATCTAAATGTAACTTAGCTAGTCGGGTCACATTGATATGACCTAGTCTACAATGCCTCAAGAAGGATTCGTTCATTTCTGAACTCTTCCTCTCGTGTGTGTTCTGTATACTAAGAACTGTAGTTTGATTTAGAACGTCAATGCTTTTAGATAACGTGCCTGAACCGATCAACTCTTGATATAGGAAATGTTCAAAACATTATCCAACAATACAAAATTATATCCTTTCTTTACTAATAAAGAGGCTGATATGATGTTGTATATCAGGTTCGGTATCTAATAACATTCGTTCAGAATCAATGTATTCTGATAATACAGGGTGATAGTGACCAACAGACTTGGCTGCAACTTTTGCACCGTTTTCTGTCTCATGAAACTTATCACCCGTTCTCAGTTCTCTACCTATCTGTAGCCCATGTAACAAATTACATATGCGGGATCCTGATCCGGTATCTCATACCCAAGACGTAAAGGATACTGAGAAACAATTCTGTGTAATGAACACACTTGATGATGATGCATCAGCATGCACTTTCTTCGTTTGGGCGGCACGGGAAATCTGGTATTCCCCAATTTCCTGCTCTGTCTTATAACAATTATAAGTTGGAGCGGGACCAACGTTCCCCAGCTTAGTATAACAAGCGGGTTCGGTCAATATATCCGTTTTATTATCTTGATTAAGGCGTGATATGGTTGCTACCTGGAGAGAGAGAGAAGAAAACACTCAGCGTATGCTCTTGCAAGATTAGATTGGTTATCTAATATATCTAATCAGGATGTCTCCCACTGTTTTTGTTAAATCTTCCTTCAAACCCTAAAAGGAAAGACTAGCCGGGATTAATTACGCGCTACAAGTTCGCCAATCTTTCAGCCAGGCCAGTGTCGGTACTTTGAGGGAGGTCCCCCGTGCTTTCGCACGAACCTAATTAATGTAAACCTCGTTTTCCCAGAGGCGTAACCCCGTTAACACCTTTCTAGACACCTACTTGATCGGCTAATTGTAATGTGTAAAACTCTCCCAGGAGTAACTCTTACTCGCAGCGGGTATCGGGATCCAACTATCTCATAGAAGGTATGCAATCTCATTGCAAATTTCAACACTTGAAATTCCCAATAATATTTTACCCCAAGCGTCCTATGACCTTGACAGAGGTCAACAAACCATAGGCTGCTAGTCAAGTTCATCCCGTCATTTCCTGATTGAAGTAAACCCACCCGCACGACTCTTGACAGAGGTCAACAAGGTCGCACGACTACCGTAAATCAATCACATCATATGCTTATACAGATAAGCACTAATCAGCTACCGCACACTACGCCTTGACAGAGGTCAACAAACACAGCATGAATACTAAACAGCACTTATCTGAAATGACGGAGGGCCACGACAGGTTTTTAAGAAAACCTTTTGCGTAATGAACTTGATATCGTTGTAGAATCGAGTGATTTTAAATGGAGTGTTTTTGAGGCTTTTCTAGTTTTGCTAAAAGGGTCAATCCCGATGAAGGGATCGTCGGCCTTTTCCTCATCGAATAAGGTGCAGGATATATCATATATACCATTATCCAAAGCAAGAACTATAGAAGCAATCAAAAGACAGACCGAGTTTGTAGCATCTGCTAGTTTCACTAAAGAGGTCACTCCCGGTGAAGGGATCTCGGCTCTTTCCTTATCGAATAAGGTGCTGGATGTTCTACAAGGAACACCGCTATGCAAAGCAAGAACTAGAGCTACCAGTTTTGAAACAAGTTTCTACAACATCTTTAGGTTTCTTTTATTTCATTAATCTCATTAATGAAGTCCCATTTTATTATGCTTAGCAAGCATCACATTTGAAAACGAAATCTGCAATATAACATATATCTCATATATATAATATAAACATTCGTCTCAGGCAGTAATATGATCTCATCACAGAACATCGCAGCAGAAGAACATATATGAAATATTGGATATACTAGGATGTTCGTGTTTTAGTACGAGCCTGTATAAAACACGGATTCCACGGCTGCGATGAATAGCCAAACCCACATCCCTAGACCTTTACGAGAGCGGCAAGCAACACTGCCAATTCTAGGGTTAGGAAACCCGGTCTCGACTCCTTGAGATGGCCTCCCACTGGACCCTAGAACCCGGTTACTTGTGCTCCCTGCCTTGGGTCTATCTAATGCGGAAAAGTAAATAATATACAATGGTGACATCATCCTCGGCCCGGAAGTGCCCCAATAAAAGAATATTACATACAAAAGAATTTTATATGAATGAAAAAGAAAAACTCTCATCTCACATAAAACCCCCGGCTATTCAAAACGCGACGATCCAATATAACATATCACAGCAGCACATAATATCTCATATCATCAACGTAAGCAAGTATGCGTATCCCGATTGTCGTTGATGTATAGCAACGAAGCCGGCGATACACCACATACTACGCTTACGGTCACAGAAAAGAAAGTGTAAAACTACAACAGTTGGAATCCGCAACCTTCTTAGACATCGCATGCCTAACCAAATGAATTCCTTAGACATCGCATGCCTAACAATTATAAACCCCACATTTTAGTCTCATTATCGAAAACTCTTTTCAATATCAAGTCGGGCAATTCAACAAGATTCCCGACATCCTCATTGAATGCTCGTCGCAAACTTTAGTAGACGGCCACACCTCCGGAAGCCGTCGACGAAGTGCACTAAGGCGGAACACCGCTGCCGCGAGCATCCGAACGGATGCTTTTGGCGACGGGGTTCTCCTACAATCACTTGGTCAGGGATATGGGGCGTAGCTGTCTATTAAGTTTTCCCGACGAGTATCCGCGTACGCTACGTGATTGCGACGGACTTTTGATCACATCAAAATTCCGTGGCAACCGAACAATTTGAGACTGAACTGCTAGATTTATAACAT
Source organism: Agapanthus africanus (assembly GCA_030015575.1). Taxonomy (NCBI): domain Eukaryota; kingdom Viridiplantae; phylum Streptophyta; class Magnoliopsida; order Asparagales; family Amaryllidaceae; genus Agapanthus; species Agapanthus africanus. The sequence goes on from JASDDO010000024.1 coordinate 613,998,152, forward strand.
TCAAATTAGTTATCTCATAACTACCTGTGGATTCCAAATATTGTATCACATTCCAGATAAATAGACAATGTTAAACTTTCCGATCGAATAATCAAACACCCAAGATTTCCCCAATATATCTCAACACTTGAAATCAGTTTAAAAACATCTATCACAGCCACAGTACCAATGGTCCAGCCGTAGAAGGGTCAAGCCAACGCCTCACATGTGGCACGCCGTACTGCCCCAAACCCTAAGGTTCAAAAGGCAGTTCAAGACGGTCATATAATCGAGTTAAGGTTTGTTGTCTTCTAGAGGGTCCACCGCGTTACTTGCACGACTTAGAACGTTCTTAAACACGAGAAAAAATCCAACTTTTGATAAATTTTCCGACAGGGGAAAAAGTGAGTTATTGATATCCGTTCGAACTTTTTAAAAGTTTCTAAAAAATATTCGGACAAAACTAAACAAAGTTAAATTATCTGATCGAATCAACGATTCCCCAATACAACCCTAGAAAACTCAACACTTGAGTGGAATTAAAATATTCCCAGAAAAAATTAACAAGAAAGGACCTAAGAATAATTAAGTGAAATTTCAGGGACTAAATCCAAATTTTGGCCGCGGAACAGCCGCCAAACCCATGATTTCGCCGCGGTTCCGCGGTCAAATAGTTGACTTAGTGGACCGTACTTCACAGTAATTCTTAGTTTTTCCTGCTTGTTTTTCTGAGCATTTCTAATTAAGAAAAAACCACATTTTTGAAAAAAGTACAGAAAAGGGGTTTTATCGGGTTTTCCGGGTTCGATCGGACTTTAAACTTCGTCTAGACTTCGCCTAAAGCTATAGCTTGGCTCTGATACCACTGTAGGGTTGCTATCCACGCAGACAAGGTTCTACGAGGCATCAACTATGCCCGATTTAAAAATTAGCCGTGCCGAACAACCCGAAGCCGGATCTTTAAACTAGAGTTTAGGCGAAAACGAACATGCTAAACACTTTAACACTAAGTGAGAGGGATTACAACCTTTGTATATCCGGTCCTTCACTTCATAAGCTCCGTGTTGTGGTCCCTTCGCTGCGATCATCGGGTTCCGGACTCTCGAGAGGTTCCACGAAGAGAAAGATGCAGTCTTGCTTCCGATCTTCGATACAAAGATGGTCTACCTTGAAGTTTGATTAACACAAGCTAACACTCACTAAAATTGAGTGAACACTCTCATCTAAAGGGCAAGGGAAGATGAGGATGATGAAGTAGAATTTTTGCTCTCTTTATTTTTCTTTTTCTCACATTTATTCATCACTTGGAAAAAGCTAGTAAGCTTTTTCCATGAAGAAAGAAGAAGGAAGAAGATGAAGAATGATGATAGAATTCCTTTTGTGATGAATAATGCAAAGAAGATAACGATCAATAATGCAACCATGGTTGTCTAAACCACTGTAGAGAATTAACGAAGGCTAGGGTTTGGGTTAGGTTAAGAATGAGTCACTTGAAAATATCTTTTCCAAAACAAAAAAGAAAACCTTCTAGAAACATCTAGAAAGGTTTAACCCTAATCAAACCCTAACCATGTTTAATCTCTACTAAACATGTTGCATTAGTAATCATATCATGTTACAATATTATATATCACATATATAATATTTATCGTAACAAAATAAAATAATACAATTAACATATATCGCATATATATCAATGTATTACCCGAGTGAGAAAAAGAATCTTTTAGTGAGCTAATATTAGTTAATGTAATTTAATATATCATATATATTATTATACATTAAATTATCGAATCAACACTTGATCCGACAATCCGGCTATATCGCATATAACCGACTAATATTTATCCGTACCGATTCATCGAATCAACACTTGATCCGATGACGCGGCTGATATCAAATATCGCGAGAATAGAATACGGTATCTCATATCGTATTATCCTCGGTCCCGCACATATCACATATGTGCTCCGACTCCGTTTTGCCTGAGCCAAGAAACCTCTGTGTAGGACTCTAAAGAATCGTCAATACGCCGGCAATTGGTGACGATCATATCAAACACCCACAAGCTGCAAGCGGTCAGCTAAACGTAACAGCCACCCAGGTATTGAGCGCTCAAAAGATCAACAAGAAAGCCTGTAACTTCTCCTGTGAATCCAATCAGTAACACTCCCGTACAGTCCGGTCTCGTCGTCTGATATGTCGCATATCTCGCTTAGGGGTGGTAAACATCAGACCCCAGTAGCTTGATAAGTCGTGTCGATATAAGGTCTATAACTGTTCGAGAAACTACTGATAACACTTACCAGTAGATCTCAGCAACCCTGGCCAGGGATTTCCGGTTATAGCCACTCGAACACAGCACAACATCAACTCCCTATACCGGGAGAGACGAATCCCCTCCTATCGCTCATTGCCTCCATGTGATTCGGGACTGTACCCAAAAGCCACCTTTTTACACGCCCTCTTGGACGTGGTATGATGGAAATCAAAGCACAGTGGGAATCACACAAGACTCTATGACGATCTCGGGTCAACAGACTACTCTGTACCAGTGTCACCGGAGAACTGCCATCTTACGTGAGGTATAATACCATCTGGGAGTTCTCGGCGAGTCCGTCCAGTGTACCCAGTCTCCACTGAGCACCCGTACACCATCCTTGATGTCAAACACCGATGGATATGGGATCATCCATCGCCCATCATATGGGTCAAGATGCGTATACGCTAGTCTACTCTGGTGTATCGATGCCCTGTCTCGATACACCCTCGACTAGGAACAGTTATAGGATGTACTCGTCGACTACCATGGCCCCACTAGTATGATCTCATCATAGTCCCAGTAGTCGAGTACATATCCTAAGGGCTTTATCAACATGTAACATAGAGACAATCAGAGTACATGTTAAGATAGAGTACAACCAGATAGCATACTATCATGTCGAGCAAGAAAGTCCTCCGTATATATGTCCAAGCATCCATTGCAATATACATCTTATGTACAGTAATGGCCTCTAGGGCATACATATAACTAACATTGTGTTCTAAGAGGTCGTTGGCGCGGAAGGTTTGCTCTGAGGGGTCTGTGTGGCAGAGGAAGGGTTCTGACAGCTGTGGGTAGGAGGCAGACACAGGAGTTTGCTTCTACTCATCGGGACGCTCAGGCATCCAATGCAGAGTTTTCAGGTATCCTTTATTCACATGTTCGTTTGATGTACTTGTTGGTTTTCACACTTTGTGCCGTGGTTGGGACGAGGATCGTGTTAGCTAGATCAGCTGTTTGTTGTGTAAACTTCTGTCAGCGATTCTTTTGTTGCGCGGCACGTATTTCAGTCGTATGCCAATCGGTTAGGAGATTCATCCGTCACTTGATCTTTCTAGAGAGGTTGGATTTGACGTTCTCCTGGGCATGGATTGGTTAGCTACGTGTTAGGCGTCTGTGGACAACCGTGAGGAAACAGTCAGAAATTGTTTTCCCGGCGAGTCAGTTCTTGTTGTGCAGGTGGATAGTTGTGCCGCCTCTCACAGCTTGAATTCAGCCTTTTTCGCTAGTCAGCTTTTGGAGGAGATGTCGTGGATTCTTGGCGTTTATTCGAGATACCGGAGCCACAGTGGGATTGTTGGACCGGATTCCTTTCGTACAAGAGTTTTCCGACATTCCAGATAAGCTGGCAAAGCTTAGGGAGCTTAAGGATCTGCTGCAGAGTTGTTGTTAGGGAGGTTTGTGTGTCCGAGTGTTTCGCTTTTGGGAGCTCCTATTTTTTTGTTCGTCAAGGAGAAAGACGACAGAGTGCGGTTGTGGATTGATGGATCGTCAATTGAACCGGCTTACGGTGCGGATATGTATCATTTACCTCGCATTGACGATTTCTTCGATCAGCTCCAGAGTGCGGGACTTTTTCTAAGTTGTTGGGATCAGGTCATCGTCGTTGCGGGTTCGAAGTGATGGCATTCCGAATACTGCTCTTGTGCGTGCTATGGCTTTGTGTGTTTTGGGGGTGTCTTTGGACTCGCCAATGCCCCAGCAACATTCGTGGATATGATGCACCAGATTTCTTCAGGCCATTCCTCGACCAGTTTTGTTGTGTTATTGACGACATTTTGGTCTTTTCTAGTGTGTCTTGAGGAACAGGAGCATCACTTGAGGATTTGTTTTGCAGACATTGGTAGAGCCTCAGCTGTTTGCTAGGTTCTCGGAGTGTTCCTTCAGGCTTGTTTGTGTTGACTCCTAGGTCTTATAGTTACGGGAGACGGTTTCGTATGGTTCCGAGGGAGGTCGTGACCGTACAGCTTAGGCCCAGACTTGTGTGCAGGACGGAGGTCCGCTGATTTTGGGCTTAGCAGGTTTTTGCCGCCGTTTCGTGCAGTATTATTAGCGTATTGCTGCACCGTTGACTGGAATGACCGGAATGGAGGTTTCTTTTCTTTGGACTGAGGCATGTGTACGGAGTTTTCGGCAGTTAGAGATTTGGTTAGCAACTGCATCAGTTCTTGCTTTTGGTTCGGGCGACTTTGTGATTTAACTGTAATGTTTCACGAAAGTGGCTCGATTTTATGTGGTTGTGACACTGCCCGCCGACGCTCATTCGTTAGAGATACTTGAGTATACTCTGTAGGGTTGCTATGCACGCGCACAAGGTTCTACGAGGTATCAACCATGCCCGATTATAATTTTAGCCGTGCCGAACAACCCAAAGTCGGATCTTTAAACTAGAGATTAGGCGAAAACAATCATGTTAAACTCTTTAACACTAAGTGAGAGGGATTACAACCTTTGTAGATCCGGTCCTTCACTTCATATGCTCCATGTTGAGGTCTCTTCGCTGCGATCATCGTGCTCCGGACTCTCGAGAGGTTCCACGAAGAGAAAGATGCAGTCTTGCTTCCGATCTTCGATACAAAGATGATCTACCTTGAAGTTTCGTTAACATAAACTAACACTCACTAAATGAAGTGAACACTCTCATCTAAAGGGCTAGGGTAGATGAGGATGACGAAGTAGGAATTTTGCTCTCATTTGTTTTCTAATTCTCACTCATTTTTCATCACTTAGAAAAAGCTAGAAAGCTTTTTCATGAAAAGAAAGAAGGAAGAAGATGAACAATATCATGAAACCTTTTTTGATGAATAATGAAAGGATTAATATGATGAATAATGCAACCATGGTCAACTAAACAAATGTAGAGAATTAACTAGGGTTAGGGTTTGGGTTGGGTTAAAGCATGAGTCATAACAAAATATCTTTATCATGACAAAAAGAAACCTTCTAGAATCTACTAGAAGTCTTAACCCTAATCCAAACCCTAATCATGTTTAAACTCCACTAAACATGTTGCATTAGTTATCATATCATGTTACAATATTATATATCACATATATAATATTTATCGTAACAAAATAAAATAATACAATTAACATATATCGCATATATATCAATGTATTACCCTAGTGAGAAAAAGAATCTTTTAGTGAGCTAGTATTAGTTAATGTAATTTAATATATCATATATATTATTATACATTAAATTATCGAATCAACACTTGATCCGACAATCTGGCTATATCGCATATAACCGACTAATAATTATCCGTACCGATTCATCGAATCAACACTTGATCCGATGACCCAGCTGATATGATATATCGCGAGAATAGAATACGGTATCTCATATTGCATTATCCTCGGTCCCGCACATATCACATATGTGCCCCTACTCCATTTTGCCTGAGTCAAGAAACCTCTGTGTAGGACTCTAAAGAATCGTCAATACGCCGGCAGTAGGTGATGATCATATCAAACACCCACAAGCTGCAAGCGGTCAGCTAAACGTAACAGCCACCCAGGTATTGAGCGCTCAGAAGATCAACAAGCAAGCCTGTAACTTCTCCTGTGAATCCAATCAGTAACACTCCCGTACAGTCCGGTCTCGTCGTCTGATATGTTGCATATCTCACCTAGGGGTGGTAAACGTCAGACCCCAGTAGCTCGATAAGTCGTGTCGATATGAGGTCTATAACAGTTCGAGAAACTACTGATAACACTTACCAGTATATCGCAGCAACCCTGGCCAGGGATTTCTGGTTATAGCCAATCGAACACAGCACAACATCAACTCCCTATACCAGGAGAGACGAATCCCTTCCTATCGCTCATTGCCTCCATATGATTCGAGACTGTACCCAAAAGCCACCTTTTTGCACGTCCTCTTGGATGTGGTGTGATGGAAATCAAAGCACAGTGGGAATCACACAAGACTCTATGATGATCTCGGGTCAACAGACTACTCTGTACCAGTGTCACCGGAGAACTGCCATCTGACGTGAGGTATAATACCATCTGGGAGTTCTCTGCGAGTCCGTCCAGTGTACCCAGTCACCACTGAGCACCCGTACACAATCCTTGATGTCAAACACCGATGGATATGGGATCATCCATCGCCCATCATATGGGTCAAGATGCGTATACGCTAGTCTACTCTGGTGTATCGATGCCCTGTCTCGATACACCCTCGACTAGAAACAGTTATAGGATGTACTCGTCGACTACCGTGGCCCCACTAGTATGATCTCATCATAGTCCCAGTAGTTGAGTACATATCCTAAGGGCTTTATCAACATGTAATATAGAGACAATCAGAGTACATGTTAAGACAAAGTACAACCAGATAGCATACTATCATGTCGAGCAAGAAAGTCTTCCCTATATATGTCCAAGCATCCATTACAATATACATCGTATGTACAGTAATGGCCTCTAGGGCATACATATAACTAACAATCTCCCACTTGCACTAGGGCCGTCTGTTGTGGTATCGCATACCCAACAATTAGCTGCGGTTGAAGTATCTCATACTCAACCATCCCTTAAAAGTCTCTACTGGGAAAAAAGGCCTTTGTGAGTGGATCCGCGCTGTTGTCCTCTGTGTCTACTCTCCTGACCTCGATCTCCCTGGAGATCAACCATCTCCATGATCAGGTGATACTGCCCAAGAATTATATCCGGATTTCTGATGGGACGGTAGTTCCTTGGCTAAAGCCACAACTCCATTATCACACAATGGTAGGAACGAAGTTCATCTCATAAACTTATATATATCCAGACTGCCTCTTTGGTAGCATCCTTGGTAACGATGTATCTTGCCTTTAATCGTCTAGTAAGTCACAGTATCTAGCTTGGAACTCTTCCAACATACCGTCCCTCCACTGAGGGTAAAGACAATGCCTGCGACTGACATTCAGTCGTCCTTATCACCCTGGAACCTTTCCAGCGATTCTCCTCAGGATCGATTGATACCATCTCACTACATCTAGTGAGAATCCTAACATCCAGTGAGAATCCTAACATCCAATTAGATCTATCTCATAGATCCAGAACCCAGGATTTAGGAGGTATCACTTTGATCCTATATGGAGAATCCTTGTGATAAGCGGAGATTGACCGAGCGTAGCATAGGAAACTCCTTCCCTATCAAGAGTATGTCATCCACGTACTCTACGAGGATCTCCACCATACTCTCTACTACCTTTTTGTATATACAAGGTTCATCTACCTTTTTGATGAAGTCAAACTCTTTGACTACCACATCAAAACAGATGTTCCAACTCCGCGATGCCTGCTTTATCCTATAAAGCATCTTGCACACGTTTCCGCTGCTCCCACTGTCTACGAAGCCCTCTGGTTGTGTACTTATAGACGTTCTCTTCTAAAACATCATTTAGAAAAGCAGTCATGACACCCAACCACCAAATATCGTAGTCATGGTATGTAGCCGTGGCAAGTAGGATCTGGATGGACTTAAGCATAGCTCTGAAAGTGTCAACTTTTCCTTGTACACCAAGTAATCTTCTCAAGATATACTTGCTCCTGATGGGGATTTAACCCTTCAGATAAAGCAACCAAAGTCCATACTTTGTTGGTGTATAAGGATTCCATCTCAGATCGACAAGCATCCAGCCATTCTTACTGAGTCCCACTCCTGATAGCCTTCTCGAAACTAGTTGGGTCATCATCTCATGATGCAATCCTCACTCCCACTGTCATAGAGAAACCGGAGTATCTCTTAGGTGGGTGAGGAACCCTACTAGATCGGCGGAGAGGCTGAGGTTCATTGGAAACTATTGAATCCTTTGATTCTACCAAATCATCAGCTGCAGTTTGTATAGCTGGAACCTTTCCAGTTCTACATAACAGACCTTGCCTCAAGCTTGTCCGGATTTTGCTTTTAGACATAGTCCGGACAACCCTAAATCTTAACAAACTTAAGATATGGGCTCTTCCCTTTCCATATCACATATGAAGCGGTAGGAAACTGATTTGATTTGAACCCTATTCAATAGGTATGCAGGTTCTCAAGCGCATAACACCCAAAAGGAAATAGGAAACTCAGTAGTACTCATCATAGAGCACACCATATCACATACGGTGCTATAGCTCCGCCCCGATACACCGACGTGCTGTGGTGTATACGGAGGAGTAATGCTGAGAGAGAATCTCATTCTCCTTTAGAATAGTCCAGGAATTCCGTGCTCAAGTATTCACCTCCTTGATCTCATCAAAGGACATAATACGTATACCCGTTTTTGGTTCTCTACTTCTAACTTATATTCTGTGAATATCTCAAAAGCTTCAGACTTGTGTTTCAACAGGAACATATGTCTGAATCTTGAGAGATCATCAGAGAATGTAATGAAGTACAAAGAACCGGTCTTGGCATGTGTAGACAAGAGACTTTCATACATCAGCATGTATCAATCCCAAGAGTTCACTAACTCTTTCTCCGTTTGCAATAAACAGAGCTATGGTCATCTTATCTTTGTGACATTACCGGCAAGTTTCACAAGATATAAATTCAAACAAATTTAAATATGCATCTTAATGTAACTTCAGCTAGTCGGGTCGCATTGATATGACCTAGTCTATAATGCCTCAAGAAGGATTCGTTCATTTCTGAACTCTTCCTCTCGTGTGTGTTCTGTATACTAAGAACTGTAGTTTGATTTAGAACGTCAATGCTTTCAGATAACGTGCCTGAACCGATCAACTCTTGATATAGGAAATGTTCAAAACATTATCCAACAATACAAAATTATATCCTTTCTTTACTAATAAAGAGACTGATATGATGTTGTACATCAGGTTCGGTATCTAATAACATTCGTTCAGAATCAATGTATTCTGGTAATACAGGGTAATAGTGACCAACAGACTTGGCTGCAACACTTGCACCGTTTCTATCTCATGAAACTTATTACCCGTTCTCAGTTCTCTACCTATCTGTAGCCCATGTAACAGATTACATATGCGGGATCCTGATCCGCTATCACATACCCAGGACGTAAAGGATACTGAGAAACAGTTCTCTGTAATGAACACACCCGAAGATGATGCATCAACATGCACTTTCTTCGTTTGGGTGGCACGGGAAATCTGGTATTCCCCAATTTCCTTCTCTGTCTTATAACAATTATAAGTTGGAGCGGGACCAACGTTCCCTAGCGCAGTATAAAAAGCGGGTTCGGTCAATATATCCGTATTATTATCTTGATTAAGGCGTGATATGGTCGCTACCTGGAGAGAGAGAGAAGAAAACACTCAGCGTATGCTCTTGCAAGATTAGATTGGTTATCTAATATATCTAATCAAGATGTTTCCCACTGTTTTAATCAAATCTTCCTTCAAACCCTAAAAGGAAAGACTAGCCGGGATTAATTACACGCTACAAGTTCGCCAATCTTTCAGCCAGGCCAGTGTCGGTACTTTGAGGGAGGTCCCCCGTGCTTTCGCACGAACCTAATTAAAGTAAACCTCGTTTTCCCAGAGGCATAACCCCGTTAACACCTTTCTAGACACCTACTTGATCGGCTAATTGTAATGTGTAAAACTCTCCCAGGAGTAACTCTTACTCGCAGCGGGTATCGGGATCCAACTATCTCATAGAAGGTATGCAATCTCATTGCAAATTTCAACACTTGAAATTCTCAATAATATTTTGCCCCTAGCGTCCTATGACCTTGACGGAGGTCAACAAACCATAGGCTACTAGTCAAGTTCAACCCGTCATTTCCTGATTGAATTAAACCCACCCGCACGACCCTTGACGGAGGTCAACAAGGCCGCACGACTACCCTAATCCAATCTGCATCATATGCATAAATAGATAAATACTAGTCAGCTACCGCACACTACGCCTTGAAGGAGGTCAACAAACGTAGCACGAATACTAAGTAGGACTTATCTGAAATGACGGAGGGCTACGACAGGTTTTTAAGAAAACCCTTTGCGTAATGAACTTGATATCGTTGTAGAATCGAGTGATTTTTAAATGAAGTGTTTTTGAGGCTTTTCTAGTTTTGCTAAAAGGGTCACTCCCGGTGAAGGGATCGTCGGCCCTTTCCTCATCGAATAAGGTGCAGGATATTTCACAAATATCACTATACAAAGCAAGAACTATAGAAGCAATCAAAAGACAAACCGAGTTTGTAGCATCTTCTCGTTTCACTAAAGAGGTCACTCCCGGTGAAGGGATCTCGGCTCTTTCCTTATCGAATAAGGTGCTGGATGTTCTACAAGGAACACCGCTATGCAAAGAAAGAACTAGAGCTACCAGTTTTTAAGACAAGTTTCTACAACATCTTTAGGTTTCTTTTAGTTCATTAACCTCATTAATGAAGTCCCATTTTATTATGCTTCGCAAGCATCCAATTTGAAAACGAAATCTGCAATATAACATATATCTCCTATATATAATATAAACATTCGTCTTAGATAGTAATATGATCTCATCACAGAACATTGTAGCAGAAGAACATATATGAAATATTCGATATACTAGGACGTCCGTGTTTTAGTACGAGCCTGTATAAAACACGGATTCCACGGTCGCGATAAATAGCCAAACCCACATCCCTAGACCCCTACGAGAGCGGCAAGCAACACTGCCAATTCTAGGGTTAGGAAACCCGGTCTCGACTCCTCGAGATGGCCTCCCACTGGGCCCTAGAATCCGGTTACTTGTGCTCCCCGCCTTGGGTCTATCTAATGCGGAAAAGTAAATAATATACAACGGTGACATCATCCTCGGCCCGGAAGTGCCCCAATAAAAGAATATTACATACAAATGAATTTTACAAGAATGAAAAAGAAAAAACTTTCATCTCACATAAAACCCCCGGCTATTCAGAACGCGACGATCCAATAGAACATATCACAGCAACACATAATATCTCATATCATCAATGTAAGCAAGTATGCGTATCCCGATTGTCGTTGATGTATAGCAACGAAGCCGGCGATACACTATATACTACGCTTACGGTCACAGAAAAGAAAGTGTAAAACTACAACAGTTGGAATCCGCAACCTCTTTAGACATCGCATGCCTAACAATTATAAACCCCGCATTTTAGTCTCATTATCGAAAACTCTTTTCAATATCAAGTCGGGCAATTCAACAAGATTCCCGACATCCTGATCGAATGCTCGTCGCAACCTTTAGTAGACGGCCGCACCCCCGGATGCCGTCGACGAAGTGCACTAAGGCGGTACACCGCTGCCGCGAGCACCCGAACGGATGCTTTTGGCGACGGGGTTCTCCTAAAGTCACTTTGTCGGGGCTATGGGGTGTAGTTGTCTATTAAGTTTACCCGGCGAGTATCCACGTACGCTATGTGATTGCGACGGACTTTTGATCAAATCAAAATTCCGTGCCAACCAATCATCTGAGACTAAACTACTATGTTTATAACATTCAAATTAGTTATCTCAAAACTATATGTGGATTCCAAATATTGTATCACATTCCAGATAAATAGAAAAAGTTAAACTTTCCGATCGAATAATCAAACACCCAAGATTTCCCCAATATATCTCAACACTTGAAATCAGTTTAAAAACATCTATCACAGCCACAGTACCAATGGTCCAGCCGTAGAAGGGTCAAGCCAACGCCTCACATGTGGCACGCCGTACTGCCCCAAACCCTAAGGTTCAAAAGGCAGTTCAAGACGGTCACATAATTGAGTTAAGGTTTGTTGTCTTCTAGAGGGTCCACCGCGTTACTTACATGACTTAGAACGTTCTTAAACTCGAGAAAAAATCCAACTTTTGAAAAATTTTCCGACTGGGGAAAAAGTGAGTTATTGTTATCCGTTCGAAATTTTTAACAGTTTCTAAAAAATTATTCGGAAAAAACTAAACAAAGTTAAATTATCTGATCGAATCAACGATTCACCAATACAACCTTAGAAAACTCAACACTTGAGTAGAAATAAAAATATCCCAAAAGAATCAGTAAAACCGTACGGACATTACTGTGAAAAAATTACCCATCAAGCGCACTGTTGCGCCGCGGTGTTCCGCAACCTTCTTAGACATCGCATGCCTAACCAAATGAATTCCTTAGACATCGCATGCCTAACAATTATAAACCCCACATTTTAGTCTCATTATCGAAAACTCTTTTCAATATCAAGTCGGGCAATTCAACAAGATTCCCGACATCCTCATTGAATGCTCGTCGCAAACTTTAGTAGACGGCCACACCTCCGGAAGCCGTCGACGAAGTGCACTAAGGCGGAACACCGCTGCCGCGAGCATCCGAACGGATGCTTTTGGCGACGGGGTTCTCCTACAATCACTTGGTCAGGGATATGGGGCGTAGCTGTCTATTAAGTTTTCCCGACGAGTATCCGCGTACGCTACGTGATTGCGACGGACTTTTGATCACATCAAAATTCCGTGGCAACCGAACAATTTGAGACTGAACTGCTAGATTTATAACATTCAAATTAGTTATCTCATAACTACCTGTGGATTCCAAATATTGTATCACATTCCAGATAAATAGACAATGTTAAACTTTCCGATCGAATAATCAAACACCCAAGATTTCCCCAATATATCTCAACACTTGAAATCAGTTTAAAAACATCTATCACAGCCACAGTACCAATGGTCCAGCCGTAGAAGGGTCAAGCCAACGCCTCACATGTGGCACGCCGTACTGCCCCAAACCCTAAGGTTCAAAAGGCAGTTCAAGACGGTCACATAATTGAGTTAAGGTTTGTTGTCTTCTAGAGGGTCCACCGCGTTACTTACATGACTTAGAACGTTCTTAAACTCGAGAAAAAATCCAACTTTTGAAAAATTTTCCGACTGGGGAAAAAGTGAGTTATTGTTATCCGTTCGAAATTTTTAACAGTTTCTAAAAAATTATTCGGAAAAAACTAAACAAAGTTAAATTATCTGATCGAATCAACGATTCACCAATACAACCTTAGAAAACTCAACACTTGAGTAGAAATAAAAATATCCCAAAAGAATCAGTAAAACCGTACGGACATTACTGTGAAAAAATTACCCATCAAGCGCACTGTTGCGCCGCGGAACCGCCGCGTCAAGCATGGTTCTGCCGCGGCTCCGCGGCGTTTTAAGAGTATCAGTGGATCGTTTTTCACATAGGTCCATAGAATTCCCTGCTGATTTTTTTAAGTATTTTTAATTCACAAAAAATCACATTTTCAGAAAATGTCCAGAGAAGGGGTTTTATCGGGGTTTTGGGTTTCGATCGGACTTTAAACTTCGCTCAGACTTTGCCTAAATCTCTAGCTTGGCTCTGATACCACTGTAGGGTTGCTATGCACGCGCACAAGGTTCTATGAGGCATCAACCATGCCCGATTATAATTTTAGCCGTGCCGAACAACCCAAAGCCGGATCTTTAAACTAGAGATTAGGCGAAAACAAGCATGTTAAACTCTTTAACACTAAGTGAGAGGGATTACAACCTTTGTAGATCCGGTCCTTCACTTCATATGCTCCGTGTTGAGGTCCCTTCGCTGCGCTCATCGTGCTCCGGACTCTCGAGAGGTTCCACGAAGAGAAAGATGCAGTCTTACTTCCGATCTTCGATACAAAGATGATCTACCTTGAAGTTTCGTTAACACAAGCTAACACTCACTAAATGAAGTGAACACTCTCATCAAAAGGGCTAGGGTAGATGAGGATGATGAAGTAGGAATTTTGCTCTCATTTGTTTTCGAATTCTCACTCATTTTTCATCACTTAGAAAAAGCTAGAAAGCTTTTTCATGAAAAGAAAGAAGGAAGAAGATGAACAATATCATGAAACCTTTTGTGATGAATAATGAAAGGATTAATATGATGAATAATGCAACCATGGTCAACTAAACTCATGTAGAGAATTAACTAGGGTTAGGGTTTGGGTTGGGTTAAAGCATGAGTCATAACAAAATATCTTTATCATGACAAAAAGAAACCTTCTAGAATCTACTAGAAGTCTTAACCCTAATCCAAACCCTAATCATGTTTAAACTCCACTAAACATGTTGCATTAGTTATCATATCATGTTATAATATTATATATCACATATATAATATTTATCGTAACAAAATAAAATAATACAATTAACATATATCGCATATATATCAATGTATTACCCTAGTGAGAAAAAGAATCTTTTAGTGAGCTAGTATTAGTTAATGTAATTTAATATATCATATATATTATTATACATTAAATTATCGAACCAACACTTGATCCGACAATCCGGCTATATCGCATATAACCGACTAATAATTATCCGTACCGATTCATCGAATCAACACTTGATCCGATGACCCGGCTGATATCATATATCACGAGAATAGAATACGGTATCTCATATCGCATTATCCTCGGTCCCGTACATATCACATATGTGCCCCTACTCCGTTTTGCCTGAGTCAAGAAACCTCTGTGTAGGACTCTAAAGAATCGTCAATACGCCGGCAGTAGGTGATGATCATATCAAACACCCACAAGTTGCAAGCGGTCAGCTAAACGTAACAGCCACCTAGGTATTGAGCGCTCAGAAGATCAACAAGCAAGCCTGTAACTTCTCCTGTGAATCCAAACAGTAACACTCCCGTACAGTCCGGTCTCGTCGTCTGATATGTCGCATATCTCGCCTAGGGGTGGTAAACGTCAGACCCCAGTAGCTCGATAAGTCGTGTCGATATGAGGTCTATAACAGTTCGAGAAACTACTGATAACACTTACCAGTACATCTCAGCAACCCTGGCCAGGGATTTCCGGTTATAGCCAATCGAACACAGCGCAACATCAACTCCCTATACCGGGAGAGACGAATCCCCTCCTATCGCTCATTGCCTCCATGTGATTCGGGACTGTACCCAAAAGCCACCTTTTTGCATGCCCTCTTGGACGTGGTATGATGGAAATCAAAACACAGTGGGAATCACACAAGACTCTATGACGATCTCGAGTCAACAGACTACTCTGTACCAGTGTCACCGGAGAACTGCCATCTGACGTGAGGTATAATACCATTTGGGAGTTCTCGGCGAGTCCGTCCAGTGTACCAAGTCTCCACTGAGCACCCGTACACCATCCTTGATGTCAAACACCGATGGATATGGGATCATCCATCGCCCATCATATGGGTCAAGATGCGTATACGCTAGTCTACTCTGGTGTATCGATGCCCTGTCTCGTTACACCCTCGACTAGGAAAGTTATAGGATGTACTCGTCGACTACCGTGGCCCCACTAGTATGATCTCATCATAGTCCCTGTAGTCGAGTACATATCCTAAAGGCTTTATCAACATGTAATATAGAGACAATCAGAGTACATATTAAGATAAAGTACAACCAGATAGCATACTATCATGTCGAGCAAGAAAGTCCTCCCTATATATGTCCAAGCATCCATTACAATATACATCGTATGTACAGTAATGGCCTCTAGGGCATACATATAACTACATACTCGGCTGGGTAATGATTCGGAGTCTTTGATTTTGACAAGGGTGTGCTAAGTTAGGAAGGCGTTTGTGTACCTGATATTATCGGGTAGAGACGTGAAATCCTAGAGCAAGCACATCAGTCAACTCTCAATATTCATTCAAGTTCCGCCAACATTGACGTGACTTGTGATATAGTTACGGGTGGACATGAATGTAAAGAGAAATTTCAGGTTTCGTTTCAAGGTGTTTGTCTTGTTGTGCGTTTGTGTTAATTGTTGTCGGCAGTTGGGATCGTCACTAACCATTGTTAGGGTTCTCCTTTGATAGCTGTTTCATGAGACACTTCAATTGGCAACCTTTAGGTTTAGTTAGGTCGTGTCGATCACCAGTCTGTTTTCTGACTCTGCATAGTAGGATTTTGGATCTCAGTTAGTCTAGAGACTTCGGAGATGATCCAGTTGGTTCAGGTCAGGATGAGTAGCCCAGTGCAGACAGAGGTCTTTATGCCGACCATGTTGGTCGCAGACTTGAGTTCGCAGTGGGAGATCATGTATTCCTACGGATTTTTCCGATAAATGACATGTTGAGTTTTAGGAAGTTTATCCCAGAATCTTAGGTCCTTTTGAGATCCTTTAAGCGAGTTAGTTCGTTGCCTTTAATTTGGCACTTCTGCCCAGATTATTGAGTTTTCACCCCGCATTCTTTGTGTTAATACTTTGCAATTACCTTCATGACTTCCCACATGATTCAGCATCAGACCATTTAGTTTTGATGCGATCTTTTCGTTCACCGGCAGCCATTGGTGTAAATGGTTCGGTAGGTGGGGAAACTTCGGTCAAGAGTCTTGCTATCTGTGGAGGGTTTTTCTTGGACGTAGCCGTTTTGTGAAGTGATCACTTGGGAGGTTGCGAGCGAGATTTGGGAGTTTTGTACTCAACTTCTTGAAGGTACGCGTAGATGAATTTTAATTCGGGGACCGAATTTCTTTAAGGGGGAAGATTGTAACGTTTCAGAAATCGTTTTGCGAATTTTTCCGTTTTAGGGCAAAATTGTCGGTTTTTCCCATTTTAACCCGATTTCGATCAAACGTCCGTATAAACTTGCCAGCACCTTTTTTAGCTAAAATAAACCTTGTGCGCGAACTTTAGGGGTATTTGGGAGGTTTTGGTTCAGATAGAATTTTTCTCAAATAAAATATTATTTTAGCCGGTAAAATATGCGCGTAAATCGGGAAAATTTTTATAAATGAAAATTTTTGGGATCATCACTAAAATTATTTTAGAACCTTCTTTTTAAATATCTAGATATTTTTTGGTCAAAGGGATTAATTTTTAAAAGAAAAAGAAAAGAAAATGAATAAAAGGTGGCATTTTTGCATTAAATGTGCATTAATTGTTTTCTTTTGCTAGAAAATTCCACACTTCACCAAAAATCCCCCCATTCATCCCTTGTACGGCCCTTCCCTTCCCCTTGCTGCCCTCCATCATTCCCACTCTTTTTCAACTCATTTTGCATCAAATAAATCATGAAAAATCCAAATAAAATAACAAAAATTCAAATATAATCATTTTCCTTCATTTCCTTCACTAATCCTTCATGGATATTCAATAAAGCTTGGTTTTTGATGCTAAGATGTTGGATTAAGATTCATTTTGTGTTCTTGGGGAGGTATAATTCTTACCTTAATCCTTTTATATTTGCTTTAATCTTAATCTAGCTAGTTTAGTTAGCTAATTATGTGTTTAGTTTAGTTTTTATATTATGATTAATTCATTTATTTTTGGTTTAAGAAATTCATGTTAGGGTTAATTTTTGTTAAGTGTTTAGTGTTCATTTGAAGTGTTAAGTTGTGTTTTGGTGATGATTAACCTAGTAGGAAATGTTAATTTTTTGGTTATTGAACACTTTGTTTAATTATGCAATTAGCTTACTAGGTTTTTGCTAAAACATAATTAGCGAGTGTTAAAAATATAGGAATGGTTTAGCTAGCTTAGTTAAGCTATTTTAAGGTGTTTGTTATCGCTAGATATGCATTAGCTTGAAACTAGTGCGGAATTTTGCGATAGGTTGCTTACTAGATTTCGGGATTTTTCCGACGTGGGTTCGATTGGTCGTTGCGAGGTTATATCTATTGTATTCCTCATAATTCTTGTGTTGTGTTGCGCGATCGGGACGATCGGGGTCCAGTCATGGTGTTTTGTAGTTTAGCGACCCCAATTAGGGTTTTTGGCCGGTATCGTGCGCGATAGATGCGCTAAGCGCGCAGTGTAATTTTCCGGACGTTTTCATCGCGTTTCGTTGTCTTTTCGTCGATGCAGGATATTTGCTTATGTGCTGTGTTTGTGAAATTTTAGGTTCGCAAGCGGGGACTTCGGAAGCTACGACAAGGGGAAAACAGGTGGTAGGCTTCACCTAGCTTGGAGCGTTGGTGAGTAGATTTAATATCTACAGGGGAATCGCCCGCATGGCGTTATGCGTCAGGGCTAGAGATTTTATTACTTGTCGCATATTCTACGTTATTGTTAGAATTGCACCTTTATCCTATTACTTAGATGTAGTTGTGCCTGGACTAGTAGTAGTAGGACACTGCACATATTATTGACGATTCATGTTGCACGAGTACTGATTATATGCTACACACACCGTCAATAATTGCCATGTCACACACAAACCACTTATAGATGTTATATTGCTTGGTTAGGGACATTGTGACATTGATTCATACTGCTTATCATATATGGCATTTAGCATACCTGTATTCCTATAGAGTATTATACCATTAGTGATAGGTACATACACACTCCCTGTCATAGCTACAGGTATACCTTGCACATACTGTTCTTATACCCAGGGTTATACTATATCATTGCTTATAGGTAGACACATTATCTTTCTATACCTTATTGATTTCACATACATCTGGTTTTAGCTACATGTTTACCTTCACTTGATGTTATTTAGAAGTGGATAAATAGGAACCGCATGATATTTGCATTAACTTGATGCAGTTAATTAGCGGTTTTTCCTTTATATGCTTGCATTTCAGATATGGCGCACATATTATATTCATGGATTTTCGCATTGTTATATGGATTTTTCATGATGTTTTCTGGATTTGGGGACCGTGGTAGTTCATGAAATTATGCATTATTTGAAAGACCCGGTTTCCTTGATATTGATATTTCCGCAGCCACCATGAGATTTATCGGTTATGATATATGCCCGATTCGAGGAGTGAGGAGGCACCGTCTGTGGGTACATGGTGGGGCCCGGGGGTACCCCGAAGCAAGAACGATTTCGCGGTGCTAGGCGATGAGGCTTAGGGGAACTATACCATCCGGTGACAGGACCAATGACTCATCGGCTATCGAGTGGATACCAACGGGAGTCATGTGCGTATGGATACGTCGAGAGGCGAGGGTCAGAGCTAGGCACTCGAGCTCTCGGGATAGCGTATGATACGTACCCATCATGGGGGCCAGTCATGGAGACAGCACCTGATGGATCAACATTTCTGTGTCGATGCTTGGCACATTGGTTTCATGATATTTCCAATTACACATTTGTATATATAACAGGGGATTGAGCCGCTGTTATATATACCTGATTAGTCGAAAATATTGCATATTTGAGCCGGCAATTTCCTCATCATTTGCATTCATATAGAAGTGTTCGGTATCCGTATTTCACATATTAGCAAATCTATCACAGATTATCAGATTACATGTATTAGACCTTAAAACCGGCATTTCTAGGGAAATTGACTGCATTGCATGGCATCGCAATATTTCTATATGTCGCAACCCGTGTTTCGAAGTCTGTGCAGGAAAAGGAGAAGCTCGCTCAAATTTACACCGCTCAAAGATACGTCAACTCACTAACTTCAAATCTGGTATCATTCCAAAGGAGCAATCGAAAATCAATATATTAGAAGAAGCCCTAAAATACAGTACAAAGCATCACCAGAAGAATCAAGGCCCAACCCTCCAACATGGCCGCGGAACCGCGGCCAGAGCCTGCTTGTGCCGCGGTTCCGCGGCCTTCCTGCCACGTCAGCACTTGATCTTTGTCCCATAATGCTTCTCTCAGGGCCCACTGCTCAGAAATGTATCTCAGTTTCTAGAAGACTCCAGGGGTTTCTGCCAGATCAGCAAACAAGGGTTTCCAAGCCTAATTAAACCTAACTTAAACCCTAAGCTAGCTCCTAACAAACTATCTTCTAGAAGACTCAACAAACTTTTGGAGGGAACTACCATTTCAAACCTAAACCTAGGGTTTGGGAAGTCTATAAATAGAAGCCTAAACCTAGGGTAAAATAATCTTGGATCCCCCAATCTAATATCAAACTAGAGCCATTCTATCTCTTTCTTCATCTTCTTCCACAAGTCTAGTGACAAGGCTTGTGTGAAACCCTAACCCTAAATTCCAATCAAAAAGCCAAGATCCCGAGTACCCATCAAGCAAGAAGCCTTGCAACCTTTTATGAGCCGAGCCGATCTTCAACGGAGCAAGTGGTCAAAGCCGATCCGCGACTCACGAAGCCGAGCGACGCCAATTCAACAACTTAGATTCTTCCTCTTGTAGTTCTTGAGCGATTGTAATCAAAGTGTTGATATAAATAAAAGGTGATATTCTTTTATCTTGTTTTCTTTAAATTCTTGCATCATGAATCAATCTAAAATTCTAGTTATAATTCTTGTTGTGATGTTTGAGTAATACTCCGCTCGTCGAGGAGTCGAGACGATCAATAGAATGATGTTGTAATATATCTGAAAACGATTCTTGATTCCTACGAGTTTTGTAAACCCTAGCAAGTTCAAGAATCGACAACCCATTTTTGTTGCGATGCTTTCTTGATTGATATCGCTCGAAATTGGGAAGTTGCGATCGTTTCTTGAAAATTGCTAGAGGCTAGAGTGTGAATGATATCGACGAAAGAACAAGGGTTAAAAGATGAAACCCTAGTTTCATCAAGAAAGCCCTAACTCTCGTCGATCATCATCGATCTAGTATCAATCCTTCGAAGGACAAGAACACGTTATCCTTAGATTACATCACGTCTATCGATCCTATCGATTCCTACGAGCCTCATTTAGATTCTTGACATTTTGGTTGGAAATATTATCGAAACCCAATTCTTGACTGTTTATTAGTTTCTTGATTCTTGATTAAACATCGTGACACCTGAATCAATTGATAAATTCTTGAATCATGTTTTCGTTTATCTTAGCTTAACTTTTCAATTCAAGCATATCATAATACAAACGAATCGTGCAATCCCTGTGGACGATCCGCACTCATTCATGAACTACAATTGACACCGTAGTTTGATTGCGGTCAAAATAATTTTTGGTTGTGATTCTATACATTCTAATTACCGACACAAAGAAACTCATTCGCTTTGTTCGATTTACACAAACAAGAAAATTCTTTTCCAATCAAATGGCGCCGTTGCCGGGGATCATTTGATAAACACAACAAAAATCATCAATCAAATGGCGCCGTTGCCGGGGATCGCGCGCTAATTCGTTTCATATTATAGTTTGAATTGAAAGAATTATTCCATTGTTGTTTTTGAGATCAAAATTCATGCAAACCCTAAACGATTTGCTGTTGTTCATTGCAAGGAAATCTGGAGCTGTTTGGAAATTGAAGAAAATTTTTGGAAAATACCAAAGAGCTGAGGGAGTCTACAGAGACTCTCTGAAGAAATTTAGTGCAGTGTTCTCTTCAAACGACCGCGTTTCCGCGGTGGGAGTGCCCAAGTGCGGCGGTTCCGCGGCTGGGTAGGGTCTTCTCTCTGCCAAATTGCTTCAGGTAACTTCTTACTCTCTCCTCTCTCCTCTTTTAGCTCCAACTAACACTTTGCTGCAGGATTCTTTGCAAATAATCGCAGCGCCGCAAAAGAAAAATTAAATTTGTGCGTGATTTTGATTTCTTGGTTGTTTGCATTCTAATACGGAATTTAAGGGGCACGGCCAAATCCAAATTAGGTGGGGATTTCATTACCCTTCCTAGGCCCCGAAAATCGCAAAACTTGCATCCGCATTACCCTCATTAACTAAAAGAAATCTAGAGAAGACTTTAAGGACTGTCGCGCTCAATTAGGACAAGAGAAGGCCGTGGGTAATTCATTGCTTATCCGCGTTTTCTTGTGGTGCCTAAGGCGAGTGTGTCTAAGGCTAGTGGTTTTTAATTAGGCCCACTACTTACGTAGTGGAGTACCTTCCCACTTACCTGGCACTTATCCGGCCATAGGGGGACAAAGAGGCAGTGGAGGATTCTATCCTGCGACTTGTCTTTTGGCAGTTAGGAGCAGTCTAGAGCCGGACCTAGGTGACCACTAGATTCTAGGGTTGTGTGCTGCATTTGTTTTGTCGCATCATTTTTTCAAAAATCCGTCCCTTTTTCAAAAGCAAACACCGCATTCATTCATTACCCCTAATTATAAGTCAACGCTGCCACTTGTACTAACCCATTTTAGTGCAAGATAGGCTGGACACGGGATTCTAGTGCCCGTTTAGTCCGCGTACCCTTTATCGACTCCGAAGTCGATATTTCTCCATTTACCTTTTCTTTACCCACTACCACACCCACACCGATGGATCCGAATCCATCAAACTTCTTTAACCCTAATCTGCCGCCGTCCGTTGGTGCGCAGAATCCACCCCGCATCTCTCTCCAGGAGAGGTGCTATCCACTCCGAGGTCCTCTTTCGACCTGTTTATCCACACCACCAGCCAATGGGGATAACTTTGAGATTAAGCCCCAGTATATCAATCTTTTACCCAAATTCCACGGACTCGAGACTGAGGACGCTTACGTTTTCATTACCAAATTTGAAAACGTATGCGCAATGATGGGTACGTCACAACTTTCAGTGGATGCTATGCGTCTACGACTTCTTCCATTTACTTTGTGCGATATAGCCGAGAAGTGGCTATATAACACTACCGCACATTCTATTACGAATTGGGAAGAATTCGTCGCTGCATTCCTTAAGAAATTTTACCCAATCCAAAAGACAGCTCGAATCCGTAGCGAACTGAATCAATTTTCCCAGCTCCCTGCTGAACCATTTTCAAAATGCTTTGAACGTTTCAAGGATCTATTGGTTCAGTGTCCTCATCACGGCATCCCGAGATGGGAATTATGCCGAATCATTTATGAGGGCATTAACCCAAGCACTAAACAGAGCCTTGAAAATATGTGTCAAGGTACTTTTATGACCAAAGATGATGGGGAAGCTTGGAAGTACTTAGAAGAGTTCACTGAAAAATCACAACAGTGGGAGAGTGGAACCCAACCATTGAATAGGGGTGGCGTACACCAAATAGATGTGTCCATAGGTGTTCGAGCTGAAATGGCAGCAATGCAAAAGAAGCTCGACGCTATGGAACACAAATTTGCAGCAGCCTCCCTAAACCCAGTGTCACTCCCCAAAACTGTTTGTGGGTGCTGTTCTGATCCGTCTCATTTAACGGAAGAATGTCCATTAAACTCTGCGTTTCAAGGTCACGAGCATTCTAATGCAGCATTTCAAAGACCTCGAAACGATCCATATTCTTCCACGTATAATCAAGGTTGGAGGAATCACCCGAATTTTGCTTGGAACCAAAACCAATCTCAAAACACGGTTCCAAACACGAATCAATTTCAAAGGGTTCTTCCTCCACCACAACAGCAACCCCTTCAACTCACTCAGCACCCCTATCAGTCACAAAATTTCCAAAACCAGGGAAACACTCCTGCACAGTCTAATCCTATGCAGTCCTGTTCTGACGAGTTCTCTCAATTCACTCAAACCATGAAATCACTTTTGTGAAATTTCATAGAGGTTTCGGCTGAGGTTAGATCTTCCGTCGGTGAGATAAAGAAAAACTCAGCGTCCCAAGCTGAGAGTATCAGAACGATGGAAGCTGAAATCGCACGACTTAAAGCCGAAATGAGTGCGAGAGAAAAAGGGAAAATTCCCTCTCAACCCCTACAGAATCCTGGGCATTACAATGTAAATGCCGTCACAACGTTGAGATCGGGAAGAGTGCTGAACAATCATGTCGGGGAAGGTATTGATGATACTGAAAATCATATCAACACCCAGGCTGAGACCTTTCCACACACACACACTTCTCCTTCTGATCCTTCTTCTTCTACCACACCACTTTCTCGCGAGCCTATTCTCCATTTCCCACTAGGCTCGACACCTTCTCCCAACCCTTATAGTTCTCCACAGACGGTCCCCACACCTCTTTTGGGACCACGTCTACCCCCTCTTCCTTCTCCTGTGATGGACCCTGCGCTTATTGCGAAAGCTCCTTACCCGAACCGGTTAAGGGCAAATAGAACGAGTCCTCATATGGAGAAAATTTTAGAAATGTTCAAACAGGTTAACATCAATATCCCTCTCCTAGATGCGATTCAGCAAGTCCCCGCTTATGCGAAAATTCTTAAGGACTTGTGCACTAGGAAGAGGAAGACTCAAGTACCGAAGAAGGTCTTCATGTCTAATAATATCAGCACTGCTTTTATACCCCAGCTTCCAAAGAAAAGAAAGGACCCAGGTTGTCCTACAATATCGATTTCGATTGGGGGTAAAAACATAAATCGTGCTCTTTTAGACCTTGGCGCAAGTGTGAACCTGCTCCCTTATTCTGTCTATGAGCAATTAGGGATTGGAGAGCTGAAACCTGCTCATTGCACTCTCCAGATGGCAGACCGATCTATCACCAAACCAAGGGGTGAATTAGAGGATGTACTGATAAAGGTCGGGGAATTTGTTTTCCCTGTAGACTTCATTGTGCTCGACACACATCCTGTAGCAAACCCCCGGGGCCAAATTCTGGTGATTCTAGGTCGTCCTTTCCTTGCCACTTCCAACGCTGTTATAAATTGTAGAAATGGTTCAATGAATTTATCATTTGGAAATATGACCATTGAACTAAATATCTACAAAGTTGGAAGTCAGCCATCAGAACCATCTGCTCATATTTTAGATGTGTGCTCTGTCCATGAGATCGCTCCCGATAGTTGTGGAGCTGAGGATCTTTGCTTTACTGATCTCGATGACATTACCACATCTCTGTTTGATTTCACACATGATCTTAGTGAGGACACTTTCCCTACACTTGAGTCCTGCACTTCTGACTTTTCTCCACCCGAGTCTGTATCTTTCACAGGCTCTGAGCTTCTTTGTAGATCCAAAAATCATTCAATGATCCCTCCTTCTATCATTTCTCCGCCTGAGTTAGATCTCAAAATTTTACCTTCTCACCTGAAATATGCATATCTAGGTGAGAATGAGTCTTTACCGGTTATCATATCCGCTTCTCTTGCATCAGAGCAAGAGAATGCCTTTTTATCGGTATTGAGATCTAACAAAGAGGCGTTTGGTTGGAGTATGGCGGACATCAAAGGGATTAGTCCCTTGATAGTTGAACATCATATACATGTGATGGATGATGCCAGACCGACCCGAGAACCACAGAGACGGTTGAATCCCGTCATGAAGGAAGCGGTCATGAAAGAGATCGTCAAATGCTTAGATAATGGTATTATATACCCCATCTCCGATAGCCAGTGGGTGAGTCCTATACATGTCGTTCCTAAGAAATCCGGCATCACAGTTATAACCAATGAGGCAAATGAGTTGATTCAGACACGCACCCAAACTGGGTGGCGTGTATGTATTGATTATAGAAAACTCAATGCTGCCACGAGAAAAGACCACTTTCCTCTACCATTCATTGATCAGATGCTGGAACGCTTAGCGGGACGAGAATTTTATTGTTTTATGGACGGATACTCAGGCTACAATCAGGTCCCCATCGCCAAAAAGGATCAAGATAAAACAACTTTTACTTGTCCTTTTGGTACCTTTGCTTACAGTCGCATGCCCTTTGGGTTATGTAATGCTCCCGCTACCTTTCAGCGGTGTATGATGGGGATATTCTCTGATATGGTAGAGAATTTTCTAGAGATCTTTATGGACGATTTCTCGATTTTTGGAGACTCTTTTTCAGATTGCCTAGCGAATCTGGACGCTGTTCTTACTCGTTGCAAAGAGAAGAACTTGACTTTGAACTGGGAAAAATGCCATTTTATGGTCCAAGAAGGAATAGTACTTGGACATGTCATTTCACAGAAAGGCATTGAGGTTGACAGAGCTAAGATAGATGTCATTCAAAACCTCCCTCATCCCAAAAGCGTCAAAGATATTCGCTCTTTCCTTGGCCATGCGGGCTTTTATAGGAGATTCATTAAGGACTTTAGCAAAATTGCTAGACCTTTAACTCTTCTCCTGGCCAAGGATACGACCTTCCATTTTGACTCGGATTGCGAGACAGCTTTCGACTCACTTAAACACTCACTCACTTCAGCCCCCGTTTTATCATCACCAAATTGGGACTACCCCTTTGAGCTGATGTGTGACGCATCTGATTTTGCAGTAGGTGCAGTCTTAGGACAGCACATTGAAAAGATGCCACACGTGATATACTATGCAAGTAAGACCCTGAATGATGCGCAAATCAATTATACAACCACCGAAAAGGAACTTTTAGCGGTTGTATTTGCATTAGAAAAATTCAGGCCTTACTTAATTGGCTCACCTATAGTTGTGTATACTGACCATTCCGCTTTAAAACATCTTCTGGCGAAGAAAGATGCAAAAGGTCGACTAATACGTTGGATCCTACTGTTACAAGAATTTGATCTTGTTATCAAAGATAAGAAAGGATGTGAAAACGTAGTAGCTGACCATCTTTCACGCATCATTTCTTCCCCTGTGACCCTGCCGATCAATGATTCATTCCCTGATGAACAACTCTTGAGCATATCTGCTGAACCATGGTTCAGGGATATTGTGAACTATCATGCCATGGGACTAATACCGAGCGATTGGTCAAAACAGGACAAATATCGTTTTCTTTCCCAAGTAAAACACTTTTACTGGGACGAGCCCTATTTGTTTAAATATTGTCCTGATCAGATCATTCGCCGGTGTGTCCCGAATGAAGAGTTCAAGAGTGTTCTTTCATTTTGTCATGATCAGGCCTGTGGGGATCACTTTGGTCCTAGAAAAACAGCGGAAAAGGTTTTGCAATGTGGATTTTATTGGCCGACCTTATTCAAGGACGCATTTGAGTATTGCAAAACCTGTACACAATGTCAGTATACGGGTAGAATATCCCAGAGGAATGAAATGCCTCAGCAACCCATCTTGGTTGTTGAAATATTCGATGTTTGGGGCATTGATTTTATGGGTCCCTTTCCCAACTCCTTTGGGAATTTGTACATTTTGCTGGCGGTTGATTATGTCTCCAAGTGGATAGAAGCCATTCCATGTCGCACTAATGACAAGAAAGTTGTCATTAAGTTCTTGAAAGAGAATATCTTTTCGCGATTTGGACACCCACGCGCTATTATTAGCGATAATGGGACACATTTCTGCAACAGGTCTTTTGAGACTCTGATGCGAAAATACTCAATCAACCACCGACTTTCTACACCCTATCATCCCCAAACAAGCGGGCAGGCTGAAATCTCAAACAGACAAATAAAACTTATCCTGGAGAAGACTGTTGCTAAAAATAGAAAAGACTGGTCGACCAAATTGACGGATGCTCTTTGGGCATTCAGGACTGCATATAAGACCGACCTAGGAATGTCTCCATATAGGATAGTGTTCGGAAAAGCATGTCATTTACCCGTCGAGATAGAACATAAAGCATTGTGGGCTATAAAGGAAATAAATTTTGATCTGAACCTTGCTTGCAACTTTCGGAAGCTGCAACTTAATGAGCTAAGCGAACTCCGCGATGAAGCTTATGATAACGCTGTAATCACAAAGAATAGGACTAAGGTGTTTCACGATAAAAACATTTTGAGGAAAACATTTTCACCTGGTCAACAAGTCCTTCTTTATGATTCACGATTACACCTTCACGCGGGTAAGCTCCGATCTCGATGGAAGGGACCTTTTGTTGTGCGGTCTGTATACCCGCACGGGGCAGTAGAAGTAGAAAATGTAAAAAACGACACCTTTTTCAAAGTGAATGGACATAGACTAAAGCCGTATTTTTCCACTGACCCCACGGAGGAGCTCTTGTTCTTACAAGAGCCAGTTTATTTGGATTGAAATTCCTCCGTCTCACCTTCATGTCCAGTATATCATTGCATCATTTTTTGAATGAAGGTGAGTGAAAAGAGTAAGTTTGGGGGAAGTTCTTCACTTATATATTTTGCCCCCACTAATAATTCCCCCCAGGCTTACAGTTGTGTAGGTATAGCATTTGGCAACAGTGAGGACACTGTTGAAAACAAGTTTGGGGGAGGTTTGTGCTTATTTTCGCATCATTTGCATATCATCTGCATAAGCACAAAACATTTCTTTAAAAATCTATAAAAATTGAAAAATTTTCAAAACCCATAAAAATTTAAAAATTTTCAAGTATAAAAATAATTTTAATATTTACACTTTTTTGTATATAAATAAGATAATAAAAGTTTAGATAGTGAAAAGTTACATCCATGAGATTAGAAAAATTTAAGAAAACTAAGAAAATTAGAAGTTTTCTTATACGAACTAGTAATAAGTAGTTATGAGCCGTTGTCCCAAGGGTTAGTAAGATGAAGGACGTCACTAATCTGAGGATAAAAATAAGTCTGAAAAATAGTTTCTATTCTGGAAGCCAAACATTTTGAACGTTGATACCCTGCTATTCGCACTTACACACGTCTTGAAGCCTGGGATAGTTGAGGATACCTTGAAATGCTCTTGTCTTAAAGCTGATGTATGAAGGAAATAAAAAAATAGTGAATAAAAAAATATATAAAGTGGTGAGAAAAATGGACACTGGTTTTGTTATCACCGAGGGCAATAAAAAATGTATAGCAAGGGTGCTTCTTCACCTAGTGCCCTAAGGCCAACTGGTCTGGGAGTCACTGCTATGCCAGAGGTGGTGCAAGACGAGGAAAATACACCAAGTAAGCAAGCACAGGAGTAATCGGTCGGTTAGTACCTCAAGAAGTATTAACGGTCGCATGAAAGTGTGTGAGCAATCTCATCTAAATATTCATTAATTAAAAAGTACTGAGGCTGATGGGCAAGAGTATGATAGCTTGAATTGAATTCTCCGGGTGTAGGGATGTCTTTACACACACGCAGGGTGATATGATCGATGTTTGGAAGAAAGATAGGAATGAAGAATAAGACGATGTTTTATTGAGGGAGGACGTGATTTCTAACATCTTTTCATAACCATTAAGATAGGGCTCATGACAACCGAAAAGCTAGCTTAGTTGGAAACCCTAATTTTCAAAGCTTTTCTTTTACAATTCTTTTCTTTAAATGTAATATTCATGATCTTTCTTTTATTATTGGATTTTGTGGGTGCAGTCCGCTGAAAACCCTCAGGAGACAACACTCCTCCTACTAGGGACACCTAGAGGTTTAAAGGCTTGTTGCACGTGCTCAGTGCAATCGTGTTGCCTATGAAAGTGTGCTAGTTAGTTTTTCTCTTTATTTATTTTCTCCTTCTCTTTTTAATAAAACATTCGCTCGAGACGATCGAAATTAAGTTTGGGGGAATTTGATTAGTCGAAAATATTGCATATTTGAGCCGGCAATTTCCTCATCATTTGCATTCATATAGAAGTGTTCGGTATCCGTATTTCACATATTAGAAAATCTATCACAGATTATCAGATTACATGTATTAAACCTTAAAACCGGCATTTCTAGGGAAATTGACTGCATTGCATGGCATCGCAATATTTCTATATGTCGCAACCCGTGTTTCGAAGTCTGTGCAGGAAAAGGAGAAGCTCGCTCAAATTTACACCGCTCAAAGATACGTCAACTCACTAACTTCAAATCTGGTATCATTCCAAAGGAGCAATCGAAAATCAATATATCAGAAGAAGCCCTAAAATACAGTACAAAGCATCACCCGAAGAATCAAGGCCCAAGCCTCCAACATGGCCGCGGAACCGCGGCCAGAGCCTGCTTGTGCCGCGGTTCCGCGGCCTTCCTGCCACGTCAGCACTTGATCTTTGTACCATAATGCTTCTCTCAGGGCCCACTGCTCAGAAATGTATCTCAGTTTCCAGAAGACTCCAGGGGTTTCTGCCAGATCAGCAAACAAGGGTTTCCAAGCCTAATTAAACCTAGCTTAAACCCTAAGCTAGCTCCTAACAAACTATCTTCTAGAAGACTCAACAAACTTTTGGAGGGAACTACCATTTCAAACCTAAACCTAGGGTTTGGGAAGTCTATAAATAGAAGCCTAAACCTAGGGTAAAATAATCTTGGATCCCCCAATCTAGTATCAAACTAGAGCCATTCTATCTCTTTCTTCATCTTCTTCCACAAGTCTAGTGACAAGGCTTGTGTGAAACCCTAACCCTAAATTCCAATCAAAAAGCCAAGATCCCGAGTACCCATCAAGCAAGAAACCTTGCAACCTTTTATGAGCCGAGACGATCTTCAACGGAGCAAGTGGTCAAAGCCGATCCGCGACTCACGGAGCCGAGCGACGCCAATTCAACAACTTAGATTCTTCCTCTTGTAGTTCTTGAGCGATTGTAATCAAAGTGTTGATATAAATAAAAGGTGATATTCTTTTATCTTGTTTTCTTTAAATTCTTGCATCATGAATCAATCTAAAATTCTAGTTATAATTCTTGTTGTGATGTTTGAGTAATACTCCGCTCGTCGAGGAGTCGAGACGATCAATAGAATGATGTTGTAATATATCTGAA
The DNA here is from genome assembly GCA_030015575.1 of Agapanthus africanus. Lineage (NCBI taxonomy): Eukaryota > Viridiplantae > Streptophyta > Magnoliopsida > Asparagales > Amaryllidaceae > Agapanthus > Agapanthus africanus. The sequence goes on from JASDDO010000024.1 coordinate 614,028,656, forward strand.
AACGATTCTTGATTCCTACGAGTTTTGTAAACCCTAGCAAGTTCAAGAATCGACAACCCATTTTTGTTGCGATGCTTTCTTGATTGATATCGCTCGAAATTGGGAAGTTGCGATCGTTTCTTGAAAATTGCTAGAGGCTAGAGTGTGAATGATATCGACGAAAGAACAAGGGTTAAAAGATGAAACCCTAGTTTCATCAAGAAATCCCTAACTCTCGTCGATCATCATCGATCTAGTATCAATCCTTCGAAGGACAAGAACACGTTATCTTTAGATTACATCACGTCTATCGATCCTATCGATTCCTACGAGCCTCATTTAGATTCTTGACATTTTGGTTGGAAATATTATCGAAACCCAATTCTTGACTGTTTATTAGTTTCTTGATTCTTGATTAAACATCATGACACCTGAATCAATTGATAAATTCTTGAATCATGTTGTCGTTTATCTTAGCTTAACTTTTCAATTCAAGCATATTATAATACAAATGAATCGTGCAATCCCTGTGGACGATCCGCACTCATTCATGAACTACAATTGACACCGTAGTTTGATTGCGGTCAAAATAATTTTTGGTTGTGATTCTATACATTCTAATTACCGACACAAAGAAACTCATTCGCTTTGTTCGATTTACACAAATAAGAAAATTCTTTTCCAATCAAATGGCGCCGTTGCCGGGGATCATTTGATAAACACTACAAAAATCATCAATCAATACCCTTACACCAATATTAGGGGAATGAGATGCTAATATATGTGTATTTACCTCATCATATTTATTATGCCATTATATTTAGGATGTTAGAATTTTGCTGGAGATTTGATTCGGGATATAAGAGATTCATTTGAGATTGGATACTGGAGATATATGTGAGATATACCTGATATGGTACATACGAGATATGTGAGATCCACTTGCTGTTGTACATTCGAAATATGTGAGATATACTTTATATGGTACATACGAGATATGTGAGATCCACTTGATGTTGTACATTCGATATATGTGATATATACTTGATGTTGTACATTCGATATATGTGATATATACTTGATGTTGTACATTCGAGATATACGAGATATACTTAATATTGTGAAATTGAGGAGAATGCGATACTTAGATGATATGAGAGCCAATTTGGGGGCTGATTTGAGGAATTGGGATTTGATTCGTTTTGATGGATTGTGATCCTACCACGATGTCAGGATTCCGTGAAAATGACATATTTCACTCCATACCTCACCTTTATCTATTTGTGCATTATTTCATGTATTAGGAGTACCTGTTAGTGTACCTTTCATGAGTGTTGCACATTTACATTCTCATACCCCCATTGCATGATTATTTCATACTGTGTCATATCATTATTACTTTATATATATTGGTTGTACTTGTTAGTGTACTTTCTATTATTCTACATTCATATGACCTGTTATTACTGTAAATTGCATATCTTAGATTCATGCTGTATGTACATTCCTGCGATTACCTGCATATGTTATTTACTATTCACGAGTTGGCAACTCACCCCCGTTGTGCCACAGGTGTTACAGAGTGTTCCCCAGAGTAGTCGAGGCTGGCTATTCATCTATCATCTTTTGCTACAGATACCGCATCGGCTCACAGTGTGCTGTTTTGTTCAGGTGGGTTTTGGTGGTTATCTGTATTTGTATTGTATATTCGTTGAATCTTGTACTCTCCATCTACTATTATGTTGTTGACTTAGAGACTTGGTGAGGACGATATTGTATAAATTGTGGATTTGTTGTCTTTTATACAGTTTCCTTTCTATCATCTTCTTTTTCTTCGCTACGGCGTCGTATATTTGTTGTGGTGGTTGTTTTCCGCCTTTGGGCGTGGATTTGCTCCCGTTTGGGATGCTTTACATTATATTTATGTTGTACCCATTTTTGGGGTTGGTTTTTATAAAGGAGGTGCTGCCGAAATTTTCAAGAAAGAAAATTGGACTTAAAGAATTTATACTTGAGATTTTTTTTTTAAAGGTTTAAACAATGTTTCTTATCTTTTCTTGTCTTTTAATGGTTTAGATTTCTGGGTTTAGGCTTTCTTTTACTACGTTACGCCTGTAGACGTGCGTAGTATTAGGGCCGTCACGTGCCAATTTCGGGTCGTGACATTTCTCTTTCTCATTTTCCTTATCTCTTTCTTTTTAAACTGAACACTATCCCTTCCAACACAAATCCATCACAAAATCTAATCCAATCTCACAAAAATCACATCTTTATCTCACTTTTGCCTCTTGGATGCCTTGGAGTGTGCAAAGCTTGGATCTTTGAGTTCTTTTGTGTAGGTATTGATCTCTTTCTGTTCTTTAGGTGTTTATTGTGCAGCTTAGCTTTAAAGTTGTTGTTTTTATCGCGTATCGTATCGTTTCGGGTAAATATCGTATTTTTAGTGTTTTTTTGGGGTCTCGGATGATCTGCTATTAAACCAGGTACTTGTTCCAAAAATTGACTTGACAGTAAACTAGTGTAGTGACCTAGAACCTACCCTCAAATTACGAGCCCATTTTCCCATAGCACGGCCGTAGATTTATTGGTTCTGGCAGCAATTTGCGGCCAGAGTAGGGAGTTAGGGGGTGGATTTTGGAGTAGGGGTCTCTGAGGTTGTTTGTGATCTCATGGTACATGCAATTTTTATAGATTACTGGTATAGAAAAATATGGGACCACTTGTGTGTTTCTCGTGTTTCGTTTTACGCGATACGTTATCCGATACGGTGTGTGTTCTGTGTTGCTGTTGTTCTGAGTTGGTTTCGTAGTGTCGCTATACACGTTAGCTGCAATACGAACCGTTTAGAGTACATAGGTGTGTCGTGTTGGTCCGTGTAGATTGTATGTAATTTAGGTTTATTATTAATATATATATTTGCTTTGTTGTTTTAATGTTGCAGGTTCGCAGGCGGGGACTACGGACACTGCTACAAAGGGAAAACAGGTGGTAGACTTCACCTAGCCAGGAGCGTTGGTAAGTAGATTTAACATCTACAGGGGAATCGCCCACATGGAGTTATGCATCTGGGCTAGAGATGTTATTTCTGTCGCATATTCTATGTCATATTTAGAATTGCGCATTTACCCTATTACTTAGATATTGTTGTGCTTGGACTAGTAGCCTTGGGACACTGCACATATTATTGACGATTCATGCTGCACGAGCACTGATTGTATGCTACACACACCGTCAGTAATTGCCATGTCACACACAACCCACTTATAGATATGATATTGCTTGGTTAGGGACATTGTGACATTGATTCATATTTCTTATCGCATATGACGTATAGCATACCTGTATACTTACATGCTTACATATATGCCTTCACATACTTACATGCTAGATACCTGTATACCTATAGGGTTTGTGCCTTTAGTGTTAGGTACATGCACACTTTATGACATAGCTACAGGTATACCATGTACACATACTTCATAACCAAATGAGCACCTGTATACATCTTAGGTGAACCAACTGACACCAGTGGCTTGTGAGACCGGCCACCGCCCCTCGTCGGGGTCTCGAGTGTATACACTAGTCTACTCTGGAGTATCGATGCCCTGTCTCGAAACTCCCACTACTAGGGACCTTTTAAGGATGCTTATAGACCCTAGCTCCCACGTATATGATCACCCTCATACTGCTGGCAGTCAAGCAAGAATCCTAAGGGCTCTATCAATGTGCAATAGTGACTTGTAAGGTCACCTAAAGCAGTACACGATGATAAAGATAAACCAGATAACATATTATCATCTTGAGTAAGATTGTCTTACCGGCATAGGTCTTCCATCAATCATTGCAATCATGTGCCTGTGATCCAATAATTGACTCTGAGGGCACTATCTCCAACAAGTATGCTATCTGGTTGCTCTTTATCTTAACATGTATATTTGTCTCTTGATATTGTCTTATAGTTACATGTTGGTAAAGCCCTTAGGATGTGTACTTGACTACCTGGACTATGATGCAGATCATACTAGTTGTAGCGTTTTGAAAATCGTTTCGGTGAAATTTCGGAAAATCGGTAAAATTAGGGGGTTTTCTGTAAAATGTCAAAATGCAAATATCTTATTATAAAAATTAAATATACATATTCTAGCTATGTAATTGTTAGTATTTGTTGTATATTGAGCCACTGGTGAAATTTCAAATTTTCTGGAAAAAAATTATTTTATTATTATTTTAAGCCGTCACTAATACATTTAATTAGGGAAAATTACAAATTGAATGAGTTGAAATAAATTTTGTGCATCATAAAACATTAAACAAAATTTTATCATGTGGTTTTTGAAACGAAATCGTTTGCCAAAACGGTTTAGAAATTATTGAAGAAAAAAGGCTTTTTTTTAGTGTAAATGGATGTTTGGGTATTGTATTTATCATTTTTCATCACCCCACACCCATACCCACACTCACACACCCCCATTTAATTCTTCCCTTGGCTGAATTCAGCAGCCCCATCACTTTTCCCCACTTGAATTTCAAAGAAAAGAAAAGAAAGAAAAGAATAGAATAGAATAGAAAATGATAGAAATTGAGTGGACTTTGACTAGATCTATCTTTCCCCACCTCACTATCTCTCCTCCCTCACCCAATCCCCATAAATTTCTGGCCGAAACCTGCACAAAAATAGCCCCTCTTGATTCTTCTCCACTTCATTGCAAAACCCACAAAATTCCACCAAAAATCCAAGTCAAAAATCCCACAAAAACAAAATCCAATCTCTACCCATTATTTCTTTGCCCAAGCTAGCATGGATCTTGGAGGAAATTTGGCATTTTGGAGGCCATGATCTTCATGTTGATCTCTTGATCATGAGGTATAAAAATTCTTCCATATTTGTTAATTGTTAGTTGTATGTTTAAAGCAAACTTGTTTAGGTGTTTAAAAAATATAAATAAAGGGGTTTTGAATTCAAGTTTAGAAATTCAAGTGGATGGTTTTGGATTATAGTTAGGGTTTTGTTGTATGATTATGGTTGCAAGTGGGATTCTTCTTTTTGTGGAATGTAAAACATAATCAAATTGTTAGTTGTAAATTGTTAAGTTGAAATTGTAATATTTAAGCTATTTTACTTACTAAATTTTTGGAAAATTATTGAATGTCTTAGATTAAAATATAATTATGGTTTCATGTCATTATTAGTATTGTAATAAGTGGTTTAATGCCTTTGGACCATGCAAACCCAAGCTTATTTATAAAATTGTGAATTTTACATTAAAAAGAGTTAAAGTCGGTATTTTTGCAAACTAGTTTTTTTGAACGTATGTGGTTTGGTGAAATTAAATCGTGGGAATGGATTGTATGGATTATTTAAGTTATTTAATAAGTATTACGGCCTCTAGAATTGTTTAAACGTCGAGTTTTGTACTAAAACGGGTAATTTTGCTTGCTAGTTTTTCGGAAAAACGGCTTTTAAAGTGAATTTGGGGTTTTTGTGAGTTTTAACCTATTTTATATTAAAATTAGTGTTCATGAATGTGCAAATGAGTGTATTTGGGTTTTTCTCGATGGTCTGGCGTTTGTACGCCGACGTCGAGGGTTTTTTGGTTGATTTGTGGAAGCAACCATAGGTTTTGACCTATGTGGGATTCGTGAGTGGTTTTGGTCATGAGTCAGATTTTAATACGACACGGTGCGTTATGATATGTAGGTACCCCATGTGGACTTCGAGACGACAAGCAAGCGCATAGCGACGTCGGCACCGGCGAGCGAGGATCAGGTGAGTAGATTTATATCTACGGGGAGAAGTCGGGTGGATGGCGTATAGCACCCCTGCAGTCCGTAGTGTAGCTCATATATATATGTTTATATAGGTGTTTTATGATACGAGAATGTTTATTAATATTATGATTAGGTGTTCATGGTTTAGCTTTGGGTTAGTTGCGAAACCCTAGAGTAGTTGTTATACCCACATACGCACACACAGACTTGCATACTTTACTTTCTTGTGCGCAGATTGGGATGGTTGTAAATTGTTAAGTTGAAATTGTAATATTTAAGCTATTTTACTTACTAGATTTTTGGAAAATTATTGAATGTCTTAGATTAAAATATAATTATGGTTTCATGTCATTATTAGTATTATAATAAGTGGTTTAATGCCTTTGGACCATGCAAAACCAAGCTTATTTGTAAAATTGTGAATTTTACATTAAAAAGAGTTAAAGTCGGTATTTTTGCAAACTAGTTTTTTTGAACGTATGTGGTTTGGTGAAATTAAATCATGGAAATGGTTTGTATGGATTATTTAAGTTATTTAATTAGTATTATGGCCGCTAGAATTGTTTAAACGTCGAGTTTTGTACTAAAACGGGTAATTTTGCTTGCTAGTTTTTCGGAAAAACGGCTTTTAAAGTGAATTTGGGGTTTTTGTGAGTTTTAACCTATTTTATATTAAAATTAGTGTTCATGAATGTGCAAATGAGTGTATTTGGGTTTTTCTCGATGGTCTGGCGTTTGTACGCCGACGCCGAGGGTTTTTGGGTTGATTTGTGGAAGCAACCATAGGTTTTGACCTATGTAGGATTCGTGAGTCGTTTTGGTCATGAGTCGGATTTTAATACGACACGGTGCGTTATGATATGTAGGTACCCCATGTGGACTTCGAGACGACATGAAAGCGCGTGGCGACGTCGGCACCGGCGAGCGAGGATCAGGTGAGTAGATTTATATCTACGGGGAGAAGTCAGGTGGATGACGTATAGCACCCCTGCAGTCCGTAGTGTAGCTCATATATATATGTTTATATAGGTGTTTTATGATACGAGAATGTTTATTCATGTTATGATTAGGTGTTCATGGTTTAGATTGGGGTTAGTTGCGAAACCCTAGAGTAGTTGTTATACCCATATACGCACACACAGACTTGCATACTTTACTTTCTTGTGCGCAGATTGGGATGTGTATATATGTATATATGCATGGGTATGGGACTATGCATATGTACATTCATATACGCATGCATGGATAATGAGGATAGTACTTGGGATTTATGATGAGTCGATGAGATTTGATTTGAGGCCGTGAGATCGGTGATATAGCAGGGTTCGTATTTGAGATACGACATGATATTGTAGTGGGTCCTTGACGTAGTGTTTACCACACGTGCATGCATACTTAGGCGGTATCAGTATTGTACTAGACGTAGATCAGTACCCGATCATGATATTTGATAAAAAGGATACCAGGTGAATAGTATGATGAATGTGATGTTGACCCGTACCCAGAATTGGGGATGCCGTACGACGGATTTACGTACGAGCTATATCTTGATGGTTGATCCGCACTCTTGACTTGGGATGTCTTATTATAGATATGGTATCGGATATGATATTATTGAGGCGGGATCACCGACTAATATATATACATGTATGTATATGTATCGACTCAGATGTTAGGCGGTTTCCTTACCTATAGTCCAGCTTGTTAGCTTAGCCCTTTAGTTTAGTTTAGTTGTTAGATTAGATTCGATTATTACCTATTTCAAAAACTAACGAATCGTGGGTATTTTAAAGACAGCCAAAGGGATCCTACGGATATTTCAAAAGACGTATCTTTTCATAAAAACACCGTAGCCCCTACTTTCAAAACCCCATGATTCGTGTTATTTCAAAAGGCACCATTTGTAAGACTTATATTAGATTAGTGCAGATTAGTTATAGTTGCGTCTAGTATTCAGCTCCCGCTCATTTTTACTGTTCGCTCCGCATCGCATACTTATATTATAATTTCTTATTGCATTATTAATATCATGCTGTTAGGACACCAGCACCATTACCGATGACGCGTATGTACCACGTACACTTACTTGCTGGCTCACACACATCTTCATCGGTAATTACCATGTCACGAACACTTTAGAAAATACTATTTCATTTGACATAGGTTGTTAGCTAATAGTTTAGACATGATATTAGTGTACTTGCCTTATATGCTAGTTAGACATTGTAGTTATTGCCTACTACTTCATGCATGTTATTATTCACTGTTGTGTCGCATTCATGGATTCTCATGCCTATATTCACTGTTTACATGCTATTGATGACTTGGATTCGGATTTCATGAGATTTCTTGGATTTGGAGGAAAACCGCAAAAACATAAATAAGCCTTTTCTCTCTTTTAAAATAAAAAGTGCGGTTTTCCCATGATGTATGAGTCGTCCACCATGAGTTTGGTGATGGATTTCGAGACCCGATTCGAGGAGTGGAGGAACCGTTTCGGGTACATGGTGGGCCCGGTGCGGTACCCCGGGGCAAGAGGAATGTGTTGTTGACGTTGAGCCCGGCAGGGGAGCACTACCGACCGGTGATATTACCCGACGCGTCGGATATCCGGAAGATACCGTCGTGGTCTTGAGATGGATGGTAGGGGCCGGTCTGGATTGACGGCGCCCTTGATATTGTGATTTGAGATATTGTGGTACAACGATTGTGATACAGAGATATCGAGATATTTGGACACTTGTTTTGTGTCGATGCTGGGCACTGTTTTATGCTAATTTCATTTATGGTACCTCACTTTTAAAATACAGAAATCTCACTGAATTATGAAAGCAGTTTTCGTCAGTACATACATTCTGTTCCATGCATTCATACCTCATTCATATGATATATTGCTACCTGAGGCACTGACACGGGCACATGAGATCACACTCGGGTTAGATATTACCCTAGCCATTGTTATAGGCTGCATGTTATTCATATATTTGAGGATATATTCTGATCATTGACCAAGGGTGCGTTATTTATACGATTTCTGTGCGTAGATGTTTTTCTATTCACGAGTTGGCAACTCACCCCCGTTGTGCCCCAGTTTCTTGCAGGTTTGCCGCACAGGTTTCATTACGGCTTGCGGGCATAGTTTCCTTCGGGTGATTTGCTAGTAGGTGGGTTTACTTGTATCGTACCCCCCCATTATATAACTTGTATATTATTACTCTGTTGTATCTAGAAGTTCCATTAACCAAACAAGTATTTATTTTGAGATAGAGACCAGTGATGTTATTCCTTCGACCTTAGAGTCGCGTGTTATATTTCTGTGGTTTTCTTATGGTTTTGAGTTTCCTTTTGAATTTTGATCCTCACCGTTGGCGTTGTATATTATATTGCTTGTGTGGTTGTGACCGTCAATTGACGAAGAGCTAGCTCCCGCTTGGGGATGCCTTTTTTTTGATTTCGTATACTATTCATGTTGTATCCCGTTTGGGGGCCAGTTTTACAAAGGAGACTCTGCCGAAATTTTCAGGAAATATTTGATGTTTTTTTAAAATCGCATAATTCGTCTTATGCTATTAAAACTACTTGATTTAAATTGGTTTTTCCTTCACTCTACTACTTCTCTTGGTTTGGATTTCTGGGTTTTCGGCTTACATAGATTACGTACGCCTCGAGACGTTCGTAGTTTAAGTGCCTGTCATATTCCGTACTTTCGGGACGTGACAAAGTTGGTATCAGAGCGTTAGGTTTTACCTTCGGAACGTAGGATGACCCTTGGTTGATGGAATAGGTGACTAAAGTAGAGTGACGTATCGTGGGTATGTTCCGCGGCATTCTTACGACACGCCACTCCACTTAAGGAGCCTTAGGATGTACATTTCTTTGCTCAGTATTATATTCATTCCGATCTAGCCTAATCAGTACTGGTTATGGTTTTGCTGCCACGATTACGGGCAGGGAGAGCTACAGCTAGAGTTGCGGTCAGCACGAGCTCGTCACGAACGAGGACTGACCAGGGCGAAATTCCGGCGACACACGATTGCAGAGATGTGTCTTTTCATTGTGTCTTCGCGCCATGAAAGTTGAGTGGATTGCTGTATGAGATTACTCGGATGTGCTGATCGACACTAGAGGATTGAGCTACTGATAGAGGCCAGCCAGATTGTGATGACCGTTGGTGTATTGCTTACTCAAGATGATTGAGGCACTGTTCAGTGTGCAGACGAGTGAGCCAGTTGTTGCTGCGAGCGACGAGATATCGCCCCATATGTTGGAGCTATTGCGGGATGATTTGTACTAATAGATGATAGAAGGTCGCTAGTCACCTGATGATGAATGACTAGGACATGTGGTTCGTTCTCCTACCCGATGAGAGGTCATCAGATAGATTGATTCCAGCTAGAGGCGACTTCACGCGGAGACGTTGGGAGTCGACAGAGACGATCAAATGTCAGAAACCTATTATTCCAAGTTTAAAGTAGTCGGAAAGACAAGCAGGCAATTCTATGGACCCTCTAGAAGAATGAAACCCTAACTCGACTTAATGACCATGTGAAAGCCATTGAACCTTCGGGTTTGCGGCAGTTCTACGGCGCCATTAGTGAGGCTTGGGTTTTCCCTTCTACGGCTGGACCACCGATGCTGTGGTATGTACTCGATACTATTAAACTGTGCCCAAGATGTTGAGCCCTTGGGGGATTATGAGGTTTTGACAATCGATTGGATGGTTCGACTTAATTCGGATGCTAGGTGGTGAGATGCATTTCTTAGGAGACTCCCGATACGAGGATAGCCATTGGAGCTCAGTCCATGCAGCCGCGACGAGACGAGTCCAAAGCAGACGGCATTAGAGAAAAGTGAAGTAAGAGGTTCGTACCAAATCTAGATGAGATGACGTTCCACTCCGCCGACATCAGAGATGCGATGCGCATGCCGAGGCATGGTACTTGGATTTACCTTCCAGAAGGAGTCGCGATGAGTATGCAGTCGTTCCAGAGCAAGATGCAGATATAGGAAAGGACGATGACTTCCGGACAGTTGGCAGAGACGGGACATGGAAGAGACCGTGAGCAGGATTCCTTCCAGGACACTGCTGCAATGATACTTGCACCCAGGATCAGATGTGTCACGTACATTCAGAGAGCCAGAGGCCGACGCCAGTGATATGCTGTCTTACGAGTGGTCGCGATGATTGACCGAGAGATGACCAGAGAAGTGCCAGAACGGATCATCCCCGTTAGCATACCTGACAGGGCCGATGATCCAATGGACCGAGAGATTGGTAATTCATAGTGAAGACCTTGACCCAGGAGTGGTCATTGTTACGCACACCAGCAGGCCAGAGTTCATGATCATCGACGAGACGTCCCACTAATGACCGCGACAGTTGGCCCAAGATTCTTAGAGGATGCGCTTGAGCGGTACTATTCCGCCATTATTGATTTCGATGTTTTGGGTGATTTATTCGCATGATTTGATTTTGATGATTGAGGATTTACGATCTTTGCACAGTGTTGCACTTGATATCGTTTTCATGCTTTGGTTTCACATGTTTGTGATTTTACGGTTTTAGACATTTGAGTTGATTTTGTGTGTATGCACGCACACGATTTGGTTCCTCCACTCTGTATAGTTTATATATGCTTGCAGTGCAGTGATACGCCTTTTGTGCACTTAGATGCACTGGACTTCGATTTCGATTGTGATACTCGATATTTGTTTTGTGCACTTTGTGCACCTGATTTGATTTTGTGTATGTTCAGCGCTTGATATTGGATTTCATGAATTCGTGCATGATAGATGCACCTGCCTTGGATTTTCACGCATGTTGAGCGCATGTTTTGAGATGTGATTTTGGTGCACACCAGATGCACTAAATCGAGATTTTTCGTGCATGTCAGATGCACCTGATTTTGCTGTCAGGCACACACGTTGCCTACGACAGATGCTTTGTGCACACCCGATGCACTTAGATCTTGTTTATGTGCACTTGTATGGCATGTATATGGATTTTGATTATCGTGCGCACCAGACGCACGTAGTATTCATACGCGTATTTTGGGATTGATTTCTTATAGAGCAGTACGTTTTTTTTATGATAACTGCGATGTGTTTTCGTACTAAGCAGGACTAGTCAGAGGAGAGTACCTGAATGTATTTTGCATACATTGATAGCTATTGAAGGGAATTCCAAAAAGCGAGCTATAGTCTCAGTATTTACCGACGTGTCTGATATGACGCGAAACGTTTAAACCAAGGAAAACCCTTCTAAATTGTTTCCCAAAACGGCGGAACGTACATTTCAAACAAAGGTATATATGTATATAGTTATTTTCTTATGATAGACGTCCACCACTGTGCAGTGTTATGTGCATTGCACAGCAACTTAAAGGTTTTGGCATGCATTTCCTCCTGATATTTGCATGTATAGTTCCGATTTATAGCATATCGGTCTTGCTTGAGATTTGGCATTCGTGTCTTCACCTTGATTCCGATGATTGCGGGATGCTTGACGGAGTTTTGATTTCGAGTTATCTGCTCATTTTTCATGCGCATGCGCTGCGCTACGATTTGTTTTATGTATTTACAATTTCGGAGCCCCGACGACTTGATGGTTTTGGTTTAGAAATTTTAGTATTTGGGGGGAGTTTTACTTTAAATTCGGGGACCGAATTTTTTTAAAGGGGGAAGATTGTAGCGTTTTGAAAATCGTTTCGGTGAAATTTCGGAAAATCGGTAAAATAAGGGGGTTTTCTGTAAAAAGTCAAAATGCAAATATCTTATATAAAAATTAAATATACATATTCTAGCTATGTAATTGCTAGTATTTGGTGTTTATTGAGCCACTGGTGAAATTTCAAATTTTCTGAAAAAAAATTATTTTATTATTATTTTAAGCCGTCACTAATACATTTAATTAGGGAAAATTACAAATTGGAATGAGCTGAAATAAATTTTGTGCATGATAAAACATTAAACAAAATTTTATCATATAGTTTTTGAAACGAAATCGTTTGCCAAAACGGTTTAGAAATTATTGAAGAAAAAATGCATTTTTTAGTGTAAATGGATGTTTGGGGTATTGTATTTATCATTTTTCATCACCCCACACCCATACCCACACTCACACACCCCCATTTAATTCTTCCCTCGGCTGAACTCAGCAGCCCCATCACTTTTCCCCACTTGAATTTCAAAGAAAAGAAAAGAAAGAAAAGAATAGAATAGAATAGAAAATGATAGAAATTGAGTGGATTTTGACTAGATCTATCTTTCCCCACCTCACTCTCTCTCCTCCCTCACCCAATCCCCAGAAATTTTTGGCCGAAACCAGCACAAAAACAGCCCCTCTTGATTCTTCTCCACTTCATTGCAAAACCCACAAAATTCCACCAAAAATCCAAGTCAAAAATCCCACAAAAACAAAATCCAATCTCTACCCATTATTTCTTTGCCCAAGCTAGCATGGATCTTGGAGGAAATTTGGCATTTTGGAGGCCATGATCTTCATGTTGATCTCTTGATCATGAGGTATAAAAATTCTTCCATATTTGTTAATTGTTAGTTGTATGTTTAAAGCAAACTTGTTTAGGTGTTTAAAAAATATAAATAAAGGGGTTTTGAATTCAAGTTTAGAAATTCAAGTGGATGGTTTTGGATTATAGTTAGGGTTTTGTTGTATGATTATGGTTGCAAGTGGGATTCTTCTTTTTGTGGAATGTGAAACACAATCAAATTGTTAGTTGTAAATTGTTAAGTTGAAATTGTAGTATTTAAGCTATTTTACTTACTAGATTTTTGGAAAATTATTGAATGTCTTAGATTAAAATATAATTATGGTTTCATGTCATTATTAGTATTATAATAAGTGGTTTAATGCCTTTGGACCATGCAAAACCAAGCTTATTTGTAAAATTGTGAATTTTACATTAAAAAGAGTTAAAGTCGGTATTTTTGCAAACTAGTTTTTTTGAACGTATGTGGTTTGGTGAAATTAAATCGTGGGAATGGTTTGTATGGATTATTTAAGTTATTTAATAAGTATTATGGCCGCTAGAATTGTTTAAACGTCGAGTTTTGTACTAAAACGGGTAATTTTGCTTGCTAGTTTTTTGGAAAAACGGCTTTTAAAGTGAATTTGGGGTTTTTGTGAGTTTTAACCTATTTTATATTAAAATTAGTGTTCATGAATGTGAAAATGAGTGTATTTGGGTTTTTCTCGATGGTCTGGCGTTTGTACGCCGACGTCGAGAGTTTTTGGGTTGATTTTTGGAAGCAACCATAGGTTTTGACCTATGTAGGATTCGTGAGTCGTTTTGGTCATGAGTCGGATTTTAATACGACACGGTGCGTTATGATATGTAGGTACCCCATGTGGACTTCGAGACGACAAGCAAGCGCGTGGCGACATCGGCACCGGCGAGCGAGGATCAGGTGAGTAGATTTATATCTACGGGGAGAAGTTGGGTGGATGGCGTATAGCACCCCTGCAGTCCGTATTGTAGCTCATATATATATGTTTATATAGGTGTTTTATGATACGAGAATGTTTATTCATGTTATGATTAGGTGTTCATGGTTTAGCTTTGGGTTCGTTGCGAAACCCTAGAGTAGTTGTTATACCCACATACGCACACACAGACTTGCATACTTTACTTTCTTGTGCGCAGATTAGGATGTGTATATATCTATATATGCGTGGGTATGGGACTATGCATATGTACATTCATATACGCATGCATGGATAATGAGGATAGTACTTGGGATTTAGGATGAGTCGATGAGATTTGATTTGAGGCCGTGAGATCGGTGATATAGCAGGGTTCGTATTTGAGATACGACATGATATTTTAGCGGGTCCTTGACGTAGTGTTTTACACACGTGCAAGCATACTTAGGCGGTATCAGTATTTTACTAGACGTAGATCAGTACCCGATCATGATATTTGATAAAAAGGATACCTGGTGAATAGTATGATGAATGTGATATTGACCCGTACCCAGAATTGGGGATGCCGTACGACGGATTTACGTACGAGCTATATCTTGATGGTTGATCCGCACTCTTGACTTGGGATGTCTTATTATAGATATGGTATCGGATATGATATTATTGAGGCAGGATCACCGACTAATATATATATATGTATGTATATGTATCGACTCAGATGTTAGGCGGTTTCCTTACCTATAGTCCAGCTTGTTAGCTTAGCCCTTTAGTTTAGTTTAGTTGTTAGATTAGATTCGATTATTACCTATTTCAAAAACTAACGAATCGTGGGTATTTTAAAGACAGCCAAAGGGATCATACGGATATTTCAAAAGACGTATCTTTTCATAAAAACACCGTAGCCCCTACTTTCAAAACCCCATGATTCGTGTTATTTCAAAAGGCACCATTTGTAAGACTTATATTAGATTAGTGCAGATTAGTTATAGTTGCGTCTAGTATTCAGCTCCCGCTCATTTTTACTGTTCGCTCCGCATCGCATACTTATATTATAATTTCTTATTGCATTATTAATATCATGCTGTTAGGACACCTGCACCATTACCGATGACGCGTATGTACCACGTACACTTACTTGCCGGCTCACACACATCTTCATCGGTAATTGCCATGTCACGAACACTTTAGAAAATACTATTTCATTTGACATAGGTTGTTAGCTAATAGTTTAGACATGATATTTGTGTACTTGCCTTATATGCTAGTTAGACATTGTAGTTATTGCCTACTACTTCATGCATGTTATTATTCACTGTTGTGTCGCATTCATGGATTCTCATACCTATATTCACTGTTTACATGCTATTGATGACTTGGATTCGGATTTCATGAGATTTCTTGGATTTGGAGGAAAACCGCAAAAACATAAATAAGCCTTTTCTCTCTTTTAAAATAAAAAGTGCGGTTTTCCCATGATGTATGAGTCGTCCACCATGAGTTTGCTGATGGATTTCGAGACCCGATTTGAGGAGTGGAGGAACCGTTTCGGGTACATGGTGGGCCCGGTGCGGTACCCCGGGGCAAGAGGAATGTGTTGTTGACGTTGAGCCCGGCAGGGAAGCACTACCGACCGGTGATATTACCCGACGCGTCGGATATCCGGAGGATACCGTCGTGGTCTTGAGACGGATGGTAGGGGCCGGTCTGGATTGACGGCGCCCTAGATATTGTGATTTGAGATATTGAGGTACAGCGATTGTGATACAGAGGTATCGAGATATTTGGACACTTGTTTTGTGTCGATGCTGGGCACTGTTTTATGCTGATTTCATTTATGGTACCTCACTTTTAAAATACAGAAATCTCACTGAATTATGAAAGCAGTTTTCGTCAGTACATGCATTCTGTTCCATGCATTCATACCTCATTCATATGATATATTGCTACCTGAGGCACTGACACGGGCACATGAGATCACACTCGGGTTAGATATTACCCTAGCCATTGTTATATGCTGCATGTTATTCATATATTTGAGGATATATTCTGATCATTGACCTAGGTTGCGTTATTTATACGATTTCTGTGCGTAGATGTTTTTCTATTCACGAGTTGGCAACTCACCCCCGTTGTGCCCCAGTTTCTTGCAGGTTTGCCGCACAGTTTTCATTACGGCTTGCGGGCATAGTTTCCTTCGGGTGATTTGCTAGTAGGTAGGTTTACTTGTATCGTACCCCCCATTATATAACTTGTATATTATTACTCTGTTGTATCTAGAAGTTCCATCAACCAAACATGTATTTATTTTGAGATAGAGACCAGTGATGTTATTCCCTCGACCTTAGAGTCGCGCGTTATATTTCTGTGGTTTTCTTATGGTTTTGAGTTTCCTTTTGAATTTTGATCCTCGCCGTTGGCATTGTATATTATATTGCTTGTGTGGTTGTGACCGTCGATTGACGAAGAGCTAGCTCCCGCTTAGGGATGCCTTTTTTTTGATTTCGTATACTATTCATGTTGTATCCCGTTTGGGGGCCAGTTTTACAAAGGAGACTCTGCCTAAATTTTCAGGAAATATTTGATATTTTTTTAAAATCGCATAATTCGGCTTATGCTATTAAAACTACTTGATTTAAATTGGTTTTCCTTCATTCTACTACTTCTCTTGGTTTGGATTTCTGGGTTTTCGGCTTACTTAGATTACGTACGCCTCGAGACGTTCGTAGTTTAAGTGCCTGTCATATTCCGTAGTTTCGGGACGTGACACTAGTGGGGACAGAGTAATCCATAAGTACATCCTTTAATGTTTCTAGTCGTAGGTGTATGGAGACAGGGCATCGATATACCAAAGTAGACTAGCGTATACACTTCTCGACCCATGAGATGGGCGATGGATGATCCCATATCCATTGGTGTTTGACATTAGATATGGTATACGGGTGCTCAGTGGAGACTGGGTACACTGGACGGACTCGCCGAGAACTCCCAGATGGTATTATACCTCACGTCAGATGGCAGTTCTCTGGTGACACTTGTGTAGGTTAGTCTGTAGACCCAAGATCGTCATAGAGTCTTGTGTGATTCCCACTGTGCTTTGATTTCCACCTTACCACGTCCAAGAGGGCATGCAAAATGGTGGTTTTTGGGTACAGTCCCGAGTCACATGGAAGCGATGAGCGATAGGAGGGGTTTCGTCTCTCCCGGTATTGGGGGTTGATGTTGCGCTGTGCTCGATTGGCCATTACAGGGAAGTCCCTAGCCAGGGCTGATTTAGAGATTTACTCGAAAGAGTTACCGGTAGTTTCTCGACCCGTAATGAGCCTCACATCGGCACGACTTATCGGTTATTGGGGTCTGACGTTTACCACCCCTAGACTTGATATGCGACATATCAGACGAGGAGACCGGACTGTATGGGAAGTGTTACCGTTTGGCTTTTACAGGAGTTGGAGCGGGCTTGCTTGCTGATTTTCTGATCGCTCAATACCCGGGTAGCCGTTACGTCCTGCTAGTACCGCTGACGGCTTGTGGGTGCTTGATGTGATCATCGCCTACTGCCGGCGTATTGACGAGTCTTTAGAGTCCTACATAGAGGTTTTACTGGCTCAGGCAAAACGAAATAGGAGAGCATATATGATATGTGCGGGACCGAGAATGATGCGTGTATGTGATACCATATTCTATTCTCGCGACTTTTAGTATCGGTCGGTTTTTATGTGATATAGCCGGATTATCGAATCAAGTGTTGATTCGATAACTCGATACATTGGATGTTAGTCGGTTATATGAGATATAACCGGATTATTAAGTCAAGTGTTGATTTAATAATTTAGTGTATAATTGTATATATGATATACTAATTTACATTAACTAACATTTGTTCACTTAAGGATTTTTCTCACATGTGCACAACTTTAATATATATGTGATATATATTAAAAATGTGTTTTCTTTTTGTATCATGGTTGATGATACATCTTTCATGGGTTTATGAGACTTAAACCATGCTATTTATTATGTTGGGTTTTAATATTTAAAGTAATTACAAAATTAGTGGAGGATTAGAAAAATGCTTGAAGCTTGTGGATGCATTGACTAATTCCACTAAGTTTGTTTTTACTATGGATATTTGTTAACCCAACCATAAGGATTAGCCATGGTTATGTCTCTACATGAGTTAGTATATGATACTCACTCACCATGGTTAGCTCACACATTTGATCATTATCTTTCTCATTTCATTTTCTTCATCTTCTTCCTTGAGCTAAAATGCTCTCTAGGGTTTGATCCAAAATGAGAAGCATTGTGAGAAATAAAATTCTAAAGAAAACCCACTTCCTATTTCTCCATCCTCTACTAGACTAGCACTTTAGTTTAGGGTGTTTGCTTCACTAATTCTCTATTTAGTGAAGTAGTAGCTTGAGTCGGTATTCCCTCGACGTAGATCATCTTCGGCCTCGAAGACTTCAAGCAAGGACGCATCTTTCGCCTCGTGAAGCCATGCAAGAGCCCGGGAGAACCATGATCGCAGTGAAGGGACTACGACAAGGAGCTTTAGAAGTGAAGGACCGATCTACAAAGGTTGTATTTCGTATTCACTTAGTAGTAAATGTCTTTTACTTGCAAGTGAAACCCTAATTATCTAGCAAAGATCTTGTTTAGGGTTATTCGGCACGGCTAAAATTTTAAATAGGCATGGTTGATGCCTTGTAGAGCCTTATTAGAGTGCCTAGTAACCCTACAGTGGTATCAGAGCCTAGCTAGAGCTTTAGGCGATGTGTTTACGAAGTTAAAACTCCGAACGAACCCCGTAACGTCAATTTAACCCCCTCTCTGGACAATTTCTAAAAATGTGGATTTTTCTGTATTAAAAATACCTAAAAAATTCAGCAGGGAAATATAAGCACTACGGTGAAAAATGAGTGCACAATCCGTACAAACCGCCGCGGAACCGCGGTCATACCTCCCTTGGGCCGCGGATCCACGGCAGTACTGAGGAATTATGCACTAGTTTTTGCACTGTAATATCAATTTCTGTAAGTGCCATTTTCTAGGTATTTTTAATCTGACTCAAGTGTTGATTGTTCTGGGGATTATTTTGTATTCGTTGATTCGATCGGAAAATTTAGTTTCGTTCTTATTTTTCCGGATAATTTAGAAAGTATTAAAAAGTTCGAACGGATATCAATATCTCACTTTTTCCCGACCCGGAAAATTTCTAAGTGTTGGATTTTTCCGTAGTTTAAGAACGTCTAAATCGTGCAAGTTAAGCAATGGACCCTCTAGAAGACAACAAACCTTAACTCGATTATGTGACCGTCTTGAACTGCCTTTTGAACCTTAGGGTTTGGGGGAGTACGGCGTTGCCACATGTGAGGCGTTGGCTTGACCCTTCTACGGCTGGACCATTGGTACTGTGGCATGTGATGGATGTTTTTAAACTCCCCTCAAGTGTTGAGCTATTTAGGAAATCTTGGGTATTTGATTATTCGATCGGAAAGTTTAATACTGTCTATTTATCTGGAATGTGATACAATATGTAGAATTCATATAGTTAGGCATGAAATGCGAAGTATGTGATATTTCGGATTTACGATGTGTAAAGAGATTGTGGATTCCAATTGTTGTAGTTTTACACTTTCTTTTATGCGACCGTAAGTGTAATATGTGATATCGCCGGTTTCGTTGCTATATGTCAACGACAATTGGGATGCACATATTTACTTACGTTGATGACATGTGATGTTATGTATTGCTGGATATGTTATATTGGATCGTCGTGTTATGAATAGCCGGGGGTTTTTATGTGAGATGAGAGTTTTTATTTTCATTCATGTAAAATTAAATGTATGTAATATTCTTTTATTGGGGCACTTCCGGGATGAGGTTGATGTCACCATTTGTATATTATTTATTTTTCCGCAATAGGATAGACCCAAGGAGGAGAGCACAAGTAACCGGGTTCTAGAGTCCAGTGGGAGACCAACTCGAGGAGTCGAGTCCGGGTCTCCTAACTCTAGAATTGAAAGGGTTGCTTGCCGCTCTCGTAGGGGTCTAGGGGTATGGGTTTGGCTATTCATTGCGACAGTGGAATCCGTGTTTTATAGAGGATCAAAATAAAACACGGACGTCCTAGTATATCCAATGTTTCATATGTTTTCTTCTACTGCGATATCTGTGATGTGATCATTTGATATGTTGTGATAAATACTGTATATAGTATATATGATATATTATATAGACGTTACTTATGTTTTACACCCGCACTAGCCCTGCCCCGCTCTGCCGTTAGTTACCTAACCTAATGGTGCACGAGGGGACACTGAGGCGAATGCGGATGGCATAAGTGTACTTTGTATTTATTTGTGATGTTTAGGTGACTTAAATGATGGGACTTCATTAATATGATTAATGAAAGAAAAGAAACCTAAAAGATGTTGTAGAATCAAATTTTTCAAAAAAGGGTAGCTACAGTTTTTGCTTTGCATAGAGATATATATGATATATCCCGCACCTTATTCGATGAGGAAAGAGCCGAGATCCCTTCACTGGGAGTGACCACTTTAGCAAAACTGGCAGATGCTACAACATTGTTTTTGATTGCCTTTAGAGTTTTGCTTTGCATAGTGATATATATGATAAGTCCTGCATCTTATTCGTTGAGGAAAGAGCCGAGATCCCTTCACCGGGAGTGACCTCTTTAGCAAAACTAATGAAAGCCTCAAAATCACTCCATTTCAAAATTCACTTGATTCTACAACGATATCAAGTTCATTACGCAATAGGTTTTCAGAAAAACCTGTCGTAGCCTTCCGTCATTTCAGATAAGTCCTACTTAGTATTCGTGCTACGTTTGTTGACCTCCGTCAAGGCGTAGTGTGCGGTAGCTAACTAGTATTTATCTGCTTATGCATATGATGCAGATTGGATTAGGGTAGTCGTACGACTTTGTTGACCTCCGTCAAGGGTCGTGCGGGTTGGTTTGATTCAATCAAGAAATGACGGGTTGAACTTGACTTGCACCCTGTGGTTTGTTGACCTCCGTCAAGGTCATGGGATGCTTGGGGAAAAATATTATCGGGAATTTCAAGTGTTGAAATTTGCAATGAGATTGCATACCTTCTATGAGATAGTTGGATCCCGATACCCACTGCGAGTAATTGTTACTCCTGGGAGAGTTTTACACAGGACAATTAGCCGATAAAGTAGGTGTCAGAAAGGTGTCAACGGGGTTACGCCTCTGGGAAAACGAGGATTACTTTAATTAGGTCCGTGCGAAAGCATGGGGAACCTCCCTCAAAGTACCAACGCTGGCCTGGCTGAAAGATTGGCGAAATTGTAGGGTGTAATTAATCCCGGCTAGTCTTTCCTTTTTGGGTTTGAAGGAAGATTTGATAAAAACAGTGGGAGCCATCCCGATTAGCTAAAATAATAACCAATCTGATCTTGCAAGAGCATACGCTAAAGTGTTTTCTTCTCTCTCTCTCTCCAGGTAGCGACCATATCATGCCTTAATAAAGATAATAATATGGATGTATTGACCGAACCCGCATGTTATACTGTGCCGGGGAACGTTGGTTCCGTTCTTTCTTATAAAATTTATAAGAATGAACAGGATATTGGGGAATACCAGGATTCCCATGCCACCCGAATGAAGAAAGTACATGTTGATGCATTTTCTTCTGGTGTGTTCGTTACAGAGAACTGTTTCTCAATTTGCTCTACGTCCTGGGTATTAGATACCCGGTCAGG
This sequence comes from Agapanthus africanus, assembly GCA_030015575.1. Classification (NCBI taxonomy): domain Eukaryota; kingdom Viridiplantae; phylum Streptophyta; class Magnoliopsida; order Asparagales; family Amaryllidaceae; genus Agapanthus; species Agapanthus africanus. The sequence goes on from JASDDO010000024.1 coordinate 614,050,599, forward strand.
ATCCCATATATGTAATCAGTTACATGGGATTAGGAAAGGTAGAGAACTTGGAGATGGTGATAAAGACATAAGGGTTGGCAATGGTGCAATTGTTGCAGCTAAAACCGTCGGGGAATATCACCTTGTATTGCCAACTGGTAATACATTGAGACGAAAGCTATTACATGCCGAACCTGATATGCAACATTATATCGGTTTCTTTGTTGAGTAAAGAGGGATATAATTTTGTATTACAGGATAATGTTATGAACATTTTCCTTAACCAAAAGTTGGTTGGATCAGGCATGTTGTGCAATGGCATTTATGTTCTAAATCAATCAACAGTTCTGAGCATAACAAACACACACAAGAGGAAGAGTTCAGAAATGAACGAATCCTTCTTGTGGCATTGTAGACTGGGTCACATCAATGCGACACGACTAGCTAAGTTGTATAAGGATGGATATTTGAATCCATTTGAATTTTCATCTTATGACACTTGCCAGTCATGTCTCAAAGGCAAGATGAACAAAACTCCGTTTATGGGACACGGAGAAAGAGTTACGGAACTCTTGGGACTGGTACATAGTGATGTATGCGGCCCCATGTCTACACATGCCAGGAATGGTTCTGCGGACTTCATTACATTCACTGACGATCTCTCTAGGTTCGGATATGTGTTCCTGATGAAACACAAATCAGAATCTTTTGAGAAATTTAGAGAATATAAACAAGAAGTCGAGAACCAAACCGGAAAAAGTATAAAAATCCTTCGATCTGATCGAGGAGGTGAATACTTGAGCAATGAATTCCTGGACTTCCTAAAAGAAAATGGGATTCTCTCTCAGCTAACACCTCCATATACACCACAGCACAACGGTGTATCAGAACGGAGGAACCGCACCCTATTAGATATGGTGCGCTCTATGATGAGTATAGCTGAGTTACCTATTTCCTTCTGGGGATATGCACTGGAGACAGCAGTATACCTACTGAATAGGGTTCCAACCAAATCTGTGCCTACCACCCCATATGAGATATGGGAAGGGAAGAGACCATATCTTAATTTTATTAAGATATGGGGTTGCCCGGCTTATGTCAAAAGACAAAAACCGGACAAACTCGAGGCAAGGTCTGTTTTGTGTAAGTTTGTTGGATATCCTAAGCATTCGCGAGGGTATATCTTCTACCACAGTGAGGAACAAAGGGTGTTTGTTGCTAAACACGCCACCTTTTTAGAAAAGAAATTTCTTGTAAAAGAGATTAGTGGCTCTGAGGTAGAAGTGGAAGAGGTTCCAGCTGTACAAACCATAACAGAAGATTTGGTGGAACCAGAAGATTCGGTAGTTCCCGATGAACCCCAGCCACTTCGTAGATCTAGTAGGGTTCCTCACACACCTAAGAGATACTACGGTTTTCTCATGGATGGTGGGAGCGAGGATTGCATCATGGTTGATGATGACCCAGCTAGCTTCGAACAGGCCATCACGAGTGGGGACTCAGTGAAATGGCTGGATGCAATGCGGTCCGAGATGGAATCCATGTACACCCACAAAGTATGGACTTTGGAAAATGCTCCTGAAGGGGTAAAACCCATTGGGAGCAAGTGGATCTTCAAGAAAAAACTTGGTGTAGATGGGAAAGTGGAGACTTTCAAAGCTAGACTTGTTGCAAAGGGTTTTCGTTAAAGACCAGGTGTGGACTATGACGAAACATTTTCTCCAGTGGCTATGCTTAAATCCATCCGGATCATGCTTGCCATTGCTGCATATCATGACTACGAAATCTGGCAAATGGATGTTAAGACCGCCTTTCTAAACGGTAATTTAGAAGAGTGTGTGTACATGACTCAGCCAGAGGGCTTCGTAGATAGTGGTAGCAGCGGGAAGGTGTGCAAGCTGCTTAAATCCATTTATGGATTAAAGCAAGCATCGCGGAGTTGGAACATCTGCTTTGACGTCGTTATCAAAGAGTTTGATTTCATCAAAAACGTAGATGAACCTTGTATCTATAAGAAGGTGGCAGAGAGTAAGGTTGTCTTCCTCGTATTGTACGTGGACAACATACTCTTGATAGGAAATGACATTCCTATGCTGCAATCGGTCAAGCTCTTCTTATCACAAAGGTTCTCAATGAAAGATCTAGGTGATGCCTCCTGCATACTGGGAATTATGATCTATAGAGATAGATCTAAAAGGATATTAGGATTGTCCCAATCCAGGTACATTGACACCATACTAAAGAGATTTAGTATGGAAGAGTCCAAATGTGGGTTTTTACCCACGATCTCAGGGCTCACTCTCTCCAAAGAGATGTCTCCCAAGACTGATTTGGAGAGAGCTCGCATGCAAGGGATGCCCTATTCTTCGGCTGTAGGCTCTATCATATACGCGATGCTATGTACCAGACCCGATGTAGCATACTCACTAAGTGTAGTGAGTAGGTATCAAGCTGATCCTGGAGAGAGTCACTGGACAGCTGTGAAGAGCATTCTCAAGTACTTGCGAATGACTAATGAGATGCTCTTGGTGTATGGTAACGGAGAACTCCAAGTAGAGTCCTTTACCGATTCGAGCTTCCAGAGTGATAAGGACGACTCTAAGTCGCACTCGGGATTTGTCTTTACCATTTACGGAGGGGCGGTTAGCTGGAAGAGTTCCAAGCAGGAAACCGTGGCAGACTCGACGATGGAGGCTGAATACATCGCTGCCAACGATTCTTCCAAAGAGGCTGTCTGGATCAATAAGTTCATTACTGAACTTGGAGTGGTTCCATCCATTGAGCATCCAATACCTTTGTATTGTGATAACAATGGAGCGGTGGCTTTGGCCAAAGAACCCAGGTCCCATCAGCGATCCAGGCATATTCTGAGGCGGTATCACCTGATCCGGGAGATAGTTGATCGCCGGGAGATCGAGGTCAGGAGGGTTGACATGAAGAACAACACCGCGGACCCACTCACGAAGGCCATTCCGCAGATACAGTTTGAGAGACTCTTCGGGATGCTAGGTATGCGATACTACAGCAGCTGGACCTAGTGCAAGTGGGAAATTGTTAGTTGTATGTATGCCCTAGAGGCCAGTATTATACAGATGATGTATATTAAATTGGATGCTTGGACATATATAGAGAGGACTTTCTTGCTCGATATGATAGTATTGTAAGTGCACGGCGGTGGCCCGGCTGTCTGAACGAGGCCAAAATGCGGAAATGATACTTTTACAAAACTTGTAAACCGGCACCACCGCGCACTAAAATCCCGGATCGGGCCATTAACTTACTCCAAGCTAACTAGAGAAGGGGTAGAGAGATATACCGAGCGATCCATGTCCTTCGGTCTTCTCATCGTCGTCCCGATCTCCCCGTAGAATCTCCGGTCTTCATCTCCTCGTCGGAAGGGCACCACATCGCCGGCTTCTTTTACGGGCTTCCACCTCTAGACCGAGGCAACTCGGGCATGAAGTTGGCGAGTCGACGTGTCCAAGAATACTGTAGATGAAGTATAGAACTCTTTTATCTCGATGGGGTTACTAGAAGTTGCCTTGTATTGGTGGAGGAATGAGATGCAAGTTTTTGGATGAACAAAGAGATTTTGTGCCAACAAAATGAGAACAATCCAACACCCAAAAATTTGGGACAGCCCTCTCCAAGCTTGGCCGGCCCCTCCATTTAGGAATGAGAGAATGGAGGAAAAAGAATGAAAAAGGAGTGAGCCCCAACATCATGCAAGAGAGAGAAAGGGTGATGATAATAAGCAATGATCATAATCAAATCCAAATCAACTCCCATCATCAACAACCATGATGAACAAAGAGGTAATCATGAGAGGCAAGAGCCTTGATGAACCAAAAGTCAAATGATAGTTAAACCATCATGAAGCTATCACAAAAAGTCATCTCCATGCACAATTGCAAATAACCCCCTCCACCAAAATTCAGCCAAAGAAAGAAATAAAGGAAAATGGCCGAAACCGGAAAGCAAACTGGCAACTTCAGAAAACTGATCCCGTAATAAATTACAGGAAAACCTCGCGACTGTATATACATACCCGCATTTGTATTCCGACCGAATACAAATGCAATGAGATAAAATCTACACTGAACAATACTAGGATCCGGCTTAAACCAAAGCCCGCTAGTATTATCCGTCCGATCTGTTGCGCCACGGCAGCGCCCCGGCCGTCTACTCGAGGCCAAAATGCGGAATTAAAATTTTCTTAACTTTAAACTGGCGCTACCGCGGACAATAAACCCGGATCGTAACCATTAACCTAATCCTAGCTATCAAGAGAATGGGGTAGAAGCTATACCGAGCGATCCGTGTCCTCCGGTCTTCGTCTCCACTCCGATCTACCGCGGAATTCTCGTCCGTCACCTCCTCGTCGAAAAAGGGCACCACGTAGCCGAATACTTTTATGGGCTCCCACCTCTGGACCGAGGCAACTCGGGCGCGAAGTTGGCTAGCCGACGCATCCAAGATTTGCTGTAGGTGTAGTGTAGAACTTGTCTCTTTTGGGGTTTAGTGTAGTTGCCATAATATGATGGAGGTATGAAGAACTTTGGAGAGAGCTAGAATTTGTGTAGCAAGAGAAAAATGAGTGATGAATAATTTCCCTCATCCAAATGAACCTCTCTCATCCTCTCCCCACAAAAATGTGGCCGGCCCCCTTCAAGGAAATGGTGGAGAAAAAGCATAATACATGAGGGAGGTGAGGGTAGTAGAAGAATAATGGTGACCACACCCAAAACCATGATCACAATATCAAATCAAAATCAAATCCTTTCTCATCTCAAAAAGCAAAGGAAAAGACTAATAAAGAATCTCATCATGATGAAGCTACAAAAGCAAGAAACCCCCTCCACAAATGTTATTTGCAAACTTGTAAATAACCCCCTCCACCGAAAAGTCCGGCCGCGAAGGAACAAAGAAAAACTGGCCGGAACGGAATGCAAACTGGCAACTTCAGAAAGCTGATCCCATAATAAATTACAGGAAAACCCCGCTACTGCACATACATGCCCGCATTTGTATTCCCACTGAATACAAATGCAAAGAGACAAAATCTACACTGTCTAATACTAGGATCCGGCTTAAACCGAAGCCGGCTAGTAAAAACCGTCCGATCACGATCCGTGCAATACCGCACGTATCTGATCGAACCCTGCCATATCTCCATACGGCCTCTACAGCGTTTCGCCCGAAACTTGAGTAACTGTGTGTGGTGGACTCTAAAGACTCGTCAATACTATGGCTGTGGATTTAACCACTAGCACGTCAGAGGTATTAGCAATACGTGACGGGCCACCATCTATTGACCAAAAGGGACGTCGATGAGCGAACTCATCCTGACACCCCACTGAGCCTGTCAGTGACAATATCCGTACAGCCTGGTCCGTTCGTCTATGAGTATCGCATGGCGGGCCTAGGGGGTTGGTAAAAGTCAGACCACCAAAAGCGGTACAAGTCGTGTCGGAGTGAAGCCCGGAACACCCTGAGATACTACTGGAATACCTACCAGTAAATCTCCTGCCTAGGCCGAGGGCTTTATGTAATGGCTCTCCTAGTCACAGCGCGACCTCACCCCCAATACCGGGAGAGACGAACCACTGCAGATTCGCTCACTGCCTCCATATGGCTCGGGACTGTACCCAACTAAAACCTGTTTGCATGACTCCTTTGAGCCGTGGTAGGGTAGTAATCAAAGCACAGTGGGAACTCACACGAGACAAATGACGATCTCAGGTCGATGAACTAACCTGTACACATGTCACCTGGGAACTGCTATCTGACGTCTGGTATAATCCCAACTAGCAGGTTCCCGGCGAGTCCAGTCCGGTGTACTCATAACCCAATGAGCACCTGTATACATCTTAGGTGAACCAAATGACACCAGTGGCTTGTGAGACCGGCCACCGCCCCTCGTCGGGGTCTCGACTGTATACACTAGTCTACTAATGGAGTATCGATGCCCAGTCTCGAAACTCCCACGACTAGGGACCTTTTAAGGATGTGCTTATAGACTCCAGCTCTCACGTATATGATCGCCTTCATACTGCTGTTAGTCAAGCAAGAATCCTAGGGGCTCTATCAACATGTAATAGCGACTCGTAAGGTCACCTAAAGCAGTACACGATGATAAAGATAAACCAGATAGCATACTATCATCTTGAGTAAGACTGTCCTATCGGGATAGGTCCTCCCTCAATCATTGCAATCACGTGCCTGTGATCCAATAATTGACTCTGAGGGCACTATCTCCAACAATCTCCTACTTGCACTCAAGGCTAATTATTGCGATGTTGCATACTCACAGCCCGTGTGATACCGAACACCCAACTCCTCTACTAGTCAGTCTCACAAAGCTCATTCGCGAAACTATTGCGTTCGAGGAATAACCTTAGTGAGTGGATCCGCTGTGATATTTCTTTCTATGTCTCTCTATATCTCAAGTTCGCGGAGAAAGCCATCTCCCGAAATGAGCAATACATGTCTTAGAGTGTGTCTGGATGTCTGATGGGACCTAGCTCATAAATGAACACCAAATCCAAACTTCTTAGACTGTATCGTCAACTGAACTTAATCAGTATCCTGCGCCATGCCTCCCTCAGTATCCCCTTGGACCACCTGTCCAAAATACTGCCCCTCGTCAGAGGGAAAATCATGACTCTGACGACCACCCTGTCGTCCATGTCAACTTGGAAGCCTGGAATGATAACCGTCTCCTAAAGGAGGCTGCCGTTATCAAATCTTTAGAACATGCACTCATGTTCTAAAGCTGCTTCCGATCGTTTCTCCAGGATTGGATTAATATCAACTTATTGCATCTACTGCAAGAACAACATCTGGTGTGGTACTTGACATCTCATGATTGACTCAATTGCCTAAGCAAGTGATCTGCCAATCATGCGTATCCATCTCCCTTTTAGTCTGTAAGACACCTTTAGAGAGGGTGACTCCATCACCTGCAGGTACACTACCGTGCCAGGAGTCGTCCATTCTAAAACACCTTTAGAATGCTGTCAAAGTACCCAGATTGGGAAACTACCCAAATCTAGATCTAAAACCATAGATCTAATAACCAGAATGTCTGATATAATACCCAATTCCTATGTGGAGAAACCACTGTATGACAACCAAAGTATAACCGATCGTAGTATAGGAATATCACTTCCTACTCTGTGTATGTCATCCAAATACCAGGACATCACACCCTACTACCTTCTTAACAGATCCATCCCCTATTCTGATGAAGTCAAACCTATGACTGTCACATCAGAAATAGATGATCTATCTCCGCTATATCTGCTTTAGTCTATAAATAGACATAAGCCACTTGTCCACCAATGCTTCCGCTGCTCCCACTGACTACGACAACCCTCTGGCAGAGTCATATAGACATACACTTCTAAAGCCAGTTTAGAATGACGCTATACTCATCCTCCTGCCGAATCTCACAGTCTGGAACAACAGCAATGGCAAGTCTGGGTAAACAAGAACCTCCCTGCCACCGTCCTTGAGCATACCGAAGTACCTCTCAGGTGCCTGAGGTTACCCACTTTATCTGCGGAGTGGCCAATGGAATATCAAATCAGATTGAATCTTTAGGTTCTTATCAATTCTTCAGTAATCGTTTGCGGTTCTGGAATCACTTCCAGTTCTACCATACTCCCACTACTGTTTTCTGAAAAAATCCATTTCTTTTAAAAATGTGGTGAGTCAAGAACAATATCACTATTGATCTTCCAGATGGTAGAAAGTCAACCCTCGTCATAGCCTGGGTCAACCCACAAACAGCCATTACAGAAACGTGCCTTGAGTTATCCGGAGTCTGGTTTTAAGCATAAGCCGGACAACTCCCCGTACCTTAACAATGTCAAGATATGAACTATTCTATATCCAATACAGAAACAGAGGCACTGATTTAATTGAACCTGATTCAAATCATGCAGCTGTCTCCAGTGCATGTCAACTAAATGGAAGAGAGGCCGATCAGCGTTACTCAACTTAGGAGTACTTCCAATTATGAGTAACCTGAAAGAGAAGCAAGTTCTCTTAATTATTACTATCAACTAAATACCATACACAAGTATCTACATCTTCGATCACCTTGAAGAATCCCGATACTTGTAATACCTGGTTCTCTACTTTACTCTTATACCTATAACTTCTCAAAATTCGGACCTTGTGTTTCTACGAAACACTTGTCTAAAAACTAGAGAAGTCATAAGTAAGTCGAATATAGTACGAGGACCAACCCCTCTGTCCTAATGGACACTGGACAATATACAATACTTTGTACAAGTCCCTTGAGTCTAATAACTCATTCACTGTGTGTCGTAGGTTGAAAACTGTACTTATGGTTAAGAAGAATTACACCGCTGTTCAATGCTCCTTACCTAACCATCCACTGATATAGTTAAATGTCATAGACATAATTTCAAAAAGGTATATCTCACTCTATAAAAATAGACGTACAGATATATCAATTTGAAATTGGTGCATAACAACGGATATTCAAAACCAAATATTTGCCGTCCGGCAAACAACCCAGGTGACTTCCTCAAATATCACCAACGAATTCTGATCTAATGAGGATGATCACCTAATTCCCAATAACTTACTCCCACTCATCATCTGTAAAACCATGCAGATGTGAGAATCAAACCTGGTAAATACATACCCTGGAGAAAGTGTCTAATTGGGAAATCAGTTTTCTTTTAACAGTACACAGTGAAACTGAAACATTGAAATGTTTCGATGGGGTATCCTGGTATTCCTAGTAATGCCTCTTCCATTATCCAGATTCATAACTGTAACCGTATATCTCTTTGCCATCTCTCCAAATCCCTTTATATGTCTTTAGTCATTACCTTCTGCACACCCCTTTAGGCCAAATGGTTTTCTTCCTTCCCTACCGTTCGACACCAGCCTATGGTTTGGAAGAAGACTATCCAATAAGCATAATGGGTATACTGTCCTAATCCTAGGAACACTCGCAATGCGAGAGAAGGTGAAGATAAAAGACAACCGAATGAACCTTATTCCTATTTCTCCTGAACCAGGATCCATCCCCGAACTGGAACAAGTTCCTTTCGAGTTCGTATATAACCATACGATGGATTATCCAATAAACATGGGATCTTCGTAGTGATACGGAGTGTCCTGGAGAAATACAAAGGTGATTTAGGATTGGCGAAGAAATACTTGGTTTGGTCGTGAATAGCAGTCGCAATTTACTTTGCCCTCTTACTAATCCCTCTCTTTGTCTTAACTTAATACCTTCTGTACACCATCATTATGCTAATTGGTTTTCTTCATTCCCCACCGTTCGGCACCAGCCTAAGGTTTAGAAGAAGACTATCCAATTTGCGTAATGGGTGTACTATCTCCTAAACCAAGGAGTACTCGCAACGAGAGAAGGTGAAAGGAAAAGACAACTGAATAGACCTATTCGTTTTCTCCAGAACCGGAAACCATCCTCGAATTCCTTCGAGTTCGTATATAACCATACGATGGTTTTGTCCAATGGAAGTGGACGTTCGTAGTAATACGGGGTGTCCTAGAGAAATGGGTAAAAGTAGGAGTGGCAAAGAGGTCTGCAACTCTGACAATCCAAAAGCCAGTGTTAAGAAGGTTCGGTCAACTTGGTCACTGAGTCATAGTCTAGGGTCGGGTCAGTGGTCGCTGCCAAAGAGAGAGAGAAAAGAAACACTCAGCGTGCACTCTAACCTAGATCAGAATGGTTATCACTTTATCTAATCTGGAAACCTCCCACTGTAATGTCAAATGCTTCCCCAAACCTGAAAGAAGAATTAGTCGGGATCACCCGAGGAGTAAACCAACTCATCAGTGGGAATCGGGATCCAACTATCATCGCATGATAACGTGACGGAATCCACTTACGTCACCACACTCCAGAAGGTATGCACATACCTGGCAAGTTTCAGTTTCTTTAGAAACTCCCGATGTGATTTTTTTTTATCCCTAGGACCCAAGTGAGCTTGACACAGTCAACAAATCAAAGGGTCCTAGTCAAGATCAACCCGTCATTATCCTGGATTGCATTAAACCCACCCGTACGAGCCCTTGACACAGTCAACAAGGCCGCACGACTGTCCTAACCAATCCCATTAATATGCTACAAACAAACACTACTTTAGCTACCGCACACTACGCCTTGACACAGTCAACAAACGCAGCACGAATACTAAGTAATACTTGTAAGAAATGACGGAGGGCTACGTCTAGTTTTTGGCGAAAAACTTTTAACGTAATGAACTTGATATCGTTGAAGGAACTGCATAGCTTTTTATAAAAATATAGTGACGAAAACCTTTGCTAAAGAGGTCACTCCCGGTGAAGGGATCTCGGCTCTTTCCCCGTAGAATGAGGTGCAGGATATTCCAACTGAATACCACGATGCAAAGAAAAAGTAATTGGTTATAGTGAAGTTATTGCCCTGACGCAAACTTTTGTCCAAGGGGTCACTCCCGGTGAAGGGATCTCGGCCCTTGCCTCGTCGACTGAGGAGCATGATATTCCAACTGAATACCACGATGCAAAACAAAAGTGAACGTCCTTGCAATAACAACTTTTTGAAAAATGTTCCAACAACATCAGAATAGGTTTGTTTATCTTGCATTGATTCGAATCAACGCAGTCCCATCAATTGATCACACCACAAAAGAACGAAAATAATGACGTACGTATATGCCATCCGCATTTGCCACTAGGTCCCGTCATCACCCGTTAGGTTACTTAACTAACGACAAAGCGGAGACTGGACTAGCGCGGATGCAAAACATATACAACATCTACTAGTATATATATAATATATAATTTTCGCTCAAGGCGTGATAAAATGCAACATCACAGAAATGTAACCAGCATCACAGAACAATACAGATATCTGGGATCCCCGGGTTTCATAGAGCCGCTACTGAAACCCGACGTTCCCCTGGTCGTGTGGATAGCCTGTGCAATGAAAATCCTAGACCCCTACGGGCGCGGCAAGTTACCCGCCAAAACCTGAAGCGAGGCAGCCCGCTTTAGCAACGTGAATGGACCACCCAGCACTTCACGGAATCCGGTAACTTAGGCACCCCTCCTTGGGCCAACCTGTACCCCCTACGAGTGCGGCGAATAGCCCTGCCAATTCTAGAGTAAAGCCCCCTCCATCTCAATGCCATGAGATGCGGGCTCGTTGCCCTTTAGAACCGGGCTATCCGTGCACCCCTACGCGGGGTAATCCTAGTACAGAAAGTAAAATATACATACAACGGGTACATCGACCGCAACCTGGTCGTGCCCCAAAAGAATAATACAAACAGGCAGTGACGGCAGTCCACATGTCGGACGCTCGCCCCGCAATATCAAATGTACATATATAAACAAAACTGTACTACCACTGCAACCAGGCTATCCCCACGACCGATCCGCAACAATACAGCACAATCACAGAACATCAACGTGAATGTCATGTTCGCAAATCCGTCGAACCGGGCTATAGCAGTTAGACAGGATTTACCGATCTAATGACATTCACGGTCGCAGATATAATGTAAATACTGTGAACTAATGTGTTTAAAATATCCGATCGATCAAATTTTACCAAGTGGGCCCCAAACATTACTGTAGCACATAAAGAAATTTTGGGCCCAAAAAGAATATACCAAAACCCTTATTTTCAGCCCAAAAGCCCACTGCAAAAAATTGGTGAAGTGAAGACTCAATACTGCGGCGGAACCGCGGCCAAATAGGGGTTATGGCCGCGGTTCCGCGGTCGTATGGAGGGATCACACTACCAAATTTTCACAGTGATCTTATAATTCCATGTACATCATTCTGCAACAACCTGAAAAATTTTTAGAGCCCAAAAAATTTCGACAAAAACTGATATACATGAAAATGCGGTTTTGGGGTTTATGTTCGATCGAAGCTTTAAACATACTAGTACAAGATAGACTAGGTTAATGGCGTGGCTCTGATACCATGTTGCGCCACGGTAGCGCCACGGCTTACTACTCGAAGCCAAAATGCGGAATCAAAATTTTTTCTTGACTTTTAAACCGGCGCTACCGCGGACAATAAAACCCGGATCGTTACTATTAACCTAATGCTAGCTAACAAGAGAAGGAAAGAGAAGCTATACCGAGCGATCCGTGTCCTCCGGTCTTTGTCTCCACTCCGATCTCCCGCGGAATCCTCGTCCGTCACCTCCTCGTCGAAAAAGGGCACCACGTAGCCGAATACTTTTACGGGCTCCCACCTCTGGACCGAGGTAACTCGGGCGCGAAGTTGGTTAGCCGATGCGTCCAAGATTTGCTGTAGGTGTAGTGTAGAACTTGTCTCTTTTGGGGTTTAGTGTAGTTGCCATAATATGATGGAGGTATGAAGAACTTTGGAGAGAGCTAGAATTTGTGTAGCAAGAGAAAAATGAGAGATGAATAATTTCCCTCATCCAAATGAACCTCTCTCATCCTCTCCCCACAAAAACGTGGCCGGCCCCCTTCAAGGAAATGGTGGAGAAAAAGCATAATACATGAGGGAGGTAAGGGTAGTAGAAGAATAATGGTGACCACACCCAAAACCATGATCACAATATCAAATCAAAATCAAATCCTTTCTCATCTCAAAAAGCAAAGGAAAAGACTAATAAAGAATCTCATCATGATGAAGCTACAAAAGCAAGAAACCCCCTTCATAAATGTTATTTGCAAACCCCCTCCACCGAAAAGTCCGGCCGTGAAGGAACAAAGGAAAACTGGCCGGAACGGAATGCAAACTGGCAACTTCAGAAAACTGATTCCGTAATAAATTACAGGAAAACCCCGCTACTGTACATACATGCCCGCATTTGTATTCCCACTGAATACAAATGCAAAGAGACAAAATCTACACTGTCTAATACTAGGATCCGGCTTAAACTAAAGCAGGCTAGTAAAAACCGTCCGATCACGATCCGTGCAATACCGCACGTATCTGATCGAACCCTGCCATATCTCCATACGGCCTCTACAGCGTTTCTCCCGAAACTTGAGTAACAGTGTGTGGTGGACTCTAAAGACTCGTCAATACTATGGCTGTGGATTTAACAACTAGCACGTCAGAGGTATTAGCCATAAGTGACGGGCCACCAGCTATTGACCAAAAGGGACGTCGATGAGCGAACTCATCCTGACACCCCACTGAGCATGTCAGTAAAAATATCCGTACAGTCTGGTCCATTCGTCTATGAGTATCGCATGGCGGGCCTAGGGGGTTGGTAAAAGTCAGACCCCCAAAAGCGGTACAAGTCGTGTCGGAGTGAAGCCCAGAACACCCTGAGATACTACTGGAATACCTACCAGTAAATCTCCTGCCTCGGCCGAGGGCTTTGTGTAATGGCTCTCCTAGACACAGCGCGACCTCACCGACAATACCGGGAGAGACGAACCCCTGCAGATCCGCTCACTACCTCCATGTGGCTCGGGACTGTACCCAAGTAAAACCTGTTTGCACGACTCCTTTGAGCCGTGGTAGGATAGTAATCAAAGCACAGTAGGAACTCACACGAGACAAATGACGATCTCAGGTCGATGAACTAACCTGTACACATGTCACCTGGGAACTGGTATCTGACGTCTGGTATAATCCCAACTAGCAAGTTCCCGGCGAGTCCTGTCCGGTGTACTCATAACCCAATGAGCACCTGTATACATCTTAGGTGAACCAACTGACACCAGTGGCTTGTGAGACCGGCCACCGCCCCTCGTCGGGGTCTCGACTGTATACACTAGTCTACTAATGGAGTATCGATGCCCAGTCTCGAAACTCCCACGACTAGGGACCTTTTAAGGATGTGCTTATAGACTCCAGCTCTCACGTATATGATCTCCCTCATACTGCTGGTAGTCAAGCAAGAATCCTAGGGGCTCTATCAACGTGTAATAGCGACTCGTAAGGTCACCTAAAGCAGTACACGATGATAAAGATAAACCAGATAGCATACTATCATCTTGAGTAAGACTGTCCTACCGGGATAGGTCCTCCCTCAATCATTGCAATCACGTGCCTGTGATCCAATAATTGACTCTGAGGGCACTATCTCCAACACGATCATGATCCGTGCAATACCGCACGTATAAGATCGAACCCTACCATATCTCCATACGGCCTCTACAGCGTTTCGCCCGAAAATCGAGAAAACGGTCTGTGGGGGACTCTAAAGACTCGTCAATACTTTGGCTGTGGATTTAACCACTAGCACGTCAGAAGTATTAGCCATACGTAACGGGCTACCAGGTATTGACCAAAAGGGACGTCGATGAGCGAACTCATCCTAACACCCTACCGAGCCTGTCAGTGACAATATCCGTACAGTCTGGTCCGTTAGTCTATGAGCATCGCATGGCGGGCCTAGGGGGTTGGTAAAAGTCAGACCCCCAAAAACGGTACAAGTCGTGTCGAAGTGTAGCCCAGAACACCCTGAGATACTACTGGAATACCTACCAGTAAATCTCCTGCCTTGGCCAAGGACTTCGTGTAATGGCTCTCCTAGAAACAGCGAGACCTCACCACCAATACCGGGAGAGACGAACCCCTGCAAATCCGCTCACTGCCTCCATGTGGCTCGGGACTGTACCCAACTAAAACCTGTTTGCACGTCTCCTTTGAGCATGGTAGGGTAGTAATCAAAGTACAGTGGGAACTCACACGAGACAAATGACGATCTCAGGTCGATGTACTAACCTGTACACATGTCACCAGGGAACTGCTATCTGACGTCAGGTATAAGACCAACTAGCATGTTCCCGGCGAGTCCTGTCCGGTGTACTCATAACCCAATGAGCACCTGTATACATCTTAGGTGAACCAACTGACACCAGTGGCTTGTAAGACCGGCCACCGTCCCTCGTCGGGGTCTCGACTGTATACACTAGTCTACTCTGGAGTATCGATGCCCTGTCTCGAAACTCCCACGACTAGGGACCTTGTAAGGATGTGCTTATAGACCCCAGCTCCCACGTATATGATCGCCCTCATACTGCTGGCAGTCAAGCAAGAATCCTAAGGGCTCTATCAACGTGCAATATTGACTTGTAAGGTCACCTAAAGCAGTACACGATGATAAAGATAAAATATATAACATACTATCATCTTGAGTAAGATTGTCCTACCAGCATATGTCCTCCATCAATCATTGCAATCACGTGCCTGTGATCCAATAATTGACTCTGAGGGCACTATCTCCAACAATCTCCCACTTGCACTCAAGGCTAATTATTGCGATGTCGCATACTCACAGCCCATGTGATATCGAACACCCAACTCCTCTACTAATCAGTCTCACAAAACCAGTTTGCGAAACTAATGTGTTCAAGGAATAGCCTCAGTGAGTGGATCCGCCTTGATGTTTCTTTCTATGTCTCTCTTTATCTCAAGTTCGCGGAGAAAGCCATCTCCCGAAATGAGTTATACCTGTCTTAGAATATGTCTGGATATCTGATGGGACCTAGCTCATAAATGAACTCCAAATCCAAACTTCTTAGACTGTATCGTCAACTGAACTCAATCAGTATCCTGCGTCATGCCTCCCTCAGTATCCCCTTGGACCACCTGTCTAAAATACTGCCCCTCGTTAGAGGGAAAACTATAACTCTGACAACCAATCTGTCATCCAGGTCACCTTGGAAGCCTGGAATGATAACCGTCTCCCGAATGAGGCTGTCGTTATCATATCCCCAGAAGATCCACTTATGTTCTATAACTGCTTTCGATCATTTCTCCAGGATTGGATCAATATCAACATATTGCATCTCGTGCAAAAACAATATCTGGTGTGGTACTTGACATCTCATGATTGACTCAATCGCCTAAGCAAGTAATCAGCCAATCATGCACATCCCTCTCCACTTTAGTCTGTAAGACACCTTTAGAGAGGGTGACTCCATCACCTGCAGGTACACTACCGTGCCTGGAGTCGTCCATTCTAAAACACCTATAGAATGCTTTCTAAGTACCCTGATTAGGAAACCACCCAAATCTAGATCTAAAACCATAGATCTAATAACCAGAATGTCTGATATAATACCCAATTCCTATGTGGAGAAACCACTGTGTGACAACCAAAGTATAACCGATCGTAGTATAGGAATATCACTTCCTACTCTGTGTATGTCATCCAAATACCAGGATATCACACCCTACTACCTTCTTAACAGATCCATCCCGTATTCTGATGAAGTCAAACCTATGACTGTCACATCAGAAATAGATGATCTATCTCCACTATTTCTGCTCTAGTCTATAAATAGACATAAGCCACTTGTCCACCAATGCTTCCGCTGCTCCCACAGACTACGACAACCCTCTGGCAGAGTCATATACACGTGCACTTCTAAAGCTAGTCTAGAACGACGCTATACTCATCCTCCTGCCGGGTCTCACAGTATGGAACAACAGCAATGGCAAGTCTGGGTAAACAAGAACCTCCCTGCCACCGTCCTTGAGGCTACCGGAGTACCTCTCGGGTGCCTGAGGTTAACCACCTTATCTGCGGAGTGGCTAAAGGAATGTCAAATCAGATTGAATCTTTAGGTTCTTATAAAATTTTCAGTAATCGTTTGCGGTTCTGGAATCACTTCCAGTTCTACCATACTCCCACTACTGTTTTCTGAAAAAAAAACCATTTTTATTAAAACTGTGGCGAGTCTAGAACAATATCACTATTGATCTTCCAGATGGTAGAAAGTCAACCGTCTTCATAGCCTGGGTCAACCCACAAACAGCCATTACAGAAACGTGTCTTGAGTTATCCAGAGTCTGGTTTTAAGAATAAGCCGGACAACTCCCCTTACCTTAACATCGTTAAGATATGAACTGTTCTATATCCAATATAGAAACAGAGGCACTGATGTAATTGAACCAGATTCAAATCATGCAACTGTCTCCAGTGCATGTCAACTAAATGGAAGGAGCCCTATTAGCGTTACTCAACTTAGGAATGCGTCCAGATATGAGTAACCTGAAAGAGAAGCAAGTTCTCTTAATCATTACTATCAACTGAATACCATACAAAAGTATCTACATCTTTGATCACCTTGAAGAATCCCGATACTTGTAATACCTGGTTCTCTACTTTATCCTTATACCTATAACTTCTCAAAATTCAGACCTTGCATTTCTACGAAACACTTGTCTAAAAACTAGAGAAGTCATAAGTAAACCGAATATAGTATGAGGACCAACCCCTCTGTCCTAATGGACACTGGACAATATACAATACTCTGTATAAGTTCTTTGAGCCTAATAACTCATTCCCTGTGTGTCGTAGGTTGAAAACTGTACTTATGGTTAAGAAGAATTACACCGCTGTTTAATGCTCCTTACCTAACCATCCACTGATATAGGTAAATGTCACAGACATAATTTCAAAAAGGTATATCTCACTCTATAAAAATAGACGTACAGATATATCAATTTGAAATTGGTGCATAACAGCGGATATTCAAAACCAAATATTTGCCGTCCGACAAACAACCCAGGTCATTTCCTCAAATATCACCATTTACAGCAAATTCCGATATAATGAGGATGATCACATAATTCCCAATAACTTACTCCCACTCATCATCTGTAAAACCATACAGATGTGTGAATCATACCTGGTAAATACATACCCTGGAGCAAGTGTCTAATTGGGAAATCGGTTTTCTTTTAATAGCACACAGTGAAACTGAAACATTGAAATGTTTCGAAGGGGTATCCGGGTATTCCTAGTAATGCCTCTTCCATTATCCAGATTCACAACTGTAACCGTATATTTCATTGCCATCTCTTCACATCCCTTCATATGTCTTTAGTCATTACCTTCTGTACACCCCTTTAGGCCAAATGGTTTTCTTCCTTCCCTACCGCTCGGCACCAGCCTATGGTTTGGATGAAGTCTATCCAATAAGCATAATGGGTGTACTGTCCTAATCCTAGGAGCACTCGCAATGCGAGAGAAGGTGAAGATAAAAGACACCTGAATAAACCTTATTCCTATTTCTCCTGAACCAGAATCCATCCTCAAACTGGAACAAGTTCCCTTCGAGTTCGTATATAACCATACGATGGAGTATCCAATAAACTGTGGATCTTCATAGTGATACAGAGTGACCTGGAGAAATACAAAGGTGAAGTGGGAGTGGTAATGAAATACTTGGTTTGGTCGTGAATAGCAGTCGCAATTTACTTTACTCTCCCTCTAATCCCTTTATTTGTCTTAACTTAATACCTTCTGCACACCACAATTATGCTAATCGGCTTTCTTCATTCCCTACCGTTCGGCACCAGCCTAAGGTTTGGAAGAAGACCATCCGATAGGCGTAACGGGTGTACTATCTCCTAAACCAAGGAGTACTCGCAACCTGAGAGAATGTAAAAGGAAAAGACAACTGAATAGTCCTATTCGTTTTCTCCAGAACCGGAAACCATCCTCGAATAAATTCCTTCGAGTTCGTATATAACCATACGATGGTTTTGTCCAATGGAAGTGGACGTTCGTAGTGATACGGGGTGTCCTGGAGAAAAGGGTAAAAGTAGGAGTGGCAATGAGGTATGCAACTCTGACAATCCAAAAGCCAGTGTTTAAGAAGGTTCGGTCAATTTGGTCACTGAGTCATAGTCAAGGGTCGGGTCATGGTCGCTGCCAAAGAGAGAGAGAAAAGAAACACTCAGCGTGCACTCTAACCTAGATCAGAATGGTTATCAATTTATCTGATCAGGAAACCTCCCACTGTACCATCAAATTCTTCTCCAAACCTGAAAGAAGAATTAGTCGGGATCACCCGAGGAGTAAACCAACTCATCAGTGGGAATAGGGATCCATCTATCATCGCATGATAACGTGACGGAATCCGCTCACGTTATCACACTCCAGAAGGTATGCGCATATCTGGCAAGTCTCAGTTTCTTTAGAAACTCCCGATGTGATTTTTGCTTCATTGTCTTATGACCTTGGCGTGAGGTCAAAATGTCATAAGTCACATGTCAAGTTCTACCCATCATTATCCAGGTTAATTTGAACCCACCCGTACCTACCCTTGACGTAGGCCAAAATAGCAGTACGACTGTCTCAAACCAACGCATTCTATCTATGCAACAGATAAATATCCGGCAGCTACCAATCACTATGCCTTGGCGTAAGGTCAAAATACATAGCTTGAATACTACCGAATATTTAACTGAAATGATGGAGGGCTATGAATGGTTTCTGGCGAAAACCTTTAACGTAATGAACTTGATATCGTTAAAGGAACTGGATAGCTTTATAAAAATATAGTGGCGAAAACCTTTGCTAAAGAGGTCACTCCCGGTGAAGGGATCTCGGCTCTTTCCCCGTAAAATGAGGTGCAGGATATTCCAACTGAATACCACTATGCAAAGCAAAAGGCAGTCGGCTATAGTGAAGTTATTTCCCAGACGCAAACTTCTGTCCAAGGGGTCACTCTCGGTGAAGGGATCTCGGCCCTTACCTCGTCGACTGAGGTGCTGGATATTCATAACCGAATACCACTGTGCAAAACAAAAAAGAACGTCCTTGCAATAACAACTTTTAGAAAAGTGTTCCAACAACATCAGAATAGGTTTGTTTAGCTTGCATTGATCCGAATCAATGCGGTCCCATCAATTGATCACACCAATAAAGAACGAAAATAATGATGTACGTATATGCCATCCGCATTCGCCACTGGGTCCCGTCATTACCCGTTAGGTTACTTAACTAACGACAGAGCGGGGACTGGACTAGCACGGATGCAAAACATATACAACATCTACTAGTATATATATCAATATATAATATTCGCTCAAGGTATGATAAAATGCAACATCACAGAAATGTAATAAGCATCACAGAACAATACAGATATCTGGGATCCCCGGGTTTCATAGAGCCGCTACTGAAACCCGACGTTCCCCTGGTCGTGTGGATAGCCTGTGCAATGAAATCCTAGAGCCCTACGGGCGCGGCAAGTTACCCGCCAAAACCTGAAGCGAGGCAGCCCCTTCAACAACGTGAATGGACCACCCAGCACTTCACGGAATTCGGTAACTTGGGCACCCCTCCTTGGGTCAACCTATACCCCCTACGAGTGCGGAGAATAGCCCGCCAATTCTAGAGTGAAGCCCCCTCCGTCTCAAAGCCATAAGATGCGGGCTCGTTGCCCTCTAGAACCCGGCTATCCGTGCACCCCTCCGCGGGGTAATCCTAGTACAGAAAGTAAAATATACATACAACGGGTATATCGACCTCAGCCCGGTCGTGCCCCAAAAGAATAATATACAAACAGGCAGTGACGGCAGTCCACATGTCGGACGCTCGTCCCGCAATATCAAATGTACATATAAAACAAAACTGTACTACCATTGCATCCAGGCTATCCCCCAAGACCAATCCGCAACATCATAGCACAACACAGAACATCAACGTGAATGTCACGTTCGCAAATCCGTCTAAAAGGGCTATAGCAGTTATACAGGATTTACCGATCGAATGACATTCACGGTCGTAGATACAGTGTAAATACTGTGAACTAACATGTTTAAAATTTTTGATCGATTGAACTTTCCGAAATAGGCCCCAAGCACAACTGTAGCACTCAAAAACATCTGGGCCCAAAAAGAATATACCAGAAACCCTATTTCCATGTCAGAGAGCCACTGTAAAAATTTGATGCGGTGAAGCCAAAATTCGGCGGCGGATCCGCGGCCAAAATGTGGTTTAGGCTGCTGATCCGCCACGCAACAGTAACTTCAGCCTACCAAATTTTCACAGAATGCATAAAAAACCCTGCACATATTTTTACAATGTACCAAATAATTTTTAGAGCACTGGAAAAATTCGACAGAAACTTGACATGGAAACGCGGTTTTTTGAAAATCCGTTCGATCGAACTTGTAAACACGTTAGAGAAAACTAGAGTAGGTTAATGGCGTGGCTCCCATACCAGTGTAAGTGCACGGCGGCGCCCCGGCCGTCTGAACGAGGCCAAAATGCTGAAACGATACTTTTACAAAACTTGTAAACCGGCACCACCGCGCACTAAAATCCCGGATCGGGCCATTAACCTGCTCCTAGCTAACTAGAGAAGGGGTAGAGAGATATACCGAGCGATCCGTATCCTTCGGTATTCTCGTCGTCGTCCCGATCTCCCCGCAGAATCTCCGGTCTTCATCTCCTCGTCGGAAGGGCACCACATCGCCGGGTTCTTTTACGGGCTCCAACCTCTGGACCGAGGCAACTTGGGCACGAAGTTGGCGAGTCGACGTGTCCAAGAATACTGTAGATGAAGTGTAGAACTCTTTTATCTCGATGGGGTTACTAGAAGTTGCCTTGTATTGGTGGAGGAATGAGATGCAAGTTTTTGGACGAACAAAGGGATTTTGTGCCAACAAAATGAGAACAATCCCACACCCAAAAATTTGGGACAGCCCCCTCCAAGCTTGGCCGGCCCCTCCATTTAGGAATGAGAGAATGGAGGAAAAAGAATGAAAAAGGAGTGAGCCCCAACATCATGCAAGAGAGAGAAAGGGTGATGATAATAAGCAATGATCACAATCAAATCCAAATCAACTCCCATCATCAACAACCATGATGAACAAAAAGGTAATCATGAGAGGCAAGAGCCATGATGAACCAAAAGTCAAATGATGGTTAAACCATCATGAAGCTATCACAAAAAGTCTTCTCCATGAACAATTGCAAATAACCCCCTCCACCAAAATTCAGCCAAAGAAAGAAACAAAGGAAAATGGCCGAAACCGGAAAGCAAACTGGCAACTTCAGAAAACTGATCCCGTAATAAATTACAGGAAAACTCCGCGACTGTATATACAAACCCGCATTTGTATTCCGACCGAATACAAATGCAATGAGACAAAATCTACAATGTACAATACTAGGATCCGGCTTAAACTAAAGCCCGCTAGTATTATCCGTCCGATCATGATCCGTGTAATACCGCACGTATAAGATCGAACCCTGCCATATCTCCATACGGCCTCTACAGCATTTCGCCCGAAAATCGAGAAAACGGTCTGTGGGGGACTCTAAAGACTCGTCAATACTTTGGCTATGGATTTAACCACTAGCACGTCAGAGATATTAGCCATACGTAACGGGCTATCAGGTATTGACCAAAAGGGACGTCGATGAGCAAACTCATCCTGACACCCTACTGATCCTGTCAGTGACAATATCCGTACAGTCCGGTCCGTTCGACTATGAGTATCGCATGGCGGGCCTAGGGGGTTGGTAAAAGTCAGACCCCCAAAAGCGGTACAAGTCGTGTCGGAGTGTAGCCTAGAACACCCAGAGATACTACTGGAATATCTACCGGTAAATCTCCTGCCTTGGCTAAGGACTTCGTGTAATGGCTCTCCTAGACACAGCGCGACCTCACCCCCAATACCAGGAGAGCCGGACCCCTGCAGATCCGCTCACCGCCTCCATGTGGCTCGGGACTGTACCCAACTAAAACCTGTTTGCACGTCTCCTTTGAGCGTGGTAGGGTAGTAATCAAAGTACAGTAGGAACTCACACGAGACAAATGACGATCTCAGGTCGATGAACTAACCTGTACACATGTCACCAGGGAACTGCTATCTGATGTCAGGTATAAGACCAACTAGCAGGTTCCCGGCGAGTCCTGTCCGGTGTACTCATAACCGAATGAGCACCTGTATACATCTTAGGTGAACCAACTGACACCAGTGGCTTATGAGACCGGCCACCGCCCCTCTTCGGGGTCTCGACTGTATACACTAGTCTACTCTGGAATATCGATGCCCTGTCTCGAAACTCCCACGACTAGGGACCTTTTAAGGATGTTCTTATAGACCCTAGCTCCCACGTATATGAACACCCTCATACTGCTGGCAGTCAAGCAAGAATCCTAAGGGCTCTATCAACGTGCAATAGTGACTTGTAAGGTCACCTAAAGCAGTACACGATGATAAAGATAAACCAGATAGCATACTATCATCTTGAGTAAGATTGTCCTACCGGCATAGGTCCTCCATCAATCATTGCAATCACGTGCCTGTGATCCAATAATTGACTCTGAGGGCACTATCTCCAACAAGTATGCTATCTGGTTGCTCTTTATCTTAACATGTATACTTGCCTCTTGATACTGTCTTATAGTTACATGTTGGTAAAGCCCTTAGGATGTGTACTTGACTACCTCGATAATGATGCAGATCATACTAGTGGGGACAGAGTAGTCCATAAGTACATCCTTTAATGTTCCTAGTCATAGGTGTATCGAGACAGGGCATCGATATACCAGAGTAGACTAGCGTATACACTTCTCGACCCATGAGATGGGCGATGGATGATCCCATATCCATTGGTGTTTGACATCAGAGATGGTATACGGGTGCTCAGTGGAGACTGGGTACACTGGACGGACTCGCCGAGAACTCCCAGATGGTATTATACCTCACGTCAGATGGCAGTTCTCTGGTGACACTTGTGCAGGTTAGTCTGTAGACCCGAGATCATCATAGAGTCTTATGTGATTCCCACTGTGCTTTGATTTCCACCTTATCACGTCCAAGTGGGCGTGCAAAACGGTGGTTTTTGGGTATAGTCCCGAGTCACATGGAGGCGATGAGCGATAAGAGGGGTTTCATCTCTCCCGGTATTGGGGGTTGATGTTGCGCTGTGCTCGATTGGCCATAACAGGGAAGTCTCTGGCCAGGGATGATTTAGAGTTTTACTGGTAAGAGTTACCAGTAGTTTCTCGACCCGTTATGAGCCTCACATCGCCATGACTTATCGGATTTTGGTGTCTGACGTTTACCACACCTAGACTTGATATGCGACATATCAGACGAGGAGACCGGACTGTACGGGAAGTGTTACTGTTTGGCTTTTACAGGAGTTGGAGCGGGCTTGCTTGCTGATCTTCTGATCGCTTAATACCCGGGTAGCCGTTACGTCCAGCTAGTACCGCTGACGGCTTGTGGGTGCTTGATGTGATCATCACCTACTGCCGGCGTATTGACGAGTCTTTAGAGTCCTACATAGAGGTTTTACTGGCTCAGAAAAAACGAAATAGGAGCGCATATGTGATATGTGCGGGACCGAGAATGATGCGTGTATGTGATACCGTATTCTATTCTCGCGACTTTTTGTATCGGTCGGTTTTTATGTGATATAACCGGGTTATCGAATCAAGTGTTGATTCGATAAGTTGATACATTGGATGTTAGTCGGTTATATGAGATATAACCGGATTATTAAGTCAAGTGTTGATTTAATAATTTAGTGTATAATTGTATATATGATATACTAATTTACATTAACTAACATTTGTTCACTTAAGGATTTTTCTCACATGTGCACAACTTTAATATATATGTGATATATATTAAAAATGTGTTTTCTTTTTGTATCATGGTTGATGATATATCTTTCATGGGTGTATGAGACTTACACCATGCTATTTATTATGTTGGGTTTTAATATTTAAAGTAATTACAAAATTAGTGGAGGATTAGAAAAATGCATGAAGCTTGTGGAAGCTTGTGGATGCATTGACTAATTCCACTAAGTTTGTTTTTACTATGGATATTTGTTAACCCAACCATAAGGATTAGCCATGGTTATGTCTCTACATGAGTAAGTATATGATACTCACTCACTATGGTTAGCTCACTCACTTGATCATTATCTTTCTCATTTCATTTTCTTCATCTTCTTCCTTGAGCTAAAAAGCTCTCTAGGGTTTGATCCAAAGTGAGAAGCATTGTGAGAAATAAAATTCTAAAGAGAACCCACTTCCTATTTCTCCATCCTCTACTACATTAGCACTTTAGTTTAGGGTGTTTTCTTCACTAATTCTCTAGTTAGTGAAGTAGTAGCTTGAGTCGGTATTCCTTCGACGTAGATCATCTTCGGCCTCGAAGACTTCAAGCAAGGACGTATCTTTCGCCTCGTGAAGCCATGCAAGATCCCGGGAGAACCATGATCGCAGCGAAGGGACTACGACAAGGAGCTTTAGAAGTGAAGGATCGATCTACAAAGGTTGTATTTCGTATTCACTTAGTAGTAAATGTCTTTTACTTGCAAGTGAAACCCTAATTATCAAGCAAAGATCTTGTTTAGGGTTTTTCGGCACGGCTAAAATTTTAAACGGGCATGGTTGATGCCTTGTAGAACCTTATTAGAGTGCCTAGTAACCCTACATTTCGCATTGTGATATGGTTCTTTTTTCATGAAGTTTTCTGGATTTGGGGACCGTGGGAGTTCATGAAATTATGCATTGTTTGAAAAACCCGATTTCCCTTGATATGATATTTCAGCAGCCACTATGAGAATTATCGGTTCGGATATATATATATATATATACCCTACGCGAGAAATGGAGGGGTTCATGTGCGGGTACATGGTGGGGCTCGGAGGTATCCCGAGGAAAGAATGAGGTCGTGGTTCTAGACGATGAGTTGCAGGGGAACCATACCATCCCGTGACATTACCAATGACCCAGCGGTTATCATGGGGATATCGACGGGAGTCATGTACGTATAGATACGTGGAAAGATGAGGGTCAGAGCTAGGCACTCGTGCTTTTCAGATAGCGTGTGATACGTACCTATCAGGGTGCCAGTCTTGGAGACAGCACCTGATAGATCAGTATTTCTGTATCGATGCTTGACACATTGTTTTCATGATATTCCTTTTTACTTTTTGTATATATAACTGTGGGTTAGGACGCTGTTATATATGCCCTTACACCAATATTAGTAGAATGGGACGCTAATATATGTGTATTGACATTTTTACTTCTTTGTATATATAACAGTGGGTTAGAATGCTGTTATATATGTCCTTACACCAATATTAGTGGAATCGGACGCTAATATATGTGTATTGACATTAATTTATATGCATCATCATATTTATTCATGCAAACATATTTAGGGTGTTAGAATTTTACTTGCTATTGGATTTGGGATATAGGTGATTCATTTGATACTGGATACAGGATATATTTGAGATTGCTGATTTGTACATTCAGGATATACGAGATTTATTCGATATTGTACTTTCAGGATTTGTGAGACTTATATGATATGCGAGCCAATTTAGGGACTGATTTGAGGATTTAGGATTTGGATTGTCTTGTTGGATTGTGATCCTACCACGATGTCAGGATTCCATGGAATTGACATGTTTCATTCCATACTCCACATTTATCGTTTATGCACTGCTTCATGTATTAGTAGTACCTGTTAGTGTACCTTTCATGACTGTTGCATTTACATACCTTTATTTATATGCATTACTTCATGTGTTAGTTGTACCTGCTAGAGTACCTTTCATAACTGATGCATACATACATTTTCATATCATTATTGCATGATTATTGTATACTGATTGTCATATTACTATTGCTTCATGTATTAGTAGTAGCTGTTAGAGTACCTTTCATGACTATTACATTTATATGACATGTTACTGCTTTTAACCTACATATGTTAGATTCGTGCTGTACGTGCATACTTGTGATTACCTGCATATGTTATTTACTATTCACGAGTTGGCAACTCACCCCCGTTGTGCCACAGTTGTTTTGCAGGGTGTTCCCCGGGTAGTCGAGGCAGGCTATTCATCTATCATCTTTTGCTACGGATACCGCATCGGCTCACAGTGTGCTGTTTTGCTTAGGTGGGTTTTGTGGTTATTCGTGTTGTATTGTATATTCGTTGTATGCTTGTACTCTCCATCTACTACTTTCATGTTTGACTTAGATACTTGTGTGAGGACGATATTGTATATTATTTGTGACTTGTTCTCTTTTATACAGTTTTCTTTCTATCGTCTTTTATTTCTTCGCTTCGGCGTCGTATATTTGTTGTGGTGGTTGTTTTTCGCCTTTGGGCGTGTTTTTGCTCCCGTTTGGGGATGCCTTACTTTTATTTATGTTGTACCCATTTTTGGGGCTAGTTTTTACAAAGGAGGTGCTGTCAAAATTTTAAAGGAAATAAGTTGGGCTTTTAAAGAATTTGGGTTGTGATTTCAAATGTTTCAAAACTTCTATTATCTTTCCTTGTCTTTTTAATGGTTTAGATTTCTGGGTTTTGGCTTTATTTTGCTGCGTTACGTCTGTAGGCGTTGCGTAGTATTAGGGCCGTCACGTGCCAATTTCGGGTCGTGACAGGATCGCTTATGGGACCGGGGTTCCTTGGCTAAAGCCACAGCTCCATTGTTATCACAATACAAAGGTATTGGATGCTCAATGGAAGGAACCACACCAAGTTTAGCTATGAACTTCTTCATCCAAATAGTCTCTTTGGCAGCATCGTTGGCAGCGATGTATTCAGCCTCTATCGTCGAGTCTGCCACGGTATCTTGCTTGGAACTCTTCCAACACACCGCCCCTCCATTGAGGGTGAAGACAAAACCCGAGACCGACTTACTGTCGTCCTTATCACTTTGGAAGCTCGAATCGGTAAAGGACTCGAACTGGAGTTCACCGTTACCATACACCAAGAATATTTCTTTAGTCCTTCTCAAGTACTTAAGAATGTTCTTCACAGCTGTCCATTGTTTCTCCCCAGGATTTGATTGATACCTACTCACTACACCTAGCGAGTAAGCTACATCCGGTCTGGTACACAACATCGCATACATGATTGACCCGACTGCCGAAGTATAGGGTATCCCTTGTATGCGAGCCCTCTCCAAATCAGTCTTGGGAGACATCTCTTTGGAGAGAGTGATTCCTGAACAAGCGGGTAAATTACCACGCTTAGAATCTTCCATACTAAATCTCTTTAGTATGGTGTCAATGTACCTGCATTGAGACAATCCCAACATCCGTTTAGATCTATCTCTATAGATCTTATCCCCAGGATGTAAGAGGAATCACCTAGATCTTTCATGGAGAACTTGTATGATAAGAAGAGCTTGACCGAGTGTAACATAGGAACATCGTTTCCTATCAAGAGTATGTCATCCACGTACAATACGAGGAAGACAACTTTACTCTCTACAACCTTCTTATATATAAAAGGTTCATCTACATTTTTGATGAAGTCAAACTTTTTGACAGCTTCATCGAAACAGATGTTCTAGCTTCGCGATGCCTGCTTTAATCCGTAGATTGATTTAAGCAGCATGCACACCCTTCCGTTGCTCCTACTGTCTACGAAGCCCTCTGACTGTGTCATGTACACGCTCACTTCTAAATCACCATTTAGAAAAACGGTATTGACGTCCATCTGCTAGATTTCATAGTCATGGTATGCAGCAATGGCAAGTAGGATCCTGATGGACTTAAGCATAGCCACTGGATAAAAGGTTTCATTATAATCGATACCTGGTCGTTGACGAAAACCTTTTGCTACAAGTCTTGCTTTGAAGGTCTCAACCTTTCCATCTACACCAATTTTCTTCTTAAAGATCCACTTGATCCTGATGGGGTTTACCTCTTCAGGAGAAACTTTCAATGTCCATACTTTGTTGGTGTACATGGATTCCATCTCAGATCTCATATCATCCAGCCGTTTCACAGAGTCCCCACTTGTGATGGCCTGCTCGAAACTAGTTGGGTCATCATCTTCTATGATGAAATCCTCACTCCCACCGTCTATGAGAAAACCGTAGTATCTCTCAGATGGATGAGGAACCCTACTAGATCTGCGGAGTGGCTACGGTTCGTTGGGGACTATCGAATCCTTCGGTTCCACCAAATTGTCAGTTATAGTTTGTGTAGCTGGAACTTCTTCCAGTTCTACCTCATTACCACTAACTTCTTTTACGAGAAATTCCTTTTCTAAAAAGGTGGCATGTTGAGCAACAAACACCTTTTGTTCCTTACAATGGTAGAAGATATATCCATGTGAATTTTTAGGATATCCCACAAACTTGCAAAGAACTGTCCTTGCCTCGAGCTTGTCCGGATTTTGCTTTTTGACATAGGCCGGACAACCCCATATCTTAACTCGTTTAAGATATGGTCTCTTCCCACTCCATATCTCATATAGTGTTTTAGGTATAGATTTTGATGGAACTTGATTCAATAGGTATGCAGCCGTCTCAAGTGCATAACACCAAAAGGAAATATGTAACTCAGCAGTACTCATCATAGAGCGTACCATATCTAATAGGGTGCGATTCCTCTGCTCCGATACTCCGTTATGCTGTGGTGTATACGCAGGAGTAAACTGAGAGAGAATTCCATTCTCTTTTAAATAGTCACGGAATTCCGTGCTCAAGTATTCTCCTCCCCGATCAGATCGAAGGATTTTAATACTTTTTACCCGTCTGGTTCTCAACTTCGTACTTATATTCCCTGAATTTCTCAAAAGCTTCAAATTTGTGTTTCAACAGGAACACATGTCCGAATCTTGAGAGATCATCGATGAATTTAATAAAGTATGAGGAACCATTCCGAGCATGTCTAGACATAGGACTGCATACATCACTATGTATCAGTTCCAAGAGTTCAGTAGCTTTTTCTCCGTGTCCAGTAAACGGAGTCTTGGTCATCTTGCCTTTGAGACATGACTGGTAAGTTTCATAAGATGTAAATTCGAACTGATTCAAATATCAATCTTTATGCAACTTAGCTAGTCTTGTCATATTAATATGACATAGTCTACAATGCCACAAGAAGTCTTCGTTCATTTCTGAACTTTTCCTCTTGTGTGTGTTCTGTACGTTTAGAACTGTGTTTTGATTTAGAACGTATGTACCGTTATACAACGTACCAAACCCAATCAACACTTGATTCAGAAAAATGTTCATAACATTATCTTCTAATGTGAAATTATATCCTTCTTTAGTTAGGAAAGAAACTGATAAATATTGCACATCATCTTTGGTACGTAGTAACAGTCGTTCAGAATCAATGTATTACCATTTGGTAACACTAGGTGATATTCTCCAACTGCTTTGGCTGCAACAATTGTTCCATTCCCTACTTTTAGAGACATATCATCCTTTCCCAGTTCTTTACCTCTCTTTAGCCCATGTAATAAATTACATACGTGGGATCATGATCCGGTATCCAATACCCAGGACGTAGAGCATACTGAGAAACAGTTCTCGGTAACGAACACACCCGAAGAGGATGCATCATCATGCTCTTTCTTCGCTCGGGTGGAGTGGGAATCCTGATATTCTACCATTCCTTACTCGGACTTATGACAATCATAAGATAGAGTGGAACCAACGTTCCCCAGCTCAGTATAATAAGCGGGTTCGGTCAATACATCCATATTTTTATCTTGATTAAGGCGTGTCATTGGTTGCTACCGAGAGAGAGAGAGAGAGAAGGAAACACTTTAGCGTGCACTCTTGCAAGATTAGATTGGTTATTATCTTATCTAATCAGGATGGCTCCCACTGTTTTTATCAAATCTTCCTTCAAACCCTAAAAGGTAAGATTAGCCAGGATTAATTACACCCTACAAGTTCGCCAATCGTTTGGCCAAGCAGGTATTGGTACCCCAAGGGAGTCTCCCCATGCTTTCGCATGGAAATAATTTAATAACCTCGTTTCCATAGGGTCATCACCCCGTTAACACTTTTCATAGACATCTAATGGATCGGCTAATTGTAAAGTAGAAAACTCTCCTAGGAGTAACTCTTACTCTCATTGGGTATCATGATCCAACTATCATATAGAAGGTATGCAATCTCATTGCAAATTCCAACACTTGAAATTCCAAATATTGTTTTTTCCCCATGTGATTTATGACCTTGACAAGGTCAACAAACCATAAACCGCAAGTCAAGTTCAACCTGTTCATTTCGTAATTGAATTAAACCCACCCGCACGACCCTTGACAAAGTCAACAAGGCCGCACGACTACCCTAATCCAATCGCATCACATGCGGCAGATAGGCACTAATCAGCTATCACACACTACGCCTTGACAAGGTCAACAAATGCAGCACGAATACTAAATATCACTTATCTGAAATAACGGAGGGCTACGTCGGTTTTTAAGAAAATCTTTAGCGTAATGGACTTGATATCGTTGTAGAATCTTGTGATTTTAAAAAGGAGTGGTTTAAGCTCCGCTTTTAAAATCGAGTAGTTTTCAAAAACAAACCGAATAGCTTTTACTAGCTTTTTCTAAAGAGGCCACTCCCGGTGAAGGGATCTCGGCTCTTTCCTCATCTAATGAGGTGCTGGATATCCATCAAGGAAGACCACTATGCAAAGCAAGAACTATAGAAGCTATAATGATAAACCGAGTGGGTTGTAGCATTTGCTAGTTTTGCTAAAGAGGTCACTCCCGGTGAAAGGATCTCGGCTCTTTCCTCATCGAATGAGGTGCTGGATATTCATCAAGGAATACCACTGTGCAAAGCAAAAACTAGAGCTACCTTTTTGAAAATTTTGATTTTACAACATCTTTAGGTTTCTTTTCTTTTCATTAATCTCATTAATGAAGTCCCATCATTTAATGTTTCCTAAATATCACATAAAATGAAACGAAAATAGAACGTATGTTTATGCCATCCGCATTCACCACGGGGCCCCGTCATGCACCGTTAGGTTACTTAACTAACGGCAGAGCGAGGGCTGGACTAGCGCGGGTGCAAAACATAAGCAACGTTTATTATATATATGATATATATATAGCATTCGTCTCACGCAGTTATATATATGATCACATCACTGAACCAAGAAGCAGAAGTCAACATATGAAATATTGGATATACTATGAGGTCCGTGCTTTAAATTAAGCCAATAATGAAAAACACGGATTTCACGGTCGTGATGAATAGCCAAACCCATATCCCAAGACCCCTACGAGAGTTGCAAGCAACACTGCCAATTCTAGAGTTAGGAGACCCGGTCTTGACTCCTCAAGATGGTATCCCAACCGGACTCCAGAACCCGGTTACTTGTGCTCCCCGCCTTGGGTCTATCCTAATGCAGAAAAGTATATAATATACATCAATGGTGACATCATCCTCAACCCGGAAGTGTTCCAATAAAAGAATATTACATACAATTTTTACATGAATGAAAATTGAAAAACTCTCATCTCACGCAAAACCCCCCCGGCTATTCATTCACGACGATCCAATATAAAATATCATAGCAACACATAACATCACATGTCATCAACGTAAGTAAATATGCGTATTCCGAATGTCATTGACATATAGCAACGAGATTTGGGATACACCACATATTACACTTACGGTCGCAGAAAAGAAATGAAAAACTACAATAAATAGAATCTGCATTTCCTTAGACATCATAAACCCGGAATATCTCATATGCCGAATTTCATGCTAACCCTATAAACCTTGCATTTTAGTCTCATAGCGAAAAAACTTTTCAATAACTTAGTCGGATAATTCAATAAGATTCCCGACTACTCGATCGAATACTCGTCGGGAAATTTAGTAGATGGCCACACCCTCGATGCCGTCGACCAAGTGCACTTAGGAGGAACACTATGGCTGCGAGCACCCGAGTGGATTCTTTTGGCAACGGGGTTCTTCTAGAGTCACTTGGTCGGGGCTTTCGGGCGTGGCTATCTAGTAAAGTTATCTGGCGAGTATTTGCATACAATACGCGATTGCGACAGAGTTTCGATCCGAATCGAAACTTTGTGGCAATCAATCAATAGAGACTAACATGCTAGATTTACAAACAAACTACTTT
Source organism: Agapanthus africanus (assembly GCA_030015575.1). Classification (NCBI taxonomy): domain Eukaryota; kingdom Viridiplantae; phylum Streptophyta; class Magnoliopsida; order Asparagales; family Amaryllidaceae; genus Agapanthus; species Agapanthus africanus. The sequence continues at coordinate 614,083,250 of JASDDO010000024.1, forward strand.
TCATAAAACTAATTTAATGTGGATTCCAACCATTGCATCACATATCAAACTTAAACCCAAAACGATGTAAAAATTACGACTGCGAAACACTCCGAATAACCCCAATAGATAAGTTAACATCACATGCAAACTGGGCTAATCAAACATAAACATGAAACCCTAAACCCAACACATCAGAACACAAAGAAAAAATTAGAGCCTAAAATTTTGTAGTTGGACCAGCGACGCCGGCCAAATAGCCAAAATCGCCGGGTCTATTTTTGAATTTTGGTCTTGAATTTTCAGGGTGTTCTAATTATATCTCATACAACATTCTGCAGTTGTTTAAATAATTTTCAGAGATCATTTTGAAATCGACAGAAACATGATGTTTTGGGTTTCGGTTTCGGAGTTGTTTCATTTTCGTAGTTTTACAAACATCGTCTAATCTTCTAGATTTGGCTCTGATACCATGAAAGTCTACCCTAGCACCACCATGAGGTCTAAACCGGCATCAAGCATGCCAATTTTCAAAAAATTGGGGTGCTAAGCTAGACTATCCTAGAATATAACTAGATGATTAGGTTTTAACATGATATAACAAAACATTACACTAAGAGAAAGATGCTACAACCTTTGTAGACCGTGTCCTTCTCTTCAAAAGCTCCGTGTAGTAGTCAACGCGACTCCACTAGGCTCCATTTGAAGTTGGATCGAGCTTCCTTTGTGATCTTCGTGCCCAAGATGATCCACCCGAAGCTCCGCTAATCCAAGATACCTCTTCACTAAACTCTTTAGTGAAGGAAACAAACTACACTAAAGTGCTAATCTAGTGTAGGATGGTAAAGTAGGGATGTTGTTTGCTCACTGGGGTTCTCACAAGCTCAAGGTTTCACAACTCATGTGAGGGATTAAGCTTGGAGGAGGAGGTGACGAAAATGGAGAGAGCTAGAGTGCAAGGAGCTCAAGTAAATGGCTAAGGTGAAAAAGAACCAAGTAAAGAATGGATTAATACACCTATTATTGAAGCAACCAATATCAATCAGTATAGAATTGTAACCATGCTTCAATAGTGTGGGATGATGAATAAAAAATTCATCAAGCCATGCTTTACACCATGCCGCAAAAGTCTCCTCATTTTTCCACCTCTTTTTCTATTTTCTAAAAACAGAAAATCCATGCCATGCTTCATAATATATATATATATATATATATATATATATATATCTCATATATATATATTAATATATATATTATGATGAATAATTAGTGAGCTAATAATATTAGTTAATATATTATTATATCAAATATAAATATATATATCATATTATTAAATCAACACTTGATTTAATAATCCGGTTATATCACATATAAGCAACTAATATCATTTATCTGTATATCACATTATCAAATCAATACTTGATTCAATAATCCGGTTATATCACATATAACCTAACTGATATCAAATAACCACCAGATTAGAATACGGTATCACATACTTGTATTTAATCAGGCCTCCGCACATATCAGCATATGTGCCCTACTTCGTTTCGCTTGAACTAGGAAACTTCTGTGTAGGACTCTAAAGTCTCGTCAATACGCCAGCAGTAGGTAATGATCACATCAGTTACCTACAAGCCATCAGCGGTACTAGCTGGACGTAATGGCTACCCAGGTATTGAGCGATTAGAAGATCAACAACCAAGCTTGTCCAAACTCTAATGAAGCCTATAAGTAACACTTACCGTACAGTCCGGTCTCTTCGTCTGATATGTCGCATATCGAGTCTGGGGGTGGAATCGTCAGACCCCAATAACTTGATAAGTCATGCCGATATGAGGCCTATAACGGTACGAGAAACTACTGATAACACTTACCAGTAAATCTTATCAACAGCCCTGGCCAGGGACTTCCTGTTATATCCAATCGAGCATAGCGCAACATCAACTCCCTATACCGGGAGAGACGAAACCCCTCCTATCGCTCATTGCCTCCATTTGACTCGGGACTGTACCCAAAATCCACCTGTTTACACGACTCCTTTGAGCCGTAGTAGGGAGGAAATCAAAGCACAGTGGGAGCCACACAAGACTCTATGGCGATCTCGGGTTTACAGACTAACCTATACGAGTGTCACAAGAGAACTGCTATCTGACGATAGGTATAGTACCATCTAGGAGTTCTCGGCGAGTCCTGTTCGGTGTACCCATTCTCTAATGAGCACCTGTGTACAATCTTTGATGTCAAACGCCAATGGATATAGGATCAACCATCGCCCCATACAGGGTCAAGAAACATACATACTAGTCTACTATGGAAAATCGATGCCCTGTCTCGATATTCCCTCGACTAGGAACAATTGAAATGTGCTTGTGGACTACCCAGGTCCCAGTAGTATGATCCGCATCATAGTCCTGGTAGTCAAGCCTACATCCTAAGGGCTTTATCTGTTGGATATATGTATGCCCTAGAGGCCATTATATGATAGTGGATGTATTTGTACATGTATATATATTCAGTATGCATTCTTGCTCGACATGATAGTATGCTATCTGGTTCTTCTTTATCTGACATGTTGATTTGATCATGCTTTTATTCATTCATACATGCTGATAAAGCTCTGAGGATATCGGCTTGACTACTCTTATTATGATGGAGATCATACTAGTGGGACATCTGTAGTCTATAAGCATATACTGGAAAGTCCCTAGTCGTAGGTATATCGAGACGGGGCATTGATATACCAGAGTAGACTAGCGTATATGATACTAGACCCATACGATGAGCGATGAATGTTCCCGCATTCATCGATGTTTGACATCAAGATCATATACGGGTGCTCAGTGGTGACTGGGTACACTCGACGGACTCACCGAGAACTCCTATATGGAATTATATCTATCGTCGGATAGCAGTTCTCAGGTGACACTGGTACAGGTTAGTCTGTAGACCCGAGATCGTCATAGAGTCTTGTGTGTTCTCCCACTGTACTTTGATTGCCACCCTACCACGGCTCTACTGAGTCGTGCAAACAGGTGGCCGTTGGGTACAGTCCCGAGACACACGAAGACAATGAGCGATAGGTGGGGTTTCGTCTCTCCCGGTATTGGGAGTTGATGCTGTGCTGTGCCCGACTGGTTATATCAGTAAGTCCCTGGCCAGGGCTGCTGAGATTTGCTGATAAGTGTTATCAGTAGTATCTCGATCTGTTATAGACCATTCACAGGCACGACTTATTGAGTTATTGGGGTCGACGTGACCATCCCTAGGCTCAATATGCGGCATATCTGACAAAGAGACCGGACTGTACGGTAGTGTTGCCGGTTGGCTCGACGGGAGTTGTAGCAGGTTCGCTTATTTTTTTCTGATCGCTCAATACCCGGGTGGCCATTACGTTTAGCTGACCGCTTGCGGCTTGGGGGTGCTTGATGTGATCATTACCCACTGCCGGCGTATTGATGAGTCTTAGAGTCCCACAAACGAGTTACCTAGTCCAGGCGAAACGTTGTGGTGCGCGTATGCGATATGCGCATGGACCCGATTAAAATGCGCATATGGGATACCGTATATTAATTGGGCGGCTTGCTTATGGTCGGGTCGTATGTGATATGACCGGATTAGTAAATCAAGTGTTGATTTATCATTAGCTTCTCACTACAAATCCTATCTTGTTTATTTTGGATGTATGCATGCATGTATGCATTCATTCTTGTTCATGCACATATGGATGTGCATGCACACATGCATACATACATCATTTTATCATGGTTGCTTATACATTGAGAATGGTGGCAATATAAAAATCACACCATGGTTATTTTTATGGATTATTATTGCTTTTGAATTAAAACAAAAAGGAAATGAAAATGGGTTAAATCATAAAAGGTTTCTACACTCTTCTTAACCTTACCAAGCTCACCTACCTTTTAACCCATGGTTTATTTTCTTTTTGTACTTTTAACTTCAATTCAATAATATCTTTAGAATTAACCATGGTTGGATATGAGAGATGAAAAATATATATATGCTTATTTTTCATTTTTTTCTTACAAGGGTTCTTTTTCTCTTCTTCACAAAAAGGCCATCATCTTCATCAACCTTGATCCTTTGCTTTCTATTTCTTTCAAGAGAGCAAAACACTCATAAAAATAGGATTTTGAAGTGAGAACCTTAGCCACAACATCATTCTACACAAGTTTAGCCAACTTGTTTAGAGTGTTCTCTTCGATTCTCGAAGTTGCGAGCTTGGACGGGGAACTCCGGGTGGATCGTCGTGGACGTGAGAGGACTTCAAGAGGACCTTCTTCCAAACCCCAAGAGACTAAGGAGTGCAGCAAAAGGGAGCTACAAAGGTTGTAGTCTCGAAACCCTAATTTTATTAGCTTTAAGTTTCGTAACCCTAATTTTCTAGGATCGATTCCTTTGCATGCTTGTTTATCACCATCAAAATCCAAACTTTGAGACATGTGATGCTTCAAAACTCATTATAGGGTGCTAGGCAAACCTAACATTGGTATCAGAGCTACTAGGCATTGGATGTCGACCTATGGGGGGTTCTCTTTGTGTGACAGTGTGGCGAAGCATAGGCTCTTATCCCCAGGGTGTCCCGAGACCGGAAGGTGTTCCGGCGGGTTGTAGTCCTCGCGACGGGGCATGCGTAAAAAGTAGCGGCTGAGGGACCCGTTGGTGCCACGGCGACCCCATTGGATGGGGTGGCTGCCTGACTAACATTGGCATCAGAGCCGACCTAGAACATTAGGCGTTGCTTTAGCGAAGTAAAAACTCCGATCGAACCAAAATACGAAATTACGGGACACTCTCTGGAAATTTTTAAAAAACTGACATTTTTCAGAATTAAAAATACTCAAAAAATAAAGCAGGTAAATATAAGACAAACTGGAAAATTTGAGCCAATGAACAGTAATTCTGGCCGCGGAACCGCGGCCCAAGCAGGCTTAGGCCGCGGATCCGCGGCCGTGCTAGGGGATCTTTCACTCATTTTGGTACAGTGTTTTTCCTTACCTGCTTTTGTATATTTTGAGTATGTTTAATCTGAATCTACTGTTGAATTTTCTGGAGATGGTTTTTGACGCGTAGATTCGATCGGAATTTTCATTTCGTTGTTTATCCGGGTAAATTAGAAAGTATTGAAGTGTTTGAACGAGAGTCATTTGCTCACTATTCACGGGGTTTAAATACTTTGGAGATACGTGCAAGTCTTTTTGTTGTGGACCCTCTAGAAGACAACAAACCTTAACTCGATTATGTGACCGTCTTGAACTGCCCTTTGAACCTTAGGGTTTGGGGCAGTACGGCGTGCCACATGTGAGGCGTTGGCTTGACCCTTCTACAGCTGGACCGCTACTACTGTGTCACACTCCGGATTTTTGAACCCTGCTCAAGTGTTGAGCTTTAGTGAATCTTGGGTACTTGATCGTTCGTTCGAAAACTTTAATACTGTCTGTTTATCTGGAATGTGATACAATATGTGGAATTCATATAGTTTAGGCATGAAATACGAAATATGTGATATTTAGCATTTATGATGTCTAAAGAGAATGTGGATTCCAAATATTGTAGTTTTACACTTTCTTTTCTGTGACCGTAAGTGTAGTATGTACGATATCGCCGGTTTCGTTTCTATACATCAACGACAATTGGGGTATGCATACTTACTTACGTTGATGATATGAGATATTATGTGTTGCTGAGATATGATGTGCAGGATTGTCGCGATTGAATAGCCGGGTTTTTTTTATGTGAGATGAGAGTTTTATATTTTCATTCATGTAAATTCAAATGTAATGTAATATTCTTTTATCTGGGGCACTTCCGGGTTGAGGTTGTGTCACCAATGTTGTATATTATTTACTTTTCCGCATTGGGATGGACCCAAGGAGGGGAGCACAGGTGACCGGGTTCTGGGGTTCAGTGGGAGGCCATCTCGAGGAGTCGAGACCGGGTCTCCTAAACTCCAGAATTGGTAGGGTCACTTGCCGCTCTCGTAGGGGTCCAGGGTGTGGGCTTGGCTATTCATCGCGACTGTGGAATCCGTATTTTCTATTCTGGCTAAATACTAAATACGGACGTCCTAGTATATCCTACGTTATATCTATGTTTCTGCTGCCTGTGTTCTGTGATATCTGAGACTAATGACATATTATATATATGATATATAGTAGACGTTGCTTATGTTTTACACCCGCGCTAGTCCCGTCCCGGTATGCCGTTAGTTAAGTAACCTAACGGTGCATATCAGAACACTGCGGCGAATGCGGATGGCATAAGCGTACGTATTATTTTCGTTTCTTTTCTGTGATTGGCTTAAGGACTTAAATGATGGGATTACATTAATGTGATTAATGTAAAGAAAATAAACCTAAAAAGATGTTGTAGAATCGGATTTGAAAACCACTCGGCTATTTATGAAAAAGCTATATTTCAAAACTGCGGAGCTTAAGCCACTCCTTTTGAAAACCATTTGATTCTACAACGATATCAAGTTCAAAGCGTTAAAGATTTTCTTAAAAATCATCCGCAACCCTCCGTCATTTAGGAAGTAGAGTACTTAGTATTCGTGCTACGTTTGTTGACTATAGTTAAGGCGTAGTGTACGGTAGCTAAGTGATGTCTTCCTACATTGCATATGATGCAGATTAATTAGGACATTCTTATAACTTTGTTGAACTTAGTTAAGGGTGATATGAGTGGGTCTAATTAATCAAGAAATGACGGGTAGAACTTGACTGGTACTTATGATTTGTTGACCTTAGTTAAGGTCATAAGTACTAGGGGTAAAAACAACATCGGGAATTTCAATAGTTGAAATTTGCAATGAGATTGCATACCTTCCATATGATGGTTGGATCCCGATCCCACTGTGGGCAATAGTTGCTCCTAGGAGAGTTTTACAGTTTACAATCAGCTAACTCATTAGGTGTCTAGAAAGGTGTTAACGGGGCTCCGCCTCTGGGAAAACGAGGTTTACTCTAATTAGGTCCGTGCGAAAGCACGGGGAACCTCCCTCAAACTACCGACACTGGCCTGGCTGAACGGTTAGCGAAGTTGTAGACTGTAATTAATCCTGGCTAGTTTTTCTTTTTAAGGTTTGAAAGAAAAACTTGATAAAAGCAGTGGGAAACATCGATTAGATAAGATAATAATAACCAATCTAAATCTATGCAAGAGCTTTCGCTGAGTGTATTCTTTTCTCTCTCTTAATGGCAGATACCCATGACTGGACTCAAGCTTTTACTAGATAAAAACAAACTGAATGGGACCAACTATAAAGACTGGCTGAGGAATCTGAAAATCGCCTTGACTTATGATAAAGTATCATATGTCCTCACGGCTTCAGCCCCGCCCGTCCCAGGTCCAAAATCTTCTGTTGCGGACATTGAAGTCCGCAAGACATGGGACGCTGACTGTGCCACAGCCAAATGCCTCGCGCTTGCATCGATGGAGAACACACATCAAAAGCAGCACGAGGACATGGACATTCACGGTATATTGCTTCATACAAAGGAGTTGTATGGAGAGCAATCCCGCGTATTACGATACGAAGCATCAAAGAAATTGTTTCAGATGCGAATGGCCCCTGGCACACCAGTAGGAGACCATGTTCTGAAGATGATAGCTCTTATAGAAGAGCTTGAGGACCTTGGATGGACGATGGACAATGAACAATATATAGATATTATTCTGCAGTCCCTTCCCTCCACCTTTGCTCAGTTCATAGTGAACTTCAACATGCATGGCATGGAGAAGGAACTCCCTGCACTCCTTAATATGTTAAGGAGTGCAGAGAGCACTATGAAGTCAGCAAGAACTCCCGTTATGACTATTGGACAATCTTCTTCTTCTCGCCCGAAAGCAAAGGCCAAGAGAAAGGAAAAGAAGAAGCCCACCAATCCTAAAGGTGGAGTTAAAAAGGTGAAGGGAAAGGGAAAGTCCAAGACTGGAGACTCAGAGAAGGGCGAATGTTTTCATTGCCACAAGACAGGACATTGGAAGCGCAACTGCCCGGAGTACTTAAGTTTCAAGAAGAAGCATGGTGATGCTTCTGCTTCAGGTGCGTTTGTGACAGAAAACTGTTTTTCAATAAACTCTGCTTCCTGGGTATTGGATACCGGTTCAGGTTCTCACATTTGCAATTCTATGCAGGGGCTGAGAAATAGCAAGGTTTTGAAGACAGGTGACCATACTCTCCGCGTTGGAAATGGTTCCAATGTACATACAGTCGCAGTGGGAGAGTATCACTTGGGGTTGCCATCTGGATGTATTTTGGTTTTGAATCCATGTTATTTTGTACCAAGTATGCTATGTAATATAATATCCGTTTCTTTGTTGGACAATGAAGGATATAATTTTGTATTGCAGAACAATGTTATGAACATTCACCTGAATCAAATGTTGGTTGGGTATGGTACGCTTAATAATGGAATATATGTCCTAAATCAACACACAGTTTTCAGTATACTACACACTAATAAAAGAAAACTTTCAGAATTAAACGAAGCTTTTCTTTGGCACTGTAGACTTGGTCATATTAACGAAACAAGACTAAACAAGTTACATAAAGATGGATATTTAAACTCTTTTGAATATAAATCTTATGCGACTTGCCAGTCTTGTATCAAGGGTAAAATGACCAAAACTCCGTTTACCGGACACGGAGAAAGAGCTACTCAGCTCCTAGGCCTCATACATAGTGATGTATGTGGGCCAATGTCTACACAGGCTAGAGGCGGTTTTTCATACTTCATTTCGTTCACTGACGATTTCTCAAGACTCGGTCATGTATTTTTATTAAATCACAAGTCCGAAGCTTTCGAGAAATTCATTGAATATAAACAAGAAGTAGAAAAACAAACCGGCTTGAGTATCAAAATGCTTCGATCAGATCGAGGTGGTGAGTATCTCAGTACAGAATTTGCAAACTTTCTAAAAGAGAATGGGATTCTCTCTCAGCTCACTCCTCCTTACACACCACAGCACAATGGTGTGTCAGAACGACGGAATAGGACCCTATTAGATATGGTCCGGTCCATGATGAGTGACGCTGAGTTACCAGTCTCGTTTTGGGGGCATGCATTGGAGACTGTAGCGTTTCTGCTAAACAGGGTTCCAACCAAAGTCGTGTCTACCACGCCATATGAGATATGGCATGGGAAGAGACCATCTCTTAAGAGAATTAAGATTTGGGATGCCCGGCCTATGTTTAAAAGCAGAATCCGGACAAACTCGAGACACGGTCAGTCATGTGTAACTTTGTGGGATATCCAAAGAATTCTTATGGATATCTATTCTACCACAAAGAGGAACAAAAGGTGTTTGTTTCTCAATATGCCACATTTTTGGAAAAAGAGTTTTTCACAGATAAAGATGATGGCAAGGTGGTGGATCTAGAAGTGGTTCTAGAGACACAAACTACAAATGACGATTTGGTTGAACCGGCTGTTGCAACAGAAACTGAAGAACCTCGGCCACTCCGTAGGTCTGGTAGGACTTCTCGCCCACCGGAGAGGTACTACGGTTTCCTCATTGATGGTGACAAAGAAGACTGTATCATGGATGATGATGATCCTACCAGTTTTCAGCAAGCTATCACGAGTAGAGACTCTGTGAAATGGCTGGATGCCATGAGATCCGAAATGGAGTCTATGTACACCAACAAAGTATGGACTTTGGACGTTGTACCCCCTGGGGTAAAACCTGTGGGGTGCAAATGGATCTTTAAAAGAAAGATTGGTGTAGATGGGCAGGTAGAGACCTATAAGGCAAGACTTGTGGCGAAAGGCTTTCGTCAAAGACCAGGTTTGGACCATGACGAAACTTTTTCGCCCGTAGCCATGCTTAAATCCATTAGGATCCTACTTGCTATTGCCGCTCACTACGACTATGAAATCTGGCAGATGGACGTTAAAACAACATTTCTAAATGGAGATTTAGAAGAATGCGTTTATATGAATCAGCCAGAGGGTTTCATTGACAGTGGGAGCAGCGGGAAAGCATGTAGATTGCTTAAATCCATATATGGGTTAAAGCAGGCATCTCGGAGTTGGAACATCTGTTTCGATGATGTTATCAAAGAGTTTGATTTCATCAAAAATCCAGATGAACCTTGATTTTATAAGAAGGCAGTAGGAAGAGCTGTCACATTCCTCGTATTGTACGTGGATGACATTCTTCTGATAGGAAATGATATTCCTATGCTACAGTCGGTCAAATCTTTCTTATCACTAAGGTTCTCCATGAAGGACCTGGGTGATGCCACATACATCCTGGGCATAAGGATCTATAGGGATAGATCCAAAAAGTTATTAGGATTGTCCCAAACCAGGTACATTGACACCATCCTAAAAAGGTTTAGTATGGAAGACTCCAAGCGGAGTGCCTTGCCCGCTTGCCATGGGGTCACACTCTCCAAGAATTCTTGTCCAAAGACCGATGAAGAGAGAGCTCGCATGAGCGTTATACCCTATGCTTCGGCAGTAGGATCTATAATGTATGCGATGTTATGTACACGCCCAGATGTAGCTTATGCACTTAGTATTGTAAGCAGGTATCAATCCAACCCAGGGGAGAACCACTGGACAGCTGTGAAGAACATTCTTAAGTACTTGCGAAGGACTAAAGAATTGTTCTTGGTGTATGGTAATGGATATCTCCAAATGGAGGCCTTTACCGATTCGAGCTTCCAGAGCGATAAGGACGACAGCAAATCAATCTCTGGGTTTGTATTTACCCTCAATGGAGGGGCGGTGAGTTGGAAGAGTTCCAAACAAGATACCGTTGCAGACTCTACGATGGAAGCTGAGTACATTGCTGCAAATGATGCTGCCAAGGAAGCCGTCTGGATGAAGAAGTTCGTCTCGGAGCTAGGAGTAGTTCCAACCATTATTGATCCAATACCTTTGTATTGTGATAATAATGGGGCTATGGCGTTAGCCAAGGAGCCCAGATCCCATCAGCAGTCCAGACACATCCTGAGGTGTTTTCATTTGATCCGGGAGATTGTAGATCGCCGCGAGATCGAGATTAGGAGAGTAGACACAAAGAATAACGCCGCGGATCCATTCACCAAGGCCCTCCCTCAGCCGCAGCATGAGCGACTTTTTGAGATGTTGGGTATGAGATACGCCAATAACTGGCCTTAGTGCAAGTGGGAGATTGTTGGATATATTTATGCCCTAGAGGCCATTATTTGATAGTGGATGTATTTGTACATGTATATATATTCAGTATGCATTCTTGCTTGACATGATAGTATGCTATCTGGTTCTTCTTTATCTGACATGTTGATTTTATCATGCTTTTATTCATTCATACATGCTGATAAAGCCCTGAGAATATCGGCTTGACTACTCTGATTATGATGGAGATCATACTAGTGGGACATCTGTAGTCTATAAGCATATCCTGGAAAGTCCCTAGTCGTAGGTATATCGAGACAGGGCATTGATATACCAGAGTAGACTAGCGTGTATGATACTAGACCCATACGATGAGCGATGAATGTTCCCGCATTCATCGATGTTTGACATCAAGATCATATACGGGTGCTCAGTGGTGACTGGGTACACTGGACGGACTCACCGAGAACTCCTATATGGAATTATATCTATCGTCGGATAGCAGTTCTCAGGTGACACTGGTACAGGTTAGTCTGTAGACCCGAGATCGTCATAGAGTCTTGTGTGTTCTCCCACTGTACTTTGATTGCCACCTTACCACGGCTCTACTGAGTCGTGCAAACAGGTGGCCGTTGGGTACAGTCCCGAGACACATGAAGACAATGAGTGATAGGAGGGGTTTCATCTCTCCAGGTATTGGGAGTTGATGCTGTGCTGTGCCCGACTGGTTATATCAGTAAGTCCCTGGCCAGGGCTGCTGAGATTTGCTGATAAGTGTTATCAGTAGTATCTCGATCTGTTATAGACCATTTACAGGCACGACTTATTGAGTTATTGGAGTCGACGTGACCATCCCTAGGCTCAATATGCGGCATATCTGACGAAGAGACCGGACTGTACGGTAGTGTTGCCGGTTGGCTCGACGGGAGTTGTAGCAGGTTCGCTTATTTTCTTCTGATCGCTCAATACCCGGGTGGCCGTTACGTTTAGCTGACCGCTTGCGGCTTGGGGGTGCTTGATGTGATCATCACCCACTACCGGCGTATTGACGAGTCTTAGAGTCCCATAAAGGAGTTACCTAGTCCAGGCGAAACGTTGTGGTGCGCGTATGCGATATGCGCTTGGACCCGATTAAAATGCGCGTATGGGATACCGTATATTAATTGGGCGGCTTGCTTATAGTCGGGTCGTATGTGATATGACCGGATTAGTAAATCAAGTGTTGATTTATCATTAGCTTCTCACTACAAATCCTATCTTGTTTATTTTGGATGTATGCATGCATGTATGCATTCATTCTTGTTCATGCACATATGGATGTGCATGCACACATGCATACATACATCATTTTATCATGGTTGCTTATACATTGAGAATGGTGGCAATATAAGAATCACACCATGGTTATTTTTATGGATTATTATTGCTTTTGAATTAAAACAAAAAGGAAATGAAAATGGGTTAAATCATAAAAGGTTTCTACACTCTTCTTAACCTTACCATGCTCACCTACCTTTTAACCCATGGTTTATTTTCTTTTGTGCTTTTAACTTCAATTCAATAATATCTTTAGAATTAACCATGGTTGGATATAAGAGATGAAAAATATATATATGCTTATTTTTCATTTTTTTCTTACAAGGGTTCTTTTTCTCTTCTTCACAAAAAGGCCATCATCTTCATCAACCTTGATCCTTTGCTTTCTATTTCTTTCAAGAGAGCAAAACACTCATAAAAATAGGATTTTGATGTGAGAACCTTAGCCACAACATCATTCTACACAAGTTTAGCCAACTTGTTTAGAGTGTTCTCTTCGATTCTCGAAGTTGCGAGCTTGGACGGGGAACTCCGGGTGGATCGTCGTGGACGTGAAAGGACTTCAAGAGGACCTTCTTCCAAACCCCAAGAGACTAAGGAGTCCAGCAAAAGGGAGCTACAAAGGTTGTAGTCTCGAAACCCTAATTTTATTAGCTTTAAGTTTCGTAACCCTAATTTTCTAGGATCGATTCCTTTGCATGCTTGTTTAGCACCATCAAAATCCAAACTTTGAGACATGTGATACTTCAAAACTCATTATAGGGTGCTAGGCAATCCTAACATTATCAACATGTATATGAGAGACAGTATAATAATACAAGTGAACATGTTAAGATAAATGCAACCAGATAGCATACTATCATGTCGAGCAAGAAAGTCCTCTCTATATATGTCCAAGCATCCATTATAATATACATCAATGTACAATAATAGCCTCTAGGGAATACATATCCCTAACACTTACAACTCCTCGCTGAAGTCGATCCCGATGGATGTCTTGCCCTCCTTTTTCGTCCCGGAAGTCCACGCACTTGTACTTACAAATCAAGTCCATAACCAAAATCTAATGAAAACCTGAATCGAATTTCTTAGAAATCCATACCCAAAATCGATACGACAAGCGAAGGGCGCATAGGTTAGAAGCTATGGTAAACGTGTGCTTAAACAACAGAATACCCCTTGACGTCGACGTACGAACGTCGAACGATCAAGTCACATCATGGAAATCCAAAATCAAAGTTTCAAATATCGGATATTGCCAAAACCAACTCAAAATGCTCCCAGATTTTGACTCAGGGAATCTGGAAAAAAATAGCATATAAAATAGTCTTGTATATACAGTAAAACACCTATTGAACAAACCCCAACGCCTAATTCAAAAGCCTGGCCGTAGATTTAATCGTTTTGGCCGCAATTTGCGGCCCAAAGATAGGGTTATGGTTTCGTTCACTTGGTGATGCCTGCTGGTGGTCTAACTAGGTCTAATCTATATGCTAAATATTTTACAGAGATCTCAAACTATTCCATATCTCATTTGAACACAAAAACACAACAAAATTCCTAGTTTGCATGGCAAGAACTTTAAAAACTTGATGACGAGTGAACCTTTTACCTTATGTATGAGATTTGAGGTGGTAATAAAGCTGGTCGGATGCCATTGGAGAACATGGTGTAACATTTCAAAAATATAAAATATTATTTTCAGAATTTAAATAAATAAAATAATAAATTTTATTAATATTATAAAAGTATGGAAGTTAGTTTTAAAGGGAATAGTATGATGATATATATAGTTTGGAAAATATTTTGGAATTAATCTGAATTATTGATTTTGAAAGTATTTATTTGATTTCGACATTTTATAAATTATTATACAATTATTTGTACACAAGTTTAATGCTAAACTTGATTAATACTTTACTAATTATGTATTAATCATATTTATGTATTATGACAAGCAATATATCATGTTGCAACACTTGTTCATATTTCTAGCCATGGATTTATTTTCATTTGCCTTTAATTCTTTTTGTTTTTCCTTCTTTAGAAAAGAAAAGGATAGATTAAATGGTGGGGACATGAGAGCATGGGTGAGAGAGAAAGGGAGAGATAGAGTGAGAAGGTTCTAGCACCTTGAGCCACCATCTTATTATTTTCTTCACCTCCTCATTCTCTTCTTCATTTCTTCTTCTCCTCCTTCTTCATCCTCCATCACCTCCTCTACCACTACAAACCACCCCTAAATCTCCACCAAAACCTCACACCCCCTTCACTATAAATGACCATAACCTCATCCTACACCCCATGGTGAAGTCAAGTTGGGACTTTGAGTACTTTGGATGATCTAGGGTTTTTCTTTAGTTGCTCCATGAGGTAAAACCTTCACCATTCTTCTATGTTTTTAAGTTTCCTAAGCTCAAGTGTAGTTTAGAGTTAAAAAGGGTTTAGTTTTATGAACTTGGAAAATTCTAAGATGAGATTTAGGGGATGTTTTGAGTTGTGAAGGTTTATTTAAGGTTTAGTTAGTGACCAAAACCCTTTTAGTGATAGAATTCTGGACTAAACTTGAGTTTAAAGTCCCAAACTTGAACTTGAAGTTTTCCGATATCGGGTTTTTGTGGAAAATGTGATGATAAATTGAGACCTGCTATGACCCGGAGACTCTGAAAAATATTTAGCGAACACAGAGAGATGTGCAGGCAAATAGGAGCATACCCTAGAGACCCGAGCCCTAATTCCCTCTTCAGGCTGCCAAAATATGCCATATGGCCTAGGAAGTGGGCCCCAGGTTTGGTCCATGGCTCTTTTATCTGATGGTTCGACCTACCACATATGCAAAATATCTTAATTCAACCTAGGGTAAAATCTGGGAGTGTTTTTCCTAAGTTGCTGTTTTCGTTTTGCGACTTTTATTAACTTGAGTTTTGGTATTTGCATTTTGTCTCGGTCATTTGACGTTTGTACGTCAACGTCGAGAGTTGTTTGGTTATTTTTGCATGTGTAGACCATAGGTTCTAACCTTTGTATGTCTCGTTTGCCGTATCGGTTTTCGGACTTGATTTTGATGTCGATACGGCGTGCTTGAACTGTAGGTACCTTCGCGTGGACTTCGGGACGACAAGGGAGAGCAAGGCGTTCATTGACTTCGGATAAAGTGAGGATAGTAGGTGAGTAGATGTATATCTACGGAGGAAGTCGGGTGGATGGCGTATAGCACCCCCGCAATCGTAGGATAGGGTACTTATATATAGTCGTATATATATTTCAATGTTGGATATGGATTCTTAGCTAATAGGGTTCTAGGAGACTGTAGGTTAGAATAAGCGTACTCGTAGAAACTATACCCTTAACCTTATTTTTCTTAGTCTTGAGCCTTGGGATATATGTTTTCACACACACGCGCACACACACACTTGGTATGATATGTGTGTATATGTGTGTGTGTATATATATGTATATGTTCTTATATATATATACATATACGTGTAAGATGAGAATATGATATGCTAGAAGGATATGAGTCGATATGATCGGACATGATGTCACGAGGCCATGATATATGATTTGAGACCGAAACACCAGGTTATGATATGAGATATTACATGATCATTGGGCGATATACATATAACATGTGACTAGATGAGATGATAGAATGTACGTGACCATAGATCCGTACCCTTGAATTATGATACCGTACGACGGATGATACCGTACGAGATATGATATATATGATGATTAACCCGTATTCTTGATTCGAGGATATCGTACGACGGATTATACCATACGAGATATGATATATATGATAATTGATCCGTACCCTTGATTTGAGGACATCGTACGACGGATTATACCGTACGAGATATGATATATATGATGATTGATCCGCACTCTTGATTTGAGGATGTTGTATGAGGAACTATACCATACGTGATATTATAGGCTGGATCGCCGACTGATAGATGTATCGACTCGGAAAATCTTTTAGATTTTATAATCACTTTCGACTCGGGTCAGTCATGTCTCAAAGGTAAAATGACCAAAACTCCGCTTACTAGACACGGAGAAAGAGCTACTGAACTCTTAGGACTGATAATGTATGCGGTCCTATGTCTACACATGCCAGGAATGGTTCCTCGTACTTTATTACATTCACCGATGATCTCTCAAGATACGGACATGTGTTCCTGTTGAAACACAAAATCTGAATCTTTTGAGAAATTCAAGGAATATAAGTATGAAGTTGAGAACCAGACGGGTATAAGTATTAAAATCCTTCGATCTGATAGGGAAGAAGAATACTTGAGCATGGAATTCCGTGATTATTTAAAAGAGAATGGGATTCTCTCTCAGCTTACTCCTCCGTATATACTACAACACAAAGGTGTATCAGAGCGGAGGAATCGCACCCTATTAGATATGGTGCGCTCTATGATGAGTAATGTTGAGTTGCCTATTTCCTTTTGGGGTTATGCACTTGAGATAGCTACATACCTATTGAATAGAGTTCCGACCAAATCAGTCGCCTACCACTCCATATGAGATATGGAATGGAAAGAGACCATCTCTTAAACGAGTTAAGATATGAGGTTGTCCGGCCTGTGTTAAAAAGCAAAATCCGGACAAGCTCATGGCAAGGCCAGTTCTGTGCAAGTTTGTAGGATATCCCAAACATCTGCAAGGGTATATCTTCTACCACATCGAGGAATAAAAGGTGTTTGTTGTAGGGTTACGGCAGTGCCCCGACCATCAATCCGTGGCCAAACGCGGAACAAAAACTTTAAAAACCGGCGCTAACGGAACCCTAATTGACGGATCGTACCATTAACCTTATACTTGTTCTATATAAAGGAGTTTAAGAGATTATACCGATTGATCCGTGTCCTTCGGTCTTCAATCTTTGTCCTTAGCTCGTTGCGGCTACCTCGATCAAGTTCGCTCTCCGGTCTCCCTCGTCGAAGAGGATCCACATCGAGGATTAGTAATACGGGCTCCCGCTTCAAAACCGAAGCAACTCATGTTAGTTATATGTATGCCCTAGAGACCATTATTGTACATGAGATGTATAATGTAGTGGATGCTGGGACATATATAGGCAGGACTTTCTTTCTCGACATGATAGTACGCTATCTGGTTGCTCTTTATCTTAACATGTATACTTATTGTCTCTCTGTTACATGTTGATAAAGCCCTTAGGATGTGTACTCGACTTCCAGGACTATGATGTAGATCATACTAGTGGGGTCTGGGTAGTCCATGAGTACATCCTTCAATGTTCCTAGTCGTGGGAATATCGAGACGGGGCATCGATATTCCAGAGTAGACTAGCGTATATCTTCTCGACCCATGTGATGGGCGATGGATGATCCCATATCCATTGGTGTTTGACATCAGAGACGATATGCGGGTGCTCAGTGGTGACTGGGTACACTGAACGGACTCGCCGAGAACTCCCAGATGGTATTATACCTCACTTCAGATGGCAGTTCTCTGGTGACACTGGTACAGCTTAGTCTGTTAACCCGAGATCGTCATAGAGTCTTGTGTGTCTCCCACTGTGCTTTGATTTCCACCCTACCACGGTTCTACCGAGTCGTGCAAACAGGTGGTTTTTGGGTACAGTCCGATTCACATGGAGGCAATGAGCGATAGGAGGGGATTCGTCTCTCCCGGTATTGGGGGTTAATGTTGCGCTATGCTCGACTGGAAATTACTGGAAATCCCTGGCCAGGGCTGCAGTGATTTACTGGTAAGTGTTATCAGTAGTATCACGCTTGTTGTGGACCTTACATCGGCATGACTTATCGAGCTACTGGGGTCTGACGTTTACCACCGCTAGGCGAGATATGCGACATATCAGACGAACAGACCGGACTGTGCGGTAAGTGTTACTGATTGGATTCACAGGAGTATGAGCGGGCTTGCTCGTCGATCTTCTGATCGCTCAATACCCGGGTGGCCGTTACGTTTAGCAGACCGCTTGCGGCTTGTGGGTGATTGATGTGATCACCACCTACTGCCGGCGTATTGACGTGTCTTTAGAGTCCTACACAGAGGTTTCCTGGCTCAAGCGAAACGAAATAGGAGCGCATATGAGATATGTGCGGGACCGAGAATAATACCAGTATGTGATACTGTATTCTATTCTCGCGATTTGTATCATCGGTCGGTTATATGAGATATAGCCGGGTTACCGAATCAAGTGTTGATTCGATATATTGATACACTAGATATTAGTCGGTTATATGCGATATGACCGAATCATTAAATCACGTGTTGATTTAATGATTTAATGTATAATTATATATTTGATATATTACTTTACATTAACTAGTATTTGTTCACTTAAGATTGACTTTCTCACTTTATGTGCACAAGTTGTATATGTGATATATGTTTGTGCACTAGTTTGTATCATGATTGATGATACATGCAAACTTGGGTGTGTGTATGACTTACACCATATTTAAGATAATGGTTTAGGTTTTTATTTATTTTGGTAAAACAAAATGGTGGTTTTCTTTGTCTTGGCTTGAAGCTTCATGAAGCTTTTAAGCATCTTTGACAAAGTCCACTCATTTTGTTTTGTATAAGATTTTCATTAACCAAACCATTACCTCAAACCATGGTTTAGTCTCTACAAAGGTAAACTCACCCATGATTGCATTATGATAGACTTCACTTGATTATTCTTTTTACATAATTCATTTTTCTTTCTTATTCTTTTCTTTCTTCTTCTTCTTCTTCAAGAAGAAGAAAAGCTTGCTAGAAAATTTTCAAGTGAAGAAATAGAGTGAGAAATCCAAATCCAAAGTGAACCCACATCCTATATCATCATCCTCTACTACTTGCTATTTAGTTTAGGGTGTTCTCTTCACAAAGTTCATGACCCAGTGAAGATGGAGCTTGAGTTTGAGTCTCCTCGACGTAGATCATCTTCGGCCTCGAAGTCAACGACCTAGCCCGCTCATTTCTCCGAGGAAACCATCGCTAGAGTCCGGGATCACGATGATCGCAGCGAAGGGATGTCAACACGGAGCTTAGAAGTGAAGGACCGGATCTACAAAGGTTGTAATCCCTTTTCACTTAGTGTTAAAATGTTTAACTTGCTAGTTTTCGCATAATCTCTATTATACGATCTTGGTTAGGGTTGTTCGGCACGGTTATTTTTGAATCGGGCATGGTTGATGCCTTGTAGAACCTCATGAGAGTGCCTAGGAACCCTACAGTGGTATCAGAGCAAAGCTAGAGCTTTAGGCGAAGTCTAGACGAAGTTTAAAGTCCGATCGAACTCCCACACACCCTAATATACCCCTCTCTGGACATTTTCTAAAAATATGATATTTTCTACATTAAAAATACTCAGAAAAACAAGCAGGAAAAACTAAGAATTACTGTGAAGTAGGCCCACTAATTCGCTTATTCGGCCGCGGAACCGCCGCCAAACCCTTGGTTTGGCCGAGGTTCCGCGGCCAAAATTTTGAATTAGTCCCTGTAACTTCATA
Source organism: Agapanthus africanus (assembly GCA_030015575.1). Lineage (NCBI taxonomy): Eukaryota > Viridiplantae > Streptophyta > Magnoliopsida > Asparagales > Amaryllidaceae > Agapanthus > Agapanthus africanus. Next base: position 614,103,183 of record JASDDO010000024.1, read on the forward strand.
TATTTATTCTTAGGTCCTTTCTTGTCATTTTTATGGTAATATTTTAATTCCACTCAAGTGTTGAGTTTTCTAGGGTTGTATTGGGGACTCGTTGATTCGATCAGATAATTTAACTTTGTTTAGTTTGTCCGGGTAATTTTTAGAACGTGTTAAAAAGTTCGAACGGATATCAATAACTCACTTTTTCCCCTGCCGGAAAATTTCCAAGTGTTGTATTTTTCCGTAGTTTAAGAACGTCAAAATCGTGCAAGTTACGCAATGGACCCTCTAGAAGACAACAAACCTTAACTCGATTATGTGACCGTCTTGAACTTCCTTTTGAACCTTAGGGTTTGGGGCAGTACGGCGTTGCCACATGTGAGGCGTTGGCTTGACCCTTCTACGGCTGGACCATTGGTACTGTGGCATGTGATGGATGTTTTTAAACTCCCCTCAAGTGTTGAGAACTATTTGGGAAATCTTGGGTATTTGTTTATTCGATCGGAAAGTTTGACATTGTCTATTTATCTAGAATGTGATACAATATTTGGAATCCACAAATAGTTATGAGATAACTGATTTGAATATTATAAACATAGCAGTTTAGTCTCAGATGATCGGTTGCCACGGAATTTTGATGTGATCAAAAGTCCGTCGCAATCACGTAGTGTACGTGGATACTCGCCGGATAAACTTAAAAGATAGCCACGCCCCATAGCCCCGACCAAGTGACCGTAGGAGAACCCCGTAGCCAAAAGCATCCGTTCGGGTGCTCGCAGCAGCGGTGTTCCGCCTTAGTGCACTTCGTCGACGGCATCCGGGGTGCGGCCGTCTACTAAAGTTTGCGACGAGCATTCGATCAGGATGTCGGGAATCTTGTTGAATTGCCCTACTTGATATTGAAAAGATTTTTTGATAATGAGACTAAAATGCGGGGTTTATAATTGTTAGGCATGCAATGTCTAAGGAGGTTGCGGATTCCAACTGTTGTAGTTTTACACTTTCTTTTCTGTGACCGTAAGTGTAATATGTGGTGTATCGCCGGTTTCGTTGCTATACATCAACGACAATTGGGATACGCATATTTACTTACGTTGATGACATGTGATGTTATGTGTTGCTGGATATGTTATATTGGATTGTCGTGTTTGAATAGCCGGGGGTTTTTATGTGAGATGGGAGTTTTTCTTTTCCGTTCATGTAAAATTCATTGTATGTAATATTCTTTTATTGGGGCACTTCCGGGCTGAGGATGATGTCACCATTGTATATTATTTACTTTTCCGCATTAGGATAGACCCAAGGCGGGGAGCACAAGTAACCGGGTTCTAGGGTCCAGTAGGAGTCCATCTCGAGGAGTCGAGATCGGGTCTCCTAACTCTAGAAATGGTAGGGTTGCTTGCCGCTCTCGTAGGGGTCTAGGGGTATGGGATTGGCTATTCATCACGACCGTGGAATCCGTGTTTTATAGGGGCTCAAAATAAAATACGGACGTCCTAGTATATCCAATATTTCATATGTTGTTTTCTGCTGCGTTTTCTGTGATGTGATCATATGATATGTTCAGATTGATACTGTATATAGTATATATGATATATGATATAGACGTTGCTTATGTTTTACACCCGCGCTAGCCCTGCCCCGTTTTGCCGTTAGTTACCTAACCTAACGGTGCCGACGGGACATCGAGGCGAATGCGGATGGCATAAGTGTACGTTGTATTTATCTGTGATGTTTAGGTGGACTTAAATGATGGGACATTCATTAATGAGATAAATGAAAGAAAATAAACCTAAAAGATGTTGTAGAATTGAATTTCAAAAATTAGGTAGCTCTAGTTGTTGCTTTGCATAGCGGTGTTCCTTGTAGAACATCCAGCACCTTATTCGATAAGGAAAGAGCCGAGATCCCTTCACCGGGAGTGACCTCTTTAGCAATAACTAGCAGATGCTACAACCTTCGGTTTGTCTTTGTCACGACCCAAAATTGGCCCGTGACGGCCCTAATACTACGCAACGCCTAAAGACGTAACGCAGTAAAAGAAAGCCAAAACCCAGAAATCTAAACCAAGAAAATACGGAAAAGATAATATAAGTTTTTGAAACACTTGAAATCGCAACCCAAATTCTTTAAAGGTTCTACTTTCTTTCTTTAAAATTTTGGCAACACCCCTTTTTGTAAAAACTAACCCAAGATGAAAACAACACACATATACAAGCCGTAGCGAAGAATAAAGACAATAGAGAGAAAGCTGTATATAAAAGACAACAAATCGACAAATAATATACAATATCGTCCTCACCAAGTCTCTAAGTCAACAACATAATAGTAGATGGAGAGTACAAGATACAACGAATGTACAATATGAAATATAGATAATCATCTAACCCACCTAAGCAAAATAGTACTGTGAGCTGATGCGGTATCTGTAGCAAAAGATGATAGATGAATAGCTGAATAGCCTGCCTCGACTACTCTGGGGAATAACCTGAAACATCTATGGCACAACGGGGGTGAGTTGCCAACTTGTGAATAGTAGATAACATATGCAGGTAATCGCAGGAATGTACGTACAGCATGAATCTAAGATATGCGATTACAGTAATAACAGGTCATGCAAATGCTGAAAAATGGAAAGTACACTAACAGGTACAATCAATAAATGAAGCAATAATAACATGACAATAGTGTGCAATAACTATGCAATAGGGATATGAGAATACAAATATGCAACTATCATAAGGGTACACTAACAGGTACTACCGATATATGAAACTGTGCATAAAGTAGACAAGTGTGAGGTAGGGGGTGAAATATGTCATTTCCACGGAAACCTGACATCGTGGTAGGATCACAATCTATCAAGACACTCAAATCCAAAATCCTCAAATCAGCCCCCAAACTAGGCTCTCACATCATATAAGTCTCACGTCTCCTCAATGTACAATATCGAGTAATCTCCTATATCCCGAATGTACAAATCAATAATCCCATATGTATGTCCAATCTCAATGAATCACCTGATATCCCAAGTCAAAGTCACAAGTAAGTTTCTAGCATCCTAATTATATGTATATATGCAGAAATAAATATGATGGGGTCAATACACATATATTAGCGTCCCATTCCACTAATATTGGTGTAAGGGTATATATAACAACAGCTAAATCCCCTGTTATATATACAAAGGTATTAAAGAAATATCATGAAAACAATGTGCCAAGCATCGACACAGAAATCCTGATAGGTACGTATCATACGCTGTCCCGAAAGCACGAGTGCCTAGCTCTGACCCTCGCCTTTCGACGTATGCATACGTGCATGACTCCCAACGGTGTCTCCATGACCCCCGCCGAGTCATTAGTACTGTCACCGGTAGGTACTAGCCCGCCTCATGGCTCAATCGGCAACATCCATCGATCTTCTTGCCGAGGGGAACCATACCGGGCCCCACCATGTACCCTCATACGGCAACCACACCTCATATGGAGTATATAATCAGAACCGATAAATCTCATGGTGGCTGCGCAAATATCATATGAAGGAAACCGGGTTTTTCAATGTATGCATAATTTCATGAACTCCCGCGGTTCCCAATTCCAGAAATCATCATGTGAAATCCAAATAACAATGCGCAAATCCAGGAATAAATATATGCGATATATCTGAAATGCGAGCATATAAATGAGAATATGTAGCTGAAACCAGATGTATGCGAAACCAATAAGGTACAGCTAAGTAACATCAGTAAAGATAAATATGTAACTGCAACTGAATATGTGTGTAACATACAGGTGTAGCAATGTATAGGTGTCTACCTATAAGAACTGATGTCGTATACCCCTCTGGGTATAAGAAAATATGAGTAAGGTATACCTGTAGATGTATCGTAAAGGGTACGTGTACCTATCACTAATGGTACGATACTCTATAGGTATATAGGTATGGTAATGTCATATGTGATAAGCAGTACGAATCAATGTCACAAGGTCCCTAACCAAGCAATATAATGTCTATAATGGTTTGTGTGTGACATGGCAATTATTGACGGTGTGTGTGTAGCATACAATCCGTGCTCGTGCAACATGAACCGTCAATAATATGTGCAGTGTCCTACGGCTGCTAGTCACAGTATAACTATATCAAGGAAATAAAGTAAAGGCGCAATTCTAACAATGACGTAGAATATGCGACAAGTATTAGAATCCCAGCCCAGACGCATAACGCCATGCGGGCGATTCCACTGTAGATGTTAAATCCACTCACCTACGCTCCACACTAGGTGAACCCTACCATCTGCTCCCCCCTGTGGCAGTGTCCGTAGTCCTTGCCTGCAAATCTACAAATAAGACATGGAAATCATAAATAAGCCAAATATTCCGCAAAACGCGATATCGAACCCAAACGAGAAACTCGCGTCGTGAACTAAACGTGCATGTGCACGATACGGTAAAACGTGTGTACGCGTCTAAAACCATCGCGACACACCGCGATACGCTGGATCACAGAACCCATTCACGTATCGCGCGTATCGCGCAAACACAACGGACATGAAAAACGATATATTGCCCCAGATTTTCCTACAGGCCAAACATTACAAAACTAGACATGCCAAAGAACTAGACAACACGGCAGACAACCCTAGCTAAGACCCCAACACCCCTGCCCTCTACTTGGCCGCAAATTGCGGCCAAACCTAATAAATCTGCGGCCTGGACTGGGAAGTAGGGTCTCGTGTTCTGGTGTTGTGTTCTAGACCTAGTGAGCATGATCCAGTATTCTCAATTTTGTTCTGAAGGATCCGGGTCAAAAGAAGATTACAAAATGCTACAATGTCGCTTTAAAAATGCTAATTTTGCACAAAACACAAACCCTATGGTATTTTAGTCTAATCCAGGGAAATACTCAGTTAAAGTGACCCTAACAACACTTAAATAAGTAGGGTTTACCAACACAATCATCACTTAGCCGCAACATCTCACAAATCACCATAATTAGCTCTAAACTAGCTAATTTAACACTAATCGAAGCTAATTAACACACAAGCTAAGAAAACTAGGGAAAGGGTTCAGAAATATACCCTAAAGAACCCTAGAGAGCAGGTGAAGAAGTGGAGAAGAGCTGCTGTAGGTTGCTGGAGCTCCTGCTACTGCTGCTGCTGCTGATGATGATGATGCTGTTGCTGATGATGCTGGTGGAGCTGATGCTGGAGCTGCTGCAGCCTCTGCTGCAGGTGAGTGTGTGTGTGTTTGTGTGAGAGTGAGATTGAGAGCAAAAGAGAAATGAGAAAAAGGAAATGAGAGCAACACTAACCCCTCTCTTCTCTTTCTCTTGCCTTATTAATGAGGCATGGTTCACACCATGCTTCCCATGTCCTCTCTCTCACACAAAGTCAACAATTTAAACCACTTTCAAATTCTTTTAAAATCCATTTTGTTTAAAAACAACCATAACACTAAACAAAACATAAAACTAACTTAAGACAAATGGTTAGCTAACCATGATTGCTAATCATGGTTAACCTCGAAATTACAACCCTAGTTATCATGCACAAGTGTGTGTGCGCCTAAAAAAATTCTAATAAAATACTCATTAAATAGGATAAAATATTTGAAACCTAATTTGGTAAACTTTTTAATAAAATCCATACATTAAAATACAATTAGCTACAAAACACAATCTAAGGTGTTACAATCTCCCCCCTTAAAAGAAATCCGTCCCTGAATTTAAAAATATACTGTTACGCGTACCTTCAAAGAGAAGATTACAACTCTCAAATCTCGCTCGCAGCCTCCCAAGTGATTACCTCACTATACGGCAACGCCCATGAAAAACCCTTCACAGTTAGCAAGACCCTTGACCGATGTTCCTCCACTTACCGAGCCATCAACACACATGGCTTCCGGTGAGCGAAACGATCGCGTCCAAGTCCAATGGTCTGGTGCCAAATCATGTGAGAAAGGTCAAGAAGGTAATTGTAAAGTATCATCACAAGGAATACGGGGTGAAATTCAATAATCTGGGCGGAAGTGCCAAATTAAAGGCAACGAAACTAACTCGCTTATAGAATCTCAGAAGGACCTAAAATCCTGGGACAAGCTTTCCAAAATCCAACACGTCATTCGTTGGAAAAATCCATAGGAATACATGGTCTGTCCCTGCGAACTCGAGTCTATGACCAACACAGTCGGCATAAGACCTCAGTTCGCAATGGACAATGTCCATCCTGACCTAACACAACTGGACCATCTTCGAAATCTCTAGACATAGCTGGGGTCCAAAATCCTACTTACGCAGAGTCAGAAAACAACAGACTGGTGATCGACACGACCTAACCCCTAAACCTAAAGGTGGCCAATTGGAGTGTCTCCTGATAACGACTATCGAAGGAGAACCCTAACGATGGCGAGTGACGATCCCCAACTGCCGACAACAATCAAAACAAACACACAACTTAACAAGAAACAACTGAGCACATTGAGTATAACCGGACGAAAAGAATCCGAATGGAGTCACACCCTGACTAAACTTGGGTAGAAACCATAACGAAATTCATGGAGATCTGCTCCCACTCCTACTTCAGAACGGTAAAAGGTTGCAACTATCCAGCCGGCCTCAGATGCTCGACCAAAGCACACAACAAGACAGACACCTTGAAACGAAACCTGAAACTTCTTTTTACATCCCTGTCCACCCGTAACTATCTCACAAGTCACGCTAAATGTTGGTGGAACTTGAATGCATATAGAGAGTTGACTGATGTGCTGGCTCTAGGATTTCACGTCTCTACCCGATAAAATCAGGTACACAAACGCGTCCCTAGCTTAGCACAACATGTCACAAATCAAGTACTCCGAATCATTACCTAGCTGAGTATGCTCAAGTATCACTGACGAACGAGCATCGGCGGGCAGTGTCTCGCGAAAATGATTCAAGGAAAGTGGTCGGGCGCGGACATGAGCAAGCTGTCCCCTCCGAAGAGACGAACTTAAGCTGTACTCAACGATCACACAAGAACTGTAAATCTGCAGAAGACTATCATAACAATCAAAATCCGCTGCAGGAAGATGTACATTAAGCTCTAGTGGTCCGTAGAAAATCTGACACGACTCTCGAACAAGTAGTGTCTCCAAATCTCCAAAGAAAAACCACCGTGGCCATATCCAGATCATGAGTGGAATATCCTTCTCGTACTTCCTCCAAATGTAGGGAAGCAAAAGCGATAACTCTATAGTGTCACCTCAGTACACACTCGAGCCCACTCAAGAAACATTACAGTTAAACAACAGGGTCGCCCGAACCAAAGGAAAAGAAAGAACTGATGCAGTTGTTAACTGAATCTTCAACTGCTGAAAACTCCGCACACATGCCTTAGTCCACAGAAAAGAAACCTCCCTTCCGGTCCATTCAGTCGATGGTGCAGCACTACTCTAGCAATCCTGTATGAAACGGCGGTAAAAACCTGCTAAGCCCAAAAATCTGTGAATCTTCGTCCTGCACACCAGTCTGGACCTAAGCTGTACGGCCACGATCTCCCTCGGAACCATACGAAACCGTCTCCCGTGACTACAAGACCTAGGAGTCAACACAAAACAAACCTGAAGAAACACTCCGAGAATTTAGCAAACTGCTGGTGCTCTCCCAGTATCTGCATAACAAATCCTTAAGTGCTACTGCTGTCCATCAAGACACATTAAACAGACCAGAATGTCGTAAATAACACAACAAAAACTGGTCGAGGAACGGCCTGAAGAAATCTGGTTCATCACATCTACGAACGCTGCTAGGGCACTGGTGAGTCCAATGACACACCAAAACACACAAAGCCCGTCGTACGCATAAGGCAGTCTTCGGAATGCCATCACCTCGAATCCGCAATAATGATGACCTGATCCTGAACAAACTTAGAAAATGTCTCGCACTGTGGAGCTGATCGAAGAAATCGTCACGGCGAGGTGAAGGATACTCATCCGCACCGTAAGCCGGTTCAATTGACGATCCGTCGATACACAACCTCAAACTGCCGTCCTTCTCCTTGACGAACAGAAATATCAGCTTCCATATGCGAAACACTCAGACGCACAAAACTCCCCAAACCACAACTCTGCAGCTGATCCTTTAGCTCCCTAAGCTTCGCCGACTCATCCGGAACAACGTCGGAAAACTCTCGCACGAAAGGAACACCGGCCCAACAAACCCTTTGTGGCTACGGTATCACAAATGAACGCAAAGAATCCACGGCATCTCCTAAGTAGCCGACTAGCGAAAAAGGCTGAATTCAAGCTGTGAGAGGCGGCACAACTATCCACCTGCACAACAAGAACTGACTTGCCGGGAAAACAATTCCTGACTGTTTCCTCACGGTAGTCCACAGAAGCCTAGCACGTAGTTAACCAGTCCGTGCCCAGGAGAACGTCAAATCCAACATCTCTAGGAGGATCGAAACGATGGACGAATCTCTATCTCCTATCCGATTGGCACACAACTGAATACGTGTCGCGCAACAAAAGAATCGCTGACAGAAGTTAACATAACTATGACTAATCTACCCAACCACGGTACAAGTATGAAAAACAAACGAATACATCAAAAGAACAAGCGAATTAAAGATACCTGAAAACTCCACATTGGACGTCTGCACGTCCCGATGAGTAGAAGCAAACTCCTGTGTCTGCCCTCTACTCGCAGCTGGATGAACTCCTCTGGTAAACTGATCCCTCTGAGCAAATCTTCCACGTCCACGGCCCCTCTGAAAATGATCATGACAAGGTGCTAAGGAACAATCCCTGACGAAGTGCTGAAGGCTCCCACATCGAAAACATCCACGCGCTGACTGCTGACCATCCTAGGGATGAGAGCTGAACAACTGTCCTCGTCCTAAGCCTCTGCTACTCCCGCGACGGCCACGAAATCTGTCTCGATGACCAAACCTCTGCCTCTGGGCTGGTACATTGGCACGAGTCCTCCACTGTCCTGGAACTCTCTGAGCCTCTGGAATATGCGCCTCATCAACTGGAGCTGCAACCATTGGTTCTATGTAGGTGACGGACTGCTGCATGCTGATCGCAAGTGACAACTGAGTAACAGGGGTGACAACCTCCTGTTACGACACTGAAAATACGATATTTCGCACAAAACTAAAATTTACACTATCTAAACTGAAACTAAAAGGCTACACATCACTACCACAACATAAAGAACAAATAGAGATCATTACCTATCCTCAAGAACTCAAAGAACCAAGCTATCCAAGTTCCTAGGCATGCAAGAGGCAAATCCAAGAAAAAGTTATGATTTTGATGAAGTTTGTGATGTTTAGTGATGGATTTGTGTAGAAATGGTGAAGAGAAGCTAAGTGTTCAGTTTGAAATAGAAAGAGATGAAGAATTAAGTGAGAAAAAATGAGAGAGTGTAAGGAAAAGAGAGAAGGAGGTGAGTGTAGGGTGAGAGTGAGAGGTGAATGCACCATTAGCCTTAACTCACCATTAATGCATTCATACAAGTCACCATGCCACCTCTTCACACAAACAAAACCCAAGTAAATATCTCTCTCCTTCTCACAACAACTAGAAAGAGGATTAGGTTAAGGATTAAAGAAAAGAATGGATTTAAAAAAAACAAAGGATTGGATTAGGGTTAAGTGTCATGGTTGCTAATACTAGTTTATCACAAATAAACCCTCACTTTTACGTGCACACGTGCGTGCATGCCCATAACAAATAATATTAAAATAATAATTAAATGTTATAAAATGTGAGGAACCCGAATTGGTAAACTTTTTACAGTAAACCCGCATTACCATCTAAACTAACACTAACCGAAATGTAAGGCATTACAATCTCCCCCTTATAAAAATTCGTCCCCGAATTTAAAATTCTCACTATGCATACCTTCAAAGAGGTGGGTACAGAACTCCCAAATCTCGTTCGCAGCCTCCCAAGTGATCACCTCACTACATAGTTAGGTCCAAGAAAACCCTCCACAGATGGCAAGACCCTTGACCGAAGTTTCTCCACCTGTCGAGCCACTAACACAATTGGCTGCCGGTGAACGAAAAGATCGCGTCTAAACTAAATGGGCTGGTGCTGAATCATGTGAGAAAGTCATGAAGGTAATTGCAAAGTATCTACACAAGGAATATGGCGTGAATACTAAATAATCTGGGCGGAAGTGCCAAGTTAAAGCCAACGAAACTAACTCGCTTGAGGATCTCAAAAGGACCTACAATCCTGGGATAAGCTTCCCAAAATTCAACACGTCATTCATCGGAAATTCCTTAGGAATACATGATTTCCCACTGCGAACTCAAGTCTGCGACCATCACGGTCGACATAAGACCTCTGTCTGCACTGGGCTATCCTCATCCCGACCTAAACCAACCGGATCATTTCTGAAGCTTCTAGACTAGTTGGGGTCCAAAATCCTACTTACGCAGAGTCAGAAAAACAGACTGGAGATCGACACCACCTAACAAACAAAACTAAAGGTTGCCTATTAGAGTGTCTCCTGATAACAGCTATCGAAGGAGAACCCTAACAATGGCAAGTGACGATCTCAACTGCCAACAACAATTAGTACGTACGCACAAGTATATCCTCCAGAGTCGGTATAGCCCGCTCTCAGAAAACCATCATCCTGCGGATGGAAAAACGGAGCTAAAGCTCAACCAGTACCCAAGGTTTTCCTGAAACTCCTGCCTAAGACGGCAAGCGAACAGGGTGCCTCTATTGGATACAACACAAGAAGGAACTCTATGCAAACGCACCAACTTAACAAAGAATAGCTGAGCAAACCGAGTAAAACCGGACAACAAACACCAAATGGAGTCATACCCCGTCTAAACCTGGGTGGACACCACAACGACATTCTTGGAGATCCGCTCCCATTCCCACTCCGGAAACGGTTAAAGGTCGCAACTCTCCAGCCGGTCTCAGATGCTCAACCTAAGCTCACAACAAGACAGACACCTTGAAACGAAATCCGAAACTTCACTCTTCATTCCTGCCCACCCGTAACTATCTCACAAGTCACGTCAATTGTTTGTGGAACTTGAATGAACACCGAAAGCTGACTGATGTGCTTGCTCTAGGATTTCGTGTCTCTGCCCATCAGCAACAGGTACACACAAACGCGTCCCTAAACGTAGCACACCCTAGTCACAAATCAAGGACTCCGAATCTTTACCCTGCTGAACATGCTTAAGTATCACAGACAACAAGCATCGGTGGGCTGTGCCTCATGAAAACGATTAAGGAAAAGTGGTCGGGCGCGGACATGAGAAAGCTGTCCCCTCAGTAGAGGCGAACTTAAGCTGTACTCAACGATCGCACAAGAACTGTAAATCTGCAGAAAACTATCTCAATAATCAACACCCGCTGCAGGAAGATGTACATTACGCTCTGGTGGACCGTGAAAATCAGACACGACTCTCCGAACAAGTAGTGTCTCGAATCTTCAACGCACGACTACCGCGGCCATCTCCAGATCATGAGTGGGATATCCTGCTCGTACTTCCTCCAACTGTCGGGAAGCAAAAGTGATTACTCTATAATGCCACATTAGCGCATAATCGAGCCCCATTCGCGAAACATCACAGTAAAACAACAAAGTCGCCCGAACCAGAAAACAAGAAAGGACTGGTGCAGTTGTCAACCGAATCTCCAACTGCTGAAAACTCCGCACACATGCCTCAGTCCATAGAAAAAGAACCTCCATCACAGTCAGTTCAGTCAACGGTGCAGCGATACACAAGCAATCCTGCGTGAAACGACGGTAAAAACCTGCTAAGCCCGAAATCTGCGGACCTCTGTCCAGGATATAAGTATGGGCCAAAGTTGTATGGCCTCGATCTCCCTCGGGTCCATAAAAAATCCGTCTCCCGTAACTACAAGACCTAGGAGTCAACACAATCAAGCCTGAAAGAACACTCAGAGGATTTAGCAAACAGTTGGTGCTCTCCTAATGTCTGCAAAGCAAATCCTCAAGTGCTGCACATGTTCATCACGACACAAGGAATAGACCAGTATGTCATCAATGACACCACAATAACTTGTCGAGGAACGGCCTGAAGAAATCTGGTTCATCACATACACGAATGGTGCTGGGGTATTGGCGAGTCCAACGACACCACCAAAACACACAAAGCCCGTAGCGCGCACAAAAGCAGTCTTTGGAATGCCATCACTTCGAACCCGCAACAATGATGACCTGATCCCAAAAAAACTTAGAAAAAGTCTCGCACTCTGGAGCTGATCAAAGAAATCGTCAATGCGGGGTAAAGGATACCTATCCACACCGTAAGCCGGTTCAATTGACGATCCATCAATACACAACCTCAACTGCCATCCTTCTCCTTGACGAACAGAAATAGGAGCTCCCCAATCCGAAACACTCAGACGTACAAGTGTTATGACCCAAGTATGGATGTGACCGGCACTTAGATTGTATCATATCTAAAGATATGCACACAGTCCAAGTAAACCGAAAACCAAGATCAAAATCCTTTTTGCGGAATTCTTTATATAGAAAATTTAGTTTTAGTAAAAATCACCGTTTATGAAGTTAAGTATTAAACAAGTATAAAGTGTTAAGTGTGGTTGCATCCCTAGTTGGGATCAACAATATCAACAGCGGAAAATAAAACCTCAGTATATAGGCATCAATACGAATCTCAGACATAAAGAAATGAAACCACAATTTATAGAACTAAACGATCTCAACTGTCAATAATATACATATCATCTCTCACTCTAAGTCATATACAGGTCTGATGGAGATTTTCTAGATACAAAATACAATACCAAAATAGAAGGTTACTACATATGTAACCTACCTATCAAAAGATGGAATAAAGCTGCAAACGTAGATCCGTACCGCAGCTAACCGTCCACTCTACCCATGCAAGGAACTGTGGCACAACGGGGGTGAGTTGCCAACTCAGTGAATATAACTAACATATGACGGTTAATAATGTAAATATGACGATCATACTAACAGAATTGTGAACAAGTATAATGTATGATTATATGTGAAAATCAAGAATCTTATAGTCCAAACTGAAATCTCATCATTTATTCCCAATAAAATTCATTTCCCCGTGTCCATCATCGACACAAAACTTCCATTTCTCAAAGACATCATTCCTCGAATGATCCTGACATCAACAAGGTCCACTATGTATCCGACTGTATTCCCCACCGACTCAGTTTGGATAAAACTGTAAATCCATAACCGTATATCCACCGACTCGGTTCGGAATATACTATAAGTCCGTAACCGTATATCCACCGACTCGGTTCGGAATAAAACCAATTCATAAAAACATCTCAGGGTGTACATGTCACATTAATCATGAAAATCACTGGATTTATGTAATAGTATTCAAAACTCAAAACCATAAATCCTCAATACTGCCATTACCTCTTACATCAACATAGAATACTCAGATATTAAACATGATATTGATGATGCAATTGTAGGGATCCTAGGCACTCTCAAGAGGTCTCACAAGGTATCAACCATGCCAATTTCAAATTTTAACGGTGCCGAGAAACCCGACTACGGATCGTTGGCTAGAAAACTAGGCGAAAAAGCTAACTAGTTAACACTTAACTACAAGATACGGAAATACAACCTTTGTGGATCCGGTGCTCCACCTCCATAGCTCCGCAACGAGGTCCTCTCCGCTGTCCAAATCAAATCCGGGCTCAAGCGTTGGCTTCGTCGGAGAATGGGCAAGCTAGGTCGTCGATGTCCATGCCGAAGATGATCTACGTCGAGGCATCGCTAGATCAAGCTCACAACTTCACCAAGTCAAGAAACTTGTGAAGGAAACACACTCTACTACTTGGCAAGAGGTAGAGGATGAAGAAATAGGAAGTGGGTAGACTTTAGAATTGGATTTCTCACTTGTTTGCTCAATTCACCATTGATGAAGAAAGCTTTTTCTTCTTGAGTTCAAGGAAGAAGAAGAAGAAAAATTATGATAAGTTAATTATGAAAAGAATAATAATATCATTCTTATCATAACTTTAACCTAAGTTAAGTGTAGAGAATTGACCAAGGTTAAAGGAATGGTTAGGGTTTAGGAGATGAGACAAAAATGGTTGCATCATCAAAGCTTCATGAAGCTTCAAGTGCAAACAAAATAAGCCACCATTTTTCTCTCATTTCTTTTCCTTTTTCCAAAAATAAAAAGACTAATTAAAGAATAAGTAAAACCCTTAACCATTTAAATAACTTTGGTTAAATTCTTTACACATAACCTAGCAATCATGCATCATCAAACATGATACAATAAAGTGCACAAAATCATATCGCATATGCAATGCGCACACCCGAATGAGAAAATCCATTTTAAAGTGAACCGATACCAGTTGATGCAAAGTAATATATCAAATATATAATTATACATTAAATCAACACTTGATTCAATGATCCGGTCATGTCGCACATAACCGACTGGTATCATTAGTAACAACTTATCGAATCAACACTTGATCCGATAACCCGGCTATATCGCATATAACCGATCAATGTCACATCGCGAGAATCGAATACAGTATCACATACTGGTATTATTCTCGGTCCCGCACATATCTCATATGCGCTCCTATTTCGTTTCGCTTGAGCCAGGAAACCTCTGTGTAGGACTCTAAAGACTCGTCAATACGCCGGCAGCAGATGATGATCATATCAAGCACCCACAAGCCGCAAGCGGTCTGCTAAACGTAACGGCCACCCGGGTATTGAGCGATCTGAAGATCGACGAGCAAGCCCGCTCACACTCCAGTGAATTCGACCAGTAACACTACCGTACAGTCCGGTCTGTTCGTCTGATATGTCGCATATCTCGCCTAGGGGTGGTAAACGTCAGACCCCAATAGCTCAATAAGTCGTGTCGATATGAGGTCTATAACAATTCGAGAAACTACAGGTAACACTTACCAGTAAATCTCAGCAACCCTGGCCAGGGATTTCCTGTTATAGCCAATAGAACACAGCGCAACATCAACTCCCTATACCGGGAGAGACGAATCCCCTCCTATCGCTCATTGCCTTCGTGTGACTCGGGACTGTACCCAAAAACCACCATTTTGCACGCCCTCTTGGACGCGGTAAGATGGAAATCAAAGCACAGTGGGAACCACACAAGACTCTATGACGATCTCGGGTCAACAGACTACTCTGTACCAGTGTCACCAGAGAACTGCCATCTGACGTGAGGTATAATACCATCTGGGAGTTCTCGGCGAGTCCGTCCAGTGTACCCAGTCTCTACTGAGCACCCGTATATCATCTCTGATGTCAAACACCAATGGATATGGGATCATCCATCGCCCATCTGTATGGGTCGAGAAGGTACACGCTAGTCTACTCTGGTATATCGATGCCCCGTCTCGATACACCCACGACTAGGGACTTTGAAGGATGTACTTATGGACTACCATATCCCCACTAGTATGATCTGCATCATAGTCCAGGTAGTCAAGTACACATCCTAAGGGCTTTACCAACATGTAACAGAGAGACACCCAGTATACACGTTAAGGTAAAGTGTAACCAGATAGCATACTATCATGTCGAGCAAGAAAGTCCTCCCTATATATGTCCCAGCATCCACTACAATATACATCCTATGTACAGTAATGGCCTCTAGGGCATACATATAACTAACAGCAATTTACCACTATTATTGGGGTGTAAGATACGGTATGAATCATTTTAACAATAAATTTGCTAAGTGTAAAAGTGACATGTAATATCGACGAGATGTGTGTAACATATAGATGTGCACATGGCATGACTCGTCGATACTTGTCTAGTGTTCTAGCAACTAAACAAGTATATATGAATGAGGAATGCATATGGTCAATTTGGCATAACAAAATAACGCATTGATTTAAATAAAACTACGGGCGTATCATGCCATCTTTACACAATTCCCCGGTAGATGTTTAGTCTACTCACCGGAAATGTCGAATCTATTCAGGAATTGCCAATCCTTTCCCTTTCCTCGCTGCCTCCGAAATTCCCGTATTCGAATCTAATATCACAATTTAACGTATATAAGAAAACGGCTATTCCGACATGACGGAAATGAAAAATACTCGTTCCCACATACTAGTTATATAATATACGACTATATCGAGCTATTAAACACTTAACCTTACTGGATTTTAACCCTAACCTGCATCGCTACAGAATTTAAATCGCGACGAATTTTAACCGTGTCGTATTTGGTGTTTTAAGATATCCTTTCCGATATACGCTTCCAGATTCAATCTGAAGTGAAACTAATTTAATTAAACAACACCAAAATAGCCAAAATTATACACTGGAATCTACCTAACAAAGAAAACCCACCTGGCTCCCTACATGGCCGGCGACGCCGGAATTCCCTTTATAGCCGTTGGCCAAAAACCGGCCCCCTGGGTTTGTGGCCCTATGGTTTGTTCTAGGTGTTTCCTACATCATTTTAACACTGTTTTGTTAAGTTAATTATCTTCTAAATAAAAGCAGATTTCAACTGAGCTTAATGTTAACAAAAATACGACATTATGTGACTTGGTTCAATTCAACTTAACTAATCTACAGAATTTAAATTACCTACCGTGTTTAAGAATTTTACCCTCCAATTAGCTGTTGGAAAAACCCTCCAAGATGCTTAGTCCCTCCTAGCTTGATGGTGATGAAAAACCAGGAATATAGCTTCCTTCTTCTTCTTCTTCTTGTTCTTTCTTTTCTCTTTTAATTTTTCTTTTCCTTTTAAAGTTTTGAGTTTTAATCTGAGCTATTGAACTAAATATGTGTTATATATATGAGAGAAGGAAGGGATAAGGTGAATGGGGAGGTGTCAAGGGTTAAAGGGTGCTCATTTCATGCAAGGAGGAGGTGTGAGATGAGTGTGTGCATGCAAGCATGAGGTGTTCATGCCTTATCTTCAAAATTTGATTTAATTTGAACTAAATTCTGAACTAAAATGATTTTCCATCCCATTTTTATTTACACCCCTAACAATTTTCTATTTGCACAAAAATCCTAAATTTACCTAAAAACCCCTCACAACTTAGTTTATTAAAATGAAGCTAAAGTTTTAGTCGACAGGATCCTACCTAAATTTTCTATTTGCACAAACACCCATTTTATTAAAATGAAGCTAAAGTTGTCACTAAAACCCTTATAACTTATTTATGTTGCATACTAAAATTTTAATTTAAATTGTTTTACATAGAACTAAAGAAAATTGACTTATTTGTTTTTAACAACTTTGTGATTTATCAAATTATTATTAAATTAATTAAATTTATTTATTTCCAAATTTTCAAAATGCTACAATATTCCCCCCTTAAGAAAATTCAGCCCCCGAATTTAAAATAATTAACTAAACATACATTCGAAAAGATGTGGAAATTTCTTCCGCATCGCGTCCTCGGTCTCCCAAGTACTCTCCTCGCGATTATTTCCTTGCCAAAGAACCTTTACAGACGGAAGTACCCTCGATCGTAGTTTCTTTGCCTGCCTGTCAGGAATAGCGACTGGCTGCACTGTGTAGGATAAATCCGGCTCATGCTGTAAGGTCTGATGCTGGATCGCGTTCGATGGATCGTGAAGATACCTACGAAGCATCGAAACGTGGAACACCGAATGCACGTCGAGAAAAATCGGTGGAAGTGCTAACCGATAAGCTACAACACCCACTCTCTCCGGAATCTCGTAAGGTCCAACATATCTGGGGCTGAGCTTCCCCTTCTTCCCGAAACACATCACACCTTTCATTGGAGATACACGAAGGAACACATGATCTTCCACTCCAAACTCGAGTCTACGACGTCGCCGATCTGGATACGATTTCTGTCTGCATTAGGCCGCCTTCATTCTATCCCGTATCAACCGAATCTTCTCTATAGTCTCCTGTACTATCTGCGGTCCCAATATGCAACTCTCGCTCAGTTCCGTCCAGCAAACGGGTGATCGACATTTCCTCCCATACAAAGCTTCAAAGGGTGCCATCTGGATCGTCTCTTGAAAACTGTTGTTGTACGAGAATTCTATCAAAGGTAGGTGACGATCCCAACTACCACCGAAATCAAGGCTACAAGCCCGAAGCATATCCTCTAGTGTCTGAATGGTCCGCTCCGACTGACCATCTGTCTGTGGGTGGAAAGCTGTACTAAAACTCAACCGTGTACCCAAAGCTTCTTGAAGTTTCTGCCATAGCCTGCTAGTAAACTGGGTACCCCTATCTGAAACTATGCACGTCGGAATTCCATGCAGACGTACAATTTCATCGATATAAATCTGAGCATACTGTACAAAAGCATACGTCGTCTTCACTGGGAGAAAATGAGCTGCCTTTGTCAATCTATCAACAATCACCCAACTGGAATCGTACCCTCTGCTAGTCCTGGGTAGACCCACCACGAAATCCATGGAAATCTGTTCCTATTTCCACTCTGGAATGGGTAAGGGCTGCAACTCTCCGGCTGGCCTCTGGTGTTCTGCTTTGACTTGCTGACAAGTCAAGCATCTCGACACATATTCTGTAAAATCCTTCTTCATTCCTTCCCACCAATAAACATCCTTAAGACCATGATACATCTTGGTGGAACCAGGATGAATACTGTTTGCTGATCTATGGACCTCCTCTAAAATCTCACGCCTTAATCCGTCAGAATCTGGCACACAGAGACGAGTCCTAAAACGTAATACTCCATGATCATCAATCACAAACCCCGTCTCCCTGCCCTGCCTAACCTGATCCATAATCTCCACCATACGAGTATTTGCGGGCTGTGCGTCTCGAATGCAATCCAATAACTGAGGTCGGGTACAAACATGTGCTAACTGTCCTCCTGTCGATGTGAACTCAAACTGTATACGACTATCACACAAGATCTGCCAGTCTGTAGAAGACTGCCTCTGCAAGATGCAGAAATGAGATAAGCTACCTCCAGGTCTTCGACTCAAAGCATCTGCTACAATATTCGCTTTGCCTGGATGATACAAGATCTCACAATCGTAATCCTTCACCAGTTCCATCCATCTACGCTGCCTTAGGTTCAGATCCTTCTGCTGAAAAATATACTTTAAGCTCTTATGATCTGTGAAGATTTGACACGACTCTCCATACAAGTAATGTCTCCAAATCTTCAATGCGAATACCACAGCAGCCATCTCTAGATCATGAGTGGGGTAGTTTTGTTCATGCCTCTTCAACTGTCGAGAAGCATAAGCTACAACCCTGCCGTGCTGCATCAACACACAGTCTAAACCCACTCTAGAAGCATTACAATACACACCAAAACCACCTGACCCGGAAGGTAAAGATAATACAGGTGCAGTCGTCAAGCGCGTCTTCAACTGCTGGAAACACTGCTCACACGCATCTGTCCACTGAAATGGAACCTCCTTCCTGGTCAATCCGGTCAAAGGTGCAGCGATCCGTGAAAAATCCTGCACGAAGCGTCGGTAATAACCTGCCAGACCTAAGAAACTCCGACCTTCTGTAACTGACACAGGTCTGGGCCAGTGTTGTACCGCTTCAATCTTCTTTGGGTCCATACATATTCCCTTTCTCGTGACCACGTGACCCAAGAACTCTACACTATCGAGCCAAAAAGCACAATTAGAGAATTTTGCAAACTGCTGATGCTCTTTCAAGGTCTGCAACGTAATACGCAAGTGCTGCTCGTGTTCCGTCCGACTCCGAGAATAAACATGAATGTCATCTATGAACACTATAATAAATCGATCAATGAAGGGTCTGAAGATACGGTTCATCATATCCATAAAAGCTGCTGGAGCGTTGGTGAGTCCGAATGACATCACCAGAAATTCATAGTTCCTATATCTCGTGCGAAACGCCGTCTTCGGAATATCGTCCTTCCGAACCCTCAACTGGTGATACCCCGACCTCAAATCAATCTTGGAGAAAAACCCAGCTCGCTGCAACTGATCGAACAAGTCATCTATACATGGTAGTGGATACATGTTTCACACAGTGACGCGATTCAGCTGTCGGTAGTCGATGCATAGTCTCATACTATCGTCCTTCTTCTTTATAAATAAGACAGGAGCTCCCCAAGCTGATACACTAGGACAAACAATCCCTCTATCTAACAACTCTTGCAACTGGCTTTTGAGTTACTTCAATTCCGTTGGTGCCATTCGATAGGATGGTATAGAAATAGGCCCCGCACTCGGAATCAAGTCGATGCAAAATTCAATGTCACGATCGGGTGGCAATCCTGGTAACTCAGCAGGAAATACCTAAGGAAATTTTCGTGCGATCGGCACCTGGTCCAATGGAATCTTAGTGACCCTTAAGTCCTAAACGAATGCCAAGAATCCATGACAACCCTTCTGTTACGACCCAAATATTTCGAATCGTGACCGGCACTTAACCACGCTACGTCTACAGGCGTAACGCGACTAAGTAAGCCGAACCCAGAAATCAAAACCATAAAAAAAATAGTGAGTGTTGAAAACATTTAGTTAAAGCATTTAGGAAACCTTAAATAATTCAATAAGTTCTTTTAAAGTTACTTAATCATTTAATAATTTTGGCAGCATTTCCTTTGTAAAAGTAGCCCCGAGACCGGGTATAAAAGAGGATATGAGTGAAAATGAGATATAATGAAACAAAACATTCCCAAACGGGAGCAATCACGCCCAACGCTGAAGCCATCATCACAAGAGTAATATACGACGCCGTAGCGAAGAATGAGCAATAAGTAAACATCACAGAATATAAACTGTATATAAAAACAGTCGGCTCCCACGAGTTCGACACCAGAATACAAAATATACATCATCGTCCTCACACAGTATCTAAGTCCAGTACATAAATGGTAGATGGAGAATACTAGATACAAAAGGAGTACAATAAAAGTAATCAGATACCACAACCCACCTAAAATGCAAAACAGCTCTCACACCAACTGTAGTGGTATCTGTAGCCAAAAGATGCAAAAGGCAGCCTGCCGCGACTACTCTGAAGGGCAACCTGCAAATACTGTGGCACAACGGGGGTGAGTTGCCAACTCGTGAATAGAAATAACATATAAAGGTAATCGCGAGCATGCACGTACTGCGCTACTCTAACATATGCCAGCAGATGATATCAATGCGAGGTAAGCAGTATGTACAATAATCATGCAAGTCCACTATCAGGTGATATAACTACAGGATGAGATGCAATAATGAATGCTGAGCATGGGAATATAACATCTACACGGAATGTCAAGGTGGAATAAATATATATATACCGTAAATCCCAACAACCCAGAAGCCGGCACTCCCATCGGCCCTCAAATCCTGTACACCACTGAGAATCACGAGTGCCCAACATCGGCACCCAAATATCATAAATACTCGTGTCTAGCATCGACACGCAAATCCTCCTCTATCGGGCATTCGTCAGTCCGGGTCAGCCCTCTCACAATATATCGGGGATCCGTCAGTCCGGGTCAGCCCCCTCTCAATATATCGGGCATCCGTCAGTCCGGGTCAGCCCTCTCTCATTATATCGGGCATCCGTCAGTCCGGGTCAGCCCTCTCTTAGTATATCGGGCATCCATCAGTCCGGGTCAGCCCTCCCTCAGTATATCGGGCATCCGTCAGTCCGGGTCAGCCCTCTCTCAGTATATGCCACTCTAGCACCGAGAAAACACAGGGTAGGCACACCGAAATATCATATCAAGGGAACCGGGTTTTTAAATGATTACATATTTGAAAAGGCCACAGTTTCCAAATCCAGAAATCACATGTAATCCCAACCAATATGCATGTAAATGTGATGTGATATGTGCATCAAGTATGAATATCATGTTAAGTCACATAAAAGATGAGCTACAGCATAATGATCCGGTGTGATACATGCATCAAGTATGAATATCATGTCAAGTCACATAAAAGATGAGCTACAGCATAATGATCCGGTGTGATACATGCATCAAGTATGAATATCATGGAAATTGTAACGGTGTGTGTAACATGCAGGGTAGTGCTCGGGCAACATGAACTGTCAGTAAGGGTGCGGTGTTCTATCAATTCTAGTGTTAATATACATATAGCAGGGAATGCATTATGCACTAAATAGTAGCCATGAACAGTCAATGTATGTAAATGTAGCTATAAGGTCCTATCAGCCCTGACGTAGAACGCCATGCGGGCGATATCCCCGTAGATGTTAAATCTACTCACCGTAGTCTCCCGCTAGGTATAGCCGATGATTTGTTTCCCCTTCTTCGCGGCGTCCGTTGCACTCGCCTGCGAACCTAGAATTCCACAGAATATCACGCATATGCTCAAACCATACAAACATGACATTTAAGGTCAACTAGAAACCCGTGTCGCAAACCAAGCGTGTGTGTGCGCGATATGCTAAAACGTGCGATTACGCGCCTGAAACTACCCCGACGCGTCGTGATACGCAGAAACCCCAAACCCATACGCGTATCACGCGTGTCGCGAAGGTTTAAAATACGAGAAATAGGTATATAGTTCCAGATTTTCCTACAGCAAGAATCAAATAAAATTATACATGCCAGGAGCCTAAGGGTTGCAGCAGACACCTATAGGACCAAACCCCAACCCAAATCCTCCCCATCTGGCCGCAATTTGCGGCCAGATCGAATTTTCCGGCTGCCTGAACATGAAGTCTGGGGGTCGGGTTCTACCAGGGGGATCAGCACCTAACAACTATACTGCAATCTTCTCAAAATTATTCTGAACTTATCGGGTCGATAGCAGTTTACAGAAACTCAAATTTTGCTTAAAAACGTTGAATTTGCATCAACTAAGATTCTTGGGGTATTTTAGTGCAATGAGGGTTAAGCTGGGTTAACATGGTCCTAACAACACTCTATCACCCTATTAAAACCAAATCATACATCACTTGCTCAAGGTTCCCACCAATCACCACAAAAGCACCAAATACACAAAACTATCGCTAATCGAAGCTAATCTACTCAATTAAGCGAAAGTAGGAATAAGTTTTGAGGTTATACCCTCAAGAAATCTCACAAGCAAGTAGAAGGAGAAGAAGAAGAGGGTATGGAGCTGCTGGGTTGCTGTTGCTGCTGCCTGGAGCTGTTGCTGCTGCCTGTAGCTGCTGCTGTTGTTGCCTGAGCTGCTGTTGCTGAGGCTGAAGTTGCTGCTGCTGCTACTGCTGTTGCTTTTGCTGCTGCTGCTGCTGTTGAGGGGTGTATGTGTGAGTGTATGTGTAAGGTTGAGAGAAAAGAACACAAGAATGAGAGGGAATCATAACCCCAAATGTCAACCCCTCCACTCTCTCTCTTCATTAAATGCAAGCATGGCTTTTGCCATGATGCATTCTCTCTCTCTCACCAAGTCAACACCCAAAGGAAATTCAAATTAAAGCAACCATTAATTAACTAAATAACTTAATTAAAACCCAAAAGACTTAATCCCATGATTAACCCACCATGGTTACTAATCATGGTATTACTTCATTTAAAAACCCTAGTTTACAAGCACATGTGTGTGCAAGCCTAGGAAAATTTTAGAAAAATATTTATTAAATTGGGAAAAATATTTGAAACTTAATTTGGTAAACTTTTTATTAAGAACCTTTATTTAAATATAAATAGCCACTAAACACATCCTAAGGTGTTACAATCTCTCCCCCTTAAAGAAATTCGTCCCCGAATTTCAAAATCTAACTACACGCACCTTCGAAAAGACGGGGGTACTTATTCCTCATCTCGCTTTCGGTCTCCCAAGTGACCTCCTCGCTGCTCGGACCATGCCAAAGTACCTTGATTGAAGGAATGTCTTTCGATCTCAATTTCTTCACTTGTCGATCCAAGATCATCATCGGCTGCTCTGCATAGGAATGGTCACGCTCAAGCTGGATCGTCGGGTGCTGAATCGCATGCGAAGGGTCATGAAGATATCTACGGAGCATCGAAACGTGAAATACGGGGTGCACATCTGGAAAACTGGGCGGAAGGGCTAACCGGTACGCAACTGCACCAACACGCTCGAGGATCTCGAAGGGGCCCACATATCTGGGACTGAGCTTCCCTTTCTTCCCAAACCTCATCACACCATTCATTGGGGAGACCCTCAAGAAAACATGATCACTAACAGAAAACTCAAGTCTGCGCCGCCGAGGGTCCGCATAAGATCTCTGCCTACTCTGCGCTGCTCTCATCCTATCGCGAATCAACTGGATCTTCGCGGTCGTCTCCTCAACAATCTGTGGCCCTAAGATACTACTCTCACTGAGCTCTGTCCAACAGACGGGCGATCTGCATCTCCTCCCATAAAGAGCCTCAAATGGTGCCATCTGAATGGTCCTGGTAGCTATTGTTGTAGGAGAACTCTACTAAGGGCAAATGATGATCCCGGCTACCTCCGAAGTCTAATACGCATGCTCTGAGCATGTCCTCGAGAGTTTGAAAAGTCCGCTCTGACTGTCCGTCGGTCTGCGGATGGAATGCTGTGCTGAAACTCAAGCGAGTGCCCAAAGCCTCCTGAAGCCTTGCCATAACCGGCTGGTAAACTGGGTGCCTCTATCGGACACGATACATGTCGGAACTCCGTGCAGTCGTACAATCTCATCAATATAAATCTGGGCATACTGAGCAAATCCGAAAGTCGTCATCACCGGTAGGAAGTGAGCCGCTTTCGTCAAACGATCCACGATCACCCAGATGGAGTCATACCCTCGACTAGTCCTGGGTAGACCCACAATGAAGTCCATAGATATCTGTTCCCATTTCCACTCCGGAATGGGTAACGGCTGTAGCTCTCCCTCGGGCCTCTGGTGCTCAGCCTTGACTTGCTGACAAGTCAGGCATCTCGACACAAAATCTGCGATGTCTCTCTTCATTCCGTCCCACCAGTAAACATCTCTCAGATCATGATACATCTTGGTGGAACCGGGATGGACGCTGTACACCGATCGATGTGCCTCCTCAAGAATCTCACGCCGCAGTCCCTCAGCATCTGGTACGCACAGTTTAACTCCAAATCGTAGTACCCCCTAATCATCGATCACAAACTCGGAAAATCTGCCATGTCCAATCTGTGCCATGATCTCCGAACATCGGTCATTACTGTGCTGTGCCTCATGTATACGCTCAAGCAACTGTGGGCGTGCACGGACATGTGCAATCTGTCCTCCGATCGGCGTAAACTCGAACCGTACCCGGCTGTCGCATAGGATCTGCCAATCTGCCGACGACTGCCTCTGCACTGTGCTCAAACAAGATAGACTGCCCCCGGGCCTCCTGCTCAAAGCATCCGCCACTACATTCGCCCTGCCCGGGTGATACAAGATCTCACAATCGTAGTCCTTCACTAACTCCATCCATCGGCGCTGTCTAAGGTTCAGGTCTCGCTGCTGAAATATATACTTTAAGCTCTTGTGGTCAGTGAATATCTGGCATGACTCTCCATACAGATAATGTCGCCAGATCTTAAGTGCAAAGACCACTGCAGCTATCTCCAGATCATCAGTAGGGTAATTCTGTTCATGTTTCTTCAATTGTCGCGAAGCATACGCGATCACCCTGTCATGCTGCATCAAAACACACCCTAGCCCCACTCGAGAAGCATCACAGTAGACCACAAATCCGCCTGATCCTGAAGGCAATGATAGCACTGGTGTCGTAGTCAGTAGAGCCTGTAGCTGCTGGAAACTGTGCTCACACTCCTCCGTCCAATCAAAACGAACTCCCTTCCGGGTCAACCCGGTCAAAGGTGTGTCAATGCGAGAGAAGTCCTGCACGAATCGCCTGTAATAGCCTGCCAGCCCTAGAAAGCTGCGAACCTCCGTCACTGACGCGGGTCTAGGCCAACTCCGAACTGCCTCGATCTTCCTCGGGTCTACATATATACTATCTCGTGTAATCACATGCCCCAAGAAGTCTACGCTGTCCAGCCAGAAAGCACACTTGGAGAATTTCGCGTAAAGCTGGTGCTCCCTCAAAGTCTGCAGTGTAATCACCAGGTGCTGCTCGTGCTCCTCACTACTCCGGGAATACACCAAGATATCATCAATGAACACTATAATGAACAGATCCAAATATGGCCGGAAAATACGGTCCATCAAGTCCATGAATGCCGCTGGCGCATTGGTGAGTCCGAACGACATCACCAAAAACTCATAATGGCCGTAGCGCGTACGGAAAGCTGTCCTAGGAATGTCCTCCTGTCGAACCCGCAGCTGATGATAGCCCGATCGTAAATCGATCCTCGAAAAGTATCCTGCCCCCTGGAGCTGGTCGAACAAATCGTCGATACGTGGCAAGGGATATCTGTTCCATACTGTCACCCTGTTCAGCTGGCGGTAGTCGATCAACAGACACAAACTGCCGTCCTTCTTCTTGACGAACAGGACTGGGGCACCCCAAGGAGAAACACTGGGTCGAATAAGTCCCTTATCCAGCAAAACTTGCAACTGACCCTTCAGCTCTCGAAGTTCCGCCGGGGCCATCCGATAAGGTAGTATGGAAATAGGCCCCATACCAGGAACCAAATCAATACAGAAAGAAACGTCGCGCTCGGGCGGTAGCCCAGGAAGCTCATCAGGGAACACATCAGGGAACTCGCTAACAACCGGAACCTGATCCAACGGAACCACTGTAGCTCTAGTATCACAAACATAGGCGAGAAATCACTGACATCCCTTCCGCAAAAGCTGTCCAGCGCGAAAACAAGAAAGCACACTGTTAGGGGTGGCACCATGGTCCCCCAACACAACAAAAACCGACTCGTCGGGAAAACAAAATCTAACTGTCTTCTCGCGGAAGTCAACAAAAGCATAGCACGTGGCTAACCAATCCATGCCCAAAAGGACGTCGAAGTCCAACATCTCAAGAAGGATCAAATCGACCGGCAACTCTCTCTCGCCAATACGGATGGTACAGGATCGGAACACGTGCCTAGCAACAAATGACTCTCCCACAGGAGTAGTCACAACTAGCGGTTGACCAAGCAAGCCGGACTCTCAACCTAAACTCGGCACAAAGTGTGTGGATACGTACGAGTGCGTGGATCCGGGATCGAACAACAAGTGTGCATCAACAGAACATACTGGAAGGATACCTGAAACCACCGCATTGGACGCCTGCGCGTCCTGATGCGTCAAGACAAAAACTCGTGCCTGCCCTCCACTTGTGACTGGCTGTCCCCTGCCGGCAGCTGGCTGTCCTCTGCCTCGGTCGCCTCGTCCTCTATGAACAAATCCTCCGCGACCACGACCTCCCTGTGTATGCGTCTGACGCGGAGTGACAGTAGGTACTATAGGCAACGCCGTCTTGGGTCGTGAAGGTGGTAGTATGATGTGCGGTGCTGCTACCTCCCTCCGGGGTAACTCAGGACAAGCTCGTACACGATGATAAGAACTCCCGTAGCGAAAACATCCCGACGATGACCGCTGACCCTCCTGGGGATAGGAACTGAATAACCGGCCCCGCCCTAAATCTCTGCTGCCTGCAATACGTCTATCACGGCGCCGAAAAGGCTGTCTCTGCGCCGATGTATCCGCACGAACTCTCTTCGGCTCTGGAACTGCCGAAGTCTCAGCAAGGTGCTCCTCAACCAATAAGGCTGCATTTACAGCTGCGGCATAGGTCTCATAATGCTGGGAGCTGATAGTAAGGAATAGCGGGGTAAGCAAGCCTCGGACAAATCTCTTGACTCGCAACTCCTCAGTAGCCACTAGGTACGGAGCATAAACTGATAGCTCGGTAAACAGCACATCGTACTCTGCCACTGACATCTCTGGCGTCTGGCGCAAGGACTCAAATCTGCGTGCTCGGGCATCCCTAACACTCTGGGGAAGAAAACGGGCAAGGAATAGCGCCACAAACTCAGTCCAGGTCATAGGAGGAAGACCTGTTGCTCTACCCTTCTCGACTGATTCGCACCATTTCTGCGCAAGACCTTCCAGGCGAAAGCTCGCGAACTCAACCCATCTCACATCTGCGCATCTGAGGGAACGGCATATCCGAGCCATCCTATCAATGAAAGACTGTAGGTCCTCGGCTGTATCGGTGCCTGTGAAAACTGGAGGCTTCAGCCTCATAAGCTCTGATAACGATACAGTAATCACCTCCGTGGCTGCAGGGGCAACTGGCTGTGCGGTCGGTACCGTCGCGGTACCTGCGGCGGGTGGAGCTACCTCTGGTCGCTGTGCTCGAAGTGTCTCAACTAGCGATCCTATCATCTAGCGCATCTCCTGCATACTGGATCCCATCGTCTGGCGTATCTCCTGCACACCAGCCCCTAACATAGCAATCTGATCTGTCACGGCAGGAACAGCCTGCTCGGGCACAACCGGTGTACTGCCCGGATCAGTCCTCGTCTCGGACGAGTCAACTCGAATCTCGGCCCTCGCGGCCGCTCTCTGCACCCTCGTAGTCTTTGGCGGTATAATGGATGAAAGGAACAATAGGATTCGATAAGGATACAGAAATCGAATCGCAAGAATGCATAGACTCAAGAAGGAATTTAAATCAATAAGTTCTAAGGTCGCCTTGGCGGAGTACCATGTCGTGAGTATGCCGCGGAACATACACACGCTACGCCACACTGCTTCAGCTACCTACTCCATCATACCAAGGTCATTCTACACTCCGAAAGGTAAAACCTACGCTCTGATACCAACTTTGTCACGACCCAAATATTTCGACTCATGACCGGCACTTAACCGCGCTACGTCTACAGGCGTAACGCGACTAAGTAAGCCGAACCCAGAAATCAAAACCATAAAAAAAATAGTGAGTGTTGAAAACATTTAGTTAAAGCATTTAGAAAACCTTAAATAATTTAATAAGTTCTTTTAAAGTTACTTAATCATTTAATAATTTTGGCAGCATTTCCTTTGTAAAAGTATAAAAGAGGATATGAGTGAAAATGAGATATAATGAAACAAAACATTCCCAAACGGGAGCAATCACGCCCAACGGTGGTAGCCATCATCACAAGAGTAATATACGACGCCGTAGCGAAGAATGAGCAATAAGTAAACATCACAGAATATAAACAGCATATAAAAACAGTCGGCTCCCACGAGCTCGACACCAGAATACAAAATATACATCATCGTCCTCACACAGTATCTAAGTCCAGTACTAAAATAGTAGAGGGAGAATACTAGATACAAAAGGAGTACAATAAAAGTAATCAGATACTACAACCCACCTAAAATGCAAAACAGCTCTCACACCAACTGTAATGGTATCTGTTGCCAAAAGATGCAAAAGGCTGCCTGCCGCGACTACTCTGAAGGGCAACCTGCAAATACTGTGGCACAACGGGGGTGAGTTGCCAACTCGTGAATAGAAATAACATATAAAGGTAATCGCAAGCATGCACGTACTGCGCTACTCTAACATATGCCAGCAGATGATATCAATGCGAGGTAAGCAGTATGTACAATAATCATGCAAGTCCTCTATCAGGTGATATAACTACAGGATGAGATGCAATAACGAATGCTGAGCATGGGAATATAACATCTACACGGAATGTCAAGGTGGAATAAATATATATATACACCGCAAATCCCAACAACCCAGACGCCGGCACTCCCATCGGCCCTCAAATCCTGTACACCCCTGAGAATCACGAGTGCCCAACATCGGCACCTAAATATCATAAATACTCGTGTCTAGCATCGACACGCAAATCCTCCTCTATCGGGCATCCGTCAGTCCGGGTCAGCCCTCTCTTAATATATCGGGCATCCGTCAATCCGGGTCAGCCCTCTCTCAATATATCGGGCATCCGTCAGTCCGGGTCAGCCCTCTCTTAGTATATTGGGCATCTGTCAGTCCGGGTCAGCCCTCTCTCAGTATATCGGGCATCCGTCAATCCGGGTCAGCCCTCTCTCAGTATATCGGGCATCCGTCAGTCCGGGTCAGCCCTCTCTCAGTATATCGGGCATCCGTCAGTCCGGGTCAGCCCTCTCTTAGTATATGTCACTCTAGCACCGAGAAAACACAGGGTGGGTGCACCGAAATATCATATCAAGGGAACCGGGTTTTTAAATGATTACATATTTGAAAAGGCCACGGTTCCCAAATCCAGAAATCACATGTAATCCCAACCAATATGCATGTAAATATGATGTGATATGTGCATCAAGTATGAATATCATATTAAGTCACATAAAAGATGAGCTACAGCATAATGATCCGGTGTGATACATGCATCAAGTATGAATATCATGTCAAGTCACATAAAAGATGAGCTACAGCATAATGATCCGGTGTGATACATGCATCAAGTATGAATATCATGGCAAATGTAACGGTGTGTGTAACTTGCAGGGTAGTGCTCGTGCAACATGAACTGTCTGTAAGGGTACGGTGTTCTATCAATTCTAGTGTTTATATACATATAGCAGGGAATGCAGTATGCACTAAATAGTAGCCATGAACAGTCAATGTATGTAAATGTAGGTATAAGGTCCTATCAGCCCTGACGTAGAACGCCATGCGGGCGATATCCCCGTAGATGTTAAATCTACTCACCGTAGTCTCCCGCTAGGTATAGCCGATGATTTGTTTCCCTTTCTTCGCGGCATCCGTCGTACTCGCCTGCGAACCTAGAATTCCACAGAATATCATGCATAAGCTCAAACCATACAAACACGACATTTAAGGTCAACTAGAAACCCGTGTCGCAGACCAAGCGCGTGTGTGCGCGATACGCTAAAACGTGCGATTACGCGCCTGAAACTACCCCGACACGTCGCGATACGCAGAAACCCCAAACCCACACGCGTATCACGCGTGTCGCGAAGGTTTAAAATACGAGAAATAGGTATATAGTTCCAGATTTTCCTACAGCAAGAATCAAATAAAATTATACATGCCAGGAGCCTAAGGGTTGCAGCAGACACCTATAGGACCAAACCCCAACCCAAATCCTCCCCATCTGGCCGCAATTTGCGGCCAGATCGAATTTTCCGGCGGCCTGAACATGAAGTCTGTGGGTCGGGTTCTACCAGGGGGATCAGCACCTAACAACTATACTGCAGTCTTCTCAAAATTATTCTGAACTTATCGGGTCGATAGCCGTTTACAGAAACTCAAATTTTGCTTAAAAACGATGAATTTGCATCAACTAAGATTCTGGGGGTATTTTAGTGCAATGGGGGTTAAGCTGGGTTAACATGGCCCTAACAACACTCTATCAACCTATTAAAACCAAATCATACATCACTTGCTCAAGGTTCCCACCAATCACCACAAAAGCACCAAATACACAAAACTATCGCTAATCGAAGCTAATCTACTCAATTAAGCGAATGTAGGAATAAGTTTAGAGGTTATACCCTCAAGAAATCTCACAAGCAAGTAGAAGGAAAAGAAGAAGAGGGTATGGAGGTGCTGGGGTGTTGTTGCTGCTGCCTGGAGCTGTTGCTGCTGCTGTTGTTTCCTGAGCTGCTGTTGCTGAGGCTGAAGTTGCTGCTGCTGCTATTGTGTTTGCTGTTGCTACTGTTGTTGCTTTTGCTGCTGCTGCTGCTGTTGAGGGGTGTATGTGTGAGTGTATGTGTGAGGTTGAGAGAAAAGAACACACGAATGAGAGGGAATCATAACCCCAAATGTCAACCCCTCCACTCTCTCTCTTCATTAAATGCAAGCATCACTTTTGCCATGATGCATTCTCTCTCTCTCCCTCACCAAGTCAACACCCAAAGGAAATTCAAATTAAAGCAACCATTAATTAACTAAATAACTTAATTAAAACCCAAAAGACTTAATCCCATGATTAACCCACCATGGTTACTAATCATGGTATTACCTCATTTAAAAACCCTAGTTTACATGCACATGTGTGTGCAAGCCTAGGAAAATTTTAGAAAAATATTTATTAAATTAGGAAAAATATTTGAAACTCAATTTGGTAAACTTTTTATTAAGAACCTTTATTTAAATATAAATAGCCACTAAACACATCCTACGGTGTTACACCTTCTTCAAGAGTCGCCCCGCACAAAGAGCAGAAATCATGTTGGCAGGAGTTAATTTACAATCCCCTGCACAACAAACACCGGTTCACCTGGAAAACAAAATCTAACCGCCTTCCCCCGACAATCTACATAGGCATGACAGGCGGCCAACCAATCCATACCAAGGAGTATATCAAAATCTAACATATCCAGGAGAATCAGATCAACTAGCGAATCTCTATCACCAATACGCACAGAACACGATCTGAATACGTGCCGAGCTATAAAAGAATCTCCTACCGGGGCAATCACTACTAATGGTAACTCTAACAATGACGACTCTTTCCCCAAGGAAAGTGCAAATCGTGAAGATACATAAGAATGTGTAGAACCATGATCAAATAAAACACGTGCCTCTAACGAGCATACTGCAAGAATACCTGTCACGACTGCATTTGATGCCTGGGCATCCTGTGGAGTCAGCGCAAATACCCGTGCCTGGCCCCTGCCCGCATCATGTCGTCCTCTACCTCTATCTTCTCGACCTCTCTGAGAACGTCCCGCAAAGCCTCGACCTCATGGTGCAACTTCCTGGCGTGTAGCGCCAACTGGGGGAGGAAGTAAAGCCATCGGCGTAGAAGGTGGAAGGGGTAAAGCAGCCTGTGGAGTAACAGTCCCACTATCACGTGTACATCCTCTAGCCGTATGCCCTGGACGCCCGCAATTATAAAATATAAGTGGGGTCCTCTGATCATCGGGGTATGAACTGAACATCTGGTCCTGAGTCCAACCTCGCCCGAAACTGCGGCCTGGAGTATATCTTCCTCTACCTCCACCAAACTGTCTAGCCAGTGGCCCGGTCGGCCTACTCCTCTTTGGCTCCGGAACAACTACTGCCTCTCTTAACCGCTCCTCTACTCGTATTGCTGCATCTATGACCTACGCATACTTATCAAAATGCTGGGAGCCGATCGCCAGATATAACTGTGTATCCAGACTCCTTAGGAACCTCTTCACCCGAAGCTCCTCCGTAGGTACTAAATATGGAGCATAGCGTGACAATTAGGTGAATCGTAAATCATAATTTTCCACCGACATACTTGCCGATTTCCGCAATGCTTCAAAACTTCTAGCTCTAGCGTCCCTCACACTCTGGGGAAGAAATCTGGCAAGAAAGACCGTGGAAAACTCGGTCCACGACATCGGAGGAAGACTCGTGGCTCGCCTTCTCTCCATCGACTCACACCACTCCTGTGCAAGTCCCTCCAAACGAAAGCTAGTCAGCTCAACTGACCTCGCATCAGAACATCGCAATGATCTGCCAATCCTTGCCATCCTATCAAGAAAGGACTGAGGATCTTCCGCTACATCGGTCCCCGTAAACACTGAAGGTCTCAATCTCATAAACTCTCCAAGTGATACCTCCATCACCCTCGTATCTACTAGTGCCACCGTCTGTGTAGGCTGTACCTCGGACTCTGCTACGGTCGATGCTGGATCTGGTCTCAGTACTCAAGTGGCTTCAGCTAACTGTCCTACCACTCGCTGTAATCCCAACATACCCTCCACAATCCTAGTCATACGATCTGGAGGAGGAGGATCAACATGCTCATGCACCTCCGGAACGTCCGGTGTACCAGTCGTCGTCACAGGCGGACTCGCCCTAACTGCATCTCTGGCTGCGGCTCGTCTAGCCCGTGTAGCCATAGCAACTAGAAGAAGAAACGATAGTTGATAAGGCTTACGAATATAAACAATCAATAACGGAGAATCAACGGAAGAATAGATCAAGATATACACCCTAAGGTTAGTTATGCTGAATACGATAACGTAAATATGCCGCGGAACATACGTATGATACTGCATTCATCCTAATTCACCTACTCCATCAAACCGAAGGTCATCCTAACTCACGGACTTACCTCAACCTATTGAAATCCCTTACTCAATTCCGTAAGGTTACTCCTAAGCTCTAATACCAACTTCGTCACGACCCAAGTTTGGATGTGACCGGCACTTAGATTGTATCATATCTAAAGATATGCACACAGTCCAAGTAAGCCGAAAACCAAGATCAAAATCCTTTTTGCGGAATTCTTTATATAGAAAATTTAGTTTTAGTAAAAATCACCGTTTATGAAGTTAAGTATTAAACAAGTATAAAGTGTTAAGTGTGGTTGCATCCCTTGTTGGGATCAACAATATCAACAGCGGAAAATAAAACCTCAGTATATAGGCATCAATACGAATCTCAGACATAAAGAAATGAAACCACAATTTATAGAACTAAACAATCTCAACCGTCAATAATATACATATCATCTCTCACTCTAAGTCATATACAGGTCTGATGGAGATTTTCTAGATACAAAATACAATACCAAAATAGAAGGTTACTACATATGTAACCTACCTATCAAAAGATGGAATAAAGCTGCAAACGTAGATCCGCACCGCAGCTAACCGTCCACTCTACCCCTGCAACGAACTGTGGCACAACGGGGGTGAGTTGCCAACTCAGTGAATATAATTAACATATGACGGTTAATAATGTAAATATGACGATCATACTAACAGAATTGTGAACAAGTATAATGTATGATTATATGTGAAAATCAAGAATCTTATAGTCCAAACTGAAATCTCATCATTTATTCCCAATAAAATTCATTTTCCCGTGTCCATCATCGACACAAAACTTCTATTTCTCACAAACATTATTCCTCGAATGATCCTGACATCAACAAGGTCCACTATGTATCCGACTGTATTCCCCACCGACTCAGTCTGGATAAAACTGTAAATCCGTAACCGTATATCCACCGACTCGGTTCGGAATAATACTATAAGTCCGTAACCGTATATCCACCGACTCGGTTCGGAATAAAACCAATTCATAAAAACATCTCAGGGTGTACATGTCACATCAATCATGAAAATCACTGGATTTATGTAATAGTATTCAAAACTCAAAACCATAAATCCTCAATACTGCCATTACCTCTTACATCAACATAGAATACTCAGATATTAAACATGATATTGATGATGCAATTTACCACTATTATTGGGGTGTAAGATACGGTATGAATCATTTTAACAATAAGTTTGCTAAGTGTAAAAGTGACATGGTAATATCGACGAGGTGTGTGTAACATATAGATGTGCACATGGCATGAATCTTCGATACTTGTGTAGTGTTCTAGCAACTAAACAAGTATCTATGAATGAGGAATGCATATGGTCAATTTGGCATAACAAAATAACGCATTGATTTAAATAAAACTACGGGCGTATCACGCCATCTTTACATAATTTCCCGGTAGATGTTTAGTCTACTCATCGAAAACATCGAACCTATTCAGGAATTGCCAATCCTTTCCCTTTCCTCGCTGCCTCCGAAATTCCCGTATTCGAATCTAATATCAAAATTTAACGTATATAAGAAAACGGCTATTCCGACATGAAGGAAATGAAAAACACCCGTTCCCACGCACTAGTTATATTTTATACGACTATATTGAGCTATTAAACACTTAACCTTACTGGATTTTAACCCTTAACTGCATCGCTACAGAATTTAAACCGCGACGTGTTTTAACCGTGTCGTATTTGGTGTTTTAAGATATCCTTTCCGATATACGCTTCCAGATTCAATCTGAAGTGAAACTAATTTAATTAAACAACACCAAAATAGCGAAAATTATACACTGGAATCTACCTAACAAAGAAAACCCACCTGGCTCCTTACATGGCTGGCGACGCCGGAATTCTTTTTATGGCCGCCGGCCAAAAACCGCCCCCCTGGGTTCGTGGCCCTATGGTTTGTTCTAGGTGTTTCCTACATCATTTTAACACTATTTTGTTAAGTTAATTATCTTCTCAATAAAAGCAGATTTCAACAGAGCTTAATGTTAACCAAAATACGACATTTTGTGACTTGGTTCAATTCAACTTAACTAATCTACAGAATTTAAATTACCTACTGTGTTTAAGAATTTTACCCTCCAATTAGCTATTGGAAAAACCCTCCAAGATGCTTAGTCCCTCCTACCTTGATGGTGATGAAAAACTAAGAATATAGCTTCCTTCTTCTTCTTCTTATTCTTTCTTTTGTCTTTTAATTTTTCTTTTCCTTTTAAAGTTTTGAGTTTTAATCTGAGCTATTGAACTGAATATGTGTTATATATATGAGAGAAGGAAAAGATAAGGTGAAGGAGGAGGTGTCAAGGGTTAAAGGGTGCTCATTTCATGTAAAGAGGAGGTGTGAGATGAGTGTATGCATGCAAGCATGAGGTGTTCATGTCTTATCTTCAAAATTTGATTTAATTTGAACTAAATTCTGAACTTAAATGATTTTCCATCCCATTTTTATTTACACCCTTAACAATTTTCTATTTACACAAAAATCCTAAACTTTACCTAAAAACCCCTCACAACTTAGTTTATTATAAAACACCCATTTTATTAAAATGAAGCTAAAATTGTCACTAAAACCCTTATAACTTATTTATGTTGCATACTAAAATTTTAATTTAAATTGTTTTACATAGAACTTAAGAAAATTGACTTATTTGTTTTTAACAACTTTGTGATTTATCAAATTATTATTAAGTTAATTAAATTTATTTATTTCTAAATTTTCAAAATGCTACAACAAGCCCCCCAACAAACAACTCTGCAGCTGATCCTTAAGCTCCGTAAGCTTCGCCGGCTCATCTGGAACAACGTCGGACAACTCTCGCACGATAGGATTCCGGTCCAACAAACTCATGGTGGCTCCGGTATGACGAATAAACGCCAAGAATCCTCGACATCTTCTCCTCAAAAGCCGACTAGCGAAAAAGCTGAATTCAAGCTGTGAGAGGCGGCACCCCTGTCCCTCAACACAACTAGAACTGACTCGCCGGGAAAACCCACCTGACGGTTTTCTCGCGGCAGTCCACAGATGCTTAGCACGTAGCTAACCAGTCCGTGCCAAGGAGATCGTCAAATCCAACTTCCTAGAAGGATCAAAATGACGGACGAATCTCTATCTCCTATCCGATTGGCACACGACTGAAATACGTGTCTGTAGGGTTACTAGGCACACTAACAAGGCTCTACAAGGCATCGACCATGCCAAAATTAAATTTTTATGTGCCGAATAACACTAAGCAAGATCGTATACTAGAGTTTAGGTGATACAAATAGCAAGTAAACAACTTTACTCTAAAGGGATACGAAATACAACCTTTGTAGATCGGTCCTTCACTTCATTAGCTCCTTGATGAAGTCCCTTCGCTGCGATCGTGGTTCTCCCGAACCCTTGCATGGCTTCACGAGGCGAAAGGTGCGACCTTGCTTAAAGTCTCCGAGGCCGAAGATGATCTACGTCGAGGGAATTCCGACTTAAGCTTCTACTTCACCAACTTGAGAATTAGTGAAGCAAACACCCTATACTAAAGTGTTAGTCTAGTAGAGGATGGAGAAATAGGAAGTGGGTTCTCTTTAGAATTTGTTTCCTCACAAGCTATCTCACTTTGGATCAAACCCTAGCTAGCTTTTCTTTTGAACAAATGAAGAAGATGAACAAAAGAAAGAGGAGAGGATAATGATCAAGTGTGTGAGCTAACCATGGTGAGTGAGTATCATATACTAACTCATGTAGAGACATTACCATGGCTAAGTTTAAATGGTTAGGTTAATAAAAATCTAAGGTAAAACAAATCTAGTGGACTTTGTCAAAGTATCCACAAGCTTCCACAAGCTTCAAGCTTATGAAAAAATGTCCACTAATTTGTAATTACCTTAAATAATTATTAACCACCACTTAAATATAGAATGGTGTAAGTCTTACACATCCATGTCATGTGTATCATCAACCATGATACAATAAGAAAAACACATTTTAATATATATTATATATACATTAAAATTGTGTTCATGCGAGAAAAACCCTAAAGTGAACAAGTGTTAGTAAATGTAAATTAGTATATCTAATATACAATTATACACTTAATTATTAAATCAACACTTGACTTAATAATCCGATCATATCTCATATAACCAACTAACAACCAATGTATCGACTTATCGAATCAACACATGATTCGATAACCCGGCTATATCATATATAACCGACTGATACATTAAGTCGCGAGAATATAATACGGTATCACATACACGCATTATTCTCGGTCCTGCACATATCACATACGTGCTCCTATTTCGTTTTGCCTGAGCCAGTAAAACCTCTATGTAGGACTCTAATGACTTGTCAATACGCCGGCAGTAGGTGATGATCACATCACGCACCCACAAGCCGTCAGCGGTACTAGCCGGACGTAACGGCTATCCGGGTATTGAGCGATCAGAAGATCAGCAAGCAAGCCCGCTCCAACTCCTGTAAAAGCCTGCCGGTAACACTTCCCGTACAGTCCGGTCTCCTCGTCTGATATGTCACATATCAAGTCTAGGGGTGGTAAACGTCAGAACCCAATAACCGATAAATCGTGCCGATATGAGGCTTATAACGGGTCGAGAAACTACTGGTAACACTTACCAGTAAATCTCTATATCATCCCTGGTCAGGGACTTCCTTGTTACGGCCAATCGAGCACTGCGCAACATCAACCCCCAATACCGGGAGAGACGAACCCCTCCTATCGCTCATTGCCTCCATGTGACTCGGGGCTGTACCCAAAAACCACCGTTTTGCACGCCCTCATGGACGTGGTAAGGTGGAAATCAAAGCACAGTGGGAATCACATAAGACTCTATGACGATCTCGGGTCTACAGACTAACCTGCTCAAGTGTCACCAGAGAATTGCCATCTGACGTGAGGTATAATACCATCTGGGAGTTCTCGGCTAGTCCGTCCAGTGTACCCAGTCTCTACTGAGCACCCGTATACTTTCTCTGATGTCAAACACCAATGGATATGGGATCATCCATCGCTCATCTCATGGGTCGAGAAGCGTATACGTTAGTCTACTCTGGTATATCGATGCCCCGTCTCGATACACCCATGACTAGGGACCTTGAAGGATGTACTTATGGACTACTATGTCCCCACTAGTATGATCCGCATCATAGTCTAGGTAGTCAAGTACACATCCTAAGGGCTTTACCAACATGTAACGATGAGACAGTATAAATAGACAAGTACACATGTTAAAGTAAAGAGCAACCAGATAGCATACTATCATATCGAGCAAGAAAGTCCTCTCTATATATGTCCAAGCATCCAATATAATATATATCATCTGTACAATACTGGCCTCTAGGGCATACATACAACTAACAATC
Organism: Agapanthus africanus; assembly: GCA_030015575.1. NCBI lineage: Eukaryota > Viridiplantae > Streptophyta > Magnoliopsida > Asparagales > Amaryllidaceae > Agapanthus > Agapanthus africanus. The sequence goes on from JASDDO010000024.1 coordinate 614,142,392, forward strand.
TCCCACTTGCACTAGGGCCAGCTGCTGTAGTATCGCATACCGAGCATCCCGAAGAGTCTCTCAAACTGTATCTGGGGAATGGCCTTCGTGAGTGGATCCACAGTGTTGTTCTTCGTGTCAACCCTCCTGACCTCGATCTCCCGGCGATCAACTATCTCCCGGATCAGGTGATTGTTGGAGATAGTGCCCTCATAGTCAATTATTGGATCGCAGGTACGTGATTGCAATGATTGCGGAGGACCTATCCCGGTAGGACAGTCTTACTCGAGATGATAGTATGCTATCTGGTTTGCCTTTATCAGTCGTGTACATGTTCAGGTGAATGATTGCATGTTACACTTTGATAGAGCCCTTAGGATCTTGCTTTACTACCAACTGTATGATGGCGATCATATACGTGAGAGTTGGGTAGTTTATATGCATATCCTTAATTGTGTTCCCTAGTCGTGGGTGTTTCGAGACAGGGCATCGATACTCCGGAGTAGACTAGTGTATACAGTCGAGACCCCGACGAGGGGCGGTGGCCGGTCTCACAAGCCGCTGGTGTCAGTTGGATCACCTAAGATGTATACAGGTGCTCATTGGGTTATGAGTACACCGGACAGGACTCGCCGGGAATCTGCTAGTTAGTACTATACCTATCGTCAGATAGCAGTTCCCTGGTGACGTGTGTACAGGTTAGTTCATCGACCTGAGGTCGTCATTTTTCTCGTGTGAGTTCCCACTGTGCTTTGATTTCTACCCTACCACGGCTCAAAGGAGTCGTGCAAACAGGTAGCTTTTGGGTACAGTCCCGAGCCATATGGAGGCACGTGAGCGGATCGGCAGGGGATTCGTCTCTCCCGGTATTGGGGGCGAGGTCGTGCTGTGTCTAGGAGAGCCATTACACAAAGTCCATGGCCATGGCAGGAGATTTACTGGTAGGTACACCAGTAGTATCTCAGGGTGTTTTTGGGCTACACTCCGACACGACTTATACTGCTATTGGGGGTCTGACGTTACTAGCCCCCTAGGCGGATATGCGATACTCATTGACGAACGGACCGGACTGTATATACATTGTCACTGTTAGGCTCAGTAGGGTTTCTGGATGAGTTCGCTCATCGGCCTCCCTTGAGTTCGCTCATCAGCCTCCCTTGAGGTCAGTCCATGGGCAGCCGTTACGCATAGCTAGTGCCGCTGACGGTTTGTGGTTAAACCCACTGCCAGGGTACTGACGAGTCATTAGAGTCCCCCACAGACAGTTTCCAAAGTTCGGGCGAAACGTTGTAGAGGCCGTATGGTTTTATGGCAGGGTTCGGAAAATGCACGTGCGTTTACGCACGTGTCAGTTTTCGGGCAGATGATACTGGTCGGCTTTGGTTTAAGCCGGATCCGAGTATTATATTGAGTAGGTATAATATCTTTGTCTCAGTTGCATTTGTATTCGGTCGTAATACAAATGCGGGTATTTTTATACAGTTACGGGGTTATCCTGAAAGTTGTTTCAGGATCAGTTTTGGAAGTTGCCAGTTTCCAGTTTTCTATCAGCCGTCTTTTAACATTCGGTTAAAGACGGATTTATCTTTTCTTGGATGAGAGTGACTCAGTGTTCTAGAAGATTCTAGATGAGGTGACTAGGATTATTTGGTGTTGAGTTTTCATTGGATGCATTAAAGGCTTGATGATGTGTATTAGTGACTCATGCTTTATCATTAAAGCTTCTTGTTTTTCTTAAGATATTTGTTCTTGATCTTTTGTTATGATAAGGATGGTTGTTTATGGTCACCTCCATGATAGCTCCTACACTCACCTCCCTCCACTTCTATAAGTGGCCGGCCCCCCCTCTTCCCTCTCTCACTTGAGTTTTCATTTGCTAGAAAAGATTATGATAGGTTTTATCGGTGTATGGAATTTCACAGTCTATTTCATTCCATCACCCGATTCCTTCGGCAACTTCATTAACCGATCGTCCACGGATTTGGACGAAGTGAGACAAAGTCATCTACTCATTCTCTACATCATTCTTGGTCGTCTCTTTTAGCAAACTTGACGACCGAGTTGCCTCAAGTCAGAGGCGGGAGCCCGTTTAAAGAATCAGTGATGTGGTGCCACCTGGACGAGCAGATCAGAGATCGACGAGATCGGAGCAGCCGCAACGGAGCGTGGGATGATGGTTAAAGAACGAAGGACTCGGATCGTTCGGTATAACCTTTCTACACTCTTTACAGTTTGTTAGTTTAGCAATAATGGCAGATCCGGGTTAAAGTATACGATAGCGCCAGTTTAAAAGTTTTTGTTCCGCATTTGGCGTCTATAGACGGCCGGGGCGCTAGCGTAGACTTATAGTGGTATCAAAGCCTCACCATTTTGCTATACTAACTTGTGCTAACGCGTTTAAAACATCGATCGAACCGAAAATCAAAAATCACATTTTTCTTGCTTGACAGTTTCTGTTGATTTTAAACGGTGTCCTAAAAATATTTCACATGTCTCAGAAAACTGTGCAGGCTTTTCTAAGAACCACGACAAAATTTGGGCACATGACTCCACCAAACCGCCGCGGAAACGCGGCCAAACCCATGGTTTGGCCGCGCATCCGCGGCCACTTGGTGAGCTCATGCTCCCAAATTTGTGCAGTGAGTTCTCTGTTGGATTTTGTGGTTTTTCGTAAATATCGTTTTGGCCCAGATTTTGTTACTGTTCACCAGTAAGTCGTGGGGCCCACTTTATGATATTTTGTCGTTCGAAATTTAAACATGTTAGTTTACAGTGCTTACATTATATCTCCGACCGGGAATGTCATTTGATCGGTAAACCGCGTCCGATTGCTATAGTTCTTTTAGACGGGTTTGCGAACGTGACATTCGCGTTGATGTTCTGTGTTGTGCTGTGATGTTGCGGATTTGTCGTGGTGGATAGCAGTGTGCAATGGTAGTACAGTTTGAGTTTATTTGTACATTTGATATTGCGGGGCGAGCGTCCAACATGTGGACTGCCGTCACTGCCTGTTGTATAATATTCTTTTGGGGCACGACCAGGTTGCGGTCGATGTACCTGTTGTACTATTTTTCATTACTGTACTAGGTTTTACCCCGCGACGGAGTGCACGGATAGCCGGGTTCTGGAGGGCAACGGGTCCGCATCTCATGGCTTTGGGAGGCAGAGGGGCCCCACTCTAAAATTGGCAGACTATTCGCCGCACTCGTAGGGGGTACAGGTTGACCCAAGGAGGGGTGCCCAAGATTACCGGATTCCGTGAAGTGCCGGGTGTTCCATTCACAATGCTGTGGGGACTACCTCGCTTCAGGTTTTGGCGGGTAACTTGCCGCACCCGTAGGGGTCTAGGTTTCATTGCACAGGCTATCCACACGACAGGGGAACGTCGGGTTTCAGCAGCGGCTCTGTGAAACCCGGGGATCCCAGATTATCTGTATTGTTCTGTGATGCTTATTACTTTTCTGTAATGTTGCATATTATCACGCCTGGAGCGATTATTGTATATTGGTTTATATACTATTAGATGTTGTATATGTTTTACACCCGCGCTAGTCCAGTCCCCGCTCTGTCGTTAGTTAAGTAACCTAACGGGTGATGACGGGACCCAGTGACGAATGCGGATGGCATATACGTACATTTTTTTTCCGTTCTTTTCTGGTGTGATTGATTGATGGGACTGCGTTGATTCTGATCAATGCAAAGTTAAAACAAATCTGTTTGATGTTGTTGGAACAAATTTAAAAAGTGTTATTGCAAAGACGTTTCTTTTTGTTTTGCATAGCGGTATTCAATGGAATATCCTGCACCTCATTCGACGGGGCAAGGGCCGATATCCCTTCACCGGGACTGACCCCTTGGGCAGAAGTTTGCGTCAGGGTAATAACTTCACTATAGCCGATTACATGTTGCTTTGCATAGCGGTATTCAGTGGAATATCCTGCACCTCATTCCACGAGGAAAGAGCCGAGATCCCTTCACCGGGAGTGACCTCTTTAGCAAAGGTTTTCGTCACTATATTTTAAAAAGCTATCAGGTTCCTTCAACGAGATCAAGTTCATTACGCTAAAGGTTTTTCGCCAAAAACCAGCCGTAGCCCTCCGTCGTTTCTTATGGATGGTCAGTAATATTCAAGCTATGTTTGTTGGCTTTCGTCAAGGCATAGTGTTTGGTAATTGCTGGGGTATTCATTTGTTGCATAGATAGATGTGTTGGTTTGGGACAGTCGTATTACCTTGTTGGCTTTCGTCAAGGGTATGTACGGGTGGGTTCAAATTAACAAGATAATGACGGGCAGAACTTGACATGTGACTTATGATTTGTTGACATTCGCCAAGGTCATAAGAACATGGGGTAAAAATCATATCGAGAGTTTCTAAAGAAACTGAAACTTGCCAGGCATGCGCATACCTTCTGGAGTATGATAACGCGAGTGGATTCCGTCACGTTATCATGCGATTAGAGTTGGATCCCGATTCCCACTGATGAGTTGGTTTACTCTTCGGGTGATCCCGATTGATTCTTCTTTTAGGTTTGGAGGAGAATTTGACAGGACAGTGGGAGGTTTCCGGATTAGATAAAGTGATAACCATTTCTGATCTAGGTTAGAGTGCACGCAGAGTGTTTCTTTTCTCTCTCTCTTTGGCAGCGACCTTTGACCGACCCTAGACTATGACTCAGTGACCAGGTTGACCGAACCTTCTTAAAATACTGGCTTTTGGATTGTCTGGGTTGCATAAGTCATTGCCACTCCTTCTTTTACCCTTTGAATTTCTCAGAACACCCGTATTACTACGGATATCCACTTCCATTGGATAAATCCATCGTATGGTTATATACGAACTCGAAGGGACTTCTTCGAGGATGGATCCAGGTTCAGGAGAAATAGAATTGGTTTATTCAGTTGTCCTTTATTATCACCTTCTCTCAGGTTGTGAGGGCTCCTTGGTTTAGGAGAGTACACCTATTACGCTTATTGGATAGTCTTATTCCAAACCATAGGCAGGTGCCGAAAGGTAGGGAATGAAGAAAACCAATTAGCCTAAGTAGGGTGTGCAGAAGGTAATATGTAAAGACAAAATAAAGGGATTAGAAAGAGGGCAAAGTAAATTGCGACTGATATCATTCACGACCAAAACCGCGTACTTCATCGCCACTCCTATTTCACCTTTAAAGGAATAAGGTATTATTCAGTTGTCTTTTATCATCACCTTCTCTCAAGATGCGAGTACTCCTTGGTTTAGGAGGGTACACCTATTATGCTTACTGGATAGTCTTCTTCCAAACCATAGGCTGGTGCCGAACGGTAGGGAAGGAAGAAAACCATTTAGCCTAACGATGGTGTACAGAAGGTAACGACTAAAGACAGATAAAGGGATTTGGAGAGATGGCAATAAAATATACGGTTAAAGTCATGAATTGGATTATGGAAGAGGCATTACTATGAATACCAGGATACCCCTACGAAACATTTTCATGTTTCAGTGCATTGTTAAAGAAAAACTGTTTTCCCGATTAGACACTTACTCTAAGGGTATGTATTTACCAGGTTTCATTATCATATCTGTATGGTTTTACAGATAATGATTGGGAGTAAGATATTGGGAATCAGGTGATCATCCTCATTATATCGGAATTCGTTGTAATTGGTGATATTTGAGGAAATCGCCAGGGTACAGTTTTCAACCTACGACGCACAGGTTTTGAGTTATTTAACTCAGCGGACTTATACAGAGTATTGTATGTTGTCCAGTGTCCTTCAGGACAAAGGGGTAGGTCCTCGTACTATGTTCTGTTTACTTATAACTTCTCTAGTATTTAGACAAGTGTTTCGTAGAAATACAAGGTCTAAGTTTTGAGAAGTTGTGGGTATAAGAATAAAATAGAGAACCAGGTATCACAAGTATCGGGATTCTTCAAAGAGATCGAAGATGTAGATTCTTGTGATTGGTATTCAGATGATAGTGATGGTTTTGAGAAACGTGTTTCTCTTTCATGTTACTCATAATTGGATGGATTCCTAAGTTGAGTAATGCTGATTAGCCTCTTTCCATTAAAGTGATATGCACTGGAGACAGCTGCATGATTTGAATATGGTTCCAATTAAATAAGTGCCAAAGTTTCTATATTGGATATAGAATAGTTCGTACCTTAAAAGATGTTAAGGTACGGGGAGTTGTCCAGCTTATGCTTAAAACCAGACTCTGGATAACTCAGGGCACGTTTCTGTAATGGCTGTTTGTGGGTTGACCCTGGCTATGACGAGGGTTGATATTCTACCATTTGGAAGATCAATAGTGATATTGTTCTTGACTCGCCACAGTTTTAGTAAAATGGATTTTTTTCCAGAAAACAATAGTGGGAGTATGGTAGAACTGGAAGTGATTCCAGAACCGCGAACGATTACGGAAAATTTAATAGGACCTATATATTCAATCAGGTTTGACATTCCAATAGCCACTCCGCAGATATGGTGGGTAACCTCAGACACCCGAGAGGTACTTCGGTAGCCTCAAGGACGGTGACAGGGAGGTTCTTATCTACCCAGACTTGACACTACTGTTGTTCCAGACTATGAGACCAGGCAGGAGGATAAGTATAGCGTCGTTCTAAACTAGCTTTAGAAGTGTACGTGTATATTATTCTGCCAGAGGGTTGTCGTAGTCAGTGGGAGCAGCGGAAGCTTAGTGGGCAAGTAGCTTATGTCTATTTATAGACTTGAGCAGTTATAGCGGAGAAAGATCATCTAATTTTGATGTGACAGTCATGGGTTTGACTTCAATCAGAATAGGGGATGGATCTGTTAAGAAGGTAGTAGGGTGTGATGTCATGGTATTTGGATGACTACACAGAGTGCGAAGTAAAATTCCTATACTACGATCGGTTGTACTGTGGTCGTCACACAGTTGTTTCTCCAGACAGGATATGGATATAATATTTGACATTCTGGTTTCTGGATCTATGGTTTTAGATCTAGATTTGGGTAGTTTCCCAATGTGGGTACTTTGACAGATATTCTAATGGTTTTTAGAATAGTTGACTCCTAGCATGGTGGTGTACCTACAGGTGATGGAGTCACCCTCTCTAAAGGTGTCGTATAGACTAAAGGGGAGAGGGAAGTGCATGATTGGCAGATCACTTGCTTAGGCAATTGAGTCAATCATGAGATGTCAAGTACCACACCAGATGTTGTTTTTGCACTAGATGCAATGAGTTTGTATTAATCCAATCCTGGAGAAACATAAGGAAGCAGTTTTAGAACATAAGTACATGTTCTACGGATTTGATGACGGCAGCCTCCTTCGGGAGACGATCATCATTCCAGGCTTCAAAGGTGACATGGATGACAGAGTGATTGTCAGAGTTATAGTTTTTCCCTCTGACGAAGAGGGACAGTATTATGGACAGGTGGTCCAAGAGGATACTGTGGGTGGCATGGTGCCAGATACTGATTAGGTTCAGTGATCGATACAGTCTAAGAAGTTTGGATTTGGAGTTCATTTATGAACTAGGTCCCATCATATATCCAGACATATTCTAAGATGGGTATTACTCGATTCGGGAGATGGCTTTCTCCGCGAACTTGAGACAAAGAGAGATAAAGAAAGATACTTCTAGGCGGATCCACTCACTGAGGCTATTTCTCGAACACAATAGTTTTACAAACGGGCTTTGTGAAACTGAGTAGTAGAGGAGTTGGATGTTCGGTTTCACACGGGCTGTGAGTAGTCGACATCGCAATAATTAGCCTTGAGTGCAAGTGGGAGATTGTTGGAGATAGTGCCCTCATAGTCAATTATTGGATCGCAGGTACGTGATTGCAATGATTGCGGAGGACCTATCCCGGTAGGACAGTCTTACTCGAGATGATAGTATGCTATCTGGTTTGCCTTTATCAGTCGTGTACATGTTCAGGTGACTGATTGCATGTTACACTTTGATAGAGCCCTTAGGATCTTGCTTTACAACCAACTGTATGATGGCGATCATATACGTGAGAGTTGGGTAGTTTATATGCATATCCTTAATTGTGGTCCCTAGTCGTGGGAGTTTCGAGACAGGGCATCGATACTCCGGAGTAGACTAGTGTATACAGTCGAGACCCCGACGAGGGGCGGTGGCCGGTCTCACAAGCCGCTGGTGTCAGTTGGATCACCTAAGATGTATACAGGTGCTCATTGGGTTATGAGTACACCGGACAGGACTCGCCGGGAATCTGCTAGTTAGTACTATACCTATCGTCAGATAGCAGTTCCCTGGTGACGTGTGTACAGGTTAGTTCATCGACCTGAGGTCGTCATTTGTCTCGTGTGAGTTCCCACTGTGCTTTGATTTCTACCCTACCACGGCTCAAAGGAGTCGTGCAAACAGGTAGCTTTTGGGTACAGTCCCGAGCCATATGGAGGCACGTGAGCGGATCGGCAGGGGATTCGTCTCTCCCGGTATTGGGGGCGAGGTCATGCTGTGTCTAGGAGAGCCATTACACAAAGTCCATGGCTATGGCAGGAGATTTACTGGTAGGTACTCCAGTAGTATCTCAGGGTGTTTTTGGGCTACACTCCGACACGACTTATACTGCTATTGGGGGTCTGACGTTACTAGCCCCCTAGGCGGATATGCGATACTCATTGACGAATGGACCGGACTGTATATACATTGTCACTGTTAGGCTCAGTAGGGTTTCTGGATGAGTTCGCTCATCGGCCTCCCTTGAGTTCGCTCATCAGCCTCCCTTGAGGTCAGTCCATGGGCAGCCGTAACGCATAGCTAGTGCCGCTGACGGTTTGTAGTTAAACCCACTGCCAGGGTACTGACGAGTCATTAGAGTCCCCCACAGACAGTTTCCCAAGTTCGGGCAAAACGTTGTACAGGCCGTATGGTTTTATGGCAGGGTTCGGAAAATGCACGTGCGTTTACGCACGTGTCAGTTTTCGGGCAGATGATACTGGTCGGCTTTGGTTTAAGCCGGATCCGAGTATTATATTGAGTAGGTATAATATCTTTGTCTCAGTTGCATTTGTATTCGGTCGTAATACAAATGCGGGTATTTTTATACAGTTACGGGGTTATCCTGAAAGTTGTTTCAGGATCACTTTTGGAAGTTGCCAGTTTCCAGTTTTCTATCAGCCGTCTTTTAACATTCGGTTAAAGACAGATTTATCTTTTCTTGGATGAGAGTGACTCAGTGTTCTAGAAGATTCTAGATGAGGTGACTAGGATTATTTGGTGTTGAGTTTTCATTGGATGCATTAAAGGCTTGATGATGTGTATTAGTGACTCATGCTTTATCATTAAAGCTTCTTGTTTTTCTTAAGATATTTGTTCTTGATCTTTTGTTATGATAAGGATGGTTGTTTATGGTCACCTCCATGATAGCTCCTACACTCACCTCCCTCCACTTCTATAAGTGGCCGGCCCCCTCTCCTCCCTCTCTCACTTGAGTTTTCATTTGCTAGAAAAGATTATGATAGGTTTTATCGGTGTATGGAATTTCACAGTCCATTTCATTCCATCACCCGATTCCTTCGGCGACTTCATTAACCGATCGTCCACGGATTTGGACGAAGTGAGACAAAGTCATCTACTCATTCTCTACATCATTCTTGGTCGTCTCTTTTAGCAAACTTGACGACCGAGTTGCCTCAAGTCAGAGGCGGGAGCCCGTTTAAAGAATCAGTGATGTGGTGCCACCTGGACGAGCAGATCAGAGATCGACGAGATCGGAGCAGCCGCAACGGAGCGTGGGATGATGGTTAAAGAACGAAGGACTCGGATCGTTCGGTATAACCTTTCTACACTCTTTACAGTTTGTTAGTTTAGCAATAATGGCAGATCCGGGTTAAAGTATACGATAGCGCCAGTTTAAAAGTTTTTGTTCCGCATTTGGCGTCTATAGACGGCCGGGGCGCTAGCGTAGACTTACAGTGATACCGCCTCAGAATATGCTTGGATCGCTGATGGGACCTGGGTTCCTTGGCCAAAGCCACCGCTCCATTGTTATCGCAATACAAAGGTATTGGATGCTCAATGGATGGAACCACTCCAAGTTCAGTAATGAACTTCTTGATCCAGACAGCCTCTTTGGCAGCATCGTTGGCAGCGATGTATTCAGCCTCCATCGTCGAGTCTGCCACGGTTTCCTGCTTGGAACTCTTCCAGCTAACTGCCCCTCCGTAAAAGGTAAAGACAAATCCCGACTGTGACTTAGAGTCGTCCTTATCACTCTGGAAGCTCGAATCGGTAAAGGACTCCACTTGGAGTTCTCCGTTACCATACACCAAGAGCATCTCTTTAGTCCTTCGTAAGTACTTGAGAATGCTCTTCACAGCTGTCCAGTAACTCTCTCCAGGATCAGCTTGATACCTACTCACTATACTTAGTGAGTATGCTACATCGGGTCTAGTACATAGCATCGCATACATGATAGAGCCTACTGCCGAAGCATAGGGTATCCCTTGCATTCGAGCTCTCTCCAAATCAGTCTTGGGAGACATCTCTTTGGAGAGAGTGAGCCCTGAGATCGTGGGTAAAAACCCACGTTTGGACTCTTCCATACTAAACCTCTTTAGTATGGTGTCAATGTACCTGGATTGGAACAATCCCAATATCCGTTTAGATCTATCTCTATAGATCATAATTCCCAATATGTAGGAGGCATCACCAAGATCTTTCATTGAGAATCTTTGTAATAAGAAGAGCTTGACCGATTGCAGCATAGGAATATCATTTCCTATCAAGAGTATGTCGTTGACGTACAATACGAGGAAGACAACCTTACTCTCTGCCACGTTCTTGTAGATACAAGGTTCATCTACATTTTTGACGAAATCAAACTCTTTGATAACGACGTCAAAGCAGATGTTCCAACTCTGCGATGCTTGCTTTAATCCATAAATGGATTTAAGCAGCTTGCACACCTTCCCGTCGCTCCAACTATCTACGAAGCCCTCTGGCTGAGTCATGTACACGCACTCTTCTAAATCACCGTTTAGAAAGGCGGTCTTAACATCCATTTGCCAGATTTCGTAGTCATGATATGCAGCGATGGCAAGCATGATCTGGATGGACTTAAGCATAGCCACTGGAGAAAAGGTTTCGTCATAGTCCACACCTGGTCTTTGACGAAAACCCTTTGCAACAAGTCTAGCTTTGAAAGTCTCCACTTTCCCATCTACACCAAGTTTTTTCTTGAAGATCCATTTGCTCCAAATGGGTTTTACCCCTTCAGGAGCATCTTCCAAAGTCCATACTTTGTTGGTGTACATTGATTCCATCTCGGACGGCATTGCATCCAGCCATTTCACTGAGTCCCCACTCGTGATGGCCTGCTCGAAGCTAGTTGGGTCATCATCAACCATGATGCAATCCTCACTCCCACCATTTACGAGAAAACCGTAGTATCTCTCAGGTGGGTGAGGAACCCTACTAGATTGGCGGAGAGGCTGAGGTTCATTGGAAACTACCGAATCCTCCGGTTCCACTAAATCTTCAGTTTGAGTTTGTGTTTCTAGAACCTCTTCCAGCTCTACCACTTTGCCACTAATTTCTTTTACAAGAAATTCCTTTTCTAAAAAGGTGGCAAGTTGAGCAACAAACACCTTTTGTTCCTCACCGTGGTAGAAAAAATATCCATATGAATTCTTTGGATATCCTACAAACTTGCAAAGAACTGACCGTGTCTCGAGTTTGTCCGGATTTTGTTTTTTGACATAGGCCGGACAACCCCATATCTTAACTCGTTTAAGATATGGTCTATTCCCACTCCATATCTCATATGGTGTGGTAGGTACAGATTTAGATGGAACTTGATTCAATAGGTATGCTGCTGTCTCCAGCGCATACCCCCAGAAGGAAATAGGTAACTCAGCTGTGCTCATCATAGAGCGCACCATATCTAATAGGGTGCGGTTCCTCCGTTCTGATACACCATTGTGCTATGGTGTATATAGAGGAGTCAGCTGAGAGAGAATCCTATTCTCTTTTAGGAAGTCCAGGAATTCATTGCTCAAGTATTCACCTCCTCGATCAGATCGAAGGATTTTAATACTTTTCCCGGTTTGGTTCTCGACTTCTTATTTATATTCTCTAAATTTCTCAAAAGCTTCTGATTTGTGTTTCATCAGGAACACATATCCGAATCTAGAGAGATCGTCAGTGAATGTAATGAAGTACGCAGAACCATCCCTGGCATGTGTAGACATAGGGCCACATACTGTTAGTTATATGTATGCCCTAGAGGCCATTACTGTACATTGGATGTATATTGTAGTGCATGCTGGGTCATATATAGGTAGGACTTTCTTGCTCGACATGATAGTACGCTATCTGGTTGCTCTTTATCTTAACATGTATACTTTCTGTCTCTCTGTTACATGTTGATAAAGCCCTTAGGATGTGTACTCGACTTCCAGGACTATGATGCAGATCATACTAGTGGGGCCTGGGTAGTCCATGAGTGCATCCTTCAATGTTCCTAGTCGTGGGAATATCGAGACGGGGCATCGATATTCCAGAGTAGACTAGCGTATATCTTCTCGACACATGTGATGGGCGATGGATGAACCCATATCCATTGGTGTTTGACATCAGAGATGGTATGCGGGTGCTCAGTGGAGACTGGGTACACTGAACGGACTCGCCGAGAACTCCCAGATGGTATTATACCTCACGTCAGATGGCAGTTCTTTGGTGACACTGGTACAGCTTAGTCTGGTGACCCGAGATCGTCATAGAGTCTTGTGTGTCTCCCACTGTGCTTTGATTTCCACCCTACCATGGCTCTACTGAGTCATGCAAATAGGTGGTTCTTGGGTACAGTCCCGATTCACATGGAGGCAATGAGCGATAGGAGGGGATTCGTCTCTCCCGGTATTGGGGGTTGATGTTGCGCTATGCTCGACTGGCCATAACAGGAAATCTCTGGCCAGGGTTGCAGTGATCTACTGTTAAGTGTTATCAGTAGTTTCATGATAGTTATGGACCTCACGTCGGCATGACTTATCGAGCTATTAGGGTCTGACGTTTACCACCCCTAGGCGAGATATGCGACATATCAGACGAACAGACCGGACTGTACGGTAAGTGTTACTGGTTGGATTCACAGGAGTGTGAGCGGGCTTGCTCGTCAATCTTCTGATCGCTCAATACCCGGGTGACCGTTACGTTTAGCAGACCGCTTGCGGCTTGTGGGTGTTTGATATGATCATCACCTGTTGCCGGCGTATTGACGAGTCTTTACAGTCCTACACAGAGGCTTCCTGGCTCAAGCGAAACGAAATAGGAGCGCATATGAGATATGTGCGGGACCGAGAATAATGCGTGTATGTGATACCGTATTCCATTCTCACGATGAATGTGTCGAATGGTTGTATGCGATATAACCTAGTTATCGAATCAAGGATTGATTCGATAAGCCGATACATTGGATATTAGTCGGTTATATGCGATATGACCGGATCGTTAAATGATTTAATGATTTAATGCATAATTATATATTTGATATATTACTTTGCATTAACTAGTATTGGTTCACTTTAAATGGATTTTCTCACTTGAAGTTCACAAGTTGTATATGTGATATACTTTTGTGCACTTGTTTGTATCATGTTTGATGATACATGCTAACTTGAGTTTATGTGTATGATTAAACCATGGTTATATGAATGGTTAGGGTTTTGTTTACTTATCTATTGATTAATTTATTCATTCATTTTTGCAAAATAAGTCATGGTGGCTTTCTTTGTTTGCTTGTTGAAGCTTCATGAAGCTTTGAACAAGTCCACCATTTTTGTCTCATGCTTAACCCTAACCATTCAACCTAACCATAGTTTATTCTCTACACCTAACCATGGTTGCTATATGATAAGTATTCATTTTATTTTCTATTTTGAATAAGACTTATCATATTTTCTTCTTCTTCTTCTTCTTCATCAACAAGAAGAAAAACTTGCCTCCATCAATGGCAACTTGAGAAAGAGAGTGAGAAATCCAATTCTAAAGTGAACCCACTTCCTATTTCTTCATCCTCTACCACTTGCCAAGTAGTATAGGGTGTTTTCTTCACAAGTTTCATGACTTGGTGAAGTTGGAGTTTGATCTTGAGTTGCCTCGACGTAGATCATCTTCGGCATCGAAGTCGACGACCTAGCCCGATCAATTCTTCGATGAAACCGCCGTGAGAGAACGGGATCCGAAGGGTACAGTGGAGGGTCGTCAACACGGAGCTAGAGAGGTGGAGGACCGGATCTACAAAGGTTGTAATCACTTTCCTCTTAGTTTAAGTAGTTAACTCGCATTGCATCGCCTGTACATCTAGTTAACGATCCGTATAAGGGTTTGTAGGCACATGAAAAATTTGAATTGGGCATGTTTGATCACTTGTGAGACCTCATTAGTGTGCCTAGGAACCCTACAGTGGTATCAGAGCCTAGCTAGAGCCTTAGACGATGCGTAGACGGAGTTAGAAGTCCGATCGAACCGAAACCCTAACTCCAAAATGCTCTCTGGACTTTTTTCAAAAACTGGGTTTTTCCACATTAAAAATTTTTAAAAAATTCAGCAGGAAGATCTAAGAATTATGGTGCAAAACGAGCTCCTGATTCATCTAAACCACCGCGGAACAGCGGCGGAAGCATGGCTTCTGCGGCGGTTCCACGGCCGTATGGTCACATTGCCCCATAATTTTTGCACAGTAATTCTTATATTTTGGTGCCGGATTTTCTGGGATTTTTTTAAATATCACTCAAGAGTTGAGTTTTCTGGGTTGTATTGGGGACTCGGTGTTTCGATCGGATTGTCTAATTTTGTCTGTGTGCTTTTCCGGATAATTTTAGAATATGTTAAAAGGTTCGACCGGATATAAATACCCACTTTTTCCCCTGTCGGGAAATTTCCAATTGTTGGATTTTTCCGTAGTTTAACGACGTTCTAAGTAGTGCAAGTAACGTGATGGTCCCTCTAGAAGACAACAAACCTTAACTCGATTATGTGACCGTCTTGAACTGCCCTTTGAACCTTCGGGTTTGGGGCTGTACGGCGTGCCACATGTGAGGCGTTGGCTTGACCCTTCTACGGCTGGACCGTTGGTACTGAGGCATGAAGTGAATGTCTTTGAACTTATTTCATGTGTTGAGCTGTTTCGGGAAAATTTGGGTGTTCGATTGTTCGATCGGAAAGTTTAACATTTTCTTTCTTATCCGGAATGTGATACAATAATTGGAATTCACAAGTTGTTATGAGATAACTAAATGAATGTTATAAATCAAGCACTTTAGTCTCACTTGATCGGTTGCCACGGAATTTTGATGTGATCAAAAGTCCGTCGTAATCACATAGCGTACGCGGATACTCGCCGGGTAAACTTAATAGACAGCCTCACCCCATAGCCCCGACCAAGTGACTGTAGGAGAACCCCGTTGCCGAAAGCATCCATTCGGGTGTTCGCGGCAGCGGTGTTCCGCCTTGGTGCACTTCGTCGACGGCGTCGGGGGTGCGGCCGCCTACTAAAGTTTGCGATGAGCATTCGATCAGGATGTCGGGAATCTTGTTGAATTGCCCGACTTGATATTGAAAATTGTTTTCGATAATGTGACTAAAATGCGGGGTTTATAACTGTTAGGCATGCGACGTCTAAGGAATTCATTTGGCTAGGCATGCGATGTCTAAAGAGTTTGCGGATTCCAACTGTTGTAGTTTTACACTTTCTTTTCTGTGACCGTAAGTGTAATATGTGATATCGCCGGTTTCGTTGCTATATGTCAACGACAATTGGGATGCGCATATTTACTTACGTTGATGACATTTGATGTTATGTGTTGCTGGATATGTTATATTGGATCGTCGTGTTTGAATAGCCGGGTTTTTTTTATGTGAGATGAGTGTTTTTCATTTTCATTCATGTAAAAACTTGTATGTAATATTCTTTTATTGGGGCACTTCCAGGTTGCGGAAGCTTTCACCCTTTGTATATTATTTACTTTTCCGCGTTAGGATAGACCCAAGGAGGGGAGCATAAGTAACCGGGTTCTAGGGTCCAGTGGGAGACCATCTCGAGGAGTCGAGTCCGGGTCTCCTAACCCTAGAATTGGTAGGGTTGCTTGCCGCTCTCGTAGGGGTCTAGGGGTGTGGGATTGGCTATTCATCACGACCGTGGGATCCGTGTTTTATACTGGCTCGTATTGAAAACACGGACGTCCTAGTATATCCAATATTTCATATGATATTTTCTGCTGCGTTATCTGTGATATGATCATGTGATGTGTTCAGATAGATATTACATATAGTATATATGATATATTATATAGACGTTGCTTATGTTTTACACCCGCGCTAGCCCTGCCTCGCTCTGGCGTTAGTTACCTAACCTAACGGTGCAGACGGGACATCGAGGCGAATGCGGATGGCATAAGCGTACGTTATATTTATCTGTGATGTTTAGGTGGACTTAAATGATGGGATATTCATTAATGAGATTAATGAAAGAAAATAAACCTAATTGATGTTGTGGAATCGAATTTCAAAAATAAAACAGGTAGCTACAGTTCTTGCTTTGCATCGCGGTGTTCATTATAGAACATCCTGCACCTTATTCGATGAGGAAAGGACCGAGATCCCTTCACCGGGAGTGACTCCTTTAGCAATAACTGGCAGATGCTACAACCCTCGGTTTGTCTTTTGATCGCTTCTATAGTTTCCTCTTTGCACAGTGATATATATGATATATCCCACACCTCATTCGACGAGGAAAGGGCCGACGATCCCTTCACCGGGAGTGACCCCTTTAGCAAAACTAGAAAAGCCTAAAAAACATTCCATTTAAAAACCATTTGATTCCGCAACGAGATCAAGTTCAAAGCGTTAAAGGTTTTCTTAAAAACCATTCGCAACCCTCCGTCATTTTAGGAAGTAGATTACTTAGTATTCGTGCTACGTTTGTCGACCATAGCCAAGGAGCAGTGTGCGGTAGCTAAGTGATGTCTTCCTATACAGCATATGATGCGATTAGTTAGGACAGTCATGTGGCTTTGTTGAGCTTAGCCAAGGGTCATGTGGGTGGGTCTAATTAATCACGAAATGACGGGTAGAACTTGACTAGTACCTATGATTTGTTGACCTTTGCCAAGGTCATAGGTGCTAGGGGTAAAAACCATTATCGGGAGTTTCAAGTGTTGAAATTTGCAATGAGATTGCATACCTTCTATTTGATAGTTGGATCCCGATACCCTCTGTGAGTAATTGTTACTCCTGGGAGAGTTTTGCACTTTACAATTAGCCGATCAAGTAGGTGTCTAGAAAGGTGTCAACGGGGTTACACCTCTGGGAAAACGAGGTTTACTGTAATTAGGTCCGTGTGAAAGCACGGGGATCCTCCCTCAAAGTACCGACACTGGCCTGGCTGAAAGATTGGCGAACTTGTAGAGTGTAATTAATCCCGGCTAGTCTTTCCTTTTAGGGTTTGAAGGAAGATTTGATAAAAACAGTGGGAGCCATCCTGATTAGATAAAATAAATAACCAATCTAATCTTGCAAAAGCGCACGCAGAGTGTTTTCTTCTCTCTCTCTATCTCCAGGTAGCGACCATATCACGCCTTAATCAAGATAATAATATGGATGTTTTGACCGAACCCGCTTGTTATACTGAGCTGGGGAACGTTGGTCCCACTCCAACTTATAATTGTTATAAGGCAGAGCAGGAAATAGGGGAATACCAGAATTCCTATGCCGCCCAAACGAAGAAAGTGCATATGATGCATCTCCTTCGGGTGTGTTCATTACAAAGAACTGTTTCTCAGTATCCTCTGCATCCTGGGTATTTGATACCAGATCATGATCCCAGATATGTAATCTATTACATAGGGCTACATAAAGGTAAAAAACTGAGAACGGGTGATAAGTTTCATGAGACAGAAAACGGGGCAAGTGTTGCAGCCAAGTCTGTTGGTCACTGTCACCCTGTATTACCAATACATTGATTCTGAATAAATGCTATTAGATACCAAACCTGATATACAAAATCATATCAGTCTCTTTATTAGTAAAGAAATGATAAAATTTTGTATTGTTGGATAATGTTTTGAACATTTCCTATATCAAAAGTTGATCGGTTCAGGCACGTTATCTATAAGTATTGATGTTCTAAATCAAACTACAGTTCCTAGTATACAGAACACACACAAGAGGAAGAGTTCAGAAATGAACGAATCCTTCTTGAGGCATTGTAGACTAGGTCATATCAATGCGACCCGACTGGCTTAAGTTACATTTTAGATGCATATTTAAATCAGTTTGAATTTACATCTTGTGAAACTTGCCAGTCATGTCACAGAGATAAGATGACCATAGCTCTGTTTATTGGAAACAGAAAAAGAGTTAGTAAACTCTTGGGACTGATACATGATGATGTATGTAAGGTCCCCTGTCTACACATGCCAGGACTGGTTCTTTATACTTCATTACGTTCTCTGATAATCTCTCAAGATTCAGACATATGTTCCTGTTGAAACACAAGTCCGAACTTTTTGAGATATTCACAGAATATAAGCTAGAAGTAGAGAACCAATACAGGGATAAGTATTATGTCCTATGATGAGATCAGGGAGGAGAATACTTGTGCATGGCATTCCTGGACTATTCTAAAGGAGAATGAGATTCTCTCTCAGTGTTACTCCTCTGAATATACCACAGCACTACGGTGTATCAAGGCGGACCAATAGCACCCTATGTGATATGTTGTGCTCTATGATGAGTATTATCGAGTTACCTGTTTCTTTTAAGGGGTTATGCACTTGAGAAGCTGCATACCTATTGAATTAGGTTCGAATCAGATCGCTGCCTACCACTCCATATAAGATATGGTATGGGAAGAGCCTATTTCATAAGTTAGTTAAGATTTGGGGTTTTCCGGCCTATGTCAAAAGCAAAATCCGGACAAGATCGAGGCAAGGTCAGTTCTGTAGAACTGGAAAGGTTCCAGATACCAAACTGCAGCTGATGATTTGACAGAACCAAAGGATTCAATAGTTCCCGACGAATCTCAGCCTCTCCGCCGATCTGGTAAGGTTTCTCATCCGCTTGAGAGATACTTCGGTTTCTCGATGACAGTGGGAGCGAGGATTGCATCATGAGATGATGACCCAACTAGATTCGAGCAGGTCATCGAGAGTAAGGACTCTGTAAGAATGGCTGGATGCTTAGCGATCTGAGATGGAATCCATGTACACCAACAAAGTATGGACTTTGGTTTCTATATCTGAAGGGTTAAATCCCCATCAGAAGCAAGTATATCTTGAGAAGATTACTTGGTGTAGATGGAAAAGTTGAGACTTTCAAAGCCAGACTTGTTAAAGGTTTTCGTCATCGACCAGGCGTGGATAATGATGATACCTTTTCCAGTGTCTATGCTTAAGTACATCCGGATCCTACTTGCCACGGCTACATACCATGACTACGATATCTGGCGGTTGGGTGCCATGACTACTTTTCTAAATAATGATTTAGAAGAGAATGTCTATAAGTACACAGCCAGAGGGCTTCGTAAACAGTGGGAGCAGCGGAAACATGTGCAAGTTGCTTTACATATTAAAGCAGGCATCGCGGAGTTGGAACGTCTGTTTTGATGTGATAGTCAAAGTGTTTGACTTCATCAAAATGGTAGATGAACCTTGTATATACAAAACGGTAATAGAGAGAAGGTGGTTATCCTCGTATTGTACGTAGACAACATACTCTTGATAGGAAAAGAGTTTCCTATACTACGCTCGGTCAATCTCCGCTTATCACAAGAATTCTCCAATAGGATCAAAGTGAAACCTCCTAAATCCTGAGTTTTCATCTATGAGATAGATGTAATAGGATGCTAGGATTCTCACTACATGTAGTGAAATGGTATCAATCGATCCTGGAGAGAATCACTAGAAACGTTCCAGGGTGATAAAGACGACTGAATGTCAGTCACAGGCATTGTCTTTACCCTCAGTAAAGGGACGGTATGTTGGAAGAGTTCCAAGCTAGATACCGTGGCAAACTAGACGATAAAGGCTGGTAACATCGCTATTAAAGATACTACCAAAGAGGCAGTTTGGGTGTATATTGGTTCATAAGATGAACCAGGTTCCTACCATTGTGTGACAATGGAAATGTGGCTTTGTCCCGTGAACCCTGGTCCCATCAATGACCCAGACATATTCTGAGGAAGCATCACCTGATCATGGAGATAGTTGATCTCCAGGGTGATCGAGGTTAGGAGAGTAGACTCAGAGGACAACACGGCGGATCCGCTCACGAAGGCCTTTTCGCAAAGAGAGACTTTTAGGGGATGGTTGAGTATTAGATACTACAACCACTGCTACAGATGGCCCTAGTGCAAGTGGGAGATTGTTAGTTATATGTATGCCCTAGAGGCCATTACTGTACATTGGATGTATATTGTAGTGGATGATGGGTCATATATAGGCAGGACTTTCTTGCTCGACATGATAGTACGCTATCTGGTTGCTCTTTATCTTAACATGTATACTTTCTGTCTCTCTGTTCCATGTTGATAAAGCCCTTAGGAAATGTACTCGACTTCCAGGATTATGATGCAGATCATACTAGTGGGGCCTGGGTAGTCCATGAGTGCATCCTTCAATGTTCTTAGTCATGGGAATATCGAAATGGGGCATCGATATTCCAAAGTAGACTAGCGTATATCTTCTCGACCCATGTGATGGGCGATGGATGATCCCATATCCATTGGTGTTTGACATCATAGATGGTATGCGGGTGCTCAGTGGAGACTGGGTACACTGAACGGACTCGCCGAGAACTCCCAGATGGTATTATACCTCACGTCAGATGGCAGTTCTCTGGTGACACTGGTACAGCTTAGTCTGTTGACCCGAGATCGTTATAGAGTGTTGTGTATCTCCCATTGTGCTTTGATTTCCACCCTACCACAGCTCTACTGAGTCGTGCAAACAGGTGGTTCTTGGGTACAGTCCCGATTCACATGGAGGCAATGAGCGATAGGAGGGGATTCGTCTCTCCCGGTATTGGGGGTTGATGTTGCGCTATGCTCGACTGGCCATAACAGGAAATCCCTGGCAAGGGTTGCAGTGATCTACTGGTAAGTGTTATCAGTAGTTTCACGATAGTTATGGACCTCACGTCGGCATAACTTATCGAGCTATTGGGGTCTGACGTTTACCACCCCTAGGCGAGATATGCGACATATCAGACGAACAGACCGGACTGTACGGTAAGTGTTACTGGTTAGATTCACAGGAGTGTGAGCGGGCTTGCTCGTCGATCTTCTGATCGCTCAATACCCGGGTGGCCGTTACGTTTAGCAGACCGCTTGCGGCTTGTGGGTGTTTGATATGATCATCACCTGCTGCCGGCGTATTGACGAGTCTTTAGAGTCCTACACAGAGGTTTCCTGGCTCAAGCGAAATGAAATAGGAGCGCATATGAGATATGTGCAGGACCTAGAATAATGCATGCATGTGATACCGTATTCCATTCTCGCGATGAATGTGTCGAATGGTTGTATGCGATATAACCTAGTTATCGAATCAAGGATTGATTCGATAAGCCGATACATTGGATATTAGTCGGTTATATGCGATATGACCGGATCGTTAAATCAAGTATTGATTTAATGATTTAATGCATAATTATATATTTGATATATTACTTTGCATTAACTATTATTGGTTCACTTTAAATGGATTTTCTCACTTGAAGTTCACAAGTTGTATATGTGATATACTTTTGTGCACTTGTTTGTATCATGTTTGATGATACATGCTAACTTGAGTTTGTGTGTATGATTAAACCATGGTTATATGAATGGTTAGGTTTTGTTTACTTATCTATTCATTTATTTATTTATTCATTTTTGCAAAATAAGTCATGGTGGCTTTCTTTGTTTGCTTCTTGAAGCTTCATGAAGCTTTGAACAAGTCCACCATTTTTGTCTCATGCTTAACCCTAACCATTCAACCTAACCATAGTTTATTCTCTACACCTAACCATGGTTGCTATATGATAAGTATTCATTTTATTTTCTATTTTGAATAAGACTTATCATATTTTTTCTTCTTCTTCTTCTTCATCAACAAGAAGAAAAACTTGCCTCCATCAATGGCAACTTGAGAAAGAGAGTGAGAAATCCAATTCTAAAGTGAACCCACTTCCTATTTCTTCATCCTCTACCACTTGCCAAGTAGTATAGGGTGTTTTCTTCACAAGTTTCATGACTTGGTGAAGTTGGAGTTTGATCTTGAGTTGCCTCGACGCAGATCATCTTCGGCATCGAAGTCGACGACCTAGCCCGATCAATTCTTCGATGAAACCACCGTGAGAGTCCGGGATCCGAAGGGTACAGCGGAGGGTCGTCAACACGGAGCTTGAGAGGTGGAGGACCGGATCTACAAAGGTTGTAATCACTTTCCTCTTAGTTAAATTAGTTAACTCGCATTGCATCGCCTGTACATCTAGTTAACGATCCGTATTAGGGTTTGTAGGCACATGAAAAATTTGAATTGGGCATGTTTGATCACTTGTGAGACCTCATTAGTGTGCCTAGGAACCCTACACATACATCACTATGTACCAGTTCCAAGAGTTCCGTAACTCTCTCTCCGTGTCCCGTAAACGGAGTTTTGGTCATCTTGCCTTTGAGACATGACTGGCAAGTGTCATAAGATGAAAATTCAAACGGATTTAAATATCCATCCTTATGCAACTTAGCTAGTCGTGTCGCATTGATGTGACCCAGTCTACAATGCCACAAGAAGGATTCGTTCAGTTCTGAACTCTTCCTCTTGTGTGTGTTTATTATGCTCAGAACTGTTGATTGATTTAGAACATAAATGCCATTACACAACGTGCCTGATCTAACCAACTTTTGGTTTAGGAAAATGTTCATAACAATATCCTGTAATACAAAATTATATCCCTCTTTACTCAACAAAGAAACCGATATAATGTTGCATATCAGTTTCGGCATGAAATAGCATTCGTTCAGAATCAATGTATTACCAGTTGGCAATACAAGGTGATATTCCCCGACGGTTTTAGCTGCAACAATTGCACCATTTCCAACCTTTATGTCTTTATCACCTTCTCCAAGTTCTCTACCTTTCCTAAGCCCATGTAACTGATTACATATATGGGATCCTGACCCGGTATCTAATACCCAGGACGTAGAGCAAATGGAGAAACAGTTCTCTGTAACGAACACACCCGAAGAAAATGCATCAACATGTACTTTCTTCATTCGGCTGGCATGGGAATCCTGGTATTCCCCTATATCCTGTTCAGTCTTATAACTTTTATAAGAAAGAACGGAACCAACGTTCCCCAGCACAGTATAACATGCGGGTACGGTCAATACATCCATATTATTATCTTGATTAAGGCATGATATGGTCGCTACCTGGAGAGAGAGAGAAGAAAACACTTTAGCGTATGCTCTTGCAAGATCAGATTGGTTATTATTTTATCTAATCAGGATGGCTCCCACTGTTTTTATCAAATCTTCCTTCAAACCCTAAAAGGAAAGACTAGCCGGGATTAATTACACCCTACAATTTCGCCAATCTTTCAGCCAGGCCATTGTCGGTATTTTGAGGGAGGTTACCCATGCTTTCGCACAGACCTAATTAAAGTGAACCTCATTTTCCCAGAGGCGTAACCCCGTTGACACCTTTCTAGACACCTACTTGATCGGCTAATTGTCCTGTGTAAAACTCTCCCGGAAGTAACAATTACTCGCAGTGGGTATCCGGATCCAACTATCTCATAGAATGTATGCAATCTCATTGTAAATTTCAACACTTGAAATTCCCCATAATATTTTGCCCTAAACGATCTATGACCTTGACAAGGTCAACAAACCATAGACCGTAAGTCAAGTTCAACCCGTCATTTCTTGATTGAATTAAACCCACCCGCACGACCCTTGACAAGGTCAACAAGGCCGTACGACTACCCTAAAACAATCTGCATCATATGCATAAACAGATAAATACTGGACATGTAGGGTTCCTAGGCACACTCAAGAGGTTCCACAAGGCATCAACCATGCCAAATTCAAATTTTCTATATGCCGAGAAACCCTAATGATGATCGTTAACTAGAGATTAGGCGAAACATGCAAGTTAACAACTTAACTAGATAGTGAAAGTGACTACAACCTTTGTAGATCTGGTCCTCCACTTCCTCGGCTCCGTGATGACGTCCCTCCGCTACAACCATCAGAATCCTAGACCCTCGCGGCGGTTTCATCGGAGAAAAGATCGGGCTAGGTCGTCGACTTCGATGCCGAAGATGATCTATGTCGAGGCAACTCAAGATCAAGCTCCAACTTCACCAAGTCATGAAACTTGTGAAGAAAACACCCTATACTACATGGAAAGTGGTAGAGGATGAAGAAATAGGAAGTGGGTTCACTTTAGAATTGGATTTCTCACTCCTTTTCTCATGTCACCATTGAAGCTAGCAAGCTTTCATGAAGCTTGATGAAGATGATGAAGAAGAAAGAATATCATAAGAATTATCAATAATAGAAAATAAAGTGATTCTTATCATTATGCAACCTTGGGTTAGTTAAACAAGTGTAGAGAATAAACTAGAGTTAGGTGAATGGTTAGGTTTAGGAAAGAAACAAAAATGGTCAAAGCTTCATGAAGCTTCAACAAAAGAACAAAAGAAGCAACCATTTTGTTTCTTGCCCTAAAGTAAATAAATAAAATAAATAATTAAGAAAAGATAACAAAACCTTAACCATTCACTTAAATATGGTATAAAGTAAACATACACCCAGGTTTGCATGTATCATCAAACATGATACAATCTAGTGCACAAAAGTATATCACATATACTACTTGTGCACATCAAGTGAGAAAATCCATTTTAAGTGAACCAATACTAGTTAATGTAAAGTAATATATCTAATATATAATTATACATTAAATCATTAAATCAACACTTGATTTAATGATCCGGTCATACTGCATATAACCGACTAATATCAAGTGTATCAATGTATCGAATCAACACTTGATTCGGTAACCCGGCTATATCACATATAACCTGCCGATGATACAAATCGCGAGAATAGAATACAGTATCACATACTGGTATTATTCTCGGTCCCGCACATATCTCATATGCGCTCCTATTTCGTTTCGCTTGAGCCAGGAAACCTCTGTGTAGGACTCTAAAGACTCGTCAATACGCCGGCAGCAGATGATGATCATATCAAGCACCCACAAGCCGCAAGCGGTCTGCTAAACGTAACGGCCACCCGAGTATTGAGCGATCAGAAGATCGACGAGCAAGCCCGCTCACACTCCTGTGAATCCAACCAGTAACACTTACCGCACAGTCCGGTCTGTTCGTCTGATATGTCGCATATCTCGTCTAGGGGTGGTAAACGTCAGACCCCAGTAGCTCGATAAGTCGTGTCGATATGAGGTCTATAGCAGTTCGAGAAACTACTGGTAACACTTACCAGTAAATCTCAGCAACCCTGGCCAGGGATTTCCGGTTATAGCCAATCGAACAAAGTGCAACATCAACTCCCTATACCGGGAGAGACAAATACCCTCCTATCGCTCATTGCCTCCATATGATTCGGGACTGTACCCAAAAACCACCGTTTTGCACGCCCTCTTGGACGTGGTAAGGTGGAAATCAAAGCACAGTGGGAATCACACAAGACTCTATGACGATCTCGGGTCTACAGACTAAGCTGTACCAGTGTCACCTGAGAACTACCATCTGACGTAAGGTATAATACCATCTGGGAGTTCTCGGCGAGTCTGTCCAGTGTACCCAGTCTCCACTGAGCACCCGTATATCATCTCTGATGTCAAACAACAATGGATATGGGATCATCCATCGCCCATCTGTATGGGTCGAGAAGGTATACGCTAGTCTAATCTGGTATATCGATGCCCCGTCTCGATACACCCATGACTAGGGACCTTGAAGGATGTACTTATGGACTACCATGTCCCCACTAGTATGATCTACATCATAGTCCAGGATGTCAAGTACACATCCTAAGGGCTTTACCAACATGTAACAGAGAGACAATCAGTGTACACGTTAAGGTAAAGAGCAACCAGATAGCATACTATCATGTCGAGCAAGAAAGTCCTCCCTATATATGTCCAAGCATCCACTATAATATACAACCTATGTATAGTAATGGCCTCTAGGGCGTACATATAACTAACAATCTCCCACTTGCACTAGGGCCATCTGTAGCAGTGGTTGCAGTATCTCATACTCAATCATCCCATAAAAGTCTCTCTCTCGGAAAAGGCCTTTGTGAGTGGATCCACCGTGTTGTCCTCTGAGTCTACTCTCCTAACCTCGATCTCCTTGGAGATCAACCATCTCCATGATCAGGTGATACTGCCTTAGAATATGTCTGGATCACTGATGGGACGGGCGTTCCTTGGCATAAGCCACAACTCCATTGTCACACAATGGGAGGAACGAAGTTCATCTCATGAACTATTATACACCCAGACTGCCTCTTTGGTAGCATCTTAAGTAGCAAAGTTGTAGGGTTCCTAGGCACACTAATGAGGTCTCACAAGGCATCAACCATGCCAATTTCAAAAATTACAAGTGCCGAGAAACCCTAATACGGATCGTTAACTAGATTTTAGGCGAAACAATGAAACTAGTTAACAACTTAACTAAAAGAACGGAAATACAACCTTAGTAGATCCGGTCCTCCACCTCCATTGCTCCGCAATGAAGTCTCCTCGCTGTCCAAATCGAATCCCGGGCTCTAGCGTCGGCTTCATCGGGAAAATGGGCGGGCTAGGTCATCGACTACGATGCCGAAGATGATCTACGTCGAGGCATCACAAGATCAAGCTCCCACTTCACCAAGTCATGAAACTTGTGAAGAAACACCCTATACTACTTGGCAAGAGGTAGAGGATGAAGAAATAGGAAGTGGGTTCACTTTAGAATTGGATTTCTCACTCATTTTCTCAAGTTGCCATTGATGGAGGCAAGCTATTCTTCTTGAAAAAGAAGAAGAAGATGATAATATTATGATAAGTTTTTCTTGAAAAAGAAAATAAAATGTATACTTATCATAATCCAACCATGGTCAAGTGTAGAGAATAAACTAGGGTTAGGTCAATGGTTAGGGTTAAGCATGAAGACAAAAATGGTGACTTAGTCAAAGCTTCATGAAGCTTCAACATGCATCCAAAGAAAGCCACCATTTTTCTTTTCATTTGCCAAAAAGAAATAAATAAATAAATGAATAAATAGATATGAAAAACAAAACCCTAACCATTTAAATAACCATGGTTTAATCTTTACACAAACTCAAGTAAGCATGTATCATCAAACATGATACAATCAAGTGCACAAAAGTATATCACATATACAACTTGTGAACTTCAAGTGAGAAAATCCATTTAAAGTGAACCAATACTAGTTAATGCAAATTAATATATCAAATATATAATTATGTATTAAATCATTAAATCAACACTTGATTCAATGATCCGGTCATGTCGCACACAACCGACTAGTATACAATGTATCGACTTATCGAATCAATCCTTGATTCGATAACTAGGTTATATCGCATTCAACCATTCGATACATTCATCGCGAGAATAGAATACGGTATCACATACACGCATTATTCTCGGTCCCGCACATATCTCATATGCGCTCCTATTTCGTTTCGCTTGAGCCAGGAAACCTCTGTGTAGGACTCTAAAGACTCGTCAATACGCCGGCAGCAGATGATGATCATATCAAGCACTCACAAGCCGCAAGCGGTCTGCTAAACGTAACGGCCACCCGGGTATTGAGCGATCAGAAGATCGACGAGCAAGCCCGCTCACACTCCTGTGAATCCAACCAGTAACACTTACCGCACAGTCCGGTCTGTTCGTCTGATATGTCGCATATCTCGTCTAGGGGTGGTAAACGTCAGACCCCAGTAGCTCGATAAGTCGTGTCGATATGAGGTCTGTAGCAGTTCGAGAAACTACTGGTAACACTTACCAGTAAATCTCAGCAACCCTGGCCAGGGATTTCCGGTTATAGCCAATCGAACACAGTGCAACATCAACTCCCTATACCGGGAGAGACAAATCCCCTCCTATCGCTCATTGCCTCCATGTGATTCGGGACTGTACCCAAAAACCACTGTTTTGCATGCCCTCTTGGATGTGGTAAGGTGGAAATCAAAGCACAGTGGGAATCACACAAGACTCTATGACGATCTCGGGTCTACAGACTAAGCTGTACCAGTGTCACCTGAGAACTGCCATCTGACGTATGGTATAATACCATCTGGGAGTTCTCGGCGAGTCCGTCCAGTGTACCCAGTCTCCACTGAGCACCCGTATATCATCTCTGATGTCAAACACCAATGGATATGGGATCATCCATCGCCCATCTGTATGGGTCGAGAAGGTATACGCTAGTCTAATCTGGTATATCGATGCCCCGTCTCGATACACCCACGACTAAGGACCTTGAAGGATGTACTTATGGACTACCATGTCCCCACTAATATGATCTACATCATAGTCCAGGCAGTCAAGTACACATCCTAAGGGCTTTACCAACATGTAACAGAGAGACAATCAGTATACACGTTAAGGTAAAGAGCAACCAGATAGCATACTATCATGTCGAGCAAGAAGGTCCTCCCTATATATGTCCAAGCATCCACTATAATATACAACCTTTGTATAGTAATGGCCTCTAGGGCATACATATAACTAACAATCTCCCACTTGCACTAGGGCCATTTGTAGCAGTGGTTGCAGTATCCCATACTCAACCATCCCATAAAAGTCTCTCTCTTGGAAAAGGCCTTTGTGAGTGGATCCACCGTGTTGTCCTCTGAGTCTACTCTCCTAACCTCGATCTCCTTGGAGATCAACCATCTCCATGATCAGGTGATACTGCCTTAGAATATGTCTGGATCACTGATGGGATGGGCGTTCCTTGGCATAAGCCACAACTCCATTGTCACGCAATGGGAGGAACGAAGTTCATCTCATGAACTATTATACACCCAGACTGCCTCTTTGGTAGCATCTTAAGTAGCAATGTTGTAGGGTTCCTAGGCACACTAATGAGGTCTCACAAGGCATCAACCATGCCAATTTCAAAAATTACAAGTGCCGAGAAACCCTAATACGGATCGTTAACTAGATTTTAGGCGAAACAATGAAACTAGTTAACAACTTAACTAAAAGAACGGAAATACAACCTTTGTAGATCCGGTCCTCCACCTCCATAGCTCCGCAATGAAGTCTCCTCGCTGTCCAAATCGAATCCCGGGCTCTAGCGTCGGCTTCATCGGGAAAATGGGCGGGCTAGGTCATCGACTACGATGCCGAAAATGATCTACGTCGAGGCATCACAAGATCAAGCTCCCACTTTACCAAGTCATGAAACTTGTGAAGAAAACACCCTATACTACTTGGCAAGAGGTAGAGGATGAAAAAATAGGAAGTGGGTTCACTTTAGAATTGGATTTCTCACTCATTTTCTCAAGTTGCCATTGATGGAGGCAAGCTATTCTTCTTGATGAAGAAGAAGAAGAAGAAGAAGAAGAAGATGATAATATTATGATAAGTTTTTCTTGAAAAAGAAAATAAAATGTATACTTATCATAATCCAACCATGGTCAAGTGTAGAGAATAAACTAGGGTTAGGTCAATGGTTAGGGTTAAGCATGAAGACAAAAATGGTGACTTAGTCAAAGCTTCATGAAGCTTCAACATGCATCCAAAGAAAGCCACCATTTTTCTTTTCATTTGCCAAAAAGAAAGAAAGAAATAAATGAATAAATAGATATGAAAAACAAAACCCTAACCATTTAAATAACCATGGTTTAATCTTTACACAAACTCAAGTAAGCATGTATCATCAAACATGATACAATCAAGTGCACAAAAGTATATCACATATACAACTTGTGAACTTCAAATGAGAAAATCCATTTAAAGTGAACCAATACTAGTTAATGCAAAGTAATATATCAAATATATAATTATGCATTAAATCATTAAATCAACACTTGATTCAATGATCCGGTCATGTCGCACACAACCGACTAGTATACAAGGTATCGACTTATCGAATCAATCCTTGATTCGATAACTAGGTTATATCGCATACAACCATTCGATACATTCATCTCGAGAATAGAATACGGTATCATATACACGCATTATTCTCGGTCCCGCACATATCTCATATGCGCTCCTATTTCGTTTCGCTTGAGCCAGGAAACCTCTGTGCAGGACTCTAAAGACTCGTCAATACGCCGGCAGCAGGTGATGATCATATCAAACACCCACAAGCCGCAAGCGGTCTGCCAAACGTAATGGCCACCCGGGTATTGAGCGATCATAAGATCGACGAGCAAGCCCGCTCACACTCTTGTGAATCCAACCAGTAACACTTACCGTACAGTCCGGTCACGTCGTCTGATATGTCGCATATCTCGCCTAGGGGTGGTAAACATCAGACCCCAATAGCTCGATAAGTCGTGTCGATATGAGGCCTACAACAGTTCGAGAAACTACTGGTAACACTTACCAGTAAATCTCAGCAACCCTGGCCAGGGATTTCCGGTTATAGCCAATCGAACACAGCGCAACATCAACTCCCTATACCGGGAGAGACGAATCCCCTCCTATCGCTCATTGCCTCCATGTGATTCGGGACTGTACCCAAAAGCCACCGTTTTGCACGCCCTCTTGGACGTGGTAAGGTGGAAATCAAAGCATAGTGGGAATCACACAAGACTCTATGACGATCTCGGGTCAACAGACTACTCTGTACCAGTGTCACCAGAGAACTGCCATCTGACGTAAGGTATAATACCATCTGGGAGTTCTTGGCGAGTCCGTCCAGTGTACCCAGTCTCCACTGAGCACCCGTATATCATCTCTGATGTCAAACACCAATGGATATGGGATCATCCATCGCCCATCTGTATGGTTCGAGAAGGTATACGCTAGTCTACACTGGTATATCGATGCCCCGTCTTGATACACCCACGACTAGGGACCTTGAAGGATGTACTTATGGACTACCATGTCCCCACTAGTATGATCTGCATCATAGTCCAGGTAGTCAAGTACACATCCTAAGGGCTTTACCAACATGTATCAAAGAGACA
The DNA here is from genome assembly GCA_030015575.1 of Agapanthus africanus. Lineage (NCBI taxonomy): Eukaryota > Viridiplantae > Streptophyta > Magnoliopsida > Asparagales > Amaryllidaceae > Agapanthus > Agapanthus africanus. The sequence goes on from JASDDO010000024.1 coordinate 614,173,554, forward strand.
ATCAGTGTACACGTTAAGGTAAAGAGTAACCAGATAGCATACTATCATGTCGAGCAAGAAAGTCCTCCCTATATACGTCCCAGCATCCACTACAATATACATCCGATGTATAGTAATGGCCTCTAAGGCATACATATAACTAACAAATGTATCCGGCCTTTATCGTCTCGTATGCCACGGTATCTAGCTTGGAACTCTTCCAACATACCGTCCATTTACTGAGGGTAAAGACAATGCCTGTGACTGACATTCAGTCGTCCTTACCACCCTGGAACCTTTCCAGTGATTCTCCCCAGGATCGATTGATACCATCTCACTACATCTCGTGAGAATCCTAACATCCAAAACCCAGGATTTAGGAGGTATCATTTTGATCTTATATAGAGAATCATTGTGATAAGCGGAGATTGACCGAGCGTAGCATAGGAAACTCCTTCCCTATCAAGAGTATGTCATCCATGTACTCTACGAGCATCACCACCATACTCCCTACTACCTTTTTGTTTATACAAGGTTCATCTACCATTTTGATGAAGTCGAACTCTTTGACTAACACATCAAAACAGATGTTCCAACTCCACCATGCCTGCTTTATCATATAAAACATTTTGCTAACGTTTCCGCTGCTCCCACTGTCTACGAAGCCCTCTGGCTGTGTACTTATAGACGCTCTCTTCTAAAACATCATTTTAGAAAAGCAGTCATGACACCCAACCGCCAGATATCGTTGTCATGGTATGTAGCCGTGGCAAGTAGGATCTGGATGGACTTAAGCATAGCCACTGAAAAAGGTTTCATCATTATCCACGCCTGGTCGATGATGAAAATCTTTAACATGTCTAGCTTTGAAAGTCTCAACTTTTCCATCTACACCAAGTAATCTTCTCAAGATATACTTGCTCCTGATGGGGATTTAACCCTTCAGATAAAGCAACCAAAGTCCATAGTTTGTTGGTGTATAAGGATTCCATCTCAGATCGCTAAGCATCCAGCCATTCTTATAAAGTCCCACTCCTGATGGCCAGCTCGAAACTAGTTGGGTCATCATCTCATGATGCAATCCTCGCTCCCACTGTCATAGAGAAACAAAAGTATCTCTCAGGTGGGTGAGAAACCCTACTAGATCGGCGGAGAGGCTGAGGTTCGTTGGTATCTACTGAATCCTTTGGTTCTACCAAATCATCTGCTGTAGTTTGTATAGCTGGAACCTTTCCAGTTCTACATAACTTACTTTGCCTCGAGCTTGTCCGGATTTTGCTTTTAGACATAGGCCGGACAACCCTAAATCTTTACTTCCTTAAGAGATAGGTTCTTCCCATACCATATCTTATATGGAGTGGTAGGCAACTGATTTGATTTGAACCCTATTCAATAGGTACGCAGCTTCTCAAGTGCATAACTCCCAAAAGGAAAATAGGAAACTCAGTAGTACTCATCATAGAGCACACCATATCACATAGGGTGCTATTGCTCCGTCCCGATATACCATCGTGCTATGGTGTATACGGAGGAGAAATGCTGAGAGAGAATCTCATTCTCTTTTAGAATAATCCAGGAATTTCGTGCTCAAGTACTCTCCTCCTTGATCACATCAAAGGTCATAATACTTATACCCGTTTTGGTTCTCTATTTCTAACTTATATTCTGTGAATATCTCAAATGCTTCGGACTTGTGTTTCAACATGAACATATGTTTGAATCTAAAGATATCATCAGAGAATGTAATGAAGTACAAAGAACCGGTCTTGGCATGTGTAGACAGGGGACTTTCATACATCAACATGTATCATCCTAAGAGTTTACTAACTCTTTCTCTGCTTCCAATAAACGGAGCTATGGTCATCTAATCTTTGTGACATGACTGGCAAGTTTCATAAGATGTAAATTCAAATAGATTTAAATATGCATCTAAATGTAACTTCAGCTAGTCGGGTCGCATTGATATGACCTAGTCTACAATATCTCAAGAAGGATCCGTTCATTTCTGAACTCTTCCTCTTGTGTGTGTTCTGTATACTAAGAACTGTAGTTTGATTTAGAACGTCAATGCTTTTAGATAACGTGCCTGAACCGATCAACTTTTGATATAGGAAATGTTCAAAACATTATCCAACAATACAAAATTATATCCTTTCATTACTAATAAAGAGACTGATATGATTTTGTATATCAGGTTCGGTATCTAATAACATTCGTTCAGAATCAATGTAATGGTAATACAGCGTGACAGTGACCAACAGACTTGGCTGCAACACTTGCCCCATTTTCTGTCTCATGAAACTTATCACCCGTTCTCAGTTCTTTACCTATCTGTAGCCCATGTAACAAATTACATATGCGGGATCGTTATCCGGTATCTCATATCCAGGACGTAAAGAATACTGAGAAACAGTTCTGTATAATGAATACACCCGAAGATGATGCATCAGTATGCACTCTCTTCATTTGGGCGGCATGGGAATCCTGGTATTCCCCTATTTCCTGCTCGGTCTTATAAAAATTATAAGTCGGAGCGGGACCAACGTTCCCCAGCTCAGTATAACAAATGGGTTCAGTCAAAACATCCGTATTATTATCTTGATTAAGGCGTGATATGGTCGCTACCTGGAGAAAGAGAGAAGAAAACACTCAGCGTATGCTCTTGCAAGATCAGATTGGTTATTATTTTATCTAATCAGGATGGCTCCCATTGTTTTTATCAAATCTTTCTTCAAACCCTAAAAGGAAAGACTAGCCGGGATTAATTATACGCTACAAGTTCGCCAACCTTTCAGCCAGGCCAGTGTCGGTACTTTGAGGGAGGTTCCCCGTGCTTTCGCACGGACCTAATTACAGAAAACCTCGTTTTCCCAGAGGCGTAACCCCGTTGACACCTTTCTAGACACCTACTAGATCGGCTAATTGTAATGTGTAAAACTCTCCTAGGAGTAACTCTTACTCGCAGCGGGTATCGGGATCCAACTATCTCATAGAAGGTATGCAATCTCATTGCAAATTTCAACACTTGAAATTCCCGATAATATTTTGCCCCTAGCGTCCAATGACCTTGACGCAGGCCAACAAACCGTAGTGCGCTAGTCAAGTTCAACCCATCATTTCCTGATTGAATTAAACCCACCCGCACGACCCTTGACGCAGGCCAACAAGTCACACGACTACCCTAATCCAATCTGCATCATATGCATAAGCAGATAAATACTAGTTAGCTACCGCACACTACGCCTTGACGCAGGCCAACAAACGTAGCACGAATACTAACTACTACTTATCTGAAATGACGGAGGGCTACGACAGGTTTTTCTGAAAACCTATTGCGTAATGAACTTGATATCGTTGTAGAATCAAATGATTTTTTAAAATGGAGTGTTTTTGAGGCTTTTCTAGTTTTGCTAAAGGGGTCACTCCTGGTGAAGGGATCGTCGGCCCTTTCCTCATCGAATGAGGTGCGGGTTATATCATATATATCGCTATGCAAAGAAGAAACTATAGAAGAAATCAAAAGACAAACCGAGTGTGTAGCATCTGCCAGTTATTGCTAAAGGGGTCACTCCCGGTGAAGGGATCGTCGGCCCTTTCCTCATCGAATAAGGTGCAGGATATATCATATATACCGCTGTGCAAAGCAAGAACTGTAGCTACCTGTTTTATTTTTGAAATTCGATTCTACAACAACTTTAGGTTTCTTTTACTTTCATCAATCACATTAATGAAGTCCCATCATTTAAGTCACCTAAACATCACAGATAAATACGACGTACACTTATGCCATCCGCATTCGCCTCGATGTCCCCTCGTGCACCGTTAGGTTAGGTGACTGACGGCAGAATGGTACAGGGCTAGCGCGGGTGTAAAACATAAGTAACGTCTATATAATATATCATATATACTATATACAGTATCTATCACAACATATCAAATGATCACATCACAGATAACGCAGCAGAAGAATCATATGAAACATTGGATATACTAGGACGTCCGTGTTTTCAATACGAGCCAGTATAAAACACGGATTCCACGGTCGCGATGAATAGCCAAACCCACACCCCTAGACCCCTACGAGAGCGGCAAGCAACCCTACCAATTCTAGAGTTAGGAGACCCGGACTCGACTCCTCGAGTTGGTCTCCCACTGGACTCCAGAACCCGGTTACTTGTGCCCTCCTCCTTGGGTCTATCCTAGTGCGGAAAAGTAAATAATATACAAAAGGTGACATCTTCCGCAACCTTGAAGTGCCCCAATAAAAGAATATTACATACAAATTTTTACATGAATGAAAATGAAAAACACTCATCTCACATAAAAACCCCCGGCTATTCAAACACGACGATCCAATATAACATATCCAGCAACGCATAACATCACATGTCATCAACGTAAGTAAATATGCGCATCCTAATTGTGGTTGACATATAGCAACGAAACCGGCGATATCACATATTACACTTACGGTCGCAGAAAAGAAAGTGTAAAATTACAACAGTTGGAATCCGCAGACGCTTTAGACATCGCATGCCTAAACAAATGAATTCCTTAGACATCGCATGCCTAACAGTTATAAACCCCGCATTTTAGTCTCAATATCGAAAACACTTTTCAATATAAAGTCGGGCAATTCAACAAGATTCCCGGCATCCAGAACGAATGTTCGTCGCAAACTTTAGTAGGCGGCCGCACCCCCGATACCGTCGACGAAGTGCACCAAGGCGGAACACCGCTACCGCGAGCACCCGAATGGATGTTTTCGGCGACGGGGTTCTCCTACAGTCACTTGGTCGGGGCTATGGGGTGTGGTTATCTATTAAGTTTACCGGCGAGTATCCGCGTACACAACGTGATTGTGACGGATTTTTGATCACTTCAAAATTCCGTGGCAACCGATCAAGTGAGACTAAACCGCTAGATTTATAACATTCATTCAGTTATCTCATAACTACTTGTGGATTCCAAATATTGTATCACATTCCAGATAAACAGAAAACGTTAAACTTTCCGATCGAACAATCAAACACCCAAGTTTTCCCGAAACAACTCAACACATGAAATAAGTTTAAAAACTTTCACTTCATGCCTCAGTACCAACGGTCCAGCCGTAGAAGGGTCAAGCCAACGCTTCACATGTGGCACGCCGTACTGCCCCAAACCCTAAGGTTCAAAGGGCAGTTCAAGACGGTCACATAATCTAGTTAAGGTTTGTTGTCTTCTAGAGGGTCCATCGTGTTACTTGCACTACTTCGAACGTCTTTAAACTACGGAAAAATCCAACACTTGGAAATTTCCCGGCAGGGAAAAAAGTGGGTATTTATTTCCGGTCGAACTTTTTAACATATTCTCAAATTACCCGGAAAAACACATAGACAAAGTTTGACAATCCGATCAAATCTACGAACTCCCAATACAACCCAAAATACTCAACTCTTGAGTAAAGATTAAAATTACCCAGAAAACACAGGAGTCAAATACAAACATTACTGTGCAAAGTTTGGTCAATAAAGCAACAGTATGGCCGCGGAACCGCCACGCCACGTGGGGTAAGGCCGCGGTTCCGCGGCAGTTTGATGGAGTTAGGACCCCATTTTGCACAGTAATTCAAATAAAACCCTGCTTATTTTTCTGCATATTTTTAATACGGAAAAATGCACAGTTTTGAAAAATGTACAAAGAAGGGGTCGGATTAGAGTTTCGTGTTTCGATCGGACTTAAAACATCGTCTACACTTCGCCTAAAGCTCTAGCTAGGCTCTGATACCACTGTAGGGTTCCTAGGCACACTCAAGAGGTTCCACAAGGCATCAACCATGCCAAATTCAAATTTTCTATGTGCCGAGAAACCCTAATGATGATCGTTAACTAGAGATTAGGCGAAACATGCAAGTTAACAAGTTAACTAGATAGTGAAAGTGACTACAACCTTTGTAGATGTCACGACCCGCAGGGTACGGAACGTGACTGGCACTTAAGTTTACGAAACGTCTCAAGACGTCCGTAAAATATGTAAGCCAAAGCCCAGAAACCAAAACCAAATAAGAAAAAGAGTGAAGAAAACCCAATCAATTGAAAGCGAGTTTATCCAATAAGTCATATAAAACCTTTTAAAAAAACAATATCAATTTTTCCGAAAATTTCGGCAGAGTCTCCTTTGTAAATACTGGCCCCCAAAATGGGTACAACAAGAATATATATGAATCCAACAAATAAGGTATCCCCAAGCGGGAGCTAGCTCTTCGCCACAAGGCGGTCATAAATCCCACGCAATATAAAACAACAACATGCAAGATAATCATGAAGGAGCATGTCGACTCAAGTGAGCTCGACCCCAAAATACAGCATAAAAAGTCCACAAATCTCACAGTCTCATCTCTAGGTCAATATACAACAATACTGGTAGATACAGTAGATGGAGTACACTAGATACAAAGAATATACATGGTGGTACAAAAATAATAATATAACCCACCTAAGAGCAAAACCTCGAGTCCAGGCAAAAGAAGCAAGTGCGCCCGCTGCTACTGTACTGACGGAGCGGACCTGAAAAAGGCTGTGGCACAACGGGGGTGAGTTGCCAACTCGTGAGTAATAAATAACATCTACACATGCTATCGAATGCATGCACACAAGCATCCTAGCATCTATAATACAGGTATGGCAGGACATAATAGCAGGTATGTATGCAATATGAATATACTAGCAGGTATGAATGCAATGTGAATCAACTCATGATCTGAATGTGTAAGTATAAGAATCATGTTTTTCCTTTAGGAACCTCTTTTGAAATACCAGCACAATACCACTAGAATCAACAAGAACCTGTTTCCAGCAACGACACCTCAAAACTATCACAAATCTCATATATCCATGTCATAGTATCTCTGGCCTCAGCCATCCGGCTGACCCATCTCGATATCGCTATCTCATCATCTCGCGGCCACGGTCGGTATCCTCTGGATATCCGCCGTGCCAAACAGTCACCGGTAGGTAATCCGTCCCCTGCCAGGCTCATCGTCAGCACCACGAGCTTCTTGCCCCGGGTACCTTACCGGGCCCACCATGTACCCGAGACGGTTCATCCAACTCCTCGAAACGGGTTTCGAAAACCACAGCAAACTCATGGTGGACGACACTTACATCACTAGAAAACCGCAATTTACATATTTAAAAATATAGTAAGTTTAGAAATTTTGCGGCTTTCCCCCGAAATCCAGAAATATCATAAAATCTCAAGAAATCCTCATAAGTGCATATGTCAATGATAATGAATGCATATGGTATCAATAATCAAGTTGCGACGTGTGATTAATAGACTAGGCATGAACAAATAATATGATGAGGTACATGCACATGAATAGCAATCCTACGATTTCATTTTAAGGAATTAAAGGCAATAGCACAAGTTTAAGTATCAATTATAGTAAAAGGTTTCAAATTATAGGTTATCTAGTGTGGTGGCATGGCAATTACCAGGGTGTGTGTGTAAGCATGAATAGTGCTCGTGCTGCGTATAAAAACCCTGGTAATGATGCAGGTGTCCTATAGAATGGGTTCGCATATGTATGTCAATATAAGGCATGAATGTAGCAAATAATCATACAAGTATTACACCCCTAATTACTAACATTACTAAGAATCTTCTTTTTAAGCTACTAAAACTATCGGGCGACTTGCGCCATCCAACGATAGTCCCCTGTAGATGTTACATCTACTCACCGGAATCCCTAGCTAGTCATGTCCAATCACCGCTTTCCCCTTTGGTGCCGCGTCTGACGTCTCCGCGACCAAACCTGGAATTTACATCAATACCAAACATAAGGTTACATACCATGAAACGACGCAAATCCCAAACGAAAATACCAACGTTCACAAACTAGGGACAACGTGCACAAGGTGCGCGGAACACACGCGAAAATCGCAAAAACTAACTAAAATCGTCGATTTGGTCGCCCGGCAAAACTAAAACCCGAACACACAAATTTCCGCACTCACGCATCCTAAATGTCATAGGATAAGCCAATACAATCATCAAGATATCAAAATTAATTCATCACATAATTTTATAACAAAAACTAGTAAGCCAGAAATTTGCAATTTGGTGCAAACATCGAAAATTAGCGATATAGTTAACACAATCCAACACAAACATCCAAACTAACCCACTAGATAGCCACTACACTAATTTTAAACCATTTACAAAGCATCAAACCATAATTCCAACACAACAATCATGCTTCAATCTATTTCCATACACAAACCCCTTTCTTGATTTTTGTCATTAGCAATTACAATGAAAATTTCACACAAGTTTAACTTAGATTAGCATAATATGAAGCCACTTAAGCAAAGTAACCTTAAAGATTGGTTTAGTAAACAACTAGATAGCTAATTAGCTTTAATTAACTAAATAATGGTTTCTAAAACACTAGTTTAATTTCAACCATGAACTAGAAAAACTAGATTAGGATTTTGCTAAGCTTTTAACACTAAAACCATTTAATTAAAGGAATTTAACCAAAAGAAATAATATGGTGGAAATTATACCTCAAGATCTATGGATCTAGCATGATCATTTGCCTCTAAAATTGCCTCCTTTCCACATGTTTTCAACTAAACTAGGCTTGAGAAGGGGTAGCACAAGGATTTGTTTTGGTTTTGTAAAGAAATTTGTGGATTTTGATGGTTTTTGAGATGAATTTGTGAACAAAAAGAGAGGGGAAAAATGAAGGGGGAGGGCTGCAGGTTTCGGCCAGAGGAGGGAGGAGGGGAATGGTGGGGTGTGTGGGAAATGTCACCAAGTCAAACCCCCCTCAAAGTCAAATACACCATACCTCCAAAATATTATATTTTAAAACCTACACTTCAACTCAATTCATCCCTAACAAAAGAGTTTTAAAACAAAAGAGAGAGGGAGAATTTTCTGCAGTTTGGGCCAGCCAAGGGAGATGTGAGGATGTGTGTGTGAGAGTGCACAAAAAATTATGCAAAAAGACCCCCTACAAGTCCAAAATTGCAAGTTTAAGCTTAAATTCAATAAATTTCGTTTTCTATAATAAAAATTAGTTAAAACTTAAAATAAAATATTAAAAATTTATGTTACAACTAGATTTTAATTAACATGATTTTAAAGCTTAAATTTAGCTCATTTAAATTTGTATTTATCGCTAATTTAATGTATTTTCTTACCGGCTTAAATTAATATTAAAAATTGAAAAATTAGGGAAAATTTTTAAACGACCAGAATTTCATAAGTAACTCATTTGCTACTAAAAACTAGCAATTACCTATCCAAATTAGGTATAATTAGTCCTAAACTGCAAAATAACAAAAATGACGATTTACGGAAAAATAACGAATTTTCACCGATTTTCAGGAAAACACCAAAACGACTTTTCAAGGCGCTACAGTAGATCCGGTCCTCCACTTCCTTGGCTCCGTGATGACATCCCTCCGCTGCAACCATCTATAAAACACGGATTCCACGGTCGCGATGAATAGCCAAACCCACACCCCTAGACCTCTACGTGAGCGGCAAGCAGCCCTACCAATTCTAGAGTTAGGAGACCCAGACTCGACTCCTCGAGTTGGTCTCCCACTGGACTCCAGAACCCGGTTACTTGTGCTCTCCTCCTTGGGTCTATCCTAGTGCGGAAAAGTAAATAATATACAAAAGGTGACATCAACCTCATCCCGGAAGTGCCCCAATAAAAGAATATTACATATATTTTATTTTACATGAATGAAAATAAAAACTCTCATCTCACATAAAAAAAAACCCCGGCTATTCAAAACGCGACGATCCAATATAACATATCCAGCAACACATAACATCACATGTCATCAACGTAAGTAAATATGCCATCCCAATTGTCGTTGACATATAGCAACGAAACCGGCGATATCACATATTACACTTACGGTCACAGAAAAGAAAGTGTAAAACTATAACATTTGGAATCCACAATCTCTTTAGACATCGTAAATCCGAAATATCATATATTTCGCATTTCATGCCTAACTGTATGAATTCCATATATTGTATCACATTCCAGATAAATAGACGGTATTAAACTTTCCGATCGAATAATCAAATACCCAAGATTTCCATAATAGCTCAACACTTGAGCGGAGTTCAAAAATTCCAGAATACGTCACAGTAGCAACGGTCCAGCCGTAGAAGGATCAAGCCAACGCCACACATGTGGCACGCTGTACTGCCCCAAACCCTAAGGTTCAAAGGGCAGTTCAAGACGGTCACATAATCGAGTTAAGGTTTGTTGTCTTCTAGAGGGTCCATCACGTCACATGCACGTATTTCCGAAAGATTTAAACCCGAGAAAAATTCAACACTTGAATGTTTTTCGTGCCGGAAAAAATTTAGTTAATGATTTCCGTTCGAACATTTTGATACTTTCTAAATTATCCGGAATAACAATACGAAATTAAATCTTCCGATCGAATCGATGAGTACAAAAGGATCCCCAGAATACTCAACACTTGAGTCAGTTTAAAAATACCCATAAAATAGTACTATCAGATAAAAGTATTACTGAGCAAACCCCATGTCAAGCACTCACTGTACGGCCGCGGTTCCGCGGCACAAGCAGGGTATTGCCGCGGAACCGCGGCGGTCCGTACGGATGACGTCACCAATTTTGCACCGTAATGGTTAGAAATCCCTACTGTATTTTTTAGGTATTTTTAATTCTGAAAAAACCCCAGATTTTGAAAAAAGTCCAGAGAGGGGGTCGTTTTGACGTTTTCGGGTTCGATCGGGGTCTTAACTTCCTTAAGTCATCGCCTAATGCTCTAGCTAGGCTCTGATACCACTGTAGGGTTATAGGCACACTAACAAGGCTCTACAAGGCATCGACCATGCCAAAATTAAATGTTTATTTGCCGAATAACACTAAGCAAGATCGTATACTAGAGTTTAGGCGATACAAATAGCAAGTAAACAACTTTACTCTAAAGGGAATGAAATACAACTTTTGTAGATCGGTCCTTCACTTCTTTAGCTCCTTGATGAAGTCCCTTCGCTGCGATCGTGGTTCTCCCGGACCCTTGCATGGCTTCATGAGGCGAAAGGTGCGACCTTGCTTGAAGTCTCCGAAGCCGAAAATGATCTACGTCGAGGGAATTCCGACTCAAACTTCTACTTCACTAACTTGAGAATTAGTGAAGCAAACACCCTATACTAAAGTGCTAGTCTAGTAGAGGATGGAGAAATAAGAAGTAGGTTCTTTTTAGAATTTGTTTTCTCACAAGCTATCTCACTTTGGATCAAACCCTAGCTTGCTTTTCTTTTGAACAAATGAAGAAGACGAACAAAAGAAAGAAGAGAGGATAATGATCAAGTGTGTGAGCTAACCATGGTCAGTGAGTATCATATACTAACTCATGTAGAGACATTACCATGGCTAAGTTTAAATGGTTAGGTTAATAAAAATCTAAGGTAAAACATATCTAGTTGACTTTGTCAAAGTATCCACAAGCTTCCACAAGCTTCAAGCTTATGACAAAATGTCCACTAATTTGTAATTACCTTAAATAATTATTAACCACCATTTAAATATAGAATGGTGTAAGTCTTACACACCCATGTCATGTGTATCATCAACCATGATACAATAAGAAAAACAAATTTTAATATATATCATATATAAATTAAAATTGTGTTCATGTGAGAAAAACCCTAAAGTGAACAAGTGTTAGTAAATGTAAATTAGTATATCTAATATACAATTATACACTTAATTATTAAATCAACACTTGACTTAATAATCCGGTCATATCTCATATAACCGACTAACAACCAATGTATCGACTTATCGAATCAACACTTGATTCGATAACCCGGCTATATCATATATAACCGACTGATACAATAAGTCGCGAGAATATAATACGGTATCACATACACGCATTATTCTTGGTCCTACACATATCACATACGTGCTCCTATTTCGTTTTTCCTGAGCCAGTAAAACCTCTATGTAGGACTTTAAAAACTCGTCAATACGCCGGCAGTAGGTGATGATCACATCACACACCCACAAGACGTCAGCGGTACTAGCTGGACGTAACGGCTATCCGGGTATTGAGCGATCAGAAGATCAGCAAGCAAGCCCGCTCCAACTCCTGTAAAAGCTTGCCGGTAACACTCCCCGTACAGTCCGGTCTCCTCGCCTGATATGTCGCATATCAAGTCTAGGGGTGGTAAACGTCAGACCCCAATAACCGATAAATCGTGCGGATATGAGGCTTATAACGGGTCGAGAAACTACTGGTAACACTTACCAGTAAATCTCTACATCAGCCCTGGCCAGGGACTTCCCTGTTACGGCCAATCGAGCACTGCGCAACATCAACCCCCAATATAGGGAGAGACGAAACCCCTCCTATCGATCATTGCCTCCATGTGACTCGGGACTGTACCCAAAAACCACCATTTTGCATGCCCTCATGGACAGGGTAAGGTGGAAATCAAAGCACAGTGGGAATAACACAAGACTCTATGACGATCTCGGGTCTACAGACTAACCTGCACAAGTGTCACCAGAGAACTGCCATCTGACGTGAGGTATAATACCATCTAGGAGTTCTCGGCGAGTCCGTACAGTGTACCCAATCTCCACTGAGCACCCGTATACCATCTCTGATGTCAAACACCAATGGATATGGGATCATACATCGCCCATCTCATGGGTCGAGAAGCGTATACGCTAGTCTACTCTGGTATATCGATGCCCCGTCTCGATACACCCACGACTAGGGACCTTGAAGGATGTACTTATTGTTAGTGTATATGCCCTAGAGGCCATTACTGTATCATACTAGTTTGTATATTACTTAATGGATGCTTGGGATATTCACCTTGTATATACAATCTTGCTCAAAATAGTAGTATGCTACTTGGTTTGTTTCTACTTCAATGTGTACTTGTGTTTATTTCAGTATATCACTTATACGCATTAGTGGAGCCCTTAGGATCTTTGCTTGATTACCAGCGTTGTGATGGCAGTCACACTAGTGGGGGCTGGGTAATCTATAAGCACATCCTTATTCAGGTCCCTGGTCGCAGGACTATCGAGACAGGGCATCGATACTCCGGAGTAGACCAGCGCATGCGCTTCTCATCCCAGTGTGGGAGACGGTCTGTCCCACAGCCGTCAGTACGTCGTACTTGAGATAGTATGCGGGTGCTCGTTAGGTTACGGGTACACTGGACAGGACTCGTCGGGAACTGACTAGTTGGTATTATACCTATCGTCAGTTATCAGTTCCCAGGTGACATGAGTACAGCTTAGTCCGCTGACTTGACACTGTCACTTCGCCTCGGGTGTGTTCCCACTGTACTTTGATCACTACCCTACCACGGCTCAAAGGAGTCGTGCAAACAGGTGGTGGTTGGGTGCAGTCCCGAAGCACTTGGAGGCAGTGACGGTTAGACAGGATTCGTCTCTCCCGGTATTGGGGGTTGACATCGCGCTGTGTCTAGGAGAGCCATTACACGAGTAGTCCCTGGCCAGGGCAAACGAGATATACTGGTAGGTTTCCAATGTTATCTCAGGGTGTATTGGGCTTCACTCCGGCACGACTTGTACCGCTATTGGGGGACTGACGTTTACCGCCCCCTAGGCCCGCCATGCGATGTATCAGACGAACAGACCGGACTGTATGGAGAATGTCACACTCAGGCTCAGTAGGAGTTCAGATGGGTTTCGCCTCGTCGGTCTTCTTGTCGGCATTACCTGGGGACCGTTACGCACAGCTAGTGCCGCTTGCGGTCTGTGGTTAAACCCACTGCCAGCGTAGTGTCGAGTCTTTAGAGTCCCACACAGAAAGCTTTTCGCCTTTAGGCAAAAGAGTAGAGGTCGCATGGTATTGCGACAGGTCGCATGGTTTTGCGACAGGGTTCGGTCACATCCGTGCACTTGTGCACGTACAGTGTCCGGACAGTTTACACTAGCGGGCTTTGGTTTAAGCCAGATCCTAGTGTACCTTATGGGATTGGATTTATCCAGTTTGCATTCGTGTTCCTCGGAACGCGGATGCGGGTGTGTATGCACAGTTGACAGGGAGGCAGAGGCAGCGGATTCTCATTAGGGTTGTTGACAGTTGACCGTTGACTTTTTGACTTTATGCTCAACCCTAATGAGAATATGATTTGTGATTAACTATTATATTAATTAAGTATTATGGTGATATGGTTGTTGACTTGTTGACTTTTGTTGACTTGTTGACTTTGGTGACTTGTTGACTTTTGTTGACTTGTTGACCGGTTGACTAGGCTTGACTAGTTGACCATCATGATGACCATGGTTATCATTTCATGCCAAAGACTTTTTTCTTGCTTGCTTTTTGAGTAAAATGAGTGCATGATATGATAACCTTATGGTTGCTTCTAACCATTACCAAAAGACTTTTTTGATATGATGAGTTATGATCACTTTGGATTATGAGAGGGAAAAAGGAAAAAGAGAGCCTCATTCTTTCTTGCTCATTCTCTCTCTTGTTCTTGAGCTCTCCCCTTGCTCTCACCCTCAACCTCTTGCTCCCTCTCTTGATCTATGGTTCTCTTGTCTCATGAGTTGAGAATCAAGAACCATAGATAAAATCCCATTCTATTTCCTCTCTACTCATTCTAGTTCACTAGGTTTAGCAAACCAAGTGAACTAGTTTCTTCAAAGACCGAAGAAGGAGCTAAAGGTTGGAGCTTTCAAGTGGATCTATCTTCGGCGTACGGAGACGACGAGAAGGAGCCATCGGACCACCACCGGAGCTTGAAGACGAAGGAGTTCAAGACAAGCTAGGTATAACCATCTCTATCCGAGTAGCTAAATATCTTTAGCTTAGTATGCTAGTTTTAGTTTAGGTAAAGATCCCGACCTAGCTTAGTCCATGTTGCCTCTTGCGTTAAAATTTTGATTTTATACCGTTTCCGCCTCCCCGTAAGAACCGGGGGTCGCAACGTGGACTTACAGTGGTATCAGAGCCTAACTAAACTTAAACTAGCTTGGTAGTGAAGTGTAACGAAGTTCGGAACCGAAAAAAATCACAAAACCGGATAATCACAAAAACTGAGTTTCTGTTGAAATTTTTTCTGCTCAAAATGAAAAACTTTATACTCCTAAATTCGGCTCAGGGTTTTGTGTGAACACCCAAGAAAAACGATACAGTGATTCGCCTAAAGTGCCGCGCTTCCGCCGCGTGATCCTTCTTAGACGCCGCTGAACCGCCGCGACTTGGTGTCTTCTCTGCATCGTTTTTCGTGCAGTGTGTTTGTGTGTTGGTTTTGGGATTTTTAAAATATATTATATGTGCCCAGATTTTCCAGAAAAGAAATTTCCTTTTGGGGTCCTATAATTCCGTATTTTTTTCCGAACTTCACTGCACTTTGACTATGATGGTTATATCTGTGATGCTTGCATGTATTGAACGTCGGCTAATCACTATAAGTCGATTAGTCGGGGTTATACATGATCTGTAATGTGCTGGAATGTGTATATGAATGTGTTGGACTGTCGCGGGTGAATAGCCGGGGTGGATGTGAGATGAGCTTTTGTTTTTCTTTCATTCATTGTAAATGTAAATTGATGTAATAATATTATTTGTTTGGCCGCACAACCGGGTCGGGGTTGTAGCCGTCATTGTATAATTCTTTTTACTGTTTTTGCTCCTAGGATAGACCCATGGAGGGGTGCACAAACTACCGAGTACTTGGCGGGTAGTTTGCCGCACCCGTAGGGGTCTTGGGTGGGGTATTTGGCTATTCACCGCGACCGTGTTATCCGCTTTTCGTTTCAGGCTCGAAAGGATTGCGGATTGCTAGTATATCCAATGCATTCATCTGTGATCTGTAATGTCTATCATTGCTTACTATTTAGGCGTTGCTTATGTTTTACAGACGCGCTAGCCCAGCCCCCGCTCTGTCGTTAGTTAAGTAACCTAACGGGTAATGACGGGGCCCAGTGGCGAATGCGAATGGCATAAGCGTACGTCATATTTTGGTTGTTTTCTGCAATGGTAGGGTTAAATGATGGGACGCATTAAAAGTACTAATGCAAGAATATCACGCATTAAAAGAACTAATGCAAGATAATAAACCAAGTTAAAGTCGTTGGAACACTTTCGAAAAACCACTCGGTTCTTTTCAAAATAACTTTTAAATGCGGAGCTTGAGCCACTCCTTCTAAAAGCTATCTCGTTCCATCGATTAAATCAAGTTCACTACGTTCACGGTTTCGCCAAAACCATTCGTAGCCCTCCGTCGTTTCGTATGAATATTCAATAAGTATTCAAGCTGTGTTTGTTGACCTTCGTCAAAGCATAGTGATTGGTAGCTATTGGGTATTCATATGTAGCATAGATAGATGCGTTGGTTTGGGACATTCGCATTACCTTGTTGACCTTCGTCAAGGGTACATACGGGTGGATTCAAATTAACCTGGATAATGACGGGCAGAACTTGACATGTGACTTATGATTTGTTGACCTTCGTCAAGGTCATAAGAGCATGGGGCAAAAATCCACATCGGGAGTTTCATAAGTACTGAAACTTGCTAGATTTGCATACCATTTGGAGTGTGATGATTCTGGTAGGATTCCTTCAGTTTCGTCACGCGATGATATTTGGATCCCGATCCTACTGTGAGTATATGCTACTCCTCGGGAAATTTCTCACTTAACGATCAATGCTATAAACCTAGTAGGTGCCTAGAAAGGTGTTAGCGGGGCTACGCCCCCAGGGAAAAGAGGTTCTCTAATTAAGGAACTTCGCGAAAGCGTTGGAAAACCTCCCTCGAAGTACCGACACCGGCCTGGCTGAACGGTTAAGCAAGTATTGTACGGTGGGATTGATCCTGACTAATTCTTCCTTTATGGTTTGAGGAGGGATTCGAGAAACAGTGGGAGCCATCCTGTTTAGACAAACTAAAAACCACTCTAAACTTGCAAGAGCATCATGCTGAGTGTTTCTTCTTCTCTCTCCTAATTGCAGCGACCAATCAACATGACTGGACTTAAGTTACTCCTAGATAAAAACAAACTGACAGGGCCAAACTACAAAGATTGGCTCAGGAATGTCACGATAGCAATCACTTATGACAAGCTGGGGTATCTTCTTACCACCAAAGCTCCCCCTGTCCCTGGTCCAACTTCCAGTGTCGCGGATAAGGAAATCCGCAAGACTTGGGAGATTGATAGCGCGAAGGCCAAGTGCCTCCTGCTTGCCTCGATGGACAACGAACATCAGAGGAGGCATGAGAATATGGACATGGAGTCCATATTGCTCCATACAAAAGAACTGTATGGAGAGCAATCACGTATCGCAAGATACGAAGCGTCGAAAAAGTTATTTTCGACAAGAATGGCCGTCGGATCATCAGTAGCCGAGCATGTGCTAAAGATGATCGGCTTCATTGAGGAGCTCGCTGACCTAGGGATCACATTGGAGAGTGAGCTATATACGGATATAGTTCTCCAGTCCCTTCCTTCCACTTACGCCCAGTTTATACTGAACTTCAACCTACAAGAAAAAGAGGTTGAACTATCAGAGCTCCTCAACATGCTGAGGAGCGCAGAGGGCACCCTACAGAAAGGTAGGGAAACATCCACTTTGTTTGTAGGAGGATCATCTTCTTCTAGGTCCAAGGCGAAAGCCAAGGGAAAGAAGAAGAAGGCCCCCGCCAAACCAAGGGGCGGTGTTGGTAAAGTGGATACGAAGGGAAAAGGCAAAGCAACAAAGATAGCGGGGAAGCTTGTGGATAAGGAAGAATGCTTCTATTGTCATAAGAAAGGACACTGGAAGAATGATTGCAGGGCCTGGAAGGCCAGAACACAGGAATTGAAGCAGGTTGCAGCTTCAGCTTCAGGTGTGTATGTTATTGAAAACTGTCTTTCAATAAACTCTACTTCCTGGGTATTGGATACCGGATCAGGATCTCATATCTGTAATTCTTTGCAGGCGTTGAGAAACCGTAGTGTTTTGAAGGCAGGTGACATGACCCTCAAAGTTGCGAACGGAGCTAGCATGGATGCTAAAGCCGTGGGGGACTATCACCTGGGAATGTCAGATGGACATGTTTTGGTTTTGCGTAATTGCTTTTTTGTACCCAACGCAACTTGTAATATCATTTCTGTATCTTTAGTTTCTAAAGAAGGTTATGAATTTGCGTTTGTAAGTAATGTTGTAAACATTCACCTTAATCAAGTTTTGATTGGGTCAGGTACATTGAGTAATGGTATATACGTGTTAAACCAACCACAGATTTTCAACGTCCAGAATACACACAAAAGAAAGTCTCTGGAAATAAATCAGACTTTCTTATGGCATTGTAGATTGGGTCACATCAATGAGAGAAGGTTGACTAAGTTACATACAGAAGGATATTTGAATGCGTTCGAATATCAATCGTATGCCACTTGTCAATCTTGTCTCAAAGGAAAGATGACAAAGACTCCGTTTACTGGACAAGGAGTAAGAGCGAGCGAGCTCTTAGGACTCGTACACAGTGACGTGTGCGGTCCAATGTCTACACATGCCCGAAGCGGACATTCTTACTTCATTACTTTTACGGATGACTTCTCAAGGTACGGTTATGTCTTCTTAATGAAACATAAGTCCGAGGCCTTTGGAAAATTCCAGGAGTATAAGAATGAAGTAGAGAAACAGACCGGCAAAAGTATTAAGATTCTAAGATCGGATCGAGGTGGAGAATACTTAAGTGCCGAATTCCTGAATTACTTAAAAGAGAATGGTATTCTCTCTCAGCTTACTCCTCCATACACTCCGCAACATAACGGTGTATCGGAGAGACGGAACCGAACCCTATTGGATATGGTTCGGTCCATGATGAGTAACGCTGAGTTACCGCGATCATTCTGGGGATATGCACTAGAAGCAGCTGCGTATCTCTTGAACAAGGCTCCTACCAAGACTGTGCCCACCACCCCATATGAGATGTGGACTGGGAAGAAACCCTGTCTTAATTATCTTAAGGTATGGGGATGTCCAGCTTTTGTAAAAAAGCAGCATGCGGACAAG
The DNA here is from genome assembly GCA_030015575.1 of Agapanthus africanus. Lineage (NCBI taxonomy): Eukaryota > Viridiplantae > Streptophyta > Magnoliopsida > Asparagales > Amaryllidaceae > Agapanthus > Agapanthus africanus. Next base: position 614,192,589 of record JASDDO010000024.1, read on the forward strand.
CTTGAGGCACGTTCAGTACAGTGTAAGTTTGTGGGATACCCAAGGAACTCCAGGGGGTATCTTTTCTATTCCGCTGAGGAACAAAAGGTTTTTGTTTCTCAGCATGCCCGCTTCTTGGAAACTGAGTTTTTGGAAACCCAGATAAGTGGGAACACAATAGAACTGGAAGAAATTCCAGAACCACAGACTGTTACTGAAAGCTTAGTGGAACCAGAGGGTTCAACAGAACAGGACATTCCTACGCCGCTCCGCAGGAGTAGTAGGCAGTCTCATCCGCCCGAGAGATACTGCGGTTTTCTCATAGACGGGGATAGAGAGGATTGCATCATAGATTATGATGAGCCTACTAGCTTCCAGCAGGCCGTTCAGAGCGCTGACTCAGTGAAATGGCTGGATGCAATGCGGACCGAAATGGAGTCCATGTACACCAACAAGGTATGGACGTTGGACATTGCTCCAGACGGGGTAAAACCCGTAGGATGCAAGTGGATCTTCAAAAGGAAGATTGGTGTAGATGGACAGGTTGAGACCTATAAAGCTAGGCTGGTAGCAAAGGGTTTTCGTCAAAGACCTGGCTTGGACTACGACGAAACCTTTTCTCCAGTAGCCATGCTGAAATCCATTCGGATCCTTCTTGCCATTGCTGCCTTCCACGATTATGAGATTTGGCAGATGGACGTAAAAACCGCTTTTCTAAATGGAAATTTAGAGGAGTGTGTCTATATGGATCAGCCAGAGGGTTTCATTCAGAGTGGGAGCAGCGGAAAGGTGTGCAAGTTGCTTAAGTCCATCTATGGACTAAAGCAGGCATCGCGGAGTTGGAACATCTGCTTTGATGAGACGGTCAAAGAATTTGGCTTTATCAAAAATCCAGATGAACCATGCATCTATAGTAGATTTGTAGCGAGAACTGTAGTATTCCTCGTTTTATACGTGGATGACATTCTCTTAATAGGAAATGACATTCCTATGCTACAATCTGTCAAGGGGTTCTTGTCACACAGGTTCTCCATGAAAGACCTGGGTGATGCCTCGTACATTCTGGGTATCCGGATCTACCGTGACAGATCCAAGAGGATATTAGGACTTTCACAGTCCAGGTACATCGACACCATACTGAAGAGATTCAGTATGGAAGATTCCAAGCGCGGTAACCTACCGGCTTGTCACGGGATCACCCTCTCTAAAGAGATGTCTCCCAAGACTGATTTGGAGAGGGATCGCATGTCTATTATACCCTACGCTTCTGCGGTAGGCTCTATAATGTATGCGATGTTGTGTACCAGACCGGATGTAGCTTATGCACTGAGTGTGGTAAGCCGGTATCAGTCTAACCCTGGGGAGAAACACTGGATAGCGGTAAAGAACATTCTCAAGTACCTGAGAAGGACTAAGGAGATGTTCTTGGTGTATGGCGGAAAGGACCTCCAGATCGAGGCCTTTGCTGACTCCAGCTTCCAGAGTGACAAGGATGATTCCAAGTCCATGTCGGGTTTTGTCTTTACCCTCAATGGAGGGGCGGTGTGTTGGAAGAGTTCCAAACAGGAAACCGTTGCAGACTCGACGATGGAAGCGGAATACATCGCTGCATCTGATGCCGCAAAAGAAGCTGTCTGGATGAGGAAGTTCTTGAAAGAACTTCAGGTGGTTCCGTCCATTGTTGATCCAATACCTCTGTATTGCGACAACAACGGGGCTATAGCTTTAGCGAAGGAACCCAGGTCCCATCAGAAATCCAGGCACATCTTAAGGCGGTATCACCTGATCAGGGAGATCGTGGATCGCCAGGAGATCGAGGTTCGGAGAGTCGCTTCAGAAGATAACACTGCAGATCCATTCACCAAGGCCTTGCCCCAGACTCAGTTCGAGCGGCTGATCGAGATGATAGGTCTTCGATACGCCAGTACATGGCCTTAGTGCAAGTGGGAGATTGTTAGTGTATATGCCCTAGAGGCCATTACTGTATCATACTAGTTTGTATATTACTTAATGGATGCTTGGGATATTCACCTTGTATATACAATCTTGCTCAAAATAGTAGTATGCTACTTGGTTTGTTTCTACTTCAATGTGTACTTGTGTTTATTTCAGTATATCACTTATACGCATTAGTGGAGCCCTTAGGATCTTTGCTTGATTACCAGCGTTGTGATGGCAGTCACACTAGTGGGGGCTGGGTAATCTATAAGCACATCCTTATTCAGGTCCCTGGTCGCAGGACTATCGAGACAGGGCATCGATACTCCGGAGTAGACCAGCGCATGCGCTTCTCATCCCAGTGTGGGAGACGGTCTGTCCCACAGCCGTCAGTACGTCGTACTTGAGATAGTATGCGGGTGCTCGTTAGGTTACGGGTACACTGGACAGGACTCGTCGGGAACTGACTAGTTGGTATTATACCTATCGTCAGTTATCAGTTCCCAGGTGACATGAGTACAGCTTAGTCCGCTGACTTGACACTGTCACTTCGCCTCGGGTGTGTTCCCACTGTACTTTGATCACTACCCTACCACGGCTCAAAGGAGTCGTGCAAACAGGTGGTGGTTGGGTGCAGTCCCGAAGCACTTGGAGGCAGTGACGGTTAGACAGGATTCGTCTCTCCCGGTATTGGGGGTTGACATCGCGCTGTGTCTAGGAGAGCCATTACACGAGTAGTCCCTGGCCAGGGCAAACGAGATATACTGGTAGGTTTCCAATGTTATCTCAGGGTGTATTGGGCTTCACTCCGGCACGACTTGTACCGCTATTGGGGGACTGACGTTTACCGCCCCCTAGGCCCGCCATGCGATGTATCAGACGAACAGACCGGACTGTATGGAGAATGTCACACTCAGGCTCAGTAGGAGTTCAGATGGGTTTCGCCTCGTCGGTCTTCTTGTCGGCATTACCTGGGGACCGTTACGCACAGCTAGTGCCGCTTGCGGTCTGTGGTTAAACCCACTGCCAGCGTAGTGTCGAGTCTTTAGAGTCCCACACAGAAAGCTTTTCGCCTTTAGGCAAAAGAGTAGAGGTCGCATGGTATTGCGACAGGTCGCATGGTTTTGCGACAGGGTTCGGTCACATCCGTGCACTTGTGCACGTACAGTGTCCGGACAGTTTACACTAGCGGGCTTTGGTTTAAGCCAGATCCTAGTGTACCTTATGGGATTGGATTTATCCAGTTTGCATTCGTGTTCCTCGGAACGCGGATGCGGGTGTGTATGCACAGTTGACAGGGAGGCAGAGGCAGCGGATTCTCATTAGGGTTGTTGACAGTTGACCGTTGACTTTTTGACTTTATGCTCAACCCTAATGAGAATATGATTTGTGATTAACTATTATATTAATTAAGTATTATGGTGATATGGTTGTTGACTTGTTGACTTTTGTTGACTTGTTGACTTTGGTGACTTGTTGACTTTTGTTGACTTGTTGACCGGTTGACTAGGCTTGACTAGTTGACCATCATGATGACCATGGTTATCATTTCATGCCAAAGACTTTTTTCTTGCTTGCTTTTTGAGTAAAATGAGTGCATGATATGATAACCTTATGGTTGCTTCTAACCATTACCAAAAGACTTTTTTGATATGATGAGTTATGATCACTTTGGATTATGAGAGGGAAAAAGGAAAAAGAGAGCCTCATTCTTTCTTGCTCATTCTCTCTCTTGTTCTTGAGCTCTCCCCTTGCTCTCACCCTCAACCTCTTGCTCCCTCTCTTGATCTATGGTTCTCTTGTCTCATGAGTTGAGAATCAAGAACCATAGATAAAATCCCATTCTATTTCCTCTCTACTCATTCTAGTTCACTAGGTTTAGCAAACCAAGTGAACTAGTTTCTTCAAAGACCGAAGAAGGAGCTAAAGGTTGGAGCTTTCAAGTGGATCTATCTTCGGCGTACGGAGACGACGAGAAGGAGCCATCGGACCACCACCGGAGCTTGAAGACGAAGGAGTTCAAGACAAGCTAGGTATAACCATCTCTATCCGAGTAGCTAAATATCTTTAGCTTAGTATGCTAGTTTTAGTTTAGGTAAAGATCCCGACCTAGCTTAGTCCATGTTGCCTCTTGCGTTAAAATTTTGATTTTATACCGTTTCCGCCTCCCCGTAAGAACCGGGGGTCGCAACGTGGACTTACACTTATGGACTACCATGTCCCTACTAGTATGATCCGCATCATAGTCCAGGTAGTCAAGTACACATCCTAAGGGCTTTACCAACATATAACGATAAGACAGTATAAAGAGACAAGTATCCATGTTAAAGTAAAGAGCAACCAGATAGCATACTATCATATCGAGCAAGAAAGTCCTCTTTATATATGTCCAAGCATCCAATATAATATACATCATCTGTACAATACTGGCCTCTAGGGCATACATACAACTAATAGTGTCGCGCAACAACAGAATCGCTGACAGATGTTAACACGACAAACGACTGATCTAGCTAACACGACTCTCGTCCTAAGCCTCTGATACTCCCGCGACGGTCACGAAAACAGTCTTGACGACTATGCCTCTGTCTTTGAGCTGGTTTACCGGTACGAGTCCTCCACTGTTCCGGAACTCCCAAAGTCTCTGGAAGGCGTGCCTCGTCAACTGGGGCTGCATCCACTGGTTCTATGTAGGTGACAGAATGCTGAGTGCTGATCGCAAGGAACAACTGGGTAACAGGGGTGAAAACCTCCTGTCGCTGCGCTCGAATGGCCTCAACCAATAAACTCATTGTCTGGCGCATGTCCTGCATCTCTTCCACAAGCCTAGCGATACTGTCAGTCGAAGGCGGATCCATCTGCTCCTGTGCAACGAGCGTGCCATCCTGGTCAGTCCTCGTCCTACCCGAGTCCAACCTGACCTAAGCCCTCGCTGCATCACTCTGAGTCCGCATAGTCATCGGCGGCAAATGCTATGATTGGAAAAAGGATTCGATAAGAACACGGAAATCGAATCACAAGGATATGTATCATCAAAGAAGGAATTTCAAGCAATTGTACTTAGGTCGCTTTAGGTGGAGTACCGCATCGTGAGTATGCCGCGGACATACACACAGTACGTTACTCTGCTTAAGCTACCTACTCCATCATACCATTGTAAGTCCACGTTACCACTCCCGGTTCTTTCGGGCTTGCGGAAACGGTGAAAAACGATTTTTCGGGTCATGGTAACATGGACTAGAAAACCCGGATATTTGCTAAACAACACATAAGCAACTAACAAGAGCTTTACCTACTCGGTTAGGGGGTTATACCTTAACTTGAACTCCTTCTCTGGGACTCCTTGTGGTGGTCGGATGGTTCTCTTCTCGTCGCCTTCTCTTGCCGAAGATGGATCCACCTGAGGGTCTCTACCTTGAGCTCCTTCCTCGAACTTGAGGTAACTAAAGTATTAGGTTTGCTAAACCTTCAACCTTAGGATGAGTAGAGATGAGTTTTGGTGTTTTATCTCCAAGGCAAATGGTTCTCAACACATGAGAGATTTTTGCCTTGAGCTAGAGGAAGAGGGAGAGCAATAGATGAGAGAGAATGAATATGAGAGAATGATAATAGTTTTGCAACCATATCCAATATATGTGAATTAACTAATTAATAATATTAATCAAAACGGAAAAAGGTGATGGTAGGTTGAAAAGACCATTATCTTTTCACATTAAATGAGTTTTGCAAAGATTAAAGAGCATCTTTGCTTGAAATGATGATGGTCAATGTTTCAACCTTGGTCAACAAGTCAACCATGGTCAAAAGGTCAACTACCCTAACCATTACACAATTTCTTTTAATTAATATTATTAATTGATATTTCACATAATCATTAGGGTTTGGTAAAAGGCAACCGTCAACTGTGCATACACACCCGTACCAAAACCCTAATGAGAATCCTCTGCCTCTGTCTCAGTCAACTGTGCATACACACCCGCATTCGTGTTCCGAGGAACACGAATAAAATGAGATAAAACTAACCCCAAAACATATACTAGGATCTGGCTTAAATCAAAGCCCGCTAGTAATAACTGTCCGGACACTAAACGTGCACAAGTGCGCGGATGTGAACGAACCCGTCGCAAAACCATGCGATCTCTACTCGGTTTTGCCCAAAGGCGAATAACCCTCTGTGTGGGACTCTAAAGACTCGACACTACGCTGGCAGTGGGTTTAACCACAGACCGCAAGCGGCACTAGCTGTACGTAATGGTCCCCAGGTAGATGCTGATGAGAAGACAGATGAGGTGAACCCATCCGATCTCCTACTGAGCCTGTATGTGACAATCTCCGTATAGTCCGGTCCGTTCGTCTGAGAATATCGCATGGCGGGAATAGGGGGCGGTAAACGTCAGTCCACTAATAGCGGTACTAGTCGTGTCGGAGTGTAGCCCAGAACACCCTAAGATAACAATGGAAAACTACCAGTATATCTCGCTTGCCCTGGCCAGGGACTTTGTGTAATGGCTCTCCTAGACACAGCGCGATATCAACCCCCAATATCGGGAGAGACGAATCCTGTCTAACCGTCACTGACTCCAAGTGCTTCGAGACTGCACCCAACTACTACCTGTTTGCATGACTCCTTTGAGCCGTGGTAGGGTAGTAATCAAAGTACAGTGGGAACACACTCGAGGCGAAGTGACAGTGTCAAGTCAGCGGACTAAGATGTACTCATGTCACCTGGGAACTGATAACTGACGATAGGTATAGTACCAGTTCCAGACGAGTCCTGTCCAGTGTACTTGTAACCTAACGAGCAAGCGCATACTATCTCATGTACGACGTGTTAGTGTATATGCCCTAAAGGCCATTACTGTATCATACTAGTTTGTATATTACTTAATGGAAGCTTGGGATATTCACCTTGTATATACAATCTTGCTCAAAATAGTAGTATGCTACTTGGTTTGTTTCTACTTCAATGTGTACATGTGTTTATTTTTCTATATCGCCTATACACATTAGTGGAGCCCTTAGGATCTTTGCTTGATTACCAGCGATGTGATGGCCGTCACACTAGTGGGGCTGGGTAATCTATAAGCACATCCTTATGCAGGTCCCTGGTCGCAGGACTATCGAGACAGGGCATCGATACTCCGGAGTAAACCAGCGCATGCGCTTCTCATCCCAGTGTGGGAGACGGTCTGTCCCACAGCCGTCAGTACGTCGTACTTGAGATAGTATGCGGGTGCTCGTTAGGTTACGGGTACACTGGACAGGACTCGTCGGGAACTGACTAGTCGGTATTATGCCTATCGTCAGTTATCAGTTCCCAGGTGACATGAGTACAGCTTAGTCCGCTGACTTGACACTGTCACTTCGCCTCGAGTGTGTTCCCACTGTACTTTGATTACTACCCTACCACGGCTCAAAGGAGCCGTGCAAACAGGTAGTAGTTGGGTGCAGTCCCGAAGCACTTGGATGCAGTGACGGTTAGACAGGATTCGTCTCTCCCGATATTGGGGGTTGACATCGCGCTGTGTCTAGGAGAGCCATTACACGAGTAGTCCCTGGCCAGGGTAAACGAGATATACTGGTAGGCTTCCAGTGTTATCTCAGGGTGTTTTGGGCTTCGCTCCGGCACGACTTGTACCGCTATTGGGGGACTGACGTTTACCGCCCCCTAGGCCCGCCATGCGATGTATCAGACGAACAGACCGGACTGTACGGAGAATGTCACATTCAAGCTCAGTAGGAGTTCAGATGGGTTTCGCCTCGTCGGTCTTCTTGTTGGCATTACCTGGGGACCGTTACGCATAGCTAGTGCCGCTTGCGGTCTGTGGTTAAACCCACTGCCAGTGTAGTGTCGAGTCTTTAGAGTCCCACACAGAAAGTTTTTCGCCTTTAGGCAAAAGAGTAGAGGTCGCATGGTTTTGCGACAGGTCGCATGGTTTTGCGACAGAGTTCGGTCACATCCGTGCACTTGTGCACGTACAGTGTCCGGACAGTTTACACTAGCGGGCTTTGGTTTAAGCCAGATCCTAGTGTACCTTTTGGGATTGGATTTATCCAGTATGCATTCGTGTTCCTCGGAACGCGGATGCGGGTGTGTATGCACAGATGACGGGGAGACAGAGGCAGCGGATTCTCATTAGGGTTGTGGACAGTTGACCGTTGACTATTTGACTTTTTGCTCAACCCTAATGAGAATATGATATGTGATTAATTATTATATTAATTAAGTATTATGGTGACATGGTTGTTGACTTTTGTTGACTTTGTTGACTTGTTGACTTTTGTTGACTTGTTGACTTTGTTGACCGGTTGACTAGGCTTGACTAGTTGACCATCATGATAACCATAGCCATCATTTCATGGCAAAGACTTTTGCTTGCTTCCTCATTTGTGCAAAATGAGTGCATGAAATGATATGGTTATGGTTGCTTCAACCATCACATAACACTTGATTTGGTATAATGAGTTATGATGGTTTTGGATTATGAGAGGGTGAAAGACAAAAGACTTGCTCATTCTTTCTTGCTCATTCTCTCTCTTTTTCTTGAGCTCTCTTGCTCTTGCTTTCACCCTCTTCCTCTTGCTCCCTCTCTTGACTCTATGGTTCACATATCTCATGAATTGAGAATCAAGAACCATAGATAAAATCCCATACAAACTCTTCTCTACTCATTCTAGTTCATAAGGTTTAGCAAACCGAGTGAACTAGTTTCTTCAAAGTTCGAAGAAGGAGCCAAAGGTTGGAGCTTTCAGGTGGATCTATCTTCGGCGTACGGAGACCACGGGAAGAAGCCAATCCGGACCACCATCGGAGCTTGAAGACGAAGGAGTTCAAGACAAGCAAGGTATAACCCCCTAACCGAGTAGTTAGAAACTCGTAGTTAGGTTGTTAGTTAGATGTTTAACCAAGATCCGGGCTATAGGTCCATGTTACCACCTCTATAAAAATCGTTTTTTACCAAGTTCTGCATGCCCGAAAGTACCGAGAGAGGTAGTATGGACTTACAGTGGTATCAGAGCCTAGTTAAACTCTATCTAACATGTTAGCAAGTAACTAGAAGATCGATCAAAGAAAAAGTCCCGAAAACGAACCCCAAAATTCGAAGTTTCTGTCGATTTTTATACTGTTCAAAAGTTGATTATTTTCACACCTAAAATCGGCTCAGGCTTTTGTGTGAACACCCACCAAAATTGGTCCAACGATCGAGTCAAAGCGCCGCGGAAACGCGGCGGGAGCACGCTCCCGCCGTGGATCCGCGGCCGAGTTGACTCGGCCGAGGTCCATGTTTGGTGCAGTGTTATTCTGGGGTTGTTTTGGGATTTTTGGAATATATGTTTTCTGCCCAGATTTTCCAGAACGAAAATTTTATTTTTGGGGTCCCGAAAATCCGTATTTTTGATCGAACTTCTAAAAGACTTAAGCTAACGGGTTTTTCTGTAATGTGTTATTTGTATTGAACGTCTACTAATCGCTATATGTCGATTAGTGGGGGTTATACAAATCTGTGATCTGTAATGTTGCTGGAATGTGTATATGAATATGTTGGATTGTCGCGGGTGAATAGCCGGGGGTTGTGAGACGAGAGTTTTCTTTTCTTTCAATTCATGTAAATTTGTAAATTGATGTAATAATTATTTGTATGGCCGCACAACCGGGTCGGGGTTGTAGCCGTCATTGTATAATTTCTTTTTACTGTTTTTGCTCCTAGGATAGACCCATGGAGGGGGTGCACAAACTACCGGGTATGCCGAAGTGTCGAGTGGCCTACTCATGGAGATGAGGGAGGTTGCTACGCTTCGGGTACTTGGCGGGTAGTTTGCCGCACCCGTAGGGGTCTTGGGTGGGGTATTGGCTATTCACCGCGACCGTGTAATCTGTTTTTCGTTACAAGCTCGTGCGAATTACAAATTCCTAGTATATCCAATGTATTCATCTGTGATCTGAAATGTTTATCATTGCAGTATATCTATATATGATATTATTTAGGCGTTGCTTATGTTTTACAGACGCGCTAGCCCAGCCCCCGCTCTGTCATTAGTTAAGTAACCTAACGGGTAATGACGGGGCCCAGTGGCGAATGCGAATGGCATAAGCGTACGTCATATTTTGGTTGTTTTCTGCAATGGTAGGATTAAATGTTGGGACGCATTAAAAGAACTAACGCAAGAATATCACGCATTAAAAGAACTAATGCAAGATAATAAACCAAGTTAAAGTCGTTGGAACACTTTCGAAAAACCACTCGGTTCTTTTCAAAACCAACTTTTAAATGCGGAGCTTGAGCCACTCCTTTTAAAAGCTATCTCGTTCCATCGACTATATCAAGTTCACTACGTTCACGGTTTTGCCAAAACCATTCGTAGCCCTCCGTCGTTTCGTATGAATATTCAATAGTATTCAAGCTGTGTTTGTTGACCTTCGTCAAGGCATAGTGATTGGTAGCTGTTGGGTATTCATATGTAGCATAGATAGATGCGTTGGTTTGGGACATTCGCATTACCTTGTTGACCTTCGTCAAGGGTATATACGGGTGGATTCAAATTAACCTGGATAATGACGGGAAGAACTTGACATGTGACTTATGATTTGTTGACCTTCGTCAAGGTCATAAGAGCATGGGGCAAAAATCCACATCGGGAGTTTCATAAGTACTGAAACTTGCTAGATTTGCATACCATTTGGAGTGTGATAATTCTGGTAGGATTCCTTCAGTTTCGTCACGCGATGATATTTGGATCCCGATCCTACTGTGAGTATATGCTACTCCTCGGGAAATTTCTCACTAAACGATCAATGCTATAAACCTAGTAGGTGCCTAGAAAGGTGTTAGCGGGGCTATGCCCCCAGGGAAAAGAGGTTCTTTAATTAAGGAACTTCGCGAAAGCGTTGGAAAACCTCCCTTGAAGTACCGACACCGGCCTGGCTGAACGGTTAAGCAAGTATTGTGCGGTGGGATTGATCCCGACTAATTCTTCCTTTATGGTTTGAGGAGGGATTCGAGAAACAGTGGGAGCCATCCTGTTTAGACAAACTAAAAACCACTCTAAACTTGCAAGAGCATCATGCTGAGTGTTTCTTCTTCTCTCTCCTAATTGCAGCGACCAATCGACATGACTGGACTTAAGTTACTTCTAGATAAAAATATACTGACAGGGCCAAACTACAAAGATTGGCTCAGGAATGTCAAGATGGCAATCACTTACGACAAGCTGGGGAATCTTCTTACCACCAAAGCTCCCCCTGTCCCTGGTCCCACTTCCAGCGTCGCGGATAAGGAAATCCGCAAGACTTGGGAGATTGATAGCGCGAAGGCCAAGTGCCTCGTACTTGCCTCGATGGACAATGAACATCAGAGAAGGCACGAGAATATGGACCTGGAATCCATATTTCTTCATACAAAAGAACTGTATGGAGAGCAGTCTCGTATCGCAAGATACGAAGCGTCGAAAAAGCTATTTTCGGCAAAGATGGCCGTCGGATCATCAGTAGCCTAGCACGTGCTAAAGATGATCGGCTACATTGAGGAGCTCGCGGACCTAGGGACCACATTGGAGAGTGAACTATATACGGACATAGTTCTCCAGTCCCTTCCTTCCACTTACGCCCAGTTTATACTGAACTTCAACTTGCAAGAAAAAGAAGTTGAACTTTCAGAGCTCCTCAACATGCTGAGGAGCGCAGAGGGCACCCTACAGAAAAGTAGGGAAACATCCACTTTATTTGTAGGAGGATCATCTTCTTCTAGGTCCAAGGCGAAAGCCAAGGGAAAGAAGAAGAAAGCCCCCGCCAAACCAAGGGGCGGTGTTAGTAAGGTGGATACGAAGGGAAAAGCTAAAGCAACAAAGAAAACGGGGAAGCTTGTGGATAAGGAAGAATGCTTCTATTGTCATAAGAAAGGACACTGGAAGAATGATTGCTGGGCCTGGAAGGCCAGAACACAGGAATTGAAGCAGGTTGCAGCTTCAGCTTCAGGTGTGTATGTTATTGAAAACTGTCTTTCAATAAACTCTACTTCCTGGGTATTGGATACCGGATCAGGATCTCATATCTGTAATTCTTTGCAGGCGTTGAGAAACCGTAGTGTTTTGAAAGCAGGTGACATGACCCTCAGAGTTGCGAACGGAGCTAGCATGGATGCTAAAGCCGTGGGGGACTATCACCTGGGAATGTCAGATGGACATGTTTTGGTTTTGCGTAATTGCTTTTTTGTACCCAACGCAACTTGTAATATCATTTCTGTATCTTTAGTTTCTAAAGAAGGTTATGAATTTGCGTTTGTAAGTAATGTTGTAAACATTCACCTTAATCAAGTTTTGATTGGGTCAGGTACATTGAGTAATGGTATATACGTATTAAACCAACCACAGATTTTTAATGTCCAGAATACACACAAAAGAAAGTCTCCGGAAATAAATCAGACTTTCTTGTGGCATTGTAGACTGGGTCACATCAATGAGAGAAGGTTGACTAAGTTACATACAGAAGGATATTTGAATCCGTTCGAATATCAATCGTATGCCATTTGTCAATCCTGTCTCAAAGGAAAGATGACAAAGACTCCGTTTACTGGACATGGAGTAAGAGCGAGCGAGCTCTTGGGACTCGTACACAGTGACGTGTGCGGTCCAATGTCTACACATGCTCGAAGCGGCTTGATTAATCCAAAAATTTGTAGTTTACCGTAATCAGAAACGGCGTCGCTTCGCAGCTAGCCGGTGAATACGGGTCGATCCGCAGGGATGGTTAATTTCTGATTTTGTGTTATAACGAGTTGATTCAAATCGTTGTTGGTTTTTTTATCGATTGAGTTTAAGACGAATTTATGTGATGAGAAAGAACTCATTAGGGTTAGGTCGAAGGTAGGTGTGTTGAGATCAATGTGTTCACCTCTTTCAATGTCGTGATTTAAGCTTTTAGGAAAGTCACAACAATCAATAGGAAAAGGGATTAGGATGATCGGGAAGAAACTAAGTTTCTTCCTCTAGATCCTTGTCCGTCTTTTCTTATTCATTGATGTGATCTTCATGGACATCATATAAGTCCGGCCTTTTATACTACGGAACACCGTTACCTTGTACGTAGGGTGCTGTAGGGGGCGGATCGTATATGTGTGCATGAAGGTTTCTTTTAAAAATAAGTTGACATTGAAGGAGGTGAGAGACATCCGTCTCTCACTCACTCCCTTGTTCCTAACCCTAACGAGCGAGAATTTTACTCGCACATTAGGGAATTATGAGTAAGAATCATTTTTATGTTTTATGTTTTAAATAGTTACCTCACGACAGATTAAAAATTAGCTAACTAGCAATTAAATGATTACTAAGGCAAATAGAACAATTATACTAATGCAGGAATTAAATAAAATTAAAGACTTACGCGAAGAAGATGATGCTCTTGATTCCTTCAACAAATCTCACTTTTATTGAATATAAAGAGGCATACAATTTTTTAGATCTAGATTACAATTTATAAGTAACTAGTGAAGCTAGGGTTACAGACTCTCGTAGACATGAATTTACTGATTTACCCCCTAAAAATCCCAACACATGAAACGACACACCGACACAAGAAGTCGGTGCCGACACGGGCACCATATGGCCGCGTTTCCGCGGCAAAGACATGCCTTTGGCCGCGGATCCGCGGCCATTTGGTAGGCTGGGCCCACCATCTTTCTGTGGTTGGTTGATCTTCTCTTGGGCTCTCTTTTTTTACTGTTCTTTTCTCTGTTGGGCTTTCTAGTATTCTCCAGATTCTCAGTGAACCTTGTAAGGATCTTTTTGACCGTTTCTCTTGACGTTCGTCTCGGCTTGAGTAGGATCCGTGTGCTGGTTGGTCAAAAGTTCATTTCCTGTATCATCTTTGTCTTTTTCACTGTATTTGCTTCAAAAGTCTGTATCCTGTATCATGTAACAAACGATCGTCAAAAGCACCTGTTTACTTATAAATTGCACAAAAATGGGGCGTATGAATTGCAATATTATGATGTGAACAAATACCCCCAAACTTACCTTTTGCTCGTCCTCGAGCAAATTTATTAGTTTATTCTAACCTAGCCACATTTTCGCAGGGAAACGCGATTGCACTGAGCACGTGCAACAAGCCGTTAAACCTCCAGGTGTCCCTGGTAGGAGGAGTGTTGTCTCCTGAGGGTTTTCAGCGGATTACACCCACAAAATCCTATCAATTTGGTTTCTCAACTTTTGTTCTCCAATCAGGTTTTCTAATAAGGAATTCTATTATCTTATACTTGCAAATTATCCGCCCGTATTTTTCACACTTCCTTATCATGCAACTTAAGATTATACATGTTCCATAAAATTACTTAGAATTCAGTATTTCATAAGTTTTTCTTCTAGAGTCTCATCTCCACTTAGGAATTTCTATCAACTCTTATTAAAGATACAAGTTTTATTTTTCATTCCTTTCTCTTATCTAAACTCTAATCACATATCCCCACGTGTGTGTAATTTTTACCCCTACACTTGGAAATTCAAATCAAGCAATCGTACCCTCGTCCATTGTTCAAAGCACATAACTTTCGCTTACATATCCTTCATGCGACCGTTAATACTTCTTGAGGTACCAACAGCCGATTACAAGATACGTTAGGCCTTTAAAGCATATTTCCTAGTTTTGCAACACCCAGGGCTTTTAGCAGTGACTCCCAAACCAGTTGGTCTAAGGCACTAGGTGATGAAGCACCCTCGCTAATTAATTTTCTAGCCCTAAGTAATCACAAAAACCAGTGTCCATTTTTTTAATCACACTTTTTTTTGTTTATGATCATTGTGCTAAGGACTTTTAGACAAGAGTAATTCAAGGTCTCTTCTACTAATCCAAGTTTCAAGGCGCGTGATTGTGCATTTTGTAGGGTACATGTTTTCAGAATCTAAACTCAAGCTAGGAACTATCTTTCGAACTTATACTTTAATAAGAGCATTAATACTCTTCCCTCGTTTTGGCTTAACCCACGAAGTGAACCCAAAATTTGCCTATTTCTAAATAACCTACAAAGACATATACTCTCTCTCGCTAAACTTTAAGGAATGTTATTTTTAGGGTTTTAATTTGCTAAGTCTAGGATCTAGTTTTTCCTACTCAGTTAACCTTTTATCAAACTCAAATTAATTAACCAAAATTGAATACAACAATTTTTATAAATTTTCAAATTTTTTCAAATTTTTATGATTTTTATATTTTCTAAATTTTTTTTTCTTTCAAATTTTTCAGATTTTTATGATTTTTGTATAAAGATGCAATGCAGAAATTAAATATGCAAAAAGGAAAACAAAATATATACAATATGCAATGCAAGGATAACTATGTACATCACCCTCTAACACCCCCAAACTTGAGCAAAGCAGTGCCCTCACTGCCCGGCCCCACGTCGCGCTCGTGAGCGGGAACGTGATCTCTCCCCCCTAGCCAGAAGTGTTTGTATCCCTCTCTCAATCTCCGTCAACCGACGGTCGTGCTCTCGTGCCGATGCCCGAAACTCATCCCTCAAAGAGTCTAATCTCCTCACTGTTCTTCTCATTAATCGCGCATGTTCTTGGGGAGTTAACTCTTCCCCGCTCGAAGTCGAGCTCGAGCTGGGGGTGTGTGCAGGTATGTTTTCTCCCAGTTCTGTCCGTGTTCAAATATCCGTCAGTCTAGAGTAAGACGACGAGATGCCCTCTAAGAGTGGTCGAACTACGGTACCGTCTGTCAAATAAGAGTCAAATTCCTCGGCCGGGAGGAAATAACGGCAGAGTTGGGTCACGAGCATGGGACATGGATATACACTACCTCGTTTACCCGAACCTATGGAGTATAGCAAAACTGTGCACATGTCGAATCTAGGGTTTTTCGTCATTAAAGTATGAACGACATGTAAGGAAGGGGTGAAAAAGGTTGTGTTGTGAGAACTTCCAAAAATATTGTTTTGTGCCCACCGGCACACAGTTAAAACATTTGCGAAGAGGGTCCGTGCTTGGATCCCCTTGCGCGGTTCTCGCGCACAGTCATTACCCATTAAAGGAATATAATCTTCAAAGCGAAGGGGTTGTTCGTGTGCCGGTACACGTGGTATTAGTGTCACCTCGTGTATCATATCCCTATCAATGCGAATTTCATTATTTCCCCAAATCAGTTTAATATAACCTAGGTTGTCTAGGCTATTTTCTTCCATTGACTCATAAAATTGGGTAACTAAGCTAGGGACAGCAAATGCAGATCCATGGTTATAGAGGAGGTAATTCCATCCCCTCTGTGCAATTTCGTGTGGGAAGTATGATCCATAGATCTCGTGTGCGAACACCGGTGAGAAATCTCTCTCGTACTGCATTTTGTGGGCCATTTTAAATTTCTACAGTGAAGTATATGTACTAACAGAGAGGAAACAAGAATATGTACCTCCCCTGAAAATTTCAGGGGGAGAAGAGTCGAGACGGCGGCGGATCAGCGGCGGAGGACTGCGTATGCGGCGGTTGCGCGGCGCTCTGGTGGCAGCTCTGCGAAATTTTTCTGGAGGGGACAGGGGGTGGCGGCTAGGGTTTGCTGAAGATGAAATATTTAGGGTATGAAGGCAGGAGGGCTCGGGTTCCATTATATAGGGGGAAAGGGGTGATTTACAAAAAACACCCTCTAAGGTGAGGGTTTTATTCGTAAATGCAGCTATTAATCTGTAAATTTGCCATTAAGTCCAAAAAAAATATATATTATTTTTTTATATTTTTTTCTTTTTTTTTATTTATTTATTTATATTATCTTATTTTTATGGTATTTTGGAAATGTACATGCAAATGATATACACACCCCCAAACTTGTTTGAAATAGTGTCATTGGGAAACAAAGTTTGGGGGTGAAAGCGGAGGAAGATCAATCAGTGTAAAGCGGCTCCTGCAAAAACAGGAGCTCCTCCGAAGGATCCGCAGTGAAGAACGGTTTTAGTCGATGCCCATTTACCTTAAATAAGGTACCGTCTTCAGGGTTCTCAAGATCGACCGCACCGTGCGGATAAACGGTGCGGACCACAAAAGGTCCTCTCCATCTGGACCTGAGCTTACCAGGATGCAAGTGTAACCGAGTGTCATAAAGTAGAACCTGTTGACCAGGTTCAAAAGTTTTTCGTAAAAGGTGTTTATCGTGGAACACCTTGGCTCGGTTTTTAGCAGTTATGGCATTGTCATATGCCTCATCCCTTAGCTCCTCCAACTCATTCAGTTGCAGCTTTCTGTTGCTGCCCGCATCTCCTAAAGACAAATTTAGCTCTTTGATAGCCCAGAAAGCTTTGTGCTCGATCTCCACTGGGAGGTGGCAAGCCTTCCCGTACACAAGCCGGTATGGAGACATACCCAGATCGGTTTTATATGCAGTACGGAAAGCCCATAGTGCATCTATCAATTTAAGCGACCAATCCTTACGGTTTTTGGAAACCGTTTTCTCCAAAATTTGCTTTATCTGCCGATTTGAAACCTCGGCTTGCCCACATGTTTGGGGGTGATATGGCGTTGACAATTTGTGGGTGATAGAGTATTTACGCATTAAGGACTCGAAAGTCCTATTGCAGAAGTGAGAACCATTATCACTTATTATCGCTCGAGGGTGCCCGAATCGAGAAAATATGTGTTCTTTAAGGAATCGAACAACAACTTTATTATCGTTCGTTCGACTGGGCACAGCCTCGACCCACTTAGAAACGTAGTCAACCGCCAATAGAATATACACATTTCCAAAAGAGTTAGGAAATGGTCCCATAAAATCTATACCCCAAACATCAAAAATGTCCACTACCAAAATGGGTTGGAGTGGCATTTCGTTTCTCCGCGAAATCCGGCCCAAATGTTGGCACCGGGAGCAAGTTTTGCAGTATTCAAATGCATCCTTGAAGAGTCGTGGCCAATAGAAACCACACTGCAAAACTTTTTCGGCTTTCTTCTTTGGGCCAAAGTGCCCGCCACATGCTTGATCATGGCAGAAAGACAGCACGCTCTTGACCTCACTCTCGGGCACACACCGACGAATGATTTGGTCGGAACAGTATTTGAAAAGATAGGGTTCATCCCAGTAAAAATGCTTTACTTGGGACAAAAATCGAAGCTTATCTTGTTTCGACCAATCATTAGGAATCAGGCCGGTGGCTAAATAATTTACAATATCGGCGAACCATGGTTCGCAAGAAACGGTCAAGAGCTGCTCGTCGGGAAAAACGTCAGAGATTGGAAGATCGAGCGTGGGCGAAGAAGGAAGTCGTGATAGGTGATCAGCTACTACGTTTTCACATCCCTTTTTGTCCTTAATGACAAGGTCAAATTCTTGCAATAAAAGGATCCAACGTATTAACCTAGACTTAGCATCCTTCTTTGCAAAGAGGTGGCGAAGAGCCGAATGATCAGTATAAACAACGACTGGAGAGCCGATTAAATAAGGCCGAAATTTTTCGAGTGCGAACACAACAGCTAAAAATTCTTTCTCTGTTGTTGTGTAATTAAGTTGGGCCTCATTTAGTGTTCGGCTGGCATAATAAATCACGTGCGGCGTCTTATTAATGTGCTGTCCAAGAACAGCTCCAATTGCAAAGTCTGATGCGTCGCACATGATTTCAAAAGGGTGCGTCCAGTCGGGAGATGAGAGGATGGGTGCAGTGATGAGTGAATGTTTTAAAGACTCAAATGCTTCAGTGCATGTGGAGTCAAAAGCGAAGGTCGTGTCCTTGGCCAGTAAGAGGGTCAAGGGTCTAGCAATCTTGCAAAAGTCCTTGATAAACCGTCTGTAAAAACCGGCGTGGCCAAGGAAGGCTCTAATATCTTTGACGCATTTTGGGGGAGGTAGGTTAGAAATCACTTCGATTTTAGCCCTGTCTACCTCGATGCCGTTTTGCGAGATAACATGTCCTAAGACAATGCCCTCTCGTACCATGAAATGGCACTTTTCCCAATTTAATGTTAGGTTCTTATCCCTGCAGCGGGTAAGAACAGCGTCAAGATGGCGTAAACACTCGTCGAAGGAGTCGCCAAAGATGGAGAAATCGTCCATAAAAATCTCCAAGAACTTTTCGACCATGTCTGAAAAGATCCCCATCATACACCGCTGAAATGTAGCGGGCGCGTTGCATAACCCGAAGGGCATGCGACGATAAGCAAAGGTGCCAAAGGGACAAGTAAAGGTTGTCTTGTCTTGGTCCTCTTTGGCGATGGGGACTTGATTGTAACCGGAATAGCCATCGAGAAAGCAATAGAATTCGTGCCCTGCCAATCGCTCGAGCATTTGGTCAATGAAAGGTAAAGGAAAGTGGTCTTTCCTTGTAGCGGCATTGAGTTTCCTATAGTCTATGCAGACTCGCCACCCAGTTTGGGTGCGAGTGGGAATCAACTCATTTGCCTCGTTTGCAATGACCGTAATGCCCGATTTCTTGGGCACGACGTGGATTGGGCTAACCCATTGGCTATCCGAGATAGGGTAAATGATACCGCTATCCAGACATTTGACAATTTCCTTCTTAACCGCCTCTTTCATTATTGGGTTGAGGCGCCTTTGTGGATCTCGTGCTGGCTTGGCATCATCCATTAAGTGTATATGATGTTCGACTATGAGGGGACTAATCCCCTTAATGTCCGCCATAGACCAGCCGAAAGCTTGCCGATTATTAAGTAAGACCGTCAAGAGAGCCTTCTCTTGCTCAAGAGCTAGAGAAGTTGATATAATGACAGGTAAGGTCTCATTATCACCTAGATATGCATATTTTAGGTGTGTCGGCAAAAGCTTTAATTCGAGTTTAGGGGGTGAAACAATAGATGGTAACAATGGGGTAGTTGTTTCAAACTCGAATGATTCCATCAAAGGTTCGAACTGAGTGTACGCAATAGTGTCGGATGGTTCTACTAACTCATCCGCAAAAGCAAAAGACTCCAAATCAGGTGATGAGTCTTCGAAGTCGTCGACGAATGTAAAACATTCAAAATCATTATCCGCCGCGAAAACTGAGTCGGATTCTAGGAGGAACGCACTAGTGGCGTTAACATTGCTGTGGTCGAATAAAAAATTCTCGAACTCACAGTCCTCCTCCGCGATCTCATTGATCGAGCAAACGTCTAGTACGCTAGCATTGGGCTCAGCAGGCTGACTTCCTAACTTGAAAATATTGAGCTCAATTGTCATATTGCCGAAAGATAAGTTCATTGAACCGTTACGACAATTGATCACTGCGTTGGAAGTAGCCAAAAATGGTCGACCTAATATAACCGGAATTTGGTTCCGGGGGTTCGCAACAGGTTGTGTATCCATCACTATAAAGTCTACGGGGAAAATGAAATCCCCTACTCTTATTAACACATCCTCCAGCTCTCCCCTAGGATGGGTGATCGACCGGTCAGCCATTTGGAGAGTACAGTGAGTGGGCTTAAGCTCTCCAACGCCCAATTGCTCGTACACAGAATAGGGTAGCAAATTGACGCTCGCACCAAGATCTAATAGTGCTCTATTGATGTTCTTGTCCCCAATTGTTATCGAAATGGTAGGACACCCGGGGTCCTTTTGTTTTGGGGGTAAGGAATTTACAAGAGCATCGCTAATAGCACTAGCCACAAAAACTTTCTTTGGCACTTGCGACTTCCTCTTTTTGGTGCACAAGTCCTTTAAAATTTTGGCATATGAAGGAACTTGCTGAATTGCATCCAAAAGAGGGATGTTTATGCTAACCTGTTTAAACAGCTCGAAAATCTTCTCCATTTGAGGAGTTGGTTTATTGGATCTCAACCGATTAGGAAAAGGAACATTTTGAAAGGTGGTTGAGTCCAATTTTTATGGATCAGATTGTCGAGTTGGAACGGTACCTCGTGTAGATGTGTTCATGTCGTGAGAATTAGGTCCGTTCAAGCTAGAAGAGGTAGAGCCATATATGAAGGGTGGAGAATAGGCTCTAAAGAAGAGGAAGATGGTGAAGAAGAAGAAGAAGAAGAAGACCCACCGGCAGGGGTGTCATTGTTAATGCCCACATTGTTCCGCAACACTTTTCCCGATCTCAACGTGGTCACAGCATTCACGTTATGATTTTGCTGATTGTGGGCAGCATGTGCGTGACCGGGGTTGGGCAACGGTTGAGACGGGAGTTTTCCTTTTTCGCGCTCGCTCAAAGCTGCATTAAGTTGTGCAATTTGTGCCTCAATAGATTTGATACTCTGATCGTGGGAGGCACTATTTTGCACTAAAGATTGAATAGAAGTCTCAAGTCTTGCTGTAGACTGTGTAGATTGCTTAAGGAATGCATCTAGACTTCTCTCGAGCGAGCTAACCTTATCATTATTAGGTTGAACATAATTGTTTGGCTGGTACGCATTGTTCGGCACAAAGTTGTTCACCTGATTAGGGTAAGGTTGTTGTTGAAATTGTTGCGGTTGATATTGAGTTTGCGAGGGTGCTTGTTGTTGTTGTGGAGGAGGAGGTCTTTGAAAATTATTATTATTTCCTTGGAATTGTTGATTTTGGTTCCAAGCGAAGTTTGGGTGACTCCTCCACCCCGGATTATACGTCGAAGAGTACGGATCGTTCCTTTGTCGTTGCTGAAATGCAGCATTGACTTGATCCTGTCCTTGAGTGGATGCATTATAAGGACACTCTTCAGTCAGGTGCGATGGATCCGCACAACAAGCACAGACAGTACGTGGGGGCATAGCAGGGGCAGGAGAAGACGACGAGATTTTGGTCTCGATCCCTTCTAGCTTTTTTGTAAGAGCGGCCATCTCGGCCTTCATAGCAATCGACATCTCTATTTGATGTATGCGCGCCCTAGATTGACCACTAGAAGCTGATGTGGTCTTGGTGCTCTCCCACTGTATTGTCTGCTCACTAAGATCCTCGAGAAACTGCCACGCCTCATCATTAGACTTAGAGAGAAAATGACCTTGACAGATGGTTTCTAGCAACTGCTTCGTTGCCGAGTTCAATCCCTCATATAATGTTTGGCAAAGTTGCCAACTTTCTATCCCATGGTGAGGGCATTGAACTAGTAGGTCCTTAAATCTCTCGAAGCACTTCCAGAATGGTTCGGAAGGAAGTTGTTAAAATTGAATTATTTCATTTCGAATTCTGGCAGTTTTATGGTGAGGATAGAACTTTTTCAGAAAAGCCTTCACAAACTCGTCCCAATTTCTTATGGAATGTGATGCGGTGCTATATAGCCACTTGTCGGCTAGGTCACATAAGGTGAAAGGAATGACCCTTAGCCTTATAGCGTCATCACTTAATTGGGTTGTCTTCATCATGCTGCAAACGTTTTGGAATTTATTAATGAAAATATATGCATCTTCGGATTCCAAACTATGAAACTTAGGCAGCATATTGATGAAGTGTGGTTTTATTTCAAAATTATCCCCATTCGCCGGTGGGGGTGAAAGACATGTGGGTAAAGAAGTGCGAACGGGGTAGAAGAGATCCTGGAGCGCAACTCGTGCGGGCGCTACAACAGGCGGTAGATTCGGGTTATTCGCACCTGGCGGAGGTGGAATCATTCCCGTCGGTAAGGTATCGTTGGGGTTGAATCCCGACATACCTTCGAAAGAAGAATTTTAATGTGGAGGTAAGGACGTGGACAGAAGATCGACGAAGGGTTCGTCGAAGGGTTCGTTGGTCGGTACCAACGAAACGCGGACTAATCGGGCGTTAGTATCTCTAGTCCAAAATGACATACACTAAAGGGTAGTGCAGTCAGAAAAAAGAGAAAAACAGAAGGTGGGGGTAAGATAACGTCAGTGAGAATAAGTGGTGGAAGTGAGGTGCAAGTTTTCTTTAGCGGCAAGTTGCAAGTTTTTGAAAAGTTTTGTTTGTGTTTTTTTTTTTTATATTTTTTTATTTGTGTGTGAGTTTTGCAAGGAGTTTTTTTTTTTTTTGAAAACGGACTCGTGACACAACTGTATCAACCACACATGCACAATCAGGCCTAGATCTAGGGTCGCCTAGGTCTACTAGACAGCTCCTAACTAGGGCTAGAAATAGACCTCAAACCGCCTCTTCACGGACAAATACGGCCAGGTAAGTGGGAAGGAACCACCACTACAGTGGGCCTAATTAATAACCACTAGCCTAGACACCGCAATGTCGGTTAGGATAAACGGCCGATGCCTACCCTAGTCCTTTTCCTATTGAGCTCGCTGTCCTTAGGTCTGAGTCTAATCTTTTTTAATTAAAGGTGGTCGATGCAAAATGCTTTAGGTGTTTTCTGGGGTCCTGGGAAGGGTGATGAAATCCCCACCCAATCTGAGTTTGGTCAAATAGCCCCTTAAGTCCGATTAAAATATGCAAAACAACAATTCACTTGCAATAAATTTTTTAGCGCGGCGCAAAGAAACCTGCAGAAATCTGTTATTTAGAAGGGGGAGAAAGACTCTTTACGCAAAGAAATCCTGCAGAAAGATTTTTAACAGTGGATATATGGAGGTTACAGAGGAGAGGGAAAGAGAACAAACAGAGCAAATTTGAGATGCTGACGTGGCATCACAGGCGCGGAACCGCGGCGTAGGGGGTACTGGTGCGGCGGAAGCGCGGCAAGGAGATGGGTTCAGCCTCTGGAAAAATTTCTGTGGCTCTGTACTTTCAATTCCTCTCTGTTTTTATGCCTCCTTTTCTGTTTTGACCTTCTGTAAAATTCCAGATCCAAAAGTTCTTGTCGTTCCTGCAAGATTCAAACGAGAAACCCTTCAAACAGATAAAAATAATGAAAAGAATTTTTTTTTTATTTTGTATTTTCAGATTTTTATAATTTTCAAATTTTATATCAACCCGAAATCATACAAAAAGAGAAAATTACGCCATCCCCGGCAACGGCGCCATTTGATTAATCCAAAAATTTGTAGTTTACCGTAATCAGAAACGGCGTCGCTTCGCAGCTAGCCGGTGAATACGGGTCGATCCGCAGGGATGGTTAATTTCTGATTTTGTGTTATAACGAGTTGATTCAAATCGTTGTTGGTTTTTTTATCGATTGAGTTTAAGACGAATTTATGTGATGAGAAAGAACTCATTAGGGTTAGGTCGAAGGTAGGTGTGTTGAGATCAATGTGTTCACCTCTTTCAATGTCGTGATTTAAGCTTTTAGGAAAGTCACAACAATCAATAGGAAAAGGGATTAGGATGATCGGGAAGAAACTAAGTTTCTTCCTCTAGATCCTTGTCCGTCTTTTCTTATTCATTGATGTGATCTTCATGGACATCATATAAGTCCGGCCTTTTATACTACGGAACACCGTTACCTTGTAGGTAGGGTGCCGTAGGGGGCGGATCGTATATGTGTGCATGAAGGTTTCTTTTAAAAATAAGTTGACATTGAAGGAGGTGAGAGACATCCGTCTCTCACTCACTCCCTTGTTCCTAACCCTAACGAGCGAGAATTTTACTCGCACATTAGGGAATTATGAGTAAGAATCATTTTTATGTTTTATGTTTTAAATAGTTACCTCACGACAGATTAAAAATTAGCTAACTAGCAATTAAATGATTACTAGGGCAAATAGAACAATTATACTAATGCAGGAATTAAATAAAATTAAAGACTTACGCGAAGAAGATGATGCTCTTGATTCCTTCAACAAATCTCACTTTTATTGAATATAAAGAGGCATACAATTTTTTAGATCTAGATTACAATTTATAAGTAACTAGTGAAGCTAGGGTTACAGACTCTCGTAGACATGAATTTACTGATTTACCCCCTAAAAATCCCAACACATGAAACGACACACCGACACAAGAAGTCGGTGCCGACACGGGCACCATATGGCCGCGTTTCCGCGGCAAAGACATGCCTTTGGCCGTGGATCCGCGGCCATTTGGTAGGCTGGGCCCACCATCTTTCTGTGGTTGGTTGATCTTCTCTTGGGCTCTCTTTTTTTACTGTTCTTTTCTCTGTTGGGCTTTCTAGTATTCTCCAGATTCTCAGTGAACCTTGTAAGGATCTTTTTGACCGTTTCTCTTGACGTTCGTCTCGGCTTGAGTAGGATCCGTGTGCTGGTTGGTCAAAAGTTCATTTCCTGTATCATCTTTGTCTTTTTCACTGTATTTGCTTCAAAAGTCTGTATCCTGTATCATGTAACAAACGATCGTCAAAAGCACCTGTTTACTTATAAATTGCACAAAAATGGGGCGTATGAATTGCAATATTATGATGTGAACATGGCTATTCTTACTTCATTACTTTTACGGATGACTTCTCAAGGTACGGTTATGTCTTCTTAATGAAACATAAGTCCGAAGCCTTTGGAAAATTCCAGGATTATAAGAATGAAGTAGAGAAACAAACCGGCAAAAGTATCAAGATTCTAAGATCGGATCGAGGTGGAGAATACTTAAGTGCCGAATTCCTGAATTACTTAAAAGAGAATGGTATTCTCTCTCAGCTTACTCCTCCATACACTCCGCAACATAACGGTGTATCGGAGAGACGGAACCGAACCCTATTGGATATGGTTCGGTCCATGATGAGTAACGTTGAGTTACCGCGATCATTCTGGGGATATGCACTAGAAGCAGCTGCGTATCTCTTGAACAAGGCTCCCACCAAGACTGTGCCTACCACCCCATATCAGATGTGGACTGGGAAGAAACCCTGTCTTAAGTATCTTAAGGTATGGGGATGTCCAGCTTTTGTAAAAAAGCAGCATGCAGACAAGCTTGAGGCACGTTCAGTACAGTGTAAGTTTGTGGGATACCCAAGGAACTCCAGGGGGTATCTTTTCTATTCCGCTGAGGAACAAAAGGTTTTTGTTTCTCAGCATGCCCGCTTCTTGGAAACTGAGTTTTTGGAAACCCAGATAAGTAGGAGCACAATAGAACTGGAAGAAGTTCCAGAACCACAGACTATTACTGAAAGCTTAGTGGAACCAGCAGGTTCAACAGAACAGGACATTCCTACGCCGCTCCGCAGGAGTAGTAGGCAAACTCATCCGCCCGAGAGATACTACGGTTTTCTCATAGACGGGGATAGAGAGGATTGCATCATAGATTATGATGAGCCTACTAGCTTCCAGCAGGCCGTTCAGAGCGTTGACTCAGTGAAATGGCTGGATGCAATGCGGACCGAAATGGAGTCCATGTACACCAACAAGGTATGGACGTTGGACATTGCTCCAGACGGGGTAAAACCCATAGGATGCAAGTGGATCTTCAAAAGGAAGATTGGTGTAGATGGACAGGTTGAGACCTATAAAGCTAGGCTGGTAGCAAAGGGTTTTCGTCAAAGACCTGGCTTGGACTATGACGAAACCTTTTCTCCAGTAGCCATGCTGAAATCCATTCGGATCCTTCTTGCCATTGCTGCCTTCCACGATTATGAGATCTGGCAAATGGACGTAAAGACCGCTTTTCTAAATGGAAATTTAGAGGAGTGTGTCTATATGGACCAACCAGAGGGTTTCATTCAGAGTGGGAGCAGCGGAAAGGTGTGCAAGTTGCTTAAGTCCATCTACGGACTAAAGCAGGCATCGCGGAGTTGGAACATCTGTTTTGATGAGACGGTCAAGGAATTTGGCTCTATCAAAAATCCAGATGAACCATGCATCTATAGTAGATTTGTAGAGAGAACTGTAGTATTCCTCGTTTTATACGTGGATGACATTCTCTTAATAGGAAATGACATTCCTATGCTACAATCTGTCAAGGGGTTCTTGTCACACAGGTTCTCCATGAAAGACCTGGGTGATGCCTCATACATCCTGGGGATCCGGATCCATCGTGATAGATCCAAGAGGATATTAGGACTTTCACAGTCCAGGTACATCGACACCATACTGAAAAGATTCAGTATGGAAGATTCCAAGCGCGGTAACCTACCGGCTTGTCACGGGATCACCCTCTCTAAAGAGATGTCTCCCAAGACTGATTTGGAGAGGGATCGCATGTCTATTATACCCTACACTTCTGCGGTAGGCTCTATAATGTATGCGATGTTGTGTACCAGACCGGATGTAGCTTATGCATTGAGTGTGGTAAGCCGGTATCAGTCAAACCCTGGGGAGAAACACTGGATAGCGGTAAAGAACATTCTCAAGTACCTGAGAAGGACTAAGGAGATGTTCTTGGTGTATGGCGGAAAAGACCTCCAGATCGAGGCCTTTGCTGACTCCAGCTTCCAGAGTGACAAGGATGATTCCAAGTCCATATCGGGTTTTGTCTTTACCCTCAATGGAGGGGCGGTGTGTTGGAAGAGTTCCAAACAAGAAACCGTTGCAGACTCGACGATGGAAGTGGAATACATCGCTGCATCTGATGCCGCAAAAGAAGCTGTCTGGATGAGGAAGTTCTTGAAAGAACTTCAGGTGGTTCCGTCCATTGTTGATCCAATACCTCTGTATTGCGACAACAACGGGGCTATAGCTTTAGCGAAGGAACCCACATCCCATCAGAGATCCAGGCACATCTTTAGGCGGTATCACCTGATCAGGGAGATCGTGGATCGCCAGGAGATCGAGGTTCGGAGAGTCGCTTCAGAAGATAACACTGCAGATCCATTCACCAAGGCCCTACCCCAGACTCAGTTCGAGCGGCTGATCGAGATGATAGGTCTTCGATACGCCAGTACATGGCCTTAGTGCAAGTGGGAGATTGTTAGTGTATATGCCCTAGAGGCCATTACTGTATCATACTAGTTTGAATATTACTTAATGGAAGCTTGGGATATTCACCTTGTATATACAATCTTGCTCAAAATAGTAGTATGCTACTTGGTTTGTTTCTACTTCAATGTGTACATGTGTTTATTTTTCTATATCGCCTATACACATTAGTGGAGCCCTTAGGATCTTTGCTTGATTACCAGCGATGTGATGGCCGTCACACTAGTGAGGCTGGGTAATCTATAAGCACATCCTTATGCAGGTCCCTGGTCGCAGGACTATCGAGACAGGGTATCGATACTCCGGAATAGACCAGCGCATGCGCTTCTCATCCCAGTGTGGGAGACGGTCTGTCCCACAGCCGTCAGTACGTCGTACTTGAGATAGTATGCGGGTGCTCGTTAGGTTACGGGTACACTGGACAGGACTCGTCGGGAACTGACTAGTTGGTATTATGCCTATCGTCAGTTATCAGTTCCCAGGTGACATGAGTACAGCTTAGTCCGCTGACTTGACACTGTCACTTCGTCTCGAGTGTGTTCCCACTGTACTTTGATTACTACCCTACCACGGCTCAAAGGAGCCGTGCAAACAGGTAGTAGTTGGGTGCAGTCCCGAAGCACTTGGAGGCAGTAACGGTTAGACAGGATTCGTCTCTCCCGGTATTGGGGGTTGACATCGTGCTGTGTCTAGGAGAGCCATTACACGAGTAGTCCCTGGCCAGGGCAAACGAGATATACTGGTAGGCTTCCAGTGTTATCTCAGGGTGTTTTGGGCTTCGCTCCGGCACGACTTGTACCGCTATTGGGGGACTGACGTTTACCGTGCCCTAGGCCCGCCATGCGATGTATCAGACGAACAGACCGGACTGTACGGAGAATGTCACATTCAGGCTCAGTAGGAGTTCAGATGGGTTTCGCCTCGTCGGTCTTCTTGTCGGCATTACCTGGGGACCGTTACGCACAGCTAGTGCCGCTTGCGGTCTGTGGTTAAACCCACTGCCAGCGTAGTGTCGAGTCTTTAGAGTCCCACACAGAAAGCTTTTCGCCTTTAGGCAAAAGAGTAGAGGTCGCATGGTTTTGCGACAGGTCGCATGGTTTTGCGACAGAGTTCGGTCACATTCGTGCACTTGTGCACGTACAGTGTCCGGACAGTTTACACTAGCGGGCTTTGGTTTAAGCCAGATCCTAGTGTACCTTTTGGGATTGGATTTATCCAGTATGCATTCGTGTTCCTCGGAACGCGGATGCGGGTGTGTATGCACAGATGACGGGGAGACAGAGGCAGCGGATTCTCATTAGGGTTGTTGACAGTTGACCGTTGACTATTTGACTTTTTGCTCAACCCTAATGAGAATATGATATGTGATTAACTATTATATTAATTAAGTATTATGGTGACATGGTTGTTGACTTTGTTGACTTGTTGACTTTTGTTGACTTGTTGACTTTGTTGACCGGTTGACTAGGCTTGACTAGTTGACCATCATGATAACCATAGCCATCATTTCATGGCAAAGACTTTTGCTTGCTTGCTCATTTGTGCAAAATGAGTGCATGAAATGATATGGTTATGGTTGCTTCAACCATCACATAACACTTGATTTGGTATAATGAGTTATGATGGTTTTGGATTATGAGAGGGTGAAAGACAAAAGACTTGCTCATTCTTTCTTGCTCATTCTCTCTCTTGTTCTTGATCTCTCTTGCTCTTGCTTTCACCCTCTTCCTCTTGCTCCCTCTCTTGACTCTATGGTTCACATATCTCATGAGTTGAGAATCAAGAACCATAGATAAAATCCCATACAAACTCTTCTCTACTCATTCTAGTTCACAAGGTTTAGCAAACCGAGTGAACTAGTTTCTTCAAAGTTCGAAGAAGGAGCCAAAGGTTGGAGCTTTCAGGTGGATCTATCTTCGGCGTACGGAGACGACGGGAAGAAGCCAATCCGGACCACCATCGGAGCTTGAAGAGGAAGGAGTTCAAGACAAGCAAGGTATAACCCCCTAACCGAGTAGTTAGAAACTCGTAGTTAGGTTGTTAGTTAGATGTTTAACCAAGATCCGGGCTATAGGTCCATGTTACCACCTCTATAAAAATCATTTTTTACCAAGTTCCGAATGCCCGAAAGTACCGAGAGAGGTAGCATGGACTTACACGACGTACTAATGGCTGTGTGGCAGACCATCTCCCCTGCTGGGATGAGAAGCATATACGCTGTGTAAATACACGGCGGCGCCCCGGCCGTCAATCCGACGCTGGAATGCGGAAACGAAAACTTTTCTATAAACTAGAACTGGCACCACTGCGCACTATAAGACCCGGATCGGGCCATTAACCTAACTCTAGCAAACAAGAAAAGGAGTAGAGAAGCTATACCAAGCGATCTGTGTCCTTCGGTCTTCGCCTCCACTCCGATCTCCTCGCGGAATCTCCGGTCGTCACCTCCTCGTCGGAACGGGCACCACAACACCGGGTTCTTTTACGGGCTCCCACCTCTGGACCGAGGCAACTCGGACACGAAGTTGGCGAGTCGACGTGCCCAAGGGTGATGTAGATGAAGTGTAGAAGCTTTGTCTCTTACGGGTAGAAATTGCCTTTGATGGAGGTGGAGAAAAAGATGAACTATCAAATGGAACTCTCTTTTTAGGATGAATGATAATGAGATGAACATTTTTGCCACCACAAAAATGAACCCCCTCTCTCCTCATGTAGCCGGCCTCATCTTATGGTGGGGGGGGGAAAGAATGGAAAATCCAAGAGAGAAAATGAGAGATAATGAGAAGAAAATAGTCACATCAAAGTCTTTTATTTCTCATCTCATTCTAATCTCATAAATGCAAAAGAGTTGATGGAAAAAGAATCTCATGATGATAGTCTTATCATAATGCCACAAAATGCAAGAAAACCCCTCCACAAATGTTATTTGCACACTTGCAAATAACCCCCTCCATCAGAAAGTCCGGCCGTGAAGGAACAAAGGAAAACCGGCCGGAACGGAATGCAAACTGGCAACTTCAGAAAACTGATCCCGTAATAAATTACCGGAAAACCCCGCGACTGTATATACATACCCGCATTTGTATTCCCACTGAACACAAATGCAAAGAGACAAAACCTACACAGTACAATACTACGATCCGGCTTAAACCAAAACCCGCTAGTAAAATCCGTCCGATCATGATCCGTGCAATACCGCACGTATCTGATCGAACCCTGCCATATCTCCTTACGGCCTCTACAGCGTTTCGCCCGAAACTTGAGAAACTGGTCTGTGGGGGACTCTAAAGACTTGTCGATATTTTGGTTGTGGATTTAACCACTAGCACGTCAGAGGTATTAGCCAATACGTAACGGGCTACCAGGTATTGACCAAAAGGGACGTCGATGAGCAAACTCATCCTGACACCCTACTGAGCTTGTCAGTGACAACATCCGTACAGTGCGGTCCGTTCGTCTATGAGTATCGCATGGCGGGCCTAGGAGGTTGGTAAAAGTCAGACCCCTAAAAGCGGTACAAGTCATGTCGGAGAGTAGTCCAGAACACCCTGAGATACTACTGGAATACCTACCAGTAAATCTCCTGCCTTGGCCAAGGACTTTCATGTACTGGCTCTCCAAGACACAGCGCGACCTCACCCCCAATACCGGGAGAGACGAACCCCTGCAGATCCGCTCACTGCCTCCATGTGGCTCGGGTCTGTAACCAACTAAAACCTGTTTCCACAACTCCTTTGAGCGTGGTAGGGTAGTAATCGAAGCACAGTGGGAACTCACACGAGACAAATGACGATCTCAGGTCGATGAAATAACTTGTACACATGTCACCAGGGAACAGCTATCTGACATCAGGTATAATTCCAAGTAGCATGTTCCCGGCGAGTCCTGTCCGGTGTACTCATAACCCAATGAGCACCTGTATACATCTTAGGTGAACTAACTGACACCAGTGGCTTGTAAGACCGGCCACCGCCCCTCGTCGGGGTCTCGACTGTATACACTAGTCTACTCTGGAGTATCGATGCCCTGTCTCGAAACTCCCACGACTAGGGACCTTTTGAGGATGTGCTTATAGACCCCAACTCCCACGTATATGATCGCCATCATACTGCTGGTAGTCAAGCAAGAATCCTAGGGGCTCTATCAACGTGCAATAGCGACTCGTAAGGTCACCTAAAGCAGTACACGATGATAAATATAAACCAGATAGCATACTATCATCTTGATTAAGACTGTCCTACCGGCATAGGTCCTCCCTCAATCATTGCAATCACGTGCCTGTGATCCAATAATTGACTCTGAGGGCACTATCTCCAACAATCTCCCACTTGCACTCAAGGCTAATTAATGCGATGTCGCATACTCACAGCCCGTGTGATACCGAACACCCAACTCTTCTACTAGGCAGTCTCACAAAGCTCGTTTGCGAAACTATTACGTTCGAGGAATAGCCTCAGTGAGTGGATCCGCTGTGATGTTTCTTTCTATGTCTCTCTTTATCTCAAGTTCGTGAAGAAACCCATCTTCCGAAATGAGCAATACCTGTCTTAGAATATGTTTTGATATCTGATGGGACCTAGCTCATAAGTGAATTCTAAATCCAAACTTTTTAGACTGTATCGTCAACTGAACTTAATCAGTATCCTGCGCCATCCTTCCCACAGTATCCACCTGGACCATCTGTCTAAAATACTGCCCCTTGTCAGAGGGAAAACTATAGCTCTGACAGTCACTCTGTCATCCAGGTCACCTTGGAAGCCTGGAATGATAACCGTCTCCTAAAGGAGGCTGCCGTTATCAAATCCCTAGAACATCCACTTATGTTCTAAAACTGCTTCCGATCGTTTCTCCAGGATTGGACTAATATCAACTTATTGCACCTACTGCAAAAACAACATCTGGTGTGGTGTTTGACATCTCATGATTGACACAATTGCTTAAGCAAGTGATCTGCCAATCATGCACATCCCTCTCCCCTTTAGTCTGTAAGACACCTTTAGAGAGGGTGACTCCATCACCTGTAAGTATACTACCGTGCCTGGAGTCGTCCATTCTAAATACTCTTAGAATGCTGTCTAAGTATCCAGATTGGGAAACTACCCAAATCTAGATCTAGTAACCAGAATGCCTGATATAATATCCAATTCCTATGTGGAGAAACCATTGTGTGACAACCAAAGTTTAACCGACCGTAGTATAGGAATTTCACTTCTTACTCTGTGTATGTCATCCAAATACCAGGACATCACACCCTACTACCTTCTTAACAGATCCATCTCCTATTCTGATGAAGTCAAACCTATGACTGTCACATCAGAAATAGATGATCTATCTCCGCTTTATCTGCTTTAGTCTATAAATAGACATAAGCCACTTGTCTACCATGCTTTCGCTGCTCCCACTGACTACGACAACCCTCTGGCAGAGTCATATAAATGTACGTTTCTAAAGCCAGTTTAGAACGACGTTATACTCATCCTCCTGCCGGGTCTCACAGTCTGGAACAACAGCAATGGCAAGTCTGGGTAAACAAGAACCTCCCTGCCACCGTCCTTGAGCATACCGAAGTACCTCTCGGGTGCCTGAGGTTACCCACTTTATCTGCGGAGTGGCCAATGGAATGTCAAACCAGATTGAATTTTTATGTTTTTATCAAATCTTCAGTAATCGTTTGCGGTTCTGGAATCACTTCCAGTTCTATCATACTCCCACTACTGTTTTCTGAAAAAATCTATTTTTATTAAAATTGTGGCGAGTCAAGAACAATATCACTATTGATCTTCTAGATGGTAGAAAATCAACCCTCGTCATAGCCCGGGTTAACCCACAAACAGCCATTATAGAAACGTGCCTTGAGTTATCCGGAGTCTGGTTTTAAGCATAAGCCGGATAACTCCCCTTATCTTAACATTGTTAAGATATGAACTGTTCTATATCCAATACAGAAACAGAGGCACTGATTTAATTGAACCAGATTCAAATCATGCAGCTGTCTCCAGTGCATGTCAAGTAAATGGAGAGAGGCCGATCACCGTTACTCAACTTAGGAATGCTTCCAATTATGAGTAACCTGAAAGAGAAGCAAGTTCTCTTAATCATTACTATCAACTGAATACCATACACAAGTATCTACATCTTTGATCACCTTGAAGAATCCCGATACTTGCAACACCTGGTTCTCTACTTTATTCACATACCTATAACTTCTCAAAACATGGACCCTGTGTTTCTACGAAACACATGTCTAAGAACCAAAGAAGTCACAGGTAAACAGAATATAGTACGAGGACCAACCCCTCTGTCCTAATGGACACTGGACAACGTACAATACTCTGTATAAGTCCTCTGAGTCTAATTCCCTATGTACCGTAGGTCGAAAACTGTACTTATGGTTAAGAAGAATTACACCGCTGTTTAATGCTCCTTACCTAACCATCCAATGATATAGGTAAATGTCATAGACATAATTTCAAAAAGGTATATCTCACTCTATAAAAATAGACGTACAGATATATCAATTTGAAATTGGTGCATTATAACGGATATTCAAAACCAAATATTTGCCGTTCGGCAAACAACCCAGGTGACATCCTCAAATATCACCAATTACAACGAATCCCGATATTATGAGGATGATCACCTAATTCCCAATAACTTACTCCCACTCATCATCTGTAAAACCATACAGATGTGAGAATCAAACCTGGTAAATACATATCCTGGAGCAAGTGTCTAATTAGGATATCAGTTTTCTTTTAATAGTACACAGTGAAACTGAAACATTGAAATGTTTCGATGGGGTATCCCGGTATTCTTAGTAATGCCTCTTCCATTATCTAGATTCACAACTGTAACCGTATAATTCTTTGCCATCTCTCTAAATCCCTTTATATGTCTTTAGTCATTACCTTCTGTACACCCCTTTAGGCCAAATGGTTTTCTTCCTTCCCTACCTTTCGGCACCATCCTATGGTTTGGAAGAAGACTATCCAATAAGCATAATGGGTGTACTGTCCTAATCCTAGGAGCACTCGCAATGCGAGAGAAGGTGAAGATCAAAGACAACCGAATAAACCTTATTCCTATTTCTCCTGAACCAGGATCCATCCCCGAACTGGAACAAGTTCCTTTCGAGTTCGTATATAACCATACGATGGAGTATCCAATAAACTGTGGATCTTCGTAGTGATACGGATTGTCCTGGAGAAATACAAAGGTGATTTAGGATTGGCGAAGAAATACTTGGTTTGGTCGTGAATAGCAGTCGCAGTTTACTTTGCCCTCTTACTAATCCCTTGATATGTCTTTACTTAATACCTTCTGTACACCATCGTTATGCTAATTGGTTTTCTTCATTCTCCACCGTTCGGCACCAGCCTAAGGTTTGGAAGAAGACTATCCAATTTGCGTAATAGGTGTACTATCTCCTAAACCAAGGAGTACTCGCAACCTGAAAGAAGGTAAAAGGAAAAGACAACTGAATAGTCCTATTCGTTTTCACCAGAACCGGAAACCATCCTCGAATAAATTCCTTCGAGTTCGTATATAACCATACGATGGTTTTGTCCAATGGAAGTGGACGTTCGTAGTAATACGGGGTGTCCTGGAGAAAAGGGTAAAAGTAGGAGTGGCAATGAGGTTTGCAACTCTGACAATCCAAAAGCCAGTGTATTAAGAAGGTTCGGTCAACTTGGTCACTGAGTCATAGTCTAGGGTCGGGTCAATGGTCGCTGCCAAAGAGAGAGAGAAAAAAACACTCAGCGTGCACTCTAACCTAGATCAGAATGGTTATCACTTTATCTAATCAGGAAACCTCCCACTGTACCGTCAAATTCTCCCCCAAACCTGAAAGAAGAATTAGTCGGGATCACCCGAGGAGTAAACCAACTCATCAGTGGGAATCGGGATCCAACTATCATCGCATGATAACGTGACGGGATCCGCTCACGTTATCACACTCCAGAAGGTATGCGCATATTTGGCAAGTTTCAGTTTCTTTAGAAACTCCCGATGTGGATTTTTGCCCCATGCTCTTATGACCTTGACTTTGGCCAACAAATCATAAGTCAAATGTCAAGTTCTACCCGTCATTCTCCAGGTTAATTTGAGCCCACCCGCACAAGCCCTTGACTTTGGTCAACAAGGCTATACGACTGCCCCAAACCAACGCATCTATCTATGCTGTATATGAATACCCAATAGCTACCAATCACTGTGCCTTGACTTTGGCCAACAAACACAGCTTGAATACTTATTGACTATCCATATGAAACGACGGAGGGCTACGAATGATTTCTGGTGAAAACCTTTAACGTAATGAACTTGATATCGTTGAAGGAACCGGATAGCTTTTTAAAATATAGTGACGAAAACCTTTGCTAAAGAGGTCACTCCCGGTGAAGGGATCTCAGCTCTTTCCCCGTAGAATGAGGTGCAGGATATTCCAACTGAATACCACGATGCAAAGCAAAAGTCAACGACTATAGTGAAGTTATTGCCCTGACGCAAACTTCTGTCCAAGGGGTCACTCCCGGTGAAGGGATCTCGGCCTTTGCGTCGTCGACTAAGGAGCTGGATATTCATAACCGAATACCAGCTTTTTGAAAAGTGTTCCAACAACATCAGAATAGGTTTGTTTAACTTGCATTGATCCGAATCAACGCAGTCCCATCAATTGATCACACCAATAAATAACGAAAATAATGATGTACGTATATGCTATCTGCATTCGCCACTGGGTCCCTTCATTACCCGTTAGGTTACTTAACTAACGACAGAGCAGGGAATGGACTAGCGCGGATGCAAAACATATACAATATCTACTAGTATATATATCAATATATAATATTCGCTCAAGGCGTGATAAAATGCAAAATCACAGAAATGTAATAAGCATCACAGAACAATACAGATATCTGGGATCCCCGGGTTTCATAGAGCCGGTACTGAAACCCGACGTTCCCCTGGTCGTGTGGATAGCCTGTGCAATGAAATCCTAGACCCCTACGGGTACGGCAAGTTACCCGCCAAAAGCTGAAGCGAGGCAGCCCCCTTCAACAACGTGAATGGACCACCCAACACTTCACAGAATCCGGTAACTTGGGCACCCCTCCTTGGGTCAACCTGTACCCCCTACGAGTGCGGAGAATAGCCCGCCAATTCTTGAGTGAAGCCCTCTCCGTCTCAAAGCCATGAGATGCGGGCCCGTTGCCTTCTAGAACCCGACTATCCGTGCACCCCACCGTGGGGTAATCCTAGTACAGAAAGTAAAATATACATACAACGGATATATCGACCTCAGCCCGGCCGTGCCCCAAAAGAATAATATACAAACAGGCAGTGACGGCAGTCCACATGTCGGACGCTCGCCCCGCAATATTAAATGTACATATAAAACGAAACTGTACTACCATTACATCCAGGCTATCCCCCATGACCAATCCGCAACATCACAGCACAACACAGAGCATCAACGTGAATGTCACGTTCGCAAATCCGTCTAAAGGGGCTATAGCAGTTAGACAGGATTTACCGATCAAATGACATTCACGGTCGCAGATATAATGTAAATACTGTGAACTAACATGTTTAAAATTCTCGATCGATCAAATATACCGAAGTGGGCCCCAAGCACTACTGTAGCACTCACAGAAAATCCGGGCCCAAAAAGAATATCCCAAAACCCCCATTTCCTAACCAGAAGCCCACTGGAAAACTTCTGTACGGCGTTGACCATTTCCAACCGCGGAACCACGGCCAAAACAGGGTTTTGGCCGCGTTTCAGCGGTCATACTGTAGCAACTCCTAACAAAATTTTTGCAGTGTGCTTAAAATTCCCGGCAGGTATTTCTGCAATGTACTGAAAAATTTTTAGAGCCAAAAAAAAATTCGACAGAAACTTGTGCATTTGAAAATACGGTTTTTGGGATTTTTGTTCGATCGAGTTCTAAACATACTAGAGCAAGGTAGACTAGGTTAATGGCGTGGCTCTGATACCAGTGTAAGTGCACGGCGGCGCCCCGGCCGTTAATCCGACGCCGGAATGCGGAAACGAAACTTTTCTAGAACTAAGAAACCAGCACCACCGCGCACAAAAATCCCGGATCGGGCCATTAACCTACTCCTAGCAAACTAGAGAAAAGAAAGAGAGGAGCTATACCAAGCGATCCGTGTCCTTCGGTCTTCGCCTCCACTCCGATCTCCTCGCGGAATCTCCGGTCTTCACCTCCTCGTAGGAATGGGCACCACAATGCCGGGTTCTTTTATGGGCTCCCACCTCTGGACCGAGGCAACTCGGGCATGAAGCTGGCGGGTCGACGTGCCCAAGGGTGATGTAGATGAAGTGCAGAAGCTTTATCTCTTACGGGTAGAAGTTGCCTTTGATGGAGGTGGAGAAAAAGATGAACTATCAAATGGAACTCTCTTTTTAGGATGAATGATAATGCGATGAACATTTTTGCCACCACAAAAATGAACCCCCTCTCTCCTCCTCATGTGGCCGGCCTCATCTTATGGTGGGGGGGAAAAAGAATGAAAGATCCAAGAGAGAAAATGAGAGATAATGAGAAGAAAATAGTCACATCAAAGTCTTTTTTTTCTCATCTCATTTTAATCTCATAAATGCAAAAGAGTTGATGGAAAAAGAATCTCATGATGATAGTCTTATCATAATGCCGCAAAATGCAAGAAAACCCCTCCACAAATGTTATTTGCACACTTGCAAATAACCCCCTCCATCAGAAAGTCCGGCCGCGAAGGAACAAAGGAAAACCGGCCAGAACGGAATGCAAACTGGCAACTTCAGAAAACTGATCCCGTAATAAATTACAGGAAAACCCCACGACTGTATATACATACCCGCATTTGTATTCCCACTGAACACAAATGCAAAGAGACAAAACCTACACAGTACAATACTAGGATCCGGCTTAAACCAAAGCCCGCTAGTAAAATCCGTCCGATCATGATCCGTGCAATGCCGCACGTATCTGATCGAACCCTGCCATATCTCCATATGGCCTCTACAGCGTTTCGCCCGAAACTTGAGAAACTGGTTTGTGGGGGACTCTAAAGACTCGTCAATATTTTGGTTGTGGATTTAACTACTAGCACGTCAGAGGTATTAGCCAATACGTAACGGGCTACCAGGTATTGACCAAAAGGGACGTCGATGAGCGAACTCATCCTGACACCCTACTGAGCCTGTCAGTGACAATATCCGTAAGTCCGGTCCGTTCGTCTATGAGTATCGCATGGCGGGCCTAGGGGGTTGGTAAAAGTCAGACCCCCAAAAACGGTACAAGTCTTGTCGGAGAGTAGTCCAGAACACCCTGAGATACTACTGGAATACCTACCAGTAAATCTCCTGCCTTGGCCAAAGACTTTCATGTACTGGCTCTCCAAGACACAGCACGACCTCACCCCCAATATCGGGAGAGACGAACCCCTGCAGATCCGCTCACTGCCTCCATGTGGCTCGGGACTGTACCCAACTAAAACCTGTTTGCACAACTCCTTTGAGCATGGTAGGGTAGTAATCAAAGCATAGTGGGAACTTACACGAGACAAATGACGATCTCAGGTCGATGAACTAACCTATACATATGTCACCAGGGAACTGCTATCTGACATCTGGTATAATACCAACTAGCATGTTCCCGGCGAGTCCTGTCCGGTGTACTCATAACCCAATGAGCACCCGTATACATCTTAGGTGAACCAACTGACACCAGTGGCTTGTGAGACCGTCCACCGCCCCTCGTCGGGGTCTCGACTGTATACATTAGTCTACTCTGGAGTATCGATGCCCTGTCTCGAAACTCCCACGACTAGGGACCTTTTGAGGATGTGCTTATAGACCCCAGCTCCTACGTATATGATCGCCTTCATACTGCTAGTAGTCAAGCAAGAATCCTAGGGGCTCTGTCAACGTGCAATAGCGACTCGTAAGGTCACCTAAAGCAGTCCACGATGATAAAGATAAACCAGATAGCATACTATCATCTTGAGTAAGACTGTCCTACCAGCATAGGTCCTCCCTCAATCATTGCAATCACGTGCCTGTGATCCAATAATTGACTCTGAGGGCACTATCTCCAACACGCTAGTCTACTCCAGAGTATCGATGCCGGACCTGTATAAGGATGTGCTTATAGATTACCCAGCCACCACAAGTGTGACTGCCATCACAACGCTGGTAATCAAGCAAAGATCCTAAGGGCTCCACTAATGTGTATAGGCGATATGCTAAAAGAAACTCATGTACACATTAAAGTAGAAACAAACCAAGTAGCACACTACCATTTTGAGCAAGATTGTCTATACAAATGTGAATATCCTAAACTTCCATCAAGTAATATACAAACTAGTATGATACAGTAATGGCCTCTAGGGCATATACACTAACAATCTCCCACTTGCACTAAGGCCATGTACTGGCGTATCGAAGACCTATCATCTCGATCAGCCGCTCGAACTAAGTCTGGGGTAAGGCCTTCGTGAGTGGATCAGCAGTGTTATCTTTCGTCGCAACTCTCCGAACCTCGATCTCCTGGCGACCCACGATCTCCCTGATCAGGTGATACCGCCTCAAGATGTGCCTGGAGTTCTGATGGGACCTGGGTTCCTTCGCTAAAGCTATAGCCCCGTTGTTGTCGCAATACAGAGGTATTGGATCAACAATGGACGGAACCACCTGAAGTTCTATCAAGAACTTCCTTATCCAGACGGCTTCTTTTGCGGCATCAGATGCAGCGATATATTCCGCTTTCATCGTCGAGTCAGCAACGGTTTCCTGTTTGGAACTCTTCCAACACACCGCTCCTCTATTGAGGGTATAGAAATAACCCGACATGGACTTGGAATCAACCTTGTCACTCTGGAAGCTGGAGTCAGCAAAGGCCTCAATCTGGAGGTCTTTTCCTCTATACACCAAGAACATCTCCTTAGTCCTTCTCAGGTACTTGAGAATGTTCTTTACCGCTATCCAGTGCTTCTCCCCAGGGTTTGACTGATACCGGCTTACCACACTCAGTGCATAAGCTACATCTGGTCTGGTACACAACATCGTATACATTATAGAGCCTACCGCAGAAGCGTAGGGTATAATAGACATGCAATCCCTTTCCAAATCAGTTTTGGGAGACATCCTTTTGGAGAGGGAGATCCCGTGACAAGCTGGTAGATTACCGCGCTTGGAATCTTCCATACTGAATCCTTTCAGTATGGTGTCGATGTACCTGGACTATGAAAGTCCTAATATCCTCTTGGATCTATCACGATGGATCCGGATCCCCAGAATGTAAGAGGCATCACCCAAGTCTTTCATGGAGAACCTGTGTGACAAGAACCCTTTGACAGATTGTAGCATAGGAATGTCATTTCCTATCAACCTGTCCATCTACACCAATCTTCCTTTTGAAGATCCACTTGCATCCTACGGGTTTTACCCCATCTGGAGCAACGTCCAACGTCCATACTTTGTTGGTGTACATGGACTCCATTTCGGTCCACATTGCATCCAGCCATTTTACCGAGTCAACGCTCTGAATGGCCTGCTGGAAGTTAGTCGGCTCATCACTATCAATGATGCAATCCTCTCTATCCCCATCTATGAGAAAACCGTAGTATCTCTCGGGCGGATGAGACTGCCTACTACTCCTGCGGAGCGGCGTAGGAATGTCCTGATCTTTCGAACCCTCTGGTTCTACTAAGCTTTCAGTAATAGTTCGTGGTTC
Organism: Agapanthus africanus; assembly: GCA_030015575.1. Classification (NCBI taxonomy): domain Eukaryota; kingdom Viridiplantae; phylum Streptophyta; class Magnoliopsida; order Asparagales; family Amaryllidaceae; genus Agapanthus; species Agapanthus africanus. The sequence continues at coordinate 614,233,823 of JASDDO010000024.1, forward strand.
TGGAATTTCTTCCAGTTCTATTGTGCTCCCACTTATCTGATTTTCCAAAAACTCAGTTTCCAAGAAGTGGGCATGACGAGAAACAAAAACCTTTTGTTCCTCTTCCCAATAGAAGAAATATCCCTTGGAGTTCTTTGGATATCCCACAAACTTGCACTGTACTGAGCGTGCCTCGAGTTTGTCCGCATGCTGCTTTTTGACAAAAGCTGGACATCCCCACGTCTTAATGTGCTTAAGATAGGGTTTCTTCCCACACCACATCTGATGTGGTGTGGTAGGAATAGACTTAGTTGGAACTCGGTTCAAAAAGTATGCAGGTGATTCTAGCGCATATTCCCAGAATGATCGCGGTAACTCAGCGTTACTCATCATGGAACGTGCCATATCCAATAGGGTTCGGTTCCGTCTCTCCGATATGTTAGTGTATATGCCCTAGAGGCCATTACTGTATCATACAGGTTTGTATATTACTTAATGGAAGCTTGGGATATTCACCTTGTATATACAATCTTGCTCAAAATAGTAGTATGCTACTTGGTTTGTTTCTACTTCAATGTATATATGTGTTTATTTTATCATATCACCTATACGCATTAGTGGAGCCCTTAGGATCTTTGCTTGATTACCAGCGTTGTGATGGCAGTCACACTAGTGGGGGCTGGGTAATCTATAAGCACATCCTTATACAGGTCCCTAGTCGCAGGACTATCAAGACAGGGCATCGATACTCCGGAGTAGACTGGCGCATGCGCTTCTCATCCCAGTGTGGGAGACGGTCTGTCCGACAGCCGTCAGTACGTCGTACTTGAGATAGTATACGGGTGCTCGTTAGGTTACGAGTACACTGGACAGGACTCGTCGGGAACTGACAAGTTGGTATTATACCTATCGTCAGTTATCAGTTCCCAAGTGACATGAGTACAGCTTAGTCCGCTGACTTGACACTGGCACTTCGCCTCGAGTGTGTTCCCATTGTATTTTGATTACTACCCTACCAAGGCTCAAAGGAGTCGTGCAAACAGGTGGTAGTTGTAAGCCCGCGGGGGCGCCCCAGCCGTCGACCCGAAGCCGGAAACGCGGAAAACAAAAACTTTGCGAACTTTGCAAAACGGCACCGCCGCGGACTTTTTACCCTGATCGGGCCATTAACCTAGCTAGCTAGCAAGAGAGTGGCTTAGAGAAATATACCGACTGATCCAAGTCCTCCGGTCTTCATCTCCACTCCGATCTTCTCGCGGGATCTCCGTCCATCTCCTCCTCGTCGGAAAGGGCACCACGAAGCCGGGTACTTTTACGGGCTCCCACCTCAATACCGAGGCAACTCGGGCGCGAAGTTGGCTAGCCGACGCGTCCAAGATTTGCTGTAGAAAAGTGTAGAATAGTTGTCTCTTTGGGATTTAGTATAGTTGCCAAGATGGAGGAATTTTATGCAAAGGAATTTTCTATGGAGTTTTCTGGAAAGAAAAAATAGAGCATCCTCTGTCAAAGAGCTCGGCCAAAAAAAAAAAATTCCCTCTTGTGCTCTCTGGAAAATATGCAGGAAGAGTGCACTAATTAAAACTATGCAAAGGAATTAATTTCCACAGCACACTCACACACACACACTAATGTGGGGGCCACGAATTTTCCATGCAAAAAAAAACTTCTCCATTCTCTCACTGATCATGTGGCCGGCCCCCCCCATTAAGTGGGTGGAAAATATGATTGATTTTTCCAAAAGCAAAGATTAAAAAGAACAATGGTCACAACAATATCCCATCCAATTCCTTTCACCTCTCTTCATAATTAATGCAAGCAAAGTGATTAGAATGGAATCTCATTATGAAGAGAACACTCATGATGCCTCACAAATGCAAGAAAGCCCTCACCAAATAAGTTAATTGCAAACTTGCAATTAACCCCCTCCATCAAAAGTCCGGCCGGGAAAGAACAAAGGATAACCGGCCGGAACGAAATGCAAACTGGCAACTCCAGAAAAACTGGTCCCGTAATAAATTACAGGAAAACCCCGATACTGTGCATACACACCCGCATTTGTATTCCGACCGGAATACAAATGCAAAGAAACAAACTACACTATCTAATACTAGAATCCGGCTTAAGCCAAAGCCGGCTAGTAAAAACCGTCCGATCACGATCCGTGCAATACCGCACGTATCTGATCGAACCCTGCCATATCTCCATACGGCCTCTACAGCTTTTCGCCCGAAAGCTTGAGTAACTGTGTGTGTGGTGGACTCTAAAGACTCGTCAATACTATGGCTGTGGATTTAACCACTAGCACGTCAGAGGTATTAGCCATACGTGACGGGCCACCAGCTATTGACCAAAAGGGACGTCGATGAGCGAACTCATCCTGACACCCTACTGAGCCTGTCAGTGACAATATCCGTACAGTCCGGTCCGTTCGTCTATGAGCATCGCATGGCGGGCCTAGGGGGTTGGTAAAAGTCAGACCCCCAAAAGCGGTACAAGTCGTGTCGGAGTGTAGCCCAGAACACCCTGAGATACTACTGGAATACCTACCAGCAAATCTCCTGCCTTGGCCAAGGACTTTTCATGTTCTGGCTCTCCTAGACACAGCGCGACCTCACCCCCAATACCGGGAGAGACGAACCCCTGCAGATCCGCTCACTGCCTCCATGTGGCTCGGGACTGTACCCAACTAAAACCTGTTTGCACGACTCCTTTGAGCCGTGGTAGGGTAGTAATCAAAGTACAGTGGGAACTCACACGAGACAAATGACGATCCCAGGTCGATGAACTAACCTGTACACATGTCACCAGGGAACTGCTATCTGACACCAGGTATAATCCCAACTAGCAGGTTCCCGGCGAGTCCTGTCCGGTGTACTCATAACCCAATGAGCACCTGTATACATCTTAGGTGAACCAACTGACACCAGTGGCTTGTGAGACCGGCCACCGCCCCTCGTCGGGGTCTCGACTGTATACACTAGTCTACTCCGGAGTATCGATGCGCTGTCTCGAAACTCCCACGACTAGGGACCTTTTAAGGATGTGCTTGCAGACCCCAGCTCTCACTTATATGATCGCCCTCATACTGCTGGTCGTCAAGCAAGAATCCTAGGGGCTCTATCAACGTGTAACAGCGACTCGTAAGGTCACCTAAAGCAGTACACGATGATAAAGATAAACCAGATAGCATACTATCATCTCGAGTAAGATTGTCCTACCGGGATAGGTCCTCCCTCAATCATTGCAATCACGTGCCTGTGACCCAATAATTGACTCTGAGGGCACTATCTCCAACAATCTCCCACTTGCACTCGAGGCTAATTATTGCGATGTCGCATACTCACAGCCCGTGTGATACCGAACACCCAACTCCTCTACTAGTCAGTCTCACAAAGCTCGTTTGCGAAACTATTGCGTTCGAGGAATAGCCTCAGTGAGTGGATCCGCTTAGATGTTTCTTTCTATGTCTCTCTATATCTCAAGTTCGCAGAGAAAGCTATCTCCCGAAATGAGCAATACCTGTCTTAGAATGTCTGGATGTCTGATGGGACCCAGCTCATAAATGAACTCCAAATCCAAACTTCTTAGACTGTATCGTCAACTGAACTTAATCAGTATCCTGCGCCATGCCTCCCTCAGTATTGCCTTGGACCACCTGTCCAAAATACTGCCCCTAGTCAGAAGGAAAACTATAACTCTGACAGCCACTCTGCCATCCAGGTCACCTTGGAAGCCTGGAATGATAACTGTCTCCCAAAGAAGACTGCCGTTATCATATCCCTAGAACATTCACTTATGTTCTAAAACTGCTTCCGACTGTTTCTCCACGATTGGATCAATATCAACTTATTGCACCTACTGCAAGAACAATATCTGGTGTGGTACTTGACATCTCATGATTGACTCAATTGCCTAAGCAAGTGATCTGTCAATCATGCGTATCCCTCTCCCCTTTAGTCTGTAAGACACCTTTAGAGAGGGTGACTCCATTACCTGCAGGTACACTACCGTGCCAGGAGTCTTCCATTCTAAATACTCATAGAATGCGGTCAAAGTACCCAGATTGGGAAACCACCCAAATCTAGATCTAAAACCATAAATCTAGTAACCAGAATGTCTGATATAATATCCAAGTCCTATGTGGAGAAACCACCGTGTGACGACCAAAGTATAACCGATCGTAGTATAGGAATATCACTTCCTACTCTGTGTATGTCATCAAATACCAGGACATCACACCCTACTACCTCCTTAACAGATCCATCCCCTATTTTGATGAAGTCAAACCTATGACTGTCACATCAGAAATAGATGATCTATCTCCGCTATATCTGCTTTAGTCTATAAATAGACATAAGCCTGATCTCCACCAATGCTTCCGCTGCTCCCACTGACTACGACAACCCTCTGGCAGAGTCATATAGACGTGCACTTCTAAAGCCAGTTTAGAACGACGCTATACTCATCCTCCCGCCGGGTCTCGCAGCCTGGAACAACAGCAATGGCAAGTCTGGGTAAACAAGAACCTCCCTGCCGCCGTCCTTGAGCATACCGAAGTACCTCTCGAGTGCCTGAGGTTACCCACCATATCTGCGGAGTGGCCAATGGAATGTCAAACCAGATTGAATCTTTAGGTTCTTATCAAATCTTCAGTAATCGTTTGCGGTTCTGGAATCACTTCCAGTTCTACCATACTCCCACTTCTGTTTTCTGAAAAAATCCACTTTTAATAAAACTGTGGCGAGTCTAGAACAATATCACTATTGATCTTCCAGATGGTAGAAAGTCAACCCTCGTCATAGCCCGGGTCAACCCACAAACAGCCACTACTGAAACGTGCCTTGAGTTGTCCAGTGTCTGGTTTTAAGCATAAGCCGGACAACTCCCCGTATCTCAACAATGTCAAGATATGAACTGTTCTAAATCCAAGAACCAGAGGAACTGATTTAATTGAACCAGATTCAAATCATGCAGCTGTCTCCAGTGCATGTCAAGTAAATGGAAGAGAGGCCGATCAGCGTTACTCAACTTAGGAGTACTTCCAATTATGAGTAACCTGAAAGAGAAGCTAGTTCTCTTAATCATTACTATCAACTGAATACCATTCACAAGTATCTACATCTTCGATCTCCTTGAAGAATCCCGATACTTGCAACACTTGGTTCTCTACTTTACTCTTATACCTATAACTCCTCAAAACTTAGACCCTGTGTTTCTACGAAACACATGTCTAAGAACTAGAGAAGTTAAAAGTAAACAGAATATAGTACGAGGACCAACCCCTCTGTCCTAATGGACACTGGACAATATACAATACTCTGTATAAGTCCCCTGAGTCTAGTGACTCATTCACTGTGTGTCGTAGGTTGAAAACTGTACTTTTGGTTAAGAAGTACACCGTTGTTCAATGCTCCTTACCTAACTATCCACTGATATAGGTAAATGTCATAGACATAATTTCAAAAAGTATATCTCACTCTATAAAAATAGACGTACAGATATATCAATTTGAAATTGGTGCACAACAACGGATATTCAAAACCAAATATTTGCCGACCGGCAAACAACCCAGGTGACTTCCTCAAATATCACCGATTACAACGAATCCCGATATAATGAGGATGGTCACCTAATTCCCAATAACTTACTCCCACTCATCATCTGTAAAACCATACAGATGTGAGAATCCAACCTGGTAAATACATACCCTGGAGTAAGTGTCTAATCGGGAAATCAGTTTTCTTTTAACAGTACACAGTGAAACTGAAACATTGAAATGTTTCGATGGGGTATGCTGGTATTCCTAGTAATGCCTCTTCCATTATCCAGATTCACAACTATAACTGTATAATTCTTTGCCACCTCTCCAAATCCCTTTACATGTCTTTAGTCATTACCTTCTGTACACCCCTTTAGGCCAAATGGTTTTCTTCCTTCCCTACCGTTCGGCACCAGCCTATGGTTTGGAAGAAGACTATCCAATAAGCATAATGGGTGTACTGTCCTAGTCCTAGGAGCACTCGCAACGCGAGAGAAGGTGAAGATAAAAGACACCTGAATGTACTTTATTCACAGGTGATTTAGGATTGACAAAGAAGTACATGGTTTGGTCGTGAATAGCAGTCGCAATTTACTTTGCCCTCTTACTAACCCCTTGCTTTGTCTGAACTTAATACCTTCTGTACACCGTTTAGGCTAATTGGCTTTCTTCATTCCCCACCGTTCGGCACCAGCCTAAGGTTTGGAAGAAGACTACCCAATTTGCATAATAGGTGTACTATCTCCTAAACCAAGGAGTACTCGCAACCTGAGAGAAGGTAAAAGGGAAAGACAACTGAATAGTCCTATTCGTTTTCTCCAGAACCGGAAACCATCCTCGAAGTCCTTCGAGTTCGTATATAACCATACGATGGTTTTGTCCAATGGAAGTGGACGTTCGTAGTAATACGGGGTGTCCCGGAGAAAAGAGTAAAAGTAGGAGTGGCAAAGAGGTCTGCAACTCTGACAATCCAAAAGCCAGTGTTAAGAAGGTTCGGTCAACTTGGTCACTGAGTCATAGTCTAGGGTCGGGTCAATGGTCGCTGCCAAAGAGAGAGAGAAAAGAAACACTCAGCGTGCACTCTAACCTAGATCAGAATGGTTATCACTTTATCTAATCTGGGAACCTCCCACTGTAACGTAAAATTCTTCCCCAAACCTGAAAGAAGAATTAGCCGGGATCACCCGAGGAGTAAACCAACTCATCAGTGGGAATCGGGATCCAACTCTCATCGCATGATAACGTGACGGAATCCGCTCATGCTATCACACTCCAGAAGGTATGCGCATATCTGGCAAGTTTCAGTACTTTTGAAACTCCCGATGAGGATTTCTGCCCCATGCTCTTATGACCTTGACGAAGGCCAACAAATCATAAGTCACATGTCAAGTTCTACCCGTCATTCTCCAGGTTGATTTGAACCCACCCGCACAAGCCCTTGACGAAGGCCAACAAGGCTATACGACTGTCCCAAACCAACGCATCTATCTATGCTGCAGAAAGGCAACAAGCAGCTACCATACACTATGCCTTGACGAAGGCCAACAAACATAGCATGAATACTACGTGCTACCCGTCTGAAACGACGGAGGGCTACGAATGGTTTCTGGCGAAAACCTTTAACGTAATGAACTTGATATCGTTGAAGGAACTGATAGCTTTATAAAAATATAGTGACGACAACCTTTGCTAAAGAGGTCACTCCCGGTGAAGGGATCTCGGCACTTTCCCCGTAGAATGAGGTGCAGGATATTCCAACTGAATACCACGATGCAAAGCAAAAGTAATCGGCTATAGTGAAGTCACTGCCCTGACGCAAACTTTTGTCCAAGGGGTCACTCCCGGTGAAGGGATCTCGGCCCTTGCCTCGTCGACTGAGGAGCAGGATATTCCAACTGAATACCACTGTGCAAAACAAAAGAGAACGCCCTTGCAATAACAGTTTTTTGAAAAAGTGTTCCAACAACATCAGATTAGGCTTGTTTTACTTGCATTGATCCAAATCAATGCAGTCCCATCAATTGATCACACCACAAAGAACGAAAATATACTGACGTACGTATATGCCATCCGCATTCGCCACTGGGTCCCGTCATCACCCGTTAGGTTAGCTAACTAACGGCAGAGCGGGGACTGGACTAGCGCGGATGAAAAACATATACAACATCTACTAATATATATATACCAATATATAGTATTTCGCTCAAGGCGTGATAAAATGCAACACAGAAATGTATAGAAACACAGATCAATACAGATATCTGGGATCCCCGGGTTTCACAGAGCCGCTACTGAAACCCAACGTTCCCCTGGTCGTGTGGATAGCCTGTGCAATGAAATCCTAGACCCCTACGGGCGCGGCAAGTTACCCGCCAAAACCTGAAGCGAGGCAGCCCCCTTCAGCAACGTGAATGGACCACCCAGCACTTCACGGAATCCGGTAACTTGGGCACCCCTCCTGGGTCAACCCTATACCCCCTACGAGTGCGGCGAATAGCCCGCCAATTCTAGAGTGAAGCCCCCTCCGTCTCAATGCCATGAGATGCGGGCTTGTTGCCCTCCAGAACCCGGCTATCCGTGCACCCCACCGCGGGGCAATCCTAGTACAGAAAGTAAAATATACATACAACGGGTACATCGACCGCAACCAGGTCGTGCCCCAAAATAATAATACAAACAGGCAGTGACGGCAGTCCACATGTCGGACGCTCGCCCCGCAATATCAAATGTACATATAAAACAAAACTGTACTACCACTGCAACCAGGCTATCCCCCACGACCGATCCGCAACAACACAGTACAATCACAGAACATCAACGTGAAAGTCACGTTCGCAAATCCGTCTAACCGGGCTATAGCAGTTAGACGGGATTTACCGATCAAGTGACATTCACGGTCGCAGATATAATGTAAAAACTGTGAACTAGCATGTTTAAAATATCCGATCGAACAAATTTATCAAAGTGGGCCCCAAGCAGTACTGTAGCACTTATAGAAAATCTGGGCCCAAAGAAAATATCCCAAAAGCCCTATTTCCAACTCATAAGCTTACTGGGAAAATATGGTGCCACGATTCCTCTTTTCCGCCGCGCAAGCGCGGCCAAACCAGGGGTTTGGCCGCGCTTCCGCGGTCGAAGTGAGGAATCAGTGGATCGTATTTTCCCAGAATTCTTATAATTTGTTGTACATGTCTCTGCAATCACCAGAAAAATTTTAGGAGCTCAAAAAATTTTAACAGAGAACACATGTGCACAAAAAATACGGTTTTCGAGTTTTTGTTCGATCGAGTTCTAAACGCGCTAGAGCAAGCTAGGGAAGGTTAATGGTGTGGCTCTGATACCATTGTAAGCCCGCGGGGGCGCCCCAGCCGTCGACCCGACGCCGGAAACGCGGAAAACAAAAACTTTGCGAACTTTGCAAAACGGCACCGCCGCGGACTTTTTACCCGGATCGGGCCATTAACCTAGCTAGCTAGCAAGAGAGTGGCTTAGAGAAATATACCGACTGATCCAAGTCCTCCGGTCTTCATCTCCACTCCGATCTTCTCGCGGGATCTCCGTCCATCTCCTCCTCGTCGGAAAGGGCACCACGAAGCCGGGTACTTTTACGGGCTCCCACCTCAATACCGAGGCAACTCGGGCGCGAAGTTGGCTAGCCGACGCGTCCAAGATTTGCTGTAGAAAAGTGTAGAATAGTTGTCTCTTTGGGATTTAGTATAGTTGCCAAGATGGAGGAATTTTATGCAAAGGAATTTTCCATGGAGTTTTCTGGAAAGAAAAAATAGAGCATCCTCTGTCAAAGAGCTCGGCCAAAAAAAAAAAATTCCCTCTTGTGCTCTCTGGAAAATATGCAGGAAGAGTGCACTAATTAAAACTATGCAAAGGAATTAATTTCCACAGCACACTCACACACACACACTAATGTGGGGGCCACGAATTTTCCATGCAAAAAAAAACTTCTCCATTCTCTCACTGATCATGTGGCCGGCCCCCCCCCCCCCCCATTAAGTGGGTGGAAAATATGATTGATTTTTCCAAAAGCAAAGATTAAAAAGAACAATGGTCACAACAATATCCCATCTAAATCCTTTCACCTCTCTTCATAATTAATGCAAGCAAAGTGATTAGAATGGAATCTCATTATGAAGAGAACACTCATGATGCCTCACAAATGCAAGAAAGCCCTCACCAAATAAGTTAATTGCAAACTTGCAATTAACCCCCTCCATCAAAAGTCCGGCCGGGAAAGAACAAAGGATAACCGGCCGGAACGAAATGCAAACTGGCAACTCCAGAAAAACTGGTCCCGTAATAAATTACAGGAAAACCCCGATACTGTGCATACACACCCGCATTTGTATTCCGACCGGAATACAAATGCAAAGAAACAAACTACACTATCTAATACTAGAATCCGGCTTAAGCCAAAGCCGGCTAGTAAAAACCGTCCGATCACGATCCGTGCAATACCGCACGTATCTGATCGAACCCTGCCATATCTCCATACGGCCTCTACAGCTTTTCGCCCGAAAGCTTGAGTAACTGTGTGTGTGGTGGACTCTAAAGACTCGTCAATACTATGGCTGTGGATTTAACCACTAGCACGTCAGAGGTATTAGCCATACGTGACGGGCCACCAGCTATTGACCAAAAGGGACGTCGATGAGCGAACTCATCCTGACACCCTACTGAGCCTGTCAGTGACAATATCCGTACAGTCCGGTCCGTTCGTCTATGAGCATTGCATGGCGGGCCTAGGGGGTTGGTAAAAGTCAGACCCCCAAAAGCGGTACAAGTCGTGTCGGAGTGTAGCCCAGAACACCCTGAGATACTACTGGAATACCTACCAGCAAATCTCCTGCCTTGGCCAAGGACTTTTCATGTTCTGGCTCTCCTAGACACAGCGCGACCTCACCCCCAATACCGGGAGAGACGAACCCCTGCAGATCCGCTCACTGCCTCCATGTGGCTCGGGACTGTACCCAACTAAAACCTGTTTGCACGACTCCTTTGAGCCGTGGTAGGGTAGTAATCAAAGTACAGTGGGAACTCACACGAGACAAATGACGATCCCAGGTCGATGAACTAACCTGTACACATGTCACCAGGGAACTGCTATCTGACACCAGGTATAATCCCAACTAGCAGGTTCCCGGCGAGTCCTGTCCGGTGTACTCATAACCCAATGAGCACCTGTATACATCTTAGGTGAACCAACTGACACCAGTGGCTTGTGAGACCGGCCACCGCCCCTCGTCGGGGTCTCGACTGTATACACTAGTCTACTCCGGAGTATCGATGCCCTGTCTCGAAACTCCCACGACTAGGGACCTTTTAAGGATGTGCTTGCAGACCCCAGCTCTCACTTATATAATCGCCCTCATACTGCTGGTCGTCAAGCAAGAATCCTAGGGGCTCTATCAACGTGTAACAGCGACTCGTAAGGTCACCTAAAGCAGTACACGATGATAAAGATAAACCAGATAGCATACTATCATCTCGAGTAAGATTGTCCTACCGGGATAGGTCCTCCCTCAATCATTGCAATCACGTGCCTGTGACCCAATAATTGACTCTGAGGGCACTATCTCCAACAGTAGTTGGGTGCAGTCCCGAAGCACTTGGAGGCAGTGACGGTTAGACAGGATTCGTCTCTCCCGGTATTAGGGGTTGACATCGCGCAGTGTCTAGGAGAGCCATTACACGAGTAGTCCCTGGCCAGGGCAAGCGAGATATAATTGTAGGCTTCCAGTGTTATCTCAGGGTGTTTTGGGCTTCACTCCGACACGACTTGTACCGCTATTAGGGGACTCACGTTTACCGCCCCCCTAGGCCCGACATGCGATGTATCAGACGAACGGACCGGATTGTACGGAGACTGTCACATTCAGACTCAGTAGGAGTTCAGATGGGGTTCACCTCGTCAGTCTTCTTATCGGCATCTACCTGGGGACCGTTACGCACAGCTAGTGCCGCTTGCGGTCTGTGGTTAAACCCACTGCCAGCGTAGTGTCGAGTCTTTAGAGTCCCACACAGAGGGCTATTCGCCTATGGGCAAAACAGAGTAGAGGTCGCATGGTTTTGCAACACGGTTCGTTCTCATCCACGCACTTGTGCACGTTTGGAGTCCGGACAGATATTACTAGCAGGCTCTGGTTTGAGCCAGATACTGGTATATGTTTTGGGGTTGATTTTATCTCATAGTATTCATGTTCCTCGGAACAAGAATGCGGGTGTGTATACACAGTTGATTGAGGCGGAGGAAGAGGATTTTCATTAGGGTTTCGGAACGGGTGCGTATGCACAGTTGACAGTCGTCTTTTTCCAAACCCTAATGGATTTATGATATATCAATTAATAATATTAATTAAATGAAATTGTGTCATGGTTGGGTTTGTTGACTTGTTGACCAAGGTTGACTAGTTGACCATAGTTGAAAGTTTGACCATCATCATTACATATCAAAGATGCTCTTTGATTCTAGCAAAATCATTTAATGTGTGTAATGATAATGGTCATTCCAAACCATCCATCAACTATTTCATTTACATTATTATTATTATTTTTGATAATTCATTTCTTATTATGTTATGGTTGTAAAATGAAAAGCTCTCATTCTATCATTAACTCTTCTCTCTCCTCTCTTCTTCTTCCTCCTCCTCTAGTTCAAGGAGCTCCCTTCTCATGTGTTGAGAATCCATCTCCTTGAGATAAAAACACCCCAAAGCCACTCTCTACTCACTCTAGGGTTAGAGGTTTAGCAAGCCAAAGATCCTAGTTCACTCAAAGTTCGAGAAAGAGCCCGAAGGTTGAACCCTCAGGTGGATCCATCTTTGACGGAAGAAGGCGACGAGGAAAGAACCATCTACCCCTACAAAGGTTTCAAGAAGAAGGAGTTCAAGTTAGGTATAACCTCTTTTCCGAGTAGCTAACTCTCTTTAGCTTTCTTGCTAGTTTAGTTTGGAAAAGATCCCGATTTTGTTAGTCCATGTTGCCCCATGCGCTAAATATTTGTTTTTTGTACCGTTTTCGCCTCCCCCCAAGAACCGGGGTTGGCAACGTGGACTTACACGATACACCGTTATGTTGTGGAGTGTATGGAGGAGTAAGCTGAGAGAGAATTCCATTCTCTTTTAAGTAATCCAGGAACTCGGCACTCAAGTATTCACCACCACGATCAGATCTCAGTGTCTTGATACTTTTGCCTGTTTGTTTTTCTACTTCATTCTTATATTCCTGGAATTTTCCAATGGCTTCGGATTTATGTTTCATTAAGAAGACATATCCGTACCTTGAAAAGTCATCCGTAAAAGTAATGAAGTAAGAATAACCGCTTCGCGCAAGCGTAGACATTGGACCGCACACATCGCTGTGTACGAGTCCCAAGAGCTCGCTCGCTCTTACTCCGTGTCCAGTGAACAGAGTCTTTGTCATCTTTCCTTTGAGAAAGGATTGACAAGTTGCATACGATTGATATTCGAACGGATCCAAATATCCTTCTGTATGTAACTTCGTCAACCTTCTCTCATTGATGTGACCCAGTCTACAATGCCATAAGAAAGCATGATTGATTTCTGGAGACTTTCTTTTGTGTGTATTCTGGACATTGAAAATCTGTGGTTGGTTTAATACGTATATACCATTGCTTAATGTACCTCACCCAATCAGAACTTGATTAAGATGAATGTTTACAACATTGCTTACAAATGCAAATTCATAACCTTCTTTAGATATTAAAGATACAGAAATGATATTACAAGTTGCATTGGGTACAAAATAACAATCACGCAAAACCAAAACATGTCCATCTGACAACCCCAGGTAATAGTCCCCCACGGACTCAGCATCGATGCCAACTCCGTTTGCAACTCTGAGGGACATATCACCTGCCTTCAAAACCTTACGGTTTCTCAGCGCCTGCAAAGAATTACAGATATGAGATCCTGATCCGGTATCCAATACCCAGGAAGTAGAGTTTATTGATAGACAGTTTTCAATAACATACACACCTGAAGCCGAAGCCGTAACTTGGTGCGGGTCCTGATCTCTGGCCTTCCAAGCCCTGCAGTCCTTTTTCCAGTGTCCACTGTTATGACAGTAAAAGCACTCTTCCTTTCCCACAAGCTTTCCCGCTACTTTTGTTGCCTTTGCCTTTCCCTTCGTTTCCACTTTACTAACACCGCCCCTTGGTTTGCTGGGGTTTTTTTTCTTCTTTCCCTTGGCTTTCGCCTTGGACCTAGAAGAGGAAGATCCTCCTACAAACAAAGTGGATGTTTCCCTACCTTTCTGTAGGGTGCCCTCTGCACTCCTCAACATGTTGAGGAGTTCTGAAAGTTCAACTTCCTTTTCTTGCAAGTTGAAGTTCAAGATAAACTGGGCGTAAGTGGATGGAAGGGACTGGAGAATCAAGTCCGTGTAGAGCTCGTTCTCAAACGTGGTCCCAAGGTCCGCAAGCTCCTCAATGAAGCCAATCATATTAAGCACCTGTTCCACTACGGATGATCCGATGGCCAATCTCGCCGAAAAAAACGTTTTCGAGACTTCGTATCTGGCGATACGGGATTGCTCTCCATACAGTTCTTTTGTATGGAGAAATATGGATTCAAGGTCTATATTCTCGTGCCTCCTCTGATGTTCATTGTCCATAGAGGCAAGCACGAGGCACTTGGCCTTCGCGCAGTCGATCTCCCAGGTCTTACGGATTTCCTTATCCGCGACGCTGGTTTTGGGACCTGGGACAGGGGGAGCTTTGGTGGTAAGGAGATATCCCAACTTGTCATAAGTGATTGCCATTTTGACATTCCTGAGCCAATCTTTGTAGTTTGGCCCTGTCAGTATGCTTTTATCTAGTAGTAACTTAAGTTCGGTCATGATACTTGGTCGTTGCAATTAGGAGAGAGAGAAGAAACACTTTTAGCATGATGCTCTTGCAAGTTTAGAATGGTTTTTAGTTTATCTAAACAGGATGGCTCCCACCGTCTCTCGAATCCCTCCTCAAACCAAAAAGGAAGAATTAGTCGGGATTGATCTCACCGTACAATACTTGCTTAACCATTCAGCCAGGCCAGTGTTGGTACTTCGAGGGAGGTTTTCCAACGCTTTCGCGAAGTTCCTTAATTAAATAACCTCTTTTCCCTATGGGCGTAGCCCCGCTAACACTTTTCTCGACACCTACTTGGTTTATAGCATTGATCGTTAAGTGAGAAAGTTCCGGAGGAGTAGCATATACTCACAGTAGGATCGGGATCCAAATATTATCGTGTGACAAAACTGATGGAATCCTACCAGAATCATCACACTCCAAATGGTATGCAGCGCTAGCAAGTTTCAGTTTCTTTAGAAACTCCCGATGTGGATTTTTGCCCCATGCTCTTATGACCTTGACTTTGGCCAACAAATCATAAGTCACATGTCAAGTTCTACCCATCATTCTCCAGGTTAATTTGAACCCACCCGTACCTACCTTTGACTTTGGCCAACAAGGCAGTACGACTGTCCCAAACCAACGTATCTATTTATGCTGCATATGAACACCCAATAACTACCAATCACTGTGCCTTGACTTTGGCCAACGAACACAGCTTGAATACTATTGACTATCCATATGAAATGACGGAGGGCTACGAATGGATTTGGCGAAACCGTGAACGCAGTGAACTTGATATAATCGAAGGAACGAGATAGCTTTTAAAAAAGGAGTGGTTTAAGCTCCGCGTTTAAAAGTTGTTTTGAAAAGAAACCGAGTGGTTTTTGAAATTGTTCCAAAGACTTTAACTTTGGTTTATTTTCTTGCATTAATTTAATGTGTCCCATCAATTAATCCTACCATTGCAGAAAACAACGAAAATATGACGTACGCTTATGCCATCCGCATTCGCCATGGGGTCCCGTCATCACCCGTTAGGTTACTTAACTAACGACAGAGCGGTGGCTGGACTAGCGCGAATGCAAAACATAAGCAACGCCTAAATAGATATCTACATATAGATATATACATTCGTCAGATGCAATGATAGCCATTCCAGATCACAGATGAACACATTGGATATACTAGGAATCCGCGTTTCGTTCGAGCCTGCAACGAAAAGCGGATTATACAGTCGCGATGAATAGCCAATACGCCACCCTAGACCCCAACGGGTGCGGCAAACTACCCGCCAAGTATCCGAAGCGAAGCAACCTCCCTCAACAACGTGAGTAGGCCACTCGGCACTTCGAGGTACCCAGTAGTTTGTGCACCCCACCTTGGGTCTATCCTTGGAGGAAAAACTGTAAAACGAAATTATACAATGGCGGCTACAACCTCATCCTGGATGTGCGGCCAAACAAATAATATTACATCAATTTACATATTACATGAATTGAAAGATAAAGAAAACTCTCATCTCACAACCCCCCGGCTATTCATCCGCGACAATCCAACGAATTCAAATACACAAACCATCAACATTACAGATCACAGATATGTATAACCCCTACTAATCGACGTATAGCGATTAGCAGACGTTCAATAAAAATATCACATCACAGATATAACCCATTAGCCAAAGTCTAGAGAAGTTCGATCAAAATACGGATTTGTAACCACCCCAAAAACAAATTTGTTCTCTGGAAATTCTGGGCAGAAACAAACCATCGTAAAAATCCCAAAACATCAATATAAGAACAATGCAGGAGAAACGACCCACGGCCGAGTCAACTCGGTCGCGGATCCGCGGCAAGAGCATGCCCTTGCCACGGTTCCGCGGTGAGTTGGTCGACTCGCTGGATCATTTTTCTTGGGTGTTCTTTAAAAACCCTGAGCCGATTTTTAGTACAGGATTTATTATTTTTCGAGCAGAATTAAAAATCGGCAAAAGGTTGATATTTTTGAAGTGTTTTGCGGTTTTTTTGTCCGATCGAAATTCTAGATACTTTACTAACATGCTAGTGTGTGTTTAGCCAGGCTCTGATACTACTGTAAGTCCACGTTACCTCTCCCGGTTCTTTCGGGCTTGCGAAAACGGTGAAAAATGATTTTTCTGGTCATGGTAACATGGACTAGAAAACCCGGATCTTTGCTAAACAACACACAAGCAACTAACAAGAGTTTTACCTGCTCGGTTAGGGGGTTATACCTTAACTTGAACTCCTTCTCTTGGACACCTTGTGGTGGTCGGATGGTTCTCTTCTCGTCGCCTTCTCTTGCCGAATATGGATCCACCTGAGAGTCTCTACCTTGAGCTCCTTCCTCGAACTTGAGGTAACTAAAGTATTAGGTTTGCTAAACCTTCAACCTTAGGATGAGTAGAGATGAGTTTTGGTGTTTTATCTCCAAGGCAAATGGTTCTCAACTCATGAGAGATTTTTGCCTTGAGCTAGAGGAAGAGGGAGAGCAATGGATGAGAGAGAATGAATATGAAAGAATGATAATAGTTTTGCAACCATATCCAATATATGTGAATTAACTAATTAATAATATTAATAAAAAAAGGAAAAAGGTGATGGTAGGTTGAAAATACCATTATCATTTCACATTAAATGAGTTTTGCAAAGATCAAAGAGCATCTTTGCTTGAAATGATGATGGTCAAAGTTTCAACCTTGGTCAACAATTCAACTATGGTCAAAAGGTTAACAACCCTAACCATAACACAATTTCCTTTAATTAATATTATTAATTGATATTTCACATAATCATTAGGGTTTGTTAAAAGACAACCGTCAACTGTGCATACACATTCGTACCAAAACCCTAATGAGAATCCTCTGCCTCTGCCTCAGTCAACTGTGCATACACACCCGCATTCGTGTTCCGAGGAACACGAATACAATGAGATAAAACTAACCCCAAAACATATACTAGGATCTGGCTTAAACCAAAGCCCGCTAGTAATAACTTTTCGGACACTAAACGTGCTCGAGTGTGCGGATTTGAACGAACCCCGTCGCAAAACCATGCGATCTCTACTCGGTTTTGCCCAAAGGCGAATAACCCTCTGTGTAGGACTCTAAAGACTCGACACTATGCTGGCAGTGGGTTTAACCACAGGCCGCAAGCGGCACTAGCTGTACGTAATGGTCCCCATGTAGATGCCGATGAGAAGACTAATGAGGTGAACCCATCCGAACTCCTACTGAGCCTGTATGTGGCAATCTCCGTATAGTCCGGTCCGTTCGTCTGAGAATATCGCATGGCGGGCCTATGGGGCGGTAAACGTCAGTCCCCTAATAGCGGTACATGTCATGTCGGAGTGTAGCCCAGAACACCCTGAGATAACACTGGAAAACCTACCAGTATATCTCGCTTGCCCTGGCCAGGGACTTTGTGTAATGTCTCTCCTAGACACAGCGCGATATCAACCCCCAATACCGGGAGAGATGAATCCTGTCTAACCGTCACTGCCTCCAAGTGCTTCGAGACTGCACCCAACTACTACCTGTTTGCACGACTCCTTTGAGCCGTGGTAGGGTGGTAATCAAAGTACAGTGAGAACACACTCAAGGCGAAGTGACAGTGTCAAGTCAGCGGACTAAGCTGTACTCATGTCACATGGGAACTGATAACTTACGATAGGTATAGTACCAACCAACAGTTCCCGACGAGTCCTGTCCAGTGTACTCGTAACCTAACGAGCACCCGCATACTATCTCAAGTACGACGTACTGACGGCTGTGGGACAGACCATCTCCCCTGCTGGGATGAGAAGCGTATACGCTAGTCTACTCCGGAGTATCGATGCCCTGTCTCGATAGTCCTACGACTAGGGACCTGTATAAGGATGTGCTTATAGATTACCCAGCCCCCACAAGTGTGACTGCCATCACAACGCTGGTAATCAAGCAAAGATCCTAAGGGCTCCACTAATGTGTATAGGCGATATGCTAAAAGAAACACATGTACACATTAAAGTAGAAACAAACCAAGTAGCATACTACCATTTTGATCAAGACTGTCTATACAACTGTGAATATCCCAAGCTTCCATCAAGTTATATACAAACTAGTATGATACAGTAATGGCCTCTAAGGCATATACACTAACAACCAAGGTCATCTTACACTCCGAAAGGTAAAACCTAGCGCTCTGATACCAACTTTGTCACGACCCGAAAATGGTACGTGATGGCCCTTAAACTACGCAACGTCTACAGGTGTAACGCAATTTAAGTAAGCCGAAAATCCAGCAATCTAAACCATCAAAAGTAGTAAGAATTTAATAGATGTTTTTAAACATTTGAAATCTCAACCCAAATTCTTTAAAAGTCCAACTTTATTTCCTTTAAAATTTTGGCAGCACCTCGTTTGTAAAAACCAGCCCCAAAAATGGGTACAACATAAATATATGTAAAGCATCCAAAACGGGAGCAAAAACACGCCCAAAGGCGAAAAACAACCACCACAACAGATATACGACGCCGTAGCGAAGAATTAAAAGACGATAGAAGTAAAACTGCATAAAAGACAACCAAGTCTCAAAATAACATGCAATATCGTCCTCACACTAAGTCTCTAAGTCAACATGAAAGTAGTAGATGGAGAGTACAAGGATACAACGAATATACAATAGAATACGAATAACCACAAACCCACATAAAGCAAAACTGCACACTGTGAGCCGATGCGGTATCAGCAGCAAAAGATGATAGATAGATGAATAGCCTGCCTCGACTACTCTGGGAACAACCTGCAAAACAAACTGTGGCACAACGGGGGTGAATTGCCAACTAGTGAATAGTAAATAACTGTAAGTCGACGTTAGACACCCCAAGTATTGCGGGGAGGCGGAATAGGTAAAACGATTATTTTGTTTAAAACAAACATCGACTAACTTACGGATCTTTGCCAAACCTTAACTAACAACATCTTAGGAGGGATTAGCTACTATGAAAGAAGATTATACCTAATGAACCAAGTCCTTCTTCTTCTCGATGACCACCTCCTCGTCGGCCTCCTCTTTGTAATAGAAGATCCACCCGAGAGCTACTACTCCAAGCTTGACCTCTAACTTCAGGTAACTAGGTTACTCAAAGTGCTAATCAAAGCAACCTAGGGAATATAGAGTGGGATTATGGATCAATAAGTCTTGCTAACCCTTGATCTCAACACATGAGAGGTTAGGGTTAGGGTTTGAAGAGAGTGAGAGCTTGAGGAGAGAGAAGGTGAGGGTGAGAATGAAATGAAATAATATCTCATTTAGAATATATGAAGCATAATGATTTATTAAATGAATAAATCAAATGATAATATCAACCATGCTTCATTTATTCACTTTGGGTGATTCATTACATGAGTCATTAATCAGTAAATGCATAATTAACTCCTTTGTATGAATCACACCATGAGTCATTAAATCATTTAATGCAAATGCCACCTTAGCCTCCATGTCATCAAACTTCTAAATGCTTCGCGACAAATTACGAGAACGCCCCTCCTATCCGTGAGAACACGGAAAAAGTTTAGACTGTATAAATCTAATAATCCGATACTAGAATCTGGCTTAAACCAAAGCCCGCTAGTAAAAACTGTCCGAACATCGTACGTGCATAAAAACACGTATGTGATTGCTATATTTTTCGGATGTGTTTGTAAAAAGCAAGTATCGAATCAATTGTTTCCTGACAACGGTTTCATTTGATCGATAATAGTATGTTGTATCGGTATTTAGAAAATTGAATAAAGTTCATAATCAAAAAATTATATTTGACCGCAATCAACTACGGTGTCAGTTGTAGATCGTAAGCGAGTGTGGATCGTCCACAGGGATTGTGCGATTCGTTGTTATATTTTATTTGTTTGAATTGAAAAGTTAATCGAAAAGAAACGAAAGCATGATTCAAGATTTAACAATTGTTTCAAGTGTCACTATTCTATTCAAGAATTCAAGAAATGATAAACAATCGAGAATCGTGTTTCGATGATATTTCCAACCAAAATGTCAAGAATCTAAATGAGGCTCGTAGGAATCGATCGGATCTATAAACGTGATGTAATTTCAAGATTTCATGTTCTTGTCCTTCGAAGGATTGATACTAGATCGATGATGATCGACGAGAGTTAGGGATTTCTTTATGAAATTAGGGTTTCATCGTTTAACCCTTGTTCTTTCGTAGATATCATTCACATTCTAGCCTCTAGCAATTTCAAGAAACGATCGTAACTCCCCAATCTCGAGCGATATCAATCAAGAAAGTATCGCAACGAATTGGGTCGTCAATTCTTGAACTTGCTAGGGTTTACAAAACTCGTAGGATTCAAGAATCGATTTAAGATATATTACATCATCATTCTATTGATCGTCTCGACTCCTCGACGAGCGGAGTATTACTCAAACATCATCACACAGAAAGTATTCAAGAATTAAAAAGATATCATGATGCGAGAATTTAAAGAAAACAAGATAAAAGAATATCACCTTTTATTTATATCAACAATTTGATTACAGTCGCTCAAGAACTACAACAGGAAGAACTAAATTGTTGAATTGGCGTCGCTCGGCTCCGTGAGTCGCGGATCGTCTTGGACCACTTGCTCTGTTGAAGATCGGCTCGGCTCATAGAAGGTTGCAAGGCTTCTTGCTTGATGGGTACTCGGGATCTTGGATTTTGATTGGAATTAGAGTTAGGGTTTCACACAAGTCTTCTCACTAGACTTGTGGAAGAAGATGAAGAAAGAGAGTGAATGGATCAATCAATTTCAATGAATGAATTTTTTTTCTTACAAGTGAGCCTAGGGTCCTATTTATAGATCTCCCAAACCCTAGGTCTAGGTTTGAATTTACAATTCCCTCCAAAAGTTTGTTGAGGCTTCTAGAAGGAGTTTGTTAGGCTTAGCTTAGGGTTTAAGCTAGGATTTAGGGAGAAGTTTCTAGAATACAAGGCTACTTTAGTGTTGATCCCAAAGCTTGCTGATCTGGTAGAAACCTCTGGAGTCTTCTGGAAATTGTTGTTTCTTGCTGAAGTGTAAGCCCTGAGAGAAGCATTTTGCACCAAATTTGGGAGGCTAAATCCTTAGACCCACCGCGGATCCGCGGCGCAAGCAGGCTCCTGCCGCGGATCCGCGGCTCTTTGTGGGGCTTGGGCCTTGGGTTTTCTGGTGTGGTCTTGAAATGCCATTTGGGGCTTTATCTGATATGTTGATTTGTATTTTCCCCTTTGGATTGATACCAGAACTGAAATCATTGAGTTGGCGTAATGTTTGATCGGTACCCTGTACATTTTGGCCTTTCTTCTGGATTTTCCTGCATAGATCTCAAAACAAGTGTTGCGCAAATGTAGGGATGATGCGATGCCATGAAATGTGGTCAATTTCTTTTATAGTGTCGGTTTCAGAGTCTAATACATGCAATATGATATTTTGCGACAGTTTTGCTAATATGTAAAATATGAATGCCGAACACTTCTATATGGATGCAAATGATGAGGAAATTGCCGGCTACAATATGCAATATTTTCGACTAATCAAATTCCCCCAAACTTAATTTCGATCGTCTCGAGCGAACTGTTTTATTTAAAAAGAGATGGAGAAAATAAAGAAAGAGAAAAACTAACTAGCACACTTTCGTAGGCAACACGATTGCACTGAGCATGTGCAACAAGCCTTTAAACCTATAGGTGTCCCTAATAGGAGGAGTGTTGTCTCCTGAGAGTTTTCAGCGGATTACACCTACAAAATCCAATAATAAAAGAAAGATCATGAATATTACATTTAAAGACAAGAATTGTAAAAGAAAAGCTTTGAAAATTAGGGTTTCCAACTAAGTTAGTTTTTCGGCTGTCATGAGCCCTATCTTAATGGTCATGAAAAGATGTTAGAAATCACGTCCTCCCTCAATAAAACATCGTCTTATTGTTCATTCCTATCTTTATTCCAAACATCGATCATATAACCCTGCATGTGTGTAAAGACATCCCTACACCCGGAGAATTCAATTCAAGCTATCATACTCTTGCCCATCAGCCTAAGTACTTTTTAATTAATGAATATTTAGATGAGATTGCTCACACACTTTCATGCGACCGTTAATACTTCTTGAGGTACTAACCGACCGATTACTCCTGTGCTTGCTTACTTGGTGTATTTTCCTCGTCTTGCACCACCTCAGGCATAGCAGTGACTCCCAGACCAGTTGACCTTAGGGCACTAGGTGAAGAAGCACCCTCGCTATACATTTTTTTATTGTCCTTGGTGATAACAAAACCAGTGTTCATTTTTCTCACCATTTTATATTTTCTTTATTCATTTTTTTTCCTTTTTATTTCCTTCATACATCAGCTTTAAGACAAGAGCATTTCAAGGTATCCTCTACTATCCCAGGCTTTAAGACGTATGTAAGTGCGAATAGCAGGGTAGCCACGTTCAAAATGTTTGGCTTCCAGAATAGAAACTATTTTTCAGACTTATTTTTATCCTCAGATTAGTGACGTCCTTCATCTTACTAACCCTTGGGACAACGGCTCATAACTACTTATTACTAGTTCGTATAAGAAAACTTCTAATTTTCTTAGTTTTCTAAAAATTTTCTAATCTCATGGATGTAATTGTTCACTATCTAATCTTTTATTATCTTATTTATGTACAAAAAGTGTAAATATTAAAATTATTTTTATACTTGAAATTTTTTTAAATTTTTATGGGTTTTGAAAATTTTTAATTTTTTATTGATTTTTAAAGAAATGTTTTGTGCTTATGCAGATGATATGCAAATGATGCAAAAATAAGCACAAACTTCCCCCAAACTTGTTTTCAACAGTGTCCTCACTGTTGCCAATCGCTATACCTACAAAAACTGTAAGCCTGGGAGGAATTATTAGTGGGGGCAAAATATATAAGTGAAGAACTTCCCCTAAACTTACTCTTTTCACTCACCTACATTCAAAAGATGAGGCAATGATATACTGGATATGAAGATGAGACGGAGGAATTTTAATCAAAATAAACTGGCTCTTGTAAGAATAAGAGCTCCTCCGTGGGGTCAGTGGAAAAATACGGCTTTAATCTATGTCCATTTACTTTGAAAAAGGTACCGTTTTTAACATTTTCTACTTCTACTGCCCCGTGCGGGTATACAGACCGCACAACAAAAGGTCCCTTCCATCGAGATTGGAGCTTACCCGCGTGAAGGTGTAATTGTGAATCATAAAGAAGGACTTGTTGACCAGGTGAAAATATTTTCCTCAAAATGTTTTTATCGTGAAAAACCTTAGTCCTATTCTTTGTGATTACAGCGTTATCATAAGCTTCATCGCGGAGTTCGCTTAGCTCATTTATTTGCAGCTTCCGAAAGTTGCAAGCAAGGTTCAGATCAAAATTTATTTCTTTTATAGCCCACAATGCTTTATGTTCTATCTCGACGGGTAAATGACATGCTTTCCCAAACACTATCCTATATGGAGACATCCCTAGGTCGGTTTTATTTGCAGTCCTGAATGCCCAAAGAGCATCCGTCAGTTTGGTCGACCAGTCTTTTCTATTTTTAGCAACAGTCTTCTCCAGGATAAGTTTGATTTGTCTGTTTGAGATCTCATCCTGCCCGCTTGTTTGGGGATGATAGGGTGTAGAAAGTCGGTGGTTGATTGAGTATTTTCGCATCAGAGTCTCGAAAGATCTGTTGCAGAAATGTGTCTCATTATCGCTAATGATAGCGCGTGGGTGTCCAAATCGCGAAAAGATATTCTCTTTCAAGAACTTGATGACAACTTTCTTGTCATTAGTGCGACATGGAATGGCTTCTACCCACTTTGAGACATAATCAACCGCCAGCAATATGTACAAATTCCCAAAGGAGTTGGGAAAAGGACCCATAAAATCAATGCCCCAAACATCAAATATTTCAACAACCAGAATGGGTTGCTGAAGCATTTCATTCCTCTGGAATATTCTACCCGTATACTGACATTGTGTACAGGTTTTGCAATAGTCAAATGCATCCTTGAATAAGGTCGACCAATAAAATCCACATTGCAAAACCTTTTCTGCTGTCTTTCTAGGACCAAAGTGACCCCCACAGGCCTGATCATGACAAAATGAAAGAACACTCTTGAACTCTTCATTCGGGACACACCGGCGAATGATCTGATCAGGACAATATTTAAACAAATAGGGCTCGTCCCAGTAAAAGTGTTTTACTTGGGAAAGAAAACGGTATTTGTCCTGTTTAGACCAATCGTTGGGTATCAGTCCCGTGGCATGATAGTTCATAATATCCCTGAACCATGGTTCAGCGGATACGCTCAAGAGTGGTTCGTCAGGGAACGAGTCATTAATCGGCAGGGTTACAGGGGAAGAAATGATGCGTGAAATATGATCAGCTACTACGTTTTCACATCCTTTCTTATCTTTGATAACAAGATCGAATTCTTGTAGCAGTAGGATCCAACGTATTAGTCGACCTTTTGCATCTTTCTTCGCCAGAAGATGTTTTAAAGCGGAATGGTCAGTATAAACAACTATAGGAGAGCCAATTAAGTAAGGCATGAATTTTTCTAATGCAAATACAACCGCTAAGAGTTCTTTTTCTGTGGTTGTATAATTGATTTGCGCATCATTCAGGGTCTTACTTGCATAGTATATCACGTGTGGCATCTTTTCGATGTGCTGTCCTAAGACTGCACCTACTGCAAAATCAGATGCGTCACACATCAGCTCAAAGGGGTAGTCCCAGTTTGGTGATGATAGCACGGGGGCTGAAGTGAGTGAGTGTTTAAGTGAGTCGAAAGCTGTCTCGCAGTCCGAGTCAAAATGGAAGGTCGTATCCTTGGCCAGGAGAAGAGTTAAAGGTCTAGTAATTTTGCTAAAGTCCTTAATGAATCTCCTATAAAAGCCCGCATGGCCAAGGAAAGATCGAATATCTTTGATGCTTTTGGGATGAGGGAGGTTTTGAATGACATCTATCTTACCTCTGTCAACCTCAATGCCTTTCTGTGAAATGACATGTCCAAGTACTATTCCTTCTTGGACCATAAAGTGGCATTTTTCCCAGTTCAAAGTCAAGTTCTTCTCTTTGCAACGAGTAAGAACCGCGTCAAGATTCGCTAGGCAATCAGAAAAAGAGTCTCCAAAAAATGAGAAATCGTCGATAAAGATCTCCAGAAAATTATCTACCATATCAGAGAATATCCCCATCATACACCGCTGAAAGGTAGCGGGAGCATTGCATAGCCCAAAGGGCATGCGACTGTAAGCAAAGGTACCAAAAGGACAAGTAAAAGTGGTTTTATCTTGATCCTTTTTGGCGATGGGAACCTGATTATAGCCTAAGTATCCGTCCATAAAACAATAATACTCTCGTCCCGCTAAGCGTTCCAGCATCTGATCAATGAATGGTAGAGGAAAGTGGTCTTTCCTCGTGGCAGCATTGAGTTTTCTATAATCAATACATACACGCCACCCAGTTTGGGCACGTGTCTGAATCAACTCATTTGCCTCATTGGTTATAACAGTGATGCCAGATTTCTTAGGAACGACATGTATAGGACTCACCTACTGGCTATCGGAGATGGGGTATATAATACCATTATCTAAGCATTTGACGATCTCTTTCATGACCGCTTCCTTCATGACGGGATTCAACCGTCTCTGTGGTTCTCGGGTTGGTCTGGCATCATCCATCACATGTATATGATGTTCAACTATCAAGGGACTAATCCCTTTGATGTCCGCCATACTCCAACCAAACGCCTCTTTGTTAGATCTCAATACCGATAAAAGGGCATTCTCATGCTCTGATGCAAGAGAAGCGGATATGATAACCGGTACAGACTTATTCTCACATAGATATGCATATTTAAGGTGAGAAGGTAAAATTTTGAGATCTAACTCAGGCGGAGAAATGATAGAAGGAGGGATCATTGAATGATTTTTGGATTTACACAGAAACTCAGAGCCTGTGAAAGATACAGACTTGGGTGGAGAAAAGTCAGGAGTGCAGGATTCAAGTGTAAAGAAAATGTCCTTACTAAGATCATGTGTACAGTCAAACAGAGATGTGGTAATGTCATCGAGATCAGTAAAGCAAAGTTCCTCAGCTCCACAACTATCGGGAGCGATCTCATGGACAGAGCACACATCTAAAATATGAGTAGAGGGTTCTGATGGCTGACTTCCAACTTTGTAGATATTTAGATCAATGGTCATATTTCCAAAAGATAAGTTCATTGAACCATTTCGACAGTTTATAACAGCGTTGGAAGTGGCAAGGAAAGGACGACCCAGAATCACCGGAATTTGGCCCTGGGGGTTTGCTACAGGATGTGTGTCGAGCACAATGAAGTCTACAAGGAAAATAAATTCCCCGACCTTTATCAACACATCCTCTAATTCACCCCTTGGTTTGGTGATAGATCGGTCTGCCATCTGGAGAGTGCAGTGAGCAGGTTTCAGCTCTCCAATCCCTAATTGCTCATAGACAGAATAAGGGAGCAGGTTAACACTTGCGCCAAGGTATAAAAGAGCACGATTTATGTTTTTACCCCCAATCGAAATCGATATTGTAAGACATCCTGGGTCCTTTCGTTTCTTTGGTAGCTGGGGTATAAAAGCAGTGCTAATATTATTAGACATGAAGACCTTCTTTGGCACTTGAGTTTTCCTCTTCCTAGTGCACAAGTCCTTAAGAATTTTCGCATAAGCGGGGACTTGTTGAATCGCATCTAGGAGAGGGATATTGATGTTAACCTGTTTGAACATTTCCAAAATTTTCTCCATATGAGGACTCGTTCTATTAGCCCTTAACCGGTTCGGATAAGGAGCTTTCGCAATAAGCGCAGGGTCCATCATAGGAGAAGGAAGAGGGGGTAGACGAGGTCCCAAAAGAGATGTGGGGACCGTCTGTGGAGAACTAGAAGGGCTATACTGAGGTGTCGAGCCTAATGGGAAATGGAGAATAGGCTCGCGAGAAAGTGGTGTGGTAGAAGAAGAAGGATCAGAAGGAGAAGTGTGTGTGTGTGGAAAGGTCTCAGCTGGGGTGTTGATATGATTTTCAGTATCATCAATACCTTCCCCGACATGATTGTTCAGCACTCTTCCTGATCTCAACGTTGTGACGGCATTTACATTGTAATGCCCAGGATTCTGTAGGGGTTGAGAGGGAAGTTTCCCTTTTTCTCTCGCACTCATTTCGGCTTTAAGTCGTGCGATTTCAGCTTCCATCGTTCTGATACTCTCAGCTTGGGACGCTGAGTTTTTCTTTATCTCACCGACGGAAGATCTAACCTCAGCCGAAACCTCTATGAAATTTGACAAAAGTGATTTCATGGTTTGAGTGAATTGAAAGAATTCGTCAGAACAGGTCATAGGATTAGACTGTGCAGGAGTGTTGACCTGATTTTGGAAATTTTGTGATTGATAGGGGTGCTGAGTGAGTTGAAGGGGTTGCTGTTGTGGTGGAGGAAGAGCCCTTTGAAAATTATTCGTGTTTGGAACCGTGTTTCGAGATTGGTTTTGGTTCCAAGCGAAATTCGGGTGATTCCTCCAACCCTGATTGTACGTAGAAGAATATGGATCATTTCTAGGTCTTTGAAATGCGGCATTAGAATGCTCGTGACCTTGAAACGCAGAGTTTAATGGACATTCTTCCGTTAAATGAGACAGATCAGAACAGCACCCACAAACAGTTTTGGGGAGTGACACTGGGTTTAGGGAGGCTGCTGCAAATTTGTATTCCATAGCGTCGAGCTTCTTTTGCATTGCTGCCATTTCAGCTCGAACACCTATGGACATATCTATTTGGTGTACGCCACCCCTATTCAATGGCTGGGTTCCACTCTCCCACTGTAGTGATTTTTCAGCGAACTCTTCTAAATACTTCCAAGCTTCCCCATCATCTTTGGTCATAAAAGTACCCTGACACATGTTTTCAAGGCTCTGTTTAGTGCTTGGGTTAATGCCCTCATAAATGATTCGGCACAATTCCCATCTCGGGATGCCGTGATGAGGACACTGAACCAATAGATCCTTGAAACGTTCAAAGCATTTTGAAAATGGTTCGGTAGGGAGCTGGGCAAATTGATTCAGTTCGCTACGGATTCGAGCTGTCTTTTGTATTGGGTAAAATTTCTTAAGGAATGCAGCGACGAATTCTTCCCAATTCGTAATAGAGTGTGCGGTAGTGTTATATAGCCACTTCTCGGCTATATCGCACAATGTAAATGGAAGAAGTCGTAGACGCATAGCATCCACTGAAAGTTATGACGTACCCATCATTGCGCATACGTTTTCAAATTTGGTAATGAAAACGTAAGCGTCCTCAGTCTCGAGTCCGTGGAATTTGGGTAAAAGATTGATATACTGGGGCTTAATCTCAAAGTTATCCCCATTGGCTGGTGGTGTGGATAAGCAGGTCGAAAGAGGACCTCGAATAGGGTAGCACCTCTCCTGGAGAGAGATGCGGGGTGGATTATGCGCACCAACGGACGGCGGCAGATTAGGGTTAAAGAAGTTTGATGGATTCGGATCCATCGGTATGGGTGTGATAGTGGGTAAAGGAAAGGTAAATGGAGAAATATCGACTTCGGAGTCGATAAAGGGTACGCGGACTAAACGGGCACTAGAATCCCGTGTCCAGCCTATCTTGCACTAAAAAAAGTTAGTACAAGTGGCAGCGTTGACTTATAATTAGGGGTAATGAATGCGGTGTTTGCTTTGAAAAAGGGACGGATTTTTTGAAAAAAAATGATGCGACAAAACAAATGCAACAACAAAAACCCTAGAATCTAGTGGTCACCTAGGTCCGGCTCTAGACCGCTCCTAACTGCCAAAAGACAAGTCGCAGGATAGAATCCTCCACTGCTTCTTTGTCCCCCTGTGGCCGGATAAGTGCCAGGTAAGTGGGAAGGTACTCCACTACGTAAGTAGTGGGCCTAATTAAAAACCACTAGCCTTAGACACACTCGCCTTAGGCACCACAAGAAAACGCGGATAAGCAATGAATTACCCACGGCCTTCTCTTGTCCTAATTGAGCGCGACAGTCCTTAGAGTCATCTCTAGATTTCTTTTAGTTAATGTGGGTTAATGCGGATGCAAGTTTTGTGGTTTTCGGGGCCTAGGAAGGGTAATGAAATCCCCACCTAATTTGGATTTGGCCGTGTCCCTTAATTTCCGTATTTAGAATGCAAACAACCAAGAAATCAAAACCATTTTGATTGGTATATTTTTCGGATGTGTTTGTAAAAAGCAAGTATCGAATCAATTGTTTCATGATAACGGTTTCATTTGATTGATAATAGTATGTTGTATCGGTATTTAGAAAATTGAATAAAGTTCACAATCAAAAAATTATATTTGACCGCAATCAACTACGGTGTCAGTTGTAGATCATAAGCGAGTGCGGATCGTCCACAGGGATTGTGCGATTCGTTGTTATATTTGATTTGTTTGAATTGAAAAGTTAATCGAAAAGAAACGAAAGCATGATTCAAGATTTATCAATTGTTTCAAGTGTCACTATTCTATTCAAGAATTCAAGAAATGATAAACAATCGAGAATCGGGTTTCGATGATATTTCCAACCAAAATGTCAAGAATCTAAATGAGGCTCGTAGGAATCGATCGGATCTATAGACGTGATGTAATTTCAAGATTTCGTGTTCTTGTCCTTCGAAGGATTGATACTAGATCGATGATGATCGACGAGAGTTAGGGCTTTCTTGATGAAACTAGGGTTTCATCGTTTAACCCTTGTTCTTTCGTAGATATCATTCACATTCTAGCCTCTAGCAATTTCAAGAAACGATCGTAACTCCCCAATCTCGAGCGATATCAATCAAGAAAGCATCGCAACGAATTGGGTCGTCGATTCTTGAACTTGCTAGGGTTTACAAAACTCGTAGGATTCAAGAATCGATTTAAGATATATTACATCATCATTCTATTGATCGTCTCGACTCCTCGACGAGTGGAGTATTACTCAAACATCATCACACAGAAAGTATTCAAGAATTAAAAAGATATCATGATGCGAGAATTTAAAGAAAACAAGATAAAAGAATATCACCTTTTATTTATCAACAATTTGATTACAGTCGCTCAAGAAATACAATAGGAAGAACTAAATTGTTGAATTGGCGTCGCTCGGCTCCGTGAGTCACGGATCGTCTTGGACCACTTGCTCTGTTGAAGATCGGCTCGGCTCATAAAAGGTTGCAAGGCTTCTTGCTTGATGGGTACTCGGGATCTTGGCTTTTGATTGGAATTAGGGTTAGGGTTTCACACAAGTCTTCTCACTACACTTGTGGAAGAAGATGAAAAAAGAGAGTTAATGGATCAATCAATTTCAATGAATGAATTTTTTTTCTTACAAGTGAGCCTAGGGTCCTATTTATAGATCTCCCAAACCCTAGGTCTAGGTTTGAATTTACAATTCCCTCCAAAAGTTTGTTGAAGCTTCTAGAAGGAGTTTGTTAGGCTTAGCTTAGGGTTTAAGCTAGGGTTTAGGGAGAAGTTTCTAGAATACAAGGCTACTTTAGTGTTGTTGCCAAAGCTTGCTGATCTGGTAGAAACCTCTGGAGTCTTCTGGAAATTGTTGTATCTTGCAGAAGTGTAGGCCCTGAGAGAAGCATTTTGCACCAAATTTGGGAGGCTAAATCCTTGGACCCACCGCGGATCCGCGGCGCAAGCAGGCTCCTGCCGCGGATCCGCGGCTATTTGTGGGGCTTGGGCCTTGGGTTTTCTGGGGTGGTCTTGAAATGCCATTTGGGGCTGTATCTGATATGTTGATTTGTATTTTCCCCTTTGGATTGATACCAGAACTGAAATCATTGAGTTGGCGTAATGTTTGATCGGTACCCTGTACATTTTGGCCTTTCTTCTGGATTTTCCTGCATAGATCTCAAAACAAGTGTTGCGCAAATGTAGGGATGATGCGATGCCATGAAATGTGGTCAATTTCCTTTATAGTGTCGGTTTCAGAGTCTAATACATGCAATCTGATATTTTGCGACAGTTTTGCTAATATGTAAAATATGAATGCCGAACACTTCTATATGGATGCAAATGATGAGGAAATTGCCGGCTACAATATGCAATATTTTCGACTAATCAGTATGCGTCCGAACCCTGTCATAAAACCATACGACCTCTATATCGTTTCGCCCGAAGCAGGGAAACTCTCTATGTGGGACTCTAAAGACTCGACTACAACGCTGGCAGTGGGTTTAACCACAGACCTCAAGCGGCACTAGCTGTACGTAACGGTCCCCAGGTACATGTCGATAAGAAGGACGATGAGGAAACCCATCCGAACTCCTACTGAGCCTGATGTGACAATCTCCGTACAGTCCGGTCTGTTCGTCTAGGACTATCGCATATCGGGCCTCGGAGGCGGCAAGCGTCAGTCCCCTAAAAGCGGTATAAGTCGTGTCGGAGCGAAGCCCATTACACCATGAGAAACTACTGGAAAACCTACCAGTAAATCTCGCTTGCCCTGGCCAGGGACTTTGCGTAATGGCTCTCCAGACACAGCGTGATATCAACTCCCAATACCGGGAGAGACGAATCCTGTCTAACCGCCACTGCCTCCAAGTGTTTCGAGACTGCACCCAACTGCTACCTTTTTGCACGACGCATTTGAGCCGTGGTAGGGTAGCAATCTAAGAACAGTAGGAACACACTCGAGGTGAAGCAACAGTGTCAAGTCTGCGGACTATGCTGTACTCATGTCACCTGGGAACTGTTAACTGACGACGGGTATAATACCAACCAACAGTTCCCTGTGAGTCCTGTCCGGTGTACCCGTAACCCAACGAGCACCTGTATACTATCTCCAGTACGACGTACTGATGGCTGTTGGACAGACCTGTTGGATATAGTGCCCTCAGAGTCAATTATTGGATCACAGGCACGTGATTGCAATGATTGAGGGAGGACAGTCTTACTCAAGATGATAGTATGCTATCTGGTTTATCTTTATCATTGTGTACTGCTTTAGGTGACCTTACTGGTCACTATTGCGCATTGATAGAGCCCTTAGGATTCTTGCTTGACGGCCAGCAGTATGATGGCGATCATATACGTGGGAGCTGGGGTCTATAAGCACATCCTTAAAAGGTCCCTAGTCGTGGGAGTTTTTGAGACAGGGCATCGATACTCTACAGTAGACTAGTCTATACAGTCGAGGCCCCGACGAGGGGCGGTGGCCGGTCTCACAAGCCACTGGTGTCAGTTGGTTCACCTAAGATGTATACAGGTGCTCATTGGGTTATGAGTACACCGGACAGGACTCGCCGGGAATATGCTAGTTGGTCTTATACCTGACGTCAGATAGCAGTTCCCTGGTGACATGTGTACAGGTTAGTTCATCGACCTGAGATCGTTATTTGTCTCGTTTGAGTTCCCACTGTAATTTGATTACTACCCTACCACGGCTCAAAGGAGTCGTGCAAACAGGTTTTAGTTGGGTACAGTTCCAAGCCACATGGAGGCAATGAGCGGATCTGCACGGGTTCGTCTCTCCCGGTATTGGGGGTGTGGTCGCGCTGTGTGTAGGAGAGCCATTACACGAAGTCCTTGTAGGGTTCCTAGGAACACTATAGAGGTCTCACAAGGCATCAACCATGCCAATTTAAAATTTTATGAGTGCCACGAAACCCTAATACGGATCGTTGACTAGATGTTTAGGCGAAATACGAATCTAGTTAACAACTTAACTAAAGATAAGAAGCTACAACCTTTGTAGACCCGGTTATCCACTTCTTTAGCTCCACGTGGACGTCCTCTCGCTGTCCTGGTCGGATCTCGGACTCTCGCATCGGCTTCATCGAAGAAATGAGCGGAATAGTTCGTCGGCTTCGTGCCGAAGATGATCTACGTCGAAGCATCACAAGTTCAAGCTCCAACTTCACCAAGTTGTGAAACTTGTGAAGAAAACACCCAAAACAACTTGGCAAGAGGTAGAGGATGAAGAAATAGGAGGTGGGTTCACTTTAGAATTGGATTTCTCACACTTAAGCTCAAGTTGCCATTAATGGACTTAAGCTTTTTCTTTTGAAGATGAAGAAGAAGATGAAGCTAGAATATGATAAAAGTTTTTTTTTTCATTTTGAAAAATAAATGAATACTTATCATATACTAACTAAGGTTGAGTGTAGAGAATAGACCATGGTTACTTGGATGGGTTAGGGTTAAGCATGAAGACAAGAATGGTTAAGAAGTCAAAGCTTCATGAAGCTTTGACTAGAAACAAAGAAAGCCACCATTCTTATCATAATCTTTTTAAATAAATAAACAAATAAATAAATGAAAAAGCAAAACCCTAATCATCTCTTAACCATGGTTTAATTCTTTACACTTAACCAAATGAGCAAGCATCATCAAACATGATACAAACATGTGCACAAAAGTATATCACATATACAACTTGCACATCAAGTGAGAATATCCAATTAAAGTGAACTAATACTAGCTAATGCAATGTAATATATCAAATATACAATTATACATTAAATCATTAAATCAACACTTGATTTAACGATCCGGTCATATCGCATATAACCGACTAGTATCCTATGTATCGTTTTATCGAATCAATGATTCGATAACTAGGTCATATCGCATACAACCAATCGAAACATCCATCGCGAGAATGAAATGCGGTATCACATACACGCATTATTCTCGGTCCCGCACATATCTCATATGCGCTCCTATTTCGTTTCGCTTGAGCCAGGAAACCTCTGTGTAGGACTCTAAAGACTTGTCAATACGCCGGTAGCAGATGATGATCATATCAAGCACCCACAAGCCGCAAGCGGTCTGCTTAACGTAACGGCCATCCGGGTATTGAGCGATCAGAAGATCGACGAGCCAGCCCGCTCACACTCCTGTGAATCCAACCAGTAAAACTTACCGTACAGTCCGGTCTGTTCGTCTGATATGTCGCATATCAAGTCTAGGGGTGGTAAACGCCAGACCCCAATAACCGATAAGTCATGCCGTTGTGAGGCTCATAACGGGTCGAGAAACTACTGGTAACACTTACTAGTAAATCTCTGATCAGCCCTGGCCAGGGACTTCCCTGTTACGGCCAATCGAGCACAGCGCAACATCAACCCCAAATACCGGGAGAGACGAAACCCCTCCTATCGCTCATTTCCTCCATGTGACTCGGGACTGTACCGAAAGACCACCGTTTTGCACGCCCTCATGGACGTGGTAAGGTGGAGATCAAAGCACAGTGGGAATCACACAAGACTCTATGACGATCTCGGGTCTACAGACTTACCTGCACAAGTGTCACCTGAGAACTGCCATCTGACGTGAGGTATAATACCATCTGGGAGTTCTCGGCGAGTCCGTCTAGTGTACCCAGTCTCCACTGAGCACCCGTATACCATCTCTGATGTCAAACACCAATGGATATGGGATCATCCATCGCCCATCTCATGGGTCGAGAAGCGTATACGCTAGTCTACTCTGGTATATCGATGCCCCGTCTCGATACACCCACGACTAGGGACCTTGAAGGATGTACTTATGGACTACCATGTCCCCACTAGTATGATCTGCATCATGGTCCAGGTAGTCAAGTACACATCCTAAGGGCTTTACCAACATGTGACCATAAGACAGTTTAAAGAGACTAGTATACATGTTAAGATAAAGAGTAACCAGATAGCATACTATCATATCGAGCAAGAAAGTCATCTCTATATATGTCCAAGCATCCAATATAATATACATCATCTGTACAATACTGGCCTCTAGGGCATAGATACAACTAACAATCTCCCACTTGCACTAGGGCCAGCTGCTGTAGTATCGCATACCGAGCATCCTGAAGAGTCTCTCAAACTGTATCTGGGGAATGGCCTTCGTGAGTGGATCCGCCGTGTTGTTCTTCGTGTCAACCCTCCTGACCTCGATCTCTCGGCGATCAACTATCTCCCGGATCAGGTGATACCGCCTCAGAATATGCCTGGATCGCTGATGGGTCCTGGGTTCCTTGGCTAAAGCCACCGCTCCATTGTTATCGCAATACAAAGGTGTTGGATGCTCAATGGATGGAACCACTCCAAGTTCAGTAATGAACTTCTTGATCCAGACAGCCTCTTTGGCAGCATCGTTGGCAGCGATGTATTCAGCCTCCATCGTCGAGTCTGCCACGGTTTCCTGCTTGGAACTCTTCCAGCTAACCGCCCCTCCGTAAAGGGTAAAGACAAATCTCGACTGCGACTTAGAGTCGTCCTTATCACTCTGGAAGCTCGAATCGGTAAAGGACTCCACTTGGAGTTCTCCGTTACCATACACCAAGAGCATCTCTTTAGTCCTTCGCAAGTACTTGAGAATGCTTTTCACAGCTGTCCAGTGACTCTCTCCAGGATCAGCTTGATACCTGCTCACTACACTTAGTGAGTATGCAACATCGGGTCTGGTACATAGCATCGCGTACATGATAGAGCCTACAGCTGAAGCATAGGGTATCCCTTGCATGCGAGCTCTCTCCAAATCAGTCTTGGGAGACATCTCTTTGGAGAGAGTGACTCCAGAGATCGTGGGCAAGTTCCCACGCTTGGATTCTTCCATACTAAACCTCTTTAGTATGGTGTCAATGTACCTGGATTGGGACAATCCCAATATCCTTTTAGATCTATCTCTATAGATCCTAATCCCCAATATGCAGGAGGCATCACCAAGATCTTTCATTGAGAATCTTTGTGATAAGAAGAGCTTGACCGATTGCAGCATAGGAATATCATTTCCTATCAAGAGTATGTCGTCCACGTACAATACGACGAAGACAACCTTACTCTCTGCCACCTTGTTGTAGATACAAGGTTCATCTGGATTTTTGACGAAATCAAACTCTTTGATAACGACGTCAAAGCAGATGTTCCAACTCCGCGATGCTTGCTTTAATCCATAAATGGATTTAAGCAGCTTGCACACCTTCCCGCTGCTCCCACTGTCTACGAAGCCCTCTGGCTGAGTCATGTACACGCACTCTTCTAAATCACCATTTAGAAAGGCGGTCTTAACATCCATTTGCCAGATTTCGTAATCATGATATGCAGCGATGGCAAGCATGATCCGGATGGATTTAAGCATAGCCACTGGAGAAAAGGTTTCGTCATAGTCCACACCTGGTCTTTGACGAAAACCTTTTGCTATAAGTCTAGCCTTGAAAGTCTCCACTTTCCCATCTACACCATGTTTCTTCTTGAAGATCCACTTGCTCCCAATGGGTTTTACCCCTTCAGGAGCAACTTCCAAAGTCCATACTTTGTTGGTGTACATGGATTCCATCTCGGACCGCATAGCATCCAGCCATTTCACTGAGTCCCTACTCGTGATGGCCTGCTCGAAGCTAGTTGGGTCATCATCCTCCATGATGCAATCCTCGCTCCCACCGTCAATGAGAAAACCGTAGTATCTCTTAGGTGGACGAGAAACCCTACTAGATCGGCGGAGAGGCTGGGGTTCGTCGGGTACTACTGAATCCTCTGGTTCTACCAAGTCTTCTGTTATAGTTTGTGTTGCTGGAACCTCTTCCAGTTCTACCTCAATGCCACTAATCTGTTTCATAAGAAAACCTTTTTCTAAGAAAGTGGCATGTCGAGAAACAAACACCTTTTGTTCCTCGGGGTGGTAGAAAATATACCCTTGTGAATTTTTGGAATATCCTACAAACTTACATAAGACTGATCTTGCCTCGAGTTTGTCCGGATTTTGTCTTTTGATATAGGCGGGACAACCCCATATCTTAACATACTTAAGAGATGGTCTCTTCCCTTTCCATATCTCATATGGAGTGGTAGGCACTGATTTGGTAGGAACCATATTCAATAGGTGTATGGCTGTCTCAAGCGCATACCCCCAGAAGGAAATAGGTAACTCGGCTGTACTCATCATTGAACGCACCATATCTAATAGGGTGCGATTTCTTCGCTCCGATACACCGTTGTGCTGTGGTGTATAAGGAGGAGTAAGCTGAGAGAGAATCCCATTCTCTTTTAGATAATCTTGGAACTCATTGCTCAAGTATTCTCCTCCTCGATCAGATCGAAGGATCTTAATACTTTTGCCCGTTTGGTTCTCTACTTCGTGCTTATATTCTTTGAATTTCTCAAAAGCTTCAGACTTGTGTTTCAATAGGAACACATGCCCGTATCTAGAGAGATCGTCAGTGAATGTAATGAAGTAGGAAGAACCGTTCCTGGCATGGGTAGACATGGGACCGCATACATCACTATGTACCAGTCCTAAGAGTTCAGTAACTCTTTCTCCGTGTCCACTAAACGGAGCTTTGGTCATTTTTCCTTTGAGACATGAATGGCAAGTATCATAAGATGATAATTCGAACGGATTCAAATAACCATCCTTATGTAACTTAGCCAGTCGTGTCGCATTGATATGACCAAGTCTACAATGCCACAAGTAGGATTCGTTCATTTCTGAACTTTTCCTCTTGTGTGTGTTTTGTATATTGAGGACTGTATTTTGATTTAGAATGAATATGCCATTATGTAACGAGCCTGATGCAATCAACTTTTGATCTAGGAATGTGTTCATAACATTATCCTTTACTACAAAATTATATCCTTCTTTACTCAATAAAGAAACTGATATAATGTTGCACATCATGTTCGGTATATAATAGCACTCATTTAGAATCATTGTATTACCACTTGGTAATACTAGGTGATATTCGCCAACTGCTTTGGCTGCAACATTTGCACCGTTCCCTACTTGAACGGAATGATCACCTATTCCCAGTTCTCTACCTTTACGCAGCCCATGTAACTGTTTACATATGTGGGATCCTGATCCGGTATCCAATACCCAGGACGTAGGGTGAACTGAAAAACAGTTCTCAATGACAAACACACCCGAAGAAGATGCATCAACATGCATGTTCTCCGTTTGGGCGGCGTGAGAATCCAGATATTCTCCTGTTTCCTGTTCATTCTTATAACACTTATAAGATAGAACGGGTTCAACGTTCCCCTGCACAGTATAACATGCGGGTTCGGTCAATACATCCATATTATTATCTTTATTAGGGCATGACATGGTCGCTACCTGGAGAGAGAGAGAAGAAAACACTTTAGCGTATGCTCATGCAAGATCAGATTGGTTATTATTTTATCTAATCAGGATGGCTCCCACTGTTTTTATCAAATCTTCCTTCAAACCCTAAAAGGAAAGACTAGCCGGGATTAATTACACACTACAAGTTCGCCAATCTTTCAGCCAGGCCAGTGTCGGTACTTTGAGGAAGGTCCCCCATGCTTTCGCACGAATCTAATTAATGTAAACCTCGTTTTCCCAGAGGCGTAACCTCGTTGACACCTACTTGATCGGCTAATTGTAATGTGTAAAACTCTCCCAGGAGTAACTCTTACTCGCAGTGGGTATCGGGATCCAACTATCTCATAGAAGGTATGCAATCTCATTGCTGTAGGGTTCCTAGGCACTCTAATGAAATCTCACAAGTGATGAAACACGCAAATTTCTAAAAATTATGGTGCCGAGAAAACCTAGAATGGATCGTTAACTAGAAATCAAGGCGATGCAAGCAAGTAATCGAATTAAATGCTAAGGGAAAGTGACTAGAACCTTTGTAGATCCGGTCCACCACCTCCTAGGCTCCGTGATGAAGTCCCTCCGCTGTCCAAAACGAACCCATGACTCTAGCATCGGTATCATCGAAGAATGGGAGAGCTTGATCGTCGGTTCAATGCCGAAGATGATCTACGTCGAGGTATCGCAAGAACAAGCTCCAACTTCATCAAGCTTTGAAAACTTGTGAAGGAAACACCCTATACTACTTGGCAAGAGGTAGAGGATGAAGAAATAGGAAGTGGGTTCACTTTAGAATTGGATTTCTCACTTGTTTTCTCAAGTTGCCATTGGAGTAGCAAGCTTTTTCCATGGAAGAAGAAGATGAAGAAGAAGAAGATGATATGATAAGTGTTGAATAATTAGATAAATAATTCAATACTTATCATACTTTCAACTATAGTTAAGTGTAGAGAATTAACATGGGTTAGTTAAATGGTTAGGGTTAAGCAAAACAACAAAAGAGTGACTTAGTCAAAGTTTCAAGAAACTTCAACTAAAAAACAAAACATACAACCATTCATTTATCTTTTTCTTTTTCCAAAATGAATAAATAAGAAAAAGATAAATGAATAAATAATCAAAACCCTAATCATTAACTTAAACCATGGTTTGATTCTTTACACTTAACCAAGTAAGCATGTATCATCAAACATGATACAAACATGTGCACAAAACTATATCGCATATACAATGTGTACAATTCAAGTGAGAAAATCCTTTTAAAGTGAACCAATACTAGTTAACGCAAAGTAATATATCAAATATATAAATATGCACTAAATCATTAAATCAACACTTGATTTAACGATCCGGTCATATCGGATATAACCGACTAGTATCATATGTATCGGCTTATCGAATCAATCCTTGATTCGATAACTAGGTTATATCGCATATAACCATTCGATACATTCATCGCGAGAATAGAATACGGTATCACATACACGCATTATTCTCGGTCCCGCCCATATCTCATATGCTGTAACATTTTAAAAATAATTAAATAAATAATTAAATGAATAAAAATGTTTAAGTGAATTTTAGGATTTTCGGTAAAGTAAAATGTATTTTTCGTAAAACCAAACCGTGATTGTTTTTCACTATAAATTTAAAAATATCTATTTTAATTATGAAATTACTAGTAAATAGTGTTTATTTAGCCACTTATAAATTTTTGGTTTAATAAAATATTTTTCCTAAATTAATTATTTTAAATATTAACATAAGCTTTATTTTTACACTAAATTAGTGTAAATTACAAATTTAAATGGTTTTAATTTGTAAAAATGAACCATGGCATATTAGAATTTAGTGTGTATCATGCAAAATTTATTTGCAAATTTTTCCTTGTTTCTAGATCTTTCTTGAGTTATTTTAGAAAAGAATTAAAAGAAAATGAATAAAGCATGAAAAGACATTAAGATGATGACATTTTGGAGAAGTTTCTACACCATTTCTCATGTGTTTCTCCCTCTTCCCCTTATTGTGGCCGGCCTCCCCATCACCATGGCTGCCCCCCCCCCCATTTTCCACCTCATTTTTTATTCAAAAATCATCAAAAATACTACAAAAATCCAATTTAAATTCCACAAAAACCTAATTATTTCATACCCTTTATTCTCTACTCTTCTCTACATGGATTTTGGAGTGGGAAAGCATGTATTTTTTAGGCTCATTTTCAAGTTTGGACATGAGGTTGTGGACGTATAAATCCTTCTCTTTTGTTTTATTTCTATTAGATATTTCTTTTAAAGCATAATTAGATTAATTAGATTAATTCTTGTTGCAAATTCTAAAATTCAAGTTAGGGTTTGAAAATTCAAGAGGTGGTTTTTGTTAATTAATTAGGGTTATAATAGCTAGTTTAACATCTTTTAGAGTGGAAAATTCTTGCATGGTGGTGGTATAATAAATTGTTGATCGAAATTGTTTAATTTAAACTATTTAGCTAACTAGATTTTTTCTAAAATGTGTTGTGGGTAAAATAAAATTCTTATTAAGGGTGTTATCATTAGATGGTAATTTTAGTGAGAATATTAGCATATTAATTGAATGAAAAACCTAGTTTGATCACTAGATTATTTTGATAATTGGAAAAATAGTAATAAAATGCTATTATTTTGTAAACTAGATTTTAGGAATTTCTAAATAAATGTGATTAAAAATATAATTATAGTTTCATTACATCATTATCATCATAAATTGTGGTTTAAGTGATTAATTTATGCAAAATCATGTTTTGAGGTGGAATTGTGGTATTTTGCTTGGAAAATGTTAAAATTGTTAAAAGTTGCAAACTAGAAATTTCAAATAAATGCAAAATTGTGTAATAAAAATATAGTAATGGTTTGTATAGTCTAGTAATGCTATTTAATGAGTTTTATGACCATTGGTTTCATTTAAATGTCAAGTTTCGATGAAAAACGGTAAATTGGCATTTTCGGGTTTTTCGAAAACGGACGATTTGATCGATTTTAGTGTTTCGATGAATTTGATCATGTTTTACAATATAAGTAATGTGTTTTAAAACTACAAGTTGTTTGATGATGTTATCTCGATCCATCGGAGTTTGTACGCCGATATCGAGCGGTATTTGGTTCTTTTGCGTGGACGGGACATAGGTTTTAACCTGTGCTTGCTCTTCGTATCGTTTGACTTTTGTATGTGATTCGGTTTACGATGCTATTTATATGTTTGCATCTAGGTACCCTCACGTGGACTGCGGGCGATGAAGAGGAGGATGGCGACACTGTCTTCGGCAGACATGGACCAGGTGAGTAGATGCATATCTACGGGGGGAAGTCGGGTGGATGGCGTTTAGCACCCCCGCAACGTAGAATAGGAATAGTACTTATTGACATTAGGAAACCAGATGTGACCCTAGTAGGACCCTAGTATTGACCCAAGGCTGGACTAGACCGATTTAGGAAAACTATATCAGAGGATGAGTACCTTGGAAGAGGTTCGTAGGTTTCAGATAGAAACACACCAGCGCACACACTGAAAATCGACATGGGGTACGTGTATGTGTATATATATAGAACTAGGTATAGGTATATACATATATATACAACACATATAGGTGATTCAGTGATGTGATATGATATCCGAGGTATGATGAAATAGTATAACTGGGCTTGATGCCGTGATTTTTGACTATACAGTCGTAGTAAAGTGTTAGCGGATCATTAGGGAATGAGATAATGAACTTGAATATATAAATTACAAAGAGTGGTAGTGATATTGATGTACATGGGACGCTAGAATAGTACTCGGACTGTAACTTGTGACTGATTACGATATGATATATGTATAACTTGATTTCGACATTATATTGGTGTGACCTGATGCCGATATCATATGAGTATGACTTAATCACAATATGATACATACGACAATATACGAATGAGGAGACACCTATGAGATACTTGACCGTACCCCGACATTGGGATGCCGTACGATGGATTTTACCGTACGAGGCTTAGATTTGATGATTGATCCGCACTCTTGATTCAAGGAAGCCGTACTACGTACGTGACGCTGTTGAGGCGGGATCGCCGACTATTAGAGATATTGATTCAGACCTTAGGTAGACTCTTATTTCTATTGACTAGTTCTTAGGTTTAGTTTTCCTTAGGAGGTTAGATGGACACTAGGTTAGGTTCGAGTCATATAGTGGTAGTAGTATTAGTATATTAAATGAGTAGGTAATATACATTCGTCTTTACTTTCACACTGTAATCATAATGTTGCATGTTCATACATATGTTGCTATAAAAAGTATAAACCTTACCTGTTAGGACACCAGCACCATTACCGATGATGCGCATATTCCACGCACACTTATTTGCCGGCTCACACACATCATCATCGGTAATTGCTATGTCACGTACACTTTAGATCATATTATCTTTTATTGATAGAATCAGTTAACAACTAAACCGATGTAGTATTGTGATCACTCTCTGATGTTAAGTATAAGACATGACATTCATTACTTAGACATTCATGCATTCATATTTTCGTGTTATCATGCAGTATTATGGGCATATGCCGACACTTATCATATAGTACTAATGATTTTGAGATTTGGATTTCTATGAGATTTCTGGATTTTTGGGGAAAACCGCAAAAATATATAAAAACTTCTCTCTCTCTCCTCTTCTCTTTTTTTTAAAATAAGATGCGGTTTTCTCGTGATGTATGTGTCGTCCACCATGAGTATTTCATGTTTTCTGATGGATTTCGAGACCCGATTCGAGGAGTGGATGAACCGTCTCGGGTACATGGTGGGCCCGGTATGGTACCCCGGGGCAAGAAGATCGAGTTGTAGACGATGAGCCTGGCAGGGGAAGGCTACCTACCGGTGATGTCTGGCGCGGCGGATATCCGGAGGATACCGACCGTTGTCGTGGGATTTGATTATATGGGCCGATCCGGACTGACGGAGCCCGACATATTGATACTTGAGGTTACATGTGTTGTGTCGATGCTTGACACGGATTTCCATGGATTTCATTGTTGAGATTTCAGATGCTTATACACACTTTACTATGATAACGGCTAAAGGTTCTCATACATATATATCTGGATTTCAGGATTTGTGACTTTACATTCATGGTGCATGCATTTCATTTCATATGACTTA
Source organism: Agapanthus africanus (assembly GCA_030015575.1). Taxonomy (NCBI): domain Eukaryota; kingdom Viridiplantae; phylum Streptophyta; class Magnoliopsida; order Asparagales; family Amaryllidaceae; genus Agapanthus; species Agapanthus africanus. Next base: position 614,277,523 of record JASDDO010000024.1, read on the forward strand.
GCACTATATGAGGCACTGACACGACACGGAGTATTTGCACTTACACGTAGTATTACCCTGCTATTACTAGATGTTTGGGATATAGTAGTGTATTATTATGACCTAGGATAGCGTCGTGCATTCGATTTCTTTTCGTAGATGTCTTCTACTCACGAGTTGGCAACTCACCCCCGTTGTGCCAAATTCTTTACAGGTTCGATGTACAGGTTTCCCGTGGCAGCTTGTTGGTACATCTTTTCTTCAGGGTGATTGGCACGGTAGGTTGGTTCACTTGTATCCGAACCACCATTGTACTTTTATTCATTCATTTGTATCTAGTAAGCTCCATCAACCATATTTGTATTACTTGATAAGTTATTGGACCAGTCTTTTACTTCGACCTTAGAGTCGCGCCTGTATTATTCTGATCTGGTGGTTTTGCTTTCTTTTGAGTTTTGAGCCTCGCCCTCTGGCGTTGTATATTATTGTGCTTGTTGTGGTTGTTTCCGCCTGTTGGCGTTGATGCTAGCACCCGTTTGGGGATGCTTTTTATTGTATATTCATATTATACTTGTTGTACCCGTTTGGGGGCCAGTTTTTATAGAGGAGACTCTGCCGAAATTTTTGGTAAAATTTGCTGATGTTTTTTTTACTTGTTTTCTTTTATTTTCTTCTTTTTCTTCTTTTATGGTTTAGATCTCTGGGCTTCGGCTTACTTAGGTCACGTGGCGCCTCTAGACGCTTCGTAATCTAAGTGCCGGTCACGTTCCGTACTTTCGGGTCGTGACAAAGTTGGTATCAGAGCGCTAGGTTTAACCTTGTATAAGTCTAGGTGACCCTTGGTTGATGGAGTAGGCGAGTTAGGTAGAGTAACGTACCGTGGGTATGGTCCGTGGCATACTTACGATACGCTACTCTGCTTAAGGAGCCCTAGGATTTACATTGTTTGCACCGTATTTCATTCGTTCCTTTGATCTATCTTCGTCAATGTCGGATGGTGGTTTCTGTTACCACGGGCAGAGGGAGATGCGGCTCGAATGCAGTAACCATTAGAGTATTGGTTATTCTTGAGGACTGAAGCATTGCTTAGCGTGCGGACGAAGGGTATTCACATGCCGTCCGGATGAAGTTAAAGGGTTCGAACGATTATCAGAAAACCATTTCCTAAGTTTAAAGTATTCGGAAGAACATGCAGGTATTTCGATGGACCCTCTAGAAGAATGAAACCCTAACTCGACATAATGACCACGAGAACGCCCTTGAACCTTAGGGTTTACGGCAGTTCCGCTGTGCCATTAGTGAGGCTTGGGTTTGCCCTTCTACAGCTGGATCATCGATGCTGGGGTATGTACCGGATATTTTTAAACTGTACTTGAGTGTTGAGCTCTCGGGGAATTATGGGATTTTGATGGATCGATTGAGAAGTTTAATGTAGTCCGGATATCAAGTGAAGGGATCGACTATGTGGGAGACTCTAGACATGAGTATTGCCGTTGGTAGCGCAGTCAGCACACCTATGAAAGAACGAGTTCGAAGCGGTCGACATCAGAGGAAAGAGGCGCACATTGACGATAGTATTTACGATTGTGATTTAGTGATTTGAATTTCCTATTTTCGTTGATTGGATTTTTGTATTTTGAGGACTTGTTCTACGATTGGTATTTCCTGTGTATACCTTCATTCTATCTGTGTTTCTTATGTCAGTTGTATTGATGTGGTTTAGTACGCACCCAGTACACTTGATTTGGTTTTATATATATTTTTTTGAGATTTTTGATTTGATTTCGTGCATAGGGGTTACACGTGATTTTGACATATGTTTCGACCTAATTTTCATGCATTTTTGTGCTGTGATTTCGATTTTGATATTCAATGTATGTTTTCGTGCTCCATGTGCACCTGATTAGGATTCTTGCGCATACTTGGCGCACTTGATGCGATTTTGTGCACACCAGATGCACTAAATCGGGGTTTTGTGCAGATTAGAAGCACCTGATAGTGAGTCGTGCACGCCCGTTGCACTTGACAGATATTTTTGGTGCACACCTGTTGCACTTAGTTTTGTTTTGTGGGTATTCATGGTTTCTGCATTTGGTTTCGATTTCAGTGCGCACCGGACGCACATGACATTTTATTGATGTGATTGGGATTGATTTTAGTTTGAGCAGTATGTTTTCATGATCATTATTATTTGAGTTAGTAACCAGGCGGGACGTGTATGTTAAATAAAAGATATATATGTAGCTATATTTTTAAAAAAATTATACGTCCGCTACTTAGACCGTGACACGTGCATTGCACGGCGAATTTCAAGAAGGAGTTTTTGTATGCTGCTTTATTATGATGATTCGGCGATTTTACTAGGATGCGAACTATATATAAGTTATAGATTGATGTGTATTATGATGGTTTTCACATTGGGTTATGATATTTCATTATCGCCATAAATCCGATGATTGCGTCATGCTTGACGGAGTTGATTTTCGTTATGTATTAATGATTTCGGAGCCCCGACGATTTGAGTATTTTGCTAAATGTTTTAGTATTTGGAAGGGGAGTGTTAATTTAAATTCGGGGACCGAATTTCTTAAAGGGGGGAAGATTGTAACATTTTAAAAATAATTAGATAAATAATTAAATGAATAAAAATGTTTAAGTGAATTTTAGGATTTTCGGTAAAGTAAAATGTATTTTTCGTAAAACCAAACCGTGATTGTTTTTCACTATAAATTTAAAAATATCTATTTTAATTATGAAATTACTAGTAAATAGTGTTTATTTAGCCACTTATAAATTTTTGGTTTAATAAAATATTTTTCCTAAATTAATTATTTTAAATATTAACATAAGCTTTATTTTTACACTAAATTAGTGTAAATTACAAATTTAAATGGTTTTAATTTGTAAAAATGAACCATGTCATATTAGAATTTAGTGTGTATCATGCAAAATTTATTTGCAAATTTTTCCTTGTTTCTAGATCTTTCTTGAGTTATTTTAGAAAAGAATTAAAAGAAAATGAATAAAGCATGAAAAGACATTAAGATGATGACATTTTGGAGAAGTTTCTACACCATTTCTCATGTGTTTCTCCCTCTTCCCCTTATTGTGGCCGGCCTCCCCATCACCATGGCTGCCCCCCCATTTTCCACCTCATTTTTTATTCAAAAATCATCAAAAATACTACAAAAATCCAATTTAAATTCCACAAAAACCTAATTATTTCATACCCTTTATTCTCTACTCTTCTCTACATGGATTTTGGAGTGGGAAAGCATGTATTTTTGAGGCTCATTTTCAAGTTTGGACATGAGGTTGTGGAGGTATAAATCCTTCTCTTTTGTTTTATTTCTATTAGATATTTCTTTTAAAGCATAATTAGATTAATTAGATTAATTCTTGTTGCAAATTCTAAAATTCAAGTTAGGGTTTGAAAATTCAAGAGGTGGTTTTTGTTAATTAATTAGGGTTATAATAGCTAGTTTAACATCTTTTAGAGTGGAAAATTCTTGCATGGTGGTGGTATAATAAATTGTTGATCGAAATTGTTTAATTTAAACTATTTAGCTAACTAGATTTTTTCTAAAATGTGTTGTGGGTAAAATAAAATTCTTATTAAGGGTGTTATCATTAGATGGTAATTTTAGTGAGAATATTAGCATATTAATTGAATGAAAAACCTAGTTTGATCACTAGATTATTTTGATAATTGGAAAAATAGTAATAAAATGCTATTATTTTGTAAACTAGATTTTAGGAATTTCTAAATAAATGTGATTAAAAATATAATTATAGTTTCATTACATCATTATAATCATAAATTGTGGTTTAAGTGATTAATTTATGCAAAATCATGTTTTGAGGTGGAATTGTGGTATTTTGCTTGGAAAATGTTAAAATTGTTAAAAGTTGCAACCTAGAAATTTCAAATAAATGCAAAATTGTGTAATAAAAATATAGTAATGGTTTGTATAGTCTAGTAATGCTATTTAATGAGTTTTATGACCATTGGTTTCATTTAAATGTCAAGTTTCGATGAAAAACGGTAAATTGGCATTTTCGGGTTTTTCGAAAACGGACGATTTGATCGATTTTAGTGTTTCGATGAATTTGATCATGTTTTACAATATAAGTAATGTGTTTTAAAACTACAAGTTGTTTGATGATGTTATCTCGATCCATCGGAGTTTGTACGCCGATATCGAGCGGTATTTGGTTCTTTTGCGTGGACGGGACATAGGTTTTAACCTGTGCTTGCTCTTCGTATCGTTTGACTTTTGTATGTGATTCGGTTTACGATGCTATTTATATGTTTGCGTCTAGGTACCCTCACGTGGACTGCGGGCGATGAAGAGGAGGATGGCGACACTGTCTTCGGCAGACATGGACCAGGTGAGTAGATGCATATCTACGGGGGGAATTCGGGTGGATGGCGTTTAGCACCCCCGCAACGTAGAATAGGAATAGTACTTATTGACATTAGGAAACCAGACGTGACCCTAGTAGGACCCTAGTATTGACCCTAGGCTGGACTAGACCGATTTAGGAAAACTATATCAGAGGATGAGTACCTTGGAAGAGGTTCGTAGGTTTCAGATAGAAACACACCAGCGCACACACTGAAAATCGACATGGGGTACGTGTATGTGTATATATATAGAACTAGGTATAGGTATATACATATATATACAACACATATAGGTGATTCAGTGATGTGATATGATATCCGAGGTATGATGAAATAGTATAACTGGGCTTGATGCCGTGATTTTTGACTATACAGTCGTAGTAAAGTGTTAGCGGATCATTAGGGAATGAGATAATGAACTTGAATATATAAATTACAAAGAGTGGTAGTGATATTGATGTACATGGGACGCTAGAATAGTACTCGGACTGTAACTTGTGACTGATTACGATATGATATATGTATAACTTGATTTCGACATTATATTGGTGTGACCTGATGCCGATATCATATGAGTATGACTTAATCACAATATGATACATACGACAATATACGAATGAGGAGACACCTAGGAGATACTTGACCGTACCCCGACATTGGGATGCCGTACGATGGATTTTACCGTACGAGGCTTAGATTTGATGATTGATCCGCACTCTTGATTCAAGGAAGCCGTACTACGTACGTGACGCTGTTGAGGCGGGATCGCCGACTATTAGAGATATTGATTCAGACCTTAGGTAGACTCTTATTTCTATTGACTAGTTCTTAGGTTTAGTTTTCCTTAGGAGGTTAGATGGACACTAGGTTAGGTTCGAGTCATATAGTGGTAGTAGTATTAGTATATTAAATGAGTAGGTAATATACATTCGTCTTTACTTTCACACTATAATCATAATGTTGCATGTTCATACATATGTTGCTATAAAAAGTATAAACCTTACCTGTTAGGACACCAGCACCATTACCGATGATGCGCATATTCCACGCACACTTATTTGCCGGCTCACACACATCATCATCGGTAATTGCTATGTCACGTACACTTTAGATCATATTATCTTTTATTGATAGAATCAGTTAACAACTAAACCGATGTAGTATTATGATCACTCTCTGATGTTAAGTATAAGACATGACATTCATTACTTAGACATTCATGCATTCATATTTTCGTGTTATCATGCAGTATTATGGGCATATGCCGACACTTATCATATAGTACTCATGATTTTGAGATTTGGATTTCTATGAGATTTCTGGATTTTTGGGGAAAACCGCAAAAATATATAAAAACTTCTCTCTCTCTCCTCTTCTCTTTTTTTTTAAAATAAGATGTGGTTTTCTCGTGATGTATGTGTCGTCCACCATGAGTATTTCATGTTTTCTGATGGATTTCGAGACCCGATTCGAGGAGTGGATGAACCGTCTCGGGTACATGGTGGGCCCGGTATGGTACCCCGGGGCAAGAAGATCGAGTTGTAGACGATGAGCCTGGCAGGGGAAGGCTACCTACCGGTGATGTCTGGCACGGCGGATATCCGGAGGATACCGACCGTTGTCGTGGGATTTGATGATATGGGCCGATCCGGACTGACGGAGCCCGACATATTGATACTTGAGGTTACATGTGTTGTGTCGATGATTGACACGGATTTCCATGGATTTCATTGTTGAGATTTCAGATGCTTATACACACTTTACTATGATAACGGCTAAAGGTTCTCATACATATATATCTGGACTTCAGGATTTGTGACTTTACATTCATGGTGCATGCATTTCATTTCATATTACTTAGTACTATATGAGGCACTGACACGACACGGAGTATTTGCACTTACACGTAGTATTTCGTTGCTATTACTAGATGTTTGGGATATAGTAGTGTATTATTATGACCTAGGATAGCGTCGTGCATTCGATTTCTTTTCGTAGATGTCTTCTACTCACGAGTTGGCAACTCACCCCCGTTGTGCCAAATTCTTTACAGGTTCGATGTACAGGTTTCCCGTGGCAGCTTGTTGGCACATCTTTTCTTCAGGGTGATTGGCACGGTAGGTTGGTTCACTTGTATCCGAACCACCATTGTACTTTTATTCATTCATTTGTATCTAGTAAGCTCCATCAACCATATTTGTATTACTTGATAAGTTATTGGACCAGTCTTTTACTTCGACCTTAGAGTCGCGCCTGTATTATTCTGATCTGGTGGTTTTGCTTTCTTTTGAGTTTTGAGCCTCGCCCTCTGGCGTTGTATATTATTGTGCTTGTTGTGGTTGTTTCCGCCTGTTGGCGTTGATGCTAGCACCCGTTTGGGGATGCTTTTTATTGTTTATTCATATTATACTTGTTGTACCCGTTTGGGGGCCAGTTTTTACAGAGGAGACTCTGCCGAAATTTTTGGTAAAATTTGCTGACGTTTTTTTTTACTTGTTTTCTTTTCTTTTCTTCTTTTTCTTCTTTTATGGTTTAGATCTCTGGGCTTCGGCTTACTTAGGTCACGTGGCGCCTCTAGACGCTTCGTAATCTAAGTGCCGGTCACGTTCCGTACTTTCGGGTCGTGACATATGCGCTCCTATTTCGTTTCGCTTGAGCCAGGAAACCTCTGTGTAGGACTCTAAAGACTTGTCAATACGCCGGCAGCAGATGATGATCATATCAAACACCCACAAGCCGCAAGCGGTCTGCTAAACGTAACGGCCACCCGGGTATTGAGCGATCAGAAGATCGACGAGCAAGCCCGCTCACACTCCTGTGAATCCAACCAGTAACACTTATCGTATAGTCCGGTCTGTTCGTCTGATATGCCGCATATCTCGCCTAGGGGTGGTAAACGTCAGACCCCAATAGCTCGATAAGTCATGCCGACTTGAGGTCCATAACATTCGTGAAACTACTGATAACTCTTACCAGTATATCACTGCAACCCTGGCCAGGGATTTCCAGTTATGGCCAGTCGAGCATAGCACAACATCAACCCCCAATACCGGGAGAGACGAATCCCCTCCTATCGCTCATTGCCTCCATGTGAATCGGGACTGTACCCAAAAACCACCTGTTTGCACAACTCAGTAGAGCCGTGGTAGGGTGGAAATCAAAGCACAGTGGGAGACACACACGACTCTATGACGATCTCGGGTCAACAGACTAAGCTGTACCAGTGTCACCAGAGAACTGCCATCTGACGTGAGGTATAATACCATCTGGGAGTTCTCGGCGAGTCCGTTCAGTGTACCCAGTCTCCACTGAGCACCCGCATACCATCTCCGATGTCAAACACCAATGGATATGGGATCATCCATCGCCCATCGCATGGGTCGAGAAGATATGCGCTAGTCTACTCTGGAATATCGATGCCCCGTCTCGATATTCCCATGACTAGGAACAATGAAGGATGTACTCATTGACTACCCAGGCCCCACTAGTATGATCTGCATCATAGTCCTGGAAGTCGAGTACACATCCTAAGGGCTTTATCAACATGTAATCAGAGAGACAGAAAGTAAACATGTTAAGATAAAGTGCAACCAGATAGCGTACTATCATGTCGAGCAAGAAAGTCCTTCCTATATATGTCCCAGCATCACTACAATATACATCCAATGTACAGTAATGGCCTCTAGGGCATACATATAACTAACAATCTCCCACTTGCACTAGGGCCATCTGTAGCAGTGGTTGCAGTATCACATACTCAACCATCCCCTAAAAGTCTCTTTTTGGGAAAAAAGGCCTTCGTAAGTGGATCCGCCGTGTTGTCCTCTGAGTCTTCTCTCCTAGCCTCGATCACCCTGGAGATCAACTATCTCCATGATCAGGTGATGCTGCCTCAGAATTTGTCTGGGTCACTGATGGGACCAGGGTTCCAGGGCCAAAGCCACACTTCCATTGTCATACAATGGCAGGAACCTAGTTCATCTTATGAACCAATATACACCCAAACTTCCTCTTTGGTAGTATCTTCAATAGCGATGTTACCAGCCTTTATCGTCTAGTTTGCCACGGGTATCTAGCTTGGAACTCTTCCAACATACCGTCCCTTTACTGAGGGTAAAGACAGTGCCTGTGACTGACATTCAGTCGTCTTTATCACCCTGGAACACTTCCAGTGATTCTCCCCAGGATCGATTGATACAATCTCCCTATACCTAGTGAGAACCCTAATATCCCTTTAGATCTATCTCATAGGTCCAAATCTCAGGATTTAGGAGGTATCATCTTTATCCTATTTGGAGAATCCTTGTGATAATAGGAGATTGATCGATCGTAGTATAGGAAACTCTTTTCCTATCAAGAGTATGTTGTCTACGTACAATACGAAGATGACCACCTTACTCTCTACTACCCTTTTGCATATACAAGGTTCGTCTACCATTTTGATGGAATCAAACACTTTGACTATCACATCAAAACAGACGTTCCAACTCCGCGATGCCTGCTTCATTATGTAAAGCAACTTGCACACGTTTCCGCTGCTCCCACTGTTTACGAAGACCTCTGGCTGTGTTCTTATAGACGTTCTCTTCTAAATCAGTATTTAGAAAAGCAGTCATGGCACCCAACCGCCAGATATCGTAGTCATGGTATGTAGCCGTGGTAAGTAGGATCTGGACAGACTTAAGCATAGCTACTGGAAAAAGGTTTCATCATTATCCACGCCTGGTCGATGACGAAAACCTTTAACAAGTCTAGCTTTGAAAGTCTCAACTTTTCCATCTAAACCAAGTAATTTTCTCAAGATATACTTGCTCCTGATGGGGATTTAACCCTTCAGATATAGCAGCTAAAGACCATACTTTGTTGGTGTACATGGATTCCATCTCAGATCGCTAAGCATCCAGCCATTCTTACAGAGTCCCTACTCTCGATGGCCTGCTCGAAAATAGTTGGGTCATCATCTCATGATGCAATCCTTGCTCCCACTGTCATCGAGAAACCGAGGTATCTCTCAGGCGGATGAGGAACCCTACTAGATCGGCGGAGAGGCTGAGGTTCGTCGGGAACTATAGAATCTTATGGTTCTGTCAAATCATCAACTGCAGTTTTGTATAGCTGGAACCTTTCCAGTTCTACAGAACTGATCCTGCCTCGATCTTGTCCGGATTTTGCTTTAAACATAGGCCGGACAACCCCAAATCTTAACTCGCTTAAGAGATGGGTTCTTCCCATACCATATCTTATATGGAGTGGTAGGCAGTGATTTGATTCAAACCTAATTCAATAGGTATACAGCTTCTCAAGTGCATAACCCCAAAAGAAAATAGGTAACTCAGTAATACTCATCATAGAGCACACGATATCTAATATTGTGTGATTGCTCCGCCCCGATACACCGTTGTGCTGTGGTGTATTCAGAGGAGTAACACTGAGAGAGAATCTTATTCTCCTTTAGAATAGTCCAGGAATTCTATGCACAAGTATTCTCCTCCCTGATCTTATCATAGGACATAATACTTATACCCGTATTTTGGTTCTCTACTTCTAACTTATATTCTGTGAATATCTCAAATGGTTCGGACTTATGTTTCAACAGGAACATATGACTGAATCTTGAGAGATCATCAGAGAATATAATGAAGTATGAAGAACCAGTCCTGGCATGTGTAGACAGGAGACTTTACATACATCATCATGTATCAATCCCAAGAGTTTACTAACTCTTTCTCTGTTTCTAATAAACAGAGCTATGGTCATCTAATCTTTGTGACATGACTGGCAAGTTTCACAAGATGTAAATTCAAACTGATTTAAATATGCATCTAAAATGTAACTTCAGCCAGTCGGGTCGCATTGATGTGACCTAGTCTACAATGCCTCAAGAATGATTCGTTCATTTCTGAACTCTTCCTCTTGTGTGTGTTCTGTATATGAGGAACTGTAGTTTGATTTAGAACGTCAATGCTTTTAGATAACGTGCCTGAACCGATCAACTTTTGATATAGGAAATGTTCAAAACATTATCCATCTATACAAAATTATATCATTTCTTTGCTAATAAAGAGACTGATATGATATTGTATATCAGGTTCGGTATCTAACAGCATTTGTTCAGAATCAATGTATTCGTAATACAGGGTGACAGTGACCAACAGACTTGGCTGCAACACTTGCCCCGTTTTCTGCCTCATGAAACTTATCACCCGTTCTCAGTTTTTCTACCTTTTTGTAGCCCTATGTAACAGATTACATATCTGGGATCTTCATCCGGTATCATATACCCAGGATGCAGAGGATACTGAGAAACAGTTCTTTGTAATGAACACACCCGAAGGAGATGCATCATATGCACTTTCTTCGTTTGGGCGGCATAGGAATTCTGGTATTCCCCAATTTCCTGCTCTGTCTTATAACAATTATAAGTTGGAGCGGGACCAACGTTCCCCAGCTCAGTATAACAAGCGGGTTCGGTCAATACATCCGTATTATTATCTTGATTAAGGCGTGATATGGTCACTACCAGGAGAGAGAGAGAAGAAAACACTCTGCGTGCGCTCTTGCAAGATCAGATTGGTTATATATTTTATCTAATCAGGATGGCTCCCACTGTTTTTATCAAATCTTCCTTCAAACCCTAAAAGGAAATACTAGCCGGGATTAATTACACTCTACAAGTTCGCCAATCTTTCAGCCAGGCCAGTGTCGGTACTTTGAGGGAGGTTCCCCGTGCTTTCGCACGGACCTAATTACAGTAAACCTCGTTTTCCCAGAGGCGTAACCCCGTTGACACCTTTCTAGACACCTACTTGATCGGCTAATTGTAAAGTGCAAAACTCTCCCAGGAGTAACTATTACTCGCAGTGGGTATCGGGATCCAACTATCACATAGAAGGTATGCAATCTCATTGCAAATTTCAACACTTGAAACTCCCGATAAAGGTTTTTACCCCTAGCACCTATGACCTTAACTATGGTCAACAAATCATAAGTACTAGTCAAGTTCTACCCGTCATTTCATGATTAATTAGACCCACCCACATGACCCTTAACTAAGGTCAACAAAGTCACGCGACTGTCCTAACTAATCGCATCATATGCGGTGTAGGAAGACATCACTTAGCTACCGTACACTGTGCCTTGACTATGGTCAACAAACACAGCACGAATACTAAGTACTCTACTTCCTAAAATGACGGAGGGTTGCGGCTGGTTTTTGTGAAAACCTTTAACGCTTTGAACTTGATCTCGTTGCGGAATCAAATGGTTTTTAATATGGAATGTTTTTGAAGATTTTCTAGTTTTGCTAAAGGGGTCACTCCCGGTGAAGGGATCGTCGGCCCTTTCCTCGTCGAATGAGGTGCGGGATATATCATATATATCACTGTGCAAAGCGGAAACTATAGAAGCTATCAAAAGACAAACCGAGTGATGTAGCATCTGCCAGTTATTGCTAAATGAGTCACTCCCGGTGAAGGGATCTCGGTCCTTTCCCTATCGAATAAGGTGCAGGATGTTCTACAAGGAACACCGCGATGCAAAGCAAGAACTGTAGCTACCTGTTTTATTTTGAAATTCGATTCCACAACATCAATTAGGTTTATTTTCTTTCATTAATCTCATTAATGAATATCCCATCATTTAAGTTACCTAAACATCACAGATAGATATGACGTACACTTATGCCATCCGCATTCACCTCGATGTCCCCTCGTGCACCGTTAGGCTAGGTAACTAACGGCAGAGCGGGGCAGGGCTAGCACGGGTGTAAAACATAAGTAACGTCTATATAATATATCATATATACTATATATAATACCTGTCACAGAACATCGCATGATCACATCACAGATAAAGCACAGCAGAAGAATCATATGAAATATTGGATATACTAGGACGTCCGTGTTTTCAATACGAGCCAGTATAAAACACGGATTCCACGGTCGTGATGAATAGCCAATCCCACACCCCTAGACCCCTACGAGAGCGACAAGCAACCCTACCAATTCTAGGGTTAGGAGACCCGGACTCGACTCCTCGAGATGGTCTCCCTCTGGACCCTAGAACCCGGTTACTTGTGCTCCCCTCCTTGGGTCTATCCTAATGCGGAAAAGTAAATAATATACAAAAGGTGACAACTTCCGCAACCTGGAAGTGCCCCAAATAAAAGAATATTACATACAAGTTTTTACATGAATGAAAATGAAAAACACTCATCTCATATAAAAAACCCCGTCTATTCAAACACGACGATCCAATATAACATATCCAGCAACACATAACATCACATGTCATCAACGTAAGTAAATATGCGCATCCCAATTGTCGTTGACATATAGCAACGAAACCGGCGATATCACATATTACACTTACGGTCACAGAAAAGAAAGAGTAAAACTACAACAGTTGGAATCCGCAACCACCTCAGACATCGCATGCCTGACCAAATGAATTACTTAGACATCGCATGCCTAAAAATTATAAACCCCGCATTTTAGTCCCATTATCGAAAACACTTTTCAATATCAAGTCGGGCAATTCAACAAGATTCCCGACATCCTGATCGAATGCTCGTCGCTAACTTTAGTAGGCGGCTGCACCCCCGATACTGTCGACGAAGTGCACCAAGGCGGAACACCGCTACCGCGAGCACCCAGACGGATGCTTTCGGCGACGGGGTTCTCCTACAGTCACTTGGTCGGGGCTATGGGGTGAGGCTGTCTATTATGTTTATCCGGCGAGTATCCGCGTACGCTACGTGATTGCGACGGACTTTTAATCACATCAAAATTCCGTGGCAACCGATCAAGTGAGACTAAACCGCTAGATTTATAACATTCATTCAGTTATCTCATAACTACTTGTGAATTCCAATTATTGTATCACATTCCGGATAAATAGAAAATGTTAAACTTTTCGATCAAACAGTCGAACACCCAAGTTTTCCCGATATAGATCAACACTTGAAACATAAGTCTAACAACATTCAGTTCGTGCCTCAGTACCAACGGTCCAGCCGTAGAAGGGTCAAGCCAACGCCTCACATGTGGCACGCCGTACTGCCCCAAACCCGAAGGTTCAAAGGGCAGTTCAAGACGGTCACATAATCGAGTTAAGGTTTGTTGTCTTCTAGAGGGTCCATCGCGTTACTTGCACTACTTAGAACGTCGTTAAACTACGGAAAAATCCAACACTTGGAAATTTCCCGACAGGGGAAAAAGTGGGTATTCATATCCGGTCGAACTTTTTAACATATTCTAAAATTTACCGGAAAGCCAAATAAACAAAGTTTGATAATCCGATCGAATCGTCGATTCCCAATACAACCCCAGAACACTCAACTCTTGAGTCATAATAAAAATACCCAGAAAATATAGCATTCAAATATAAGAATTACTGTGCAGAAAACAAGAGGAGAAGGGACAAGATGGCCGCGGATCCGCCGCATTAGCATGCTAATGCCGCGGTTCCGCCGCACATTTGTGGAATCATGATATCGTACTTCACTGTAATTCTTTGAAATTCCTGCTTATTTTTCCGCATATTTTTAATTCACAAAAATCCAAATTTTCAGAAAAAGTCCAGAGAGCATATCGGGAAATAGGGTTTCGGTTCGATCGGGTTTCAAACGTCGTCTAGACTTCGCCTAAGGCTCTAGCTAGGCTTTGATACCACTGTAGGGTTCCTAGGCACACTATAGAGGTCTCACAAGGCATCAACCATGCCAATTTAAAATTTTATGAGTGCCGCGAAACCCTAATACGGATCGTTGATTAGATGTTTAGGCGAAATACGAATCTAGTTAACAACTTAACTAAAGATAAGAAGCTACAACCTTTGTAGACCCGGTTATCCACTTCCTTAGCTCCACGTAGACGTCCTCTCGCTGACCTGGTCGGATCTCGGACTCTCGCATCGGCTTCATCGAAGAAATGAGCGGAATAGTTCGTCGGCTTCGTGCCGAAGATGATCTACGTCGAGGCATCACAAGTTCAAGTTCCAACTTCACCAAGTTATGAAACTTGTGAAGAAAACACCCAAAACAACTTGGCAAGAGGTAGAGGATGAAGAAATAGGAGGTGGGTGTAGGGTTCCTAGGCACTCTCAAGAGGTCTCACAAGGCATCAACCATGCCAATTTCAAAAATACGGTGCCGAGAAACCCTAGACTACGGATCGTTGGCTAGAATTCTAGGCGAAAAGTAAACTAGTTAACACTTAACTATAAGAATACGGAAATACAACCTTTGTAGATCCGGTGCTCCACCTCCACGGCTCCGCAATGAAGTATCCTCGCTGTCCAAGTCGAACCCCGGGCTCTAGCGTCGGCTTCATCGGAGAATAGACGGGCTAGGTCATCGACGACATGCCGAAGATGATCTACGTCGAAGCATCACTAGATCAAGCTCCACCTTCACCAAGCCATGAAAACTTGTGAAGGAAACACACTCTACTACTTGGCAAGAGGTAGAGGATGAAGAAATAGGAAGTGGGTTCACTTTAGAATTGGATTTCTCACTCATTTCATCAATCCACCATTGATGAAGTGAAGCTTTCTTCATTGAAGAAGATGAAGAAGAAGAAGAAAGTGTTATGATAAGTTAATTAAAAATAGAATAGAAAATCAATACTTATCATAATATTAACTATAGTTATGTGTAGAGAATTGACCAAGGTTAAAGGAATGGTTAGAGTTAAGCATGAAGACAAGAATGGTTACAAAGTCAAAGCTTCATGAAGCTTCAACTAAACTCCAAAATTAGCAAGCATTCTTTTCTCATCTTTTCAAAATAAATAAATAAATAAGTAAGAAAAGAAAACCCTAATCATTAGTTTAACCATGGCTTAATTCATTACACTTAACTTATAGTTAAACATGTATCATCAAACATGATACAAGCAAGTGCACAAAAGTATATCACATATACAATGTGAACAATCCGAGTGAGAAAATCCATTTAAAGTGAACCGATACTAGTTAATGCAAAGTAATATATCAAATATATAATTATACATTAAATCATTAAATCAACACATGATTTAACGATCCGGTCATATCACATATAATCGACTAGTATCCAATGTATCGGCTTATCGAATCAATCCTCGATTCGATAACTAGGTTATATCGCATACAACCATTCGACACATTCATCGCGAGAATAGAATACGGTATCACATACACGCATTATTCTCGGTCCCGCACATATCTCATATGCGCTCCTATTTTGTTTTGCTTGAGCCAGGAAACCTCTGTGTAGGACTCTAAAGACTCGTCAATACGCCGGCAGCAGGTGATGATCATATCAAACACCCACAAGCCGCAAGCGGTCTGCTAAACGTAACGGCCACCCGGGTATTGAGCGATCAGAAGATCGACGAGCAAGCCCGCTCACACTCCAGTGAATCCAACCAGTAACACTACCATACAGTCCGGTCTGATCGTCTGATATGTCGCATATCTTGCCTAGGGGTGGTAAACGTCAGACCCCAATAGCTCGATAAGTCGTGTCGATATGAGGTCTACAACAATTCGAGAAACTACTGGTAACACTTACCAGTAAATCTCAACAACCCTGGCCAGGGATTTCCTGTTATAGCCAATCGAACACAGCGCAACATCAACTCCCTATACCGGGAGAGACGAATCCCCTCCTATCGCTCATTGCCTCCATGTGACTCGGGACTGTACCCAAAAACCACCGTTTTGCACGCCATCTTGGACGTGGTAAGATGGAAATCAAAGCACAGTGGGAACCACACAAGACTCTATGACGATCTCGGGTCAACAGACTACTCTGTACCAGTGTCACCAGAGAACTACCATCTGACGTGAGGTATAATACCATCTGGGAGTTCTCGGCGAGTCCGTCCAGTGTACCCAGTCTCTACTGAGCACCCGTATATCATCTCTGATGTAAAACACCAATGGATATGGGATCATCCATCGCCCATCTGTATGGGTCTTGAAGGTATACGCTAGTCTACTCTGGTATATCGATGCCCCGTCTCGATACACCCATGACTAGGGACTTTGAAGGATGTACTTATAGACTACCATGTCCCCACTAGTATGATCCACATCATAATCCAGGTAGTCAAGCACACATCCTAAGGGCTTTACCAACATGTAACAGAGAGACAATCAGTATACACGTTAAGGTAAAGATCAACCAGATAGCATACTATCATGTCGAGCAAGAAAGTCCTCCCTATATACGTCCCAGCATCCATTACAATATACATCCTATGTACAGTAATGGCCTCTAGGGCATACATATAACTAACAATCTCCCACTTGCACTAGGGCCATCTGTAGCAGTGGTTGTAGTATCTCATACTCAACCATCCCATAAAAGTCTCTCTCTGGGAACAGGCCTTTGTGAGTGGATCCGCTTTGTTGTCCTCTGAGTCTACTCTCCAAACCTCGATCACCCTGGAGATCAACCATCTCCATGATCAAGTGACACTGCCTTAGAATATGTCTGGATCACTGATGGGACCTGCGTTCCTTGGCATAAGCCACAACTCCATTGTCTCACAATGGTAGGAACGTAGTTCATCTCATGAACCAATATACACCCAAACAGCCTCTTTGGTAGCATCTTAAGTAGCGATGTATCCTGCCTTTATCGTCTAGTATGTCACGGTATCTAGCTTGGAACTCTTCCAACATACCGTCCCTTTACTGAGGGTAAAGACAATGCCTGCGACTGACTTTCAGTCGTCCTTATCACCCTGGAAACCTTCCAGTGATTCTCCCCAGGATCGATTGATACCATCTCACTACAACTAGTGAGTATCCTAACATCCATTTAGATTTATCTCATAGATCCAAAACCCAGGATTAAGGAGGTATCACTTTGATTCTATATGGAGAATCCTTGTGATAAGCGGAGATTGACCGAGCGTAGCATAGGAAACTCCTTTCTTATCAAGAGCATGACATCCACGTACTCTACGAGGATCACCACCATACTCCCTACTACCTTTTTGTTTATACAAGGTTCATCTACCATTTTGATGATGTCAACTTCTTTGACTAATTCATCAAAACAGATGTTCCAACTCCACGATGCCTGCTTTATCCTATAAAGCATCTTGCACTCGTTTCCGCTGCTCCCACTGTCTACGAGGCCCTCTGGCTGTGTATTTATAGACGCACTCTTCTAAAACATCATTTTAGAAAAGCAGTCATGACACCCAACCGCCAGATATCGTAGTCATGGTATGTAGCCGTGGCAAGTAGGATCTGGATGGACTTAAGCATAGCCACTTGAAAAGGTTTCATCATTGTCCACGCCTGGTTGATGACGAAAAGCTTTATCAAGTCTTTGCTTTGAAAGTCTCAACTTTTCCATCTACACCAAGTAATCTTCTGAAGATATACTTGCTCCTGATGGGGATCTAACCCTTCAGATATAGCAACTAAAGTCCATACTTTGTTGGTGTACATGGATTCCATCTCAGATCGCTAAGCATCCAGCCATTCTTACAGAGTCACACTCCTGATGGCCAGCTCGAAACTAGTTGGGTCATCATCTTATGATGCAATCCTCGCTCCCACTGTCATAGAGTAACCGAAGTATCTCTCAGGCGGGTGAGGAACCTTACTAGATCGGCGGAGAGGCTGAGGTTCGTTGGTAACTATTGAATCCTTTGGTTGTACCAAATCATCTACTGTAGTTTGTATAGCTGGAACTTTTCCAGTTCTACATTACAGACCTTGCCTCGAGCTTGTCCGGATTATGCTTTTAGACATAGGCCGGACAACCCCAAATCTTAACTAACTTAAGATATGGGCTCTTGCCTTTCCATATCACATATGAAGTGGTAGGCAACTGATTTGATTCGAACCCTATTCAATAGGTATGCAGCTTCTCAAGTGCATAACTCCCAAAAAGGAAACAGGTAACTCGGTAGTACTCATCATAGAGCGCACCATATCGAATAGGGTGCAACTGCTCCGCCCCGATATACCATCGTGCAATGGTGTATACGGAGGAGTAATGCTGAGAGAGAATCTCATTCTCCTTTAGAATAGTCCAGGATTTCCGTGCTCAAGTATTCTCCTCCATGATCACATCAATGGACATAATACTTATACCCATGTTTTGGTTCTCTACTTCTAACTTATATTCTGTGAATATCTCAAAAGGTTCGGACTTGTGTTTCAACAGGAAGACATGTCTGAATCTCGAGAGATTATCAGAGAATGTAACGAAGTACAAAGAACCAGTCCTGGTATATGTAGACAGGGGACCTTACATACATCAACATGTATCATCCCAAGAGTTTACCAACTCTTTCTCTGCTTCCAGTAAACAGAGCTATGGTCATCGTATCTTTGTGACATGACTGGCGAGTTTCACAAGATGTAAATTCAAACTGATTTAAATATGCATCTATATGTAACTCTAGCTAGTCGGGTTGCGTTGATATGACCTAGTCTACAATGCCTCAAGAAGAATTCGTTCATTTCTGAACTCATCCTCCTGTGTGTGTTCTGTATGCTAAGAACTGTAGTTTGATTTAGAACATCAATGCTTTTAGATAACGTGCCTGATCCGATCAACTTTTGATATAGGAAATGTTCAAAACATTATCCAACAATACAAAATTTTACCGTTTCTTTACTAATAAAGAGACAGATATGATTTTGTATATCAGGTTCGGTATCTAATAATATTCGTTCAGAATCAATGTATTCTGGTAATACAGGGTGACAGTGACCAACAGACTTGGCTGCAACTCTTGCCCCGTTTTCTGCCTCATGAAACTTATCACCCGTTCTCAGTTCTTTACCTATCTGTAGCCCATGTAACATTTTACATATGCGGGATCCTGATCCGGTATCATATACCCAGGACGTAAAGGACACTGAGAAACAGTTCTATATATAATGAACACACCCGAAGATGATGCATCAGCATGCATTCTCTTTGTTTGGGCGGCAAGGGAATTCTGGTAATCCCCAATTTCCTGCTCTGTCTTATAACAATTATAAGTTGGAGCGGGACCAACGTTCCCCAGCTCAGTATAACAAGCGGGTTCAGTCAATATTCCGTATTATTATCTTGATTAAGGCGTGATATGGTCGCTACCTGGAGAGAGAGAGAAGAAAACACTCAGCGTGCGCTCTAGCAAGAATATATTGGTTATTATTTTATCTAATCAGGATGGCTCCCACTGCTTTTTATCAAATCTTCCTTCAAACCCTAAAAGGAAAGACTAGCCGGGATTAATTACACACTACAAGTTCGCCAATCTTTCAGCCAGGCCAGTGTCGGTACTTTGAGGGAGGTCCCCCGTGCTTTCGCACGAACCTAATTAATGTAAACCTCGTTTTCCCAGAGGCGTAACCCCGTTGACACCTTTCTAGACACCTACTTGATCGGCTAATTGTAATGTATAAAACTCTCCCAGGAGTAACTCTTACTCGCAGCGGGTATCGGGATCCAACTATCTCATAGAAGGTATGCAATCTCATTGCAAATTTCAACACTTGAAATTCCCGATAATATTTTGCCCCTAACCTCCTATGACCTTGACAAAGGCCAACAAACCATAGGATGCTAGTCAAGTTCAACCCGTCATTTCCTGATTGAATTAAACCCACCCGCACGGCCCTTGACAAAGGCCAACAAGGTCGCACGACTACCCTAACTCAATCTGCATCATATGCATAAGCAGATAAGCACCAGTTAGCTACCGCACACTGCGCCTTGACAAAGGCAACAAACGCAGCACGAATACTAACTACTACTTATCTGAAATGACGGAGGGCTACGACAGGTTTTATGAAAACCTATTGCGTAATGAACTTGATATCGTTGTAGGATCGAATGAATTTGAAATGGAGTGCTTTTGAGGCTTTTCTAGTTTTGCTAAAGGAGTCACTCCCGGTGAAGGGATCGTCGGTCCTTTCCTCGTCGAATGAGGTGCGGGATATATCACATATATCACTGTGCAAAGCAAAAACTCTTAAAAGTAATCAAAAGACAAACCGAGTGTGTAGCATCTGCCAGTTATTGCTAAAGGAGTCACTCTCGGTGAAGGGATCTCGGTCCTTTCCTCATCGAATAAGGTGCAGGATATATCACATATACCGCTGTGCAAAGCAAGAACTGTAGCTACCTGTTTTATTTTGAAATTCGATTCTACAACATCTTAGGTTTCTTTTATTTCATTAATCACATTAATGAAGTCCCATCATTTAAGTACCTAAACATCACAGATAAATACGACGTACACTTATGCCATCCGCATTCGCCTCGATGTCCCCTCGTGCACCGTTAGGTTAGGTAACTAACGGCAGAGCAGGGCAGGGCTAGCGCGGGTGTAAAACATAAGTAACATATATATAATATATTATATATACTATATACTGTATCTATCACAGAACATCACATGATCACATCACAGATATCGCTGCAGAAGAATCATATGAAATATTGGATATACTAGGACGTCCGTGTTTTCAATACGAGCCAGTATAAAACACGGATTCCACGGTCGTGATGAATAGCCAAACCCACACCCCTAGACCCCTATGAGAGCGGCAAGCAACCCTACCAATTCTAGGGTTAGGAGACCCGGACTCGACTCCTCGAGTTGGTCTCCCACTGGACCCCAGAACCCGGTTACTTGTGCTCCCCTCCTTGGGTCTATCCTAGTGCGGAAAAGTAAATAATATACAAACGGTGACAACTTCCGCAACCTGGAAGTGCCCCAAATAAAAGAATATTACATACAAGTTTTTACATGAATGAAAATGAAAAACACTCATCTCACATAAAAACCCCCGGCTATTCAAACACGACGATCCAATATAACATATCCAGCAACACATAACATCACATGTCATCAACGTAAGTAAATATGCGCATCCCAATTGTCGTTGACATATAGCAACGAAACCGGCGATATCACATATTACACTTACGGTCACAGAAAAGAAAGTGTAAAACTACAACAGTTGGAATCCGCAACCTCTTTAGACATCGCATGCCTAATCAAATGAATTACTTAGACATCGCATGCCTAACAATTATAAACCCCGCATTTTAGTCCCATCATCGAAAACACTTTTCAATATCAAGTCGGGTAATTCAACAAGATTCCCGACATCCTGATCGAATGCTCGTCGCAAACTTCAGTAGACGGCCGCACCCCCGATACCGTCGACGAAGTGCACCAAGGCGGAACACCGCTACCGCGAGCACCCGAACGGATGCTTTCGGCGACGGGGTTCTCCTACAGTCACTTGGTCGGGGCTATGGAGTGAGGCTGTCTATTAAGTTTACCCGGCGAGTATCCACGTACGCTACGTGATTGCGACGGACTTTTGATCACAACAAAATTCCGTGGCAACCGATCAAGTGAGACTAAAGTGCTATGTTTATAACATTCATTCAGTTATCTCATAACTTCTTGTGAATTCCAATTATTGTATCCCATTCCAGATAATTAGAAAATGTTAAACTTTCCGATCGAACAATCGAACACCCAAGTTTTCCCGATATAGATCAACACATGAAATAAGTCTAACAACATTCAGTTCGTGCCTCAGTACCAACGGTCCAGCCGTAGAAGGGTCAAGCAAACACCTCACATGTGGCACGCCGTACTGCCCCAAACCCGAAGGTTCAAAGGGCAGTTCAAGACGGTCACATAATCGAGTTAAGGTTTGTTGTTTTCTAGAGGGACCATCGCGTTACTTGCACTACTTAGAACGTCGTTAAACTACGGAAAAATCCAACACTTGGAAATTTCCCGACAGGGGAAAAATTGGGTATTTATATCCGGTCGAACTTTTTAACATATTCTAATATTTATCCGGAAAGCCACATAGACAAAATCTGATACACCGATCGAAACACCGAATCCCCAAAACAATCCCAGAAAATTCAACTCTTGAATAAATATTAAAAATTCCCAGAAAATCCAACTCCAGAAAATAGGAATTACTGTGCAAACAGAAGAAGCTGACGTCATCAATGGGCCGCGGAACCGCCGCAGAAGCTAGGCTTCTGCCACGGTTCCGCCGCAGTTTGGACTGTTCATGAGAAAATTTTTGCGCCGTAATTCTTATATTTCCCTGCTGAATTTTTTAGCAATTTTTAATTTGGAAAAATCCCAGTTTTTGAAAAAAGGACAGAGAGCAATTTTGAAATGGGTTTTCGGGTTCGTTCGGACTTCAAACTCCGTCTAGACTTCGCCTAAGGTTCTAGCTAGGCTCTGATACCACTGTAGGGTTCCTAGGCACTCTCAAGAGGTCTCACAAGGCATCAACCATGCCAATTTCAAAAATACGGTGCCGAGAAACCCTAGACTACGGATCGTTGGCTAGAATTCTAGGCGAAAAGTAAACTAGTTAACACTTAACTATAAGAATACGGAAACACTATGCCTTAACATAGTCAACAAACGTAGCACGAATACTAACTAGTACTTATCTGAAATGACGGAGGGCTACGTCAGTTCAGAAAAGGACAGAGAGCTGATGGAGGCAAGCTTTCTTCACTTGAAGAAATGAAAAGAAGAAGAAAGTGTTATGATAAGTTAATTAAAAATAGAATAGAAAATCAATACTTATCATAATATTAACTATAGTTATGTGTAGAGAATTGACCAAGGTTAAAGGAATGGTTAGAGTTAAGCATGAAGACAAGAATGGTTACAAAGTCAAAGCTTCATGAAGCTTCAACTAAACTCCAAAATTAGCAACCATTATTTTCTCATCTTTTCAAAATAAATAAATAAATAAGTAAGAAAAGAAAACCCTAATCATTAGTTTAACCATGGCTTAATTCATTACACTTAACTTATAGTTAAACATGTATCATCAAACATGATACAAGCAAGTTCACAAAAGTATATCACATATACAATGTGAACAATCCGAGTGAGAAAATCCATTTAAAGTGAACCGATACTAGTTAATGCAAAGTAATATATCAAATATATAATTATACATTAAATCATTAAATCAACACTTGATTTAACGATCCGGTCATATCACATATAACCGACTAGTATCCAATGTATCGGCTTATCGAATCAATCCTCGATTCGATAACTAGGTTATATCGCATACAACCATTCGACACATTCATCGCGAGAATAGAATACGGTATCACATACACGCATTATTCTCGGTCCCGCACATATCTCATATGCGCTCCTATTTCGTTTTGCTTGAGCCAGGAAACCTCTGTGTAGGACTCTAAAGACTCGTCAATACGCCGGCAGCAGGTGATGATCATATCAAACACCCACAAGCCGCAAGCGGTCTGCTAAACGTAACGGCCACCCGGGTATTGAGCGATCAGAAGATCGACGAGCAAGCCCGCTCACACTCCAGTGAATCCAACCAGTAACACTACCGTACAGTCCGGTCTGATCGTCTGATATGTCGCATATCTTGCCTAGAGGTGGTAAACGTCAGACCCCAATAGCTCGATAAGTCGTGTCGATATGAGGTCTATAACAATTCGAGAAACTACAGGTAACACTTACCAGTAAATCTCAACAACCCTGGCCAGGGATTTCCTGTTATAGCCAATCGAACACAGCGCAACATCAACTCCCTATACCGGGAGAGACGAATCCCCTCCTATCGCTCATTGCCTCCATGTGACTCGGGACTGTACCCAAAAACCACCGTTTTGCACGCCCTCTTGGACGTGGTAAGATGGAAATCAAAGCACAGTGGGAACCACACAAGACTCTATGACGATCTCGGGTCAACAGACTGTAGGGTTCCTAGGCACTCTAGTGAGGTCTCACAAGTGATCAAACATGCACAAATAATATTTTACGGGTGCCTACAAACCCGACTACGGATCGTTTACTAGATATTTAGGCGAAACATAAACAAGTTAACAGTTAACTATATAAAATACGGAAATACAACCTTTGTAGATCCGGTGCTCCACCTCCATAGCTCCGCAACGAGGTCCTCTCCGCTGTCCAAATCGAATCTGGGCTCTAGGATCGGCTTCGTCGGAGAATAGGCAAGCTAGGTCGTCGATGTCCATGCCGAAGATGATCTACGTCGAGGCATCGCTAGATCAAGCTCCTCCTTCACCAAACCCTAAAATCTTGTGAAGGAAACACACTCTACTACTTGGCAAGAGGTAGAGGATGAAGAAATAGGAAGTGGGTATACTTCAGAATTTGATTTCTCACTCATATCATCAATCTACCATTGATGGAGCTTGCTTTTCATGAAGAAGAAGAAGAGCAAGAAGAAGATCATTGTTATGATAAGTTCAAAGAATAATGAAAAGAAAAAGAATTCTTATCATAACTTTAACTATAGTTAGGTGTAGGGAATTAATCATGGTTTAGTGGAATGGTTAGGTTAAGCATGAGACAAAAATGGTCACAAAGTCA
Source organism: Agapanthus africanus (assembly GCA_030015575.1). Taxonomy (NCBI): domain Eukaryota; kingdom Viridiplantae; phylum Streptophyta; class Magnoliopsida; order Asparagales; family Amaryllidaceae; genus Agapanthus; species Agapanthus africanus. Next base: position 614,302,306 of record JASDDO010000024.1, read on the forward strand.
AACATTCATGAAACTTCATGAAAAAACAAAGAAAGCCTCCATTTCTTCTCATGCTTAATATATATTCCAAAAAGAATAAATATATATATATATATATAAATGAATAAGAAAACCAAAACCCTAATTATCCACTTAACCATTGTTTAATTCTTTACACTTAACTAAAAAGTCATATATCATCAAACATGATACAAGCATGTGCACAAAATCATATCACATATGTAATGCGCACATCCGAGTGAGAAAATCCATCTTAAGTAAACCGATACTAGTTGATGCAAAGTAATATATCAAATATATAAATATGCATTAAATCATCAAATCAACATTTGATTCAATGATCCGGTCATGCGCACATAACCGACTGGTATCTAATATATCGGCTTATCGAATCAACGCTTGAATCGACAACTAGGTTATATCACATACAACCTTTCGATATATTTATCGCGAGAATAGAATACGGTATCACATACACGCATTATTCTCGGTCCCGCACATATCTCATATGCGCTTCTATTTCGTTTCGATTGACCCAGGAAACCTCTGTGTAGGACTCTAAAGACTCGTCAATACGCCGGCAGCGGATGATGATCATATCAAACATCCACAAGCCGCAAGCGGTCTGCTAAACGTAACGGCCACCCGGGTATTGAGCGATCAGAAGATCGACGAGCAAGCCTGCTCACACTCCTGCGAATCCGACCAGTAACACTACCGTATAGTCCGGTCTGTTCGTCTGATATGTCGCATATCTCGCCTAGGGGTGGTAAACGTCAGACCCCAATAGCTCGATAAATCATGCTGACGTAAGGTCCATAACATTCGTGAAACTACTGATAACTCTTACCAGTATATCACTGCAACCCTGGCCAGGGATTTCCTGTTATGGCCAGTCGAGCATTGCACAACATCAACCCCCAATACCGGGAGAGACGAATCCCCTCCTATCGCTCATTGCCTCCATGTGAATCGGGACTGTACCCAAAAACCACCTGTTTGCACAACTCAGTAGAGCCGTGGTAGGGTGGAAATCAAAGCACAGTGGGAGACACACAAGACTCTATGACGATCTCGGGTCAACAGACTAAGCTGTACCAGTGTCACCAGAGAACTGCCATCTGACGTGAGGCATAATACCATCTGGGAGTTCTCGGCGAGTCCGTTCAGTGTACCCAGTCTCCACTGAGCACCCGCATACCATCTTCGATGTCAAACACCAATGGATATGGGATCATCCATCGCCCATCTCATGGGTCGAGAAGATATGCGCTAGTCTACTCTGGAATATCGATGCCCCGTCTCGATATTCCCTCGACTAGGAACAATTCAAGGATGTACTCATGGACTACCCAGGCCCCACTAGTATGATCTACATCATAGTCCTGGAAGTCGAGTACATATCCTAAGGGCTTTATCAACATGTAATCAGAGAGACAGAAAGTATACATGTTAAGACAAAGTGCAACCAGATAGCGTACTATCATGTCGAGCGAGAAAGTCCTTCCTATATATGTCCCAGCATCCACTACAATATACATCCCATGTACAGTAATGGCCTCTAGGGCATACATATAACTAACAATCTCCCACTTGCACTAGGGCCATCTGTAGCAGTGGTTGCAGTATCACATACTCAACCATCCCCTAAAAAGTCTCTCTTTGGGAAAAAGGCCTTCGTGAGTGGATCCGCCGTGTTGTCCTCTGAGTCTTCTCTCCTAACCTCGATCACCCTGGAGATCAACTATCTCCATGATCAGGTGATGCTGCCTCAGAATACGTCTGGGTCACTGATGGGACCAGGGTTCCAAGGGCCAAAGCCACACTTCCATTGTCATACAATGGCAGGAACCTAGTTCATCTTATGAACCAATATACACCCAAACTTCCTCTTTGGTAGTATCTTTAATAGCGATGTTACCAGCCTTTATCGTCTAGTTTGCCACGGTATTGAGCTTGGAACTCTTCCAACATACCGTCCCTTTACTGAGGGTAAAGACAGTGCCTGTGACTGACATTCAGTCGTCTTTATCACCCTGGAACACTTCCAGTGATTCTCCCCAGGATCGATTGATACCATCTCACTACATCTAGTGAGAATCCTAAAATCCATTTAGATCTATCTCATAGATCCAAAACCCAGGATTTAGTAGGTATCACTTTGATCCTTGATGGAGAATCATTGTGATAAGCGGAGATTGATCGAGCGTAGCATAGGAAACTCCTTCCCCATCAAGAGTATGTCATCCACGTACTCTACGAGGATCACTACCATACTCCCTACTACCTTTTTGTTTATACAAGGTTCATCTACCATTTTGATGATGTCAAACTCTTTGACTACTTCATCAAAACAGATGTTCCAACTCCGCGATGCCTGCTTTATCCTATAAAGCATCTTGCACACGTTTCCGCTGCTCCCACTGTCTACGAAGCCCTCTGGCTGTGTACTTATAGACGCACTCTTCTAAAACGACATTTAGAAAAGCTGTCATGACACCCAACCACCAGATATCGTAGTCATGGTCTGTAGCCGTGGCAAGTAGGATCTGGATGGACTTAAGCATAGCTACTTGAAAAGGTTTCATCATTATCCACACCTGGTCAATGATGCACACTTTTAACAAGTCTAGCTTTGAAAGTCTCAACTTTTCCATCTACACCAAGTAATCTTCTCAAGATATACTTGCTCTTGATGGGGATTTAACCCTTCAGATATAGCAACTAAAGTCCATACTTTGTTGGTGTACATGGATTCCATCTCAGATCACTAAGCATCCAGCCATTCTTACAGAGTCTTACTCTCGATGGCCAGCTCGAAACTAGTTGGGTCATCATCTCATGATGCAATCCTCGCTCCCACTGTCATAGAGAAACCGAAGTATCTCTCAGGTGGGTGAGGAACCCTACTAGATCGGCGGAGAGGCTGAGGTTCGTTGGAATCTACTGAATCCTTTGGTTCTGCCAAATCATCTGCTGTTGTTTGTAAAGCTGGAACATTTCCAGTTCTACATAACAGACTTTGCCTCGAGCTTGTCCGGATTTTGCTTTCAGACATAGGCCGGACAACTCCAAATCTTAACTAACTTAAGACATGGGTTCTTCCCATTCCATATCACATATGAAGCGGTAGGCAACTGATTTGATTAGAACCCTATTCAATAGGTATGCAGCTTCTCAAGCGCATAACTCCCAAAAGGAAAAAGGTAACTCAGAAGTACTCATCATAGAGCACACCATATCAAATAGGGTGTATCTGCTCCGCCCCGATATACCATCGTGCTATGGTGTATACGGAGGAGTAATGCTGAGAGAGAATCTCATTCTCCTTTAGAATAATCCAGGATTTCCGTGCTAAAGTATTCTCCTCCTCGATCTCATCAAAGGACATAATACTTATACCCGTTTTGGTTCTCTACTTCTAACTTATATTCTGTGAATATCTCAAAAGGTTCGGACTTGTGTTTCAACAGGAACATATGTCTGAATCTTGAGAGATTATCAGAGAATGTAATGAAGTATAAAGAACCGGTCTTGGCATGTGTAGACAGGGGACCTTACATACATCAACATGTATCATCCCAAGAGTTCATTAACTCTTTCTCTGTTTCCAGTAAACGGAGCTATGGTCATCTTATCTTTGTGACATGATTGGCGAGTTGCACAAGATGTAAATTCAAAACGATTTAAATATACATCTAAATGTAACTTCAGCCAGTCGGGTCGCATTGATCTGACCTAGTCTCCAATACCTCAAGAAGAATCCGTTCATTTCTGAACTCTTCCTCTTGTGTGTGTTCCGTATACTAAGAACTGTAGTTTGATTTAGAACATCAACGCTTTTAGATAACGTGCCTGAACCGATCAACTTTTGATATAGGAAATGTTCAAAACATTATCCAACTATACAAAATTTTATCATTTCTTTACTTATAAAGAGACTGATATGATTTTGTATATCAGGTTCGGTATCTAATAACATTTGTTCAGAATCAATGTATTGTAATACAGGGTGACAGTGACCAACAGACTTGGCTGCAACTCTTGCCCCGTTTTCTGCTTCATGAAACTTATCACCCGTTCTCAGTTCTCTAACTTTCTGTAGCCCTATGTAACAGATTACATATCTGGGATCCTGATCCGGTATCATATACCCAGGATGCAGAGGATACTGAGAAACCGTTCTTTGTAATGAACACACCCGAAGGAGATGCATCATATGCACTTTCTTCGTTTGGGCGGCATAGGAATTCTGGTATTCCCCTATTTCCTGCTCTGTCTTATAACAATTATAAGTTGGAGCGGGACCAACGTTCCCCAGCTCAGTATAACAAGCGGGTTCGGTCAATAATCCGTATTATTATCTTGATTAAGGCGTGATATGGTCGCTACCTGGAGAGAGAGAGAAGAAAACACTCAGCGTGCGCTCTTGCAAGAATAGATTGGTTTTTATTTTATCTAATCAGGATGGCTCCCACTGCTTTTTATCAAATCTTCCTTCAAACCCTAAAAGGAAAGACTAGCCGGGATTAATTACACACTACAAGTTCGCCAATCTTTCAGCCAGGCCAGTGTCGGTACTTTGAGGGAGGTCCCCCGTGCTTTCGCACGAACCTAATTAATGTAAACCTCGTTTTCCCAGAGGCGTAACCTCGTTAACACCTTTCTAGACACCTACTTGATCGGCTAATTGTAATGTATAAAACTCTCCCAGGAGTAACTCTTACTCGCAGCGGGTATCGGGATCCAACTATCTCATAGAAGGTATGCAATCTCATTGCAAATTCCAACACTTGAAACTCCCGATAATGGTTTTTACCCCTAGCACCTATGACCTTAACTATGGTCAACAAATCATAAGTACTAGTCAAGTTCTACCCGTCATTTCGTGATTAATTAGACCCACCCACATGACCCTTAACTAAGGTCAACAAAGTCACGCGACTGTCCTAACTAATCGCATCATATGCGGTGTAGGAAGACATCACTTAGCTACCGTACACTGTGCCTTGACTATGGTCAACAAACACAGCACGAATACTAAGTACTCTACTTCCTAAAATGACGGAGGGTTGCGGCTGGTTTTTGTGAAAACCTTTAACGCTTTGAACTTGATCTCGTTGCGGAATCAAATGGTTTTTAAATGGAATGTTTTTGAGGCTTTTCTACTTTTGCTAAAGGGGTCACTCCCGGTGAAGGGATCGTCGGCCCTTTCCTCGTCGAATGAGGTGCGGGATATATCATATATATCACTGTGCAAAGCGGAAACTATAGAAGCGATCAAAGACAAACCGAGGGTTGTAGCATCTGTCAGTTATTGCTAAAGGAGTCACTCCCGGTGAAGGGATCTCGGTCCTTTCCTCATCGAATAAGGTGCAGGATGTTCTATAATGAACACCGCGATGCAAAGCAAGAACTGTAGCTACCTGTTTTTATTTTGAAATTCGATTCCACAACATCATTTAGGTTTATTTTCTTTCATTAATCTCATTAATGAATATCCCATCATTTTAAGTTACCTAAACATCACAGATAGATATGACGTACACTTATGCCATCCGCATTCGCCTCGATGTCCCGTCTGCACCGTTAGGTTAGGTAACTAACGCCAGAGCGAGGCAGGGCTAGCGCGGGTGTAAAACATAAGCAACGTCTATATAATATATCATATACCTGTCACAGAACACAGAACATCGCATGATCACAGATAAAACACAGCAGAAGAAACATATGAAATATTGGATATACTAGGACGTCCGTGTTTTCAATACGAGCCAGTATAAAACACGGATTCCACGGTCGTGATGAATAGCCAATCCCACACCCCTAGACCCCTACGAGAGCGGCAAGTAACCCTGCCAATTCTAGGGTTAGGAAACCCGGACTCGACTCCTCGAGTTGGTCTCCCGCTGGACCCCAGAACCCGGTTACTTGTGCTCCCCTCCTTGGGTCTATCCTAGTGCAGAAAAGTAAATAATATACAAACGGTGACTACTTCCGCAACCTGGAAGTGCCCCAATAAAAGAATATTACATACAAGTTTTTACATGAATGAAAATGAAAAACACTCATCTCACATAAAAACCCCCGGCTATTCAAACACGACGATCCAATATAACATATCCAGCAACACATAACATCAGATATCATCAACGTAAGTAAATATGCGCATCCCAATTGTCGTTGACATATAGCAACGAAACCGGCGATATCACATATTACACTTACGGTCACAGAAAAGAAAGTGTAAAACTACAACAGTTGGAATCCGCAATATCCTCAGACATCGCATGCCTGACCAAATGAATTTCTTAGACATCACATGTCTAACTATTATAAACCCCGCATTTTAGTCTCAAAATCGAAAACACTTTTCAATACCAAGTCGGGTAATTCAACAAGATTCCCGACATCCTGATCGAATGCTCGTCGCAAACTTCAGTAGACGGCCGCACCCCTGATACCGTCGACGAAGTGCACCAAGGCGGAACACCGCTACCGCGAGCACCCGGACGGATGCTTTCGGCGACGGGGTTCTCCTACAGTCACTTGGTCGGGGCTATGGAGTGAAGCTGTCTATTAAGTTTACCCGGCGAGTATCCGCGTACGCTACGTGATTGCAACGGACTTTTGATCACATCAAAATTCCGTGGCAACCGATCAAGTGAGACTAAACTGCTACGTTTATAACATTCATTCAGTTATCATATAACTTATTGTGAATTCCAATTATTGTATCCCATTCGAGATAAACAGAAAATGTTAAACTTTCCGATCGAACAATCGAACACCCAAGTTTTCCCGATACAGATCAACACATGAAACAAGTCTAACAATATTCCGTTCGTGCCTCAGTACCAACGGTCCAGCCGTAGAAGGGTCAAGCCAACGCCTCACATGTGGCACGCCGTACTGCCCCAAACCCGAAGGTTCAAAGGGCAGTTCAAGACGGTCACATAATCGAGTTAAGGTTTGTGTCTTCTAGAGGGACCATCGCGTTACTTGCACTACTTAGAACGTCGTTAAACTATGGAAAATCCAACACTTGGAAATTTCCCGACAGGGGAAAAATCGGGTATTTATATCCGGTCGAACTTTTTAACATATTCTAAAATTTATCCGGAAAACACATGGACAGAATTAGACTTTCCGATCGAAACAATGATTCCCAAAACAACTCAGAACAACTCAACTCTTGAGTTCATTTTAAATATTCCAGGAAAATGAGAACTGAATTTTACAAGTTACAGTGAAATTTGACACGTGTCGGATTCTAATTGGCGGCCCTTCCGCCGCACAAACCCCCTTTGTGCGGCCCTTCCGCCGCGCTTTTGTGGAATCAGGGTACCAAATTTCACAGTAATTCTTAAAAAAGCCTGCTTATTTTTCTGGATATTTTTAATTGCCAAAAATCAACAGTTTTGAAAAAAGTACAGAGAGCAATTTTGCAATGGGATTTTGGTTCGATCGGGTTTCTAATTCCGTCCGGGGATCGCCTAAGGCTCTAGCTAGGCTCTGATACCACTGTAGGGTTCCTAGGCACTCTAGTGAGGTCTCACAAGTGATCAAACATGCACAAATAATATTTTACGGGTGCCTACAAACCCGACTACGGATCGTTTACTAGATATTTAGGCGAAACATAAACAAGTTAACAGTTAACTATATAAAATACGGAAATACAACCTTTGTAGATCCGGTGCTCCACCTCCATAGCTCCGCAACGAGGTCCTCTCCGCTGTCCAAATCGAATCTGGGCTCTAGGATCGGCTTCGTCGGAGAATAGGCAAGCTAGGTCGTCGATGTCCATGCCGAAGATGATCTACGTCGAGGCATCGCTAGATCAAGCTCCTCCTTCACCAAACCCTAAAATCTTGTGAAGGAAACACACTCTACTACTTGGCAAGAGGTAGAGGATGAAGAAATAGGAAGTGGGTATACTTCAGAATTTGATTTCTCACTCATATCATCAATCTACCATTGATGGAGCTTGCTTTTCATGAAGAAGAAGAAGAGCAAGAAGAAGATCATTGTTATGATAAGTTCAAAGAATAATGAAAAGAAAAAGAATTCTTATCATAACTTTAACTATAGTTAGGTGTAGGGAATTAATCATGGTTTAGTGGAATGGTTAGGTTAAGCATGAGACAAAAATGGTCACAAAGTCAAACATTCATGAAACTTCATGAAAAAACAAAGAAAGCCTCCATTTCTTCTCATGCTTAATATATATTCCAAAAAGAATAAATATATATATATATATATAAATGAATAAGAAAACCAAAACCCTAATTATCCACTTAACCATTGTTTAATTCTTTACACTTAACTAAAAAGTCATATATCATCAAACATGATACAAGCATGTGCACAAAATCATATCACATATGTAATGCGCACATCCGAGTGAGAAAATCCATCTTAAGTAAACCGATACTAGTTGATGCAAAGTAATATATCAAATATATAAATATGCATTAAATCATCAAATCAACATTTGATTCAATGATCCGGTCATGCGCACATAACCGACTGGTATCTAATATATCGGCTTATCGAATCAACGCTTGAATCGACAACTAGGTTATATCACATACAACCTTTCGATATATTTATCGCGAGAATAGAATACGGTATCACATACACGCATTATTCTCGGTCCCGCACATATCTCATATGCGCTTCTATTTCGTTTCGATTGACCCAGGAAACCTCTGTGTAGGACTCTAAAGACTCGTCAATACGCCGGCAGCGGATGATGATCATATCAAACATCCACAAGCCGCAAGCGGTCTGCTAAACGTAACGGCCACCCGGGTATTGAGCGATCAGAAGATCGACGAGCAAGCCTGCTCACACTCCTGCGAATCCGACCAGTAACACTACCGTATAGTCCGGTCTGTTCGTCTGATATGTCGCATATCTCGCCTAGGGGTGGTAAACGTCAGACCCCAATAGCTCGATAAATCATGCTGACGTAAGGTCCATAACATTCGTGAAACTACTGATAACTCTTACCAGTATATCACTGCAACCCTGGCCAGGGATTTCCTGTTATGGCCAGTCGAGCATTGCACAACATCAACCCCCAATACCGGGAGAGACGAATCCCCTCCTATCGCTCATTGCCTCCATGTGAATCGGGACTGTACCCAAAAACCACCTGTTTGCACAACTCAGTAGAGCCGTGGTAGGGTGGAAATCAAAGCACAGTGGGAGACACACAAGACTCTATGACGATCTCGGGTCAACAGACTAAGCTGTACCAGTGTCACCAGAGAACTGCCATCTGACGTGAGGCATAATACCATCTGGGAGTTCTCGGCGAGTCCGTTCAGTGTACCCAGTCTCCACTGAGCACCCGCATACCATCTTCGATGTCAAACACCAATGGATATGGGATCATCCATCGCCCATCTCATGGGTCGAGAAGATATGCGCTAGTCTACTCTGGAATATCGATGCCCCGTCTCGATATTCCCTCGACTAGGAACAATTCAAGGATGTACTCATGGACTACCCAGGCCCCACTAGTATGATCTACATCATAGTCCTGGAAGTCGAGTACATATCCTAAGGGCTTTATCAACATGTAATCAGAGAGACAGAAAGTATACATGTTAAGACAAAGTGCAACCAGATAGCGTACTATCATGTCGAGCGAGAAAGTCCTTCCTATATATGTCCCAGCATCCACTACAATATACATCCCATGTACAGTAATGGCCTCTAGGGCATACATATAACTAACACAGACTACTCTGTACCAGTGTCACCAGAGAACTACCATCTGACGTGAGGTATAATACCATCTGGGAGTTCTCGGCGAGTCCGTCCAGTGTACCCAGTCTCTACTGAGCACCCGTATATCATCTCTGATGTAAAACACCAATGGATATGGGATCATCCATCGCCCATCTGTATGGGTCTTGAAGGTATACGCTAGTCTACTCTGGTATATCGATGCCCCGTCTCGATACACCCATGACTAGGGACTTTGAAGGATGTACTTATAGACTACCATGTCCCCACTAGTATGATCCACATCATAATCCAGGTAGTCAAGCACACATCCTAAGGGCTTTACCAACATGTAACAGAGAGACAATCAGTATACACGTTAAGGTAAAGATCAACCAGATAGCATACTATCATGTCGAGCAAGAAAGTCCTCCCTATATACGTCCCAGCATCCATTACAATATACATCCTATGTACAGTAATGGCCTCTAGGGCATACATATAACTAACAATCTCCCACTTGCACTAGGGCCATCTGTAGCAGTGGTTGTAGTATCTCATACTCAACCATCCCATAAAAGTCTCTCTCTGGGAACAGGCCTTTGTGAGTGGATCCGCTTTGTTGTCCTCTGAGTCTACTCTCCAAACCTCGATCACCCTGGAGATCAACCATCTCCATGATCAAGTGACACTGCCTTAGAATATGTCTGGATCACTGATGGGACCTGCGTTCCTTGGCATAAGCCACAACTCCATTGTCTCACAATGGTAGGAACGTAGTTCATCTCATGAACCAATATACACCCAAACAGCCTCTTTGGTAGCATCTTAAGTAGCGATGTATCCTGCCTTTATCGTCTAGTATGTCACGGTATCTAGCTTGGAACTCTTCCAACATACCGTCCCTTTACTGAGGGTAAAGACAATGCCTGCGATTGACTTTCAGTCGTCCTTATCACCCTGGAACCCTTCCAGTGATTCTCCCCAGGATCGATTGATACCATCTCACTACAACTAGTGAGTATCCTAACATCCATTTAGATTTATCTCATAGATCCAAAACCCAGGATTAAGGAGGTATCACTTTGATTCTATATGGAGAATCCTTGTGATAAGCGGAGATTGACCGAGCGTAGCATAGGAAACTCCTTTCTTATCAAGAGCATGACATCCACGTACTCTACGAGGATCACCACCATGTTGGAGATAGTGCCCTCAGAGTCAATTATTAGGTCACAGGTACGTGATTGTAATGATTGGGGGAGGACCTATCCCGGTAGGACAGTCTTACTCGAGATGATAGTATACTATCTGGTTTACCTTTATCATCGTGTACTGCTTTAGGTGACCTGACACGTCGCTATTACACGTTGATAGAGCCCCTAGGATTCTTGCTTGACCACCAGCAGTATGAGGGCGATCATATAAGTGGGAGCTGGGGGTCTACAAGCATATCCTTAAAAGGTCCCTAGTCGTGGGAGTTTCGAGACCGGGCATCGATACTCCATTAGTAGACTAGTGTATACAGTCGAGACCCCGACGAGGGGCGGTGGCCGGTCTCACAAGCCACTGGTGTCAGTTGGATCACCTAAGATGTATACAGGTGCTCATTGGGTTATGAGTACACCGGACAGGACTCGCCGGGAACATGCTAGTTGGTCATATACCAGACGTCAGATGGCAGTTCCCTGGTGACATGTGTGCAGGTTAGTTCATCGACCTGGGGATCGTCATTTGTCTCGTGTGAGTTCCCACTGTACTTTGATTACTACCCTACCACGGCTCAAAGGAGTCGTGCAAACAGGTTTTAGTTGGGTACAGTCCCGAGCCACATGGAGGCAGTGAGCGTATCTTCAGGGGTTCGTCTCTCCCGGTATTGGGGGTGAGGTCGTGCTGTGTCTAGGAGAGCCATTACACAAAGTCCTTGGCCAAGGCAAGGAGATTTACTGGTAGGTATTCCAGTAGTATCTCAGGGTGTTCTGGGCTACACTCCGACACGACTTGTACCGCTTTTGGGGGTCTGACTTTTACCAACCCCCTAGGCCCGCCATGCGATACTCATAGACGAACGGACCGGACTGCACGGATATTGTCACTGACAGGCTCAGTAGGGTTGTCAGGCTGAGTTCACTCACAGACATCCCTTTTAGTCAGTACCTGGTAGCCCGTTACGTATTGGCTTATACCTCTGACGTGCTGGTGGTTAAATCCACAACCAAGGTGTTGATGAGTCTTTAGAGTCCCCCACATTTCAGTTACTCAGCTTTCGGGCGAAAGGTTGTAGAGGCCGTATGGAGATATGGCAAGGTCCGATCAGATACGTGCGGTATTGCACGGATCAGGATCGGACAGTTTGTACTATAGGCCGTATGGTTATATGGCAGGGTTCGATCAGATACGTGCGGTATTGCACGGATCAGGATCGAACAGATATTACTATCCGGTTTTGGTATAAGCCGGATTCTGGTATAGTACAGTGTAGATTTTGTCTCATTGCATTTGTATTTCGGTCGGAATACAAATGCGGGTGTGTATGCACAGTATCGGGGTTTTCCTGTAATTTATTACGGGACCAGTTTTCTGGAGTTGCCAGTTTGCTTTCCGTTTCGGCCAATTTCCATTGTTCCGTTCATTGGCCGAAGATTGGTGGAGGAGGGCTTATTTGCATTGTTGCAAATAGGCATTTGTGGAGGGGGTCTTTGCATCTTTGTTTTATCATGATAGCCTCTCATTGACCTTGACTTCTAGCTTCATGATTGCTTGACTTTTAGTGATCATCATGGTTGTTGATGATGAGCTTGGTGATGATGGTTGGATGAGTGTTGGTTTTGCTTGTGATCATTACTTGATATCATAACCATTCCTTTCTCTCTCTCTTTTGATTATGGTTGGGTTTTGATCTTTTGTTTTAGAATATATCACTCCCTCACTCTCATTCACTCCCTCCATCCTCTCTTGTGGCCGGCCACTATGTGCAAGGGTTGTCCAAAAATAGTGTGGGTGTATTTTTGGTTCATATCATGCTCCAAAATACCCACTAGCTCCTCCACATTGTTCTTGTTTCATCCCTCCACCATATGGCACCTCCATGAACCCCAAAAGAGACAATAGCTCACTACACATTCTACAGCGAATCTTGGGCACGTCGAGTAGCCGGCTTCGTGCCCGAGTTGCCTCGGCATTGAGGTGGGAGCCCGTAAACAAAGTAGGCGATGTGGTGCACTTCCGGCGACGAAGAGGAGACGGGACTTTTCCGCAGGAGATCGGGACCATGACGAGAAGACCGGAGGACTTGGATCGTCGGTATATCTCTATTCCCTATCTTCTTGTTAGCTTAGATTAGTTAATGGTTCGATCCGGAGTTTAGTGCGCGGTGGTGCCGGTTTGCAAAGTCCGCAAAATTTTAGTTATTCACCGCTTCCGCATTCCGGCGTCGGATTGACGGCCGGGGCGCCGCCGTGCACTTACAGTGGTATCAGAGCCTCGCCATTAACTTAGTCTAGCTTTGTGTAATGTGTTTTTCAGTTCCGATCGATCGAAATGTCCAAAAACCCGTATTTGCCCACGACAGTTTCTGTTGAAAATTTTTGGTCTCGAAAATTTTTTCAGATTGTAAAATATTGATGTACTGGAAAATCTAAGAGTTCTGTAAAAATTTGACGAAGTAACTCCACAGTTGGAGCGCGGAACCGCCGCGAAAACCCCCTTTGTGCGGCCCTTCCGCCGCGCACTATTCACATCACTTCACCATTTTTTTTACAGAGGCCTTCTGGGCTTAAAATATGGGCTTTGGAATATTAAAGTTGGGCCAATTATTTCTGTGAGTGCTACAGTTTTCTTTGGGGCCCACTTGTTAATTGTTTGATCAATCGGAAAATTTTTAAACACATTTTTCACAGTATTTACATTATATCTGCGACCGTGAATGTCACTCGATCGGTAAATCCGGTCTAACTGCTATAGCCCGGTTAGACGGATTTGCGAACGTGACTTTCACGTTGATGTTCTGTTTTTGCTGTGATGTTGCGGATCGGTCGTGGGGGATAGCCTGGATGCAATGCTAGTACAGTTGTGGTTGTATTATGTACATTTGATATTGCGGGGCGAGCGTCCGACATGTGGACTGCCGTCACTGCCTGTTTGTATTATTATTTTGGGGCACGACCTGGTTGCGGTCGATGTACCCGGTGTATGTATATTTTACTTTCTGTACTAGGATTGCCCCGCGGAGGGGTGCACGGATAGCCGGGTTCTAGAGGGCAACAAGCCCGCATCTCATGGCATTGAGACGGAGGGGGCTTCACTCTAGGAATGGCGGGCTATTCGCCGCACTCGTAGGGGGTACAGGTTGACCCAGGAGGGGTGCCCAAGTTACCGGATTCCGTGAAGTGCTGGGTGGTCCATTCACGGCGATGAAGGGGGCTGCCTCGCTTCAGGTTTTGGCGGGTGACTTGCCGCGCCCATAGGGGTCTAGGATTTCATTGCACAGGCTATCCACACGACCAGGGGAACGTCGGGTTTCAGTAGTGGCTCTGTGAAACCCGGGGATCCCAGATATCTGTATTGTTTCTGTGATGCTGTACTTTTCTGTGATGTTGCATTTTATTCACGCCTTGAGCGAAATACTATATATTGGTATATATATTAGTAGATGTTGTATATGTTTTGCATCCGCGCTAGCCCAGTCCCCGCTCTGTCGTTAGTTAGCTAACCTAACGGGTAATGACGGGACCCAGTGGCGAATGCGGATGGCATATACGTACATCAGTATATTTTCGTTCTTTTTGGTGTGATCAATTGATGGGACTGCATTGATTCGGATCAATGCAAAGTTAAAAACAAACCTAATCTGATGTTGTTGGAACACTTTTTCAAAAAAGCTGTTATTGCAAGGACGTTTACTTTTGTTTTGCATCGTGGTATTCAGTTAGAATATCCTGCTCCTCAGTCGACGAGGCAAGGGCCGAGATCCCTTCACCGGGAGTGACCCCTTGGACAAAAAGTTTGCGTCAGGGCATTAACTTCACTATAGCCGATTACTTTTGCTTTGCATCGTGGTATTCAGTTGGAATATCCTGCACCTCATTCTACGGGGAAAGAGCCGAGATCCCTTCACCGGGAGTGACCTCTTTAGTAAAGGTTTTCGTCACTATATTTTCTAAAAAGCTATCCGTTCCTTCAACGATATCAAGTTCTTTACGTTAAAGGTTTTCGCCAGAAACCATTCGTAGCCCTCCGTCGTTTCAGACGGGTAGCACGTAGTATTCATGCTGTGTTTGTTGACCTTCGTCAAGACATAGTGTATGGTAGCTGCTTGTTACCTTTCTGCTGCATAGATAGATGCGTTGGTTTGGGACAGTCGTATAGCCTTGTTGACCTTCGTCAAGGGCTTGTACGGGTGGATTCAAATTAACCTGGATAATGACGGGTAGAACTTGACATGTGACTTATGATTTGTTGACCTTCGCCAAGGTCATAAGAGCATGGGGCAGAAATCACATCGGGAGTTTCAAAAGTACTGAAACTTGCCAGATATGCGCATACCTTCTGGAGTGTGATACCGTGAGCGGATTCCGTCACGTTATCATGCGATGAGAGTTGGATCCCGATTCCCACTGATGAGTTAGTTTACTCCTCGGGTAACCCCGACTAATTCTTCTTTCAGGTTTGGAGGAGAATTTGAGGTACAGTGGGAGGTTTCCAGATTAGATAAATTGGTGACCATTCTGATCTAGGTTAGAGTGCACGCTGAGTGTTTCTTTTCTCTCTCTCTTTGGCAGCGACCATTGACCCGACCCTAAGATTTTGACTCAGTGACCAAGTTGACCGAACCTTCTAAACACTGGCTTTTGGATTGTCAGAGTTGCGAACCTCATTGCCACTCCTACTTTTACCCTTTTCTCCAGGACACCCCGTTTTACTACGAACGTCCACTTCCATTGGACAAAACCATCGTATGGTTAGATACGAACTCGAAAGAATTTATTCGAGGATGGTTTCCGGTTCTGGAGAAAACGGATAGGATTATTCAGTTGTCTTTTCCTTTTACCCTCTCTCAGGTTACGAGTACTCCTTGGTTTAGGGGTAGTACACCTATTACGCAAATTGGATTGTCTTCTTCCAAACCTTAGGCTGGTGCCGACCGGTAGGGAATGAAGAAAACCAATTAGCATAACGATGGTGTGCAGAAGGTATTAAGTTCAGACAAAGCAAGGGATTAGTAAGAGGGCAAAGTAAATTGCAACAGATATTCACGACCAAACCAAATATTTCGTTACCACTCCCACATCACCTTCGTATTTCTCCAGGACACTCCGTATCACTACGAAGATCCACAGTTTATTTGGATACTCCATCGTATGGTTATATACGAACTCGAATGGAACTGGTTCCAGTTCGGGGATGGATTCTGGTTCAGGAGAAATAGGAATAAGATTTATTCAGGTGTCTTTTATCTTCACCCTCTCTCATTGCGAGTGTTCCTAGGATTGGGACAGTACACCCATTATGCTTATTGGATAGTCTTCTTCCAAACCATAGGCTGGTGCCGAACGGTAGGGAAGGAAGAAAACCATTTGGCCTAAAAGGGTGTGCAGAAGGTAAAGACTAAAGACATATGAAGGGATTTGGAGAGGTGGCAAAGAACTATACGGTTACAGTCGTGAATCTGGAAGAGGCATTACTAGGAATACCAGAATACCCCATCGGAACATCTCAATGTTTCAGTTTCACTGTGTAATGTTAAAGGAAAACTGATTTCCCGATTAGATACTTACTCCAGGGTATGTATTTACCAGGTACGATTCTCACATCTGTATGGTTTTACAGATGTTGAGTGGGAGTAAGTTATTGGGAATTGGGTGATTATCCTCATTATATCGGGATTCGTTGTAATCGGTGATATTTGAGGAAATCACCTGGGCTGTTTGCCGGTCGGCAAATATTTGGTTTTGAATATCCACTGTTATGCACCAATTTCAAATTGATATATCTGTACGTCTATTTTCATAGAGTGAGATATACCTTTCTGAAATTATGTCTACGACATTTACCTATATCAGTGGATGGTTAGGTAAGGAGCATTAAACAGCGGTGTAATTCTTCTTAACCATAAGTACAGTTTTCAACCTACGACACACAGTGAATGAGTTATCAGACTCAAGGGACTTATACAAAGTATTGTATGTTGTCCAGGGTCCATCAGGACAGAGGGGTTGGTCCTCATACTATATTCTGTTTACTTTTAACTTCTCTAGTTCTTAGACATGTGTTTCGTTGAAACACAGGGTCTAAGTTTTGAGGAGTTATAGGTATTTGAATAGAGTAGAGAACCAGGTGTAGCAAGTATCGGGATTCTTCAAAGTGATCGAAGATGTAGATACTTGTGTATGGTATTCAGTTGATAGTAATGATAAAGAGATCTTTCTTCTCTTTCAGGTTACTCATAATTGGAAGTATTCCTAAGTTGAGTAACGCTGATCGGCCTCCTTCCATTTAGTTGACATGCACTGGAGACAGTTGCATGATTTGAATCTGGTTCAATTAAATCAGTGCCTCTGGTTCTATATATGATATAGAACAGTTCATATCTTAACGATGTTAAGGTACGGGGAGTTGTCTGGCTTATGCTTAAAACCAGACACTGGACAACTCAAGGCACATTTCTGTAATGGCTGTTTGTGGGTTGACCCAGGCTATGACGCGGGTTGACTTTCTACCATCTGGATGAACAATAGCAATATTGTTCTAGACTCGCCACAGTTTTATTAAAAATGGATTTTTCAGAAAACAGTAGTGGGAGTATGGTAGAACTGGAAGTGATTCCAGAACCACAAACGATTACTGAAGATTTGATAAGGAACCTAAAGATTCAATCTGGATTGACATTCCATTGGCCACTCCGCAGATAAGGTGGGTAACTTCAGGCACCCGAGAGGTACTTCGGTAGTCTCAAGGACGGTGACAGGGAAGTTCTTGTTTACCCACAATTACCATTGCTGTTGTTCCAGGCTGCGAGACCCGGCGGGAGGATGAGTATAGCGTCGTTCTGAACTCGCTTCAGAAGTGTACGTGTATATGACTCTGCCAGAGGGTTGTCGTAGTCAGTGGGAGCAGCGGAAGCATTGGTGGACAAGTAGCTTATGTCTATTTATAGACTAAAGCAGATGTAGCGGAGATAGATCATCTACTTCTGATGTGACAGTCATGGGTTTGACTTCATCAGAATAGGGGATGGATCTGTTGAGAAGGTAGTAGGGTGTGATATCCTGGTATTTGGATGACATACACAGAGTAGGAAAAGAAACTCCTACACTACGATCGGTTATACTTTGGTCGTCACACAGTGGTTTCTCCACAAAGGAAATGGATTTTATATCAGACATACTGGTTACTAGATCTATGGTCTTAGATCTAGATTTGGGTGGTTTCCCAATCAGGGTACTTGACAGCGTTCTAAAAGTATTTAGGATGGACGACTCCTGGCACGGTAGTGTACCTGCAGGTAATGGAGTCACCCTCTCCAAAGGTGTCTTACAGACTAAAGGGGAGAGGGACGGGCATGATTGGCAGATCACTTGCTCAGGCAATTGAGTCAATCGTGAGATGTCAAGTACCACACCAGATGTTGTTCTTGCACTAGATGCAATAAGTTGACATTAATCCAATCCTGGAGAAACAGTCGGAAGCAGTTTTAGAACATAAGTGGATGTTCTAGGGAGATGATAACGACAGCCTCATTCAGGAGACAGTTATCATTCCAGGCTTCCAAGGTGACATGGACGACAAGAAGGTTGTCAGAGTTATAGTTTTCCTTCTGATGAGGGGCAGTATTTTGGACAGGTGGTCCAAGGCAATCTGAGGGAGGCATGGCGCGCAGGATACTGATTAAGTTCAGTTGTCGATACAGTCTAAGAAGTTTGGATTTGGAGTTCATTTATGAGCTAGGTCCCATCAGACATCCAGACACGTTCTAAGACATGTATTGCTCATTTCGGGAGATGGCTTTCTCCGCGAACTTGAGATATAGAGAGACATAGAAAGAAACAACTAAGCGGATCCACTCACTGAGGCTATTCCTCGAACGCAATAGTTCCGCAAACGAGCTTTGTGAGACTGACTAGTAGAGAAGTTGGATGTTCGGTATCACACGGGCTGTGAGTATGCGACATCGCAATAATTAGCCTTGAGTGCAAGTGGGAGATTGTTGGAGATAGTGCCCTCAGAGTCAATTATTAGGTCACAGGTACGTGATTGTAATGATTGGGGGAGGACCTATCCCGGTAGGACAGTCTTACTCGAGATGATAGTATACTATCTGGTTTACCTTTATCATCGTGTACTGCTTTAGGTGACCTGACACGTCGCTATTACACGTTGATAGAGCCCCTAGGATTCTTGCTTGACCACCAGCAGTATGAGGGCGATCATATAAGTGGGAGCTGGGGGTCTACAAGCATATCCTTAAAAGGTCCCTAGTCGTGGGAGTTTCGAGACCGGGCATCGATACTCCATTAGTAGACTAGTGTATACAGTCGAGACCCCGACGAGGGGCGGTGGCCGGTCTCACAAGCCACTGGTGTCAGTTGGATCACCTAAGATGTATACAGGTGCTCATTGGGTTATGAGTACACCGGACAGGACTCGCCGGGAACATGCTAGTTGGTCATATACCAGACGTCAGATGGCAGTTCCCTGGTGACATGTGTGCAGGTTAGTTCATCGACCTGGGGATCGTCATTTGTCTCGTGTGAGTTCCCACTGTACTTTGATTACTACCCTACCACGGCTCAAAGGAGTCGTGCAAACAGGTTTTAGTTGGGTACAGTCCCGAGCCACATGGAGGCAGTGAGCGTATCTTCAGGGGTTCGTCTCTCCCGGTATTGGGGGTGAGGTCGTGCTGTGTCTAGGAGAGCCATTACACAAAGTCCTTGGCCAAGGCAAGGAGATTTACTGGTAGGTATTCCAGTAGTATCTCAGGGTGTTCTGGGCTACACTCCGACACGACTTGTACCGCTTTTGGGGGTCTGACTTTTACCAACCCCCTAGGCCCGCCATGCGATACTCATAGACGAACGGACCGGACTGCACGGATATTGTCACTGACAGGCTCAGTAGGGTTGTCAGGCTGAGTTCACTCACAGACATCCCTTTTAGTCAGTACCTGGTAGCCCGTTACGTATTGGCTTATACCTCTGACGTGCTGGTGGTTAAATCCACAACCAAGGTGTTGATGAGTCTTTAGAGTCCCCCACATTTCAGTTACTCAGCTTTCGGGCGAAAGGTTGTAGAGGCCGTATGGAGATATGGCAAGGTCCGATCAGATACGTGCGGTATTGCACGGATCAGGATCGGACAGTTTGTACTATAGGCCGTATGGTTATATGGCAGGGTTCGATCAGATACGTGCGGTATTGCACGGATCAGGATCGAACAGATATTACTATCCGGTTTTGGTATAAGCCGGATTCTGGTATAGTACAGTGTAGATTTTGTCTCATTGCATTTGTATTTCGGTCGGAATACAAATGCGGGTGTGTATGCACAGTATCGGGGTTTTCCTGTAATTTATTACGGGACCAGTTTTCTGGAGTTGCCAGTTTGCTTTCCGTTTCGGCCAATTTCCATTGTTCCGTTCATTGGCCGAAGATTGGTGGAGGAGGGCTTATTTGCATTGTTGCAAATAGGCATTTGTGGAGGGGGTCTTTGCATCTTTGTTTTATCATGATAGCCTCTCATTGACCTTGACTTCTAGCTTCATGATTGCTTGACTTTTAGTGATCATCATGGTTGTTGATGATGAGCTTGGTGATGATGGTTGGATGAGTGTTGGTTTTGCTTGTGATCATTACTTGATATCATAACCATTCCTTTCTCTCTCTCTTTTGATTATGGTTGGGTTTTGATCTTTTGTTTTAGAATATATCAC
Organism: Agapanthus africanus; assembly: GCA_030015575.1. Taxonomy (NCBI): domain Eukaryota; kingdom Viridiplantae; phylum Streptophyta; class Magnoliopsida; order Asparagales; family Amaryllidaceae; genus Agapanthus; species Agapanthus africanus. The sequence goes on from JASDDO010000024.1 coordinate 614,322,974, forward strand.
TCCCTCACTCTCATTCACTCCCTCCATCCTCTCTTGTGGCCGGCCACTATGTGCAAGGGTTGTCCAAAAATAGTGTGGGTGTATTTTTGGTTCATATCATGCTCCAAAATACCCACTAGCTCCTCCACATTGTTCTTGTTTCATCCCTCCACCATATGGCACCTCCATGAACCCCAAAAGAGACAATAGCTCACTACACATTCTACAGCGAATCTTGGGCACGTCGAGTAGCCGGCTTCGTGCCCGAGTTGCCTCGGCATTGAGGTGGGAGCCCGTAAACAAAGTAGGCGATGTGGTGCACTTCCGGCGACGAAGAGGAGACGGGACTTTTCCGCAGGAGATCGGGACCATGACGAGAAGACCGGAGGACTTGGATCGTCGGTATATCTCTATTCCCTATCTTCTTGTTAGCTTAGATTAGTTAATGGTTCGATCCGGAGTTTAGTGCGCGGTGGTGCCGGTTTGCAAAGTCCGCAAAATTTTAGTTATTCACCGCTTCCGCATTCCGGCGTCGGATTGACGGCCGGGGCGCCGCCGTGCACTTACACACCATACTCCCTACTACCTTTTTGTTTATACAAGGTTCATCTACCATTTTGATGATGTCAACTTCTTTGACTAATTCATCAAAACAGATGTTCCAACTCCACGATGCCTGCTTTATCCTATAAAGCATCTTGCACTCGTTTCCGCTGCTCCCACTGTCTACGAGGCCCTCTGGCTGTGTATTTATAGACGCACTCTTCTAAAACATCATTTTAGAAAAGCAGTCATGACACCCAACCGCCAGATATCGTAGTCATGGTATGTAGCCGTGGCAAGTAGGATCTGGATGGACTTAAGCATAGCCACTTGAAAAGGTTTCATCATTGTCCACGCCTGGTTGATGACGAAAAGCTTTATCAAGTCTTTGCTTTGAAAGTCTCAACTTTTCCATCTACACCAAGTAATCTTCTGAAGATATACTTGCTCCTGATGGGGATCTAACCCTTCAGATATAGCAACTAAAGTCCATACTTTGTTGGTGTACATGGATTCCATCTCAGATCGCTAAGCATCCAGCCATTCTTACAGAGTCACACTCCTGATGGCCAGCTCGAAACTAGTTGGGTCATCATCTTATGATGCAATCCTCGCTCCCACTGTCATAGAGTAACCGAAGTATCTCTCAGGCGGGTGAGGAACCTTACTAGATCGGCGGAGAGGCTGAGGTTCGTTGGTAACTATTGAATCCTTTGGTTGTACCAAATCATCTACTGTAGTTTGTATAGCTGGAACTTTTCCAGTTCTACATTACAGACCTTGCCTCGAGCTTGTCCGGATTATGCTTTTAGACATAGGCCGGACAACCCCAAATCTTAACTAACTTAAGATATGGGCTCTTGCCTTTCCATATCACATATGAAGTGGTAGGCAACTGATTTGATTCGAACCCTATTCAATAGGTATGCAGCTTCTCAAGTGCATAACTCCCAAAAAGGAAACAGGTAACTCGGTAGTACTCATCATAGAGCGCACCATATCGAATAGGGTGCAACTGCTCCGCCCCGATATACCATCGTGCAATGGTGTATACGGAGGAGTAATGCTGAGAGAGAATCTCATTCTCCTTTAGAATAGTCCAGGATTTCCATGCTCAAGTATTCTCCTCCATGATCACATCAATGGACATAATACTTATACCCATGTTTTGGTTCTCTACTTCTAACTTATATTCTGTGAATATCTCAAAAGGTTCGGACTTGTGTTTCAACAGGAAGACATGTCTGAATCTCGAGAGATTATCAGAGAATGTAACGAAGTACAAAGAACCAGTCCTGGTATATGTAGACAGGGGACCTTACATACATCAACATGTATCATCCCAAGAGTTTACCAACTCTTTCTCTGCTTCCAGTAAACAGAGCTATGGTCATCGTATCTTTGTGACATGACTGGCGAGTTTCACAAGATGTAAATTCAAACTGATTTAAATATGCATCTATATGTAACTCTAGCTAGTCGGGTCGCGTTGATATGACCTAGTCTACAATGCCTCAAGAAGAATTCGTTCATTTCTGAACTCATCCTCCTGTGTGTGTTCTGTATGCTAAGAACTGTAGTTTGATTTAGAACATCAATGCTTTTAGATAACGTGCCTGATCCGATCAACTTTTGATATAGGAAATGTTCAAAACATTATCCAACAATACAAAATTTTACCGTTTCTTTACTAATAAAGAGACAGATATGATTTTGTATATCAGGTTCGGTATCTAATAACATTCGTTCAGAATCAATGTATTCTGGTAATACAGGGTGACAGTGACCAACAGACTTGGCTGCAACTCTTGCCCCGTTTTCTGCCTCATGAAACTTATCACCCGTTCTCAGTTCTTTACCTATCTGTAGCCCATGTAACATTTTACATATGCGGGATCCTGATCCGGTATCATATACCCAGGACGTAAAGGACACTGAGAAACAGTTCTATATATAATGAACACACCCGAAGATGATGCATCAGCATGCATTCTCTTTGTTTGGGCGGCAAGGGAATTCTGGTAATCCCCAATTTCCTGCTCTGTCTTATAACAATTATAAGTTGGAGCGGGACCAACGTTCCCCAGCTCAGTATAACAAGCGGGTTCAGTCAATATTCCGTATTATTATCTTGATTAAGGCGTGATATGGTCGCTACCTGGAGAGAGAGAGAAGAAAACACTCAGCGTGCGCTCTAGCAAGAATATATTGGTTATTATTTTATCTAATCAGGATGGCTCCCACTGCTTTTTATCAAATCTTCCTTCAAACCCTAAAAGGAAAGACTAGCCGGGATTAATTACACACTACAAGTTCGCCAATCTTTCAGCCAGGCCAGTGTCGGTACTTTGAGGGAGGTCCCCCGTGCTTTCGCACGAACCTAATTAATGTAAACCTCGTTTTCCCAGAGGCGTAACCCCGTTGACACCTTTCTAGACACCTACTTGATCGGCTAATTGTAATGTATAAAACTCTCCCAGGAGTAACTCTTACTCGCAGCGGGTATCGGGATCCAACTATCTCATAGAAGGTATGCAATCTCATTGCAAATTTCAACACTTGAAATTCCCGATAATATTTTGCCCCTAACCTCCTATGACCTTGACAAAGGCCAACAAACTATAGGATGCTAGTCAAGTTCAACCCGTCATTTCCTGATTGAATTAAACCCACCCGCACGGCCCTTGACTAAGGCCAACAAGGTCGCACGACTACCCTAACTCAATCTGCATCATATGCATAAGCAGATAAGCACCAGTTAGCTACCGCACACTGCGCCTTGACAAAGGCCAACAAACGCAGCACGAATACTAACTACTACTTATCTGAAATGACGGAGGGCTACGACAGGTTTTATGAAAACCTATTGCGTAATGAACTTGATATCGTTGTAGGATCGAATGAATTTTGAAATGGAGTGCTTTTGAGGCTTTTCTAGTTTTGCTAAAGGAGTCACTCCCGGTGAAGGGATCGTCGGTCCTTTCCTCGTCGAATGAGGTGCGGGATATATCACATATATCACTGTGCAAAGCAAAAACTCTTAAAAGTAATCAAAAGACAAACCGAGTGTGTAGCATCTGCCAGTTATTGCTAAAGGAGTCACTCTCGGTGAAGGGATCTCGGTCCTTTCCTCATCGAATAAGGTGCAGGATATATCACATATACCGCTGTGCAAAGCAAGAACTGTAGCTACCTGTTTTATTTTGAAATTCGATTCTACAACATCTTAGGTTTCTTTTATTTCATTAATCACATTAATGAAGTCCCATCATTTAAGTACCTAAACATCACAGATAAATACGACGTACACTTATGCCATCCGCATTCGCCTCGATGTCCCCTCGTGCACCGTTAGGTTAGGTAACTAACGGCAGAGCAGGGCAGGGCTAGCGCGGGTGTAAAACATAAGTAACATCTATATAATATATTATATATACTATATACTGTATCTATCACAGAACATCACATGATCACATCACAGATATCGCTGCAGAAGAATCATATGAAATATTGGATATACTAGGACGTCCGTGTTTTCAATACGAGCCAGTATAAAACACGGATTCCACGGTCGTGATGAATAGCCAAACCCACACCCCTAGACCCCTATGAGAGCGGCAAGCAACCCTACCAATTCTAGGGTTAGGAGACCCGGACTCGACCCCTCGAGTTGGTCTCCCACTGGACCCCAGAACCCGGTTACTTGTGCTCCCCTCCTTGGGTCTATCCTAGTGCGGAAAAGTAAATAATATACAAACGGTGACAACTTCCGCAACCTGGAAGTGCCCCAAATAAAAGAATATTACATACAAGTTTTTACATGAATGAAAATGAAAAACACTCATCTCACATAAAAACCCCCGGCTATTCAAACACGACGATCCAATATAACATATCCAGCAACACATAACATCACATGTCATCAACGTAAGTAAATATGCGCATCCCAATTGTCGTTGACATATAGCAACGAAACCGGCGATATCACATATTACACTTACGGTCACAGAAAAGAAAGTGTAAAACTACAACAGTTGGAATCCGCAACCTCTTTAGACATCGCATGCCTAATCAAATGAATTACTTAGACATCGCATGCCTAACAATTATAAACCCCGCATTTTAGTCCCATCATCGAAAACACTTTTCAATATCAAGTCGGGTAATTCAACAAGATTCCCGACATCCTGATCGAATGCTCGTCGCAAACTTCAGTAGACGGCCGCACCCCCGATACCGTCGACGAAGTGCACCAAGGCGGAACACCGCTACCGCGAGCACCCGAACGGATGCTTTCGGCGACGGGGTTCTCCTACAGTCACTTGGTCGGGGCTATGGAGTGAGGCTGTCTATTAAGTTTACCCGGCGAGTATCCACGTACGCTACGTGATTGCGACGGACTTTTGATCACAACAAAATTCCGTGGCAACCGATCAAGTGAGACTAAAGTGCTATGTTTATAACATTCATTCAGTTATCTCATAACTTCTTGTGAATTCCAATTATTGTATCCCATTCCAGATAATTAGAAAATGTTAAACTTTCCGATCGAACAATCGAACACCCAAGTTTTCCCGATATAGATCAACACATGAAATAAGTCTAACAACATTCAGTTCGTGCCTCAGTACCAACGGTCCAGCCGTAGAAGGGTCAAGCAAACACCTCACATGTGGCACGCCGTACTGCCCCAAACCCGAAGGTTCAAAGGGCAGTTCAAGACGGTCACATAATCGAGTTAAGGTTTGTTGTTTTCTAGAGGGACCATCGCGTTACTTGCACTACTTAGAACGTCGTTAAACTACGGAAAAATCCAACACTTGGAAATTTCCCGACAGGGGAAAATTTGGGTATTTATATCCGGTCGAACTTTTTAACATATTCTAATATTTATCCGGAAAGCCACATAGACAAAATCTGATACACCGATCGAAACACCGAATCCCCAAAACAATCCCAGAAAATTCAACTCTTGAATAAATATTAAAAATTCCCAGAAAATCCAACTCCAGAAAATAGGAATTACTGTGCAAACAGAAGAAGCTGACGTCATCAATGGGCCGCGGAACCGCCGCAGAAGCTAGGCTTCTGCCACGGTTCCGCCGCAGTTTGGACTGTTCATGAGAAAATTTTTGCGCCGTAATTCTTATATTTCCCTGCTGAATTTTTTAGCAATTTTTAATTTGGAAAAATCCCAGTTTTTGAAAAAAGGACAGAGAGCAATTTTGAAATGGGTTTTCGGGTTCGTTCGGACTTCAAACTCCGTCTAGACTTCGCCTAAGGTTCTAGCTAGGCTCTGATACCACTGTAGGGTTCCTAGGCACTCTCAAGAGGTCTCACAAGGCATCAACCATGCCAATTTCAAAAATACGGTGCCGAGAAACCCTAGACTACGGATCGTTGGCTAGAATTCTAGGCGAAAAGTAAACTAGTTAACACTTAACTATAAGAATACGGAAACACTATGCCTTAACATAGTCAACAAACGTAGCACGAATACTAACTAGTACTTATCTGAAATGACGGAGGGCTACGTCAGTTCAGAAAAGGACAGAGAGCTGATGGAGGCAAGCTTTCTTCACTTGAAGAAATGAAAAGAAGAAGAAAGTGTTATGATAAGTTAATTAAAAATAGAATAGAAAATCAATACTTATCATAATATTAACTATAGTTATGTGTAGAGAATTGACCAAGGTTAAAGGAATGGTTAGAGTTAAGCATGAAGACAAGAATGGTTACAAAGTCAAAGCTTCATGAAGCTTCAACTAAACTCCAAAATTAGCAACCATTATTTTCTCATCTTTTCAAAATAAATAAATAAATAAGTAAGAAAAGAAAACCCTAATCATTAGTTTAACCATGGCTTAATTCATTACACTTAACTTATAGTTAAACATGTATCATCAAACATGATACAAGCAAGTTCACAAAAGTATATCACATATACAATGTGAACAATCCGAGTGAGAAAATCCATTTAAAGTGAACCGATACTAGTTAATGCAAAGTAATATATCAAATATATAATTATACATTAAATCATTAAATCAACACTTGATTTAACGATCCGGTCATATCACATATAACCGACTAGTATCCAATGTATCGGCTTATCGAATCAATCCTCGATTCGATAACTAGGTTATATCGCATACAACCATTCGACACATTCATCGCGAGAATAGAATACGGTATCACATACACGCATTATTCTCGGTCCCGCACATATCTCATATGCGCTCCTATTTCGTTTTGCTTGAGCCAGGAAACCTCTGTGTAGGACTCTAAAGACTCGTCAATACGCCGGCAGCAGGTGATGATCATATCAAACACCCACAAGCCGCAAGCGGTCTGCTAAACGTAACGGCCACCCGGGTATTGAGCGATCGGAAGATCGACGAGCAAGCCCGCTCACACTCCAGTGAATCCAACCAGTAACACTACCGTACAGTCCGGTCTGATCGTCTGATATGTCGCATATCTTGCCTAGAGGTGGTAAACGTCAGACCCCAATAGCTCGATAAGTCGTGTCGATATGAGGTCTATAACAATTCGAGAAACTACTGGTAACACTTACCAGTAAATCTCAACAACCCTGGCCAGGGATTTCCTGTTATAGCCAATCGAACACAGCGCAACATCAACTCCCTATACCGGGAGAGACGAATCCCTTCCTATCGCACATTGCCTCCATGTGACTCGGGACTGTACCCAAAAACCACCGTTTTGCATGCCCTCTTGGACTTGGTAAGATGGAAATCAAAGCACAGTGGGAACCACACAAGACTCTATGACGATCTCGGGTCAACAGACTACTCTGTACCAGTGTCACTAGAGAACTGCCCTCTGACGTGATGTATAATACCATCTGGGAGTTCTCGGCGAGTCCGTCCAGTGTACCCAGTCTCTACTGAGCACCCGTATATCATCTCTGATGTCAAACACCAATGGATATGGGATCATCCATCGCCCATCTGTATGGGTCAAGAAGGTATACGCTAGTCTACTCAGGTATATCGATGCCCCGTCTCGATACACCCATGACTAGGGACTTTGAAGGATGTACTTATAGACTACCATGTCCCCACTAGTATGATCCGCATCATAATCCAGGTAGTCAAGCACACATCCTAAGGGCTTTACCAACATGTAACAGAGAGACAATCAGTATACACGTTAAGGTAAAGATCAACCAGATAGCATACTATCATGTCGAGCAAGAAAGTCCTCCCTATATACGTCCCAGCATCCCCTACAATATACATCCTATGTACAGTAATGGCCTCTAGGGCATACATATAACTAACAGTGGGTTCACTTTAGAATTGGATTTCTCACACTTAAGCTCAAGTTGCCATTAATGGACTTAAGCTTTTTCTTTTGAAGATGAAGAAGAAGATGAAGCAAGAATATGATAAAAGTTTTTTTTTTCATTTTGAAAAATAAATGAATACTTATCATATACTAACTAAGGTTGAGTGTAGAGAATAGACCATGGTTACTTGGATGGGTTAGGGTTAAGCATGAAGACAAGAATGGTGAAGAAGTCAAAGCTTCATGAAGCTTCAACTAGAAACAAAGAAAGCCACAATTCTTATCATAATCTTTTTAAATAAATAAACAAATAAATAAATGAAAAACCAAAACCCTAATCATCTCTTAACCATGGTTTAATTCTTTACACTTAACCAAATGAGCAAGCATCATCAAACATGATACAAACATGTGCACAAAAGTATATCACATATACAACTTGCACATCAAGTGAGAATATCCATTTAAAGTGAACTAATACTAGCTAATGAAAAGTAATATATCAAATATATAATTATACATTAAATCATTAAATCAACACTTGATTTAACGATCCGGTTATATCGCATATAACCGACTAGTATCCTATGTATCGTTTTATCGAATCAATGATTCGATAACTAGGTCATATCGCATACAACCAATCGAAACATCCATCGTGAGAATGAAATGCGGTATCACATACACGCATTATTCTCGGTCCCGCACATATCTCATATGCGCTCCTATTTCGTTTCGCTTGAGCCAGGAAACCTCTGTGTAGGACTCTAAAGACTTGTCAATACGCCGGTAGCAGATGATGATCATATCAAGCACCCACAAGCCGCAAGCGGTCTGCTAAACGTAACGGCCATCCGGGTATTGAGAGATCAGAAGATCGACGAGCCAGCCCGCTCACACTCCTGTGAATCCAACCAGTAACACTTACCGTACAGTCCGGTCTGTTCGTCTGATATGTCGCATATCAAGTCTACGGGTGGTAAACGTCAGACCCCAATAACCGATAAGTCGTGCCGATGTGAGTCTCATAACGGGTCGAGAAACTACTGGTAACACTTACCAGTAAATCTCTGATCAGCCCTGGCCAGGGACTTCCCTGTTACGGCCAATCGAGCACAGCGCAACATCAACCCCAAATACCGGGAGAGACGAAACCTCTCCTATCGCTCATTGCCTCCATATGACTCGGGACTGTACCCAAAGACCACCGTTTTGCACGCCCTCATGGACGTGGTAAGGTGGAGATCAAAGCACAGTGGGAATCACACAAGACTCTATGACGATCTCGGGTCTACAGACTAACCTGCACAGTGTCACCTGAGAACTGCCATCTGACATGAGGTATAATACCATCTGGGAGTTCTCGGCGAGTCCGTCCAGTGTACCCAGTCTCCACTGAGCACCCGTATACCATCTCTGATGTCAAACACCAATGGATATGGGATCATCCATCGCCCATCTCATGGGTCGAGAAACGTATACGCTAGTCTACTCTGGTATATCGATGCCCCGTCTCGATACACCCACGACTAGGGACCTTGAAGGATGTACTTATGGACTACCATGTCCCCACTAGTATGATCTGCATCATAGTCCAGGTAGTCAAGTACACATCCTAAGGGATTTACCAACATGTAACCATAAGACAGTTTAAAGAGACTAGTATACATGTTAAGATAAAGAGTAACCAGATAGCATACTATCATATCGAGCAAGAAAGTCATCTCTATATATGTCCAAGCATCCAATATAATATACATCATCTGTACAATACTGGCCTCTAGGGCATACATAGAACTAACAGTCCTTGGCTAAGGCAGGAGATTTACTTGTAGGTATTCCAGTAGTATCTCAGGGTGTTCTGGGCTACACTCCGACACGACTTTTACCGCTTTTGGGGGTCTGATTTTTTCCAACCACCTAGGCCCGCCATGCGATGGTCATAGACGAACGGACCGGACTGTACGGATATTGTCACTGACAGGCTCAGTAGGGTGTCAGGATGAGTTCGCTCATCGATGTCCCTTTTGGTCAATACCTGGTAGCCCGTTACGTATGGCTAATACTTCTGACGTGCTAGTGGTTAAATCCATAGCCAAAGTATTAACGAGTCTTTAGAGTCCCCCATAGACAATTTCTCAAGTTTCGGGCGAAACGTTGTAGAGGCCGTATGGAGATATGGCAGGGTTCGATCTTATACGTGCGGTATTGCACGGATCATGATCGGACGGAAAATACTAGCGGGATTTGGTTTAAGCTGGATCCTAGGATTGTACAGTGTAGATTTTGTCTCATTGCATTTGTATTCGGTCGGAATACAAATGCGGGTATGTATATACTGTCGCGGGGTTTTCCTGTAATTTATTATGGGATCAGTTTTTTGAAGTTGCCAGTTTGCTTTCCGTTTCAGCTATTTTCCTTTCTATCTTTCTTTGGCTGAAAATTGGTAGGAGGGGGTTATTTGCAAATGTGCAATTAATCATGGAGAAGACTTTTTGTGGCACATGGCTGCTTCATGATTGTGCACCATCCTTTGACCTTTTTGTTCTTCATGGTTTACTTTATGGAGATGGGATTTGTGAGGGGATGGATATGATTATTGAGGTGACTCATTTTCATGGTGATGATTACCTTTTCTTTTGACCTTTTCCCCTCCACTATTTTACATGGGGCCAGCCACTTTAGGGAGAGAGGAGGTTGATTCATTTTTGATGGTGGGAAAATATTCTTCTCATTCTTGGCTTGCAACAAAATTCCTAACCCTCTCCAAAAGCTTTCTCCTTCACCTCCACATCTAAACATGGCAACTTCCTTGGCCCCATTGAGACAAAAGAGTTCTACACTATCCTACAGCATTCTTGGACACGTCGACTCGCCAACTTCGTGCCCGAGTTACCTCGGTCCAGAGGTGGGAGCCCGTAAAAGAACCCGGCGAAGTGGTGCCCTTCCGACGAGGAGATGAAGACCGGAGATTCCACGGGGAGGTCGGGATGACGCCGAGAAGACCGAAGGACATGGATCGCTCGGTATATCTCTCTACCCATTCTCTAGTTTACTAGCATTAGGTTAATGGCTCGATCCGTTGTTTTAGTACACGGTAGCACCAGTTTTAAAAGTTAAAGAAAAGTATGGTTTCCGCATTTTGGCCTCGGACAGACAGCTAGGGCGCTGCAGTGCACTTACATAGTATCAGAGCCACGCCATTAACCTAGTCTAGCTTGCTCTAACGTGTTTACAAGTTCGATCGAATGAATTTTCAAAAACCGTGTTTCCATTTGCATAAGTTTCTGTCGAAGTTTTTTTTGGCTCCAAAAATTATTTTAAGTGTTGCAGAAATTCATGCTGGCAATTTTAAGTATTCTGTGAAAAAATGGTAGTGTGATACTATAGCAGGACCGCATAACCGCGGCCAAACCCCTCTTTTGGCCGCGGTTCCGCCGCAATACAGTGTCTTCACTGTACCATTTTTACACAGATCTCTTTTGACATGGAAATAGGGTTTTTGGTATGTTCTGTTTGGGCGCAGATTTATTTTGAGTGCTACAGTTGTGCTTAGGGCCCACTTCGGTATATTTAGTCGATCGAAAATTTTAAACATGTTAGTTCACAGTATTTACATTATATCTGCGACCGTGAATGTCACTTGATCGGTAAATCCTGTCTAACTGCTATAGCCCTTTTAGACAGATTTGTGAACGTGACATTCACGTTGATGTTCTTTATTGTGCTGTGATATTGCGGATTTGTCGTGGTGGATAGCCTGGATACAATGTTAGTACAGTTTGGTTTTATATGTACATTTGATATTGCGGGGCGAGCGTCCGACATGTGGACTGCCGTTACTGCCTGTTTGTATATTATTCTTTTGGGGCACGACCGGGCTGAGGTCGATGTACCCGTTGTATGTATATTTTACTTTCTGTACTAGGATTACCCCACGGTGGGGTGCACGGATAGACGGGTTCTAGAGGGCAACGGGCCCGCATCTCATGACGTTGAGACGGAGGGGGCTTCACTCTAGAATTGGTGGGCTATTCGCCGCACTCGTAGGGGGTACAGGTTGACCCAAGGAGGGGTGCCCAAGTTACCGGATTCCGTGAAGTGCTGGGTGGTCCATTCACGTTGCTAAAGGGGGCTGCCTCGCTTCAGGTTTTGGCGGGTAACTTGCCGTGCCTGTAGGGGTCTAGGATTTCATTGCACAGGCTATCCACATGACCGGCGAATGTCGGGTTTCAGTAGCGGCTCTATGAAACCCGGGGATCCCAGATATCTGTATTGTTCTGTGATACTTATTACATTCCTGTGATGTTGCATTTTATCACGCCTTGAGCGAATATTATATATAGATATATATACTAGTAGATGTTGTATATGTTTTGCATCCGCGCTAGTCCAGTCCTCGCTCTGTCGTTAGTTAAGTAACCTAACGGGTGATGATGGGACCCAGTGGCGAATGCGGATAGCATATACGTACATCATTATTTTCGTTCTTTATTGGTGTGATCAATTGATGGGACTGCATTGATTCGGATCAATGCAAGCTAAACAAACCTATTGTAACACTTTGCATTTCCGTTAGAATGTTTTTCGTGATAATTAGTAATTGTGCGTGCTATTATATATGTGTTCATAGGATTATTAGTTATTTTAGTCGGGTTTACCCTAATTGGAAAATTTTCCATTTTTGTAGTGTACACTTGCACACTTGCCATGTTGTAACCTAGGTTAAAGTGTTAGCCATTCTTTCCTCACATGTTTCCTTGTTAATTCCCCACCATTTTTTTTATCAAAACAAAACCCCATTTAATAATTCTTTAAGCAATAGAAAAAGGAGGAATGGTGGTTAGGTAGAAATTGACTTTTTGTGACCCTTTTTCTCTCTCTCCTTTTCTCTTCCTCTCTTCTGATGCTCCAGCAGAATTCCAGCAGCAATAACACCATATTTTCTTCATCTCTTCATTTCCCTTGAAGACAAACAAAACCCTACACAAAACCCCTCACCTCCTTCACTCTAAAACTTAGAAAAAAGGGTTCTTTTGGGTTTTTGTTGGCCAATCTATGCAAGTGAGGGCAAGGGCCGGAGTTTTAGCTTCACTAGGATCCTTCGAAGGTATATAGCTCATATTTAACACTCCTTTTCATAACTTGTAATAATTATAGCTAAATATCACTTTTTGTGCATGGTTTGTGCTATTGAAGGGATTTAGTGATAATAGGTTAAAATTAGCATTTTTATGGCATGATTAGCTTGGTGATGAGTTGTTAGGATGGTTTTAAACTGGGGTTTGGCTTCAGGTTTCATAAAAATACCCTAAAGTTTCTTTTTAGTGTAAAAGTGTGGTTTTTAACTAGAAATAGGGCTCTGTTGGATCTGCTGCTACCCGGGTTGTTTCAGAATGAAACTAGATTGTACTGTAGCATGTATGGGGGGTATAGAGTGCACACACCAAACCTGTGGGCCCAATTCCCCAGATCGGCCGTCGGAAAATGCATTCTGGCCGCAATTTGCGGCCAGATGGGGGAGTTGGGAGTTGGGTTTGGGGCACTGGAGTCTGCTGCTATGTGGAGTATTTTGGTATACCTATTTTTATAAGATCAGTTCTGTATCAAAATCTGGAGTAGAATACCCTATTTCCCGTATTTTTAATCTTTCGCGACACGCGTGATATGTGTGTGTGGGTTTGGGGTTTCTGCGTATCGCGATGCGTCAGAGTGGCTTCAGGCGCGTAATTACACGTTTTAGCGTATCGCGCACACACACGCTTGGTTTGCGACACGGTTTTCTAGTTAACTTTAAATGTCGTCTTTGTACAGTTTTGAGCTTATGAGTGATATATTGTGAAATTCTAGGATTCGCAGGCGAGTGCGACGGGCGCCGTGAAGGAGGGGAACAAGTCGTCGGCTATACCTAGCGAGAGACTACTGTGAGTAGATTTAACATCTACGGGGATATCGCCCGCATGGCGTTCTACGTTAGGGCTGATAGGATCTTATAGCTACATTTCCATACATTGACTGTTCATGGCTACTATTTAGTGCATACCACAATCCCTGATGTATGTATATAAACTAGAATTGATAGGACACCGCACTCTTACTAACCGTTTATGTTGCACGAGCACTATCCTGCATGTTACACACACACCGTTACTAATTGCCATGACACTCACACTGTAGAATATCACATCGGATCATTATGTTGTAGCTCATCTTTATGTGACTTGACATGATATTCATACTTGATGCATATATCACATCGGATCATTATGTTGTAACTCATCTTTATGTGACTTGACATGATATTCATACTTGATGCATATATCACATCGGATCATTATGTTGTATCTCATCTTTATGTGACTTGACATGATATTCATACTTGATGCATATATCACATCGGATCATTATATTGTAGCTCATCTTTATGTGACTTGACATGATATTCATACTTGATGTACATATCATATCGGATCATTGACTTGCATATTGGTTTGGATTACATGTGATTTCTGGATTTGGGAACCGTGGCTACTTCAAATATGTAATCATTTAAAAACCAGGTTCCCTTGATATGATATTTCAGTGCGTGCACCATGTGTTTCCTCGATGCTAGAGTGATATATGTGAACCCGAATCGAGGAGCTGGTTGAGGCCGATTACGGGTACATGGTGGACCCGGTATGGTACCCCGGGGCGAGAACGGTTTCGCTGTGTAGTAGACGGTGATCCTGGCAGAGGGACTACTACCTACCGGTGATTGGTTGGACCTGACAGTTATCCGGAGGATACTGATCAGAGTCGATAGATGGATGCGGGGTGATCCATACTGCCGGGGCCGAGGGCCGATACCGCAGACGGAGCCCGTGGGCTGACCCGGACTGACGGGGCCCGATGGATGAGGAATTGCGTGTCGATGCTGGACACGAGTATTTATGATATTTGGGTGCCGATGTTGGGCACTCGTGATTCTTAGAGATTTACAGGATTAGAGGGCCGATGAGAGTGCCGGCGCCTGAGCTATTTGGGGTATCTGGGTGCATTGATGGACACCGATTATATACTCCACGTTGACATTCCGTGTAGATGTTATATTGCCCATGCTCAGCATATATTATTTTACCTCATCCTGTAGTTATATTACCTGATAGAGCACTTGCATGATTATTGCACATATTGCTTATCACATATTGATATCATCTGTTGGCATATGATAGAGTAGCGCAGTACGTGCATGCTTGCGATTACCTTTATATGTTATCTCTATTCATGAGTTGGCAACTCACCCCCGTTGTGCCACAGTGTTTGCAGGTTGCCTTCGGAGTAGTCGCGGCAGGCTGCGTTTTGCATCTTTTGACACAGATACCCCCATAGTTGGTGTAATAGCTCTTTTGCTGATAGGTGGGTTTTGTGCGGTATCTGTTTATCTTTCAGTTATATACATTGTTGTATCTAGTATTCTCCATCTACCATGTATGTATTTGACTTAGAGACAGTGTGAGGACGGTGATGTATATTATTTGTATTTTGGTGTCGAGCTCGTTGTGAGCCGACTGTACTTGCAGTTTGTTCTACCTGTGATGTTCCCACTTGTGTATCTTGATCTTCGCTACAGTGTCGTATATTGCTATCTTGGTGATTGTTTACTTAGATTTCTTAACATGTTAGTAAGTGCTTTCATTTAAAACTTATAACACTCTATACTTTTACTGGTTTGATTTCTGGGTTTTCGGTTCAGTTAGTCGCGTTACGCCTGTAGACATTACGTGGTTAAGTGCCGGTCATTGGCCAAACTTTGGGACGTGACACCTATTCTGATGTTGTTGGAACATTTTTCAAAAAGCTGTTATTGCAAGAACGTTCTCTTCTGTTTTGCACAGTGGTATTCAGTTTGAATATCCTGCACCTCAGTCGACGAGGCAAGGGCCGAGATCCCTTCACCGGGAGTGACCCCTTGGACAGAAGTTTGCGTTAGGGTAATAACTTCACTATAGCCGATTGCCTTTTTCTTTGCATCGTGGTATTCAGTTGGAATATTCTGCACCTCATTCTACGGGGAAAGTGCCGAGATCCCTTCACCGGGAGTGACCTCTTTAGCAAAGATTTTCGCCACTATATTTTTATATGAAGCTATGCAGTTCCATCAACGATATCAAGTTCATTACGTTAAAAGTTTTTTGCCAAAAACTAGACGTAGCCCTCCGTCATTTCTTATAAATATTACTTAGTATTCGTGGTGCGTTTGTTGACTGTGTCAAGGCGTAGTGTACGGTAGCTAAGTAGTGTTCGTTTGTAGAATATTAATGGGATTGGTTAGGACAGTCGTGCGGCTTTGTTGACTGTGTCAAGGGCCTGTACGTGTGGGTTTAATGCAATCCAGGATAATGACGGGTTGAACTTGACTAGGACTCTTTGATTTGTTGACTGTGTCAAGTCACTTGGGTCCTAGGGGTAAAAATCACATCGGGAGTTTCTAAAGAAAATGAAACTTGCCACGC
This sequence comes from Agapanthus africanus, assembly GCA_030015575.1. Classification (NCBI taxonomy): domain Eukaryota; kingdom Viridiplantae; phylum Streptophyta; class Magnoliopsida; order Asparagales; family Amaryllidaceae; genus Agapanthus; species Agapanthus africanus. The sequence continues at coordinate 614,339,305 of JASDDO010000024.1, forward strand.
ATGCGCATACCTTCTGGAGTGTAATAACGTCAGTGGATTCCGTCACGTTATCATGCAATGATGGTTGGATCCCGATTCCCACTGATGAGTTGGTTTACTCCTCGGGTGATCCCGACTAATTCTTCTTTCAGGTTTGGAGGAGAATTTGACGTTACAGTGGGAGGTTTCCTGATTAGATAAAGTGATAACCATTTTGATCTACGTTGGAGTGCACGCTGAGTGTTTCTTTTCTCTCTCTCTGACAGCGACCATGGCCTGACCCTTGACTATGACTCAGTGACGAAGGTGACCGAACCTTCTTAAAACATTGGCTTTTGGATTGTCAGAGTTGCATACCTCATTGCAACTCCTATTTTTACCCTTTTCTCCAGGATACCCCGTATTACTACGAACGTCCACTTCCATTGGATAAAACCATCGTATGGTTATATACGAAGTCGAAGGAATTTATTCGAGGATGGTTTCCGGTTCTGGAGAAAACGGATAGGACTATTCAGTTGTCTCTTCCTTTTACCTTCTCTCAGGTTGCGAGTGTTCCTTGGATTAGGACGGTACACCTATTACGCTTATTGGATAGTCTTCTTCCAAACCATAGGCTGGTGCCGAACGGTAGGGAATGAATAAAACCATTTAGCTTAAAAGGTGTACAGAAGGTATTAAGTAAACACAAATAAAGGGATTAGTAAGAGGGCAAAGTAAACTGTGACTGCTATTCACGACCAAACCAAGTATTTCTTCGCCAATCCTACATCACCTTTGTATTTCTCCAGAACACTCCGTATCACTACGAAGATCTACAGTAATTTGGATACTCCATCGTATGGTTATATACGAACTCGCTATGCTCACTCGTGGAGAAGCTACTCTTTCTCAACTGAGGAACAACGAAATCAGATCCGTGTAGCTCGCCTCGTCTTCTCAAAGCACACCACTGGCATCTCTCTCTGCCCAGACTTGTTCCAGTTCGGGGATGGATTCTGATTCGGGAGAAATAGGAATAAGGTTTATTCGGTTGTCTTTTATCTTCACCTTCTCTCGCATTGCGAGTGCTCCTAGGATTAGGACAATACACCCATTATGCTTATTGGATAGTCTTCTTCCAAACCATAGGATGGTGCCGAGCGGTAGGGAAGGAAGAAAACCATTTGGCCTAAAGAGGTGTACAGAATGTAATGACTGAAGACATATGAAGGGATTTGGAGAGATGGCAAAGAAATATACGGTTACAGTTGTGAATCTGGATAATGGAAGAGGCATTACTAGGAATTCCCGGATACCCCTTCGAAACATTTCAATGTTTCAGATTCACTGTGTATTGTTAAAAGAAAACTGATTTCCCAATTAGACACTTTCTCCAGGGTATGTATTTACCAGATATGATTCTCCCATCTGTATGGTTTTATAGATGATGATTGGGAGTAAGTTATTGGGAATTAGGTGATCATCCTCATTATATTGGAATTCGTTGTAATTGGTGATATTTGAGGAAATCACCTGGGTTGTTTTCCGGATGGCAAATATTTGGTTTTGAATATCCGCTGTTATGCACCAGTTTCAAATTGACATATCTGTACGTCTATTTTTATAGAGTGAGATATACCTTTTTGAAATTATGTCTATGACATTTACCTATATCAGTGGATGGTTAGGTAAGGAGCATTGAACAGCGGTGTAATTCTTCTTAACCATAAGTACAGTTTTCAACCTACGACACACAGGGAATGAGTTATTAGACTCAGGGGACTTATACAGTGTATTTTATGTTGTCCAGTGTCCATGAGGATAGAAGGGTTGGTGCTCGGACTGTATTCTGTTTACTTGTGACTTCTCTAGTTAGACATGTATTTTGTAGAAATACAAGGTCTAAGTTTTGAGAAGTTATAGGTATAAGAATAGAGTAGAGAACCAGGTGTTGCAAGTATCGGGATTCTTCAAGGTGATCGAAGATGTAGATACTTGTGTATGATATTCAGTTGATAGTAATGATAAAGAGAACTTTCTTCTCTTTCAGGTTACTCATAATTGGAAGCACTCCTAAGTTGAGTAATGCTGATCGACCTCCTTCCATTTAGTAGACATGCACTGGAGACAGTTGCATGATTTGAATCTGGTTCCAATTAAATTAGTGCCTCTGTTTCTATATTGGATATAGAACAGTTCATATCTTAACGATGTTAAGGTACGGGGAGTTGTCCGGCATATGCTTAAAACCAGACTCTAGATAACTCAAGGTACATTTCTGTAATGGCTGTTTGTGGGTTGACCCGGGCTATGACCTGGGTTGACTTTCTACCATCTGGAAGATCAATAGTGATATTGTTCTAGACTCGCCACAGTTTTAACAAAAATAGATTTTTTCAGAAAACAGTAGTGGAAGTATGGTAGAACTGGAAGTGATTCAAGAACCGCAAACGATTACTGAAAATTTAATAAGAAGCTAAAGATTCAATCTGGTTTGACATTCCATTGGCCACTTCGCAGATATGGTGGGTAACCTCAGGCACCCGAGAGGTACTCCGGTAGCCTCAAGGACGGTGACATGGAGGTTCTTGTTTACCCAGACTTGCTATTGCTGTTGTTCCAGACTATGAAACCCGGCAGGAGGATGAGTATAACGTCATTATGAACTAGCTTTAGAAGTGTACGTGTATAGGACTCTGCTAGAGGGTTGTCGAAGTCAGTGGGAGTAGCGGAAGCATAGTGGACAAGTGGCTTATGTTTATTTATAGACTAAAGCAGATATAGCGGAGATAGATCATCTATTTCTGATGTGACAGTCATAGGTTTGACTTCATCAGAATAGGGGATGGATTTGTTAAGAAGGTAGTAGGGTGTGATGTCCTGGCATTTGGATGACATACACAGAGTAGGAAGTGAAATTCCTATACTACGATCAGTTTTACATTGGTCGTCACACAAGTGGTTTCTCCACATAAGGAGTTGGATATTATATCAGACATTCTGGTTACTAGATCTATGGTTTTAGATCTAGATTTGGGAAGTGTCCCAATCAGGGTATTTAGACAGCATTCTAAAGGTGTTTTAGGATGGACGACTCTTGGCACAGTAGTGTACCTGCAGGTGATGGAGTCACCCTCTCTAAAGGTGTCTTACAGACTAAAGGGGAGAGGTATGTGCATGATTGGCAGATCACTTGCTTAGGCAATTGAGTCAATCATGAGATGTCAAGTACCACACCAGATGTTGTTCTTGCAGTAGATGCAATATGTTGATATTGATCCAATCCTGGAGAAACGTTCGGAAGTAGTTTTAGAATATAAGTTGATGTTCTAGGGATATGATAACGACAACCTCATTCGGAAGACGGTTATCATTCCAGGCTTCCAAGGTGACCTGGATGACAGAGTGACTGTCAGAGTTATAGTTTTTCCCTCTGACGAGGGGCAGTGTTTTGGATAGGTGATCCAAGCGGACACTGAGGGAGGCATTACGCAGGATACTGATTATGTTCAGTTGACGATACAGTCTAAGAAGTTTGGATTTGGAGTTCATTGATGAGCTAGGTCCCATCAGATATCTAGACATATTTTAAGACAGGTATTGCTCATTTCGGGAGATGGCTTTCTCCGCGAACTTGAGATAAAGAGAGACATATAAAGAAACATTAGAGCGGATCCACTCACTGAGGCTATTCCTCAAACGCGTTAGTTTCGCAAGCGGGTTTTGTGAGACTGATTAGTAGAGGAGTTGGGTGTTCGGTATCACACGAGCTGTGAGTATGCGACATCGCAATAATTAGCCTTGAGTGCAAGTGGGAGATTGTTGGATATAGTGCCCTCAGAGTCAATTATTGGATCACAGGCACATGATTGCAATGATTGAGGGAGGACTTATGCCGGTAGGACAGTCTTACTCAAGATGATAGTATGCTATCTAGTTTATCTTTATCATCGTGTACTGCTTTAGGTGACCTTACAGGTCACTATTGCGCGTTGATAGAGCCCTTAGGATTCTTTCTTGACGGCCAGCAGTATGATGGCAATCATATACGTAGGAGCTGGGGTCTATAAGAACATCCTTAAAAGGTCCCTAGTCGTGGGAGTTTTCGAGACAGGGCATCGATACTCCAAAGTAGACTAGTGTATACAGTCGAGACCCTGACGAGAGGCGGTGGCCGGTCTCACAAGCCACTGATGTCAGCTGGTTCACCTAAGATATATACAAGTGCTCATTGGGTTATGAGTACACCGGACAGGACTCGCCGGGAACATGCTAGTTGGTCTTATACCTGACGTCAGATAGTAGTTCCCTGGTGACATGTGTATAGGTTAGTTCATCGACCTGAGATCGTCATTTGTCTCGTGTGAGTTCCCACTGTACTTTGATTACTACCCTACCACGGCTCAATGGAGTCGTGCAAACAGGTTTTAGTTGGGTACAGTCCCGAGCCACATGGAGGCAGTGAGCGGATCTGCAGGGGTTCGTCTCTCCCGGTATTGGGGGTGAGGTCGCGCTGTGTCTAGGAGAACCATTACACGAAGTCCTTGGCCAAGGCATGAGATTTACTAGTAGGTATTCCTGTAGTATCTCAGGGTGTTCTGGGCTACATTCCGACACGACTTGTACCGCTTTTGGGGGTCGGACTTTTACCAACCCCCTAGGACCGCCATGCGATGCTCATAGACAAACGGACCGGACTGTACGGATATTGTCACTGACAGGCTCAGTAGGGTGTCAGGATGTGTTCGCTCATCGATGTCCCTTTTGGTCAATACCTGGTAGCCCGTTATGTATGGCTAATACCTCTGACGTGCTAGTGGTTAAATCCACAGCCAAAATATTGACGAGTCTTTAGAGTCCCCCACAGACAGTTTCTCAAGTTTCGGGCGAAACGCTGTAGAGGTCGAATGGAGATATGGCAGGGTTCGATCTTATACGTGCGGTATTGCACGGATCATGATCGGACGGATAATACTAGCGGGCTTTGGTTTAAGCCGGATCCTAGTATTGTACAGTGTAGATTTTGTCTCATTGCATTTGTATTCGGTCGGAATACAAATGCGGGTATGTATATACTGTCACGGGGTTTTCCTGTAATTTATTACGGGATCCGTTTTTTGAAGTTGCCAGTTTGCTTTCCGTTTCGGCCATTTTCCTTTCTATCTTTCTTTGGCTGAAAATTGGTAGGAGGGGGTTATTTGCAAATGTGCAATTAATCATGGAGAAGACTTTTTGTGGCACATGGTTGCTTCATGATTGTGCACCATCCTTTGACCTTTTTGTTCTTCATGGTTTACTTTATGGAGATGGGATTTGTGAGGGGATGGCTATGATTATTGAGGTGGCTCGTTTTCATGGTGATGATTACCTTTTCTTTTGACCTTTTTCTCTCCACCATTTTACATGGGGCCGGCCACTTTAGGGGAGAGAGGAGGTTGATTCATTTTTGATGGTGCGAAAATATTCTTCTCATTCTTTTCTTGCAACAAAATTCCTAACCCTCTCCAAAAGCTTTCTCCTTCACCTCCATATCTAAACATGGAAACTTCCTTGACCCCATTGAGACAAAAGAGTTCCACACTATCCTGCAGCATTCTTGGACACGTCGACTCGCCAACTTCGTGCCCGAGTTTCTTTGGTCCAGAGGTGGGAGCCCGTAAAAGAACCCGGCGATGTGGTGCCCTTCCGACGAGGAGATGAAGACCGGAGATTCCGCGGGGAGATCGGGATGACGACGAGAAGACCGAAAGACACAGATCGCTCGGTATATCTCTCTACCCATTCTCTAGTTTTCTAGCATTAGGTTAATGGCCCGATCCGGGTTTTTAGTACGCGGTAGCGCCAGTTTTAAAAGTTAAAGAAAAGTATCATTTCCGCATTTTGGCCTCGGACAGTCAGCCAGGGCGCTGCCGTGCACTTACAAGACCATCTCCCCAATTGGGATGAGAAGCGTACACACTAGTCTACTGAAGAGTATCGATGCCCTGTCTCGATAATCCTACGACTACGGACCTGAAAAAGGATGTGCTTGTAGACTACCCAGCCCCCACTAGTGTGACTGCCATCACAACGCTGGTAGTCAAGCAAGATCCTAAGGGCTCTATCAATACGTAAACACATATTAAGATAGATATAAACCAAGTGTTAGTTGTATGTATGCCCTAGAGGCCAGTATTGTACAGATGATGTATATTATATTGGATGCTTGGACATATATAGAGAGGACTTTCTTGCTCGATATGATAGTATGCTATCTGGTTGCTCTTTATCTTAACATGTAGACTTGTCTCTTTATACTGTCTTATAGTTACATGTTGGTAAAGCCCTTAGGATGTGTACTTGACTACCTGGACTATGATGTGGATCATACTAGTGGGGACATGGTAGTCCATAAGTACATCCTTCAAGGTCCTTAGTCATGGGTGTATCGAGACGGGGCATTGATATACCAGTGTAGAATAGCGTATACGCTTCTCGATCCGTGTGATGGGCGATGGATGATCCCATATCCATTGGTGTTTGACATCAGAGATGGTATACGGGTGCTCAGTGGAGACTGGGTACACTAGACGGACTCGCCGAGAACTCCCAGATGGTATTATACCTCACGTCAGATGGCAGTTCTCAGGTGACACTTCTGCAGGTTAGTCTGTAGACCCGAGAACGTCATAAAGTCTTGTGTGATTCCCACTGTGCTTTGATTTCCACCTTACCACGTCCATGAGGGCATGCAAAACGGTGGTTTTTAGGTACAGTCTTGAGACACATGGAGGCAATGAGCGATAGGAGGGGTTTCGTCTCTCCCGGTATTGGGGGTTGATGTTGCACAGTGCTCGATTGGCCGTAACAGGGAAGTCCCTGGCCAGGGCTGATTAGAGATTTACTGGTAAGTGTTACCAGTAGTTTCTCGACCCGTTATGAGCCTCACATCGGCACGACTTATCGGTTATTGGGGTCTGACGTTTACCACCCCTAGACTTGATATGCGACATATCAGACGAGGAGACCGGACTGCATGGGTAGTGTTGCCGGTTGGCTCGACGGGAGTTGTAGCAGGTTCGCTTGTTTTCTTCTGATCGCTCAATACCCGGGTGGCCGTTACGTTTACTGACCGCTTGCGGCTTGGGGGTGCTTGATATGATCATCACCCACTGTTGGCGTATTGACGAGTCTTAGAGTCCCATAAAGGAGTTACCTAGTCCAGGCGAAACGTTGTGGTGCGCGTATGCGATATGCGCATGGACCCGGTTAAAATGTGCGTATGAGATACCGTATATTAATCGGGCGGCTTGCTTTTGGTTTGGTCGTATGTGATATGGCCGGATTGATAAATCAAGTGTTGATTTATCATTTAACCATTAGATTCTCACTAGAAATCCTTTCTTGTATTTTTGGATGTATGCATGCATGTATGCATTCTTTCTTGATTCATGCACATATGGATGTGCATGCACACATACATACATACATCATCCTTCATGGTTGTATATACATAGAAAATGGTGGCAATATAAGACTCACACCATGGTTATATATATATGAATTATTATTGCATTTGTTTTAAAACAAAATGAAAAAGGAAAGGATAATTCAGGGTTTGTTTCTACACTCTTCTTTGACCTAACCATGTTCACCCTCCATTTAACCATGGATTAACTTTCCTTTTGGGTTTTAACTCAAATTCAATAATATCTTTATTGTTTAACCATGGTTTGAGATGAGAGGTTGAAAATATATATACATATATTTTCTATTTTTTCATGGGTGATTATCTTTTTCACTTCTTCTTAAAAAGCCATCATCTTCTTCAACCTTGCTCTTTTGCTCTCTAGATCTTTCAAGTGAGCAAAATACTCAACAAGATAGGATTTTGAAGTGAGAAAAAGAACCACAACACCATTCTACACAAGTCTTGCCCACTTGTTTAGAGTGTTAGTTTCATTTCTTTCTCTTGATAAAGTGAAGTTGCAGGCTTGGACAAAACGGACTCCGGGTGGAACATCGTGGACCTAGAGGAGTTCAAGTGGACTTTTTCTAAACCCCAAGTAGCCAAGGAGTCTAGCATAGGGATCTACAAAGGTTGTACTCTCAAAACCCTTGCTTAACCTACTTGTGATGAAGTGTTGTTTATGAAACCCTAATTTTTCTAGGAATGATTCTTTGTATGCTTACTTAGCACCGTAAACATTTAATCTTTGGTACATGTGATGCTTCCAAACCCTTCATGTGCTAGGTAAACCCAACATTGGAATCAGAGCGGACCTAAAACATTAGGCGACACTTTAGCGAAGTTAAAACTCCGATCGAACCAAAATACGAACTTTTTGGACACTCTCTGGACAATTTTTAGAACCTGGTTATTTTCAGAATTAAAAATATGTAAAAAATTCAGCAGGTAAATATAAGAAACAATGTTAAAAATGATGCAGTGAACAGTCATTCTTGCCGCGGAAACGCGGCCAAAGCTTGCTTGGGCCGCGGTTTCGCGGCCGTACACATGAATCTGTTCATTGTTTTTATACAGTAATTGTTATGTCTGCTTGTATATTTTTTGGGGTATTTTTAATCTGAATTTAGTGTTGTTTGTTCTAGAGATTGTTTTGGAGTCGGTGATTCGATCGGAATTTTGATTTCGTGTCTTTTCCGGGTAAATTAGAAAGTATTGAATTGTTCGAACGAGTATCATTTGCTCACTTTTCACGGGGTTTAAATCTTGTGGAAATACGTGCAAGTTTTGTGATCGACCCTCTAGAAGACAACAAACCTTAACTCGATTATGTGACCGTCTTGAACTGCCTTTTGAACCTTAGGGTTTGGGGCAGTACGGCGTGCCACATGTGAGGCGTTGGCTTGACCCTTCTACGGCTGGACCGCTACTACTGTGACACACTCCGGGTTTTTGAACTCCGCTCAAGTTTTGAGCTTTAGGGAATTTTCAGTATTTGATCATTCGTTCGAAAACTTTAATACTGTCTATTTATCTGGAATGTGATGCAATGTGTGGAATTCATATTACTAGACATGAAATACGAAGTATGTGATATTTCGCATTTACGATGTCTAAAGAGAATGTGGATTCCAGATATTGCAGTTTTACACTTTCTTTTCTGTGACCGTAAGTGTAGTATATCGATATCGCCGGTTTCGTTGCTATACATCAACGACAATTCGGGTACGCATACTTACTTACGTTGATGATATATGATATTATGTGTTGCTGAGATATGATGTGCAGGATTGTCGCGATTGAATAGCCGGGGTTTTTATGTGAGATGGGAGTTTTATATTTTCATTTATGTAAATTCAAATGTAATGTAATATTCTTTTATTTGGGGCACTTCCGGGTTGAGGTTGATATCACCAGTGTTGTATATTATTTACTTTTCCACATTAGGATGGACCCAAGGAGAGGTGCACAAGTGACCGGGTTCTGGGGTTCAGTGGGAGGCCATCTCGAGGAGTCGAGACCGGGTCTCCTAAACTCCAGAATTGGTAGGGTCGCTTGCCGCTCTCGTAGGGGTCCAGGGTGTGGGCTTGGCTATTCATCGCGACTGTGGAATCCGTATTTTCTATTGTTGGCTAAATACTAAATACGGACGTCCTATTATATCCCACATTATATCTATGTTTCTGCTGCGATATCTGTGATGTGAACATTTGATATGTTGTGATGGATACAGTATATAGTATATATGATATATTATATAGACGTTACTTATGTTTTACACCCGCACTGGCCCTGCCCTGCTCTGTCGTTAGTTACCTAACCTAACGGTGCACGAGGGGACATCGAGGTGAATGCGGATGGCATAAGTGTACGTCATATTTATCTGTGATGTTTAGGTGACTTAAATGATGGGACTTCATTAATGTGATTAATGAAAGAAAAGAAACCTAAAAGATATTGTAGAATGAAATTTTCAAATAAAAGGGTAGCTACAGTCTTACTTTGCAAAGCGGTATATATGATATACCCTGCACCTTATTCGATGGGGAAAGATGTAGCGTTTTGAAAATCGTTTCGGTGAAATTTCGGAAAATCGGTAAAATGAGGGGGTTTTCTGTAAAAAGTCAAAATACAAATATCTTATTATAAAAATTAAATATACATATTCTAGCTATGTAATTGCTATTATTTGGTGTTTATTGAGCCGCTGGTGAAATTTCAAATTCTCTGAAAAAAATATTATTTTATTATTATTTTAAGCCGTCACTAATACATTTAATTAGGGAAAATTACAAATTGGAATGAGTTGAAACAAATTTTGTGCATCATAAAACATTAAATAAAAATTTATCATGTAGTTTTTGGAACGAAATCATTTGCCAAAACGGTTTAGAAATTATTGAAGAAAAAAGGCTTTTTTTTTAGCGTAAATGGATGTTTGGGGTATTCTATTTATCATTTTTCATCACCCCACACCCGTGCCCACACCCACACACCCCCACTTACTCCTCCCCATGGCTGAATTCAGCACCCACCATATTTTTCCCCACTTGATTTTCAAGGAAAAAGAAATGAAAGAAAAGAAAAGAAAATGAGTGAAGTAGTTAGACTTTTGACTTTGTTTGACCTTGACCTTGTCCCCCCCCCCCATTTTCCTCACCTCCCTCTCTCTCCCCCACCCACTTTTCTGGCAGAAAATTCCTTCTTCCCACAGCAGCCCCCCCTCCATTTTCCCCTCTCTTTTCCCTTCAAAACTTCATGAAAAATTGCATCAAAAATCCACCAAAAATCCCACAAAATCAAAATCAAAGTCCTACCTATTTTAGCTTAGCCCGTTTAGCATGGATCCTTGTGAAAAGAGAGCATTTTGGGAGGCCATGGAGTCTTGTGGACCTTCATATATTTTTGGGTATAATTCTAAAACTTTTTGTTGCTTAAATTGTTACTAATTTCTTAAGCTAATTTAATTAAGTGTTATTTGGATATATGAGTTTAATTGCAAGTTTTGGAATTCAAGTTGTGAAATTGAATGCAAGTTAGGGTTTATAAAATTGGTGTATGGTTGTGTGTTATAATTAGGCTTTGTTGTCATGTTAATACAAGTTTAGTAGCTAGTGCTAATGGCTAGCTTAAAATTTTTGTTATTTTGCTAATTTGCTTACTAGGTTTTTGAAATTTGTTAAATTCTTGGGATTAAAAATGTGATTAGGTTTTTCTTGGCTTCATTAACTTTATTAAGTGTGGTTTAATGCTTTGGATCATGCAATTCTAAGCTAGATTGTAGTTTGTGCATTTTGCTTTGAAATTGTTAAAAAGGGTATTTTTGTAAACTAGAATATTAGGATTTTTGGAATTTAATGAGATTAAATTCCGGAAATTGTTTATACGACTTATTTAAGATATTTAATAAATATATTGGCCGCTACATTCATTTAAACATCGTGTTTTGTACAAAAACGGCGAATTGTGCTTGCTAGATTTTCGGAAAAATGACTTTTTAAGTGAAATTGGCGTTTTTGTGAGTTTTAACCTAGTTTATATTAAAATTAGTGTTCGTGAATGTGCAAATGAGTGTGATTGGATTTTCTCGATGGTTTGACGTTCGTACATCGACATCGAGGGTTGGTTTGACTATTCCTGCATGCGTGGGCGATAGGTTTGGACCTATGCGTGATACGCGTACCGATTTGATTTTCGTATGCCGTTTCGATTTCGAATTTAGTTTTAATGCGATATGGTACGTTATGATATGTAGGTACCCCCATGTGGACTTCGAGACGACAAGCAAGCGCGTGGCGACGTCGGCACCGGCTAGCGAGGACCAGGTGAGTAGATTTATATCTACGGGGAGAAGTCGGGTGGATGGCGTATAGCACCCCCGCAGTCCGTGGTGGTGTATACGGATGCGTATACACACCAACAATTATTATATGTTATTTGGGATTAATAACGATGCTTAGGATGGATATTGGTGTGTTGGATTACTTTAGTGTTGCGAACCTTAGGGTAGTGTTACACACACATACATACTTGCATACATTCCTATTGATATGTGCTCATGGGATTCTTTATAGTTATGTGTTCACATGGGTATGGGACTATGTGTTCACATACGGATTGAGGATGATACTTGGGATTGAGCTGAGTCGATGAGATTTGATTTGAGGCCGTGAGATCGGTGATATAGCAGGGTTCGTATCTTAGATACGACATGACGTTGTAGCGGGTCCTTGACGTAGTGTTTCACACACGTCCATGCATACGTAGGAGGTATCAGTATGGTACTAGACGTAGATCAGTACCCCGATCATGATATTTGATAAAGAGGATACCAAGTGAATAGTATGATGAATGTGATATTGACCCGTACCCAGATTGGGATGCCGTACGACGGATTTACGTACGAGCTATATTGATGATTGATCCGCACCCTTGACTTGGGATGCCTGATTATAGATATGGTATCGGATATGATATTATTGAGGCGGGATCACCGACTATACATATACAGGTATGTATATGTATCGACTCAGATGATAGGCGGTTTCCTTACCTGTAGTTCAGCTTGTTAGTTCAGCCGTATAGTTTAGTGTAGTTGTTAGATTAGATTAGACTTCTTACCTATTTCAAAAACTAACGAATCGTGGGCATTTTTAAAGACAGCTCAAGGGAATCTACGGATATTTCAAAAACGACGTATCTTTTCATAAAAACACCGTAGCCCCTATTTTCAAAATCCCATGATTCGTGTTATTTCAAAAGGCACCATTCGTAGGACTTATATTAGATTATTGCAGATTAGTTATCGTTGTGTCTAGTATTCAGCTCCCGCACATTATTGCTGTTCGCTCTGCCTCGCATATTTATTTTGCTGCATATTCCATTATTGATATCATGCTGTTAGGACACCAGCACCATTACCGATGATGCGTATGTACCACGTACACCTACTTGCCGGCTCACACACATCTTCATCGGTAATTGCCATGTCACGTACACTTTAGAGAATATAATTGCTTGACTTAGATTGTTAGCTGGTAGTTTTGACATGATATTAGTGTACTTCCCTTATATGCCATATTAGACATTGTAGTTATTACCTACCACTTCATGCATACTGTTATTCAGTTGTTCATGCCTAGTTCATTATCATTGACATATGCACTTGTGATGATTTCTTGAGATTTATGATATTTCTGGATTTTGGGGAAAGCCGCAAAATTTACAACTTATGATCTTTTAAAATATAAAATGTTGCGGTTTTCTAGTGATGTAAAGTGTCGTCCACCATGAGTTTGCTGTGGTTTTGGAGATCCGTGTCGAGGAGTGGAGGAACCGTCACGGGTACATGGTGGGCCCGGTATGGTACCCCGGGGCAAGAGGAATGTGGTGTTGACGTTGAGCCTGGCTGGGGAGCACTACCTACCGGTGATATTACCCGACGCGTCGGATATCCGGAGGATACCGTCGTGGTCTTGAGATGGATGGTAGGGGCCGGTCCGGACTGACGGCGCCCTAGATATTGAGCTTGAGACATTGATATTTCGAGACAGTGAGATTTATGTTTTGTGTCGATGCTAGACACTGTTGATACTGATTTCATTATGATACCTCAGTTTAAAAATACGAAGGAAATCTCACTAATTTATGAAAACAGTTTCTTCATTTACATGTATTCTGTTTCATGCATTCATACCTCATTCATATGATATATTGCTACCTGAGGCACTGACACGGGCACATGAAATTATACTCGGGTTAGATATTACCCTAGTCATTGTTATAGGCTGCCTGTTATACTTATATTTGAGGATATATTATGATCATTGACCTAGGTTGCGTTATTTATGCGATTTCTGTGCGTAGATGTTTTTCTATTCACGAGTTGGCAACTCACCCCCGTTGTGCCCCAGTTTCTTGCAGATTTGCCGTACAGGTTTCATTACGGCTTGCGGGCTCAGTTTCATTCGGGTGATTTGCTAGTAGGTGGGTTTACTTGTATCATACACCCATTATATATCTTGTATATCATTATTCTGTTGTATCTAGAAGTTCCATCAACCAAACATGTATCTATTGAGATAGAGACCAGTGTTGTTTATTCTTTCGACCTTAGAGTTGCTCGTTATATTTCTGGTGGTTTTGAGTTCCCTTTTGAGTTTTTGATCCTCGCCGTTGGCGTTGTATATTATATTGCTTGTATGGTTGTGACCGTCGATTGACGAAGAGCTAGCTCCCGCTTGGGGATGCCTTTTTTCTTGATTTCGTATACTATTCATGTTGTACCCCGTTTGGGGGCCAGTATTTACAAAGGAGACTCTGCCGAAATTTTCAGTAAATTTTTGATGTTTTAAAAACCGCATAATTCGGCTTATGCTATTGAAATTACTTGCTTTAAGTTGGTTTTTCCTGCACTCTACTACTTTTCTTGGTTTGGATTTCTGGGTTTTCGGTTTACTTAGATTACGTACGCCTCGAGACGTTCGTAGTTTAAGTGCCGGTCATGTTCCGTACTTTTGGGTCGTGACAAAGTTGGTATCAAAGCGTCAGGTTTTAACCTTCGGAGCGTAGGATGACCCTTGGTTGATGGAATAGGTGACTAAAGTATAGTGACGTACCGTTGGTATGTTCCGCGGCATATTTACGACACGCCACTCCACTTATGAAGCCTTAGGATGTACATTTCCTTGTTCTGTATTATATTCCTTCCTGATCTAGCCTCATCGGTACCAGTTTGGTTTTGCTGCTACGGTTACCGGCAGGGAGAGCTACGGCTAGAGTTGCGGTCAGCACAAGCTCGTCACGAACGAGGACTGACCAGGGCGAAATTCCGGCGACACACGATTGCAGAGATGTGTCTTTTTACTGTGTTTCCGCACCGCGAGCGTTTGGCGGATCGCCTTTATGAGGTCACTCGGATGTGCCGATCGACACTAGAGGATTGAGCCACTGACAGAGGCCAGCCAGATTTTGATGACCGTTGGTGTGTTGCTTACTCCTGATGATTGAGGCACTGTTCAGCGTGCAGACGAGCGAGCCAGTTGTTGCTGCGAACGACGAGATATCGCCCCATATGTTGGAACTATGGCGGGGCGAGTTGTACGAATAGATGATAGAAGGTCGCTAGTCACCCGATGATGAATGACTAGGACAGGTGGTTCGTTCGCTTACCCCGATGCGAGGTCATCAGATAGATTGATTCCAGCTAGAGACGACTTCACGCGGAGGCGTTGGGAGTCGACAGAGACGATCGAATGTCAGAAACCAATTTATCCAAGTTTAAAGTAGTCGGAAAGACATGCAGGCAATTCTATGGTCCCTCTAGAAGAATGAAACCCTAACTCAACTTAATGACCGTGTGAAACCCTTTGAACCTTCGGGTTTGCGGCAGTTCTACGGCGCCATTAGTGAGGCTTGGGTTTGCCCTTCTACGACTGGACCACCGATGCTGTGGTATGTATTCGATACTATTAAACTGTGCCCAAGAGGTTGAGCTCTTGGGGGATTATGAGGTTTTGACGAATCGATCGAATGGTTCGACTTCAATCGGATGCTAGGTGGTGAGACGCATTCTTGGGAGACTCCAGATACGAGGATAGTCGTTGGAGCTCAGTCCATGCAGCCGCGACGAGACGAGTCCAAAGCAGACGACATTAGAGAAAAGTGGAGTAAGAGGTTCGCACCAGATCTAGATGAGATGATGTTCCACTCCGCCGACATCAGAGAGGCGATGCGCATGCCGAGGCATGGTACTTGGACTTACCTTCCAGAAGGAGTCGCGATGAGTATGCAGTCGTTCCAGAGCAAGATGCAGATATAGGAAAGGACAATGACTTCCGGACAGTTGGCAGAGACGAGACATGGAAGAGACCGTGAGCAGGATTCCTTCTAGGACACTGCTGCAATGATACTTGCACCCAGGATCAGATGTGTCACGTACATTCAGAGAGCCAGAGGCCGACGCCAGTGATATGCTGTCTTACGAGTGGTCGCGATGATTGACCAAGAGATGACCAGAGGAGTGCCAGAACGGAATCGTCCCCGTTAGCACACCTGACAGGGCCGATGAGCCGATGGACCGAAAGATTGGTAATTCACAGTGAAGAACTTGACCCAGGAGTGGTCATGGTTACGCACGCCAGCAGGACAGAGTTCATGATCATCGACGAGACGTCCCACTAGTGACCGCGACAGTTGCCAAGATTCTTAGAGGATGCGCTTGAGCAGTACTATTCCGCCATTATTGATTACGATGTTTTGGGTGATTTATTCGTATGATTTGATTTTGATGATTGAGGATTTACGATCTTTACACAGTGTTGCACTTGATATCGTTTTCGTTCTTTAGTTTCACATGTTTGTGATTTTACGGTTTTAAACTGTTGAGTTGGTTTTGTGCGTATGCATGCACACGATTTCGTTCCTGCACTCGGTATAGTTTATATATGCTTGCAGTGCGGTGATACGCCTTTTGTGCACTTAGATGCACTGGACTTCGATTTTGATTGTGATACTCGATATTTGTTTTGTGCACCTTGTGCACCTGATTGCTTTTGCGCACGTTCGGCGCTTGATATTGAATTTCATGATTTCATGCACGATAGATGCACCTGATTTGGATTTTCGCGCATGTTGGGCGCATGTTTTGAAGGGTGATTTTGGTGCACACCAGAGGCACTAAATCGAGATTTTTTTTTCGTGCATGTCAGATGCACCTGATTTTGCTGTCAGGCACACATGTTGCCTACGACAGATGTTTCGTGCACACCTGATGCACTTAGATGTTGTTTCTGTGCGCATGTATGGCACATTCATGGATTTTGATTTCCGTGCGCACCAGACGCACGTAGTATTCATGTGCATATTTTGGGATTGATTTCTTATAGAGCAGTACGTTTTTATGATATTTCTATGTGTTTTCGTACTGAGCAGGACTAGTCAGAGGACAGTACCTAAATACATTTTGCATGCATTGATAGTTATTGAAGGGATTTCCAAAAAGCGAGCTATAGCCTCAGTATTTACCTACGTGTCTGATATGACACGAAATGTTTAAAACAAGGAGACCCTTCTAAATTGTTTCCAAAACGGCGGAACGTACATTTCAAACAAAGGTATATATGTATATAGTTATTTTCTTATGGTAGACGTCCGCCACTATGCAGTGTTATACGCGTTGCACAGCGACTTAAAGAGATTTGGCATGCATTTCCTTCAGATACTTACAGATATAGATTCGATATTTACATTTATAGTTTCGAGTTATATCATATTGGTTTTGATTTGGATTTGGCATTGATGTCTTCTCCACGACTCCGATGATCGCGGGATGCTTGACGGAGTTTTGATTTGAGTTATATGCTCATTTTTCAAGCGCATGCGCTGCGCTACGATTTGTTTTATGTATTTACAATTTCGGAGCCCCGACGACTTGATGGTTTTTCTTAGATGTTTTAGTAATTGGGGGAGTTTGAATTTAAATTCGGGGACCGAATTTCTTTAAGGGGGGAAGAATGTAGCGTTTTGAAAATTGTTTCGGTGAAATTTCGGAAAATCGGTAAAATGAGGGGGTTTTCTGTAAAAAGTCAAAATACAAATATCTTATTATAAAAATTAAATATACATATTCTAGCTATGTAATTGCTATTATTTGGTGTTTATTGAGCCGCTGGTGAAATTTCAAATTTTCTGAAAAAAATATTATTTTATTATTATTTTAAGCCGTCATTAATACATTTAATTAGGGAAAATTACAAATTGGAATGAGTTGAAACAAATTTTGTGCATCATAAAACATTAAATAAAAATTTATCATGTGGTTTTTAGAACGAAATCATTTGCCAAAACGGTTTAGAAATTATTGAAGAAAAAAGGCTTTTTTTTAGCGTAAATGGATGTTTGGGGTATTGTATTTATCATTTTTCATCACCCCACACCCGTGCCCACACCGACACACCCCCACTTACTCCTCCCCATGGCTGAATTCAGCACCCACCATATTTTTCCCCACTTGATTTTCAAGAAAAAAGAAATGAAAGAAAAGAAAAGAAAATGAGTGAAGTAGTTAGACTTTTGACTTTGTTTGACCTTGACCTTGTCCCCCCCCTATTTTCCTCACCTCCCTCTCTCTCCCCCACCCACTTTTCTGGCCGAAAATTCCTTCTCCCCACAGCAGCCCCCCCCCCTCCATTTTCCCCTCTCTTTTCCCTTCAAAACTTCATGAAAAATTGCATCAAAAATCCACCAAAAATCCCACAAAATCAAAATCAAAGTCCTACCCATTTTAGCTTAGCCCGTTTAGCATGGATCCTTGTGAAAAGAGAGCATTTTGGGAGGCCATGGAGTCTTGTGGACCTTCATATATTTTTGGGTATAATTCTAAAACTTTTTGTTGCTTAAATTGTTACTAATTTCTTAAGCTAATTTAATTAAGTGTTATTTGGATATGTGAGTTTAATTGCAAGTTTTGGAATTCAAGTTGTGAAATTGAATGCAAGTTAGGGTTTATAAAATTGGTGTATGGTTGTGTGTAATAATTAGGCTTTGTTGTCATGTTAATACAAGTTTAGTAGCTAGTGCTAATGGCTAGCTTAAAAATTTTGTTATTTTGCTAATTTGCTTACTTGGTTTTTGAAATTTGTTAAATTCTTGGGATTAAAAATGTGATTAGGTTTTTCTTGGCTTCATTAACTTTATTAAGTGTGGTTTAATGCTTTGGATCATGCAATTCTAAGCTAGATTGTAGTTTGTGCATTTTGCTTTGAAATTGTTAAAAAGGGTATTTTTGTAAACTAGAATATTAGGATTTTTGGAATTTAATGAGATTAAATTCCGGAAATTGTTTATACGACTTATTTAAGATATTTAATAAATATATTGGCCGCTACATTCATTTAAACATCGTTTTTTGTACAAAAACGGCGAATTGTGCTTGCTAGATTTTCGGAAAAATGACTTTTTAAGTGAAATTGGCGTTTTTGTGAGTTTTAACCTAGTTTATATTAAAATTAGTGTTCGTGAATGTGCAAATGAGTGTGATTGGATTTTCTCGATGGTTTGACGTTCGTACATCGACATCGAGGGTTGGTTTGACTATTCCTGCATGCGTGGGCGATAGGTTTGGACCTATGCGTGATACGCGTGCCGATTTGATTTTCGTATGCCGTTTCGATTTCGAATTTAGTTTTAATGCGATATGGTACGTTATGATATGTAGGTACCCCCATGTGGACTTCGAGACGACAAGCAAGCACGTGGCGACGTCGGCACAGGCTAGCGAGGACCAGGTGAGTAGATTTATATCTACGGGGAGAAGTCGGGTTGATGGCGTATAGCACCCCCGCAGTCCGTGGTAGTGTATACGGATGCGTATACACACCAACAATTATTATATGTTATTTGGGATTAATAACGATGCTTAGGATGGATATTGGTGTGCTGGATTACTTTAGTGTTGCGAACCCTAGGGTAGTGTTACACACACATACACACATACATACTTGCATACATTCCTATTGATATGTGCTCATGGAATCTTTATAGTTATGTGTTCGCATGGGTATGGGACTATGTGTTCACATACGGATTGAGGATGATACTTGGGATTGAGCTGAGTCGATGAGATTTGATTTGAGGCCGTGAGATCGGTGATATAGCAGGGTTCGTATCTTAGATACGACATGACGTTGTAGCGGGTCCTTGACGTAGTGTTTCACACATGTCCATGCATACGTAGGAGGTATCAGTATGGTACTAGACGTAGATCAGTACCCCGATCAAGATATTTGATAAAGAGGATACCAGGTGAATAGTATGATGAATGTGATATTGACCCGTACCCAGATTGGGATGCCGTACGACGGATTTACGTACGAGCTATATTGATGATTGATCCGCACTCTTGACTTGGGATGCCTGATTATAGATATGGTATCGGATATGATATTATTGAGGCGGGATCACCGACTATACATATATAGGTATGTATATGTATCGACTCAGATGATAGGCGGTTTCCTTACCTGTAGTTCAGCTTGTTAGTTCAGCCGTATAGTTTAGTGTAGTTGTTAGATTAGATTAGACTTCTTACCTATTTCAAAAACTAACGAATCGTGGGCATTTTTAAAGACAGCTCAAGGGAATCTACGGATATTTCAAAAACGACGTATCTTTTCATAAAAACACCGTAGCCCCTATTTTCAAAACCCCATGATTCGTGTTATTTCAAAAGGCACCATTCGTAGGACTTATATTAGATTATTGCAGATTAGTTATCGTTGTGTCTAGTATTCAGCTCCCGCACATTATTGCTGTTCGCTCTGCCTCGCATATTTATTTTGCTGCATATTCCATTATTGATATCATGCTGTTAGGACACCAGCACCATTACCGATGATGCGTATGTACCACGTACACCTACTTGCCGGCTCACACACATCTTCATCGGTAATTGCCATGTCACATACACTTTAGAGAATATAATTGCTTGACTTAGATTGTTAGCTGGTAGTTTTGACATGATATTAGTCTACTTCCCTTATATGCCATATTAGACATTGTAGTTATTACCTACCACTTCATGCATACTGTTATTCAGTTGTTCATGCCTAGTTCATTATCATTGACATATGCACTTGTGATGATTTCTTGAGATTTATGATATTTCTGGATTTCGGGGAAAGCCGCAAAATTTACAACTTATTATCTTTTAAAATATAAAATGTTGCGGTTTTCTAGTGATGTAAAGTGTCGTCCACCATGAGTTTGCTGTGGTTTTGGAGATCCGTGTCGAGGAGTGGAGGAACCGTCACGGGTACATGGTGGGCCCGGTATGGTACCCCGGGGCAAGAGGAATGTGGTGTTGACGTTGAGCCTGGCTGGGGAGCACTACCTACCGGTGATATTACCCGACGCGTCGGATATCCGGAGGATACCGTCGTGGTCTTGAGATGGATGGTAGGGGCCGGTCCGGACTGACGGCGCCCTAGATATTGAGCTTGAGACATTGATATTTCGAGACAGTGAGATTTATGTTTTGTGTCGATGCTAGACAATGTTGATACTGATTTCATTATGATACCTCAGTTTAAAAATACGAAGGAAATCTCACTAATTTATGAAAACAGTTTCTTCATTTACATGTATTCTGTTTCATGCATTCATACCTCATTCATATGATATATTGCTACCTGAGGCACTGACACGGGCACATGAAATTATACTCGGGTTAGATATTACCCTAGTCATTGTTATAGGCTGCCTGTTATACTTATATTTGAGGATATATTATGATCATTGACCTAGGTTGCGTTATTTATGCGATTTCTGTGCGTAGATGTTTTTCTATTCACGAGTTGGCAACTCACCCCCGTTGTGCCCCAGTTTCTTGCAGATTTGCCGTACAGGTTTCATTACGGCTTGCGGGCTCAGTTTCATTCGGGTGATTTGCTAGTAGGTGGGTTTACTTGTATCATACCCCCATTATATATCTTGTATATCATTATTCTGTTGTATCTAGAAGTTCCATCAACCAAACATGTATCTATTGAGATAGAGACCAGTGTTGTTTATTCTTTCGACCTTAGAGTCGCTCGTTATATTTCTGGTGGTTTTGAGTTCCCTTTTGAGTTTTTGATCCTCGCCGTTGGCATTGTATATTATATTGTTTGTGTGGTTGTGACCGTCGATTGACGAAGAGCTAGCTCCCGCTTGGGGATGCATTTTTTCTTGATTTCGTATACTATTCATGTTGTATCCCGTTTGGGGGCCAGTATTTACAAAGCAGACTCTGCCGAAATTTTCAGTAAATTTTTGATGTTTTAAAAACCGCATAATTCGGCTTATGCTATTGAAATTACTTGCTTTAAGTTGGTTTTTCCTGCACTCTACTACTTTTCTTGGTTTGGATTTCTGGGTTTTCGGTTTACTTAGATTACGTACGCCTCGAGACGTTCGTAGTTTAAGTGCCGGTCATGTTCCGTACTTTCGGGTCGTGACAAAAGAGCCGAGATCCCTTCACCAGGAGTGACCTCTTTCGCAAAACTGACAGATGCTACAAAACTCGGTTAGGTTTTTGATTGCTTTTTGAGTTTTGCTTTGCACAGTGATATATATGATATATCCCTCACCTTATTCGATGAGGAAAAAGCCGAGATCCCTTCACCGGGAATGACCTCTTTAGCAAAACTAATAAAAACCTCAAAATCACTCCATTTCAAAATTCACTCGATTCTACAACGTTATCAAGTTCATTACGCTCATGTTTTTCTGAAAAACCTGCGTAGCCCTCCGACATTTCAGATAGATATTACTTAGTATTCGTGCTATGGTAGTTTGGCATTCGTCAAGGCGTAGTGTACGGTAGCTATTTACTATTTATCTGTTGCATATGATGCGATTGGATTAGGGTATTCGTACAGCGTTGTTTGGCATTCGTCAAGGGTCGTGCGGGTGGGTTTAATTCAATCAAGAAATGTACGGGTTGAACTTGACTAACGCACTATGGGTTGTTTGGCATTCGTCAAGGTCATAGTACGTTAGGGGAAAAAGCATTATCGGGAATTTCAAGAGTTGAAATTTGCAATGAAATTGCATATCTTCTATGAGATAGTTGGATCCCGATACCCACTGCGAGTAATTGTTACTCTGAGAGAGATTTACACAGGACAATTAGCCGATCAAGTAGGTGTCTAGAAAGGTGTCAACGGGGTTACGCCTCTGGGAAAACGGGGTTACGCCTCTGGGAAAACACGGGGAACCTCCCTCAATGTACCGACACTGGCCTGGCTGAAAGATTGGCGAAATTGTAAGGTGTAATTAATCCCGGCTAGTCTTTCCTTTTAGGGTTTGAAGGAAGATTTGATAAAAAACAGTGGGAGCCATCCTGATTAGATAAAATAATAACCAATCTGATCTTGCAAGAGCATACGCTAAAGTGTTTTCTTCTCTCTCTCTCCAGGTAGCGACCATGTCATGCCTTAATCAAGATAATAATATGGATGTATTGACCGAACCCGCATGTTATACTGTGCAGGGGAACGTTGGACCCGTTCTATCTTATAAGTGTTATAAGACTGAACAGGAAACAGGAGAATATCAGGATTCTCACGCCGCCCAAACGGAGAACATGCATGTTGATGCACCTTCTTCGGGTGTGTTAGTCATAGAGAACTGTTTTTCAGTTCACCATACGTCCCGAATATTAGATACCGGATCGGGATCCCACGTATGTAAACAATTACATGGGCTATGGAAAGGTAGAGAACTGGGAAAGGGTGATCATTCCGTTCAAGTAGGGAATGGTGCAAGTATTGCAGCCAAAGCAGTTGACGAATATCACCTTGTATTACAAAGTCGTAATACACTGGTTCTGAATGAGTGCTATTATATACCGAACATGATGTGCAACATTATATCAGTTTCTTTACTGAGTAAAGAAGGATATAATTTTGTAGTAGAGGATAATGTTATGAACATCTTCCTAGATCAAAAGTTGATTGCATCAGGCTCGTTACATAATGGCATATTCATTCTCAATCAAAATACAGTTCTTAATTTACAAAACACATACAAGTGGAAGAGTTTAGAACTGAACGAATCCTTCTTGTGGCATTGTAGACTGGGTCACATAAATGCGACACGACTAGCTAAGTTGTATAAGGATGGATATTTGAATCCGTTTGAATTTTCATCTTGTGACACTTGCCAGTCATGTCTCAAAGGCAAGATGACCAAAACTCCGTTTACGGGACACGGAGAAAGAGTTACGGAACTCTTAGGGCTGATACATAGTGATGTATGCGGTCCCATGTCTACACATACCAGGAACGGTTCTTCCTACTTCATTATATTCACTGACGATCTCTCTAGATACGGACATGTGTTCCTGATAAAACACAAGTCTGAAGCTTTTGAGAAATTCAGAGAATATAAGCACGAAGTAGAGAACCAAACGGGCAAAAGTATTAAGATCCTTCGATCTGATCGAGGAGGAGAATACTTGAGCAATGATTTTCTGGATTATTTAAAAGAGAATGGGATTCTCTCTCAGCTCACTCCTCCTTATACACCACAGCACAACGGTGTATCGGAACGGAGGAATCGCACGCTATTAGATATGGTGCGCTCCATGATGAGCACTGCTGAGTTGCCTATTTCCTTCTGGGGTATGTGCTTGAGACAGCCATGCACCTATTGAATATGGTTCCTACCAAATCAGTGCCTACTACTCCATATGAGATATGGAAAGGGAAGAGACCATCTCTTAAGTATGTTAAGATATGGGGTTGTCCGGCCTATGTCAAAAGAAAAAATCCGGACAAACTCGAGGCAAGATCTGTCTTATGTAAGTTTGTAGGATATCCCAAAAATTCACAAGGGTATATCTTCTACCACCCCGAGGAACAAAAGGTGCTTGTTTCTCGACATGCCACTTTCTTAGAAAAAGGTTTTCTTATGAAACAGATCAATGGCATTGAGGTAGAACTGGAAGAGGTTCCAGCGACACAAACTATAACAGAAGACTTGGTAGAACCAGAGGATTCAGTAGTACCTGACGAACCCCAGCCACTCCGCCGATCTAGCAGGGTTTCTCATACACCTGAGAGATACTACGGTTTTCTCATTGATTGTGGGAGCGAGGATTGCATCATGGTTGATGATGACCCAACTAGTTTCGAGCAGGCCATCACGAGTAGGGACTCAGTGAAATGGCTGGATGCTATGCGGTCCGAGATGGAATCCATGTGCACCAACAAAGTATGGACTTTGGAAGTTGCTCCTGAAGGGGTAAAACCCATTGGGAGCAAGTGGATCTTCAAGAAAAAAACTTGGTGTAGATGGGAAAGTGGAGACTTTCAAAGCTAGACTTGTTGCAAAGGGTTTTCGTCAAAGACCAGGTGTGGACTATGACGAAACCTTTTCTCCAGTGGCTATGCTTAAATCAATCCGGATCATGCTTGCCATTGTTGCATATCATGACTACGAAATCTGGCAAATGGATGTTAAGACCGCCTTTCTAAACGGTGATTTAGAAGAGTGCGTGTACATGACTCAGCCAGAGGGCTTCATAGATAGTGGGAGCAGCGGGAAGGTGTGCAAGCTGCTTAAATCCATTTATGGATTAAAGCAAGCATCGCGGAGTTAGAACATCTGCTTTGACGTCGTTATCAAAGAGTTTGATTTCGTCAAAAACGTAGATGAACCTTGTATCTACAAGAAGGTGGCAGAGAGTAAGGTTGTCTTCCTCGTATTGTACGTGGACGACATACTGTTGATAGGAAATGACATTCCTATGCTGCAATCGGTCAAGCTCTTCTTATCACAAAGATTCTCAATGAAAGATCTTGGTGATGCCTCCTGCATATTGGAATTAGGATCTATAGAGATAGATCCAAACGGATATTGGGATTGTCCCAATCCAGGTACATTGACACCATACTAAAGAGGTTTAGTATGGAAGAATCCAAGCGTGGGAACTTACCCACGATCTCTGGAGTCACTCTCTCCAAAGAGATGTTTCCCAAGACTGATTTGGAGAGAGCTCGCATGCAAGGGATACCCTATACTTCGGCTGTAGGCTCTATCATGTACGCGATGCTATGTACCAGACCCGATGTAGCATACTCACCAAGTGCCGTGAGTAGGTATCAAGCTGATCCTGGAGAGAATCACTGGACAGCTGTGAAGAGCATTCTCAAGTACTTACGAAGGACTAAGGAGATGCTCTTGGTGTATGGTAACGGAGAACTCCAAGTGGAGTCCTTTACCGATTCAAGCTTCCAGAGAGATAAGGAAGACTCTAAGTCGCAGTCGGGATTTGTCTTTACCCTTTACGGAGGGGCGGTTAGCTGGAAGAGTTCCAACCAGGAAACCGTGGCAGACTCGACGATGGAGGCTGAATACATCGCTGCCAACGATGCTGCCAAAGAGGCTGTCTGGATCAAGAATTTCATTACTGAACTTGGAGTGGTTCCATCTATTGAGCATCCAATACCTTTGTATTGTGATAACAATGGAGCAGTGGCTTTGGTCAAGGAACCCAGGTCCCATCAGCGAACCAGGCATATTCTGAGGCGGTATCACCTGATCCGGGAGATAGTTGATCGCCGGGAGATCGAGATCAGGAGGGTTGACACGAAGAATAACACAGCGGATCCACTCACGAAGGCCATTCCCAAGATACAGTTTGAGAGACTCTTCGGGATGCTCGGTATGCGATACTACAACAGCTGGCCCTAGTGCAAGTTGGAGATTGTTAGTTGTATGTATGCCCTAGAGGCACGTATTGTACAGATGATGTATATTATATTGGATGCTTGGACATATATAGAGATGACTTTCTTGCTCGATATGATAGTATGCTATCTGGTTGCTCTTTATCTTTACATGTAGACTTGTCTCTTTATACTGTCTTATAGTTACATGTTGGTAAAGCCCTTACGATGTGTACTTGACAACCTGGACTATGATGCGAATCATACTAGTGGGGACATGGTAGTCCATAAGTACATCCTTCAAGGTCCCTAGTCGTGGGTGTATCGAGAAGGGGCATCGATATACCAGTGTAGACTAGCGTATACGCTTCTCGATCAATGAGATGGGCGATGGATGATCCTATATCAATTGTTGTTTGACATCAGAGATGGTATACGGGTGCTCAGTGGAGACTGGATACACTGGACGGACTCGCCGAGAACTCCCAGGTGGTATTATACCTCACATCAGATGGCAGTTCTCAGGTGACACTTGTGCAAGTTAGTCTGTAGACCCGAGATCGTCATAGTGTCTTGTGTGATTCCTACTGTGCTTTGATTTCCACCTTACCACGTCCTTGAGGGCATGCAAAACGGTGGATTTTGGGTACAGTCCCGAATCACATGGAGGCAATGAGCGATAGGAGGGGTTTCGTCTCTCCCGGTATTGGGGGTTGATGTTGCACATTGCTCGATTGGCCGTAACAGGGAAGTCCCTGGCCAGGGCTGATTAGAGATTTACTGGTAAGTGTTACCAGTAGTTTCTCGACCCGTTATGAGCCTCACATCGGCACGACTTATAGGTTATTGGGGTCTGACGTTTACCACCCCTAGACTTGATATGCGACATATCAGACGAGGAGACCGGACTGCACGGGTAGTGTTGCCGGTTGGTTCGACGGGAGTTGTAGCATGTTCGCTTGTTTTCTTCTGATCGCTCAATACCCGGGTGGCCGTTACGTTTAGCTGACCGCTTGCGGCTTGGGGGTGCTTGATATGATCATCACCCACTGCTGGCGTATTGACGAGTCTTAGAGTCCCACAAAGGAGTTACCTAGTCCAGGCGAAACGTTGTGGTGTGCGTATGCGATATGCGCATGGACCCGGTTAAAATGCGCGTATGAGATACCGTATATTAATCGGACGGCTTGCTTTTGGTTTGGTCGTATGTGATATGGCCGGATTGATAAATCAAGTGTTGATTTATCATTTAACCATTAGATTTTCACTAGAAATCCTTTCTTGTATTTTTGGATGTATGCATGCATGTATGCATTCTTTCTTGATTCATGCACATATGGATGTGCATGCACACATACATACATACATCATCCTTCATGGTTGTATATACATAGAAAATGGTGGCAATATAAGACTCACACCATGGTTTTATATATATGAATTATTATTGCATTTGTTTTGAAACAAAATGAAAAAGGAAAGGATAATTCATGGTTTGTTTCTACACTCTTCTTTGACCTAACCATGCTCACCCACCATTTAACCATGGATTAACTTTCCTTTTGGGTTTTAACACAAATTCAATAATATCTTTATTATTTAACCATGGTTTGAGATGAGAGGTGGAAAATATATATACATATATTTTCTATTTTTTCATGGGTGATTATCTTTTTCTCTTCTTCTTAAAAAGCCATCATCTTCTTCAACCTTGCTCTTTTGCTCTCTAGATCTTTCAAGTGAGCAAAATACTCAACAAGATAGGATTTTGAAGTGAGAAAAAGAACCACAACACCATTCTACACAAGTCTTGCCCACTTGTTTAAAGTGTTAGCTTCATTTCTTTCTCTTGATAAAGTGAAGTTGCAAGCTTGGACAAAGCGGACTCCGGGTGGATCATCGTGGACCTAGAGGAGTTCAAGTGGACTTTTTCCAAACCCCAGGTAGTCGAGGAGTCTAGTGTATGGAGCTACAAAGGTTGTACTCTCAAAACCCTAGCTTAACCTACTTGTGATGAAGTGTTGTTTATGAAACCCTAATTTTTCTAGGAATGATTCTTTGTATGCTTACTTAGCACCCTAAACATTTAATCTTTGGTACATGTGATGCTTCCAAACCCTTCATGAAGTGCTAGGTAAACCCAACACCAAGTAGCATACTTCCATGTTTAGCAAGACTGTTAATATTACTGTGAATATCCCAAGCTTCCATTAAGTAATATAAAAGCCAGTATGATACAATAATGGCCCCTAGGGCATATACACTAACAATCTCCCACTTGCACTTGGGCCATGTACTGGCATATCGAAGACCGATCATCTCGAGTAGCCTCTCGAACTGAATCTGAGATAAGGCCTTTGTGAATAGATCAGCAGTGTTCTCCTCTGTAGCAACTCTCCGGACCTCGATCTCCCGGCGATCTATGATCTCCCTGATCAGGTGATACCGCTTTAAGATGTGTCTGGAATTCTGATGGGACCTAGGTTCCTTCGCTAAAGCTATAGCTCCGTTGTTTTCGCAATAAAGCGGTATTGGATCAACAATGGTAGGAACCACCTGAAGTTCTGTTAGGAACTTCTTCATCCAGACCGCTTCTTTTGCGGCATCGCAAGCAGCAATATATTCCGCTTCCATCGTCGAGTCAGCAACGGTGTCCTGCTTGGAACTCTTCCAGCACACCGCCCCTCCATTGAGGGTAAAGACTTAACCTGACATGGACTTGGAGTCATCCCTATCACTCTGGAAGCTGGAATCAGCAAAGGCCTCTATCTTGAGGTCTTTTCCGCCGTAAACCAAGAACATCTCCTTAGTTCTTCTCAGGTACTTGAGAATGTTCATTACTGCTATCCAGTGCTTCTCCCCTGGGTCTGATTGATACCTGCTTACCACGCTCAGTGCGTAAGCTACATCTGGTCTGGTGCACAACATCGCATACATTATAGAGCCTACCGCAGAAGCGTAGGGTATAACTGACATGCGATCCCTTTCCAAATCAGTCTTGGGAGACATCTCTTCGGATAGGGTGATTCCGTGACAAGTCGGCAAATTACCGCGCTTAGAATCATCCATACTGAATCTTTTCAGTACAGTGTTGATATACCTGGACTGCGAAAGTCCCAACATCCTCTTGGATCTATCACGATAGATTCGGATCCCCAGAATGTAAGAGGCATCACCCAGGTCTTTCATGGAGAACCTGTGTGACAAGAATCCTTTGACAGATTGTAGTACAGGAATGTCATTTCCTATCAATAGAATGTCATCCACGTACAAGACGAGGAATACGACAGTTCGCGCTACAACTTTACTATATATACATGGTTCATCTGGATTTTTGATAAAGTCATATTCTTTGACCGTTTCATCAAAACAGATGTTCCAACTCCGCGATGCCTGCTTTAGTCCATAAATGGACTTAAGCAACTTGCACACTTTCCCGCTACTCCCACTCTTATTGAAGCCTTCTAGCTGATCCATATAGACGCACTCTTCTAAATTACCATTTAGAAAAGCCGTCTTTACGTCCATCTTCCAGATCTCATAATCATGGAAGGCGGCAATAGCAAGAAGGACCCGAATGGATTTGAGCATAGCCACTGGAGAAAAAGTTTCGTCATAGTCCAAACCAGGTCTTTGACGAAAACCCTTTGCAACAAGTCTAGCTTTATAGGTTTCCACCTGTCCATCTACACCAATCTTTTTCTTGAAGATCCATTTGCATCCTATGGGTTTTACCCCATCTGGAGCAAAGTCCAAAGTCCATACTTTGTTGGTGTACATGTACTCCATCTCGGCCCGCATTGCATCTAGCCATCGTACGAGTCGCCGCTCTGGATGGCCTGCTGGAACCTAGTAGGTTCATCATCATCAATGATGCAATCCTCTCTATCCCCATCTATGAGAAAACCGTAGTATCTCTCAGGCGGATGAGACGGCCTACTACTCCTGCGGAGGGGTGCGGGAATGTCCTGTTCTTCTTGAAATACTGGTTCTACCAAACATTCAGTAGTAGTTTGTGGTTCTGGAATTTCTTCCAGTTCTATTGCGCTCCCACTTGTTTCCTTTTCTAAAACCTGATTTTCTAGAAAATGAGCATTACGAGAAACAAAAACCTTTTGTTCCTCTGCGTAATAGAAAAAATATCCCCTGGAGTTCTTTGGATAACCCACAAACTTACACAGTACTGATCGTGCCTCGAGTTTGTCCGCATGCTGCTTTTTAATAAAAGCTGGACATCCCCATATCTTTAGATACTGAAGATAGGGTTTCTTCCCACTCCACATCTGATATGGAGTGGTAGGCACAGTCTTGGTAGGAGCCATGTTCAAAAGATATGCCGCTAATTCTAGCGCATAACCCTAGAAAGATCGCGGTAACTCAGCATTACTCATCATGGAACGTACCATATCCAATAGGGTTCGATTCTGTCTCTCTGATACACCGTTGTGCTGTGGAGTGAATGGAGGAGTAAGCTGAGAGAGAATTCCTTTCTCTTTTAGGTAACCTAGGAACTCGGCACTTAAGTATTCACCACCTCGATCGGATCGTAGTGTCTCGATACTTTTTCCAGTTTGGTTTTCTATTTCATTCTTATACTCTTGGAATTTCTCAAAAGCCTCGGATTTATGTTTCATTATGAAAATGAATCCGTACCTAGAGTAATCATCCGTAAAAGTAATGAAATAAGAAAAAACATCTCTTGCATGTGTAGACATTGGACCACATACATCGCTGTGTATGAATCCTAAGAGCTCGCTCGCTCTTACTCCATATCCAGTGAATGGAGACTTTGTCATCTTTCCTTTGAGACATGATTGACAAGTAGCATAAGATTGATATTCGAACGAATCCAAATATCCTTCTCTATGTAACTTAGTTAACCTTGTCTCATTGATGTGACCTAGTCTACAATGCCATAAGAAAGCCTTATTTAAATCTGGAGACTTTCTTTTTAGTGTGCTCTGGACATTGAAAATCTGTAATTGGTTTAAGAAATATATTCCGTTATCTAGTGTATCGGACCCAATCAAACCATGATTAAGGTGGATGTTAACAACATTGCTTACAAACGTGAAATCATAACCTTCTTTTGATAACAACGAAACCGATATGATATTACACGTTAAACTGGGTACACAAAAACAGTTATGCAAAACCAAAATATGTCCACTCGTCAATCTAAGATGATAATCCCATATGGACACAGCTCCCACGCTAGCTCCGTTAGCAACCTGGAGGGTCGTATCACTAACTTTCAGCACTCTACGGTTTCTCAGTGTCTGCAATGAATTGTATATATGAGATCCTGATCCGGTATCCAAAACCTAGGAAGTAGAGTTGATTGACAGACAATTTTCAATTACAAACACACCTGAAGTCGAAACCACAGCTTGCTTCGGTTCCTGGTTCTTGCCAATCCAAGCTTTGCAATCTTTCTTCCAATGCCCTTTCCTATGACAGTGGAAGCACTCGTCCTTTGCCACTACTGGCACTGCAATCTTTGTCTTTCCATTAGCTCCCACCTTACTAACACCACCTCTTGGTTTGGTAGCGGCCTTCATCTTCCTTCCTTTGGCCCTAGCCTTGGACCTGGAAGATGAAGCACCGCGAACAAACATAGCGGGTGTTTCCCTTGCCTTCTGCAAGGTGCCCTCTTCACTCCTCAACATGTTAAGGAGTTCTGGAAGTTCAACTTCTTTTCTTTTAATGTTGAAATTCAGAATAAACTGGGCGTAGGTGGAAGGAAGGGACTGGAGAATCAAGTCTGTATAGAGCTCGTTCTCCAAAGTCGTGCCGAGGTCTGCGAGCTCTTCTATATAGCCAATCATCTTTAGGACATGTTCTCCTACAGACGATCCGACGGCCAACCTCGACTGAAACAAGTTCTTCGAGGTCTCGTATCTTGCTATACGAGATTTCTCCCCATACAGATCCTTTGTATGGAGAAATATGGATTCAAGATCCATATCCTCGTGCCTCCTCTGATTTTCATTATTCATAGAGGCAAGCACGATGCACTTGGCCTTCGCACAATCTAACTCCCAGGTTTTGTGGATTTTCTTATCCGCAATACTGGATTTTGGACCAGGGACAACAGGTGCTTTAGTGGTAAGGACATACCCCAATTTGCCATAAGTCAAAGCCATCTTGACATTCCGCAGCCAATCTTTATAGTTTGACCCTGTCAATATATTTTTCACTAATAGTAAATTAAGGCCTGTCATGTTTTGGGTCGTTGCAATGAGAGAGAGAGGGAACACTTTAGCATGATGCTCTTGCAAGTTTAGAGTGGTTTTTAGTTTATCTAAACTGGATGGCTCCCACTGTTTCTCGAATCCCTCCTCAAACCAAAATGGAAGAACTAGCCAGGACTATTCTTACCATACAATACTTGCTTAACCGTTCAGCCAGGCCAGTGTCGGTACTTCGAGGGAGGTTTTCCAACGCTTTCACGAAGTTCCTTAATTAAATAACCTCTTTTCTCTGGGGGCGTAGCCCCGCTGACACCTTTCTCGGCACCTACTTGGTTTATAGCATTGATCGTTAAGTGACGAATCTCCTGATGAGTAGCGGATACTCACAGTAGGATCGGGATCCAAATATCATCGTGTGATAATGTTGAAGGAATCCTACCAACATTCATCAAACTCCAAATGGTATGCATCTCTTTGCAAATTTCAGTTTCTTTAGAAATCCCCGATATAAATTTCTGCCCCATGCTCTTATGACCTTGGCGTTAGGTCAAAATATCATAAGTCACATGTCAAGTTCTACCCATCATTATCTTGTTAATTTGAACCCATCCGTACATACCCCTGACGTGGGCCAAATGGTAATACGACTGTCCCAAACTAACTCATCTATCTATGCAACAACTGAATACCCAGTAGCTACCAAACACTATGCCTTGGCGTTAGGTCAAAATACATAGCTTGAATACTACTGAATACCCAAATGAAATGACGGAGGGCTACGAATGGTTTTGGCGAAACCGTGAACGTAGTGAACTTGATATGATCGAAGGAACCTGATAGCTTTTAAAAGGAGTGGTTAAAGCTCCGCAATTAAAAAATGTCCTCTGTTTTAAAATAACCGAGTGGTTTCTTTTAAACTGTTCCAACGATTCAACTTTGGTTTATTTTCTTTGCATTATTATAATGCGTCCCATCAATTAACCTATCATTGCAGAAAACAACGAAAATACAACGCCCTCTTATGCCATCCGCATTCACCACTGGCTCCCGTCATTCACCCGTTAGGTTACTTAACTAACGACAGAGCGGGGGCTGGGCTAGCGCGGGTGTAAAACATAAGTGACGTCTAAATAGCTATCATATATAGATATTGTACATTCGTCAGACGCAATAATAGGCATTCCAGATCACAGATGAACATATTGGATTTTCTATGAATCCGCATTCCTTTTGAGCCTGCAGAGAAAGACGAATTACACAGTTGCGATGAATAGCCAAAACCCCACCCTAGACCCCTATGGGTACGGCAAACAACCCGCCAAGTAGCCGAAGTGAAGCGGTCTCCCACAACAATATGAGTAGGCTACTAAACACTTCAACGTACCCGGTAGTTTGTGCATCCCATCTTGGGTCTATCCTAGGAGCAAAAATCAGTAAATGAAATAATACAACGGTGACTACAACCGCAACCTAGATGTGCCCCGCATAAGAATATTACAACAATTTACAAATTACATTTGAATGAAAAAACACTCGTCTCACATCCCCGGCTATCCATTCACGACAATCCAACAAGTCTACAAACACAAACTGTAAAAATCATTACAGAAATGTGCAACCCCCTGCCAACCGGCATACTAGCAGTTATGGGAAGTTTACGAACACATTATACAAATCACAGATATAATCTAATTAGCCAAACTTCGTAGAATTTCGATCGAGCAAACGCAAATGATTCTACTCCAAAAACGTCTCTGTGCCCCTGAGACTTGAGCAGAAACAAAATATCGCAGAAATACCAAAATTAACACAGAAGAGTTACTGGGGAATTTTGGGGTGACTCGGCTTCAACTCGGCCGCTGATCCGCGACGGATCACTTGGATCGGCCGCGGTTCCGTGGCTGTATGGCCGAGTCAGGAACCCAAATTTCTCCAGTATTCTTATATTTTCCTGCTTGTAGTTTTAAGGGTCCCTGAAAAAATTTTAGACCATGTTTTAAAATCGACAGAAACTATGTGAAAATGATGATTTTTTCAGTTCGTTTCACGATCGAATTTCTAACGACTTTGCTAACAAGTTAGTCATGGTTTAGCGTGTAGGGTTCCTAGGCACGCTAATGAGGTCTCACAAGGCATCAACCATGCCAATTTGAAAATTTTCAAGTGCCGAGAAACCCTAATACGGATTCGTTGACTAGAGTTTAGGCGAAAAGTGAAACTAGTTAACATTTTAACTAAAAGAAAGAGGCTACAATCTTTGTAGATCCGGTTCTCCACTTCCTTAGCTCCACGTAGACGTCCTCTCGCTGTCCATATCGGATCTCGGACTCTAGCATCGGCTTCATCGGAGAAATGAGCGGACTAGTCGTCGGCTACGATGCCGAAGATGATCTACGTCGGGACAACACAAGATCAAGCTCTAACTTCACCAAATCGTGAAACTTGTGAAGAAAACACCCTATACTACTTGGCAAGAGGTAGAGGGTGAAGAAATAGGAGGTGGGTTCACTTTAGAATTGGATTTCTCACTCTTTTACTCAAGATGCCATTAAAGCTAGTAAGCTTTTCTTCTTGTTCAAAAGGAAGAAGATGAAGAAAGAATATGATAAGTCTTTTTTTTAAAAGAAAAACAATATGAATACTTATCATATCGTAACCTTGGTTAGGTTTAGAGAATAGACCATGGTTACTTTTAGTGGTTAGGGTTAAGCATGAGACAAGAATGGTGGACTTGTTCAAAGCTTCATGAAGCTTCAACAAGCATCCAAAGAAAGCCACCATATCATATTTATCTTTTCCATAATGGAAAAATAAATAAATAAGCAAATAAACAAAACCCTAATCATTAACTTAACCATGGTTTAATTCTTTGCACAAACCCAAGTGAGTATGTCTCATCAAACATGATACAATCAAGTGCACACAAAATATATCACATATACAATGTGCACATCAAGTGAGAAAATCCTTTTAAAATGAACCAATACTAGTTAATGCAAAGTAATATATCAAATATATAATTATATATTAAATCATTAAATCAACACTTGATTCAATAATCCGGTCATGTCGCACATAACCGACTAGTATCCAATGTATCGACTTATCGAATCAATCTTTGATTCGATAACTAGGTTATATCGCATACAACCATTCGAAACATTCATCGCGAGAATGAAATACGGTATCACATACACGCATTATTCTCGGTCCCGCACATATCTCATATGTGCACCTATTTCGTTTCGCTTGAGCCAGGAAACCTCTGTGTAGGACTCTAAAGACTCGTCAATACGCCGGCAGCAGATGATGATCATATCAAGCACCCACAAGCCGCAAGCGGTCTGCCAAACGTAACGGCCACTCGGGTATTGAGCGATCAGAAGATCGACGAGCAAGCCCGCTCACACTCCTGTGAATCCAACCAGTAACACTTACCGTACAGTCCGGTCTGTTCTTCTGATATATCGCATATCAAGTCTAGGGGTGGTAAACGTCAGACCCCAATAACCGATAAGTCATGCCGATGTGAGGCTCATAACGGGTCGAGAAACTACTGGTAACACTTACCAGCAAAACTCTGATCAGCCCTGGCCAGGGACTTCCCTGTTACGGCCAATCGAGCACAGCGCAACATCAACCCCAATACCGGGAGAGACGAAACCCCTCCTATCGCTCATTGCCTCCATGTGACTCGGGACTGTACCCAAAAACCACCGTTTTGCACGCCCTCATAGACGTGGTAAGGTGGAGATCAAAGCACAGTGGGAATCACACAAGACTCTATGACGATCTCGGGTCTACAGACTAACCTGCACAAGTGTCACCTGAGAACTGCCATCTGACGTGAGGTATAATACCATCTGGGAGTTGTCGGCGAGTCCGTCCAGTGTACGCAGTCTCCACTGAGCACCCGTATACCATCTCTGATGTCAAACACCAATGGATATGGGATCATCCATCGCCCATCTCATGGGTCGAGAAGCGTATACGCTAGTCTACACTGGTATATCGATGCCCCGTCTCGATACACCCATGACTAGGGAACTTGAAGGATGTACCTATGGACTACCATGTCCCCACTAGTATGATCTGCATCATAGTCCAGGTAGTCAAGTACACATCCTAAGGGCTTTACCAACATGTAACTATAAGACAGTTTAAAGAGACTAGTGTACATGTTAAGATAAAGAGCAACCAGATAGCATACTATCATATCGAGCAAGAAGGTCATCTCTATATATGTCCAAGCATCCAATATAATATACATCATCTGTACAATACTGGCCTCTACGGCATACATACAACTAACAATCTCCCACTTGCACTAGGGCCAGCTGCTGTAGTATCGCATACCGAGCATCCCGAAGAGTCCCTCAAACTGTATCTGGGGAATGGACTTCGTGAGTGGATCCGCCGTGTTGTTCTTCGTGTCAACCCTCCTGACCTCGATCTCCCGGCGATCAACTATCTCCCGGATCAGGTGATACCGCCTCAGAATATGCCTGGATCGCTGATGGGACCTGGGTTCCTTGGCCAAAGCCACCGCTCCATTGTTATCACAATACAAAGGTATTGGATGCTCAATAGATGGAACCACTCCAAGTTCAGTAATGAACTTCTTGATCCAGACAGCCTCTTTGGCAGCATCGTTGGCAGCGATGTATTCAGCCTCCATCGTCGAGTCTGCCACGGTTTCCTGCTTGGAACTCTTCCAGCTAACCGCCCCTCCGTAAAGGGTAAAGACAAATCCCGACTGCGACTTAGAGTCGTCCTTATCACTCTGGAAGCTTGAATCGGTAAAGGACTCCACTTGGAGTTCTCCGTTACCATACACCAAGAGCATCTCTTTAGTCCTTCGCAAGTACTTGAGAATACTTTTCACAGCTGTCCAGTGACTCTCTCCAGGATCAGCTTGATACCTGCTCACTACACTTAGTGAATATGCAACATCGAGTCTGGTACATAGCATCGCGTACATGATAGAGCCTACAGCCGAAGCATAGGGTATCCCTTGCATGCGAGCTCTCTCCAAATCAGTCTTGGGAGACATCTCTTTGGAGAGAGTGACTCCAGAGATCGTGGGTAAGTTCCCACGCTTGGATTCTTCCATACTAAACCTCTTTAGTATGGTGTCAATGTACCTGGATTGGGACAATCCCAGTATCCGTTTTGATCTATCTCTATAGATCCTAATTCCCAATATGCAGGAGGCATCACCAAGATCTTTCATTGAGAATCTTTATGATAAGAAGAGCTTGACCGATTGCAGCATAGGAATATCATTTCCTATCAAGAGTATGTCGTCCACGTACAAAACGAGGAATACAACCTTACTCTCTGCCACCTTCTTGTAGATACAAGGTTCATCTAGATTTTTGACGAAATCAAACTCTTTGATAACGACGTCAAAGCAGATGTTCCAACTCCGCGATGCTTGCTTTAATCCATAAATGGATTTAAGCAGCTTGCACACCTTCCCGCTGCTCCCACTGTCTACGAAGCCCTCTGGCTGAGTCATGTACATGCACTCTTCTAAATCACCGTTTAGAAAGGCGGTCTTAACATCCATTTGCCAGATTTCGTAGTCATGATATGCAGCGATGGCAAGCATGATCTGGATGGATTTAAGCATAGCCACTGGAGAAAAGGTTTCGTCATAGTCCACACCTGGTCTTTGACGAAAACCCTTTGCTACAAGTCTAGCTTTGAAAGTCTCCACTTTCCTATCTACACCAAGTTTTTTCTTGAAGATCCACTTGCTTCCAATGGGTTTTACCCCTTCAGGAGCAACTTCCAAAGTCCATACTTTGTTTGTGTACAAGGATTCCATCTCAGACCGCATTGCATCTAGCCATTTCACTGAGTCCTTACTCGTGATGGCCTGCTCGAAGCTAGTTGGGTCATCATCTTCCATGATGCAATCTTCGCTTCCACCATCAATGAGAAAACCGTAGTATCTCTCAGGCGGATGAGAAACCCTGCTAGATCGGCGGAGCGGCTGGGGTTCGTCAGGTACTACTGAATCCTCTGGTTCTACCAAGTCTTCTGTTATAATTTGTGTCGCTGGAACCTCTTCCAGTTCTACCTCAATGCCACTTGTTTGTTTCATAAGAAAACCTTTTTCTAAGAAAGTGGCATGTCGAGAAACAAACACCTTTTGTTCCTCAGGGTGGTAGAAGATATACCCTTGTGAATTTTTGGGATATCCTATAAACTTACATAAGACTGATCTTGCCTCGAGTTTGTCCGGATTTTGTCTTTTGACATAGGCTGGACAACCCCATATCTTAATGTAATTAAGATGTGGTCTCTTCCCTTTCCGTATCTCATATGGAGTGGTAGGCACAGATTTGGTAGGAACTCTATTCAATAGGTCCATGGCTGTCTCAAGCGCATATCCCCCGAAGGCAATAGGTAACTCAGCTGTACTCATCATTGAGCGCACCATATCTAATAGGGTGCGGTTTCTTCGTTCTGATACACCGTTGTGCTGTGGTGTATAAGGAGGAGTGAGCTGAGAGAGAATCCCATTCTCTTTTAGATAATCCAGAAAATCATTGCTCAAGTATTCTCCTCCTCGATCAGATCGAAGGATATTAATACTTTTGCCCGTTTGGTTCTCTACTTCGTGCTTATATTCTCTGAATTTCTCAAAAGCTTCAGACTTGTGTTTTATCAGGAACACATGTCCGTATCTAGAGAGATCGTCAGTGAATGTAATGAAGTAGGAAGAACCGTCCCTGGCATGTGTAGACATGGGACCGCATACATCACTATGTATCAGCCCTAAGAGTTCCATAACTTTTTCTCCGTGTCCCGTAAACGGAGTTTTGGTCATCTTGCCTTTGAGACATGACTGGCAAATGTCATAAGATGAAAATTCAAACGGATTTAAATATCCATCCTTATGCAACATAGCTAGTCGTGTCGCATTGATGTGACCAAGTCTACAATGCCACAAGAAGGATTCGTTCATTTCTGAACTTTTCCTCTTGTGTGTGTTTTGTATATTGAGGACTGTATTTTGATTTAGAATGAATATGCCATTATGTAGCGAGCCTGATGCAATCAACTTTTGATCTAGGAATATGTTCATAACATTATCCTTTACTACAAAATTATATCCTTCTTTACTTAATAAAGAAACTGATATAACGTTGCACATCATGTTTGGTATATAATAGCATTCATTTAAAATCAGTGTATTACCACTTGGTAATACTAGGTGATACTCGCCAACTGCTTTGGCTGCAACATTTTCCCCATTCTCTATTTGAACGGAATGATCACCTTTTCCCAGTTCTCTACCTTTCCGTAGCCCATGTAACATTTTACATATGTGGGATCCTGATCCGGTATCTAATACCCAGGACGTAGGGTGAACAGAGAAACAGTTCTTAATAACTAACACACCTGTAGAAGATGCATCGACATGCATGTTCTTTTGGGCGGCTTGAGAATCTAGATATTCTCCTATTCCCTGTTCAGTCTTATAACTCTTATAAGAAAGAACGGGTCCAACGTTCCCCAGCACTGTATAACATGCGGGTTCAGTCAATACATCCATATTATTATCTTTATTAGGGCATGAAATGGTCGCTACCTGGAGAGAGAGAGAAGAAAACACTTTAGCGTATGCTATTGCAAGATCAGATTGGTTATTATCTTATCTAATCAGGATGGCTCCCACTGGTTTTTATCAAATCTTCCTTCAAACCTTAAAAGGAAAGAGTAGCCGAGATTAATTACACCTTACAACTTCGTCGATCTTTCAGCCAGGCCAGTGTCGGTACTTTGAGGGAGGTTCCCCGTGCTTTCGCACGGACCTAATTAAAGTAAACCTCGTTTTCCCAGAGGCGTAACTCCGTTGACACCTTTCTAGACACCTACTTGATCGGCTAATTGTCCTATGTAAAACTCTCCCGGGAGTAACTCTTACTCGCAGTGGGTATCGGGATCCAACTATCTCATAGAAGGTATGCAATCTCATTGCAAATCTCAACACTTGAAATTCCCGATAATATTTTGCCCCTAGCGTGCTATGACCTTGATACATGCCAAACAACCCATAGTCCGCTAGTCAAGTTCAACCCGTACAATTCGTGATTGAATTAAACCTACCCGTACGACCTTTGACGCATGCCAAACAACGCCGTACGAATACCTTAATCCAATCGCATCTCATGCTACAGATAAGTAATAATCAGCTACCGTACACTACGCCTTGACGCATGCCAAACAACCATAGCACGAATACTAAATATTACATATCTGAATTGACGGAGGGCTACGCAGGTTTTTCTGAAAACCATGAGCGTAATGAACTTGATATCGTTGTAGAATCAAGTGAATTTTTTGAAATAGAGTGATTTTGAGGCTTTTATTAGTTTTGCTAAAGAGGTCACTCCCGGTGAAGGGATCTTGGCTCTTTCCTCATCGAATAAGGTGCGGGATATATCATATATATCACTGTGCAAAGCAAAACTCCAAAAGCAGTCAAAAGTCAAACCGAGTGTTGTAGCATCTGCCGGCTTCGCTAAAGGGGTCACTCCCGGTGAAGGGATCTCGGCCCTTTCCTCATTGAATAAGGTGCAGGGTATATCATATATACCGCTATGCAAAGCAAAACTGTAGCTACCCTTTTATTTGAAAATTTGATTCTACAACATCTTTTAGGTTTCTTTTCTTTCATTAATCACATTAATGAAGTCCCATCATTTAAGTCACCTAAACATCACAGATAAATACGACGTACACTTATGCCATCCGCATTCGCCTCGATGTCCCCTCGTGCACCGTTAGGTTAGGTAACTAACGACAGAGCAGGGCAGGGCTAGTGCGGGTGCAAAACATAAGTAACGTCTATATAATATATCATATATACTATATACAGTATCTATCACAGAACATCACATGATCACATCACAGATATCGCAGCAGAAGAAACATATGAAACATTGGATATACTAGGACGTCCGTGTTTTCAATACGAGACAATATAAAACACGGATTCCACGGTCGTGATGAATAGCCAAACCCATACCCCTAGACCCCTACGAGAGCGGCAAGTAACCCTACCAATTCTAGGGTTAGGAGACCCGGACTCGACTCCTCGAGATGGTCTCCCACTGGTCCCCAGAACCCGGTTACTTGTGCTCCCCTTCTTGGGTCTATCCTAATGCAGAAAAGTAATAATATACATCAACGGTGACATCTTCCGCAACCTGGAAGTGCCCCAATAAAAGAATATTACATACATGTTTTTAAATGAATGAAAATGAAAAACACTCGTCTCACATAAAAAAACCCGGCTATTTAAACACGACGATCCAATATAACATATCCAGCAACACATAACATCACATGTCATCAACGTAAGTAAGTATGCATACACCGATTGTCGTCGACGTATAGCAACGACAATCGGCAATACCACCACATACTACACTTACGGTCACAGAAAAGAAAGTGTAAAACTACAACAGTTGGAATCCACAACCTCTTTAGACATCGCATGACTAGTCAAATGAAATACTTAGACATCACATGCCTAACAATTATAAACCCCGCATTTTAGTCTCATTATCGAAAACTCTTTTCAATATCAAGTGAAACTAAACCGCTAGATTTATAACATTCATTTAGTTATCTCATAACTGTTTGTGAATTCCAATTATTGTATCCCATTCCGGATAAATAGAAAATATTAAACTTTCCGATCGAACATTCGAACACCCAAGTTTTCCCGAAACCGTTCAACACATGAAATAGGTTCAAATACATTCACTTCATGCCTCAGTACCAACGGTCCAGCCGTAGAAGGGTCAAGCCAACGCCTCACATGTGGCACGCCGTACTGCCCCAAACCCTAAGGTTCAAAGGGCAGTTCAAGACGGTCACATAATCGAGTTAAGGTTTGTTGTCTTCTAGAGGGACCATCGCGTTACTTGCACTACTTAGAACGTCATTAAACTACGGAAAAGTCCAACAATTGGAAATTTCCCGGCAGGGGAAATATTGGGTATTTACATCCGGTCGAACTTTTTAACATATTCCAAATATCCGGAAAAACACATAGACGAAGTCTGATAATCCGATCGAATCTACGAACTCCCAATACAACCCAAAATACTCAACTCTTGAGTGCAAATTAAAAATTCCTAGAAAACTCAGTACCTGAAAACATGAATTACTGTGCAAAAAATGGAGGCTAATCTCATTAATTGGCCGCTGAACCGCCGCAGAAGCCAAGCTTCTGCCGCGGTTCCGCCGCGCATTAGACATATTATGAAGTAATTTTTGCACCGTAATTCTTGAATTCCCTGCTGAATTTTTTAAGCATTTTTAATCTGGAAAAAACCCAGTTTTTGTAAAAAGTCCAGAGAGCAATTTGGGTTAGGGTTTCGATGTTCGTTCGGATTTCAAACGTCGTCTACACTTCGCCTAAGGCTCTAGCTAGGCTCTGATACCACTGTAGTGTTCCTAGGCACGCTAATGAGGTCTCACAAGGCATCAACCATGCCAATTTGAAAATTTTCAAGTGCCGAGAAACCCTAATACGGATTCGTTGACTAGAGTTTAGGCGAAAAGTGAAACTAGTTAACATTTTAACTAAAAGAAAGAGGCTACAACCTTTGTAGATCCGGTTCTCCAATTCCTTAGCTCCACGTAGACGTCCTCTCGCTGTCCATATCGTATCTCGGACTCTAGCATCGGCTTCATCGGAGAAATGAGCGGACTAGTCGTCGGCTACGATGCCGAAGATAATCTACGTCGGGGCAACACAAGATCAAGCTCTAACTTCACCAAGTCATGAAACTTCTGAAGAAAACACCCTATACTACTTGGCAAGAGGTAGAGGGTGAAGAAATAGGAGGTGGGTTCACTTTAGAATTGGATTTCTCACTCTTTTACTCAAGATGCCATTAAAGCTAGTAAGCTTTTCTTATTGTTCAAGAGGAAGAAGATGAAGAAAGATTATGATAAGTCTTTTTTTTAAAAGAAAAACAATATGAATACTTATCATATCCTAACCTTGGTTAGGTGTAGAGAATAGACCATGGTTACTTTTAGTGGTTAGGGTTAAGCATGAGACAAGAATGGTGGACTTGTTCAAAGCTTCATGAAGCTTCAACAAGCA
Source organism: Agapanthus africanus (assembly GCA_030015575.1). NCBI lineage: Eukaryota > Viridiplantae > Streptophyta > Magnoliopsida > Asparagales > Amaryllidaceae > Agapanthus > Agapanthus africanus. The sequence continues at coordinate 614,382,763 of JASDDO010000024.1, forward strand.
TCCAAAGAAAGCCACCATATCATATTTATCTTTTCCATAATGGAAAAATAAATAAATAAATAAATAAGCAAATAAACAAAACCCTAATCATTAACTTAACCATGGTTTAATTCTTTGCACAAACCCAAGTGAGTATGTATCATAAAACATGATACAATCAAGTGCATACAAAATATATCACATATACAATGTGCACATCAAGTGAGAAAATCCTTTTAAAATGAACCAATACTAGTTAATGCAAAGTAATATATCAAATATATAATTATACATTAAATCATTAAATCAACACTTGATTCAATGATCCGGTCATGTCGCACATAACCGACTAGTATCCAATGTATCGACTTATCGAATCAATCATTGATTCGATAACTAGGTTATATCGCATACAACCATTCGAAACATTCATCGCGAGAATGAAATACGGTATCACATACACGCATTATTCTCGGTCCCGCACATATCTCATATGTGCACCTATTTCGTTTCGCTTGAGCCAGGAAACCTCTGTGTAGGACTCTAAAGACTCGCCAATACGCCGGCAGCAGATGATGATCATATCAAGCACCGACAAGCCGCAAGCGGTCTGCCAAACGTAACGGCCACCCGGGTATTGAGCGATCAGAAGATCGACGAGCAAGCCCGCTCACACTCCTGTGAATCCAACCAGTAACACTTACCGTACAGTCCGGTCAGTTCGTCTGATATGTCGCATATCAAGTCTAGGGGTGGTAAACGTCAGATCCCAATAACCGATAAGTCGTGCCGATGTGAGGCTCATAACGGGTCGAGAAACTACTGGTAACACTTACCAGCAAAACTCTGATCAGCCCTGGCCAGGGACTTCCCTGTTACGGCCAATCGAGCACAGCGCAACATCAACCCCAATACCGGGAGAGACGAAACCCCTCCTATCGCTCATTGCCTCCATGTGACTCGGGACTGTACCCAAAAACCACCGTTTTTCATGCCCTCATGGACGTGGTAAGGTGGAGATCAAAGCACAGTGGGAATCATACAAGACTCTATGACGATCTTGGGTCTACAGACTAACCTGCACAAGTGTCACCTGAGAACTGCCGTCTGACGTGAGGTATAATACCATCTGGGAGTTGTCGGCGAGTCCGTCCAGTGTACGCAGTCTCCACTGAGCACCCGTATACCATCTCTGATGTCAAACACCAATGGATATGGGATCATCCATCGCCCATCTCATGGGTCGAGAAGCGTATACGCTAGTCTACACTGGTATATCGATGCCCCGTCTCGATACACCCATGACTAGGGACCTTGAAGGATGTACCTATGGACTACCATGTCCCCACTAGTATGATCTGCATCATAGTCCAGGTAGTCAAGTACACATCCTAAGGGCTTTACCAACTGTTAGTGTATATGCCCTAGAGGCCATTACTGTATCATACTAGTTTGTATATTACTTAATGGATGCTTGGGATATTCACCTTGTATATACAATCTTGCTCAAAATAGTAGTATGCTACTTGGTTTGTTTCTACTTCAATGTGTACTTGTGTTTATTTCAGTTATCACTTATACGCATTAGTAGAGCCCTTAGGATCTTTGCTTGATTACCAGCGTTGTGATGGCAGTCACACTAGTGGGGGCTGGGTAATCTATAAGCACATCCTTATACAGGTCCCTAGTCGCAGGACTATCGAGACAGGGCATCGATACTCCGGAGTAGACTAGCGTATGCGCTTCTCATCCCAGTGTGGGAGATGGTCTGTCCCACAGCCATCAGTACGTCGTACTGGAGATAGTATACGGGTGCTCGTTGGGTTACGAGTACACTGGACAGGACTCGTCGGGAACTGACTAGTTGGTATTATACCTATCGTCAGTTATCAGTTCCTAGGTGACATGAGTACAGCTTAGTCCGCTGACTTGACACTGGCACTTCGCCTCAAGTGTGTTCCCACTGCACTTTGATCACTACCCTACCACGGCTCAAAGGAGTCGTGCAAACAGGTGGTGGTTGGGTGCAGTCCCGAAGCACTTGGAGGCAGTGACGGTTAGACAGGATTCGTCTCTCCCGGTATTGGGGGTTGACATCGCGCTGTGTCTAGGAGAGCCATTACACGAGTAGTCCCTGGCCAGGGCAAACGAGATATACTGGTAGGTTTCCAGTGTTATCTCAGGGTGTTTTGGGCTTCGCTCCGGCACGACTTGTACCGCTATTGGGGGACTGACGTTTACCGCCCCCTAGGCCCGCCATGCGATGTATCAGACGAACAGACCGGACTGTACGGAGACTGTCACATTCAGACTCAGTAGGAGTTCAGATGGGGTTTCACCTCGTCAGCCTTCTTGTCGACATCTACCTGGGGACCGTTACGCACAGCTAGTGCCGCTTGCGGTCTGTGGTTAAACCTACTGCCAGCGTAGTGTCGAGTCTTTAGAGTCCCACACAGAGGGTATTCGCCTCTGGGCAAAACAGAGTAGAGGTCGCATGGTTTTGCGACAGGGTTCGTTCTCATCCGCGCACTTGTGCACGTTTGGAGTCCGGACGGATTTTACCAGCGGGCTCTGGTTTGAGCCGGATACTGGTATAGTATTTGGGGTTGCTTTTATCTCTCAGTATTCATGTTCCTCGGAACAAGAATGCAGGTGTGTATGCACAGTTCTTTTTGAGGAGGAGGAAGATGATTTTTCATTAGGGTTTCGGAACGGGTGCATATGCACAGTTGACAGTTGTATTTTTTCCAAACCCTAATGGATTTGTATTATATCATTTAATAATATATAATAAAATGAAATTGTGTCATGGTTAGTTTTTGTTGACTTGTTGACCATGGTTGACTTGTTGACCATGGTTGAACATTTGACCATTATCATTACAAGAGAAAGATGCTCTTGATTCTTGCATTTTCATTTAATGCTTGTAATGATATTAGTCATTCTAAAACTTTCCATCAACCTTTTCATTTTGATTATTATTATTTGATAATTCATTTTCTTTTTGCATTATGGTTGCAAGAAAGGAAATGATAGCTCATTCTATCATATTCACTCTCTCTCTTCACTTCATCTTCTTCTTCCTCTAGTCAAGAGAAACCTTCTCATGAGTTGAGAATCCTTCTCTTGAAAAACAAAAGCAACCCTTAGACACTCTCTACTCACTCTAGGATCAAGGGTTTAGCAAGCCGGCGATTCTAGTTCACTCCAAGTACGAGAAAGAGCCCAAAGGTCGAGCCTTCGAGGTGGATCCATCTTCGACGGAAGAAGGCGACAAAGGAGAACCATCAACCTCTACAAAGTTTGAAGACGAAGGAGTTCAAGTCTAGGTATAACCATCTTCATCCGAGTAGCTAACTCTCTTTAGCATAGTTTGCTAGTTTTAGTTTAGACAACGATCCCGACCATAGTTTAGTCCATGTTGCCTCTTGCGATAAAAATTCGTTTTTTATACCGTTTCCGCCTCCCCGTAAGAACCGGGGGTCGCAATATGGACTTACAGTGGTATCAGAGCCTAACTAAACTTAAACTAGCTTGGTAGTGAAGTGTAACGAAGTTCGGAACCGGAAAAATCCAAAAACCAAACTTTACAAAAACCTGAGTTTCTGTTGAAATTTTTTCTGGTCAAAATGAAAAACTTTATACTTGTAAATTCGGCTCAGGGTTTTGTGTGAACACCCAAGAAAAACGATACAGTGATTCGTCTAAACTGCCGCCCTTCCGCCGCGTGAGCCTTCTTAGACGCCGCGGAACCGCCGCGAGTTGTTGTCTTCTCTGCATCGTTTTTCGTGCAGTGTGTTTGTGTGTTGGTTTTGGGATTTTTAAAATATATTATATGTGCCCAGATTTTCCAGAAAAGAAATTTCCTTTTGGGGTCCTATAATTCCGTATTTTTTTCCGAACTTCACTGCACTTTGACTATGATGGTTATATCTGTGATGCTTGCATGTATTGAACGTCGGCTAATCGCTATAAGTCGATTAGTCGGGGTTATACATGATCTGTAATGTGCTGGAATGTGTATATGAATGTGTTGGACTGTCGCGGGTGAATAGCCGGGGTGGATGTGAGATGAGCTTTTGTTTTTCTTTCATTCATTGTAAATGTAAATTGATGTAATAATATTATTTGTTTGGCCGCACAACCGGGTCGGGGTTGTAGCCGTCATTGTATAATTCTTTTTACTATTTTTGCTCCTAGGATAGACCCATGGTGGGGTGCACAAACTACCGAGTACTTGGCGGGTAGTTTGCCGCACCCGTAGGGGTCTTGGGTGGGGTATTTGGCTATTCACCGCGACCGTGTTATCCGCTTTTCGTTTCAGGCTCGAAAGGATTGCGGATTGCTAGTATATCCAATGCATTCATCTGTGATCTGTAATGTCTATCATTGCTTACTATTTAGGCGTTGCTTATGTTTTACAGACGCGCTAGCCCAGCCCCCGCTCTGTCGTTAGTTAAGTAACCTAACGGGTAATGACGGGGCCCAGTGGCGAATGCGAATGGCATAAGCGTACGTCATATTTTGGTTGTTTTCTGCAATGGTAGGGTTAAATGATGGGACGCATTAAAAGTACTAATGCAAGAATATCACGCATTAAAAGAACTAATGCAAGATAATAAACCAAGTTTAAAGTCGTTGGAACACTTTCGAAAAACCACTCGGTTCTTTTCAAAAATAACTTTTAAATGCGGAGTTTGAGCCACTCCTTCTAAAAGCTATCTCGTTCCATCGATTAAATCAAGTTCACTACGTTCACGGTTTTGCCAAAACCATTCGTAGCCCTCCGTCGCTTCGCATGAATAGGCAATAGTATTCAAGCTATGTATTTTGGCCAAAGTCAAGGCATAGTGATTGGTAGCTATTGGGTGTTCATGTGTAGCATAGATAGATGCGTTGGTTTGGGACAGTCGTGCTGCCATTTTGGCCAAAGTCAAGGGTATGTACGGATGGATCCAAATTAACCTGGATAGTGACGGGCAGAACTTGACATGTGACTTATGATATTTTGGCCAAAGTCAAGGTCATAAGAGCATGGGGCAAAAATCCACATCGGGAGTTTCAAAAGTACTGAAACTTGCTAGATTAGCATACCATTTGGAGTGTGGTGATTCTGGTAGGATTCCTTCAGTTTCGTCACGCGATGATATTTGGATCCCGATCCTACTGTGAGTATATGCTACTCCTCGGGAAATTTCTCACTAAACGATCAATGCTATAAACCTAGTAGGTGCCTAGAAAGGTGTTAGCGGGGTTACGCCCCCAGGGAAAAGAGGTTATTTAATTAAGGAACTTCGCGAAAGCGTTGGAAAACCTCCCTCGAAGTACCGACACCGGCCTGGCTGAACGGTTAAGCAAGTATTGTGCGGTGGGATTGATCCCGGCTAATTCTTCCTTTATGGTTTGAGGAGGGATTCGAGAAACAGTGGGAGCCATCCTGTTTAGACAAATTAAAAACCATTCTAAACTTGCAAGAGCGTCATGCTGAGTGTTTCTTCTTCTCTCTCCTAATTGCAGCGACCAATCAACATGACTGGACTTAAGTTACTCCTAGATAAAAACAAGCTGACAGGGCCAAACTACAAAGATTGGCTCAGGAATGTCAAGATAGCAATCACTTATGACAAGCTGGGGTATCTTCTTACCACCAAAGCTCCCCCTGTCCCTGGTCCAACTTCCAGCGTCGCGGATAAGGAAATCCGCAAGACTTGGGAGATTGATAGCGTGAAGGCCAAGTGCCTCCTGCTTGCCTCGATGGACAACGAACATCAGAGGAGGCATGAGAATATGGACATGGAGTCCATATTGCTTCATACAAAAGAACTGTATGGAGAGCAATCACGTATCGCAAGATACGAAGCGTCGAAAAAGTTATTTTCGACAAGAATGGCCGTCGGATCATCAGTAGCCGAGCATGTGCTAAAGATGATCGGCTACATTGAGGAGCTCGCTGACCTAGGGATCACATTGGAGAGTGAGCTATATACGGATATAGTTCTCCAGTCCCTTCCTTCCACTTACGCCCAGTTTATAATGAACTTCAACCTACAAGAAAAGGAGGTTGAACTTTCAGAGCTCCTCAACCTGCTGAGGAGCGCAGAGGGCACCCTACAGAAAGGTAGGGAAACATCCACTTTGTTTGTAGGAGGATCATCTTCTTCTAGGTCCAAGGCGAAAGCCAAGGGAAAGAAGAAGAAGGCCCCCGCCAAACCAAGGGGCGGTGTTGGTAAAGTGGATACGAAGGGAAAAGGTAAAGCAACAAAGATAGCGGGGAAGCTTGTGGATAAGGAAGAATGCTTCTTTTGTCATAAGAAAGGACACTGGAAGAATGATTGCAGGGCCTGGAAGGCCAGAACACAGGAATTGAAGCAGGTTGCAGCTTCAGCTTCAGGTGTGTATGTTATTGAAAACTGTCTTTCAATAAACTCTACTTCCTGGGTATTGGATACCGGATCAGGATCTCATATCTGTAATTCTTTGCAGGCGTTGAGAAACCGTAGGGATTTGAAGGCAGGTGACATGACCCTCAGAGTTGCAAACGGAGCTAGCATGAATGCTAAAGCCGTGGGGGACTATCACCTGGGAATGTCAGATGGACATGTTTTGGTTTTGCGTAATTGCTTTTTTGTACCCAACGCAACTTGTAATATCATTTCTGTATCTTTAGTTTCTGAAGAAGGTTATGAATTTGCGTTTGTAAGTAATGTTGTAAACATTCACCTTAATCAAGTATTGATTGGGTCAGGTACTCTGAGTAATGGTATATACGTGTTAAACCAACCACAGATTTTTAATGTCCAGAATACACACAAAAGAAAGTCTCCAGAAATAAATCAGACTTTCTTATGGCATTGTAGATTGGGTCACATCAATGAGAGAAGGTTGACGAAGTTACATACAGAAGGGTATTTGAATACGTTCGAATATCAGTCGTATGCCACTTGTCAATCCTGTCTCAAGGGAAAGATGACAAAGACTCCGTTTACTGGACATGGAGTAAGAGCGGGCGAGCTCTTGGGACTCATACACAGTGACGTGTGCGGTCCAATGTCTACACATGCCCGAAGCGGACATTCTTACTTCATTACTTTTACGGATGACTTCTCAAGGTACGGTTATGTCTTCTTAATGAAACATAAGTCCGAGGCCTTTGGAAAATTCCAGGAGTATAAGAATGAAGTAGAGAAACAGACCGGCAAAAGTATTAAGATTCTAAGATCGGATCGAGGTGGAGAATACTTAAGTGCCGAGTTCCTGGACTATTTAAAAGAGAACGGAATTCTCTCTCAGCTTACTCCTCCTTACACCCCACAACATAACGGTGTATCGGAGAGACGGAACCGCACCCTATTGGATATGGTGAGGTCCATGATGAGTAACGCTGAGTTACCGCGATCATTCTGGGGGTATGCGCTAGAATCAGCCGCATACCTTTTGAACCGAGTTCCTACTAAGACTGTGCCTACTACGCCATTTGAGATGTGGTGTGGGAAGAGACCCCATCTTAATCACATTAAGATATGGGGAAGTCCAGCTTTTGTCAAAAAGCAGCATGCGGACAAGCTCGAGGCACGCTCAGTACTGTGCAAGTTTGTGGGATATCCAAAGAATTCCAAGGGATATTTCTTCTACTGTGAAGAGGAACAAAAAGTTCTTGTTTCTCGTCATGCCCACTTTCTAGAACACCAGTTCATAGAAAAAGAAATAAGTGGGAGCGCAGTAGAACTGGAAGAAATTCCAGAACCACAGACTGTTACTGAAAGCTTAGTGGAACCAGAGGGTTCAACAGAACAGGACATTCCTACGCCGCTCCGCAGGAGTAGTAGGCAGTCTCATCCGCCCGAGAGATACTGCGGTTTTCTCATAGACGGGGATAGAGAGGATTGCATCATAGATTATGATGAGCCTAATAGCTTCCAGCAGGCCGTTCAGAGCATTGACTCAGTGAAATGGCTGGATGCAATGCGGACCGAAATGGAGTCCATGTACACCAACAAGGTATGGACGTTGGACATTGCTCCAGACGGGGTAAAACCCGTAGGATGCAAGTGGATCTTCAAAAGGAAGATTGGTGTAGATGGACAGGTTGAGACCTATAAAGCTAGGCTGGTAGCAAAGGGTTTTCGTCAAAGACCTGGTTTGGACTACGACGAAACCTTTTCTCCAGTAGCCATGCTGAAATCCATTCGGATCCTTCTTGCCATTGCTGCCTTCCACGATTATGAGATCTGGCAAATGGACGTAAAGACAGCTTTTCTAAATGGAAATTTAGAGGTGTGTGTCTATATGGACCAGCCAGAGGGTTTCAATCAGAGTGGGAGCAGCGGAAAGGTGTGCAAGTTGCTTAAGTCCATCTATGGACTAAAGCAGGCATCGCGGAGTTGGAACATCTGTTTTGATGAGACGGTCAAGGAATTTGGCTTTATCAAAAATCCAGATGAACCATGCATCTATAGTAGATTTGTAGCGAGAACTGTAGTATTCCTCGTTTTATACGTGGATGACATTCTCTTAATAGGAAATGATATTCCTATGCTACAATCTGTCAAGGGGTTCTTGTCACAAAGGTTCTCCATGAAAGACCTGGGTGATGCCTCATACATCCTGGGGATCCGGATCCATCGTGATAGATCCAAGAGGATATTGGGACTTTCTCAGTCCAGGTACATCGACACCGTACTGAAAAGATTCAGTATGGAAGATTCCAAGCGCGGTAACCTACCGGCTTGTCACGGGATCACCCTCTCTAAAGAGATGTCTCCCAAGACTGATTTGGAGAGGGATCGCATGTCTATTATACCCTACGCTTCTGCGGTAGGCTCTATAATGTATGCGATGTTATGTACCAGACCGGATGTAGCTTATGCACTGAGTGTAGTAAGCCGGTATCAGTCAAACCCTGGGGAGAAACATTGGATAGCGGTAAAGAACATTCTCAAGTACCTGAGGAGGACTAAGGAGATGTTTTTGGTGTATGGCGGAAAAGACCTCCAGATTGAGGCCTTTGCTGACTCCAGCTTCCAGAGTGACAAGGATGATTCCAAGTCCATGTCGGGTTTTGTCTTTACCCTCAATGGAGGGGCGGTGTGTTGGAAGAGTTCCAAACAGGAAACCGTTGCAGACTCGACTATGGAAGCGGAATACATCGCTGCATCTGATGCCGCAAAAGAAGCTGTCTGGATAAGGAAGTTCTTAAAGGAACTTCAGGTGGTTCCGTCCATTGTTGACCCAGTACCTCTGTATTGCGACAACAACGGGGCTATAGCTTTAGCAAAGGAACCCAGGTCCCATCAAAGATCCAGGCACATCTTGAGGCGGTATCACCTGATCAGGGAGATCGTGGATCGCAAGGAGATCGTGGTTCGGAGAGTTGCTTCAGAAGACAACACTGCAGATCCATTCACCAAGGCCCTGCCCCAGACTCAGTTCGAGCGGCTTATCGAGATGATAGGTCTTCGATACGCCAGTACATGGCCTTAGTGCAAGTGGGAGATTGTTAGTGTATATGCCCTAGAGGCCATTACTGTATCATACTAGTTTGTATATTACTTAATGGATGCTTGGGATATTCACCTTGTATATACAATCTTGCTCAAAATAGTAGTATGCTACTTGGTTTGTTTCTACTTCAATGTGTACTTGTGTTTATTTCAGTTATCACTTATACGCATTAGTAGAGCCCTTAGGATCTTTGCTTGATTACCAGCGTTGTGATGGCAGTCACACTAGTGGGGGCTGGGTAATCTATAAGCACATCCTTATACAGGTCCCTAGTCGCAGGACTATCGAGACAGGGCATCGATACTCCGGAGTAGACTAGCGTATGCGCTTCTCATCCCAGTGTGGGAGATGGTCTGTCCCACAGCCATCAGTACGTCGTACTGGAGATAGTATACGGGTGCTCGTTGGGTTACGAGTACACTGGACAGGACTCGTCGGGAACTGACTAGTTGGTATTATACCTATCGTCAGTTATCAGTTCCCAGGTGACATGAGTACAGCTTAGTCCGCTGACTTGACACTGGCACTTCGCCTCAAGTGTGTTCCCACTGCACTTTGATCACTACCCTACCACGGCTCAAAGGAGTCGTGCAAACAGGTGGTGGTTGGGTGCAGTCCCGAAGCACTTGGAGGCAGTGACGGTTAGACAGGATTCGTCTCTCCCGGTATTGGGGGTTGACATCGCGCTGTGTCTAGGAGAGCCATTACACGAGTAGTCCCTGGCCAGGGCAAACGAGATATACTGGTAGGTTTCCAGTGTTATCTCAGGGTGTTTTGGGCTTCGCTCCGGCACGACTTGTACCGCTATTGGGGGACTGACGTTTACCGCCCCCTAGGCCCGCCATGCGATGTATCAGACGAACAGACCGGACTGTACGGAGACTGTCACATTCAGACTCAGTAGGAGTTCAGATGGGGTTTCACCTCGTCAGCCTTCTTGTCGACATCTACCTGGGGACCGTTACGCACAGCTAGTGCCGCTTGCGGTCTGTGGTTAAACCTACTGCCAGCGTAGTGTCGAGTCTTTAGAGTCCCACACAGAGGGTATTCGCCTCTGGGCAAAACAGAGTAGAGGTCGCATGGTTTTGCGACAGGGTTCGTTCTCATCCGCGCACTTGTGCACGTTTGGAGTCCGGACGGATTTTACCAGCGGGCTCTGGTTTGAGCCGGATACTGGTATAGTATTTGGGGTTGCTTTTATCTCTCAGTATTCATGTTCCTCGGAACAAGAATGCAGGTGTGTATGCACAGTTCTTTTTGAGGAGGAGGAAGATGATTTTTCATTAGGGTTTCGGAACGGGTGCGTATGCACAGTTGACAGTTGTATTTTTTCCAAACCCTAATGGATTTGTATTATATCATTTAATAATATATAATAAAATGAAATTGTGTCATGGTTAGTTTTTGTTGACTTGTTGACCATGGTTGACTTGTTGACCATGGTTGAACATTTGACCATTATCATTACAAGAGAAAGATGCTCTTGATTCTTGCATTTTCATTTAATGCTTGTAATGATATTAGTCATTCTAAAACTTTCCATCAACCTTTTCATTTTGATTATTATTATTTGATAATTCATTTTCTTTTTGCATTATGGTTGCAAGAAAGGAAATGATAGCTCATTCTATCATATTCACTCTCTCTCTTCACTTCATCTTCTTCTTCTTCCTCTAGTCAAGAGAAACCTTCTCATGAGTTGAGAATTCTTCTCTTGAAAAACAAAAGCAACCCTTAGACACTCTCTACTCACTCTAGGATCAAGGGTTTAGCAAGCCGGCGATTCTAGTTCACTCCAAGTACGAGAAAGAGCCCAAAGGTCGAGCCTTCGAGGTGGATCCATCTTCGACGGAAGAAGGCGACAAAGGAGAACCATCAACCTCTACAAAGTTTGAAGACGAAGGAGTTCAAGTCTAGGTATAACCATCTTCATCCGAGTAGCTAACTCTCTTTAGCATAGTTTGCTAGTTTTAGTTTAGACAACGATCCCGACCATAGTTTAGTCCATGTTGCCTCTTGCGATAAAAATTCGTTTTTTATACCGTTTCCGCCTCCCCGTAAGAACCGGGGGTCGCAATATGGACTTACACCAACATGTAACTATAAGACAGTTTAAAGAGACTAGTGTACATGTTAAGATAAAGAGCAACCAGATAGCATACTATCATATCGAGCAAGAAGGTCATCTCTATATATGTCCAAGCATCCAATATAATATACATCATCTGTACAATACTGGCCTCTAGGGCATACATACAACTAACATAGCGAGGCTCTGATACCGCTGTAAGTCGATGTTAGACACCCCACGTATTGCGGGGAGGCGGAATAGGTAAAACAATCATTTTGTTTAAAACAAACATCCACTAACTTACGGATCTTTGCTAAATCTTAACTAACAACATCATAGGAGGGATTAGCTACTATAAAAGAAGATTATACTTAATGAACCAAGTCCTTCTTCTTCTCGATGACCACCTCCTCGTCGGCCTCCTCTTTGTAATAGAAGATCCACCCGAGAGCTATGGTATCAGAGCACAACGGGGGTGAGTTGCCAACTCGTGAATAGTAAATAACATATGCAGGTAATCGCAAGTATGCACGTACAACACGAATCTAACATATGTAGGTTAAAAGCAATAACAGGTCATATGAATGCAATAGTCATGAAAGGTACGCTAACAGGTACAACTAATACATGAAGCAATAATAATATGACAATCTGTATGCAGTAATCATGTAAGGTACTATATCGGTACTACTAATACATGAAGAAATGATATGAATAAAGGTATGCAAATGCAACAGTCATGGAAGGTACTCTAGCAGGTACACTAATGCATGCAGCAGTGCATAAACAGTAAATGTGGAGTATGGGGTGAAACATGTCATTACCATGGAATCCTGACATCGTGGTAGGATCAATCCATCAAGACAATCCAAATCCCAAATTCTCAAATCAGCCCCCAAATTGGCTCTCATATCATATAAGTCTCACAAATCTTGAATGTACAACATCAAGTAAATCTCATATATCCTGAATGTACAAAATCAAGTGAACCTCTTATATCCTAGGTATATTTGCATGAATGAATATGATGATGTATATAAATTGATATGTATATATATATATTAGCGTCCCACTCCACTAATATATATATATATATATATATGCATATATAACAGTGTCCCACTCCACTGTTATATATACTTAGGAGTAAAATATCATGAAAACAATGTGTCCAGCATCGACACAGGAATACTGATCTATCAGGTGCTGTCACCATGATTGGCACCGTGATATGTACTTATCACACGCTATCCGAAAAGCCCGCTCGCCTTTCTCTGACCCTCGCCTTTCTACGTATCCATACGTACATGACCCCCGTCGGTATCCCCATGATAACCGCCGAGTCATTGGTAATGTCACCGGATGGTATAGTTCCCCTGCCAGGCTCAACGGCATGTTACATCGACCTTCTTACCCTGGGGTACCTCCGGGCCCCACCATGTACCCTCATACGGCTCACGACTCCACCTCGCATGGGGTATATATATTCGAACCGATAAATCTCATGGTGGATTCTGAAATATCATATCAAGGGAAACCGGGTTTTTCAAATAATGCATAATTTCATGAAACTACTACGGTCCCCAAATCCAGAAAACATCATGAAGAATCCATATCTCAATGCGAAAATCCATAAATAAAATATACGCAACATAAAACTGTAATGTAAGCATATAAAGGAAAAGCCGCTAATTAACTGCAACAAGTTAATATTATATCATGCGGTTCCTAACTTCTCCAATTCTAAATAACATCAATTAAAGGTAAACATGTAGCTAAAGCCAGATATATGTGTAAATATAAAGGTATAGCAAGGTATACATGTAGCTATGTCATTATATGTGTATGTACCTATTGCTAATGGTACAATACCCTATAGGTATCTGGTATCTAGCATGTAAGCAAGTCAAGGTATATGTGTAAGCATATAGGTATACAGGTATGCTATATATCATATGCGTAATGAATATGAATCAGTGTCACAATGTCCCTAACCAACAATATCATATTTATAAGGGTGTTGTGCGTGACATGGCAATTATTGACGGTGTGTGTGGCATACAATGAGTGCTCGTGCAACATAAGCCGTCAATAATAGTGCAGTGTCCTAAGGATACTAGTCCAGGAACAAGTAACTAAGCAATAGGATGAAAGTGCAACTCTATAAATGCAATAGATTATGCAACAAAACAATATCTCTAGCCCAGACGCATAACGCCATGCGGGCGATTCCCCTGTAGATGTTAAATTTACTCACCACTCCTGGCTAAGTGAAGCCAACCACCTGTTTTCCCTTCGTCGCAGCGTCCGAAGTCCCCGCCTGCGAACCTAAAACAATAACTCGATAAAACAAGTGTATATTAGAAATAAACCTAAAATACGTACAAACTACATTAGACCGACGCAGCAAATCAAAACTTACTCTCAAGTGTCCGTATTGTGGCTAACGTGCGTAGCGACACGACAAAAACAACTCAAGAGCAAAACCACACAAAGTGCACGATCCGTGTCGTATAACGTATCGTGCTTAGACGTAACACAAGAAACTACCTAGGTGATCCCAAATTTCGTATACAGAGAAAACTAAACAAACAAATAGAACCAAACACACCCAAACCACAACATAGACTTACCCACAAAAACCCAAACCCTAAATCCAACCCAAAACCGACGTCGCCGGAATTCCCTTCAAGTCGCCGGCCGGGTCCGAGCTCCAAGGGTCCGGGCTCCAGGTGAAGGCCTATGGTCTCAGGTACAACACAAATACATTGTTTAGTTTTCTAGTAAAATCTCGGGGTCACAGCAGGTCACAGATATCAATTACGACACTAAAAATATGATATTTCCCACAAAACTAAACTTTACTATCTAAACTGACACTAAAAGGCTACACATCACTACCACAACATAAATAACAAATAGAGATCATTACATATCCTCAAGAACTCAAAGAACCAAGCTATCCAAGTTCCTAGGCATCCAAGAGGCAAATCCAAGAAAAAGTTGTGATTTTGATGAAGTTTGTGATGTTTAGTGATGGATTTGTGTAGAAATGGTGAAGAGAAGCTAAGTGTTCAGTTTGAAATAGAAAGAGATGAAGAATTAAGTGAGAAAGAATGAGAGAGTGTAAGGAAAAGAGAGAGGGAGGTGAATGTAGGGAGAGAGTGAGAGGTGAATGCACCATTAGCCTTAACTCACCATTAATGCATTCATACAAGTCACCATGCCACCTCTTCACACAAACAAAACCCAAGTAAATATCTCTCTCCTTCTCACAACAACTAGAAAGAGGATTAAGTTAAGGATTAAAGAAAAGAATGGATTTAAAAAAACAAAGGATTGGATTAGGGTTAAGTGTCGTGGTTGCTAATACTAGTTTATCACAAACAAACCCTCACTTTTACGTGCACACGTGCCTGCATGCCCATAATAAATAATATTAAAATAATAATTTAATGTTATAAAATGTGAGGAACCCGAATTGGTAAACTTTTTACAGTAAACCCGCATTACCGTCTAAACTTACACTACCCGAAATCTAAGGCGTTACAATCTCCCCCCTTATAAAAATTCGTTCCCGAATTTCAAATTGTCACTAAGCATACCTTCAAAGAGGTGGGTACAGAACTCCCAAATCTCGTTCGCAGCCTTCCAAGTGATCACCTCACTACATGGCTACGTCCAACAAAACCCTCCACAGATGGCAAGACCCTTGACCGAAGTTTCTCCACCTGTCGAGCCACTAACACAATTGGCTGCCGGTGAACGAAAAGATTGCGTCTAAACTAAATGGGCTGGTGCTGAATCATGTGAGAAAGTCATGAAGGTAATTGCAAAGTATCTACACAAGGAATACGGGGTGAATACTAAATAATATGGGCGGAAGTGCCAAGTTAAAGGCAACGAAACTAACCCGCTTGAGAATCTCAAAAGGACCTACAATCCTGGGATAAGCTTCCCAAAACTCAACACGTCATTCATGGGAAATTCCTTAGGAATACATGATTTCCTACTGCGAACTCAAGACTGCGACCATCACGGTCGACATAAGACCTCTGTCTGCACTGGGCTGTCCTCATCCTGACCTGAACAACCTGGATCATTTCCGAAGCCTCTAGACTAGTTGAGGTCCAAAATCCTACTTACGCAGAGTTAGGAAAACAGACTGGAGATCGACACCACCTAACAAACAAAAATAAAGGTTTCCAATTGGAGTGTCTCTTGATAACAGCTATCGAAGGAGAACCCTAACAATGGCAAGTGACGATCCCAACTGCCAACAACAATTAGTACGTACACACAAGTATATCCTGCAGAGTCGGTATAGCCCGCTCTCACAAAACCATCATCCTGCGGATGGAAAAATGGAGCTAAAGCTCAACCAGTACCCAAGGTTTTCCTGAAACTCCTGCCCAAGACGGCAAGCGAACATGGTGCCTCTATTGGATACAACACAAGAAGGAACTCCATGCAAACGCACCAACTTAACAAAGAACAGCTGAGCAAACCGAGTAAAACCGGACAAAAAACACCAAATGGAGTCACACCCCGTCTAAACCTGGGTGGACACCACAATGACATTCTTGGAGATCTGCTCCCATTCCCACTCCGGAAACGGTTAAAGGTCGCAACTTTCCAGCCGGTCTCAGATGCTCAACCTAAGCTCACAACAAGACAAACACCTTGAAATGAAATCCAAAACTTCACTCTTCATTCCTGCCTACCCGTAACTATCTCACAAGTCACGTCAATTGTTGGTGGAACTTGAATGAACACCGAAAGCTGACTGATGTGCCTGCTCTAGGATTTCTTGTCTCTGCCCATCAGCAACAGGTACACACAAACGCGTCCCTAAACGTAGCATACCCTAGTCATAAATCAAGGACTCCGAATCTTTACCCTGCCGACGAGCAAACTCATCCTGAAACCCTACTGATCTAGACTCGATATGCGGTACTCATAGACGAACGGACCGGACTGTACGGATATTGTCAGGCCCCTAATAACTTGACATTCAGTGTCGGCATGAAACCTATCACCAACTGAGAAACTACCGATCCTAGATCGGTAATTCTCGTCTACCCGGGCCGAGGATTTCTGGTGATGGCCACCCGTGCACTCCACGATATCAACCCCCAATATACCGGGAGAGACGAATCCTCTAACGATCCGCTCACTGCCTCCATATGGCTCGAGATTGTACCCAACTAAAACCTATTTGCACGACTCCTTTGAGCCGTGGTAGGGTAGTAATCAAAGCACAGTGGGAACTCACACGAGACAAATGACGATCTTAGGTCGATAGACTAACCTGTACACATGTCACCAGGGAACTGCTATCTGACAATAGGTATAATATCAACTAGCATGTTCCCGGCGAGTCTGTCCGGTGTACTCATAACCCAATGAGAACCAGTATACATCTTAGGTGAACCAACTGACACCAATGGCTTGTGAGACCGGCCACCACCCCTCGTCGGGGTCTCAATCAGTATACACTAGTCTATTCTTATAGTATCGATGCCCAGTCTTGAAACTCCCACGACTAGGGACACTTTAAGGATGTGCTTATAGACCACCCAACTCCCACGTATATGATTGCCATCATACTGTTGGTACTCAAGCATGAATCCTATGGGCTCTATCAACATGTAATAGTGATCTGTAATGTCATCTGAAGCATGTACACGATGATAAAGACAAACCAGATAGCATACTATCATCTTGAGTAAGACTATTCTACCGGTATAAGTCCTCCCTCAATCATTGCAATCACGTGCCTGCGATCTAATAATTGACTTGAGGGCACTATAGCCAACAATCTCCCACTTGAACTTAAGGCTAATTATTGCGATGTCGCATACTCACAGCCCGTGTGATAACGAACACCCAACTTCTCTACTAATCATATTCACAAAGCTCGTTTGTAAAACTATTGCGTTCGAAAAATAGCCTCAGTGAGTGGATCCGCTCCAATGTTTCTTTCTATGTCTCTCATTATCTCAAGTTCATGGAGAAAGCCATCTCCCTAAATGAGCAATACCTGTCTTAGAATATGTCTGGATATCTGATGGGACCCAGTTCAAAAATGAACTCCAAATCCATTATACTTCTTAGACTGTATCGTCAACTGAATTTAATCAGTATCCTGCACCATGCCTCTCTCAGTACCCGCTTGGACCACCTTTTCAAACTACCGCCCCTTAAAAGAGGGAAAACTATATCTCTGACTGTCACTCTGTCATCTAGGTCACCTTGGAAGCCTGGAATGATAACCGTCTCCCGAAGGAGGCTGTCATTACCAAATCCCTAGAACATCTACTTATGTTCATAAACTTCTTCCGAACGTTTCTCCAGGATTGGATTAATATATCAACTTATTGTATCTAGTGCAAAAACAATATCTGGTGTGGTACTTGACATCTCATGATTGACTCAATTGCCTGTGAAAGTGATATGCCAATAATGTGTAGGGTTACTAGGCACTCTAACAAGGTTCTACAAGGCATCAACATGCCCGATTAAAATTTTAGCCGTGTCGAACAACCCTAAACAAGATCTTTGCTAGATAATTAGGGTTACACATGCAAGTAAATAACATTTACTACTAAGTGAATACGAAATACAACCTTTGTAGATCGGTCCTTCACTTCTAAAGCTCCTTGTCGTAGTCCCTTCGCTGCGATCATGGTTCTCCCAGGCTCTTGCATGGCTTCACGAGAGGAAAGAAGCATCCTTGCTTGAAGTCTTCGAGGCCGAAGATGATCTACGTCGAGGGAATACGAACTCAAGCTTCTACTTCACTAACTAGAGAATTAGTGAAGCAAACACCCTAAACTAAAGTGCTAGTCTAGTAGAGGATGATGAAATAGGAAATAGGTACACTTTAGAATTTCTTTTCTCATTATATATCTCTCTCTTTATCAAACCCTAGCAAGCATTTGAAGGAGGAAGAAGATGAGCTCAATAAAATGAGAATGAAAACTAACTAAGAGAGAGAGTGAACCATGGGTGAGTTTATATCATATATTAACTCATGTAGAGACATAACCATGGCTACATCATAATGGTTAGGTTAATTAATATCTCAAGTAAAACAAAACCAGTAGACTAAGTCAATGCAACCCTAAGCTTCATGAAGCTTCATGCATGTGAGCTCATCATCCACTAATTTTAGAATTACTTTAAATATAAAAACCTAGCACTATAATTAGTATGGTATAAGTCTTATACACCTATGTAAGTTGTATCAACAACCATGATACATCATGAACACAAATAAATATATATCACATATATATTAAGTTGTGCACAAGTGAGAAAAACAAATGCTTAAGTGAACCAATGTTAGTTAGTGTAAATTAGTATATCATATATACAATTATACACTAAATTATTAAATCAACACTTGACTTAATAATCCGGTTATATCTCATATAACCGACTAACATCCAATGTATCGACTTATCGAATCAACACTTGATTCGATAACCCGGCTATATCACATTTAACCGACCGATACAAAAAGTCGCGAGAATAGAATACGGTATCACATACACGCATTATTCTCGGTCCCACACATATCGTATACGTGCTCCTATTTCGTTTTGCCTGAGCCAGTAAAACCTCTATGTCGGACTCTAAAGACTCGTCAATACGCCGGCAGTAGGTGATGATCACATCAAGCACCCACAAGCCGTCAGCGGTACTAGCTGGACGTAACGGCTACCCGGGTATTGAGCGATCAGAAGAACAGCAAGCAAGCCCGCTCCAACTCCTGCAAAAGCCTAACGGTAACACTTCCCGTACAGTCCGGTCTCCACATCTGATATGTCGCATATCAAGTCTAGGGGTGGTAAACGTCAGACCCCAATAACCGATAAGTCATGCCGATGTGAGGTTCATAACGGGTCGAGAAACTACTGGTAACACTTACCAGTAAATCTCTAAATCAGCCCTGGCCAGAGACTTCCCTGTTATGGCCAATCGAGCACAGCGCAACATCAACCCCCAATACCGAGAGAGACCAAACCCCTCCTATCGCTCATTGCCTCCATTTGATTCAGGACTGTACCCAAAAACCACCGTTTTGCACGCCCTCTTGGACGTGGTAAGGTGGAAATCAAAGCACAGTAGGAATCACACAAGACTTTATGATGATCTCGGGTCTACAGACTAACCTGCACAAGTGTCACCAGAGAACTGCCATCTGACGTGAGGTATAATAACATCTGGGAGTTCTCGGCGAGTCCGTCCAGTGTACCCAGTCTTCACTGATCACCCGTATACCATCTCTGATGTCAAACACCAAGGGATATGGGATCATCCATCGCCCATCTATATGGATCGAGAAGGTATACGCTAGTCTACTCTGGTATATCGATGCCCTATCTCGATACACCCACGACTAGGGACATTAAAGGGTGTACTTATGGACTACTCTGTCCCCACTAGTATGATCTTCATCATAGTCCAGGTAGTCAAGTACACATCCTAAGGGCTTTACCAACATGTAATAGAGAGACAATCAGTGTACACGTTAAGGTAAAGAGTAACCAGATAGCATACTGTCATATCGAGCAAGAAAGTCCTCCCTATATATGTCCAAGCATCCACTAGAATATACATCTCATGTATAGTAATGGCCTCTAGGGCATACATATAACTAACAATCTCCCACTTGCACTAGGGCCATCTGATAACAGTGGTTGTAGTATCTCATACTCAACCATCCCATAATAGTCTCTCTCTGGGAAAATGCCTTTGTGAGTGGATCCGCTGTGTTGTCCTCTGAGTCTACTCTCCTAACCTCTATCCCCTGGAGATCTACCATCTCCATGATCAGGTGATACTGCCTTAGAATATGTCTGGATCACTGATGGGACGGGCATTCCTTGGCATAAGCCACAACTCCATTGTCAAACAATGGAAGGAACGAAGTTCATCTCATGAACTAATATACATCCAGACTGTCTCTTTGGTAGCATCTTTGGTAGCGATGTATCTAGCCTTTATCGTCTAGTATGCCACGGTATCTGTCTTGGAACTCTTCCAACATACCGTCCCTCTACTGAGAGTAAAGACAATGCCTGTGACTGACTTTCAGTCGTCCTTATCACTTTGGAACCTTTCCAGTGATTCTTCCCAGGATCGATTGATACCATCTCACTACAACTAGTGAGAATCCTAACATCCAATTACATCTATCTCATAGATCAAAACACAGGATTTAGGAGATATCACTTTGATCCTATATGGAGATTCCTTGTGATAAGCGGAGATTGACCGAGCGTAGCATAAGAAACTATTTCCTTATCAAGGGTATGTCATCAACGTAGTCTACAAGGATCACCACCATACTCTCCATTACCTTTTTGTATATACAAGGTTCAACTACCATTTTGATGAAGTCAAACTCTTTGACTACCACATCAAAACAGATGTTCCAACTCCGCGATGCCTGTTTTATCACATAAAACATCTTGCACCCGTTTCCGCTGCTCCCACTGTCTACGAAGCCCTCTGACTGTGTACTTATAGACGCTCTCTTCCAAAATATCATTTAGAAAAGCAGTCATGACACCCAACCACCAGATATCGTAGTTATGGTATGTAGCAGTGGCAAGTAGGATCTGGATGGACTTAAGCATAGCTTTAAAAGTCACAACCTTTCCATGTACACCAAGTAATCTTCTCAAGATATACTTGCTCCTGATGGAGATTTAACCCTTCAGATAAAGCAACAAAAGTCCATACTTTGTTGGTGTATAAGGATTCCATCTCAGATCGTTAAGCATCTAGCCATTCTTACAGAGTCCCATTCCTGATGGCCTGCTCGAAACTAGTTGGGTCATCATCTCATGATGCATTCCTCGCTCCCACTGTCATAGAGAAATCGAAGTATCTCTCAGGTGGATGAGGAACCCTACTAGATCGGCGGAGAGGCTGAGGTTCGCTGGAAAATATTGAATCCTCCGGTTCTACCGAATCATCAGCTGCAGTTTTTTTGGCTGGAACTCCTTCCAGTTCTATCTCATGACCACTAATTTCTTCTCCAGAAATTCCTTTTCACAAAGGTGGCATGCTGAGAAACAAAACATCTTTTGTTCCTCGGTTAGGTAGAAGATATTCCCTTACGAATGCTTGGGATATCCAACAAACATTCACATCGCTGACTTTGCCTCGAGCTTGTCCGGATTTTTCTTTTCAGACATAGGCCGGACAACCCCAAATCTTAACAAACTTAAGATATAGGCTCTTCCCTTTCCATATCATATATGAAGTGGTATGCAACTGATTTGATTTGAACCCTATTCAATAGGTATGCAGCTTCTCAAGTGCACAACTCCCAAAAGGAAATAGAAAATTCAGTAGTACTCATCATAGAGCACACCATATCACATAGGGTGCTATTGCTCCGCCCCGATATACCATCGTGCTATGGTGTATACGGAGGAGTAATGCTGAGAGAGAATCTCATTCCCCTTTAGAATAGTCCAGGAATCCCGTGCTCAAGTATTCTCCTCCCTGATCACATCAAAGGACATAATACTTATACCCGTTTTTGGTTCTCTACTTCTAACTTGTATTCTGTGATTATCTAAAAAGTTTCGGACTTGTGTTTCAACAGGAACATATGTCTGAATCTTGAGAGATCATCAGTGAATGTAATGAAGTACAAAGAACCGGTCCTGGCATATGTAGACAGGGGACCTTCATACATCAGCATGTATCAATCCCAAGAGTTCACTAACTCTTTCTCTGTTTCCATTAAACGGAGCTATGGTCATCTTAACTTTGTGACATGACTGGCAAGTTTCACAAGATGTAAATTCAAACTGATTTAAATATGCATCTTTATGTAACTTCAGCTAGTCGTGCCTCATTGATATAACCTAGTCTATAATGCCTCAAGAAGGATTCGTTCATTTCTGAACTCTTCCTCTTGTGTGCGTTCCATACGTTAAGAACTGTGGTTTGATTTAGAACGTATATGCTTTTAGATAGCGTACCTGAACCGATCAACTCTTGATATAGGAAATGTTCAAAACATTATCCAACAATACAAAATTATATCCTTCATTACTAAATAAAGAGACTGATATGATGTTGTACATCAGGTTCGGTATTTAATAATATTCGTTCAGAATCAATGTATTTCGATAATACAGGGTGATAGCTGCCAACATTTTGGCTGCAACAATTGCACTGTTTCCAACTCTTGAAATTTTATCACCCGTTCTCAGTTCTCTACCTATCTGTAGCCTATGTAACAGATTACATATGTGGGATCCTGATCCGGTATCTCATACCCAGGACGTAGAGGAAACTGAAAAACAGTTCTAGGTAATGAACACACCCGAAGAAGATCCATCATCATGCACTTTCTTCGTTTGGGCGGCACGGGAATCCTGGTAATCCCCTATTTCCTGCTCGGTCTTATAAAAGTTATAAGTTGGAGCGGGACCAACGTTCCCCAGCACAGTATACAAGCGGGTTCGGACAATACATCCGTATTATTATCTTGATTAAGGCATGACATGGTCGCTACCTGGAGAGTGAGAAGAAAACACTTTAGCATATGCTCTTGCAAGATCAGATTGGTTATTATTTTATCTAATCAGGATGGCTCCCACTGTTTTTATCAAATCTTCTTTCAAACCCTAAAAGGAAAGACTAGCCGGGATTAATTACACCCTACAATTTCGCCAATCTTTCAGCTAGGCCAGTGTCGGTACTTTGAGGGAGGTTCCCCATGCTTTCGCACGGACCTAATTAAAGTAAACCTCGTTTTCCCAGAGACGTAACCCCGTCGAAACCTTTCTAGACACCTACTTGATCAGCTAATTGTCCTGTGTAAAACTCTTCCAGGCGTAACAATTACTCGCAGTGGGTATCGGGATCCAACTATCTCATAGAAGGTATGCAATCTCATTGCAAATTTCAACGCTTGAAATTCCCGATAATATTTTACCCTAAACGATCTATGACCTTGACAAGGTCAACAAACCATACACCGTAAGTCAAGTTCAACCCGTCATTACTTGATTGAATTAAACCCACCCGCACGACCCTTGACAAGGTCAACAAGGCCATACGACTATCTTAATCCAATCTGCATCATATGCATAAGCAGATAAATACTAGTCAGCTACCGCACACTACGTATTGACAAGGTCAACAAACGCAGCACGAATACTAAGCAGGACTTATCTGAAATGACGGAGGGCTACGACAGGTTTTTTCTGAAAACCTATTGCGTAATGAACTTGATATCGTTGTAGAATCGAATGAATTTTGAAATGGAGTGATTTTGAGGCTTTCATTAGTTTTGCTAAAGAGGTCACACCCGGTGAAGGGATCTCGGCTCTTTCCTTATGGAATAAGGTGCAGGATATATCATATATATCGCTATGCAAAGCAAAACTCTTAAAACAATCAAAGACAAACCGAGTGTTGTAGCATCTGCCAGTTTTGCTAAATAGGTCACTCCCGGTGAAGAGATCTCGGCTCTTTCCTCATCGAATAAGGTGCAGGATATATCTTATATATCGCTATGCAAAGCAAAAACTGTGGCTACCCTTTTTTTGAAAATTTGATTCTACAACATCTTTTAGGTTTCTTTTCTTTCATTAATCACATTAATGAAGTCCCATCATTTAAGTCACCTAAACATCACAAATAAATACGACGTACACTTATGCCATCCGCATTCGCCTCGATGTCCCCTCGTGCACCGTTAGGTTAGGTAACTAACGGCAGAGCGGGGCAGGGCATGCGCGGGTGTAAAACATAAGTAACGTCTATATAATATATCATATATACTATATACAGTATCCATCTCAACATATCAAATGATCACATCACAGATATCGCAGCAGAAGAAACATATGAAACATTGGATATACAAGGACGTCCGTGTTTTATTTTGAGCCTCTATAAAACACGGATTCCACGGTTGCGATGAATAGCCAAACCCACATCCCAAGACCCCTACGAGAGCGGCAAGCAACCCTACCAATTCTAGAGTTAGGAGACCCGGACTCGACTCCTCGAGTTGGTCTCCCGCTGTACCCTAGAAACCGGTTACTTTTGGTCCCCTCCTTGGGTCTACCTAATGCGGAAAAGTAAATAATATACAAATGGTGACATCAACCTCATCCCGGAAGTGCCCCAATAAAAGAATATTACATACATTTTTAAAAATTGTCGAGAGTGGGGGTCATTATCAATGTTTCGGGGTTCGATCGGATTTTTAACTTCGTAAACACGTCACCTAATGCTCTAGCTAGTCTCTGATACCACTGTAGGGTAACTGGGCACTCTAACAAGGTTCTACAAGGCATCAACCATACCCGATTAAAATTTTAGCCGTTCCGAACAACCCTAAACAAGATCTTTGCTAGATAATTAGGGTTACACATGCAAGTAAATAACATTTACTACTAAGTGAATACGAAATACAACCTTTGTAGATCGGTCATTCACTTCTAAAGCTCCTTGTCGTAGTCCCTTCGCTGTGATCATGGTTCTCCCGGGCTCTTGCATGGCTTCACGAGGCGAAAGAAGCGTCCTTGCTTGACGTCTTCGAGGCCGAAGATGATCTATGTCGAGGGAATACGAACTCAAGCTTCTACTTCACTAACTAGAGAATTAGTGAACAAACACCCTAAACTAAAGTGCTAGTCTAGTAGAGGATGATGAAATAGGAAATGGATACACATTAGAATTTCTTTTCTCACTATATTTCTCTCTCTTTATCAAACCCTAGCAAGCATTTGAAGGAGGAAGAAGATGAGCTCAATAAAATGAGAATGAAAACTAACTAAGAGAGAGAGTGAACCATGGGTGAGTTTATATCATATATTAACTCATGTAGAGACATAACCATGGCTACATCATAATGGTTAGGTTAATTAATATCTCAAGTAAAACAAAACCAGTAGACTAAGTCAATGCAACCCTAAGCTTCATGAAGCTTCATGCATGTGAGCTCATCATCCACTAATTTTAAAATTACTTTAAATATAAAAACCTAACACTATAATTAGTATGGTATAAGTCTTATACACCTATGTAAGTTGTATCAACAACCATGATACATCATGAACACAGATAAATATATATCACATATATATTAAGTTGTGCACAAGTGAGAAAAACAAATGCTTAAGTGAACCAATGTTAATTAGTGTAAATTAGTATATCATATATACAATTATACACTAAATTATTAAATCAACACTTGACTTAATAATCCAGTTATATCTCATATAACCGAGTAACATCCAATGTATCGACTTATCGAATCAACACTTGATTAGATAACCCGGCTATATCACATATAACCGACCGATACAAAAAGTCGCGAGAATAGAATACGGTATCACATACACGCATTATTCTCGGTCCCGCACATATCATATACGTGCTCCTATTTCATTTTGCCTGAGCCAGTAAAACCTCTATGTCGGACTCTAAAGACTCGTCAATACGCCGGCAGTAGGTGATGATCACATCAAGCACCCACAAGCCGTCAGCGGTACTAGCTGGACGTAACGGCTACCCGGGTATTGAGCGATCAGAAGAACAGCAAGCAAGCCCGCTCCAACTCCTGCAAAAGCCTAACGGTAACACTTCCCGTACAGTCCGGTCTCCTCATCTGATATGTCGCATATGAAGTCTAGGGGTGGTAAACGTCAGACCCCAATAACCGATAAGTCGTGCCGATGTGAGGCTCATAACGGGTCGAGAAACTACTGGTAACACTTACCAGTAAATCTCTAAATAAGCTCTGGCCAGGGACTTCCCTGTTATGGCCAATCGAGCATAGCGCAACATCAACCCCCAATACCGGGAGAGAAGAAACCCCTCCTATCGCTCATTGCCTCCATGTGATTCGGGACCGTACCAAAAAACCACCGTTTTGCATGCCCTCTTGGACATGGTAAGGTGGAAATCCAAGCACAGTGGGAATCACACAAGACTCTATGACGATCTCGGGTCTACAGACTAACCTGCACAAGTGTCACCAGAGAACTGCCATCTGACGTGAAGTATAATATCATCTGGGATTTCTCGGCGAGTCCTACCAGTGTACCCAGTCTTCACTGAGCACCGTATACCATCTCTGATGTCAAACACCATTGGATATGGGATCATCCATCGCCCATCTATATGGATCAAGAAGGTATACGCTAGTCTACTCTGGTATATCGATGCCCTGTCTCGATACACCCGCAACTAGGAAAATTAAAGGATGTACTTATGGACTACTCTATCCCCACTTGTATGATTTGCATCATAGTCCAGGTAGTCAAGTACACATCTAAGGGCTTTACCTACATGTAACAGAGAGACAATTAGTATACACGTTAAGGTAAAGAGTAACCAGATAGCATACTATAATGTCGAGCAAGAAAGTCCTCCCTATATATGTCCAAGCATCCACTAGAATATACATCTCATGTATAGTAATGGCCGCTAGGGCATACATATAACTAACATCATGCACATCCCTCTCCCCTTTAGTCTGTAAGACACCTTCAAAGAGGGTGACTCCATCACCTGCAGGTACACCACCATGCCAGGAGTCGTCCATTCTAAAACACATTTACAATGCTGTCTAAGTACCCAGATTGGGAAACTACCCAAATCTAGATCTAAAACTATAGATCTAGTAACCAGAATGCCTGATATAATATCCAAATCCTATGTGGAGAAACCGCTGTGTTACAACCACAGTATAACTGATCGAAGTATAAGAATTTCACTTCCTATAAAGTGTATATCATCCAAATACCACGATATCATACCCTACTTCCTTCTTAACAGATCCATCCTCTATTCTGATGAAGTCAAAACCTTTGACTCTCACATCAAAATAGATGATCTATCTCCGCTATACCTACTTTAGTCTATAAATACACACAAGCTACTTGTCCACTTTGCTTCCGCTGCTCCCACTGACTACAACAACCCTCTGGCAGAGTCATATACACGTGCACTTCTAATGCTAGTCTAGAACGATGCTATACTCATCCTCATGCCGGGTCTCATATTCTAGAACAACAGTAATGGCAAGTCTGGGTAAATAAGAACCTCCCTTTCACCGTCTTTAAGGATACCGAAGTATCTCTCGGGCGCCTGAGGTTACCCACCATATCTATGGAGTAGCTAATGGAATGTCAAACCCTGATTGAATCTTTAGGTTCTATTAAATTTTCAATATTCGTTTGTGGTTCTGGAATCACTTTCAGTTCTACCATACTCCCACTACTGTTTTCTGAAAAAGTCCATTATACTAAAACTGTGGCGAGTCAAGAACAATATCACTATTGATCTTCCGGATGGTAGAAAGTTAACCCTCGTCATAGCCCGGGATAACCCACAAACTGCCATTACAGAAACGTGCCTTGAGTTATCCAGAGTCTGGTTTTAAGCATAAGCCGGACAACTCCATATACCTTAACATCGTTAAGATATGAACCATTCTATATACAATATAGAAACAGAGGCACTGATTTAATTGGAACCAGATTCAAATCATGCAGCTGTCTCCAGTGCATGTCAACTAAATGGAGAGAGACCGATCAGCATTACTCAACTTAGGAGTGCATCCAGATATGAGTAACTTGAAAGAGAAGCAAGTTCTCAAAACCATTACTATCAACTGAATACCAAACACAAGTATCTACATCTTCGATCACCTTGAAGAATCCCGATACTTGCATCACGTAGTTCTCTACTTTATTCTTGTACCTATAACTTCTCAAAACTTGGACATTGTATTTCTACGAAACACTTGTCTAAGACTGGAGAAGTCACAGGTAAACAGAATATAGTACGAGGACCAACCCCTCTATCCTAATGGACACTGGACAACATACAATACTTTGTATAAGTCCCCTGAGTCGAATAACTCAAACCCTGTGCGTCGTAGGTTGAAAACTGTACTATGGTTAAAAAGAATTACACCGCTGTTTAATGCTCCTTACCCAATCATCAACTGATATAGGTAAATGTCATAGACATAATTTCAAAAAGTTATATCTCACTTTATAAAATAAACGTACAGATATATCAGTTTGAAATTGGTGCATAACAACGGATATTCAAAACCAAATATTTGCCGTCAGGCAAAACCCAAGGTGATTTCCTCAAATATCACCAATTACAATGAATTCCGATATAATGAGGATATAATCACCGAATTCCCAACAACTTACTCCCACTCATCATCTGTAAAACCATATAGAAGTGAGAATCAAACCTGGTAAATACATACCCTGGAGTAAGGATCTAATTGGGAAATCAGTTTTCAATTAATAACGCATAGTGAAACTGAAACATGAAAATGTTTCGAAGGGGTAGCGAGTATTCCTAGTAATGCCACCTCCATTATCCATATCCGTGACTGTAACCATATATTTCTTTGCCGTCTCTCCAAATCCCTTTATTTGTCTTTACTCATTACCTTCTGTACACCACCCCTTAGGCTAAATGGTTTTCTTTCTTCCCTATCATTCGGCACCAGCCTATGGTTTGGAAGAGGACTATCCAATAAGCGTAATAGGTGTACTCTCCTAATCCTAGGAGTACTCACAACTTGAGAGAAGGTAAAGATAAAAGACAACTGAATAAACCTTATTCTATTTCTCCTGAACCAGAATCCATCCTCGAACTGGAACAAGTTCCTTCGAGTACGATGGATTATCCAATAATTGTGGATCTTCGTAGTGATATAGGGTGTTCTGGAGAAATACAAAGGTGAAGTAGGAGTGGCGATGAAATACGTGGTTTCATCATGAATGATAGCAGCCACAATTACTTTGCCCTCTTTCTAATCCCTTTATTTGTCTTTACTTATTACCTTCTGTACACCATACTTAGGCTAATTGGTTTTCTTCCTTCCCCACCTTTCGGCATCTGCCTATGGTTTGGAAGAAGACTATCCATTAAGCGCAATAGGTGCACCCTTTCCTAATCCTAAGAGCCCTCACAACCTGAGAAAAGGTAAAAGGAAAAGACAACAGAATAGTCCTATTCAATTTCTGCAGAACCGGAAACCATTCTCAAATCTGAAAAAAGTTTCTTCGAGTTTGTATGTAACTATACGATGGTTATATCCAATAAATGTGGATCTTCGTAGAGATACGGAATGTTACGGAGAAAAACAAAGGATAAAAGAAGGAGTGGCAATGAAGTATGCAACTCTGACAATCCAAAAGCCAGTTTGTTTTAAGAAGGTTCGGTAAACTTGGTTACTGAGTTATAGTCTAGGGTCGGGACATGGTCGCTTCCAAAGAGAGAGAGAGTGAAAAGAAACACTCAGCGTGCACTCTAACCTAGATCAGAATGGTTAATCACTTTATCCAATCAGGATGTCTCCCACTGTATCCTCAAATTCTCCTCCAAACCTGAAAGAAGAATTAGTCGGGATCATTTAAAATCACCCGAGGAGTAAACCAACTCATCAGTGGGAATCGGGATCCAACTATCATCGCATGATAACCTGATGGAATCCACTCAAGTTATCACACTCTAGAAGGTATGCACATGCCTGGCAAGTTTCCTGTATGTTTGAAAATCCCGATGTGATTTCTACCCCTGCTCTTATGACCTTGACGAAGGCCAACATATCATAAATTACATGTCAAGTTCTACCCGTCATTGTCCAGGTTAATTTGAACCCACCCGTACATACCCTTGACGAAGGCCAAAATAGTAGTACGACTGTCCCAAACTAACTCATCTATCTATGCAACAGACAAGTAACAAGCAGCTATCATACACTATTCCATGAACAAGGCCAACAAACATAGCATGAATACTAAGTGCTACCCGTCTGAAATGACGGAGGGCTACGAATGGTTTTTAGTGAAAAACCTTTAACGTAATGAACTTGATATCGTTGAAGGAACCGGATATCTTTTTACAAATATATAGCGACGAAAACCATTGCTAAAGAGGTCACTCCCGGTGAAGGGATCTCGGCTCTTTCCTCGTGGAATAAGGTGCAGGATATTCCAACTGAAGACCACGACGCAAAGCAAAAAAGGAATCGACTATAGGGAAGTTATTACCCTGACGCAAACTTCTGCCGAAGAGGTCACTCCCAGTGAGGGGATCTCGGCTCTTGCCTCGTGGAATGAGGTGCTGGATATTCATAACCGAATACCGCTGTGCAAAACAAAAGAAAACGCCTTTGTAATAACAGCTTTTAAAAATTATTCCAACAACATCGAATAGGTCTGTTTTCCTTGCATTGATCTGATTCAACGCAGTCCCATCAATTAATCACACCACAAAAGAACGAAAATATGATGTACGTATATGCCATCCGCATTCGCCACTGGGTCCCGTCATCACCCGTTAAGTTACTTAACTAACGACAGAGCGGGTACTGGACTAGCGCGGGTGAAAAACATATACAACATATACTAATATATATATAACAATATATAATAATCGATCCAGGCGTGATAAATGCAACATCACAAAAAGAAGCAATATGCATCACAGAACAATACAGATAATCTGGGAGCCCCAGGTTTCCTTCGAGCCGTAAGTGAAACCCGACGTTCCTCTGGTCGTATGGATAGCCTGTGCAATGAAAACCTAGACCCCTACGAACGCGGCAATTTACCTGCTAAAACCAAAAGCGAGGCAGCCCCCTTCATCAAAGTGAATGGGCCACCCAGCACTTCACGAAATCCGGTAACTTGAGCACCCCACCTTGGGTCATCCTATACCCCCTAAGAGTACGGCGAATAGCCTGCCAATTCTAGAGTGAGTCCTCCTCCGTCTCAACGCTATAAGATGCGGACATGTTGCCCTCCAGAATCCGGCTATCCGTGCACTCAATCACGGGGTAATCCTAGTACAGAAAAGAAAATATGTACATCAGTGACATCAACCTCAACCGGGTCATGCCCCAAACAAATAATTTACAAACAGGCAGTGACGACAGTCCACATGTCGGACGCTCGCCCCGCGATATCAAATGTACAAATGAAACTAAACTGTACTAACATTGCATCCAAGCTATCCACCACGACAAATCCGCAACAAACACAGCACAACACAGAACATCAACGTGAATATCACGTTCGCAAACCCGTCTAAAAGAACAATATCAAATAGACAAGTTGTACCGCTCTAATTGTTAGTTATATGTATGCCTTAGAGGCCATTACTGTAGATAGGATGTATATTGTAGTGGATGCTGGGACATATATAGGGAGGACTTTCTTGCTCGACATGATAGTATGCTATCTGGTTACTCTTTACCTTAACGTGTACACTGATTGTCTCTCTATTACATGTTGGAAAAGCCCTTAGGATGTATACTTGACTACCTGGACTATGATGCAGATCATACTAGTGGGGACATGGTAGTCCATAAGTACATCCTTCAAGGTCCCTAGTCGTGGGTGTATCGAGACGGGGCATCGATATACCAGTGTAGACTAGCGTATACCTTCTCGACCCATACAGATGGGCGATGGATGATCCCATATCCATTGGTGTTTGACATCAGAGATGATATACGGGTGCTCAGTGGAGACTGGGTACACTGGACGGACTCGCCGAGAACTCCCAGATGGTATTATACCTTACATCAGATGGCAGTTCTCTGGTGACACTGGTACAGAGTAGTCTGTTGACCCGAGATCGTCATAGAGTCTTGTGTGGTTCCCACTGTGCTTTGATTTCCATCTTACCACGTCCAAGAGGGCGTGCAAAACGGTGGTTTTTGGGTACCGTCCCGAATCACATGGAGGCAATGAGCGATAGGAGGGGATTCGTCTCTCCCGGTATAGGGAGTTGATGTTGCGCTGTGTTCGATTGGCTATAACCGGAAATCCCTGGCCAGGGTTGCTGAGATTTACTGGTAAGTGTTACCTGTAGTTTCTCGAATTGTTATAGACCTCATATCGACACGACTTATCGAGCTATTGGGGTCTGACGTTTACCACCCCTAGGCGAGATATGCGACATATCAGATGATCAGACCGGACTGTACGGTAAGTGTTACCGGTTGGATTCACAGGAGTATGAGCGGGCTTGCTCGTCGATCTTCTGATCGCTCAATACCCGGGTGGCCGTTACGTTTAGCAGACCGCTTGCGGCTTGTGGGTGTTTGATATGATCATCACCTGCTGCCGGCGTATTGACGAGTCTTTAGAGTCCTACACAGAGGTTTCCTGGCTCAAGCGAAACGAAATAGGAGCGCATATGAGATATGTGCGGGACCAAGAATAATGCGTGTATGTGATACCGTATTCTATTCTCGCGATGAATGTATCGAATGGTTGTATGCGATATAACCTAGTTATCGAATCGAGGATTGATTCGATAAGACGATGCATTGGATATTAGTCGGTCATATGCGATATGACCGGGTCGTTAAATCAAGTGTTGATTTAATGATTTAATGTATAATTATATATTTGATATATTACTTTGCATTAACTAGTATTGGTTCACTTTAAATGGATTTTCTCACTTGAAGTTCACAAGTTGTATATGTGATATACTTTTGTGCACTTTATTGTATCATGTTTGATGATACATGCTTACTTGAGTTTGTGTAAAGATTAAACCATGGTTATATGAGTGGTTAGGGTTTTGTTTATTTACTTATTCATTTATTTATTTCTTTTGTTCATTTTGGCAAAAGAAAATGATAAAGAGAAAATGGTGGCTTTCTTTGTTTGATATTGAAGCTTCATGAAGCTTTGACTAAGTCACCATTTTGTCTCATGCTTAACCCTAACCATTCCACTTAACCCTAGTTCATTCTCTACACTTGACCATGGTTGGTTTATGATAAGTATTCTTTTTATTTTCCTTTTGAAAAATACTCATCAAAATATTCATCTTCATCTTCTTCTTCTTCTTCACATGAAGAAGCTTGCTACCAACAATGGCAAAGTGAGAAAACGAGTGAGAAATCCAATTCTAAAGTGAACCCACTTCCTATTTCTTCATTCTCTACCTCTTGCCAAGCAGTATAGTGTGTTTTCTTCACAAGTTTTATGACTTGGTGAAGTGGGAGCTTGAACTTGTGATGCCTCGACGTAGATCATCTTCGGCATCGTAGTCGATGACCTAGCCCGCCCATTTCTCCGATGAAGCCGACGCTAGAGCCCGGGATTTGATTTGGACAGCAAGGGGACTTCATCATGGAGCTATAGAGGTGGAGAACCGGATCTACAAAGGTTGTATTTCCGTTCTTGTAGTTAAGTTGTTAACTAGTTTCATTTGTCGCCTAAAATTCTAGTTAACGATCCGTGTTAGGGTTTCTCGGCACCCGTAAAATTTGAAATTGGCATGGTTGATGCCTTGTGAGACCTCATTAGTGTGCCTAGGAACCCTACAGTGGTATCAGAGCCTAGCTAGAGCCTTAGGCGATGCGTAGACGGAGTTTGAAGTCCGATTAAACCGAAACCCTAACACAAATTTGCTCTCTGGACTTTTTCCAAAAATTGGGTTTTTTCCAGATTAAAAATATGCCGAAAATTCAGCAGGAAATTCTAAGAATTACGGTGCAAAAATTACCTAATGATCTTTCTAAAGTGCGGCGGAACCGCGGCATTAGCGTGCTAATGCGGCTGTTCCGCGGCCATTTTGTCTCTTCTCCCATTGAATTTTGCACAGTAATTCCTATTTTGCAGTGCTGGTTTTCCTGGGATATTTTTTTTCTGAACTCAAAAGTTGAGTTTTCTGGGTTGTATTGGGGACTCGGTGTTTCGATCGGATTGTCTAATTTTGTCTATGTGGCTTTCCGGATATTTTAGAATATGTTAAAAATTTCGACCGGATATAAATACCCAACTTTTCCCATGTCGGGAAATTTCCATGTGTTGGATCTTTCCGTGGTTTAATAACGTTCTAAGTAGTGCAAGTAACGCGATGGTCCCTCTAGAAGACAACAAACCTTAACTCGATTATGTTACCGTCTTGAACTGCCTTTTGAACCTTAGGGTTTGGGGCAGTACGGCGTGCCACATGTGAGGCGTTGGCTTGACCCTTCTACGGCTGGACCGTTGGTACTGAGGCATGAACTGGATGTTTTTAAACTTGTTTCATGTGTTGATCTGTTTCGGGAAAACTTGGGTGTTTGACTGTTCGATCGAAAAGTTTAACATTTTCTATTTATCCGGAATGTGATACAATACTTGGAATCCACAAGTAGTTATGAGATAACTGAATGAATGTTATAAACATAGCAGTTTAGTCTCACTTGATCGGTTGCCACGGAATTTTGATGTGATCAAAAGTCCGTCGCAATCACGTAGCGTACGCGGATACTCGCCGGATAAACTTAATAGACAGCTACATCCCTTAGCCCCGACCAAGTGACTGTAGGAGAACCCCGTCGCCGAAAGCATCCATCTGGGTGCTCGCGGCAGCGGTGTTCCGCCTTGGTGCAGTTCGTCGACGGCATCGGGGGTGCGGCCGTCTACTGAAGTTTGCGACGAGCATTCGATCAGGATGTCGGGAATCTTGTTGAATTGCCCGACTTTATATTGAAAAGTGTTTTCGATAATGAGACTGAAATGCGGGGTTTATAATTGTTAGGCATGTGATGTCTAAGAAATTCATTTGATTAGGCATGCGATGTCTATGCAGGTTGCGGATTCCAACTGTTGTAGTTTTACACTTTCTTTTCTGTGACCGTAAGTGTAATATGTGATATCGCCAGTTTCGTTGCTATATGTCAACGACAATTGGGATGCGCATATTTACTTACGTTGATGACATGTGATGTTATGTGTTGCTGGATATGTTATATTGGATCGTCGTGTTTGAATAGCCGGGGTTTTTTATGTGAGATGAGTGTTTTTCATTTTCATTCATGTAAAAACTTGTATGTAATATTCTTTCATTGGGGCACTTCCAGGTTGCGGAAGATGTCACCTTTTGTATATTATTTACTTTTCCGCACTAGGATAGACCCAAGGAGGGGAGCACAAGTGACCGGGTTCTAGGGTCCAGTGGGAGACCAACTCGAGGAGTCGAGTCCGGGTCTCCTAACTCTAGAATTGGTAGGGTTGCTTGCCGCTCTCGTAGGGGTCTAGGGGTGTAGGTTTGGCTATTCATCACGACCGTGGAATCCGTGTTTTATACTGGCTCGTATTGAAAACACGGACGTCCTAGTATATCCAATATTTCATATGTATCTTCTGCTGCGATATCTGTGATGTGATCATGTGATGTTCTGTGATAGATATTGTATATAGTATATATGATATATTATATAGACGTTACTTATGTTTTACACCCGCGCTAGCCCTGCCCCGCTCTGCCGTTAGTTACCTAACCTAACGGTGCACGAGGGGACATCGAGGCGAATGCGGATGGCATAAGTGTACGTCGTATTTATCTGTGATGTTTAGGTACATAAATGATGGGACTTCATTAATGAGATTAATGAAATAAAAGAAACCTAAAGATGTTGTGGAATCGAATTTCAAAATAAAACAGGTAGCTACAGTTCTTGCTTTGCACAGCGGTATATGTGATATATCCTGCACCTTTTTCGATGAGGAAAGCACCGAGATCCCTTCACCGGGAGTGACTCCTTTAGCAATAACTGGCAGATGCTACACACTCGGTTTGTCTTTTTATTGCTTTTAAAGAGTTTTTGCTTTGCACAGTGATATATATGATATATCCTGCACCTCATTCAACGAGGAAAGGGCCGACGATCCCTTCACCGGGAGTGACCCCTTTAGCAAAACTAGAAAAGCCTCAAAAACACTCCATTTCAAAATTCATTCGATCCTACAACGATATCAAGTTCATTACGCAATAGGTTTTCAGAAAAACCTGTCGTAGCCCTCCGTCATTTCAGATAAGTGGTAGTTAGTATTCGTGCTACGTTTGTTGGCCTGCGTCAAGGCGTAGTGTGCGGTAGCTAACTAGTATTTATCTGCTTATGCATATGATGCAGATTGGATTAGGGTAGTCGTGCGACTTTGTTGGCCTACGTCAAGGGTCGTGCGGGTGGGTTTAATTCAATCAGAAAATGACGGGTTGAACTTGACTAGCGCACTATGGTTTGTTGGCCTGCGTCAAGGTCATAGGACGCTAGGGGCAAAATATTATCGGGAATTTCAAGTGTTGAAATTTGCAATGAGATTGCATACCTTCTATGAGATAGTTGGATCCCGATACCCGCTGCGAGTAAGAGTTACTCCTGGGAGAGTTTTACACATTACAATTAGCCGATTAAGTAGGTGTCTAGAAAGGTGTTAACGAGGTTACGCCTCTGGGAAAACGAGGTTTACATTAATTAGGTCCGTGCGAAAGCACGGGGCACCTCCCTCAAAGTACCGACACTGGCCTGGCTAAAAGATTGGCGAACTTGTAGTGTGTAATTAATCCCGGCTAGTCTTTCCTTTTAGGGTTTGAAGGAAGATTTGATAAAAAGCAGTGGGAGCCATCCTGATTAGATAAAATAATAACCAATCTATTCTTGCAAGAGCGCACGCTGAGTGTTTTCTTCTCTCTCTCCCCTGGTAGCGACCATATCACGCCTTAATCAAGATAATAATATGGATTATTGATCGAACCCGCTTGTTATACTGAGCTGGGGAACGTTGGTCCCGCTCCAACTTATAATTGTTATAAGACAGAGCAAGAAATTGGGGAATACCAGATTTCCCGTGCCGCCCAAACGAAAAAAGTGCATATGATGCATCTCCTTCGGGTGTGTTCATTATATAGAACTTTTTCTCAGTGTCCTTTACGTCCTGGGTATATGATACCAGATCAGGATCCCGCATATGTAATTTGTTACATGGGCTACAGATAGGTAAAGAACTGAGAACGGGTGATAAGTTTCATGAGGAAGAAAATGGGGCAAGTGTTGCAGCCAAGTCTGTTGGTCACTGTCACCCTGTATTACCAATACATTGATTCTGAACGAATGTTATTAGATACCGAACCTGATATACAAAATCATATCCATCTCTTTATTAGTAAAGAAAGGATATAATTTTGTATTGTTGGATAATGTTTTGAACATTTCCTATATCAAAAGTTGATCGGTTCAGGCACGTTATCTAAAAGCATTGATGTTCTAAATCAAACTACAGTTCATAGTATACAGAACATACACAAGAGGAAGAGTTCAGAACTGAACGAATCCTTCTTGAGGTATTGTAGACTAGGTCATATCAATGTGACCCGACTAGCTGAAGTTACATGTAGATGCACATTTAAATCAGTTTGAATCTACATCTTGTGAAACTTGCCAGTCATGTCACAAAGATATAATGACACTAGCTCTGTTTATTGGAAACAGAGAAAGAGTTAGTGAACTCTTGGGATGATACATGTTGATGTATGTAGGTCCCCAGTCTACACTTGCCAAGACTGGTTCTTTATACTTCATTACATTCTCTGATGATCTTTCGAGATTCAGACCTATGTTCCTGTTGAAACACAAGTCCGAACCTTTTGAGATATTCACAGAATATAAGTTAGAAGTAGAGAACCAAAATACGGGTATAAGTATTATGTCCTATGATGAGATCAGGGAGGAGAATACTTGTGCATGGAATTCCTGGACCATTCTAAAGGAGAATGAGATTCTCTCTCAGCATTACTCCTCCGAATATACCATTGCACGATGGTATATCGGGGCGGAGCAATCACACCTTATATGATAAGGTGTGCTCTATGATGAGTACTACTGAGTTACCTATTTCCTTTTGGGTGTTATGCACTTGAGAAGCTGCATACCTATTGAATACGGTT
Organism: Agapanthus africanus; assembly: GCA_030015575.1. Taxonomy (NCBI): domain Eukaryota; kingdom Viridiplantae; phylum Streptophyta; class Magnoliopsida; order Asparagales; family Amaryllidaceae; genus Agapanthus; species Agapanthus africanus. The sequence goes on from JASDDO010000024.1 coordinate 614,421,089, forward strand.
CAAATCAAATCAGTTGCCTACAACTTCATATGTGATATGGAAAGGGAAGAGCCCATATCTTAAGTTAGTTAAGATTTGGGGTTGTCCGGCCTATGTCTAAAAGCAAAATCCGGACAAGCTCGAGGCAAGATCTGTTATGTAGAACTGGAAATGTTCCAGCTATACAAACTGCAGCAGATGATTTGGTAGAACCAAAGGATTCAGTAGAGACCAACGAACCTTAGCCTCTCCGCCGATCTAGTAGGGTTCCTCACCCACCTGAGAGATACTTCGGTTTCTCTATGACAGTGGGAGCGAGGATTGCATCATGAGATGATAACCCAACTAGTTTTGAGCTGGCCATCAGGAGTAAGACTCTATAAGAATGGCTGGATGCTTAGCGATCTGAGATGGAATCCTTATACACCAACAAAGTATGGACTTTGGTTGCTATATCTGAAGGGTTAAATCCCCATCAGGAGCAAGTATATCTTGAGAAGATTACTTGGTATAGATGGAAAAGTTGAGACTTTCAAAGCTAGACTTGTTAAAGGTTTGCATCATTGACCAGGTATGGATTTTGTTGAAACCTTTTCTAAGTAGCTATGCTTAAGTCCATCCGGATCCTACCTGCCACAGCTACATACCATGACTACGATATCTGGCGGTTGGGCGTCATGACAACTTTTCTAAATGATGTTTTAGAAGAGGGCGTCTATAAGTACACAGCCAGAGGGCTTCGTAAACAGTGGGAGCAGCGGAAACGTGTACAAGATGCTTTATAGGATAAAGCAAGCATCGCGGAGTTGGAACATCTGTTTTGATGTAGTAGTCAAATAGTTTGACTTCATCAAAATGGTAGATGAACCTTGTATATACAAAAAGGTAGTAAGGAGTATGGTGGTGATCCTCGTAGAGTACGTGGATGACATACTCTTGATAGGGAAGGAGTTTCCTATGCTACGCTCGGTCAATCTCCGTTTATCACAATGATTCTCCATATAGGATCAAAGTGATACCTCCTAAATCCTGGGTTTTGGATCTATGAGATAGATCTAATTGGATGTTAGGATTCTCACTAGTTGTAGTGAGATGGTATCAAACGATTCTGGGGAGAATCACTGGAAGGGTTCCAGGGTGATAAGGATGACTGAAAGTCAGTCACAGGCATTGTCTTTACCCTCAGTAGAGGGACGGTATGTTGGAAGAGTTCCAAGCTAGATACCATGGCATACTAGACGATTAAGGCTGGATACATCGCTACTTAAAATGCTACCAAAGAGGCTGTTTGGGTGTATATTGGTTCATGAGATGAACTACGTTCCTACCATTGTGTGACAATGGAGTTGTGGCTTATGCCAAGGAACGTCCGTCCCATCAGTGATCCAGACATATTCTAAGGCAGTATCACCTGATCATGGAGATGGTTGATCACCAGGGTGATCGAGGTTGGGAGAGTAGACTCAGAGGACAGCACGGCGGATCCACTCACAAAGGCCTTTTCCCAGAGAGAGACTATTATGGGATGGTTGAGTATGAGATACTACAACCACTGCTATCAGATGGCCCTAGTGCAAGTGGGAGATTGTTAGTTATATGTATGCCCTAGAGGCCATTACTGTACATTGGATGTATATTGTAGTGGATGCTGGGACATATATAGGGAGGACTTTCTTGCTCGACATGATAGTATGCTATCTGGTTGAACTTTACCTTAGCGTGTATACTGGGTGTCTCTCTGTTACATGTTGGTAAAGCCCCTAGGATGTGTACTTGACTACCTGGACTATGATGCGGATCATACTAGTGGGGACATGGTAGTCCATAAGTACATCCTTCAAAGTCCCTAGTCGTGGGTGTATCGAGACGGGGCATCGATATACCAGAGTAGACTAGCGTGTACCTTCTCGACCCATACAGATGGGCGATGGATGATCCCATATCCATTGGTGTTTGACATCAGAGATGATATACGGGTGCTCAGTAGAGACTGGGTACACTGGACGGACTCGCCGAGAACTCCCAGATGGTATTATACCTTACGTCAGATGGCAGTTCTCTGGTGACACTGGTACAGAGTAGTCTGTTGACCCGAGATCGTCATAGAGTCTTGTGTGGTTCCCACTGTGCTTTGATTTCCATCTTACCATGTCCAAGAGGGCGTGCAAAACGGTGGTTTTTGGGTACCGTCCCGAATCACATGGAGGCAATGAGCGATAGGAGGGGATTCGTCTCTCCCGGTATAGGGAGTTGATGTTGCGCTGTGTTCGATTGGCTATAACCGGAAATCCCTGGCCAGGGTTGCTGAGATTTACTGGTAAGTGTTACCTGTAGTTTCTCGAATTGTTATAGACCTCATATCGACACGACTTATCGAGCTATTGGGGTCTGACGTTTACCACCCCTAGGCGAGATATGCGACATATCAGATGATCAGACCGGACTGTACGGTAAGTGTTACTGGTTGGATTCACAGGAGTATGAGCGGGTTTGCTCGTCGATCTTCTGATCGCTCAATACCCGGGTGGTCGTTACGTTTAGCAGACCGCTTGCGGCTTGTGGGTGTTTGATATGATCATCACCTGCTGCCGGCGTATTGACGAGTCTTTAGAGTCCTACACAGAGGTTTCCTGGCTCAAGCGAAACGAAATAGGAGCGCATATGAGATATGTGCGGGACCGAGAATAATGCGTGTATGTGATACCGTATTCTATTCTCGCAATGAATGTATCGAATGGTTGTATGCGATATAACCTAGTTATCGAATCGAGGATTGATTCGATAAGACGATGCATTGGATATTAGTCGGTCATATGCGATATGACCGGGTCGTTAAATCAAGTGTTGATTTAATGATTTAATGTATAATTATATATTTGATATATTACTTTGCATTAACAAGTATTGGTTCACTTTAAATGGATTTTCTCACTTGAAGTTCACAAGTTGTATATGTGATATACTTTTGTGCACTTGATTGTATCATGTTTGATGATACATGCTTACTTGAGTTTGTGTAAAGATTAAACCATGGTTATATGAGTGGTTAGGGTTTTGTTTATTTACTTATTCATTTATTTATTTCTTTTGTTCATTTTAGCAAAAGAAAATGATAAAGAGAAAATGGTGGCTTTCTTTGTTTGATATTGATGCTTCATGAAGCTTTGACTAAGTCACCATTTTGTCTCATGCTTAACCCTAACCATTCCACTTAACCCTAGTTCATTCTCTACACTTGACCATGGTTGGTTTATGATAAGTATTCTTTTTATTTTCTTTTTGAAAAATACTCATCATAATATTCATCTTCATCTTCTTCTTCTTCTTCACATGAAGAAGCTTGCTACCAACAATGGCAAAGTGAGAAAAAGAGTGAGAAATCCAATTCTAAAGTGAACCCACTTCCTATTTCTTCATCCTCTACCTCTTGCCAAGTAGTATAGGGTGTTTTCTTCACAAGTTTTATGACTTGGTGAAGTGGGAGCTTGAACTTGTGATGCCTCGACGTAGATCATCTTCAGCATCGTAGTCGATGACCTAGCCCGCCCATTTCTCCGATGAAGCCGACGCTAGAGCCCGGGATTTGATTTGGACAGCAAGGGGACTTCATCATGGAGCTATGGAGGTGGAGAACCGGATCTACAAAGGCTGTATTTCCGTTCTTGTAGTTAAGTTGTTAACTAGTTTCATTTGTCGCCTAAAATTCTAGTTAACGATCCGTGTTAGGGTTTCTCGGCACCCGTAAAATTTGAAATTGGCATGGTTGATGCCTTGTGAGACCTCATTAGTGTGCCTAGGAACTCTACACTAATGATATTCACGGTCGCAGATAGTAATGCATGTACTGAAAACTTTAAACGATGTTAGAAATATCAACTTCGAAATAACCCCGAATAGCCCCAAACAACTAGATAAAACATATCCAAACTGGGCTAAACTACCAATACCACTGAACCAATATTCCAGAGATCAGACCACACAAAAAATACGAAGTCCTAACTCCCTATTAGGGCCGGCCAGCTCGGATTTTTTGCCTATGTGCTCGGTCCAATTAGGGTGGAAGTGGGTCGTATTTGGGGTGCTGTCTGGTGGTTATATAAGTAGTCTTCTGCAGTTGCTAAAAATTTTTTAGAAGAACAAATAAATTTCGACAGAAACTGGAATGTCAGGGTATTGATTTGGAGTTGTTTCGATTTCGATACTTTAACATTGTCTAAACCAACTAGTATGTGGTTAATAGGTTGGCTCTGAAACCATGTAGGGTTACGGCAGCGCCCCAGCCATCAATCCGTGGCCAAACGCGGAACAAAAACTTTTAAAACCCGGCGCTGACGGAACCCGATTCGACGGATCTTACCATTAACCCTATACTAGTTAACTGTAAAAAGAGTTTAGAGAGATTATACCGATCGATCCGTGTCCTTCGGTCTTCAATCTCTGTCCTTAGCTCGTTGCAGCTATCCCCATCAAGTTCGCTCTTCGGTCTCCCTCGTCGAAGAGGATCCACGTCGAGGATTAGTAATACGGTCTCCCGCTTCAAAACCAAAGCAACTCGGGCATCCAGTTTGCTATCCTAGATAACCAAGATGAAGTAGAGATAGTATGTGAATACTTTGTCTCAAAACACCCATGGATTCTCAACACATGAGATGGAATGGGTGGAGGTGAAGAAGAAGCCATTGGAAAAAGAATGTGAGCTCACGAGTTTTTGGCCAAGTAAAGAAAATGACTCTCTGTAGATTTTTTTGTTGTAGTGAGGTATTTGTGTGTTTAAGCAACTCAAGAAAAATCTCACAAGAAAAAATATTTGTTGCCCACTTGCTCACAAATATCTCACCACACCAAAAATCATCAATGCACCATGACCCACCATATGAGTCACCAAGTGCATGCACCCATGACTCACACCATGACACGTACAAAGCCTCACGAATTTGCCCATGCCACAAAAACTTAGCAAAACATTCCATGACTCACATTTCTCACAAATAAACATTTAAACCAAAATTTTTAACACAAATGAAATGGCAACCCTAAAGTAATCTCGTAACGAATTACAAGAATACCCTTCATCCGTATATACATACCCGCATACGTATTCCGACTGAATACGAATATTATGAGATGAAAATAATCCAACAATATAATACTAGGATCCGGCTTAAACCCACGCCCACTAATATTATCCGTCCGATCATGATCCGAGCACAAGTGCACGAATATGATCGAACCCTGCCATAAAACCATACGGCCTCTACAACGTTTCTCCCGAACTAGGGAAACCCTCTTTGTGTGACTCTAAAGAATTGTCGATACACTGGCAGTGGGTTTAACCACAAGCATGTCAGTGGCACTAGCTGTACGTAACAGCTACCCAGGTATTGAGCGAAAGGGAGGCCGACGAGCAAACTCATCCTGAAACCCTACTGAAACAGATTGTGACAATATCCGTACAGTCTGGTACGTTCGTCTATGAGTATCGCATATCGAGTCTAAGGGGTGGATAAAGTCAAGCCCCTAATAACTTGACATTCAGTGTCGGCATGAAACCTATCACCAACTGAGAAACTACCGATCCTAGATCGGTAATTCTCGTCTGCCCCGGCCGAGGATTTCTAGTGATGGCCACCTGTGCACTCCGTGACATCAACCCCCAATATACCGGGAGAGACGAATCCCCTAACGATCCGCTCACTGCCTCCATGTGGCTCGGGACTGTACCCAACTAAAACCTGTTTGCACGACTCCTTTGAGCCATGGTACGGTAGTAAAAAAAGCACAGTGGGAACTCACACAAGACAAATGACAATCTCAGGTCGATAGACCAACCTGTATACATGTCACCAGGGAACAGCTATCTGACAATAGGTATAATACCAACTAGAATGTTCCCGGCGAGTCCGTCCGGTGTACTCATAACCTAATGAGCACCTGTATACATCTTAGGTAAACTAACTGACACCAATGGCTTGTGAGAACGGCCACCGCCCCTCGTCGGGGTCTCGATCAGTATACACTAGTCTACTCTTGGAGTATCGATGCCCAGTCTCGAAACTCCTACGATTAGGGACACTTTAAGGATTTGCTTATAGACCACCCAACTCCCACGTATATGATCTCCATCATACTGCTGGTAGTCAAGCATGAATCCTATGGGCTCTATCAACATGTTATAGTGATCTGTAATGTCACCTGAAGCATGTACACGATGATAAAGACAAACCAGATAGCATACTATCATCTTGAGTAAGACTGTTCTACCGATATTGGTCCTCCCTCAATCATTGCAATCACGTGCCTGCGATCCAATAGTTGACTTGAGGGCACTATAGCCAACATTTGTTTCTGAACATGCCACCTTTTTAGAAAAGGAATTTCTTGTGAAAGAGATTAGCGGTAATGAGGTAGAACTGGAAGATGTTCCAGGAAGACAATCTATAACTGGCGATCTGGTGGAACCGGAGGATTCAATAGTCCCCAACGAATCTCAGCCACTCCGCAGATCTAGTAGGGTTCCTCATCCACCTGAGAGATACTACATAAATAGGGCTTACCCATTTGCTATCAGATTTGGGATAAATGATCCAAAAGTCAAGACACTTCAGCATTTCCTTCTGCACCGCTTCTTTCATAACCGGGTTAAGCCGGCGTTGAGGATCCTTGAAGGGTTTGGAATCATCGGTTATATGGATTCTGTGCTGACAGATAGAGGGACTGATTTCTTTGATATCGGCCATCGACCAGCCAATTGTTTCCATGTTCTTTCTCAGAACATTCATGAGTGTTGACTCTTGCTCAGGCGTAAGGTCGGTTGCAATTATAACTGGAAGCGCTTCGTTATTGCATAAGTATGCATACTTGAGGTGGTCAGGAAGAACTTTGACATCAAGTTTAGGTGGCTCCTCCACTGATGGTCGCACTTCGAGGGTTGGTTCATTATGAAGTGGGTCGAATTGGGGGCCCCAATGTGCATAGGAAGCATGCTCCTGACTTAGCTTCTCAAGCAGAAGAAGTTCCTCAGAAAACAATTCTTCAAAATTCTCTTCAAGATACTCTTTGTTGAAGTCAAATATCTCTTCCGTAGACATATCTTGTACAGCATTGACTTCATATGTGTCATCGTATCTATCACTCGCTTGGTTTCCTAGACTGAAGATGTTGAGGTCAATCCTCATAATTCCAAAAGAGAGTTTCATGGATTCATTACAACAATTGATCAACGCATTGGACGTGGCTAGGAAAGGCCGCCCCAGTATGACTGGAATCTGACCGATGGGATTGGCCACGGGTTCAGTCTCCAATATGATGAAATCTATGGGGAATATGAATTCCTCGACCTTATTCAAAACGTCATCGATCTCTCCCCTCGGTATCTTTGTGGATCGGTCAACCAATTGTATAGTCACTTTGGTCATCTTCAATTCTCCTAAACCCAGTTGTTCGTAAACTGATTAAGGGAGATGGTTTACGCTTGCCCCTAAGTCTAACAAGGCTCGATTTATTTGCTTGTCCCCGATAATTCAAGGAATAGCAGGACAACCAAGGTCCTTATATATTACGGGAATGGATTTAGCAAGACATTGTTTAGAGTAGTGTCCAAGAAGACTGTTTTGAGCACATTCGTGCGTCGTTTCTTCTTGCACAAATCATTAAGAAATTTTGCATACGCCGGGACTTGTTGAACCATGTCCAACTGTGGAATGTTGACTTTATAATGTTTGAAGACTTCTAACACCTTTTCCATACTTGCAAAGGGCTTCTTCAATTTTAACCTATTGGGATAGGGAGCCTTGGGCTCAAACATTTGGTTCGAAGAAGGTGTAGATGGAGTAGGTGTAGAAGGCATGAGCATTCTTGCTGGAACAGCTGGACGAATTTGCAGCGGTAAATCTGGTTGTTGCGAAGGATTCGCAACTGACGATGAAGAAGAAGAAGGTGAAGAGGTGTTAGTTGTATGTATGCCCTAGAGGCCAGTATTGTACAGATGATGTATATTATATTGGATGCTTGGACATATATAGAGAGGAATTTCTTGCTCGATATGATAGTATGCTATCTGGTTGCTCTTTACTTTAACATGTATACTTGTCTCTTTATACTGTCTTATCATTACATATTGGTAAAGACCTTAGGATGTGTACTTGACTACCTGGACTATGATGCGGATCATACTAGTGGGGACATGGTAGTCCATAAGTACATCCTTCAAGGTCCCTTGTCGTGGGTGTATCGAGACGGGGCATCGATATACCAGTGTAGACTAGCGTATACGCATCTCGACCCATGAGATGGGCGATTGATGATCCCATATCCATTGGTGTTTGACATCAGAGATGGTATACGGGTGCTCAGTGGAGACTGGGTACACTGGACGGACTCGCCGAGAACTCCCAGATGGTATTATACCTCACGTCAGATGGCAGTTCTCTGGTGACACTTGTGCAGGTTAGTCTGTAGACCCGAGATCGTCATAGAGTTGTTAGTTATATGTATGCCCTAGAGGCCATTACTGTACATTGGATGTATATTGTAGTGGATGCTGGGACATATATAGGGAGGACTTTCTTGCTCGACATGATAGTATGCTATCTGGTTGAACTTTACCTTAAGGTGTATACTGGGTGTCTCTCTGTTACATGTTGGTAAAGCCCCTAGGATGTGTACTTGACTACCTGGACTATGATGCGGATCATACTAGTGGGGACATGGTAGTCCATAAGTACATCCTTCAAAGTCCCTAGTCATGGGTATATCGAGACGGGGCATCGATATACCAGAGTAGACTAGCGTGTACCTTCTCGACCCATACAGATGGGCGATGGATGATCCCATATCCATTGGTGTTTGACATCTGAGATGATATACGGGTGCTCAGTAGAGACTGGGTACACTGGACGGACTCGCCGAGAACTCCCAGATGGTATTATACCTTACGTCAGATGGCAGTTCTCTGGTGACACTGGTACAGAGTAGTCTGTTGACCCGAGATCGTCATAGAGTCTTGTGTGGTTCCCACTGTGCTTTGATTTCCATCTTACCACGTCCAAGAGGGCGTGCAAAACGGTGGTTTTTGGGTACAGTCCCGAGTCACATGGAGGCAATGAGCGATAGGAGGGGATTCGTCTCTCCCGGTATAGGGGGTTGATGTTGTGCTGTGTTCGATTGGCTATAACCGGAAATCCCTGGCCAGGGTTGCTGAGATTTACTGGTAAGTGTTACCAGTAGTTTCTCGAATTGTTATAGACCTCATATCGACACGACTTATCGAGCTATTGGGATCTGACGTTTACCACCCCTAGGCAAGATATGCGACATATCAGACGAACAGACCGGACTGTACGGTAAGTGTTACTGGTTGGATTCACAGGAGTATGAGCAGGCTTGCTCGTCGATCTTCTGATCGCTCAATACCCGGGTGGCTGTTACGTTTAGCAGACCGCTTGCGGCTTGTGGGTGTTTGATATGATCATCACCTGCTGCCGGCGTATTGACGAGTCTTTAGAGTCCTACACAGAGGTTTCCTGGCTCAAGCGAAACGAAATAGGAGCGCATATGAGATATGTGCGGGACCGAGAATAATGCGTGTATGTGATACCTTATTCTATTCTCGCGATGAATGTATCGAATGGTTATATGCGATATAACCTAGTTTTCAAATCGAGGGTTGATTCGATAAGCCGATACATTGGATACTAGTCGGTTATATGCGATATGACGGATCATTGAATCAAGTGTTGATTTAATGATTTAATGCATAATTATATATTTGATATATTACTTTGCATTAACTAGTATTGGTTCACTTTAAATGGATTTTCTCACTTGGATGTACAAGTTGTATATGTGATATACTTTTTGTGCAAATGATTGTATCATGTTTGATGATGCATGTTTACTTGAGTTTGTGTAAAGATTGAATCATGGTTATTTAAATGGTTAGGGTTTTGGTTTTCTTATTTATTTATTTATTTATTCTTTATGGAAAATAATAAGCATAAAGAAAAATGGTGGCTTTCTTTGGATGGATATTGAAGCTTCATGAAGCTTTGACTAAGTCACCATTTTTGTCTTCATGCTTAACCCTAACCATTCACGTAACCCTAGTTCATTCTCTACACTTGACCATGGTTGGATTATGATAAGTATTCAATTCTTTTTCTATTTTGAATAACTTATCATAACATTATCATCTTCCTCTTCTTCTTCTTCAAGAAGAAAACCTAGACTTCATCAATGGTGACTTGATGAAATGAGTGAGAAATCCAATTCTAAAGTGAACCCACTTCCTATTTCTTCATCCTCTTCCTCTTGCCAAGTAGTAGAGTGTGTTTTCTTCACAAGTTTCATGACTTGGTGAAGTTGGAGCTTGATCTAGCGATGCCTCGACGTAGATCATCTTCGGCATCGTCGTCGATGACCTAGCCCGCTTTTTCTCCGATGAAGCCGACGCTAGAGCCCAAGATCCGATTTGTACAGCGATGAGACATCATCGCGGAGCCATGGAGGTGGAGAACCGGATCTACAAAGGTTGTATTTCCGTTTACCATTTAGTTAAGTTGTTAACTAGTTTCTTTTTCGCCTAAACTTCTAGCCAATGATCCGTATTAGGGTTTCTCGGCACCGTAATTTTTGAAATTGGCATGGTTGATGCCTTGTGAGACCTCTTGTGAGTGCCTAGGAACCCTACAGTGGTATCAGAGCCTAGCTAGAGCCTTAGGCGATGCGTAGACGACGTTTGAAATCCGAACGAACCCGAAACCCTAATACTATATGCTCTCTGGACTTTTTTCAAAAACTGGGTTTATTCCAGATTAAAAATTCTTAAAAAATTCAGCAGGAATATCTAAGAGTTATGGTGCAAAACGAGATCCTAATTCATCTAAACCGAGCATGGCTCATGCGGCGGTTCCGCGGCCGTATGGTCGACTCTCACAGTAAGATTTGCACAGTAATTCCTCTTTCTCAGTGCTGAGTTTTATGGGAATTTTTGATATTTATTCAAGAGTTGAATTTTCTGGGTTGTATTGGGGACTCGGTGTTTCGATCGGAGTATCAAACTTTGTCTATGTGTCTTTCCGGATAATTATAGAATATGTTAAAAGGTTCGACCGGATATAAATACCCAACTTTTCCCCTGCCGGAAAATTTCCAAGTGTTGGATTTTTCCGAGGTTTAAAGACGTTCTAAGTAGTGCAAGTAACGCGATGGTCCCTCTAGAAGACAACAAACCTTAACTCGATTATGTGACCGTCTTGAACTGCCCTTTGAATCTTCGGGTTTAGGGCAGTACGGCGTGCCACATGTGAGGCGTTGGCTTGACCCTTCTACGGCTGGACCGTTGGTACTGAGGCACGAAGTGAATGTTTTTGAACTTATTTCATGTGATGAGCTGTTTCGGGAAAACTTGGGTGTTTAAATGTTCGATCGGAAAGTTTAACATTTTCTGTTTATCCGGAATGTGATACAATAATTGGAATTCACTATAAGTTATGAGATAACTGAATGAATATTATAAACATAGCAGTTTAGTCTCACTTGATCGGTTGCCACGGAATTTTAATGTGATCAAAAGTCCGTCGCAATCACGTAGCGTACGCAGATACTCGCCGGGTAAACTTAATAGACAGCCTCGCTCCATAGCCCCGACCAAGTGACTGTAGGAGAACCCCGTCGCCGAAAGCATCCGTTCGGGTGCTCGCGGCAGCGGTGTTCCGCCTTGGTGCACTTCGTCGACGGTATCAGTGGTGCGGCCGTCTACTGAAGTTTGCGACGAGTATTCGATCAGGATGTCGGGAATCCTGTTGAATTGCCCGACTTGATATTGAAAAGTGTTTTCGATTTTGAGACTAAAATGCGGGGTTTATAATTGTTAGGCATTCGATGTCTAAAGAATTCATATGGTCAGGCATGTGATGTCTGAGGTGGTTGCGGATTCCAACTGTTGTAGTTTTACACTTTCTTTTCTGTGACCGTAAGTGTAATATGTGATATCGCCGGTTTCGTTGCTATATGTCAACGACAATTGGGATACGCATGTTTACTTACGTTGATGACATGTGATGTTATGTGTTGCTGGATATGTTATATTGGATCGTCGTGTTTGAATAGCCGGGGGTTTTTATGTGAGATGAGTGTTTTTCATTTTCATTCATGTAAAAACTTGTCTGTAATATTCTTTTATTGGGGCACTTCCAGGTTGCGGAAGATGTCACCTTTGGTATATTATTTACTTTTCCGCACTAGGATAGACCTAAGGAGGAGGGCACAAGTAACCGGGTTCTGGAGTCCAGTGGGAGACCAACTCGAGGAGTCGAGTCCGGGTCTCCTAACTCCAGAATTGGTAGGGTTGCTTGCTGCTCTCGAAGGGGTCTAGGGGTGTGGGTTTGGCTATTCATCACGACCGTGGAATACGTGTTTTATACTGGCTCGTATTGAAAACACGGACGTCCTAGTATATCCAATATTTCATATGTTTCTTCTACTGCGATATCTGTGATGTGATCATGTGATGTTCTGTGATAAATACTGTATATAGTATATATGATATATTATATAGGCGTTACTTATGTTTTACACCCGCGCTAGCCCTGCCCCGCTCTGCCGTTAGTTACCTAACCTAACGGTGCACGAGGGGACATCGAGGCGAATGCGGATGGCATAAGTGTACATCGTATTTATCTGTGATGTTTAGGTACTTAAATGATGGGACTTCATTAATGAGATTAATAAAATAAAAGAAACCTAAGATGTTGTAGAATCGAATTTCAAAATAAAAACAGGTAGCTACAGTTCTTGCTTTGCACAGCGGTATATACGATATATCCTGCACCTTATTCGATGAGGAAAGGACCGAGATCCCTTCACCGGGAGTGACTCCTTTAGCAATAACTGGAAGATGCTACACACTCGGTTTGTTTTTTGATTGCTTTTAAGAGTTCTGCTTTGTACTGTGATATATATGATATATCCCGCACCTCATTCGACGAGGAAAGGACCGACGATCCCTTCACCGGGAGTGACTCCTTTAGCAAACCTAGAAAAGCCTCAAAAACACTCCATTTTAAAATCATTTGATTCTATAACGATATCAAGTTCATTGCGCAATAGGTTTTCAGAAAAACCTGTCGTAGCCCTCCGTCATTTCAGATAAGTCCTGTTTAGTATTCGTGCTGCGTTTGTTGACCTTGTCAAGGCGCAGTGTGCGGTAGCTAACCAGTATTTATCTGCTTATGCATATGATGCAGATTTGGTTAGGGTAGTCGTGCGGCCTTGTTGACCTTGTCAAGGGTCGTGCGGGTGGGTTTGATTCAATCAAGAAATGACGGGTTGAACTTGACTTGCGGTCTATGGTTTGTTGACCTTGTCAAGGTCATAGATTGTTCGGGGCAAAATATTATCGGGAATTTCAAGTGTTGAAATTTGCAATGAGATTGCATACCTCATATGAGATAGTTGGATCCCGATACCCGCTGCGAGTAAGAGTTACTCCTGGGAGAGTTTTATACATTACAATTAGCCGATCAAGTAGGTGTCTAGAAAGGTGTCAACGGGGTTACGCCTCTGGGAAAACGAGGTTTACATTAATTAGGTTCGTGCGAGAGCACGGGGGACCTCCCTCAAAGTACCGACACTGGCCTGGCTGAAAGATTGGCGAACTTGTAGTGTGTAATTAATCCCGGCTAGTCTTTCCTTTTAGGGTTTGAAGGAAGATTTGATAAAAAAGCAGAGGGAGCCATCCTGATTAGATAAAATAATAACCAATCTATTCTTGCCAGAGCGCACGCTGAGTATTTTCTTCTCTCTCTCTCCAGGTAGCGACTATATCACGCCTTAATCAAGATAATAATACGGATTATTGACCGAACCCGCTTGTTATATTGAGCTGGGGAACGTTGGTCCCGCTCCAACTTATAATTGTTATAAGACCGAGCAGGAAATTGGGGATTACCAGAATTCCCGTGCCGCCCAAACGAAGAGAGTGCATACTGATGCATCATCTTCGGGTGTGTTCATTACAAAGAACTGTTTCTCTGTATCCTCTACATCCTGGGTATGTGATACCAGATCAGGATCCCAGATATGTAATCTGTTACATAGGGCTACAGATAGGTAGAGAACTGAGAACGGGTGATAAGTTTCATGAGGCAGAAAACGGCGCAAGTGTTGCAGCCAAGTCTGTTGGTCACTGTCACCCTGTATTACCAATACATTGATTCTGAACGAATGTTATTAGATACCGAACCTGATATACAAAATCATATCACTCTCTTTATTAGTAAAGAAATGATAAAATTTTGTATTGTTGGATAATGTTTTGAACATTTCCTATATCAAAAGTTGATCGGTTCAGGCACGTTATCTAAAAGCATTAATGTTCTAAATCAAACTACAGTTCTTTAGTATACGGAACACACACAAGAGGAAGAGTTCAGAAATGAACGAATCCTTCTTGAGGTATTGTAGACTAGGTCATATCAATCCGACCCGACTAGCTGAAGTTACATTTAGATGCATATTTAAATCAGTTTGAATTTACATCTTGTGAAACTTGCCAGTCATGTCACAAAGATATAATGACACTAGCTCTGTTTATTGGAAACAGAGAAAGAGTTAGTGAACTCTTGGGATGATACAAGTTGATGTATGTAGGTCCCCTGTCTACATATGCCAGGACTGGTTCTTTGTACTTCGTCACATTCTCTGATAATCTCTCAAGATTCAGACATATGTTCCTGTTGAAACACAAGTCCGAACCTTTTGAGATATTCACAGAATATAAGTTAGAAGTAGAGAACCAAAATACGGGTAAAAGTATTATGTCCTTTGATGTGATCAAGGAGGAGAATACTTGAGCACGGAATTCCTGGATTATTCTAAAGGAGAATGAAATTCTCTCTCAGCATTACTCCTCCGTATACACCATAGCACGATGGTATATCGGGGCGGAGCAATCTCACCGTATATGATAAGGTGTGCTCTATGATGAGTACTACTGAGTTACCTATTTCCTTTTGGGAGTTATGCACTTGAGAAGCTGCATACCTATTGAAAAGGGTCCAGATCAAATCAGTTGCCTACCACTTCATATGTGATATGGAAAGGGAAGAGCCCATATCTTAAGTTAGTTAAGATTTGGGGTTGTCCGGGCTATGTCTAAAAGCATAATCCGGACAGGCTCGAGGCAAGGTCTGTTTTGTACAACTGGAAAGGTTCCAGCTATACAAACAACAACAGATGATTTGGTAGAACCAAAAGATTCAATAGTTACCAACGAACCTCAGCCTCTCCGCCGATCTAGTAGGGTTCCTCACCCGCCTGAGAGATACTTCGGTTTCTCTATGACAGTGGGAGCGAGGATTGCATCATGTGATGATGACCCAACTAGTTTCGAGCTGGCCATCAGGAGTGGGACTCTGTAAGAATAGCTGGATGCTTAGCGATCTGAGATGGAATCCATGTACACCAACAAAGTATGGACTTTGGTTGCTATATCTGAAGGGTTAAATCCCCATCAGGAGCAAGTATATCTTGAGAAGATTACTTGGTGTAGATGGAAAAGTTGAGACTTTCAAAGCTAGACTTGTTAAAAGTTTTCGTCATCGACCAGGCGTGGATAATGATGAAACCTTTTCTAGTGCCTATGCTTAAGTCCATCCAGATCCTACTTGCCACGGCTACATACCATGACTACGATATCTGGTGGTTGGGTGTCATGACAGCTTTTCTAAATGATGTTTTAGAAGAGAGCGTCTAAAGTACACAGCCAGAGGGCCTCGTAGACAGAGGGAGCAGCGGAAACGTGTGCAAGATGCTTTATAGGATAAAGCAGGCATCGCGGAGTTGGAACATCTGTTTTGATGGATTAGTCAAAGAAGTTGACTTCATCAAAATGGTAGATGAACCTTGTATAAACAAAAAGGTAGTAGGGAGTATGGTGACGATCCTTGTAGAGTACGTGGATGACATACTCTTGATAGGGAAGGAGTTTCCTATGCTACGCTCGGTCAATCTCCGTTTATCACAATGATTCTCCATATAGGATCAAAGTGATACCTCCTAAATCCTGGGTTTTGGATCTATGAGATAGATCTAATTGGATGTTAGTATTCTCACTAGTTGTAGTGAGATGGTATCAACCGATTCTGGGGAGAATCACTGGAAGGGTTCCAGGGTGATAAGGATGACTGAAAGTCAGTCACAGGCATTGTCTTTACCCTCAGTAAAGGGACGGTATGTTGGAAGAGTTCCAAGCTAGATACCATGGCATACTAGACGATTAAGGCTGGATACATCGCTACTTAAAATGCTACCAAAGAGGCTGTTTGGGTGTATATTGGTTCATGAGATGAACTACGTTCCTACCATTGTGTGACAATGGAGTTGTGGCTTATGCCAAGGAACGTCCGTCCCATCAGTGATCCAGACATATTCTAAGGCAGTATCACCTGATCATGGAGATGGTTGATCACCAGGGTGATCGAGGTTGGGAGAGTAGACTCAGAGGACAGCACGGCGGATCCACTCACAAAGGCCTTTTCCCAGAGAGAGACTATTATGGGATGGTTGAGTATGAGATACTACAACCACTGCTATCAGATGGCCCTAGTGCAAGTGGGAGATTGTTAGTTATATGTATGCCCTAGAGGCCATTACTGTACATTGGATGTATATTGTAGTGGATGCTGGGACATATATAGGGAGGACTTTCTTGCTCGACATGATAGTATGCTATCTGGTTGAACTTTACCTTAGCGTGTATACTGGGTGTCTCTCTGTTACATGTTGGTAAAGCCCCTAGGATGTGTACTTGACTACCTGGACTATGATGCGGATCATACTAGTGGGGACATGGTAGTCCATAAGTACATCCTTCAAAGTCCCTAGTCGTAGGTGTATCGAGACGGGGCATCGATATACCAGAGTAGACTAGCGTGTACCTTCTCGACCCATACAGATGGGCGATGGATGATCCCATATCCATTGGTGTTTGACATCAGAGATGATATACGGGTGCTCAGTAGAGACTGGGTACACTGGACGGACTCGCCGAGAACTCCCAGATGGTATTATACCTTACGTCAGATGGCAGTTCTCTGGTGACACTGGTACAGAGTAGTCTGTTGACCCGAGATCGTCATAGAGTCTTGTGTGGTTCCCACTGTGCTTTGATTTCCATCTTACCACGCCCAAGAGGGCATGCAAAACGGTGGTTTTTGGGTACAGTCCCGAGTCACATGGAGGCAATGAGCGATAGGAAGGGATTCATCTCTCCCGGTATAGGGGGTTGATATTGCGCTGTGTTCGATTGGTTATTACCGGAAATCCCTGGCCAGGGTTGCTGAGATTTACTGGTAAGTGTTACCAGTAGTTTCTCGAATTGTTATAGACCTCATATCGACACAACTTATCGAGCTATTGGGGTCTGACGTTTACCACCCCTAGGCAAGATATGCGACATATCAAACGAACAGACCGGACTGTACG
Source organism: Agapanthus africanus (assembly GCA_030015575.1). Lineage (NCBI taxonomy): Eukaryota > Viridiplantae > Streptophyta > Magnoliopsida > Asparagales > Amaryllidaceae > Agapanthus > Agapanthus africanus. The sequence continues at coordinate 614,438,552 of JASDDO010000024.1, forward strand.
GTAAGTGTTACTGGTTGGATTCACAGGAGTATGAGCGGGCTTGCTCATCGATCTTCTGATCGCTCAATACCCGGGTGGCCGTTATGTTTAGCAGACCGCTTGCGGCTTGTGGGTGTTTGATATGATCATCACCTGCTGCCGGCGTATTGACGAGTCTTTAGAGTCCTACACAGAGGATTCCTGGCTCAAGCGAAACGAAATAGGAGCGCATATGAGATATGTGAGGGACCGAGAATAATGCGTGTATGTGATACCGTATTCTATTCTCGCGATGAATGTATCGAATGGTTATATGCGATATAACCTAGTTATCAAATCGAGGGTTGATTCGATAAGCCGATACATTGGATACTAGTCGGTTATATGCGATATGACCGGATCATTGAATCAAGTGTTGATTTAATGATTTAATGCATAATTATATATTTGATATATTACTTTGCATTAACTAGTATTGGTTCACTTTAAATGGATTTTCTCACTTGGATGTACAAGTTGTATATGTGATATACTTTTTGTGCAAATGATTGTATCATGTTTGATGATGCATGTTTACTTGAGTTTGTGTAAAGATTGAACCATGGTTATTTAAATGGTTAGGGTTTTGGTTTTCTTATTTATTTATTTATTTTTCTTTATGGAAAATAATAAGCATAAAGAAAAATGGTGGCTTTCTTTGGATGGATATTGAAGCTTCAATAAGCTTTGACTAAGTCACCATTTTTGTCTTCATGCTTAACCCTAACCATTCACTTAACCCTAGTTCATTCTTTACACTTGACCATGGTTGGATTATGATAAGTATTCAATTCTTTTTCTAT